>CM077028.1:76162569-78662569 GCA_039090855.1 Macrothele yani | reverse complement strand
CATTTCATCTGTAAAAGAAAGGAAACGGAAGCGGGAAGAGGGTGGGGAGGGGGAGAAAAAAGAGAGAGAGAGGGAGGAAGAACGTGATGGCAGCACTAAAGCAGAACAGAAAAAAGAGGATGAAAAAAAAAGACGCTTTGCCGATAAATGGAGACAGGGTTCTCATTTTCCCCAACGGAACTTGCCCTGCCAGTTTTTTCTGTTTTTGCCTTTTTTTTTTTTTTTTTGTTCTCCTCTTCTTCCTTTAGTTCTTTTCTGCCCAGAGATAAGCCGAATAGATTTTTTCGTTCTTCATGAGTGTGCTAAACACGTTGAGCGATAGCGAGGGAAGAGATGCTTGCCTCCATCTTTGTAATCTCCTTCTACATATGAAGTGCTGCCACTGACATTTTGCTAGCGATGCTTAAAGAAAAAAAGTTCAGGAACTCCTTTTCTTTTTTTCTTTCTTTTTATTACAATGGATTCTTCCTGAGTTTGCATTGCCGAAAAAAGTACGTGGCATCCCTCACATATGCATACGGAAATGCAAAATTGCATTTGTGATCTACGGTGACTGATTTGGTAGACACATGACATACCAATTCATGAAATACTACTGCTAACTGATATACAGAGAAAAAAAACTGCGACTCAGATGCTGTGCATTCATATTTTGCTATCTTCATTAATGAATTTATTGAACGACTAGCAGCCAATAGGAATGAGGTAGCAACTACGAAGGCAAGCTTAGTTCATATGGAAGCTGGTTCACTTTCCTAGAAAGCGCCATGTTTGCCCTTGATGTGCCGATTGCTGCAGTTCAACTTTACCCACAGAGAACTGAGGGACATGTAGCTCTTCAGCAAGGACAACAGTAAATAACTTCCAGAATAATGTCCACTAACCAAGGAAGCTAGCAACATTTAGTAGTTTTCAAACTGTTCAAAACCTAAGTGTCTTATATAAAAGCTCAATTGAAATAGCTCTGTAATGTGTCAATGGATATATATATTTTTTTCTGTATACCTAGAGACTTCATTCCATGAAGCAGCATTTCAGCGTTTTTCACCGGTTTTAATCTGTGCTCCATTTTGGTAACTATAAAACATTCTTGCTCCTTTCAAACCTTTCTCACCCAAATAATACGTAGCATTAAGTTTGAAACTGTGCCTTTCGATAATAAAAAACCTCACACTCTTCAAGAAAAGATTTGTCCCAGTAATTATCTCCGTCAGAAATTAGAATACTTGTTCAACGAAAGTTTTTAGATTTTTGACAGCGTGGAAGATAGAACATTGCTGAGCTTTCTTACAACTCCATGATTATTGCGTTTCGTTGTTTCTCTTTGAAAACCGACTTAGCGAAAGTTTGTAAATGAAAGTGGGATGAATGAAGTGCGTGGAAATCGCTTGCCTGTTTTGTGGTAATCGATATTGTCGCAGAAAATATCTCAGAGTGATTTATCTCGAAATTATGCTTGACAAACTGGAGTCCAAAACCCGAGCTTGGGAGATTCTCAGAAGAAAAGTGAGTGTCAGTTCTAAAAATGGCTCTTCCATCTTCCAAAGTTAGATTTCCAGGCACGATCTTAGAAAATTTTGTTTGGATTCATCCCTCAGAGAAATTTGACGAGATTTCATTTTCATCTTCAAAACACTTTCAAGATCTCCACCGTACCCCTGTTTTTTATTTGTTTTTGAACACTCCATCAAGACGAGAAAACAAAGCGACAGGTTAACACTCTTCAGCAGTAGTGTCTAAATGGGGGAAGGGGTGCATTCCCTCCAAATACTCTGGCTTAAATTTGAGAAAAGTGGTGAACTGTTCTTTCGAAATTCATTCGGTGTTTTATGAGTAAATATGAGTAGTGGAAAAATGAGAGTTCTGCGCCACATGATGTGTGATGAATGCATACATCACGAGGTGATACATTATAGCATGGTACAGAGTTAGTCTATGCATTACTAAATGATATATCAGTAGGTTTGAATGATGAATGGATTTTGTTTTATTTTAAAAACGAAACTGTACTTTGTAAATCGTGATGAACGAGACTGCCAAGCCACACGAGGGAGCAGTGTCCTTCCCCATTCCCGTTCGCGTCAGGAAATTCAGTGGCTGGGAGGAGGAGGGAGAGTGTTTTGACGGGGGTTGTGTGTTCCCTGTGAAGTTGCAGTTTCCCTGTGTAAATTGGCTGGAACTCTCATTCTAAGTATTTTATATATTTTTGTTTTCTTTGGTGAGACCTTATGTTTTTGTTGAATTTTTTCAGATTGCACAGCCTTAAAAAACGAATTCCCTGTTGCTTTCTTTAAGTATTCTTCTGTAACACAAACGCCTATTTATGAAATATTCACCAGAGTACATTTCGTTTTTATTCCATTCTCTTTTTATGTTTGTTTCACATTGATTTAAGACTTCTTTTTTGATTTTGTCACATTTAATTTAGCGAAAAATTAAGTTTACGCTATTCAAGTGCAGCTACGGTCAATTTGTAAGCAAAATTTGTGAAAAAAAATTCTGCTCAAGTTCAAAAATGATGATTGAAATTTCTGTTATTTACTCGAAAGTGTATAGTTCGCAATGAAAATAATTTAGGCGTTAAGAATTTTTTTTTCGCTCCCAATATTGGAGAAAGTTCTGTTTTATGCTGTTTAAATTATTGTAATGAACACATATTTGAAAGTCATATTTTTTGTTTCTTTAATTGTGGTCATAGCACTGTCATAACTCCGAATTTTTTTAGATTCATTTGGAATAGCAGTAGACATCAGTGAGGAACCATCACAATAAGATATGTCTCATTCGTCGACTTCTAAGTACTGTAGTTTTTGTGCTAAAACAAACTACAGTACTTAGAAAAAACGAGAGAGTACACTGGTACTCTTTGTTGATAATTTATGCTGTGCATCTTTTGTATGCTAAGATCTTTGTGAGTGTGAAATAAAACGAGTAATTGGAGATTATACATTTATTTACGTACAATACCATAGGCGTAACCACTGGGGTGGAGGTGGGGGGGGGGGGGGTCAGTACCCCCAAATTTTCAAAGTCGCGATCCCCAATGTAAAGGACCCCCCATTTTTTCCGGGAATATAAGATTGTAATTTTTAGTAGAATGCAAACACGTGTATAATGTGTACTTCATAAAACAGCGATGTCGATTCCTACCCCAGTAGCACACTGACATTGGCCAACGGTTGGCCCAATGATATTTTTGCGTCGGCAGCGTTGGGCGAAGGTTGTGTTGTTTATCGAAGATTGGCCAACGGTTTTTCCAACCACACATGACCAACCATTTATCAACAAATGACCACTTAACGGTTGTCCGATGGTTGTCGAACAACACATGACCTACCATGGTTGTCGAACAACACATGACCTACCATGGTTGTCCAAGAACACATGATCACATTGGAAAACTGTTTGCAACAGTTTTCCAATGTAGGTCCAACCGTTGAACCAACACATATCCAATTGTTGGCCGCCGAGTCGCCTCGTCGTTGAGCCGACCGTTGAAAGCCCACGGTTGGTCCAACATAATATTGCTACCTGGGTAATAAGCAAAGTCAGTTCTACACCTTTGTAATTTACATTTCTGCCCCATCTATCACAGTTTTACAGTTGTGTTCGCTAAGTTCCACAATTCACCAACAAAGACGCCTATGTCGTGCCCGTTAGATCGCGCCTCAGCAACTGCTTCGCTCCTGCGCGCGTGTGTGTGTGTGTTGGGAGAGGGGATCCCAAACTCTATCTTATGCAGTATGTATGGTCACGTTGCCAGAAGAACGGACCACCGATGGACAACCGAAATTTTAGACTGGATTCCTAGGGACAGAAAAAGACCCAGAAGAAGACCCCATGGGAGATGGATGGATAAAATTCGAAAGCATGCCGGAGTGACACGGAGGAGGCAGGATCAAGACAGACAATTGTGGAAGAAACTTGGGGAGACCTTCATCCAGCAGTGGATCGATAATGGTTGACAATGATGATGATATCATCATCATCATCATTGTCAACCATTATCAATCCACTGCTAGCATTAAGTTTGAAAATGAAATCTCGTCAAATTTCTCTGAGGGATGAATCCAAGCGAAATTTTCTAAGATCGTGGCTGGAAATCTAACTTTGGAAGATGGAAGAGCCATTTTTAGAACACCCATCTTCCATGTGGTCTTCTTCTGGGTTCTTTTCCTGTCCCTTGGAATCCAATCTGAAATTTCGACTGTCCATCGATGGCCTGTCCTTGGGCAGTATGTCCACCCCATTGCCATTTCAGGGATTTTACTTTGATCATGACATCTTCCACTCTTGTCATTTTTCTGATCCACGAGTTCCTCTTCTTATCTCTCCTGGTTACACCAAGCATGCACGTCTCCATGCTGCTTTGAGTTGTCTGCAGCCTTTGTATGTCTCTTTTGTTTAAGGTCCACGTCTCTGCACCATACGTAAGCACTGGAAGATTGCATTGATCAAACAATTTTCTTTTAAGACATAATGGCATTTTGCTCTTGAAAATTATACTGTTTCTTCCAAAAGCTCTCCAGGCAAGTTTTATACGCCGATTAAATTCTTCGTCATTGTGACCCTCACTTGATATCTGCTGTCCAAGATAAACGTACGCATCTGTTATCTCCAGCTTTTCTCCATCAATCGATAAATTTTCATTTCTTGTAAAAGCATTGTACATCACTTTTGTCTTCTGAAAGTTCATTTTTAATCCCACTTCTTTACTCTTGTCAGCAAGTTCCTGGATCATACTCTGCAGCTCTGATTGGGTAGTAGCAAAAATGACTACGTCATCAGCAAAACGAAGGTGAGTTAGATAATCTCCATTAAACTTTATCCCTTTGTTTTCCCAGCTCAGTGATTGAAAGACTTTTTCCAATGTGGCATTAAAGATCTTGGGAGCTATGGTGTCACCTTGTCTCACTCCCTTTCCAATTTTTATGTGTGCTGTATTTTCAAATAGCCGAATCTTTGCACTTGCATTTTCATAGATGTTATTAATAATATTAATGTATGTGTTATGGCGGGAAAAAAAGACATTAGTTTATTCTGGGTAATTACTATTTAAGTGATTGTAAATAATAAAGTTGAGGTAAAGGTTGAATCTAGGTGAGAATTAAAATTTGAGAGATGGGTGGATGCAAACCTTCAATAATAACTTTTGGTATTTTCAACACTGATGTTTCAAAATACCAAAAGTTATTATTGAAGGTTTGCGTTGTTTGAATGTTCGATGAGTTGAGGCACCTGCAAGTGTAAAATAAGTAATTATTGTTTAGATGTGTACCAAATTTGTAATCAGTAAAATTTAGATGGTATACAATGTACACGTGTAATAACTTTTGAAGGCTGTGATGATCAAATTAGCAATTAGGACAAAATGCATTAAATAAATAAAAACAAAATTCCCGGAGGGTCGTTTCCGGCCTTAGGCAAGCTAAGGTGGATTGACATGTGACCCTGCGATGAACTTCAACTGAGTCAACTAATTCTTCACTGCACAAGTTTTGGGTTTCTGAAAGGCCACTTAGCCTGCATTTATTTTAAAAACTTAAACATCAAACAGAACAAGAAAAACCAGCATCTGTTGCTCAAAACACAAACAGGGCTTTACACAATCTAAAAAAATGGTTAATATTGGAGCTTGGGCCTTATTCGAATTAAAATCAACATGACCCACGACTAATGTACTTCTGATTCAGAAAGGGAAAAACAAATATGTCTGCTAGCGAATAACAATTCTGTACCTTCAATTTTAAACTTTCACATTAAGCAGACAATCTCATTCATTTCAAGTTAAACTGGTACAACAGTGCATTGATCCTTTTGCTATAAGAAAAAAATCTAGCTTGTCCTTTTTGGGTAGCTCAATTTCACATCATTTACAAAGAAAAAAATATTGCTTTGCAAAACACAAACACTTGACTGATGATACAGTAGGACTTAACATTGTGGATTAGCTCTGATATCTGAAGTGTTATTTCTCTCTCTCTCGCAGCCATTAATTTATGGCTCAAAGTGTGAACAATACATATTTCATTTACTTTCTCGAACAACCCCCTCAAACCAGATTTATTAACACATTAATTTTATATATATCACAACCATTGACCAAAATTTACAAATAAAAGTTACGTTACTAAATGGTTCCACACTCCCCAGGAATAATTGCCTTACAATTAAATATACTCAACATTCTAGCATTACTTGATACAAAATCACTCTACTAAACATACTGCACCAAATACCTTAACTCAATTACCTCAAAAGTTATCATTACCCAATAATGCTGACAAATATACTTAAAATTCACCCCAATCATCTGGAAAAATTCAAAATACTTCACTATACAAACTGGCTCTGAGTACTCAATATCCCACCAGGTAAATAACAGGCAAACACTAACTCTCAACACTCCTGGACACAAATTCATACTTATCTGCACTTCCACTGTTCATAGTAATTTAAAATTACACCACTAATTCTGACCAGCAATTTATAAACAAATTAATCTAAAAATTCAAACTTGTACCATGTAAGCTTTTAGTAACTTTACCAACTCGTGTAGTAAGCCACTGAGGTAACGGGTAGGCAAAACATCTCAGTCAAACCACTCAATTTCACTAAAAACAAAATTCTCACTGTGAGGAAGTATTATTTAGGCTGAAGGTGAGATTGGATCGTGAATCTAATCAGGCCTATGCATCGAAATGGAAGAATAAGTGTGACATATCACCCTGTGTTGCTTTCGCTTACTGTTTTGGGACAACACTCCTGCACCCGCCTTCCTCGGGATAGCTTCCTATGGGTCTTCGGCTTACCGGGGGTGGAAGAACAATCCCCCAATTGTTTCCATCTATACCCTTTCAGTCGCAAAGCATTTTTCCACATAAGGAAAGCACCCTGTAAGAAATTTCTTGCCCCCAAATTATTTTTCTCTGGTACACACAGATTCCAGAAAAAAACACCATACGAAGACTCACATTATTTCCAGAAATACTCTTATCTATTCATTACCTAGGCACACAGCTTCTAGAAAATTAACACTACTTTCCAGAAAAATACACTAACCTCATTATAATACACTATATCACTTATTTCCCAGAAAAATACACTATACCGCAGAACCATTTATTTCCAGAAAATTACACCTATCGAAGAACTATCTATTTCCAGAAATCATCACCTCCTGAAGAACTCAAACACTATACAAGGGTAATGTACAGTACAACACTTTATTAACCTAGTCTGCGTGCATGCCTTTTTTAATGTCTCCCACTCATGAAATTTCTTAGATCCACCGACTGATATTGGAAGCTAGTCCACCCTACTACAAAATGTTAAAGAATGATTTGACACCTAAGTTTACCAAAACACTCAGATCATACCAAAGCTGCCTCTAAGAACAAAATTTAAACTACATGGCACTTACCCTATACTCATAAATACCAATGCAAATTATAAAAATCACTAAGCCCAAAGAGAGAAATTTCACAAACATAAAAAAAAAAAAAAAAAAATCTGAGAGCCTGCTCTTGTTTACGATAGCTCATACCAAACTTATGAAATCCTATAACCCCTGCTGCTACTCATTGGCGCAGCCACGGGGAGGGACCAAGGGGACCGGTCCCCTCCCAGAGACCCATTGGTCTTGTTTTTCTTTTTTTTTTTTTCAGCATTAAAGAGCAACTTCTGGTGTGATATTTTTAATAAAATAAGAAAGCAGAAAAGTGTAAATTAGTGTTTTTTTCATTTTCAGTATTCAGTATTGAGTACTGAATCCAGAACGAATTTTTCTTATTTGTTTTTTTGTTCTTTCTGACTGGCACCTCTTGCAAATCTCTCGCTCTCTCTCACACACACACACACACAGAGGAGAGGGGGCGATTACCGCTCCATTTTTATCAGCCCCGCACAGGACAGGAGCTGGTTGTTCTAAAAAAAAAAAAAAAAAACAGAAACGAACGGCTATGTGGGTGGTGATTCTCTAGCCCTGGTGATCACCACCCTTACTCTAATTATGCAACTCGTAGAGGAGGGGCAGCACTGCCTGACCTCTTGATTCCAAGGTCAAATGTCCACATACTTAACCGAGGTTGAGTGTGACCGTTTGTTTATAGCTAAATAAAACAACTGTCCCTTCATCGTCTGGCTCTGGGGAGAACCGAGCGGTCGAATAGTCCTTTCAAAACTTGTTTTGTTGGCAGAAAATTGAGACATTGTCAGTTTGCCATTACTGTAGGAAGAAGCGTGATTTCACTTTCTCAGGGCTGCTCGACGCAAAATTGCTACTGTGATAAAAGTCACAAAATGAAAAGGAACTTCATTCAGGAAAAATTAGTGTCATTTTTTAAAAAGGCAAAAATTGATGATACCAACAGGAGTGAGAATAGACAGGATAAGAGAGAAGTAGAACAATGTAGAATACCTACTGATAATGAACATAATGATGAGCCTACTAACAACGCAAGGAGCGAAACCGATTCTTCCGTATCTTATCCTGTGCATCCCAATGATATTGGATTGTACATCAAGAAACAAGTAAGTTACACACGTTTTCATATGTTTTTTAAACTTATTACGTATTGTATATTCACCTTAAGCCGTATGAATGTTCACATTCAGTTTATGTATTTTACAACATTAGGGCCAAGAGAAGGCAATTTAATAACTTATCTAAGAATTGCACTATCGACTGCTCCAGGGTCCGAGTAATTGGGGGAGGGGGGGGGAGATATATAACAACGAATGTGAGGAGAACTTGATAAATTGGGGCCGCGGGTGGCCTAGTGGGCAACGTTCATGACTGTCACGGAAGGGACCTCAGGTTCGATCCCAGCAGGTACGAACACTCGATCCACTAAATATCCGCCGTGCGTCGCATGGGCACGTTAAGCCGTCGGACCCCGAGTACTGCCCCCCCCCGGTAATAAATAAGGGCGTCTTGCTCCCCTTTCTACTTCGCTCCCGTGTCACTTTCCTATCTGGCACTCTCTCCTAGCTTCCTATTTCTAAGGGTTGTTTAAGACCTGGGGTCAGACACTCGCTTCCTAAAATCCTCTACATATGATCTGATCTGAATTTGATAAATTTATTTGTTTATAAAAAGGCAAAGAAACTGGCAAACTTGTGTCATCACATCAGGAAGGGGATCACATGAGAGTATATATGTGTCTAAATGAGAACGATTAAGAGAATTCACCAAACCTTCCTTAAATAAACAAAAAAAAAAAATGGTGAAATTTAACAGTATGACGGGGGTTTTGTCTTAAAGATGTCGGTTCGCCTTCTTTAAGATAAAACCCGCGTCGTACGGCTAAATTTTTTTTGGAGGAGAAAGCGTCTTCCTACTGTTCATGTTCAATAATAATTTTACCTTTATCACTTCATCTTTTTTTTAAACAAAATAATTTTTTGGTATTCTTTCTGAAATCTCTTTGTCACGCTGTGAAACTCATATACAAGTACGGAGTATATATACATTTCAAATAATGTTTCATGAATAAAATCACAATTTTGAAGAATTAAAGGTAAGTTAATTCTCAAAATTTTATTTACATCGTAAAATACATTATCCTGGTACGAAGGTCATGTACATGTAGTCTGAAAGTGTACAATTAACGAAATTTAGGAAAATTCCAGTAAATATATTATAGAAAGATGCAAATTCATTTATTATTACATCATATACTAATAAATGAAATAAAAAGAACTGAACGGCAAAGCGTTTAAGATGTTTGGCATCGACAATTGTAAGAGAAAAATACTTATTATTGTTCGATAATAAATTTATCTTTATCCTTAAATGTTTGTTTTTTTAAACCGAACAGGCGTTAGGTACCAGAAAAATTCCTTGTAACACTTATGCTGTGGGAAATCGGGTATATGTATATGTGTGTGTGTCGTGTGTGTGATTTTTAAATAATATTTCAGCACTCCCCTTGACTAAACGACTTACGTGTCATGAAAAAAATTATTTTTCTGAATCTCTGTAAAAGTTTTTTTTTCATAGAAAATTCATTATTAGTTAATACAATCACGTTGAGCCCTGTTTCTGTCTCGGTAATTCTTTTCGACGGACGTCTCTGTAGGGAGGGGAGAGGAATCTAGGGAAAAAAATCCAAGGAAAAAAGATCCACGGAAAAAAAGCCAACGGAAAAAAAAGCCAGGGAAATAAAATCCAACTCCAACAAAACAGTCATCCATTTACATAATCGACACAGGGCCGGATTAAGGGGGGGGGGTTCTAGCCACATGGTTTTCATTAAGGGGCCGGGCTCCAATTGCTGTTCCTCCGAAGAACACTTTGAATGTGTGACAATTTTTCCAGTAGGGCAGTTTCCAAGGTGCCTAACGAGGGAAAGAACTCTTTTGTTTCTCTGAATTTTCATGCCGGTTCATTTGAGTTTAGGGCAACTGGCCACAAAAGTTGAAGGAATTGTGGGGGGAGGGCTATAAAGATTGCCGTTTCTGGGTCTATATTGAGAGAACTGAATTGGGAACTCCAAACAAACGAATTTCGAGAAAACGTTCCATGTAAGCCAAGAGAGAATTGTACTTTAATTTGAAGAAATAAATTGACGAGAATCCAAGGTACACTTGGTTGGCGGGGAAGGGAGGGGGGGGTGCTCTACCTCCAACGTCCGTAATATTATATTCTGGGCCGCTGGTGTCTGTCAGTGTATCCAGGATGTTCCCCTTGAAGCGTCCGCGAAGTCCGTGAACTTGGGAGGGGCTTTCTCCCAAAATGTTAAAATGGACGTAGAGCTGTAAACATTAGTACTATGCCTTATATAATGATTCTGTACGCAACCGCGAATCTTCAAGAGGGTGGGGTGAATTCGCCCCCAACCCATGTTTCTAAGAGCTCTTCAGGGGTAACATCGATAGGTTGCACTGGCCGACTCTAGAGGTCCAGATATTCTGGACTCCAGAATATAAAATTACGGAAGTTGGGGGTAGAGCCTTTGAAACCAAGCACCTCGTATCCCTTTTACAGACTTCATCAAATTTCTGGGGGACGGGGGAAGAGCATGCATAGTCTGTCACTAAACACAACATGAAGCACAGAAATTGTGAGCAAATCTCTTACCTTGAGCACTTGTCTGCGCTCTTAGAAACTTGGGGGAGGTTGAATTCATCCAACCCTCCTGAAAATTCGTGGTCGTGTACATAATCATTATATAAAGCATGGTTCTAATGTTTACAGCTCTACGTCCATTTTAACATTTTGGGAATCCCCCCCTCAAGCTCACAAACCTTGAGGACGCTTCAAGGGGAACATCACTGACAGACTCCAGCGGCCCAGAATATAATATTATGGAAGTTGGAGGTAGAGCCCCCCCTCCCCCGCCAACGAAGTGTACCTCGGATCCTCGTCAATTTATTTTTTCAAATTAAAGTACAATTCTCTCTTAGCTTACATGGAACGTTTTCTCGAAATTCGTTTGTTTGGAGTTCCCAATTCAGTTCTCAATATAGACCCAGAAACGGCAATCTTTATAGCCACCCCCCCCCCCCCGAACTTTTGTGGCCAGTTGCCCTAAACTCAAATGAACCGGCATGAAAATTTAGACAAACAAGAGAGTTCCTTCCCTCGTTAGGCATTTTGGAAAATTGCTATACATAATTCGGTAAACTGCTCCACTGGAAAAATTGTCACACATTCAAAGTGTTCTTCGGAGGAACAGCAATTTGTGCCGGACCCCTTAATGAAAAATGTATGGCAGTTTTCCGGCAACCGCAGGGCCCGTGCCTCCTTTTTCGAATTTTTTTTTTTTTTTAGAAATGACCTAATCATTATTGAAATTATTTTCATTATTATTATTACTGTGAAGGTATTAATTTATGTTGGGTTTTATTGCACCCTTCTTATTGGCCAATCTGCAATGCATTCATAAAAGGAGCAGTTTCAATATTCACAAAACCCTGTGTTAATCTTCTATTAAATTGCTACCAAACTTCAAAATCGCAATCAGTTTTGCTTTACCAATTGTAAGATTATAAATATTTATTTTTATTAATTCGTAGGTTATTAATTAATCAAACTCTGCTGCCCCTGTGGCGTCAATCTAGGAAAAAAAGATCCACGGGGAAAAAACAGAGAACCAGGGAAAAGATCCAATGACAATTTTTATACGACCCTCTAAGCTTCTTACACAGAAGTGACGCAAAGAAATCAGAAAAGAAATTTTTATACGATCCTTTAAACTTCCTACATAGAAGTGACACAAAGAAATCAGAAATGCAATTTTTATACGCCCCTCAATTGCTCGAACCTCCATGGAAACATTGACTTAATGACTGCCGTTGAACATGCAGAAGATACTGCTCATATTATTCAAGAAATCAGAGACCATGCTGAAGAGGAATTTAACATTCTGTACTTAGAAGCTGAAAAAATCTGTGATAGAGTAGGCATACCAGTTACTGTTCCTCGAGTATTAAATCGCCAAACACACCGCAGCAATATTGAACACGATTCGGCTGAAAGTTATTACAGAAGAACGACCTGTATTCCTTTCCTTGATGCGTTTTTAAATGAGATGAAGGAAAGATTTATTGCACATAAGGATACTCTGAGATCGTTTCAAGTGCTTTTGCCTCAACAAGGAGTGGAAACTACTTCTCCAAAAGATGAAGAATTTGTAAAGTCACTATGCGAACAGTACGCATCTGACATTGCATACGCTTCACCTTCTGCAGTATGCGGGGAACTTAAAGTCTGGTACAGAAAAATAGCCAGGATGGAAAAAAAGCCAAAAAACGCCCTTGATGGATTAGCCGAATGTGATGAACTTATGTATCCATCCATTCGAAAACTTTTGCAAATAATGGCGACATTGCCAGTAACAACATGTTCTGCAGAACGTTCCTTCTCCACCCTGAGGTACTTAAAAAATTATTTGCGCAGTACAACAGGAGAAACCAGACTGAATGGTTTAGCTTTATTGTACATTCATAAGGATATTTCTGTCTCTCCTGAGGAAGTACTAGATATTTTGGCTAAGAAACCTAGGCGCCTAAATTTCAAACTGTAAATAATTTAAATTAGTAATAGATATATACACTATCTACCAACAAGTAATTGGACACCCCTTCAATCGACGATATCTGCGGTCCTGATACACGTCACGGCCACCGCCGTTAAATATCGTGTGGGAAACAACAACGCAACCAGTCGCATGCAAGATGCCACGCAGTTCGGAGCTCTCTGATTTCAAGAAAGGTGTAATCGTGGGTATCACAGAAATGGCTGATCCATACGTGACATATCCAGCGAGTTGAAGTACCCAAAATCGACAGTGGCCTACGTGATTGGCAAGTGGAAGATGGGAGGCCGGCAGACCCACAAAACTGGGAGTTAGAGAACGCAGGGTGCTGGCCAGAGAAATTCGGAAGCACCGCACCAAATCGATGGGCCACATCCGCAAGGAGTTTCCAACAGGCATCCGGGAGTGTTCTTTCAATGAATACCATCCGTAAGGAAGCCCATCTGCTCGGTTATCATAGACGTGCTGCCGCCCACAAGCCTTTGATCACCAAGTCCAATAGCGCTGCTCGGCTAACGTGGTGCAAAGAACGTCGACAGCGGCCCGTTGAACAGTGGAAACAGGTTCTCTGGAGCAACGAATCATGGTTCATCCTCTACCGTTCAGATGGCAGGGTTTGGGTTTGGCGTCTGATTGGAGAACGCCTCCTGCCGGAATGTATTGTGCCAACTGTGAAGTTCGGCGGCGGTGGAATTATGCTATGGGAGTGTTTCTCCTGGTATGGCACGGGACCCTTGGTCGCAATTCCTGGTAGACTCAACGCCGAGACCTACTGCACCATTTTGGATGACCATGCGCTTCCTACGTTGTGGCAGTTTTACGGGGTGGACTCATGTTACTTTCAGGATGACAATGCCACCTGTCATGTTGCGAGGTCCAACATGGCTTGGTATGGTGACAATGGGGTTAATCGAATGGACTGGCCTGCGCAGAGCCCGGACCATAACCCTATCGAGCACCTCTGGGACGAGTTGGAGCGTCGACTTAAGGGGTGCCCCTACCGTCCGAAATCGGTGAAGGAACTGACCTGTCTTCTCCAAGCCGAGTGGAAGAAAATACCGCTAGCCGTCGTACAACGCCTGGTTGAGAGTATGCCCTGTGGGTCGCAGCTCTAATCGCCGCTCGTGGAGGCTCCACCAACTATCGAAAGTGAATAAACTTCGTTTTCCTTTGCTATCACAGGTGTCCAATTACTTGTTGGTAGATAGTGTGTATATATATATATTTTAATTTTTTGTATTGTCAATGCAAATGTCTCTTCCACTTTTGTAGACGATTTTACTTTAGTACATGATTTTAAGGTTTCTAATGATAAGTTGAGTATATTTCGGAATAATTACTGTACAGACTAATGATAAAATATTGATCGAAGTCATTAAAGGCACTTTTTTTATTCAAGGGGACTATTTTCTGAAAATGGTAAGAATAAAGGTTTTATTTTTGTGAATAAGAGGCAACACATTCTTTCTTGCTGGAAAAAAGAAAGCTGAATTAAATTTAAATTGTACATAGGTGAAGCATTCTATTTGAAGTCACAAAACTCACTACTACTAGGAAGGCAATAACATGGATTTGACAAAGTTGAATTTCGCATGAAAGTTAACTTAAATTTCTTTATATATGGAAATATGAAAATTATTAGAAATTAATCCAAAACTCGTAATGAGATTTATACATTGCATTCATACTGTCTGCTCATCTCTTTCTAGGTAGTCAAAGAAATATTTATAAATAAATTTATTATTTGTTATAATTTTTCAACTCTATGATTCCATATGTATGTATGTGGGAACATATAGTTGTTTGTGTTAAATATATATATATATATTCTATTCAATTTATTCATATATATATATATATATATCCTGTCCTCTCCTCTCCTGGTTACACCAAGCATGCACTCTCCCAAGCAAGACATCATGATCAGAGTTAAATCCCTGAAATGGCAATGGGCTGGACATACTGCCAGAAGAACAGACCATCGATGGACAGCCGAAATTTTAGATTGGATTCCAAGGGACAGGAAAAGACCCAGAAGAAGACCACATGGAAGATGGGTGGATGAAATTCGAAAGTATGCGGGAGTGACATGGAGGAGAGTGGCACAAGACAGACCGTTGTGGAGGAAACTTGGGGAGACCTTCGTCCAGCAGTGGAGTGATAATGGTTGACAATGATGATGATGATGATGATATATATATATATATATATATATATATATATATTCTATAAAGAAGATACCTAAGCAAAAAAATACATATATAATTTTGACTCACACCTAGTACAACATAGAAAAGGTTATGTATCTACCTGTGTGATCAAAAGGAAAAAGGTAAAAAAATAAAATAAAACAACTGAATGTAGAAGGTGTCGAGAATACTGAGCCTTGGCTTTATCAAGGACCAGCAAAAACTCTGCATTTTCTCACTTCCACAAAGACCTAGTTGGAAATGGGTTTCTGCAAGGCCATAGATGCAAGTAACATTCCCACCTAAAATAGTTTAAAAAATATATATATAAGTCATGTCCTCCTTAGAGTTGCGTTTTTTAGCTTTTCAACTTTTAGGCATTGATTTGTCTGTTAACATTTTTGCGGGTTTTAACTCTTTCTTTTCTTTGTAACTTTGAGCGTCTTTTGGGGTACCTAGGAACAGAAGATGGCTTAGCTTGTTCCTTTTCTATGCGCTGTCTATGCGCTGTTTTTTCAAAGTAGTTAAGTTCTTAATAACTAATTAATTATGCACTTAAAGCACTGCTGAAATACTTTGTACATATTGCAACTAACTGTTTAAGGTATATAACTTTCACAAAGTTTTCTTTAGTTAATTATTATCTTTAACTTATTCTCGTTTTTGTGTTGTCATAAGTTGTAGAGTAGGGGTTTTAGACTCAAGTTTTCTTTCAAAAATCTGTTCGTTATAAATTAACATTTCCTTTTTTTAATTGCAATGTAAAATTTGGATTTCTTTTTGCATTGTTTTTCAGGTTTAAATTCTCTCTCAAACGAACTTGGAATTTCGTTATGGCTGAAAATCATTTCTAATTATTATGTCACTCTCACAGCTTGAGTTCTCTTTAATCTTCTTCTCTCTGTTTAATAGTAACAGATGAAGAGTATGGGTCGGGCCAGGAAGGTTAATGGATGCAAGCGAAATTGTTAACTAGTGCTAGGTCATGCAATCTAAGGAGGACATGACTTATATATATATTTTTTAAACTATTTTAGGTGGGAATGTTACTTGCATCTATGGCCTTGCAGAAACCCATTTCCAACTAGGTCTTTGTGGAAGTGAGAAAATGCAGAGTTTTTGCTGGTCCTTGATAAAGCCAAGGCTCAGTATTCTCGACACCTTCTACATTCAGTTGTTTTATTTTATTTTTTACCTTTTTTTCCTTTTGATCACACAGGTAGATACATAACCTTTTCTATGTTGTACTAGGTGTGAGTCAAAATTATATATGTATTTTTTTGCTTAGGTATCTTCTTTATAGAATGTGAATTCTGAATTTTCAAAACTGCTGCGATGCGCGTTTTGATTTTCAGGTTATTTTGCACCCTTCGTTTTAAATTCTAAAATTTTTTCCTTAGTCTTCAGTTTTGCTCTTTAGTATATATATATATATATATATATATATATATATATATTGTGCAGGGGTGACATGGAGGAGACTGGCACAAGACAGACCGTTGTGGAGGAAACTTGGGGAGACCTTCGTCCAGCAGTGGATTGATAATGGTTGACAATGATGATGATGATGATGATATATATTGTATTCAATATGGCCGGTTGGTGGTCCCCCCCAAAGCTAAATCCTGCCTGCGCTACTGCTGCTACTACATTTAACATCTCCTTTTTCTCAATCCGTCCCCTCTGAGTATAAAATTTAGTAGGAAGCTTTTTTTCACAAAATAATACTTAATCACTGAACTTCATAACATTCCACATAAAAGCTCCAAAAATAAAAGAAATAAAGTACCGCTGGCTTAACCTACGTAAAATTACACTTCTTTCTAATTTAGCTCAAAAGAAAATAATGACAGGAAGTTTCCCATGCCAGCTATTACTTGACCACACATACAAGACCTGAAAAAATGATATTGACAACTTTTTCACAAACAGCTAGCCTCAAAAAAAAAAAAAAAAAAAAAAAGATAATGATAAAAATATATGTATGTGTGTAAACTAGCACACTATCTCTTCGCATCCTTGTTTTGATCGTCATACTGTATACCCGACGAACTAGTGACTTCAACAAACAGTTCGCGAGGATACTTTCTCACCGAGCTCAATGCGTCCAGGGTTCTCTGTAATTTCCTAGCCAGACGTGGCATCCTGGAGAGGAACAAAAATTTTCGCAGGCCGAAAATTTTTATCTGTCCCATTGAAATTCTCCGAAGGCCTTGATTTCTGCTCTGACAAAGCACCAACAGGACTGGTCTCAAGGAGTTCGCTATCATCCTGGTGTTAAGTATTCTGATCTGCTGTTCGATTTTTGGTGTTTGAGATTTCAGACATTGCTGCAACTGTAGGGATGCTATTCTTCAGTAGGATGTCAAGGTCGTTAGGGAGCGGAATTTTCCCAGGCTGTTGTAAACAGAAACAAGTTTGATCAAGATGGCGCTTGTTATCAGTTTCACAGCCAGAACCACGATGTCGATAAAGTCAGTCAACGGAAAAAGGATGACGACCATTTCCTGTCTGACTAGTGTGACTATCCTTCCTTATCCGATACCGTTTGATGGCAGATTTCACTTTAAAGTTTACAATACTTGGTCTTAAATTTTTTAGTCATGCATGGCGAATGTAAATACAGCGCTGATGGTGATAAAGTCTCTGATTGGTTGAAAATGCCAGCGCGTCTTCCCCTGCAATAGAGAACACGCGTCGGTGTTCTAGTGACCTTACCACAGAGAAGCGGAAGGGGAGGAGGAATTCTTTTTGTAACAAAAAATTAATAAATTGATAAAACAATCTGTAAGTGAAGAAATCATGTCAAAAATGTATAAAAGGTTGCAAATGAGACAAGATAAATACTAATAAATCGCGATTATTTAGCACTGCAACGAGAAAATGTTTCAGTGTCCTCAGAAGCACGGCGCTCTCATTTATTGTCTCGGCCATTCGAAATTATTCCCAGGAACAGCACTGTCTCGTCCATCCTACCACTGCGATCACCTGTTTAAATGTATTAATTTCCTTTTAATTCTTCTTATTTAGAAGTTCAAAACATAAACAGCTTTTCTATTTTTCACAATCGCTTCTTTGGTACTCTCTAAATTAGTATGTGTTCTGCGCAAACAAATATTAAACCTTTGATAGCACGGCTCTCTATCACTGATCTCCTGCTATCAATTCTCCAGTATCTGTGGTGTTTAGCTACCTAGAGTTTTCATTTCTAATATCCGAGTCACTGGACGATATATATTGTGCGCTTTGCAGCTGTGGCAAAAAATTAACGGAAGTAGATTTGATTTGTGAACTTCCCTATTTCCGCGAGAAACGAAAACTTCCTTTCATATGAAACGATATCAACATGAAGCAGGAAGCGGAAGGTTTTTGAAGATAACGATAATGTTAAAAGCAGTAAGAAACTTTGTGCTTCTTTAAAGAAGTGTTTAATTTCTAAGAAGTTCTTTCGATACCAACGCAATGTAACGTGAAATATCATCACGAATCTCACAAGAATTTTTTTTTTTATTTTCCATTGATAAAATTCAAAGTGATAAAGCTCAGCCATTAAAATCTCAATGCATGCTTAAGATGGCTTGAAAACTAGTTTGTTGCTCCGTCAGCAACAACTAGTCCAGACGGTTCTACAGGAGCTGCTTTAAACTCATTTCGGAAGTTGTAGACACTCTGCTGCGGAAAAAGTGTCTCAGTTTGAAATTAAAAGTATAAACACACAAATATAATTTCCCAACGAAGCTTAGAATTCACAACACCAATCACAAGGAAGATTACAGAGAATTTTTTGGTCGTCTGGCGAGTCAGTGGTCGGAGCGGCGAGTTTCTTGCTACTCCTCCAGGTTCAAGCCCTAGGTGAGGAATGTGAGTTGATGAGTCTCTCCCATGGCGGGCGCTGGCACCTTCCGAGGGCGTGCCACCATATTTGGTGGATTTTCGTCAAGAATTTACCTGCATTGAGCAACAATTGAAGACAGATTTCATCGTCTAAACACGCGGCGAAGCTAACCTGCTTATGGAGTTGAAGGAACAGAGTGTGTACTTTCACTGCATAATGTAGTTCCAGTCTAACAGTCGTATTCGAGCTTGGAATTTGGCTAAAAAGTACATAGTTATTCTAAACGTAGTGCGCATGTACATTAAAAAAATAAATGAAGATCTTACGCAGCGGCGCACCCGTGAATTCCTGTTGGGGAGGAAGGGTATACATATATACACTGGCGTGCAAATATTAAGGACGAGACGGTTTTTCGAATGTAACGTCGTGCAGAAGTGCTCCACATGGACTCAAATCATACCATAAGCTCCCCAAGATGTAAGAATATGGGACAAGTGAGCAAAACTGCCCAAACAAGGAATCCAAAGGATACAACTTTTTTGAAAAGGTAGCTTCGAGCACAACTGGACAGAAGACAGAAACGTCCATGTGACAGGCGGCTGCCAAAAAAAATCAAGTCTTTGGTAGGGGATATGATCACCCCTGACTGCGTTGCAGGATTTACAACGTCTGTCCATGCTCAGGACAAGGTTGTCAAGGAGCTGTTGAGGAATCGCGGCCCATTCCTCTTGTAGCGCCAATCGCAGCTGCGGAATCGTTGCTGGCGGCTGGTGACGTGCTGCCAAGCGCCTCCCGAAAAGATCCCACACGTGTTCGATTGGATTTAGGTCCGGGGACCTTGCGGGCCAACAGTCCATGCGCTGAATATCTTCACTCTCCAACAACTCTGCGACAGCCACTGTACGGTGAGGTGTAGCGTTGTCGTCCATGAAGAGGAACTCAGGACCCACAGCACCTCTAAACAGACACACGTGAGGAAGGAGAACCTCGGTACATAGTGGACACCAGTGACTGAACCTCCTTGGAAGATGTGGAGGTCAGTACGGCTACCAAGCATGATACCGCCCCAAACGAGAACTCCGCCACCTCCAAACCGGTCCCTTTCGATGATGTTGGAGGTGTGATTGCGTGTTCCCTGCTCTTTCCAGATGTGTATACGCCCAGAATCGCTCGTCAGACTAAATCGGCTCTCATCCGTAAAGAGAACTCGACCCCATTGCTGATGTGTCCAGTTCTTGTGTTCCTGACACAACAGAAACCGCCGTCTCCGATGAGCAGGCGTTAATGGCACACACCGTACTGGTCGACGTGCAAATAGACTACCTTTGTGCAGCCTCCTGGCAACGGTAAAACGCGATGACGGACGCCCAGTTGTCTGTTGCATGTGCCTTGCGATTTCTCCCGCTGTCTGCCGTCTGCCTCTTTTCGCGTGTAGGACAATATACCGGCCGTCCGCCGCCGTGGTTGCTCGTGGACGACCACTGCTAAACTCTCGGACAGCTGTTCCTGTCGTTTGAAATGCTCTACAAGCTCGTGAAACGATGCTGTGAGTGATCCCGAACTCCTCGACCATACTAGTCACACTTCAACCTACTTCCAACTTCCCAATGACGCGAGCTCGGATAAAGTCATCCCGATGTCGTCTACTAGATTGCCAGCCAAGCGCGTTAGCCTTACACTAGGCTGGATATCGAGAGATTCGGGATTCGATTCCCCAGAGGTTACCGAATAACAATTTTTCGGTTGCTGTGTGTTGCTAGAACGTGGAAAGAGTGACGTATTTGTTTATTCACTGGTGCCACGTATTTGGAGGGTTTTCAAAGTGAAGCGTATTTCCTTCAAGAAAGTACTGCTGAAATTTGGATTAAATGATTCGGTGAAATTTGAATTGTTCGATTATCCCCCGAGGAATAAATTAGGATTTGTCAACAAACCGGTTTAGCAAGAGGGAGAGCTCGGGTAATTAAAATATAAAGTTATCGTAACCACACTTAAATTTCAAAAACCTAGATATGGTTGTAAGGATGTATTCTTGTTCTTTACCAGGTTTTCAGTAAATACGTTAATACCTGTTCATTTATCACGAATTTGCATGTAAGGATGGTGATATTTCGCAGATACACTGTAGGACAAGCTTTTTTTTTAATTTCAAAGTGATGTAAGAGAAGATGGGCTGGAAGTTTTATGGCTCTGTGCATAAAGTTAGGAGTTTTCATCTGGCTGCTGCTTCCATGCAGCTTTTCACAAATCACAAAATAATGTGACTTATATGGTCTAATTTAACTGTTAATTTTGGTTTTCTGTTCCTATTAAATCATGCTACATATCGTTACCTCTTCTTACTTAACGTCATATTCCCATAAGTTTACTTTTCAGAAACCCCTGCCAATCAGTCAAGTCAGTAAGATGTAGATAAAAGTCCATTGCTTGAACAATGGGCGTGGCTTTTGTGAACTAGTTTGAAATAGAGTGACTTGTTCCAAATGCTTGATAAAGCTGTCAGAAAACACTTAGTTGTGCTCAAATATTAACATTTGGTTTCATCCATTTGTTGTCAACTAATTTCACTACAAATGTTACCTTGCAAGCCTGGATCTGCCAAGGAGAATAACAAAAAGTGTAAGTGATCATTATCTCATTCATTATTTCTTCTCTTGTGTAAACAAAAGATGCGACCGAACCGCCGTTGGCAGGTTATAGTAAATCATAGTCTTAGATTTTCTACTATTTTGTCAACGATACTAGAATGTGAACTGTTTTCTTAACTTCAAAGTCAGTATCAACAATTTCCTCTTGGAAGCCGTAACTGTGTGTAAGAGCTATGTAAGTGATTCAAATTGAGACACTACGGCATATACAAAATCCAGATGATTGAATCTGAACTAATGAGATCCTATTTTTGCAGGGAGATAATGAAATGGAAGTACGATATGCTGACTTTGGCACGAAATATTTGGAGCTTCTTTTTTTTTTTTTCATTATTATCATTTTTTTTTCTAAGCATCTGAAAAATACAACGTTTTTGGAGGGAACACCAACAATGAACGTTAAATCCGGAAATAGAATTTTTGGGATTCAAAATTGCGATTTAAAATGCATGTGATGGCAACAAAAGGATTATTTTTCGTTGTACGTTATAACGCGGATGCAAGTACAAAGAGTGAGTCAACACAGAAATTAAATTGCCAATATCCACACGAAAATGTGTTCATAATAATAGTACATTGAAAAATACTGTACATAATCTGTATACGTACTATTACCGCTCCCTGTCGGGTATCAGCGAACCACTACTACGTCTTATTCGACGTAGTGGGAAAAAGTAAAAAAAAAAATCAAAATTCAATATTAATCAATTCACCCACAAAATTTCGCCTAGTGGTGTCAACAATGAATTTGGATTCCCTAAATAAGGGTCTCCAAGCTCAGGGTCGACAAATGCATCGCGTTGTGTTTCGTATGAATTAGCATGGGGTTTCCATGCTCATTCATATGCCGCAAAGAAGTTAAAATAAAAAGTTGCATGAATAACAATAATAAAATCACTAACTGCACTCTAATTAAATTTGGAGAAATGATCTGAGTGACACGTGAATTAAAATTTAACTGTTTATTTCTTTTTAGAATATGGTCTTAAAGCTAGGTACAATGTACCGGTGAGGTTGCTTGTTTTAGCTAAACAATTTAGTTATTCATTTCAAACAGGTATAATGCACTTAATTATTCTTGACTTTAAACTTTAGTTACTGGTTTAAAACTCGGCGCGGTGCACCAGAGGAAAATTGTTAATGCACTATGTGAGAGACTTTCGGGTAACTAGTCCTGCATAGCACATGCAAAGCTATGAGGCATGAATCAGAAATGCGTAAGAAAAATGTCATCATACCCTCTTTTCCTTGAGGAGCCCTGATCGTGAAACTCGGTTGCCGGCTGGTCGTAGACTATTTTAACTCTTTAACTATCTCATCCTCTGTTGTGGAAACATCTCTCCTCCGAAACCGCTGAGACCTCTTTCTACTCAGACTGCCATTCTCGAGTGTTCTCTCTGTCTTTATCTTAGAGTCTCTGGTCTGTAGTCTAGTCTGCAGTCTGAAGTCTGTAGTCTGTAGTCTGAAGTCTGTAGTCTGAAGTCTGTAGTCTGAAGTCTGTAGTCTGTAGTCTGAAGTCTGTAGTCCTCATTCAGTTAATATTTCCTTTTTCCCGTGTCCGGTGTCCATCTTGGGGCGTGACGGCCCGGCCGTCCGAATCACGTCGGGTTATGTCATTGGCCCTCACAAATAGCCCTGCTATATGATTCGCTTGCTATCCGTTCAGTTCGGGTCGCTTTCCCAAAAATTATGTCTTCTTTCAGCTGTCAACTTGTTCTCGCACCTTTTTGTTAATTGACCTCGCCTAGCTACTTAGAAGCGAAGATTGTCACGTAGGTATTTCCGGCGACGTGACTTATCTCGAATTTCGTCGCTACCCCGGACAATACAGAGATGCTCGCAAGCGTTGCTTGAGAAAAGGAGTGGCGCCCCCAAAAGGATTTATTGCGCTCCTGCTATTCTCTTAGCTTCGGCTACGAGACTACTGCCATTATACTTCCCTTCCTTGCGTTTCGTGAAAAAAAAGAACTGTGAATGTCTTCCTTTCTCTTCCTTCCCATCTGGGATTTTCATCAAGTTTCCGTGAGAAAAAAATATAATTTTCCCCTTTTCATTTGGCTTGAGTGCAATTAGGGCTGATCTAATTATCAACTGAAAGTTTCGGGTAGCCAGGCTCAGCTTCACCGGAAAGTAATTTTTAATCATTGATATTCTATTTTGGCAATTTAAATATTTATTTCCTACCGCTTTAGAGTAAAAATAAAAATAATAATAAATAAGCAAAATTATACGGATGAAATTTAAATGTTACGGGGATATAGAAAATTCCGCGGTAACAGTACTACATACGCATCCTTACTTACTAAGAGGGGCTTTATTTCACTAACGCTTTGTGACGTGCCTGCCCAGCAGGACGCACACGACATAAAGGCAGATAGCAGAGATAACGAACGTCCGCGTAGCTCAATTGGTAGAGCGACTTATTCCGGAATGAGGGGACCCGGTTTCGAGCCCCGGCGTGGACAAAAATGACGGAGAAATTTACTTCGTTATAGCTTGAAAAGGTTTCTGAAGGTTGCTCATAATTTTCAGCAATTTATCGTTTTCACTCTTCTCTACTGTCACGAGATCTACAGGCACTGTTCGGAATCGCCAGATAACGTCTTGTACACAAGTTCATGCTCGCTTTTAAATCTATCAGTCCAACTACAAGATGCCGTGAATTGTTCGAGATCTGAGCAAGCAAAGCCTCACGTCACAAACTCTCTAAAACAGGCTCTAAACCACTTGGTAAGGCAGGCGACGTTGCGTCAGTTTCCCGCTGTTCTGGTTTGCAACGTATCCTAATGACTTAAATCAGCTATTCAGTTGTAACAAACGAGCCCCATCTCACCTTTACTATCGATATCTGGTAACAAAAAACAGTTTTAAGGCGTTCATTATTTATACAATCAGGTATGAATGAGTTCACATTACGTGGAAAAACTTAATAAGAGCTTTATTCAAGTCTTGAGAGTCACGGAGAAACATGATTCGTTTGGAAGCTGCTTTGTAGCTACACGTAATTTCTTCAACCACTCCCTGGCATCAGTTAACCCGTACCTGGCTTTCCTGAGATCATAGGAGCCCCGTAACATGTTTGCCTGGGGCCATGAAGAGCTTTGTCTTCTGAAATGCAAAAGCCCCCAGTGAGGCACACTATAGAAATGTGTCTCGATTGGGGTCTCAGAAGTCGCTGTATTCTTCTCCCCCGGGGGGCGAGGGGGCAGAGATATCACTACTGTGAAACTCGAAGAAACTTTCTCAACCATTCAACTAACTAAGAACGGTCTCGAAAGTCAGTCACTACTAAAAAAAACACTTAAACTCATTCATACAAATAAAAGATTACACCCGTCTAAGAGCAGTGCGCTGTTGTTTTTTTTATCTCTACAAGGAGTATCGAAACTTGTTATGTTTCGAGAGACAATCCCCTGGGCTACCTCCACTAAGTACCTAGGGCTCCAACTAGATTGTCGATTTTCGTGGGTAGCGAACACCAGCTACCACACGAATAAAGCTTGAGAATAAAGCTTGACAATGCCTCGGGCAGCAAGCTCCACTACTCCACCGGAGAAGCTACCTTACAACACGGCACTAAGTACTGCTGTATAAGACGTTCGTCAGGCCAGTGCTCACCTACGCCTCCCCATCTGGATAGATATTAGTAGGAATCAGCGAGAGAGAATCGAGAGGGTGCAGAACCGATCTGGGGCTCCTCCCTGCAGCCCACTTCGGAGCCTGAGGAACAGACTTGAAGTTGGGAAAGTACACGAGTTCTCCACCAGACTCGCCAAGAAGTTATTCAAGAAAGCTGAAGCCCACCCTAATGAACTGGTTAGAGGTGCGGTTGACTACTATCCCAGCGAATTCTTTAGGTATTCCAGAACTAAAGCGGCGATGGTTGCCCCCCCCCCCCCCGACAGGGACTTGGGGAAAGGCAGCACTGTTGAGCACTGTTTCTGGGCTGGAGCCTGGAGGTCTTGGATCGGATGGAGAGTGTGTGAACATAGGTGGGTGTTAGACCACCACCCACTTCCCTTTTAGGTGAGATGGTGAGTACTGATTGCTTCTCCGGCATCCGGATGTGGTTTCTGTGAGTTTCACCCCACCCCCACCCCCCGCCGGCGGCTGGGTGATAATGCTGTGGTACTTGGTCCTTCCCCTCGTACCATCTCTCCTTTTCCGCCCCGGACTGCATGGTGTTACGGGCTTTTCAAGGTTGTCTTGACTTGTTGTCGCCTATGGACGTTCTTGCTCCCGCCTTCTGGTTATTGTTCCGGTTTCTGGAATTATCTCCAGAGATTGGAGCCCACTTGCCTCGACACATTTAGCCATCTTGCTATCTCAGCTTGCGATTGCTCTGCTTCCCATCTACCTATCGCTCTTCACCGTAAAGTCTTCCAAGCGATGGGACGGAGCCATTCTCCCACTAAAAATTCAGTTCCAGCTTCCATGTCCGCACCCCGCTCAGAACAGCGTTTTTAAGGCAGTGTGCCTGCCAACTCGATGACATAGGTCGTCATTTGCATATTTCCATAGGACCTAGCACAATGTTGCTTGGGTACGTCGATTTAGTGTTTTCCCTTGCACATGTTCCTGGATAACCTTTACAATCGGTCGTCCCGTTTTGGACATACTTTCGAATTTGCATTTATCACGTCAGTTTCGGACACCAGTTTGATTAAACACTAGAAACTATAACGATCAGAAGAATGTCGAACAAATCTGCCTTACAAGTTTCAGCCTTTGATTTCACGTTCATCAAGACGGACCGGTATGGCACACCGCAATCAAATAGCTTAGTAACAGAATATAACAACTTAAACTAAGTTCCCTGAACAATTTAACATAATCACATCGTTCATTGATTAATCGTGTATCGATACTGAGACAGCATCAAAAGTTGACTAACACAGGTTACGCACACAAGCCTTTTTAAACATAAAATCATCAACATGACTTCAGTAAACATACGTAAAGAAACATAGCTTAACATATTTGTTGATAGCAAACTATCTGAGGTAAGATAACATTGCCTCGAAGACGATGCGACAACATTTGCCACAGTAGCATTGCCTCTAAATCACATTGCCTCTCGAAGATTGATCACATTCCTGTTACACGGCACTAGCAGTGTTCCTGCCGAGTCTGCCGGTAACGGTGCTTGAGACCTGAAGTACAATTTAGTTGGCCACGGCACCAGGTGAGAATCTCAGGTGCACTGCTGCACTCAAAGATTCACACCAGAACATAAAAAATGAAAAGTTGAAGAATGACCCGAAGCATAAGGCTTGGGTGAATCCACCTTGTGAACAAAATAACAACAACAAATAAAAAATAAAATAATCTAAAAAAAATGATACTTTGGGATCAGAGTTGTGATGAGGTTCACCCGCAATCACCAATTCGTGACTGAGTGTAGTGGTCCGGATCTTACTCCGGTACATTCAATCCCCAACCAGCCAGTACAACACTCACTTTCGCAAATAACACATGATTCTCAAATACACAACACAACATTTAATAACGTTCTGCGAGATTTAAACAGATCCGGCGCTCTCTAGGCGCATAGACAATTGCCCCTCATATGTGGGCAGCATACGGTGTCACACTTTACTGTCGGATAACGCAGCCGACTGAGTCTCCACCGGACTATCTGAACAAGAGATACTACTCGTTTACACACTAAATAGAGCTGCAGGTGATATTCATATACAATTGCTTAGAGAATGAAAAAAAAATTATATGCAAACGATCACATTAAAAATACTCGCGACACAAAATACACAAGCACGTTAATTTGCGGTATAAGATTATAGGTGCGAAATACTGCCAAAGTTAATTAACTAAATCTAATAAGCATGCACATGCAGAACCCTGCCCGCTGACGTTGGTCCTGAACCAAAGTTAAAAGAAACTGTCCCGCCCAGCGGAATTTGTGGCCACACCTTCTCCCTTATTCATGTAAAAAAAGTAATCAGGAAATGGGCCCTGTAAGAAATTGAAATCTGTATGTGCAGGTATTTCCTCTGAGGTTCAGTCACTCAGCATTACTGCATCTATGTCCATGCAGCTTTGGGTGTCGGGATGGCACAAGTTCGCAGATGTGCGAAGAAAGAAAAAGGAAATATTCATCTACTTACAGTTTCGTGACTTTGCTGTGCAAATCCGTTGTGCATCACATAATATCACTCGACAAAAAAAACACGCACACAGACACTTGCACCATGTGGCAGCACCGATGATTCAACACTTCACTTTGACGCTTGATGTAAATGAAGCACACAATTAAAAATGGTAATATCACGCCGCACTTTGTTGCAATGATTAGAGTGCACACTGATCTATTCTCGTGACGATTTGAAGGTGGCCGTTAAGCAAAATAGGCCCTCTCACATCTGATGTTGCGGTTTCCAAGATTAATTTTCTCGGCCGAGCGTAATCAGACGTGCTTTTACCTTAAGCGTATATCGGCAACTCAACATTTCACCTGTATATTTGTTAGGTATCGAAGCCACCGCTCTTACGCTCATATTTTTCTTTCGACATGTTTTTATCCCGTCGCACTTACACGTAGTGGCTTCGCTGCTTACGCGACCACACACACGCACACATGGGGCCTCGCTTCGCCCCGTAAGACAAGCGCATCTCTTCACTTCCTCCACAGTAGGGGATGAATGGGGGTGACGATTCCACACTGCAGTGGTTGGCATCCGAACCCGACTTTTGCTTGGCTTCGCTTCTCATTGGAATGACCACTGTCCACTCGCAGACTTCTTAATTCCCCTGTAACTTGGCTTTCATTAGGCCAAACAGTCGCTGAGTTCCATTACGCTCCAGCCTAGAAATTTCTGCTTTATCCTGCGGATTTAGGCATTCTGCTGTCTTTATGGCAAACTGGCATCTCCAGCTGCCTCGAGTTGTCTCCATTTCTTACCAAATGCGGGGAGGTTTGCTGCTTCATTTTTCCCAATTCATTTTTTTGCAGATCCAAGGCATCCAGCCTTTCACATCGGAGAGCGCACAGACAACTAAACTTTCTTCCTTATTTTCATGCCAAGTGCGAACTCTTATTTTTCTGCACGGACCACACAGAGAGCAATTGTTCTCGAAAATGCCCCAAACAATCGACGAATTTACGATTATTCGCCAAACCTTTCGTCCCCTATCTTCATTCATTCCTACTCAAGTGGCTCATTCGATACGTATTCCTCTTTCCCTTTCCGTGTTGCATAGGCTGCCCGTCAGCTGCGCCCTGATATTTATGACCTAACAGAGCTATTCTGAGACCACCCAGCCAGAGAGAGAATTCTTCGCCTCTTTTCTTTCCAAACCCCCAGATAAAACTTTATCTGCTGTTTACACTTTTAAACTCCAATCAAGCCTCGAACAATTAATACTTAATTAATTTCACACATCAACCACGCCCATTAATTACTAAATTAATGGCGGGGGTGGGTCGTAACATCGGCCCCTCCTCAAGAAATCTAGAAGTCCTCTTCTGGGCCTATCGCTTTGCTCTTATCAATTTCCAGAGCAACCATTGAGTGCTACCTTTTTCCCACAGGTAGAAATAATTCAAAATGGCAAAAATATTGCGTTTCTTGCCTTCAAGAGCATTGGAGCGACTTCCCAATTATCCCGCAATTTTGTTAATTAATTTAGAGAACATCCGAAAGAAAAAACAACGTAAATGAGAAATAAATAAAAAAAACTGAACTGTAAAAGAACATGTGAGCCTGCCGAACTGTGATTCCTAGCTACCTCATACCATACGCGACATGGCGGACAAATTTTAGAGTTTTCTTCAGGTTTTAGGATGGGGGGGGGGGGTGTCCACTGTAACATTCCATCCCCCCATGAAAGAAAAAAAAAAAGGGATGACTGGATGAAGTTTATTCATCCAATCATTCCATTTTTTTTTTTTTTTTTTTTAACTGTAAACACTCAACCCTTTCCCACCGTCGCAAGGCACCTAATTCCGGACTTAAGTGCCCTGAGAGCGGAAGGAAAGTTTAAGGATTTCATCACACGTTCATTGCTACCCGTCGAGATAGGCGGAAAGAAAATTTAAATATGAGGCATAGCTTCGAGAATCCACGAGTTCCACAGATCTCTCACGTTCGATGCTCCTACGCCCGCTTTTATCTGCGCTCGATGCCAAATTCTTGCGTTCCACTGTCTTCGAGTTCCTTCTCAACATCGTAGATAATCGTGGTGTCACAGTCTTCCTGGGGATCCACTATAATGTCGACTGCTCCCCGTCTGTCAGTGTGTGGCATGGTGTTACTAGCCCTTAACACCCGCCCGTAATCATCCCTTGGTCTCAGCGACGCCCGCGAAATGATTGGAGGACTTTTGACCTGGCTTCCCTGCACTCGTAAGGGATCTACAATCATGCGGGTTCGCGCTGCAAAGGGTTCTGTTTCTGAGGAGGCGGAATTGCTGCGGAGGGCGTTGGGTCGCCCGACTGTAGCATCCACATTGGGCTCTCCCATTCATCATCTTCATACAATTCTGCATCTTCGGACTCCCATGTGGTTCGTGCGAGGTGCTGTGACTCAGGTTCATCTCCCGCATCCCGAACTGTTTCCTGGAAATGCCACGTGTCGAATACCCTTCTCTGTGGGGCTTTAAAGATCCTATCAACATGGGTTAGGCGAGGACGCCTCATATCGTTCACCGGCACAATTTTGAAGTTAACTGGTGAAGTCTTTTCCACCACTCTAAAGGGTCCTATGGACGGTTTCATCAGCTTGCGCGATCTTGCCTTGGACGCCGAAGGGTCGTGTTGATAAACAAGATCACCCACCTTGATTTGCTTATCTACTGCCGTCCGTGCCCGATAGTCCCTTGAGTTCTGGGCTGCCTCTTCAAGGTTATCGCGAACAATTCTGAATGCTTCCTGCATTCGCATAACCAAGCTCTCTGCATCATTCGGGTGCTCAGAGTAGCTCCAAGGGATTTCCTCACTCAGCAAATGCCCAGGCATATTAAAGTCCCTTCCAAACATGAGGAAATTGGGAGTTTCCCTAGTAGCGCTGTGAGTGGCCGCTCTGTACGCCATAGCTACAAAATCTGTAAACTTATCCCAATCTTTCCCAGTCGGAGAACAGTAAAGCGCTAAGGAGTGCATCACTGTACGGATACTTCGTTCCGCTTGTCCGTCAGTCTCCGGATGCCTCGGGCTCGTATTCAGTTTCTTAATGCCTAATCTTCTGTAGAGTTCGGACATTAATTCTGACAAAAAGTTCGTTCCTCTGTCAGTCAACAAAGTATGAGGTACACCATGTCTCGCTATAACGTGCGTCGAGAATTTTTCAGCTACTTCTTTGGCTGTTTGAGATTTTAAGGGGATTAGCTCAATATACTTGGTAAAGAGTCGGTGACTACCAATAGGTACTTGTTCCCGTTCTCTGTCGTGGGAAGAGGTCCTGCGATGTCCATGGAAATTTTGGACCACGGAACTGGCACTATTTCCGGGGTAATTAAACCCGCCTTTTGGTTTCTCTTGTAGCCCCCGGCGTTTTAAACACTCCTCACAACTAGCAGTGTAATTTTTTACATCAGCAAACATATTGAGCCAAAAATATTTGAGTCTAATTCGCCCCAATGTCTTCTCAAACCCTAAGTGCCCTGCGCTTATACCATCATGCTCAGCTCTCATTACCTCAGACTTTAGAGAGTCAGGCACCACCAACTGTTCAGTAACAAGTCTGCGTGGACTGTTTTTTGGCTGGCAAGGAAAAATGATATAGCAGGTCGTCACGCATGAAGTAGGTATCTGTGATTTTATCAACAGCAGAGTAGTCACGCCCCTCGATGCAATCGATTACTTCGACCAAATTCGGGTCTGCCCGTTGTGCAGCCTTTATGGCCTCAGCATCAAATGTAGGGCCTGGAGCCGCATCACTTGCTACCACTGCTGCAATATGCCTCGACAACACATCCGCGTTTGTATTCTTCTTCCCTGGGCGATACATTACATCAAAATCATATTCGGATAGACTGAGATTCCACCTAACAAGCCTAGAGTTGGGAGTCTTTAGCGTCATCAGCCACTTTAAGGGTCTGTGATCAGTTATAACTGTAAACTGCCGACCCACTAAATATTCCCGCCAATGCGTGATGGATGCAACTATTGCCAAAGCCTCTTGCTCAGTTGCGCTGTAATTTCGTTCTGCGGGATTAAGTTTTCTGCTGAAGAATGCAATAGGATGTCTGACGCCCTCTTCGTCCTCCTGCTCGAGTATACCCGCAATAGCCAATTTGGATGCATCTGTGGTCACGAAGAATCTTTTCGAGAAATCTGGGTAAGCCAACAGCGGCTCACTTATGAGCGCCCTCCTCAATTGCTGGAAGGACTCCTCACACTGCTCATCCCAGATAAATTTTACATTTCTCCTGGTGAGATTTGTCAAAGGTTGGGCAATGGATGCAAAATTTTTGATATGGCGCCTGTAGAAGCCCGCCATTCCCAAAAGGCTCGGACGTGCTTAACAGTGCGTGGGGCTGGAAAATCCCGTACGGCCTCCACGTTTTCAGGGTTTGGCCTTACTCCTTGACCATCCAGAAGGTGCCCAAGATATGTAACCTCCTTGGTCGCAAACTCACATTTACTTGGCTTAATTTTAAGCTTGTGCCTTCTTAAACGTTGGAAAATTAACTCCAATTTCTCCAAGTGTTCATTTAAGGTCTTAGATGCACACAAAATATCGTCCACGTACACTAGAATGCCATCATCACGCTTGTCCAAAAACAATGAGTCTAGAGCTCTTTCAAAAGTTGCAGGACTGTTGCACAATCCAAACGGGAGACGGTTCCACTCGAAATGACCAAATTCGCAGGAAAAAGCAGTTTTGTGCTTGTCTTGTTCCCTGATTTTGATTTGATGATACCCTGCCAAAAGGTCTATTTTCGAGAAAATTCGGCATCCATGCAAAAGAGATAGGGTCTGTTGTATTCTGGGGACTGGGTAACTGTCTTTTCTGGTTATCTGATTCAATTTTCTAAAGTCACAACAGAAACGATATGAATTGTCCCGTTTTCGAATGAGGACAATTGGGGAGCTATATGGACTATCCGACTTAGAAATAATTCCAGCATCCAGTAATTCATTCACTTGATCTTTTAATTCAGGTCTAAGAGCATGCGGAACATTGTATGGGCGAAGCTTAAAAGGGTTTGTCATCTGTTAGATGAATTTCATGTTCAGCGAGGTCAGTGCCCTGCAAATCTATGGGATCCCGTGCAAAAACATCGGAATATGTCATCAGTAATTCCAAAACCTTCTCACGTTCAAAATAATTCAAATGCTCCAATTTAAAATCACCGGCAGACACAGGCAAAGTACCGCGCTGCGTTACACCTATTTCCCGTGAATTCTGAGTGATTTCCACAGGTTCTACTTGAAATAGCTTAGTATGTTTGTTTAACCAAATAGGGGAACTACTAGTGTTTGCTACTTTTACATCATATAAACCACTTGATGCGACATTATTAACAGACCGTGCCAAAAGTAATCCATCTTTGCGTGCACGTGGATGCGGTTCAAACAAGACAGTCTGTACTCTCATACGAAGCGGTGTTCCCAACTTCACTTGAAGGAACATTTCTGCGTTGGGAGGGACACAGGAGTTTTCTGCGCCAGGAGGCAACAGTCACCCCCTCCTCAAGCATATCGTCCGCGTCCCTCTCTTTCTGCGGAGAGCACCGCGTGGGTGGGGGTCGGGAAACAACAGCTGATTCGAATGGGCAGAGAAGGTTAAGTGATGTGTTCGCATCGCATCAATTCCTAACAATGCTGAGTAATTTTCACTCAGCGGGTATTTTGACACATGGGCTTTGACAAAGATATTTCTTCCTTTGATTCGCAGGTTTACGTTGTAACATCCTAAGGTTGGAATGGTTTCCCCTGTGATGATTTTTATCCTTAAATCTGAATTGATGGGAGTCAATTTCCTGCGACCTTTCAATCTTAAATAAGCATCTTTCGCCAAAAGAGTTACCGATGATCCCGTGTCGACTAATAACTTAATTTTGTCGCCTTCGAGATCTGCGTTAATAATCGGCAAATTGTCCCCACTTTGAATAGAAACATAACGCACCTGAGAGGATTTAAACTCTGACTGGGCCGAGATACCTCTTACAAATCGACCCTTATTTAGTTTAAAGACTTATTCTTGGAATCTGGTTTCTGTGTACCAAATTTTCCTGATACCTCGTAATGAGAATCTCTTCCATTTCCTCTGCTATATACCTGTTTGGGTATTGTCTCCGTCCTATTTGACCCATCCAAATTAGGGCACAACCGGATCACGTGGCCTTCTAATCCACACCCAAAGCACACAATTCTACTTTTGCTGCGCCGTGTTTGTTGCGATCCACAATTCTCCTCGAGTGAATCATTTCGATTACCGAAACCCCGGCGATCATCTGGCCTTGTTTCCTTCCATCTAGCTCGTTCCGCCCCGAAGAGCTGGGGGTTAGATCGCTGAAATGTCTCTCTATTTCTCTCATTCCCTTCCGATTTCCTGTCTTCTCTTCCCTGAGAATTCCCGACTAACTGCCCTACCGTATTCTCCGTGGCTTCCAAACGCGACAACATCTGTTGCAAAGTGCGGGCCAGCATTACCGACTCCTCGTCCCCTCTGCCTCCTTCCACCGTATTCACCGAAGTTTTTCTACCCATGAGTGCTAAATTCTCCTCCTCTTGAATTGCGATGAGAACTGCAGCATCCAAAGTTTCCGGGCATTTTGTTAGTACCCAACGCCTAATCGATTCAGATAACCCTGAAATAAATTGGCACATCGCTTCTTGATCCCTGTGCTTCCTTGTCTCTTCGGACATATCCGACTTATGACCATGATATTTCGTAGCTGCGCTCTTAAGACGTGTTGCGTACTGCCGAACGTCTTGTCCTGGCAATTGCACACAATTCATAAACTGCTTCATTCGCGTTACCAATGGCTCTTCGGCTTGGAAGCGATCAATGACAAGCCGTTTAAAATTTACATATTCGGTTTCAGCCCTCAGCTCATCGCTATCAGATAGAAATTCAGCAGCTCTCTCCCGAAATTTAGATTTTGCAATCGCAAGTTTAGTTTGCTCACACCATCTACCCACCATCGCTACACTTTCGACATCCTGAAAAAAGTGTTTAGCACGATACAGCGGATCAGTGCCTGTAAATAGCCTCAACATGTTTATGCATCCCGCTATTTGCTCACCGTAAACCATAGGTGCGGCTAAAGCTGTTTGTCTCAGCTGTGATGTACCCGCTGTACTTGTAACAGGTGTACTCTCTTCCGGAACAATTGCAGCCCCAGTGTTCACATGTTCTCCGTCAGAGTGACCATCAGAATCATCTGAATCCACGTGACTCGCAGATGACGATTTTTTCGTGTTAGCCATTTTGTTTTTCTTACCCACTAAAATTATGGCAGTTCTTAGAAAACAGCTTAAGGCTTACTTAATGCTAAATTATACAAAATTCGCACCGAACAAAACTAAATAAAATTAGTAATGGCAGTCAATTCGCACTTATTTTACGAACATGAGTGTTGTTCCGCTAGCTGCAAAATATAGGTATCGATCCTGGGACAACGGCATCATTAATGTTACACGGCACTAGCAGTGTTCCTGCCGAGTCTGCCGGTAACGGTGCTTGAGACCTGAAGTACAATTTAGTTGGCCACGGCACCAGGTGAGAATCTCAGGTGCACTGCTGCACTCAAAGATTCACACCAGAACATAAAAAATGAAAAGTTGAAGAATGACCCGAAGCATAAGGCTTGGGTGAATCCACCTTGTGAACAAAATAACAACAACAAATAAAAAATAAAATAATCTAAAAAAAATGATACTTTGGGATCAGAGTTGTGATGAGGTTCACCCGCAATCACCAATTCGTGACTGAGTGTAGTGGTCCGGATCTTACTCCGGTACATTCAATCCCCAACCAGCCAGTACAACACTCACTTTCGCAAATAACACATGATTCTCAAATACACAACACAACATTTAATAACGTTCTGCGAGATTTAAACAGATCCGGCGCTCTCTAGGCGCATAGACAATTGCCCCTCATATGTGGGCAGCATACGGTGTCACACTTTACTGTCGGATAACGCAGCCGACTGAGTCTCCACCGGACTATCTGAACAAGAGATACTACTCGTTTACACACTAAATAGAGCTGCAGGTGATATTCATATACAATTGCTTAGAGAATGAAAAAAAAATTATATGCAAACGATCACATTAAAAATACTCGCGACACAAAATACACAAGCACGTTAATTTGCGGTATAAGATTATAGGTGCGAAATACTGCCAAAGTTAATTAACTAAATCTAATAAGCATGCACATGCAGAACCCTGCCCATGACGTTGGTCCTGAACCAAAGTTAAAAGAAACTGTCCCGCCCAGCGGAATTTGTGGCCACACCTTCTCCCTTATTCATGTAAAAAAGTAATCAGGAAATGGGCCCTGTAAGAAATTGAAATCTGTATGTGCAGGTATTTCCTCTGAGGTTCAGTCACTCAGCATTACTGCATCTATGTCCATGCAGCTTTGGGTGTCGGGATGGCACAAGTTCGCAGATGTGCGAAGAAAGAAAAAGGAAATATTCATCTACTTACAGTTTCGTGACTTTGCTGTGCAAATCCGTTGTGCATCACATAATATCACTCGACAAAAAACACGCACACAGACACTTGCACCATGTGGCAGCACCGATGATTCAACACTTCACTTTGACGCTTGATGTAAATGAAGCACACAATTAAAAATGGTAATATCACGCCGCACTTTGTTGCAATGATTAGAGTGCACACTGATCTATTCTCGTGACGATTTGAAGGTGGCCGTTAAGCAAAATAGGCCCTCTCACATCTGATGTTGCGGTTTCCAAGATTAATTTTTCTCGGCCGAGCGTAATCAGACGTGCTTTTACCTTAAGCGTATATCGGCAACTCAACATTTCACCTGTATATTTGTTAGGTATCGAAGCCACCGCTCTTACGCTCATATTTTTCTTTCGACATGTTTTTATCCCGTCGCACTTACACGTAGTGGCTTCGCTGCTTACGCGACCACACACACGCATACATGGGGCCTCGCTTCGCCCCGTAAGACAAGCGCATCTCTTCACTTCCTCCACAGTAGGGGATGAATGGGGGTGACGATTCCACACTGCAGTGGTTGGCATCCGAACCCGACTTTTGCTTGGCTTCGCTTCTCATTGGAATGACCACTGTCCACTCGCAGACTTCTTAATTCCCCTGTAACTTGGCTTTCATTAGGCCAAACAGTCGCTGAGTTCCATTACGCTCCAGCCTAGAAATTTCTGCTTTATCCTGCGGATTTAGGCATTCTGCTGTCTTTATGGCAAACTGGCATCTCCAGCTGCCTCGAGTTGTCTCCATTTCTTACCAAATGCGGGGAGGTTTGCTGCTTCATTTTTCCCAATTCATTTTTTGCAGATCCAAGGCATCCAGCCTTTCACATCGGAGAGCGCACAGACAACTAAACTTTCTTCCTTATTTTCATGCCAAGTGCGAACTCTTATTTTTCTGCACGGACCACACAGAGAGCAATTGTTCTCGAAAATGCCCCAAACAATCGACGAATTTACGATTATTCGCCAAACCTTTCGTCCCCTATCTTCATTCATTCCTACTCAAGTGGCTCATTCGATACGTATTCCTCTTTCCCTTTCCGTGTTGCATAGGCTGCCCGTCAGCTGCGCCCTGATATTTATGACCTAACAGAGCTATTCTGAGACCACCCAGCCAGAGAGAGAATTCTTCGCCTCTTTTCTTTCCAAACCCCCAGATAAAACTTTATCTGCTGTTTACACTTTTAAACTCCAATCAAGCCTCGAACAATTAATACTTAATTAATTTCACACATCAACCACGCCCATTAATTACTAAATTAATGGCGAGAATTGGGTCGTAACATCGGCCCCTCCTCAAGAAATCTAGAAGTCCTCTTCTGGGCCTATCGCTTTGCTCTTATCAATTTCCAGAGCAACCATTGAGTGCTACCTTTTCCCACAGGTAGAAATAATTCAAAATGGCAAAAATATTGCGTTTCTTGCCTTCAAGAGCATTGGAGCGACTTCCCAATTATCCCGCAATTTTGTTAATTAATTTAGAGAACATCCGAAAGAAAAAACAACGTAAATGAGAAATAAATAAATAAAACTGAACTGTAAAAGAACATGTGAGCCTGCCGAACTGTGATTCCTAGCTACCTCATACCATACGCGACATGGCGGACAAATTTTAGAGTTTTCTTCAGGTTTTAGGATGGGGGGGGGTGTCCACTGTAACATTCCTTCCTATTTGCTTTTAACTGCACTTTGACCTGCTGCCAGATTTGCCAAAACACAAGTTCGCCGACAAAAAAATGTAGCGTTCAGAAGGAAAACGCGCAACTTTAATAAACCAAAATTTATATAAGAAGACAGGAATTATAAAGGAAGGTTAAATTAGAGTGCACGTTAAAAGTATATTTTCATTCCGGAAATGGAATACATGTGCACGATTAATTGCGGTCACCCAGTACATGTGAGTGGCATAGGAGTTTAACCATTTACGCATCTTTCCGAGGGAACAACCCTTGACATTATTTTGAGTTGATCAGGTAACAGAATTGTTCAGTACATGTCTCCAGAATAGAACGCAGTGCAACTAACTGTCTTTTCACCCATGCATATTTTAGAGAACTGTGGTAGATTGTGCACGTTCCGCTGGAGACCATACATGACGCAAGAACTTGGATTTCCGTCTTGCAAACTATCCTTAACTCTCTTTTCCAATAAATTACCTACTTGAAGCAGTTAAAATGATGACAGTAAGAACAAAAAGAAAGGAAACACATTAGTGTACGGCAAAAGAAAACGTCTGAAACGACGTTACGTAATTCCATACATTGACGAAGCAAATTACGGGACCCTCCCGGCTATGTATAATTCATGAGAAGCAACGAAAAGCTTAGACAGCATGATGAACGAAGCCCAAGTAAAAAAGAGTAACTGTGTCACGAAGGGGAAGGAATTGTCTTTGGCCGTTTGCCAAAATTTCTCCCCGCAGAATAAGCGAAGACTGCAATTTGGCAACCCAGTTGAATCAATGCAAGCATCGACGTGAGCGGTAGTCCTGGCAACTAGCCATCCGTTCCAGACAGTCGTCTGCTCAGTACACGTATACACAGCATGTGGCCGTTATCGTTTTTCCTTTTCTTTGCCAAAACCATGCATCCGACATGCGTCACTAACAAAAAGTAAAAAGACTTCAACCCTAGTTTTTTCGAATCCCACATGAACTCACTGTTGTCTGTATAATGTATTTTTAAGAAACATCGTTCTGACGTGAAATGAAAATGAACTCTAGTCCAAGATAATTTAGCAGGTCACGAAAGTAACATGTTCTGAATCGGCCATAACTTATTAGACAGAAAAATCAATCATCTGGATAAATAGATTTTAATATGAACACATACCAGAAGAATTAAAACATCCTGACATCTATCAAATGCGTATTTTCAGTTCTGCACGCGAAGAATCCTCATTCATAAGTTACGAAAACTTCGAATGGAAAATGTGGTTGTATATATTCACATGCAGAGCTTTTGGCCTCTGAAATCGCGTCATAGATTGAAAATCTATTTATCAACCATTAATGAAAAAAGATATTAAGGAAGTGGTGAGCTGCCAAAGTCTAAGGCAATAAAGGATATGATGGCTCAATTATTCTTTTAAGGCCCTGATCTAAATAAATCTGATGTCTTCAATCAAATATTTTTTTACGGCCCTGATCAAATATTTTGATTGCTCAAATATTCTTTGCGGCCCTGATCTAAATAAATTACCGGACTGTCGGAAAAGTCATGACGTATTTTAGCCATGTTTTGCAAAGGTCATTTATTGATAGAATGAACAAAGATCAATCAATGATATAATGCCCGTTTTGTTCGGTAACCTTTTGCCATCTTTCAGTGAGCTGCAGAATGCCTCGTTCATAGAAGGTCCTGTCTTTCATGGCGAAAAAACTATACAAGGTGCTGATTTACAGCCTCATCTGAACTGATCGTTATAGTACGCAATGTCTGTTGAAGAGAGCGAAACAAGTGGAAGTCTGACGGCGCAAGGTCAGGCGAGTATGCTGGGTGTGGCAACACATCCCACCCAAGCTCCAATAATTTTTACCGAGTGATCAAACTTGTGTGTGGTCTCGCGTTGTCGTGATGGAACACAACACCTTTACGATGAACGAGCTCTGGACGTTTCTGGATGATGGATTCGTTCAAACTGTCCAATCGCCGACAGTACACATTCGAATTGATTGTTTCGTTCCGTGGTAGGAGCTCGAAAAAGACGACACATTTAAAATCCCACCACACTGAGATCAGGACCTTCCGCTGACGAATATCTGCTTTGGATGTCGTTTGAGGGTAAGCAGCACATCGGGACTAAGACCGTTTGCGCAGCACATTGTTGTACACAATCCACTTTTCGTCACCAGTTATCAGTCGCTTCAAAAAAGGATAGTTTTCCTCACGTTTAATGAGCATATCGCAGGTGCGTCAATTGAGCTTCTTTGAGTTCATGAGGAACCCACACATCGAGCTTGCTTACGTATCCCAGCTTCTGCAGGTGGTCGTGAACGCTTGAATGATGGATGTGCAACGTGTCTGCAATCTCTCGTGTCGTGTAACGTATGTTTGACTGGATCAATTCTTTGATTTGGTCGTCATCAACCTAGGTGGGCCTCCCGGACCGAGGAGCATCGTTGAGGTCAAAAACACCAGCACGGAATTTTGCGAACCACCGCTGCACTGACGTTCTGGTAGAGCATTATCACAGTGCAATTTACGCAACTTTTCACAAGCTTGACGCGCGTTCTTCCCGTTTGGTCTTCCATCTTCAACTTGATGTCAAATCTCCGCAAATCAACCAAATCGTTCACTATTCCTTTTAGACTGCAACTAGAACTGGCACCTGTCGAATGTATAATGTAAACGTCTTTTCGTACTGCTACGTTATTTTAAAACACCACCATACGATGAAAGAGTTCCTACATTAAACCTTAACGGTTAGACGAAACATTTAAAAACAGAAGTCAAACTTACGGAAATGATGCTTTATTTCTCCTGCACAGATATAGCACTTCACATAACAAATCGGTATCAACACTCTACATTCCACATTAAACGCTCCACACACCACACACCGCAAGCAACTGATGTATCGTAGTTTTTATCTCTGGTTCTTATCTAATAACAGGCATACGTCAAGTTCATTCAACCTCAATTATGTTGCCAACAGTATTCGTTTGAGAGAAAAGATATCAATCGCGTTAAGTGTGAAGTATAACTGAGAAAAACTCAAGATTTACATAGGGAAAGAAACTAAAAAGGAAAGTTAATTTAGAATATACGTCACAAATGCCATAGCGATAACTGAGCTGCGCATGCCTCTAGTATTTCCAAAACCGCCCATCCGTTATCGGGTGCCAAAATACGTCATGACTTTTCCGACAACCCAATAATTGACTTCGATCGCTTGACCCCTTTTGAACTAACTTCAAAAAGGTTTGAGTCATTTCTTCGGAAAGAAACTGTCGAGATCTGATGAGTATATCTCATCTTTCTTGAAAGCAATCATTAACTGCCGAATATGCGAAATTTAACATAACATATTTATACTCAACAAGTCCATAGTTCAAGTACATTCACCGTTGGAAAATTTTCAGCAGGAAAGCATGTGCTTTTTGCTACCATTTCCTAACTCAAATTCCGTCTTCATCAGTTTCTTACAGTCATAAAATGGTGAGCAGCTTCAGTTTCTGCGGCATCTAATTTTCTCTGTGCAGCGAAAAATATCCTTTCGAAGAATTGCATAGCTTCGTAGAAGCAGACTCGTGAAAACTTTTTTAATTTTCTTGAAGCTGGTATCTGCAACTTCGTCAAAGTAGTAGAATTTTGTTTTCGAGACTCTTCATCCTCAAAGCCACTCGAAGAATCTTCAGCAGATACTGCTTGTCTCGCGTCTCTGCTCTGAGACAAATCTTCAAGGTTTGTATCAAGTTGGTGGTAATTTTCAGAGAGAACTTGGCTGGAAGTCTTGACTTGGGAGAAATTTTCACCATACGAAATAAGGCGTAAACGAGTTTTGGCGCACCTTTCAGTAAATATATGCGTTAAATCATTTGGTATTTTAGTTCTTCAGTCGTAACTCTGGAGTAGCTGCGTCCTGTTTGATTCCGACTTATTTGCATACGAGCAATATTAGACCCCTGACATAAGAGCTTCTATCCTTTGCCACTTTACTTTCTTCACGACATCATTCTATCAAGTTCGAGGTAGAGTTCGAGAATTTAGGCATTTTGCCTTTTCTCGACTTTTGCCTTTTTCGTAATCTTTCCGATAACTCCTTATCATTTTCTGTTTAACGTAAACCAACTTTTCCTGCCACGTTTATACCTTTTACTTCTTCTCATCCAATGTCGCAAAAATTATCTGCTTTTCATTTTCTTATTAATCGTGCATTCACACACTCGTCCACACAGGATCTCCGGGACTAAGAGTTAGCTAGGATTAAACAGTTTGCCTCGACTTTCGGTTACCCTCGTCACATGATTGATCGCTTGATTGTTAAGAAATCAATCGGTCGACCGCAGACAGCTTTGCTTGCAGATAAATTTGACTACCAATTTGTGGGATCCATTCCATATATACCTCCTGTATATAACATCTTAAAGAACATATGTCATAAGTACAAACTCAAGTTTGGTGTAAGGTCTCGTACTTTATTTAACACTGTTAAAAAGGACAGAGACTGTGTTGAATGTGTGAACCGTCACGGTGTATATTTGGTTTCACTTAAATCTACTAACCCTGCAGAGCTCGATTTATGTTATGTGGGCTCTACCACTCGTAATTTGGGGTGCCGCATTTACGAACGTTAGTATAATCTCAGGACGCATTCTGGTGCTACATCTTTGTCGAGACTCTGTTTAAACGGTTCTTACTTACCATGTTGGAACGACACCATTATTCTGGATTCTCCCAGGGATCATCGATCAACACTTTTCTGTGAAAGTATTCACATATTCGTCAATGGTGAAGATGCTGTAACGATGAACAACCCGTGTTTATCCCCCTTCCTTGGAGAACACTTTTGGGCCAGGTCACGCCCACCAACTATTCTTGTACCCACTGAACTTAATTTGGACTTTGCCGATGATTGCACATGCACATTAACTGCTATGTGTCTTGTAAAGTATATAGGCTACTCACTTCTGTGCTCACTGCTGCACTGTTTCTGAGGATGACGCCGTTGTGGCGTTGAAAGTTCTTAAACATCTTTATTTTAATTGTACATAGTGTTTATCATTAAAGTGTATCGTGCAGGAGACGGCATTTGTCTTCGATTTAATAGCTTTTGGTGCACGAGTTAATTTCTTCATATCTTCATACCCTGATATAAGACTTTAAAAAACCAGTTTTTATGGCTTTGTCGTACGTATGTCATTGACTTCACTGGCTGAAACTTCACACTGTAGTGAAAGGGATATCGGATCAGCAATGACTTTGAAATCCGTCAGAGAAAAACAAAAACTTTCAGATGATAGGAAGGGTAAACTTACAAAAATTCAACTAGAAAATATTCTTATCAAACTTTTTACCGCTGAAAATTTTTGCTGAACTAAAAACGAGCAGTTGACTGTGGCACAGTTTTGAGACGCTCAGGTGTGCTTTCAAAAATGCAGCAAATCCAGGGTTTGTCAACGAGGAAGAAAGGGAAGGGAGAAGGGGGAGGGCTTGAAATAGAAAAGTGTTTTTCGATTAAAAATAATCCCATTTGAAAGTCGTTGTTAAATTCAGGGCGAAAATAAAAATATATTAAATGTTCAAACGCAACCCAGTTAAGATAAAGAGATAACGCGTAATATACAGGGTGATTCAGCTAAGCGTGTACAAACTTCTGGAAGAGGTAGGTTGCACAAAGACAAATCGGAATCACATAGCAATGCAGGGTCGGAAACGTTATCTTCATGTGCTAGTGTACAGAGAGGACGAGAAATGAAAGAGCAGCACGTAAGAGAACAAAATGCTTTTTATTACTCACAAGACATTTGCGAAATGTATTGAGGTTACAGAAGGTGTTCGAAGTTGCGCCCATGAGCTGTAACATACATGCGCGTTATATGCATTGAAGCAACCTTCCCGCTTAAAGCACGTTTCGTCTGTGAACAGCACAGAAGCAGGAAATTGGGGTTCTGCCGCACTCTTTTGGAGGTACCATTGCGCAAATGCAGTGCGCTGAGGATTATCCTCGGGGTTTAGTGTCTGAACGCGCTGCACATGATATGGATGCATTTGGTCTTCCTGCAGAACCCTCCATACGGTGGATTGGGACAGAAAGAGCCGATGGACAATTGCTCGTGTGCTGGCACCAAGGAGGATAGAATAAGGGGAGGGAGCGTAACAAGCAAGCCCTACGTAAAGCTCTGAAGCCGACGCTCTGATTGGTAGCCATCTTATGTTACCCTTCTGACTGCGTTCCCATCGAATTACGTACCTAACAATATAGGCAGGATAACACTTTTAAAGCCTTCTTGCGAAAAGAAAAAAAATCATGTACATTTATGGATGTAGTCTATAATATCCCCACTGTTTTCTTTTCTTATCTTTCAAAGCACTGCTAAGTCACGTTTTACTGCTGCGTACGACAAAAATCCCTTTAACTCGTCACACGAAAAGTACATGCTGTTTAAAGTAACGCATGAAGCCGTTCACAAACTCTAAAGTGAAGAAGAAAACCCGGATTTATTTCATGTGATCGAGTGAATGTTTCTGAAGACAGAAACGCAACGAAATGTTACCTTTAAAACAATAGTTCGTGCTAAACTTTGATAATTTACAAAATTTTAACGAAGAGTACACGGAATATGCAAATTGAAAAACGTTTGTAGCGCACAATAAAATCCGTTAGCGTTGAAAGATAACTAGGTACTAATAAGAAATGCGATAATTTACGAATTTAAAATAACAAAAAAAAAAAAAACGAACACGGATTTTATTATGCGCGAGAAACGAATGCTTTTTACATAGTTTTAATAAAACGTTTTCGGGAATGTGATCAGGATGACCAGGATTTATTAAAAACTGGACAAATTTCTAATTCGTACTGGAAATGTTTAACTATTCCATCACAAATTTTTGATCAGCAAATAGATCTCTCTTCAGCTTTTAATGTTAGTTGAACTTCAAATGAACAATTCCATAAATCAGTCATAAGCAAACGCCCTTCTCACACGAAATAAAAAACTGAAATCTTCCTTAACTTAAAAAGCAAAAATGAGCAACTGAGGGTAATGTAACATGGCTGCCACCCAACTTAGCTGGCTTCAATGGTGAGTGCACATGCTCTCTCCCCTTATTCTATACTCCTTGGCTGCCACTTGGAGTGTCTGCTGCATGACTTGACATATTCTCTTCGAATGGCAGGAGTGCGTACCCATCGTTCCCGACACCTGGCGGGCCCCTGGAAAGAACCCGTGTCGCATAACTTCTGATGCAGCCGTGCAAACAATTCGCGGTTTGGCATTCGTCTCATCAGGTACCGTTCCTGGTATAGCCGCACGGCGGCTCGTCCGTTGCAGTCAGCAGCTCCTTATGCGAGGTGCATATCAGGCATTTCCGCGTTCGTGAACTCAGCCATCGTACTACCTTTGCGGGCCGTTTACAAATGAGTGAAATGACGGTATCCTGAAAGAACGTATGAGAAGTCTCGCGGCTGAACAACGCCATCCATCTACCGCACGAAGATGGCGTTTCCAACCCTGCATTGTTATGTGATTCCGATTTGTCTTTATGCAACCTACCCCTCCCAAAAGTTTGTAGACGCTTACTGAATCACCCTGCATACATGAATGATTTATGATGAATTTTCAACTTGTGTCGTTTTTACTTTAGCGTGCGCTTGCGCGCGTGTGTGTGTGAGAGAGAGAGAGAGAGAGACAGAGACAGAGAAGCAGTTCCATTGTACACCTATACTTTCGGTTAAGGACGCTGATTCGTATTTGAAAGCAACACACAGGCTGCCGTAACTCGAACAATTGATATAAGATATCATTGCAGCTGCTTTGAGGCATTTCTTTCGGGGGCTTCAAGAACTCATATTTGCCCAACATATGTCAAAAAAACTGCTATGAACGCTTTCGAGCAATGTCAAACAGGTACAAAAGACTTCTGTAAAATTCTTGAATCATAATTCCAAATCCATGAGTAATTAATTGTTTTTATCCTTTACATCTATGCACTGGTTTTGTATCGCTGCTTCATGTTTCACTAACCAGTCAGCTGAAGGAAAATTCTTAATATGAAGTATATGCTCTCACGATTCTATCACACCCGAAAGCAGCAACATTTTGAATGGTACTTCGTGTCATTTTGAATAACACTTCGTGGCATCAACTCATACTTTCACCCTCTGCTTTCTCTGTAGCAGTTCAATTGCATGCTCTATAAGTCAATGGCGTATTCACATATAGGGGTTAGCTGGGGTCAGAACCAACCCTTTGGTCTACGACTGGACGTTTTTATTTAAAAAAAGAATAAAAGTTTTGATAGAAAAAAATGAAATTTAAATTTCCAAACAGTTTTACTGTTTGGTGGAAATGCGAAGTTCACACAAACTTTCACGAGCGCACCTCAATTTAAAGTGAAAATTATAAAGAAAGAATTCAGTTTGTTTCTTTTTAATTGGTGAAGTACCGGGATAGTCATCCACTTCGAGATCGCATGGATGGCGACGCCACACCACACAGTCAACGGCACCGCACGTCACAAATAAAAAGGCCTGTGATTGGTTGTTACTTGTTGCCGTGGTCTCTCGCTGCAAAGGTCTTATGCTTGACCTTGGCTCATTCTCTTGAAACACATGCTTCTGAGTCTCGACTGAGTGATGAACTATCTAAAAGTGCATGTCGAATCGAGTTACATCTGAAGTCAGGAAATAAACATTTCGTACCGTAATGGGGGTTTTTTAGATTGCGTATACCGTGCATTGTTGTGGACTAAACATTTTTAACTGATTAATAAGTATTATATACCCTTTATTTTTTCATACCCTTTTAGATTGCGTATCTAAAAGGGTATGTAAAACAGCTAAAATGTTTAGTATGGGGACTAAAAATTTTAACTGATCAATAAGTATTCGTTTGTCGATTAATCGGTTGATTAATCGTCCCTTTAAATAAAATCACCTGCAATATAACATCTGGGAGAAAACACTTTTTTTTTCGCTAAACCCTCTTCATATCAGCATCCTATATACGCCGCTGCTGTAAGTCACACACACATTTTTATGTACATTTGTTTGAAGAAAATATCTTATTTCGCCACCATTATTGGTACGTTACGTTAAATACTAGTTTAGAACTATGTAATGTATCTTGAGCTCATTCTCATTTCTCTCGAGCTCTTCAGATATCAACATGCATCTTTGCGATAAGTAGGTATTCCAGTTACTCTATGATTCTAAGCGCTACGTTCGCATTACCACGAACATCATAAGAGTTTAATTACACATCATCAGATAGCAGTTATTCACTAAAAGGTGAAACAGGTTCGATCTTTTTCATTGCAGACTGAAATCCATTTTCAGCTTTCTATTTCCTAAGATGTATCTTATTACACTCATCGTCAAAAAAATAGTTGCATCCAGAAGGAAGTGTCGGATTACAATGCTATTTGGGAGGAAGGTAAAGGTTACCAGAAACAATAAATGATTAAACATTGAGACTGATATCGGCAATATTTATTGAGATACAAGCCAATAAATAGTGTCTCTCAGTATGGCGTCGGGCCGCCATGTTTACTCACGCAGCATGCCCGACGTATCGGCATGGAGTTGTACATGTTCCTAATGGTGTCCTACGATAAGCCATCCCATGCAGCTGGAATCTTCTCGCGCAGTTCCTGCAGATTGTGCGGTAGTGGTGGCTTGTGGATAACGCATCCAACAGCATCCAGCACCTTTTCAGTCGTCGATAGGTCTGGCGATGCGGCTGGCCATGGCAGAGTGTCATTGACTTAAAAGCAAGCTCTTGAGGCATCAGAAGTATGCGGACGAGCGTTGTCCTGTTGGAAAATCGCACTTGAGTCAGCGTTCAGAAAAGGTAGAGCCACTGGTTGCAGGACCTCATTAACGTAACGTTGGGCTGTAAAAGTGCCTGTAATGGACACTAAAGGTGATCTAGCATCATAGGCAATTGCACCCCACACCATGACACCAGGTTTTCTTGACGTATGACGTTCGACAACAAACCGTTCATCTTGACGCTGACCACGGTGCCTCCACACACGGATTCGATGGTCATCTACTCCAAGACAAAAGCGGGACTCGTCACTGAAGATCACCCGCTGCCATTCTGAGTGGCTCCATGACAGTCTGGCATGACACCATTGCAGTATTTGGCGACGATGCAATGGTGTTGAGGGCAGTCGTCGTAACGGTCTGCGTGCGTGCAGTTCTACGTCGTGCAGCCGTCTGCCAATGGTGCTGGCACTAATCAGACAATGCATGGAGGGAACCGCTGCTCGCTGAATATCCGCAATCGTGGCTGTTGGTTCACTCCGCGCATGTCCGACAACCCGTCAGTCCTCCCAGTCCGTGGTTCGTCTAGGTCTTCCAGACCCTTCCTGTCGCTGCTGCGTACCTTGTTCTATCCACTGCCGCCAACAGCGTGCTATGGTGATATCCGCACGACCGGTATGGCGCGCGATAAGGCGACAAGACCGTCCCGCTTCCCGGAGCTCGACGATGCTGCCCCTTTCAAACTCCTCCAACTGCTCGAATTGCTTCCGAACTTTTCTCCGAGGCATACTTCACTTGCAAAGGATGCAACCAAGACAACAGCATGAGTCAGAATGGCAAGCATACGCAACGGGGCGACCTTGTATAAACGGTCAGACACAGCGCTACGACCCCTCCTTACGTGCGTCATATGTGTAGCCGAGGGAGACACTTGAAGCATTTGCATGTCTCACGATGTTAAACCTGCCCACCAAGTGTCATTCCTGTCTGTTGCTTCCTTCTGGGTGCAACTATTTTTTTGACGATGAGTGTAATTCCGAGTTGCCAACTGAACGCTCCCGGTGTGCTTTTACGTAACACTCTACAACATGCTTCAGAAACATACGTCTACGCATCTCTCAGTAACACCAATTTATCTGATAAGAAGGCATATCATTTGATCCTAGTCTTTCCGACTATAACACAACCGTATACACTTAAAGGCAACAATCAAATCATGGTCTTATTTCCCGAGAGCAAATACATAAATTCAGGTGCGCAAAAAAACTTTCCACAATCTTCACAATTTTTTCCTCTTTCTGTTTGTTTTTCAACTCGTCAGTCTGAAGTACTTTACGAAGAGATCCTAAAAAAGACGAAAAAATAAATGTTAAATATTTAGCTTAACACATCGAATATTCATTCTGGAAAATTAGCAAGTTACAATTCACTTCCAGTTAACTTCTAAGAAGCATGGAACACTCATTTAGAAAAACTTGTAAAAACTAAAATTCTGTGTGAGCTAATTTCAATGTAATTAATAAATGTACCAAAAAATACGTGTTTTCATCAAACATAATTTGTTTTTGCTTTGGTTAGAAAACGTTGCAGTAATATTCAGCAAAACGCAGCAAAGAAACCTGAGAATATTTCAGAGGTGAACCGACTATGTAAAAAGTCATTTTGTTTTTATATTATTTGCCACCGTGTCCTGTGCAGTGTGTGCCTGGGCAGTGTATGTATGTAATCCCCGCAGTTATTGTACATAAAATTGAATGTTAAAATAACAGAACTTCCATGCTACAAACAACAGAGTGACTCTTATATAAATAATTTCAGTAATTTAACAGAACAATGTATTGCAAAATGTTTTAAGTAACTGATAAAAAATACAGGATTTAAGAGCGTAAAAATCAGATCAGATCAGATGTACAGGATTTTAGGAAGGGAGTGTCTGACCCCAGGTCTGAAACCGCCCTTAGAAATAGGAAGCTAGGAGATTTGGGCTAGAGTGCCCGATAGAAAAGTGACACGGAAGCGAGGTAGAAAGGGGGAGGAAGACGCCTTTATTTATTACCGGGAGACCAGTACCCGGGGCCTGACGGCTTAACGTGCCCATCGGACGCACGGTGGATATTTAGTGGTTCGAGCGTTCGTACCTGCCTGGGATCGAACGTGAGGTTTCTCCATGGCTGTCACGAATGTTGACCACTAGGCCATCCGCGGCCAAGAGCGTAAAAAGAATTGCGCGCAGATCTTTATAGAAGCAAAGGAGAAAAAGATATGTACTACGTGTGATTAGTATTGCGAAGAAAGGATTTCGAAGTTACAGTTACTGAATGACGAAATAGTTACGATTCTGCATAAATAAGAAAATATTTAATGAATTTCTTTTAATATGTTTTATTCTCTTGTAGGTCGAGAAAAGTCCTTGCCCCCGACTTAGGGAAAACGAAGGACCTCTCGATCTTGATCGCGTATCCCAGAGCGCGGCCGCCCCGGTGGCGCAGTGGTCTAAGGCGCTGGCCTATGATCATTCGTCCGTAAGGGGTCCGGGTTCGAATCCCGGTCAGGCATGGATGTTGTGTTTGCCTTATGGCACTGGCTCTTTCCTTTCCCTGGAACCAGTGACCCTAAATTAGGGACGGGCGACTGCTTATAGCCCATTGAGTTGCTCACGGTGGTCGTTAAACCTCCAAAAAAAAAAAAAAAAAAAAAAAATTCCAGAGCGCGCCAAGGACTCATCGAGTTGGTCAAACACTTCGTGGCGAGGCAGGAAGAAATACTCATTGAAGAGTAGAGAAGACAGAAGAGGCGGCGGAAATTGAAGTTCGTTGACCGGGCCTGAAATTTTGAATCGTGGTGCACTCCCCTCCCCTCCCGCTTTCCGGAACCCTAGTGCTGCCATATAAATTTGTAAATATTTCTGTGTATTTTTATCATTTCTCTGTGAGGAGGTACGTGAAAATAAAGGTGTCTACCCATATGCACGGAACCCCCAGTGTATAAATGCGCATGTTTATTTTTTAGCCAGGACCTAATAAAGGGCTTTTGCCCCAAAACACTCGCCCTGGCGAACAAAATCTCCCAGCCAGACGCAAAGTTAAAAGCCCCTGTCGTCTCACACACGGGCTATGGCATATGGGGGAAGGGGGAGGTGTTGGTCCCTTGTGGGGGGCAAATAACTGCTGGTCTCCGGGCCGATCCTGTCCGGGTGAAGGACTGCCAGATCCTGGTGGGATTGCTCTCGCAACGCCTCCACTGCTTACTTTTGAGAGAGTTCCTTATTTCCCTGCGAAGTCCGCATTTGGGAGGTTTCAGCGAGCTATGGAATCCTTAAACGATGGAAATGTAGCTTAGTTATAAAATGACGTATATAATCTATTTAATTTTCCATTTCCGTTCTCTGTCCCTAATGTCAATTTTGGTTATCTTTCGTTATACTTTCTGTTACAGTGCTGTTCACTGCATTACTTTAAGTGTCCTCTGCGTGTGCTCGTTAGGACTTCGCTTGTAAGAAAATATAGCAGTTCCGGGGATTTTGCAATATATTTCTTTCATCACTTACTAGGTAAATGAGAACTCGCTCTCCTGCGGTGGTGCTCTTTATTTAACGCAATATATGGAGAAGGCCGTGGATTTGTTTGACCTGATTTCTACATTACTCTTTTTATTGTTTACACTTTGACCAGTTCCTGTTTATTCTATCGGCGTTTTTTTCGGTTACCTCGCTATTAAGTTCCCGATCCCAATTTAATTTCTACGTCATCTTTCACCTCGGCATCGGACGTTCTAAATCTGAATTCCCCCTCGTTTACCCTTTCTTCCTGGACGACGAGGGAAAATTGACTCCTGAGAATCTCCAAAATTACCTCTCACCTCCGTTGAGCTCTAGAGACAAACTCTCATTTTCTCCATTGTCTCGGAAAAAGCGCAGGCTTGTCCCCTAATCCATTTTGCGTGTCTCTTCCTGCGACATCAGGCCAGCTTTATGTCCCTTTCACCCCTCTCAAATCCCTTCATTAGCAATTCACTTTGCACGTATGCACTATCATTGCGCCTTGCTCTAACGTGTCAGCCATTGTTGCTTCTACAACATTCTGAAAAAGGGGATAAATCCTGAGAATTAAAAGCAATGTTGTAAAACCATTTCCAGAGCAATAAAGTAATTACCAACCGAACTCCACGAAAAGCCGATGCAGGGAACAGCCAGTAATATTGTTTTCTCCGAACATTGGGTGCATCGCAGGGAGTGGTCAGCTTCTTATTAACGGCTGGATGAACGATAGTAAAGTGACCATCTGAGAGCCTTCCCAAAAGCCCTAACGGGAAGGGATATTATTTTAAACTAATGAGGTGATATTAAAAGAAGGCTTTAAAAACTAACTTTCGCTGAAATTAATGAGCTCAAAGTAACATTCCGAGCTTAACGGCATGTCTGAACTCTCAAGTGTTTCTTCTGCATGTGGTAACACTGACAGTCAGTCAGCTCATGCAACGTAGATGAAAAACAAGATACGAGACGTAAAATGCGAGGTGATTTTGTTATAGAAATCATCACTAAAACCGTATTTGCACGATCTATTAAACACCAAATGTAATTACTTCAACATACCGATGATTCAATAAAAATATTTAGTACAGGGGAGTCTAAGTTAAAAACATCGTATTTACAATTAAAATTACAAATTAAAACTCATTAGATCTTTCGGCCTTACAATAAAGTCGTCCTCAGATGAAAGAGTGTAAAAGTTATAAGGAACGAAGATACACAGAAATCTGTCAATGATCAAGTCCAACTGTGACGTAATGTCCTGAGCAGATCAGATGTGCGAAGAGACCCCACCTGCTGTCATCACTCCCCTTTTCTTCCCTCTCCACACCTCTTTTCTTCCCTCTCCACCCCTTCTCCCCTTTTCCTCATAGAGGCAGTACAGTGAAGAGAACAGGTAAGTACAACATAAAAGTAAATAATGAAGTAGTCTGATGGAACCATAACGTAAAGTCACAGAATCTGCTTCCAGGGCTAAGGAATAAGGTATAGTGCGTCATCATTGTAAGCAGTTTCCTCAAACTAATGGATATATAATCTTTCTGCAAATAATGCTTGAAATTTTGTTGACGGAATAGCGAGGATTGTAGTTTCAGCCCAGGTAGGGAAACTTGATAGTCGGGCGAGTGCCGTAGATTGTGATCCAGTTTTTAAACAATATTTATGCTCCGAAATCCAGGTCTTAATGCACCTCATAGTGGAGCCTATGTATACTTGGTCAGCCGTAGATTCATCTGTTGATTTTACAGGAATGTGGTATATTCCATATCTACTGTCCATTTTGACTGCATCCCTGCCGTTCTTGATTATGGAAAAAAACATTTTTTCAACGGATGCCGAAATCATATATATTACGGCCACTATTTTTTTATGACTTTAACAATTTCAGGTACGTGGTCTGCTGAGGTCTTTCGCTGGGAAAGGTGTAATGGGAACGCCTACTGATTTTGTCAACAATTTTGGTAATAGTAGATTTTGGATATCCATGGTTAGATGCAACATCGTAGACTCTCGAGAATTCCACCTGACGTGCCTTTGAGTTAGAGAATTGTGTGAATACTCGGCGAACCAAAAAATTAAAAAGCTGATAATTTGCAAATTAATGGGTGCGCGGAACCATTAGGAATCAGGGTGGTGTTAGAAGAAGGTTTACAGTATACTGCATAAGAACGACGATGTGAAATGGGGTGCCTATATAGTATTAAGTCGAGAAACAGTAAGTAGAATTGCTTTCAGTTTCAATAGTAAATTTGATCGAAGGAAACTAGATGATAGAAGATCTGTAAAGTGTACCAAATCCTCCTTTGTTGACTGCCAGAAAATGAGCACATCATCCACATAGCGTAAAAATAGGGATGGATGAATGCTGCACTGAGTAAAAATGTCCTCTTCCAAAGATTGTAGAAGAATTTCTGCCAGTATTGCAGATAGAGGCGAGCCCATGGGTGCTCCCTCTACTTGTTGATAAATAATATCATTTAATTTGAAGTAACTTCGTTTTTGGACTAGTCTTAAGGCAGTCAAAATAGCATCAACTTCAGCAATAGAGACCAAATCCTGGGTGGTAAGTTTATCCCTGGTTATATCATGCACTGTGTTCAAGGGGAAGTTCGGGAACAGAGCTATAACATCAAGAGAGGCCATGAAGAATAGCGTTCCGTGTTTGTCAAATAGCTGAATTTTATTAAGGGCTTTAATTGAGCTTGAGATGGAGTAAGTGGAATCAGAGATTAAAAGTTTTAAATAAGTCGCCAATGTCTATTCCTGTGGTCTGGTGGATTGTGATGTCCTGTGACCAATGGTCGTAAAGTGTTTCCTTCTCTGTGGAGATTCAGTTTCACTAACAATTCTGGGACTTGAGGTCCAAATGGAGGGCGTATTTTTGAATAAATAAAGGTTGGAAAGTTACTATAATTCTTTAGTTTACTGATGACTGAGATTGTAGCTGCCATATGATCGGAGGTAAGTACTTTTATGTGGAATGATGTGAATGGCTTCAGTCATTTTAGAAATGTAGTCAGATCGGTCCAAAATAATGATCTGTGACGTTTTATCAGCAGCAATAATAGTAAGGTTAGGATTATTTCTTAAAAGTTTTAGCTCCTTTTCTTCTTCAATGAGATTTTCAACATCAGATGAATTGTTACGTTGGTTAAAGGATTTAATGGCTTTAACCACCCCTAACCTGGACAAGTCTCTGTCTGGGAAAGGAAGGGATCTAATAATGCTTTCAGTTTGAGGTAATAATTGAAATTTGTTCAACGGGGTGGTTGGGTAGGTAAAAAAAGCCCCCGTTGTAATGCACTTATTTGATGTCGATTCAATCTGCTGAGAGCAACTAATAGCCAAGATCTGTAATACACCCTATCAAAAAAAAAAAAAAAAACAGGGTGCGCCTTTGCTGACAACTGGAGGTATGCGATGTAAGATTGTTCATGAAGGTAATCAACGTGGCCCCGTTAACGACGAATCTCGGTGATGAGTCTTCTTTGTTCCGTCGCCCGCAAAACGTCTTGGTCCCGTCTTGAGACAGGTGAACATCTCAATTTCAGAAAATTTGGGATTATTCCCAAATCACGGCTGTTAAGCAAAAACATAAGATGAGTCTCTTCACGTGCAAGGTTCAGTCTCACCCGACGAAAAATCTTGACAGAACGTTCCATAGCAATAGTTATAACGAAGTAAATTTCTCCGTCGTTTTTGTCCACGCCGGGGCTCGAACCCTGGTCCCCTCATTCCGGAATAAGTCACTCTACCAATTGAGCTACGCGGACGTTCGTTATCGCTGCTATTTGCCTTTTATGTCGTGTGCGTCCTGCTGGGCAGGCACGTCACATAGTCCAGAAGGTGTTAATAACACAAGCTGTTACGTACCACTAAAATCGGTGAGTAGAATGGCTGGAATTCCAAAACTCGGGCGAGAAATATCAGAAATTATCACTAAAACCGTATTTGCATGATCTATAAAACACCAAACGTATTTACTTCAACATTCCGATGATTCAATAAAAATATTTAATACATCGAAGTCTAAGTTAAAAACATCGTATTTACAATCAAAATTACAAATTAAAACTCATTAGATCTTTCGGCTTTACAATAAGGCCATCATCAGATGAAAGAGTGTAAAAGTTATAAGGAACGAAGATATATACAGTGTATATCTGTCAATGATCAAGTCCAAACATGTCATTATTTGGACCGTTCTGACTACATTTCTAAAGTGACTGAAGCCATTCAGTCACTTTAGAAATGAGATTGTAGCTGCCATACGTATCTTACCTCCGATCACATGGCAGCTACAATCTCAGCCATCAGTAAGCTAAAGAATCATAGTAACTTCCCAACCTTTATTTATTCAAAAATACACCCTCCATTTGGACCTCAAGTCCCAGAATTGTTCGTGAAGCTGAATCTCCACAGAGAAGGAAACCCTTTACGGCCATTGGTCTCAGGGCATCACAATCCACCAGACCACAGGAACAGGTATTGGCGACTTATTTAAAACCTTTAATCTCTGATTCCACTTACTCCATCTCAAGCTCAATTCGAGCCCTTAATAAAATTCAGCTATTTGACAACCACGGAACGCTATTCTTCATGGCCTCTCTTGATGTTTTAGCTCTGTTCCCGAACGTCCCCTTGAACACAGTGCATGATATAATCTGGGATAAACTTACTACCCAGGATTTGGTCTCCACTGCTGAAATTGAAGCTATTTCGACTGCCTTAAGATTAATCCAAAGACGAAATTACTTCAAATTCAATGATATTATTTATCAACAGGTAGAGGGAGCACCTATGGGCTCGCCTCTATCTCCAATATTGGCAGAAATTCTTCTAGAATCTTTGGAAGAGGACGTTCTTACTCAGTGCAGTATTCATCCATCCCTGTATCTAAGCTCTTTGGATGATGTACTCATTTTCTGGCAGTCAACAAAGGAAGATTTGGTACATTTTACAGATCTTCTATCATCTAAGTTTCCTGCGATCAAATTTATTATTGAAACTGAAAGCAATTACTCTTTACCGTTTTTCGGCTTCATATTACATAGGCACCCCATTTCACACCGTCTTTCGTATGCAGTATACTGCAAACCTTCATCTAGAGTCACCCTGATTCCTAATGGTTCCGCGCACCCATTAAATTACAAATTATCAACTTTTTATTTTTTGTTTCGCCGTGCATTCACACATTGCTCGAACTCAAAGGCACGTCAGGTGGAAATCTCGAGAATCTACGATCTTGCATCTAACCATACGTACCCAAAAACTACTACTGTATTACCAAAATTGTTGATAAAATCCGTAGGCGTTCCCATTACACCTTACGCAGCAAAAGACCTCAGAAACTTTTTGTTGGATCAGTGGACTACGTACTTGAAATTGTTAACGTCTTTAAAAATATTTGCCGTAATATATGTGGTTTCGGCATCAGTACAAAAAATGTTCTTTCCATATTAAGAACGACAAGGATGCAGTCAAAATGGACAGTAGATATGGAATATACCACATCCCTGTAAAATCAACAGAGGAATCTACGGCTGACCAAGTATACATAGGCTCCACTATGAGGTGCATTAAGACCTGGATTTCGGAGCATAAATATTGTTTAAAAACTGGATCACAATCTACGGCACTCGCCCGACTATCAAGTTTCCCTACCTGGGCTGAAAGTACAATCCTCGCTACCCCGTCAACAAAATTCTAGACATTATTGGCAGAAAGATTATATATCCATAAGTTTGGGGAAACTGCTTTCAATGATGACGCACTATACCTTATTCCTTAGCCCTGGAAGCAGATTCTGTGTCTTTACGTTATGTTTCCATCAGACTACTTCATTATTTACATTTATGTTGTACTTACCTGTTCTCTTCACTGTACTACCTCTGTGAGGAAAATGGGCGGAGGGGGTGATGACAGCATGTGTGGTCGCTTCGCACATCTGATTTGCTCAGGACATTACGTCACACTTGGACTTGATCATTGACAGATATATACAGTATATCTTCGTTCCTTATAACTTTTACACTCTTTCATCTGATGATGGCTTTATTGTACCGCCGAAAGATCTCATGAGTTTTAATTTGTAATTTTAATTGTAAATACGATATTTTTAACTTAGACTCCGATGTATTAAATATTTTTATTGAATCATCGGTATGTTGAAGTAATTAGATTTGGTGTTTTATAGATCGTGCAAGTACCGTTTTAGTGATAATTTCTGTTATTGCTCGCACGAGTTTCGGAATTTCAGCCATTCTACTCACTGATTTTGTCTTCGCCATTACCTTAGTGAGATATTTTTCTACCTGAGCGAATTTGTTTTTGCCAACGTTATTTTGCGTAGTTACAATTTCCCAGCTCAAGTGTTAATTATCTTCGTGAGTTTTCCCTGTTCAACTAATATGTGTTCATCATGGGCACCCATAGCTTAGTTTCCAGGAGGGGCAAACAGAAATTGTAAACATAAAAATATATATGATATATATTATATATCAACACCACATGCAAATTTCCTCCAACCCTTCTTGTTATGTAACCGTCTTTACCATATGCTCAACACATAAATATAATTGGAAACCCGAGACCCAAAAATGAAAAAAAAAATTCACAGGCGCCGACTACGGGGGGGGGGGGGGGAGGTCCCTCTTGCCCCTCCAATAATTTTATTAGGGGTGCAGTGCGCACTCAATATTTTTGGCCCTGTTTAATTAATTTTTTGTTTTTCTGTGCGCATGTCATTTGCGTGAGTTGAAATAGTTTTACAGAGAAAAAATGCATTCCTATGTTATTGAGGCTATCGTGTGCTGTGCTAATTGCAAAAATACATTTCTTTCCTTTATAGGATTGTATTATTCTTCATAAGATGGACTTAGCTCCTACTTATGTGGCCAAAAAATAATAAATAACAAAATAAGTAAACTCTTTTTTTCCCATTTTTAGTATTGCTCATTTGATAAGAAACTTGATTGCTAGGCCCTTATTGTGTTCGACATGTTTTCGTGATTTGTGGTAATTGTTTAAGACAATTATCAAAAATAAAATTAATGAATAAAAATATAGAAACGAATGTTCTCTAGTGCCTTTATTTATCTATTTTTTGCGCTTCTTGTTCTTTGAGTAATCGCGCTAATTTCTCATTTTGTTATAAACGTTTGAAAATAAAATTTCTCTGGATGTTTTTATAAAATCACAAGCTGAATAATATTTTTAAAAATATTAATATTTAGCAAAAGAATATTTCTGTTGCGTTGTTCATTTGCTGATGAGGAATTACAGTTATATTTTAAAATATACGTCGAATCTCGTAGTTTAACTTTTTGCCCCCTTTTGTTTTTCGTCCTGACAATGGAAGGGAAGCGCCCCTCTCCTACGTCTGATCTCTTCACGCCTGCCCCCACCCCAATAATTGGTGAAGAAGGCGCCCCTGAAAGAGACGGATGAATGACATTAGACCGTTTGTTGGTACACAGGGCTGTATGTAGCGAGGTGAGGCGGAGCCCGGTCGAGAGGCGCTCGATCTGCGTTCCTTTTTGTCTTTTCCTTTGTCGTAGACACTCACACTACAGTGAAGTCTCCAACCTCCTTTATCTCCTTTGCCCGATCTCAATCAGCCGCAATCCCCAACTTTTCTGTCTGGCTACGTACGGGCTTGTTGGTACAATGAGAAAATCTCTTTGTTGTTGCTCGAGCCATGTGCCTTTTGGCCACTATTGTCACATGCGTCACAAAATCCCAGAGTTCACTCAAGAGATCATCAAGAAGAAAAAGATGATCACAACATAAGGTTAGGGCGTAGGCCAAGTGCCTCTTCTTACCCCCGTACATGGGCGCCCATGGTGTCAATCGTGTGAATTCACCATTTGAATGTTTGTGGTCTTCAAACTGTGATTATTTCAATCTACTAATGCAAGAACCCTGGAAGCTTAGAATATAGCAAAACATTATAAATCTCAAATAAATATGAAGTGCCATTTTCACACACCTTCTGCGAACTCTAACAAAAAAAATCATTGCGATTAAAATTTGCTTTACGAATATACACTCATCGTCAAAAAATAGTTGCACCCAGCAGGAAGTAATCGACAGGAATGAAACTTGGTGAGTTGGTTTGACACCGTGAGACATGTGAATGATTCAAGTATCACGCTCGGCAGCGCATGTGACGCAAGCAAGGAGGGGTCGTAGCACTATGCTTGACCGGCTATATAAGGTCGTCCCGTTGCGCGTGCTTGCCATTCTGACTCGTGCTGTTGTGTTGGTTGCATCCTTTGCAAGTGAATTATTCCTCGGAGAAAAGTTCGGAAGCAATTCGAGCAGTTGGGAGAGTTCGACAGAGGTCTCATCGTCGAGCTACGGGAAGCGGTATGGTCTCATCACCGTATTACACGCCATATCGGTCGTGCGGATATCACCATAGCACGCCGTTGGCGGCAGTAGATAGAACAAAGCACTCATCGGCGACAGGAAGGGTGGGGGCCACCTAGACGAACAAGGAAGAGAGAGGACCCAAGGGTTGTCCGACATGCGCGCTTGCAAATATTCAGTGAGCAGTGGTTCCCCTCCATGTATCGTCAGATTCATTTTCATTTATTGCATTTTAGTTGTTACAGACATGGTATTACGTAATCATAAATATATAACACACATTATATTTTTGAAACAACAGGGAATGAGGAGGGAAAAGGCCTGATAGGCCTAAGGTGCCCTCTTCTCCCAAAGCATCAAAATTTTCATGAAAATAAAAAAAATTCAAAAAAACATAAACAAGTCAAGTCCACACAATATCAAACACAGCTAGGGTGGTACTATAAATTAATAAAGGTAATAATACATTATGAGCTTTTGGTCAGTAAGAAATACCTGAGTTTTCGTTTAAATATATTAATATTATTAAGTGATACAATATCAGTAGGAAATGTATTCCATAATGCAGGACCAGTATAATTAACAAATGATCTAAATCGTTCCTTTAGTGGAAACATGGGGATTAGTGTTGTTTTTTGTCTCGTGGAATAATCATGACCACGAGTACTTATTGAAATTAAATCTTGGTAGTAACCATTTTTAATTCTCAAAAACATTAGTTTACCTATACTATAGATATGCAATTGTTGAATAGTTAGTATATTAAAATCATTTGGACTGAGTCTAGCCTGAAAGACTGTATTTGAAAATTGAGTATATTGTAGTTCAAATTGTAATAGTCTTATGAATGTATTTTGTAACGACTGAAGTTTTTTCATATTATATAAGGTAGTCGATCCCCAAACAGAAATACAATAGATTAGATGAGACTGAATTAAAGTATAGTATAATAAAATAATTAGGTTTGGGGTTAAATTGGCCACTGCACTACTAATAACCCTTATATTACTTGAGATCTTATTAGATAAGTAGTCAACATGTGAATTCGATTTTAAATCGTGCTGAATACTGATACCAAGATAATTATGATTTTGAACCTGTTCTATAGATGACCCGAGTAAATTAATATTCTGAATTAAGGAAATAGGGGTTGACGTACTTGGAAAAATCATTACTTTTGTTTTGTTAATATTAATAGCCAGATCATTTTTAGTTAACCAATTAGTGATAGATATAAAACGGACTTGTAGTTGTCGCACCAGTGTCTCAACATCATTTCCATGTATTAATATGGGTGCATCGTCTGCATATAAAATAATATCTGAATTGTGTAAACAGGTACATAAGTCATTCTATATAATGGCAGAACCATTGGCAGACGGCTGCACGACGTAGGACTGCACACACGTAGACCGTTACGATGACTGCCCTTATCACCATTGCATCGTCTTCAATGACTGCAATGGTGTCGTGCCAGACTGTCATGGACCCACTCAGAATGGCAGCGGGTGATCTTCAGTGACAAGTCTCGCTTTTGTCTTGGAGGAGACGACCAACGAATCCGTGTGTGGAGCCACCGTGGTCAGCGCCAAGATGAACGGTTTGTTGTTGAGCGTCACACGTCCAGAAGGCCTGGTGTGGGGCGCAATTGCCTACGATGCCCGATCACCTTTGATGTTCATTACAGACACTTTGACAGCAAAACGTTACGTTAATGAGGTCATGTAGCCAGTGGCCCTACCTTTCCTGAATGCTCACTCCTGTGCGATTTTCCAACAGGACAACGCTTGTCCACATACTACTGCTGTCTGGAGAGCTTGCCTTCATGGTGCTGACACTCTGCCATGGCCAGCCGCAACGCCAGACCTATCGCCGATTGAAAATGTGTGGGATGGTATTGGACGCGCTATCCACACTCCACCTCTACCGCACAATCTGCAGGAACTGCGTCAGAAGATTCAAGCTGCAATGGATGGCTTATCTCAGGACATCATTTGGAACATGTACAACTCCATGCCGATACGTCTGGCATACTGTGTGACCACCTACAACGGATCCGCCTTTTGGGCATGGCACAGAAACGAAATGAGTGAAAGCAAGTCTAAAAACTTTGACAGAACAGTTTGTAAGAGAGAGAGAGAGAGAGAGAGAGAGCACTTTAGGTGGCGCCACAGTACAAGTAAGATGTTGCTCATAGGGGGAGTAGGAATGAATACCCAACGCAACCAGGGGCCCAACCCGGTGGCCGTCATTTAACGTACTCGTCCGATGCACGGCGGATATTCAGCGATTGTTAGCAAATCACACCATCTCTGGAAGACTGTCAATTGAAAGTCTTCCTTCTGAATTCAATAGGAATTTTGTATTCGATAGGAATGTTTCCAGAAGAAACAGGTTCAATCCTTGAGAATGTTTCCAGAAGAAACAGGTTCAATCCTTGAGGGTCCCCATTATTGAACCTGTGGAACCTCAAGGATTGAACCTGGGGACCCTCAATTGACAGTCTGACTCGCTAACCACTAAGGCATCCGCGGCTCAAGATACACATTACTTATTGGCGTGTAGCTCAATAAATATTGTCCGTATCAGTCTCAATGTTTAATCATTTATTGTTCCTGGTAACCTTTACACCCCCCCCCGAATAGCATTGCAATCCGACACTTTCTTCTGGGTGTAACTCTTTTTTGACGATGAGTGTATGTCCGTAAAAAAAACCTCTTCATTTTGTATTCGATAGAAATGTTTCCAGAAGAAAATTATTTTTAAGTGACTGCGTCTTGAAACCGTTCTGAAATTCCTACAGAGTTGGGCAAAAAATCGTACTAGGTCGAAGACATTGCAGAGTAATTCTGAAAACGTATAGCGCTTTTGTTTTATGACTAACTCATCTTATAATGATTTTTATAGTGCAAGTGACTTAATACGATCACTTTGGGACGGACGTATTTTTATAATAATAACCTGATCAAAACCGCTAGATGATGAAATCAAACTCTGCATTTACAACAGTGCTTGTTATTGACAGAACGAAAACATTACCTGAGACAAATTTTTTTTTTTTTTTTTTTTTTTTTTTTTGAAGATGACAATCCGATTTTCTTTCATGATTACCTGAGAGTTTGAAATTTTAAATTTTATTGTTTATTCTCATGCTTACAAAACATGTTTTAACGTTTATTGACATAAATTTTAGCATTTATTTGTATGTTTAAAAAAAGGATATAGCATTTAAAGCAAGAATTAGAAGAAATCATTTAACTTGATCTTATTTTTCTTTTCTTTTTTTGTGTTGTTTATGATGTTCAATTGTGTCGCACTCAAGCAGGAAAATTCGAAGTGCTTTTCCCATTTCAGCGTTTATTATTGGTTTTAAAGGCTAAATTTATAGGTTTCAGCTTCTTGTGCATTTATGTTTCTGCCAGAGTAAGCAGCCCATTTAAGCTTACAATGAAGCAGAAGATTTGAATTTGATCGCATGACGAAATTTTGCATGCTCCTTGTTGTATTCACATGACGCAACGACATTTGGCGAAAGCTACGCAGCTGGGTCTGTCACCCGACGAAATGCAGAGAAAGTGTGCGTGCACATCGATCAGAAGACGTATTAAATTAAGTTCGACTCACAATGCATATGCTTCACCTAAAATAGGAAGAAAGAATGAATGTTATTTAAAACTATATATTTTGTAAACGCCGTTTTTATTCCTAAAGTTGTCACTAAAGATTAATTAAAGCAATGACCGGCAAGAAAGAGACGGTGATTAAGGCACCAGACAAAGCCCCTGCTACCTAGGTGTTTTTTGTCCATCCAGTTGACCTTTGTGCAGTGGCGTACAGGAAAAAACTCGAGCCCTCTCCCCAACAATGTTTTCGAGCCCCCCGCAAAAATGTTTTCGAGGTGCTTTTGCAAAAATCTATTAGCTTTCAATCACTCAAAATTTTAACTTCTATATTAATAACTAGGCTTTACGGGCCTTTTAATAAATCAAATTCTTTGGAAACTACAAGTATTTTTCGTTAAATCAAAATTATTTCACTTCATTGCGTAAAACACAAATGCGTACGTTATAATTAAAATGATTGCCCTAGTTTCCAATACAAATTACTACAAAATATTTACGTCAAAGTTAATTAAGTTAATCAAATAATGCAAAATTTTTTATTTCAAAGAACTAAGGCCTGTTTTTGAAATGCTTCACGATTGCACACAAAAAACATATAACTGCCGTGTGACAGTACCTTATGACTTTTCCGATTTATACGAAATGTCACAACATAAGTAAGCAAATAACTAATTAACGATTAAGAACTGTAACACAAAAAACGAAAAACTACTTAAATTATTTACTCTGGAATATATATACATAATAAAAACCACTTAACATAATGCCACGATGGTTTGCACATCTTTTGGCTCTGTTATAAAAAACAAAACAACTGACACAGGTCTCTGATTTTTGCTCCCGCGAAGAACACCTTTCAGTTCATTATATTCGAGGGATGCATAGTTATGTGCAAACAACTGTAATAAATTACACCTTATTCTCATTGGTTTAAAAATTCCGCTCATCGAACTGATATTTTTTTGCATTCTCTTGTTAGTACACCTGCATAGAAACTATTGCAATTTGCAAGGGCTGTGAACTTGAAACCCCTTGTAATAAATAGCAAGGGCTGCTACAAGAGGCCTCAAGTTCTTTTGAATAGTTGCTTTCCCGTCATCCAGTTTTTATGAATAAAAGCAAAGAAAATGATTTCTAAAGATTTACTGAGAAAAAAGGCTTTTCTTCTTAAAACTTCTTTCCAAGATGCCTTAATTTTTGGCTACTTCTTTAACCAATTGCATACAAAGTTTCCGCAAAAAAAATTGTAAATTCTTTTGCTCAGGGCTAGAGGCCCTTTTAACCATGAAGCCCCCAGCATTGCGGGGGTTATCAGCACTCCCCTGCCTTTGTGTATACTGATATGAATTTTGGAGAAATTTTAAAGAAAGTCACCAGTCTGCCCTACTGTTTGGGGATAGATAAAAGGATTAACCTTGGGATAAAGGGATTAATTCTGCCTACTTCATTATTTAATGGAGCAGCTGAGTGACAAAGTTATGTAAATCCTAAAAGCCCACCATGCCTTCGAGCGGATTACAGTTGACCTTCGCGCGGATTACAGTTGACCACAGACCTTCGCGCGGATTACTCCCTGGCGACAGACACAAACTTAAAAACTTCGTGCTTTTCATTCCCAAGTATCTCAGTCAATCTTCGTTCCCAGCAGAAATCTACAAACTGTCGTCTTTCCTTTCCGCAGAAAAGAGCAAAGCGTTAGCAGTAATAATTTCGGCAAACGAAAAAAAAAAAAAAAAAGAAAGAAATGTATATACTGTATAAACGAATTTTCAACTACAGGTTGTCGAAGGCGAGAAGGGTGTCGACGGGAAATGTGTTTGGATTTTTGGATTCGATGTTCAGGATTTTCCACACATAGGCAAATGTTTCTCTGAAAAACTTAGACTACATTGTGCTTGGCGCATGCATACTGCACGACTTTCTACGACGAAACTCAAAAAGTTCATATATGCATCGTACCTCTGTAACTTGCAAAAACGAACTAAAAATTCTACCGACGTAGCGAAACAAAGCCGTAATCTGTATTTGGATTATTTTAATAACACAGGGAGTGTACCTTGGCAAGAACAAATGGTGGTAAATGCCTAATTTAGGAATGTTAAATGTTGGAGTGGTCAGGGAAGTTATTGTTGGTGATTCTTTCAATCCGAAATATGTTATTATGAAAATTTGGAAAATGATGTCCTAAATAAATTAATAGCAATATTTTGGATATCCATTATTTTATATATTTTTATAATTATTATTCTTCTTTTTGATATTACAGAAATGTTTGAATGTGTTTACAAACGTAACAGAAATTTATACTGGGGAAACATTTTCACAGTAAATTACTGCTTCAAATTAAATCACGCTCTCATTTTTTGAGCTACTTATTCTTTTATAAGATAACTTAACAAGGACAATTTGTATTGGTTGTATCGAAGCTTAAAAATGGTTGTACAGATTCTGTATGTATATATATATATAAATTATAATAATTAACACCATAAATTACGAGATTTGCTTACTTTTATTAATTAATTTGTTATTAGTCGAAATATTTAAAACCATTAATTTAAATATTTAATAGCATATATATATGTGTATATTATTCGTTGTTATTTCGTGTTATTTATTTTTATTTCCATCATTCACTGAAATTTTTCAAAAAAGGATTTTTTTTTAAGAAAAGAAAGGTGTGTAACTAAAAATAGGCATATCTTCATCTGCCAAGCAAAATCAAACAAAAATCCTTTGCTAGCACCTATCTCCTGTCTGTACCGCGCACCAGCTCCCCCACGGGGGGTGCTTTGGGCTCAAGTCCCCCCAAAGCCCCGTATGTCAACTCTTTTATCTATCTATCTATCTATCTAATGTAAATCTGTCTATCTTATGTACTGTATATATACATATTGATACATATTTATATATATTGTATGCATACGTACATATATGTGTTATATATATATACACTGAGTGGCCGCTTTATTATGACCACCTGACAGTTTTAAGCAAATGAGCTATGGCTGCACGCTGTTGCCACCAGAGGGCGAGGCTAGTATAAAATGGGAAAGCTTAGTTCTTGCAACAGTAGTAGAAGTGATTTTTGGGTGACGAGATGGGTAAAAAATGCGATTTGACGGACTTTCAACGTGGGATGATTGTAGGAGCTCGGAGCCATGGAGCTAGTATCACCGAAACCGACGCATTCGTGAAATGTCCCAGAGCAGCTGTTGTTAAAGTGTTTAAAAGACTGGACTGTCAGCCAAAAAACTGGGTCTCTACGTGCAACGTGTGGTCGTCATCGACTAGTGACTGCTCGGACGGAACGGAGAGTGTCCAGACTGGTAACAGGCAACAGTGCAGTAAATAACAGACCATCTTAATCAAGGATCCCCTCAAATGATCTCTGCACGCACTGTTCGCCGTACGCTGCATCGGATGGGATATGGCAACCGAAGGCCTGCTTGAACACCTTTGCTGCCTGCAGTTAACAAGAGAAAACGTTTCCAGTTCGCACAGGAGCACAAGGATTGTACAGTCGATAATTGGAAACAAATTATGTGGTCCGATGAATCACGTTTTCAGTTGCACCATGCCGATGGCAGAGTGAGAATTTGGCGGAAACAGCACGAAAGCATGGACCCTAAATGCATTGCTACAACCCTTCAAGCTGGTGGAGGCAACGTTATGGTTTGGGGAATGTTTTTCTGGCATGCTTTGGGCCCTTTAATTCGTGTTGATGAACGTCTGACTGGCACATCATATCTAAACATCGTTGCGGACCAAGTGCATCCTGTCATGTGGATGGTTTATTCCAATGGCGATGGCTACTTTCAACAAAATAATGCGTCCTGCCATAGTGCTCGTATTGTACAGGATTGGTTTCAGGAACATGTCGGTGAGTTTACTTTGCTTAGGTGGCCCCCCACAATCTCCAGATCTCAACCCCATTGAGAATTTGTGGGATGAAGTTGAACGAGCCATCAGACAGCTGTATCCACAACCCTGCAATCTCACACTCCTGGAAAGTGCTATTCATCAAGCATGGTCTCAGATTCCACGAACCACCTATCAACATCTCGTGGAGTCAATGCCACGAAGAATCGACGTAGTATTAAAGACCAAAGGTGGCCCAACGAAATACTGAGGGGTGGTCATAATTAAGTGGCCACTCAGTGTATACATATATACTATGTGCGTATACACACATACCTACATATACATGTAGCATCGCCGCCCCCAACAGGAATTACTCGGGTCGGTGTGCCACTGGTACCGTGGGTGTAGAAACAAAACTTCACTTTGGAGGGATTTGTCCTCACACAGGCGTTCAAAACTTGCGTTTTGTCCCTCTCAAGGTCAAAAATTCGAAAGTTGCCACGAATCTGATAAACGTCCTCACCCCTCTCCACCTCAGGGCGCTTAACCCTATCCACACACACATGTTTAAAAGCGTAGCACGGTTTCGAAGTGAAAAAACCTCGGTAAAGGTCTGTGTGTGTGAGGGCCTTTTAACAGTAACTAAACAACTAATTATTGTACAATAAAATGTTTCTCATGTAATTTTTGTTTTCACTTGGTCGAGACGTTAATTCTGATAACACAACCCGCGAATACAGTAAGAAGATCCACTCGATTAAAAATAGTGCTTTACTTACTTCCAGCATTCTTTCAAGCATGAAAATTAGGTAGTACCATCAATTCCCGACTCATGCGTTTTGCCCCAATTCGCAAAAGATATGACAACGCAGCGGCAGCTGTGGTGCGAGTGAAAGAGTGACATCCCCATTTCTGTGTGAGTGACATCCCCATTTCTGTGTAATCGCTTGGGGGTGTGCCTGATTTAACAAGCCAATCATACCGCACTCGAAATCATGGATTATCCAAGAAAGAGGGGCAAGCGTGTTTCCGCAGATGCTCTCTTTGTCGTCTGCAGAAGTTAGGGAAAATGCCAGCAGCTTCTTGAATCACCAATCGCTCCGACCACGCAGGATTTCTAATTATGACATCTACTGGAGATTTTTCCGAGCGGGGAAGGAGGGTTACTCACCCCGTACCCCCCATTTTGGTTTCAGGTAATAGGAGCAGATTTGTACGACCAAGTGAGGCCGGAGATTTTAGTCTTGCAGTCCACTGTAAAAACACACGTGGGTATCTCACAAATTACTTCACAAAAAAATCCTGCAAGACCCTGAATGACAGAGAACTGTTCAGATATGCATTGTAAAACGGATTCAGCCGTGAACAATTTTTAACAACAATTTAACGGTGCAAGGATTTCAAATAATTGCTCATAACTTACTGTAGCATGAATCCAAGCTCAAAACGGGGTGCTGTATCGGCGCTCCCGGGACTCACCCCTTCTTTCTTTACGGGATTGGCCATCGTTTTTGTGACGTCACGCTAAGCGACGGAGTGGTGCACCGAGAAGGTTACAGCACTGAACGTTTCTGTGCATTCAGTCGTACTTTATGCTTGAAGGAACAGCTTAATAAGGTCTATATTTCAGTTTTCTGCATATTATTTTATGATATATTACTTTATTATAGTAGATCTACCGAAATTAAAAAAAAAGAGAGAAAGAAAGAACTCATAATTAGTTGTCGTGCACCACTCCAATAATCCAATAATACTCGGCACTGAAAGATCTAGTAGATTGAAAATTTAGTAGATTTTTATCTACACGAAAGATCTAGTAAATTTTAACTTGTAAATAATATATTTTAATGTAATAAACCTTTAATGTGATCTTGTTAAACTGGATTTTAAATCGTGCAGTGACGTGCCGATTATTATTATTGGATTATTCGAGAAATAAATAAATTTGCGTTTGTTTTACCTTTCACAGGAATTATGCTTTCTCTGTTCTGTATGATAAACGGTTATACCAAAAAGCTCTGTTCATGCAGTTTTAAACAGACGCAAAAAATAATTGAAACGCAATCTACTAGTACGTTGACATACTGTTACATTGCAATTTGCATGTGTAAAAGAAAAACCGGCGAAAAATTAATAAAACAGCCTCCAAAATTGCGTTTTTAGACCCTAACTTTTTCTGATCATATAATTTTGCTTTCATACAAAAATAATAAATCTGAAGAGGCAAAGTGCTCCAAAACTAATATACTGAGAATGTGTTTGAAAAGGAAATTCACAAAATAAAAGTTATAATAATGCCGCACCAGGTTAATGTTGCAGTACACCCAGAAATAATAATAAAAAAAAAATGGGAGAGGCCAATTACTAATATATGTTAAATTAATAATGAGAACGTATTTGGAAAAGAAAGTGACAAAAAAATCCAATAATGCTACTACAGTCTAATTTTATGTGTGGTTTTAGCAACTTAGCTTTCCCCCTCTCCTAGTCTCTTTTGATATGAATAAAAACTGAAGGAATTAGAGATAATCTTTTCTCACTATTTATCTGCATAGTGTTGCAGGGCATACAGATATAAATAAAAAGTTTTGAGGCTACCAGCTAAACTAAATTAATACTGAAAATGTGTAACTCTCAGCATAATGTACACACAGAAATAAATAAATGAAAAATAAACTCGCCTTGTACTGATTTCGCCCCCATGGTTATGAACATGTGTTAAACATGCATGCTTGATAATTTTATCCCACGCATGAAATGAAGATTGAAAATATACAAAATGAAGACTGAAATATATTTATTTTTATGGGGCTTAGGGTAGTTAAACTGGAACTAGGCTTTAGTTTCCCTGTATTTGTAATGATGATTATCAAATGTCTTTTCCAAAATTTGGAGATATTCCCATTGTTAGGATTGCATGAAAGAATGCCCACGGAAAAAACGCCCACGGAAAAATCGCCCACGGAAAAAACGCCCACTTTTCGAAAGTAGGAAAAAACGCCCACGGAAAAATCGCCCACAGACAAAATGCTCACGGGAAAAATATGTGATCGACTGATAAGTTTATATGTCTGTTATAAACGGTGTTCGGACAACTGGTCACAGACTGCTGGCCAAAAAACCGTTAGGGGTCATATAAAAATTGCAGTTTCTTGGCCACCTCACCTACATAACGCGAATATGGGAATGACGGAAATGAAAACTTTCAGAAGGGCCTAAACGTTAGTCCTAATATTATTTTCTGCCTGAGTAATACCGCAATATTAATAATTTGATGTGTAAAATATTTTCTGCAAACCTTACAAATACGAGAGCAAAGTTCGGATTGCACTGATGGACTGTACAGGTTGTATGGTGTTGGCCTGAAAGCCGTGGTAGTCTTATGCAACATTTATTTAAAAACATAGTAATGATTCACCGTTGTCTTCAAGCCAACTGCTATACGATATTTTTCTAGAAACTACAAATAAAAAAATTCTCTGCGAGTATGTGCAAACCCAGGGAATTTGTCTGGGGAGGGGGGGGTGCTTAAAATCTGAAATATGAAATATAAAGCATTTCTGGTCCGATCGGGAGATTTCCAGCGTTTACAAGCTGCAACACGTCGAATTATCTGAGGGTATCTGCTGCCTCAGGAAACTAGTCGGGGTGGGGGTGGGGGAGGGGGAGGTAATACCAAAGTCGTAAAATATCAAGATTTCTCTTCCGATCTGGAGATCTTCAGCATTTAGAAACTGCAACTCGACAAATTTTCTTAGCGCATGTCACTCTCTGGAAACCTGTCGGCGAAGAGGGGGGGGGGTAATACCAAAAGTGTAAAATATGAACAATTTCTCGTCCGATCGGGAGATTCTCGGCAATTAGCAGCTACAACTCGACACATTATCTGAAGGCATGTGAATGATGAAAATCTCCGGGTCGGACAAGAAATTCTATGTAATTCACAATTATCATATAACCCCCCCCTACCCCCAGGTTTGCTGAGTAGGCACGTGCCCTCAAATAATCTGTCCAGCTGTAGCTTGTAAATGCTGAAAATCTCCCGATGGGAAGATACATTTTACAAATCTTACAGTTTTGATATTACCCCCCCCCCGACAGGTTTCGTGAGTCAGCACATGCGCTCAGATAATTTGCAGACTTGTAGTTTGAAAACCCGTAAATCTTTTGCTGAGATGTAGATCATAAACATTTCTTATAAAGAATTACATTAATTATCGCAATTAAGAAAAGACGAAATTACGGAAACTTTTATATGACTCTGATTACCAACCTCTGGGGGTCGTGGGCACGAAGCGGTCAAAAACGTTATTTTTATACGGCCCCTTAAAATTTTTGTGGCCAGTTCTCCGGTGGCCAGTTCTCCTACACCCGTCATGTAGAAATTAACTGTTTTAGTTGTCCTTTGGAAAACTCCCAGGAAGCTATGAGTGCGTATTTTTTTCTTTACACTGGGAAGAAAAGAAGTATGCCTGTAACTTGAGATTATACTACTCACGGGGAAGACACACCCTGACCGGTGGCCAACCGATAAATTTAAATGAAAAATATCGCTTGTTATTTGGGGTGCGGGCGCTAGCAAACGTTCCAGCTGCAGCTGCAAAGCACCACTTTGACGAAAGACAGATGCCTCCCCACCCCCTTCCGCTCGCCGTACACAAAACAGGATTTCCAAAAGAGACAAGAGTGGAAAGAAAGCACATTACACAAAGTTATATCTGTACATTGCGCCTTTTACGAAAATCGCTTTTACAATTAAATGCATTATACTTTACAAGTATTTAAAAATAAAATAATCTGACTTTTAATGATTTCCCTTTTAATTGATATAGTTAAATAACAAACATGCATAGTTTTATAAAAATTAAGACCTTACTTTAAAAAATAAGAATAGTCACAACTTTATTACAGTAAAGCCGAACTGGAATTTTTTAAGAAAGTCGCTACTCTACAGTAGGAAGTTGAAAGTTAACAATCTTATTTGGTTCTTCACTAGGCCACCCGTGGCCCTTAAGTCATAAGTCCTAGGCCTTGGCCTATTTAACAGTTTTTATTCTAACGATGTTATATTCATAACGTTTACGTAACACATCAAATTATTAATATTGCGGTATTACTCAGGCAGAAAATAATATTAGGACTAACGTTTAGGCCCTTCTAAAAGTTTTCGTTCCGTCATTCCCATATTCGTAAAATTTACATAACAAGTATTGTCAATAATCAAACAGAAGTCATCGCTCTTTCCACGTTTATAAGTGAGTCACGGAAAAATTCTCAGTGACCGCCACCAGGAATCGAACTCAGGGTCTTCCAGTTACGCGCTGGATATGTATGCTTCCACTGCACCACAGCTATTCCTATTCCACGTCAAATGTCTGTATTAATTGTCAATAATATTGCGCTTCTACTTATGCACCATACATTCAATCCATACATTAATTAATAGGCCGTAGGCCTAAGCCTATTCAACACTTTTTTCTTCGCCTGTGAATTAATTAAGTAAAAGAAAAATATTGCAAACTTGACATGGTTATGTAAATATTTAGTACCTACGTAAAGTGCAGCGTTATTAAAAAATCCCACCTTTGGGTCCTTTTCCGAACATACATGAATTATGCTGTAATTCTCGCTTGGCTTACATAGAACGTTTTCTCGAAATTTGTTTGGAGTTCCTAATTCAATTCTCAATGTAGGCCAAAAATCGATAATACTTACACCCCCCCCTCCCTCACCCTTGAACTTTTGTGGCCAATTCTCCTACACCCATTTTCGTTATGTAGGTGAGGTGGCCAAGAAACCGCAATTTTTATATGACCCCTAACGGTTTTTGGCCAGCAGTGTGTGACCAGTTGTCCGAACACGTTTATAACAGACATATAAACTTATCAGTCGATTACATATTTTTCCCGTGAGCATTTTGTCTGTGGGCGATTTTTCCGTGGGCGTTTTTTCCTATTTTCGAGAAGTGGGCGTTTTTTCCGTGGGCGTTTTTTCCGTGGGCGTTTTTTCCGTGGGCGATTTTTCCGTGGGCGTTTTTTCCGTGGGCATTCTTTCCTCATACCATTGTTAGCGAAGCACACAAGAAGGCCAGATTCATTAAGTAGCTGCTGCAAACATAGCATATTTTTTTTCCCTAACCTGTTATTTAAGCGGTCATTTTTCAACTTTGAGTAGTTATTCAAAAATATATTTAAAAATACAGAAGCTCACTCTAGTCCCAGTTCAAATTTAGTTTGATTACATTTTGAACATTTTCCGTTTACCACATTCAACTCTTCAACCCTCTTTGACGCTAATTTTTTTAACACAAATTTTACATTTTGTACATGGAGTAACAGCTCACAATCATCAGTCAAAAGGAATTTAAACAATTTGAAGCAAATAATGAATATTTTCACATTGATGTCTTCAGCTACCCGTGGACATGCCTGTTGCTTAGCGTGACGTCACAAGCAAGTTCTTAATCCGGTGGCCAGGCCCGTAAAGATAGAGAGGATGAGTCCCGGCTGTATCAGATAATCAATTGCCTTTGAATTTTTTTTCTTTTTCTTTTCTTTTCTTCTTTTTTTTTTTTTTAGAAAGAAAAATAAATAAATTTGAGTCCCTTGAAAACCCCATCTCCAGATAAATCGCCATGAAGATTATTCTGCAAATGTGCACATGCCACATAGCAGTTATCCTACGCAATAAATTTCTATATTCATTTGGTGACAAATAGCCTACTACGCAATGACATTGGTATCTCATCTTTGAGCAGACACCTTTTCTAAGTCTACCCATTAACTTTACAAATGGACCTTCATTCTGAAAATGGACCAGTAATGGTAAATCGTTGCTTATTTTTAAATAAATGTCGTGGATTTGTGCTATGTGTCAGTCTGAGATGGGGATGATAAACCAGCAGAATCGTTAGTAGTGTCTCGTTCAACATTACAACCGGAGGTTATGCCATACCGATAATTTAGGGTTCCAAGTACAACAACCTCCGTCAAACGCAGTTAGCTTAAGCTTAATTAATTTATAACTAGGTATTTGGTACAGTGGCACTTTTCTCACATAAGTACAGAGATATTTGCTATGTCATTTCAGAACAAATGCCCACCGTAGACAGAAGGAGATCATAATAGCTCAAATGAAATTAATGATAACTATTTACAAGTACCAAAATAATTATTCCTTCGTTCCAAAGAGCAGGCAAAAAGAATAAACAAATGCGGCCGTTTCTCGAGTGGTCCACCGCGAAACGTCCCGTATCCCGGTGGGTCCAATCAGTCGTTAGCAGCTAAGTAAATGTCGCATTGATTTTTGACGTTCCTTGATTTTTGCTTCATAGAATATTCATACAATCTTCAGTGTAGTAATATCTTAGCTGAACATTATAGCCTTTTACTGTATCATTTAAATTTAGAGCAAACTACTTTCGAATAATAATACTCTCGAAAACAAGCAAACAAAAAAACTGGAATCGAAATTAATCATGCTGATTTGCATGTCAGGTTTTGTTTTGCGACCATTTCTCCAGCAAAACATGGGGGAAAATCATGGTGAATTAAACTGTCGTGCTTGTTTCTCAGCTGCGGATACAAGAACAGGTCTATGGTGACCTTAAGCTCCTCCCCTTCAGAGTTTACTGAATTAGATTTTAATATACCGTGTGTAATATGTTCTTATGAATTAGGCCTCCGTTATTTTGAGATGAAATGGGCGTGGCCAATCATATCGATCAATTAATTAATTGTTTAATTAAGTCACGGGCTCTGATTGGGCTTTGGAACAACAAGTTGGTAAAATCCTGCAATGCATTGATTATGATACGCTTTCCAACATACCAGAAATCATTACTCAAGTTATGAGGATAATGGCTGTAGAATAAATCTCGGTCCTATGTCCTGACCCAGCAAAAACAGTCTTGGTGGCTCAAGCACTATGTTGCCGCTGCCGAACTGTCAATAAAATGTCCGGGCGGCCAACAGAAGGGCCAGCAATTGGCACCCCATCAAATGTCATATGCCACAACAGGGCCATCAGTGGTCCATCACAGGCAGTAGCGGCCACAAGTGGCCCTTCAGTGGCCCTGCAAGCACGTGCCAGAAATGATGGCTAGCCTAATGTGGTCCGCTAGTGTGCCGTTTGTGGCAGCCAGCAACCACGTGACGTAGCTGGTGGCTTGCCGAATCTTGTCCGCCAATTTCCCAGTAGTAGCCATAATAATAAAAAGCAAGGATAACCGCAGTTTCCCAAGGCTACAATATTTTTTCTAACCTTACGATGCTTGTGAATTAACGCACTGCGCTGGGGAAATTTTCTCAACAGACCGGAAAAACGCCCGTTTGCTCCTGACTGGATTTGAACCTAGGCTGGTGGCGTGACAGCAGAGCTCTCTACCGACCGGACTGATTTCCCACGCTCGAGCATGTGCTTAAAGCTGTCTGTTTGGTATGCAATTTGTAATCGAATGCTTCCCTCTTTCATTTTATAATATTGCGAGGTATTTTTCATAAAAGTCAGTTTCATATAATTCATAAATTTATTTTATCAACGAAACGATAGTTTTTTTTTTTTTTACCTTAAGGGAACTTCACTCATTTTCAAGGCGTGTACATACTTAGAGTCACTTTCCAAAGTTTTGTACTGTCCTTGCCGTCTTGAAAAGAGATTGTTGAATAAATATATATTTACCCGGGTTCATGTCACATTCTGTCACATTTTTAACGTTGTGTCTTTCCTTTCCGTTGTCCGAAGCTACATTTGTTTTAAAGATTAAAATATATTTTATTTTACTTCTCGTTATTTTTATAAGCGAATTCCTCCCAGTCTTGTGTATTCAACCCATGGATGAGTACACCACATAGCGTTTTTTTTTCTTTCAAATAATTAATAAATTTTGTACGCGTATAATTCTTTTTTTTTTCCCCAACAAACGTTGTTTTAATGGTTTTCCAGGATATTTGTTTCAAGCGGTTTCAAATTTTTTCTTGTTATTCATCTACTCCATTCCATGAATTGTGATTCATGGGAATGGAGTGGGAGTATTTCATGGCTGTAATCTAGTATTTCACGGCTTAATCTGATATCTTCGTCGACGTAAAATTTCATTAGGAAATTAATTCGCCTCTCCACATATGGATTTTTTCTTAACATCCACTAAAATAACACGATGGCGATAGCGTCGTCTTCAACTAACTGGTATCATGAGAGACACAGCAAGTGTTGCTTCTGCGCATGCGCAGTCCCGTTGCTTCCACCTGCTGTTGGGGCAACGGGCCACTAGTGGCACTTGCTTGGAGGCCCACAATTCACGGCGATGCTGCAGTGCCATCAATGGCTCGCCAACTGATAGCGCTGCCACCAACGGACCACTACCGGGCCGTGAGCGGCAGATTTCAGCCAGCAGTGACCCATCACTGTCAGCTGGTGGCCAGCAGTTTCCCAGCACTTGTGTTTTTGCTGGCGACTTTTGACGCCATTTTTCTCATTTTCAATAGGGTTCATCCACAGGTGGTCCCCTACCACATACTAAAATTGCATCGAAATCGAACCATTTTTACTCAAGTTATGACGAATAAGGACAATGGAATGGATCCCGCTCCTATGTCCTGACCTTTGACCCCATTTTTCCCATTTTCAATAGAATTCATCCCCATGAGGTCCCCTATCACATAATAAAATTTCATCGAAATCGAACCATTTTTACGCAAGTTATGACGCACGAGGGCAATGAAATGGATCCCGCTCCTATGTTCTGACATTTGACCCCATTTCGTCCATTTTCAATAGGGTTCGTCCCTAGGTGGTTCTCTACCACATATTAAAATTTCATCGAAATCGAACCATTTTCAGGTGAGTTATCGTGCGGACAGACGGACAAAGCTGGAAAACATACGCTTCTTCAACCTACGGTTGGAAATCGTAAAAAAAAAAAAAAAAAAATATTGTCATAGAGGAAAACAAGTGATCACCCAGATAGGCTGTTGTCGTTGTGTGTGGTCCAAAGGCGACAGTAGAACCATAATTCAGTCTCTAGTACAACAGGGCATAGACTAAACAATGTCATGTTATACTGCTTGAGGACAGGGGTAAGCACCATCGCCCATTGCTGGGAGACACAGTTATGGGGAATAGGGCAGCAAGAGCCAAACATGCTCGTAAATAGTGACACTTAAAGGCACGAAAGAAGAGAATCACATCCATCGTGCTCTCGTTTGATGGGGGAGGAAGGAGGGCATGAAAAATCATGAAACAGAAAAAAAAAGGGGGGTGAAGAGAATCAGTTGTGTTTCCCGACACACGATAGAAAGATTAACTGCACGCTGAGCCCTGAAGAAGAATGAATACACCGAGGAATTCTGTTAAAAACAGCGGCGAAAGAAGATTTACAATGGCTAAAAATGACCACCTGAGGCAAGGATCAGAATTCTCGCGTAAGAAGTGGTGATCATCCGTAGAACCCGGCGAAGCTATTCGTGTGCACAAGCTACTTGCCAGCGTTGGTAACTCGACTGGACGCAAGTGATCAAGGGGTCGAGGTCATTTCCCCATTGCGTCCGAGGTCATTTCTCTTTGCATCCGAGGTGTTCCAAAGAGCGGAGGTGGAATCTTTTCTATTCGTACACCGTCCCTGTCGTGGAGACAAAGTAGTGACAAGCGATCAGTGAGAAGCGTCCGCCATCTCAAGTCGTGTCTTCGTTGACCGGCTGCTCCGTTACCAGCGAAAGCGTTTTTGTGTGTGAGCACAGCCCATGGCCGTCGTTCTCCAGGATAGTTTGCCCAGTGCAAACGAATTTATTGGTCCACGGAGAGTCGATGGGAATCGCAAAAGGAAGTCTACGTGCGCTTGTGCGACATAAGGTAGCACACCGAAAAGGATTACAGAACCTAACGAGGACATAATCGGTACAGTAGATTTCGGTTAATTGGGCCATTGGTCAATCGGGATAACCGTTTCTTTGGCAGAATTCTTGAAGAACATCCCAAATTAGATCTTCGGGATAAAGCCTCACGCACTTGGGGCAGCCGCTTAATAGAACCAAAGTGTTCCAGCCCCTATATGTCCCAATTTACTGGAATCTACTGTACCAGCTCCCTTGATTCTTAATTATTAGATGTTTACTGTGCGGAACTATTGTCAATCAGGACAGAGACTGAAATTGAACTTATCTGTGTACGGACTTTACCTGTCTGTCCAGCAATTAAGAATTGGATAGCGTGATGTTAGAAATCATAACATTGGTCGTAGTGACCTGTCAGAAGAAATAATTCGACATAATAAATTGTGTGAATAGCTGTTTATAAATTAAAGTGTATTTTTGAACCAGAATCTTTTAGTAATCTATGAATGCTAATTTAGGGTAATTTATTCAAAATTGAGTTTAGTGTATGCAAGCTCAATTACAGCAGCCCAATTTTTTCTGTTCCAAACACAGCGAAATTCTATCTGATAAATTCATCCCAAGTTACTCGTACGCCGCATCGCAATTTCATTTTCATGGCAATTTTCATTTTCACTGTGAATTTTTTAATTGTCTCAATCCACCACTGATGCTCTTTGTACTTGAACCAACAGTAGATTTTTTTTATCACATTCGTAGATGTGATTGCTCTAACATACAGTTGAGCTAATGAGTGAGTGAGTGAGATGGGAGAGGGGGTGGGAGAAATGATTGGAAAAGGCTTGTGCGCAGCTGACCTAGCATGCTAACTGTGAGCATGCAGTTTCTGACGGACTGATCTAGTACAAATAGCTGTTCCTGTGGCTTGTTCGACGTCGCCGGCCAGGTCAATGACGGAGAACGTGCGTGCCATCACATTCCCCAAGAAACTTCGTTTGGTACGACCACTTAGCACCACCTACTTCCCATCAATGAAGAACATAAGCGACAGTAAATTCTGGGAGTCCAAGAAAAGTGTCAATGCCACGCACTGACTGCTTACTAAGGTGGCTTCCAAAAACCATGCCTCTTTCGAATTCCGTCAGTTCAGTCTCCTTGAGGTATAATCAAATTTAATGCAATCTAATAGATGTGCCAACGATTTCCTTTATTCGCTATCCAACAAACTCCGCGCATGTGTGTCTAGTTCTGCAAATGCACGTTTATTTGTATAAGTGAAGGTGTCCGAATACTTTTGTTTACATAGTATACGTTCAAAGGGCATGTGAACAATTTTGATAGCGGCTAGAGATGATGACGTTAAAACAATCTTTGTAATCCGATTTGTAAAAGCTGAGATGACTGCGACGTATACTGCCTCTTTAACCTTTCATTTTTGTTGATTTATACAAATTTTTGTTGCTTCTCATCATGTTTTCCATACTGAATGTCACGTCTGAACTCTCATGCGCTTCTTACAACGGACAGTAGCGTAACCAGAAATTTCTCAGGGGAGGAGGGTCCATGGGTTTTGTTCATTGGAGAAAGCCTCGTATACACGTATAAACATATCGCTCTAAATTCGTACTCAATCCGTAGTCAAGGTAGGGGGTTCAACCTCCCCTTCCCTCCCTTGACTATACGCCACTGACAACGGGTAATGACTGATATCAAGACAGGAACGGAGCAGCTTATATCGACAATCAGGCTCCTTTCTACGTCACTTTTGTTTTCATCCATTATGTGCTATTATGTTCAAGTATATTAAGTGTTAGTGTGTGTATAATATAGTAAAACCTATTTAAGTTGGACACCTGCGGTTCAACCTTAACGTCTCCAACTTAGGGAGGTGTTCAACATATACAGTACGATATCATGAAACTGGTTTCTCCCCCCCCCCGAAAAGCATATCAAAAAGACTCTCTTTATAATATGTGGAAAATAACATAACAATGACCACGCGTATTTTTGCGTGAATTGATACAGTCAAGTTGATGCTGTTATCATTTCTACTGTTTGGAATTTGGATAAGTACTCTGTCAGAAAAGTTTGCTCAGCAGTCAGGAATAAATGTGGGGAAGGGGAAAGTGGACAGGTTCCTGAGAGTATCCTCTCCACAGCTCGGGGCAGATTAAGAAGTTCCTGGAAGTGAATTACTCAAAATTTTTATTTCTATATTATTAACTAGGCTTTATGGGTGTTTTAATAAATAAAATTCTTTGGAACCTACGAGTATTTTTCGTAAAATCAAAATTATTCCACTTTATTGCGTGAAACACAAATGGCCGCCCCGGTGGCGCAGTGGTCTAAGCGATGGCCTCTGATCATTCGTCCAAAAGGGGTCCGTATTCGAATCCCGGTGAGGCATGGATGTTGTGTTTGTCTTACGGCACTGGCTCTCTCTCTTCCCTGGAGCCACTGACCCTAAATTATTGACGGGCGACTGCTTATAGCCCATTGAGTTGCTCATGGTGGTCGGTAACCTCTAATAAAAAAAAAAAGAACACAAATTCGTACGTCGTACTTAAAACGATTGCCCTAGTTTATACAGATACAAAATACTTACGTCAAATTTAATCATATTATGTAAAATTTATTATTTTAAAGAACTAAGGCCAGCTTTTTGAAATGTCTCACGACTGCACACACAAAACATGTAACTGCCGTATGACAGTATCTAATGTCTTTTCCGATTTATATGAAATGTCACAACATTAGCAAGAAAATAACGAAGAAACGAATCAGAACTGTATCACAAAAAACGTGAAAATATTTAAATTATTTACTCTGGAATATATATATAAAAAAAACAAAAACACGCTCAACATAGGTAATGCCACAGTGTTTTGCACACAGTAAAATAAAAAAATCTTTTGACTGTTATAAAAAAAAATGACACACGTCTCTGATTTTTTCGGTCCTACGAAGAACACCTTTTAGTTCATTATATTGTTAAGAATGCGTAGTTATGTGCAAACTACTGTAGACATTATATTCATTAGTATATAAATTCCGCTCATTGAACTGATATATTTTTGTTTGATTGGAGGTTTAACGACCACCGTGAGCAACTCAATGGGCTATAAGCAACCGCCTGCCCCTAATTTAGGGTCAGTGGTTCCAGGGAAGGGAGAGAGCCAGTGCCGTAAGACAAACACAACATCCTTGCCTCACCGGGATTCAAACCCGGACCCCTTCCGAACGAATGGTCATAAGCCATCGCTTAGACCACGACGCCACCGGGCGGCATATTTGCTTCACATTCTCTTGTTGACATACATGCATAGAAGCTATTGCGAGGGCTGTGAAAAGGGGCCTCAAGTTCTCTTGAATAGCTGCTTTCTCGTCATCTAATTTTTATGAACTAAAGCAACGAAAATGATTTCTGAAGATTTTATGTATTTACTGAATAAAAAAAAAATGCCTTTCATCTTAAAACTTCATTCAAAGCTGCCTTAATTCTTGGCTATTTCTTTAACCAGCTTCATACGGAGTTTTCGCAAAAATTTTGTAAAATCTTTTTTGGCCACAGTATTTGTCATTTTCTTGTAGGACTTCCGTCCACAGTGAGTAGAGTTTAGGTCCCAGCCACCTACAGCGAGATCGCCTTTTGGGCAGGACACAGAAACGGAAGGAATGAGAGCAAGTCTAGCGACTTTCACAGAACAGTTTGTAGTGAGATTAGAGTACAGTAGATGGCGCCACCGTGCAAGTACGATGTTGCACACAGAGGGGTGAGAGCATAGGAAAGGATACCCATTTAACCCGTGGGTCCAGCCTGGGGGCCGTCACTTAACGTGCTCGTCCGATGCACGGCGGATATTCAGCGATTGTCAGTAAATCACACAGGTTCGAATCTGGGCTGAAAGATCAGCCCAGATTCGAACCTGAGGACCTTGCATCGATAGTCTGACGCGCTAACCACTAAGCCATCCGCGGCTCATCTTTTTTGGCTCAGTTGGAGGCCCTTTTTACCTTGAGTCCCCTCCCTCCGCACTGCGGAGGCTATCAGTACGCCCCTGGAAGGTCAAAAGGGGTAGGGCATACACTAATGGCCTTCGAACTACCTCTGTATACATTTAACTTCCGTGCACACAATAACTGAGCAGGTAAATTCCTTCATGTATAATACACAAAAGCCTATTTCAAGGAACTTGTCCAACTTAGCATGTAAACAGCGTCCAACTTACAAGATAGAGAGACGTCTAAATTAGAGAGTATTACATACATGCTAAAACATAGGAATTTGTTCAGTTCCACCGAACTGTGTCCAACTTAGGGAGGTGTCCGTCCAACTTGACAGGTTTTACCGCAGTACGATTATTCCAACTTCAATAGTGTTATTGCTTAGACTGCAAGTATATTAGTGTTACATCTTTCCCGAGTGTAGAGCTGTAAAGATTGCAGCATATAATGGTATTCAATCGGATTTTATTCTCAAAGGAATGAACAGTGTTCCCCGAAGACTTATTCGTGATTCTTCCTGGTTTGCGTTCTGTTAATAGCTAGTTGAACTGAGATGCATCCTATAACGTCGAATGAAAAACCTAAACGTACAGAAAGACATTATTACATCACGAGTGCAGTGGGAATTTTGGTCATGGGAACAACAATCAGACGCAAAAATAATTTTTCGAAATATAGAGACAGAAATATTGTGATGAACGGTCAGACTGAATTCAAAGGAAAGTAAGAACAATAGTGATGCTATAGAGGATGAGTCGGAAGTTTTGTAATATTTGTATAAACGCATGCGGCGTGTATGTCACGTGTTTAGACTACTAGTTCAAGTCGCGCACTGCAGTCAGTCGAAAAGGATATAAAGTGGTAGTCGTTGCCGTGAACAGCATTGAATGTCATCGTTCTGTCTGTGGTTGGAACACCTAAAAGATGAACAGCCACAGCCGGCTAATTAGGGAAAATTTTGCTTTACGAGTTTGAACTCGGCCATAACGCTGCTCAAGCAACACGAAACATTTGTCATGCGAAAGGAGAAGGTTCCGTGGACCACAGCACCGCAACCAGATGGTTCAAGAAATTTTGCTCAGGTGACAGAAACCTCGACGATCAGCCAAGGTTAGGTAGGCCGCGAACTGTGGATTCGGAGGCCGTGCGCCAGGCCGTAGATGCAAATCCGACAACAAGTACTCGGAGATTACAGACCACCATGCTTCGCGTCACGTTCAGGACCTCGGCAAGGTCTACAGGTACTGCCGCATTGTTCTTCACGAACTGACGGCAGCTGTGGCAAACCGCCGAATGGAAGTGCGCACGATACTCCTAGAAAACCCACGCGATGTAATTTTCAAGAGAATTGTTACGTGCGATGAAAAGTGGGCCTATTTCCGTAATCCTAACACATAACGGCAGTGGTTGAGTCCGGGACAGCTTCCTGAACCTCTTGCCAAATATGGGAGCTTCGGCCACAAGGTGATGCTCTGCGTCTGGTGGAAATTCGAGAGGATATGACGAATTTGTTCCAGACGGTCGGACCATCAACGCCAACCTCTACTCGGAACAGCTGGAGCGGATGTATACCGTTTTGGAGGAGAAGCACCCAGCACTGGTGAAGAGAAAGCGCGCTTTCCTACAGCAGGACAACGCTCGGCCTCACACCGCGCGAACGACCTTGGCAAAACTCCAGGAAATTGAGGGCATCAAACGGATGCCACACCCAACATATAGTCCGGATCTCGCCCCGTTGGATTATTACTTGTTCCGGTCCATGGCCCACTTCCTTCGCGGGCGGCACTTCAACAACCAGGAGGAGGTGACAGCTGGGGTGAAGGAGTTCTTCGCCGCGAAGGACAAGAACTGGTTCCGCCGCGGAATCGAAGAGCTGTCAGGCAGATGGCTAAAGGCGGTGCAACACGATGGCCTATACTTAGAATGCTAGTAGGCATTCGTCGTAAAGGTACGTATGAAGTGATCCAAATATTGCAAAACGTTCGACTCACCCTTGGTATATAAGCACGCAATGTGTTTTCAAAAGACTCGATGAAATGAAAAGCTAGAAAGCTGTACAAGGTGAGGATAAGAAGAACCAAAAACATAAAATAAAAAATGCAGGAAAATTTTCGTTTCGCGCTTTTCGCTGACGGAACGTGAGTTTAATTACCAGTTCGCGCCGTCTCATTTGTTCCCTCGTCATTTGTTATGTCATGCGGCTGATTGTTATTTTTTTTCAGTGCCGCATTATGATTTTTTATAACGTGAAGCGTAGTATAATCAAAGCGTGACATCCGGCATCTGCGAGCCACAAGCCGTGAACAAACCCTCCCTTCAAGAATCCCTCCCACTTCTGCGCAGTAATTGTTCAAGCGACGCGAAGCAGTTGTTCGGCCTTGACACTCGCGCGGACTTGGCAGCAGCTCAATGGAGTCCTTTGTTTAGAGTAGTTTCCGTTTAATTCTTTTTTTTTTTTTTTTTTTAATTCGTTCTGCGGACGTTTTTTTTTTTTAAACCGCAAGACAGCCGTTTAAGTCGACTTAACATTCACTCACGAGATGAAACATTTTTGCTCGAAAAGTAATTTGGGAATATATCATCAGCTCAAGAAACTGGCGATCGTAACCCAACAGTCCTCCCGATGAACGAATTTAGACCGGAAGGCAATGAACCAGAGGTTTTCTGCTCGAACATTCGCCACTACAAATCTAGCGCAAATAGAAATATTTATAATAATAGTGAAGCAAGGAAGTCTCGATTTTTACGCAGTTGTGAACTGAAGCCGAGTTCAGCAGTAATGATAGCCTTTCTACTAAAATTGTTTAGTTCAACTGACGAGGTACCTCAAACATTCAACAGGACTATATCTATCGACCTTGGTATTACTATTTTTTCCTTTCTAGTACGTGAATGCTATGCTGACTCACGGTACGATGCGCTTCAAAACACTGGCGCTGGAGGTTAAAACATATCGTAGTTGTGATTCTAAAAATGCAATCGACAGCAATTCATGAGATTGGTCAAAAGTTTACTGACTGACCTAATTGGAAAAATGAAATGATTAGTTGCTGTTGAAGAAATCTATCTCGTTACCTCAAGTTGCTCAAATTTTCGATGAGACCAGAATGTGAATCCTTACCACATTTATTCTTCAACGGTGTGCTTTGTGCAAGCACGAAAAATAGTGTCTCCAACAAGTGATCGCTTAGTTCTTGAACAGTCATTTGCAAAAGTTTAAGGCCATCTGTTGGTATTATGAGATTTCTGACGATTGCGTCAGCTACTGTCTGTATTACTCAACTTCCTGTCGGTGTTGCATCATCCTACAGCGTCAGCTGTTGATAGAGTTGGAGGAAGCGTGGGAGCGTCAGTTTGCTTCTGGTTTTCATGCTGAGAGGTTTTGTACGCATTTTCTATATAGCGAAAAATGGGCAAAGAAGCGTCATTAAGTGTTACTCAGAGGGCACAAATAGTTACTTCATATCATGAAGAATACTCCGAACGTGATATAAGCAAAAATGGGAATGTGAGCAAGACTGCTATCATAATACGGTCATGAAATATCGAGATACAGGTGAATTTAGTGACCGAAACAGAAGTGGACGTCCAAGGAAAACAACCGATGACAATGAGATAAGGCGAATAGTTATGCGCTCTCCAAGGAGCTCATGCAAGAAAATCAAGGCCTTTCTACATTCAAAAGGATCTGATATGTTTCCCGACGTCTTAGCAAAGATTTTGGATTAGTCTTATAAACCTGCACATAAATCTAGGCCTGTCATGAAAAAGAAGAGACTCAAGTTTACGAAGCGTTATCAATCGTGGACTGCTGAAAATTGCAGCCAAATTCTTTTACAGATGAGTCATCTGTACATTTAAATCACATGCTCGACGACCAAAAAGCAAAAGGTTTGAGGGAAAATACACCGTCAGCACCGTGAGACATCCGCCTAGTCAGATGATATCGTGGGCTATGTCAGCATCCGGTACTGTTTCATTATCCTTTTTGACGACAGTCATTACCATGACTGGTCCTTTTTATGTAGAAATGCTACGTGAGAAGCTGTTAACACACATGTAAATGCACAGATGCACAATCTTTATGCATGATGGTGCTCCATGCCACAGTTCAAAGACAGAAAAAGACTACCTGCAGAGGAAAAACATAACTGTGTTTGACTGGCCCGGTAATAATCCCGACCTTAACCCCATCGAAAATTTGTGGACCATTTTAAAAGACAAGGTGGCAGAAAAAACAGCCATCAAATTCCCAAGCTTTGATTGACGCGATAAAGTACGTGTGGTACAAAGACATTTCAAGTAAGTACTTCAAATTCCTTATTGTGAGTACGACACATCGCATTTTGTCCATTATAAAAAACAAAGGTGTACATAAAGTAATAATTTCGTTTTTTTTTATGTTCTAATGAATTCATCTATGGTGTCATTTTTTCAAATATCTCTGGCTAGTAATTAGTTGTTTCTCTGAAAATCTTAATTTTCAATAAATTGATAGGTGGTCTTACACTTTCGCAAATGACTGTATGTACGAGATATTTAAATTTTGAAGTAAAATGTTTGTGAAAAGAAGATTTGTTGAACCGCGCAGTATTCTTGCTTGAATTTTCACTATGCAGCCTCCAACATGAGCTTATTGATCTCCAAGGTAATGGATTGCTGAAACATTTATGATTAGTGACACTTCATCTGCCCTCCTATCGCAAAAACGTGCGTTATGACCGCTGACGACTTTGCTGAAGTGCCTGGAAATGATCGACGTACTTTCAGAACTCTCTGATACGGCTACATCAACACTTCTATTCCTCCCACTAAGTTTCGCGCGCAAGAATCGATTGCTATCCTTTCGACGAAATCGGATTTCGTACTGAACAAGCACTCTGGTCCTCTGACGTAGATTTCGGACGCAAGCTCATTTGGTTGAGTGCAATGAACTCGCTTCCACTTAAAGAGCAGATGTGATCTCTCTGTTGCTATTTATTTATAGCTTCCAAATAAATGTAAGGTGAATATCTGATCTCTAATTTGTTTTCGTTTTATCTAGTTTTAATAATGATTGTGTATGTTTTAAAAATATTCATCAAGAACAGGAAAAAACTAGATGTTTCTAGATATGTCTAAGTATGCCATCTCTGGTGCTGAGAACCTCGGGTTAAATCACTGACTTAGGAACTGATCGTTAGATCCGGAATGCCCAAGAAACTGCGATACCGTGGAACAGTGACGTATACAGCATGCTGGTATGGGGAGGGTTTAGAGAAAAAATTTTCCTTTTTTTTTATTGAAGGTTTAACGACCATCGTGATCAACTCAATGAGCTATAAGCAGTCGCCTGTCCCTAATTTAGAGCCACTGACTCCAGGGAAGGGAGAGAGCCAGTGCGGTAAGACAAACACAGCATCCATGCCTCACCGGGATTCGAATCCTGACCCATCTCGGACGAGAGATCAGAAGCCATGAAATAATGTTGCAGGCGATTTTTTTAATGGACGCTTAATCAACTGATTAATAGACTAACGAATTTTGATTAATCAATTAAAATTCTTTGTCGATTCACATCCCAATAATGCACGGTATACGCAACCTGAAACGTTAAAAATTAACAATGCCTCCATTACAGTATAAAATATTTATTTCTTGAGCTGCTTCAAACGTAATTCAATTCGACGTGCTGTTTTAGGCAGTTCATCAAGCATCGCGTCAGTTGTAATCGTGATTTCTCTATGTATGTCGCCAAGGTCAAACATGAGACCTTTGCAGCGAGAAGAGGCTGAGCCCTCCGCAATAAGTAACAACCAATCACACGCCGTTTCATTTGTGACGTGCGGTGCCATTGACTGTGTGATGTGGTGTCGCCATCCACGTGATCTCGGGGTGAATGACTGTCCTGGTTCTCCATCGGTCGCGAAAGCTTGGGTGAACTTCTCATTTCCGCCAAACAGTAAAGTTTTTTTGAAATTTAAATGTCATATGTTTTCCATCAAAACTTTTATTATTTTTTTTTATGAAAACGCCAAATCGTAGAACGGAAAGGCTGACCCCAACTACCACTATGTGAATACGCCCCTGCAGTGGAACGGTAAGATTGTTTATAGTACAGGAAAGAGAATGCATAAGAAACAGTCAAATTTTGTAAAGACCGTACTGTTAGGTTCCTTTTTAATCACCAAAATTTCGACCATAGCCATTTTATCGCTTCAAAAACTGACGAGCGATATCAGTCGTGTAAGAAATGTAATATCTCTATATATGTTTGTGTGTTGAGATTCGATCTGCTAGCTGTGCTGATAGTGATTAATTACGTCACAGCTAAGTTCATTTCTAAACTCATTCATGAATCTACTGTATAGTGTAATAGGAAGTGAAATATCTCACTTTCCAACAAGAACGCAATTCTTTCGTTTATGACCGCTAGAGGAAATTTTCCTATGCGAAGCAAATACGTAAGTTTTCACTGGCACTCACAAATCCATGTATATATTTTCTACCTGCAAAAATCATACAAAATTAAGTAAATTGAAAGATAGAACACAATCATTATGGCAAAGTCAAAGTAAAAAATCCTGTAAAATGGGTTTCTCAACCAATTTTTGTCAGTATGTCAGCCGATTCTCAGAACCCATTTCAGAATTTTCTTTTAGAGTTCACATGTGATCTGGCCTAGATGAAGTTTCAAATCAGTTTTGGTTTCGAGAACAACACAGAAAAATAAGGGCATTAACTTCACCTTAAGAAATCAGAGCAGCAACATTATAAAGTTTTGCAGTTTGACTAATTATCGGCTTCTGGCAATTTTTCTTCTCGTCGTCATCTAATTGAGTGAATGATCCATGGAAGATGATATTATGCAGATCTCATGTTTCCTTTCAGAATATTAATTTACATACAAATGTTCAATAAAGAGTTTTTTTTTATTATGATTTGTTGTTCATTTTTATTTCTCGAGAATTAATGACCACCATGAGCAACTCTCAGAACAATAAGCAATCCTCCGTCTCTAATTTACGACCGCTGCTTTCCACAACTCTGTTAAAAAATTTGTGGTAGATTGCACCAAAAACTGATACTAAACCAGCTACACCAATATCTGTGAAAAGATACCGATTGTGTGGCGCAAACAAAACCTAACAATATGGTCAACTTTGCACCACTTTATGGCACAAGGTTGCACCACATTGTGGTGTAAGGTTGCCTCATGTTGTTAGTTTTGCTCGCATGGAGTATCTTTTCTCAGAAAGTGGTGCAGCTGGTGTAGTACCATTTTTTGGTGCAATCTACCACAAAATCAGTGCTGGTAATGGAAAGAACCAACGCAGTAAGACAAACACACCACTCACACCACTCCCCGGGGCTCGAAACCGGGCCCATCTTGGGCGACTATACTCTGGACAAAGCTAACCTGATTACAATGTTAAAGTTGTGAAACCGATTTACCGACATGAAATCCTTGTTTATCAGTATTTCTCCGCGCACTAATGGGGTGCCATGTGTCGTGGACTCTTCCCCCTAAGGGTGACTGATGGCGAGACAAAAGGAAACTTCCCGCGTTCCATCATGATGTCCCCCTCCACCCCCACACCTTCTAAACCTTGCCGACCACCAGACAAACGATTTCTGAATGAGTATTTTAAAACAGCAACCACGAAGAAAGGAGGAAGCTAATTACAGTGACCGCGAATCTCCACCTCCGGCTAACAATTCTCCTCTCCCAGTGGCAGTAAATATCCTCCTGTTAACTGTACAGCCTCTCTGAAGCAAAACAGAAGTGACGATGAAGCCGCCAAAATGTGTCATAACTTACGTAAAAATTCTTCGTTTTGGATGAAATGTTAGTATGTTGTAGGGGACGAATCCTATTGAAAATGGGCGAAATGGGGTCAAAGATTAGGGCACAGGAGCGGGATCTATTCCATAGCCCTTATGCTTCATAACTTACGTAAGAATGCTTCCATTGCGACAAAACTTTATCATGCTATTTCGGAGGTAAACTGAACCAGTTCTGTTGAATATAATCGAAATGGGATCAAAGGTCAGGGCACAGGACCGAGATTTATTCTACAGCCATTATCCTCATAAATTGAGTGATAACTTGAGTAATGATTTCTGGTATGTTGGAAAGCGTATTGTTTTGACCCTGTCTAGGTCTGTTTCAATATGTTTTGCTGACGACACTAGTGTTTTATTTATTTTTTCTTGTCATAACGATCTAGATTCATTGATTGGTATAGCTAATGGGGAGATTCAGAAATATGTAGATTTTTTTCATTATAATTTCTTAACTTTAAATTCTTCCAAAACCAAATGTTTACTTTTCAGTCCTTAATCAAATGTTTACTTTTCAGTCCTTAATCAAATGTTTACTTTTCAGTCCCTAATGGCTGGAGGTTAAGACTGGATCACTGTACACTGAACAGTTTCTGTAGGGGATGTTGCTGTCTCACTGTCTCGAGAAACTACTTTTCTGTAGGTGTGTTTTCAGTCGAACCTTAGATGGGACTCACATATTAACGTTTTGGTGTCATTCGGAGGGTTTCTTTTAATTTGCCAAGGGGACTCTTGTTCCCTCACACTATTAATTTTTTCTTACGTTTATTATTGCTTTTTAATTTGGGGTTCCACATCACAATTAAATATTAGTCGAATTCAGAGGTTACAAAATAGATATCTTTCTCTTCTTAGGGACTCTCCCTCCGACTGACTCTTTAAACATAATTATCAGGAAATACAATATGCTGCATATAAAAGAGCGTTACGAATTCAAATTAATAAAATTTATGTGTAATAGAATAAAAAGGAACGTTTGCACAGATTTATTGGCATTGCAGTTGCAATTGCATGATTATAACACACGCTTTGCAAATTATTATTCACCAAATTTTGCTAGAACTAATCTTGCACTAGGTAATGTGGACTCTGGCGGTACAATAGTGTGGAACGGTCTACCTGAAGAACTGAAACATATTAATTCATTTTCGTTATTTTAAAAAAAGTTACTGGAGCATTTACTTCAGACTTGGTGAGAAAGTGGTTAGTGTTTTTTGACTCCATATGGTTCATTTGTAACTCAGTTTATTGTGCATATATATGTAAATATAATTATGTATTTTTTTCTCTCTTTTACTGGGCAGCGTGCGCTTTGGCAGGCCTCTTAGGGTCTTTTCCCATTGCCGCTTGGGTGGATGCTTGTATCATCATCACTATTGTCAACCATTATCAATACACTGCTGGACGAAGGTCTCTCCAAGCCTCTTCCACAACGGTCTGTCTTGTGCCAGTCTCCTCCATATTACCCCCGCATACTTTCGAATTTCATCCACCCATCTCCCATGTGGTCTTCTTCTGGGTCTTTTCCTGTCCCTTCGAATCCAGTCTAAAATTTCGACTGTCCATCGATGGTCTGTCCTTCTGGCAGTATGTCCAGCCCATTTACTCTGATCATGATGTCTTCCACTCTTGTCATTTTTCTGATCCATGAGTTCCTCTTCTTATCTCCTCGTTACACCAAGCATGCACTTCTCCATGCCTCTTTGAGTTGTCTTTAGCCTTTGTATGTCTCTTTTAGTTAAGGTCCACATCTCTGAACCATACGTAAGCACTGGAAGGATGCATTGATCAAACACTTTTCTTTTAAAATATAATGGCATATTGCTCTTGAAAATTATGTTGTTTCTGCCAAAAGCTCCCCAGGCAAGTTTTGTATGCCGATTAATTTCTTCCTCAATGTGACCCTCACCTGATATCTGCTGTCCTAGATAAACGTACGTATCTGTTATCTCCAGCTTTTCTCCATCAATCGATAAATCTACATTTCGTGTAAAAGCATTGTTCATCAGTGTTGTCTTCTGAGAGTTCATTTTTAATCCCACTTCTTTACTCTTGTCAGCAAGTTCCTGGATCCTACTCTGCAGCTCTGATGGGGTAGTTGCAAAAATGACTACGTCATCAGCAAAACGAAGGTGAGTTAGATAATCTCCATTAATCTTTATCCCTTTGTTTTCCCAGCTCAGTGATTGAAAGACATTTTCCAATGTGGCATTAAAGAGCTTGGGAGATATGGTGTCACCTTGTCTCACTCCCTTTCCAATTTTTACGTGTGTTGTATTTTCAAACAGCCTAATCTTTGCACTTGCATTTTCATAGATGTTATTAATAATATTAATGTATGCATCTTCAATACCGCAGGTTTTCAGAGCCATTGTAACTGCTGATGGTTTCACCGAATCAAAGGCTTTTTCATAATAGATAAAAGCAATGCACAGTGGAAGTTCATATTCCCTCGCTCTTTCAATTAGTTCTCTCAGTACGTGGATATGATCTATTGTGCTGTAGCCACTCCTGAATCCAGCTTGTTCTCTCGGTTGAGCCATGTCCAGTGTCACCTTCAAGCGGTGTGAAAGAACTTTAGTGAAGATTTTATAAACTACTGATAGGAGGCTGATAGGTCTGTAGTTTCCGAGATCCTCAATGTCACTTTTTTATGTAGCAGGATGATTATAGCGTTGTTCCAATCCTAAGGAATCTTCCTTTCATTAAGGCATCGAGTGAAAATTTGGGCGAGTACTGTTTCGATTTCTCCACTTGCTTCTTGTATGATGTCTACAGTAATTTCATCTTCTCCTGGAGCTTTTCCCCGCTTCATGTTCTGCATGTGCAACTTCTGCTGGGAGGACTGGAATAACTCTGGTACTGGTACCTTTACTGTTGTATATATTTGTAAATTTTGTTTTTGGTTCACCCGAATAAATTGTATTGTATTGTATTGTGTTGTATTGTGTTGTACTGTATTGTATTGTATATTTATGCCACCTTTTAAATCAATTTTCCTTGAAAAAATATCCGGAGTGGATGTAAAGAGGTTAGGTGATATAATATATCCTCGTCGCCCGCCTCTGCTTACTGAGAGTGTTATAGGATCATCGAATGGCCGCATGTACGAACAAATTATCCCAAATTATTGTACAAAAGGCAAAGAATTTTAATTCCATTCCCCGCCATCTGTATATATTTAAAATGCTTTCTAGATTATGAACCTAAAAAATAAATGCAGAAACCGCTTTAAGAAGTGTGAAATCTGGCCTCAGAATTCAGTTCTCAGAATTAAGTCAAATACTGAAAAAACTACTCACTGAAATGCGTCATAAACCTTTTCATTAAAATTAAAATCCAGATTTTTGTACATTCTTCAGTTTCTGAATTAAATAAAACATTTCGGAGTGTATGTATTTTTTTGTGTATTATTCTGAGGTTCAAATTGCAGAAATGGGGAATCCGTGGCCACCAACAGTGATTTGGTGGACGTTAAAAGGTTAAGCACCACTGTCTTTCATCTTTCCCATTCGCTGCCATTTGTTAGTTAGTTTGCTTTTAAAAGAATATTTTTCCGTTTTTTAGTTCAGTTGGGAGTTTGTTTTAAATAATCCTGATGAATGAAGCGTTTAAAAAGAAGTGACTTTTTTCTTTCCTTTCCCTTTTACATAAGAACTGAAGATTCAGGTGACACACGCTTTTTTAGCCGACACTATTATTGTGCGCCTTGTATACAAAGAAATGGCGTTGAAATCATAGGAAAACTTGCGCTGTAAAAATTGCGCTGCCGTCATGGAAAAATAAAAAAATGGGTCACTTGCTTGAAAAGTACTGCCGAGAACACAGTCTCCAAATCTATATGTAAGGCAACACCAAACGATTGGAAATTAAATGAAAGAACTTGAGGAAATAAATACTTGTCACCTCCAAGGAAAGTGTAAGCCCATTCGTTTCTCTGTTATTTACCCATCGCTTACAAATAAAGTGGTGCACACATAAGCGGAACTTTTAGTCTTTGTATGATGTTATTTTTGGAAATACTTCAATGCGAAAGTCCCCAAGAAGTAATAACGGTGATAAGTGTCAACTTCCAATCATGCTTTTAGTTTGAGCACGATGGAACAGAAATGCTTTTATGTACCGGCAGGGAAACATTCTTATCTTGGATTCAACGTAAAGGTTTCTGGTTTCTATAATATCGTTTCTTTCTTCATTGCTTTCTTGTTTCTATCATATTTGTTTTTCTTCGTTTTCTCCATTTACTATATCACCTTTTATTGTACTTTCAATGTTTGCAGTTGTAAAACATTCTAGTTTTCCTCAAAGTTCGATAATCCCCCCACCGAAAAAAATTTCCCTAAACGTTCCAGAAATCTCAGCAAATGTGACCCACAATTGTTATTTAAACATTTGTTGAATTTAAATGAAAATGTTTTTTTATAATTTATTTTTCACTAATTAAATATTTGAGTCAGTTGCGCTTTAGGAGAGTGTAGCGTTTACTACCTATTAAACATTTAACCATTCGTTTTTTCTTTCTTTCTGTTATTTAAGTTTTGACTACACCATGTTATGTTTTCTACTCTGAACGTCACATAGGAACTCCCAAGAGTTTATTTTTTAGGCCACACCGGCAGTCAATCAAGTCAAACAAACTTGAATAGAAGTAGAACTTTGTTCAATGGCGTAACTACAAATTTTCTGCCCTTAAGGTGGCTCCACATAAAAAACCTGCCTTATGTTTTCAATGGTAAAAACTTCTGTACACGTTTTTTTTTCGAAATAAATGTATTTCCAAGGACGAAAATTTGCACATCGATAAAAATTATAGCACAGCATACTTAATACACTCATCGTCGAAAAAATAGTGGCACTCAGAAGGACGTGTGGGACTGCATTGCTTTTTTGGCAGGAAGGTAAAGGTTACCTGGAACAATAAATGATTAAAGATTGAGACTGTTAAGGGCAATATTTATTGAGCTACACGCCAATAAGTAGTGTCTCTCAGTATGGCGTCGGGCCGCCATGTTTGCTCACACAGCATGCCAAACGTCTCGGCATGGAGTTGTACAGATTCCTAATGGTGTCCTACGATAAGACATCCCATGCAGCTTGAATCTTCTTGCACAGTTCCTGCAGATTGTGCAGTAGGGGTGGAGTATGGATAGCGCATCCAATAGAATCCCACACATTTTCAATCGGCGATCGGTCTGGTGATGCGGCTGGCCACGGCAAAGTATCAGTGCCTTGAAGGCATCTCGAGACAGCAGCAGTATGCGGACGAGCATTGTCTTGTTGGAAAATCGCACCGGAGTGGGCGTTCAGAAAAGGTAGGGCCACTGGTTGCAGAACCTCATTAACGTAACGTTGGGCTGTCAAAGTGCCTGTAATGAACAGCAAAGGTCTGGCATCGTAAGCAATTGCACCTCACACCATGACACTAGGCCTTCTGGACGTGTGACGCTCGATAACAAACCGTTCATCTTGGCGCTGACCATGGTGCCTGCCCATACGGATTCGGTGGTAGTCTCCTACAAGACAAAAGCGGGACTCGTCACTGAAGATCACCCGCTGCCATTCTGAGTGGCTCCATGACAATCTGGCATGACACCATTGCAGTCTTCGGAGACGATGCAATGGTGTTAAGGGCAGTCGTCGTAAGGGAGTAGGTATAAAAGGCGTCTTCTGGGACAAGGTTACGGCTCATTACGGCTCCCTTACGGCTCACTTGCGGCACCGGGTGGAGTGGGGCAGAATGGACGGTGGGCGGGGCAGAGTGACGGGTTCAGCTGTCAGCGGGTGGTGCGTGTGATGTATGTTTCTGGAGGGGTATATTTTTAATTGGGTTTGGGGATTTCGTTGGAAGATGGGGTAACGAGGGATGATTGTGATCTTTTTTTTAAGGTTTCATTTTTAATGTGGAAAATGAAAGAAAAGCCTAACCTATCGCGATGATGTAACGCAGTAGGGTTATGTATTGTTTGTGGTCTTTTCAGAGTGATTTTATTTTATTGTGGAAAGTTGAAGTGTTGCTTTCTAAGTAATAATGAAAAGATGTATACTTTTTTCTTGATGGAAATGTTCAGAAAATGATTATATCAATAAAAAGTGCATAAAATTTAGTTGATCTGTTCGAGGATGAAATGATCTCAGGTACGATGTATGTGATGTAATCAACTAAAAAAAGATGGAATTAATCAAGAACATTGGTAAAAGAAAAAAAAATGAGAAGACATTTCAACTCTGAGAAATGAGATGAAGGTAAGTTTGGGTTATAAGAAATATTTGTATGAACACCTTAGTTTTTTCTTGATAATAAGTGTCATTGTAAGGGAAGCGATTTTTTTTTTAATCTTTGATGTGGAAAAGAAAAACATTCTCTTCAGTAAACAGCTTGATCATTTAAAAATAATGTTATACAATCAAGTGTTAAACAAACGACTTCAGATGCCTTTTCTTACCCACTGTCAAAAACCCCTCAGCTCGAATATGAAACACGTGGAAAGGTAAATCAAGCTAAAGTGGAAATTGAAGAAACAGAAGTTGCTAAAGCACAATAAATTAAGAAACGTGATTTTGTGGAAGATGTGCTTGTGTTATCGGTTCCAAGCGCTCTGCTCAGAACGTTCTGCGTGTGTTTGACATTATATCTTGGACACCTCACGTAGAATTAGTATACCGCGAGAAAGCACTTAAAAATTCTAACAACATCGATGATCATATGGTAAACCCTCAAAGTACTAGAGATTTTTCATGCAATGGATATATCTGTTATAGCTGTAAACGAAATTAATTTATCATCAAGATATCGGAAAAATAAGAAAATATTTGTATCAGAGCAATCTGGAAAGAGTGTATCACCTCGCTGGTTTCCTTACGAAAGATTTGTATGTTTTCTTCAAATGGTGTGAGTATTTTTTTTTTGTTTTCTTTCTTAGATTTATAACAACAACAAAATACAAGATTAACACTAAGTCAGTGTTTTGTAACAAAAAAAAAAATTCGGTGAATGCACGTTTTTCTCACTTAAAATATATGTAGGGGGCGATATTTGCAAACCAAAGTTTTTGATCGAGGACAGTTTATTGAAAACAAATTTTACATGAAAGGCGAAAAAATGAGATCAAAGTATCCAAGCTCTATCAAAAATGCCATAGGATAACATGGGAAAATGAAAAAGTGAAAGGACAACTTTTTGATGGAAAAAATTCGGTGAATGCACGTTTTTCTCACTTAAAATATATGTAGGGGGCGATATTTGCAAACCAAAGTTTTGATCGAGGACAGTTTATTGAAAACAAATTTTGCATGAAAGGCGAAAAAATGAGATCAAAGTATCCAAGCTCTATCAAAAATGCCATAGGATAACATGGGAGAATGAAAAAAGTGAAAGGACAACTTTTTGATGGAAAAAATTCGGTGAATGCACGTTTTTCTCACTTAAAATATATGTAGGGGGCGATATTTGCAAACCAAAGTTTTGATATAGGAGAGTTTATTAAAAACAAATTATACATCAAAGTAAAATAAAGAAAGATGGAATTAATCAAGAACATTGGTAAAAGAAAAAATGAGAAGACATTTCAACTCTGAGAAATGAGATGAAGGTAAGTTATGGTTATAAGAAATATTTGTATGAACACCAAAGTTTTTCTGGACGATAAGTGATACTTTGTCTGTGAAGTGATTTTTTTTAATCTTTGAATCACATCAAGTCATCAGTGAAGCACCAGATATTCCAATAAGAGCTATCTGGCTGACCGACTTCTAAAATAGTCATTTAGAAGACCTTGAAAATTGTGATTCTTATGGTTTCGGTCATAAAGCTCCCGACCAAATACCCCACCTCCCCATCCCACCCAATTTTGATTTTTTTCTAGCTGAACATTTTAGTTTTTTGTTTTTAACAAATTCTCATTTTCTTAGTGGGTGGTTCTTCTATAGACGATAGTAGATTAAAATGACCATACGGCAAAGTGTGTATATTATCAGAGCATATTACTCGTTTGTTATCATCATGACTTAGAGTTTTTTTGTTTGTGGAAAGACTGAAAACAGTATGTTTCAGACTTCTGATGCTATTCGAAATATTTCTTATTTCTTTTTTTTTCCAAGAGGCAACTTTTATAATCGAAAAAGCTGAGCTGATGAGCTACAACTGTACTACTCACTCCTTTTGCTTTCTTTACAACATATTTATTTTCTCCACTGAAAGCATACATTTTGGGTCTAAGGCCTACAAATTCGTTAATTATATTCCCGTTCATTTCATCCTTAAATGTTCCGAGTACTTTTTTTGTTTATTAAACTGAAGAGGAAATGATCTGCAGGAAAATCGCTTGTATCAAGTAAATTAGAAATATTTTTCATGCCTTCATAGACATCTTCAGTTACTGTCTCATAAAAAAGGAATCGGTATCCATGTATAAGATTTTCAAATTCTCCGGGTACGGGTAAAGTTTCCTCATCACATCGTAATGGAAGTGATACATCTTCACTTTTGATATATCTAGAATGGATGTTCCAAGGTAGACTGGTTTATCAAATAATAATTTTGTTACATTCATACGCATTAAAACCAAATAGCTATCATCTGATTCATTTTTAAGAATGGTACGGTCTTTTAAGGTTGGCTTTCTGAGTACCTTCTCCAATCGCCTATCTTCATATACTAGTTCAACTTTTATTCTATTTCGAATGTTCTCCATAGTTTTTCCGAACACGCTATTGTTCATTAGTTTATAAAAGTCTTTCTCGAATTCGTTTTTTTTTTCGCTGCCTTTCTCTTCTCTGTGTTTAGATCGATATATGGTTTCAACCATTTACTTTGGGAAAATGATATCCCTCGATGAATCTTTTTAATGATCAATCCTGCTTTTATTGCTTGTTTTAACAGCCTATAATGCGCAACATATCTCTCCTTATTCCTCAACGTTGTTAATAATTTTACTTGGTGAGTTCCTGGAACGATTTCGGTCTCCGGACAGTAAGGTAAATCAGCATGCTCTTCGTGAAGTTCCATCGGATACTCAATGTCAACCTCTAGAATGTAGCCAGTGTGACTATCGTCTGACACAGACGTGATGTCGATTTGTTCTATTTCCACAGACGACATCCAAGTAAATCCAGCATATCCAAGCGATTGCGTCATTGATTGCAAAACCGTACAGGTTTGTGCAGTCAAAATAATTGATAAAATTTGATGGGGATGACTCATCATAATGGCTCATGTACTTATTATTGGCTCTTGAATATCTCTTAATGCATTGGCAAAGTCCTCCGCGCTTCCCATGCTCTACAAATAAAAGTTTGTCGTAATCATTCAACAGCTCAAGTGAAATTTTTGTATATTTTAGCATTGCACTAAATGATAATCCCGGAGCGCTGAAATACCAGCTTGGATCGAAAGCGTATGTACGTAAACATATGTCCCGAAAATTTTCAAAGACGTCAGCTAATATTAACACATCTGTTTTTAAGTACAAGTCTGTGTATTCTCCCAAAGTCCCAATATGTAGTGCATGCCACACGTTTTTAGCATGTTGATATTCTTTTTCTGAGATATGTTGGTCTGAAATTTTGCTAAAAAATTCTGTTGCAGGAGGTAGAGAAGTTTCAGAGAGTTTCTCGTAACAATTTAGGTATTCGTAAGGAAATATTCCTTTCTGAGTGAGGAGATCAAACTTTTGTTCATCTGGATAATGTTGTTTTGTTATTTTAAAATCACTCTTCGGGAGGTTTTCGGCTAATTTTGACAAACTAGTAGCCATAAATCGGAAACTATCGACAAATCGAAGTTCCAAACCACCAATTTTCTTAGAAAATGCAATAAAATTTTCACTAGATACTGGAATGAGAGTTATATCTCCTGGTGCAAATCCTAATTCTTTCACTATAAAATGAGAGTCATACCCAGACAAGTTATGCATGAAAATTGGGATAAATGTAGGATTTTTGAAATTAATATTACATGAAGCGTGAGCAGCACCTCGAAAATTTGCGGTTCTATGGTCATGATCGGCAACTTTCATTTTTGCTTTGTCAGCAGGGTCAAAATCACCTTCACCACAGATATAACATACCATAGTCTTCTCATAAGCTTCTCGTTCGAACGATGTCAAACGTTTCATGGGAAGATTTTTCTTTATCAACTTTCCAATGGCTTCCACATCGTTTTTGAGAGAGTTAAGAAAATGCTGGACAACTCCTAGTTCCGCTATACACACTATACTCTTCCATCACGTCTTTGATGTAATAGCCATATGCAATGACCTCATGAATTTGAGATGGGGTAGAAAATGATTTTTCTGGGTTTGGTGATGAACCTTGAATTGGTTTTAAAAGGCTTTCAAAATCTGCATATATTGTGAAAGGTACTCTTAGGGAGTGATTATAATTTTTGAAAGTAAGGGATTTATCTTTTGGCATGTTGATTAAAACGGCTTTATTTTTACTACACAGAAGTTTGTGCTCTCTTAATTTTTCTTCCCCGTTTTACCTTTTATCGTACGTTATAAAACACTTTTTGCATATAATTGTTTGATGTTTATGTGGAGCAATTTGACGGGATACCAGTCTTTGAAAATTGGAGATAAAAGCAAAATGCGATTTGTTTCCATCTTCTAAAAGCAGCAAGTCTCGGTGATCTTCTTTCTCCTCATCACACACTTTGATGGGGTAAATAGCACCTTCCTCATTCGATCCAAAAACGTTTATACTCATGTTATTAGCCTTTTCAAAGATTGGAATGGCTTGGATATTAACTGGATAATCGATACATCCCCACTTATATCCGTTGGAAAAATTTACATCTTTCTCGTAAGTTGCCACCCTTTCTCGATTTTTCTGTTCCTCCGGTAATCGCGGAGTCCACACCGCATATCTGAAGCAAAAGTTATCAGCAGTGTTTTTGACATTTACCACTGCTTTTTTCCTCTGTATATGAGACGGAAGCTCAATAAACGATCCATCTCCTTTCAGAGATTTAAATCTGTTTATTCTGAGTTCCAACCATACAACATGAGAGAAAATCCAACCGGATCCTTTCATCTCACACTCCGATTTTTCATTCTCGATTTTTCGTACCACGGTATTGAAAAATTCCAAAAAGATCCGTGGATCGGAAAAGTGGTTTGTTTGAAGTCTTCAGATTGCATGTGCAGTAGTTGAATTCGTCAGGGTTTTCCTTTTTTGGTTTTTTGAAAACAGCTTCCATAAAAACGCTAGATTTTATACTAGGATGCTCTCTCAAATTGTGCTCAAGTATTTCTACCGTCGATTCTCTGATGTTGTTAAGAAAAGTTAGAAGAGAGTTCGGAATTTCAGGCTCAGTTTTGTACGTTTTTAATCTATTCCTAGCAACAGATTCGGTTTACCGAAAGGGTCCTAAATTTTCCCTTCTTTCTTCGTGTAAAGGAAACGCAGGCGGTTGGTTGCTTGGACCAGCAACGGAAGCATCATCTATAATATTCATTCTTTCTTCGCGTAAAAGACGCACGGATGGTTGCTTGCTTGGACCAGCAATATCGACATCAATGACTCCTGATCCAACTTGTTTATGAACTCGTCTCTCATGACGCTTTAAGTTGGATTTTCTGTTGAATTGAGCAGGACACTGTTGACAATGAAATGCGTTTAACCCACTATGAGATGTTACATGTCTTTGCATATCAAATTTCCTCGAGAATGCTTTTTTGCACACCTGACAAATAAAGTTGGAAGTAACGTTACATTCTACTAAGGAAGCATCAGGAACAAAGGAATTAGCCCAATCCTCATCTAGAGGAATTTCCTCGATAGCGGAAAAAATATCATTTTCAGCAAAGAGGTCGGAATCTTCATAACACCGATCCCGAAAACCTGACAAAGAAATAGGATAAAAAAAGGAAATTACCGTGGGATTCCTAACTCACTAGCATGTATTCAAAAACAGAGTTTAAACAATAAATAAGTTAAAACGAACTATCCTTAATTTATTCTTGGTGTGAAATAAAGTATAATGTCTTAAAATAAATCGAGTTCCTATTATTTCTCCTAATGTTAAAACATAAGGGAAAGACAAATAATAAGTGTGTCTTACCTCACGTATGAAGGAATCCTGGGAAGACATGATGAGAATATTGTACTCCTCTTAAAAAAGGAAAAAGAGAGACTGATACTTTCTTCAAACGCAACGCATGGATTTGAAACAGTTTACTCCTCCCATTTTTGACCCGTTTTCCAATGAAAAGTTTGTATAATAAGATCTCTTTTCTGAAAGGTAGAGAAACCCACCCTCCCCCTTTTTTTCTCCCTTATGCTCATATCACTACGTGCTTCCTTTCCTAGGAAACTGACGATGGGAAAGAATTCATTATTCTTGTTATCGTACAAGCGTTAGTATGTAACCATCCCCAGTTAAAACGAATGGCGACTTCTTCCTGTAATAGACCTCACACGAAGAAATGCATTCCCGCTCAAATGATTACTGAAAGAGAGAGCAACAGCCTAAAATTCTCATAGGGTTTTCTTTTATCAATTACATACGTGTTCTGTCACACACTTCCTTATGCAGGGAAAAGCTTTTCTTCCCCACATCGTAATAGCGAGTAATGGAACAAAGAGAGATGTCCCCCTTGGTGTTCTGCGGGGATAAAGCTTCGGCAAACTGACCGGCGCCCCTTACAGATAGACGCGAAAATTCTACATTCACAATAGAATCCCATCTGAAAGCTCTTCACAGTTAAGCGTTATATACCTTCGAGTGCATCCAATTAGTAAATGATATAATGGTTATTTTGCATGTGGGTGTTAAAGATTCCTATTCTTCCATAAGATGGTATCTTGTGAAAGCTCTCTAACGAAAGGGAAATCTTTCGAAACCTCTCAGACAGATAACCATCTCGGTACCGCGTCTTCATTGCTACACGCCATGAATCCACCTGATTGCGCTTCGCAGTTAAGAGTGATATAACCAATTATGTCAGTGGTTGATATAATCACTATTTTCTTCCTCTTTACAAGTATGTGTTAAGGATTTTTTTTTCGCAGTAGAAAAGGCTGCCATCGTATGATAGGCCCCTTAAGGTCGTGGAATCTCTCTGATGAATGGGAAAATCTTGATGAGGGATAGTGAAAAAATATATGGTTGTCATCCTGAAAGGGGTGTGTGCTCTCACACGCTTTGTGTAATATTAATTTCAAAAATCCTACATTTATCCCAATTTTCATGCATAACTTGTCTGGGTATGACTCTCATTTTATAGTGAAAGAATTAGGATTTGCACCAGGAGATATAACTCTCATTCCAGTATCTAGTGAAAATTTTATTGCATTTTCTAAGAAAATTGGTGGTTTGGAACTTCGATTTGTCGATAGTTTCCGATTTATGGCTACTAGTTTGTCAAAATTAGCCGAAAACCTCCCGAAGAGTGATTTTAAAATAACAAAACAACGTTATCCAGATGAACAAAAGTTTGATCTCCTCACTCAGAAAGGAATATTTCCTTACGAATACCTAAATTGTTACGAGAAACTCTCTGAAACTTCTCTACCTCCTGCAACAGAATTTTTTAGCAAAATTTCAGACCAACATATCTCAGAAAAAGAATATCAACATGCTAAAAACGTGTGGCATGCACTACATATTGGGACTTTGGGAGAATACACAGACTTGTACTTAAAAACAGATGTGTTAATATTAGCTGACGTCTTTGAAAATTTTCGGGACATATGTTTACGTACATACGCTTTCGATCCAAGCTGGTATTTCAGCGCTCCGGGATTATCATTTAGTGCAATGCTAAAATATACAAAAATTTCACTTGAGCTGTTGAATGATTACGACAAACTTTTATTTGTAGAGCATGGGAAGCGCGGAGGACTTTGCCAATGCATTAAGAGATATTCAAGAGCCAATAATAAGTACATGAGCCATTATGATGAGTCATCCCCATCAAATTTTATCAATTATTTTGACTGCACAAACCTGTACGGTTTTGCAATCAATGACGCAATCACTTGGATATGCTGGATTTACTTGGATGTCGTCTGTGGAAATAGAACAAATCGACATCACGTCTGTGTCAGACGATAGTCACACTGGCTACATTCTAGAGGTTGACATTGAGTATCCGATGGAACTTCACGAAGAGCATGCTGATTTACCTTACTGTCCGGAGACCGAAATCGTTCCAGGAACTCACCAAGTAAAATTATTAACAACGTTGAGGAATAAGGAGAGATATGTTGCGCATTATAGGCTGTTAAAACAAGCAATAAAAGCAGGATTGATCATTAAAAAGATTCATCGAAGGATATCATTTTCCCAAAATAAATGGTTGAAACCATATATCGATCTAAACACAGAGAAGAGAAAGGCAGCGAAAAAAAAAACGAATTCGAGAAAGACTTTTATAAACTAATGAACAATAGCGTGTTCGGAAAAACTATGGAGAACATTCGAAATAGAATAAAAGTTGAACTAGTATATGAAGATAGGCGATTGGAGAAGGTACTCAGAAAGCCAACCTTAAAAGACCGTACCATTCTTAAAAATGAATCAGATGATAGCTATTTGGTTTTAATGCGTATGAATGTAACAAAATTATTATTTGATAAACCAGTCTACCTTGGAACATCCATTCTAGATATATCAAAAGTGAAGATGTATCACTTCCATTACGATGTGATGAGGAAACTTTACCCGTACCCGGAGAATTTGAAAATCTTATACATGGATACCGATTCCTTTTTTATGAGACAGTAACTGAAGATGTCTATGAAGGCATGAAAAATATTTCTAATTTACTTGATACAAGCGATTTTCCTGCAGATCATTTCCTCTTCAGTTTAATAAACAAAAAAAGTACTCGGAACATTTAAGGATGAAATGAACGGGAATATAATTAACGAATTTGTAGGCCTTAGACCCAAAATGTATGCTTTCAGTGGAGAAAACAAATATGTTGTAAAGAAAGCAAAAGGAGTGAGTAGTACAGTTGTAGCTCATCAGCTCAGCTTTTTCGATTATAAAAGTTGCCTCTTGGAAAAAAAGAAATAAGAAATATTTCGAATAGCATCAGAAGTCTGAAACATACTGTTTTCAGTCTTTCCACAAACAAAAAAACTCTAAGTCATGATGATAACAAACGAGTAATATGCTCTGATAATATACACACTTTGCCGTATGGTCATTTTAATCTACTATCGTCTATAGAAGAACCACCCACTAAGAAAATGAGAATTTGTTAAAAACAAAAAACTAAAATGTTCAGCTAGAAAAAAAATCAAAATTGGGTGGGATGGGGAGGTGGGGTATTTGGTCGGGAGCTTTATGACCGAAACCATAAGAATCACAATTTTCAAGGTCTTCTAAATGAATATTTTAGAAGTCGGTCAGCCAGATAGCTCTTATTGGAATATCTGGTGCTTCACTGATGACTTGATGTGATTCAAAGATTAAAAAAAAAATCACTTCACAGACAAAGTATCACTTATCGTCCAGAAAAACTTTGGTGTTCATACAAATATTTCTTATAACCATAACTTACCTTCATCTCATTTCTCAGAGTTGAAATGTCTTCTCATTTTTTTCTTTTACCAATGTTCTTGATTAATTCCATCTTTCTTTATTTTACTTTGATGTATAATTTGTTTTTAATAAACTCTCCTATATCAAAACTTTGGTTTGCAAATATCGCCCCCTACATATATTTTAAGTGAGAAAAACGTGCATTCACCGAATTTTTTTCCATCAAAAAGTTGTCCTTTCACTTTTTTCATTCTCCCATGTTATCCTATGGCATTTTTGATAGAGCTTGGATACTTTGATCTCATTTTTTCGCCTTTCATGCAAAATTTGTTTTCAATAAACTGTCCTCGATCAAAACTTTGGTTTGCAAATATCGCCCCCTACATATATTTTAAGTGAGAAAAACGTGCATTCACCGAATTTTTTCCATCAAAAAGTTGTCCTTTCACTTTTTTCATTTTCCCATGTTATCCTATGGCATTTTTGATAGAGCTTGGATACTTTGATCTCATTTTTTCGCCTTTCATGTAAAATTTGTTTTCAATATACTGTCCTCGATCAAAAACTTTGGTTTGCAAATATCGCCCCCTACATATATTTTAAGTGAGAAAAACGTGCATTCACCGAATTTTTTTTTTGTTACAAAACACTGACTTAGTGTTAATCTTGTATTTTGTTGTTGTTATAAATCTAAGAAAGAAAACAAACAAAAAAAATACTCACACCATTTGAAGAAAACATACAAATCTTTCGTAAGGAAACCAGCGAGGTGATACACTCTTTCCAGATTGCTCTGATACAAATATTTTCTTATTTTTCCGATATCTTGATGATAAATTAATTTCGTTTACAGCTATAACAGATATATCCATTGCATGAAAAATCTCTAGTACTTTGAGGGTTTACCATATGATCATCGATGTTGTTAGAATTTTTAAGTGCTTTCTCGCGGTATACTAATTCTACGTGAGGTGTCCAAGATATAATGTCAAACACACGCAGAACGTTCTGAGCAGAGCGCTTGGAACCGATAACACAAGCACATCTTCCACAAAATCACGTTTCTTAATTTATTGTGCTTTAGCAACTTCTGTTTCTTCAATTTCCACTTTAGCTTGATTTACCTTTCCACGTGTTTCATATTCGAGCTGAGGGGTTTTTGACAGTGGGTAAGAAAAGGCATCTGAAGTCGTTTGTTTAACACTTGATTGTATAACATTATTTTTAAATGATCAAGCTGTTTACTGAAGAGAATGTTTTTCTTTTCCACATCAAAGATTAAAAAAAAAATCGCTTCCCTTACAATGACACTTATTATCAAGAAAAAACTAAGGTGTTCATACAAATATTTCTTATAACCCAAACTTACCTTCATCTCATTTCTCAGAGTTGAAATGTCTTCTCATTTTTTTCTTTTACCAATGTTCTTGATTAATTCCATCTTTTTTTAGTTGATTACATCACATACATCGTACCTGAGATCATTTCATCCTCGAACAGATCAACTAAATTTTATGCACTTTTTATTGATATAATCATTTTCTGAACATTTCCATCAAGAAAAAAGTATACATCTTTTCATTATTACTTAGAAAGCAACACTTCAACTTTCCACAATAAAATAAAATCACTCTGAAAAGACCACAAACAATACATAACCCTACTGCGTTACATCATCGCGATAGGTTAGGCTTTTCTTTCATTTTCCACATTAAAAATGAAACCTTAAAAAAAAGATCACAATCATCCCTCGTTACCCCATCTTCCAACAATATCCCCCAACCCAATTAAAAATATACCCCTCCAGAAACATACATCACACGCACCACCCGCTGACAGCTGAACCCGTCACTCTGCCCCGCCCACCGTCCATTCTGCCCCACTCCACCCAGTGCCGCAAGTGAGCCGTAAGGGAGCCGTAATGAGCCGTAACCTTGTCCCAGAAGACGCCTTTTATACCTACTTAAGGGTCTGCGTGCGTGTCGTCCTACGTCGTTCAGCAGTGTGCCAATGGTGCTGGCACTAATAGGACGATGAATGGACAACCTGTTAGTCCTCTCTCTTCGTTGTTCGTCTAGGTCTTCCAGACCCTTCCTGTCGCTGCTGTGTACCTTGTTCTATCCACTGCCGCCAACATCGTGCTATAGTGATATCTGCACGACCGGTATGGCGCACAATACGGCTATAAGACCATCCCACTTCCCGGAGCCCGACGGTGCGGCCCCACTCGAACTCCTCCAACTACTGGAATTGCTTCCGAACTTTTCTTCGAGGCATACTTCACTTGCAAAGGATGCAACCAACACAACAGCACGAGTCAGAATGGCAAGCACGCGCAACGGGACGATCTTACATAGCCGGCCAGGTACAGCGCTAAGACCCCTCTTTGCTTGCATCCCATGCGCCGCCTAGCGTGATACTTGAATCCTTTGCATGTCTCACGGAGTCAAATCTACCCACCAAGTTTCTTTCCTGTCGGTTGCTTCCTTCTGGGTGCAACTATTATTTTGACGATGAGTGTATTTGCTAAAACTTAACCATAATTACATTAAAAAACAATTTTTCCTTTGGTAATGTTGAGACGTGCTAATAGATGGCGTGACCTGTACATTGATGAAGTCAGTGGACAAACAAATATTTGATGGCTTATTTCGGAATTAGAATTCAGCAGTACCTGCAGTTCTGTTGACATCTGCAGCTACATTATTTTTGTCAGAACATTTAATATAAGTGCCTCATATCATTGTAAAACATTCCAGACTAACGTATGGATAGACTCAAGTTTTGATTCCATTCCGAAAATTAATAAAATTATTGCAAAAATGTCAACATTTCAGAAAGCTCTTCATTTGGCGCACCTGCTATATTGTGTATTGCGTTACCGTAAGAAACCGAGTATTTTTGATTGTATGATGTCAACATATCAGTCTGTGGATCACTTAACATATATGCTATTATAGCTATCAAGAGGACATTTTGTATTTGTAGGTTTTGTGGAATATGCTTCACCTTTTCTTAAATATAATTGATATCATTGTTAGTTCAAAAAAATCTCGAGCTCCAAAAAATTGTTGCTTTAAAAGATTATGGTGAAAAGAAATGCAAGTCGCGATGAATCCTCTAACGGAAAAAAATGAATTTATTACAAACCTATTCATTAAAACAGTAAGATCATACAGAAAATAAAATGACTAATTAATTCTCATTAAGAGCGAAAAACATTTCATCATCGCACTACCCCAGTCTCCTTCGTTTCCTCCTTATACGTGATATGGTGGTAAGTGTCTTACTAGCTCAGTCAGTAACGCTCCTTACTCGTATGCAAACTATCGCGCTCAAGGGTAAAGATTCCTTCACTTCATAAGTCAGAGAAACGTTCTGCAATGCGACTGGTGCATTTAAGCAGAAAAAAAGGGAGGGAGGGGGATGTTAAAAGCCAAAATCGAACTTTTGGGACTGGAGAAATTTTTTGTATGAAAACGGAAAAACCTGGAACTGATATTTCTGTAAAAAAAAAAAAAAAACCGGAATAAATGACAACGGAAAATCTCTCAAAATACTGAAGTTTCCGATTTCAGATACGAAAAATTTTCAAAATAAACATTTTGGAAAAAGTGGGAAACCTATTGCAATTTTGCTGCATGCTATTTTTGAGAATTTTTCGTTAATTCACACCACTTAGTTTTTAGAGTTTACCAATCTATCGTTATTTATGCCTCGGTATAAAAGTGTAACTACGAATCATTAAAGTATTATCGTAAAGATCCCCAGGTGTACAAGAAAGGAGGATTTGAAACTGAGATTATGAGTGAAAACTAACTATACCTTTGTGTCTTTTGGTTACGGAAAATATCCTACCCCCTGATGCAGAAGTACAGTTCAGTCTTAACCATTACGTCTGCTTACCTCAAAATTCAGTAATATGCTCCTACAATGATGTTGAGGTACCGACTGTAGGCTGTCTGGAAACCACGAAGTGACTGTCCCAGGAAAAGGTTTAAATTCTTTCCAGAAAATCAAACACGTGTATACTCATTACTCCATCTCCTTCGTTCCAAGAGTGCCTTTTCTGCGCTGAATGAGATTAAATTACTTACAAAACAGACTTGTAATTTATCGGTTCACACTGTAAAAAATTTACTGTAGATTTTACGGTTTTAAACCGTTTTCCAGGGTGCCAACATAAAACCGTAAAATCTACAGTTTTATGCAGTGTTGGAACAAAGCTATAGCTTTGCTCCAACACTGAATTTAATGAAGAAAACAAATAAGAAAAGCTATAGCTTTGAAGAAACTAAACTATAGCAAAGCTACAGCTTTGCTTCAACATTGGATTTAATGAAGAAAACAGCACAGAATTTGGCTGGAGCGAGTCACAGTCCAAATAATCAGGAAAACACAAAACATTTGGTTGGAACGAATGTGCTGACACTGCATAAAACTGTAGATTTTACGGTTTTGTGTTGGCACGCTGGAAAACGGTTTAAAACCGTAAAATCTACAGTAAATTTTTTACAGTTCAGTGAATAACAAACAATAATAATGGTAATTGTAAATCCATTAAGAAAGGGCACACAGCTTTCGTCGACAAAAAAAATCTATTCTCTTGAAAACTTTCTGTTTTGTATTGCTTCTTTCCTTCAGATAGCAGCGTCTTGGTGACGAGCCAATGATTCCTGATGCCTGGACTTTACCTGCGAATAAAATAAAAAATAATAATACTTTAAAAAAGTCTTTGTACTGTGGCGAAACCGTACGTAATGTGGATACCGTTATCTTAGGCCCACTTTAAACTGTTCTCTTAATAGTTGCGTCAAGGAATTCGGCTCCATGATCCTTCCCCAGTAGTCATAGGACTGAATGGCTGATCAAAGATAATCAGATGCATGTGTGCTACCAATTTTAATCCCTTGCCACTCGGAAAAGGAGAAACCTCATGTTAAAAACTGAGAAATTCAGGAAAATATTACATAACTTACCCTACTGTTAGAAACGTACCGCGTGCATCCACAGCCACATACTGAACAATCAAAAGACACAAACTTTGCTCTCTAACTTCCGTATTACTTATAAAGCTAAAAGACGAACCCATTGTAAGCCTGTAATTCTTTTTAACAAAAAAAAGAACTCCCCTCTACTTTTTTTTTCTGAACAGGAAATTGTTGGCAGAGCTACGCGAGGTTTAAGCTGAACTACCCGGCATGTTATGAAAGCAAACAGAAACCCCTGACGGTTAGAAATGTACTTATAAACGTATAAACTATCCATAAGGTTGATGTTTTCCTATCCTTCTTTTTGTTAATACCTCTTCCTCTGGCCTTCCTTCATTGTCCTTTACTTTCAGTTTTTATTCATTTATTTTCATTTTTCCCCTATACTGCGCACTTGCTTTCACCCAATTTTATTGCATACTTCCTCATTCTACGCGTAGATGCAATGACCTGGAAACGTAACATGCTTATTTCCTCTTCACCGTGCCATTTTAGGATTGCGAAACATAATGCATGTAAAAAGACAGCAACAATGGGCTGAGCATAGGTAATTCAAAGTCATGCTCTAGCAACTGTGTGTGCCCAGTCATAGGCTTCTTTGATTAGTTATTTTGAAGTTAGTGCATAGATTCGCCTTGTGAGAAGAGTTCATCATAATTCATTGGAAAGTTGTTCGAAATTCTTAACTTTTACCTCCGTGCTGCAAGGAAAATAAATACTGCTTTTGAAATTTTCTTTCTTCTTTTCTCCTTTTCTCTTTACAATAAAAAGGAAAGAATCGTCCAATCATCTCACTTTTACTAAGTTGAAGTCAAAACACCAGAACCTTTCTAATCGTTTGAGAAAGACATGCAACGAAAACATGCGATAAAATAGTTAAACTCTTGTTTAGACTATTTGCAATTTGAAACAGTGGTCATCAGAATCGCACGTTCTCAAAATTCCTGCATACATACCCAAGCTAACAAGAAATTCTACCTCTTGCTAATCATTACTAGGCTGCCCTAGTAAAGATTAACAAGAGACAAAATTTACAGTGGCTAACTTCTGTTCACCCAAGTCCTCTGCTTTTCTAGGTTACTACGGGAAGATTTTTTTTTTCGTGAATTTGATGATCATTGCTTCTGGTCACTGCATCTTCAATTTCAGTAGTTAAAATATTTGCTCTGCAGTGACTTCAGTGATACATATCTTAAAGCATTTCTCATTTTTCAAAATTTCCTTTATCCTGTAAGCAAAGCTATCAACAATCAGCAAATCTTTACTTTCCTCGGTCAACCACCGGAGAACATGTCATTGTGATGATTCAAGCGAAACTGGCACACAACATACAAATAATAATTAACTAAATTAAAAGCCGTCTCTGCACGATGTACGTTAAACATTGAGTACATGCCTCAAGTGTCCTCTATGTTAAGAAATGCGTATAAGAAACACCACATTGACTTCGGGGTGTGTACCAGAAACATTTCGTCTATAGTGAAAAAGGGTCGTGATCCAGTATCTGTGCATAACGGTGTTTACGGTGTCCCATTGAAGGCATGTGATAATTCAAGCGAGGATTCAGTATATATTAGCACCACGTTAAGAGCTTTACACACAAGAATTTCAGAACACAAGTATACAATTAAGAATCGAATGGAGTCAATTACGCTCTCTAGGATTGTGAATGCCGGAACACACTATCCCACGTGGAAAGACATCAGGATTCTGGCCACTTCTAAATCTAGAAGGTCTTTATTATTCATTGAAAGTCTATCCATTCATATGGTGCAAAATGTTGTAATGAAGATGCTCCCCTTAATATTCCAATAACCTGGATTAACTTATTCCAACATTCGTGGAACTCTGGAAAGGTCTAATTCGTGTATCAGCTATTTTGTATACTAAACTGTTTAACACGTCCTTTATTTTACAATCTAGATGTAATATTGTATACCAATATTGGATACTGACTTATGCGACTGTACAACACTGTTAACTTACGTCATGAACTCTGGATTGGTTAATGTATAAAGGCTGGGCTTCCGTAGTGCTCGACGATCACTTCTACTTGAAGATGAAGCGCTAGGCTCTTCGAAAAATCTAGTGTAGATGTATTTTTAATGCATTAAAGTTTTTGGCAACTACGTGGTTAGTATTTTTTAGTGTTTTAACGTACATCGTGCAGAGACGGCTTTTAATTTAGTTAATGATGTATAGCACAAGTACAACAAATTTCTCTTCCATACAAATAATATTTGTAGATTAATGGGAACGAATCCAACTGTGCCATACATGGGCACATATAGAGGGGGAAGGGCAAAGAGGGGGCATTTTTCCTCCCCTAGAAATTGAACCACGTCCTTTCTGTTTTTGAAATACAGAGATTTTTACGATAACCCTAATTATGATTGCTAATTTTAATGTAAAATTTCTGGATGAGGTTATATGCTTAAAAATAGAAAGACGTTTGGAATTTCCAGCAGAAAAAGCTGCAATTTACAGTACAAAGTAATAATGAAATCCCACATTGCATGTTGGAGAATAGTGTACATACGCACATTATGGAAACATATTAAAGGCGAAGAAATGAAAAATATATCATCCTCTGTAGCTGGTATTCACTGCTGGACAAAGACATCTCGAAGTCTTTACCAGAAACCTGTCTTGAAAGTATCTATTCATTCTTAATGACCAACTGAGTGATCTCTAGGGTTTCTTTTTAATATTTATATATGTGACATAAGTGGCCAAACGGATCAGAAGAACGCCAAAGAAATTTCCTTGTTGTCCCAATAGGGAATCAAATTTCACTTATCCATCTCTTTTATGAGGTTTTTGGGTCTTCTGGTTTCCAATTGAATTTGGGTGGTGAGAGCGTGGTAAAAACGGTTAGATAACAAGAAGATGCAGTTTAAATTTCCATATCGTTTTGGAATATGTTATTCATAGTTACAATTTCTGTTTTCCTCCTAAAAACTAAGCTACGGGCGTCCTTGGCCCGATACCATTTCCACACGATGAGTACATTCTCGGAATTTCTGGTATTTTACCACCTGGAGGATTAAAAACCAGAAACGCGGTACCATGGAGTATTCTAGTCCCGCATTCGCAAATAGGAATGAATCAGTTTGTTTTCAAATTTACATATTCCGTGTGCGACGCCGCGTCGTGTGGTGAGATGAATCCCGTTTTCAGCTGTACAGAGCTGACATGGAGGTACGAATGTAACATCAGCAGCATGAGGTGACGGCCCCATTGTGCCAGGTCGACTCTGTTCAACGGCGGTGGTGGTTCTGTGATGATATGGGGAGCCTTCCCATGGGATACATTAGGTCCATTAGTGTATCTGGAGAGGTCCTTAACCGCTGCGCTACCAGCCTGTGCTGGCTGATCACCTGCACGCTGTCATGACCTTCGCGCATCCTGAGGCCGATGGTCGGTTCCAGCAAGACAATACGCGGCTCCAAAGGGCGGCAGCCACGCAGGCATGGCTCGAGGAACACCCATTTGAAGTCAAAACCAGAAAGATGACACCGAACTTTCGGGTGTAATAAGCAAGTCTTTTGAATCCGTTCTGACGCAAATTAAATTTATCAAAGCTATTCAAAGTCAATGGAACCGATATGGAAAACAATAGTATCTGATGGAAGAAAGAAGTTTTTCAATCGGGTTTTTCATCCCTCAGATATTGCTGTAAACGGAATCGTGAGCTTACGCCCTCTATTTGCAGACTTGTGTGTTAAGAAAAACATGAATTTATATGAGAAACATTTCGCACCGGAAACGCTCTCCAACACCGAAAGAATTTTTAAATCGGACTTTTTCAAACAGAGATATCGACAAAAATAAAATGTGACTTTACGTCCCCTGGTGGGAAAACCATGCATTATTTTAGGAAGAAAGTATTCTCAAAAGGTTTTTACATATGAGTGGTATCGGTCCAAGAAAAAAAAATTAGTCGAGTTTTCAGGAGCCTACATTTTGCTACAAATACATCAGAAGCCGAAATTAACACTTATGCCCCCTGGTGGCCAAACCATTCTTTATCAAACATTAGAAATTATGTGAAAAATATTTTCCATCAAGCCTTGTATGCGACACAGGTAGAATTTTTCAAACCGGAGTTTTAGAAGCAGAAAAAACGCGCAAAACGCAATTTACCTTTGTGCCCCTAGCGGAAAGTCTATGATTTACTTGAAAATTTTGAATTTATAGGGAAAACATTTCGCATTGGAAACACTATCCAACAAAGAAGGAAATTTTTCAAATCGGACTCCTAGAAGTACAGATATTGACAAAAATAAGATATACATCTACGCCCCCTGGCGTAACAGCTATGCATTATTTCAAGAAGAAAATGTTCCTAAAAGGTTTGTCGACATGAGTAGTATCGGTCAACAAATGATTTTTTTTGCAGTCGAGATTTTAGAAGCTCATATTTTGCTGCAAATACATCAGAAGCGGAAATTAAGACTTACGCCACCTGGTGACGAAACCATTTTTTACAAAAATTAGAAATTACGTGCAAAGGATTTCCCATCAGGAGCTGCATCCGGTGCAGAAAGAATTTTTCAAATCGGAGATTTAGAAGCAGAGATATAGAGGGAAAGCAATTTACCTTTACGCCCCCTAGCGGAAAGTCTATGAATTACTTGAAAATTTTGAAATTATATGAAAAACATGTCACACTGTAAACACTATCCAACAAAGAAGGAATTTTTCAAATCGGACTCCTGGAAGTAGAGGTATTGACAAAAATAAGATATACATCTACGCCCCCTGGTGGAGAAACTGTGGAATATTTTACCAAGAAAATATTTGCGAAAAGGTTTATCGATGTGAGTGGCAGCAGTCCACGAAAGAATTTTTTCAATCGATATTTTAGAAGCTCAGATTTTATGGCAAATACATCAGAAGCAAAAATTAACGCTTACGCCTCCTGGTGGCCAAAGTATTCTTTACCAAAAATTTGAAATTATATGCAAAAGAATTTCCATCAGGAGTTGTATCCGCTGAATCATTTTTTTCAAATCGGAGTTTTAGAAGAAGAGTTATCGGGTAAAACGTAATTTACTTTTACGCCCCCTAGCGGAAAATCTGCGCGTAATTTGAAAAAGTAACTATATCTAAAATAGTATTCACCATAAATGGAATCAAAAGATAAAAGATTTTTTTCCAGTCGGATGTTTAGAAGCAAATTTGTTAAATAAAACGTATATTTGAATTCGACATTTATCTGCATTTACGTCCTCTAGCGGCAAAATTGTACATCATAAAAAAAAAAAGAAAATGAAATAAAGGATCATCATTCGCAAATTTCAAGCTCCTCAATGCAAAAAGAATTTTTCAAATCGGACTAATAGTTGCAGAGATATCGTGGGTACAGGCGGACAAACCGGTAACATAAGCACGATCTTTTTTTACAAAAGACGTGCTAACAACCCAGAGGCACCCCAAGATCCCCGTATTTGAACCCTGTTGAAGCTATCTGGGATCCCGTAGATCGGGACATCAGATCCATGGATCCTGGGTCGAAGTGCTGCGCGGAATTGCGGCAAATGCTGCAGCAGGCATGGCTGGCATTACCTCCGAAAACCCTCTGGCATCTGGTGGAGTCGATGTCTCGGCGTGTACTGGCTATTACTCGCGCTAGAGGAGGACCAACAAGTTATTAGGTAGGCATCTCTAGTGTTTTGTCTATTGAGTGTATATGACCACCTACCTAATACTTCGAGGGCCATCCTTCCGGCCGGAGAGCTGCAGCCACTCGGCGTGGCATTGACTCCAAGAGGTGTCTGTACACTTGTGTGGGGAATCTTCAACCAAACTGTTTCTATGGTGGTCTACAGTTCCGGTATGGAGATGTATGGTGTGCCCAACTACCTCACCTGGCGTTCCACAACATCACACAGACGTGCGATTGGTTGAGATCATGAGAATTTTGAAGCCATTCGAGATGTCTTGTATGAGCACTGTGTTCCTGGAACCATTCTTGAAGGAGGCAGGCCCGATCATAGGGAGCATTATCGTCCTGGAAGAATCCATTTTCCCTGGGTGGAGGTACAAGATTTTGGGGTGTACATGGCCCGCAAACAGTCCCTGATAGCACATGGCATCCATACGTTGGTCCGTACGTGCCAAGAGCACCAGCTCATGACAGCTGGACATGCGACTTGACCCAACCATCAGCAGAACGGAGTACATATCGTGATTCATTGAACCAGCACACTTGTTTCTATTCTTCTAGCATACAATTCGCATATATTGATTACACCAGGAGAGTCATTTACGTGGATGGACTGTTGTTAGGAGACTGAAATATAGGGCGCCTGTTCTTGAAGCCCATCCATGCCAGCGTACAGCGGGATATTATTTCTGGTTCACCTATATTACATTCAGCCGTCAACTACGAAACTGTGCTGTATCGGTTGCCTTGTACAAAGCGACGCATTCGTTTTTCACCTCTGGAATCCACCCTTCGCCTCCCTTTACATAGTTGTGTCGACTGTAGGTTGTTTCGCCATTTTGGCACCACTCTTAGAGAACTTTAACAACGGAGGCCCTTCGAATATCCGACAACTGTGCCCGTTACCGAAATGGACGAGTCAACCCTACGTGCGCCAACGATTTGACCTGTCATAAACTCCGATAAATCCTTGGTTTTACCCACTGTATCCGTTACTTCACTCTCAACTCAATGACCAACATCTTACTCTTATATGCACCACTGTAGCCTACATACCGCGACCTCATCCTCGTTACGCTAGTATCGGATGTAATTCATTATGCATAAGGGAGGTGGTAATTCGGCACTTAGTGTACATTGTGCAATGATTGTCTTAGTTAACGGTAATTCTTTCATATCATGATACGAATCTGTGCTCAGAAAAGTGGAAATGAGAATCGCGTATCAGGTTTGGTATTTCGGAAAGAAAGCTGCACTGTTAAAACTTTTGTGGTTGGTTGCACCGGAAAGTGATACAACACCAACTGCCCCACTTGCTGAGAAAAGATACACTATTTTGTGGTGCAAGCAAAACCAACAACGTTGTGCAACCTTGCCTCACGGTGTGGCGCAAACTTGTGTCATTGATGTGGTGCAAAGTTGAGTCATGTTGTTGACTTATTTTGCACCACAAAATGGTATACCTTTTCTCAGAAAGTGGTAAAGCTGTTGTAGTACTACTTTTTGGTGCAACCTACCCCCAAATTTTAAACAGTGTGGGTGAGAACCGTAGATTAATTAGATTTACCATAATGATTTGGTGTTAAGACATGGACTTTTACAGATCCGCACAATATTCATTGCCTTTCATTTAGATGCCTATGTTGTTTTATGTCGGTAGCCTTTTTTTTATTTTCGCTTTTATAGCCTTCACATTTTTTCAGGTATTAATGCTTGTGTCAACACGCGAGGGAATTCCGTTGGAGACGGATATTATTACAATCACTATGACTGACGCTGTGTGTCAACCAAATCGATGCTACGGAAAGCAATCAAGAAAGCTTTTATAGCGCATGATAAAATAGGCAACGTGGTATCGTTTCTGTTGAATTTCTGATCATTGAACCTTTTTTTATATTAAGGCACCGATATACAATACCTTTACACTGAGTTAAGTTCAGGAATGGCTACTGAAAACTTTGCCAATAAATTACACTTGTTTTTTCAGTATACTGGTACCTGAAAAAACATGAGAGGTTTAATTGCTGCCTTCCGATACAACAAAACAAAGTAAACTGTGGAACACGTTCGAAGAATAAGTAAGTGTACGGAGAAAAAAAAAAAAAACCACAAGAAAGAAGGTCAACGCGTATTTTTTTCTTTAATATCGTTTCCTTCCAAATTACCAACTCCGGTTTTTGTTGACAGAGTGCGTGCCTGACGTGAGGAAAACTTTCTTTCTTTCTTCCTTTCTTTTCCCTATCTTTTTTACAGTTTTTCCTTCCCTCTCTTTTTCCTTTTCTTTTATGTGTGTGTCAGGCAATCAATAAAACCAACGCGACTAGCTTTCAGCGAACGCGGTTCCACGGTTTTTGTTTTGCGAGCCAGATTAAAGAAGCTCGCAACTCCAAGCATCTTGATTTTTTTAAAAGCTTATGCACACATTGAAGTGGCTCTACTTTAATGGTATCAGTAATCATAATTTTATTTTTTTAGAAGAATTAGCAGTTTATGTCGCGAAAAGTGCTTTGAATAATCCACTTTTCTGAGCAATCCATAACATAGGGCAAATGAAACCCAGTAATAACTTCATTTTTTTAGGGTCTCTTGAAATTACGGTTAACGTTCGCTATTTTTCATTGAACAGCGACAAATTGCTTTTATTGAAAAAAATACAGTACGTTTTCTGGACTGTTTCGATAATTACTTCATAAATAAAATTAATATTCTGGCAGCGCACTCTTGAAGCCACGCTTCTTGAATCTTAACGACTGGCGAAAGGCTGTCATTCGCTTTGACCGGCGAGAGACATCCTTTTGCCAGTCGAACTCAAGGCAGCACCGAAGAGCTTAAAATAGTCGGCGTCTTCGTCAAGACGATCTGAGCAGCGATCTCAAGGTAGTTAAATCAAGTAACACTGCATAATTTGTCGCTAGATCATATATGTAAAAGATTTACTGGAGGTCGAGGTGTGGTGCGTAGCACCAGCAGAAGTCAAGTAAGTATAGTCCTGGCCGTCTTTAACTTAGCATTACTCACGGTGCTTAATACTTGTGCATCTAGTGTTTTCACAAAGTACAGTGCAACGAAGATCGAACGAATTCGTTTTTCGGAAGGTATTCCGAATTGTGTGACCAGCAGGAAGGTAAAACTATAAAAACATAGATGTTACCACGAAATGACGGTCCATCTTTACAATTGAATGATGGTATCCTGTCCATCAGCACCATGAACGACTGAAAAACCATTCATGTAGGACTTCCATCGACAGCGAAAGGTTTAGACTTTAAGCCAGCCATGCCTACACAGGCTTTTGGGCAGGAGACGGAAGCGGAATTAGAGTGGTAGCGACTCACGATAGGATAGTAGGTAGACATTGAAAGAACAGTAGATACAGCCACTAGCGTGCTTCGAAAGAGCTACTAACGTCACACGACGTCAAAGTACACCCCAGTGGGTTCGGGGGAGAAACAACATACGCCCTTAATTCATAACGGGGGGCGAGGGAGGGGGTACCCTGGGTTCTTCGGATAACGTGCTTGTCCGAGGCACAGCGGATATTGAGATGAAGTTTAATATTTGTCACCCCGTAGGATCGAACCGAGGCCATTTCCTTTGGTAGTCACCGTCGTTAACCACTAAGCCATCCGCGGCAAGCATCGTTGCCAAACAGTCAGTGCAGTCGAACGTGGGTGAAGCAGGAGTGGAAAACGAAACTGAAACACATGGGTTTAGGACACAACAATTTATTAGTACGGTGTAAGGCCTCCGTTGGAAGACAATACAGCTGCAATTCGTCGTGGGAAGAACAGATACAAGTCCTGTACAGTGGCCAGAAGAATTCGAAGCTATTCCTACTGCAGAAAAGTGGCTAGTTCACGACGTGATGCTGGTGGAGGAAAACGTTTCTTGACTCGCTCCTCCAGAACACCCCCAGAGTGGCTCAATAATGTTCAAGTCAGGTGACTGCGCAGGCCATGACAGATGTTCACCTCACTTTCATGTTCAGTAAACCCCTCTTCCACCAGTTTGGCTCAGTGCATCGGTGTGTTATCATCCTGATATACGGCACCACCGTCAGGTTACAATGTTTGAACCATTGGGTGCACCTGATCCTCCAGAATTGTACGATAGTCCTTGGCAGTGATGTGCCCCTCAAGAACAATCAACGGTCCGACAGACTGCCACGATATTGATGCCCAAACCATCATCTATCCACCTCCGTGCTTCACAGTGGGCAATAAACAGTCTGGATGGTAAGCCTGTGAGGGATGTCTCCACACGTAAACTCTCCCGGTTGTGGGAAAGACAGTAAAGGATGACTCATCGGAGAAAAATACACACCTCACGTTGTCCAACGTCCATGATTTGCGCTGCAAGCACTATTTTAACCGACGTTTGGCGTTCATACTTGAGATCCAGGGTTCGGCGATTGCAACACGACCGTGAATGTTGACCCGGTGAAGGTTCCGGCGAACAGTTTTGATGGAAACAAGTGATTCACGGTGCGTATTCAACTCTACAATGAGTTCAGCACCTTTGGTTTTATGTTTTTTTGACTGCGATCAGCGTTAGCGCCCGGACATCCCTGTCAGACATCTTCCTTTTACCTCGACAATTACTCCTATTGGATGTGATTATTCCCTCTTGCTTGTATGCCGACATGACCCTGGATACCGTGGTTCGCGATACATCCCAAGGACTTGCTGACTTGGACACAGATGCACCAGAAAGACGTGCATCAACAATCTGTCCTCTTTGAAACTCGGATATATCTCCCATTATGTTGTGTGGATCGCACTTTTTCACGTCCAGCTGTGCTACTGCTCTGCTAATGCAACCTTCACACTCCGCTCTTGTTGATCGACTGCAAAACAGATGCATGCTGGCCACCAGGTAGCGCGTACAGGGGCGTAACCCATGGGGTGATATTTGCGCAGGAGTTTTAGCTTCGTTGTCCACCTCCCGTACCTTCAGAGACCAATAATTTGTAATGAAAGAATCATTATTTGACACGATGGATGGTCTTTTACAAGTTCATGGTTAAGCTCTGGGGAAAGATCGATTAATATTCTTGTTAAACATGGTTGAAATGCGAACAGAATTCGACTGATTTTTGTGAACACGTAGTTATAGCTGCTGGCAAAGGTAAATTAACATTCATGGAGAAATACGCTGATTTGCAGACAAAGTTTGATTGATATCTGAGGAAAAGATGGCCCTTCTGATGTTGCAGTGGTCCAACCGCTGGCTTTTGATCTTCTGTCAAAAGCCAGCGGTTGGAAAGTAGGGCCGGGATCGGTCCTATATGAAGACTAGGTATTTTGCTTATGCACCGGCACTGGCTCTCTCCCTTCCCTAGAAGCAGTGGCCAAAAATTAGGGGCTGGTGACTACTTATAGATTAGCATTTACTTACAGCTGAACTCCGAGCAAACGTCGGTTGAAATCTGTGGATAGTTCGATCAAACTGGGGGAAAACTTCAGTTGCTGCTGGTTGACAAGTAGACTGAAATGAGGGAGGGTAGAAATCCATTAACTTTCGTGGACCTGTAAGCTGTACTGTAGTCGTAAGGAAACAGGTGCGATTGCTAGAATAAAACAGTTGATATTCGTGGAGAAGTAGGTTGCAAGGAAAAGTACGTTGTGCTCCACATTAAAATCGAATGACTTTCGTGAGCACGTGGACTGAAATGCAAGAAAACTAGGTTAAGCATCGATAGACGACAGTTTAACGTAGATAGATTATACATAAATGTTGATCAACTGAAGAACAAGAACTGGTTGAGAATACATGGGATAGTGCGGAAATATGGTGTAACTTGGAAACGCTGGGTGAGAGTCGGTGAAATGGCCACCAGGAGCATAGATAGCATGCTGTTTAACATTAACGACTAGCATGTGGAACTACTGATAAAATGGATTGAACTTCAATGGGAACTTAATTTAAAATATTGGTTAACATCTGAGACTTTATAATATACAGTATTTTGATATTTAAGGCATGTTTATTGTCAGTTTATTGTAGGCTTTAATCAATTTGTCATCAGAAATATAATACGCTGAAGAACAGGAACTGTCTGTGCAGAATCGGCGAGATAGTAAATTAGACTACTGGAAATACTGGACTAGCAGGTTGACAAATGTAGCTTCAACGACATGGCGTGTTGAAACGCTGTTATATCAGGGCCATGGGGTTATGAAAAGCTAAAACTTATGATAGGCCATCAAACGTAACGTGAGCAGAAGTCAGTTGAACAAAAGTGTGATCGCTAGTTGTACTGCCGATGACCATCTACAAGTTCATGATGCGTTGCAGGAATGCTATTCCCAAACAACGGCTAAACACGTTGTTCCTATAAAAAGGTTACGGCGAACCACTGAAATATCTAAAAAAATTAACTGATTTCTTGAAAGCATGTTTTAATTGAAAAAATTATCGATTTGAAAAACAAAATCCTTTTTAAAATCTCCTCTGCGCCATTTTTATGAGATAAGCTCATCTCCGAAAAGAGAATAGTTAGAACACAGACTCTGAAAGCAATAACGTCAATAACAGCAACAACTTCCTTCAGGAAAACCAACTATCATTTTCCTATTGAAAACCTCTATCTCCACGAATCATTGATTCATATATTAAAAAAGATTCTCATGTAAAAAAAGTGTCTAATTGCGGAGTGATTTTAATGACTCATCTGTTAAGAAATTTTGCAAGGAAGAAAACCGTAGAAGTTCTGGGAGACGTTCGGGAAACAGGCGCTAGTTTTCGAAATTTTATGATTTTGTATGACTAGTAAGAGATAGAGAACAGAAACCGATTCTCTCTATGTGGTTTTCACCCAGGATTCGATTCTAGCGATTTCACCAGGATTTGATTCTGTAAAGGTTAAACCAGTGGTCTCAAATTCAGACCTTTGGAAGGGCCACTTTCCAGCTTTAAAGAAATTTAGGGGGCTGCATCAATATTGATAAATTTCTTATGAATAAATATCAACTTTACAAAACTACTCCAATGGCTTAGCACTAGAGTGGAATGTTTTTTCTAATTATCGGTAAATAGTAAAAACAAATGCTTTAACCAAAAACAATCACTTTTACATAACAATAATTTTCACTTAAATCTTAAAAAATCCCATTTTACCAACTGAACACGTTACATGGTACAGAAAATATTACATGTTCTGACCGGAAACTTGGGCTCGCTTTTCTGTCACTAATTTATCGATATTTGGAATAATGTCCTTTGAACATGCTACTTTTAAAAGGGAGCATAAGTAACTGTCGCTTAACCTATCCCTTTAAAGATATTTTACTTGGTTCATTCTTGAAAACAACTATTCACATGATTATGTTGTTCCGAACATAGACAGAACCTGTGCAGCTAGGTTATCAATGTTTACGTACTGGTCCCTTGAAACTAACTGGTAAAACTCTGTTAGATTGCAGTTTTGAATTTTTCTTTTAGGAAAGAATCGCACTGAAAGTCTATTCATTCAAGCTGAAGTTCTTCAGGTGCGCTGTCAGCATTATAAGAAAATGGAGACTTGAATATATTGAAGATATTTTCATGTCTTTGAAACATTCAAACAGCCTGTTGAATTCCTCTTTTCACATAACTATCTTCGTAGAAAATTCATCAAACTTGATTGCTTCTTCTTCAGCTGAAGCTTTTAAAATGGGAAAGTGAGCAAGATTTCCTGCACTGAGATGAGCTTCCCGAAGCTGAAGTTTCCTCTGAAATGCATTAGCTTATTTTGGGCTTGTAATTTGATATTCAAATCGTTTAAGTATCCATTTATATCTGTGCTGAAAGCCCATGTAATAATTTTGGATCATCAAAGAGCGAGGCGTCTTGATCTTTACTTTAAGAAAACATCTTTATTTCATCTCTCAAATCCCAAAAAAATTGTTACTTTTAAAGAGGATGACTTTGCTAAGCACTATTATGTTTATATTATATTTAATATATTATAATATACTTGAAAAAAGAGTGATTTATTTCTATTTTGTAATCATTCATGCGGGCAGCGAGTTTGAGACCACTGGGTTAAATCCTCAACTACGCGGCTTCGAGTCGATATGTTCCGAACCAGTCTGAACTAAGCGGTTTCGAAGCGAGTGGATCAGAACAAGATTTCGCGCAAACCTACATATACGTATACATAAATGGAAACTGCTCAATACATACCGCAGTAATCACACACAGTGTGGTCCACTAGACCTTTGGTTGTCAATTGATGAAAAGTTGTGTCTCAAAGTTTTCGAGATAAACACATTAAGTAAATAAAAACAAATGGTGATTTTTGATTCATTAAAACTCCCAGCCATCTGAGAGAAATAGGGAATATCGGCTGCATGAAAAATGGTTCGCGAAAAGTTGGTATACATAAAACAAAGAAATTCAAATATGCATGAGATATACTGTAATGTACAAGTACTTTTTAATATTAGAAATACAGCCAAGAAACAATAAACTTCTAGTTCAAGGTCTTTAACGCTATCTCAAATTATTGTATTGCCACAAAAAACTGATGTCTAAGTAGTACGTCATATTGTATAAACTTTGGATTTGCTCCAAGAATGTTACCATAGAAAAGATAGCAATTATGAAAACAGAAAAATATAAATAACATCTCGTAAATATGTACAGTTTTCACTAAAAATTTATTTTCTCACATTCAGTATTCGACGAAGTATGTCGTATAGATTTCAAAAAACAGCAACGGAATATTATAAAGATCATCAGCAACACCGGCACTTTGAAGCCGCAGCTGATTTCAATAGCTGAGAGAAGATGTGTATTTAATTCTAATACCTCTATTCAAAACACTCTGTCAATGTTATGATGATATTCTGCTAATATTATGATGACATTCTGCTAATATTATGATGACATTCTGCTAATATTATGATGAAATTCTGCTAATATTATGATGACATTCTGCTAATATGATGACATTCTGCTAATATTATGACGACATTCTGCTAATATGACGACATTCTGCTAATATTATGACGACATTCTGCTAATATTATGATGACATTCTGCTAATATTATGACGACATTCTGCTAATATTATGATGACATTCTGCTAATATTATGATGATATTCTGCTAATATTATGATGTGGAGTTACGGATATCCCATGGCTCATGTCTCGTAGAGTAAGAATCCTTATTGAAATTCAAAGTAAAGAATAAGCTACAAAAGCTTCTAAAGCTTTCCTAAACGGATTTACATGATAGAAAGACTACGCGTTGAAAGTTGTAGACCCATTTTAGGAAATCGAGTCGTAACCACTGATCTCAGCTGCGTCCGAAGTTAGTGATGGAGATGTTTTCTGATACAAAATACCCAAAGATTCCAGCAGTAGCTGTGCTGTTGTTTCGCGACTTCAATGCGTTAATCCAAGTGACAGCGGTGTAAACCTATCCTATTTCCTCTTCGCTCGATCTGCAGGAAGTCGAGGTGGCCTAAGCTTAAAATACCACAGAAGTTGCACAACACGCTATTTGTGTTGCGTTCAGGCTAGATGAGTCGTCTCCCTTTTTAGTCGCTAGTCATTATCGCGATTCCTTATTCATTGGAATGTTTATGAAAAAATGAAAATAAAGAACTCGTTAAGCTGAAAGAGATTTTAATTCGTTTACTCTGCTCTGTGTAATGATGTTTCCAAAGTAGACGATCATCAGTCAAACTGTTTTGCCGCATTCAGTTCCGGGAATTGAACATAACATATGAGAGAAAGGAAGATTCCCTATTTGCTTACCGCCACACGAAAGCTTTGAATTCAGGAAATGGAAATGCAAACAGTTCCTTCGTGAAACATTGTTACTGTTCAATAAGGGCGTTTATGAATCTTTCGGCAGCTGTTCACCTTATCATCACTGTCCTCTTTTTGAACTTAACGTTTGTCACAATTCGGAACCCGTAATTTCTACTGCATTTAAAGATGGGTGAATAATAGCCTCCGTGTCGATAATAAACGTTCATCTAATTTGTCAGCTCATCTCCAGAATTGATTTTCACGTGATGCACATGGCCTGTCAAAAAATTGTATGATTTCTTCAATCAAACTGAGTTATTATTGGTTTGTTTCGTCTCACATGAAATCTTCCAAAACATTTTTCTGTTGAGTCCAGTGACATTTAAATGTGACAAAGGGCCACAATTTCCTCCAGAATTTTCGCGTGTTTTGGAACTCAGCACACAAGTCTTTCTCCCTCTCTTTTTTCACTTGTTAAAGAGCCCCCACAGCAACCAAGACTAGGAAGAGTCGCTCATCTTTCATTTAAGGTCCTTGGTTTAAATAAAAGTAGCAAGCTGACTGCAGCTTAGACCACCAGGTGACCCCGCACCAAGTTCAAAAACTGCCGATTTCATGATAACTTCAAATGTTTCAGGAAATTCACTACATCATACGTGTTATCCGGAATTAAGTACACTATCCAGTTGAAATTCTGAAATGAGAATTATCATCTGTTTAATGGCAAAACCACGAGAGTCTTTCAAACGAAAGGTGGATTGAGGCTGCCCTTCAGTGTTGGTTTATTACGCTTCACGGCAGGGTGATACAGTAAATGTACAAAGGACAAGATTGTTGATCAGATGGAAGGTGAAAAAAATTGCCTGTAATAACAGAGACACGGGTTTTCTTTGGTGGCGGTTATGCAGCGAGCTTGCACTGCATATTCATGCGTTTTGTCTACGGCTAGAGATGTGACACCAAGTTTCGTTGGCAGCCATAATGTGTTACAAAGCCACGTTTTCCGCTTTCAAGTAGCGTGTGACGTGTTTCAAGAGGAAACCTATACACTCTGCTTTCTGTTCCTTCGATAGGTGCTTTGGAACCCATTACGCACCCATCTTTCGATGCCAGAAATGTTCGTGGATGATCCAATCCCGATGTATAAGTCCTACGCTAGTTGTTGGAAGGTCACTCTGCGGTTTTCCCTCACCGCATTGTCCACCACTGCATTTGTTTCCTAAGTTACGGCGCGGTGACATTGTCCAGGTTGCAGAAGGTCCGCTGTCCTTTGACGCCCCTTTCGAAATTTTTTCCAACATTTAGACACCGTACTGCATTCTAAGCAAGCTTCTCCGTATACTGCCTGCACGTACTTAAAACTATCAGGTTCCCTTGGTCAGAAACCATTTATCTGCGTACACTGGCGCCATTATCAGCAACGGAATGTTGACTTCAACGGCGCCGTCTCCTAGTCCAACTTTCACTTGAACGATCCATATATAATATCGAGAAAAAAATCTATTGCACATGCCAAAATATTTTGCTTGTAATTTCCATTTCATTTATGTGTTGGGTTTGAATAACTTTTAGTATGCTGATTGCAGTTACACTAATTTTCTGTAAACTTGAAGACTTCACTATTTATTTCAACTGATGTACAATGTGAACAGAGTCAGTTATCCTAAGAATGATTTGGGGCACCGAAGCACACTTGAAATCTGGCACATACAAGTATACTTGTCATGGTTGAATGCTAATGTCTTTGTTAAATCTATTGGTGAGACTCCAGCCAGCCGTTGGTATTTTGTAAATTAAAACGTTTCTGTTTGCGAATACCTTAGCTGTGAACTTTTCTGTGTCGAATTAGCGTATCTGTAGAAACTCAAGGTGTGTTCATAGTACATGTATAAGGTCTCTCTGGTTTTTCCAAATGCTTTAAAGCACTTTTTTAAAATGATCACTAACTCATTTCGCTTCTTTCTGAAGGACGTAAGTACGACATATACCAGATAATACGTAATTGCAGCGTCTCCACTAGTTGTGCCACGTTTCACATATTAAGAATGTCATCATTCAGACATCAGAACGGAGGGTGGCTCGACTGTAGTTGCAGCCTACTGTGAAAATACTGAAATTAATGTACAGGTGTTCGGAAATGCACCCTAAAAATTTGAATGTGCGGGTAAAAATGTGCGCTGGCCAACGTTTCCCTAACTGATAGCAGATTGACAGTGAATGGCAATTGCAGCATCTTCAAGTAATCTACTGGCTCTGTGCATACGATTCTTCAAGAACATCTCAAGATGACCACTGCGGTTAAATCATTTTTGAGATCGTGTGAGCTGTGTCATATTCTTTTCGCGAGATGTTGCAATGAATGACCTTTGCTTTTACTCAATTGTGAGGGCAGATGAGTCGACAATTCCATCTTTTAATACCGGGAAAGAACAAGAAAGATGACACCGAATTTTTGGGTGTAAAGAGCACGTCTTTTGAATCCGTCCTGACGCGAATTAAATTTATCAAAGCTATTCAAAATCAATGGAACCTGTATGGAAAACAGTGGTATCTGACCGAAGAAAGAAGTTTTTTTAATCGGGTTTTTAATCCCGCAGTTATTGCTGTAATCGGAAACGTAAACTTACGCCCTCTTAGGTGGCGGACTTGTGCGTTAAGAAACATTTGAAATTATATGAGAAACATTTAGCAGCGGAAACTCTCTCCAACAAAGAAATAATTTTTCAAATAGGACTCTTAGAAGCAGAAATATCGGCAAATATAAGATATGCATCTACGCCCCCTGGAGGAAAAATCATGAATTATTTTAAGAAGAAAGTATGTTCTAAAATGTTTTCGATGTGAGCAGTATCGGCCCGTAAAATATTTTTTTTTGCTACAAATACATCAGAAGCAATAATTAACACTTACGCCCCCCTGTTGGCCAAACCATTTATAACGAAGTGAATTTCTCCGTCATTTTTATCCGCGCCGGGGTTCGAACCCGGGTCCACTCATTCCGGAATAAGTTGCTCTACCAATTAAGCTACGCGGACGTTTTATTCTGATTCCTATCTGCCTTTATGTCGTGTGCGTCCTTCTGGCAGGTACGTCACATCTCCTGGTACGTTACACATTATTTACCAAATATTAGGCATCATATGTAAAACATTTCCCATCAGGAGCTGTATGCGATACAGGAACACATTTTTAAATCGGAGTTTTAAAAGCAGAGATGTCGGAGAAAACGTAATTTACCTATACGCCTCCTAACGGACAGTCTATGAATTACTTGAAAATTTTGAAATTATATGAAAAACTTTTTGCACAGGAAACGCTATCCAACAAAGAAGGAATTTTTCAAATCGGACTCGTAGAAGTAGAGATATTTACAAAAATAGGATACAAATCGACGTCTCCTGGCGGAGAAATCATGCATTATTTTGCAAAGAAAATATTCCGAAAATGTTTACCTAGGTGACTGGTATCTGTCCACGAAATAATTTTTTTCAATCGAAATTTTAGAAGATCAGATTTTGTTGCAAATATATCAGACGGGGAAATTAAGACTTACGCCCCTGGTGGACAAACCATTTTTATCAAAAATTAAAACTTATATGCAAAAGATTCCCATTAGGAGCAGTATCCGGTGCAGAACGAATTTTTCAAATCGGAGATTTAGAAGCAGAGACATCGGGAGAAACCCAATTTACATTAACGCCCCCTAGCGGAAAGTAAATAAATCACTTGATATTTTTGAAATTATATGAAAAACATGTCGTACTGGAAACTCTATCTAACGAAGAAGAAATTTTTCAAATCGGACCATGAGAAGCAGATATATTGACAAAAGTAAGATATACATCAACGACCCCTGGCGGAGAAACCATGCAATATGTTAAGAAGGAAATATTCCGAAAAGGTTTATCTGTGTGAATGACATCGATCCACGTAAGGATTTTTTCAATGGAGATTTTAGAAGCTCAAATTTTGCAGTAAATACATCAGAAGCAGGAATTAAAGCTTACGCCCCTGTTGGCCAAACCACTTCTACCAAAAATCATAAATTACATGCAAAAGATTTCCCATCAGGAGTTGTGTCCGATGCATAAAGAATTTTTCAAATCGAAGTTTTAGAAGCAAAGATATCGGGGAAAACGCAATTAATTTTTACGCCCCCTAGCGGAAAATCTATGGGTAAATTGAAAAAGTGACTATACCTAAAATGTTCTTCGACATAGATGGAATCGAAAAATAAAAGAATTTTTTCAATCGGTTGTTTAGAAACAAATATATGGAAAAAAATGTATTTTGAATTCGATATCATCTGCATTTGCGCTCTCTAGCGGCGATATTGTGCACTGTAAAAAAAAAAAAAATGAAGGATCATCATTTGCATATTTCAGGCTTTCAATGTAAAAAAAAAAAAAAATTAATCGGACATATAGGTGCAGAGATACGGTGTCCACAAGCGGACGGACGAACAAACCAATAACATAAGTACGATCTTTTTTTTTACAGAAGATGCGCTAAAAAAAGAAGAAAAAGCGAGAATCTTCCGACAGAAGGCATATTGATGTACTTCGTTAGAAAATTCTTGCATCACTCTAACAAAAAAAAAGAAAAAAAAAGAAGGATGGAAAGAAAACATAGCTGAAAAGTGCTTGGGATCGTGGAGGCGTCAATCAGCCATATAAGTTGCATTCCTAAGGGCACCATTGCTATAACAAACACAAAAGACGAAGTTCCTTCCAGCATGGCGGGGAGAAGAGATATCTGTGTCAAAATTCATGTTTGATATCAACACGGCGATGCCTCTTTGCATCGTGTTGTTAAGACATGAAGCTCTCCTGTGGCTGCAAATGCTTTCCGTATGTCCCATAAACGTGTATCTGATGCTGTAGTGTGGCGATAGATTGGACAACTAGAAGTAGGCCAATCTCAGGACCAGGTCAAAGGACATGAATATCCACCCTAGAGTGGTTTCACGATTACAGAAGCAATTCAACAACACCACCGGTCGGGTGTCGACAAGGCCTGGCCAAGTTCATTCAATGTCGATGTCACCAACCTGTCGGTGTCACCAAGGCCTGGCCAAGTTCATTCAATGTCGATGTTACCAACCTGTCGGTGTCACCAAGACCAGGCCAAGTTCATTCAATGTAGATGTCACCAACCAGTCGGTGTCACCAAGGCCTGGCCAAGTTCATTCAATGTCGATGTCACCAAAATGTCGGTGTCACCAAGGCATGGCCAAGTTCCTTCAATGTCGATGTCACCAACCTGTCGGTGTCACCAAGACCTGTCCAGGTTCATTCAATGTCGATGTCACCAACCTGTCGGTGTCACCAAAACCTGGCCAAGCTCATTCAGTGTCGATGTCACCAACCTGTCGGTGTCACCAAAACCTGGCCAAGCTCATTCAATGTCGATGTCACCAACCTGTCGGTGTCACCAAGACCTGGCCAAGTTCATTCAATGTCGATGTCACCAACCTGTCGGTGTCACCAAGGTATGGCCAAGTTCATTCAATGTCGATGTCTCCAACCTGTCGGTGTCACCAAGGCAAGGCCAAGTTCATTCAATGTCGATGTCACCAACCTGTCCGTGTCACCAAGACCTGGCCAAGTTCATTCAATGTCGATATCACCAAGGCCTGGCCAAGTTCATTCAATGTCGATGTCACCAACATGTAGGTGTTACCAAGGCATGGCCAAGCTCATTCAATGTCGATGTCACCAACCTGTCGGTGTTACCAAGGCCTGTCCAAGTTCCTTCAATGTCGATGTCACCAAGGCCTGGCCAAGCTCATTCAATGTCGAAGTCACCAACCTGTCGGTGTCACCAAGGCCTGGCCAAGCTCATTCAATGTCGATGTGACCAACCTGTCGGTGTCACCAAGGCCTGGCCAAGTTCATTCAGTGCGTACGAAACCTCGTGAGGACCGTTATATCGCTTTAATCACACGGCGTCATAGGTCCTATACAGCCCGGCAATTGTCTTCGAATCTCTCAGCAGCCACTGGGGCTATGGAATGAAAGCAAACGATATATGGAAGGCTTGATGCAATTGGCCTTTATGTCAGGATACCCGTGGTTTGTGTCCTGATAATCGCATCTCACAAGAGAGTTCGCTGGAACTAGTAGAAGCTACAACGTTCTTGGAGCCCAGATCAGTGGCGCAGTGTTCTTTTTACATACGAGTTAAGATTCAGTCTACAAACGGAATATCGTCACATTTATCCAGAGAGAACAAGGAACCCGTAATGATTCTGCAAACATCCGCGTATGCTACTCCTTTGGTGGCAGTGGTGTGCTCGTGTGGAATGATATTATGTTCAATAACCGCACACCACTCCACGTGTTCGCAGGAGGCAAGGTGAATGCTGAGCGCTATAAGGACCTGATCCCAGAGATCTATATCTGAATTGGAAGAAGAACTATAAAGGATCAAGTGCGACATCGTCGGGCTAAGGGAGGTAATGAGAAAAGGAAAAGATCTCATTGAACTGAAAAGTGGACATCTCTTCTACTATCGTGGGACAGATACTGACAGAACTAGTGGCGTTGGATTTATAATAAACAAGAAACTGAAGGATAAAGTTGTAAAAGTTGAAAGTTCCTCTCGAGAAGATACCAGGCTTAGAATATTCAAGCTTATGCGCCCACTACAAGTCATCCTGAAGAAAAGATTGAAATTTTTTTTGAGAAAATTCGTCATCTAAATAATAAAGGCAAGCAGCACTTGAAGATCATTATGGGAGATTTCAATGCGAAAATAGGGCAACAGCATTCGGTCACGGAAACAGAAACCAGCGAGGAAATACTCTCGTAGCGTTTGCAGAAGCAGAAGGGTTTTTCATCATGAACTCCTTTTTCAAGAAAAAGCCGCAAGGGAAATGGACATGGAGGCATCCCAATGGATTGACAAGTGAAATTGATTTTGTTACGTGTAACAAGAAATTTGTCATAGAAGACTGCAGTGTGCTGAAGAAGTTCAACACAGGTAGTGACCGTAGAATGGTAAGATGTAAGATGCACCTCAATGCTAAACCCGACCGTCGCAAACTTATAAAACAAACAAAGCGTATTGACATGATCAACCTCAAAACAAAAAAAAAATCATTGACATGATCAACTTAATTCAAATGGGAAATGAGGAACAGATTCTCTGCTTCGGAAGGTCTAACGTTGGAAGAAGTGGACATCTCTGTAGTTAACAGAAAACTAACCAAGGGTCTAACGAAAACAGCAAAAAAATAGGTGGTATTAAGAACAAATTGCATATGAACAAATTATCAGGAAAAACCAAAATTCCGATGCAAAAAAGAAGAGAGATGAGGACACCTAAAGGAAATGTGATTTCCAAAGTAGAATATATAGAGCTATGCAAGACAGTACGAAAAAGTATCACTGAAGACGTAAGGAAATTCAACTGTGAACTAGTAAGGAAAGCAATTGAAAACAACCAAAGCCTAAAGATAGCAAAGGGACATCTCAGTAAGGGAAGTAAACAGATTATGGCACTGAGAAAAGAAGATGGTTCTGTAACAAGAAATAGAGGTGAAATTTTGACAAGAGTGAAAGATTTCTACTCCAAATTATATGAAAGGGATGATATATGTACTCCAGACATCATGAAAGGTATCAGTACCAGAGTTCTTCCAGTCCTCCCAGCAGAAGTTGCTCATGCAATCAAGAACATGAAGCGGGGAAAAGCTCCAGGAGAAGATGGAATTACTGTAGAAATCATACAAGAAGCAAGTGGGGAAATCGAAACAGTACTCGCCCAAATTTTCACTCGATGCCTTAATGAAGGGAAGATTCCTGAGGATTGGAACAACGCTACAATGATCTTGCTACACAAAAATGGTGACATTGAGGATCTCAGGAACTACAGGCCTATCAGCCTCCTATCAGTGGTTTATAAAATCTTCACTAAAATTCTTTCACACCGCTTGAAGGTAACACTGGACATGGCTCAACCGAGAGAACAAGCTGGATTCAGGAGTGGCTACAGCACAACATATCATATCCACGTACTGAGAGAACTAATTGAAAGAGCGAGGGAATATGAACTTCCATTGTGCATGGCTTTTATCGATTATGAAAAAGCCTTTGATTCGGTGAAACCATCAGCAGTTACAATGGCTCTGAAATCCTGCAGTATTGAAAATGCGTACATTAATATTATTAATAACATCTATGAAAATGCAAGTGCAAAGATTCGGCTGTTTGAAAATACAACACACGTAAAAATTGGAAAAGGAGTGAAACAAGGTGACACCGTATCTCCGAAGCTCTTTAATGCCATATTGGAAAATGTCTTTCAATCACTGAACTGGGAAAACAAAGGGATAAAGATTAATGGAGATTATCTAACCCACCTTCGATTTGCTGATGACGTAATCATTTTTGCAACTACCCCATCAGAGCTGCAGAGCATGATTCAAGAACTTGCTGACAAGAGTAAAGAAGTGGGATTAAAAATGAACTTTCGGAAGGCAAAAGTGATGTACAATGCTTTTACAAGAAATGAAGATTTATCAATTGATGGGGCAAAGCTGGTGATAAACAGTACCTACATTTATCTTGGACAGCAGATATCCAGTGAAGGCCACATTGATAAAGAAATTAATCGGCGTATAAAACAGAGACGCATGCTTGATGTAACCAGGAGAGATAACAAGAGGAACACGTGGATCAGAAAAATGACAAGAGTGGAAGACATCATGATCAGAGTAAAATCCCTGAAATGGCAATGGGCTGGACATATTGCCAGAAGGACAGAACATCGACGGAGAACCGAAAGTTTGGATTGAATTCCAAGGAACAGGAAAAGACCCACAAGACCACATGGGAGTTGGATGGATGAAATTCGTAAGTATGCGGGAGTAACGTGCAGGAGACTGGTACAAGACAGACTTTTGTAGAAGAAACTTGTGGACACCTACGTCCAGCAGTGGATTGAATGATGATGATATATCATCATCATCATCATCATTGTCAACCATTATCAATCCACTGCTGGACGAAGGTCTCCCCAAGTTTCCTCCACAACGGTCTGTCTTGTGCCAGTCTCCTCCATATCACTCCCGCATACTTTTCGAATTTCATCCCCCATCTCCCATATGGTCTTCTTCTGGGTCTTTTCCTGACCCTTGGAATCCAATCTAAAATTTCGGCTGTCCATCGATGGTTTGTCCTTCTGGCAGTATGCTCAGCCCATTGCCATTTCAGGGATTTAACTCTGATGATGATGTCTTCCACTCTTGTCATTTTTCGGATCCACGAGTTCCTAATCTTATCTCTCCTGATTATACCAAGCATGCACCTCTCCATGTCTCTTTGAGTTGTCTGCAGCCGTTGTATGTCTCTTTTAGTTAAGGTCCACGTCTCTGAACCATACGTAAGCACTGGAAGGATGCATTGATCAAACACTTTTCTTTTAAGACATAATGGCATATTGCTCTTGAAAATTATGCCGTTTCTTCCAAAAGCTCTCCAGGCAAGTTTTGTACACCGATTAATTTCTTCATCAATGTGACCCTCACTTGATATCTGCTGTCCAAGATAAACGTACGTGTCTGTTATCTCCAGCTTTTCTCCATCAATCGATAAATCTTCATATCTTGTAAAAGCATTGAACATCACTTTTGTCTTCTGAAAGTTCATTTTTAATCCCACTTCTTTACTCTTGTCAGCAAGTTCTTGGAACATACTCTGCAGCTCTGATGGGGTAGTTGCAAAAATGACTACGTCATGAGCAAAACGAAGGTGTGTTAGATAATCTCCATTAATCTTTATCCCTTTGTTTTCCCAGTTCAGTGATTGAAAGACATTTTCCAATGTGGCGTTAAAGAGTTTCGCAGATATGGTGTCACCTTGTCCCACTCCCTTTCCAATTTTTATGTGTGTTGTATTTTCAAACAGCCGAATCTTTGCACTTGCATTTTCATAGATGTTATTAATAATATTAATGTATGCATCTTCAATGCCGTAGGATTTCAGAGCCATTGTAACTGCTGATGCTTTCACCGAATCGAAGGCTTTTTTATAATCGATAAAAGCCATGCAGAATGGAAGTTCATATTCCCTCGCTTTTTCAATTAGTTCTCTCAGTACGTGGATATGATATGTTGTGCTGTAGCCACTCCTGAATCCAGTTTGTTCTCTCGGTTGAGCCATATCCAGTGTTACCTTCAAACAGTGTGAAAGAACTTTAGTGAAGATTTTATAAACCACTGATAGGAGGCTGATAGATCTGTAGTTCCTGAGATCCGCAATGTCACCTTTTTTATGTAGCAGGATCATTTTAGCGTTGTTCCAATCCTCATGAATCTCCCCTTCATTAAGGCATCGAGTGAAAATTTGGGCGAGTACTGTTTCGATTTCCCCACTTGCTTCTTGTATAATGTCTACAGTACTTCCATCTTCTCTTGGAGCTTTTCCCCGCTTCATGTTCTTGATTGCATGTGCAACTTCTGCTGGGAGGACTGGAAGAACTCTGGCACTGGTACCTTTCATGATGTCTGGAGTACATGTATCGTCCCTTTCATATAATTTGGAGTAGAAATCTTTCACTCTTGTCAAAATTCCACCTCTATTTCTTGTTACAGAAACATCTTCTTTTCTCAGTGCCATAATCTGTTTTCTTCCTTACTGAGATGTCCCTTTGCTATCTTTAGGTTTTGGTTGTTTTCAATTGCTTTCCTTACTAGTTCACAGTGGAATTTTCTTACGTCTTCAGTGAAACTTTTTCGTACTGTCTTGCATAGCTCTATATATTCCACTTTGGAAGTCACATCTTATTTAGTTGTCCTCATCTCTCTTCTTTTTGGCATCAACATTTTGGTTTTTCTTGATAATTTGTTCACATGCAACTTGTTCTTAGACCCAGCTAATTTTGTTGCTGTTTCCATGAGAGCTTTGGTTACTTTTCTGTTAACTTCAGAAATATCCACTTCTTCCGATGTTAGGCATTCTAATGCAGAGAATCTGTTCTTCAGTTCCAACTTGAAGGTATTATGGTGTTTTTTAAGGTTGGTTATGTCAATACATTATGTTTGTTTTATGAGCTTAAATCGTTCGAGTTTATTGTTGAGGTGCATCTTACATCTCACCAATCTATGGTCACTACCTGTGTTGAACTTGTTTAGCACACTGCAGTCTTCTATGACGAATTTTTTGTTACACATAATAAAATCAATTTCACTTGTCGTCCCATTTGGATGTCTCCAAGTCCATTTCCTGTGCGGCTTTTTCTTTGAAAAAGGAGTTCAAGATGAAAAATCCCTCTGCCTCTGCAAACTCTACGAGAGTATTTCCACGCTGGTTTCTGTTGCCGTGACCGAATTTAAATACTGAAGTTTCATTCTGTTGCCGTTGCCTTATTTTTGCATTGAAATCTCCCATAATTATCTTTAAGTTCTGCTTACCTTTATTATTTAGATGACGAATTTCCTCATAAAATTCTTCAATTTCTTCTTCAGGATGACTTGTGGTGGGTGCATAAGTTTGAATTATCTGAGCCTGGTATCTTCTCGAGAGTTGGATAACGAGTCGTACAGCTCTGTCACAGGAACTTTCAACTTCTACAACTTTATCCTTCAGTTTCTTGTTTATTATAAATCCAACACCACTAGTTCTGCCAGTATCAGTCCCACGATAGTAGAAGAGATGTCCACTTTTCAGTTCAATGAGATCTTCTCCTTTCTCCTTACCTCACTTAGCCCGACGATGTCTCACTTGATTCTTTGTAGTTCCTCTTCCAATTCAAGAAGCCTTGAATCAGAAGATAGGGAGCGTCCATTATACGTAGCCAAGGTCAGCATCAGATGGCAGCCTAATCAGGTCCTCTGGGGATTCTTAGCACCCTCTGTCTTCATGTCGCACTGGCCTCTGCCTTGGCCAGGTACATTCCAGCTGCCGGAGTCTGAGGGCCAAGATTTAAGTTGTGGAGTCATTTTGGAGGGTTTTGGCCATAACTCACCACGCTGGCCAAGCGGGTTGGTGAGTGTGGGATAGCATTTCCTCTAATCCCGATGGTATAGTTATACCGCTATTGGCGGTCGTCAGAGCCCCTTTAGTGGGAACAGGATGTACCACGAGAAGGCGGGGTTGACAATTGTCAAGGAGAGGCTGTGATGTTACGCATCACCTATATATATATATATATATATATATATATATATATATATATATATATATATATATATATATTCTATAAAGAAGATACCTAAGCAAAAAAATACATATATAATTTTGACTCACACCTAGTACAACATAGAAAAGGTTATGTATCTACCTGTGTGAGTAAAAGGAGAAAAGATAAAAAAATAAAATAAAACAACTGAATGTAGAAGGTGTCGAGAATACTGAGCCTTGGCTTTATCAAGGACCAGCAAAAACTCTGCATTTTCTCACTTCCACAAAGACCTAGTTGGAAATGGGTTTCTGCAAGGCCATAGATGCAAGTAACATTCCCACCTAAAATAGTTTAAAAAATATATATATAAGTCATGTCCTCCGTAGAGTAGCATGACCTAGCACTAGTTAACAATTTCGCTTGCATCCATTAACCTTCATGGCCCGACCCATGCTCTTCATCTGTTACTATTAAACAGAGAGAAGAAGATTAAAGAGAACTCAAGCTGTGAGAGTGACATAATAATTAGAAATGATTTTCAGCTATAACGAAATTCCAAGTTCGTTTGAGAGAGAATTTAAACCTGAAAAACAATGCAAAAGAAATCCAAATTTTACATTGCAATTAAAAAAGGAAATGTTAATTTATAACGAACAGATTTTTGAAAGAAAACTTGAGTCTAAAACCCCTACTCTACAACTTATGACAGCACGAAAACGAGAATAAGTTAAAGATAATAATTAACTAAAGAAAACTTTGTGAAAGTTATATACCTTAAACAGTTAGTTGCAATATGTACAAAGTATTTCAGCAGTGCTTTAAGTGCATAATTAATTAGTTATTAAGAACTTAACTACTTTGAAAAAACAGCGCATAGACAGCGCATAGAAAAGGAACAAGCTTAGCCATCTTCTGTTCCTAGGTACCCCAAAAGACGCTCAAAGTTACAAAGAAAAGTAAGAGTTAAAACCCGCAAAAATGTTAACAGACAAACCAATGCTTAAAAGCTGAAAAGCTAAAAAACGACAGAGAAAAGGTACATGAAGTACAAACATTGAACTTATAAAACCTAGAACCCAAAAACAAGGAAGAGAGCTTACCTCTTGTGTGACAAAAACTTTTCTCCTCACAAGAGAAGAACATGGCTGACCTCTTCCGCCACTCCCTAGACGCTGGGGGGCAGTGAGGGTGGGGCTGATGGCCTCCTCATACAGCAAGAAACCAACGCGCGGAGATTTTAACCAGAGAAAAAAATATATAAACTTAAGACTGTGGATCTGAATGATCAGAAAGAGCAGAATTAACTCTCCAGAATACATGAGAAATATTATAAAATACACGAGCAGTTTATTTAATAATCTTTGCATGTATTAAATCACCTTAGTGAGCTTCTATAGATTAATCAGAATCTTATTAATTTTAATGTTGGTTTTACTATTTTTAGTATAGCTATCCTAGTGATGAATAACTAGTTTTCTTTTTTATTTGTTTTTATTTTCTTTTATAAACAGATTTTTAAGCTTTTTTTGTGATTTTGTTTATATTATTTAATTTTTTTGTTTTAATAGGACCGTCATATCCATAGCACTAAGGTTCCTTTAGGTAGTTAATAGGCATCCTCTAGCCAACTTCCTTACGGCTTTGATTGGTCAGAATCATATTATTAACTGTGTAGAAAATTAAAGCAGATCTGCCAACCTTACTCTATTATTCAGAATAATTTTTCTTAAAGTTCTTTTGATGAAAGAAGAAGGAATTTCGTTCTCTAGAAAACTTTCTAATAGTATATTAATGTGGTAATTGAAGTCCAAATTGTTGCTGCAAATTCTTGAAATTCTTAGGACCTGAGAAATTAGTACATTCTCAATTACTTTGGTTGAAATGTTATTATTCCAGTGTAGATATTTAATTACTTTGAAAGGAAAATTAACTCTTTTATCAAAGAGGCTAATAGATGGGTTACCTCTGTTGAGCTTAATGCTTAAGTCTAGGAACTCAAGTTCCTGATTACTGTGGTTGGTTTTACATAAGTTAAGAGAGCTAGGATAGATATTATCAAAATCACTCTCTATAACTTCTGAATTATTGATACACAGCAGATCATCAATATATCTAAAAGTGTAAAGGTAGTTATCTGAGCAGGTGGGGTGATTTTTAATGAATTTATATTCCTTAAAGAACAGGAATAGATTAGCGATATTCGTGGACGTTGATGTTCCCATTGGAATACCGTTCACTTGCTTATAGAGAGTATTATTATATAAGATATGGTTATTTTTTATGCAGCAATTGAGATAAGAGTTCCAAGTTCCTACATCAACAAATTGGTTAAGTTTAAATTCTGCATACAGCTCTTTAAAAGGTAGTGATTATATCTGATAGAGGCAGATTAGTATATAGGTTTTCAAAATCATAACTATTAATATCTAGGGGACAAACTTTGAGTATAGTAGAAATTACTTCTGCATTATTATTAATTATCCAAAAATCTCTGTACATCAAGTTAGAACAGTTTCTAACGTGTTTCAAAACCTTCTTTAAGACATCTTCAAAAGCAAGATCTATTTTCTTTTTATGACTCCTTACTCCACTAGCTATGAACCTGAACTTCACAGGATCCTTATGAAACTTAACCGTTGCAAAAAGAAATGGAAATTCAGGCTCATATCTTCTAGTTTGTGGAATTTTAAGTTTCTTGAAGAATGCCTTAAACCGATTTTTTAACTGCTTGGTAGAATAACTTACGGGCTCGTATGTTACTCTATTATTGAGTTCCATAGTTAACAATTCAAAATAGAACTTCTTACAGATAATTGCAAAATTATTGCTAGCTTTATCCGTAGTGGTAAAAATAAATTGGTCTTGTAGTTTGGAGAGTGACCTTTTAGCTTCTCCAGAGAAAAAGAGATTTCTGTCGAAACAAAAGTCCAGACCTGCCAACTCATCGGTGAAGCTATTGATTATATTATATTTCCATTCTGCGAAGGCCTCAATAGGCTGATTGTACGTTAAACTGGTTTTTACGATGTACTTATTTACATCTTGAGTGAAGCTCTCAAGAATCCTTTCTTTGGAAATTGTGAAGGAAGGTCTGAATTTAGAGCCATACTCTAATAAATTCCTAAGCTTTTCATTTTCAACAAAACTCAAGTTTCGGTGATAATATGGTTGTAATTCTTATCATAGTGAACTGTTTCTTTATGTTCATCACAAGAACAAGTAGTAATTACAGGAATGTAGCTCGAAGAGTTAAGTTTGTAGTTTTTAACTATTAACCCTAAGGTCTTAACATATTTAAAACTTACAATAGACTGGTGCCTGTGGATGGGAAAAAAAAATTGCATTATTGTAGAACAGCTTCCTTACATTGAGATTATCGTAGGCTTTATTTAGGAATCTGATGGTAACAAAATTACTGGAAAATTCTTTAAGAGAAATTTTATCTTTAAGAATATGTTTAAGAATGTCCAGAACCAAAGCAAAAACATGCTTATCAACATGGTCAGCAGTTTCATTCCAGAATTTGAAAAAACATTTAAGGACAGAGTGCTTGAAGGACTTGAGAATTTTGTAAGTATTTTTAACAAAATTAGTGCCAGTTTTAAAGCTTTCAGAGTTTTTTAGCAAGTTAGCAAAATCAACTTTGCTTGATGTGCGAAATAACCTCTGTCCTCTATTACCTCTAGAGCAGCTCTTATTATTAACAAGAAAGAAGAGTTCACGAATTGAAAATTTATGCTGATTATGCTTATTGTCAGATAGAGTGGAATTAAGGCCATAGGGATAAAGAGACTGATGCTGCAAAATTTCAAGGGATTCAGTTTCTAGCCGAGCATAGAGGTCAGGGATAATATGTAGTACCTCTATTTTTCACTTTGTCAAAACCATGAGTATGGAAATGCTCTAATTCAAAGGTAGAGTACTGGTTGGCGTTTGTGGAGGGGTTTGCTCCTGAATTAGAGAACTTGTTTACTAGAGACCTGTGACCATTAATCCTAAGATGCAGAGGATTTTTACTTTGGCCAATATAGCTAAGGTTGCAGACAGTACAGGTGAGCTTATAGATGGTATTGTAGGCTTTGCAAAACTTGTTGGAGCAATTATCCTCAACAGAAGAATACAGGTTAGGATCTGCAGATTCTGAATACAGGTTAGGATCCTAACCTGTATTCTTCTGTTGAGGATAATTGCTCCAACAAGTTTTGCAAAGCCTACAATACCATCTATAAGCTCACCTGTACTGTCTGCAACCTTAGCTATATTGGCCAAAGTAAAAATCCTCTGCATCTTAGGATTAATGGTCACAGGTCTCTAGTAAACAAGTTCTCTAATTCAGGAGCAAACCCTCCACAAACGCCAACCAGTACTCTACCTTGAATTAGAGCATTTCCATACTCATGGTTTTGACAAAGTGAAAATAGAGGTACTACATATTATCCCTGACCTCTATGCTCGGCTAGAAACTGAATCCCTTGAAATTTTGCAGCATCAGTCTCTTTATCCCTATGGCCTTAATTCCACTCTATCTGACAATAAGAATAATCAGCATAAATTTTCAATTCGTGAACTCTTTCTTTCTTGTTAATAATAAGAGCTGCTCTAGAGGTAATAGAGGACAGAGGTTATTTCGCACATCAAGCAAAGTTGATTTTGCTAACTTGCTAAAAACTCTGGAAAGCTTTAAAACTGGCACTAATTTTGTTAAAAATACTTCAAAATTCTCAAGTCCTTCAAGCACTCTGTCCTTAAATGTTTTTTCAAATTCTGGAATGAAACTGCTGACCATGTTGATAAGCATGTTTTTGCTTTGGTTCTGGACATTCTTAAACATATTCTTAAAGATAAAATTTCTCTTAAAGAATTTTCCAGTAATTTTGTTACCATCAGGTTCCTAAATAAAGCCTACGATAATCTCAATGTAAGGAAGCTGTTCTACAATAATGCAATTTTTTTTTCCCATCCACAGGCACCAGTCTATTGTAAGTTTTAAATATGTTAAGACCTTAGGGTTAATAGTTAAAAACTACAAACTTAACTCTTCGAGCTACATTCCTGTAATTACTACTTGTTCTTGTGATGAACATAAAGAAACAGTTCACTATGATAAGAATTACAACCATATTATCACCGGAAACTTGAGTTTTGTTGAAAATGAAAAGCTTAGGAATTTATTAGAGTATGGCTCTAAATTCAGACCTTCCTTCACAATTTCCAAAGAAAGGATTCTTGAGAGCTTCACTCAAGATGTAAATAAGTACATCGTAAAAACCAGTTTAACGTACAATCAGCCTATTGAGGCCTTCGCAGAATGGAAATATAATATAATCAATAGCTTCACCGGTGAGTTGGCAGGTCTGGACTTTTGTTTCGACAGAAATCTCTTTTCTCTGGAGAAGCTAAAAGGTCACTCTCCAAACTACAAGACCAATTTATTTTTACCACTACGGATAAAGCTAGCAATAATTTTGCAATTATCTGTAAGAAGTTCTATTTTGAATTGTTAACTATGGAACTCAATAATAGAGTAACATACGAGCCCGTAAGTTATTCTACCAAGCAGTTAGAAAATCGGTTTAAGGCATTCTTCAAGAAACTTAAAATTCCACAAACTAGAAGATATGAGCCTGAATTTCCATTTCTTTTTGCAACGGTTAAGTTTCATAAGGATCCTGTGAAGTTCAGGTTCATAGCTAGTGGAGTAAGGAGTCATAAAAAGAAAATAGATCTTGCTTTTGAAGATGTCTTAAAGAAGGTTTTTGAAACACGTTAGAAACTGTTCTAACTTGATGTACAGAGGTTTTTGGATAATTAATAATAATGCAGAAGTAATTTCTACTATACTCAAAGTTTGTCCCCTAGATATTAATAGTTATGATTTTGAAAACCTATATACTAATCTGCCTCTATCAGATATAATCACTACCTTTAAAGAGCTGTATGCAGAATTTAAACTTAACCAATTTGTTGATGTAGGAACTTGGAACTCTTATCTCAATTGCTGCATAAAAAATAACCATATCTTATATAATAATACTCTCTATAAGCAAGTGAACGGTATTCCAATGGGAACATCAACGTCCACGAATATCGCTAATCTATTCCTGTTCTTTAAGGAATATAAATTCATTAAAAATCACCCCACCTGCTCAGATAACTACCTTTACACTTTTAGATATATTGATGATCTGCTGTGTATCAATAATTCAGAAGTTATAGAGAGTGATTTTGATAATATCTATCCTAGCTCTCTTAACTTATGTAAAACCAACCACAGTAATCAGGAACTTGAGTTCCTAGACTTAAGCATTAAGCTCAACAGAGGTAACCCATCTATTAGCCTCTTTGATAAAAGAGTTAATTTTCCTTTCAAAGTAATTAAATATCTACACTGGAATAATAACATTTCAACCAAAGTAATTGAGAATGTACTAATTTCTCAGGTCCTAAGAATTTCAAGAATTTGCAGCAACAATTTGGACTTCAATTACCACATTAATATACTATTAGAAAGTTTTCTAGAGAACGAAATTCCTTCTTCTTTCATCAAAAGAACTTTAAGAAAAATTATTCTGAATAATAGAGTAAGGTTGGCAGATCTGCTTTAATTTTCTACACAGTTAATAATATGATTCTGACCAATCAAAGCCGTAAGGAAGTTGGCTAGAGGATGCCTATTAACTACCTAAAGGAACCTTAGTGCTATGGATATGACGGTCCTATTAAAACAAAAAATTAAATAATATAAACAAAATCACAAAAAAGCTTAAAAATCTGTTTATAAAAGAAAATAAAAACAAATAAAAAAGAAAACTAGTTATTCATCACTAGGATAGCTATACTAAAAATAGTAAAACCAACATTAAAATTAATAAGATTCTGATTAATCTATAGAAGCTCACTAAGGTGATTTAATACATGCAAAGATTATTAAATAAACTGCTCGTGTATTTTATAATATTTCTCATGTATTCTGGAGAGTTAATTCTGCTCTTTCTGATCATTCAGATCCACAGTCTTAAGTTTATATATTTTTTTCTCTGGTTAAAATCTCCGCGCGTTGGTTTCTTGCTGTATGAGGAGGCCATCAGCCCCACCCTCACTGCCCCCCAGCGTCTAGGGAGTGGCGGAAGAGGTCAGCCATGTTCTTCTCTTGTGAGGAGAAAAGTTTTTGTCACACAAGAGGTAAGCTCTCTTCCTTGTTTTTGGGTTCTAGGTTTTATAAGTTCAATGTTTGTACTTCATGTACCTTTTCTCTGTCGTTTTTTAGCTTTTCAGCTTTTAAGCATTGGTTTGTCTGTTAACATTTTTGCGGGTTTTAACTCTTACTTTTCTTTGTAACTTTGAGCGTCTTTTGGGGTACCTAGGAACAGAAGATGGCTAAGCTTGTTCCTTTTCTATGCGCTGTCTATGCGCTGTTTTTTCAAAGTAGTTAAGTTCTTAATAACTAATTAATTATGCACTTAAAGCACTGCTGAAATACTTTGTACATATTGCAACTAACTGTTTAAGGTATATAACTTTCACAAAGTTTTCTTTTTAGTTAATTATTATCTTTAACTTATTCTCGTTTTCGTGCTGTCATAAGTTGTAGAGTAGGGGGTTTTGACTCAAGTTTTCTTTCAAAAATCTGTTCGTTATAAATTAACATTTCCTTTTTTAATTGCAATGTAAAATTTGGATTTCTTTTGCATTGTTTTTCAGGTTTAAATTTCTCTCTCAAACGAACTTGGAATTTCGTTATAGCTGAAAATCATTTCTAATTATTATGTCACTCTCACAGCTTGAGTTCTCTTTAATCTTCTTCTCTCTGTTTAATAGTAACAGATGAAGAGCATGGGTCGGGCCATGAAGGTTAATGGATGCAAGCGAAATTGTTAACTAGTGCTAGGTCATGCTACTCTACGGAGGACATGACTTATATATATATATTTTAAACTATTTTAGGTGGGAATGTTACTTGCATCTATGGCCTTGGAGAAACCCATTTCCAACTAGGTCTTTGTGGAAGTGAGAAAATGCAGAGTTTTTGCTGGTCCTTGATAAAGCCAAGGCTCAGTATTCTCGACACCTTCTACATTCAGTTGTTTTATTTTATTTTTTTATCTTTTCTCCTTTTACTCACACAGGTAGATACATAACCTTTTCTATGTTGTACTAGGTGTGAGTCAAAATTATATATGTATTTTTTTGCTTAGGTATCTTCTTTATAGAATGTGAATTCTGAATTTTCAAAACTGCTGCGTTGCGCGTTTTGATTTTCAGGTTATTTTGCACCCTTCGTTTTAAATTCTAAAATTTTTTCCTTAGTCTTCAGTTTTGCTCTTAAGTATATATATATATATATATATAATGTAAGGTCAGGTGATGCGCAACATCACAGCCTCTTCTTGACAAATCTCAACCCCGCCTTCTCGTGGTACATCCTGTTCCCACTAAAGGGGCTCTGACGACCGCCAATAACTATACCATCGGAATTGGAGGAAATGCTATCCCACACTCACCAACTCGCTGGAAGAGAGCTATGGCCAAATCGCTCCAAAAGGACTAAACAACTTAAATCTTGGCCCTCAGTCTCCGGCAGCTGGAATGTACCTGGCCAAGGCAGCGGCCAGTGCGACATGACGGCAGAGGGTGCTAAGAATCCCCGGAGGACCGGACTAGGCTGCCATCTGATGCTGACCTTGGCTACGTATAACGGACGCTCCCTATCTTCTGATTCAAGGCTTCTTGAATTGGAAGAGGAACTACAAAGGATCAAGTGGGACATTGTCGGGCTACGTGAGGTAAGGAGAAAAGGAGAAGATCTCATCGAACTGAAAAGTGGACATCTCTTCTACTATCGTGGGACTGAAACTGGCAGAACTAGTGGTGTTGGATTTATAATAAACAAGAAACTGAAGGATAAAGTTGTAGAAGTTGAAAGTTCCTGTGACAGAGCTGTACGATTTGTTATCCAACTCTAGGGAAGATACCAGGCTCAGATAATTCAAACTTATGCACCCACCACAAGTCATCCTGAAGAAGAAATTGAAGAATTTTATGAGGAAATTCGTCATGTAAATAATAAAGGTAAGCAGCATTTGAAGATAATTATGGGATATTGCAATGCAAAAATAGGGCAACGGCAACAGAATGAAACTTCAGTAGGTAAATTCGGTCACGGCAACAGAAACCAGCGTGGAAATACTCTCGTAGAGTTTGCAGTGGCAGAAGTTTTTTTCATCTTGAACTCCTCTTTCAAGAAAAAGCCACACAGGAAATGGACATGGAGACATTCAAATGCAACGACAAGTGAAATCGATTTTATTATGTGTAACAAAAAATTCGTCATAGAAGGCTGCAGTGTGCTAAACAAGTTTAACACAGGTAGTGACCATAGATTGGTGAGATGTAAGATGCACCTCAACACTAAACTGGAACGTGGCAAGCTCATAAGACAAACAAAATGTATTGACATAACCAACCTTAAAAAACACCATAATACTTTCAAGTTGGAACTGAAGAACAGATTCTCTGCTTTAGAAGGCCTAACATCGGAAGAAGTGGATATTTCGGAAGTTAACAGAAAAGTAACCAAAGCTCTAATGGAAACAGCAACAAAATTAGCTGGGTCTAAGAACAAGTTGCATGTGAACAAATTATCAGGAAAAACCAAAATGTTGATGCAAAAAAGAAGAGAGATGAGGACAACTAAAGAAGATGTGACTTCCAAAGTGGAATATATAGAGCTATGCAAGACAGTACGAAAAATTATCACTGAAGACGTAAGGAAATTCAACTGTGAACTAGTGAGGAAAGCAATTGAAAACAACCAAAGCCTAAAGATAGCAAAGGGACATCTCAGTAAGGGAAGTAAACAGATTATGGCACTGAGAAAAGAAGATGGTTCTGTAACAAGAAATAGAGGCGAAATTTTGACAAGAGTGAAAGATTTCTACTCCAAATTATGTGAAAGGGATGATACATGTACTCCAGACATCATGAAAGGTACCAGTAGCAGAGTTCTTCCAGTCCTCCCAGCAGAAGTTGCACATGCAATCAAGAACATGAAGCGGGGAAATGCTCCAGGAGAAGATGGAATTACTGTAGACATCATACAAGAAGCAAGTGGAGAAATAGAAACAGTACTCGCCCAAATTTTCACTCGATGCCTTAATGAAGGAAAGATTTCTGAGGATTGGAACAACGCTACAATGATTCTGCTACATAAAAAAGGTGACATTGAGGATCTCAGGAACTACAGACCTATCAGCCTCCTATCAGTGGTTTATAAAATCTTCACTAAAGTTCTTTCACACCGCTTGAAGGTAACACTGGACATGGCTCAACCGAGAGAACAAGCTGGATTCAGGAGTGGCTACAGCACAATAGATCTGTAACGTACCAGGAGATGTGAAGTACCTGCCAGAAGGACGCACACGACACAAAGGCAGATAGGAATCAGAATAAAACGTCCGCGTAGCTTAATTGGTAGAGCAACTTATTCCGGAATGAGTGGACCCGGGTTCGAACCCCGGCGCGGATAAAAATGACGGAGAAATTCACTTCGTTATAATGGCGCCCGAACTATCCGGATGACCCGACCGTTCAAAATCTCGCATTGGTGTGATGTTATTTCCACACCGCGAGATAGGAAAAATAAGAGAATCCTTTCTTCAGCACTTCGAAAAAGAAAAAAATAAGGGGGAGATGATGTAACGTACCAGGAGATGTGACGTACCTGCCAGAAGGACGCACACGACACAAAGGCAGATAGGAATCAGAATAAAACGTCCGCGTAGCTTAATTGGTAGAACAACTTATTGCGGAATGAGTGGACCCGGGTTCGAACCCCGGCGCGGATAAAAATGACGGAGAAATTCACTTCGTTATAGATCATATCCACGTACTGAGAGAACTAATTGAAAGAGCGAGGGAATATGAACTGCCATTATGCATGTCTTTTATCGATTATGAAAAAGCCTTTGAACTGGTGAAACCATCAGCAGTTACAATGACTCTGAAATCCTGCGGTATTGAAGATGCATACATTAATATTATTAATAACATGTATGAAAATGCAAGTGCAAAGATTCGGCTGTTTGAAAATACAACACAAATAAAAATTGGAAAGGGAGTGAGATAAGGTGACACCATATCTCCAAAGCTCTTTAATGCGACATTGGAAAATGTCTTTCAATCACTGAACTGGGAAATCAAAGGGATAAAGTTTAATGGAGATTATCTAACATACCTTCGTTTTGCTGATGACGTAGTCATTTTTGCAACTACCCCTTCAGAGCTGCAGAGTATGATCCAGGAACTTGCTGACAAGAAAAAAGAAGTGGGATTAAAAATGAACTTTCAGAAGACAAAAGTGATGCTCTATTCTTTTACAAGAAATGAAGATTTATCTATTGATGGAGAAAAGCTGGATATAACAGACACGTACGTTTATCTTGGACAGCAGATATCAAGTGAGGGTCACATTGATGAAGAAATTAATCGGCGTACAAAACTTGCCTGGAGAGCTTTTGGAAGAAACAGCATAATTTTCAAGAGCAATATGCCATTATGTCTTAAAAGAAAAGTGTTTGATCAATGAATATTTCCAGTGCTTACGTATGGTTCAGAGACGTGGACCTTAACTAAAAGAGACATACAAAAGCTACCGACAACTTAAAGTAGCATGGAGAAGTGCATGCTTGGTGTAACCAGGAGAGATAAGAATAGGAACTCGTGGATCCGAAGAATGACAAGAGTTAAAGACATCATGACCAGAGTTAAATCCCTGAAATGGCAATGGGCTGGACATACTGCCAGAAGGGCAGATCGTCGATGGACAGCCGAAATTTTAGATTGGATTCCAAGGGACAGGAAAAACCCAGAAGAAGACGACATGGGAGATAGGTGGATGAAATTCGAAAGTATGCAGGGGTGACATGGAGGAGACTTGCACAAGACAGACCGTTGTGGAAGAAACTTGGGGAGACCTTCGTCCAGCAGTGGATTGATAATGTTAGACAATGATGATGATGGTGATGATGATATATATATAGTGAGTATTTTCTGCATATTTACATTTGTAGCAACACTGAAAACCAAAAAATATCAGAAGTTTCCGGAGTTGCTATTCATTTTTCCGTAACTGTATATGTAATAAGTATATGAGTATGGCAAAAAAATAAAGCGTCTACCAGAAACACGAGTAAACTCTGACGGGAAATCTTGCCACATTCATCCGTTGACTTAAATTCCATGAGATGACGTGAAACGCATGGTACTTTTTTACGCTTTCCAACTGTAGGTTGAAGAAGCGTATATGCTCCAGCTTTGACCGTCCGTCCGTCCGTCCGCACGATAACTCGCGTAAAAATCATTCGATTTCGATGAAATTTTAGTATGTGGTAGGGGACCACCTGGGGACGAACCCTTTTGAAAATGGGGTTAATGGGATCATAGGTCACGACATAGGAGCGGGGTCCATTCCATTGCCCTTATGCGTCTTAACTTGCGTAAATATGGTTCGATTTCAATGAACTTGAAGTATGTGGTAAGGGATCACATCCGGACGAACCCTATTGAAGATGGGCGAACTGGGGTCAAAGGTCACGGCATAGGAGCGGGATTCATTCCATTGCCCTTATGCGTCATAACTTGCGTAAATATTGTTCGATATCAATGGAATTGAAGTATGTGGTAATAGATCACACCAGAACGAACCCTTTTGAAGATGGGTGAACTAAATGGGGTCAAAGGTCACGACATAGGAGCGGGGCCCATTCCACTGCCCTTATGCGTCATAACTTGCGTAAATATGGTTCGATTTCAATGAACTTGAAGTATGTGGTAAGCGATCACATCCGGACGAACCCTATTGAAGATGGGCGAACTGCGTTCAAAGGTCACGGCAAAGGAGCGAGATCCATTCCGTTGCCTTTATGCATGATAACTTGCGTAAAAATGGTTCGATTTCAATGAACTTGAAGTATGTGGTAAGCGATCACATCCGGACGAACCCTATTGAAGATGGGCGAACTGCGTTCAAAGGTCACGGCAAAGGAGCGAGATCCATTCCGTTGCCCTTATGCATGATAACTTGCGTAAAAATGGTTCGATTTCAATGAACTTGAAGTATGTGGTAAGGGATCATATCCGGACAAACCCTATTGAAGATGGGCGAACTGGGGTCAAAGGTCACGCATAGGAGCGGGATCCATTCCATTGCCTTTATGCGTCTTAACTTGCGTAAATATGGTTCGATTTCAATGAAATTGAAGATGTGTCGTAAAGGATCACATCAGGACGAAGCCTATTGAAGATGGGAGAACTAACTGGGGTCAAAGGTCACGGTATAGGAACGGGATCCATTGCATTGCCCTTATACGTCATAACTTGCGTAAATATGGTTCGATTTCACTCAAATTTTAGTATGTGGTAAGGGACCACATAAGGACGAACCCAATTGAAAATGGGCGAACTGGGGTCAAAGGTCACGACATAGGAACGGGATTCTTTCCATTGCCCTTATGCGTCATAACTTGCGTAAATACGGTTCGATTTCAGTGAAATTGAAGTATGTGGTAAGGGATCACATCAGGACAAACTGTTTTGAAGATGGGAGAAATAACTGGGGTCAAAGGTCACGACATAGGAGCGGGATCCATTCCATTACCCTTATGCGTCATAACTTGCGTAAATATGGTTCGATTTTAATGAAATTGAAGTATGTGGTAAGGGATCACATCAGGACGAACCCTATTGAAGATGGGCGAACTGACTGGGGTCAAAGGTCACGGCATAGGAGCGGGATCCATTCCATTGCCCTTATGCGTCATAACTTGCGTAAATATGGTTCGATTTCACTGAAATTTAAGTATGTGGGAAGGGACCAAACAAGGACGAACCCTATTGAAAATGGGCGAACTGGGGTTAAAGGTCACGACATAGGAGTGGGATCCATTCCGTTGCCCTTATGCGTCATAACTTGCGTAAATATGGTTCGATTTCAGGGAAATTTAAGTATGTGGTAAGGGACCACATAAGGACGAAGTCTATTGAAAATGGGCGAACTGGGGGAACCACGTGGAGGGAAGTGCAAAGAAACCGCCAAAATCGAATCATTAGTCAATACAATATATTTTTTGAAGGTTTATAATTTTTTGAGGACGAATCATATACTTTTGTCCTCTTGCATTGCCATTTAAAATAATTCGATTTTTACGCTGACAATTTGTGGTGTTTGGGTATATTCTGGAACTATTCTCACTTAAAATGGCTGAAAACTGTCTTACATTACTCAACATATACGAGAAGCATTACATTTTCTTAAAGCGTTGAGGTGGTTCTACCTAAAATCTCTGCCTTATGTTTCCAGTGATAAAATTCCTTAACATATTTTCTTCGTAATTAATGTATTCCCAAGGATGAAAATTTGCAAATCGATAAAACTAACTTTAAGTTACAGCACGGGATACTTAATACTTCCTAAAACCTAACCACATAACCATAATTAAGCAATTCAACATTTGTTTGTCTACTGACGTCATCAATGTACAGGTCGCGCCATCTATTAATAGGTGTAACATTACTTAAAGAAAAAATGATTGATTTTTAATATAATGGTGGTTATGTTTTAGCAAGTATTAAGTACCCCATGCTAAAACTTAAAGTTAGTTTTACCGATGTGCAAATTTTCAGCCTTAGGAATACATTAATTGGGAAGAAAATATGTAAAGAAATTTTACCATTGGAAACATAAGGCAGAGATTTTAGGTGGAACCACCTTAAGGTGGACGTCAAGTAATTTTGCTTTCTATGCTTCCAATGAAAAAACTTTTGTACACATTTCCTTCTCAATTAGTGTGTTCCCAAGGACGAAAATTTGAACATCGATTAAAATAACTTCATACTATAACTTGGAATACTTAATATTTTCTAAAACATAACCATAATTATATTAAAAATCAATAACTTTTTCTTTGGTGGTGTTGAAACCAGAAAAAAGACGGCGCGACCTTTATCTACTTTGATGACGTCAGTAGACAAACAAATGTTGAATTGCTTAATTATGGTTATGTTTTAGAAAACATTAAGTATTCCAAGTTATAAAATGAAGCTATTTTAATCGATGTTCAAATTTTTATCCTTGAGAACATTAATTGTGAAGATAATGTGTACAGATGTTTTTTCATTGGAAGTATAGGAAGCAAAATTATTTGACGTCCACCTTAAGACCAGCAGATGTTTCACCCACGACGCAGCGCAGATGTTTCACGCAACAGAAGTTAATGAATCTGTTTTTCTGTAGCTACGTCATTGTACTGCGAGCAGGCGAGCAGATGGTATTAGCATGTCAGAGCAGGTTAACTTGTCTTTATTAGGATATGCGTATATAATTCCGTCTGTTAGAAAAATTTAATAACAGCCTAATTTTTACGGATGCTGTAGTCGGATTTACGTTCTTCATTAATTCTTGAAATAATTTTGCATTGTTGCACTTGTAAACTTTTTTTTTACGCTTTCCAACCGTAGGATGAAGAAGCGTATATGCTCCAGCTTTGTCCGTCCGTCCGTCCGTCCGCACGATAACTGACATAAAAATGGTTCGATTTCGATGAAATTTTAGTATGTGGTAGGGGACCACCTGGGGACGAACCCTATTGAAAATGGGACAAATAGGGTCAAAGGTCACGACGTAAGAGCGGGATCCATTCCATTGCACTTATACGTCATAACTTGCGTAAATATGGTTCGATTTCAATGAAATTTTACAATGTGGTAGGGGACCACTTGGAGATGAACCCTATTCAAAATGGGTGAATTGGGGTCAAAGGTCAGGACATAGAGCGGGATGCATTCCATTGCGTTTATGCTGCATAACATGCGTAAAAATGGTTCGATTTCGATGAAATTTCAGTATGTGGTAGGGGACCACCTGGGGACGAACCTTATTGAAAATGGACAAAATGGGGTCAAAGGTCAGGACATAAGATTGCGATCCATTCCATTGCCCTTATCCCATATTATTAAGGTGGACGTCAAGTAATTTTGCTTCCTATACTTCCAATGGAAAAACTTTTGTACACATTTCCTTCACAATTAATGTGTTCCCAAGCATGAAAATTTGAACATCGATTAAAATAATTTCTTAAAATAACTTGGAATACTTAATATTTTCTAAAACATAACCATAATTATATTAAAAATCAATAACTTTTCCTTTGGTGGTGTTGAAACCAGAAAAAGAATGACGCGACCTGTACTTTGATGACGTCAGTAGACAAACAAATGTTGGATTGCATAATTATGGTTATGTTTTAGAAAATATTAGGTGTTCCAAGTTATAAAATGAAGCTATTTAAATCGATGTTCAAATTTTCATCCTTGGGAACGCATTAATTGGGAAGAAAAAAATGGCGCGACCTGTATTTTCATGACGTCAGCAGTCAAACAAATGTGCAGATCCTATTAAAGTTTTATGACGTCACACTTTTGCTAGCAGATGGCCGCGATTCCCATCTGCCTCATTACGTCACGCGTTGTGTGCGTATGTTCGTCTGCATGATAACTCGCGTAAAAATCGTTCGATTTCGATGAAATTTTAGTATGTGGAAGGGAATCACCTGGGAAGGAACCCTGTTGAAAGTGAACGAAATGGGGTCAAAGGTGAGGACATAGGAGCGGGATCCATTCCACTGTTCTTATGCGTCATAACTAACGTAAAAAGGGTTCGATTTCGATTAAATATTAGTATGTTTTAGGGGATCACCTGGAGACAAACCCTATTGAAAATTGGCGAAATGAGGGTCAAAGGTCAGGACATAGAAGCGGAATCACTTCCATCGCCATTATGTATCATAACTTACGTAAAAATGTTTCGATTTGGATGAAATGTTAGTATGTTGTAGGGGCCTGTGCCTGGGGACGAATCCTACTGAAAATGGGTGAAATAAGATCAAAGGTTAAGACACAGAAGCGGGGTCTATTCCATAGCCCTTATGCATCATAACTTACGTAAAATTGCTTCGATTGCGACAAAACTTTATCATGTTATTTTGGAGGTATACTGAACCAGTTCTGTTGAATATCATCGAAATGGGATCAAAGGTCAGGGCGTAGGAGTGAGATTTATTCCACAGCCATTTTATGATTTCTAGTATGTTGGAAAGCGTATCATAATCTATGCATTGCATGATTTTACTAACTTGTTATCATTTCCTCTAACAGCGTGGAAATAATGTTTTGGGGTTTAATAACCCGCATGATCATCTAAGTCAGGGTTTCCCAACCTTTTTGACTCGCGGACGCCTTTCAACATTGTGTTGCAATCTTACGAGCCCCTGCACTTATTTCTTGTCACATAATAAACAAAATAACAGTTTTGTATATATTTTCTGATATGCCTCCTGTACTTACGGATTCTTTCAAGTTACATTTTTCTTATAAAAATTCCTGTAATTGCATTACAAAAAATTATTTCAGGAATAATATATTTTGTGAAGTTAAAAAGATTTTAACATAAAAAAGTATACCTAATGTATTACAAAATGTATGTCAATAGTTATTTAACTGCAAATAAGTAGAAAATATTCCAAAAACAAATGTCAAACAATTTATAATGGCAACAAATAAATATAACAAAACAATTATAATGATATTAATACTTACGAATCCAAGTAAATCACAGCCCCACCGGTGGCGCAGTGGTCTAAGGCTCTGGCCTCTGATCATTCGTCCGTAAGGGGTCCGGGTTCGAATCCCGGTCAGGCATGGATGTTGTGTTTGTCTTACGGCACTGGCTCTCTCCCTTCCCTGGAACCAGTGAACCTAAATTAGGGACGGGCGACGACTGCTTGTAGCCCATTGAGTTGCTCACGGTGGTCGTTAAACCTCCAAGTAAATCACAAGTTTAATGGTGTTTCTGGGCTTGTTCAGCAGAACAAAGTGCGTCAATATTCGCTTCGACCGAACACAGACATAGTCTCAGATTTGTTTCTGCATCAAGTTTGTTTCGATATTTTGATTGTAGTTAGAGAAAGCTCTCTCGCTCATGTATAAATAAGCTGGAAATGGTAAAAGTATTTTAACAGTTTCGTCATTTAGAGAACGAGCCTCTGATTTTAACGCAAGCCAAAAATGTGTAAGGCTTTCACTCTTGAATAATGTTTGAAGTCTAAAATCAGTTGAAATATGGAAAAGTTTTTCTTTTTCTGTCATAGCAGTCAACGACAGGAAAGACTCGTCAAAGGGATAATGAATCCAATTTAATTTCTTGAAAACCAGTAGGAGAGACTTCAAGTGTCATTTGATATTGTTTATAACATTGTGATCTAAGGTCAGTTAATTTTCTGTCAAAAAGTTGTGTAGGGTGCTAAAATACTCGGTACTGTTTTTCAATAACTCCTTTGCAGAATTTTAATTTTTTTAGCATACTTTCCACTCGATCTTGAACAATTAGAATGGTCATATTTGAACTTTACAATGATAAATTAAATTCATTTATTTTCGAAAATATGTCTGCCAAATATGCTGTTCTTTGAAGCCATGTGTGATCTGCTGTACACCCATAAGATGAAAAGGGTGATCCGAAGAAAATACTTAATTCTTGTCTAATTCAAACAAACGCGTAAGTACTTTGCCGCGTGTGGGCCATCTAATATCTGTGGGCGCCAAAACAGTAACAGCTCGATGTCCATATTCTTGCATAAGGAAGATAAATTGTCTAGAATTACTTAGTCCCGATTTGACAAAGTTGACTACTTTGATTGCTTCACACATTTTATTTGTTGCAGCATTCGTCTCGATGTTTAAGCGTGCCTATGAATAACAACATCGGTAATACAGTCGTATTAGCACGGTTAAAATTACATTCAGTGAACTAAAATAACTATGATACACTTAAATAACCTCCAATTTAAAAAGTTTAATTTAAGATATTAATTAAAAGCATTAGATCATTCGGACCCTCTTAAGGTCCATTCTCAGATGCGTACATAATGAACTGGATCATCGTGAGTAAAGTAATCAAGACGCAGGCACCGTTCTAGTTTATAATTTATCAGTTGTCATAGTAACCTTTCAAGCTGACAGGATAAGATTTATATCGGCTCCACAATTCGGACATTGAAAACCAGGCTCATGGAGCACAAGTATAACTTAAAAACTAGATGGAGAGCAACTTCCATATCACGTTTAGCAATTAAGGGTACTCACTATACCGTGTGGGATGAGGTCACTATACTGGCCGGTCCCGGACAATTCGTCCAACGACGATTGGTCCAATGCCGATTCGTCCAATGCCGATTCGTCCAACGACGATTGGTCCAATGCCGATTGGTCCAATGTCGATTCGTCCAAAGGGACAATTGGTCCAATGCCGATTCGTCCAATGGCCGATTCGTCCAATGCCGATTCCTCCAATGGTACGATTAGTCCAATGCCGATTCGTCCAATGGTACGATTAGTCCAATGCCGATTCGTCCAATGGTACGATTGGTCTAACGCCGATTCGTCCAATGCTATCATCCGAGAGCCTCTTCATTTGTAATTATAAAGAACAATGTTGTAATGATGAACTTCCATGTTATACTCCATCACAATGGAAAATAATAATAATGTCAAAAACTGATCAGGAGGACCCTGAATGACTCATGGAAAACTTTCCTGTCAGCTTGGCAGGTTACTATGGCAACTGAAAAATTGTAAACTAGAACGGTGCATGCGTCTTGACTTTTGACTTTTTACTAAACCCTATATATTACTATAATTATTACTTCACTCACGATGATCCAGTTCATTGTGCACACATCTCAGGATGGACCCTGAGAGGGTCCGAAAGATCTGATGCTTTTAATGAATGATATCTTAAATTAAACTTTTTAAATTGGAGGTTTTTTAAGTGTATCATAGCTATTTTAACTCACTGGATATAATTTTAATCGTGCTAAGACGGCTATATTGCCGATGTTGTTATAGGACTGCACGAAATTACTGCTCAAGTGCCTATGAGTACTACAATGCATCTAAGAAGTAATCCTCACATATGTTTTTGATGCGAGTAACTAAGCCCACAATTTTTTCCTGTCATCGATTTTGCACCATCTGTACAAACACCAGTTGATTAAATTAAAAATGTCCTCACCAGTTGCACGCTCTTTTAACGGGCGGCAAAACAACATGTTTGCATCCACTTTAGCATCATTCAGATATCGTACAAATTCAATTAACAATGCTAGATTAGAAATGTCTGTGGTCTAATCTAACTGCAGAGCGTACATAGTACTTTTCGGCACCCGCTCTATAATAACAGATTCATCATTCTCAGACATATCGTGGATACAGCGAGACACTGTGTTGTTAGAAAGGTGGTATATATCTATTTTATTTGCTGAAACGTCACCAAACATGCACTTGACAATTGCTTTCGCACACGGTAAAATAAGATTTTTTCCACGAAGCGATTAAAGCATCATGCTTACCAAGCATGATGCTTTAATCGCTTCGTTCCTTTTTTGTAATACTAGATGTAATGCCAAAATCCTGAGCATCTTTAAGTACCGTTTTCGAAATTCTACTAGTTGAATGTGTTTTACTGGATTTCAGAAGATCCTCTTGGGGCATATTTAGGGAAAGAATTTTTTTGTCCTCATTAACACATTTAACCATGGTTTCAGTCTTCAACCAGTTATCCATGATTTCACAGTAAACAAATTACTATTGGCAAGTATTTCCACCTTGAAGTTCAAAGTTTTCACAAGCTCCTTCAACCCCGATGCTACCTTAACGATGCCCGGACTTTCGATGCTCTCAGAGTTCCTGTGAACAACAGCAGTACATGCGTACTTTGTAAGGTCATCCACAAGTTTAAAGAACGAACTATTCTATGACCGTTTGTTGTCCTGTAGTCTTTCCTTTGCTGCGGGTGTCCATCGCTCACGGATGTTTTTGAAATGTAATACAACACCGATCACCTTCTCATGCATGTTGCTGGCTATGTAAGGACGCGTGTCACAAACATTTGCAAAAAAATAATTAAACTGTTAATGCATTTCAACTTAATTGCGGTTTAAAAAAACACCTTTATTGCAATTTTATGGAGACGCAATTGCAGAATTTTTTACCGCGAACCCCTATGACGTGTCTTTCCGCTGTAACTTAGTCATTACGTCAGTAATTACGTTATGTGTGCTAATATTAGAAGGTACTCATACGCATTACAAGAAAGAGGTCAATTGCAGTGCTTACAAATACGTTTATTTTGCTTGCATGGTTTGTACTCCACACTCACATCCGGTTTATTGGCGTACTCAATACAGTATCAGCGATTTAACATCCGATCACAGTATAACAGCACATCTATCATCAATAACATCAATCTCTCAAAACAACAGCTGCATTGCCTTTTAATCTATCGTTCTTATCCGGCTACACATACGTCACTCTTGTCCTCAGTGTGTTGCCAACGTCATTCTCGCTTGAGGAAAAAGACATAACGTTATGGTTTGAAAATGTTTAAGAGTACAAACTCCAATTTACATAGAAAAAGAACCTCTAAAGGAAAGTTAAAGTAGAATATACGTTACAGCCCTTAGAACACCTTCGCAAACCAATAGATGGAAATCGCTGATCTAAGGCTATATCCAGTCACCCGACCTTAATTTGGGACCACTGGCTCCAGGAAGGAGAGAGGATCAGCGTCCTGGGGCATAAGGGAGAGGGTCAGAGTACTGGGGAAAGCGCCACGTATACCTCATCTGGGATATTGGCGCGGGTTCATCTCGGATGATTAGCCAAATAACAGCTCCTCTGACCACTGCTTCCGGGAAGGCCTCGGGAGATATTGCATTAAATTATGAACGCTATATGTTAAACTACATGGAGGCTGGTTTCTGTCTATATGTGTTAGTACAGCACATTAATTCTATTACCAATTAACTTTATAGCCTAAGGCACTCATAAAGAATGTAATTCTAAATACAATTTACAAGATACGAATTCCAAACAATTTTCTCGATACATGACTACTGAAATGATAGAAATATAGTCTCTAAAACAGTAAATTATAGTATCTCATGTTAAGAAATAATTTACTTAAAACCAATGTGAACTTGCTTTATTTATAAGTTATGCGAACGATACGCCAAATCGCTAAATAGGGAAACATAACTTTACTTTTTCCTTACAGGGACTACAGAGGATGTTGCAATGGTATCGAATAATAGTTAAATGTGTCTTCCGTGCGCATTATGAATGAGGTCAAAAGAAAACATCTAGAGCCATGCTGTTCAAACAGTTATGACATTTTTTTTCCATTTTTCTTTGCATAGATTTAATCTATTGCAAATGTAAAGGAGGTCAAGATCGGATCATAAAGATTTTGTATCGGCCAAACGTTTCCTTTGTGTGTGACAAAAATTAAACCTTGACTTAGTTTCCATCCGTAACGCGAGCTTTCGTGCACTTGAAGGTAACGTTCTAATCATACGATTACTGCAAAAGCATCTCGTTTGAAAACAAGTATTGATTTCATAATCTTTTTTTTTTTTTTTTTTATCAAAACCCCACCTTTTTTCTATTTAGTCATATTCGCCATTTGCTGCCATTTCCAAAAACAACGTTGTCTGCAGAACAGGTTCAGCATCAATCACTTTTCCCTAAAAAATCCCCAAACCGATTACCTCAGAAACTCTAAACTTATTTCGAACGCCGACATGACATCACAAACGGAAAATGCTACGTAGAAGGCTCCCAGGCGTTGCGCAGGTCTTCGAGCACCCCAATGGTTGAGACATGTGACCTCAGATACCCTGGATCAAGGCTTCTGCCCTGGATGAGGCTCCGAGTAAGGTGACCAGATATTGGAACACTGATTTGAGGACAAAAGGGCGTGGCGTCCCCAAATCGGCAGTTCATTTGGGGACATAGTATACGTACTCAAAGTAAATATGCAAATCTTTTTGTCACAAAACTGCATTGCTTCAATAAGTGTGATATTACATATGAAAATTTATGTCTGAAAAGGATATATCTTGTGGGATGATGGTAATTTGTATTGACAAAGTAGAATTATGATGGCCAGAACATATTAGCAAAAGTGAAATGCTTTACCTTGTATATGAGCCGACTTAAAATCAAGCTGCCCAACTAATTGCATGGCGAATTTTTCATTTTGCCAAAGTTTTTGGAAAAACTTAGATCAAATACAGTCGAAATTTGACCGCGCCAGTAGTTCAGTGTCCTAGTGCTGGCAACTGACCATTCGTACAAGTGGGTACGGGTTCAAGTCCCGAATGAGGCATGAGTGGTGTGTTTGCCTTACAGCACTTGCTCTCTCCCTTCCCTAGAACGAATGTCTCCATATTAGAGACAAGTGACTGCTTATGGTCTTTAGAGTTGCTAGCGGTGGTCGTTAAACTCGGGAAGAAGAAGAAAAGTCAAAATTTCTTTTCACAAGAAGCATGTCGGAAAATTAGTATAAGGAAAACTATTATTAAGAACATTTTTCATTAGAAATCTAACGAGCTAATGAGGAAATGTAAATTCGAGGATATTTGAGGACAAACATCAAAATTTGAGGACAATTTGCGTCCCCAAAGACATCAGACGTTTTTGGGGACAGTAAACTAAATTCGAGGACTGTCCTCAAGAATTGAGGACTTCTGGTCAACTTAGCTCCATGTCTCTGTTCTGTTGTAGCGTAGAATGGGCAAATCAATTCTTTTGAAGGAATCGATTCGACTTGCTACAAAATTCATTTGCACTGATTCGTTTGTTGACTGTCCCGGTGAAGGGCTTCCCCAGGGAATGACTCTCGCGAATCGGTTCTGAGTTGAATCGGCTTGTGTCGTTGACTCATCCGGTGAACGATTTCTCCAGGAAATGACTCGCAAATGTGTTCTGAGTCAGATCCGTTTGTGTGATTCGTTCACCCTTCCGGGGAAGGATTTCTCCGGGAATGACTCTCGCGAATCGGTTCTGATTCAGATACGTTTGTGTCGTTCGTTGACTCTTCCGGTGAACGATTTCTCCAGGAATTACTCGTGACAAGGTTCTGAGTCAGATTCGTTTGTGTCATTCGTTGACCCTTCTTGTGAATGATTTCCGCGGAGTATGAGTCGCGGATAGGTGTAATTCGAATCCGTTTGGGTTGTTCATTGTTTCTACCGGTGAATGATTTCCGCAGGTAATGACTCTCGCCAATCGATTCTGAGTCGGATCCATTTGCGTCGTTCGTTAACTTTTCTGGTTTAGTGAACGACTTTCAGTCTAAATTTAGTTTTAAATCTCACGGAATATAAATTACCAAGCATTTCGGATAAAGTATTCTCAACCTATACTTCACAGCTTTCACGTGTGCGGAAGGCTTTTAAGTTGTCGGTGCTTGTTATCAACAGTTTGAACACATGCTGGACTTACTGCAACGCTCCCTGTGGGAAACCCATGTAAATTTAGCAGCTATCAAAACCCGTTAAAAATTTCGCTTTTATAATTTCGGACAAATTATTGGTGAAGTAGAACTAGTAACACAGGACTGAAAATTCAGTGACATGAGTAAACTTACCTCTTTAAAGTGAAAGAATTTCGGCAGCTCTTACTGGTAGTGTAAGCAATTTCACAGATGATAAAATAAATGTCTTTTTGTAAAATAGGATAACATCTTTTCGGCTTTCTTTAGATTCTTGTGTCTGAGTATAACGTTGGTATAAGTTTCCGAAGGAAACTAACGTGGAACGGATATCTCAAAAGTACACCATTAGAAAATGCTGCTAGCGTGAAACTGGAAATTCTTTGCATTACTTGGAAGCAAGGAAGTTGAGATGTCGAGTAAGAGCACAAAGCGTGGATGATACAGTTTCGAGACTTCACGCTTCGGCAGGTTTAACAATGTCTGGTCATTGACATCTTTCGATGGAGGAGGAACATACGATGCGGTTGAATGCTCACGAGAATGCATGTGCGTCATTTGAACGATCGTGTTTCCTCAGCCGCAATTCCTTTCTGTCGTTTCGTGAGATGCAGCTTTCTTTGCGGCTATGCCGTGTTTCTATTCACGTCATCTAACAAAGTTTCCATTCTGTGTGAGCGCACCCGTGTTAGTTTACCCACGACCTTAAAACCATCTCAACACATTCCATTATCTACCACGCCGACCATTTTATTCAGGACAGGAACAGAACATCAAACAAGGACCAAGATTGTAAGCTTCAGACTGATTCAGAAAAATCGTCTGACGATTAAGACTGGTACAGGATGCCTCGCCAACAAGGAACCGACCACCCTGAGTTATATTACAGGACGAATATGCCGCCTCTTTCTGGAGTTCAAGGTAAAACGTGTGACGTATCTACGTGAGAGGTAACGCACATGTCAAAACAGCAAGTTTCATCGATAAGCCTTCGTCGGTGTAGTTCAAGCAGTAAAATATCCGACTCCGGAGAACGAAGATGTCAAATCTCATCACCAGCAAATTTGGGCTTTTGCACTGTGAACGCGCGACTGAAATATAAGTACTACTAAAAACATTCGTGTTGGTCATAATCACAAAGAACAACTATGTTGAATCTAAAAAACTGTCTGAGCACGATCAATACTTTGTCTCACACTGCAATTAAATACTTTATTTACAGACCAAAACCTAAGTAAATAAATAAAAATGGCAAGATCTTTCGTGAACGCAACGAACACCCGAAAAATGAACATCAGGCCTGAACACCAGAATGTGAGCTAACATTAATGTCTATATATAGAGGAATATACAAAGGCCCTGCCCTCTTTTTTCACCATACATGTTGCAAGAGAAAGTTGCAAAGAAACAATAACTTACTCAGTAAATGAACCAGTTAGCATATTCCAATTCCTCATCGTAGGGTTGGAGGCGGTAGCTGTTCCACAAGGCGTTTCCATACTGCCGGTAGATTGTAGGACAGTTCGTCATTACAACACAGCTGTCCATAATAGGTAATCCATAACGGTTCATGCAGAAAAAGAGTTTGTCGATAATTAGTATGGAAACGCCTTGTGGAGCAGCTACCGCCTTCACTTCTACGATGAGGAATTGGAATCTTCTAATTGGTTCATTTACTGAGTAAGTTGTTATTTCCTTGTAACTTTCTCTGGCAACATGTACGTGAAAAAAGCTGTGAAGGCCTTTGAATGTTCCTCTATATATTGACATCAATGTTAGCTCACATTCGGGTGTTCAGGCCTGATGGTGTGGTCGTTGCGATCACCAAAGGTCTTGCCATTTTTATTCTTTTACTTAGGTTTTAGTCTTTAAATAAAGTATTTAATTGCAGTGTGAGACTAAGTATCGATCGTGCTCAGACAGTTCTTTTTAGATTCAGCATTCTTTAGGAGGCACGACTGAAACTTGGTACTGAGGCCGTACATCGTACCGTAACATATGTACAAAGAATAATAGTGTAAGCTAATCCTGTTTCCTTAAGCGACAAAAGTAAAAGCACTCTTAAGAAAAACATATCATCCGCCATGAACTCAGTTTTCGGAAAGACACCAAATAAACATTCATTTTATACAGCATGCTCGTAGAACTTTTTGCGAACTGTTTCGCTAGTACTGATCAATTTATTGGACAATCAGTAACTTGCTTCTAGAACTCTCTGAGAAGAACGCATTTGTTGAAATTCTCTCTTAATATTTGTAACACACAAGTTCTAAGGACACGCTGTTTAAAATAAGTGCATATTTTGTACCCTTTTTGGACACTGGATCAATATTAGAAATTAGACAACACAATAAATTTGTAATGAAACTGCCGTTTATTTAACCGCAGTTTTAACACTTTAAGCTACAATTGTATCAGTTAGATAAGAATGGACCATCAGAATATTTCATTTAACTCAAAACTCCGGGAAGATTAGACTTGTCCTTTGGTGTCACATACGCGATTCACTGGAGTCTGACAGTGATTGATTGATATGGATCATCTTTTCATCTAGCTTTCGATTGTACTCTAATATTTCATCAGAATGGCTTTAGATATTAATTTTTCAATGCTAAGCTAAATTGATAATATACGAAAGTTTTTAGCCAAAGTTGAGCGATAATTAAATCCATACGAAATTAACGCCATATCCACATACGTTGCTATTACATTAGTATTGAACATAAGAACGCAGTTTTACCTACACGAGGCCGCATTTCATTCGGTACCTCTCTTTTGAATTGTTGTTGTGATACAAAAATCCCTCAGATAACTTCCAGCAAATCGTTGATCAATTTACTAGTCGATTTTACTTTTCAGGAACTCTGTATGTTGATGATTTTCTACTTCTATGCTTATGAAAACTAATTTCCCCTTCTTCCTGAACGCTTGTTGAGCCTCCTGATTTCACTAAACACGAATGTATTCAACCTGTTCAGCACCAATACGTTTAATAGATTCACCATGTACACTGCTTAAAATAATAGAGGAGCATGTGACTTTGATGACATTATACAAGCCAATCGAGTGATACTGTACCGAAACCTGGAAAGCGTATGTCGAGTGTGTTGTAGACAGTGGAATCATGCATATCTTTGTGCAAATTAGCATCTGTGACATTAAAATGCATAAATCACAGGCTGGAGTAAAACCGACATTTTCCCGGATGCACCCTTATTCTTTCGGGTTTATCGTGACGTTTCATTTCTTGAAGCCTTCAGTCCGAAAGATGTCTCAATAGCATGATTTACCGGAATCAACTGCGTAGAGAGCTATTGGAAGCAGGTCAGATACAGCGGGTAGTAGCAGAAGCCATTTGAGTCTCACAAAGTGTCTTTTCCTGGCTGTGGACTGGATTCCAGGGTACGGGAGTGTTCGAAGAATGTAAGGACCGGGCCATCCACAAGCAACAACAGCAATGGATGACCGTTACCTATTGTTAACAGCCCAGCCCGTTGGAACAGGCGGCCAAATGCTACTCAGCTCCAGGGGAGCATCACGTGTCAACTAGACGCAGGATGTCAACTTAAACTATTTGCAATCGCTTTTACTAAGGTGACTTTTATGCACGTGGACCAATAGTGTGTGCCTCTTTAACAGCACAACAACGTACCGCCTGTAGAAACTGGGTTGAGGAAAACTGGGTTGAGGAACATCGTGGTTAGAGACAGGACGATTGGAGTCAAGTTCTCATCCCTGACAAGTCGAGATTGAGTCTGAAGTCTGACAATCGAATAATTCTTACCTGGAGGGAGACTGGCACACGAAACAACCCCGCTGTTGTGCAGGAAACATCACATTACGGCAAACATGGCTTGATAGTCTGAGCAGGCCGAAAGATGTCTCAATAGCAGGGTTGTTTTCCAGGTTATTGTTTATCGGTGGACGTTCGGACCTGTACGTCATCGGAAACGGCGGTGTGACGGCCCAAAGATATAGAGACTAGATTCTCAGACCTATTGTCATGCCTTATGCTGCAGCTTCGTTCCTTTTCATGGACGATAACGCTCGACTTCATAGAGCTCGGCAAGTGGACAACATGATTCAAGAGAAGGGAATCGAGGGGTCATCGTGCTTCCGTGACTAAAATCCAATTAAGAAGGGTGAGGCGCACTTAGAAGACGCACTGCAGCTCTGCCGACACCTCCATTGACTCTTTGTGAACGGGAGACTGCGCTCATTGAAGAGCAGCATAGATATCCCCAAAGCCTCTCTGATGACGTCATCAATTCCTTGACACATAGGGGTGCAGCAGTCTTAGACGTTCGAGGGGACCACCGCCCTGCCAGATTTCAGTTACCACCTTCAAAAAGTTAGTTTTTTGTAGTGCAGATATGCGTATTGTTGTATAGCATATGGCATCATGTGCATTAAATGATAGTATTGCATAAAAATTCGCTGCTAATGTGCTTTTTCTTACCCATCTTAATATACACTGGTGTGCAAAAATTAAGGACGAAGAGGAGAAATTAGCATAACAGCGGAACGAGCAGGCAGAACGGACCGAAAGACCACTCAGGAGATAGACTAGGGTCCGGTACGGTAGGGCATGCGCATATATGCAGCATGACGTGGGGGGGGGGTCGGAAGGGTATAAAGCACACGGGCGGTGTACGCTCAGTAATTCGGTGAAAGCTATTGCACGGTGTACATCGATTTGAACGACGTCGAGTTGCTGCCACCGTGTGATATGGACAACAGGCAATCCAGTAGACGACACCTGGATGACTTTACCCGAGGTCGCGTTATTGGGAAGTTGGAAGAAGGTCGAAGTGTGACTAGTGTGGCCGAGGAGTTCGGGATAGCTCACAGCATCGTTTCACGAGCTTGGAGAGCATTTCAAACGGCAAGAACAGCTGTCCGAGAGTTTAGCAGTGGTCGTCCACGAGCAACCACGGCGGCGGACGACCGGTATATTGTTCTACAGGCGAGAAGAGACAGACGGCAGACAGAGGGAGAGATCGCAAGGCATATGCAACAGACAACTGGACGTCCGTTATCGCGTTTTACCGTGGCCAGGAGGCTGCACAAAGGTGGTCAATTTGCACGACGACCAGTACGGTGTGTGCCATTAACGCCTGCTCATCGGAGACGGCGGTTTCTGCTGCGCCAGGAACACAAGAATTGGACACATCAGCAATGGGGTCGAGTTCTCTTTGCGGATGAGAGCCGATTTAGTCTGACGAGCGATTCTGGACGTATACACATCTGGATAGAGCAGGGAACACACAATCACACCTCCAACATCATCGAAAGGGACCGGTTTGGAGGTGGCGGAGTTCTCGTTTGGGGCGGTATCATGCTTGGTAGCCGTACTGACCTCCGCATCTTCCAAGGAGGTTCAGTCACTGGTGTCCGCTATTGTACCGAGGTTCTCCTGCCTTACTTGCGTCTGTTTAGAGGTGCTGTGGGTCCTGAGTTCCTCTTCATGGACGACAACGCTACACCTCATCGTACAGTGGCTGCCGCAGAGCTGTTGGAGAATGAAGATATTCAATGCATGGATGGACCCGGAAGGTCCCCGAACCTAAATCCAATCGAACACGTGTGAGACCTTCTCGGGAGACGCTTGGCAACACGTCACCAGCCGCCAGCAACGATTCCGCAGCTGCGATTGGCGCTACAAGAGGAATGGGCCGCGATGCCTCAACAGCTTCTTGACAACCTCGTCCTCAGCATGGACAGACGTTGCAAATCCTGCAGCGCAGTCAAGGGTGATCATATCCCCTACTAAAGACTCGAATTTTGTTGGCAGCCGCCTGTGACATGGACGTTTCTGTCTTCTGTCCAGTTGTGCTCGAAGCTACCTTTTCAATAAAGTGCCTTTGTATCCCTTGTTTGGACGGCTTTGATCACTTGTCCCATATTATTACGTCTTGGGGATCTTATGGTATGATTTGAGTCGATGTGGAGCACTTATGTACGACGTTACATTCGAAAAACCGTCTCGTCCTTAATTTTTGCACGCCAGTGTATATAAAAGGCTAAGCCGTTTCTTTCCGGCCTTAGTTATAGACTTCTACCAGATCGATTTTGATGATTTTTTTAAATGAAAACTGTGACTACGTAGATGTGCACAAAAATCTAAAAAGTCGCGATTTTCGATTCCGTCAATTTTTTTTTTTTGCCCTCAAAAGCTTTAGCGTTTTTCCCCTGCCCCAAATTTCCACGAGCATATTTAACTGCAATCAATAACTGAGCAAGTAGCATTACAGATGGAATACCCTCTCTGGAAGTTCTTCATTTTAAATGTAGAACTTCTTATTAGGATTTCGGAACAATGGGGTCACAACACACACTCTTTTTGGAGCATATGCTTCGAGTTCGTGACGTCACAACATGGTGACTGGGCATAAACACACGTTGTTAACATGTTAGCTAACGTTAGTTTCAGTTTTAGTTCCATGTTGTGACGTCACATCTCTACGTGTTGCATATCATTGGAAAGATGAACTTTCCAATGATATGCAACACGTATCATTGGAAAGTTCATCCCGCCCACTCCTGGGCGGTATTCCAGGTGCGCTATACCAGCAGGAAAAGGCCCGCCCGCACACGACTCGGGTTGCCCAGGACTGCCTACGTCATGTCCAGACACTTCCACGGCTTTGCCCGCTCCCCGGACGTGTCCCCTATCGAGCATGTGTGGGACCAGTTGAAACGCTGGCTGCCACAGTGCCACACTATCTGGGATTTGGAGCACACAGTCCAACACGTGTGGGCCAGTCTGTCGCAGGACAGCATCAGGAGTCTGTTCGCCTCCATGCTGGACCGTATTGCAGGATGTATCGCCACACTAGGCGGTGCGACGTGCTATTGAAGATGACTGGACTGCGTGCCAAGGATCCTCTGTACTTGCCCTGCAGCTCTGTTTTTTTTATCATGTGTATCATTCATGTGTATCATTACGTCCATAACATTTCAGTTCAATCCAATGCTTTCTTCTTGGTCTTCAATTGGTAGCTACGTGAACCGTACATTACTCGGTTTATACCTTACGTCTTGCATTTCTCTAGACCGCATTCCATCGCGATGTCATTGCTAAAGCCCTCGGCGATCCTGATTAGCTGCTGAAATTGGTTCTGCGAGGATGTGTACAGCTTGATGTCATCCACGTACATGAGGTCAGAGAGTTTGTACTTGTTGGTTTATTGCACTTGATGGTAAACCTATACTTGCTTTCGTTGAGCATGGTTGATAGCGGGTTGAGTGCTAGGCAGAACCATAGTAGGCTAAGTGAATCTCCCTGGAAGATGCCTCTCCTTATGTGAATGGGCTTGGTCGTGATGTTCTCGACTTTGATTGTTGCCTTCCACCCTGTCATGGCGGCCTTAAGGAAGTTGATGACTACAGTGCTATATATCTCAAGGACCTCTATCAACCAGTTGTGGGGTACGGAATCGTAGGCCTTAGGGTAATCGATATATGCTGTGTACATGTTGCGGTGGTGCGTCTTGAAGGCTTGCTCAATTACAACAGCGTTGATTGTAAGCTGTTCCCTGCATTCCCTACAATCCTGTTGTTAACCCTTTTGCTGTTCCACCATAATTGCGAAGGGGGGGGTCTCACGACTAAGAGGGCCTCTAGCTATAACTTCATAGGAAAATGGTAGAAAAAATAGCCAGGAATTTAGGCAGCTTTGAATGAAATACAAAAAGAAACAAAATGCTTTTTTTAATAAATAAGTAAAATCGTCAAAAATCATAATTATATACCGAAACAAATGCCATCTTAGGCACGATATAAGAAAATTTATTTTAAAATATGTACAAAGTTAAAATCCATACAAGATCTTTCGCGAGGGCGACCCCCGCATCATCAGGTAAACCAACTGCAACGCAGGTAGCAACCTTTTAAATAGTATGATAAAGAGTGACGTCAGTAGTATGATTGTGATATACGTAAATAAGAAGGATCAAATCACTAAGATGAGGGTAGATTAGTGGATGTAAGCGAACTGTTATAATGAGAAAGGCGTTAAGTTCTAGTTGGCGCAAACAAGTGGGAATGTTTATGTTTAATAGTAAGAGTATTTAGCAAAGCCTTCCACTCTGAAGAAACAAATGCTGGTGTATCATCATTACAGCAAAATTCAAAATAATGCTGAATGAACAGAACTTCTGAAATTGAAGTGCTTTTTTAGTAGTAGTGCTTAGTAAGACGACAGATTCATTCCATATTGGGATGTGGGTTCCATTTTTTACACATCGGGCAAATGCTGTGTTAGAAGCACCTTTAGGAATGGAATATTCATGTTCAGCCTTGCATATAATCGTAAGCTGCGCAATGTTGAACCTATACAGTAAAAGCCCCTTATTCGCGGGGTATATGTTTCGTAAATATGCCGCGAATACAGAAACCGTGAATATGGAATTGTAATTTGTATGGGATTACAACGGATACGTTCCAAGGTTCCAAAATAAAAAAAAAAAAATAAAAATAAAATCAATTTAATGGGAGTTTTTAACAATATCTATTAATTATTATTGTCAGGCTTAGGCAAGGGTTTAAAGAACTTAGTAATTTTTTCTTGTTTTGCCGCTTTTAAAAGGTCTTTCAATTCAGATTGATATTCAGCTGTGGCATTAACATTTTGCCTTTTAAAAATAAGACTTCTTTCCATAGATGGATCAATTTTCATGAAGAAATCACAAAGCTCATTTGCCATCCGTAAACCTTCACTCAGGTTTTTTAAGTTAAAGGTCACCTTTTCAGTGCTCGTTGAAGCCTCTTCTTCAATGGAATGCGGATTTAACATTTCCTCCAAGTCGGTTTCGGTCAAATCTTCATCTTGCGATTCAAGCAACTCTTGAATGTCACTTGATTCTATCTGTTCAAAGCCATCTTGTCCTATTCCATTCGCAACTTGAGCAATGTTTGAATTTGAATTTGCACGGATTCTTCATCATTTCCGACAGTCAGAACAGGCCACAGTTTTTTTCAACATGATTTCAATGTGTATGGTTTCAGTTCTTCCAACGATTCTTTTATGTTAACAATGCATTTTGCTATGTCAAAAATTTTCCAGCATTGCATCATATTCATATCAGGATCACATTCCATGTTGTCCAGTATGATTTTGAAGGTTCGTCTAATGTAATAGAGCTTGAACGCCTGGATTATTCCTTGGTCTATGGGTTGGAGTAAAGCCGTCGTGTTAGGAGGTAAAAATATCACCTTTATATTTGGATGCATAGTTTCAAGCTCACGAGGGTGACCTGGAGCATTGTCCAAAACTAGAACGGTCTTAAAGTCTAAATTATTATTTTTCAAATAAGTCTCAACTTCAGGAACAAAAGAATTCCGGAACCAGTCACAAAAAATAGCACTTGTAACCCACGCTTTCTTATTTGCACGCCAAAACACTGGCAGGTTGTCTTTGTTTCAATTTTTCAAAACACGAGGATTTAACGATCTGTAAAGCATTAGTGGCTTTATAACACAATCTCCAGATGCGTTAGAACACAGCAGCAGTGTAACTCTATCTTTTGCTGCCTTGAAACCAGGGGCGGACTTCTCACTTTTGGATATGAAAGTTTTGTTTGGCATTCTTTTCCAAAACAAGGCAGGTTCATCTGCATTAAACACTTGTTCCGGTTTGTATCCACCATGAGCAATTAAGTTTGAAAATTCTTCTGGATATCTTTCTGCTGCGGCGGTGTCTGCAGATGCAGCTTCTCCAACAATTTTAATACAATGCAATGATTGTCGCACCTTGAATTTATTGAACCAACCTTCTGATGCTTGAAATCCTCCATCTGTACGTTCATCACCAGGTTCTTTAAAATGTGCGTAAAGACGCTTTGCCTTCTCGCGGATCATAAGACCATTTAGGGGCACTCTTTTCTGGTTACGATCTTCAATCCATAATGATAACGCAGCTACCATTTTTTCAATTGCTGGATCACAAACAATTTTTGCTGATAGTGAGGTTGAAGCTATAGAATTCCTTATTTTGTCTTCGGATTTCTTGATGGATCGTACAGTTGATTCATTAACATTGAAAGAGCGTGATATGGATGCAAACGACTCACAAAGACGTAAACGGTCAAGCATTTCTATTTTTACTTTAAGCGGCAATATTTTTTTCCGCGTCGGAACTAATTTTTCTTTCCTTTTACTCGACATTATAAATTGGGAACAAAGCAGAAGAGACACGTGTTATTCAATCAAAATTATTGCAACGACTGACAAGTTGAAGCAATAAAACACCGACCGTGGGGAAGGCGGCTCTTATCAAACGACATAGCGGAACGTGTAATACGGCGGCGGTGGCATTTGACAACGTACTTTAGGCATAGTGGCAATAAGGTTTGTTTTACTTTGATATTAGTCCATTCGGTTACACTCTTTGTAAAAGCCGCCTCGGCACGTGCCAACAGTACTCAAAAGATGTCGATGCGTTAATAAAGGACACCGAATCCTTTTAATATACCGACTCGATCCGCGAATAAAGAAATTTTTAGTCGCGAATACAGGAACGTAGGCACAATTTTTTAACCCGCGAATAGTGAAAACGCGAATAAGGGAACCGTGAATAAGGAGCTTTAACTGTATATAAAGAGTCAGGTTGATTAGGACTAGTAGTACGTAATGCTATGCAGTATACACCCCATCCATCGTCCTCGACTGTTTTAGGACGGTCAGTACGTAGCATACGAAAAATATTACTGGTCGATTCACTGAAGGATAAATTATATCTATGGTAAACATTATGCAGGACACGAGAAATTTTTGGTTGGTATTCCATTCTCCCGATGAATTTAATATCGCGTGTGTGATTCAGTAATGAGGAGCTAGATTTTCTACGATAATTAGGGATTAAGTCATTTATTAAACGTCTCTTGTATCCATATCGTTCTGCGATTAGCATGATTTTATCCAGTTCAAGATTTCGTAAATGTATATTTGAAGAATGCGAGTAAGCACGATTGATTAAAGAACGAAAAGTTGGTACTTTATATTTGAATGGGTGAAAAGAAGAAGCTGGTATAATTGCAGTGGAGCAAGTTGATTTTCGGTACACCGAGTAACTCAAGGCGTGAGTAGAAGTATTACGTCGTATATTTAATTCCAAGAAGGCGAGTGTACCTTCTTGTTCTAGTTCAATTGTAAATTGAAGGGTAGGATAGACCGACGATAATGCACCACGGAATATCTCCAACTGTTCGAGGGTATGAGGCCATATAACAAGAACGTCATCTATATATCTACCATAGAGTAACGGAGCAAAAACTGTATTATTTAGAATTCTATTTTCCAAATCTTGTAGAACAACTTCGGCAAGCAGTGGGGAATTAGGCGATCCCATAGCTGCGCCATCAGTTTGTCTATAGATGACATCCTCAAATCGAAAATAAGATCGTTTACTAATAAATGTTCAGGCCTCCATAATACTCTGAATTTCGATCTGTGAGTAATGTTTTTGAGCAATCAGTAGTCCTCGTATAATATCATGACAAGCTGAGACAGGTACATTAGGAAATAATGAAGTTACGTCAAGTGATGCAAGTAGAATCGGAGTATTTGAGAATTTATAAGGTTGTAGTCGTTGAATTACTTCAAAGGTATTTGAAACAGAAAATCTCGAAGTCTTGACCAATGGTAGCAGAAATGCGGCAAGTGCTTTTTCTAATGGTCTCAAGGCACTAGAATTGCCTGAGACGAGTGGACGGAGAGGGCAATTAGGCTTATGTGTTTTAACTTTCCCGAATAAAATCAGGAATTTGGCTCCACTGGGAGGTAACATATTATTACGAATAGGTGTAGGTAAAAAGCTATTTTTAGCACGTCATTTGTAAAAAAAGGTCGTGCTTATGTTATCGGTTTGTTCGTCCGTCTGTACCCACGGTGTCTGTGCAACTATTAGTCCGATTTGAAAAATTCTTTTTGCATTCGAAAGCTTGAAATATGCGAATAATGATCCTTTATTTCGTTTTTTTACGATGTACGATTTCGCCGCTAGAGGGCGTAAATGCAGATGATGTCGAATTCAAATATACGTTTTATTCCACATATTTGCTTCTAAACATCTGATTGAAAAAATTATTTCACCTTTCGATTCCATTTATGTCGAAGAATATTTTAGATATAGTTACTTTTTCAAATTACGTATAGATTTTCCGCTAGGGGGCGTAAAAGTAAATTAGATTTTCTCCGATAACTCTTCTTCTAAAACTCCGATTTAAAAAAAATTTCTTCAGCGGATACACCTCCTGATGGAAAATCTTTTGCATATAATTTCAAATTTTTGGTAAAGAATACTTTGGCCACCAGGGGGTGCAAGTGTTAATTTTTGCTTCGGATTTATTTGCCATGAAATCTGAGCTTCTAAAATATCGATTGAAAAAATTACTTCGTGGACTGATGCCACTTACATCAATAAACCTATTCGGAATACTTTCTTGTTAAAATATTCCACAGTTTTTCCGCCAGGGGCGTAGATGTATATCTTATTTTTGTTAATATCTCTACTTCTAGGAGTCCGATTTGAAAAATTCCTTCTTTGTTGGATAGTGTTTTCAGTGTGACATGCTTTTCATATAATTTCAAAATTTTCAAGTACTTCATAGACTTTCCGCTAGGGGGCGTAGAGGTAAATTGCGTTCCCCCCTATATCTCTGCTTCTAAATCTCCGATTTGAAAAATTCTTTCTGCGCCGGATACAGCTTCTGATGGGGAAAAACGGGTTGGTTACCAGGGGGCGTAAGTCTTAATGACCGCTTCTGATGTATTTGCAGCAATATGAGTTTCTAAAATCTCGATTGCAAAAAACGTCGTTTGTTGACCGAAACTACTCATGTCAACAAACCTTTTAGGAACATTTTCTTCTTAAAATAATGCATGGTTTCTACGCCAGGAGGCGTAGATGTATATCTTACTTTTATCAATATCTCTACTTCTAGGAGTCCGATTTGAAAAATTCCTTCTTTGTTCGATAGTGTTTCCGATGCGAAATGTTTTTCTTAGAAATTCAAAATTTTCAAGTAAATCATAGACTTTCCGCTATGGGGGACAATGGTAAATCGCGTTTTCCGCGTTATTTCTGCTTCTAAATCTCCGATTTGAAAAATTCTTCCTGTATCGCATACAAGACCTGATGGAAAATATTTTTCACATAATTTCGAATGTTTGGTAAAGAATGGTTTAGCCGCCAGGGGCATAAGCACCCGGAAACGACCTTTCGCCCCCCCCCTGGAGACAGTTTAGGTTACCGAGCCAAATTTTAATAAATTCAGGTTATGATGAAAAAGGAAGTTTCGTTTTTTTTTATGTTACAAATATTTCTCCAATTATAGTTTTTTGATATTTATTCAAATGGTACTAGTTATAGTTTATTTTATTAAAAAGTGTTACGAACCATGGTATTCTTCAAAATATTATAAGCCGCCCCGGTGGCGCAGTGGTCTTAGCGATGGCCTCTGACCATTCGTCCGTAAGGGGTCCGGGTTCGAATCCCGGTGAGGCATGGATGTTGTGCTTGTCTTACGGCACTGACTCTTTCCCTTCCCTGGAACCAGTGACCCTAAATTAGGGACGGGCGACTGCTTATAGCCCATTGAGTTGCTCACGGTGGTCGTTAAACCTCCAACCAAAAAAAAAATATATTATAAGTAGACTAATCATACTTAATTGTCTGGGAATTGTGATTCAGGAACAAGAGTGCGTTGAATGCATTTTAATAGACAAGCCTGCGGAACCTCCCCTTCCCTCCTTTAGCTGAAAACAGTTTGTTATTCCTGAAATGTTTGAAGAAGTAATTACTATATCAGGTATGTATATAGAATTTTTCTTCGGGGTGGGGGTGGGTGGGGGTGGACGAAAAGAGGAAGATTTTTAAATCCACCATCTGGGACAAAATTAAAGTTAATGAAAAATTGATGAAAAATTAAAGCATTTTTATCTAATGTAAGTTGGTACATTTTTATTAAATTAAGGCATTTTTTTTTCTAATGTAAGTCGCATTTTAACCAAAAACAAAAAAAATGAAGCATTTTCCCTGCTCTAAATGCGCCCCTGTGCTAGATATATGGTAATTACTTCTGTATATATAAATATAGTAGTTAAAATTATATATATATACATGAAATAGAAAACTTGCCCCCTCTAAAGTTTCCATTTGCCCTTCCCCTCGGCCAAAAAGTCCTGAAAGAAACACTGTACACCGGGAGTATGAAAAAATGTCAATTGTTTTTGCATTAGAATGTTATTTACGTTTCTTTGGTTCATAAGCCGGGGACTAATACATTTTTATTTATTCTTTCATTTATTTCAAAGGAAATTACCGTAACCCCCGTTTTTTTTTTGTCGAGCATGTCCTGAGATTCGTAAAACTCTACGCCGATAATTTCGATGACTTTTAAGATATTCTGTTTTATGTCTTAAAGGAAACAATTTTACAAGGAAACTGTTAGTTACATCTGAAACTATGTTTCCTTTACTTGATTATTTAGTTTGTATCTTTTAACTGAATCTTGTTTCAAAATATTAAGGAAAAATCTTGGAAAACTTTTGAAACAATGTATACTTTGCGAAGAGTATCACTATGTAACGGATGCGTTTCTTGACACGGAAGTAAACACTGCTAAAAGCGCAAATAGTAGGATAACCAGGTGCATTAGCTATTATTAAACTGAACGATCGATTTGTCGTCTCTTACAGGATAAAACGTTAGACATGCTGCATGAACACGATAATGTTACTTCGCATAAGTTTATCGCTCTTCTGAAGATTCATAGATTCTTGTCTATTGCGCAGCTAATTCCGTAACAGCGGTTAGCGTAAACCGCTGTATTCCAGTAAAAACACGACGAGTATGAATAAAAGCTAAAAAAAAAAAAAAAGAAAGAAGAAAAAAGAAAAAAGCTACTTGTAAGAAGTTTTTACAAAAGGCTGAACCGTAATGATCGCCTTTACTCGGCGGTTTACGCTCAGCACGTTAAGGAATATCAGCGAAAAATCGACGTCAAAATTTTCAGCACGTCTCTCGACATACATGTGCGTTAAAAGTAAAGGTGTTCTTCATTATAACTTTGTAAGAAGAGAATGTTTCAAGGTAGGTCTAAAGGACGTGTTTAAGTTACCACTACAGGTATCCCCCGCTTTAAAGGAAACTTTAAAGCGGGGGATAAAGGGAACTTTTCCCTTCACGCTACTTTGCTTTTACGGAAGACCTACATTAGTACTTATTTTCGCTAACTGAAATAAATTCGAAAAGAATTTTCACTTTTACGAAAAGAGATGAAAAGCGAAAGTAGCGTTCAGAGTTTGTTTGGCAGGGGGCCGTTATAGAGGCAGCATGCACTCCGAGCAACGAGAGTAGCACCTCCAAGCTTTCCCCCAGGAACTACACTCAGCATCAAGCCGCCATAGCTTCGAATCAGTCTGTGAGCATTTGTGTGTTAGACATTGTGTGTACGTTGAACTTTCCCGTTCACTATTCGAACTATTTACACGCAGAGAAAAAGAATCTTGAAAGCCGCCGAAGTTTCTATTGGTTCTGTTCCTTAGCAGAACCAATAGTAACTTTTGAAACCAATAGTGCATCCATCATCACTTCTCAGCCTCCTAGTGTGCTCGCTGTCATCCCGACTTTAGTAAGTTAAACTACACTATCCATACTTTATTTCTACTTTACATAGCCTGTGTATTTATCAAATCATTCCTGCTTTTACTACACACGAAAGTGCAAGGAGTCATGGGATATGTACCCATCATCATGTTGCACCTCCTCTAGCTCTGCGAAGTGCAGCAACACGACGTGGCATCGATTCCACAAGTGGCCGGAAGTCTTCTGGAGCGATGTTGAGCCATGCGGCCTGAACAGCCGCTCACAGTTCCCCGCATCGGTATTGTATTTAGGTGCAGGATCTTGGGTGCGAATGGACCTTTCCACTACGTCCCATAAATGTCCCATTGGGTTCACGTGGGGCAAATGTGGTGGTCACACCATCCATCGGAACTGCCTAGAATGCTCCTCGAATCAATTTTCCCGATGACATGGTACATTGTCAGCCTGGAAAATGCAATCGTAGTTAGGGCGCATGAAGTCCATGAAGGGCTGCAAATGGTCACCCAGCAGAGCAACAAAGCGAGTACCGGTTAATGACGTATTAGAAGGACCCAAACCGTGCCACGTAAAGACACCCCACACAATATGAAACCAGCACCAGCTCGCACAGTGCCTTGTTGACAGTATGGGTCCATGGCCTCATGGGGTCTGCCCAAAACCCGTACCCTACCATCAGCTCCTAACAACAAGTAGCTTGACTCATCGGACCACGCCGCGTGTTGCCAATCTTCCAGGGTCCAATTATCGTGTTCAAGAGCCCAGGTGAGGCACTGTGTCCAACGTCGTGGCGCTAACAAAGGCACTCTGAAGGGTTCTGCTCCTTTACCCCATGGACGCTAAATTACGCTGCACTGACCTGATGGATATGTACCTCTTGCATTGAATGTGAATGTTATTTGAGCCAGTGTCGCTTGTGTGTTAGCATGGACAATCCTGATCACACGCTGCTGTTCACGGTCATTCAGCACCCGTGGTTGGCCACTGTGCTGTCCACAGTGGATGGTAATGCCTTCCATGAGGTATTCTCGGAACACACGTGACACCGTGGATTGAGGAATGTTGAATGTTCGCTCAACTTCCGAAATTGAATGCCCCATCTGTCTGGCTCCGACTACCATGCCTCGCTCAAGCTCCGATAATTCACACCGGCTTGCCATAATCCTACTGGGGGTTGTTCAGCCTGACTCACGAGATTACACCTCGCAAATGATAAAACTCATGGCGTGCGCCGAAGCCTTTATACGACGGCAGGTCCAGTTCAAAATTTGCATACTGATATCCCATGACTTTTGGGACTTTAGTGTACGTTAGAGTTATTTTAGGTTTTGTAAGTTATTATGTACGATTTGGTAGGTTTTTTTGGGGGAGTTTGGGAATGTTCAAAAAGTTTTCTCCATGTAAAGTTTTGCTAATTGTTACTTTGCTTTGCGCCATTTTAGCTTACGAAACGTTTCGTAGGAAAGATCTGCTTTCGGTTTCGGATAGCGGGGGGGGGGGGGGACTGTATGTCTTTCCTTCTGTGGAAATCATATCTTTCCACCTGTTAGTTCGATTTTTTTAAAAAAATTTGCATTGGAAACCCTGAGCAGAGAGAAGGATAATAGTTGCCTTTGGGAGGTTCTTCCTAATGCATAACTTCGCCGCCCAGGAAGCGCAGTGGTCTAAGCGAAAGCCTCTGACCTTTCTTATCCTAGCAGACACGAGCCGCCCCGGATGAGATATGGCCGGCGCCTGTGCCATACGGCACTGTCCTCCCCAGAACCATCAGATACAAATTAGGGACGGGTGACTGCCTATAGCTCACTGAGTTGCTCACGGTGTTCGTCACCCCCCCCCCTTCAAAATCCTTGCATTTTGGGGGTTTGTTTTTGATGCATAATTTCACGGCACAGGCCATCGAATTCAAAAATATTTTGCTTCATATCATTGCTTCTAATATTTCATTTCTTCTTGAAACAATTCCGTCTTTCCTTCGACACTGTTTCCGGATTATTCAGCTAGTGATAAAAGTGACATTGCGTTGTGTAATATTTTTTTGTTTGGTATCTTTTATCTCCTTATACTGCTCTGTAATTTTAAGTGAAATTATACACACAAACCCTTGTGTTCAGAATTGTGTCTAGGCTACTCGTTCCATTACAATCGAATTTTGATTGTACCAGGATCTAACTCCTGCAGAAACCCTCGTGTCGTGCGATCAGTAATTTACTCGGACGACAGATGACGTTAGAGCCCGGTTATAAAAAAAAAGCAACAAAAGAATTTATTTGATTAATCTATTGTTTTGCTCTCTCTTCACTTTTGTGAGAGAGCCTCGGGGATCAATATTTACGTTAATTTTTATTATATACGTATATGCACTGAAGCGCCAGAAAAACTGGTACAGACGAGCTTATGGAAAATACATAGCAATGTCACTTATGCGCGTACTCGGTTACATCCGCCAGTGCGTATATAAAACGATAGACATCCATGCCAGCTGTCAGAGCTGTTTTCGGCATGAGAATGACAAGTAATAACGATTTAAGCGATTTTCAACGCGGTGTCATAGTTGGCGCTCGTGAGATGGGCCATAGTATTTCGGAGGTAGAAACGAAGTTCGGACTTTCACGGACGACCATTGCAAGGGTGTACCGTGACTACAAGAATTCCGGCAAAACCTCCAACCTACGATACCAGTGTGGCCGTAAAAAGACATTGGGTGAACGTGACCATCGTTGGCTGTCAAGAATCGTTTCACGCGATAGGCGTGCAACACTCTCGCAGGTATCATCGGAATTCAATGCTGAAGCCTCAAAAAGCATCAGCGTCCGGACTGTGCAACGTACCCTGCACGATATGGGCTTTGGGAGCCGACCCAACTCGAGTTCCCTTGATGGGTGCCCAACACAGAGCTATGCGCTTCGTTTGGGCACGACTACACCGCCACTGGACACTTAATGGCTGGAAACAAGTAGCCTGGTCTGACGAGTCGCGTTTCCAACTGTATAGGGCAGATGGTACCGTGTGGCGCAACCCCCATGAAGCTATGGATCCCGCCTGTCAACAGGGAATTGTACCGGCTGGTGGGGGGGGGGTCCGTAATGGTATGGCTTGTGTTTATCTGGACTTCAGTGGGACCCCTGGTACGTCTACAAACGTTTGTGACCGGCCAACGCTATGTGCGCATCCTTTCTGACGAGGTACACCCGTTCATGTCCTGCATTCATGCCGATGGGCTGGGCCTGTTCCAACAGGACAATGCACCTCCACACAAGTGTCGGGACGCCACATTATGGTTAGAGGAACATTCACCTGAGTTTGAGGTTTTCCCATTCCCACCCAAGTACCCAGATCTGAACGTGATAGAACACATTTGGGATGCCATGCAACGCGCTTTCGAACACAGATGCCTCGGAATACACCCGAATTGTGGAACGGTCTGCAGGAAGTATGGTGTGCGTTGCCTACAGCATATTTCCAGAAGCTAGTGGAGTCCATGCGCCGTCGTATTTCTGCAGTCCTGCGCTCCTGTGGGGGTCCTACCAAGTATGAGACTGGTGTACCAGTTTTTCTGCCACTTCAGTGTTTATATATATATATATATATATATATATACCATCATCTTCATCATTGTCAACCATTAAACAATCCACTGCTGAATAACGGTCTCCCCAAGTTTCATCCTCTATGTCACACCCGCATGTTTTTATACGTACAGTATATACAGTATACATATCTCAAAAAGATACAAGGCTCAGATTATGCAAACTTGCGCGTCCACCACAAGTTATTATGAAAAAGAAGTTTAAGAATTTTACGAAGAAATTCGGCATCTGAATAATAAAGGTAAGCAGCACTTTAAGATAATTATGGGTGATTTCAATGCGACAATAGGGCAACATCAACCGAATGAAACTTCGGAAGGTAAATTCGGACATGGGGACAGAAACCAGCGTGAAAATACTCTTGTAGAGTTTGCAGAGGCAGAAAGGGTTTTCATCATAAAATCCTTTTTCAAGAAAAAAAACCACATAGAAAATGGGCATCGAAGCATCCCAATGGAATGACAAGTGAAACTGATTTGTTATGTGTAACAAGAAATTTGTCATTGAATATTGCAGTGTGCTGAACACGTTCAACTCAGGGAATGATCATAGAATGGTTAAATGTAAGATGCACCTCAAAAATAAACTCGAATGTGGCAAGCTCATAAAAACAAACAAAATGTATTTACATGAACAACCTTTAAAAGTATCATAATACCTTTAAATTAGAACCGAGGAATAGATTCTCCGCTCTAGAAGTCTAACATCAGAAGATGTAGACATCTCTGAGGTTAGCAGAAAACTAACCAATATTTGCAACAAATATAGGTGATACTAAGAACAAGTTGCATACGAAGAAAATATCAGGCAAGCAAAAATGCTGATGCAAACAAGAAGGGAGATGAGGACAAATAAAAATGTCTCTTCGAAAGTGGAATATATAGAGATATGCAAGATAGTACGAAAAAGTATCACTCAAAACTTAAGCAAATTCAACTGTGAACTAGTGAGGAAAGCAACTGAAAACAACCAAAGCCTGAAGAGAACAACGGGACATCTCAGTAAAGGAAGAAAACCGATTGTGGCATTGAGAAAAACTGATGGGACTGTAACAAGAAATAGAAGAGAAATTTTGACAAGGGTGAAAGGTTTCTACTCAAAACTGTATGAAAGGGATGATACATCTACTCCATACATTACAACAGGTACCAGTACCAAGGTCCCTCCAGTACCAGTACCAAGGTCCCTCCAGTCCTCCCGACAGAAGTTAGGCACGCAACTAAGAACATGAAGCGGGGAAAAGCACCAGGAGAAGACGGAATTACCGTGGAAATTATACAAGATGCAAGTGGAGAAACTGAAAATAGACTCGCGGAAGTGTTCACTAGATGTCTCAGTAAAGGAAAGATTCCTGAGGATTGGAACAATGCTACAATGATCCTGCTACACACACAAAAAAAGTGAAATTGAGGATCTCAAGAACTGCAGATCCATCAGCCTCCTATCAGTGGTTTATAAAACCTACTGTCGTCTGTGAACAGAATATTGGCCCATTGTTCTTCACTCCATGTGGAGTGTCCACTACACCATCAATAGCGTGTTGTTTTGCGTGCGGGGGTCAATAGAATACACTGTACAAGTTTTGGGGCATACAATCCGATATTATTCAAACGCCTTGACACGGTTTGGAGCTATATTTTAGTACCCGTGCTTGATTCCAGCTGTTTTGCTAATTTGCCAGCAGTTATTCGGCGAGATCTTTTAGCCGTTACAACAGGATAACGATCTTGTGATGGTAGAGTTTTGCATGTTCAACCACTTCTGAGCCTTCTGGTAGCTATTCCATGTTCAGAAAATTGTTTCCACATTCGTGATAATGCGCTTTGTGCAATTGCGAACTCCTTCTCTTCGTCTCTCGTTGTCCGCCCTTTTTCTAGTTTGCCAACAATTCGACCTCGGGTAAAATCATCCAGATGAGTTCTCTTAGATCTGTATTGTACAACAAGTCGCCACACACTTCAACACCTACGAATTAAACGATTTCTTCTCTCTCATGCTTCAATTTTTATCGCCGATCGGCAGTACACAGCTGTCACGCGATTCATGACAATTTGCATATGACTAAATGATCAACAACTAAAAACCAGGTGCAACCAAATTCCGGGGTGCTATAAGCACGTCTTTTAACATCATTCTCAAACTAACTATGTTAAAGCTGTTTCAAACATCTTTTTTCTTTTTTTTTTTTACATTTTAAACTGTGCGGTCTGTAGCATTTTTTCTAAATAAAATTAAATTTTGCGTGTCCCAGGACAAAGATTTGCATCAAAAAAGCTAAAAAAACAAACAAATAGAAATTCAGCAAACATATATGGAAAAGCATTTTTAGAAATAATGCTTTAAAACTGCAGATAACGGAGAAAGGCTATGTACAACAGCCGTTCCATAAAAACTGAGAATAAAATCCCACAAAATGAAGAAATATAGGTACAGCAAACTATATGTTATTCTTTCTCAAAGTATCTTCCCTCGGATGATATGCAACGGTCCCATTGTTCAGTCCCCTTTTCAAAGCATGTAGCGAAGGCATTTTGTGGAAGCTGCTTTAGCGATCCCTGTACACCTAGCATAGCGTAAGCATCTGTGTTAAATGTTGCGCAACGGAACTTCTCTTTCATTATTCGAAACAACCGGAAATCACATGGGGCGTGATCAGGACTGTAGGCAGGCTGCGGCATGATTTCAATACTGCATTTCGTAAGAAACTGTTAAACACAAGCAGCCACATCTGGGCGGGCGTTATCTTGGTGTGGGATCCACTTGCCCACCAGTTCCGGTCGGTTAATCGATATGTGTCGTCGCAAGACTGAAATGTAATACTCAGCATTGACAGTAATTTGATTTGTGGAGGAACGGCATGCTGGTAGACTACACTTTTATGATCAAAGAAAATTATCATCGTCATCTTCCCAGCTGATTTGGTTTGGCGGACGTTTTTCAGATGAGGCGAGCCTGTGCGTTACTAGACACTCGTTGCGCGCTTCGTGAGACGGTCGAAATAGTGGACCCATGTTTCATCGGCAGTTATTACTGTGTTTAGAAAGTTTGGATCCTTTGCAACCATTTGTTTTCACTCACGACACACCTGAACTCTGGCTAACAATTGTTATCTTGTCAGGTGATGAGAGGTACCCATGTGGAACACACACGAAGCGGTAGTAATTTGTCACGTAGAATGCGGAATGCCGACGTTTTTGAAATGTTAGTTGACTCCACTATGTCTTCACACGTCATTCGTGGATCTTCTTGCAGGATTGTCCAAACAGTGTTGACAACCCTGCAAAAACAGTCTTGCTGGGCGAGAAGGGCCAGCAGTTCAGGCCAACAGTTCGCACCCCATCAGTTGTCATATGCCACAACAGGGCCATCAGTTGTTCAGCACAGGCAGTAGCTGCTACAAGTGGCCCTTCAGCGGCCCTGCAAGCTCGTGCCAGAAATGATGGCTAGCCTAATGTGGTCCGCTAGTTTGACGGTAGTGGAAGCCGGCAACCACGTGACGTAACTGGTGGCTTGCCGAATCTTGTCCGCCAATTTCTCAGTAGTAGCCATAAAAAAAAAAAAAAAAAATCAAGGATAACCGCATTTCGCCAAAGCTACAACTTTTTTTTTTCGACCCTTACGAAACTTGTTAATCATAGCACTGCGCTCGGGAAATTTTCTCAACAGACCGGGAAAACGCCCGTTTGAATCTAGGTAGATACGAACCAGGTCTGTTGGCGTGGGAGCTGAACTCTTTACTAACCGGACTAACTTGCACCGCGCGAGCGTGTTCTTGAATCTGTCTGTTTAGTGCGGAATGTGTAATCGAATGGTTCCCTCTTTCATTTTACAATATTGCGAGGTATTTTTCATAAAAGTTAGTTTCATATAATTCATAAATTTATTTTTTCAACGTAACGAAAGTTGTTTTTTTTTTACCTTAAGGGAATTTCACTCATTTTCAAGGAGTGTACATACTTAGAGTCGCTTTCCAAAGTTTTGTACTGTCCTTGTCGTCTTGAAAGGAGATTGTTGAATTAATATATAATTACCCTGGTTCATGTCACATTCTGTTACATTTTTAGCGTTGTATCTTTCCTTTCCGTTGTCCGAAGCTACATTTGTTTTAAATATGAAAGATATTTTATTTTACTTCTCGTTATTTTTAGAAGCGAATTCCTCCCAGTCTAGTGTATTCAACCCATGAATGAGTACATTATATCCACATAGCGTTGCTTTTTTCTTTTCTTTCAAATAATTAATAAATTTTGTACGCGTATAATTCTTCTTTTTTTCCAACAAACATTTTTTTAATGGTTTTCCAGGACATTTGTTTCAATCAGTTTCAAATTTTTTCTTGTTATTCACCCACTCCATTCCATGAATTGTTATTCATGGGAATGGAGAGGGTGTATTTCATGGCTGTAATCTAGTATTTCATTGCTTAATCTGATGTCTTCGTCGACGTGGAATTTCATTAGGAAATTAATTCGCCTCTCTACATATGGATTTTTTTTCTTAACATCCACTAAATAACACGATGGCGATAGCGTCGTGTTCAACTAACTGGTACCATGAGAGACACAGCAAGTGTTGCTTCAGCGCATGCGCAGTCCCGTTGCTTCCACCTGCTGTTGGGGTTGCATTGGTTGCCAGCAACGGGCCACTAGTGGCACTTGCTTGGAGGCCCACAATTCACGGCGATGCTGCAGGGCCATCAATGGCTCGCCAACTGATAGCGCTGCCACCAACGGACGGCTACCGGGCCGTGAGCGGCAGATTTCAGCCAGCAGTGACCCATCACTGCCAGCTGATGGCCAGCATTTTCCCAGCACTTGTGTTTTTGCTGGGAATATGATCCGTAACAACATTTTTAGGTCGACCAGGCATAGGAGCAAGTTCTACCGACAAACCCCTTTTTTGAAATCATGGTGCCGTCTAAAAATCGTTGACTCACCCAAACATTTATCTTTGTAAGCTTTTTTCGTTTAATTAACAGTTTCTGGAGCCGTTTTATCCAAACGATAGCAAAACTTTATCGCACAACGCATTTCCCTTCTTAACTCAGAATCACTCACCTCCATAGCTGTATGGCAAAATGCAGTCGTACCTTAAACAACTGCGCAATAATAAAACTAGAATCGTCTGCCACGGCTAATAACTGTTGCCATAGCTACTTCCTTAATTCAATTTGTTGTCTGCGTGGTTATTTTCCCCATTCGCACTGTTGCCATCTCAAAAAAATTACTCTCAGTTTTTATGGAACGGCCTTCGTATTTTGCAACGCCCTCCTAGTGAGAAAAAATGGACCTGGACAATCAGAAAATATCTGTATTATATTGAATGCGGTTAGAACTAGGCAGTGTTAAAAAATGTTCCCAATCCCAACGCTTAAAGCTGGAGTTCCGTCGAGTAAATATTTATAATTTTTGCCAGCTACGGAGAATTTAATATTAAACAGGCTGAAAAAGCCATGCAAAATTATTGCCATGACAACAGTAATCTGACGCAAACCGAATTTTTAAAATTGGGGTTTTCAAGCGCAGAACGAAACTCCTAACGCAAAAATCACCAGGATGTCGCCTAGTATTATGATGATGCACTTAGAAAATGAGAGGGCGTATGCATTATATTGATGAAAGCTAGCACTACAGGATGTCAAAAATATTTTTCGATCAGACAAACAATATGTGGTATTTGTAACGAAAAATACAAATTTATGTCAACTGGCGGAAACATTTTACGTAGAAAAGCTTCGGAAACGTATGCGAAATTGTATTCGTAATAAGAGCCACCGGATACAAATGTGAAATTTCAAATCGAAATTTTAGAAATATTTATTAATTTGTAGAACGTTCTTTTGATCCCAACGGAGGCTTTCGGCTTTGTCTGTTGGCACGGCTTCTTTCTCTTCTCATCACTACTAAAACAATGCTTCTTTAAACGGATAGGAGAGAGGAAAATCACATGGTGCAGATTCCGGGCTGTACAGTGGATGTGGAAGAACCTCAGGTTTGAACTGTCTCCATGATTGTAGCCGCCGTATGCGAGAAAGCATTGTCGTTCTGGGAAGGAAGAGCCTTTGATAACAATCCACTCTATTTGTTGCCACTTGCAAGTTTCATACTGTCTTTAAGACTGTTGAATATGTTGCACTGTAAACAGTTTGTCCGTGTTCCTGATAATGTTCCCAAATGGGCCCATGCACATCCCAAAACAAGGTATTTGGACAAAGGGAAATTTTTTGAATTTTTTTGTTGGGGATTAAGGGTGTTTCCACTCCATACTTTGTCTCTTGTTTGTAAAACCCCAGATTTTCCGGTAGCGAAACTAGAACCCACATTCTTCTGCTCCGGAGCCGAATGCTTTCCCAATTAATCTATACCGACAAGGGAATGTCACTGTCACTTGCCGTCTTGACATGTACGTCACATGCTTTTAGGGTCAAAATGTTACACACAGTTGCGTCATCAGTAACAATCCTTTCCAGTAAATCCGGATCTTTTCCATTACGCTGCAGAAACTGGGTGGAAATCTCCATACGAGTCGGTGCGTTTTTCAGGGACCAGCCTAACACGCACTTCACGTTATGTTAAGTCGTCACGCACCATTGCATAAGCAGAACCATAACTGACGTATAACGTATCAACCATAGATGACGTAGAAATTCGCTGGTCTGCTTGATGAGGAAGTTCACACGATGGACGAATTCCTTAATTTGAGACGTTGACAGATCACTCTAATTGAGTTGCATCAGTCACATTTATTCTGCCAGATTTATACCTATCTACCAATTCATAAACCATTCTTTGGCCCATACTCTTATTATCACACTGTGCTACCATTCTTCTGTGAATTTCAGTGGTCTTGACCAGTTCTTTCGAAAGAAACTTTATTACAACATGCTGTTCAACAGTGATGCAATGACTAAGAGGAACTTCCACTCATCGCAGCATCCAGACTGACGCGCAGCGTTGCGCGATGCACGAGTCACATTGTCTAACTACAATTATGACGTGTTAACGTTGGTCGACTGCTCCCTCTTTCGGTATTAGTGTAACTCGCAAATTGTCTATACTTTTAGATTTACCCTCCCATGTGTTTAAAGTAGATCATGCTGTCAACTTTGAACAATGGCTATTCATATTTCGCACAGTTTCTTATACTGGTTGCAGATTCAGCACCATTTTTCACGCAAGCGATCTTTAAATCAAACGAACTGCGCAGTTCAATTTAACTAAGTCGATGACTGATGAAGCAAAACATAACAGCACAATGACTAATTACACATAATTACGTACCACCAAGCTGCCTTCTATTTAAGAAATATACTGGACGTATGTCATTCACACAAAAATAAACACTAAGCATTGCCCTACTTAATTGGGATTCTTGTTCGGTTTCATGTTATGACCTGTGTAAAAGTGGACAGTGAATGTTCTTGAAATAGCTCAACCTCGAGGGAAAAGTGTTGCCGGTCCGCTCTTAGCGAACAATAAATGTGGAACGTAATGCAGCTGGTTTCCCTTGCTTTTTTCTTTAATGGACGGGTAGTCAGGTCACGCCTGAATACCGCCGAAGAAAGACAGCAGGGAACTGTTTCTGTGGAGAAAACCCGTTCAGAGTGACCTCGATGGAGTTTATTGCCACCTCTGTCTCCGTCGTCTTCGAAAGCCCAGATTGCCACCGGCGAGGACAAAAAAAATAGAACAAAAATAAAAACCTGTTTCTTTCGTGAGAATCATGTTTCGTTTGCCAACCCATCAGTAAATTACCCGTGACGACGGAACGTAATTCATGACAGAGAATAAAATAATTCTGCACTACGAAATACCGGAAAAAATTGCGAAATTAGTTGGTCAACATTACGTGATAATACATTCCGTTACAACAGTGACAAGAATGAAAGAAATTTTTCAATAGTTTTCTTAGCAAATGCATACTTTGCCAGGCAATTTGTTGTAATAAAAGAAAAGAAAATTGGCCGTCCCCCAATATGCTGCGTGCGTATTCGTTGATTAATACCTTTCTACATACGCAGTTTAACGTTTTGCAAACTAATCCCAGTCCTGAACAAACACGTCCATGTTACAAGATTTCTACGCAGTCGTAATGGCGCCACCTAGAAACAAGAGGATGGGTCGATTATGCCTCTCGTGCTTTGCTTTCCACGGATATCGCGTGACTACTGCGCATACTCAGGTACGCTACAGAAAATGCGCGTTTCTACGGATTTCTTGTTATATGAAAACCAGTTCACTAACAAGGATCCCAGTTCGCCAAAAGGCAAAGAGATGTGTTGACTTACCGTGCATGCTCAGCTTTCGCACTGTGAGACGTGAGGTGGAGTTCGAGTGCTTTCCACTGTGTGACGTGAGGTCGAGTTTATTGCTCAAGATCAGCTTCCATGTAAACTGTGAGACACCAAGAGAAACTGTCTTTCATTGGGCAGAGTCAATTACAGTGCAGGGTGTTTCAAAACGGATTTTACAACTTTGAAAGCGTATACAGAAATTTATTCATAATACTTATTACGAAATTTTTGGAGGCATTCATCTGTGCAAAACTCATCAAGCTTTACCTCACGTAGTGCCGCCATAACACCGAATTCCGTAACCGCGACCGCCAGCAGCGTGCATTTCAAAATGGCTGCTTTCACAGGTGCTGAGCGTGCTCGCTGTATGGGTTGGATTTTTGAAGAAACGAAATCCTCGACAGATTGTAGGTCTAGGGATCCTTCCGCTAGCCCTACAATTTACACATGGCATAAAACTTTTATTGAGACTGATTGTTCTGTTCGCCAGGAAAAGTCTCCTGGTTGCCTACGTGTTTCATAGAACAAATGTGGTAGAGTATCGTTTGTAATTCCACAAAACCAACGCGACGTGCGTCTCGTGAAATTGATATTTCGCAACCGACGGTTTGGCGAGTGTTACGAAAATGATTGCACTTAAAAGCGTAAAGATTTATCATGGTTCAAGAAAGTAGTAGCGCAGATTGCGTGGCTCGTCAGGAATTCTGTGCGGAATGCTGCATTTGATAGAGGAAAACGGGACATTCCTATACTCCGCAATCTACAGTGATAAGTCGACATTTCATGCCAGTGGTAAGGTGCGAGGGTTGTTCCGAAAGTAATGCAAAAGTGGGCATAATTTTTTTATTAACTGACAGAGGTTGTTCAAATTGCACAAGTTGGTGCAGTAATTCTTCCTCTACAGTGACCCTTCTTCTTCATCGCAGATTTGAACGAGAGAAGGGTGGAAGTCTGCTCTGATCTGCTGGAAGCGTTTCAAGCCAATGAAGACACGTTTCTCTCCGATCTGGGACAGGGGATGAAACGTGGGCGTATCTTTACGATCCAGAAACGAAGAATCAATCCATAGAATGGCGTCACACTTCTTCACCAAGGCTTAAGAAGTTCAAGAGCCAGCGATCAGCACAGATAATCATGGTGACTGTTTTTTTTTTTTGGGATGACATGGTTGTCATTCTCCGTGTTTTTCTAGAACGTGGTCGTAACATGCCCGGCGAGTGGTGCAGCGAGACACTGTAAAAGCTTAGAGAAGTCATAAGGAGGAAGAGACCGAACAAGAATGTTAAAAGGATCCGCATTCACCATGACAATGCGAGACCACACACATCTTACGCAACAAATCAGACGATCAGCAAATTTGCCTGGTCGGTGGTCACCCACCAACCGTACAGCCCATATCTGGCACCCTTTGACCTCCACATGTCCGGTCCAATGAAGGACAGTATCCGGGGACAATGATTTGATGACACAGACGAGGCGAAAGTGGCTGTGAAGAAGTGGGTACAACAGTCCACACCTGATTTTATTCAAAGAGGATTCGAGAGTTGGTGTTAACCATGGCTCAAATGCATCGCTTGTGATGGAGACAATGTTGAGTATTACCTTTGTATAGAGAAAGAGTTACTCTACCAACATGTGCAATTTTAACGACCAGTGTGAGTTAAAAAAAGTATGCCCACTTTTGCATTACTTTCGGTACAACTCTCATATCTAAAGCATCGACAAGCAAGAATTTGATTCCGCAACTGCACGATTTAAGGCGCCGAAAAACCACGTGAATCTCTGGAACATATTCGTGACAGTCCAAGAGTGGATATGTTTTGTGCACTTAGCAAACATAAAGTGTATGATCACTTCTTTTTTCATGAGAAAACCATCAACAGTATCGTGTATCTGGATGTGCTCAACAATTATCTCATTCCACAGTTGGACGATGATGACTAAGAAATACGCATTCACTTTCTTACATTTCGAAGGATTTCTCGACTTTCATTCTCAGTCGTTGTTAAAGGAAATCAAAATATGTGTGATGGACAAAAGAAAGGTAATGATCTTGGTAGCAGCAGAAACGTTGCTTGGATAAATAGAGCCTTAAGTACCTCTTTTCCTCGCTTCTGCGTCACTCTAAATAGAAAAACGTAATAAGAACATAAAAAAGCAGAACATTTTTCTGCTTGTTTCGTTTCAGTAACAAAATGAATTTTTTGTTCTTTTCCGCTGGAATGCCGTCAGGGATTTATTTCCCCTGGTGTGTGGAGAAGTTCCTCAGATGTTAGAAAATTTTATAAATAAATGGCTCTGGAGAGGAAATCAAATTCGTGCTAGTCGATGCTCTAAAGATAAACGAAAAACGAAACAAAAAGGACTTCAAATACATTCCGTGGCATTGCTATTGCAGCACCAGGAGAAGTGATCCGAAGTGCATGGAAATCGGCAGGCGGATACGTTATGCCAAGATGCACAAATACACTCACGGACAATGAAATTTGCGCACCACGAAGGAAGCATCGGATTGAACTGAAAATTTACGGACGTAATGATACAGGCGAATGATGCACATGATGGCAGAAACAGAGCTGCAGGACAATTACACAGGGGTCTGTGGCACACAGTCCGGTCAAATGGCGCACGATCCAACATCCACACACGATCCATCGATCCTCTCTACCGGTGGTCCTCCTGGTCCGTCCGGAGACGCTCCGCCATGTGGAAGTGCCGTCACGTGTCCACTGCTACTAACGAAGTCGGACGGTATGGTCAGAACGATCCACGTGGTGAGCTATACGGACCCTGCGGTTTTCAGTCCGATGATCCGGCCTCTCTCAGAGTCCGTAAGTTACGTAAATCGACGTCTCTGGCATCTACCCGGCATTCTTGTCACTGTGTACTCTTGTTTGCGTCGGCCGCTGCTTTCCGCTTTCATGGGGCATCGAGTACACGACGGTTTATAAGGCTGCCGGTTCGTGCTTGCAGCGGCACCACAGGGTGAGCGGTCACACGTACTCGCACCAAACGTGAATCGTTTGCATACCAGCATGCACTCTAGCTATTTGCAAAGTTTCGCGGTTGTAGCATGTGTTCTTCTAGGTGCTCAGATTTCATTGTCCGTGAGTGTAATTGAAATAGGGGTCCATCCAATGGAGAGGAAGTTTCTACTGATATTATACACACGTAGAATTAAAAGCAACGCGTGAGGCAGTTACCAGGCTTCTGTCTCGCAGGTACCAACTTCACAGTGCAAAGAAATTATCTAGAATTCCAAGACGCCACGTTCGACACCGATATCAGCTACTCGTATTATGCATTACTGATGTTGGTGTCGACCGTGAGCTTCCTGTTGTAGAAAAGTGTTAGCCACGGCAATAGCAGAGTGCACAGCCTTAAGCAAGAGTGGTTGCAGGAAGAGCAGAGAGCTCATCGAATTGGTTGTGGAGCCAGACCGACGACTACAGATCGGGATAGCATTTTCCGTACACGGGCTCGTACCAGTCCTACAACCATGTTAGCAACCATCTGACGAGTTGTGTTTTCCGTTGGATTTCGCCTAATCTACCACCGAATAATTGCACGTCGACTTACGGAAGGAGACCTCCGTGCATGCCGACCATCGATTGCCACTGACCGCTGCACATCATCAGTAGGGTCGGGAAAACTTCCGCGCACGGGGCATGTGTGATATGAAATGACATCAACAGGTCTTCTGAGATGACTCTTGCTTTGGCTTGTGTGGGGCCCAATGATCGGCGCATACCCTTGTGGAGACGACGTGATTAACGCGATGAACCTTGAGTCATCATGGAACGCTAGACTCTACTTCTTACTAGTGTTATGGCGTGGGAAGAGATCAATTATGATAGTCGTTCATCACTGGAGTTCGTCAGCGGTAATCTGACTGCTCACCGCTACGTCGCCAAGATTCTGGAACCCATCATTCTCCTCCCCTTTCCTTACTGCGGCATCTGAAGCCATAATTCAGCATGACAACTCCCTCATACAAACCTCAGGGTTTCTTCTGAACGTCTGCGTGATGCGGACTTGCAGCCTTGTCCAGCCAGTTCTACTGATTTCTCCCCAATCACGCACATATGGGCCATGATTTTGCACTGCCTACTGACCCACTCACATCCAGCAAGACCAAGGCTGTTCTTTAGGACCAGACGCAAGAGTCTTGGTGAGAAATACGGCAATAATATATCCCACAGATGCATGACTCCTCGCCAAGACGCTTAGCTCATTGTATCGGCAATCCAGCTGATTTACATCATATTGATCTTTCCGTAGTAAGCAAATATGTCGTCAGTATTTGCAAATTTTATCATGCGTTCCTTACCTCTGTGCCTGTTATTACTCTAAGTGTACCCAGCAAAAACAGTGCTTCTGGGCCAACACTCAAGCCAGTACTGGCAGCCAGCAGAGGCCCAGCACAATGTTGTTGCTGCCCAACCGGCAATAAAATGACCCGGGGGCTACTACATAGGCTATCAGTTCAGGACAGCAGCTGGACAACAGTTGGCACCCAACAGTTGTCATATGCCAGAGCAGGGCTATCAGTAATCCATCACAGGCAATGGACGCCACAAGCGGCCCTTAAGCGGTTCTGCAAGCACGTGCCACAAATGATGGCCAGCCTAATGTGGTCCGCCAGTTCCCCGGCAGTGGCAGCCGGCAATCACGTGACGTAACTGATGGCTTGCCGAACCTTGTCCGCCAATTTCCCAGTAGCAGCCATAACAAAACAAAACAAAAGATAACAACAACCCCACTTTCTTTTCCAACGAAATTTCTGCATGACGACACGGCGCTCGGGAGATTTTCTCAACAGGATCTGAAAACTGCCCGTTTTGATCAGGGTAGCATCGAAGCAGCAACCACCTGTTGGCGAAACGGTCGGTTCACCCTCAACACTAGTTTGCCACGCACGAGCGTTTGCTTGAAGATGAGCGTTTTTCCTGCGCGATGTGAAACGAAAGGTTCTGTTTTTAATTTTACAATATTACGAGTTATTTTTCATAAATGTCCGTTCCATGTAATTCATAAATTTATTTTTTCAACGTAACGATTGCTTTTATTTACCTTACGGAAACTTCACTTATTTTCAACGAGTGTACCAACTTAAAGACCTTTTCCAAAGTTTTGTGCTGTCCTTGTGGTCTTGAAAGGCGATTGTTTAATTAATATATTTACTCGTTCATGTCACATTCTGTTATATTCTTAACGCTGTATCTTTTTTTTCGCGGTCTGAAGTTACATAATTTGTTCTAAAGAGGAAAGATATTTTATTTTACTTGTCGTTATTTTTAGCAGCGAATTCCTCCAATCTTGTGTATTCAGGCCATGGATGAGTACATTATATCCACATAGCGATTTTTTTTTAAATAGTTGATAAATTTTGTACGTGTATAATTCTTATTTTTTCTAACGTAACGATTTTTTAATGTCTTTGATTTTTTAATGGGGATATTGAGTTTATCTTACGGCACTGGCTTTTTCCCTTCCCTGGAACCAACGGCTCTAAATTAGGGACGGGTGACTACCTATAGCCCATTTATAACGAAGTAAATTTCTCCGTCATTTTTATCCGCGCCAAGATTCCAACCCGGGTCCCCTCATTCCGGAATAAGTTGCTCTACCAATTGAGCTACGCGGACGTTTTATTCTGATTCTTATCTGTCTTTATGTCGTGTCCGTCCTTCTGGCAGGTACGTCACATCTCCTGGTACGTTACATCATCTCCCCCTTATTATTTTTTTATAAGTGCTGGAGAAGGGATTCTCTTATTTTTCCTATCTCGCGGTGTGGAAATAACATCACACCATTGCGAGATTTTGAACGGTCGGGTCATCCGGATAGTTCGGGCGCCGTTATAACGAAGTAAATTTCTCCGTCATTTTTGGTCTACGAACCCGAGTCCGCTTATTCCGGAACAAGTCGCTCTACCAACTGAGCTACGCAGACGTTTTATTCTGATTCCTATCTGCCTTTATGTCGTGTGCGTCCTTCTGGCAGGTACGTCACATCTCCTGGTACGTTACACATTGAGTTGCTCACAGTGGTCGTTAAACCATCAATAAAAAAAAAAAAGAAAAAAAAGATGGTCAATTCTTCTAGCAATATGTCCCACCGTCACTTGAGGGTGTTTGTTTTGGTCGGGATATCATCAACTGTTGTCATTTTCCTGATCCCAGAGCTCCTTTTTCAGTCTTTCTTGGTTACACCAAACATGCATCTCTCTAAGCTTCTTTGAGTTGCTGCAGCCTGTGCATATCTTTTTTCGTTAAAATCCATGTTCATGTATTATATGGATTTGTGTATATGAGTGTTTATACAGTATATGTGTACCGTAAAAACCCGAAATCCGTTCTTCATCTCAAATAAATTTTAAAATAACATCTAGAAATGACTAACATCTTTAGCAAAATGAGAATGAAAAGTTTATATCGGATCGGGAATTTACTTAATTTTTTAGTCAAAACCCGTTCTCAGTAGATGCGGAACAGTAAAAATCCGAATTGTTGTGTTCCATACAAAAGGCGCGCTCCAATTGGTTAATGCGATCATGTGTCATCGATCATCTGTTAACCTGGTTTATTATAGTGCAGAAAATTGTGCTCAGCTTTGCAATTATTCTTCCCCGTTCCTCTGAAACCAACATTTCCTTCCATAAATCGCCTTTCGTTGCATTCCTCCTCTTTCGGCGATTCCCTGCTCTACCTCTCGCGTACGTATAGAGAGAACCTCCCACCACCTAAGGTGTTTCCTCGCTTCCTCCTGCGACCGGTCGCTTCCAAATCCTCGAGTCGACTGTTCGAGCTTTCCCCCTTGTTCCCACGCAAATACACCCCCTTCCTTCCACAAAAATCATCGGAACACCGGCATCGGCTTCACAAAACTTCAAAGTGGAAATTAAAAGGACTTGCACCTTCGGTCGGCTGCTTTGTGATAAAGAAGGTAAAAGCCCCAAATGAGCTCAACAATTCCAACGCGTCTACGAAATACAAAAGCCTATATATACCCTTAAGATGTGACAACCTGGCGTCTCTAATACAAACCGTGTTTCCGATGTTTCTATACCTGGGTCACGAAACAAAATTTTCTCACCCATCATGGAAACAAAGGAAATGGAGCATGAAAGCAAAATAAAAGTTGCGAAATGAGATTTAATATCTTTGCCTAAAATTCTAGTATTAAATCTCCGTAACACATCACGCGATGCAGCTGCAAAGTTAGAACGTTGCCGTGTGTCAGAGAGTCAAGTCGTGCGTTTTATAACACATGTTGAGGAACTTTTTAAGTTTAAAATCTGCGTGAGTCCAAAATTAATCATTCTTCGCCTGTTGTGTGGAAAGAGAAATTTATAAACGATTTATTAACATGCGAAGGCCGCCCCGGTGGCGCAGTGATCTAAGGCATTGACCTCTGATCGTTCGCCCGTAAGAGGTCCGGGTTCGAATCCTGGTCAGGCATGGATGTTGTGTTTGTCTAACGGCACTGGCTCTCTCCCTTCCTTGGAACCAGTGACCCTAAATTAGGGACGGGCGACTGCTTATAGCCTATTGAGTTGCTCACGGTGGTCGTTAAACCTCCAATAAAAAAAAGAACAAAAAAACATGCGAAGATTTTAAAGTATACACTATTTTAAATGGGGAGCAGTACGGAGAATTGTTAAACGAAATTAAAGAAGCAAAATTGGCTCACAAAAAAACTTCGTTGCAATATACAGGGATTGTCCAAAATAATGGAAACACCTTGAAACAATAGGTGTTAGGCACCTAATATGGTGTGGGAGCACCCTTGGCATTTCTATGGACGCATACAAGTCCTGGATAGTGGTGAGTGGCATGTTGTACCATTCTTCCTGCAGAAACTGCTCCAATTCCTTGAGAGACGCTGCAGGAGGAAAACGGGATCGCACTCTGTTTTCCAACACAGACCACAGGGGCTCAATGATGTTTATGTCCGGTGACTGTGCAGGCCAGGAAAGGTGTGCAACTTCATCCTCATGTTCCTCAAACCACGATTGAACAGTTGGACTTCTGTGAATCGGGGCATTATCATCTTGAAAGGTGCAATCCCCTGACGGAAACAAAGTCTGAGCCATTGAACGCACATGGTCGGCCAAAACAGTGACATAGCCACCGCTAGTGATCCGTCCGTGTAAGGTGATAATGGGACCTGCTGCAAACAACGGTATCATGGCCCAAACCATTACGAAACCGCCCTCATGCTTCACTGTAGGAATGAGACAGTCTGGGTTGTAGGCTTCTACGGGGGTTTCTCCACAGGTAAACCCGTCCTGTGGTGGGGAATAGTGAGAAACTTGATTCATCGGAAAACCAGACATGTTTCCATTGATCCGCAGTCCACGTTTTATGTTCCTGGCATCACTGTAGTGTCCGTTTAATATTCACCTGAGACACCAGGGGTTTTGCAATCGCAGCTCTGCCGTAAATATTGTGCTTATGCAATTCCCTTTGCACGGTATGGGTCGACACTGGGTTTTGGAGATGTGCATTAAGCTCAGCAGTCACTTTCGTCGCCGTGGTCTTCCTCCTTGTGGTCACAATCTTCTTTAATGCCCTCCTGTCTCTCGCAGTGAGTTTGGTTTTCCTTCCACAGTTGTGTCTCGCAGATGATGTTGTGCCGTGAACATTGTATGCTGTCATGACCTTTGACACGGTACCTCTCGATACCCCCAATACCTGAGCCACTGTGGTTACCGACGCACCAACCAGACGGGCTCGTACAATCTGCCCTCTTTGGAACTCCGACAGGTCACTCGTTGTGCCTTCACCTGGAACGAAATTATGCAAACACCGGTTTCTAATGCAATCACACAGACCCTTCAGACTATAAGCAACACTTTTTTACAAAAAAACAATTGTAGCTACATGTTCGTTTTACTCAAAAAGCAGCACACACCAAAGTCGCTGTTTTCAGCGAGGTGTTTCCATTATTTTGGACAACCCCTGTAGATGCCTGAATTGCTTTGATGTATTGGAAGTAGAAGATATTCAGCGAATAATCGCAAAATCGAACAGCGACTCCAAGTGCCACAATAGTGGGCATGTAATAACAAGTAAATTCTAATGTTCTTATTTTATGATTTTCCAACAAATAATTTCTTGTATTTTATGGTTCACAAACAAAAAAATAATTCTGTATTTTATTCAGTGCACTTTATTTTTACCATACGAGTTCATATCTATTGTAATCATTTCGGATTTTTACTGTTCCGCGTCTAGCGAGAACGGGTTTTGACAAAATTAAGTAAATACCCGATGTAAACTTATTAGTAAAAACTGAGGATCTTAGTCATTTCTAGATGTTACTAGTAAAAACCCGCAGTTACCAATGCACCTGTACACTTTGCGTTCTTACAAATTATTTTGCGAAATTATGCATTTCGGGTTTTTACGGTAACATATGTATTTCATTTAGTGTTTCACATCTTCTCGATGAACATTTGAACGTACTTGCTCACCCAGTAGATTGCCGAAAAAATGCGGTTCCTCTGGTAACAGCCCTACACGAAAATAATTTCTCTCCAGACAAAACAATCTTTTAAAATACAAAAACGGAAAGTAAACTAAAAAGTCTTTCTTTTTACATTTTTGTTAGCTGGATAAAATTTTAGGTAATAAGGGACTCAGGAAGTATTGTCCAGGATCTCAAGACAGAAGTGCTTATTTATAGCAGTGGTGTCAGGAAGAAATGGCCTATATTAATACTGTTAAAGAAATGACTGAGACATTGTCGACATTTTTTATTACAAAGTCTTTATTCATTTGAACAATAAAATATCAATAAAAGTGCGAGTCAAAACTGAGCCAGGAACCTTTTGATTCAATCTCTTTGAACAGAAAGTTACCTAAACTCACTGACCTGTTTCTGTCTACGTTATTGCTATACGAAAATTATAATGTACATGCTGGAAAAATTGAAACAATCCTCCACAAATGTTTCACAACTATTTTATACTTGCCAAGAACTAAGATATTACAAAACATCAACCTTGAGCTAAAACTTACCGTTTCAATAACGTTATTTAATTTGTTCATGGCCACATTATGTTTTCCTAACATCTTCTCTGTCCTTAAGCATTGCAAAACTCATGGTCAATTTTTTTTTTTTTTTTTTTTTTGTGGCAGACATTTGATGTTCTTAGGTTTTAAGGGTGTAACTACAAAGGACATCCTGAAAGTAATCCCTCGCTCCTCATTAGAATTTTTATTTGTAGCAGCAAAAATGTGAAACTTGGTGGGAAAATACTTGGACGTATTGTTAATAATGCTAGCCTATTCAAAGTATTGTCCATCATTTTTTATACAACTAATACAGACATTTGACGTGGACCAGGAATATCAAACAAAGGCCTTCGCTCTTTCCACGTTTACAAGTGAGTCACGGAAAAATTCTCATTGGCCGCCACCGGGAGTCGAACCCCGGTGGCGGCCAATGAGAATTTTTCCGTGACTCACTTGTAAACGTGGAAAGAGCGAAGGCCTTTGTTTGATATTCCTGGTCCACGTCAAATGTCTGTATTAATTACTTATTCGCCTTCTAATTATTTCTTCAGTTGCTGCTTACCATCTTTGGTGAATCCCCAGCATTGTGCGGGGCTCCAAGATACAACCTGCCAAATTGGCTTGGCAGTTAGCGTGTGTGAGTCTGGAGGAATTCGAGGCCGCTGTGGTGCAGTGGCAGCATATCCGGCGCGTAACTGGAAGACCTTGGGTTCGTTTCCCGGTGGCGGCCAATGAGCATTTTTCCGTGACTCACTTATAAACGTGGAAAGAGCGAACACCTTTGTTTGATATGACTTTCTATACATTTCCGCCATCTTTGAACCCATTGGTAAAATCCATTTCGGAAAAATTGAGTTCACAGCCAGTTTAACGTCTGTAACATCGTGGAAACCTTCCCCACGAAGGGTGTTTTTCAATGGGGTAAACAGGGAACAGTCTGAGGGAGCTAAATCAGGACTGTAGGAGAGTAGGGGCATTACCGTCCACCCCATTTTGGCAATAGCATGTGAAGTCTCCATTGAGGTGTGGGGACGTGCGTTATCATGGTGCAAAACAACACTATGAAGTGGAATATCACGACTTTTCCTTCTGATAGCTTCCTTTAGCTTCTTCAATGTCTGCACATAGTGGGCATTGTTTATTGTTGTAACTCCCGGATGGTGACATGACGATCAGCTATGATGAGGTCCTTCACTCGTTGCCTATTGGCATCTGTCACTGCAGTTGTGGGTCTTCCACTTTGTTGTCTGTCCGACACTGAACTTTCTCCCTCTCGGAACTTCTTCATCCATCTTCGGACATTACTGGTATCGATTGTGGCAGCTCCATACACCGCCAGGAGTCTTCTGTAGATTTCTGGAGTTTCACATCCCTCTTTTTCCAGGAATTCAATTACGGCTCGCTGCTTTCCTGTCATTCATGACCTTCATTTCCGATTCTGATTTTTTTCCCCCACATTGGTAACATATCATGAGCACATGTCAGTGCAGTTTCATTAAAACCACTTCAAAATTTCAAAAGTTATTAAGGAAGAGGATGCTCCTTGTATATGTGCAAAGTCGGTTTATCTAGAACATCAACATTAAGTGAAGCTTGACTAATTATTGAAAACCTGTGATAGCTTAATACTTAATGACCTTAATTAAGCAATGATTGACTAAACGAGCAGATAAGTAATAAGTCGGCACTCACTCAAACTTCAACGTTTTATTTAGTCCTCCAGGCACTAGTTAGCACAATTTGTCATATCACTTGTAGCGCGACACACTCTTCACATACATATATCAAACTTTGTAACGCTGTAAAACAATCAATTTCTAATAAAGTCGAACTTCACAATGAGAGACTCAAAATATCAAATTACGAGAGTTGCACCGATAGTAATGCAAAGTGGGCATAACTTTTTTATTAACTGACAGAGGTCGTTCAAACTGCACAAGTTGGTAGAGTAACTCTTCCTCTATATAGTAATCCTTCTTCTTCATTGCAGGTAAATAATGGATTTCAAGCAGAAGCAACAGGCTGTTATTGAGTTCTTGACGAAAGAAGGCTGCAGGCTGTCCGACATCCACAGAAGACTACAGAATGTTTACGAAGATGACACCATTGACAAGAGCAGTGTGCACAAATGGATGAAGAAGTTTAAAGAAGGGGACACGAATCGTCAGCGAGTGGATGAATTGATTCGCAGGGAGAGACGAGTCACAGTCCTTGAGCTTGTTGTACAACTGAACTGTGGTCATAGTATCATACAGAAGATGGTAGAAGACTTACGGTATCGGAAAGTGTGTGTAAAGTGGGTTCCTCGGCAGTTGACACTCGATTTGAAGGAGAGAAGGGCGGAAGTCTGCTATGATCTGCTGGAAGCGTTTGAAGTCAATGAAGAAACGTTTTTTTTTTCGGTCTGGTGACAGGGAATGAAACGTGGGCGTATTTTTACGATCCGGAAACGAAGAATCACTCCATGGAATGACGTCATACCTGCTCATCAAGGCCTAAGAAGTTCAAGAGCCAGCGATCAGCACAGAAAGTCACGGTGACTGTTTTTCGGGATAACATAGGTGTCATTCTTTTTGATTTTCTGAAACGTCACTGCACAGTGACCAGCAAGCGGTATATTGAGACACTCAAGAAGCTTAGAGAAGCCATAAGGAGGAAGAGACCGAGCAAGAATCTGAAAAGGATCTACATTCACCATGACAATGCGAGACCACACACATCTTTGGCAACAAATCAGGCAATCAGCAAATTTGCCTGGTCGGTGGTCATCCATCGACCGTACAGTAGCCCATATCTGGCGCCCTTTGACCTCCACATGTCCGGTTCAATGAAGGACAGTCTCTGGGGACAATGATTTGATGACACAGATGAGGCGAAAGTGGCTGTGAAGAAGTGGGTACAACAGTCCACACCTGATTATTTTCAAAGAGGATTCACGAGTTGGGTTCAACGATGGCACTAATGCATCGCCTGTGATAGAGACTATGTTGAGCAGTACCTTCCTATGGAGAAAGAGTTACGCAATTTGAACGACCTCTGTCTGTTATTAAAAAAGATGCGCCCACTTTTGCATTATTTTCGGTACAACCCCCGTATCATCTCAAAAACATTTAGCCTAAAATAGTAGATAGTTAACGGAAGTCAAATAGATAACAAAATCCTTTACAACTCGTAAGCCAGTTAGCCAGTGAACATACACCGAAGACGACCTTCTTGTCTCATCTTTTAACATACGTCACACAACCTCCGATCTCATTTATCGTTGCCAAAAGGTATTGAGGCAAGAGAGAAAATGTAAACGTTAAGTATGGAAAATGCTTAACAGAGAATGAACCAAATTTACATTGAGGCAAGAACCGAAAAAGGTAAGTTATATTAGAGTATACAACAGACTATGTTATGAATAATTCGTTAGTCAAACTGAATTTTGCAGTGGAGGGTGTAAAATATGCGCTTAAAGAAATACTGTCAGTCATCAGTTCCTTTCTCTGTAAAAGAAAGTCGAGTATAAGCATATAAAACTAAAAATGAAATACGTTGAGCAGAATAGCAACCATAAATGTGTTAAGTCATGTGCTGAATGTGTTAACTGGAGTTCGGACACTATTGAACTTTATTCCACTGACATTATACCTCACAAGGAATTTAACTATTGATACAATTTCTTCATACGTGACAATATCCGAGAACTTAACTAACATGTTAATAACTTAATGCCCGTGTTCCTTCATTTGGTAGTGTTTCAAACGTGCACATTTAAAAGAGGACACAGCACTAAATAGACATCTTTATGCGATGAATGCGGTTGCTGGAACTAAGCTAGACTGTCTATATCCTAAAAAATAAGCGTACAAGTATTCCTCGGAACTTAACTGACACATAATGGGAAAATGTCGTGACCTTTAAATGCGCGGTATCTTAACCTAGATTCGTGCAGCCAGAGGGGTAGCTAGATTCCAGAACCAGGTACTCTGAAGGGTCATGAAATCTATGCTCGGCTAGGTGTTCAACTACAAGCCAATTTTTTCTAGAAAGCTGATGCAAGTTTTTTTTTTTTATCCTTTTACTTCACTAGCAAAAAATTTCTCCATGACAAAAAGAAAAAAATATATCATAAAATAAAATATAAAATATGAAAAAAGTAGATAGAAAGAAAACTGAACCCTCTTGAATTGTAAAAAATGAATCACATTCTCTGAATTTGCTTGATAGCCGCTGAATAGCTGATTCCTTATCACTGGAAGCAAAATAACTCCCAACCAGCACAAACAAAACTATTTATGTTTTTTAGCTTATTATTCTGGTTCCTTTCTGTGGACACACGCAATGGTATCGAGGAATTATTGATGTCGCATTTCGACTCCTTCTACTCCTCGTCTTCGGTTATACTTTTTCTCAATCTTTAATCCCGCATTCTCCTTTGCTGGTGCTCGGAGTTGGCCTTTGAATCACTTGGTCAACAGCCAAACTCCTCCTTTTTCAACTCAGAAAACTAGTCCTAAGATTTCCACTGACAAACTCTTTTTCTTCCGCACGAGCATTGTAAAATTAATTCTATCAACCGCAAAACAATGGGCAGGAAGAATCTGAAAGATCTCTCTCTCTCGCACGAGGATTTCCCTTTAGTGCTACAGTATCTTGTAACGCCTAAAGGGATACTTTTAACTAAAATGTTCACATAGGAACACTTCTTTATAGGCAATTACTTATCTGGAAGTTTTTCAAAAGCAGCTTAGCATTTCAGTCACTTACCAGTGACGAACAGTGTTTTAGGCTTCTCTGAAACTGCGCCTTCACTTCTCTTTCTAATGTTTTTCCAATTATCCGGAAAAAATAAAAGCATTTTTCTCTTCCCTGGCGTTTAACACCTTCTAGTCCTGTACCGATGTGGAGAGAACCAATTGATTCACCTCACGAAGTAATTTTTTTGACGTAGAACTACGGCTTTCTTCGCGCTCGGTAAGGGGTAATGTCGAGAGCAGGGATGCAACGAAAATATGTCCGACTTTGAACGCTTATATCTTCGAAACTAATGATCATAAATAATACATCATTAGATAGTTCATAGAGTTTCATCTATAATAAAATAAGTTTCAACCATTCATCCCTTAACCCTTCGATACAGTAGCGTTGGAAATTTAAGCTAAATTTCGCGTGATTTTGTTTTGCCGCCCCTCGGTTTAAGGTTGATAACTAGTGAATAGATAATGATGATAGCGATAACCTCAGCTACGGAATGCGTAGCTGACGGTCAGTTCTAACGGATGTATGTGATAAACCGAAATAAAGTGGATTTAAAATTTATTTATTTTTTAAATAAAAGAGAATTTGGAGACGAAAATTTAGAAGTGCCGCGAAAATCCAGGGAAAATTACTGTAAAAATCAACTAAAGTTAAAGAAACAGCTAGAGGAGAACGAGAGGAATCCGAAAAGGCCCCTAAGTTATTAACAAAAAGGTGATGGAAATGCAGGGAGCGTTAAAAGTCAGCGCGCCAGGATGCGTTTGACCCGAGTTCCATTCTAGAGCCACAACCTTCCACTTCAACTGCACAAATTGAGCCTGAACAGCAAGAACAGATGGAGACTGATGTCATCGATCCAAATTTTCACACCGAGCATGGAATACCAATATGCGTCGTCAGTCATCACAACTTTTTTTTTTTTTTTTTTGATTGGAGGTTTAACGACCACCGTGAGCAACTCAATGGGCTATAAGCAGTCGCCCGTCCCTATTTTAGGGTCACTGGTTCCAGGGAAGGGAGAGAGCCAGTGCTGTAAGACAAACACAACATCCATGCCTGACCGGGATTCGAACCCGGACCCCTTACGGACGAATGATCAGAGGCCAGCGCCTTAGACCACTGCGCCACCGGGGCGGCCATCACAACTTTGCTGGGTAATGAATGTATTGCGTCTCAAACCTTTACACCGCCGATGTATTCTGAATCTGGACAAGAACAAGAGCATCAACAACAAGAGTACGTTAGGCCCGAGACGTATCGCCGAATTTACAACAAGGCAACTAAAAAGTTTGAAAAATTGTTTTTGAAGAACGATATCTTCAGAAAGAACTTTAGCAATAACTACTGACAACGATGATACTTCTTCTAACAATAATTTATAATCAGCATAAGTTACTATGAATTCTGTATAGTATAAGTAGCTTTTAAGTAACCTAGGCAGATGGCATTACCTGTACCGTCTAAATTGCAGACCACAGGGAAATGTTAAACTCTCTCGCAAGTTTGGAATTAGTAACATTCCTGATGGCGCTGCGACAGCTAGCTCGCCAGTAACCGGAAACCACAGTTTTTCACTCGGACAGATTCGGTCCAGGGACCTGTAAGGATCTCCCCCCCCACGGGAACAGTACCTTACACCCTTCGATCATAGCCCGTGTGTGTGACGTGCTATGGCCGATTGGGGAAAACAAATTTTCAATAATTTTTCTCATCTCGTGGCCGGGAGATCGTCCGCCAACGCGAGATTTCGGGACAAAAGTTCTTTATTTGGTATCTAAGAAAAGAAATTGGTACACATGCACATTGATAGTATGAGGGTTAAGTAATTGAAGTAAAAAATTTCTTTCGTTTTATTTCTTGAAAATTTTATATCTGTAAAAAAAAAAAAATAAAAAAATCAGAAGGGCACAGTGGCAACTGTTCCGCAACCTACAACGTAGGGCTATGTCAATTGTCCACCGCTGAATACTTTAAGAACGTAGAATTCGTGAGATAGTGCCACGAAACTATCTCACGAATTCTACGTTCTTGATAGTTGACGTAGTTCTACATTGTAGGTTGCGGCACAGTTGCTACTGCGACCCCCTTTGAGTTTTTGAGTTATCATGTCTCATGCCGAATAATTTCAGTTTTGCTTTTTTAAAAAGTGTAGTATACGAGTATATTAGGTAAAGTATTTATTATAATGAAAGACGAAAGTAGCTTTCATAAATTCCCCAAAATAAAAGTTGAAAGAGTTTACAACAACGTCCATTTTCTAGTGGCTTGCTTGCTCTGCAGCGGGACTGAGCCCCTCCCATCCCCTTGCTAGCTACAGCCAAAGAATATAAAGCATGAAGAACGCCAACTCTCATAGAGATAACGTTAAATAGGCGGCAACAGCGCCACCACATCTTAAGAGGTAATATGCTCTGCGGGAAAGTTAACATTCAGGAGCAGAACACTTTAGGGGGACTACGGCAGTGAAGCTTTTCTTTGATCCACGATGGTTTCCTTCGATCTGATAACTATTTGCTTAGAGCAGTTTTTTGTTGTTGTTGCTGTTTTCTGATATCCCGCCTATCCCTTATTTTGGTGAGAAAAATATGCAATAACATTAGTATTACTAATTAAATTAAATTTTAGCAAATGTTATAGTTAGACCTAAGGATCCGTACAAAAAGCAGACATTCGACATTCCCTAGTATTTGGCATTACTGAAAATGTTTCTGGAAAATTGAAGAACAAGCAAAAGCCTTAACTAACCCGATTGGCGTAACAAAACTAACATATCCCAATTTGCGAAGTGATTATGCTACCGAGAAGGTAACAATCACGTGTTGTGAGTAGCTCGGCTGACTGTTCTTTACCCAAAGAATTGAAGTCAACAGAAACACGCATGCGCAGTCTGCTCCGGCATCAGCCTGTATGTTGGCTTCTGTGCACTGCATTTTAACTCTTATGATATGACGGCGCTAGTTACGTCTCGCCGAGCCTTAACTTCTCCACAGTTAGATATTCTTTACTGCAGCCTTGACTGCAGCGGGATTCAATCACAGTTCTTCATTGCGGGTGGTAACCGCTCGTTGAAGGGCAGGGTATGAAAGATTTTTACACCGTTGTGTCCTAACTTCACTCAAGCAAGGCGCAGTCTTAACCTTCCAGGTGGCAAGCACGCATATATAAGTCAGAGATTTCTGTGCACAAAGCGACGACGATGCAATAATACGTTCATCGAAAACCTGTCCAAAAGCAGTGAGAACGCAATATGACCTCGAAAAATTTTCAGACTCATAGTGGTGAAAACGCATATATATATATATATAAGCATCATAACGACGACGAATACTACAGAAAGACAAGACGCTTTTAGCGGAGTCTCCTGTTACACATGTAACAAAATTTCACATTGACTCTTCCAAAACTCCTGCCACCTGAAGGGTTAAATATGGCAGTGGGAACTTAGATAGAAGTTCATTGATTACATATATTCATAAGTACAATAACGATATACTTCAGCGACCTATTTGGTTTGAGACGCGTTGGGGAAAATTTTTAAGTGGTGTAACATTTTTAGATAACAGTGCTACTGGTTAGCACTGTGGACCATGGCACAGGGCCGTAGCTACCGGGAGGGCAGGGAGGGCGGTTGCCCTCCCAGAATGGTCATTCCAAGAGCGTAAATTCATGCCCTGAGAGATGTAAAAAAATAGATATTGTAATTGAAAAAGAAAGTTACACCTTTCAATATTTTCTTCTTAAAGACTTTAGTTAGTCTCATACAGTATTGCATTCAGTTAACCAGGGTACAGAGTAACAACACTGTGAGGTGTGCACTGTGGCGCACCCAGGAATTTTTGTTGGAGGGGGCTGTATGTATATATATATATATATATATATATATATGAAGAGACAGAAGCAAAAAAAGTTTTTGTCTCATACCAAGTACAACATAGAAAAGGTTATGTATTGACCGGTGTGAGTAAAAAGAGAAAAAAATAGAACAACTGAATGTAGAAAGTGTCGAGAATACTGAGCCTTGGCTTTATCAAGGACCAGCAAAAACTCTGCATTTTCTCACTTCCACAAAGACCTATTTGGAAATGGGTTTTTGCAAAGTCATAGACGCAAGTAATAAGCCCACCAAAAAAATTTTTAAAAATATACATATGTCATGACCTCCGCAGAGTTGTATGACCAAGCTTTAGTTAACAATTTAGCTTGCATCCATAACTTTCCTGGCCCGACCCATGCTCTTCATCTGTTACTATTAAACAGAAAGAAGGTGATTATCGAAAACTCAAGTTGTAAGAGTGACATAATTAATCAGAAATAATGTTCAGCAATAACAAATTGCCAAGTTCGCCTGAGAGAGAATTTAAACCTGAATAGCAATACAAAAGTATTACAAATTCTTAACATTGCAATAAAAAAGGAAATATTAATTTTTTCTAAAGCACAGATTCTTGAAAGAAAACTGGATTATAAAACCCCCTACTCCACAACTTCTGACAACACAAAAACGAGAATAAAATAAAGACAATAATAAACTAAATACGTGTGTGTTAAACACTAAATAATTTTTTGACACTATGTTAGACACTAAGTCATTTTTTGAACATGTAAAATAATATTTTGGAATGTTTAATTTGTGACACGTCACTCTTAATCTATTTGGGGATTTGGGAAAAGGACAACATGTAATAGAAGACACTACTTACTTGTTACTTGTTACTTGTACCAATAGGTGTGTGTGGGGTGGGGGGGGGTACTAAATTGACCCAGCACCGTGACCTAAGGTCTATTGTGCATCTCCAGCCCTAATCTCGAAAGAGACCAGATGCACGAGCAAAAGCTAGAATGCTCTTGACTGGTATTAAAGAGAGATCACTTGGTCTCAAGTTGTGAGTACCAAAGTGTTCAAGCCTGAGTACTGCAAAAAAGTCACAGTCACAAAGAAAATGCAAGGAAGTCTCCTCTTCCAGATGGCATTCTCTACAAAGTGGATCCTCTTTCACCCCTATCAAATTAAGGTGCCTGTAAAGACGACAATGTCCTGTAAGTAGACCAACAATCAGTCCAACATCCTTTTTTGGCAGTTTAAGGAGTTCCTTAGCCCTATGAGGCAAGGGTCCTTGATTAAGTTCCTTTGCCTGCCTCTGACCCCTGGTAGCATGCCAGAGATCAAGCTGCTTAGTCCTCAGCAGCCTTTTAGTTAGTCCTCTGGCCACACCAGAGGCGAGCCCTAATGCAGGGTCTGGACCATAAAAAGCCTGCTCTGCCCCCTCTTTAGCAAGAAGGTCAGCTTTCTCATTACCTTCAAAACCCCTATGTCCTGGAACCCAGAACAGTTGCACTTTGTTCCGGTTTGCTAGTTCAGTTAGGGTCTTGAAGCCGTTCCAAACAATTTTGGATGAAATGCGGCACCGACAAAGTGCCAGTAAAGCCGCCTGGCTGTCTGAACAAATCTGGATACGCACATTGTGATACACTTTGATCAGACATTCCGAGGCTCATGCTAGAATAGCATACACCTCAGCTTGGAACACGGTAGCATGCCTTCCAAGGCTTTGGCATGAACCATAACCTCTGGATAGGCAATATTCCCCTGCTCCAACTCCTACGTTTGTCCTGGAGCAATCAGTAAACCAAACAGTTTCACCGCTGCACCCAGGGACAAAGGACATTTCCCATTCACTGCGACTGGGAAAGTTCACACTGAATGCTTTATCAAAATGATATTTTACTAGCATATTGTCGGTTCCCATTTGAAAGATGGGCTCCTTACAAAAATACTCCTGAATAGGCTTGGTATGGCTGCCGACTCACAACGAGGGTCTCCACATGCCATTGCAGTATAATCTGTATGCCCCCATAATGGCCTCACCCTCAATATGAAGGTGAAGTGGCAGAATATCAAGAAGCAACGCCAATGCAGCTGTTGGAGTAGTTCTCATTGCTCCTGATATACCTATGCAGGCCAGCCTTTGTAACTTTTTAAGTTCAGCCTGCACCGTGCAGAGGTTAACTCTGCGCCATCACACCGTTGAGCCATAAGTGACCATAGGTCTGGTGACCATAGTATATATCCAGTGCAAGATCCTCGGATTGAGACCCCAGGTTTTGTCAATAGCACCTCTACATGACCAGAACACTTTCGTGGCTCTGGCAATACAGTAATATAGGTGCTGTTTCCAGGTTAGGCCTCTGTTCAAAATGACTCCCAGGTACTTAACCTGTGTACTGAGAGGAACTGTTTTCCCAAAGAGAGAAATATCTCCAAGGTCTCCAAGATTCCTCTTTCTAGTGAAAGGCACATGGGTGGTTTTGTCAGGGTTTACTGATAGACCAACCTTCCTGCACCAATTCTCAACAAGTCCCAGTGTTCTTTGCATTACGCTCAAGACTGTTTTAGGGAATTTTCCCTTGACAATTCTGGCCACGCGTCATCTGCATAGCCAAAACAGTCGCAACCATGCCCCCCAGGATCCTTAGCAGTTCATCCACCACCAGGCACCACAACAGGGGAGAGCAAACTCCTCCCTGAGGGCAACCCCGGCAGGTGGAGACTGACAGAGTCTCCCCGAGTAGGGAGGCCACGACCGTTCTGCTTGTGAGCATGGCCTTAATCCATTGACAACAGGTTCTATCAACACCATGTCTTTCCACAGCTCCCACAATGGTCTCCGTAGAGACCCTGTCAAAGGCACCTTCAATATCAAGGAAAGTGGCTTATGCCACCTCCTTAAATTCTAGTGCCTTCTCCAGGCAACAAACAATGCCATGGAAAGCTGCTTCTGTTGATTTGCCTTGTTGATAGGCAAACTGAAATTTTGAGAGGGGTTTAGGAAGTAAAACCACCTCTCTAATATGCCTATCCACCATCCTTTCAAGAGCCTTGAGAAAGAATGATGTTAGACTAATAGGTCTAAAGGCCTTTACCTCCTGGTAATTTGATTTACCTGGCTTGGGAATAAATATTACCCTAGACTGTCTCCAAGCACTTTGTATATAACCAAGAGCAAGACACGCCCGATAAATTTTGCACAAGAGTGGAGTAAATATCTCCAGTCCTTGCTGCATCAACATGGGAAAAATTCCATCACAGCCAGGTGATTTAAATGGTTCAAAAGAATTAATGGACCAATTAATCCAAGAATAATTGACCACCTTCCTGGCAACCCTCCAGTCCTCCTTTTTTGCACGTCGGTGCTCAAGGCCAGCTGTGCGTACGCCAGTGGGGTCAATTATACTTGAATCTGGAAAGTGTACACCTAGCATTTCTGTTAGTGTTTCTTTACCAGTTTTTGTGAAGCTCCCATCAACCAATTTGATGGTGTTCAGGCAATTCGCATTGTCCTTAGCCATGATTTTCATAAATCTGGCAGTACTGGGAGTATCTGAAATACTTCCACAGAAATCTCTCCAAGAGGCTCTTTTTGCCGCTCTAATTGCTTTGTTGTACTGTGTGAGGGTAGTCTTATATACCGTCCACTCACCAGTACGTTTGGCTTTATTAAAAAGCCTTCTAGTTTTGCCTCTAAGACTTCTAAGCTGTTTATTCCACCAAGGAACTTGCCTTGGTAAGCTAGCAGTCTTGATCTGACAGTTTTGGTGGTAAGATTCGAGAATAGACCGTTTCAACTGGTCAACGGCTAACTCGAGATCTAACACCGAGCGCATGTTAAATTTCATGCCACCAGTATGTGCCGCCAGATCTTCCCCGAAGCCAATCCAATTGGTCCTCCTGGGATTTCTGACTTGCACCAGCTGTTGTCTTACATCGGCAACTGAAAAGCAAAGATATCTATGATCAGACAATGAAGGTTCACTAGATACATGCCATTTAATAACGCGGTCAAACATGTTAGCACTACAGAGGGTGAGGTCAATGACTTCACTTTTATTAGAAACAATAAAAGTGGGCTCATTGCCTCGATTAAGAATATAAAGTTTAGTACTTACCAAATATTCCAAAAGGTTGTCCCATCGTCTGTTGCAGTCGCTGCTCCCCCACATGATATGGTGAGCATTGGCATCACAGCAGACGATGAAGCGTCTTCCACCTGACTCACAGAAGTGGACAATGTCTCTTACCTCCTGAGAAGGAGGTGGTTCAGGTTCATCAAATGGTAAGTATGCAGAGACGGCAAACAGCTCTTCTCTGCCACTATCAGATGACATAAAAAGTTTAATCACGGTTGTGTCACCTGTGATAAACTCAGGAAGTGGCATAGCATGATGTCTTTTGCTCACCAGTATACAGGTCCTTGGTCTCCTACTTGATGTATTATAGGAGACGGTAAAGACTGCTCTTTGTAAACCCAGGATCTTCACATTATGTATCCATGGCTCCTGAATGAAAGCCAGATCAACATCCTCCGCAGCCAGTCTGCAGCACAAAGCAGCAGATGCAGACCGACTATGGTGAAGATTGATCTGGATACATTTAATGCAGTTCTCCATTGTGAGATAGCCATGGAGACTAAGTGGTAGAAGGATCAGCCGGGTCAGAATCCACCCGGTGGGTGCTGGAATCCAGCTCCACACCTTCATGAACACCACCCAGGCCCATCACATTCACCTCCTCAATCCCCGCCCCCCCCCCCAACCACAACTGGACCTGAGTCCTTCCCTGCTTCCAGACCATGGCCAGGGGAAGACAATGCAGTTGTTTCTGGCTCCACAACTGCAGAATGAGGCTCTTCCATTTCTGTGTCCTCCTTTGAAGTGCTAGGGCCCTGAGGGTCATGTAGTACTTTAAATTGACCCTCATCGACCCCAGTGTAGGCAGTGAACCTGGCTTCAACAATGGCTTTGGCCGATTCTCTGTCTACCTGGAAAATCCACCTGACGGCCTTAGGATCCTGTACCCGATCCAACACCATCCAGTGGTTTGTGTGCAAACTGCTGTTGTAAGCACACAACCTCCTGCAGAGGACATTTGGATCCTTGGTCCAAATATCCCTTGTCCTATAGGCAACCTTGATCGGTTTCGGAAGATCACTGGTCCTCATCACCTTGAGCCCAGTGCCCCTCAAAACCTTATAATTTTTTTTAAAGGCTGATGTTAGCCATTGCCCTGTTCTCTCGTTCTCACAAAGGTAAACAAGAGCTCCAGAGTTCAGGTAAAAGCTCTTGATGCGCGGTAGAGGCTCTCCTACTTGAGAACCATCTACCCGCCTGAAAAGCTCCTCCTGAATATTCCCAACCTCACTGTCATCAAGCCACTCGTTCGGGAAATTTTCCTTCACGATGGCCATCCTAACAGTGGAGACAGCCTCACCATAAGTGCTGGGACGAGACTCGTCCCTACTCCTTTTGGTCGGCTTCCTCACATCTGGAGAAGGGGTAGAGAGAACAGATCTCTGCCTCTTGCCTTTCTTGTCCATCACCGGTGGAGAAGTATCTACAGATGTGGGTCCCACTGAACTCGACTCCTTGTCAGTTTGACCCTTCATCTGCCTTGCGTACTTCCTCCTGATGTTGCGCTTAGCAGTCTTGCTAAGGCGCTACCCTTCCTTGCTGCTACCAGCGTCACTAGCAACCACAGACTCTTTTGGCAACCCGGTATTACCTGCTGCCTCCAGACGTCTTGTTTGCTTTTGCGAAACAACTTCCCCGCCTTAGCCTGAGAGGTGTTCCCAGAGCAACTGGGCCTCACCTCAGGATCAACAGATCCCGGCCTTAGCTGGGAAGATGCTGCTTTTTTAGGTTGGGTACTGACTAAGTCAGACCCTAACCCAGGGTTTGTTGTGTCCAAAAAAGTTTCCATATTTGGTCCCACGAAACTGGAGGAAAATAAAAAGTCCCCACCCGGTAATCCTCCTATCCCGGGTGGAAGGCTAATTATGACCGGGTTTCGCCTGGTGCCCTGAAGGGATCGTTAACGATACTGATATTTTACTACCTCAGTACCATTCAGCCCTCAGCACGATACCTCACACCTTGGCTTAGGTAGACCAGAGCTTCAGTTAGCCTGCATGTTTCGGACGCTCCAAAAAGAGGAGCTACTGTGAATCACAGCACCTAATCCACCTGTTTCCACCACCCCACGACGAGGACGTTGAGGTTGGTTTTCTGGGGGGCTAGAAGACACTATGTCAGACACTATGTAATTTTTTGAACATGTAAAATAATATTTTTGAATGTTTAATTTGTGACGTACGTCACTCTTAATCTATTTGGGGCTTTGGGAAAAGGACACCATGTAATAGAAGACACTATGTAATTTTTTGTACATGTAAAATGATATTTTTGAATGTTTAATTTGTGACGTACGTCGTACTTAATTTCCTTGGAGGGGGCTTAAGCCTCCAAAGCCCGCTAATGGGTGTGCACATCACAAATCCATGAAGGGAACTTTCCAAAACAGTGGATGGAGGCATAGAAAACAATATGCAGACATGCCTAACCTACATGACCTTTCCGAACATGTCGTTGGGATGAAGAGCTAATTAATCATTTGTGCTCTGTCGTAGAAAGTTCTCTGAGTGTTTAACTTTGAACGGACTTTCTTCAAGCCCTACTCCTATAGCTTCTTCCTATTACAAATTTTGAAGATGACAATGGCGTATTCCCGTATTTCTTTCATACTTCTTCCTATTGTTACGTCCACTATCCGACACTCATTCGTTCTGCGCTGGTTTGTTTTTCGTTCTGCATTTCCGTGGTGTTGTGTCGTCGGGGTTCACATAACGCTTACGCTTTAGTTGGTATTTACAACGTGTGGTTCTTGGGTACTTACCTAGTTTTTTATATTTAAAAAAAAATTATGTCAAAAACCTGAAGTGCGATTTTGGAACGATCATAATCCTTTCCTATAACGGCGGTGTGTGAGAAACTAAAAAACCACGTATTATTTGAGTGGAACTCGAAGGGGCGTAATTTCAAGTCTCACCCTCCCAAGTAATAAAAGCTTGCAACGATCGTGACATGGCATCTATATCTACATAATCAGTTTCTTTCCAGCTGCTTGTTTCTCCTTACTGAGGCTTCTCTCTGTGCGTGTGTGTGTGTGAGACGATAGTGCAGCATTTGGATGACTACAGTGCGGTTCGTCAAAACTGTAGTTTAGTTCGTTCAGTGATGCGCCACTCGTGAACGATTCGTGTACAACGAATGACTCTTCACCGTGAATGGTTCGCCCTTACTGCTGCGAATGATCGCTCCATATGCCGGTGCTGCGACACCCACTAAAATCGCGGCACGTTATATTTCTGCAGCCCCAATGGGTTCGGAAACGAATTCCTAATAAGAAATGCAGTGTCCAGAATTAATTGGTGTCAACGGTTACGCGAGAGGGCAATGAACAGTCGCCTAGGAAATAAGGTGAAGCTTAAACATGGTAATGAAATGTGAATGCCATTTATTTGAATGATATGTTCGCGACAAGCGGAATTTTATCGTAAATAATGAATGTAACAAATATGCTCCGGCCGGCTCGTTTGGGCAGTTTGCCAGTTCCCGTTTCGGCCTTGCAGGCGATTTGGAGTAAAGAATAATTTGCTCAGTGAATCTAATGAGACAATCGGGAGTGGAAAGTGAATGAGCATTCATCTGAATGAGCATTCATGAATACCACTTTTGGGTGAATGATGGACTGCCAAGAAAGACTGACGTATGCCATCACTGTTCATATCCTAATTTCAAGTTGAAGACGTGAGATGTACCGCTCACAATGCGTTGATGTTGACGATAACAATCGATGCAGCATGGCTTTTTGAGACGGTTACTTAACGGTAAGAAGTTCAGTTCATCCAGAGAACGGCAGATGAGACGCATGCGCAATATAAACTATAAGTGCTATTTATTTTTGAAGGGGCCTGTAGCTATAGGGCTTCGAGCGTTTCAGTCCTCGTAACCCAAGTATTTAAAGTGTACATAAATTTACACTGCAAATTTTAGAATAAAACAATCAGAATAATGAAAGAAAAGGGAAAGATTGCATATATTTCAAAAATGATGTTTTATAGACTTCGTGGTAGTCAAGTATGAGATCAGTCTATATTGATGGGAGTAATCTTTGTGAGAAGGCTAAAGTATCTAACCGTGAATCGTTGATTATACAGCTAGTAACTTTCCCTTTGCTTATAGCGCCACATATTGCATTACTGTAAAATACACGCCAATTCACCAGCTTCTTGTAGAAATACACTAAATTTGATAAACATGCTTAATTTTTCAGACACAGAAAGAAGTGCAAAGCGTACGAAAAAAGAAACGCATTTATTCTTGGGAAAGAATGAATAAAGCGTTAAAAAATAATGGTCTGATTGTAACTAGTGGTCAGGTAAGAAGCATTATCACCAATCATATTCCCACTGGAGGACGAAATCACGAACAAAATTAACAAACGGCTCTTGAGGATGAATAAATTTCACCGAAGATGTTTCGAAAGAGCGTATAATGTGGCACGCCGCTTGACATTTATGCGATATGGATTTATATCTCGGAATTTATCATCTCCGTTGCAGACGAAATGATAGCGGAAGGTAAGTTGACTCACGCTATCACTAAATACACAAAGAAACCACTGATTAAAGATATGATTCGGAAGGAAGCAATTTCGTGAAACAGGCAAGGTGTAAGGGAAACTATATGAATCAGAATACTCGCAAGGTTGGTATCCAACCAGGAACAGATGTCAGATATAGCATATTATTTCGTATTCTGTATCTCATGTTTAAGTATGTCGGCAAAGCGGGGGAAAGATCAGAAAAACAGTGGTGTCAGGACTGTTAATAGATGACGGGAGCAAAATCAAGACATAGGGAGCAAAATCAAGACATATTTTACATAATATCGTCATACTCTTACTCGGAACCCTGCCTGAACCGTCACGACCACGAGTTGCTACTGTTGAAACAAGCTGTTCTTAAAACTGCTGCTCCAAAGTTCTGATATTTGCTTCGCAATTGAAAATTCAGTTACGGATCACTTGCTTTCTATCCATTGCTCCATGTTACTGAGTGTGGCTTTCGTTCATATATGTAAATCATCAAGAGGCGATGTTTCAGCCTATATTGAAATTGTATTCATAACAGCGGGACACCGACAGGAGTAGTCCAGCAGGTCCGAATACTTCCTTAGAATAATAACACTAACTTTGAAGATGTGTGTTATGAAGTATTACACGAAAAGTGGTGGGAGCCCAAAGAGACTTGATTTTGTGCTATTAAAATAACTCATTTGAGTATTACACTTCTTTATGAACGTGACAAACTCTATATGAAACGGTTCCCCAGACATTAATCGAAGCGTACGGACAAAGAGTGATACGTATGAGCAAAGTGCTTACATGAGGTGAGAGTTACGTTAATGCCCTAAGGCAGAAGTTTTTAAGTCTTCATCTTAAACTGTCCTCAAGATATTAGTCAAAAACATAAGACAGACACACAAAGTGCAAACATGGTGGTGACAATTACGTTCGGTTGTTAAAAGCCATTCGCAAAGTTTTAAATCTATCTCAAACGGTTCCCGAGATATTTACCAGAACCAGGCGGATGCACTGAGAAAGTGGCAGACGGACAACATAACATAGTCCTTGCGTTGTGTCTGGTGTAAGTGTTTCTTGCTGTCCCTGACTTCTCCTTCCAGTACTCGGCTGACCTTGTGATGTCTGGTATAGAGATGAGTTCGGGCTCAATTTTAGGAGCCCGGGCCCGGCCCGCTTTCTTTGATTACATGTGTTTGCTGAGCCCGGGCCCGGATTCTTGGAAAATGTTGCTTATCAAGGCTTGCATTTATGCATTATACATTGGCCAAAGATATGGCCCAAGTAAGGATTTTTAATAAAATACAAAAAATGGGAATGTGATTTTTTCCCAGTTTTTCGATACCAAACCTCCTTAAACTAATCCTTGCTTGGTCCATAGCTTTGGACAATGCATAATGCAAATCTTGCTAAGCAAAATTTGTCGTGCAGTGGCAGCTAGCTTAGGAAATTGAAAATCCTTCCACCATGGTAACAAATCCACAATGAAATTCAACACGTGTAATTCAACCGGGCTCGGAATTACACGTGTTGAATTAATTATACTAATGAAATTTAAGACGTGTAATTCCGAGCCCGCGCCCGGGTTTTTCGGTAGTTAATAAATTCTGTGCCCGTCCGAGCCCGAGCTCATCTTTAGTCTGGTACAGTGAAACTATCCATGCATCTTTCTTGGTGAATCTACGCACCACTTTTTGTTTCCGTGGACCTATTTCTTGCTTCTCCGTTTCCTTTAAATGCTTTAACAATCTATTTCGTTTCGAACATATCTAGTATCACTTCAACTACTTCTCTTTCTAGCACTGGGCTGACGTTCTGCTGTCTGGTAGTGTAGATAATCAATGAATCTTTCTTTGGTGAATCTACGCACCATTTTATTTGTTTCTATTATTATATTTTTTGCTTCTGCGTTTCCTTTAAATAGTTTCATAACACATTTAGTTTTGTTATAATATATTTCGTGTTGATAGGCACGTACAAACATGTATATAGTATTACTTCAAGCGATTCCTATTATCTTATCTTCTCATTCCTGAACCACAGTTAGTTTCATTCATACAGTGGCACACTTCCACAATAGATGTGTGTGTGTGTGTGTGTGTGTGTGTGTACATTTATTAATAATTTTTGCTGACGTCTAATTCCTTTGTTCCCACTGTTTCTATTTCAGAGTTGTGCGCTTTTTAATTTAACAATTTTTTTGACTTTCTCGTGCCAATGAATTTTTATGTCAAATGCCAAAATGAAGCGAAAATAAGCAAAGGAGGTAGACAAGGATGTGGGCAGTCACAGCTTCTCTTCAACGTTTACATTGAGGAAGCCATGAAAGATTTTGCTGAAAACAATGGCAAAGGAGTAAATGTCAATGGCAAGATCTACAGCACAATACAATTTCCTGATGACTTTGCAGTAACAGCAGATAATGAAAGGGACTTACAAGAGTCATTAGAAGAATTAGATTCTTGAAGATAAATGCGAAATGAATATAAATGTGAAAAAAAAACAAAAAAACCCAAAAGTAATCAACTGCACCAGAGACAGAAAGCAAGAGATGGATATCATATTAAAGGGGGAAAGAATAACTCAAGTTAATGACTTCATTTATTTATGTATCATTTTTACATCCGATGAAAGAAATGTAAAAGATGTGAGAACTAGGATAGCACAAGCAAAGGATGCTTTCATTAAGAAACAAGGACTGTTAACATCCAAATCCATCTCTCTGGAAAGAAAGAAATTTTTATAAAAACCTTTATATGGAATGTAACAATTTATGCATCTGAAACTTGGACATTGCAAAAACAGACAGGGCAAAGCTACAATCATTTGAAATGCGGTGTTGGCGAAGTATGATGAGACTTGCTTGGACAGAAAGAATGACAAATGTGGAAATGTTAAAGAAAAAAAGCTCAAGAAAAACAAGAAATATTAAGGACTATAGAAAGAAGAAGAGACAGCATGATAGACCACAACATAAGACACTTGGAGTGGTGTACCAACTTGATTGCAGGTAGAATTGAAGGAAAAGCTGGAAGAGGACCTCCAGAATTCAATATATGAGTCAGATAACAAGAGGAAGACCCTACCGGAACATCAAACTTGTAGCTCAGAAAAGAATTCCTTTGTGGATGATGACCAATGCCACCCACCAACCTTAGGGTTGAGGAGAGAGAAGTTAAAAGATACTATTCAGAAGCTCGAAGAGCGTTTTTTATCCTCATGTAATCAATCATCAACTGCTTTAGAAATATCTAATTCAAAGGGTTTCAATCCGCAGCTTCAATTAATTAAAGAAATAGTCCTTCGATGAAATAAAAAATTATGTAACGAATTGCACATATGAAAGTTAAACGTCAAAACGACAAACACATGGAAGTAGTTTCCAAAGGAAAAATGTCTTTGTCTTTAATTTTGAATACATTTCGTATAACCTTTGTGTAGGCACGAGTTGAATTCACTGTTTAGTAAAACAAAATTGTGAAGCTAATCGTGAATGTTTGATACTTCATATTCTGTTAATTTGAAGTAATGTTAAATTTATTTGCTTAAGTGGAGCCCAAATTTTCATCTGTGCAGTTTTTGTTTTTTTAATAATTAGTTACTTCTAAGGTTTTTTTTTTTTGATGTCATAGAAGAAGTGCTTTTAGTTCTAAAAAAAGTGACTCGCATATCTATTTTCTATCATCATCACAAGCGATACATATATATGTTCAGGTTTTTAGCAATTTTTATGAATAAGATTTTTAAAAATTTGCTGCGCTTCAGGGAGTAGGCGAATTCATTGAACGCACATTCATCGAAAACAAATTTATCAAACGAGCAATTTACCGAAAGACGACTTTTTCGAAAAAAAAATGAAACGAATTAATTGAAATGGAGTTTAAGACAACTGGCCACTGAACAGTTGGCTAACTGGACAAGTGCAGACACCCGTTTTAGGGGCTGTATAAAAATAGCTATAGTTTCTTGGTTTCAGATGTGCACAAAGGCTTAGAGATTAATACTTAACGCCTTAGTAAAAGGGCAAGAATACTAGTTTTTGTGTCTAAACCTTATGAATCTGAGAACGACGCAATATATGTATTTATAACATTAACATAATAAATCAAACTAATAATGCTGCGCCTTTACTTAAGCATCAAAGATTAATAATCAGGCCTAGAGTTTTTCTCCCGTCGTGCTCATATTCATAACGTTTAGGTACCAAGTCATCAAATTAGTATTATTGCGTTTATACTTAAGCATTAAATATTAACAAATAGGCCTAGGCCCAGACTTTTTAACAGTTTTTATTCGATTGTGCTCATATCCATAAGGTTAAGACACAAGGTCAAGTCAGCATTACTGCACTTTTATTTAGGCATTAAATATTAATATTAATACCTTGGCCAAGGCCTTTTAACAGTTTTTATTCCATCGTGTTCATATTTATAAGATTTACACACCAAGTCAAGTTAGTATTATCGCGCTTTTACTTAGACATTAAATATTAATACCTTGGCCTAGGCCTTTTTAACATTTTTATTCCATCGTGTTCATATTTAGAAGGTTTAGACACCAAGTCAAGTTAGTACTACTGCACTTTTACTTAGGCATTAAATATTAATACTTTGGCCTAGGGTTAGGCCTTTTTAACAATTTTTATTCAATCGTGTTTATATTCATAAGATTTAGACACCACGTCAAGTTAGTATTAGTAAGTATTATTGCGTTTTTACTTAGTCATTAAATATGGATACCTTGGCCTAGGCCTAGGTCTTTTTAACAGTTTTTATTAGATTGTGCTCATATTCATAAAATTTAGGTAGCAAGTGAAATTAGTATTATTGCGCTTTTACTTAGGCTTTAAATAATGATACCTTGGCATAGGCATAGTTTTTTTTAACTGTTTTAATTCCATCATGTTCATATTCATAAGGTTTATACACCAAGTTAGTATTATTACGCTTTTATTTAGGCATTAAATATGAATACTTTGCTTAGGCTAGGCCTTTTTACCAGTTTTATTCCATCGCGTTCATATTCACAAGGTTTAGACGCCACGCCATTTAGGTAATATTGCAGTTTTACTTAGGCAGTAAATATTAACAAATAGGCCTTAGGCCTTTTCAACAGTTTTTATTTCGTTGATCTAGTATCATAAGGTTTGGATACCAAGTCAAGTTAGCATTATTACCCTTTTACTTGGGCACTAAATATTAATCAATAGGCCTTTGGTCTAGACCATTCTGACAGATTTTGTTCAAGTAAAATATTTATTCTTAAGTAACAGCGCAATATTACTAACTTGACTTGATGCAAAGCTTATAAATATGAGCACGACAAAATAAAACTGCTAAAAAGGCCTAAGCGTAGGCCAATGTATTGAAATTTAATGCTTAAGTAAAAGCGCATTGATACTAACTTGACTTGGTGTTTAAACCTTATGAATGTGAACACAGTGAAAAAAACTGCCAGAAAAGCCTTGGCCTAGGCCATGGTATTAATATTCAATGCCTCATTAAAAGCGCAATAATACTAACTTGACTTGGTGTCTACACCTTATGAATATGAACACGATGGAATAAAAACTGTTAAAAAGGCCTAGGCCAAGGTATTAATATTTAATGCCTAAGTAAAAGCTCAATAATTCCAACTTGACTTGCTATCTAAACCTAATGAATATGAGCACCTTGGAAGGAAAACTGTTAAAAAGGCCTAGGCCAAGGTATTCATATTTAATGCCTAAGCAAAAGCGCAATAATAGTAACAATTGACTTGGTGTCTAAAGTTTATGAATATGAACACGGTGGAGTAAAAAGTGTTAGAAAAGTCTAGGCCTATGCCATAGTATTACTATTTAGTGCCTAAGTAAAAGCGCAATATTACATTGTGTTGATATTCATAATTTTTAGACTTGGTGTCTAAACCTTATGAATATCAACACGATGGAATAAAAACTGTTAAAAAGTCCTAGGCTAAGGTAATTTACATTTAACGCCTAAGTAAAAGCGCAATAATACTGACTTGACTTTGTGTCTAAACCTTGCGAGTATGAACACGCTGGAATAAAAACTATTAAAAAGGCCTACGCTAAGCCAAGGTATTAATATTTAATGCCTAAGTAAAAGCGCAATAGTACTAACTTGACTTGGTGTCTAAACCTTGTGAGTATGAACACGATGGAATAAAAACTGTTAAAAGGGCCTAGGCCAAGGTATTGATATTTAATGCCTAAGTAAAAGCGCAATAGTACTAACTTGACTTGGTGTCTAAACCTTGTGAGTATGAACACGATGGAATAAAAACTGTTAAAAGGGCCTAGGCCAAGGTATTGATATTTAATGCCTAAGTAAAAGCGCAATAGTAGTAACTTGACTTGGTGTCTAAACCTTGTGAGTATGAACACGATGGAATAAAAACTGTTAAAGGGCCTAGGCCAAGGTATTGATATTTAATGCCTAAGTAAAAGCGCAAAAATACTACCTTGACTTGGTGTCTACACTTTATGAATATGAGCACGATGGAGCAAAAACTGTTAAAAAGACCTAGGCCTGGGCCAAGGTATTAATATTTAACGCCTAAGTAAAAGTGCAATAATACTAACTTGACATGGTGTCTAAACGTTATGAATATGAGCACGATGGAATAAAAATTGTTAAAAAAGGCATGAGCTTAGGCTTATCTTTAGAGGCGGTCTACGGGGAAAGTGGACACAATTAAATCAAAAGTCTGATTCTTGTTAGACTGCTGAATGGTTTTGTTGTTATCCTACATGAAAGTGTAATCTAAGAAATAAAAAATGCAGTTTTTATAAAACGTTCCCCAAACGCTTTTGTGGCCACTTAGCCGTATTCCAATTATAGTCAAAGTTTTCGACAAAAGCTTACCCTACGATATATTATCTTTCTGTGATTTCGCTTTCGATTAATTGGTTTTCGATGAATTCACCTGAAACCCTAATTTTCAAAGAATATGCTTTTCGATGAATTCTCCGTTCGATGAATCCGCTTTCGATGAATTCACCCGAAGTCCTAATTTTCAAAGAATTTGCTTTTCGATGAATTCTCCGTTCGATGAATCCGTTTTCGATGAATTCACATAGAACCCTGCAGGTTGCCTACATGATATTGTCCCAATTAGGAAGTACTACGCAAAAGAACAACAAAGTGTAAATTGAAAATATAGTGTGAATGAAGACAGATGTTAAAATTGTTTACACCTTCAGAAACGTTTTTTTCGCTTTGCTGAAAATCATGCATTCGTTTAAAATTATGGTTACTGATACGAAGTTTATTATATTTTCAGACATTTTTCGCGACGAGCTGGAAAATTTAAAATGGACGATTACTTTTTAATCACGAAAAAACGTAGACGAGGGCCATAGTTTGCGATAATATTATTAGCGTAACCATTACTATAAAATATAAATTCATAGAATGCTGAAGTTCACGGTTCGACGCGCATTGTACATCAACAATGAATGTTCCAAACTCAATAAAACCGTTTCTATAAAACCAATTAACCTTTCGCTTTTCAAATATCTCGAGCAGCCAGAAAAGCGTGTTCAAAACGGTCAGTAGATTTATTTCCGCATTACAAGACAGAATTAACACATACCTCTACAAGGAATAAAAATATAAATCACAGATTATAAAAGCACTTTAGCACCATCGCCAAGAGATTTTCACCAGGAAAGCACTTTACGTTACGTTTCGAAACTAAAAGAATTCTCGACCGCCGTTACGTCTCGCAGCTAAATAGCATTATGGAAAAGGAAACCCTCCCTGATGGGCAAATACTTTCTTTCATCTTGTCTCCATCTGATGGCGGCCATGCTCGTTAAAGTAAGCACTCAATGGTCCTACCCCCTCTCTACCCGCCCCTCTTTTTCGACCTCAGAAGCAATCGATTTGCTCTGTAATGGTGCCATCTGAACACTGTTACTTGTGGTGCCATCTATCGTCCGAATTCTGAAAAAGCAACAGGAAACCTTGTATGCCAAATATATTTTGCGTAATATTGGCTGCCGATTCATGCTACAGGCAGGACCATACCAAGCTTTTCTTACCTGGGAGGGCGATATTTGAAATTACGCCCCTTCGAGTTCAAAATTACGTCCCTTCGAGTTCCACTTGAATAATACGTGTTTTTTTGCTTTCTCACACACCGCCATTATAGGAAAGTATTATGATTGTTCAAAAATCGCACTTCAGGTTTTTGATATAATATTATTAAAAATGTAAAAACTAGGTAAATACCCCCAAATCACAAATGGTAGTTTCTAAGTAAGGCGTAAACGTTATGTGAACGTCGACAACACAACGCTCCACAGAAAGGCAAAACGAAAAAACAAACCAGCGCAGAACGAATGAGCTCCGGATAGTGAAGGTAACAATAAATAGTAAGAAACTTTAGGGTTAAGGCTTAGAAAAATTTTGCTCAAGGTTAAACGCTTAGAAAACTTTCTGCGACAGAGCACAAATGATTAATTAGCTCTTCATCCCAATGACATGTTCGGAAAGCTCATGGAGATTACGTAATCAGGTTATTGTTTTCTATCCTCCATTCAGTGTTTTGAAAAATTTCCTTCATGGATGCAAGATGTTCACACCCAGCGTTACATTCAGAGGGTTTTTTCCGGGGTGGAATCGCAAATTTTGAGTGGGCTCAAACTTGTTATTATTTATTATTTATATATACATTAATACATAATATATTATTTATATATGCATTAATACATATAAAAAATTTCTGAAATCTACACATGCAAGTGATTAAAAATGTAAAAATGTTATACCTTTATTTTAATTCAGTAATGCACCACGGATTTCACCATGCTACGGTGGTGTAAAATATTAAGGATGCTAGTAAGATAACGCTGCTGTGCTGGAGAAAATTCCCCTCCCTAAACATTAGGAGTGGCAAAAATATTTTAGTCTTACAACAAGCGTTTTTTCTGATTATTAAGGAATCATTACAGTGTTACCTGAAAACGTATGGTACAAACCATTTCGCTGCCACTTGGTTTCAGCCCCTTTAGATTATTTAGATTAGCACAAATTAGTAAAAGAAAACAACAACAACAACAACAACAACAAAACAACAACTAATTAATCGTTTGAAATTCCTGGATTTTCTTTTTGTCACAGAGCGTAAACCACATATCGTCAGGGAAAAAAAAAATTATGCGAATCATTTGTAATAATTTGCTATCGTTAAAAATTAGGTAGCGCAAATATTTTGTTGTATTGGAAGCCCTAACGTCACGTTAGCTACATTGAGGCTTACTTAACCATATACATGGGAAGTCCGCATCCAGAAGACTGAAATAAAGCTGAATACCAGCTTCCAAAATATGATGATGTATTGCAGTGCAAGCAGCATGCCGTTGCCACAGTAAACTTAACTATGAAATACAAAAGGCTTTAAAAAGTTTACCGAATTGTGAAACAATGCTTGGTTTTCTTGTTTGCCCCTCTTGCATATATGACCAAGATGAACTGGTCTTGCATATATGACCAAGATGAACTGGTCTTTTTCTACCCTTCTGATTTTTATCCGGAGAGAGTATTGAGTAATTTTGATAGGACTTCATAATAGATTTTTTACATGGAAAATTGTTCCATTTAATAAACAAATTTACAAAAGCATTCTCATCTAGAGCAACAAATTTTTCTCTAGAGTATATATATTTTCATAACTACTTTGATTTCTTTTTTTTTTTGGATTGGAGGTTTAACGACCACCGTGAGCAACTCAATGGGCTATAAGCAGTCGCCCGTCCCTAATTTAGGGTCACTGGTTCCAGGGAAGGGAGAGAGCCAGTGCCGTAAGACTAACACAATATCCATGCCTCACCGGGATTCAAACCCGCACCCCGTTCGGATGAATGATCAGAGGCCATCGCTTAGACCACTGCGCCACGGGGGCACTTTGATTTCAGAGCTAAATTTAAAAAAAAAAGTTATTTAAAGTGTTAACACTTTGTGTGAAGTCATTTATGGCTTTAATAACAACGGAAATTCCGTTTTTTTTTTGTTTTTTTCTCGAGGTATTGTATACATTTTTGGCTGTATTGACTCGTCAGATTTAGAAAATGTAAATATACATGCCGATGGCAATTTTAGTTTTAGTGTATAAAACAGAGAAATTAATTTGATATTTAAAACAATCTTAATGCTGCTGAGATGAAGTCCATGTGAATGAGTTTTTTTTATTATATTTTTCCTCGTTTTCTTAAATTTTTAAAATTAACTTCTCCAAATTTTCATCTATAAACAAAAAAATTAGACTAAATATAAAGGGTGACCACTCAAAAACCTACGGAAGGGGGGGGGGGGGGTCCATGGATTTTCGGGGTGGGGCTAAGCATCCCCGAAAAGATGCCTGAATACATCACTGTATCACACCCCATAGTGTATGTTATTCTGTACCCTGGTTAGCTGCATGGAATACTGTATGACGGTTGTTTCGCGGGTTGTCGTTAGTTGAAAAAATCCAATCTTCCTTATCCTCCACACACAACAAAAAACTGGATTACTGGAGTTCTTCCCAGACTCCTAAAGCTAAAGATTTCGCCATTCCATTCATCAATATTTCCAGCCGGACCCTTTCCCAAGATGAAATAAAAGTTTTGGAGCTTGAACCAAAATACTGCTTCCGAACCCAAAAAGCGTCGTTTCCGAATTCGAAAGCGTAATATCACGAGTTCCAAACGACTCAAAAGATGAACTACGCCAGCTATGTTCTTCTAAATTACGATCTTGGTACGATCCTACTAACATGCCTAATAAATTTATAATTCCGAGGCCAGTTTCGATCCTTAGAAATGACCCGTCCATAATGTTGACTCTAACGGACAAATCTGGCCAGATACCAGTTATGGACGCAGAGGACTACAACAATCAAAAGCTTGAAGATTTTATCGCTGACTCTGGTTCTATAGCCCTTCAAAGGAACCCTCTAAATTCTTGGATTGCGCAGGTACAAAGAGCGGCCCGGTTACCCGCTATTCCAGAAGATCTCAGAAAAGCCGTCAGACTACCACCAGGACCTAAGATCCCAAAGCTGTTCGGAAAACTCAAGCACCATAAGCCCGGAAACCCATCGTATCCAGGAAGTCTGCACCAACGTACCATTTAGAGAAAACACTATCCAAATTCCTGCGTAGTTTTCTTCCTAAATCGGACTTTGTAATACATTCCACTATGGATTTTATAACGAAAGCCAAGCAACTCACTGTTCTACCAGGCGACATTATCGGCAGGTTCGACGTGGTTTCCCTTTACCTTTCAATAACCGTTCCGGAAGCCATCAGCACATTAAAGGAGACCATATCAAATTCAGCATTTTATATGCAGGAGACATGCCTCTGCACCTTCAAATTAATAGACTTTGTCACTAATACTAGCTTCTACAGTTTCCAAGGACATGTATATAAACAGAATGATGACACTCCGATGGGATCCTCACTTTCACCCGTCCTTGCAGAAGCAATACTTCGCCCAATTGAACGGAATATATTCTCCAGCATTACCCCATGGCCTACCACTTGGCTTCGTTATGCAGACGACGTGTTTTTTGAATGGCCTCACGGAAAAGAGACTCTTCCGACGTTCCTTGATAAAATCAATGATATGCATCCTACGATCAATTTCACGATGGAGCTTGAACACAACAACGCTTTACCTTATCTGGATGTTCTATTGAGATAATCGCCTGACAACCGCCTCGGTACACAAGTCTACTACAAACCCACGTCCGTCCCCAACCTGATGCTCCGCAGCTCTTTTTGTCCCGCAGAAAACAAAACACCTATCTTCCGTTCTCGAATCTAAAGAGCCTTCGCCGTTTCCTCCGATACCCGTTCTAGACAACACGAAATTGCAAGCGTCATCAAGTTAGCCACTGATGCAGGATATTCGTTGAATCAGATACGTAACTTTATCCAAAAAGCCCGGGTCAAACATTCTAATCTTCCTGTGCCGCAGATACGTTATTTAGACTCAATTCCATACATACCAAATGTGTCTTACAAACTAAAAAAATGCCCTGAAGAAGATGAACTTCGGCGTCGGCATCAGGTGTCTTGCATATTTATATACTATACTAGAGGGAAGTAGTGAAAAACCACCTCTCGCCTGCGAGGCAGTTGTTTATGCGATCCCCCTACAGTATCCGGACGGCTCTAAACGTTACTACATTGGAATGACCAGGCGTTCGTTTGGAATCAGAGTCAACGAACATAAAAGAGACACAAAATACGGTAAAGTAGCCACGGCACTATCCAGAGAAGTGAAATTCAAGTCCGCTACTCCTATGTGGGAAGATATAAAGAAATTAGCTACCTACTCTGCCCCTAAAAGTACAGCCATTCGAGAAAACTTGGAAATCATTACCAACAGCGATACTTGCAATGATTGCGCCTCATTGGAGTTGCCACGAATTTGGAACCAGTTCTTCAAGTAAAGCCTTTTGCCTACCAGGATACCGCGCGTGCAACCAACGTGAGGCGTCATGTCTTTAAATGAATATTACTACGTATCTATTGTTGTCAAGTCAAGTTTCCCGTTCAAATTGTTAATGCGTTCTATTTTACAGTTGCAGTTCCTGTCTAACTTCCTTGAAAAAGCCATCTGGTTGATGTGGGAAAGCTTGGAAACGCCAATGTATATACTTTCTACGCCAATAAATCGGATCACTAGTACAGTGTTACTATTTACACTTGATAATTGTTGTGAACGTCATATATTAATGTAAGATATTGTGTTCAAAATTTTTTTAAACAAATGTTTGTCAGTAAAGGTACTTGCCAATGAAAGAAAAAATGCTTGAAAATTTTGAAAATAGAAATAGCTGCTGGTTTTGATCAAAAATGAATTTAATACCAATGGTGAGATTACATAGTACAGTTTTTTTTTCAGGATCTTCAGAATCACTGAATTTAAAAAGATCTGAGGAATCATGCCAAGCAGGACCGTAGCTACCCTGGAGGGCAAAGAGAGCGGTTGCCCTCCCAGAATTGTCATTCCAGGGGCATAAATCCGTATTTCTCGGGATGTACAAAATAGAAATTGTAACTAAAAAGCAAAGTTACACCTTTTCTTTTTCAGCACGTCTTTTGTCAAAAAAGATCGTACTTATGTTACCTGTCTGTCCGCCCGCCCGTCTGAAGACACCATATCTCTGGAACTATTAGTCCTATTTGAAAAATTCTTTTCGCATTGGGAAGCTTGAAATATGTGAATGATGATCCTTCATTTTTTTTTACATTGTGCAGTTTCGCCGCTAGAGGGCGTAAGTGCAAATGATATCGAATTCAAAATACATTTTATTCCCTATATTTGCTTCTAAACATCCGATTGAAAAAATTCTTTTACCTTTCGATTCCATTTATGTCGAAGAGTATTTTAGGTATAGTCACTTTTTCAAGTTACTCATAGATTTTCTGCTAGGGGCGTAAAAGTAAATTCGTTTTTCCCGATATCTCTACTTCTAAAACTCCGATTCGAAAACACTTTTCTAAAGAGGATACAGGTTCTGATGAGAAATCTTTTGCATATAATTTCTAATTTTCGGTAGAGAATTGTTTGCCCACCAGGGGGCGGAAGCGTTAATTTCTGTTTCTGATGTCATCATCATCATCATTGTCAACCATTATCAATCCACTGCTGGATGAAGGTCTCCCCAAGTTTCCTCCACAACGGTCTGTCTTGTGCCAGTCTCCTCCATGTCACTCCCGCATACTTTCGAATTTCATCCACCCATCTTCCATGTGGTCTTCTTCTGGGTCTTTTCCTGTCGCTTGGAATCCAATCTAAAATTTATTCACCACAAAATCTGATTTTCTAGAATCTCAATTGAAAATATTAGTTCGTGGACCGGTGCCACTTACGTTGATGAACCCTTTCGTAATATCTTCTTTTTAAAATAGTGTATGGCTTCTCCACCAGAGGGTGTACATGTATATCTTATTTTTGTCAATATCTCTGCTTCTAACTGTCCGATTTGAAAAATTCTTTCTTTATTGGATGGACTTTCCGATGCAACATGCTTTCCATATAATTTCAAAATTTCCAAGTAATTCATAGACTTTCCGCCAGGGGGCGTGAAGGTAAATTACGTTTCCCTCGATATCTCTGCTTCTAAAACTCGGATTTGAAAAATTCTTTCTGCACCTGATACAGCTCCCGATGGGAAATCCTTTGCATGTAATTTATAATATTTGGTAAAGAATGGTTTGGCCACCAGGGAAATAAGTGTTAATTTCTGCTTCTGATGTATTTGCAGCAAAATCTGAGGTCCTGAAAACTCTACTAAAAACCCTGCACCGATACCGTTCATGTCGCAAAACGTTTTGAAAGTACCTTCTTCCCAAAATAATACATGGTTTTCCTGCCAGGGGGCGTAGATGCATATTTTATATTTGTCCATATCTCTACTTCTAAAAGTTCGATTTGAAAAATTCTTTCTTTGTTGGAGAGCGTAATCCGTTGCGCAATGTTTCTCATATAATTTCAAATTTTTCTTAACGCGCAAGTCTGCAACCAGAGGGCGTAAGTTCACGATTCGGTTTACAGCAATAGCTGGAGGCTTAAAGCCCCGATTGAAAAACTTCTTTTTTCTGTCAGATGCTATTGTTTTCAACACCGGTTCCATTGATTTTGAATAGCTTCGATAAATTTAATTCGCGTCAGTATGGATTCAAAAGACGTGCTCATTACACCCCAAAATTTGGTGTCATCTTTCTTGTTAAAGACTTCAGTTAGTCTCATACAGCATTCCATGCAGTTAACCAGCGTATAGACTAACAAACACTATGAGGTGTGAACATTTTACATCCATGAAGGGAATTTTCCAAAACAGTGAATGTAGGATAGAAAACAATATGCTGATATACGTAATCTCCATGACCTTTCTGAACATGTCGTTTGGTTGAAGAGCTAATCAATAATGTGTGTTCTGTCGCAGAAAGTCCTCTCAGCGTTTAACCTTGACCGGAATTTTCCAAGCCCTACCTCTAAAGCTTCTTCCCATTGTTACGTTCATTATTCGATACACATTCGTTCTGCGGTGGTTTGTTTTTTGTTCTACATTTCTGTGGAGTGTTGTGTTGTCAGAGTTCACTTAGCGTTTGCGCTTTACTTGGTATTCACAACCTGTCATTCTAGGGTATTTACATAGTTTTTACATTTTTAATAAAATTATGTCAAGAATCTGAAGTGCGATTTTGAACGATCATAATACTTTCTTATAACGGCGGTGTTTGAGAAAGTAAAAAACACGTATTATTTGGGTGGAACTTAAAAGGGCGTAATTTTATGTCTCGCCCTTCCAAATAAGAAAAATGATCAAATGTAAAGGATTTTCGGAAAGGAGTGTCTGACCCCAGGTCTTAAACAACCCTTAGAAATAGGAAGCTAGGAGATTTGGGCTAGAGTGCCCGGTAAAAAACTGACACGAAAACGAAGTAGAAAGGGGGTGGAAGACGCCCTTATTTATTACCAGGGGGGCCAGTACCCGGGGTCCGACGGCTTAACGTGCCCATCCGACGCACGGCGGATATTTAGTGGATCGAGCTTTCGTACCTGCCTGGGATCGAACCTGAGGTATTTTCCGCGGCAGTCACGAACGTTGCCCACTAGGCCACCCGCGGCCCTCCAAAAAAGAAAAGCGTGCTACGGTCCTGATGCAGTGTGCTTTTTGCAGAACTTGGTGTGTGTTACAGTTCAACCTCTTGGCCTGGAAGCTGGATCTGGCCATAGCATTCAGTGCATCGCTACCGAATTTGTTTCCCCTTTCTGACTTTACATCACTCACAATTGAAAAAATACGTTCAACCTTAGCTTCTGATTAAGGCAAGGAAAAGTTGAATTTTGAAAACATGCCGAAGTTGGGAAATGTTATTTTATCGTTGAAGTCTTTAGCTAGGATAACGTCGAATTAAAGTTCCTTTAATTCGGATCTAGGGATCTACTTTACATTTCTTTGTCATATGGTCAATATTTAGCGAATAAATTCCCAATATGTCTCTCATTTATTTCATCATAGGTATAGAATGAGTGGTGCACAAACAACGAAACAAGCAGTCAGCAGTCTTCCTGTGGGCCGAAACGACTGGTACGACAAAGAAGGAAGCAAGCAGTCAGCAGTCTCCCTGTGGGCAGAAACGACTGGTACGACAAAGAAGGAAACAAGCAGTCAGCAGTCTTTCTGTGGGCAGAATCGACTGGTACGACAAAGAAGGAAACAAGCAGTCAGCAGTCTTCCTGTGGGCAGAAACGATTGGTACGACAAAGAACGAAACAAGCAGTTAGAAGTCGTCCTGTGGGCAGAAACGACTGGTACTCCAAAGAAGGAAACAAGCAGTTAGCAGTCTTCATGTGGGCAGAAACGACTGGTACGACAAAGAACGAAACAAGTAGTCAGCAGTCTTCTTGTGGGAAGAATCGACTGGTACGACAAAGAAGGAAACAAGCAGTCAGCAGTCTTCCTGTGGGCAGAAACGACTGGTACGACAAAGAACGAAACAAGCAGTTAGAAGTCTTCCTGTGGGCAGAAACGACTGGTACTCCAAAGAAGGAAACAAACAGTTAGCAGTCTTCCTGTGGGCAGAAACGACTGGTACTCCAAAGAAGGAAACAAGCAGTTAGCAGTCTTCATGTGGGCAGAAACGACTGGTACGACAAAGAACGAAACAAGTAGTCAGCAGTCTTCTTGTGGGAAGAATCGACTGGTACGACAAAGAAGGAAACAAGCAGTCAGCAGTCTTCCTGTGTGCAGAAACGACTGGTACGAGAAAGAACGAAACAAGCAGTCAGCAGTCTTCCTGTGGGCAAAAACGACTGGTACGCCAAAGAACCATTCGTTCAAAGAGAAAGAAATCGTCTCCCCTACAGGCATAAAGGGAAATTCTTCTCGTCCATGCATCCGCCGATGAAAGTCCCACTTCCCCCTTTTTCTTGCAGCCCACCCAAACGATTTAGTCATTTAGAAAACATGACGAGTGCAACCATGTAACATTTTAGGGAACGTGGATGACAACATGTTTTATTGTTTTTTTATAATTTCGGATTTGGTAAAAGTCGGAAAATTTCTGTCTCTTCAGGGTTTTAATTTATCCACCTAAGTGTGTTGGATAAACTGTATTTTCCTAATAACGACATCAACGAACAAATACTACAGTGTTACCGTCATCTTTATAACCCTTAAAGTCTGAAACGTGTCGTAAAGACGGCCATTGGCTGTTTGTAGCCGAAGTGAACATGACTTTTACACCTTATCAATTAGCGACGCATCCGAGAGAATGTATCTATGTGTCGAAGCCACCAACAGCAGCCGTAATCTCCTTCCGTAGTGAATAGTTCTTTTGCTTGCTAAGCATAGCCTTCTAATTGGTATCATAACTGCCCTGCTTGTTCTTGCTGACGTTCCAATGGTTTCTATTACCTCTGTGTGTGGGAGAGTATGTTTATAGCAGGGTAGTAGTGGGGAGAAGGCGCAGTGAGATCTACCAACTTTTTCTGAGGGTATGCCCGTTTCTGTTGCGTTTTCTTTTCATTTTGAAATCATATTGTACAAAGGTATACTTAATAATTTCTTTTTTTCCCTTCTTATTTTTTCTCTCATTTATTAATTCATTCGATCTTGTCAACTCTAAATCTTGCTCCCCACCCCAAATTTGGGAGCCCTAGGGAGTAGCCTAATTCGCCCAATGGTAGAACCGGCACTGTATACGATAAAATATCGACTAACAACTTGAAAAATACAGTTAGGCAAAAACAGCCGAAAATGCACATACGTGCCTTTGGCATAAGAACGACGGTAGTGCTTCGTAACGACTAAAAATTTTTGGGAACCGCTGATCTAAAATTAATGGACGTAGACTGTCAGTGAGCAAAATCCGTTTGGGCACGCTGCGACATCTATTGGATATAAAACGAACATGCGGAAACATGGTATCAATGGTGAACTGTTCATTCACTCACTAGATGGCGCCAAACTCGCGGGAGCGAATGGCTCGTAATCGGAGGTACCTAAAAAAATGCTAGTCACTTGATACATTAGGCAATATTTTCTACTGTAATGTGCTGCCATCTGATTGTAACTTTTGAAGTAATCTAGTCAATAATGTGCTTTGTTTAAAAATCGAACTTCAAAATGTGTCACGAGCAGTGGCGTATCTCGGGTCCAAAACCTGGGCTATCTCACCCGTTTCTTCCCTCCCCGCCGCCCAGTCCCTAGTACTGTTTTTTTTTTTTAAATTAGAAGTTTATTTTTCAGTTGTTAATTAATAGAAGTAACTTTGTTTCTTAATTTTAGGTACACGCTAATGCTAAGATAATACCAGATAATTATGAGGATTAGAATTTTAACACTTATTTGTACATGAACTCCATTCTTCTTCTTTACACTTTATTTGTACATGCACTCCATTTTTCTTTCCTTTTGGTGAAGTTGAGTGTTAAGTTTCCATAAAAAAATTTCTTCCGAGTACTTTATCACATTTAAAAAGAATATTTTTCTCTACTGACAAAACAGTCAAGTTGCTCAAGTGTACATGCCCTTGTGTGACATGTCTTGATTCTTCTTAATGTTGAAAGACTTCCTTCGGCAGTTGCAGTTGTTGATGGAAACTTTTAATATTAGGTCTGCTAATTTGTACACCTCACTATACACAATGTCCAATTTATTCAATTTCATGTAGCAAGTAATGTCTCTAACTAATTTCTTTTTGTATTCATAAAAGGAATAATAATCACCTTGAGTCCAACTGTATCAAAATTTGAAGCATAGGGTTCTTTAAGTTTTGACAGCAGGAAAGCTCTCACAAAATTTATCAAAACAATTCGAATCCAACAAAGCCATGGATTTAAGATATGACATCACTGATTTTAATTCATTGACATTTCATACAACTGAAAAAACTCTCGCCAAACACGGGCTGTCACGGGCGGGAGCATGCGAGTGACTAAGGTAGTCTAAGTCTTCTCTTTTCTGAGCGAACCGTTGCCTTAAGCAATGACCCATTCACAGTTCACCCGCTTCTTCACGTTGCCATGGAAACGCTAGCCGGTGAGCGTATCCAAAGGCTTCGAATCCCACAGTGGAGACCGCAGGCGAAGGCTGGTAGAGCTGGTTGCGTCACGATGACACCATCTTTCTACTAGGAGGCCCGTTGGACTTTGATCGCTCGACTGATTCTCTTAGTCAAAAGAAGCGAATCAGCAGGTCTTTTTTTTTTTTTTTGTTTTTTTCGGAGCGAAAACGTCGACATATATTAATACCGTTGATAATTGACTTTTATTTGCGCGTTCTCCGGGCTTCGCAGCTAGCCTAGCTAGCCTCACATATACGCCGCTGGTCACGAGTTCACTTTCCATGAACTCCTGCACTCATTTGAAATATTTTAAATATGCAGAAACAAATCTTATAAAATCTATGGTCACATGTACACAGACGCAGATAAAGGATGTATTTCAAAGGCAAGTGCTCTAGATTTCGCCCGATTTTGTTACTAAAAAAATAAAAAGAACCTATCATATTCGTATATAAGTCCTTTTTTTTTGTTTTGAAAAAACTATTGTATATAAGTATGTATTGTAACTGCTGATGGTTTCACCGAATCAAAGGCTTTTTCATAATCGATAAAAGCCATGCACAATGGAAGTTCACATTCCCTCGCTCTTTCAATTAGTTCTCTCAGTACGTGGATATGATCTATTGTGCTGTAGCCACTCCTGAATCCAGCTTGTTCTCTCGGTTGAGCCATGTCCAGTGTCACCTTTAAGCAGCGTGAAAGAACTTTAGTGAAGATTTTATAAACCACTGATAGGAGGCTGATAGGTCTGTAGTTCCTGAGATCCTCAATGTCACCTTTTTTATGTAGCAGGATCAATGTAGCGTTGTTCCAATCCTCAGGAATTTTCCCTTCATTAAGGCATCGAGTGAAAATTTGGGCGAGTACTGTTTCGATTTCTCCACTTGCTTCTTGTATGATGTCTACAGTAATTCCATCTTCTCCTGGAGCTTTTCCCCGCTTCATGTTCTTGATTGCATGTGCAACTTCTGCTGGGAGGACTGGAAGAACTCTGGTACCTTTAATGATGTCTGGAGTACATGTATCATCACTTTCATATAATTTCTACTCCAAATTAGGGTTTTAAGTTTCCGGGCTTTAAGTTTCCGTGTGAAGGGCTTTAAGTTTACTTTAGGGCTTTAAGTTTCCGTGTGAAGGAACACAAGACATATGTATGGAACTATGAACTGAAGAAGTCGGCTATAGCTGAACATTGTCACGAAAATAACCATAACTTTTTGTTTGGAAACGCTACGCTTATTGATAAACCGGACTCGACTTTCAAGCTTAATGTATTAGAAGCTTCCCACATATACCGGAACACGTCACGGCTTGTCAACGACATGACGTCGACTCCATTTCTTTCAAGCGCGTGGAAACAACTCGCCAAAACCCGTGACCGTCAGAATTCGGATGATGTCACAATGATTTGAATGTTTACGCCCCATTCGTCCTGAGGAAGCCAAGCCAAACGTTCTGCGAAACTATAGTCGATGTATAATAAACATTTTATTGTGCGAAACGTTGTTAATATTATTCTATCTTAACACCGCAAGCTTTGTAGTCATAAATTATAGATATACAGGGTAGTCAAAACTCGCAGGACACCTTTGTATTTCAGAAATGGTAAGGAAAATGAAATATCTGAATAGTCCAGCAAAGAATCGGTGAGAGGGCCTATCTTTTAGGATATTACCAGAACATGGCTGCCATCTTGAAATCCACCATATTGGATCAGTGTCAAATTTTTCAAATGGTAAGGAGGTCATGTTGCATATCAATTAAGACCAGAATTTTCTCAGAAACTGATTGAGGTAATCAGATTTGACGTATGTGCTGTAGTTCACAAGTAATCGACACAGGAAGTTGAAATATTATAACCATTGTGTGTTGCAGGTAACTGAAGATGGCATTGACGACAGAGGAGAGGATTGAGATGATCCTAATGTCTGGGGAACGCAGCTGCCGTATCATAGCCGCTGACTTCAACAACCGACACCCAGAAATACCACCAATTTCACAGATCACTATCACATACCTGATATCCAAATTCCGAGAAACTGTGACTGTGGACGACAAGCCGCGTAGCGGTCGGCCGAAACTGCTACCGACGAGGAAACTTCAACAATGGTCTTGGCATCAGCAGAATATGGTGTTAGCCAGTTAGCCATTGAAACGGATTCTTCACGCCGCTCACTGGCATCCGTTCAAGATCCAGATGCAGCAGCAACTATCAGAGGATGACCCTGAGAGACGTATCGAGTTCTGCACCTGGGCTTTAGACCAACATCAACGAGATCCCTCATTCGCACAGGGCATTTTGTTCAGTGACGAGGCCAATTTTTATGTCAGTGGTGAGGTTAACCGTCAGAACCGCAAGTACTAGAGTGACAGAAACCCTCAATGGACGGAACCATCCAACGTCGTTGGTAATGTAAAGGTTATGATGTGGTGTGGAATATGGGGCACTCGTGTAATCGGACTTATTTTCATCGACGATAACCTAAATGCTTAACGCTACCTGGAAATGCAACAGGAAACAATGTTCCCTTTCCTTCTGAATGAAGATGGCAGTTTCCCCTATTATTTCCAACACGATGGGGCTCCATCACACTACGGAGCGACTCTTTGTCAATGGCTAGATGTTCAATTACCTGGTCATTGGATTGGACGGCGTGGTTCTTCGGAATGGCCGCCCGGATCCCCCTACCTCACACCACTCGATTTTTATCTGTGGGGTCATCTGAAACACCTGGTGTATGCCGAGAAAATCCGCGACAAACACCACCTTCAGCAATTCATCCTGGAAGCCTGTAACCACATTTCTCCTGATATTCTAATGTGGGTGCATAACTACTGGATCAAGCGCCTTCAGCTCTGTGTTCAGCAACAGTGACAACACATTGAACACATCAAATAGAGGCGCATTACAGGGTACTTTAGAGGTTGTTATTTCAACTTTCTGTGTTGTTGATAACTTGTGAACCACAGCACATATGTCAAATCTGATTACGGCAACCAATTTCTGAGAAAATTCTGGTCTTGTTTGATATGCAACGTATGACCACCTAACCATTTGAAAAATTTGACCTTGATCCAATATGGGGATTTCAAGATGGCGGCAATGTTCCGGAAATAGCCTAAAAGTTAGGCCCTCTCACCGATTCTTTTCTGGGGTATTCAAATATTTTATTTTCCTTCCCGTTTCTGAAATACAAGGGTGTTTTGCGACTTTTGACTCACCTTGAATATTAGAAACGTACGAGAGACCAGCACTCGGCGGCGTTACGCCACTCCCGTAGCCAAATGGTACGGAGCGTTAGCTTCTTATCATTCGTCCGAGATGGGTCTGGGTTCAAATCTCCGACGAAGCATAGATGATGTGTATATGTTTAGTCACTGGCTCTCTCCGTTTCCTGGAACCAATGACCATACATTTTTGATGCGCAAGTGCTTATAATCCATTGAATTGCTTACGGTGGTCCTAAAATCCCAAAGCAAAGACCCCCCCCCCCCGAAAAAAAAAGAGTCATACACACACACACACACACGCATGTACAAAGCAGCAATGTTAAAAGATGGTATAGGTGAAAATAAATCCTCAGAATATGATTCACCCATTCATCCATGATATGGTAGCTCATGTGTGTAGATTAAATTTCTTAGAAAATTTATTGGCTAAGTAAAGGTAGAGAGTAATGAAAACAAAGAGCTGCTGGTATCATTTAGAACAACAACACATAAAGAAATGCTATTGCTCGAAATATCTGTAAGAGGCAGAGGAAAGGCCGGAGACATTCCAGTTTGTATTTTAAGAAAACAAGTGAAAACGTTACAGAAGAAAAACTCGATCGAAAAATGAGTTTAAATCCTTCACCAATTAAGGAAAACAGAGTTTCTCGTTTTTTTTTTCACTATTTTGGAAGCGTGCATCTTTGGATCTGAGAAAAACTGCCACAACAAAAACAAGAATATTCAGCAATGCCTCACAAACCTTCCGTTAGTAAAATTTAGTGCTTAAGGTTTGTCCATCTTCTTGCAGAAGAAATGCTGAAATTCAAAAGTGATTCCGATATTAGAGTCTGGATAGCGATTAAAATTCGAATCTTTACATTCCTCAAAATCAAAGCCTAAAATTTCCGCCATAATTAAAAGATTTCTACTGCGTTTATTTTTTATTTTTTACTTCCAAACCAATGAGAGATGGAGCGCTGATGGTACATCGCGCCAATCTCATACCAAATATACACTACATGGTCAAAGGTATCCAGACACTTGCCTATCCACAAACACCCTGGAATAGGAAAAATTAATAAAGAGTTGGTCCACCATATGCTACTGTCACAGCCTCAACTCTGTTGGGAAGGAGACTAGATTTTGATATGTCTTTGTGGAAATCGCCTTCCCTTCTGCCACAAGAGCAATTTCCAGTCTGGCGGTTTGACCTGGCTCTCAGTCAGCGTTCTAATTCATCCCAAAGATGCTCGATGGGGTTGAGATAAGGGCTCTGTCAAAACCCCCTGGAGAGCAAGCCCCAGCGCGCGAACTGCGAAGGGTTGTGACGTCATCATCAGAGGGCCATCGCAATCTAGGCTATTGTCGCAATCCTTCTCTTCAGAGGGATCAAAGGGCAAACGTAAGGGGAGTGCCGATATTGGCTTCGCGTTCACGCTGCATTGGTCAGTGTTCAGCTTTCGGTTGTCGTGCACGTGAATTAGCGTTTTTATACAACATGCATGGAAAATATTGGGTGCCTTTATGTAGATCTAATTGCAAAGCACGCCCAAAAGCCACTGTTTTCAGCTTTCCAAAAGATGAAAGCATTCGAAGAAGATGGATTTCTTCCGTACCAATAAAGGATTTTGAACCCACCGTGAATTCGAAGGTTAGTTAAGCGTAATTGTTCTCACAATAGTATGTTCTAACTATTCTACTATTTAAAGTAAGTTGTGGTAGAGACTGAGGTTCGGATTAGAGAACTATAAACTTGAATTGTCTACATTGAACTCTTCTACAAAGTAGCACTTTAATTCCTAGTTGCATTCATAGTCACATGCATAAGGATAGCTTCAAGAATATTGGCAGTGGAACGTTTCTCTCTGCAAGAAGCACATCGTGCAAAAAAGAAAGTACTTATGCATAATGAAGGAACACATTTGTTGATGCTTGTGTTTTCCGTTTTTTGGGGGAGTCTGTTAATGTGTTAATTGATATTTTCAATATCTTTTTCAGTTGAAAAATGGAAAAAAAAAAAGTTTGGTTTGCAATAGACTGATGGAGAAAATTAATACCTTTTGTGTAAACTATGTTTTCAGAAAGTTCGGAAAAAAAAAAAAAAAAAAGGTGTGACATTCTGATTTCCCATCATAAAATTTACAATGTTATGTGTATAAATTCGAAGATATCCAAATTAATACCTTCCGTGTTCATCTGACAAAGAACGTTTTCCTCAGAAATTTTAATTTAGAATTTTTTTTTTTTTTTACCTTCTAGAAGTAGTTGCAAGATTTGAGCACACCTCTTACCGTATTTTCAGGATAATCACTAAATCAGAAATTTTGCTTTCGCGTTCGTTACGTAATTAGAGAAAGGTCTTTTTATTATTATTTTTTTTTTTTGATAAACCGAACGCGAAGGGGAATTTGTGAAAATTTAAGTGAAATGATATGTTCATGAAGTCCTACCAATTTGCCATTCACGCACTTAAAAAAATCGTAGTTGCAAAAGTGCTTAACGTAAAATGTTGGGGTTTTCATGTTATGCGGGAAAAACTATTATGTTTGTGTTTCTTTAGCCAAATTGAAGACTAAAGCAAAAATTTCCTGAAATATTTATTTTTAAGACCCGTACATGCAATCATTTCCCAGCACAAAAGCAAAATTTTGGAATTCCCTGATTCGCAGATATCATTGCAGGAAACTGGGAGAAAAAAATGAAAGCTAAGGATGTAATCTTTTGATGTTATTTATGGATAAAAAATACAGAGAAAAAAACCATATTCAGTTTATTGCTCGACTTGTCTAGTATCGCACTCTAGAATCTATTTCTCTGCATAAACACCACAGTACTTCGTCGGCGTTTTCAGGAGCGGCGAGCTCGAGGCTCCAGTAGGCTCACTAGCTCTGACGTCACAGACCAGTTCAGAGGCTTTCTTAATCTTCAGGAGGTTTTGGTCCAGGCCAAATAATAAAAAAACAGCCCAAGAGCTTGATGCCTCCTGCACCAAAATTCACAGTTGGCCCAACACAGTCGAGAAGGTAGCGTTTATTTGGACAGCCTTCACATCCAGACTCATCCGTCGGATTGCCAGATGGGGAAGCGTGTTTCATCTCTCCAGAAAACGCATTTACTCTCTTTGTATTTATCTTGATGATGTTAAACTTGTGTATGGATTTTCGGCCATAGAACCCCATTCTCTTCATCTCTCGAGAAACCGCTATGGTTTCACATATATCCCATACTATTAAAGCAGCAATTCTTGTATCTATGTAAATTTTATTTTGAAAACGGCTCTAAGGATTTTGATGAAAGTGGTTAACCTATCGTTTTCTGGTACTAGAAATCGATTTAGCTTGATCTCGACTTTGGAAATATTCGTTTAGTGTGTTAAATAACCACCCCGAGTTACCACATTTTTAGTGTTATGGCGTCGTCCTATTAATATTTTCCATGCTCAGAAATCTTATGACGTCACACTCTCGCGATTGAGATGTAGGCGCGCGATCACGCCATCTGCCTCATTACGTCACGCGTTGTGTGTGGATCCTACTAAAGCTTTATAAGGTCACACTCTCGCGACCATCTGCCTCATTACGTCACGCGTTGTGGGCGCATTACGGATTACTTCTATTTTCTTCTAGAACAAAAAGTGAGTTGTGTCAGCTGCTTGGAGTTGATGCGTAGTACAGTATAAGCAGCTGAACGCTGATTTCGTGTGGTTTTCCCTTCAAAAGGTAAATTGTTAATACAGCATTTTTTTTGTAACAGTTTTGGAATAGTCACTTGATGACGAGCGTATCCGCTGTGCTAAAATATGATTAATTAATTTTTATTAATTTCTATTAACAGAGTGTCACGTGGATGGTAAACTTGACTATGAAGAAAGCTGTGGAAGTCCGGACAACATATCCGGACAACATGGAGTACTTAAACATCTCAGCCAAATATCTACAAAATATAATTCGATGAAGAATTATATTTGTAGATATTAAAACAACCCCTTCTCAAAACCCGAAAAAACACCTAAATGCAAGTTTTTGGACGATTATTCCTCAACGACACGAAATTTTGGGAATCGGAAGGCTTCAAAACCTGATCATGGACGATGTCCAATCGCATGCAAAAAATCACGATTATCGGATGCGTCATCTCGTACTTATGCCCGTACTATTAATTGTCTCGAATCTGGTAAAGAGAGCTCCGCTCAAATATTTTGTTTTGTGGAGTGTCAGACGATTGAAATATTAGGAAAGGTACCAGGCCACATTGGAGAAAATGTAAAACACAAGATGTTGCTAAAAAAAACATGCCTAGAAACCATTGTAACTATAAAAACCATTCTCCATGGAACTTCAACCGACAGTGTTGCCGTTTTAAAAGACAAGGAATTCTGGCCATTGGATACAATGGAGTTTAAGTTTTCCCCAATCATTATATGTGACGTCGAGAGGTCGTTCAGCCAATTTAAAGTTATTTTGAAGGAAAACAAGAGGAGCTTTGTTTTTGGCAACCTGAAGTGCTATATTTTTGCTAGTTGTCGCAGCAGCAAATTTGTTGAAAGCCATGGTTTTGAGTACAGTAATTTAAAATTTGTAAAGTAGTTTTTTTTTAATTTTTCGTTGTATAAGTAAATAAATCATAAAAAGTTATTAAAAATATAAATATATCACATATTTTAGTAATTTTCGTTTTCCCCAACATATTTTCTCATTTTTATTAAATATTTTATGTACATATTTAGAAATTTTTATTACATATAAATTTTAGCCCCAGTAATCACCTTAATATTTTCCACATTCATGAAATAGTAAACTAAATTTCATTATTTTGTGGCCCCTACTTTTATACATTCAACAGTATGTGTTCAAACCAGACACTAAAATTTAAAGTAACAAGTTAGTAAAATCATGCAATGTGTTGATTATGATACGCTTTCCAACATACCAGAAATCATTACTCAAGTTATGAGGATAATGGTTGTGGAATAAAACTTGCTCCAGTGCCCTGACCCCATTTCGATGATATTCAAGAGAACCGGTTCAGAATACCTCCAGAACAACATACTAAAGTTTTGTCGCAATAGAAGCATTTTTAACCAAGTTATGAGGATAATGGCTGTGGAATAAATCTCGCTCCTGTGCCCTGACCTTTGACCCCATTTCGATTATATAAAACAGAATTACAATAGTTCAGAATACCACCGGAACAACATACTAAAGTTTTGTCGCAATAGAAGTATTTTTAGTCAAGTTATGAGGATAATGGCTGTGAAATAAACTTGCTCTTGTGCCTCGACCTTTGACCCAATTTCGATTATATTAAACAGAACCGGTTTAGTGTACATCTCCGGAACAACATGATGAAGTTTCGTCCAAATCGAAGCATTTAAGCATTTTTACGTAAGTTATGACGCATAAGGGCGCTGGAATGGATCCCTTCCTATGTACTGACCTTTAACCCCATTTCTTCCATTTTTTAATAGAGTTCCTTCCCAATTTGTCCCCTACCGATACTAAAATTTCATCGAAATCGAAGCATTTGTACGCGAGTTATCATGCTGACAGACAGATAAAGCTGAATTATACACTGAGTGGCCACTTTATTATGACCACCCCCTCAGAACTTCGTTGGGCCACATTTTGCCTTTAACAGTGCGCCGATTCTTCGTGGCATGGACTCAACGAGATGTTGATAGGTGGTTTGGGGAATCTAAGACCATGCTTGATAAATAGCACTTTCCAGGAGTGTGAGATTGCAGGGTGATGGATCCAGCTGTCTGATGGTTCGTTCAACTTCATCCCACAAATTCTCAATGGGGTTGAGATCTGGAGATTGTGGGGGCCACCTAATCAAAGTAAACTCACCGGCATGTTCCTGAAACCAATCCTGTGCAATACGAGCACTATGGCAGTGCAAAAAATGGTCAGTGGTCAGAGGAGGGAAATCCACGAACCTCCAGCTAGGTATCGTCGACCACGGCTCATTGATACAAGGGGTGAGCATGGGATGTACCGTATGACATAAATCAAGCTGTTCTTCTACGTAACGTAACCAGAAATTTGAAAATTTCACCGTCCTGAAACTGGAATCGAATCCCACATTGAGAGGCGATTCATTCCTTGAAAGGACTAGCGACGCATTATCTTGTTGAAAGTAGCCATCGCCATTGGGATAAACCATCCACATGACAGGATGCACTTGGTCCGCAACGATGTTTACATATGATGTGCCAGTCAGACGTTGATCAACACGAATTAAAGGACCCAAAGCATGCCAGGAAAACATTCCCCAAACCATAACGTTGCCTCCACCAGCTTGAAGGGTTGTAGCAATGCATTTGAGTCCATGCTTTCGTGCGTTTTCCGCCAAATTCTCACTCGGCCATCGACATGGTGCAACTGCAAATGTGATTCATCCGACCACATAATTTGTTTCCAATTATCGACTGTCCAATACTTGTGCTCCTGTGCGAACTGGAGACGTTTTCTCTTGTTAACTGCAGACAGCAAATATATTCGAATAGGCCTTCGGCTGCCATATCCCTTCCGATGCAGTGTACGGCGAAGAGTGCGTGGAAAGATCATTTGAGGGGATCCTTGATTAAGATGGTCTGTAATTTGCTGCAATGTTGCCCTTCTGTTGTCTGTTACCAGTCTGGACACTCTCCGTTCCGCCCGAGCAATCACTAGTCGATGACGACCACACGTTGCACGTAGATACCCAGTTTTTTGGCTGACAGTTCAGTCTTCAAACACTTTAACAACAGCTGCTCTGGAACATTTCACGAATGCGGCGGTTTCGGTGATACTCGCTCCATGGCTCCGAGCACCTACAATCATCCCTCGTTGAAAGTCCGTCAAATCGCATTTTTTACCCATCTCGTCACCCAAAAATCACTTCTACTACTGTCGCAAGCATTAAGCTTTCCTTTTTTATACTAGCCTCGCCCTCTGGCGGCAACAGCGTGCAGCCATAGCTCATTTGCTTAAAACTGTCAGGTGGTCATAATAAAGTGGCCACTCAGTGTATACGCTTCTTCAAGCTACAGTTGGAAATAGTAAAAAAAGCAATTTTCGGATATGAGCTTGTATAAGATTTTAAGTCACTAATTCGTCAGTTACTTCACTTTGCATTAAAAATCAATCACTAAATCATGTAACAGGGGAAAAAACTATTTATAGGAATTTATTTTAGAGGAATCGTTATTATTTCCTACATAAAATTATTCGTTCGCAGGTATGTTTTTATTATTTTGTGAGGAAGTTTCTATAAGAGTCACGCACACACGGAAAGAAAATGTTAGCAATGTTATATTTCAACATTTTTTGCACTCTCTCTCTTCCGCAGAAATTTCAATCCATATTATGGTCTTTGTTTTTTACGCATTCCAACCGTTGGTTGAAGAAGCGTATGTGCTCCAGCGTTGTCTGTCTGTCTGCCTGTCCGTACGATAACTCGCGTAAAAATGATTCGATTGAGATGGAATTTTAGTATGTGGTAGGAAACAACTTGGGATGGAATCCTATTGAAAATGGACGAAATGGGGTCAAAGGTCAGGACATAGGAGGGGATCCATTCCACCCCTTTATGCGTCCTAACTTACGTATAAATGCTTCGATTGCGACAAAACTTTATGATGTTGTTCCGGAGGTATACTGAACCGGTTCTGTTGAATATAATCGAAATGGGGTCAAAGGTCAGGGTAGAGGAGCGAGATTTATTCCATAGCCATTATCCTCATAACTTGAGTAATGATTTCTGGTATGTTGGAAAGCGTATCATAATCAACGCATTGCATGATTTTACTAACTTGTTTTGTATTTATGACAGCTTTCGTGTGTGTTCTTTACGGACGGCATTTTTCATGTAGGGACTGTACTAAAATACGGTACTTATTTTCTTAGGCCGACAATGAAATTTCGCCCCGAAGCCCGCAAATGATCCATCCGGCCCTGAATATCGCTTACATGTTCCACAATAATATCACTTATTGTTGTTGCTGCTATGCGTTTCCGTTTCACAATAATATCTCTTTGATCGAAACAGCTGCAGCAGGGCGGAGATTTCTCGAAATCGACTTCTTCCAATGATGGTCATCATTGCCATGCAACAATTACAATTACAATTATTTCATTGCTCACATTTAAAACTCACAGTCATATGGAAATACACTAGGAGGAATCTGAACATATTAGTTGTAGGGCGATTCTCTCTATCAGATGTAAGAAAAGGAATGAAATATATGAAGGCAAGTAAGATCGTTATAACAGAAGCGCCACTGATAGCATAGTTTGGAACTACAATTTAATGATAGGACTGAGATTCACTATGGAGATCAGAATGATTTACAATGTAAATTCGCAGCAGAGAAATGGAAAACTTTTTTGATATTTTCCAGAGATCTGATGCTCTCTGGGAGATTATCCTATAGGATAATGGGAGATCATTAATCCTGAGTGGAAAGTTATTTACGTTATCTTTTGTTTTTGAACATTTCCGAAATATACGGAGTTGGTTTTTAAAATATTAAATGATAATTTGTCAGAGCATAACCAATCAGATAAATTTGATAGATAATTATTGACCATTACTTGTAGCTTATGCATATTATGACATTTTTGAAAAATGACAGTGCCATCAGCGTATAGCAAAGCATGAGTTGATTGTAGGCACGTAGAAAGATCATTAATATACAACAGGAACAGTAACGGTCCCAATGCCGAAACTTGAGGCACTCCACATGAAATATTAATTAAGTCAGTTTGTATTATTTACAGAGACATACTGTTTGCGATTAGAGAGGTAGCTCATTAAGGAGGAAAGTATTTTCCCACGAAAACCGTATTTGGGTAATTTATGTAGCAGAATATCATGATTTACCGTGTCGAAAGCTTTTTGGAAATCAATAAAAACACAAATAGTATAACAACTCTCATCTAGTGCTTCGAAAATGAAGTTTGACAACTAAGCAACAGTCATTTCACTAGATCTGTTTCTTTCGAACACTCCGGACCCTAAAGCAATATTTGAAAGTCGTGACCCATTCTGCTGTTCATGCTTGTCCATGATGTTTGCTAGGCCACATGAGTCGTTTTATACCTTCATGGTCCATGGCTGCAATGTACGTATATGTACAAACCCACTATTCAAAAGGATTGAGCGGACACTTTCGATCGTATAGTGTACATGATGTTCATGACTAAGATAATAAAGTAGTTTTGCACGCACGACACGACTCTCTTCGGTGATCTTTAATCGAAAATTGCGAATATATCACTGAATAACCGAAACAGGCTTCTTAACGATAATTGTTACCACTGAACATTTAAGAGCACCGCTGAACAAATATTCGCTTTTCCGCCAAATAACGACTAGAAACTACCGCTCTTTATTTGCTTTCGCCGCCGTGTTTTACAACCCGTAACGTACTAATCCATCTTCAAAGCTTCTCAACAGAGTGGTGTTTTCGAAAGTACAGCACTATCAAGAGTGGCACTGGGATAGTGACAGTAAAAGGCGTTATTCTCCACGTAAAAAGGTGAATACGCGAAGTGAAGTTTTCATATTTCTCTTTAGATCGAACGGTGCACAAGAAACTATGCCGGAAAACGATAATGCTACTTATAATGCAACATTCCATCTCATAGAGAACTTTACGGGGAATAGCAATCGCTACGATGAACCTTATGTGTTAGAAGGAGTTTTGAAAGTGAAGCCAATTATGGATATTTTCCTCATGGTTGGTGTGGTTCCGATAATGATATGCATGGGATTTGAAATAAAGAAAGAGGAGGTAAAACTTTTATTCAGATTATTAATACTTGCATGTATTGTTTGTACGAGTAATTTAGTATTCTAGTTTCGAAAAGGGAAAATAGATTTATTTAAATTATAAAAAAATTCAGAAACAACGTTTCCACGTAAAAAAAAAACGTACAAAACAAAAATTTCAAAGCTTGGTAAAATGTGTCGAAATTATTGGAATTTCAAATTATTCCTCATATTATGCGGTTATGAAAAGCTTTCTGAAAGGCAGGATGTTTTTTTTTCATTTCTTTTTATCATTAAAGTCACGATAACCCAGAAAAGAGATCGACAGACAACTTTTCCCTTGGTAGGTAATTCAGGAGCTAACACATTGGACGATGTGATTTGTGGTATATAAATTTAGAGCGTCCAGGCAGCTGTCTATAAAGCACCAGTCATTTCGTCAGTGGCATCAGTCTCAAGGGAACTGTGCGACAGTGAATAGAACGATGGATCAGAGCCAAATTCGTGTCCTTTTCTTATAAAAGTTTAAATTTGGACACCATGAATCGCAGCATCAACATAGTATTTGAGGAAAGCATCGTTAGTGAACGCAAGATACCCTATGTGGAAAAAGTCTCCGGACACCCACTTGGGCAAAAAAAAAAAAAAAAAAAAAAGGAACATTCCAACAGACCACGTGTGCCAGATTTCCTTTAAAACTGCAGGTAAGATCCTCTGATGTCGTATAACGTGTACTCGTGGAACATGGCCACGCGTATTGAATTTACTGACTTACAACGAGGTATTATCACAGGGTGCCATATCACCAACCTGTCCGTGCGTGCGGTTGCAAAACAGTTGCAACACCCACAGTATACTCTTCAAGACGTTATTAGTAAATGGAAATATGAAGGTCTTACAACTGCCAAGGAACGCTCAGGAAGGTCAAGCAAATTGACCAAAAGGGGCAAGAGAGTGTGGGTTCTGTCAGACCGCTGCACAAATCATCACCAAAGAATTTCAGGATTCAATTTCCATGGCCGAGTTACTGCATACAGCCGTTAATAACTGGTAAGAATGCCAGTAAGCGAATTGCTTGGTGCAAAGTACATTGCCGATGGACCTTAGGTTAGTGGAAACTAGTGTTATGGAGTAACGAATCACGCTACACCATTTTTAAATCCGATGGTCGTTGCTGGGTGTGGCGTGTGCTAGCTAAACAGTATCTGTCAGAATGTGTCATCCCAAGTGTTAAATTTGGTGGAGGCAGTGTCATGGTCTTGGGATGTTTTCCGCGGTATGGACTCTGATCGCTGGTGGTTGTGGACGGAAACATGAAGACCACGAGGTACCGGAACATTCTAGACAACACCGCACTGCCGACAGTTTACCAGTTTTACAGAGACGGGCCATTCTTGTTTCAGCAAGACAAACGCGCCGTGCCATAAAGTATGCTTCATTTCGACATGGTTTCAGCAAATGGATGTACAGAATTTAGAGTGGCCAGCTCAAAGCCACTCCAAATCAATCCTATACAGGCCCTTTGGGATAAACTTGAACTTCGGATTCGGGCTGAAACGACACATCCAGCTTCTGTGTCTGAACTGACCAGTGCTTTGAGGGAAGAGTGGAACAATATACCTGCGACTACTTACCAGAATCTCATTGAACGTGTGGCACGGAGAGTGATCAATGTAACTGATGCCAAAGATGGGCCAGCTCATTTTTGATTTTGCAATAAATGCAGTATTGTATAAAAAGTACTGATAACCGGAGACTTTTGTCCACATTGTACACAACACTGGTTTACTAAATTCCGGTCAGACGATATGAGCCTCGAAAATAAACCACGTGTTAGACCAGAAGGAGCCATCGATGATGCCGAGTTGAAGGTTCTGATTGAATTCGATTCAGTTCAAACGGTACGAGAACTTAGCGAGAAACTCGTAGTAATGAAATCATTTCCTGACATTTAATGACGATAGGTAAAGCGAAAGAGTCGGATAAACAGTTTCCACATGATTTACCAGAATAACACAAAACTCAATGATTTGATGCCCGCTCTTCTCTGCTTATCTGCAACCAAACCTATGACATTTTGAAGACCCTCGTCACGTGTGATAAGAAATGGATGCTGTGTTACAATTGCCGATCTTCGGCGCAATTTTTCGACCGCAGTGAAGGATCTAAAATGGTGCTGCATCCCAATTGAACGATGGTCAGTGCTTGGTGGTCTACAGTTAGAGTGATCATCACCTTTTTACAACAGAGTCAAACCATTACAGAGGACGGGTATTGCCAAGAACTTGACATTATGCATGAAAAACTGTCTACCAAACAGCCAGCATTACAGGCTCGTAGCCAGACAGAGACAGGGCCGCTGATGATTGAGGTCGGGCGAAGGATATAAAGAGGTCGAGCTGCGGATGGTCTAGTGGTCAACGTTTGGGACTACCAAAGAGAAGTCTCTCGATCGATCCCAGGCAGGTCCAAACGCTCGAACTACTAAATATCCGTCGTGCGTCGGATGGGCACGTGAAGCCGTCGGACCCCAAGTACTGACCCCGCGGTTATAAATAAAGGCGTATTTCCCTCCCTTTCTACCTCGCTTTCGTGTGACTTTCCTGCCCGGCATTCTAGCCCAAATATCCGAGTTTCCTACTTCCAAGGTTTGTTTGAGACCTAGGGTCAAGCACTTCCTTCCTTAAAAGCCTTTACATAAATCTCTATAAAAGAGATCGGGTAATGGACTGTAGTGTGAGTCGCTAAGACAGGCAAAAGGAAACGTAGTTGGGGCGCCGCCCGTCCTGGTCCTCCCCTGGCTACGGCCCTGCAGAATTATCACGGCCCCATACTTTTCCACGATAACGCGAGACCCCACGTTGCATGCTAGATTATCCAGAAGGTGTGCCAGTTGAGGTACGATACCTTACACCTCGTTCTCCATAATCATCTGAACTATTCCTTACAGACCATCATCACTTATTCAATCCCCTAGACACCTTTCTACAGGTTAAATTGTTTCTCAATCCAACATCAATTGAAGCCGCATTCCATGAGCTAGTCACAAACCCATGCTTCACATTTTTTTTTCACGATGGCATACAGAAGCATGTATCTCGCTGGCAAAAGAATGTTGCTGCTGAGTGTGAACATATTTTCACTGACCACCGGCGAATAATATTCACCATATTTCTTGAAAATTTCCTTCTACTTCGACTGATGCCGCGCTAATAAAAAAATAGGTTTGATCATATGATGAAAGATATAGTTTTTCTGGCCTTCATCAGATGCTTCTGGGATATTTCAGTTCAGTCAGCGGATACTTACCATGGTCACGCTTGAAACACCAATCAACAACACTGATACCGCCAGAGTCTCTATTATAGTGAGCTTATTTGTTGGGAAAAATAATCCCAAATTGAATATATTTTTTAGTTGCTTGATATATAACTTCGAACAGCTGCCAAAAAAAAAAAAAAAAAAAAATTTCCATACCTGTTTTATTTCTCTTTCGGATACCTTATCATGTTGAACATTAATATAATTCTCAGCTTTAAATAAAAACAAGTTAGTAAAATCATGCAATGCATTGATTATAATACGCTTTCCAACATACCAGAAATCATTACTCAAGTTATGAGAATAATGGCTGTGGAATAAATCTCGGTCCTGTGCCCTGACCTATTGATCCCATTTCGCCCATTTTCAATAGGATTCGTTCCCAGGAAGGCCCCTACAACATACTAACATTTCATCCAAATCGAAGCATTTTTACGTAAGTTATGACGCATAATGGCGATGGAAGTGATTCCGCTCTTATGTCTTGACCTTTTACCCCATTTCGTTCACTTTTATTAGGATTTCTTCCCAGGTGTTCCCCTACCACATACTAAAATTTCATCGAAATCGAACGATTTTAACGCGAGTTATCGTGCGGACAGACATATGCACACAATGCGTGACGTAATGAGGCAGATGGGAATCGCGACCATCTGCTCGCAAGAGTGTGACGTCATAAAACTTTAATAAGATCCACACACAACGCGTGACGTAATGAAACAGATGGCGTGACCGCGCGCCAACATCTAAAACGCGAGATTGTGACGTCATAAGATTTCCAAGCATGGGTAACATTGATGAGACGACGCCATGACACGAAAGACGTAATAATTCGGGGTGGTTATTTAACACACTAAACGAATTTTCCTAAAGTCGAGATCAAGTTAAATCGATCTCTAGTACCAGAAAACGGTAGGTTAACGACTTTCAACAAAATCCTTAGAGCAGTTTTCAAAATAAAATGCACATACATACAAGAAGTGCTCCTTTAATAGTATGGGATAAGGGCGATGGAATGGATCCCGATCTTATGCTCTGACTTTTGATCCAATTTCGTCCATTTTCAATAGGGTCCGTCCGCAGGTGGTCCATTACGACATACTACAATTTCATCGAAATCGAACCATATTTACGCAAGTAATGACGCATAAGGGCAAAGGAATGCATACCACTCCTATGTCCTGACCTTTGACCCCACTTCACCCATTTTCAATAGGGTTTATTCCCAGGTGGTCCCCTACGACATACTACAATTTCATCGAAATAGAACCATATTTACGCAAGTTATGACGCATAAGAGCAATGGAATGCACCCCACTCCTCTGTCCTGAATTTTGACTCCACTTCACCCATTTAGAATAGGGTTCCTTCCCAGATAATCCCCTACCACATATAACAATTTCATCGACATCGAGCTATATTTACGTAAGTTATGACGCATAAGGGCAATGGAATGAATCCCGCTCCTATGTCGTGACCTTTGACCCCATTTCGTCCATTTTCGACAGGGTTCGTCCCCAGGTGGTCTTCTACCATATACTAAAATTTCATCGAAATCGAACCATTTTTACGCGAGTTATCGTACCGACAGACAGACGGACGGACGGACAAAGTTGGAGCATATACGCTTCTTCAACCTACGGTTGGAAAGCGTAAAAAAATGCCTAACCGATAAGGAATGCCATATGTACGGAATTAAAAGACGTGCAAAAAAGGTAGAAATGTAGATAAAAAATTATTACATGTGCAGCCTGTTTGGGAGGCAGATACATGGGCGTTAGGATAACATTAGTTTGAAGCATGGCCTCTTTCTGTACAATGTGAGCACCAGCACGGGTAAGAAATGGGTCAAAAGGATTCCTGTTAATGCCCTGGTATATAGCTTACCAGATTTGCTGAATTTGAAAATAAAGATTACACACGTTAAGCGCTGGAATCACACTTGCTCTAAGACGTTCTTTTACTACTTCTCAGATGTGCTCAGTCGGCTAGAAAACTGGAGAACGGAAAAATTATGGCGGAAACTTAATGCTCAAAGGCACCGTTGCGAAACGTGCGATGTATGTGGTCGGGCATTATCGTGCTAAAATGTGGCTTTTTGGCATGCTCTTATAGAGTGGTAGCACCACAGCACAAAAAATGGTGCTCACGTACAGCTGAACGGTAAAATAACCCTCGACGGCAATGAGCCAATACCAACTGTTGTAAGAGATGGCGCCTCATACCATGGCCTCAGTATATATATATATATATATATATATATATATATATATATATATATATATATATATATATATATATATATATATATATATATATATACTGAAGTGCCAGAAAAACTGGTACAGACGAGCTTATGCAAAATATATAGCAACGTCACCTATGTGCGTACTCAGTTGCGTCCGCCAGTGCGTATATAAGTCGATAGACATCCTTGCCAGCTGTCAGAGCTGTTTTCGGCATGAGAATGACAAGTAATAACGACTTAGGAGATTTTCAACGCGGTGCCATAGTTGGCGCTCGTGAGATGGGCCATAGTACTTCGGATATAGAAAAGAAGTTCGGATTTTCATGGATGACCATTGCAAAGGTGTACCGTGAATACAAGAATTCCGGCAAAACCTCCAACCTACGATACCAGTGTGGCCGGAAAAAGACATTGGGTGAACGTGACCATCGTCGGCTGTCAAGAATCGTTTCACGCGATAGGCGTGCAACACCCTCGCAGGTATAATCGGAATTCAATGCTGAAACCTCAAAAAGCATCAGCGTCCGGACTGTGGAACGTAACCTGCACGATATGGGCTTTGGGAGCCGACGCCTAACTCGAGTCCCCTTGATGGGTGCAGGACACAGAGCCGTGCGCCTCGCTTGGGCACGGCAACGCCGCCACTGGAAACTTGATGACTGGAAACAAGTAGCCTGGTCTGACGAGTCGCGTTTCCAACTGTATCGGGCAGATGGAAGGATTCGTGTGTGGCGCAAACCCCATAAAGCCATGGATCCCGCCTGTCAACAGGGAACCGTACCGGCTGGCGGGGGTCCGTAATTGTATGGGGTGTGTTTAGCTGGACTTCACTGGGACCCCTGGTACGTCTATAAACATCTGTGACCAGCCAACGCTATGTGTGCATCCTTTCTGACGAGGTACATCCGTTCATATCCTGCATTCATGCTGATGGGCTGGGCCTGTTCCAACAGAACAATGCACCTCCACGCAAGTGTCGGGATGCCACATTACGGTTAGAGGAGCATTCAGCTGAGTTTTGGGTGTTGCCATTCGCAGCCAAATCCCTAGATCTGAACGTGATAGAACACATTTGGGATGCCATGCAACGCGCTATCGAACACAGGAATCCGAGACCTCGGAATACACCCGAATTGTGGAACGCTCTGCAGGAAGTATGGTGTGCATCGCTTACAGCATATTTCCAAAAGCTAGTGGAGTCCATGCCCCGTCGTATTTCTGCAGTCCTGCGCTCCCGTGGGTGACCTACCAAGTATTAGACTGGTGTACTAGTTTTTCTGGCACTTCAGTGTATATATTTATATGTATATATATACTTGCTGACAACAGTAAAGAAGTAGGATTAAGAATGAACTTTCGGAAGACCAAAGTGATGTACAATGCTTTTACAAGAAATGAAGATTTATCAATTGATGGAGGAAAGCTGGAGGTAACAGACACATACGTTTATCTTGGACAGCAGATATCAAGTGAGGGTCACATTGATGAAGAAATTAATCGGCGTACAAAACTTGCCTGGAGAGCTTTTGGAAGAAACAGCATAATTTTCAAGAGCAATATGCCATTATGTCTTAAAAGAAAAGTGTTTGATCAATGCATCCTTCCAGTGCTTACGTATGGTGCAGAGACGTGGACCTTAACTAAAAGAGACATACAAAGGCTGCAGACAACTCAAAGTAACATGGAGAGGTGCATACTTGGTGTAACCAGGAGAGATAAGAAGAGGAACTCGTGGATCAGAAAAATGACAAGAGTGGAAGACATCATGATCAGAGTTAAATCCCTGAAATGGCAATGGGCTGGACATACTGCCAGAAGAACAGACCATCGATGGACAGCCGAAATTTTAGATTGGATTCCAAGGGGCAGGAATAGACTCAGAAGAAGACCACACGGGAGATGGGCAGATAAAATTTGAAAATATGCTGGAGTAACATGGAAGAGACGACTGGCACAAGACAAACCGTTGTGGAAGAAACTTGGTGAGACCTTCGCCTAGCAGTGGATTGATAATGGTTAACAATGATGATGATGATATATATATATATATATATATATATATACTTAAGAGCAAAACTGAAGACTTCGTGCTGTCATAAGTTGTAGAGTAGGGGGTTTTAGACTCAAGTTTTCTTTCAAAAATCTGTTCGATATAAATTAACATTTCTTTTTTTTAATTGCAATGTAAAATTTGGATTCCTTTGCATTATTTTTCAGGTTTAAATTCTCTCTCAAACGAACTTGGAATTTCGTTATAGCTGAAAATCATTTCCATTTATTATGTCACTCTCACAGCTTGAGTTCTCTTTAATCTTCTTCTCTCTGTTTAATAGTAACAGATGAAGAGCCTGGGTCGGGCCATGAAGGTTAATGGATGCAAGCGAAATTGTTAACTAGTGCTAGGTCATGCTACTCTACGGAGGACATGACTTATATATATATATTTTTTAACTATTTTAGGTGGGAATGTTACTTGCATCTATGGCCTTGCAGAAACCCATTTCCAACTAGGTCTTTGTGGAAGTGAGAAAATGCAGAGTTTTTGCTGGTCCTTGATAAAGCCAAGGCTCAGTATTCTCGACACCTTCTACATTCAGTTGTTTTATTTTATTTTTTTATCTTTTCTCCTTTTACTCACACAGGTAGATACATAACCTTTTCTATGTTGTATTAGGTGTGAGTCAAAATTATATATGTATTTTTTTGCTTAGGTATCTTCTTTATAGAATATATATATATATATATATATATATATATATAGAGAGAGAGAGAGAGAGAGAGAGAGAGAGAGAGAGAGTGAGAGAGAGAGAGCAAAACAAAGCAAAATTTTGAACAAGAGAAATAAAAACAATAGAAAGACCAATAGTCACGAATTACTTCATCCGAACCAGGCTAGCTTCAAACGATGCAAAGTACCGAATAAAAGAATGAAGGGAAGCATATTAATGACTGACCTCTTGTCGGTTTCGTCAAGGGCAAGCAACAAGAAAACACTCACTAATCTGCTAAGACCAGAAAATTGTGGATTTCTACTATTTTAGTTTGCTAAAAGGACCAGTTAAATTTAGGGGAATAATGTCAATAAAAGGGATAACTAATAAAAACCCGCACCCAGCAAACTAAAACACATTTGCCCGACCTAACAACAAAATTAAAAATGAAGAAAGCGAGCAATTAATATTCATCCAATGAATGTACCAAAGGGATACAAAAACTTGTAACCAAAAGGAAACACAATACCAGCCAAAAATAAACAGCAATTACAAAAAAAAAAAAAAAAAAAAAACAATTTTTACAACCTAATCATAAACCAAAATAAATTAAACCACAAAAAGCAAACAACCAAATGGAAAATAAATCAACAGCCAAATTTAGGAAAAAGGAGTACAAACTCCCTCAACACAAATCCAAAAAAACACAGATCTCACTCCAAGAGTGAACAAAAGGACAAAAATGCAACCAACATAGCTGCAAACTATAAACTCCAATACTCACAGCTAAAAGCTAAAAAACAACAAGGCTGCAAAGTAAATAAAAATAATTATAAATGAATATACCAAAGGGCATGGCTTCAAGCACCAGTAAAGAAAATCATTAAGCCCAACGTACACAAGAAAATCAAATAAAATATAAAAAAATTAATCAAAGTGCAAACCCACAAAACCTATAATATAAAAACAAACTACCAGTAAAATAATGCATAACCTAGTGCGTTGCTTTTCCATAACCAGCAATATATACAACAAACTTCTTTTATCATTTTAGCCCACAGAAAGGACTAGAACCACCAAAATGACTACAGGCAACAAAAAAAAAAAAAAAAAAATTAAAGAAATGCTACAGAAAGTTCTAATAAGGCAAATACTAACCCCAATCACATAGCCTGCTTGTAAGTGCTGAAAAGAGCCCCCCCCCCAAAAAAAAAAAAAAATCTGAAAGAAAAAGAAGAACAGTAACCAGAGCAACCATTACCTTCTTACCATGCCTGAAGACAACAATGCACTACTGCTACTTCTATGGGGTGAACCAACTTAATTCAGGGGCAGGCCCTTTGCAGCGCCATCTAGCGTCCAACTTCGGAACCTTCCTGGTGTGAGCAGATTAAGATTGGTAAGACTCCAGAAACCAGAATTAATGCACTGAAAAACCTTTACAATTTATCAGTGCAGACCAGAATACTAAAATGCCCTTCTTGCCAGCAGGGAGGCATTACCCTGCTCCCAAGAGTTCAAAAAGTATTATAAAACCCAAATATCACCATTCCTCCCAAACCTTTGAACTTTAACTGTTACTATTTTTTTATTTATTTATTATTATTTTATTAATGTCATTTTATTTTTTTTATTCTCTTATGCAGCCTCTGGCGCTAACGAATTTCAAATCTGTTCAATGGTGTTTGTTGTTTCACATTATTTGCTTTTTCTATATATAAATAGATAGATAGATAGATACACAACACGGAAGCTGTTTTTCCGGAACTGCTCACTAGCGCAGAGGATAATTCGACATTCGATATGCCTCTTAGTTCATTCTTTTAGCCATTGCAATTTGGCCTGCCTGTGACTCTGAGAGTGCAGCATGCAGAACAGAGGACCTCTTCTTTACATATCAAATTCATGCAAGTTTTGATTAGTAGCACTGACAAGTACCGGCGATGCTCCGTCAGTCAGTTTGTCACTGTTCTTTGTGGCGGAGTTACATTTCTGGTAGTGAGAGTCATCTTGCGAATCTAACGATCGTCCTGATCCCTAATCACTCGAGTGTGATTGCAACCTGAGAGACGACGTGAAATACCTTCCTGTGTCCATCGCTACCAGCAGCGACCAATTAACCAATTCGAGCATCACGTCCCAAAAACGCTGCATTTTATCCCGTAAACCACTGTGCTTCATGTAGTTCTACGGTACAACCTGGTTAAAACTCACCGGGTTGCTTAAACATTCATCTATGAGGTAAAAAGCAACACTGCCCTAAGATGGTAGCCAGATTTGCAGGTGTGTGTGTGTGTGTGTGTGTAGTTTAGTTCCTTTAAATCTCCCACTTTTCCCCGATAGTCTTTCCTCCAATTAATAGAATCATTTGCATCAGCCACATTTGAAATGTAGTGAGACCCGTGATTTCTACTTTATTTATACATTGGTGGCGCAGTGGCTTTAAACCATTCGTTCGAGATGGGTAAGAGTTCGAATCCCGATGTGGCATGAATGTTGTGTTTGTCTTACAGCGCTGGCTCTCTCCCTTCGCTGGAACTAATGGCCCTAAATTACGGACGGGCGACTGCTTATTGCCCATCGAATTGATCACGTGGTTGCCAGTGGCGTATATTCGAGGGTAGCTAGGCTAGCTGCGAAGCTCAGAGAATGCACAAATAAAAGTCAATTAAATGTACACAAATAAAAGTCAATTATCAACGATATTAAGATATGTCGATGCTTTCGCTGCGAATAAAACACGTGCGGATTCGCTTCTTTGACTCAGTCTGGCGAACGAAGACCAACGGCGTAACGCAAGCAGCTCTTCCAGAGTCTTTGTTGTTATGATTCGAAGACCTTCCATACGATCGCCTGCTAGCGTTTCCATGACAACATGAATGAACGGGTAGATGGAATGGACCATTGTTTTGGGCAACGGTTCGCTCAGAAAAGAGAAGACTTGGACTACCTCAGTCACTCGCATGCTTCCGCCTGTAACAGCACGTGTTTCACGAGAGTTGTTTCAGTTTGTGTGAAGTGTTAATGAATTAAAATCAGTGATATTACATCTTAAATTCGTGGCTTTGTTGGATTCAAACTGTTTTGATAAATTTTGTGAAAGCTTCCCTGAACATCTACTGTCAGAACTTAAAGAACTCTATGCTTCAAATTTTGATACAGCTCGACTGAAAAATGAACTGAAAGTGTTTTATTCCCTTGATGAAAGAAAAAGAAATCAGTAAGAGATATTACTTAGAATTTTTCAAATCAGAGTTTTAAAAGCAGAGATATCGGAAAAAACGCAATTTACCTTTACGCCCCCTAGCGGAAAATCTATGCGTAACTTGAAAAATTTGGAATTACATGAGAATCACTATCTAACAAAGAAGGAATTTTTCAAATTGGACTCTTAGACGAAATAATTTTTTCAATCGAGCATTTAGAGCTCAAATTTTGTTGCAAATACATCAGAAGCAGAAATAGACGCTTGCTCTCCCTGGTGGCCCAACCATTTTTTACCAAAAATTAGAAATTATATGCAAAATACTTCCCATCAGGAGATGTATCCGGTTCAAGAAGAATTTTTCAAATTGGAGTTTTAGGAGCAGAGGTATCGGGGAAAACACAATTTACTTTTAACCCCCTAGCGGAAAATCTATGCGTAACTCGAAAAAGTGACTGCATCTAAAATAGTCTTCAATATAAATGGAATGGAAGGGAAAAATAATTTTTTCAATCGGACATTTAGAAGCAAATATATGAAATAAAATGTATTTTGAATTTGATATCATCCTTATTAAGCCCTCTAGCGGTGGAATTGTGCATCGTAAGAAAAATGGAATGCAAGAATAACTATTCCCACATTACAAGCTTCCCAATGCGAAAATAATATTTCAAATCGTACTAATAGTTGCAGAGTTATGGTGTCCACAGGCGGACAGACAAGCCGGTAACATAAGCACGATCTTTTTTACGAAAGACGAGCTAAAAGGTATATTGGTTCAAGCAGGTTTTAGAAAAAAACAGCGTTCAATTAAAATAGGCGAGGTCTCTTTCCACTGCGCCAACAAATTGGTTCAACGTTCAAAGTAAATTATAGTGTGTGTGTTTGCGTGTGTGAGCGCCCGCACGGGCACATAGATTTGACTAGGAAAGAGGTGTCAGGAATGATTGATGCAAATATTATAAATATGACGGCAGAATACTGTTGGATTCTCCTGTAACTGGGGAACAATACACACAAAAATCAAATACACCTTAAGAGCTACATGTTACATGTTCGGGAACAATATGTAAATTTATGGAAACTTCGCAAGCTTTTGTTACAAACGCTTTTTTAATATCCATCGTAACTATTTATTAACACAAATTTATTTATGAACATTCTCCATGCTTTTGTTACATAGTGAAACAACAAATTGTCCTCCTTCTTTAATTTGTAAATTAATGAGAAAACTGATGTGAATTTTGAAATCAGTATCACAAAAAGAGATTTCAAATCACCCATTATATTTCATCATCAGTATTTTTTTAAAAGGCTGTAGGTCAATATACACTGCTGGCCACCCAAAATGCAACACCAAGAAGGAAGCATTCGATTAGCCTGAAATTCGCAGCATGCGTCGCCCGCGAGAGGACATGCAAACAATTAGCATTGCAAGGCATATGCAAATCATGTGCGCCCGGCACGCCAACGAGAAGCACTATAAGAAGGGTGCACAGAAGGCGGGGTGTAAGTAGTGGAAATGTGTTGTGCTGCCGGACCTGTGCGTGGGAAGCTTCCTGATGCCTCGTCGCAGAATACGGCAGTCATTCCAGCACGTTTCGGAGTTCGATAGAGGACGAATAGTGGCTTAACGCGACACCGGTTGATCGTACCGAGACATCGGCGCCCGTGTGGGACGACATCCAGCCACAGTGAGGCGAGTATGGATTCGGTGGGTGCAGGAGGGACGGACGGACTGACGTGAGCGTTTGCCGCAGGCGCGGCACACCACCGCACGAGAGGACCGGCATGTTGTGCGGAGGGCATCGACGGCTCGCACCGCCGCATCACGAACGTTAGCGCAGGAATTAGGTGTGTTGCGCAACAACCTGTGTCAGCACGTACCGTTCGACGTCGTCTGCAGGAGCGGGGACTTGTCGCACGGCGCCCGTTGCTCCGACTACCATTGACGTTACACCACCGGCGAGTGCGGCGGCAGTGGGCCGTTGAACGCCTCACCTGAACTACGGAATGGCACTACACTGTCTTCTCCGACGAATCCCGCTTCTGCCTGCAACACCACGATGGTCGGATCCGCGTGTGGCGGCACCGCGGCGAAAGACTATGACACCTGCATTATGCATCGCCATACCGGTCCATCGCCTGGCGTTATGGTTTAGGGCGCAATTGAATATGACACCCGCACCCCTCTGGTACGCATCGCCGGTACACTCAACAGCCACCGCACCATCGTGGACGTTTTGGAGCCTGTAGTCCACCCTTACCTGCAGGACCTACCAGCGGCCACGTTTCAACAGGACAATGCGCGCCCACACGTCGCACGCACCGTGCAACAATTCTTCACGGCCCATCAGGTGTCACTGCTGCCGTAGCCCACCTGTTCTCCCGATATGTCGCCAATCGAACACGTCTGGTCGCTGATCGGCAACCGAGTGGCCCGGCAAGCATCACCCGCGGCTACGCCTGATGAACTGTGGCAACGTGTGGAAGCAGCCTGGACCGACATACCCCAAGCCTACATCCAAAGCCTCTTTCGTTCGATGCCTCGACGTGTAGCGGTCGTTATTGCCAGCCATGGGAGCCACACAAACTATTGATGTCTGCGTGTTCCGCAAGTCGCATGGGCCTGTAAGCTCAATCGTTTCATCTTTGTATCTGTTGTTATGTGCCCAGTAAATCTGGCTTTGCTATCTCGTGTCCTTCTTGGTGTTGGATTTTGGGTGGCCAGCAGTGTATATATAATTCTTGAAAACAATTTTTTTTTCATTTGCGAAGTGGTATAACCAAATGTTATGGCAGCAGATAAAGTAAGTCACCTCCTCCTTTGAACCTAAACTTCGTTGTTTAAACTTAATAAACTGCCTTTGGAGGACTTAGAATTATCATAACAAGCAATATATACCATATTGACAAAAGTCCCGGACAACCTTTCAAAAGCAAATGTACGGATCCGTTGCGTTGTCAAGATGCGCAGTACAGCTGGAAATGGTATGAAAACAAGCTTTCAGCTGACCGCAATCATATCGCATTGTGAGGTTCAGTGAAAATGTCGCGGAGGGAAAGAACTGACTTTGAGAAAGGAAAGAATGTTGGGTGTTATATTAGTGGGTTGTCCACAAAAGAAACCGAGAGGCGTTTAAACATACCCTAGTCAACTGTTTTGGATGTACTGAAAAAGTGGAGGACACATGGCGTGCCTGAAGCAGCAAAACGTACCTGCACACCAGAGAAGATCAGTGATAGAGAACGTCGAAACCTCAGGAGAGGCGTTACAGCTAATCGACGGAGTACTGCACAATACCCCAGTGTACAGGTGAGTAAAAATGCTGGAACCTCGGTATGTACACATACCATTCGCAGAGAACTTCATTCCTTGAGTCACCTTGGTCATGCGGCTGCTCATAAACCTTTCATCTCCACTCAGAATGTTACCCGTCGTTTAGCATGGTGTAAAGAACATTAATCGTGGACCGTGTATCAATGGAAACGGGTCCTATGGACTGATGAATCCAAATACACGATCCATCAGTCTGATGGCCGTATGTGGGCATGGTGGTAGCCGGGGGAACGCTATTTACCACAGTGTACTTTTCCTGCAGTCAAATTTGGAGCTGGCGGTGTACTCGCGTGGATGGTTTTCGTGGTATGGTCCCGTCCCATTGGTTATCGTGGACAAACCTGTAAACCTGCACGTCTTCCTCGATATTCTGCTTAATTATGCTTTACCAACTCTGTGGCAATACTATGGAACCGAGCCTTGTTGGTAACAGCAGGATAATGCAGCGAGCCATAAAGCAAGGACTGTTACGGCGTGGTTTGATGATAATTCCGTATGGTGTGTGGACTGGCCAGCATAGAGCCCTGATCTTAATCCCATAGAGCACCTATGGGATGCATTAGAACGCCGTATAAGAAGTTTGGAACCAAGGCCTACTACTAAGCAACAGTTAGCGTCAGCATTATCTACAGAATGGAAGCGCATACCTATCGCTGTGTTCCAAAACCTTGTCGAAAGCTTGTCTCGAAGGGTCAGTGCATGCATTAAAGCCAAAGGTGGACCGACACTGTACTAATGTATGTCAATAAATGCTATGTTGTGTTTATCTTCTAGGTGTCCGGTGACCTTTGTCAATATAGTATACTTCACAGTCTGAATAAAAATGAAAAAGGACCTTTTAAAGGCACACATACACAAAAGAGCGCGCGCGCAGAGACCTGGATTAATAATACTTTGCATAAATTGATCAAATATACCGTACTATCGTAATCGACCAATTAAAAATCTAGTAACATTACTTTCAATTAGTAAACCCAAGTGTGATATTGTTCTTTGCATCCGAAGCATATCAATTTATTTGACAAGTGAAATCTTGTAAAATCACATTACAGTCAATTGATTAAACCATTCTTAATACATACATACATACATATCACTAAGCTGCTCTCTGAGATTCAGAGGTTAGCTCCAAAAAGAAATACAAACTTCCAGATATTTTTATTTATTGTTGTCGTATCAAACTTCTCCATTTACAGCGATCTTGACATACAACTCGTGCTTCACTGATATCCATTACACGCCGTACACAAGATCTTTTATACTTCATACTCATAACCATTTCCTCATGCAGACACTCCTGAATCTGATCCACCCATGTCTTCCTTGGCCTTCCTCTGCCTTTCCTTCCTGCCACTTGGGCTAAAAAGATTTTCTCAGTAAGCATTTCATCACTCATTCTTTCAATATGGCCAAACCACCGAAGCATATTGGTCTCCACCTTGCTAACAACATTTTGCTTCACATCACACAACTGCAACACATCTTCATTCCTCACACAATAAGATTGTGTCTTGCCACAAACCCCACGTAAGTAACGCATTTCTCCAGCACACAAACGACTCCTATGTTTCTTCTTCAGTATCCAGGTTTCACTGCCGTAAATCAGAGTAGGAACAATTACAGTTTCATACACAACCATGCGGGACTCTTTAGAGAACCCATCATTCCTGTGAAAACCTCCCAGAGCAGCTATGACTTTCAAAGAAGAATTCACTCGCCTACTGATTTCACCATCCAACTTGTTCTCTGTCAAACATGCTTCCTAAATACACAAACTCACTCACCTGGTCAACCACAGTGCCATTTATACTTACATTACATTCAGTGCTATCCGTTTCTCTCTCAAAGACCATAACTGTGGTTTTTCCCTTATTCATACTCAGTTTGAATTTCATGCAAACTTCGTGCATCCGAGTCAACATACTCTGCAACTCACTTTTGCTCTCTACCAGCAGGACAGTGTCATCAGCATACAGCAATCTGCACACACGGATATCACCAAGACATAAACCAGTGTTATCTATTTTGGCATCACGCATGCATGCATCCATAAATATATATATATTAAACAGCCATGGTGACATTACACAACCTTGTCTAACTGCTGCACCAATGGAAAACCATTTTGATAAAACACCATTCACCCGTACACAAGCTCTACTACCAGCATACATGGCTTTTACACTATTAAGTAGATTCCCAGTAACACCATATTCATTCAATACCTTCCACAAAACTGTCCTATTCACTCGGTCGTAAGCTTTCTCTAAATCTATGAAGACAGTAAAAACTTTCTTTCCAACAGCCAGATACTTTTCAATCATCGTGCGTAATGCAAAAATCTGGTTAGTGCAGCCTTTACCAAGCATAAAACCACTCTGAACATCCCACACTTTCAACGATGTAAGACCTCGTACTTTATCAATAACAACCTTACCAAACACTTTCCCCGGCACACTCAGTAGGTTAATACCACGATAGTTCTTGCATTCAGTCTGATCACCTTTTCACTTATACAAGGGAACAATAATAGCATCCTTCCAATCCTGAGGGACCATTCCTAACTCCCAGCCCAACTGGCAAATTTCAGTTAACCATTCAATTATAGAGTCATCACCATATTTCACCATCTCTGCAGTTATGCCATTAACTCCCGGAGCCTTACCATTCTGAAGAGATTTTAGAGCTTTACACACTTCTTCTCTTGAGATCCCTCCTGTGCTTTCATCCCTCATTGTGACATCATCTGCGTCAGTCTCAGAATCATCTTTGCTTTCCTGATCTAATAACTCACAGAAGTATTCATCCCATCTGTCACTTAACTCATTGGGCTCCCATATCATTTCCCCAATCTCATTCTTCACACAACTTACAACTTTGTTTTCCCTATTTTTCCTGAGTCTCATGTACTTCCAGAAGGACTTCCTATCTTTCCAAAAGCCAGTTCACGCCTTTCCACTTTCTCCTTCCTACCTTTTGCCTTACTGTGGCGAACCAGCTTAGCAGCTTCACGCTTCTTACATCGATATTCATCCACAGAGACTCTACCTTGCAACATCCCCCAAATAGGCTTCCTTCTTTCTCTTTACTGCCTCATCAATCTCACTATTCCACCAAGCATGACCTCTATTGTTACCCACTATTGTGGTGCCACAGACCTCTTTAGCAGCAGTGACAACACAGTTCTTAAAACATTCCCACTTTTTCTACATCCCTCTCACCAGACTTCAGATCCTTCAGTCATTTTCTGAGTAATATACTGATTTCATTGTCCTGTTCCGCCAATCTGTCTTGGCTCCACGGGGACTTGTTGAGCACCTTGGATGTTATTTTGAAATGTTGCGACAATTATCCTGCCTTGAGACGCGGTTCGGACCCTGGCCACCCCAATGGCCCAGAGACCAGCCCGTGGTGACGTGCTGGCAGGCGACCTAGAATACCTTGTCTGGGTTCCCGCTCTGTCTGGCGGGATAGGTCGTTTCTTACTTTCTCGCTGACTGGAAGATTCCTTGCCCTCGAACTTTTTTTGGGGAATAATTTCCTTTATTTTCTTTTTTCAAACACCTACACACATGTATACACTGTCCTCATGCTTAGGACTTACAACATCGAGAGATAGCAAAATTTATTTACAGAATATTTACATTGGTGGTTTCTTCGTCTGCTTTCCCACAGACTTCTACCCTCATTCATCTTCCGATTCGCTTTCGGTGTGCACGTTCACCTCCTGCGTTTCGGTCCCCGTTTGATTGGGGAAGATGGTATGTTGCTGGAGGGTTAGCCTTTCAACCAAGGCTATTATCCCCCTCCTGTTAACGGAAGATTGGATGAGCAGATCCAATCTTCGCGTTCTTTGCACACCTGGGATCAGCGTGTTTCTCCATTCGGCGAAGCCACTGCATTCAAGTACGCAGTGTTCTATGCTTGCCGTTCTCTTTCCACAGGGACAAGTGCAGTTCCTGATGGCAAATCTGCCTAGGTATTCAGGGCTGATGCCATGGCCACTGAGTACTTGATTCAGGAACTTATTTGTCTGTGCTCGTTTGGTCGAGACTTTCGGAAACACTCTGTGTGTCTTCCGCCCTGTCTCTCCCGTGTCCCATCTGACCTGCCATTCGGTCATGGTCCGACGTGCTAGTGCTGCGCGAATGCACCTTCGCGGCGTTCTGCATTGCACGTCGACCGTCTCTTTCAGCGTGGCTGCCTTCGCCAGCTGATCTGCCCTTTCGTTTCCTAGGGTTCCGACATGGCTTCGTACCCAGTGGAAACTAACTGCCCCATCTCCCTCTGCCCTCAAGAGGGTTTTGATCCTCTGGACGATGGGTTTTCTTCCCCTGAATCTACTTCAGAGCCTGCAGTGCTGCCTCACTGTCCGAGTAGAGTTTTATTCTTTCGTCACTACGCCTGGGGAGTGCCCAGGTGAGTGCCATCTCTATCGCCAGAAGTTCAGCCTGAAAGACCGAAGCATTCTGCGATAATTTCACGCTTCCTGCAGTGGCTTCGTTCCCGTCCGAGAACGCACAGAAGCCTGCCCCCACTTGTCCCTTCAACTTTGAGCCGTCCGTGAACAATTTTCTGAGTAAGTCAGAATACCTCTGATGATCTTCAAGTAGCCTATCAACCTTTATTCTTTCTATCCTGGGTCTTTTCCTATCTCTTTTCCTCCAACCAACATTAAGTTTCACTCGTGACACTACCAAGTAATGATCAGAACCAACATCCGCACCTCTCATCACACGGGTGTCAACAACTAAGTGTTTCAAACGCTGATGGTAGACAACAAAATCTATCACACTCTTTCGACCAATCTATCACACTCTTTTGATAAAGATTTTCCCAAGTATAAGTGTGGATATACTTGTGGTTGAAAAATGTATTAGATACACACAAACCATTCTCAATGCAGAGTTCAATTAATCTTTCACCATTATCATTCACACAAGGATCATTAAACTTACCCAGAACATTGTCAGAAATTGCATTCTGCACACCTACTCTAGCATTGAAATGCCCTGCTATTATAACTTTTTCTTTAGCACCAAACTGGCTCAAAACAGCTTTTAGCTCATTCCAGAAATCTTCTTTCTTATCAGAAGGTTCCGAGTCACAAGGAGCATGCACTACAACAACTACAATTCTCTGAAGTTTCACTTTCAAACGAATCCATAGAATTTTCTCACTTACACAACTATAGTGAATCAAGTTGTTCTTCATCTTTTCACTTAAAATCACACCTACACCAGCCTGTTCTCTCATATTATCCAATACTCCAGACCATACACTCACCGTGCCATTCACTTCTTCTACCCCAATTTCCTTCTTTTTGGTTTCACTTACACACAGCACATCCATTCTATATTTATTCATCTCCTCAATCACCTCACTCATCTTGCCATTTATACCTCTAGTATTCCATACACCAATCTTACATTCACTCAGCCGAGATCATTTTCTCATACGCCGTTTAGAAAGTCCAGGTCGATTCCGTGGTGGACCGTCCTTCTCAAGTGTTGTAGGTCCACCATATCCCACACTTGAGTCATTCTTAATATTTATTTTTGTCTTTTTAATCAGGTAAGTACATCAGTGTGGGGGATTAGCCCACAGCTGAGAGTTCCAGTTGGTCATTCAACCTAAGGGTTCTGGAGCAAAACCGAGTGAGTTGGGGTCTTTTCGCCAATGTCACACAGAACTAGCTTGCACCTCTCCAAGATTCACAGAGGCCCTAGTTGATGTTGCGTGTGCCATTGTTACCACGGAGCGCCACGAGGAAGCAAACCCATGAAATACGGGATTACACCAATACAAATTTTGATGTTGTGAATCCATTTACTGGTGTAAATATGACGTGAATGTTAAGTCAGATAATATCCGAAAACTTGAAAAATTCGTCGTCCTGGAGCGGAAATCGAAACCGCGTCTCCCTGATAGCGCCCGAGTATGCTAGGATGAAAAAAATTTCAAGTTTTCGGATATTATGTGACTTACCATTCATATCATATTTAAACCAATAAACGGATTCACTACATCAAAATTTGCATTCTTAATTAGTCAACTTTGCTGAAATTTTTACACTAATTAAAATTACTCATTGCTGCAAATCTAAAATTTGTTCTCCACACAATCAATGCAATACTCAATTGAGTTTCTTTAAAAATAGGCCTTCTTCAGGTCTAATCCAAATACGTTAGCCATAGTTTTTGATGTTTTAATTGTTGGACAGTATTTCACTTAACACTCCACTTAATTTTTTTTTTTTTTTTGATTGGAGGTTTAACGACCACCATGAGCAACTCAATGGGCTATAAGCGGTCGCCCGTCCTTAATTTAGGGTCACTGGCTCCAGGGAAGGGGGAGAGCCAGTGCCGTAAGACAAACACAACATCCATGCCTCACCGGTATTCGAACCCAGCCCCCTTTCGGACGAATGATCAGAGGCTATCGCTTAGACCACTGTGTCACCGGGGCGGCCCACTTAATTTACTTTATATGAGTCATTTACATATTCCACATATATGTGATCTATTTAATTAATTCTTACTATATGTGTGATCTATTTAATTTCTTACTTACTTTAAATGTAGTCATTTATGCCGCCCCGGTGGCGCAGTGGTCTAAGGCGCTGGCCTCTGATCATTCGTCCGAACGGGGTCCGGGTTCGAATCCCGGCGAGGCATGGATGTTGTGTTTGTCTTACGGCATTGGTTCTCTCCCTTCCCTGGAACCAGTGACCCTAAATTAGGGACGGGCGACTGCTTATAGCCCATTGAGTTGCTCACGGTGGTCGTTAAAACTCCAATCAAAAAAAAAAAAAAAAAAAAGTAGTCATTTACATATTCCACGTATATGTGATCTGTTTGAATTTATTCTACTTAATTTGTAGAATAAATTAAATAGATCACATATATGTGGTATATGTAAATGACTACATATAAATTTAATTACAAAAACGACCCTTTTAAGGTGGACGTCTAGTGAATTTGCTTCCTATACTTCCAATAGGCGAACTTCTGTACACATTTTCTTCATAATTAATGCGTTCCCAGGGATGAAACTTTGAACATCGATTAAAATAACGTCATATTATAACTTGGAATACTTAATATTTTCTAAAACATAACCATAATTAAGCAATCCAACATTTGTTTGTCTACTGACGTCATCAATGTACAGGTAGCGCCATCTTTTTTCTGGTCTCAACACCACCAAAGGAAAAGTTATTCATTTTTAATATAATTATGGTTATGTTTTAGAAAGTATTAAGTATTCCAAGTTATAATATGAAGTTATTTTAATCGATGTTCAAATTTTCATCCAATTGTGAAAAAAATGTGTGCAGAAGTTTGTCCCATTATAAGTATAGGAAGCAAAATCACTAGACGTACACATTAAGAGCACATCCTTTTATAAAATTTTAAAATTACTAAACTATATTCGCTGATTCTGGCCACTCAGTATTATGCAGCGTCCTAAATCATGTAATTCAAAATATAGAATTAAGAGATATACTAAAATTAATATATTGACGAGGCTATCATTAACGGCATCCTACCACAGCTTACTTCAACATCAAAATTCCAATGGGCATATATGAGGGATGTCTCAAAAGTTCTGTGTCGTGGAAAGATAGGGTGGCCCTATTTTTTTGCATAGTCCCCTTGCACACCCACACAAGTTTTTACAGCGGTGCTCCAATGCGCTTATGCCATCCAAATAAATACTTTGTCAAAGCTTTTAAAAAGGTTTCCACAGGTCCAACAATGTCTTCGTGTTTTTCAAGATACACAGCAGTCAAGTTCCTTTTTGAGATTTAGAGTCGCATGGTAGTCCGAGGGTGTAAAATAGTGTGAACAGGGAGGTTATATTAGCAGTTCAAACCCACACTCGTGAATGGCAACTGTTAATTTGTAGTTTGGAGTATTATCCTGGTGAAACAGAACCACTTTGGGCAGCTTTCCTCAACGTTTATACTCTAGATTCTGTTGAAATTTCCATAGCAATTTTGCACAATACGCTCAGGTGCTGGTTTAGCACTTTACAAGGTAATATGCTGTTGCCATCCCCTTTCGAGCGGAAGTGACAGACTTCACCTTCTATGGAGCGGGTGAGCCACCAAGATTTCCTTTGTTTTGACTCTGGAATATGGTGGTGTACCTATGTTTCACCCCCTGTGACAAATCCTTCTGAACTGGCTTCAAACACTGCAAGATTGTGTCATGACATTTCCGTCTGATCAACTGTTGCTCATTTATGTCAGGAGTTTTGGTTCTCAACGACAGCAACCTTGGTCATTGTGAAATGCCATGTCAGAATGCGATGGTGTTGTTTTCGACATGTGCAATGTCGCAGTAATCTTTCTCCGTTAAACGCACACTGTTTCTTGTAACTTGTCTACATTTCCTTGCATGATGACCTAAGAGGTCCTGAGTGAGTGTCATCTTCCACAATCGATCTTACATGTATGAATATGGTTGCTAGCTCCTTTAGAGTATTGAATGCCGGACAAAGAGGGTCTATATGGGCTATAGCCTTGAGGCCCACCATGACCAAAGGGCCCGGGAGACAAGCCTGGGCAAATAATAGATAGATAGAGAGACAGAGACAGAGAGAGAAAGAGAGAGAGAGGGGGTAAAATAATTTTACTTTTGTCTTGTATTACTCTTACTTAGTCAGAAACAGGTGCTGGAAGACGAACAGAATTCAAGGCGGTGACTCCCCAAGGGTTTCTGTGTACAGCGGAGTCGGCGAAACAGTTTCAGCTTTTTCACTACCATCCACTCACGCTTCCCAATTTGTACTTGGAACCGTTAATGGTTTCTGTGTCCCCAAGGGTTTCTGTGTACAGCGGGGTCGGCGAAACAGTTTCAGCTCTTTCACTACCATCCACTTACGCCTCCCAATTTGTACTTGGAACCGTTAATGGTCGAAGTTCCCTGTGGCTTCACATTGCATTTGTAACAAAAAAGTTGCACTAAGAAAAGTACACAATACTAAATCACTAGAAAATCCAAGACAATATCTAGGCATCTCAAACTTTTAACTCATGTTTTTATAAGACGATGGAAAATAGAGTGACTTATGAAATTTCTGCAGATGATTTATTAGTTTATACGTATTAATTATCGCAAGCATATCGGCACAGTTTCGTGTTTTGACGGACTTCATAATGACTAACCGTCATAATTCTTCGACGACCCACTCAGATGTCTTAGCCTTGGGGTCCACTCAAATGTCTTAGCCTAGGGGTCCACCAAGACCTTAATCCGGCCTTGCAACCTGCCTTAGTGTTACCACCATATTTTCATGGATGTTCTTTGGGTCCAACACTTTTTTATGGAGATATTTTATTACAGCTCTGAGTCCTTCCTTGGTTCACCAAGTCACCTTCTAGGAAATGCAAAATAAATAAATAAATAAGAAACATAACTATGAAGCTGAAAACTAGTCTCTAGGCATGAGATGATTTTTATTATTACATAGGGAAAACCTACAACTGTTTCTTCATGGTTGGGCCGAGAACGTTTGGGACACTCTAAGTAATATCCTAAACTCTATTCGCTTCCGTGCTTTTTCTATTTACTGTACTACCCTACCTGTTCCCTACTCCGTCGGTGCTTTTGATATCTTAGTGACACTCTATCATTTCGATTGTCAAAACCCGACCATTGGTGAGTGTACAACATCCGAACCTTTTGAAAGTTTTATTTTATCCAGTAACCGAACGTACAGTAATAAAATTTGTTTCACTGTGTTTAAAACGCGCTAGTATAACAGTGCATTACATCTAGGCAAGAAGTTTAGTGTTCTACAATTTTTCCAGCTTTTACATCACATCAAGAAGCCCATCGGTGTAGGGATTGGAATGTTCAGCCAGTTCGTCGTTATGCCTCTGTCTGCTTTCATCCTCCTACGATGCGTTCCTGTAAGTGGAATACATGCTACAGGTGTCCTGCTAATGTCCTGCTGTCCAGGAGGATCCATGTCTAACGTCATAGCCTATTTTTGTGATGGAGATCTTTCACTGAGGTAAGATTTTTCAAGAAAAAGAATTTAAATATATACACCGAAGAAGCAAAACACTATAACCACCCGGTTAATATGATGTTGGTCCTCCACATGCAGCCAAAACAGCTCTTACCCGGCGAGAGATGGACACTACAAGATTTCCAAGGTTGTCTTGTAGTACCTGGTACCAACGCATTGCCAACAGATCCTTTAATTCTTGTAAGTCACGTGGTTGAGCCGCCGCAGATAGGATTTCCTGTTACAACACAAACCACAGATGCCCGATTGGATTGATGTCTGGGGAATTTGGAGGCCAGGGTAATAGCTGGCAGTCTTCCTCATTCTCCATGCACCAACAAGCTGGGCAGTGTGGCATGGTGCATTATCCTTCTGAAAGGCACTATTAGACGAGTATACCATTGCCATGAAGGGATGTACCTGGTCTGTAATGATGTTTAGGTTGATGTTAGATGTCGCAATTTCCTGCACTTGAATGCCTGTCCAGCAGAAAGTGTCAAAAGCATTACACTTTGAAGCCGGTAGAGACTTGTTTTAGTCACATGGTGAATCTTGGTGCCAAGACTTCCACGGGTAAACGACGCACACGTACGGAGACGTCCACGTGGTGCAACATGAAACGAGATTCTTCAGAGTAGATGACTTTCTTCCAATCATTCAAGGTCCAGCCACACTGCCAGAATCGTCAAGGAGTGGTTCGAGGAACACGTCACACTGCCAGAATAGTAAAGGAGCGGTTCGAGGAACATTCTGGTGACTTTCTGTTATTGCCCTGGCTTCCAAATTCACCTGACATGAACCCAACGAACATTTGTGGTTCGACTTGGAAAAGCGGGTTCGCGCTATTTCACCACCACCCCAAAATGTACGGGAACTGGAGGACCTGCTGTTGACATTATGGTACCAAATACCCCAGGATACCTATCGCCACTCATCGAATCGATGCCTCACCGAGTGGCCGCTGTTTTGCTGCCTAAAGGGAATCATACAACTTATTAGGTAGGTGGTCATAATGTAATGCTGATCGGTGTAAGTGATTATTAGAAAGGCTAAGTTGTAATGGCCTGACGACTGTGTTAGAGCATTTCTGAGACGGCGAGGCTTGTGAGGTACTCACAGTCAGCCGTGGTTAATACCTTCAGAAAGTGGTCCGAGGCGGGACAAACTATAAACCATGGGCAAGGCGTGGGACAACCACGGCTCTTCGATGCTGGAGGTGAGGCCAGGTACTAAGAGGTAAATATCGTACGAGCCATAAAAAGGGATACTATGACGCAACTCACGGGTAATTTGAATGCTGGTGACGAGAGTAATGTATAACAACACACGGTACATTAAACCCTCTTCAAAATTCAGATGTCTAGCCGCAGACTGCTCCGAGTGCCCATGCTAACCTCGACTGTTCTGCGAAAGCGTCTACAGTGGGCACTGCATTTTCAAGAGGGTGTAATGTACCGTGTGTTGTTGTGCATTACTCTCGTCACCAGCATTCAAACTACCCGTGAGTTGCGTCATAGTATCCCTTTTTATGGCTCGTACCATATTTACCTCTTAGTACCTGGCCTCACCTCCAGCATCGAAGAGCCGTGGTTGTCCCACGCCTTGCCCATGGTTTATAGTTTGTCCCGCCTCGGACCACTTTCTGAAGGTACTAACCACGGCTGACTGTGAGTACCTTACAAGCCTCGCCGTCTCAGAAATGCTCTAACCCAGTCGTCAGGCCATTACAACTTAGCCTTTCTAATACTCACTTACATCGATCAGCATTACATTACGACCACCTACCTAATAAGTTGTATGATTCCCTTTAGGCCGCAAAACAGCGGCCACTCGGTGAGGCATCGATTCAATGAGGTGGCGATAGGTATCCTTGGGCATTTGGTACCATAATGTCAACAGCAGGTCCTCCAGTTCCTGTACATTTCGGGGTGGTAGTGATTTAGCGGGAACCCGCTTTTCAAAGTCGAACCACACATGTTCGATTGGGTTCATGTCAGCTGAATTTGGAAGCCAGGGCAATAGCAGAAAGTCACCAGCATGTTCCTCGAACCACTCCTTGACGATTCTGGCATGGTGCTTTACCCTGTTGGTAATGGCGATCACCAACAAGGAACACAGTTGCTATGAATGGGTGAACTTAGTCAGCAACAATGTTCATATACCTGACAGCTATCAGGGATTGTGCTATTTGGATAATGGAGCCTAAAGTGTCCCAAGAAAACATCGCCCACAGCATAATACCGCCGCCGGCCTGTTTCAGCCCAACAGTGCATCCAGAATCCATAGCCTCCGCCAGTAATCGGCGTATCGGCGCTCAGCTGTCTACGTGATGCACCAGGAATCTTGATTCATCAGACTAGGCCACTTTTGTCCCATCATCCAAGGTCCAATCTCGATCTTGAACCCATTTCATGCCTTGTTGGCGATAATGTGCAGTAGGCATGGGGACCCGACTGGGTCTTCGGCTACGCAGGCCCATTCGCAGAAGGCTGCGATGAACTGTGTACTGCGACACATTTCCCTGATCACCACTGTTATAACTGCGGTAGATTTGTCGCACTGTGTCTCTGCGGTCGCTTTGAACAATGCGTGACAATCTCCGCACCCCATTGGCATCAATGAGATGCATACGCCACGCGGCTGAACGACGGTTCGTCATTTGGACATCTGTGCACCACTTTTGATACATACTGACTACAGTGACACGTGAACAACCCACAAGCCGCGCCGTTTCCGAGATTGTAGTTCCGAGGCGGCGCGCCATCACAATCTGTCCTTCATCAAACTACGATAAATCGGCAGCTTTTCCCATTCCGACTCCGAACACTCTACATTCCTGCAGAGAAGAATGTTTTGAGTTCTTCCTGCAGCCACGAATGCATCGCTTCCTGAACCTGGACATCACTTTCAAAATGGTGGCCTCGCAAGGTGTCTTTCAGAGACCCGAAGACATGAAAGACGCACTGCGCCTGATCGGGGCTGTAAGCAGGATGTGGTAACACCTCAAACTTCAACTCGGTAATTGTTTGTTGAGTTGCCAATACCGTATGTGGACGAGCGTTGTCGCGTAGCAACAGCACTTTTTTGAATAGCATTCCCCGTCGTTTTGTGCGAATTGCTGGTTTCACTTTGTCTTTCAGCAAGTCACAATATGACCGACTCTTACTTGAGTCACCCTGTACTTGAAAATGTTCAACGATGGGTCCTTTCATGTCAAAAAAGGGAGTTAGCATTAATTTTCGTGCCGAAGGGACAACTTCGAACTTCTTTTTGCATGGGAAGCCCGGATGTTTCCACTCCATGCTTTACCTTTTACTCTCGGGGTCCCAATGACAGACCCATGTTTCGTCCCCAGTGACAATCCTCTCCAGAATACTGGGATCTTACTCATATCTTTGCAAAAAGATTCTGCCAATTTCCAGGCGCTGCTGCTTGGGCGCAATAGACAACTGCCGTGGTACCCATTTGGTACACACTTTGTGATATCTGAGATCATCATGCACTATTGAGAATGCAGAACCATAGCTAATGTTTACCTTTTGTGCGATCTTAGACAGAGACAGAGTAACCCGGCGATCGACTATAATGAGCGCATCGATGCGATCCAGATGGTCCTTTGTGCAAGAGGTCGACGTATGGCCCGAGCGAGCTTCATCCAACGCATTCGTTCTACCGGCTTGAAGCTTTTCTATCCACTTGTACACATATCTGTGGCTCATACACTTCTCCTCTCCATGTTGCACAAACATCCTATGATGAATTCCAGCTGGCTGCACACCCCCAGCCTATAAAAATCTCACTACACTTCACTGCTCGACGATGGAGCATTCCGACAAACGAGCGGCCATTTTTACGCCCTTACAACTGCTGGGTAACTGCGATTAAAAGATTAGCGACTGCATCCGCCACGTGTCAAGGTCACCTGCCCTCCCCTCCGCACAATCTTCCGCATCTCTGGTTACCTACGTAACGAGAGCATTGATCTTACTTTGATTCACCCTCGTATCTACTTTCCTTTCAAAAGCCATCTGGTTGATGTGCCAAAGCTTGGCAACCTTTGTTTCTATTTTTACGCCAATAAATTGGATTACTAATACAGTTTTACTACACTGCTGGACAATTGCTAGGGACGGATCATAAACGCTATATAGCGCATAAAAAAGTAAGTGTGGTTGGATGCCAAGTGAAATAAAATAATGTCAGAATGCCAGGACATTACAAGGAAGACAATTTATTGTGCTCTGAAATCCAGAAGGCTTTGGAACGTGTTCAAGGGACAAACAGGCCATTTTGTGCAGAATACGTAAACGTGAAAAAAATGCAATTACCGTCCGCAGGCGTTCCGGCGTAAGATGTCAATACGGGATATGGCCACCATGGAGGGCGATGCAAGATTCCACACGTCGTGTCATGCTTTGCACAACATTATCAAGCAGCTGTTGGGGTAATTTATACCATTCCTCTGTCAGTGCACGGATGAGGGTGTCCTTGTTTATTGGAGGGCATTGGCGACCAGCAGACTCCTCCCCAAAGCATCCCACACATTTTCAATGGGATTCAGATCTGGAGAACGTGCTGGCCATACGAGGCGTTGAATATCCTCGCTCTCAAGACACTCCTGGACAGCGACTGTTCGATGACATGTTGCGTTGTCGTCCATGAAAATGAATCTATCACCGACAGCACCACGGAACGTGCGAACATGAGGTAGCAGAACATCATTAATGTATCGTTGGCCAGTCATAGTCCCAGTTGGAAGCACATAGAGGGACGTACGGCCATTGATCATGATGCCAGCCCATACCATGACACTACATGTCGGATATCGGTCCCTTTCCTGTATGTTTGCTGGACAATATGCAGTACCACTATCACGCCAGGTCAGTTGTCGTCGACAATCAGACGATAGACTGTATCTACTCTCATCTGAGAAGAGGACAGCAGACCAGTCGTTATCAGTCCAATTGCGATGTTGATGGCACCATTGCAAACAGGCGGTACGGTGACGTCTGGACAATGGGATGCACACAACAGGACGGCGGGCGTATAGTCCTCCTTCATGCAAACGTCTGGCGACAGTTTTTCGCGAGATCCGCTTGCCAGTAGCAGCCATAAACTGATTTGCTACCTCACTAGCTGTGCTGCGCCGGTGTCTTTTGTTGATAGCACTATGTACCGATCTTATGCAGGTGTCGTATTGCGAACACGACCTCCCCCGTGACGTTTGCTACACTATCCATTTGTTTGAAATGATTTCCAAAGCCTTGAAACAACACTGTGGCTGATGTCGAACTCCCTGGCAACATCTGTTATTTTTCGCCCTGCTTCAATCTTGCCAATAATACGGCCACGCGTAAAATCATCTAGGTGATGTCGGGAAGACATACTGAAAATTAGAAATTCTTCAATTGATTCTTTCCCTTTCAACTTTGCGTTTGAACAACAACGGTCAATACGCGTCAAATCCTTTATATCTCTTATCAGCGCTATGACGTCACGAACAAGTTCGGCAATCCAAAATTTTCATACGCACACGTCTTACTGTATCCCGCACTTATGCAAATTTCCACATTTTCCTGCCTTTCATTTTATGGTTGCTATCGTTGCTATTGTCATCCGTCCTTAGCAATTGTCCGGCAGTGTATTTTATGTACGAAATGTGACAATTTAATTCCCGGAACGGCCGCGGTGTGTCGCCCTTGTGGCGATGCGGGAAGAATCACGTGCCTATGCGTGCCTGGACATGTTTCAAGTAGAGCATGCGTTAACCGTAGACTAGTGGAGCCATTTGTAGGTGAACAGTTTGAAAGCAATACTAGTCTCTGTGTGAGTTTTAAGGTAAAAGTCAGTGATAGAAATTTAGAGCAGCACATTAACATCAAATAGTGTGTGAAGATCAGTAAAGATGCTACTGAAACGTTAAAGCTATTGAAAGTGGCGTTTCGTGAGAACGTCACAAATTAATTGAACAGGGGCAAAGGGTTAATCAGCAATGCTACTTAGTGTAGGGTTACCATACGTCCTCTGTTAGCCAAGCATGTCTTCTTTTTTACGCTTTCCAACTAGCTTTGTCCGTCTGTCAGTCTGCCTGTCTGTATTTCCCCACGATAACTCGCGTAAAAATGCTACGATTTCGATGAGATTTTAGTATGTGGTTGGGGACAACCTGGGGACGAACCCTATTGAAAATGGACGAAATGGGGTCAAAGGTCAAGACATAGGAGCGGGATCCATTCCATCGCCCTTATGCTTCATAACGTACGTAAAGATGCTTCGATTGCAACAAAACTTTATCATGTTCTTCCGAAGGTATACTGAACCGGTTCTGTAGAACATAATCGAAATGGGGTCAAAGGTCAGGGCACAGGAGCGAAATTTATTCCACAGCCATTATCCTCATAACTTGACCAAAAATGCCTGCATTGGGACTAAACTTTAGTATGTTGTTCCGGATGATGTATACTGAACCAATTCTGTTGAATATCATCGAAATGGGGTCAAAGATCAGGGCAGAGGAGCGAGATTTAATCCATAGCCAGTGTCCTCATAACTTGACTAAAAATACTTCTATTGCGGCAAAACTTTAGTATGTTGTTCCGGAGGTATACTGAACCAGTTCTGTTGAATATCATCGAAATGGGGTCAAAGACCATGGCACAGGAGCGAGATTTATTCCACAGCCAGTATCCTCAAAACTTGAGTAATAACTTGAGTAATGATTTCTGGTATGTCGGAAAGCGTATCATGATCAATGCATTGCATGATTTTACTAACTTGTTTGCCTTAATGTTGCGTCCAGACGGATTATTTTATATACTGCAAAATGTCTGGCTTTTTAGCAGCGCACATATTCAGTTCACAAGAACTTCCGATTCGGTTCGGTTTATTTAGGCTACTTCGCTCAGCTGTTGGTCACTAAGTTTCGTGTAGTGTTGGTAATTAGCGGTGACTGAAGTTTCCTTGGGTTGAACACCTTTTTTTTTGATGTAGGACTACGTCTAACTCCGCGGATAGTATGGGGCGACTTACGGCCGACCTCCTGTGACAGAAATATGTCCCAATTGAAATAATTATCGTTAAAAATACGCGCAGCACACTAATCGTGATAGCATATTCGTAAACAGCATGGGGTCCAATTTGCGTATTGCGCAATACATCGTGCACGACATGCTCCCCTTGCCCCCGTGCCCGGAGAAGACGATGCAATATTTCTGGGCGTGCCGCCGCGTTTGATTCAGTCTATCTCGGCAACCGTGAGCGCAAGACGACTGTGCATGGTATCGTTTTAAAGATCTCGACGAGATCTATTCAAATATACGAAGAACATTTCACAGTGGTTTGAGCTGAACATTTTAAAAATTGTTTTTTTGTGAACCGGTTAACACTTTTGACAATATCACGGTTTATCAGGACAACCGTAAGTGCAAAACGACTGTGCGTGGTATCGTTTTAAAGCTGTTGACGAGATCTATTTAAATATGTAAAGAACATATCGCAGTGGTTTAAACTAAAATAAAAAAAAATGTTTTCGTGTGAATGGGTTAACACTTTCAACAATGCCGCGGAATTCGAAGAATGAACGCAAGCAAAAGAGGAGAAAATCAAAGCGATAGGCAAGAGAAAGTGATGAGGAACGTATAAGAAGCCAATAAAATTACAGCCCAACTAACTAGAGAGTATCGAGAACGCCTGAAAGCCGCCTCCGCCTAACAAAAATCCAACACACCGATCTAACCCGTAACGGCCCATCTCGAACTCGCTTTGAAACCACACTCGACCAGCTCATTTCAACTCTCCGATCTGCAAGTCGCTGTCCTATGTTCCAAACCGACGGCTCAATGACAACTGAGCCTATCTGTTGTTGTTTTTTGTTATTGTTTTTTTAGTTTTAAAACTGAAAACAAGGTATACTTGACTTGGCGTTGGTGGGGTAACCACCATTTGGGCTGCTTATGACCTCACGGCTTCTTCCATGGAATGAATGGCCACGTATAGAGCTATTAGCGAACGATCTGCGCTAACTCGATGCAGTCAGGCCGTCAAAACATAACTTTAAGCAACCGCGTGGCAACTAGTCTTGTTTGTTGTACGCAGTTATAGTTGGTTTGAATGGCTAGTTGTCTAGAGCTCTGAAAGCGTCGGTAATTATTTTTATTCCTTCAGCCTTTGTGGCGCTAACTAACGGGATAATCATTCATTTAACAATATAATTCTGTTGTTAATGCCGAAAAGAAAGTGCATATTCACAGATGAAATGGAAAACAAACTTCCTGCCTCAGTGGCTCAGTGGTATAAGCGACGGCTTCTGATCGGTCGTCCAAAATGGGCCCGGGATCAAATCTCGGTGGGGCATGGATGTGTTTGTCTTACCTTTTCCCTTCCCAGGAACCAGTGATCCTAAATTAGGTACAGGGAACTGCTTATAACCCATCGAGTTGCTCACGGTGATGGTTAAAGACCCAATAATAAAATTTAAAAAATACGTGTTTTTCCCGTGGTCGAGATGATTGGGAAGCAGAATGTTCGGTATGCAACGTTGGAACATATGTTTCGGTCGTAAATAATGCTGCTGCTGATTTAAAACGTCATATGGAATCTTAAAAGCATAAGTATGCAATCGGAAGTGAGAGCTCTTCAGCAAAATTGGTAATAATTTTGCAGAAGATACCGTAAAGTAAGAGTTTTTTTTTTTTGAAGCAGGGGTGCTTTTGCTTTTCACGCTGTTAAGCATAATAAAAAAAAAGATTCCGTGTTTTTCCCGCGGTCGAGGTGATCAATGGATTTCCATCTGCTTAGTTGAAAAACGCATTCCCTGATTCGAAAACTGCCAGAAAATTTTCTTATGCAAGGACCAAGACGAAATCCACCATCACCTCTATTATAGTTAATCACTTGGTTAAATATGTTTTGAAAACATTCAAAGAAAACGGTATTGGTTATTGCGGAGTATCTACTGATGCAAGTAATTGTGGTTCGGTAAAATATATTTCCGATAATTAATCAGTATTTTGACTGGAAGGTCGGTGTTTTGCAGTCAAAATTAATTGCAGTGCTTAACACACAAAATGAGACTGCAGAAACATTTTCAAATTATGCAAAAGAAACGCTCGTAAGGTACGATCTGTTGGAAAATGTATTTAATGTTCCATAACAAGACCCCCCACCCAAAGTGATTTAAAGATATTTTGAGTACGACTTCAGCGAGGCATATTTTTTTCTAGAGCATTCGTTGATGAGTGTTTTCCATGTCCATATTGAACGAATTGAAAGGGAATGCAACTCAGTTGCTGAAGTTCTGACTGGTTTCATATCAAGGAGAGACATTTTTAATGAACTTTCGAGTTAAGAATTACTGACTTTGAAAATTAAGATGTTACTAGCAGAAAAACCCGGAGAGGGACTTGACAGCTTGTGTGACAAATTTGCGATGATGTGAAATGCTTGTACAGTAGTTGCGTACAATATTTGGATAAATGAATGAAACCTTTGAAAGACTTCTAATGTTTCACATAGCCTGACCCTACACGAAGTACGAAAAGTGTGTGAAATCTCTACACAATCTTTAATTGATAATGGAGCCCCAACTGATGATGGATGCTAAATGCTTTGATCAACAAAACAATGTAAAATTTTTTTATAGAAAGTGAGATTAATAATGAAGGATTCAATCAGCTGCTAGCTCATCAGAAGTGTACCAAAGATTTTGAACAGTTGAGAAATATTGACCGTCATTCAGAATTTCTAAAAACTGCGCTTTTTTTTTCAGTTCCTCCTCATAATGCAAATGCTGAGAGGCTGTTCACTTATGCAAAGCCAATGGACGAAGGAAAGAAACAAGTTGACTATACATTTCATTAGAGGCATTCTGTTTCTGCACAATAACTTCAAAGAAATCTCATGCTCTGTATTCTATGCGTATTTGAAAAGAAACCCAGATTTGTTGAAGACGATACTTTTCGAAGAAAATCAAGATGGACCTACTGATTAGTATGTTGAACTTTTTGAAGTGGGATGGCTAGATAATTTTATAAATGGAGATTCTGTGGATGTTTTTTATTTATCAATAATCATTTTTATTTATCAATAATCATTTTTATTTATCAATAATCATTTTTATTTATCAATAATAATTTTTTATTTATAATTTATCATTTTATTGCAAAACTTTCCAATTGTTTATTTGATTTACTAAAATTCCGGCCACCTGTATGTCCACTTTTTTCTGTCCTCCTTTTTCGCTGATATTCCTCTTTTTTGTGAGCGATAAGTGTAAAACGTCCTGCTTTTTATGATGGGGATTACGGTAACTCAAAATTTAGAGGTGTTGAAAAGGTTACGGGATTCTGTTCGAAGGAAAGGAGCTGACGTGTTGCCTGACAATGCGCTATGTCATGATGCTCTGCGAATTCCTGACAAAGGAATCAATTACCAAATTGGGTCATCCACCGTATTCACCTGACGTATCTCTTTGTAATTACTAACCCTTCTCCAAAATAAAAACCTATGAAAGGACGATAAAAACCTATGAAAGGACGAAGATTTTCGGATATTTCTGACATCCGTGGTAACGTGACAAAGGAATTCAAGAGTATTTTAGAAAGAGAGTACCAGGCATGTTTCCAGCAATAGCAACAGGATCTAATTAAACGCATAGCTGAGGAAGCGCATTACTTCGAAGGTGATAACAGTAGCTAGCGAACAGGTGCTTACACATTTTTTCTACAGGTTCATACAGAGAATTAAATTGTCATACCTCATATAGTTGGTAGCCATAAGTCACAGCAGTCATAGATTAAAAATTAGTAGCCATAGCGTAACAATCAGTAGCCGTACCGTAATGCTCATTTTGGTACGCCAAGCGTACTCTCTTTACTGTTTACTTCAGTTAGCTGTCCATTATTGATAATGCACTTATACGCGGAAAGCAAACTGTAAACGCCGGTTCCACAAGATTTGCACTTTCTTCATTTGCGGAATAATTTTTTCCCTCTGCGTATAAGAGAGGTTTATGACACAAAATCAACCATGGTATCATCTCCCATGAGCCAAACAAAAGGCTGCGACGATAGCCAAATGATCTGAAGCGCAGGCTTCTGAAAACTCCTCCGACATTGACCCGGGTCACCTGGTTGTCCGAGAATGGCCTGGGCCGGACACCCGGGTGCGGCATGGGTGCTGTGTTTGCCTCATTGCAGTACTTCTTCCCCCTTACTGGAACCAGCTCTCCCAAATTAAAGACGCGCGACTGCTCATAGCCCCAAGTGTTCATACCTGCTACGCCTTTTCCCATCCTGCCTTGTATTGAGGTCAGTAGTGGTTGTAAAATGGGAAGACGAAATTTCAGACGGAGAGGAGATGTCGCTTTGCGATTTTCCCGCTGTGCCTTATATTGCGGCCATAAAACGGGGGAAACTTTACCTGCTTCAAAAGAGAAAAGTTCATGATGGTCGTTAAACCCCGGTCACATGGTTGTTAGAGCCCCCAAGAGTTCATGATGGTCGTTAAACCCCGGTCACATGGTTGTTAGGGGTCCAAGAGCTCATGATGGTCGTTAAACCCCCAAACAGACAAGAAATCAGAAACACATGCACGACCGATTGAACACACTATCTCGTTCAATTTCTCTCACTCACGTTACGTATCCTTTAAATATTTCCAGAAAATTTTACCAAATTGTGGTATTTTTTATTCCAACCGTTTTTTAAATGAAATTAGAAGTGTATTATCTCTTCGTGTTTTTGCTGAGTTCACTGTTCCTCTGCAGTGTTGCCATGACGTCATTCTCAACTATCGCAGCATTGGGTCTGATGCCTTTAAATTTATGGATATATGGAAGAAATTTCGATACAGAAGGTTTGATTGTTCCTTACGTAAAGCTGGCCATATCTTTGGTTTGTTTAACATCTCTTGCAGCCTTGGGCATGATTCTTCGGTGGAAAATGTCCCGCATCGTGTCTCTTTTCATGAAGGTAAAGTGACATTTCATTTTCTTCTTATCTTCTGTAATGTCGTTTCAACGCAATTTATTGAGGCAATGAAAAAGGAAAATGTCGCGTTACAAAGTTTTCTGAAAGTAAAGGCATGATCTAGATTGATTTTCCGCTGCTATAGGATGCAGTAACGTTATCTATATCTGCAGATAAATTAGTAGAAATTAATTTTGTCTTTCAGCCAGTTTTCATACTCTGTTTGATAATCATCGGAACGGAAGCTGTTGAAAGCGAATACACTCAAATTAATAATCTTATCTGAAAACGTTCGCCCTACATATAGAGACACTTATCCAGTTGGGATAAAAGTTGCTTTTCCTCCTTAAATTGCTTCCATAGCAGCTCATGGAACCAAGACCTAACTTGCTTTTGAACATCGTCATCGAATCTCAGCTTACTTCTAAAATTAATTTTATAGATGTTTTTTCTGTTTGATGTTCAATAATTACTTATAGCAAAACATTAAAATTTGTCAAAATGCGCCTCCTAGAAATTCATTTTTAACAGTGTTTTTAGTATTTTTCAGTCGTTTTAGTCTTATCAAAACACTTGTTGAACATGACAAGGTTATGCTCATCACGCACTTCTGGTGATTGCTTTCTGACGTCACTGTCCAAATCGCCATCGTAAGACTACCAATCTCCATGTTTCTTTGTATCGGCACCATAGTAGCGTGTCGGAATTATTATTCGTAAACCAGCTGGAATAATCTTCAAAACTTCTACCAGATTTTTTAATGCATAGTGTTTTTAATTTTTAATAAAAAGAATTAGTGTAATGTTGTCGAGATGCTTTACCTTTTTCCTCATACAAGAAATTTGGCTATAGACCGTATGTATTGACGTCACTAAACCGCGGTTCGCGTCACTTTTTCGTCTGCTGCTTTCTTGCAGAACAACTGGTGTACAAGTGAGATCAAAGATGCATTGCATGGGCTACGTAAGTGGGTTATCTGGTGATCAAAAACAGTTTTATTCTGATAAATTAAAGTTGTTGGGCAATTGTGGTGACCCATATGATACTCCAAATTAAATTTTCCTGAACAATAATGTAGGAAGGGGAATGTTTTTTGCTTGAAAGGAACTCGAAATTTTGCATTCCAGCACAGCCACCAGCTTCTGTGCTAGCAGCATATTCACACAGTTAATTAAGATAAAAAAAAGTCCTGTCATCTTTGGCTAATTATTTAATTTAAAAGTTTACCTTTCAATAATTTAGATTCCCCAACCTGAAACTTAAGCTAAGGTAAAAATCCTCTCAGTTTTACACAGGTAAGGCTATAATAATAATAATAATAATAACTCTGGCGAGTAGCATTAAGTCTCTCTACCTTATATATAATAGTGACAAAAATAATAAACTGGTGAATGTTATCATGAGTTCATTTTTCTAAAGTCGGCCTGGAAGCCCAACATATGAAGGTTCCATAAGATATTTATTCCTCTATAGCAGTGGATACATTCACGATAAAGAACAGCATAATCTTACTCGTAAGAAAGATTAATTCTAGTCTAAAGATCATCATAGAGTTTTTGTAGATAATGCATCAGCAAATTTATGAACATATCTGTAAACTACACACTTTAATGTTCCTTCGTTTCCGGTCATCAATGTCAACATACGTGATAACCACAAATTTTGGCGCATCTGAATTAAATTTTTATAATTCTGATCCCACTTCGTTCGTTCAGAGGGTAATCTATAATAGAATACATGATTATCTCTCCCACCTCGATTACTTCAGCCGAAAAAAGCACATAACACCATCTTCCTTAACGCTCCACAATGCAAATCCAAGCAGTGTTTGTACACCAGTTGATCACCAGGGCGTCTGCTAGGATGGTTTACCTAGCTGTGATGTCGTACGCATACGGTCTATACTACTGAATGAGAACGGTTTCAAGTAGTTCCCGATTTCCCGTGTATCGTTTCGGTTTCTTTACATACAACCTGATCACACCCAATGTAAAAAAAAAAAAAGTAGTTCACGATATTATACGGATTTTTTTTTTTACTATTTTCATCGAAATAAGTATTTTTGTAATGGAAGTAATTTGAGGCATTTACTTTATCGGAATTATGATGCATAAATCTGTGATAAGCAAATAATACATTTATTTGCTTATCACAGATTTATGCATCGTACACTATCTACTAACAAGTAATTGGACACCTGTGATAGCAAAGGAAAACGAAGTTTATTCACCTTTAATAGTTGGTGGAGCCTCCACGAGCGGCGATTACAGCTGCGACCCTCCGAGGCATACTCTCAACCAGGCGTTGTACGACGGCTAGCGGTATTTTCTTCCACCATTGGCTTGGAGAAGACAGGCCAGTTCCTTCACCGATTTCGGACGGTGGGGGCGCCCCTTAAGTCGACGTTCCAACTCGTCCCAGAGGTGTTCGATAGGGTTAAGGTCTGGGCTCTGCGCAGGCCAGTCCATTCGATTAACCCCATTGTCACCATACCAAGCCATGGTGGACCTCGCAACATGACAGGTGGCATTGTCATCTGAAAGTAACATGGGTCCACCCCGTAAAACTGCCACAACGTAGGAAGCGCATGGTCATCCAAAATGGTGCAGTAGGTCACGGCGTTGAGTCTACCAGGAATTACGACCAAGGGTCCCGTGCCATACCAGGAGAAACACTCCCATAGCATAATTCCACCGCCGCCGAACTTCACAGTTGGCACAATACATTCCGGCAGGAGGCGTTCTCCAGGTAGACGCAAAACCCAGACCCTGTCATCAGAACGGTAGAGGGTGAACCTTGATTCGTCGCTCCAGAGAACCTGCTTCCACTGTTCAACGGTCCACTGTCGACGTTCTTTGCACCACGTTAGCCGAGCAGCGCTATTAGACTTGGTGATCAAAGTCTTGTGGGCGGCCGCACGTCCATGATAACCGAGCAGATGGGCTTCCTTACCGATGGTATTCATCGAAAGAACACTCCCGGATGCCTGTTGAAACTCCTCGCGGATGTGGCCCATCGATTTGGTGCGGTTTTTCCGAATTTCTCTGGCCAGCACCCGTCGGTCTCTAACTCCCAGTTTTGTGGGTCTGCCGGGTCGAGGCACATTCCGACAGTCACATCTCATCTTCCACTTTCCAATCACGTAGGCCACTGTCGATTTTGGGTACTTCAACTCGCTGGATATGTCACGTATGAATCGGCCATTTCTGTGATACCCGACGATTACACCTTTCTCGAAATCAGAGAGCTCCGAACTGCGTGGCATCTTGCATGCGACTGGTTGCGTTGTTGTTTCCCACACGATATTTAACGGCGGCGGCCGTGACGTGTATCAGGACCGCAGATATCGTCGATTGCAGGGGTGTCCAATTACTTGTTGGTAGATAATGTAATTCCGATAAAGCAAATGCAACGCCTTTTTTACGAAATTAATGTGTCTAACATTCATTTTTTACACTCTGTGGAACGAAGTACTTCACTGAACTGTTCAAATGGATTTAAATTTTGTTTTTTGCAAAACCATCGAAACAAATAATCCATTAGGCTATCGGCCGATAGTTTTTCCGATGTGTTAGTATGGCTTCTGAGATTTTGCTTGAGAGCTCTCCAATTGGATTCGATACTTTGAGTATAAACTCCACTGTCAGTATCTATAAAAAATTTTGTATGATTGATTCTTAAATGAGTGAAAAGATATCTGTACATGTAAAACTGAAAGCCCTTACTGACTCATCACCAAATCTCAGAAATTACTTGACTTAGAACTTTCATATCTTGCAGGAGTGTTCCTTTTACAACATAGAGGTGCACTAAGAAAGGAGTTTTTCCTACACTAACTTTAAGTAGGTCGAAATGTTTTTTTTATATAAAAACCCACCTTTGACAAAGCCAGGACGTTTTGCAATGATCGAGCCGTTCTTGCCCAGCAACTGAAGCCCTGCCCTAATTTTAGAATGACTTGAGTTTTTTTTTTTTTTTTTTTTGATTGGAGGTTGAACGACCACAGTGAGCAACTCAATGGGCTATAAGCAGTCGCCCGTCCCTAATTTAGGGCCACGGTTTCCAGGGAAGGGTGAGAGCCAGTGCCGTAAGACAAACACAACATCCATACCTCACCGGGATTCGAACCCGGACCCCTTTCGGACGAATGATCAGAGGCCATCGCTTAGAACACTGCGCCACCGGGCGGCTGACTTGAGTTGACCTGCTCAGTATATATTTTGTTCTAAATTTATTTGTTCTTAATTTATTTAACCGAAAACCTTAAATCACGTAAAAAGCGCTATATCATAATATGCTTTGCATTTAAACATTTATTATCGTTTGACATAGCGAATGTCAAGGTTTTTGAGTCAAAATCAAATCACCAACATTCGTTTTTACCGAAGCAACGGTGACGTAATATAAGTTGTAAGATGACTGCAATAAACATAAATATGCGGGTGGAGTTTTAATAGTAATTTAAATTTGATAAAAAAAAAATTTCCCCTTGAGATATTAGCGATGGCAACACAATTTTGCTCACGCTTTCAAAAACATCTGGGCCGCCCCGGTGGCGCAGTGGTCTAAGCGATGGCCTCTGATCATTTGTCCGAAAGGGGCCCGGGCTCGAATCCCGGTGAGGCATGGATGTTGTGTTTGTCTTACGGCACTATATCTCTCCCTTCCCTGGAACCAGTGACCCTTAATTAGAGACGGGCGACTGCTTATAGCCCATTGCGTTGCTCACGGTGGTCGTTAAACCTTCAATAAAAAACAACAACAACAAAAAAAAAAACCATCTGACTTGCTAGCTTTAAAATGTACAGTTTCGAACGAAATTGTTTATAAGCAAGGTTCTTTTTACATTTATGCTGAAAGTAACAACGTATTTTGTTCTGTTGTCTATTAATATTTTAAAGATGAAAGTGAAGAGTAACGACGTATTTTGATTTGTTTCGTGCAGGCTTGAAGTTTTAAATTTACAGTTGTGAACGAAATTGCTTATGTGTCGTCTGGCAGAATGTCAGGCAGACGCGTTTCCCAAAAGAGCAAAGAAATATGCAGTGTATGGTCATTTCAACTGTATATCATACATATCATCTATATTTCAACTTTATTTTAATATCATCACGTTCGAAGAGCGGGCATTTAGCCCGTAATTTATAAAATCCGAATAAATACTATCAAAAAATGAGGCGTCAGTCTTCACCACTTAGACTTCCAGCACAAAAGTTCTTCCTCCATAGCTACAGTTCGGATCAACGATTCACATGTCAGGACGGCGATGTCATTCAGTGACGTCACGATTATTCGTCTGCTAGGAAGGCGGGATGAGAAAACCTTGTTATTAAAACACATGTGGAACATATATAGAGCCTTTGCACCGACGTCATTTTTGACGTCACGGTTACTTCCGGGTGGTCAAGAGAAATTTCAAGAAGCCTTAAATCAGAAGATAGGGATTGGAAGAGGAACTACGAAGGATCAAGTGGGACATCGTCGGGCTAAGTGAGGTAATTAGAAAAGGAGAAGATCTCATTGAACTGAAAAGTGGACATCTCTTCTACTATCGTGGGACAGATACTGGCAGAACTAGTGGTGTTGGATTTATAATAAACAAGAAATTGAAGGATAAATTGTAGAAGTTGAAAGTTCCTCTGACAGAGCTGCACGACTCGTTATCCAACTCTCGAGAAGATACCAGGTTCAGATTATTCAAACTTATGCATCCACCACAAGTCATCCTGAAGAAGAAATTGAAGAATTTTATGAGGAAATTCGTCATCTAAATAATAAAGGTAAGCAGCACTTGAAGGATAATTATGGGAGATTTCAATGCAAAAATAGGGCAACGGCAACAGAATGAAACTTCAGTAGGTAAATTCGGTCACGGCAACAGAAACCAGCGTGGAAATACTCTCGTAGAGTTTGCAGAGGCAGAAGGGTTTTTCATCTTGAACTCCTTTTTCAAGAAAAAGCCACACAGGAAATGGACATGGAGACATCCAAATGGGACGACAAGTGAAATTGATTTTATTACGTGTAACAAAAAATTCGTCATAGAAGACTGCAGTGTTCTAAACAAGTTCAACACAGGGAGTGACCATAGATTGGTGAGATGTAAGATGCACCTCAACACTAAACTCGAACGTGGCAAGCTCATAAGACAAACAAAATGTATTGACATAACCAACCTTAAAAAGCACCATAATACCTTCAAGTTGAAACTCAGGAACAGATTTTCTGCTTTAGAAGACCTAACATCGGAAGAAATGGATATTTCTGAAGTTCACAAAGTGTAACCGAAGCTCTTATGGAAACAGCTACAAAATTAGCTTGGTCTAAGAACAAGTTGCATGTGAACAAATTGTCAGGAAAAACCAAAATGTTGATGCAAAAAAGGAGAAAGATGAGGACAACTAAAGAAGATGTGACTTTCAAAGTGGAATATATACAGCTATACAAGACAGTACGAAAATGTATCACTGGAGACGTAAGGAAATTCAACTGTGAACTAGTGAGGAAAGGAAATTCAACTGTGAACTAGTAAGCAAAAATGACGTAGTCATTTTTGCAATTACCCCATCAGAGCTGCAGAGTATGATCCAGGAACTTGCTGACAAGAGTAAAGAAGTGGGATTAAAAATGAACTTTCAGAAGACAAAAGTGATGTTCAATGCTTTTACAAGAAATGAAGATTTATCGATTGATGGAGAAAAGCTGGAGATAACAGACACGTACGTTTATCTTGGACAGCAGATATCAAGTGAGGGTCACATTGATGAAGAAATTAATCGGCGTACAAAACTTGCCTGGAGAGCTTTTGGAAGAAACAGCATAATTTTCAAGAGCAATATGCCATTATGTCTTAAATGGAAAGTGTTTGATCAATGCATCCTTCCAGTGCTTACGTATGGTGCAGAGACATGAACCTTAACTAAAAGAGACATACAAAGGCTGCAGACAACTGAAAGTAACATGGAGAGGTGCATGCTTGGTGTAACCAGGAGAGATAAGAAGAGGAACTCGTGGATCTGAAAAAGGACAAGAGTGGAAGACATCATGATCAGAGTTAAATCCCTGAAATGGCAATGGTATTGGTAACTGTGGGTACCATAGTGGGACCCAGTTTATTGCTATAACGAAATACAGACATAGGAGATTCATTAAAAGCTGCAGAACAGAAAACAACAGTGCGGAAAATCAGTATATCCACGATGCAGCACAACGTTACACAGAAAGGAAATGAATATGCACACGAACAATGAAAGACCTAACGGCATGTCAAACACTATAACACATGTGCACAAATGCATGAAATGTACTATGCTATCATAAATAAACCGAACGGAACTGAAATGTGGTTAGAGAGCAAAACAACATGGAGTACCTCAGCAACTATATAAAAATAACAAAGGTAACAAACGTACCACTATAATAATCCGCGATAGAGGAAAGCACTAACACAGCAAACACTCACAATTATAGGTAATTTAAAAACAGGCACAAATTCAGGAAACAACAGATAAGATAATGATGAGATAATGAGGAGATCACACAAGTAACGAGACCGATTAGTTGTGAAAACACAGCAAAAACACGCAATTATCGCAAATTTAAAATACATTACTTGTGAAACACAGCCAAACACACAAATAAAGCAAATTTACAATACATGACTTGTGAATCACAGTAAAAACACACATGGAAAACATCAGAATCAACATGCACTAAGTCTGCAAAACCAGGGAATCTGCGAACGGGTTCGCAAATCCTCTAGCATTGAGAGAACAAAAAGTAATCGGTGTGAGGAAGAGAGCTAAAGGTCATCGGTAAAGGGATAGAAGGTATCACATATATGCTTCTCAACGAGCTCCTTCAAGGAGGCGAGACGGCGCGTGTAACGTCTCAAAAAGGCTGATACCGAGGATCGGTGGCACACAGAGATTTAAAAAGTGACACATAAGCTTCGAATTGCGTTACCGCTGCATACAGGTCCAGATCAGGTGAGTGAAGGAATTCTTCAGAACAAACATTCGTACGTGCAGGTTGAAAAAGACGTAAAAGTTGCTGTCTGGACAGAGGTCCAGGAACTGGAGGAAACGTATCAACGGCCTGTAGAACCTCAGCATCAGAGAGAGGATTGACAGGACCTGAGCGGAGAAGCATACTGTTTGAAGAAACATCAGGTGGAGAAACACCGAAACCGGAAACCTCGGGAATACTAGATGAATCCTCAGAATGTGGCACAGAAAGTTGTTTTAACTTTTTCTGTTTTACAGCGCCTTTGGAAGTTCCAATCCGCTTCGAAGAAGCAGCTGAGGCGGATGTATCCATTATTGGATCAGGCTCACCTCCCAAGTCCGGAGACGAGGAAACGAACGTCGCCAAAGAAGCAGTACGTAGCTGAGCTGCCTTAGTGGAGACTGGTACAACAGCCGAGGCTTCAGGAAGATGTTGCAACAAGGGTATGGTATGGTAGACAAGGTTGTAAATGGAGATCCGATATCCGAGAGGCTAGGAGAAGAGCCAGACAGCCGATCCGCCAAACCACCAATCAACACACCCGGATCGGAACACTCCGCTGTAGACACATCTGTAGTCGAAGACAACTCTGTCAATCTTGAAGGTGGATGCACAATCGTACGGGTCGGGAGAGGAGGAAAGGCAGCATTGTCCGTGACGGAAATGTTCGTCTGACGGAGAAACGAAGAATTCGCGTCAGGCAAACTACCGGTAGTGGGGATAGTAGAAAGACCAATGTGGTCAGCAGTGGGATGCGAACTTGATGAACGTCCACGTAGAACGCGGTCACAGGAGGCTGTGGTGTGATTTTGTGTTAAACAGTGTGTACAATAGTGAGCAGTGAAAATCTTGAAACTGTACGTTCGTGCGCCAATTTCAACAGAAGCTTCTGTAGGGCAATCCGCCAAGGCTTTCTCGGTGGGAAAGACGACCAATAACTGACGGCGAGGTCCTGTAGCATGTGCAAATCGAGTTCCGCGGGGAGCGTCAGAAAGGCGACGGACCTTGCCAACAATTTTACAAACATGACTGACAAGGAGAGGAAGTGCAGTATCCGGCACTTCCTGTGGAACAGGATAGAACGTGATGTTCACCGGTCTCTTGGAAAGAGGCGACGGGATGAGATGGTTTGTCCCAATCGAAAGTCCGTTAGCTAGAAAAAGTCAGCATCCTCCTTGTGATTGAACTGTACCGAAATACCCCGAGGAGTACGGGAAATTCCTGCAATGGACGCAGACGACACATGTACTGAGAGGGCTTCCATGTAGCGTGGTAATGGAGTATTTGGTAAAGCATGAAAGAGCACACCTCTATCCAGGAGGTTATGGAACTCACGGCCAATCTGCGAATTGTCATCAATCGTTACCTTCACCTTGTGGTTGGATACCTGAATAATAGGTGTTGCTTGCAAAAGACCATCTGGGTGAGAGGAATCGGACGTAGAAGTAGAGCCTCGTTGCACTTTAGAGGCAAATGACATCCTCGGAAGAGAAGTCTGTTCGGATCCGGCAGGCACAGAATGCTGTGAGGGAAGAGACGCACAGGCCGAAGGCAAGGCAGTAGAATCAGTAGTTCCCAGGGAGGGCACCGAGACAGATGCAGGAGCTGAAGAAGAAAGCGCAGCCAAGTCCAGTGAAGGCACCGGTGCAGGAGTACTAGAAAGCTGGGATGGCATCTGAGCAGACACATCTGAGGACGAGAGTATGTTAACTTCCATGGACGTGGGAAATGTGACGTGACGTGCATCCGCCACGCCCAGAGATGATAACGAAATACCGGAAGCCGCCATGTTGGCAGCTTCCAAACGTAAACAAACGAGCAAACGATAAGAAAACGGATGAATATGAACTAATATGAGGATGAGAACGCTAGAAAAGTAGCTCAAAACGTACACAGTACCTTTAGACAGCCGGGCCACGCAACAGGTGAGTGAGAGACAAGGTATTCCACACTAAAACGCATAAAATATTGGATCCACCAACACTACGTCTATCACGAACGAGCAATGGGCTGGACATACTGCCAGGAGGACAGACCATCGATGGACAGCCGAAATTTTAGATTGGATTCCAAGGGACAGGAAAAGACCCAGAAGAAGACCACATGGGAGGTGGGTGGATGAAATTCGAAAGTATGCTGGAGTGACGTGGAGGAGACTGGCACAAGACAGACCGTTGTGGAGAAAACTTGGGGTGACCTTTGTCCAGCAGTGGATTGATAATGGTTGACAATGATGATGATGATGATGAGAAATTTCGGCTGCTAAAGTTCCCATAGTAATAACATGGGGAAACGATTTCTGGACCGTCTGTCAGTCGATTGTTGGAAGTTTTAGAAATGGTTAAAAGTTGTGGGGCGTATGGGTGCTTCTCAAAGTACGAGTAAGGTAGCGGAATTTCCTTTGATCGCTTTCCAATGGCAGAAAAAACGCCTGATTATGTGGAAAATAGCCGTAAATCGGAAAACAGGCCGACACGATCTGCAGTAAACACATCATTTCAGGCATCATAAATCTGCATATTTTACGGGGTTAATAGTCGAATTTTTATCGGTACATTTTCGTGCTCACTCTTATGTATAGTTTTCAAGTTTTTGCGTAAATCTTTGTTATTCTGTTTAAAATACTCTGAATGCATGACGGATTAACTTTGCCATCGAATCGGAAATTGCTAAGCTTTCGTGAACTTTGTACTGTTACTGATTTCTAAATACTGCCTTTTTTTTCGTACCGAAATTTAAGGACATATGTCCACATAGAATTAGAGGGTGCTGTCATACATTATTGTGTCGTCCGTTTTCCCGTATCTGTTTTCTTTTGTTTTCGTTTTCATTTTTTTTTTTTGGTGAAAAAATAGTCCGGTTTTTGGGATATGATAAGTATGTATTTTCTTTTTTTAATTGCAATACATGTTGGAACCCGTCATAATTGTAACAACTAATAAAAAAATGTGACATAAGAAAAATAAAATGTAACATAATAACTTTTCGTTTTCAGTCTTTAGAATTAATACATTTCTAACCCACCCATTCGTAAAATATTTAAATGCGTCAAGGCTTTTATAAGCTTCTAGAGCTTTTCCGGTACTACACGAAATACTGCCTTTAAATAGTTATAAATATCGTGATAGTTCAGATCACGGAGGTCCGTAGCAACACAAACTTCCAGACGGTAAGAATATCTTTCAGATATGTCATCCGGATCTTCTATGCCATTATTTTTAAGCTTTCTTCCTAACTTAGCCTTTTCACCACATTAAGAGGGCAAACTTTGTCAGAAAGAATCGTTTTTTTAACTCTATTTACAGCAGCAGCAGCCATTGAAACGCATGGAGAGAGGCCAGCTCCGGTACTTTCTAACCACCCGTATGGCAGACAGTTTTGTGACGTCACGTGCAAAGGTCTAGCAGAGAGTTTTGTGACGTCACGTGCAAAGGTTCTATAATATAAGCAACTAAGTGTGACTAGTTTCTATAGTTTCACGTGCAAAGGTTCTATAATATAAGCAACTAAGTGTGACTAAATTAATAAGCATCAGGTAACAAAGGAATGATAAGCTTACGTAACAATCCTAAGTTTTCATGAAAGAATCATGAAAACTTAGGATTGTTACGACTAGCGAATCCTGTGATGGTTAAATTCAAATTGATCGGAAACTTGAAACTTGGTCGTTCTGGGTGGTGTAGGGTTAGCATACCTAGGCGTTTTCTGGGAGACGCGGATTCGAGTCCCGCTCCAGGACGATGAAAATTTTCAAGTTTTCGGATATTATCTGACTTACCATCCTTGTCACATTTACGTCAATAATCGGTTTGTCATCTTCAAAATCCTAAGTTTACTTGGTCCAGTGATAGAAGTCACTCTGTTGTGGAATTGTATATAACATCCACAGTATGCAGAAGCAATCATACTTTCCTAGTATGTGGTTAACAGTAACAATAAATAAATCGCCTGAATATCTTTACAACACTCTTTACGACCTCTCTACCCTTCCCACAATCTCTACACCACCCAGCATTTTTTGCTCTCGATGATATTCTATTTCCTCTTACGGACTGTCAGCGTTACCAGTCGCATAACAAATTCGTGGAAGTAATTTGCAGTTCAGTAAGAAAATCTTATTGAGAAGTAACATAAAAAATAGAAACACAAAACAAAGGTTAAATTGGAGATATACAACAAAGTAATTTAGGATATAGCACTAAAGTCTTATTTCGGCAGAAAAACCAGGTAACAGCTAGAAAATGTTGCATACCGGACCAGAATGTACCGCTTCGGCTGCGAGTTGTTAGTAACACATGCATACGTAAGTGATCCAAAGTATCCGGACACTTCCCTATCCACAAAATCCCTGTAATAGAAATGTATTAACATTGAGCTGGTCCACCTTTTGTTGCTCTCACAGCCTTGAATCAGCTGGGAAATGTTAGTAATACATGCACACGTGAGTATATATACACCGAAGAGCAACTAAATTAGAGACAACTGGCGTTATGCAAATAAGGCGCTGTGGGCGGACCTATAAATGGAAACGACATGACGTATGCAACGATCCCACAATATAAGGAGCGATGCGACGGGAATCAGTGAGAGTCGGACGCAGTATGGGTAAGACGAATGATCTAAGCGCATTTGATCGCGGGCAAATTGTCGGGGCCCGACGACTGGGTCACTCCATCTCGGAAGTCGTGCAGGCACTGGGATTTTCACGAGCCACTGTGTCACGGGTGCACCGTGAGTACATCGAATCTGGTAAAACCATCCCTACAAGGGCCAATTGCCGTGAACAACAGCGTGTGGATGAGCGGGATCATCGTCGGCTAGCTCGCATTGTAACAGCGGATAGACGGGCCACAGTACAAGAAATCACTCGGCAATTTAACGCTGGAGCACAAAAACGTGTAAGCAGCCACACCATCCAAAACCATCTTCTCGCAATGGGGTACAGAAGCCACCGTCCCACGAGGGTACCACTGCTGACCGCACATCACAGGGCGCAAAGATTAGCATGGGCGCGGAAACATCGCCACTGGACTCTAGACATGTGGGAAAATGTTGCCTGGACTGATGAGTCGAGATTCACGTTGGTACATGCGGATGGCAGGATACGAGTACGGCGCAAACCACATGAAGCGACGGATCCTTCTTGCCAGCAGGGTACTCTTCAAGCTGGTGTGGTGGCATTCTCGTCTGGGGACTGCTTACGTGGACTGAAATGGGACCCCTGGTACGTGTGACATCGTCCCTCACAGGTCAACCTTACCTGGATATCCTGGACCACAATTTGCTCCCGTTTGGGCGTCTTCAACATCCCACTGGGGACCTCATCCTGCAACAAGACAACGCACCGTGCCATCGCTCCCGATTTGTATCCGAATGGTTGGATGAACACTCCACTGACGTGACCTCGCTTATTTGGCCAGCTAGATCTCCTGACCTCAATCCCATCGAACACATCTGGGATGCCATCGAGAGAGATGCTCGAGGCTTTAACCCCTCCATCAAATCTTCGTGAACTGTGGGAGCTTGTTCAGGGGTCGTGGTTTCGTATGGCTTCCCAACGCTTCCGGTGTCTTGTCGAGTCAATGCCGAGACGAATCGCCGCCGTCTCCAGGGCTAAAGGTGGTGCTATACGTTGCTAGACAGGTATCTCTAATTCAATTGCTCTTCAGTGTACTATCTGATCCAAAGTATCCGGACACTTTCCTATCCACAAACTCCCTGTAACAGAAAGGAATTAACATTGAGTTGATCCCCCTTTGTTGCTGTCGCAGCTTTCAGCTGGGAAGGCTTTCCACTAGATTTTGGTACGATGCTGCAGGAATTGCCTTCTATTCTGCCATAACAGCATTAGTCGAGTCAGTCCCGATGTCGGGCCTTTCGGCCTGGCTCACAGCCGGCTATCTAATTCATCCCAAAGGTGTTCCATGGGGTTGAGATCGAGACTATGTGTAGGACAGCCAAGTTTTTCCACACCCATCTCATCAAACCATTCCTGCACGGACCTCACTTTGTGGTCCGGAGCATTGTTGTATTGGTAAAGGAAATGGCCATCACCGAACAGTCGCGATAATGTTGAAAACACAGAACTGCTGAGAATGTAATTATAAGCCTCATTGTCAAGATTCCTCAGCACTGGATCCAGGGTCCTAGTCCAAACCATGAAAGACAGACCCACAACAGGATGCTTCCTCCACCAAACTTCACAGTTAGCACAACGTAGTCAGGCAGGTAGAGTTCACCTGGAATCCTCCACACCCAGACTGGTCAATCGGACTATTAGATGATCAAGAGTGATTCATCATTCCAGAGAATGTCTTTTCAGTGGTCAAAAGTCCACTGGTGTGGAGTTTTACACCACTCCAACCGGCGCTTAGCGTTGATATTGCTGATGTTTGGCTTGTGTGCTGCTGCTGGGTAATGGAAACCCATTCTTTCCTGCTGTAGACGGGCACTTGTAGTTCAGGCGTTGCTTCCAGAAGCACTTTGGAATTCTGTAGTGAGCGTTACAACCGAGGACAAACGATTTTGTCACCATCCGCATGTTTCACCTCTGTTAGTTTACGTAGCCTACCAGGTCGCATTTGCTCAGTGCGGGTCCTTCTTTAGATACACTCCCTCAACATTAAGATGCATGTAAACTGTAAATGCTTCGTAATGTTAGTCTATTTTCGCTAAAGACATCACTGTAAAAGACTCTGTATTCCAGTTATGTAGAAAGATTTTGGGTTGTTGTCGTAACCCACTGTAGGACACACTCCTGCTGTTATTCTCCTATAGTGAATTTCTTCAATCCCAAACGCTCCTTAAACTGGTGGCTATCACTTATAGATAAGTTAGGACTGTGTGTGGGATAGTTGCGTGATCCATGTGTGGGCTTTGTTACGTGATCCGTGTGCGGGTCAGCGTTGTCATGCAGCAGGATGACCTGTTTCAACAATTTTTCTGGCTTCTTTTTGGTGATGGCGCGCTTTGAAGATTTTTTTTACAAAGGTCAGCGTAATACTATAAATTCATTGTTCCTCTCCATGCAATAAAATCCACCAAGAGTATCTCGTTTGCATTCTACAAAGGCCGTTCCGTAAAAACTGAGGCATTTTCTTTTTAGTTGGTAACAATGCAAAGGGGTAAAATAATCACTCAGAAGACTAATTGAATTAAGGCTGTCTTTGAATGAGTGTAATAGAAATTCTGTCCTATATCTGTAATGCAATTTTTTTGTACACATTTTCTCAAAAACTATTACTTTAAAGAGTTTGAAATTTTGAGCACAAATAAAAACGACCCATAGCTAATACGTGTCGCAGTTATTTTTCCGAAAAATTTGTTAGAATAATTTTTAAAATTCAATTTATCTGACTCGAAAGTATTCCAATTTGGCGCTAGATGGCGCCAGAAGTTAGTTTGGCAGTGATTCTGTGTGGAAGAAACGAAATATTTCATTTTTGTCTGATTTTTTCAATTATCTGGGCCAAATAGAAATCAAATAATTGGCACAGAAGTGAGATTGGAATCTTGTCTTCTATAGATCATCTTACATTCTACTGTACATTCATTTTTTGAAGAGAAAATGTGTACATTACCAGAAAACACTTGAATTCGAGACAGAAACTACGCCTACCTACTAAGCCTCCACCCCCAAACAATGTCATTGGTTAAAACGTAACAGCACGTATTTTGTCTTTTCATTGTGGAGCCAACGAGAGACCGCTACCATTCTGAATATGGTAAGGTCTTCAGTCATTCAATGACGCCAACTTCTGGGACAATCCCTCAAGACGTAAAAGCCACGCCCAAGGAGTGATATTTTGCGCCATCTATCGCAGAAGATGAAGCCTAACACTCATTTAACGACAGCCTTAAGGAAGAGTTATTAGCCGTGGCTGACGATTCTGGTTCTGTTATTGCGCAGTTGTTTAAGGCACATCTGCATTTCGCCGATGTGAGTAATTCAGAGTTAAGAAGTGAAACGCATTGTGCGATAAAATTTCGCTATCGTTTGGGTAAAACGTCTCAAGAAACAGTTGATTTAATAAAAAAGCTTACAAAGATAAATGTTTGGGTGAGTCAACGATTTTTAGATGACACCATGATTTCCAAAAATGGCGTTTGTTCGCTGAACTCGCTCCTAGGCTTGGTCGACCTGAAAGTCTTGTTACAGAGCGCATTGTTAACGCTGTTTGGGCTATTGTGCAAGAAATTCGACGAATGACATGTGAAGACATTTCGTCGATCATTCGTCGGCGTCAACTAATATTTCAAAAACGTCGGCATTCCGCATTCTACGCGATACATTACTGCTGTATCGTGTGTGTTCCAGATGGGCACATCATCTGCCGAGAGAACAATTGTTAGCCAGAGTTTAGGTGTTTCGTGAGTGGAAACAAAACATTGCAAAGGATGCAAACTTTTTAAACCCAGTAATAACTGCCGATGAAACATGGGTAAGCGATGGCTGCTGATCATTCGTCCGAGATGGGTCCTAGTTCGAATGACGGTGAGGCATGGATGTTGTGCTTGTCTTACGGCACTGGCTGTCTCCATTCCCTGGAGTCAGTGGCCCTAAATTAGGGACGGCGACTGCTTATAGCCCATTGAGCTGCTCACGGTGGTCGTTAAACCTCCAATCCAAAAAAAAAATGGGTTTACTATTTCACGAAGCGGGCAACGAGTGTTTGGAAATGCACAGGCTCGCCTCCTTCGAAAAAATATCCGCCAAACCGATTCAACTGGGAAGGTGATGATGATAATTTTCTTTTATCGTAAAGGTGTAGTCTACCAGCATGCCATTTCTCCACAAATTATTGTCAATGCTGAGTATTACATTTCAGTCTTGAGGCATCTGCGGCGACCATATCGAGATACAGACCGGAACTAGTGGGAAGTGGAACCTATTCTATGATAACGCCCTCCCACATGTGGCTGCTTGTGTTCAACAGTTTCTTATGAAATGCAGTATTGAAGTCATGCCACAGCCTGCGTACAGTCCTGATCTCGCCCAGAGCTATTTCTGGTTGTTTCGAATAATGAAGGAGAAGTTCCGTGGCGCAACATTCTACACAGGTTATGACGTCATACAAGCTTTACAGGGAGTCGTTAAAACAGCTTCCATAAAATGCCTTCGCCACATGTTTTGAAAAGTGGACTGAACGATGGGACCGTTGCATATCATGCGAGGGAAGATATTTTGGGAAAGAATAACATAGATTTTGCTCTACCTATATTTCTTCATTTTGTGTGATTTTACTCTCAGATTTTATGGAACGGCCGTTGTAAAATACAGCAGCCATTACCTTTGCTGCAGATATCACATTGCCTTCAACTCAGGGGAACTCTTTGCTAGGCTATTAGCAGCTGCTTTACTTGGTTATTGGAGTACAACAACTCACCCTAGTAGAGTAACTTGTCACGATCTGCTGCAGAAATGCATCTCCTTCAAACTTAACGCCATGCCGCCCCGGTGGCGCAGTGGTCTAAGCGATGACCTCTGATCATTCGTCCGAACGGGGTCCGGGTTCGAATCCCGGTGAGGTATGGATGTTGTGTTTGTCTTACGGCACTGGCTCTCTCCCTTCCCTGGAACCAGTGACCCTAAATTAGGGACGGGCGACTGCTTATAGCCCATTGAGTTGCTCACGGTGGTCGTTAAACCTCCAATAAAAAAAATTAACGCCATGCAAAATCTCTGTGAAGATGGCGACACGAAATGACTTTGATCAGATGTCAACGCCTTTGGGCCCAATGTATCTGAACAGCAGTAGCTTGGGGGTGATTTCCCTACTCTACCAACAGTTTTTTTTTGATTGGAGGTTTAACGACCACCGTGAGCAACTCAATGGGCTATAAGCAGTCGCCCGTCCCTAATTTAGGATCACTGGTTCCAGGGAAGGGAGAGAGCCAGTGCCGTAACACAAACACAACATCCATGCCTCACCGGGATTCGAACCCGGACCCCTTTCGGACGAATGATCAGAGGCCATCGCTTAGACCACAGCGCCACCGGGAAGGCCTACCAACAGTGATGTTAATTATATAAGCCATGTCCTCCTTACCCTCCTGCTTTCCAAAATAACCTGTTCCACACGATCGACGGTTACTTCGGGCAAAGCAGAAGTTGATACATGTCCACATGGTTCATTTACTGCTTCTTCTCGGCATTAAGAAAACTTGTTACACCAATCGTACACATTTGCCGTCGACAGCGTTTTATCCGCGTATTGTGCTTGCAATATTTTTTAAATTTCAGTGTCTGTTTAAACAAGGCTGTCTAGAAAACTCAAGGCCATGACATTAGAGAGATGAGTACCCACTTTTAGTGACGTCATGCGGAAACCAAGGCTTTTGATTGCTTTTCAACGCTGTCGTGTGTGACGTCAAACACGACAATGACGTATCAGGCCATGTAACATGAAAGTGACGTCACAAACGGAGAGAACTCATCTCGCTAATCTCACGGCCTTGTGTTTTCTAGACGGCCTTGGTTTAACTATCTCCTTCACAAGAAATTTAATACCACAGCACTGATACACACTCAGTGATACCTTTGCAGAATCAGCATTTCCCACAAAGCACTTCACATGACCTGTGTGGACGTTAATGAAGAAGAAACCCCTACAGGTATGATGAAGAAAAAACTCCTACTGGTATAATGAAGAAAAAGCCCTACTGGTATAAAAGAGAGGCCTATACACGATTTATGGATTTTGCGGTGTTTGGTACAGAACGTGGAGAGTTACGATAAAAAGTAAAAGCCAAACTTGAACCATCCTCGTAGCAACGACGCAATGGAATTTCGTAAAAATGTTTATGGCCCACTAATCCCCTAATCTGTACAAAACATCTAGCATACGATTATTGCCATTTTATGTTGTACGTTTTGTTAGAATATGCACGATAAATGTGACATTCAAGTGTTCACGTTTGAGTAACAAATGCAGAATCAACCATATGCCGTGTTGATTTACTGTTTTTTCCAGGTTGCAAGAGTCTTCGCTTTTCTATTTGCGATGGTGTATGTAATTTATGAAGTCGTAGTGTTCCCGACCATGATTGGCAGGATTTCAGGGAAGTTGTATGCTATTATGGTGAGCTTGCCTATCATTGGGTGCATTCTGAGTTACGTTTTGGCTCTGGTGTTTCGTCAGAACACTGCAGTGCGGAAGACCATCGTGACTGAGTGCGGAGTACAGAATGTACCAACAGCTCTTGCGATAATTTTTCTGTCTTTTCCTTTAGAAGTAAGTGAACAATCATGAATAAATAATGACCTCATATTTAATAACAGATACATCTCAGTTTTAATGTCATCATTTGTTTCTTTCAGTTCAAATGTTCTCAGAACTTGTGGTGCTGAGAGCTGTACCAATCTCACATGTCAGTATAATTTGTGGTTATCTCTCTTTTATTTTCAGCACGTGTTTCGAGAAAAAAGACATGCTCATTGCTATCACTATGTCCGTAGGTCCATGAAAAAAAGACATGCTCCTGTGGGCACCATATCTCCGCACCATTTAGTCCGATGTTTAAAAGGTCTTCTGCAATAGGAACCCTGAACAACGAGAATGATGATCCTTTCCTTTTGGTCTGTTGTTGATGCATAACTTCCCCGCTAGAAGATGTAAAAAATGGTGTGATTCTATATAATTGCTTTTAAGAATCAGATTGAAAAATGCCTATTTTTTACGCTTTCCAACCGTAGGTTGAAGAAGCGTATATGCTCCAGCTTTGTCCTTCCGTCTGTCCGTCCGCCTGTCGGCACGATAACTCGCGTAAAAATGGTTCGATTTCGATGAAATTTTATTATATGGTAGGGGACTACCTGGGAATGAACCCCATGGAAATGGATGAAGTGGGGTCAAAGGTCAGGACATAGGAGCGGGATGTATTCCATTGCCCTTATGCGTCATAACGTGCGTAAAAATGGTTCAATTTCGATGAAATTTTAGTATGTGGTAGGGGATCACCTGGGGACAAACCCTATTAAAAATGGACGAAATAGGATCAAAGGTCAGGACATATGATCGGGATCCATTCAATCTCCCTTATCCCATACTATTAAGGTAGACGTCAAGTAATTTTGCTTCCTATATTTCCAATGGAAAAACCTTGTACAAATTTCCTTCACAATAATTGTGTTCCTAAGGATGAAAATTTGAACATCGATTAAAATAACTTCATATTATAACTTGGAATGCTTAATATTTCCTAAAACATAACCATAATTTATTAATTATATAAAAAATCAAAAACTTTTCCTTTGGTGGTGTTGGAACCAGAAAAAAGATGGCGTGACCTGTACTTTGATGACGTCAGTAGACAAACAAATGTTGGATTTCATAATTATTGTTATGTTTTAGAAAATATTAAGTATTCCAAGTTATAAAATGAAGCTATTTTAATCGATGTTAAACTTGTCATCCTTGGGAACGCATTAATTGTGAAGAAAATGTGTACAGACGTTTTTCCATTGGAAGTATAGGAAGCAAAATTACTTGACGTCCACCTTAAAGGAGCAATTCTTGTATGTATGTAAATTGTATTTTGAAAACGGCTCTAAGGATTTTGATGAAAGTCGTTAACCTACCGTTTTCTGGTACTAGAAATCGATTTAGCTTGATTTCGACTTTAGGAAAATTCGTTTAGTGCGTTAAATAACCAACTCGAATTATCACATTTTTAGTGTCATGGCGTCTTACAATTAATGTTGTCCATGCTTAGAAATCTTATGACCCCACAATTTCGGGATTGATATGTTGGCGCGCGGTCACGCCATCAGTCTCATTACGTCACGCGTTGTAAGTGGATTTTATTAAAGTTTAATGACGTCACACTCTTGCGAGCAGATGGTCGCGATTCCCATCTGCCTCATAATGCCACGCGTTGTGTGCGTATGCCCGTCCGCACGATAACTCGCTTAAACATCGTTCGATTTCATTGAAATTTTAGTATGTGGAAGGGGAACACCTGGAAAGGAACCCTATTGAAATTGAACGAAATGGGGTTAAAGGTCAGGACATAGGAGCGAGATCCATTGCCTGCTCTTATGCCTCATAACTAACGTAAAAAAGTGCGATTTCGATGAAATTTTAGTATCTGGTAGGGGACCAGCTGGGGATAAACCCTATTGAAAATGGGCGAAATGGGGTCAAAGGTCAGGACATAGGAGCGGAAACACTTCTATTGCCATTATGCGTTATAACGTACGTAAAAATTCTTCGATTTAGATAAAATGTTAGTATGTTGTAGGAGCTTGCCTGGGGACGAATCCTATTGAAAATGGGCGAAATAGGGTCAAAGGTTAGAACACAGGAGCGGGATCTATTCCATAGCCCTTATGCATTATAACTTATGTAAAAATGCTTCGATTGCGACAAAACTTTATCATGTTATTTCGGAGGAATACTGAACCGGTTCTGTTGAATATCGTCGAAATGGGATCAAAGGTCAGGGCACAGGACTGAGATTTATTCTACAGCCATTATCCTCATAACTTGAGTAATGATTTCTGGTATGTTGGAAAGCGTATTATTATCAATGCATTGCATGATTTTACTAATTTGTTATTCGATGCCGAAGAGCATTTACCGTGCAGTGTCTTTATCAAATAACGCAGTTTTCTTATTAGAGGTCGTAAAAGTACATTTCACTTACCAAGACATCTCTGCTTCAAAAATCCGATTTGAAAAAATATTTTGCTCCGGATCGAGTTTGTAGTGAAAAATGCTTTGCATATGATTTCTAATTTTCCATTAGCCGCAGTTTTGTTACTAGGGTAGATAAGTGCATATTTCTATTTTCTATATATTTACAGCAGTTTCTCCGCTCCTAAAAACTCGATTAAAATGTTGTTGTTTTTTCGGTTAGATACTGCTTAAGACCGAAAACTTGTTGCGCATACTTCCTGCTCATAGTAATGCAGTTTTTCTGCCTGGTGCCGTAGATGCACATTTGTTATTCTCCATCTTTCTACTTCTAACAGTCCGAATTTGAAAAAAATATTTTTTTTGCCGGACAGCGCGCATGGATATTTTAAAAATCGCGATAAACCGAAACTGTGGTAATACGAATCACGCAGTAATCCGAACAAGGTCGGCAGACTATTTGCCTCTACAACGAAATAGGTACAGAGTGTTTCACTAGGTAGACCCCTCAATGAATCAGCCATGTTTTGCAACACATTCTACTTAGAAACATAACATGTCATGAAAGAAATACGGGATTACACCATATAACACAAATTTTGAAGATGACAAACCGATTTTTGGTGTAAATGTGACAAGGATGGTAAGTCAATGAAATGAAAATCCTCCAAATACGTGGCGTCAGTAAATAAATAAATAAATCGCTCTTTCCACGTTCCAGAAACACATAGCAACCAAAAAATTGTTTTCAGCCGCCGCCGGAGAATTGAATCCACGGATCTCTCGATATCTAGTAGCTGAGCTGATCTTACGGATTTATGATGTCAGAAGCTGACTTAAAAATACACATAGCACCGTGGATTGTTGGCCACCATGGTGTAAAGCTAACGCACTCGGCTGGATATCGAGAGATCCGTGGATTCAACAATTCCCCGGTGGCGGCTGACAACAATTTTTCGGTTGCTATGTGTTTCTGGAACGTGGAAAGAGCGATGTATTTATTTATTTAAGTCAATGAAATTTTCAAGTTTTCGGATATTATCTGACTTACCATCCTTGTAACATTTACACCAAAAATCGGATTGTCATCTTCAAAATTTGTAACATGACATGTCCTTTACAACGTATTTTTTTTATTGGAGGTTTGACGACCGCCATGAGAAACTCAAACGGCTATAAGCAGTCGCCCTTCCCTAATTTAGGGTCACTGGTTCCAGGGAAGGGAGAGAGCCAGTGCCGTAAGACAAACACAACATCCATGCCTCACAGGGATTCGAACCCGGACGCCTTTCGGACGAATGATCAGAGGCCATCGCTTAGACCACTGCGCCACCGGGGCGGCACAACGTATCTTAGTTCATTTGAATGTATCACTATTCACAATAAATGCTGGAAATGTCCTCCACGGACATCCAAACACACTCGAACGTAACGCTGAATATACTAACGGAGATCCTCCGCAGCAAGTCTTCCATCAATAGTCCGGATTGCTGAACTGATGTCGCTTTCTAAGTCTTTTGACGCGCGAGGCGTATTGTTGTAAGCACGACATTTCAAATATTTTCATAACAAAAAGTCGGAAGGAGCCTAATCGGGTGAACGAGGTGGCCATATTCATTTCAAAATCACGTGGTCACCGAAGAGAGAGGAAATTCCACTCATGCTCCCACGGAACTTGTGGCATGTCACTCCATCCTGTTGAAAGTACCCCGTTGTCAATTCAATGTGGGTTAACTGGTTCACACATGACTCCGAGTTTACTACGGTCCTGAAGAAAATGTGTCCAATTATTCTGGTTCGAGATACAGCATACCAAACACCGACTTTTGCAGGATGTAATGGGGTTTCTTGTAATTCATGTGGATTATCTGTAGCCCAGATGCGGGAGTTATGGGAATTGACGTACCAGTCCAAATGAAACCATGCTTTGTCTGTGAACCCTGTGAAATCCTAAATGGTCGGAATGTGAGTAAAATGTCAGGAACCAATAAGACACACTTTTCAAGATCCCGTTCTTGCAAATCTTGCACAGCAACGCTTTCTTCGCGGCTCTTTGGCAAGTGGAAACGAAATACTTCTTGTGATAAACGTCGTAGTGACTTCTTCGGTGATGCCAGCAGCCTGTGTTTCACCTCTTCGATTTTTTCTTCCGCTAAAGGAGGACGTCCGCCACTGTACTGGCTCAAAACACTGCCCATGGTTTCAAATTTCTTCGCTAACCTGGCGATGGAACGTTTGTCTGGTGCTTTTCTTCCTCCAGATTTCTCCAGGAATTCACGCAGTGTTACCTTTATAGACTTTGTTATCCAATAACTTTTCACAGTAAACACGCTCTCAGCAACGGTATACACAGCTATCCTGAACAACGTTCAACGACACAGTAAAACACGCAGATTACCTTCAGACAGAATTAGCGTGCTTGACCATCTGGTGGGGTGATGTCACAATGAGTCACTGGTGTATCAGGAAAACTACTCCCTCACATTCCTCAAGGATCAAGGTCACTTTTAAACCAAACGTCGTGTTCCTATGTAGAGTGCGAAGAAAACAATAGTTGGTTCTTTGGGGAGACTACCTAGTAAAACACCCTGAGTTTGCCTACTTGGTATTTCCTGGTCTCCACCTGTCTGCAGCTAAATGCAGCAGACGCCAGGTGGTGTCTTTTGTCCTATTTCAATTAATTTAACTTTCTACTGAGGTCATTGATTTCAAAAGAACACGAAAAGATTGATGTAGAAAATCTTAATGATGCCCATCTCAAAATAGAAATTTTAGTAAGAGAACTTTTCTCTGAAAACGCAAAATTTATTTGTCTCACGTGGGAAAAGTACACGCCAGGTGCCGAAAAGTCCGTATTCGAGCCCGCTCTTGAGGCAGGATTGACTTTTTATTTCATCAATTCAGGGCGCTGGCTGGGTCAGGCCTCTACTGCAAAGTTTAACGTTTTGCACCTACATAGATGAGCCATTGCATTACGACCACCCCCAGCTTAGAAAAATGAGCTCGCCTGGAGACCCAACGGTGGCGCAGTTGAAGTTCACAAAGCTGTATATATACAACCCGAGAACAGGCTTTTTGGTTAGTATAGTGTTCGGAGTCAGAATGGGTAAAGCTGCTGATTTATCGGAATTCGATAAAGGGCAAATTGCGATGGCACGGCGCTTCGGAACTACGATCTCGGAAACGGCGCGGCTTGTTTACGTGCCGATGTTGTGAGTACGTATCAAAAGTGGTGCACAGATGGCCAAACGACGAACCGTCGTCCAGCCGTGAGTCGTCCCTAGTTCATTGATGCAAGAGGGGAGCAGAGACTGTCGCCCATTGTTCACAGCAACAGCAGGGCCACAGTGTGACCAATCACCCGCAGCTACAGCAGTGGTGATCATCAAGGCAATGTGTCACAGCACATAGTTCATTGCAGCCCTCTGCGCATGGGCTGCGTAGCCGAAGACCCAGCCGGGTCGCCATGGTAACTGCACGTTATTGCCAACAACACATGAAATGGGCCCAAGATCATTGAGATTGGACGGTGGATGATTGGAAGAAAGTAGCGTGTTCTGACAAATAAAGATTCCTGAGCCATCACGTAGACGGCCGAGCGCGGATACGCCGATTACCAACGGAGGCTATGGCACCTGGATGCACTGTTGGGTGGAAACAGGCCGACGGCAGCGGTGTTATGCTGTGGGCGATGTTTTCTTGTGATACTTTAGGCCCCATTATCCCAATGGCACAACACCTGACACCCGTCAGGTATCTGAACATCGTTGCGCACTAAGTTCACTCATTCATAGCAAATGTGGTTTATCTTGGTGATGGCCATTAACAACAGGATAATGCACCATGTCACAGTGCTGGAATCGTCAAGGAGGGGTTTGAGGAACATGCTGGGGACTTTCTGTTAATGCCCTGACCTCCAAATTCACCTGACATGAACCCAGTCAAACATTTGTGGTTTGACTTGGAAAAGCGAGTTCGCAAAAAAACACCGCCTTCGCGAAATATACAAGAACTGGAGGACCTGCTCTTGACATTATGGTACTAGGTACCTCAGGATACCTATTGCTACCTCATCGAATGAATGCCTCGCCTAGTGGCCGCTGTTTTGCGGGTTAAAGGAGGTCCTACAGCTAATTAGGTTGGTGATCATAATGTAATGGCTAATCGGTGTATATTAAAAAAACTATTCGACTCATAAAACGAAGACTGAATTTTTAAATAATAGGATAACGAAGATCACTGAGAGAAACGAAAGACATGGAAGTACACCGGATGAGTTCATTAATTCCAGCTAAAATCGAAAAGCTGGGCTGCACGATGAGACCCGAAAATAAGCCGGGTTATTTCCTTAATGGTTAAAATCAAATTCCGTTTTCTTTTCTTTGGCTTTACAGACTAAAACACGAGGATTTTTTTCTTTGCCGGGACATGTTTACATAAACAGCCTCGTCAGCTTCACGAAATCAGATGACTGAGCTTCTGGGGCGATCCTTTGCTACATAATTGTGGATCGAGGCTTCCTTGTTGACGCTTAAGTGTGGAAGTGAAACTGCGTTTATATTTGTAACAGAAGTAGATAGTCAGGTTTAAACCTCATTTGTGGTGAAATTCTTACGGGAAATGACACTTCTCTCTTCGTTACATTCCATTTACTATTGTTGTAGTTTATTGCAGTAGAGGAGCTTTGTTTTCCCAGAGGAATCTTTGCATTATTTGTAATTAGTGGCGGAGAACGCGTGATGAAAATCTGAAAAGCACCGGGCAGTAAATTAGAAAGTCTGAGCGGGCTGGGCATGGGCCGAGTCGGCCTTCCAAATTAAAACTCGTGTAGAAAAACAACGTTTGTGGTTTACCGAAGGAGAAACTGCTAACATGTGCCATGAAAATTTGGTCAAGGGAAAAGCCAAAGTTATGGTTGTTGAGCGAGGAACTGTTAGCACTGAATGTTATATAAGTCTAAGTGTCATAGTGATTGACCAAGTGAATGAGTCTGTGTATTTAGAAAGCTTGTTTGACAGAGAAAACAAATTGGATGGTGAAATTAGTACGCGAGTGAATTCAACATTTAAGTTATAGCTACTTTGGGAGGTTTTCACAGGAATGATGGGCTCTCAAGAGAGTCCCGCATGGGTGTGTATGAAAGCGCAATTGTTCCTACTCTGATGGCATGGCAGTGAAACCTGGGTACTACAGAAAAAACACAGGATTAGTTTGTGTGCTGTAGAAATGCCTTACTTACGGGGGGGGGGGTGTTGTGACAAGACACGTTCTGCTCATGTGAGAAACGAAGATGTGTTGCAGTTGTTGAATGTGAAGCAAAATGTTGTAAGCTAGGTGGAGACTAATATTCTCCGGTGGTGTGGCCATGTTGAAAGAATGAAAGATGAGATGCTTACTAAGAAATGTTTTTTAGCCCAAGTGGCAGGAAAGAAAGGCAGAAGAAGGCGAAGGAAGTCATGGGAGGATTAAATTCAGAAGTGTCTTCATGAGAAAAAGTTCGAGTATGAAGTATAGAAGGTCTTGTGTACGTCATGTGATGGATGTCAGTGAAGCACGAGTTGAGTGTCAAGATCGATATAAATGGAGAAGTTTGATACGGTAACAGTAAGTAAATAATCAGTTAAAAATTATTTGCTAGTTTGCATTTCTTTATGGGGCTAATATCTGAATCTCAAACAGCCTATTTATATGTATGTATGTATGTAAATTTCGTCAATCGGAATTTTTTTTTAATTTGGAGGAAGACGAAAGTGATAAGGAGGCAGGCGATGGAGATCTAGCCAATCAACAAGTGAGTAACACAACTGCAATTCAAGCGTTTAAAACGTACTTGAAATGGACTAACAAAACTAGCATACCAGTTCATGAGCATTCATTACTTCGCCGTCTTCGTGACAATACATTTCCTCTAAATGTTTGAAAATGTTCACAGAAACAAATAACGGGTATTTAAAAAAAATTATTAAACAGGAATTTTCTAATTCATTAAATTGTTCTTGTACTGAATGTTATTCTTTGAAATTCGTTTCTATAATTTTTTTATAATTCGTGCTTATATACCAAGAAAACTACTACTGTATTGTTAAAAGCATATTCACTATTGTAATCAAGTACTATATCGTTTATTACCTTTGGTAATCCGAACGTGTTTTACATTCGTTCGGTCGGATAACCGCGGCCTCACTGTAATATTTAAATTTTCTTCACGCGCGCTTTGCTACTAGAGGACGTAAACTTCTGTTGCAATACATTTGTAGTCGTATCTGCCTGTCCACACTGAGTGATCACTGAATTACGACCACCTACCTAATACTCCACAGGGCCTCCTTTTGCCCTCAGTACAGCAGCTATCCGACGTGGCATCGATCCAATAAGATATCGGAAGCAGTAGCAAGGTATAGCCAACCAAACAATTTGTCACGTGACCGTAGCGTGACAAGGGAGCGATACATTGAGACACTCAAGAAGTTTACAGAAGTCATAAGGAGGAAGAGACCGAACAAGAATCTGAAAAGGATCCACATTCACCATGACAATGCGAGGCCACACACGTCTGTGGCAACAAATCAGGCGATCAGCAAATCAGGCTGGTCGGTGTTCACCCATCCACTGTACAGCCAAGATCTGGCTCCCTCCGGCTACCACCTGTTCGTTCCAATGAAGGACAGTCTCCGGGGACAACGATTTGATGACACAGACGAGGTGAAAGTTGCTGTGCAGAAGTAAATACAATCACACCTGAATTCTTTTAAAGAGGGCTCGAGAGTTGGGTTCAACGATGGCGCAAATGCATCGCTTGTGATGGAGACTATGTTGAGTAGTACATTTGTATAGAGAAAGAGTTACTCTACCAACATGTGTAATTTGAACTACCTCTGTCAGTTAATAAAACAGTTATGACCACTTTTGCATTACTTTCGGTACAACCCTCGTAGGTGCTCCTTATGCCCAATTAATAAATCCGTTTCATCTTTCTTGTTTTTTCTGCCACTGTCAGCCAAACGTTTTTTTTTTTTGCTAAATGTTAATACCGGGCAGTAGTGCTGTAAGAAATTGAGGAATTTACGGAACGGAGAACTGAATGAAAAGTTTCTATTGCTTTTCGCGATCTCACAAATACTCGTTAGTTTTGGAAGCATAAATGTAGCCACTGTGAATTTGCGAGTGTGTGTATGCAGCTGCAGGAATCTTATTACAGAATTCACATACATCGTTTCTTTTCAGCTTACAAGACTGCATTCGCAATCACAAACCGATCTTTAAATAATCTTAAATTAGTTTTCATACAATTCCTATAGACTGTCGAAAAAATTTCGTCATGTTATGCAGCTACAGGAATCTTACTGAAGAATTCGCATACATCAATAATAAAACAAGGTTTTCGTGCCACAAAGACTACTCAAGGTAAGAAGAAACTTGCTCTTAATGCACGATGTTCAAACTCGCTGAATGATTCCAGTTATAGGCAAACTTTAATAACTAAAAACACACACATGTTAAAATATGTTCACATGGTTAAAATGACAGTAGTACTTTCGTGCTCGCTACGAGCACATCATCAGATGAAAGATCTTTCATCAAATATCTTTCATCTGATGATGTGCTCGTAGCCAGCACGAAAGTACTCATGTCATTTTAACCATGTGAACATATCTTAACGTGTGTGTGTGTGTTTTTAATTATTAAAGTTTGCCTATAACTGGAATCATTCAGCGAGTTTGAACATCGTGCATTAACAACAAGTTTCTTACCTTGAGTTTGCATACATCGTTTCACTATTTTCATACCGCTGAAAAAAATTCTACATGTTATGCATATGAAGATTCGAATTCTGCAGTTACATTGACTTGTGTGCGTTTGCCTTAATTTCTTAAAATTAAGGTAAACATAGGCATTCGTTATATGCTTGCACTGCAAAGAGGTCGCTTGTCCAATGGAGTTTATTACATTCTCTTAAACATTTGCTTACAGAATTACTTTCATGTATATCCAATGATAAAAATTAAATCGCTGTTAAAAAAGTACTAATATAATTTTCTAGTTGTTTTAAAATGTACTACCATTAAAGTTGAACAATATGCAAAATTTCATAGGGAAGCAGATTCATTTTTTCCCTTGTTTTTTCCTGTTAGGTATTTGTTTTAGACTTATTTTGTGAGAGAGTCGTGTGTTTTCTGCAATTTAATTCACAATTTCTCTGGTTAAGATTTTAGGTAATCGTAAAAACTTTGACTGGATATATAAGAAGTATATCCAATCCAAAAAGGTTTTCCTTACTCATAGGTCATGTTCAAGTATTAATTTCAGTCTTCGTACATTTCTTAATAACATTTTTTTTTAAACTGTAGCTAAAATATACTCGAATACGAAATATAGAAAACCTGAAATACCAGAAAATTAATTTAAAAAGTTATTTTCAGCAGGATTTTACTGTTGTAAAATGTAAACTACAAACTTGAATACTGCACAAATTAGGATATTTATTTTAAAAATCCCGCTATAGTTAGAGGAGAGAAATTTATATGATATATCAGATGGCACCACAATTTGTTTAGAAGAAAAGTAATATATTCTGATTTATTATTATTCTCTAATTTACTGACAATTTTATTTAACAATCGCAACCCATGCATTGATTTCCCAATGAAAAGGGATCGCAATGTAGAAAAAGCAAAACAATAGATATATTTTATTAAACAAAATATTCATGTACCTTTTAGTTACATATTTTCAGGATCTGGATAACAAATTTATTGAGTTATCCCTTTTTTCTTTTCAGTATCAAAGGGATTTATTACCCCTTCCATATCTATACAGTTTTGTAGTGATGATTGGAGGTTTTAGTTTTTGCTGCCTTTATCAGGCGCACAAGAGATGCTGTTCTCAGAAAACGGCGTGTAAGGAACTCAATGCAAGTGCAAGGAAACCACGTGAAAAGACAGGTTTGTATCTGATATAGATGAAATATATATATAATTTTCTATATGAATTTAAGTTCATATAAAATATATATGAATTTTTATATACAAAAAATATATGAATCTTAAAACAAAAAAAAATATATGCATTTTACAAACAAATTATATGAATTTAATAGAAAATTCTATATGAATTTTACAAAAAATTTTGTATGAATTTTATAAACAAATTATATGAATTTTATAAACGAATTATATGATTTTTTTTAGAAAAAAAGTATATATATATATATATATATACTTTTTTAAAAGAGTAAATAAGTGGAATTAAAAATGAACTTTCAGAAGACAAAAGTGATGTACAATGCTTTTACAAGTAATGATGATTTATCAATTGATGGAGAAAACCTTGATATAACTGACACCTACGTTTATCTTGGACAACAGATATCAAGTGAGGGTCACATTGATGAAGAAATTAATCGGCGCATAAAACTTGCCTGGAGAGCTTTTGGAAGAAGCAGTATAATTTTCAAGAGCAATATGCCATTATGTCTTAAAAGAAAAGTGTTTGATCAGTGCATCCTTCCAGTGCTTACGTATGGTGCAGAGACGTGGACCTACAAAGACTGCTAACAACTCAAAGAGGCATGGAGAGATGCATGCTTGGTGTAACCAGGAGAGATAAGAAGAGGAATTCGTGGATCAGAAAAATGACAAGAGTGGAAGACAGGAATGCGTGGATCAGAAAAATGACAAGAGTGGAAGACATCATCATCAGAGTAAAATCCCTGAAATGGCAATGGGCTGCACATATTGCAAGAAGGACAAATCATCAATGGACAGCCGAAATTTTAGATTGGATTCCTAGGGACAGGAAAAGACCCAGAAGAAGACCACATGGGAGAGATCGGTGGATGAAATTCGAAAGTATGCGAGAGTAACGTGCAGGAGACTGACACAAGAAGAAGAAATTTGGGGAGACCTTCGTCCAGCAGTGAATTGATAATGGTTGACAATGATTATATTAATATACAATGAAGAGCAATTGAATTAGAGATACCTGTCTAGTAACGTGTAGCTTTCGCCCTGATGACGGCGGCGATTCGTCTCGGCATGGACTCGTCAAGACACCGAAAGCGTTGGAAAGCCATACGGATCCACGACCCCTGAACAAGCTCCAACAGTTCACGAAGATTTGATGGAGGCGGGTCAGAGCCTCGAACATATCTCTCGATGGATTCCCAGATGTGCTCGATGGGATTGAGGTCAGGTGACCTAGCTGGCCAAGGAAGATAGGTTACGTTGGTGGAGTGTTCATCCAACCATGCGTATACAATTCGGGAGCGATGGCACGGTGCATTGTCTTGTTGCAGGATGAGGTCCCCAATGGGATGTTGAAGATGCAAAAACGGGAACAAATGGTCGTCCAGGATATCCCGGTAACGTTGACCTGTGAGGGACGATGTCACACGTACCAGGGTCACATTTCAGTCCACGTAAACAGTCCCCAGACGAGAATGCCACCTTCACCAGCTTGAAAAGTACCCTGCTGGCAAGAAGGATCCATCGTTTCATGTGGTTTGCGCCGTACTCGTATCCTGCCATACGCATGTACAAACGGGAATCTCGACTCATCAGTCCAGGCAACATTTTTCCACATGTCTAGGGTCCAGTGGCGATGTTCCCGCGCCCATTCTAATCTTTGCACCCTGTGATGTGCGGTCAGTAGCGGTACCCTCGTGAAACGATGGCATCTGTACCCCATAGCGAGGAGATGGTTCTGGATGGTGTGGCTGCTTACACGTTTTTGTGCACCAGCGTTAAATTGCCGATTGATTTCTTGCACTGTGGCCCGTCTATTCGCTGTTACAATGCGAGCTAGCCGACGATGACCATGCTCATCCACACGCTGTTGTCCAAGGCAGTTGACCCTTGTAGGGATGGTTTTACCAAATTCGATGTACTCATGGTGCACCCGTAACACAGTGGCTCGTGAAAATCCCAGTGCCTGCACTACTTCCGAGATGGAGTGACCCATTCGTCGGGCCCCGACAATTTGCCTACGATCAAATGCGCTTAGACCATTTGCCTTACCCATACTACGTCCGAATCTTACTGATTCCCGTCGCATCACTCCTTATATTGTCGGATCATTGCATACGTCATGTCATTTCCGTTTACAGGGCCGCCCACAGCGCCACATTTGTATAACGCCAGCTGTCTCTAATTCAATTGCTCTTCAGTGCATATATAATTATGTATATTGTGGGGTATTGGGAAACTTCCCCACTATAGTTCCATCGAATCACGACACTTAAATAATGGACGGGCTGGACGACCTGTGAACACACACATATTTAATCTTTTGTACACTTACAAATGATATAAAATACCATAACAACGGAACCTACTCGTTCCGCTAAGAAATACAAACATGGCGAACACCAATCGAACACACTTCGGCACACAGCCCAGTCTCGGTGTTTACACTTCAGAACTCTCTCTAGCTCTACTTCTTGTCTCTGGAAGCATGTTTTAGTGAAGCGCCGATGTCCGACGCTCACGCCACCCAGCGGTCGTTTCTCCGCGTAGCGATCAGGCCATGCTGACTAAGTGCTGTCCTCAGCGGCTCCTGCATCCGGTATTCTTCTGGGCATTTAAACAACAAAAGAAAACTGTTAAATAAAACACATACTCATAGTCACTGAAAAAGGAATTGAAAGTCCTTCAGTGACCCCTATAGGCCACGGCTACATATGGTCCGCTGCGGTAGATGTGTTGTTCGGTCCTTCGTGATTTCCCACTTTCTCGATGTCGTACCGATCCTTTGGCTTCACTGCCTTGACACGATAAGGGCTAAAGAACTTTGGTCGCAGCTTTAAATAAGCACCGAACTGCGCCCTCTGCATCGCAACTAGGTCGTTGACTTTATACAGTTTAGGTGGTTTTCGTTTTCGGTTGAATTGTCGACTATTTTCCTGTTGTAGTCTCAAAATATTACTCTTGGCGTCTTCACGCATATCATCTCTATCATTTAGTGTGCAGTTTAAGTGTTCCTCTTCTAACAGTTCTCTAATTTTTAGATCTCCAGCATTCTTCATTTTAACGCCAGTCATCAGTTCAAATGGGGTATATTTAGTGCTTCTTGAAACCGTGCTATTTTTTAAATTGGCACTTTTGTTTTTGTTTGGCTTGTAGCCATGAACAAGATTCGAAACTTTTCTGCGCATTTCCAAATCTCGTATATGATCCAAGTTCAAAATGCTCGAATCTTCCGTCACACTTGCGACGTGCAGCAAAAAACTATTAAACACGTTCTCATTTCACTCTCCTGAAGCAGCGATAACAGTATGTTGTTCTGACAGGCTTGGCTCCCACGACGCTAGCATCTGACCTTGACCCACTTTCATCTTGGCAAACAGGTTTGCAGAGATTATACACTGAGCGTTGAGGCTATACGAAACTGCTGCCGTTACTTCGAAAACAACGTGAAAACTCTTTAGTAAGATCTGGAACTTTGCCAGGGGAGCTTCATGTTTATCATTAAAATAACTAGAAAGAAGTACTCTACCCTCTTTTATTTTTTGGTGGGGACCACATTACTGTTCACTACCGCAATTTGGACGCCTGAATCAATAGGAGCAGTTACTTCTTTACCATCAACCAAGATGTCAACATACTCCAGTTCGTTTATGTTCGAAATTGAGTATGGGCTGTTCCGATTCCAGTACATTGACTGAACATTCACCCCGCCCGATTTGCTCACTTACGACTTCAGGTTGTCTTTGAAAACGTTTAGAACAAAATTTTGCAAAATGTGTTCTTCCACAAAGGTAACAGCTGAGTTTTCCCTTATTTTGCACATAGTTATTTTTGTTGGACCTTTCGTACCGTACATTCTTAAAATTTCCGCTTCCACCTTTACTCGTATTCTCCACCGATTTGTACTCAATTGCTTGAACGTCATTTAACAATTTTCCTTTTGACACAAAATAAACATCGCACTCCTTCGCTAATCTTACAGGGTCAAACCAACTTTCTCCCTGCTTAATCCCTATGTGAGATGCCGTGTCTCTGTCTAAGGTTTGGTAAAATTTGTCCACCACCATCAATTTGCATAACGAATTAAAATCACTAACCTCATGTAATTTACAATAATACTCAAAGTTTGCTGTTAATTTCGATGCGAATTGAATATGTGTTTCACTCGGCTGTCGACGAGCTTTCCGAAAATTATTCAGGCATTCCTGCGCTGTCGGTTGAAACTCTCTTAATATCAGCGACTTAAGCTTATCATAATATTTCATCTCTTCCTCTCCGATGTAAAGCAATACGCTGCTAGCTTTTTCCCCGAGAAATTTTATCAAGATCTCTGACCTGTCCAGTGGCACCCCTTTTATAACAAAAGCTCGTTATACAGATTGGAAAAACAAATAGAGGAATACTGGTTTAACTGGAATAGTCATACTCAGTGTACGAACACTTTTAATCAAGTTTTCGAGATTAAACGTAGGCCGTTCAAATCTCGTATTATCACTTCGCTCATTCAGCTCCAATGCCGGACGGCTTCGAATACTTTCCAGTTCTACTTCCTTTTCCAATTGCGCTAATTTTATTTTTTTCCATCTCTAATACTCGATCATTTTTAGCCTTCGCCTTCCTCTCTTCTATTATTATAGAACTTAAGACGTCTTTTACAAAATCCGGATCATTTTTATAGATTTCAGAGCTCTATATTTTTAGTTTTAAATCAATTATCGTTGCTCCTGTTGTTACCGTTTCACCGATCTCTTGTACTACTTGAATAAAGTCTTCTTTGCGAGATTTTTTATACATAGTTGACAAGAAAGCTGACCTTCAAGACGTGAAATAAAAGCTCCGTCTTTACCACTGCGTAATCCACAGGCGATTCGGAACGAATCTCACTTGCTGACACCAGAATTGTGGCGTATTGGGAAACTTCCCCACTATAGTTCCATCGAATCACGACACTTAAATAATGGACGGGCTGGACGACCTCTGAACACACATATATTTAATCTGTTGTACACTTACAATTGATATAGAATACAATAACAACGGAACCTACTCGTTCCGCTAAGAAATACAAACATGGCGAACACCAATCGAACACACTTCGGCACACAGCCCAGTCTCGGTGTTTACACTTCAGAACTCTCTCTGTTTTAGTGACGCTCACGCCACCCAGCGGTCATTCCTCCGCGTAGCGATCTCGGCATTTCACCATCATGACGTCACATACCGAAAACCCGCAGTCTAGGCCATGCTGACTAGGTGCTGTCCTCAGCGGCTCCTGCATCCGGTAGTGTTCTGGGCATTTAAACAACAAAAGAAAACAGGTAAATAAAACACATACTCACAGTCATTGAAAAAGGAATTGAAAGTCCTTCAGTAACCTCCTGTAGGCCACGGCTTCATATGATCCGCTGCGGTAGATGTGTTGTTCGGTCCTTCCTGATTTCCCACTTTCTCGATGTCGTACCGATCCTTTGTCTTCACTGCCTTGACACGATAAGGGCCAAAGAACTTTGTTCGCAGCTTTAAGCCCGCACCAAACTGCGTCCTCTGAATTGCAACTAGGTCGTTGACTTTATACATTTTAGGTGGTTTTCGTTTTCGGTTGAATTGTCGACTATTTTCCTGTTGTAGTCTCAAAATATTACTCTTGGCGTCTTCACGCATATCATCTCTATCACGTAGTGTGCAGTTTAAATGTTCCTCTTCTAACAGTTCTCTAATTTTTAGATCTCCAGCATTCTTCATTTTAACACCAGTCATCAGTTCAAATGGGGTATATTTAGTGCTTCTTGAAACCGTGCTATTTTTTAAATTGGCACTTTTGTTTTTGTTTGCCTTGTAGCCATGCACAAGATTCGAAACTTTTCTGCGCATTTCCAAATCTCGTATATGATCCAAGTTTAACATGATCGAATCTTTCGTCATAATCGCGACGTGCAGCAAAAAATATTAAACACGTTCTCATTTCACTCTCCTGAAGCAGCGATATCAGTATGCTGTTCTGACAGGCTTGGCTCCCACGACGCCAGCATCTGACCTTGGCACACTTTCATCTTGGCAAAAAGGTTTGCAGGGATTATACACTGAGTGTTGAGGCTATTTGAAACTGCTGCCGTTACTTCGAAAACAACGTGAGAACTCTTTAGTAAGATCTGGAACTTTGCCAGGGGAGCTTCATGTTTATCATTAAAACAACTAGAAAGAAGTACTCTACCCTCTGTTATTTTTCTGACGGGGATCACATTGCTATTCACTACCGCAATTTGGGCGCCTGAATCAATAAGAGCAGTTACTTCTTTAACACCAATCAAGATGTCAACATACTCCAGTTCGTTTATAAAACCTTTTCTCACTGGCTGTTCCGATTCCAGTACATTGACTGAACATTCACCCCGCCCGATTTGCTCACTTACGACTTCAGGTTGTCTTTGAAAACGTTTAGAACAAAATTTTGCAAAATGTGTTCTTCCACAAAGGTAACAGCTGAGTTTTTTCCCTTATTTTGCACATAGTTATTTTTGTTGGACCTTTCGTACCGTACATTCTTAAAATTTCCGCTTCCACCTTTACTCGTATTCTCCACCGATTTGTACTCAATTGCTTGAACGTCATTTAACAATTTTCCTTTTGACACAAAAAAAAACCATCGCACTCCTTCGCTAATCTTACAGGGTCAAACCAACTTTCTCACTGCTTAATCCCTTTGTGAGATGCCGTGTCTCTGTCTAAGGTTTGGTAAAATTTGTCCACCACCATCAATTTGCATAACGAATTAAAATCACTAACCTCATGTAATTTACAATAATACTCAAAGTTTGCTGTTAATTTCGATGCGAATTGAATATGTGTTTCACTCGGCTGTCGACGAGCTTTCCGAAAATAATTCAGGCATTCCTGCGCTGTCGGTTGAAACTCTCTTAATATCAGCGACTTAAGCTTATCATAATCTTTCATCTCTTCCTCTCCGATGTAAAGCAATACGCTGCTAGCTTTTTCCCCGAGAAGGTTTATCAAGATCTCTGACCTGTCCAGTGGCACCCCTTTTATAACAAAAGCTCGTTATACAGATTGGAAAAACAAATAGAGGAATACTGGTTTAACTGGAATAGTCATACTCAGTGTACGAACACTTTTAATCAAGTTTTCGAGATTAAACGTAGGCCGTTCAAATCCCGTATTATCACTTCGCTCATTCAGCTCCAATGCCGGACGGCTTCGAATACTTTCCAGTTCTACTTCCTTTTCCAATTGCGCTTATTTTATTTTTTTCCATCTCTAATACTCTATCATTTTCAGCCTTCGCCTTCCTCTCTTCTATTATTATAGAACTTAAGACGTCTTTTACAAAATCCGGATCATTTTTATAGATTTCAGAGCTCTATATTTTTAGTTTTAAATCAATTATCGTCGCTCCTGTTGTTACCGTTTCACCGATCTCTTGTGCTACTTGAATCAAGTCTTCTTTGCGAGAATTTTTATACATAGTTGACAAGAAAGCTTACCTTCAGGACGTGAAATAAAATCTCCGTCTTTACCACTGCGTAATCCACAGGCGATTCGGAACGAATCTCACTTGCTGACACCAGAATTGTGGGGTATTGGGAAACTTCCCTACTATAGTTCCATCGAACCACGACACTTAAATAATGGACGGGCTGGACGACCTCTGAAGACACACATATTTAATCTGTTGCACACTTACAATTGATATAGAATACAATAACAACGGAACCTACCCGTTCCGCTAAGAAATACAATCATGGCGAACACCAATCGAACACACTTCGGCACACAGCCCAACCTCGGTGTTTATACTTCAGAACTCTCTCTAGCTCTATTTCTTGTCTCTGGAAGCATGTTTCAGTGACGCGCCGACGTCCGACGCTCACGCCACCCTGCGTTCGTTCTTCCGCGTAGCGATCTCGGCATTTCACCATCATGACGTCACATACCGAAAACCCACATATATATAAAATCTCTTAAACGTATACTACGAAGTTGCCCTACTCATCCGGGAACTGCGCACTGCAGCAAGAACCACTGGTGTAGTATATAAGTCAAATTCTCTACACCTTCAACCAAGAACTTCTCGTTGAAATCCCTGAATCCCACTAAATTAACACACTCGTATTAAAATTAAAACTCTCACAATTCACATACAACAATAATAAAAATAATAATTTTAAACACTTGGGGTCGGGGACCTGGAGCCACTCATCAGGGAAAGACTCCTCCGGCACCCGAACCCTGGTTCGGGTTTCATGCAGGTGTCTTTGAAATATGTTATTTCCGAAACAAGGGTTAAATTTTTTCTTTTTTTTTAAGTGTTATACACCTGGTCTTCCCTACCTGAACCAGCAACACAGAACTTATATACAAAAACTTACCTGAAATGAAACAACTGTAGACTTTATAACACCACTGAACTACAATAAATCTAAACTTCGATCCCAACACATCCCCTCCATATCATGCAGAAGCGTACCAACAGCTGCCAAACCCACTCCCAGACATATCTTGAATTTTCGAAAGTAACCATATGATGTCCTATGGCGACCTCTGTCGGAATTCACAAAAAACTGTAACGAAAATTAATTGTTTTTGTGTTTTAATGGATGTCAGCAAATGTTAGGTTAAATGCTCCGGGGCGACTCGGAGGAAGATATTTTCAATTCAGGCCAGAAGAAAATTAGTCCAAAGCTTAAAAGGTAGTAATGTTACATAGTCTGATTTTATAAGAATTTCCCGAATTAAAAGATGTCAATAATTTCTCAAAATGAAATGAACAATATTTTAACGGATAATTATTTTTTAAAAAAGAGGAAAAAAGTATTTTTAACTGCTTTGTGGTATTGGACCGATTATTGCATATTCTTGTGATTCTGATGAATTGGGAAATAATAATATTTCTAAGTACGTGTTTAGAGACATTGGAATACCAGGTACTTAAAACATTGGTATCAAAACTAAAATGTGTTCTCTCATCGAAAAGATCCAGAATGACACCCTGATTTTAGGGAAGAAGGTCCATATCAAGGAAATGCACATGATCTTTAGATCCCGTTTCACAAATCACTAGTCATGGAGGATAGATGTCATTAATTCGAACAGAAGGGGTACCAGATGAAATTGCTATTAAATCGTCAACGTATCTGAAGGAAAAATTGTAGGTGAATTAAATTTCTCCTCGTAGTGATTAAGATAAAGATTAGCTAACAGACTGGAGCCACAAGAACCCATTGAAACACCTTTTATCTGTACATACAATCGTTTGTTGTCATAAATGTAATTATTCAAAATGCAAAAATTACGTAAGGTTGTCCAATATTCAAATGTAACATCAAGCTGCAGACCAAACTGTTCAAAATAAACATCCAAAATTCTCCTTAGATCATTCAAATTAATTGAGGTAAATAAATTTGTGAAGTCATATGTAGTAATCTGCAGTTCAGTATGATTAATAGAATTAACAAAATCCAGAACTTTTCTATTGTTATCAATAATCCATTAAGTATGTTCAATTTGGCCATAAATAATAGATAAAACTTTTTTAAAAATTTACAAGCCTGATTAATATAACTGTTTATTCCGCAAGTAATAAATCTAAATTTTACGAGATGTTTATGGAATTTTGGTTTCGCGAAAATATATGGAAATTGTAATTGCATTTTATTTATTTTTAATAGTTTATTAAAGCCGATCAACTGCTTTTTTAATATATTTAGAGTACAATTTGTTACTATTTTATATGTATCTTCATTGGATAGTTCTAAAGCAAGTACCTGGTGATAAAAATTTTTGCAAATGAAGACATAATTATTGCTAATTTTATCTATTGGGGTAACTATGAAATCATTCTGCAGTTTTTTTAATTTAAAACTTAATACCCCTCCAATCCTTAATATAACCATTTCTTTGAAAGTTTTTTATCAACTGATCTTAATAATCCCTCCAGAACTGAACTCAGTCATTGAAAGAAAAGCTCAACAGGAGTACTAGTTCTATCAGACCATTCATAGATAAAACCATGAAAGTCCCTGGACAAAATGTTTTTGATAATTCTAATGGGTACAAAGATATTTGGTCTGAAGTTAGTACCAAAACTTAGTAGCTTCCTCAATTCTCTATGTTTTACAATACCAACATCTCCGGTCACAATATGTCCATAGCTATGATTTACATAACGCTTGTATAACTTGTCTTGACACATACATGGTAAATAATCCTCATCCATATCTCCAAATTTCTGCAAAAATCGTTATAGTTGAACACCCTTCTTCCTACAGGTAAAACATAGGCAAAGGAAGGGACCACTTGGAATGACTCTCTAAGAGGAAACAACACCTCTCTCGCCTTGAATATTTTTTTGAAAGGTATCTTATCAAACCATTTAACCTGATAACTCATGACACAGAATTTTCTATTTATCAATTTTGAAATACGTTTGGCTTTTTTTATTCTAAAATTACACTGGTCAATGATAACATCTCTTATATAGCCTATATTAATTTTCATTTCCATTGTTTCCCTTAAAAGCGCTTTAACTTTCCTGTTGTTCAAGTAATGAAGAGTTGCAATAACTTTACATATACCAAAATAACTTTACATATACCTGATGCTGACCTTGGCTACGTATAATGGACGCTCCCTATCCCCTGATTTAAGGCTTCTTGAATTGGAAGAGGAACTACAAAGGATCAAGTGGGACATCGTCGGGCTAAGTGAGGTAAGGAGAAAAGGAGAAGATCTCATTGAACTGAAAAGTGGACATCTCTTCTACTATCGTGGGACAGATACTGGCAGAACTAGTGCTGTTGGATTTATAATAAACAAGAAACTGAAGGATAAAGTTGTAGAAGTTCAAAGTTCCTCTGACAGAGCTGCACGACTCGTTATCCAACACTCGAGAAGATACCAGACTCAGATTATTCAAACTTATGCACCCACCACAAGTCATCCTGAAGAAGAAATTGAAGAATTTTATGAGGAAATTCGTCATCTAAATAATAAAGGTAAATAGCACTTGAAGATAATTATGGGAGATTTCAATGCAAAAATAGGGCAATGGCAACGGAATGAAACTTCAGTAGATAAAGTCGGTCACGGCAACAGAAACCAGCGTGGAAATACTCTCGTAGAGTTTGCACAGGCAGAAGGGTTTTTCATCTTGAACTCCTTCAAGAAAAAGGCACACAGGAAATGGACATGGAGACATCCAAATGGGGAACGACAAGTGAAATTGATTTTATTATGTGTAACACAAAATTCGTCATAAAAGACTGCGGTGTGCTAAACAAGTTCAATACAGGTAGTAACCATAGATTGGTGAGATGTAAGATGCACCTCAACACTAAACTTGAACGTGGCAAACTCATAAGACAAACAAAATGTATTGACATAACCAACTTTAAAAAACACCATAATACCTTCAACTTGGAACTGAAGAACAGATTCTCTGCTTTAGAAGGCCTAAAATCGGAAGAAGTGGATATTTCTGAAGTTAACAGAAAAGTAACCAAAGCTCTTATGGAACCAGCAACAAAATTAGCTGGGTCTAATAACAAGTTACATGTGAACAAATTATCAGGAAAAACCAAAATGTTGATGCAAAAAAGAACAGAGATGAGGACAACTAAAGAAGATGTGACTTCCAAAGTGGAATATATAGAGCTATGCAAGACAGTACGAAAAAGTATCACTGAAGACGTAAGGAAATTCAACTGTGAACTACTGAGGAAAGCAATTTAAAACAACCAAAGCTTAAAGATAGCAAAGGGACATCTCAGTAAGGGAAGAAAACAGATTATGGCACTGAGAAAAGAAGATGGTTCTGTAACAAGAAATAGAGGCGAAATTTTGACAAGAGTGAAATATTTCTACTCCAAATTATATGAAAGGGATGATACATGCACTCCAGACATCATGAAAGGTACCAGTACCAGAGTTCCTCCTGTCCTTCCAGCAGAAGTTGCACATGCAATCAAGAACATGAAGCGGGGGAAAGCTCCAGGAGAAGATGGAATTACTGTAGACATCATACAAGAAGCAAATGGAGAAATCGAAACAGTACTCGCCCAAATTTTCACTCGATGCCTTAATGAAGGGAAGATTCCTGAGGATTGGAACACCGCTGCAATGATCCTGCTGCATAAAAAAGGTGACATTGAGGATCTCGGGAACTTGAGACCTATCAGCCTCCTATCAGTGGTTTATAAAATCTTCACTAAAGTTCTTTCACACCGTTTAAAGGTAACACTGGACATGGCTCAACCGAGAGAACAAGCTGGAATCAGGAGTGGCTACAGCACAATAGATCATATCCACGTACTGAGAGAACTAATTGAAAGAGCGAGGGAATATGAACTTCCATTGTGCATGGCTTTTATCGATTATGAAAAAGCCTTTGATTCGGTGAAACCATCAGCAGTTACAATGGCTCTCAAATAATGCGGTATTGAAGATGCATACATTAATATTATTAATAACATCTACGAAAATGCAAGTGCAAAGGTTCGGCTGTTTGAAAATACAACACACATAAAAAGTTAGAAAGGGAGTGAGACAAGGTGACACCATATCTCCAAAGCTCTTTAATGCCATATTGGAAAATGTCTTTCGGTCACTGAACTAGGAAAACAAAGGGATAAAGATTAATGGAGATTATCTAACCCACCTTCGTTTTGCTGATGACATAGTAATTTTTGCAACTACCCCATCAGAGCTGCAGAGTATGATCCAGGAACTTGCTGACAAGAGTAAAGAGGTGGGATTAAAAATGAACTTTCAGAAGACGAAAGTGATGTTCAATGCTTTTACAAGAAATGAAGATTTATCGATTGATGGAGAAAAGCTGGAGATAACAGACACGTACGTTTATCTTGGACAGCAGATATCAAGTGAGGGTCACATTGATGAAGAAATTAATCGGCGTACAAAACTTGCCTGGAGAGCTTTTGGAAGAAACAGCATAATTTTCAAGAGCAATATGCCATTATATCCTAAAAGGAAAGTGTTTGATCAATGCATCCTTCCAGTGCTTACGTATGGTGCAGAGACGTGGACCTTAACTAAAAGAGGCATACAAAGGCTGCAAACAACTCAAAGATGCATGGAGAGGTGCATGCTTGGTGTAACCAGGAGAGATAAGAAGAGGAACTCGTGGATCCGAAAAAAGACAAGAGTGGAAGACATCATGATCAGAGTTAAATCCCTGAAATGGCAATGGGCTGGACATACTGCCAGAAGGACAGATCATCGATGGACAGCCGAAATTTTAGATTGGATTCCAAGGGACAGGAAAAGACCCAGAAGAAGACCATATGGGAGATGGGTGGATGAAATTCGAAAGTATGCAGGGGTGACATGGAGGAGACTGGCACAAGACAGACCATTGTGGAGGAAACTTGGGGAGACCTTCGTCCAGCAGTGGATTGATAATGGTTGACAATGATGATGATGATGATGATGATGATGATACCAAAATTACTCTCAACCACATCCTCAAGATCCCTGATGAAATCCACAAAACTGTTTGTTTTTCCCATTACCTCTATTTCCTCTTTTTGTTCTGGGGCTAACTTCTTGATGTTTTGTTGGATTTTCATTTATCATTTTTCGCACACTTTTTTCAACATCGTATGGGAACTTTTTCTCACTGTTGAAGATGTTATTAAGTCCATAGTGGTATAAAGTTCTAGGCATCAACATTTGATGGCTCTCCATCCATAGTCTTGTTTTCTCTTTATGTTCTATATCTAGTATAGTAATGGTAATATTTTCAAAATCATGCCTCTGATAATGTATCAGTTCAATGTCACCTTCGTTTTTAAAATTCTTAATATCTGACCTGTGACAGTTAATCCTCAGATTCAAGCAGTTCGAAGTTTGACCAATGTATTATAATGAATTAGCTTTATTTTCTTTCCGCTAAGCTAATTAATATGAATGATGCTCTTCCTACCAGCTAGCTAATGATATACTTGTGCTAAGCTTCAAAATAGTGAACTCAAAATGGTTGTTACTATTTAATTACGAACGAGAATAAAGTCTTAACGCTGGTTATTTATGGTAAGAAAACTAATGTTATAAACCTAACAGCCAGACAGAGGTCTGACAAAAACTATGAATTGAGAAAGACTAACTTACTGCAACTTCTTTATTATAAGACTCTTGGTCATCTAAAGCACACACACAACTTGTTTTACAATAATGAAGAATCTCTCCTCATAACAACACAATCTCTCCTCGTATTACAAACGCTTTCCGTAAACAACAACGCTCTCTCATAACAACAACAAAAGCTCTCCTAAGTCTCGATGAACGCTCCTATATACTAGCTACCACCACGTCATGACTTACACTCATTGCCAGATCTCATTCAGCGGGTGAAATAATATTTCGTTCAGTAAGAAGATAATTTACATAGTAAAATAAAATAACCAGAGATAGTAAAATCAAAAGGAAAGTGAATATAGAGTATACGTTACAGTATATTATATTACAGGCATTTCATGTGATAAGATAAATACAGTTTTTGACCTTGCAGAAACTTGGTGAGGTCCTTTGCTTATCCAGCTGTTCAATAAATATAACTTTACATGTCTTGCATTTTGAATCACCACATCTACTGAAGTTAAAATGGAAATTAAAACAGGCTAAACCATCTTTTTCAATCAACTCCGAATCTTCCTGAAAACCAACTGAAAGTGGAGGTGAAGTAACATATTTTTGATATTTATTGGTTTTCTTATTTTTATTGATATTTTTTATTTTTTTAATAAACTTAAATTCCCTACCCCAAATGTTTAACATTATTACTTTTATTATTGTTGTATGTGAATTGTGAGAGTTTTAGCTTTAGTTTGGGTGTGTTAATTTAGTGGGATTCAGAGATTCCTACAGGAAGTTCTTGGTTGAAGGTGTAGAGAATTTGACTTATATATATACACTGAAGTGCCAGAAAAACTAGTACATCTGTATAGTACTTGGTAGGTCCCCCACGGGAGCGCAGGACTGCATAAATACCACGGGGCATGGACTCCACTAGCTTCTGAAAATATGATGTAGGCAATGCACACCATACTGCCTGCAGAGCGTTCCACAATTCGGGTGTATTCCGAGGTCTCGGATTCATGTGTTCTATAGCGCGTTGCATGGCATCTCAAATGTGTTCTATCACGTTCAGATCTGGGAACTTGGGTGGGAATGGCAACACACCAAACTCAGATGAATGCTCCTCTAACCATAATGTGGCGTCCCGACACTTGTGTGGAGGTACATTGTCCTATTGGAATAGGCCTAATCCATCAGCATGAATGCAGGACATGAACGGGTGTACCTCGTCAGTAAAGGGAAACGGCCGGTTTTAGGACAAAGGAAGTACTCCACTGCAGTCCACGGTGCTACATGGCCCCATCCACTGCCGTCCACGGACCTCCACCACTGCTGCCCACATGCTCGCCACGTGCTCACCTGCGGTTACGGTTGCGCATTGGGGAGGGAAGGACACCCCGCCAGTGATTGATTGGAGGAGATTGCTTGCCCAGCGCCATTTTTTTCTTGACCGGGAAATTTTTATTTCCTCCACGTAGTCATTTTGTACACCACGTGTTTTGGGATGAATCACCATCTTTTTTTCGCCATGTTATTTTTCCCGACCAGGAAATTTTACGACGTGACGTCACCACGCTGGGAAAATTTTCAATCAAAGTGAATAAAAATCTTTCGCTGATCAGCTCAGGATCGAAAGCCCGATCATCAGACCACTGGACTCACGCCTTAAACCACTTGACTATGAAATCAAGTACGGACCCATGCTCGAAAGAGGGTGCCTTTCCTCCCCAATGAGCAATCATGACGTCACCAGTCCTCCACGTGGAGGGTTTATGTGGACGTGCCTTATGACATCATTCGAGTGTAATTAAGAATGGGGTAAGAGGAGAAGTTGACGTCATTTCAGATTCTGTTAAACACATAAAGCTCCAAGGCTGATTTTTTTAATAACTTGATCATTTTACAACGAATTTATTCCTTATTTTTTTCCATAATTTTTCAACGTAGCGATTTTTTTTTATTTTCTTTGAGCTTCACGCATTTTCAACGGACGTACCAACATAAAGACGTTTTCCAAAGTTTTGTGCTGCAGACATAATCTTAAAACACGATTGTTTATTAATGTATTTACGTGTTCATGGCATTTTCTGTTACATTTTTTAACGTTGTACCTTTTTCCACCATACAAAGCCGCAATGTTTTATACATAGTTAAAATATTTTTTATTTTTTCGTATTTTCTTTTATGATTAATCAGTGAAATGTACCTTTTAATGCATTATCTTAATCTCCTTTTTTTTTTCTAAATGCTTGCATACTAGTTAAACTTCTCGATGTACCAACATTATTTTCTAACTTTACAAAATAACAACTACTTTTATCGAGGCTTTATTGTTTCTGATTCAAACAAGCAAACGTTTCTTCATTATTATTTCTTTTTCCTACATAAATAACTTTTCTTGCTTGCTTATAATGTACGACTTAATCTGGTTTTCTATATATCTGTTTCATGTTTGTGCAAGAAATATACAGATCTATAGCAGTTAAAAATTCGATTGAAACAGTATTTTTTTTATTCTTACTCTATTTTCGCATTTCTTTCTGACAAACATTTTTTTTTGTCACATTTTCCCCTATTTAACTTAATTTGTGTTTTGACTATCATTCTATGTTCGCGTACTCGTCCATTGTTTTGTTTTTTCTAACTTTGCAAATTAACAGTTATTTTTATTCAGACTTTATTTTTTCATTTCATTTCAACCAACGTTTCTTAACGACTTGATATCGCAACATGTAGCAAAACTTCATATAAATTTTTTGTTTCTTCATGTAACGTAATATTTTTTCAAAACTCACTTTTAAGTATTCCTAAAAGCTTAAATTTATGAGAAATATACAGATCTGTAGTAGTAAAAATTGGACTGCAACAGTATTTTCCTTATTCCAACTTTACTTTTCTATTTCTTTTCAACAAGCGTTTCTTCATTATTATTTCTTTTTCATATGTAAGCAACTTTTCTTTCTTGCTTTTAAGGTATGACTTAATAAATTTTTCTATCATGCCTTTTCATGGGTATATGCGAAATATACAGATCTAAGACAGTTCAAATTCGATTGTGTTAGCATTTTCTTTACTATGACTTTATTTTTTCTTTTGATTTCAGTAAATGTTTCTTTACAACTTGATATTACAAGATGTACCAAACACTTCAGAATTTTGTTTTCCCTGTATAATACGTTATATATTTTCCAACTCACTTTCAAGTATTCCTAAAAGCCTGCATGTATGTGAAATATCCATTTTTTTCATTCTATCCTAATTTGCTATACTTTTCTTTAACTGTACCAACAGAAAAAGCATTCATTGTCAAGACATTAACTTAATGTAATTTTTGAAATATCATTGTATGTTCAGGTTTATATTGTCCATAAAATTTATATTGTCCATTTTTTTTCAAACTTTGCAAACTCTTGCATACTTTTATTATGACTTGATTTTTCCATTTCATTTCAACAAACGTTTCTTAACGACTTTATATCGCAAGGTGTGACAAAACTTCAGAATTTTTGTTTCCCTATATAGCATATTATATATTTTTTCAACTCACTTTTAAGTGTTCCTAAAAGCTTGCATGTATGTGAAATATGCATACTTTTTTTATTCTATCCTAGTTTGCTATACTTTTCTTTTACTGACCCAACAGGAAAAGCATTCATTGTCAAGACATTCATTCCAAAGCATTCTTTCTTATGCTAAAATTTATATTTTTTGCGATACATTTTCTGTATATTTTTTCTAAATCAACAGAAAAAACATGCATTCTGGAGGCATAGCGACCAAGTCCGTACTTCCACTAAACATCATATTCTTAACAATCACTTTTTTTCTCTACGTAGCAATTTACTAACTCACCAGAAATGCAGCTATTCTGAACATGTAGCTAAAATATCGAATCTCCAAACAGATGTAATCATTTTTTTAAAAAAAAACTTAGTTATTTTCTCTGTATAACGACTTAACCTATTTTTCGAAAAACTATTCTACGTTTATGTATTTGTTTAATTTTGCTTTGCAACTGCTTTACACTGTACTTCGATTTTTTTCTTCGTAGTGCTTTTTTCCTGTTTCATTCCAACAAACTTGTTTCTTTTCGACTCGATCACTCTAACTTTTCCATACAAGCTTTCCTAACATCAGAAATGTAACAAAAACTTCAGATATATTTTTAACGTTAGAATAATCCTAACCGACATTTATTCTCATGACATAAACTAAAATTTCATATTTTCTCACAAAATAATTCTCTTAATGAGTTGTTTTTACACTTGTTTCATGTATAACCAAGTTTTTTTTTATATACAGCGACTATATAAAAAAACTAAAACTTAAAAAATCGCCCTCTCAATGAAAGCAACGAACTGACGATTTTTTGTTTTAGTGTGTGAGACTTCTTGCTGTCTGTTCCTTTATAAGAATCAAGAGAAAACGTACTTAGAATACGACTGTATGTTCTTTATGTCCAAGACTAATATGTTATTGAGGTAATTAAATAAATAGTGTGTGATCTTGTATAAAAAAACAAACAGATGCGATAGAGATAACCTATTCAGAAACGAATGTAAAGGGAAACGAAAGTTAACGTATAAAGGGAAATACCGCAAAACCCAGATGTTTGCAATCATGTAATGTCTACTAAGTTAGAACTGGTCATTGAGTGATTGAAGTAAACGCAAAGTTTGGACGCATTTCGATATAAAGCGAAATAAATAGGGGAAAAGAATGTGGTTAGGTGTGTCCATACTGACTTTGACGAGGTGAATTAGCAATAAATATTTGGTTATACATGAAACAAGTGTAAAAACAACTCATTAAGAAAATTATTTTGTGGGAAAATATGAAATTTTAGTTTATGTCATGAGAATAAATGTCGGTTAGGATTATTCTAACGTTAAAAATATATCTGAAGTTTTTGTTACATTTCTGATGTTAGGAAAGCTTGTATGGAAAAGTTAGAGTGATCGAGTCGAAAAGAAACAAGTTTGTTGGAATGAAACAGGAAAAAAGCACTACGAAGAAAAAAATCGAAGTACAGTGTAAAGCAGTTGCAAAGCAAAGTTAAACAAATACCTAAACGTAGAACAGTTTTTCGTAAATTAAGTTAAGTCGTTATACAGAGAAAATAACTAAGTTTTTTTTTAAAAATGATTACATCTGTTTGGAGAAATTCGATATTTTAGCTAGATGTTCAGAATAGCTGCTTTTCCGGTGAGTTAGCAAATTGCTACGTAGAGAAAAAAAAAATGATTGTTAAGAATATGATGTTTAGTGGAAGTACGGACTTAGTCGCTATGCCTCCAGAATGCATGTTTTTCCTGTAGATTTAGAAAAAATATACTGAAAATGTATCGCAAAGAATATAAGTTTTAGCATAAGAATGAATGCTTTACAATGAATGTCTTGACAATGAATGCTTTTTCTGTTGGGTCAGTAAAAGAAAAGTATAGCAAACTAGGATAGAATAAAAAACAGTATGCATATTTCACATACATGCAAGCTTTTAGGAATACTTAAAAGTGAGTTGGAAAAATATATAATATGCTATATAGGGAAACAAATATTCTGAAGTTTTGTCACACTTGCGATATAAAGTCGTTAAGAAACGTTTGTTGAAATGAAATGCAAAAATAAAGTCATAATAAATGTATGCTTGAAAAAAAATGGGCGAATACGTGAACATAGAATGATATTTCAAAAATAGATTAAGTTAATGTCTTGACAATAAATGTTTCTTTCTGTTGTGTCAGTTAAAGAAAAGTATAGCAAATTAGGATAGAATGAAAAAATATGGATATTTCACATGCATGCAGGCTTTTAGGAATACTTAAAAGTGTGTTGGAAAATATATAATGTGTTATACAGGGAAACCAAAATTCTGAAGTGTTTGGTACATCTTGTAATATCAAGTTGTAAAGAAACATTTATGAAATGAATAGAAAAAATAAAGTCATAGCAAAGAAAATACTAATGCAATCGAATTTTAACTGTCTTAGATCTGTATATTTCCCGTATACCCATGAAAAGGCAAGATAGAAAAATTAATTAAGTCATACCTTAAAAGCAAGAAAGAAAAGTTTCTTACATATGAAAAAGAAATAATAATAAAGAAACGCTTGTTGAAAAGAAATAGAAAAGTAAAGTTGGAATAAAGAAAATACTGTTGCAGTCCAATTTTTACCACTACAGATCTGTATATTTCTCATAAATGTAAGCTTTTAGGAATATTTAAAAGTGAGTTTTGAAAAAATATTACGTTACATGAAGAAACAAAAAATATATATGAAGTTTTGCGATATCAAGTCGTTAAGAAACGTTGGTTAAAATGAAATGAAAAAATAAAGTCTGAATAAAAAAAGCTGCTATTATATAAAGTTAGAAAAAAAAAAAAACAGTGGACGAATACGAGAACATAGAAAGATATTCAAAACACAAATTAAGTTAAATACGGGAAAATGTGATAAAAAAAAATGTTTGTCAGAAGGAAATGTAAAAATACAGTAAGAATAAAGAAAATACTGTTTCAATCGAATTTTTAACTGCTATAGATCTGTATATTTCTTTTACATACACGAAACAGCGCTATAAAAATAGATTAAGTTACACATTTAAAGCAAGTAAGAAAAAAATAGTTTAAGAGGGAAAATATAAATTTGAAGTTTCGTCACATCCAGAGATTCAAGTCGTTAAGAAACGTTGGTTGAAATGAAAAATATAAAGGCCGAATAAAAGTATGCCACAGTTTGCAGAGTTTGAAATAAAATAATGGACGAATGCGCGAACATAGAATGATATTCAAAACATAGATTAAGTTAGATAGGTGGAATTGAGAAGGAAAACGTCTGTTAGAAAGAAATGTAAAAATACGGTAAGAATGAAGAAAATATTGTTTCAATCGAATTTTAACTACTATAGATGAAAGAAATATAAAAACACAGTAAGAATAAAGAAAATATTGTTTCAATCGAACTTTAACTACTATAGATCCATATAATTCTTGTACACACATAGAAAAGCGAGATAGAAAAATTGATTAAACCATACATTAAAAGCAGGTAAGACAAAAACAGTTTCAGAGAGGAAAAATTACAAATTTGTAAATACATAGTAAAGAAAATGCTAATACAATCGAATTTGAACTGTCTTAGATCTGTATATTTCGCATATACCCATGAAAAGGTAAGATAGAAAAATTAATTAAGTTATTCATTAAAAACAGGAAAGAAAAGTTGCTTACATATAAAAAAGAAATAATAATGAACAAACGCTTGTTGAAAAGAAATAGAAAAGTGAAGTTGGAATAAAGAAAATATTGTTGCAGTAAAATTTTTACCATTACAGATCTGTATATTTCTCATAAATGTAAGCTTTTAGGAATATTTAAAAGTGAGTTTTGAAAAAATATTACGTTACATGAAGAAACAAAAAATTTATATGAAGTTTTGCTACATGTTGCGATATCAAGTTGTTAAGAAACGTTGGTTGAAATGAAATGAAAAAATAAAGTCTGAATAAAAATAGCAGTTATTTTGTAAAGTTAGAAAAAAAAAAAATCGACGAATACGAGAACATAGAATGATATTCAAAACACAAATTAAGTCAAATAAGAGAAAATGTGACAAAAAACAAATGTTTGTCAGAAAGTAATGTAAAAATACAGTAAGAATAAAGAAAATACTGTTTCAATCGAATTTTTAACTGCTATAGATCTGTATATTTCTTGTGCATACACGAAACAGCGATGTAAAAAATAAATTAAGTCACATTTAAAGGAAGTAAGAAAAAAATAGTTTAAGAGGGGAAAAAATAAATCTGAAGTTTTGTCACATCCAGAAATTCAAGTCGTTAAGAAACGTTGTTTGAAATGAAAAAAATAAAGTCGGAATAAAAGTATGAGGCAGTTTGCAAATTTGAAATAAAATAATGGAAGAATACGCGAACATAGAATGATATTCAAAACATAGATTAAGTTAGATAGCGGGAATTGAGAAGAAAAAATGTCTGTTAGAAAGAAATGTAAAAATACAGTAAGAATGGAGAAAATATTGTTTCAATCGAATTTTATGTATATCTGCTATAGATCTGTATATTTCTTGCAGCAACATGAAACAGATATACAGAAAACCAGATTAAGTCACACATTAAAAGCAAGTAAGAAAAGTTATTTGTGTAGGAAAAAGAAATAATAATGAAGAAACGTTTGCTTGTTTGAATCAGAAACAATAAAGCCTCGATAAAAGTAGTTGTTAGTTTGTAAAGTTGGAAAATAATGTTGGTACATCGAGAAGTTTAACGAGTATGCAAGCATTTAGAAAAAAAGGTAGATTAAGATAATGCATTAAAAGTTACATTTCACTGATTAATCATAAAAGAAAATACGAAAAAATAAAAAAAATATTTTAACTATGTATAAAACATTGCGGCTTTGTATGGTGGAAAAAGGTACAACGTTAAAAAATGTAACAGAAAATGCCATGATCACGTAAATACATTAATAAACAATCGTGTTTTATGTCTGCAGCACAAAACTTTGAAAAAAGTCTTTATGTTGGTACGTCCGTTGAAAATGCGTGAAGCTCAAAGAAAATAAAAAAAATCGTTACGTTGAAAAATTATGGAAAAAAATAAGGAATAAATTCGTTGTAAAATGATCAAGTTATTGAAAAAAATCAGTCTTGGAGCTTAATGTGTCTAACAGAATCTGAAATGACGTCAATTTCTCCTCTTACCCCAATCTTAATTCCACTCGAATGATGTCATAAGGCACGTCCACATAAACCCTCCACGCGGAGGACTAGTGACGTCATGATTGTTCATTGGGGAGGAAAGACACCCTGTTTCGAGCTTGGATCCGTACTTGATTTCATAGTCGAGTGGTTTAAGGCGAGGGTCCAGCGGTCTGATGATCGGATTTTCGATCTGAGCTGATCAGCGAGAGATTTTTATTCACTTTGAGTGAAAATTTCCCCAGCATGGTGACGTCATGTCGTAAAATTTCCTAGTCGGGAAAAATAACATGGCGAATAAAAGAGGGTGACTCATCTCAAAACACGTGGTGTACAAAATGACCACGTGGAGGAAATAAAAATTTCCCTGTCAAGAAAAAAAAATGGTGCTGGGCAAGCAATATTCTCCAGTCAATCACTGGCGGAGGTGTCCTTCCCTCACCAATGCGCAACCATAACCGCAGGTGAGCATGTGGGCGGCAGTGGGTGGGGCCGTGGGCGGGGTCGTGGAGCACTTCCTTTGTCCTAGAACCGGCCGTTTTCCTCTACTCTGGTCAGAAAGGATGAGCACATAGCGTTGGCCGGTCACAGACGTTTGTAGACGTACCTGGGGTAATAACAAAAACCGGTAAAAACACATCTAAGAACAGAAGTTGCGTTTATCGTAATAATGAAAATTTCTGTTTTTTAGCGGCGTAAACATTTCAGCCATTACGAAATGCATATGCCAGCCTATAAAATCGAAGTTGAAATGAGAACGTTTGATTTCAAAATCGTGCTTTGGGATTTGTCGATCAAAAAGCAAACCCAGTTTTCATTCATGAGGTACCATTTAATACCACATGAATGAATACTGTTTTAGAAGTAGAAATGTAGGGGAAAACGCAATTCATTTTTACGCCCCTAGCGGAAAATGTATGCGTAACTTGAAGAAAGTGACTATACCTAAAATAGTCTTCGACATAAATGGAATCGAAGGGTAAAAAAAAATTCAATCGGATGTTTAGAAGCATATATATATGAAATAAAATGTATTTTGAATTAGATGTCATCTGCGTTCGTACCCCATAGTGGCGAAATTGTGCATAGTAAAAATAAAAAAAAAATAAAAAGCATGAAGTGAAGGATCGTCATTCGCACATTTCAAGCTTCCCAATGCAAGAAGAATGTTTCAAATCGGACTAATACTTGCAGAGATATGGTGCCTAAAGACGGACGGACGAGCAAAGCGATAACATAAGCACAATGTTTTGTTACAAAAGATGTGCTATAAACGAACCGCATTAATACCCGGAGATCCTAGAAGAATGTCCATATACGTCCTTCGTAAGCATAGAATAGGTTCCTTATACGTCCTTCGTAAGCATAGAATAGTCAAAAGTACAGTAAATTCGTTATTGACTTCGTTTTCTTCCTTTTTGGCACGTCTTTTGTAAAAAAAGATCGTGCTTACGTTAACGGTTTGTCCGTCCGCCCGTCTGTGGACACCATATCTCTGCAACTATTAGTCCGATTTGAAATATTCTTTTTGCATTTGGAAGCTTGAAATGTGCCCATGATGATCCTTCACTTCGTTCTTTTTTTTTTTTTTTTTTTTTTTTAAGATGCACAATTTTACCACGGGAGGGCGTAAATGCCGATGACATCGAATTCAAAATACATTTTATTCTATATATTTGCTTCTAAATATCCGATTGAAAAAATTATCTCACCTTTCGATTCCATTCATATCGAAGAGCATTTTAGGTATAGTCACTTTTTCAAGTTATGCGCAGATTTTCCGCTATGGAGGGTAAAATTAGCGTTTACTTCGATATCTTTACTTCTAAAGCAGCGATCTGAAAATTTCTTTCTTCAGCGGATACAGCTCCTGATGGGAAATCTTTTGCATATAATTCCTAATTTTAGGTAAAGAATGGTTTCGTCACCATGGGGCGTAAGGGTTAATTTCTGCTCCTAATGTATTTGCCACAAACTCTAAGCTTCTAAAACCTCGAAAAAAAAATTCGTTCGTCCACTCAAGGCTATAAATATTTTCGTAATATTTTCTTCTTAAAATATTGCATGGTTTCTCCGCCAGGGGACTTAGATATATATCTTATTTTTGTCAATATCTCTGCTTCTAATGATCCGATCTGAAAAATTTCTTCTTTATTGGATAGAATTTCCAGTGCGACATATTTTTCATATTATTTCAAAATTTTTAAGTAATTCATAGACTTTCCGCTAGGAGGCTTAAATGTAAATTGCGTTTCCCCCGATATCTCTGCTTCTGAAACTCCGATTTGAAAACTTTTTTCTGCAGCAGATACAGCTCCTGATGGGAAATCTTTTACATGTAATTTCTAATTTTTGGTAAAAAAAATGGTTTGGCCACCAGAGGACGTTAGTCTTAATTTCCGCTTCTGATGCATTTGCAGGAAAATCTGAGCATCTGAAATCTCGATTGAAAAAATGTGTTTAGGGACCGATACTACTCACGTCGACAAACCATGCATTATTTTAAGAAAATATTTTCGGAATATTTTCTTAAAATAATGCATGGTTTCGCCCCCAGAGGGTGTAGATGCCTTTCTTACATTTGTCGATAACTGTGATTCTACGAGTTCGATTGGAAATTTCTTTCACTGTTGGAGAGCGTTTCCGCTGCGAAATGTTGTTCATATAATTAAAAGAAAAAAAAATAACGCAAAAGTCTGCATTCATAGGGCGCAAGTTCACGATTCCGTTTACACATCTGCGGGTTTAAAAATCCGATTGAAAAACTTCTTTCTTCAGTCAGATACTACTGTTTTCCATACCGGTTCCATTGACTTTGAACAGCTTTGATAAATTCAGTTCGCTTCAGAACGGATTCAAAAGACGTGCTCCTTATGGGTGTCTGTCAACTGCACTGACCCCATTACGAAAAGATTCAGCTGCCCTTCCAGCCTCTCTCCCGGTTAATGGGCTAACTGCCCTGGATACAGACACCCACCCATAAAGGAACAGACACCCACCCACCCCCATCCCCCAGAGAGTACTGCACTCCGAGACCATCGAATTTTAGAGGATGTGTTTCAGTCACCTTTTCTTGGGAGTATGCGTTCTGCTTCCGAATTAGAGTGAACATTGTGATTTGAGAGCAATTCCCGGAAAGTAAATTTGATATAAGAGGTTCACTGTTTATCTAAACTTAGTATACGGGTCACAGAAAAATACGCGGATTTCTTTGCCTTTTTCCGCTTAGCGAACTTCCGGTACTTTCATTATTTATTACTGCATGTTTTATATTTTTAAAGATCGGACATGTCTTGAATTGTTATTGATAAGTCTGTTGGAATGAAGTACATTGATATATTTACTAGTTGTGGAATGTGAGGAAACATTTGCTGGACAGTGAACCTCGACAGAGTCTATTAGCGTTACCCAGGGGATACCACGTGGAGGTTGACTCTTCATGCCCCATAACTTTTTATTTTATTTTTTTCTCTCATTTAATTTTTTTCTCTCATTTTAATTTTTTTCTTTTCTTTTTTTCCTCTCATTTTAATTTCTTTTCATTTTTAGATTTTTTATTTATTTTTCTCTTTTTTTTTAAATTCTTTTTTTAGATTTTTTTCTTTTCTTTTCCTAATTCGTTTCCTTTTCTTGGCACTAATATTCCATTGTTGCTATTTATCTTTTCAATTAGTAAACAGTTATTTCCCGTAGTAGTATGATCAGTTTTAATGGCCATTCCGAAATATCCTCTATTTCTTTTCACTTAACACTATTTGATATGACCAGTTTTGGTGGGTCATGGTTGTTACACAAGTCGGATTGTAAAATAAACGAGGCACTAGTATCCAGGTACACTTTTGCCAATCATTTGCTTTCTGTACAGCGCCATTTCCACCCTATCTCTGTTTCTACATCTTTATAGAATCTGTGTCCTGAATGTATCATTAAGTTTTTCCCTCTTTAAACTCCATTTTAATTCTGTAATTGCTGTCTGCAGAATGATGCAATGCAACCACACCACTGCTTTGCAAAGAGTCGGTGGCGCGTTGTCCAGCAGAGAGCATCTTATGCCGGTAGCTCCCTGTCCCACCTTCCCCTAGAGGGGGAGGGCAAAAATGTGGGGGTCTTCTGTTTCCACCTCTCCCTTCTTAAGTGCAGCTGACCTATCAGATAAGGATCCCATATTGGGGTCAGTGCAGAAGACCCATGCTCCTCCTTACACCCGAAAATTCGGTGTCATCTTTCTTGTTTATTTTTTGATGACTGATCATTTATTTAAAATAAATAAGAATATTCTAAACTCAGCAAAGGTTTGTATTTTTTTAGATTATAAAAAACTTATTTCAAGATTATTGGGTGGCTTCAGATATGATTGGGGGTGCTTCAGCCCCCTAAAATGATTTAGCGACGCCGCAGGTTGTTCAAAATTTGTGAGTGATTTGATGTGAGTATTTGTTGATTTGTTTTGAGCATTGTGAGAGTATTTGTATTTGAAAGAGTATATTGTGAGAGTATTTGTATTCGTATTTGAGAGACTATATTGTATTTGAGAGTATTGTTTTTGAAAATTGAGTATTGTTTTTAGGTATTGAGTATTGTATTTGAGAGTATTGTTTTTAAGTATTGAGTATTGTATTTGAGGGTATTGCATTTGATATTATACATATTTATGAAATATTTGAATATATATTTTATTATATATTATTGTATTTTAATATAATATATATATATATATATATATATATATATATACTATAAAGATACCTAAGCAAAAAAATACATATATAATTTTGACTCACACCTAGTACAACATAGAAAAGGTTATGTATCTACCTGCGTGAGTAAAAGGAGAAAAAGAAAAAAAGAAAATAAAACAACTGAATGTAGAAGGTGTCGAGAATACTGAGCCTTGGCTTTATCAAGGACCAGCAAAAACTCTGCATTTTCTCACTTCCACAAAGACCTAGTTGGAAATGGGTTTCTGCAAGGCCATAGATGCAAGTAACATTCCAAACTATTTTAGGTGGGAATGTTACTTGCATCTATGGCCTTGCAGAAACCCATTTCCAACTAGGTCTTTGTGGAAGTGAGAAAATGCAGAGTTTTTGCTGGTCCTTGATAAAGCCAAGGCTCAGTATTCTCGACACCTTCTACATTCAGTTGTTTTATTTTCTTTTTTTTTCTTTTCTCCTTTTACTCACGCAGGTAGATACATAACCTTTTCTATGTTGTACTAGGTGTGAGTCAAAATTATATATGTATTTTTTTGCTTAGGTATCTTTATAGTATGTGAATTCTGAATTTTCAAAACTGCTGCGTTGCGCGTTTTGATTTTCAGGTTATTTTGCACCCTTCGTTTTAAATTCTAAAATTTTTTCCTTAGTCTTCAGTTTTGCTCTTAAGTATATATATATATATATATATTGCATTGAGTATTGTATTCGAGAGAGTATTGCATTTTTATTTGTGTTTGAGAGAGTATATTGTATTTGTATTTTTAAGAGTATATTGTGAGAGTATTTGTATTTCAGAGAGTATTGTGAGAGTATTTGTATGCTAATATTGTGAGCATTTGCATTTAATTGTGGGTATTTTGAGATTACTTGTATTTGTTGTGAGTGATGTGATGTGAGTATTGATTTGTGAGTAATTTGTTGTGAGTGTTTATTTATTTGTGAGCATTTGTTGTGTAATAGTATTTATTTATTTGTGAGTATTTATTGTTTATTTGTGAGTATTTGTTGTTTATTTGTGAGTATTTGTTGTGTTCGTCAGTGATTCGGGTTATCATACACGCTCCGCTTCCTCTCAGTAATGGCCATTTAATTGTTGGTCGCTAACGAACTCAGTGAATGTTTATTAATTTTAAGCTTTTCGTTTTGTTCTATGAATCGGAGTTTAAGGTTTTCTGTGGGCTTCCTCATACGTTCTCTAACTTAACTCCCTGGAATAAAATTTTCTCCCCCTATTATGTGACCTGACTGTTACACTATGAGTTAGGAAGTTTCATAAATAAGTTAGTAAAATCATGCAATGCATTGATTATAATACGCTTTCCAACATACCAGAAATCATTACTCAAGTTATAACTCAAGTTATGAGAATCATGGCTGTGGAATAAATCTCGGTCCTGTGCCCTGACCTTTCATCCCATTTCAATGATATTCAACAGAACCGGTTTGGTATACCTCCGAAATAACATGATAAAATTTTGTCGCAATCAAAACATTTTTACGTAAGTTATGATGCATGAGGGCTATGGAATAGATCCCGCTCCTGTGTCCTAACCTTTGACCCCATTTCGCCCATTTTCAATAGAATTCGTCCCCAGGCAAGACCCTACAACATACTAACATTTCATCGAAATCGAAGCATTTTTACGTAAGTTATGACGCATAATGGCGATGGAAGTGATTCCGCTTCTATGTCCTGACCTTTGATCCAATTTCTCCCATTTTCAATAAGGTTTATCGCCAGGTGGTCCCCTACCACATACTAAAAGTTCATCGAAATCGAACCTTTTTTACGTTAGTTATGACGCATAATAGCAGTGGAATGAATCCCGCTCCTATGTACTGACCGTTGACCCCATTTCGTTCACTTTAAACAGGGTTCCTTCCCAGGTGATCCCCTACCAGATACTAAAATTTCATCGAAATCGAACGATTTTTACGCGAGTTATCCTGCGGACCGACATACGCACACAACGCGTGACGTAATGAGACAGATGGGAATCGCGACCATCTGCTTGACGTCATAAAACTTTAATAGGATCCACACACAATGCGTGACGTAATGAGACAGATGGCAACATTCTCAAAGGCGAGATTATGACGTCATAAGATTTCTAAGCATTAGTAACATTAATGGAACAACGCCATCACCAAAAACGTTATAATTCGGGGTGGTTATTTACCCACTAAACGAATTCTCCTAAAGTCGAGATCAAGCTAAATCGATTTCTAGTACCAGAAAACGGTAGGTTAACGACTGTCATCAAAATTCTTAGAGCCGTTTTCAAAATAAAATGTACATACATACATACAAGAATTGCTACTTTAAGGTGGACGTCAAGTAATTTTGCTTCCTATACTTCCAATGGTAAAACTTCTGTACACATTTTCTTCACAATTAATGCGTTCCCAAGGATGAAAATTTGAACATCGATTAAAATAGCTTCATTTTATAACTTGCAATACTTAATATTTTCTAAACCATAACCGTAATTATGCAATCCAACATTTTTGGCCACTGACGTCATCAAAGTACAGGTCGCGCCATCTTTTCTCTGGTTTCAACATCACCAAAGGAAAAGTGATTGATTTTTAATAAAATTATGGTTATGTTTTAGAAAATATTAAGTTTTCCAAGTTATAATATGAAGTTATTTTAATCGATGTTCAAATTTTCATCCTTGGGAACACATTAATTGTGAAGGAAATGTTTACAAAAGTTTTTCCATTGGAAGTATAGGAAGCAAAGTTACTTGACGTCCACCTTAATAATATGGGATAAGGGCAATGGAATTAATCGCAATCCTATGTCCTGACGTTTGACCACATTTCGTCCATTTTCAATAGGGTTCGTCCCCAGTGGTCCCCTACTACATACTGAAATTTCATCGAAATCGAACCATTTTTACGCACGTTACGACGCATAAGGGCAATGGAATGCATCCCGATCTTATGTCCTGACCTTTGACCCCACTTCACCCATTTTGAATAGGGTTCGTCCCCAGGCGGTCTCCTACCACATAGTAAACTTTCATTGAAATCGAACCATATTTACGCAAGTTATGTCGCATAAAGGCAATGGAATGATCCCGCTCCTACGTTGTGACCTTTGACCCCATTTGTCCCATTTTCAATAGGGTTCGTCCCTAGGTAGTCCCCTACCACATAGTAAACTTTCATTGAAATCGAACCATATTTACGCAAGTTATGATACATAAGGGCAATGGAATGATTCCGCTCCTACGTCGTGACCTTTGACCCCATTTGTCCCATTTTCAATAGGGTTCGTCCCTAGGCAGTCCCCTACCACATAGTGAACTTTCATTGAAATCGAACCATATTTACGCAAGTTATGATACATAAGGGCAATGGAATGATTCCGCTCCTACGTCGTGACCTTTGACCCCATTTGTCCCATTTTCAATAGGGTTCGTCCCTCGGTGGTCCCCTACCACATACTAAAATTTCATCGAAATCGAACGATTTTTACGCCAGTTATCGTGCGGACAGACGGACGGACAAAGCTGGAGCATATACGCTTCTTCAACCTACGGTTGGAAATCGTAAAAAAATGAGCACTTTTAACTAAATCTCTGTCTTTGGAAGTCTTTCGCTTCTTTATCTAAGGAGAAATACAAAACCCCTTGAAATTTAAACTTGAAATAACTGTATCCATGTTTTCTTTGCAGAAATAAAGGTGTGCCAAGATATCAGTAGGGATGAACAGAAGCTACAGCCCAGAATGGTCAAAGCAGCCTTGGATGTATCAGAAAGTGAGACGCATTTGTGAAATTTGAAATGGACGGCTATCAGGATTTAAAAGAATATCACACTCAACTGCAATTAATTCTGTTTCCAGCAAAATGTCATATGAAACAGAAAATATAAAGCAAAACCAAAGGAGAGCATATTCGTGAAAAATAAATTTGTCACAATAATAAAAGCTCATTTTATAAAAAAAAATGACAATAAAAATATTATAAAAATTGTTATAAAAATCATAAAAATTGTGGACTTCATCAAATGTTCAAAATGCAGACGAAATATCAGATGGGGAGATATAAGAATATTTTATTTCAGAACTTTGAGTTGTAATTTACTGGTCATAAATTTTGACTATTTCCTGTTAATGTAATGTGGCTTTATAAACTGACCAATAAAGTTTTGGCACTTATTTTGTGAAATAATAACTGGTTGTTTTCTTTAATTTAAACTCAGATTAAAATGTTCTTGAACAGCAGAATACCTAAGAAAACAGAAAGTAAAAGTTTGGTCTTCAAAAATAATTTAACACTTTAGCAAATTCAGGCATTACTTGCAAAACGCGCAAACACGCGCATATATCTCCGGTCAAGGGCGTGCAGTTAGGGTGTGCCAGTCGTTTGGAGACAATTAAAGTCGCGAATTATTTTGTTATAGCATGACATCAATTGTTAAAAAAGATATTTCAATCTTGTGGAATATCTCCCTAAAGAAGCACTTTTTCTGCAGTAAAAAAGTATAGCGCAGAAGAGCAAATAAATGTTTGCCCAGAGAAAGGCAGATACACACTCCAACAATTTCGAAGTTACTGCGCACTTAGAAAGGATCTTCTCGTTCTGGATGGCACCGGTACATCTGCTGCCATTAAGACGCGCAGCATAAAATACGCGCGTAGTGTGCAAAGCAAGTTAGATTCTTCGCTGTACCCATACATTACGACTGGTATTCTGAATAATTAGTCAGCAGCAAATAGCAAGCTGTCTGGCGAATGCTGTTGCATTTTGACTGCTTCCTTTTGCCAATTTTGGAAGTATCGATCTGTGTGCGCTTATTGCTTTTTTTATCGCCAAGCTGCGATTCCATAAGTGCTGTACGAACATGAAAGAGAGAGAGAGAGAGAGAACCTGTCTCATATTTCTCATCGTGAAAGGGTAGAACCATTTTTAAGCAGAGGACATATACTGTAGTTAGCAAGTGCGAACTCTCTCGCTGCTGTTGTCTTCTCTTGCTTTGACTGTTTGACAGTACATCGGAAGTTGTGTACTCTAATGACTCTCTGCGGAAGTTATAAATCGATTCGAACACACGACGTGGATCAGGAACACCAAACAGAAATAATCGCTCTTTCCACGTTAATACGCGAGTCTGGGAAAAATTCTCATCGGTCGCCACCAAGAATCAAACCTAGGGTCTTCCAGTTTTCCCGGTGGCGGCCGATGATAATTTTTCCGAGACTCACTTATTAACGTGGAAAGAGCGATGATTTCTGTTTGGAGTTATAAATTGTTTTTCTTATTTCCAAAACGTATATATCGCCAGAAACCAGTTATTCATGCTCGAAGAAAAATGGTAAAAAAAAAAGAAAAGAAAAAACGGTTTTCTTTTTTAACAGTCAATTTTGTTATTTAATGGGACTTTTTTTTTATTGGGAGTTTACCGATCACACTGAGCTATAAGCAGTCGCCCGTGGCAAATTTAGGGGGCTAGTGTTTCAAAGGGAGAGTGCCGCAAAACAAAAATAACATTCGAACCCGGATCCATCTCAGGAGAATTATCAGAAGCCAGCGCTTAGACCACTCCACCACCGGGGCAGCCTTTATAAGGACTTACTGAAATGTAAAAAGAAAATTATTTCATTTTTTTTAATTTCGGAGTTAAAGACTACCGTGAGCAACCGTATGGACTATAAACAGCCGCCCCTCCCTAATGTGGGGGTCACTGCTTCCAGCTAGGGGATAAATCCAGTGTAGTAAGAAAAGCGCACCAAGCATGCTTCAACTGGGACTTGAACCCTGATCCAAGCTCCGACGAGCGGTCATCAGTAAGTGCTGCTCCTTCATCGCGCTATCGCAAGTGCAGTCCGTCTGTCGGTCCGCTAAAAGAAATTTTGCTGCGAGCAAATGAGACCAAACTTAATTTCTGACTGAAAAGAGTTGGCATCAAATCAGAAATGTTGCATTGCATTGTACACCAACAAGTATTATGCGAGTCTTCTCTCTAATTATCAAACACAATGGACGAGGAAATGATAATAACGAATTTTATGCAATCGAATAAGATGGTTGAATACTTGAAAATGTTTAGTGAGATTTTCTTAATTTTTAGAAAGAACATAATTTTTCTTCTTTTTGACAGAAATACACAGTTGAGTCACATTATTGTGACCACCTCCTACTTTTGGCGTCAACAGCGCATAGCCAATGAAAGAAGGCACGTGTCGTGAGCTGGCTTGGAGGGTATATAAGATGTGCTGTAGGCAATCTGAAAACACAGGGCCGCGGGTGGCCTAGTGGACAACGTTCGTGACTGCCACGGAAAGGACCTCAGGTTCGATCCCAGGCAGGTACGAACGCTCGATCCACTAAATATCTGCCGTGCGTCGGATGGGCACGTTAAGCCGTCGGACCCCGGGTACTGGCCCCCCGGTAAAAAATAAGGGCGTCTTCCTCCCCTTTCTATTTCGCTTCCGTGTCACTTTCCTATCGCGCACTCTAGCCCAAATCTCCTAGCTTCCTATTTTTTTAAAACCTGGGGTCAGACACTCCCTTCCTAAAATTCTCTACATATGATCTGATGATCTCAAAACACAAAACTCGTTGCTGTCATGGATAAAAGGAGCGATTTATCAGATTTGCAAAAGGGGATGATTATCGGCTTTCGGGCCAAGGGTGGCAGTATTTATGAAGTAGCGCAGTTTGTGAACTGTTCGCGATGCTGACGCGGTTAAAATGTATCGTGATTGGAGAAAAAGGCACCATTGCGAAAAAGCAAAGTAGAAACTGAGGAGCACACTTGCCATTGATGTAAGAGGTGAACGTCGATTTCGAAGGTGCGTGAAGGACGATTGACACGCTACAGTGGAACAACTCACTGGCCAAATGGATCAGGGGGCTACCGGAAATGTGTCTAAAATGACAGTTTAGCGAACCCTGCTGCGTATGGGGCTCCGATGCAGACGGATGGTCACTGCACCTATGCTAACGAAGGTGAATCGACAGAAAATGCTTACATTTGTACGGCAGTATCGGAATTAGAAATCCGCTGATTGGCAAAGGATTGCCTTCTCCGACGAGTCACATTTTCTGCTACATCGAACGGATGGACGTTGGCATGTAAGGCGAGAATCATCGGAGAATAAACACTCTTCATCCATTACTGGAAGAACACAAGCTGATGGGGGCAGCGTTATGGTCTGGGGAATGTTTTCGTGGCATTCTTTGGGTCCACTCATACCTGTGGAAGGCACTATGGACCGAATTCGTTATGAATCCTTCCTTGCAAACCACGTACGCCAATACATGCTGATTGTCTTCCCTGAAGCGGATGGGATCTTGAGGCACAATAATGCGACGTGTCACGCAGCTATAAATGTCGGAGAGTTGTTGGAAGAGCACGATGAAGACTTCAAAGTACTTCCCTGGCCACCTGATTCCCCAGACTTAAACCCAATTGAGCATCTGTGGGACCACCTCGATCGTGTTGTTCGCTCTATAGATCCTCCACCACGCACCCTCCAACAGCTGTCAGATGCACTGCAGTCAGCACGGCTCCACACACCTGTGAACACCTTCCAGCACACTCCCAGCTCGTCTAGCTGCTGTCCGCGCTTCACACGGCGGTTATTCTGAATATTAGCTTGTGGTCACAATAATGTGACTCGACCGTGTAAAATGTTATACTGATATAGTCTTAGTGTCGTCGCTTTTCTTAGGTCACTAGCTTTCCTAACTAACATCATGAAGCCTTTGATGCGTTAAATACTGTTGCGAATTTAGCCCCCTTATTATGAGATCTAATAGGCGTAATCAATAAAGCCGATTAATTAATTGTTTAATTAATTGCGGCCACTGATTAGGTTTCAGGGCAAGAAAATTGATGTCTTCAAATGAAACGGAAAGATTCAGATAACCTTTGTTTGCTGTGTGCGGTCCGAGGAGACAACATAACCGTAAACCAGTCGTTCACAACAGGACTTAGGCTGAACCGAGCTTTCGAGGTAGTTTTGAATTGCACGTGGGACACACAAATTTATGGAAGAGAAAGGAGCAAGGGCCAAACAGGTTTATAATTTGTGGCACTAAAAGGCATGAAAGTAGGGAAACTGATGTGCCCCTGTGTTCTTGTGTACGCGGGGGGGGGGGGGGGAAGTTGCATCTCAAGTATACCTTGTATGTACTGGAATAGGCAAAAGAGGAAAGAATGAGTTACTTCTCAAGAGATACAATGACAAGAGGGTCTGTCTATCTTTGCATCCTCAGACTGGTAAAAAAGAACGGAGTTCTGTGAGTATCAGAGGTGAAGGAAAGTCCAGAGGGATGTGCTGGATCTTTAAATGTGAAGAGAAGCTGAGCTCTGTCTTACTACGATTGGCTAGCGTGTATGACCCTACGGAGTGAAGTGCTACCAAGGGAGGAAGATCATTCCTCTCCCTGGCATCTGCAATAACATCAGCGGAGCAAAAGTAATTCTTCTTTGAGGGGCATCCATCTCCTCTTGGGCCACAGGGAAGCAGCGAAAGTGTACATGCATGTGAGTATTGCATAAGGCTGTCGTTTCTCCAAGAAAATTTACCTGGTGCCATCGGATTTACCAGACCACGGAGATTCGACGAAACTTGGTAGAAGAGGTACACTGTAATGGTTTGACATAAGGTAACGCACCAGGTGGATTACATTAAGCAAACCACGAACAGTAAGTACAAGTTCCTTTAATTCTTAATTATGTCGGACGTTTACTGCGCATCAATCGGAGCAGATACTGAAATAAATTTGCCTGTGATAGGACGTTCTGTTAATGTTTCGGCATAGATCATTGGATAGTGTGATCCATTAGAAATCATAATGTTGTTAGTAGCTACCTGTGAATTAAACAGCATAAATTATGTAAATAATTGTTTCTAAATTAAAGTGTTTTTTGTGCCAGAAATCTCCACAGCTAATTTGTGATGCTGATGATAGTCAAGTGAAAATCGGAGCCGCGGATGGCTCAGTGGTTAGCGAGTCAGACTGTCAATGCAAGTTCCCCAAGTTCGATCCTGGGCTGATCTTTCAGAGATGGTGTGATTTACTAACAATCGCTGAATATCCGCCGTGCATCGGACGAGCACGTTAAGTGACGGCCCCCAGGCTGGACCCACTGGTTAAATCGGTATCGTTTCCTATGCCCCACTCCGTGAAATTCTCTCACCCCTCTATGTGCAACATCGTACTTGTACGGTGGCGCCATCTACTGTACTCTAATCTCACTACAAACTGTTCTGCCAAAGTCGCTAGACTTGCTCTCATTCCTTCCGTTTCTGTGCCCTGCTCAAAAGGCGATCTCGCTGTAGGTGGCTGGGACCTAAACTCTACTCACTGTGGATGGAAGTACTACAAGAAAATGACAAATACTGTGTCGTAAGTGAAAATCGCAGGCTGTTCGTGACTACCTCCAATTATTACGACTGTATGAAGAGAGTCATGCTACAATATTCAGACCCCCCTCCCCCTTCACTACCACATATGCGTTTAAGATGGTACCAGTGTGTGAGCAGTAGTACCACAGCATTCCTTGTTCCAAAAGGTTTACCGCCGACTACACGAAGCTGGATCAAGTAACTAAATTACTCAATGCCTGTCGTTACTGGTATTTTGCGCGATTTTTTCTCTACACAATGGTTACCCAGCATCAATTTGGCTTTGGGTCGCTGGAACGTTGTTGTTTTTCTGGATTCAAGTGAAAACACTAGTTTTGGCCTCTTTGCAGCGTCAGCAATATTTCAACGATTAACGGATATAGTGTTACGATCAGTGCTTGAGCCTAACATAAGTGTTTATTTGGATGACATTGTTGTCACGTTCAGGACATTCGAGGAATTCTTTCAAATTTTGGACCTCGGTTTTGAGTTATTGCATACTTCCGAACTTACCGTTAAACCCAGCGAATGCAGCTTTGGTCCTGGTAGGTTACTTAGGATTAAAAATAATACTTCAAGGTTTGATTAATGACGATAGAAAAAAAAAAAAAAAAGAAGGGCATCATAGTGTTCCCCATTTACAAAGATTTCCAAAGACCTATTTCGATTCTTAAGAATGACGATGTATCAACAATTAGTACCAAATTATCTAAATATTTGTGAGCTTTATATGAATTATAACGAACATACAAACGTTGTGTGTGGCCAAAAGAGGCTGACGAAGCCTTCCAGCAACTTAAAGAACGTTTAATTTTGCCTCCTGTTTCAGCGTTTGCTGATGACACTCGATCTTTACAAAAAAATGTACGGATGCATTTGGCTTTCATTCTGGTACTGTATTAACACAGAACGAAAAACCTATTGCGTACGCCCCTTGAACTTCGTCTTAACCAGAAAGAAATTATTTTGCCACGGAACGTTAATGCTTAGCCATCATTTTTGACTTGGGTATGTTTCGATAGTGCCTTAATGAAAAAGGAATTGATATCATACCGTTTTGTAACATTAAAATACATCGAAGAGTTTGTCCTCTCGAATACGAAGTGGGATTTCAAAGTGCAAGAAAATATTTCAGATCAAAGTGGAAAGTTTAATCAACTACCGGATGCCTTGTCTTGTCAACCATACCAGAAGGAGGAGAGAAACTCTAACGGGTACGACGAATTACAATCTCTGTATTTAATATCTGAAATCACACGCAGAGAACAAATATTATCAAAGCTTTGTAATCAGACTCGGAATTTGAAGCTTTATGCTATTATTTATTGCATAAGACGGATAAAACTCAGGATACAGAGCCCTCTTTAGTCGTACAATCTTCCAATTTTGGGATTATTGATGATATCCTGTATTACAACAAAGGCTGTAACAGCAGTGTAGAATTTCGGTCCGCCATTCCACGTTCTTTGCGTCTCCCTCTTTGAGAATTTCATGAGAAGCCGAAATTATTTATTACCGCTCATTTACGTACAAAATATATAAAATAAAAGTAAAATAAACATGTCTAAAGTACGAAATTTTTCGTATTGGCCAGGTTTATTTGACAGCCTGCTGACGTACGTCCACATTTGTGATGTTTGCCAACGAAATAATAATAATTAATTAAACGCCGACCGGCAGACTGATCACTAGCAATAATCAATATCTGTTTATATTAATGTATTCCGAAAAGGTCAATCGAAATGTTATCAACATTATTGCGTCTTATGTTCTTAAGAACTACGACCGGTGGAATAAGCAATTAAAATTTTTTTCTACGCACTTCTTCCTGCAGTCAATGAAAGTACAAGTCTCACTCCTGCAGAATAGTTTGGGGCCTCAAAAATTAGGACTCCTTTCAAGGCATTAGCATACCTCTTGTTGGCGTCCTCTACATGCATAATCATCTATGTGTATGATGTATTGCCGCCCCGGTGGCGCAGTGGTCTAAGGCGTTGGCCTCTGATCATTCGTCCGTAAGGGGTCCGGGTTCGAATCCCGGTCAGGCATGGATGTTGTGTTGGTCTTATGGCACTGGCTCTCTCCCTTCCCTGGAACCAGTGACCCTAAATTAGGGACAGGCGACTGCTTATAGCCCATTGAGTTGCTCACGGTGGTCGTTAAACCTCCAATAAAAAAAAAAAAAATGTATATGATATATTAATCACATGTGATAACGCAGAAGACAGCATACTAGAAAAATGCTTGAAACCTGATTTGAAGTAAACATTTTTGAAGCAAAAAATTATTCAAGCATACAGGTGGGAAAAATGATAATGGGAGTTAAATTTTTCATCAAAGTGCAAAGATGACGGATATCACAAACAAATATACTTCCGTCTGTTGGAAATGTAACACCAGGAAATACCTAAGATATGAAGTGACATTTATAGGGTGCATTACTTATAATAAATACAGTTACAGAAAAATTAACAGCAACTTTGGAAATTTCTAATGTTTTTTGAGTTTTTAGTGTTGCTACAAAAATTAATATGCAAATAATACTCACAATATATATCATTTAATGATATCATCATCATCATCATCATTGTCAACCATTATGAATCCACTGCTGGACGAAGGTCTCCCCAAGTTTCCTCCACAACGGTCTGTCTTGGGCCAGTCTCCTCCATGATATATATATATATATATATATATATATATACACAATATCTACCAACAAGTAATTGGACACCTGTGATACCAAAGGAAAACAAAGCTTATACACCTTCAATAGTTGGTGGAGCCTCCACGAGCGGCGATTACAGCTGCGACCCTCCGGGTATACTCTCAACCAGGCGTTGTACGACGGCTAGCGGTATTTTCTTCCACTTGGCTTGGAGAAGACATGTCAGTTCCTTCACCGATTTCGGACGATGGGGGCACCCCTTAAGTCGACGCTCCAAATCGTCCCAGAATTGCTCGATAGGGTTAAGGTCCGGGCTGTGCGCAGGCCAGTCCATTCGATCAACCCCATTGTCACCATACCAAGCCATGGTGGACCTCGCAACATGACAGGTGTTATTGTCATCCTAAAAGTAACATGGGTCCACCCCGTAAAACTTCTACAACGTAGGAAGCGCATGGTCATCCAAAATGGTGCATTAGGTCTCGGCGTTGAGTCTACTAGGATTTGCTACCAAGGGTCCCATGCCATACCAGGAGAAACACCCCCATAGCATAATTCCACCGCCGCCGAACTTCACAGTTGGCACAATACATTCCGGCAGGAGGCGTTCTCCAGGCAGACGCCAAACCCAGACCCTGCCATCCGAACGGTAGAGGGTGAACCTTGATTCGTCGCTCTAGAGAACTTGTTTCCACTGTTCAACGGTCCACTGTAGACATTCCTTGCACCACGTTAGCCGAACAGCGCTATTGGACTTGGTGATCAAAGGCTTGTGGACGGCAGCACGTCCATGATAACCGAGCAGATGAGCTTCCTAACGGATGGTATTCATGGAAAGAACATTCCCGGATGCCTTTTGAAACTCCTCGCGGATGTGGCCCATCGATTTGGTGCGGTTCTTCCGAATTCCTCTGGCCAGCACCCGTTGGTCTCTAACTCGCAGTTTTGTAGGTCTGCCGGGTCGGGGCACATTCCGACAGTCACCTCTCATCTTCCACTAGCCAAACACGTACGCCACAGTCGATTTTGGGTATTTCAACTTGCTGGATATGTCACGTATGGATCGGCCATTTCTGTGATACCCGACGATTACACCTTTCTCGAAATCAGAGAGCTCCGAACTGCGTGGCATCTTGCATGCGACTGGTTGCGTTGTTGGTTGTTTCCCACACGATATTTAACGGTGGCGGCCATGACGTGAATCAGGATAGCAGATATCGTCGATTGCAGGGGTGTCCAATTACTTGTTGGTAGATAGTGTATATATACCAAAGAGCAGAGTCAAAAGACTAAATTTAACACCTAACAAAATGTAAACTAACTTTGCAAAAAAACCACCTGAAGATCATGACGCGCGACGCAGCAGTTATGAATATTCAGAACTCACACACCACCAAGTATAGACTGTTAAAGAATAAAAAAATATTTAACAAGGACAAAAAAAGGGAAGAAAAACTTCAAAACCCTACAGGCATGAGTAATTAATAAAATAAAGAAATAGCAAAACTGAATGTAGAAAGTGTCGAGAATGCAAAGCCTTGGCTTTATCACGGACCAGCAAAAACTCTGCATTTTCTCACTTCCACAAAGACCTAGTTGGAAATGGGTTTCTGCAAAGCCATAGATGCAAGAATTAAGCCCACTAAATTTTTTTTTAATTTTGCAAAACCTCTTCAGAGTTGCAGGTAGAAAATTTTGGTCAAAGTTTTTGCATGCATCTATAACTTTCCTGGCCCAACCCACACTCGTCATCTGCCACAAAAACCAGAATAACGATTACAAAATCACAAGTTGTGAGAGGGTCTGAACAAATCCTCAGAATTATTCAGTTATAACACGTTGCTGAGCAACAAAGTCATCTAAGGGAGAATTTAAACTTTAAGAACAGTACTAAATGCACTACTAAGTCATATTCTTTGTGGTGAACAAAAGTTTCACTTAAAAAGCCATAAAAAAGAAACAACAGGTTAAAGGTTTTAACAGAGATAGTAGAGTGAACAGGATTTTTGTAACCACAACTTCCGAAAAAAAAAAAGAACCGGACATCACAAGAATAAAAAAATAATAAAAATTTTAAATGCTGCTTTGGAAAAATTATATGAAGTTAACAATTAGTTGCATTATTTACAAAATATTGCAGGGTGCTTTAAGTGTATAATAATGTAGCTTATATGTTCCTACCAACAGCGCAAAAACATCGTTGACAACAAGTACAATAAAACGTCTTAACTACCCAAACAAATTGGTCAAAAAAACGCGCATAATTTCCAAATTAAGTGAAAGAGAAAGCTCAAAAAGTTGGTAAAGCTTCCTGCACCAAAAGCCTAATGAGAAAAATAGAAAAAAATCGTTTTGAAAGTTCACTATAAAGCTAAGAGAGAAAAAAATAGAGGAACAAAGATTAGAGCTTACCTACATCTCCACTCCCCAGTCAAGAGTCCCTAAAAGATGGCCGACTATTCTCCCCGCCGCTTTCTTAGAAGCAGGGGGTGGTGGGGGAGATGTAAAGACTCCTCCTTAGAATAAGACGCTTCCCCTTAAATTTCAACCAAGAGAAGTACACAACTAAGAATGAAGTCCTGTTTGTTCAGATAGAGTACAATAACTCTCCAGAATACATGAAAAATATTATCAAATACTTGTAGTGTATTTAACAATCTTTACATGTATTTAATTACCTTAGTGGACTTCCACAGACATTACAGGAACCTATCTTTTTTTTTAAAATGTAAGTTTTACTATTTTTAGCTTAGTTATTCTGGTGAGAGAATATCTAGTTTTCTTTTTATTTATTTTTATTTTATTTTTTAAGAAACAAATTTTAAACTTTTTTTGTGATTGCATTATTTTATTTTTTATTTTTAATAGGACTGTCGTGTCTATAGCACTAAAGGTTCCTTTTTGTAGTTAATATGCATCCTCTAGACCAACTTCCATGAAGGCTTTCATTGGCCAGAATCATTTTATTAACTGTGCAGAAATTAAAATAGATCTTCTAATCAAACTGTATTATTCAGAACTATTTCCTTAATATTCCTTTTATGAATGTAGCAGGAATCTCGTTTTCTAGAAAACTGTTTAATAAGATTCTAATGTGTTTATTGAAATCCAAATTGTTGCTGCAAATTCTTGAAATTCTAAGTACCTGAGAAATTAGTACATTCTCAATTACTTTGGTCGAGATGTTATTGTTCCAGTGCAGGTATTTTATAACTTTGAAAGGAAAATTAACTCTTTTATCAAAAAGGCTGATGGACCGGATACCTCTGTTAAGTTTAATGCTTAAATCTAGGAAATCTAGTTCCTGATTACTTTGGTTGGTTTTACATAAGTTAAGAGAGCTAAGCTAGATATTTGACAAATCACTTTCTATAACTTCTGAATTATTTATACAAAGCAAATCGTCAATATATCTATGAGTGTATAAGTAGTTATCTGAGCACGATGAGTTATATTTAAAGAACGTATATTCCTTAAAGAACAGGAATAGATTTACCACACTTGTGGAATGAGAGACTCCCATTGGTATCCCGTTTACTTGCTTACAGAGATTATTATTATATAAAATATGGTTATTGTTTATGCAACAATTCAGATAAGAGTTCCAAGCACTTGCATTAACAAATTGGTTAAGCTAAAATTCTACATCATCATCATCATCATCATTGTCAACCATTATCAATCCACTGCTGGACGAAGGTCTCCCCAAGTTTCCTCCACAACGGTCTGTCTTGTGCCTGTCTCCTCCATGTCACTCCCGCATACTTTCGAATTTCATCCACCCATCTTCCATGTGGTCTTCTTCTGGGTCTTTTCCTGTCCCTTGGAATCCAATCTAAAATTTCGGCTGTCCATCGATGGTCTGTCCTTCTGGCAGTATGTCCAGCCCATTGCCATTTCAGGGATTTAACTCTGATCATGATGTCTTCCACTCTTGTCATTTTTCGGATCCACGTGTTCCTCTTCTTATCTCTCCTGGTTACGCCAAGCATGCACCTCTCCATGCTTTTTTGAGTTGTCTGCAGCCTTTGTATGTCTCTTTTAGATAAGGTCCACGTCTCTGCACCTTATGTAAGCACTGGAAGGATGCATTGATCAAACACTTTTCTTTTCAGACATAATGGGATATTGCTCTTGAAAATTATGCTGTCTCTTCCAAAAGCTCTCCAGGCAAGTTTTGTACGCCTATTGATTTCTTCATCAATGTGACCCTCACTTGATATCTGCTGTCCAAGATAAACGTACGTGTCTGTTATCTCCAACTTTTCTCCATCAATCGATAAATCTTCATTTCTTGTAAAAGCATTGAACATCACTTTTGTCTTCTGAAAGTTCATTTTCAATCCCACTTCCTTACTCCTGTCAGCAAGTTCCTGGATCATACTCTGCAGCTCTGATGGGGTAGTTGCAAAAATGACTATGTCATCAGCAAAACGAAGGTGGGTTAGATAATCTCCATTAATCTTTATCCCTTTGTTTTCCCAGTTCAGTGATTGAAAGACATTTTCCAATGTAGCATTAAAGAGCTTCGGAGATATGGTGTCACCTTGTCTCACTCCTTTTCCAATTTTTATGTGTGTTGTATTTTCAAACAGCCGAATCTTTGCACTTGCATTTTCATAGATGTTATTAATAATATTAATGTATGCATCTTCAATACTGCAGGATTTCAGAGCCATTGCAACTGCTGATGGTTTCACCGAATCAAAGGCTTTTTCATAATCGATAAAAGCCATGCACAATGGAAGCTCATATTCCCTCGCTCTTTCAATTAGTTCTCTCAGTACGTGGATATGATTTATTGTGCTGTAGCCACTCCTGAATCCAGCTTATTCTCTCGGTTGAGCCATGTCCAGTGTCACCTTCAAGCGGTGTGAAAGAACTTTAGTGAAGATTTTATAAACCACTGATAGGAGGCTGATAGGTCTGTAGTTCCTGAGATCCTCAATGTCACTTTTTTTATGTAGCAAGATCATTGTAGCGTTGTTCCAATCCTCAGGAATTTTCCCTTCATTAAGGCATCGAGTGAAAATTTGGGCGAGTACTGTTTCGATTTCTCCACTTGCTTCTTGTATGATGTCTACAGTAATTCCATCTTCTCCTGGAGCTTTTCCCCGCTTCATGTTCTTGATTGCATGTGCAACTTCTGCTGGAAGGACTGGAAGAACTCTGGTACTGGTACCTTTCATGATGTCTGGAGTACATGTATCATTCCTTTCATATAATGTGGAGTAGAAATCTTTCACTCTTGTCAAAATTTCGCCTCTATTTCTTGTTACAGAACCATCTTCTTTTCTCAGAGCCGTAATCTGTTTTTTTCCCTTACTGAGATGTCCCTTTGCTATCTTTAGGCTTTGGTTGTTTTCAATTGCTTTCCTTACTAGTTCACAGTTGAATTTCCTTACGTCTTCAGTGATACTTTTTCGTACTGTCTTGCATAGCTCTATATATTCCACTTTATAAGTCACATCTTCTTTAGTTGTCCTCATCACTCTTCTTTTTGCATCAACATTTTGGTTTTTCCTGATAATTTGTTCACATGCAATTTGTTCTTAGACCCAGCTAGTTTTGTTGCTGTTTCCATAAGAGCTTTGGTTACTTCTCCATACAGCTCTTTAAAGGTAGTAATGATATCTGAAAGTGGCAGATTAGTATAAAGGTTCTCAAAATCATAACTGTTAATATCTATGTGATTTAGATTGACGATAGTGGAAATTACTTCTGAATTATTATTGATTATCCAAAAATCTCTGTACTTCATGTCAGTACTGTTACTAATGTGTTTCAAGATCCTCTTCAAGATTGCCTCAAAGGCTTGATCAATTTTCGTTTTATGACTTCTAGCTCTACTAGCTATGTACATAAACTTTACCTGATCTTTATGAAACTTAACAGTTGCAAAAAGAATTGGAAATTCAGGTTCACATCTCCTCATTTGTGGAATTTTAAGTTTCTTGAAGAAGGCCTTAAAACGATTTTCAAGTTGTTTGGTACCATAACTAACTGGCTCGTAGGTTACTTTATTATTGAGTTCTAGATTTAACAATTCAAAGTAGAATTTCTTGCAGATAATTGCACAATTATTATCTGTAGTAGTAAAGATATATTGATCTTGTAGCTTAGAGAGTGCGCTTTTGGCTTCTCTAGAGAAAAAAGATTTCTGTCAAAACATAAATCTAGACCTGCCAACTTATCAGAGAAGCTACTTATTACATTATATTTCCATTCAGCAAAGGCCTCAATTTGCTGATTGTATGCTAAACTTGTTTTAATAATGTATCTATCAACATCTTGAGTGAAAATCTCAAGAATGCGTTTTTTGGAGATATGGTAAGAAGGTCTGAATTTAGTACCATATTCTAACAAATTTCTGAGCTTGTCATTATCAACAAAGCTCAAGCTACCAGTGATAACATGTTTGTAAAGCCTATTATAGTGAACTGTGTCTTTAAGATCTCCACAAGAACAAGCTGTAACTACAGGTAAAAAATGTGAGGAACCAAGTTTGTAGTTTTTAACTATAGACCCTAAGGTTCTAACATACTTATAACTTACAATAGCCTGGTGCCTGGAAATGGGGAGAAAAGTTGCATTATTGTAGAACAGCTTCCTAAGATTGAGATGATCATAGTTTTTATTAAGAAATCTGATGGTCACATAATTTTTGGACCGGAATGTATTGTGCCAACCGTGAAGTTAGGCGGCGGTGGAATTATGGTATGGGGGGTTTCACCTGGTATGGCAAGGGACCCTTGGTCGCAATTCCTGGTAGACTCAACTCCGAGACCTACTGCACCATTTTGGATGACCATGCACTTCCACGTTGTGGCAAATGTTACGGGGTGGACCCATGTTACTTTCAGGATTCCAATGCCACCTGTCATGTTGCGAGGTCTACCATGGCTTGGTATGGTGACAATGGGGTTAATCGAATGGACTGGCCTGCACAGAGCCCAGACCTTAACCCTATCGAACACCTTTGGGACGAGTCGTAGCGTCGACTTAAGGGGTGCCCCCATCGTCCGAAATCGGTGAAGGACCTGACCTATCCTCTCCAAGCCGAGTGGAAGAAAATACCGCTAGTCGTCGTACAACGTCTGGCTGAGAGTATGCACCGGAGGGTTGCAGCTGTAATCGCCGCTCGTGGAGGCTCCACCAACTATTGAAGGTGAATAAACTTCGTTTTCCTTTGCTATCACATGCGTCCAATTACTTGTTGATCGATAGTGTATATATATATATATATATATATATAGGGATGCAAGGTCAGGTGATGCTTAACATCACAGCCTCTCCTTGACAAATGTCAACCCCGCCTTCTCGTGGTGCATCCTGTTCCCACTAAAGGGGCTCTGACGACCGCCAATAGCGGTATAACTATACCATCGGGATCAGAGGAAATGCTATCCCACACTCACCAACCCGCTTGGCCAGCGTGGTGAGTTATGGCCAAACACCTCCAAAATGACTCTACAACTTAAATCTTGGCCCTCAGTCTCCGGCAGCTGGAATGTACCTGGCCAAGGCAGCGGCCAGTGCGACATGAAGGCAGAGGGTGCTAAGAATCCCCGGAGGACCGGACTAGGCTGCCATTTGATGCTGACCTTGGCTACCTATAACGGACGCTCCCTATCTTCTGATTCAAGGCTTCTTGAATTGGAAGAGGAACTACAAAGGATCAAGTGGGACATCGTCGGGCTAAGTGAGGTAAGGAGAAAAGGAGAAGATCTCATTGAACTGAAAAGTGGACATCTCTTCTATTATCGTGGGACAGATACTGGCAGAACTAGTGGTGTTGGATTTATAATAAACAAGAAACTGAAGGACAAAGTGGTAGAAGTTGAAAGTTCCTCTGACAGAGCTGCACGACTCGTTATCCAACTATCGAGAAGATACCAGGCTCAGATTATTCAAACTTATGCACCCACCACAAGTCATCCTGAAGAAGAAATTGAAGAATTTTATGAGGAAATTCGTCATCTAAATAATAAAGGTAAGCAGCACTTGAAGATAATTATGGGAGATTTCAATGCAAAAATAGGGCAACGGCAACAGAATGAAACTTCAGTAGGTAAATTCGGTCACGGCAACAGAAACCAGCGTGGAAATACTCTCGTTGAGTTTGCAGAGGCAGAAGGATTTTTCATCTTGAACTCCTTTTTCAAGAAAAAGCCACACAGGAAATGGACATGGAGACATCCAATTGGAACGACAAGTGAAATTGATTTTATTATGTGTAACAAAAAATTCGTCATCGAAGACTGCAGTGTGCTGAACAAGTTCAACACAGGTAGTGACCATAGATTGGTGAGATGTAAGATGCACCTCAACACTAAACTGGAACGTGGCAAGCTCATAAGACAAACAAAATGTATTGACATAACCAACCTTAAAAAACACCATAATACTTTCAAGTTAGAACTGAAGAACAGATTCTCTGCTTTAGAAGGCCTAACATCGGAAGAAGTGGATATTTCGGAAGTTAACAGAAAAGTAACCAAAGCTCTAATGGAAACAGCAACAAAATTAGCTGGGTCTAAGAACAAGTTGCATGTGAACAAATTATCAGGAAAAACCAAAATGTTGATGCAAAAAAGAAGAGAGATGAGGACAACTAAAGAAGATGTGACTTCCAAAGTGGAATATATAGAGCTATGCAAGACAACACGAAAAAGTATCACTGAAGACGTAAGGAAATTCAACTGTGAGCTAGTGAGGAAAGCAATTGAAAACAACCAAAGCCTTAAGATAGCAAAGGGACATCTCAGTAAGGGAAGAAAACAGCTTATGGCTCTGAGAAAAGAAGATGGTTCTATAACAAGAAATAGAGGCGGAATTTTGACAAGAGTGAAAGATTTGTACTCCAAATTATATGAAAGGGATGATACATGTACTCCAGACATCATGAAAGGTACCAGAGTTCTTCCAGTCCTCCCAGCAGAAGTTGCTCATGCAATCAAGAACATGAAGCGGGGAAAGCTCCAGGAGAAGATGGAATTACTATAGACATCATACAAGAAGCAAGTGGAGAAATCGAAACAGTACTCGCCCAAATTTTCACTCGATGCCTTAATGAAGGGAAGATTCCTGAGGATTGGAACAATGCTACAATGATCCTGCTACATAAAAAAGGTGACATTGAGGATCTCAGGAACTACAGACCTATCAGCCTCCTATCAGTGGTTTATAAAATCTTCACTAAAGTTCTTTCACACCGCTTGAAGGTAACACTGGACATGGCTCAACCGAGAGAACAAGCTGGATTCAGGAGTGGCTACAGCACAATAGATCATATCGACGTACTGAGAGAACTAATTGAAAGAGCGAGGGAATATGAACTTCCATTGTGCATGGCTTTTATCGATTATGAAAAAGCCTTTGATTCGGTGAAACCATCAGCAGTTACCACGGCTCTGAAATCCTGCGGTATTGAAGATGCATACATTAATATTATTAATAACATCTATGAAAATGCAAGTGCAAAGATTCGGCTGTTTGAAAATACAACACACATAAAAATTGGAAAGGGAGTGAGACAAGGTGACACCATATCTCCGAAGCTCTTTAATGCTACATTGGAAAATGTCTTTCAATCACTGAACTGGGAAAACAAAGGGATAAAGATTAATGGAGATTATCTAACCCACCTTCGTTTTGCTGATGACGTAGTCATTTTTGCAACTACCCCATCAGAGCTGCAGAGTATGATCCAGGAACTTGCTGACAAGAGTAAAGAAGTGGGATTAAAAATGAACTTTCAGAAGACAAAAGTGATGTTCAATGCTTTTACAAGAAATGAAGATTTATCGATTGATGGAGAAAAACTGGAGATAACAGATACGTATGTTTATCTTGGACAGCAGATATCAAGTGAGGGTCACATTGATGAAGAAATTAATCGGCGTACAAAACTTGCCTGGAGAGCTTTTGGAAGAAACAGCATAATTTTCAAGAGCAATATGCCATTATGTCTTAAAAGAAAAGTGTTTGATCAATGCATCCTTCCAGTGCTTACGTATGGTGCAGAGACGTGGACCTTAACTAAAAGAGACATACAAAGGCTGCAGACAACTCAAAGCAGCATGGAGAGGTGCATGCTTGGTATAACCAGGAGAGATAAGAAGAGAAACTCGTGGATCCGAAAAATGACGAGAGTGGAAGACATCATGATCAGGGTTAAATCCCTGAAATGGCAATGGGCTGGACATACTGCCAGAAGGACAGACCATAGATGGACAGCCGAAATTTTAGATTGGATTCCAAGGGACAGGAAAAGACCCAGAAAAAGACCACATGGGTGATGGGTGGATGAAATTCGTAAATATGCGGGAGTGACATGGAGGAGACTGGCACAAGACAGACCGTTGTGGAGGAAACTTGGGGAGACCTTCGTCCAGCAGTGGATTGATAATGGTTGACAATGATGATGATGATGATGATATATATACACTGATGGCCAGCCAAAATTCAACACCAAGAAGGCAGCATCCGATTGGCCTGAAATTCGCAGCATGCGTCGCCCGCGAGAGGACATGCAAACGATTAGCATTGCAGGGCATATGCAAAACATGTGCGCCCGGCACGCCACCGAGAAGCACTATAAGAAGGGTGCACAGAAGGCGGAGTGTAAGTAGTGGAAGTGTGTTGTGCTGCCGGACCTGTGCGTGGGAAGCTCCCTGATTTCTCGTTGCAGAATACGGCAGTCATTCCAGCACGTTTCGGAGTTCGTCAGAGGACGAATAGTTGCTTATCGCGTCGGCGGTTTATCGTACCGAGACATCGGCGCCCATGTGGGACGACATCCAGTTACAGTGAGGCGAGTATGAATTCGGTGGGAGCAGGAGAGACGGACGGACCGACGTGAGTGATTGCCGCAGCCGCGGCACACCACCTAACAAGAAGACCGGCATGTTGTGCGGTGGGCATTCACGGCTGGTACCGCCACATCACAAACGTTAGCGCAGGAATTAGGGTGTGTTGGCAACAATTTGTATCAGTACACACAGTTCGATGTCGTCTGCAGGAGCAGGGACTTGTCGCACGGCGCCCATTGCTCCGATTACCATTGACGTTACACCACCGGCGAGTGCGTCGGCAGTGTGCCGTTGAACGCCGCACCTGGACTACGGAATGGCACGACATTGTCTTCTCCGACGAATCTCGCTTCGTCCTGCAACACTACGATGGTCGGATCCGCGTGTGGCAGCACCGCGGCGAGAGATTGTATGACGCCTGCATTATACATCGCCATACCGGTCCATCACCTAGCGTTATGGTTTGGGGCGCAATTGGATATGACACCCACACCCCTATGGTGCGCATCCCCGGTACACTCAACAGCCACCGTACCATTTCCGACGTTTTGGAGCCTGTAGACCTCCCTTACTTGCAGGACTTGCCAGCGGCCACGTTTCAACAGGACAATGCACGCCCGCACGCAATCTTTCACGGCCCACCAGGTGTCACTGCTGCCGTGGCCCACCTGTTCTCCCGATATGTCGCCCATCGGACACGTCTGGTCGCTGATCGGCAACCGAGAGGTCCGGCAAGCACCACCCGCGGAAACGCCTGACAAACTATGGCAACGTGTGGAAGCAGCCTGGACCTACATACCCTTAGCCCACATCCAAAGCCTCTTTTGTTCGATGCCGCGGCGTGTAGCGGGCGGTATTAGAAGCCATGAGGGCCAAATGAACCATTGATGTATTGCGTGTTCCACAAGTCGCACTGGCCTGTGAGCTCAATTGTTTCATCTTGTATCTGTTGTTATGTGTCCGGTAAATCTGGCTTTGCTATCTCGTGTCCTTCTTGGTGTTGCATTTTGGGTGGCCAGCAGTATATATATATATATATATCAGCATCTGACCTTGGCTACTTACAATGGACGCTCCCTATCTTCTGATTCAAGGCTTCTTGAATTGGAAGAGGAACTACAAAGGATCAAGTGGGACATCGTGGGGCTAAGTGAGGTAAAGAGAAAAGGAGAAGATCTCATCGAACTGAAAAGTGGACATCTCTTCTACTATCGTGGGACTGATACTGGCAGAACTAGTGGTGTTGGATTTATAATAAACAAGAAACTGAAGGATAAAGTTGTAGAAGTTGAAAGTTCCTCTGACAGAGCTGCACGACTTGTTATCCAACTCTCGAAAAGATACCAGGCTCAGATTATTCAAACTTATGCACCCACCACAAGTCATCCTGAAGAAGAAATTGAAGAATTTTATGAGGAAATTCGTCATCTAAATAATAAAGGTAAGCAGCACTTGAAAATAATTATGGGAGATTTCAATGCAAAAATAGGGCAACGGCAACAGAATGAAACTTCAGTAGGTAAATTCGGTCATGGCAACAGAAACCAGCGTGGAAATACTCTCGTTGAGTTTGCAGAGGCAGAAGGGTTTTTCATCTTGAACTCCTTCTTCAAGAAAAAGCCACACAGGAAATGGACTTGGAGACATCCAAATGGGACGACAAGTGAAATTGATTTTATTATGTGTAACAAAAAATTCGTCATCGAAGACTGCAGTGTGCTGAACAAGTTCAACACAGGAAGTGACCATAGATTGGTGAGATGTAAGATGCACCTCAACACTAAATTTGAACGTAGCAAGCTCATAAGACAAACAAAATCTATTGACATAACCAACCTTAAAAAACACCATAATACCTTCAAGTTAGAACTGAAAAACAGGTTCTCTGCTTTAGAAGGCCTAACATCGGAAGAAGTGGACATCTCTGAAGTTAACAGAAAAGTAACCAAAGCTCTTATGGAAACAGCAACAAAATTAGCTGGGTCTAAGAACAAGTTGCATGTGAACAAATTATCAGGAAAAACCAAAATGTTGATGCAAAAGAAGAGAGATGAGGACAACTAAAGAAGATGTGACTTCCAAAGTGGAATATATACAGCTATGCAAGACAGTAAGAAAAAGTATCACTGAAGACGTAAGGAAATTCAACTGTGAACTAGTGAGGAAAGCAATTGAAAACAACCAAAGCCTAAAGATAGCAAAGGGACATCTCAGTAAGGGAAGAAAACAGATTATGGCACTGAGAAAAGAAGATGGTTCTGTAACAAGAAATAGAGGCGAAATTTTGACAAGAGTGAAAGATTTCTACTCCAAATTATATGAAAGGGATGATATATGCACTCCAGACATCATGAAAGATACCAGTACCAGAGTTCCTCCAGTCCTTCCAGCAGAAGTTACACATGCAATCAAGAACATGAAGCGAGGAAAAGCTCCAGGAGAAGATGGAATTACTGTAGACATCATACAAGAAGCAAGTGGAGAAATCGAAACAGTACTCGCCCACATTTTCACTCGATGCCTTAATGAAGGAAAGATTCCTGAGGATTGGAACAACGCTACAATGATCCTGCTACATAAGAAAGGTGACATTGAGGATCTCGGAAACTACAGACCTATCAGCCTCCTATCAGTAGTTTATAAAATCTTCACTAAAGTTCTTTCACACCGCTTGAAGGTAACACTGGACATGGCTCAACCGAGAGAACAAGCTGGATTCAGGAGTGGCTACAGCACAATAGATCATATCCACGTGCTGAGAGAACTAATTGAAAGAGCGAGGGAATATGAACTTCCATTGTGCATGGCTTTTATCGATTATGAAAAAGCCTTTGATTCGGTGAAACCATCAGCAGTTACAATGGCTCTGAAAACCTGCGGTATTGAAGATGCATACATTAATATTATTAATAACATCTATGAAAATGCAAGTGCAAAGATTAGGCTGTTTGAAAATACAACACACGTAAAAATTGGAAAGGGAGTGAGACAAGGTGACACCACATCTCCGAAGCTCTTTAATGCCACATTGGAGGGTGTTTTTCAGTCGCTGAGCTCGGAAAACAAGGGGATAAAGATTAATGGAGATTATCTAACCCACCTTCGTTTTGCTGATGATGTAGTCATTTTTGCAACTACCCCATCAGAGCTGCAGAGTGTGATCCAGGAACTTGCTGACAAGAGTAAAGAAGTGGGATTAAAAATGAACTTTCAGAAGACAAAAGTAATAATAAATGCTTTTACAAGAAATGAAGATTTATCGATTGATGGAGAAAAGCTGGAGATAACAGACACGTACGTTTATCTTGGACAGCAGATATCAAGTGAGGGTCACATTGATGAAGAAATTAATCGGCGTACAAAACTTGCCTGGAGAGCTTTTGGAAGAAACAGCATAATTTTCAAGAGCAATATGCCATTATGTCTTAAAAGAAAAGTGTTTGATCAATGCATCCTTCCAGTGCTTACGTATGGTGCAGAGACGTGGACCTTAACTAAAAGAGACATACAAAGGCTTCAGACAACTCAAAGCAGCAGGGAGAGGTGCATGCTTGGTGTAACCAGGAGAGATAAGAAGAGGAACTCGTGGATCCGAAAAATGACAAGAGTGGAAGACATCATGATCAGAGTTAAATCCCTGAAATGGCAATGGGCTGGACATACTGCCAGAAGGACAGATCATCGATGGACAGCCGAAATTTTAGATTGGATTCCAAGGGACAGGAAAAGACCCAGAAGAAGACCACATGGGAGATGGGTGGATGAAATTCGTAAATATGCAGGAGTGACATGGAGGAGACTGGCACAAGACAGACCGTTGTGGAGGAAACTTGGGGAGACCTTCGTCCAGCAGTGGATTGATAATGGTTGAAAATGATGATGATGATGATGATATATATATGTCAACCATTATCAATCCACTGCTGGACGAAGGTATCCCCAAGTTTCCTCCACAACTGTCTGTCTTGTGCCAGTCTTCTCCATGTCACTCCTGCATACTTTCGAATTTCATCCACCCATCTTCTATGAGGTCTTCTTCTGGGTCTTTTCCTGTCCCTTGGAATCCAATCTAAAATTTCGGTTGTCTATCGATGGTCTGTCCTTCTGGCAGTATGTCCAGCCCATTGCCATTTCAGGGATTTAACTCTGATCTTGATGTCTTCCACTCTTGTCCTTTTTCAGATCCACGAGTTCCTCCTCTTATCTCTCCTGGTTACACCAAGCATGCACCTCTCCATGCTGCTTTGAGTTGGCTGCAGCCTTTGTATGTCTCTTTTAGTTAAAGTACACGTCTCTGCACCATACGTAAGCACTGGAAGGATGCATTGATCAAACACTTTTCTTTTAAGACATAATGGCATATTGCTCTTGAAAATTATGCTGTTTCTTCCAAAAGCTCTCCAGGCAAGTTTTGTACGCCGATTAATTTCTTCATCAATGTGACCCTCCCTTGATATTTGGTGTCCAAGATAAACGTACGTGTCTGTTATCTCCAGCTTTTCTCCATGAATCGATAAATCTTTATTTCTTGTAAAAGCATTGAACATCACTTATGTGTTCTGAAAGTTCATTTTTATTCCCACTTCTCTACTCTTGTCTGTAAGTTCCTCGATCATAGTCTGCAGCTCTGATGGGGTAGTTGCAAAAATGACTATGTCATCAGCAAAACGAAGGTGGGTTAGATAATCTCCATTAATCTTTATCCCTTTGTTTTCCTAGTTCAGTGACCGAAAGACATTTTCCAATGTGGCATTAAAGAGCTTTGGAGATGTGGTGTCACCTTGTCTCACTCCCTTTCCAATTTTTATGTGTGTTGTATTTTCAAACAGCCAAATCATTGCACTTGCATTTTTATAGATGCTATTAATAATATTAATGTACGCATCTTCAATACCGCAGGATTTGAGAGCCATTGTAACTGCTGATGGTTTTACCGAATCAAAGGCTTTTTCATAATCGATAAAAGCCATGCACAATGGAAGTTCATATTCCCTCGCTCTTTCAATTAGTTCTCTCAGTACGTGGATATGATCTATTGTGCTGTAGCCACTCCTGAATCCAGATTGTTCTCTCGGTTGAGCCATGTCCAGTGTCACCTTCAAGCGGTGTGAAAGAACTTTAGTGAAGATTTTATAAACCACTGATAGGAAGCTGATAGGTCTGTAGTTCCTGAGATCCTCAATGTCACCTTTTTTATGTAGCAAGATCCTTGTAGCGTTGTTTCAATCCTCAGGAATCTTTCCTTCATTAAGGCATTGAGTGAAAATTTGGGCGAGTACTGTTTCGATTTCTCCACTTGCTTCTTGTATGATGTCTACAGTAATTCCATCTTCTCCTGGAGCTTTTCCCCGATTCATGTTCTTGATTGCATGTGTAACTTCTGCTGGGAGGACTGGAAGAACTCTGGTACTGGTACCTTTCATGATGTCTGGAGTACATGTATTATCCCTTTCATATAATTTGGAGTAGAAATCTTTCACTTTTGTCAAAATTTCGCCTCTATTTCTTGTTACAGAACCATCTTCTTTTCTCAGTGCCATAATCTGTTTTCGTCCCTTACTGAGATGTCCCTTTGCTATCTTTACGCTTTGGTTGTTTTCAATTGCTTTCCTTACTAGTTCACAGTTGAATTTCCTTACGTCTTCCGTGATACTTTTTCGTACTGTCTTGCATAGCTCTATATATTCCACTTTGGAAGTTACATCTTCTTTAGTTGTCCTCATCTCTCTTCTTTTTTGCATCAACATTTTGGTTTTTCCTGATAATTTGTTAACATGCAACTTGTCCTTAGACCCAGCTATTTTTGTTGCTGTTTCCATAAGAGCTTTGGTTACTTTCCTGTTAACTTCAGAAATATCCACTTCTTCCGATGTTAAGCCTTCCAAAGCAGAGAATCTGTTCTTCAGTTCCAATTTGAAGGTATTATGGTGTTTTTTAAGGTTGGTTATGTCAATACATTTTGTTTGTCTTATGAGCTTGCCACGTTCGAACTTAGTCTTGAGGTGCATCTTTCATCTCAATAATGTATGGTCACTACCTGTGTTGAACTTGTTTAGCACACTGCAGTCTTCTATGACGAATTTTTTGTTACACATAATAAAATCAATTTCACTCGTCGTCCCATTTGGATGTCTCCATGTCCATTTCCTCTGTGGCTTTTTCTTGAAGAAGGAGTTCAAGATGAAAAACCCTTCTGCCTCTGAAAACTCTACGAGAGTATTTCCACGCTGGTTTCTGTTGCCGTGACCGAATTTACCTACTGAAGTTTCATTCTGATGCCGTTGCCCTATTTTTGCATTGAAATCTCCCATAATTATCTTTAAGTGCTGCTTACCTTTTTTATTTAGATGACGAATTTCCTCATAAAATTCTTCAATTTCTTCTTCAGGATGACTTGTAGTGGGTGCAAAAGTTTGAATAATCTGAGCCTGGTATCTTCTCGAGAGTTGGATAACGAGTCGTGCAGCTCTGTCAGAGGAACTTTCAATTTCTACAACTTTATCCTTCAGTTTCTTGTTTATTATAAATCCAACACCACTAGTTCTGCCAGTATCAGTCCCACGATAGTAGAAGAGATGTCCACTTTTCAGTTCAATGAGATCTTCTCCTTTTCTCCTTACCTCACTTAGCCCGACAATGTCCCACTTAATCGTTTGTAGTTCCTCTTCCAATTCAAGAAGCCTTGAATCAGAAGATAGGGAGCGTCCGTTATACGTAGCCAATGTCAGCATCAGATGGCAGCCTAGTTCGGTCCTGCGGGGATTCTTAGTACCTCTGCCTTCATGTCGCACTTGTTCTGGAAGATGGTGAGCCTTGGCCAGGCACATTCCAGGTGCCGGAGACTGAGGGCCAAGATTTAAGTTGTGGAGTCATTTTGGAGGGGTTTGGCCATAACTCACCAAGCTGGCCAAGCGGGTTGGTGAGTGTGGGATAGCATTTCCTCTAATCCCGATGGTATAGTTATACCGCTATTGGCGGTCGTCAGAGCCCCTTTAGGGGGAACAGGATGTACCACGAGAAGGCGGGGTTGACATTTGTCAAGGAGAGGCTGTGATGTTACGCATCACCTGACCTTACATCCCATATATATATATATATATATATATATATATATATATAATTTAAAATGAAGTGTCCTTCCTTCGTAGCACATGTTTGGTCATAATTTGTGTTCTGTTAAAGATATCCTTATTCTGTAAACTGTGTTGGCTTCTGCATAAAGCACATTTCATGCAGAAGTCAACTCAGTTTACAGAATGGGAATATCTTTAACAGAACTCAAGTTATGACCTAAAATGTGCTGCGAAGGAAGCATACCTCGTTATGTGAAATGTCATCGTCGTTGCTACAAGCGATATAAAGGGCTGGCGATGTGCGTGAGGTTATTCCAGACGTTTTCGCAGTGCGCGTAGGTAGTTCGTTTGCATTGGGTAGTGTGTAGTCGTTACTCCTGTGAACAGCAGTGTAAATCTAAAGTTTAGAGTGCATTTCGTTTGTTCTGCAAACTGTGTTGCAGTTATGGGAAGATTAGGTAATATTTCACCATGAAAAGCTTCGTGAATGGTAACTTTAAGTGCATTCGGCAAAAGCAATTTAGAAATTAACAAGGGTGTACCAAAGTACAGTTAGACGGCAGCTGGTGAAGATCCGTGATATGAGTGGATTCAAGAATGGCAGGCTGGGTAAATGTGGAAGAAAAATGAAAACAATTCCCAGAAGTAACAACGCATTGAAACGGTTATGTCTGCGAAACAGGTTCGTCTCGCCAACAGTTCTTGCTACAGAATTGCGGAAGAGCTGTGGTACTGTTGTTTGTCCTCGAACAGTGAGGAATAGGTAACGTCCTTTCTGCCTGACGTCTCATAGGGCGGCAAAGAAGTCATTGCTAACTAATGTACAATGCAAGAAACGTTTAGAATGGGCAAAGGAACGTAAGGAGTGGAACACTGATAGGTGGCATCAAGTGTATTTTGTGATGAGACAAAATTGAACATTTACGGTAACGACACGGGGTACCGAGTGTTTCGACGAAATAACGAGACGTTGCATCCCTCTTGCACACTTAAAACAAGAAAGTATCCATGCAGTGTGATTTGGGGACGTTTTGTTGCTGCTGGAGTGGGCAGAATTCATGTGTTTGAGGGCACTGTTAAAGCACAGGAGTACAAAAGTATCCTCCAGGACAAGATGGTGCTTTCAGGACGTGATTTGTTCCAGGGTCAGCCATACATCTTCCAGAACAATTCGGCCCCATGACACCGTGAAAAGCTTATGTGACGTCTTTAGGCAATATTGTGCTTCTTCCTTGGCCTTGTAATTTTCCAGACTTGAACCCGATTGAGAATTTGTGGCGCATTCTGCAAAGAAAAGTGCACGAGCGTCACCCCACAAATAAAGTGTAACTGATTAACACAATTACTGACGTTTGGCACCACTGTATTTCATCCGATGTGTTGCGTAAGTTGGTTGATTCCATGCCTAACAGGTGTGCAGTGGTTGTTAAATCAAAAGGTCACCCAATGAAATATTAGGTACGTAATTGTATTTGAATTTGAATATGTTACTTTGCCATGATTTCTGTTTCGCAGCACATTTCTGTTAAAGATATTCCCATTCTGTAAACTGATTTGGCTTTTGCGTGAAATGTGCTTCAAAACGATATATACGTATATTGTGAGTGTTATATGCATATTTACTTTTGTAGCAACACTAAAAACTCAAAAACGTCAGAAATTTCCAGAGTTGCTATTAATGTTTCTGTAACTGTATAAGACGTAAGTGATCAGAAGTATAAGCTTCCATGTGATGTGGAACACACAATACTCAGTACCTTGTGTACTCACCACGAGCTGCGATAACGGCTGGTATACGGCGTAGCATTGACTGGAAAAGGTTCTGGATGTTGCACTGTGGGAGGTCATTCAATGCTGTCTCGATCGTACCTGAAGTTCATCTTGGTTATCTGGCAGCGGAGCCTGTTGGACCACGTGTCGAGCGACCATATCACACAGTTGCTCTATGGGCGACTAATCAGGCGAACGCGATAGTTAAGGAAGACGTGGCATATTTCAGGCATCCAGCAGCTATTAAACATTCTGCGCCTCAAGAGGTCGGGCATTGCCATGTTGAACGATGATACCGCGGACAGTCTGCAGGCAGGGTGGCACTTCCGCCTCCACAACTTTCGCGATGTACCTCTGGCTGCTCATGGTTCCTGCAATGTGTAAGAGGAAAGGACGTCAATGGAACCCAACAGAACCCCACACCAGAACACGTGGTGCCAGGACCCCACGACCTACATAATTCATGCCTCCAGAAGCCCTTCACCAAGGTGTCACCGTACAAAGATACGTTAATTATTAGGTTGAACCGTGACTCGTCGGAAAACTCACTCCAGTGTCTGTGCTCTTGGCCTCATTGCAATCGCTGACGTTTGTGGTTTAAGGTCAAGAGAACCGAAGAAACCACGGCGAGAGATGAGTCCTCTCTGAAGCAAACGTCGTCGGATAGTGTTTGCAAACAACCCCTGATGTGATACTGACCTTCAGTGTTCTGCAAACCTTCGAGACATAGCCGTTCGGTCCGCCAACGCCATACGGTGGAGGTGACGGTCATTTAAGGCGTTCGTCCATCTCTGGTCTGTAGACACTTCACGTCGCTGCGTCAGACCTTTCTCTTCCCACTTTCATCCCTGTGCTTCCGTTTCGTCTAACACTAGCGCCGATGTCACAGAAAGAAAGTCCGCGTTCCTGCAGTCCAAGGCATCCGCCACGCTCAAATTCTGTCAGCTGTGTGAACGGGTTCTGTCTGCTGTGGCAGAGCATACTCAGTTACTACCTCTACCTTACTACCACAACTCCAGCGGTTCGCCTATGGCAAATTTCTCCATGCCATTTGTCATTTTCTTGTAGGACTTCCGTCCACAGTGAGTAGAGTTTAGGTCCCAGCCACCTACAGCGAGATCGCCTTTTGGGCAGGACACAGAAACGGAAGGAATGAGAGCAAGTCTAGCGACTTTCACAGAACAGTTTGTAGTGAGATTAGAGTACAGTAGATGGCGCCACCGTACAAGTACGATATTGCACATAGAGAGGTGAGAGAATTTCAGGGGGGGGGGCATAGGAAAGGATACCCATTTAACCAGTGGGTCCAGCCTGGGGGCCGTCACTTAACGTGCTCGTCCGATGCACGGCGGATATTCAGCGATTGTTAGTAAATCACACCATCTCCGAAAGATCAGCTCAGGCTTGAACCTGGGGACCTTGCATCGATAGTCTGAAACACTAACCACTAAGCCATCCGCGGCTCTAATGGCAAATTTTCCTGTGCTTCCTGCTTTTATACCTCCTGTAGGACATTGCGAGAGCGTCACTGGCTCAAATCATTTACATCTTGTGCGCTGCGACCAGTGAAGTAGTTCTAATTAAAAAAGTGCCTTAGTGGTGAACTGATTAGGTAAAAATTCAATTGGAAAGAAACTTCGAAGTTTTAAAAAGCATTGTGAATTCTTATTTGCTATTTTTACTGTGCAGTAGATTTTATAAATTTTTTTTTACTAATTACTTTTGTCGAAATGACAAATTTTTATTAAAGAAAAAAAACCGCCGTTTGTTAGGAATATGCAGTTTTTTTTAAGTAACGCTGTGTCATTTCACATGATTACAAATGTTCAGCGTCATTATTGAGTAACACTTAATGATGTAACTAATATAGTTACAACAATTGAGTGTGACTAATAAGCCTTTTTCGTAAGATTCTGAAGTAAATGATATCATATCTGTTGTGTTATTCTTTAGGAATAAGAGAAAGGATAGCTTAATAAAAATATTATTCGCACGCATGAAACTCTTATCACTCAGGCTTAATGACTGCATAATTCCTCTTTGAAGTTTTTTCTCTCCAAGCAATGAAATAATTTTGAGGAATGCCGTCTAGACAGTGGACTTTCTCTTCTCTTTCCTTACGCCGTTCCGGTGATCGAGTGGTCAGAGGTGTAGGTTTCTGGTTAGTGGTCTGAATCCGCATAAAGCATGGATGGTGCGCCTCCCATTCCCTGAATGAGGGACTCCCAACGGAACATAGCCCTGATAGCATTTCTGGGTGAAAGTTATACCCAGACACAAACAGCATTCTCTGTACCCTAATGATCCGTGAGATGTCCTGTTGGGCGATCCCATGGTGTAAGTTTATCCTTGCAATACAAATATTTTGGTTGTGATTACATATAAAACACAGTATTCGTTATTTTCGAACATATGATCATCTAAAAACAATTGTTTACCGATCATGTGTAAGCATCTAATTACAAAAAGTATCTCAGCGCCGCTAAGCCGCGATGAAGCCCTTCTACACCCGTTGCTGCGGTTGTAATCATTTGCACCTCCTCACGTGACCTATCCATCTTGCGAGTGTCAGTCCGATAGCACACGTTTTTCATGGTGCTGCATTTTCAACAAACATCAGTGTACTTGCATGAGGCTGAAGGAGAAGAACAAGAAGCTGAACTTTTTAGGCGGATGAAATATCACAACGCGCACAAAGAAAGTATAAATATAACGCAGAATAAGCAAGACGAATTGTTCACAGTAATTTATTTGTGTATTCAATTGAAGCACGTGAGTAGTATAAAAGGACGGCTACGGCCGCAACGAGCCCCCCTTCTTTTTGAAGGAGCCAGCAGGAGCCTCCTTGCGGCCGAAGGGTTTGATCTATACAGCAGCCGAGGAGCAGGGAATGAGGATGTGTGTGTGTGAGGGAAGGGGGGGGGGGTTACGTCCCTCCCCAGCGATGGTGTAGGCTCCTACCGATACTTTGCAGAACTTTTTTTTTTTTTTTTTTTGGAGATTTTCTTTAATGGAACTTTTTTATTAATTTTATTTTCTCGAGATTTAATAGACACTGTTATTATGTGATGTAACGAATGAATGGTGGACTCACTCTTGCGATATTCTGCGGAACTTTATTAATTTTCCTTTTTTTCTGTTTTTCAAATATATTTTAAGTGTTAGCAACAGTAGATAATATTTTTTGCTGCACATTCAGCGAACAGAAGCGATGTCGCCTCTCTCGTTATTTTTAATCGGAGAATGAAAGTGCGTCCCTCCTATCAAATTAAATACGATCTAGTGATTAAGATTGTCTGAACCCATTAGTAGTTTTTAGCGAGCAGAATCCATGGCACCTCTAGCTTTAATTGTAAGATAAGAACAGAAGAGATGCATTATGTGCCAACTAAGAATGAATGAAGATAAAGATCGCGCGACGCTTGTCTGTGAGAGAGACATTTCGTTTTCACTATCATATTTACAACAAAATGGAGTTGATACATGTTTGGTATATGCTAAATCAAGATATCCTCTCCCACCCTCTGAAATCGATTCTCCCAGGAAATGCTTCTTTAGAAACGATCTCGTTCCTGTTCGCAGTAATGATTGGACTTTGACATTTTTTTGTGTGAGATAACTGCATGTTAATTCTGAGTCTTTCGCCCAAGCAATATCATTTTCTCGTAATATTTTCGTATGTTTAATAACTCTATAGATCCTTAACAGTTAAAATTTTGCTGAAACAATATTTTATTACTTTATTTTGCATATCATTATAGCTTCCCAAATTTTGCTATTTTTCTCCTTCTAAATCTTTGAAATTTCGTTAAACTTCTCAATAGGTCAGGATTATTTTTTACTTTGTCAAACTTATGAATCCTTTTATTCAGACTATTTTTTTTCATTTCAGCAAACGATTATTTTAGATGTAACAAATCATCAGATTTTTGTTTCCTTATCAAGCACACTTTCCAACTTGCTTAAAAATATTCCTCAAAGCTTGCATGTATGTCAAATATGAATTTTTAAAATTCTCTCCTAGTTTGCTATACTCTTCGTGGACTGCCCCGACAGAAATGCATTCATTGTCAAGACATGCAATCTAAAACCTTTTTTCTTACGATAAAATTTGTATTCTATGGGCTGTATATTTTTCTGTCTCGTCCGAAAAAAACATTCATTCTGGAGGCAAAGCGATTAAGTCCGTACCTCCTCTAAACAATAATTTTGCACATTTTACTAATTCGTCAGAGAAGCAGTTGTTTCCAAACTCCCATAGTGAAAATATCGAGTTTCCACTTATTTTATTTATAATATTTTACCTTCTGCTCAGTGTTGTATGATTCTTCAAACTTTGGTTTAGTTTTATGAAACTTATTTTGTTTTCTTAGGTTGTTTTTTTTTTCTGATTCAACCTATCAATCTTTTCCTATCGATTTAATTGCTCTTATTTTTCCATTCGACTTTACTTCTGAACAAAAATGTATCTAAAATTTTCAGATGTATTTTAGTCATTAATGCCGATTCTTCCCTATTTCAAATATAGTCATTGTAGGATTTTAGTGTAAATGCACTTAAATCTTTAGAACTTCCTTCCTTTTCATAGTAAGATACTAATTCCTCGAGTTTTACATTAAAACATGAAAGAAGAGTGTTTTTACGCTCTCTCCAGTGTGTGAGCTTTCCCCAAGAAATTAACTTTGGAATCCCCCCTCTTACTACGGGAAACTGACTATCTACTGCGACTGTTTTCACGCGTCTACTGCTTATTGGAAAACCTCCTATGACATGAAATCACTTTGTTTGGGAGATTAAACTAAATTCTGGTTTCGAACTTTGAACGCAAACTCGAGCTCGCAAAAGCATAGTTTTCTGAGGGAACTTAAATCGTCTAAGACGACAAAAGCCTAAAACTGATGACTCAATGGGACAGAGCGTTTGAACTTTGCCGTTCGTTCACCATTTAAGAGATCCGCCGTAAACCACTTGAAGGGAAATAAGCAGACCCTGATTTAGTCCACTGTTTTCAACGAAGATAGAGAGCTAGTGTCGTAATTCGAAAGCTCATAATTCAAACCACCCCAGGATTCAATTTCGGACGGACGAATAGTCAGATGTCATGGACGAATAGTCAGATACATTGAAAAATTACTTTAGACTAATATTTTCATACTTAAAAGTGCTTCAAGTCAAAATTTGCAATACTTAAGATTCCCCTTGGTCAATATTTTTTCTACCTTAAAAACTTCTACAGGGTTGATTTTTGAAAAAATAAAAAACAAGTTCTCAAAAAATACGTAAAATTTCCCCAGAATTGTATGAGGAACCAACAAAAAAATAAATAAATAAAAAGGTGAAGCTTGAATGTTAAATCTTTCAACCTATTTCTTTCTCTTCATGTTTCATTCCATAAACTTTTTCAAATTCCTATATCTCGAAGAATTTTGTTAAATGTCCAATTTCGACTCCCCCAGAAATTTTTCTGAAAATGATAGTTTCTCTTTTTAAAAAATTCCAGAATAAGATAAGAATCCCTTCACTAAAACAAGAAATTCCTATTCAAAATATTCCATCCCTCTTTCTACTTCAAATACTCTACTTGTAAATCTAAGGAACCATTGTTTTATATTCATTTATTTTTTCCTCTCACTTTAGAAGATATTTTCCCAAAATGTATGTACATATTACAATAGTAAAACATCTTACAACTGCTTGATGTTCAATTCACTACAAACTGTCTTAAGGAAATTCTTTCATTTTCTCATATCACGTTGACATGTTATTTTTCTTCCCATTCACTTCAAAGACTTGAGCTCAACTTAATGGAGTCCTTTGAAAAAAACTTTCATAGGAAAGCATAAATTTACTGAAAATGTAAGTTTTTCTTAAAGAAATCATAAGAATAAGAAATTTTTCACTGAAACAAGTTTCCCCTACTCAAAGCATTAAGTGGCTCTTTTCGCATCAAATTCTGTATTTCCTCATGCAAACTTTCTTCTTTTTCTACCTCATTTTGTCTTTCGTTTCTTGTTTTTCCCTATGTAACTTAAAACTTCTTTTCTTAATCTATTTTTCATAAAGTATCATTCTTTTGAGTTGATTTTTTCTCTCTTTTTTTAAATGTATTCATTTTCTATAAGTTCATATTGAGAAGGGTTTAAGTTTTGATTGAAAGATGTTTGCAAAGATCGTTTTCGGAAAAAGTTGAAAATAGATAAGGTTCGTTTCGGAAAAGTTCATTCTTTCCTAGGGTTAAAAATGGAACACTTCGTTTTTTCTTAGGGGCGGTTTTGATGAAACACGTTTCATCAAATGCAGGGAAATTCCCGTAGAATAACATGGGAAAACTGGCATGCATAAAAAGACTGTTTCGAAACGAGTAAAAATCTGCTGAAGATCGTTTTCGAAAAAGTTGAAAACAGATCAGGTAGAAAATAAAATGAAGTAGAAACAGTCACAGCAAGTTCCTGAAAGTTGAAAATACATGAGGTTGAAAATGGAATGTACTAGAAATGTCTAAGGAAAGAAATTTTTATGAAACACAGAATGTTTAGGTTTTTTTTTTGGACTACGGGATCTTCAGTGAGAGCGCTTCTTCTTTTCAACTCAAAGAATAAAGTGAGTCAGTTTGAAAAATGTCAAACTCCCCGAAATTAAGCCGTGTACTCTGGTTTCGGCTTAATACTGTAATGCATTGCTCTCAGACCAGTCGGAACTCCTCCCCGATTGGTCGCCTAATGGAAAACATCAGGCCCCTTTCAATTAACAATTCCCAAATATCCTTAAGAAAAGTCTAGCAAAAAAAAAAGCAGTAGTTCCCCATTAAAACAATTGCATTCATTCTGTAACTGTTTTAAACATTTCAAAAAAGAAATTTACATTCTCACTTTTACTTTCAAAATCTTGAAAGCTTAATATTTTGACTCATTTCAGTAAAAAAAAATAATTTCACTTAAAATTTTATTTTCGAGAGATTTATTGGACTTCGTTAAATTTTTGGGGGAATGGAAGGAGAAATGGGTAATCTTTCGCCCCTCCAATATTTTTCGTGGAATTTCTTTTTTATATAAAACTTATATTTTTTATGTTTTCGGGAATTCTGCCAATGCATTAGTTTTTAATCCTTATATTTTTCCTCTCTTCAATTTAAATCAATGACGTTTGGAACCGTTGACCCCTCCCATGAGAGCGAATTCCCACTCAAAGGAATGCGTAAGTGGAGATTTCCACCATGTGTTAAATTTCACCCAGGAAATAGTGGGCCAGGATGGTGAGATTTCGAAATCTGAAATTTCTCTGTGTGGAGAACAAAGAATTTCATAGTTCACTCGTTTTTCAAAAACAGCGTTAATTCCAAGAAGAATTCTTTGAAGGTTTGAGTGTCTGATTAAATTCTCACGCTTTCCGTATACCCCCATCGTTTTAGTGGAAATTCAGTCTTGAAGAATTTTTTTACGCTTATTATGTACTGTATGAAGAATTTTTTTAGTTTATCCTCTCAAGCAAGATGTGAAAAATTATAATGAAATCCTTTCGTTTATCTCTCGCTAAGAATTTGCCTTAAGATAAGCCCTGAGCTGAAGTTCGTTTTGTCTGATTAGAGTCTTATAGTGATTCATCAGCAACGAGTTCGTTGTAAGATGATCAGATAAGGAAATAGTCACCGTGATTCTAATGTTTTGGAGTGTCAAAGGCGCTGACTTATGTGCTGGTTACTGAATGCAAAGGAAACGTTGAGGGAATTTTAGTTCTGTTCTAAGTTTGAATAAAGTAAGACGTCTTCAAGTCTTTCAAATTCTGTTTCCATCAGCTCGCTAACGTTATTTTTTTTCCACATTTAATCATTGTGAAAGAAGCAGTATGAATCTTCCAAACGTTTCTATTTCTTACGCTAAGAAGCAGTTTGTCGTTTCCCCCAGGTGTTCAAATGCTTTGATTCCATCTGAAAATTGTGATGAGTTTTCATTAGTCTCCACTTGTGTTCTGGCGATTCAACCTGAGAAAAGCTGCCCCATTGGATTCAGGCTGAAATCAATTCCAGAACTTAATTTTCGTTTAGCAGGAAATCTTTTTATGACTGTGTCCGTATTTTCTTCTGTAATCAAAGTTCATGTTAGGGAATTCAAGTGGACTGGAGAATTGTTCACCCCTTCTATATGTGGGATTACGATGAGTTCAAGTTGCTTCTTGGACTTGAGGAGTCGTGTTTCTCAACTGGGAAAGACTGGAAAAACTCACAGCATTGGAAGTGAACTCTTTTTCTGAACTTTTCGAGACGGCGAATTCCATCGATTACAGGAACAGTTCTCTGATGCTAGCGGGATTTTTCACTTAACAACAGGAGTTGCATTAACCAGAAAGCAGTTTAAGAAACTCCAAATTATTTTGGATGGCGTGTGGGACAGCATCCAGGAATTGCTAATGGGTTCAGAATTCCATAAAATCGTACTCGGAGAATCCCGAAAGTTTCAAAATACATCGATTGAGGAGTGTGAACTTAGACACAATTTAATTAAATGTTTAAAAAGTTTAATCGGGGAAAGCATCCTGAAGGTATGTAGATGTCGCGAATGCATTTCTGAAGTACTTCCACCTATTCAGATGCATCCTCCATGCCTAACCACTGAGTGGAACAGGAAAGCGATTTCAAGTTTCGAGAACGCTGTGGCCGCGTTGAATCCTAAGGAAATAGCTGAAGCTTTTTGAACACATGTGGAAAAGTGAAGATTTCAGAATAGTTCCTCTCTACAATCAGAGGAAAAGAACTACTTGGAGAAATAATGATTTCGATTATATAAATTCAGAAATGAATGTAGTTTTTTTTAATGGGCAAGGTAGAAGATGAGTTTGTGAATATTTATTATTTATTGAAATATTAAGCATAAATAGTTTTTTTAGTTTTAAGGCATAAATTTAAAGAGTAATTAATTTTTTTTATTAAATTTTACGTGAAATTATTTTTTTTATTAAAATGAGTCAAAATATTAAGCTTTCAAGATTTTCAAAGTAAAAGTGAGAATGTCAATTTCTTTTTTGAAATGTTTAAAACAGTAACAGAATGAATGCAATCGTTTTAATGTGGAACTAGTGGTTTTTTTTGCTAGACTTTTCTTAAGGGTATTTGGGAATTGTTAATGGAAAAGGGCCTGGTGATTTCCATTAGGGTACCAATCGGGGCAGAATTCCGACTGGTCTGAGAGCAATCCTTTACAATATTGAGCCGAAACCAGAGTACACGGTTTAATTTTGGGGAGTTTGACATTTTTCAAACGGACTCGCTTTATTCTTTGAGTTGAAAAGAAGAAGCGCTCTCACTGAAGATCCCCTAGGCCAGAAAAAAAACCCTAAACATTCTGTGCTTCATAAAAATTTCTTTCCTTAGACATTTCTAGTACATTACATTTTCAAATTCATGTATTTTCAACTTTCAGGAACTTGCTGTGACTGTTTCTACTTCATTCCGTTTTCTACCTGATCTGTTTTCAACTTTTTCGAAAACGATTTTCAGATCATTTTTACTCGTTTCGAAACAGTCTTTCTATGCATGCCAGTTTTCCCATGTTATTCTACGGGAATTTCCCTGCATTTAATGAAACGTGTTTCATCAAAACCGCCCCTAAGAAAAAACGAAGTGTTCCATTTTTAACCCTAGGAAAGAATGAACTTTTCCGAAACGAACCTTATCTATTTTCAACTTTTTCCGAAAACGATCTTTGCAAACATCTTTCAATCAAAACTTAAACAATTCTCAATATGAACTTATAGAAAATAAATACATTTAAAAAAAAAGAGAGAAAAAATCAACTCAAAAGAATGATAATTTATGAAAAATAGATTAAGAAAAGAAGTTTTAAGTTACATAGGGAAAAACAAGAAACGAAAGACGAAATGAAGTAGAAAAAGAAGAAAGTTTGCATGAGGAAATACAGAATTTGATGCGAAAAGAGCCACTTAATGCTTTGAATAGGGGAAACTTGTTTCAGGGAAAAATTTCTTATTCTTATGATTTCTTTAAGAAAAACTTACATTTTCAGTAAATGTATGCTTTCCTATGAAAGTTTTTATTAAATGACTCCATTAAGTTGAGCTCAAGTCTTTGAAGTGAATGGGAAGAAAAATAACATGTCAATGTGATATGAGAAAATGAAAGAATTTCCTTAAGACAGTGTGAAGTGAATTGAACATCAAGCAGTTGTATGATGTTTTACTATTGTAATATGTACATATATTTTGGGAAAATATCTTCTAAATTTAGAGGAAAAAATATATGAATATAAAGAACAACAGTTCCTTAGATTTACAAATAGAGTATTTGAAGTAGAAAGAGGGATGTAATGCTTTGAATAAGAATTTCTTATTTCAGTGAAGGGATTCTTATTCTGGAATTTTTTAAAAAGAGAAACTATCATTTTCAGAAAAATTTCTGGGGAGTCGAACTTGAACATTTAACAAAAATCTTGGAGATATAGGAATTTGAAGTTTATGGAATGAAACATGAAGAGAAAGAAATGGGTTGAAAGATTTAGCTTTCATTTTTTTTTGGTTCCTCATACAATTCTGGGGAAATTTCACGCTTTTTTTGAGAACTCATGTTTTTCAAAAATCTACCCTTTAGAAGTTTTTAAGGTAGGAAAAATGTTGACCGAGGGGAATCTTAAGTAATGCAAATTTTGATTTGCAGCACTTTTAAGTATGAAAATATTTGTCTGAAGTAATTTTTCAATGTCCAATCATTGACATCTGACTATTCGTCTCTTCGAAATTGAATCCTGGGGAGGTTTGAATTATGAGCTTTTGAATTACGACACTACCTCTCTATCTTCGTTGGAAACAGTGGATTAAATCAGGGTCTGCTTATTTCCCTTCTAGTGGTTTACGGCGGATCTCTTAAATGGGGAATGAACGGCAAAGTTCAAACGCTCTGTCCCATTGAGTCATCAGTTTTAGATTTTTGTCATCTTAGACAATTTAAGTTCGCTCAGAAAACTATGCTTTTGCTAGCTTGAGTTTGCGTTCAAAGTTCAAAACCAGAATTTAGTTTAATCTCCCAAGCAAATTGATTTCATGTCATAGGAGGTTTTCCAACAAGCAGTAGACGCGTGAAAACAGTCGCAGTAGATAGTCAGTTTTCCGTAGAAAGAGGGGGATTCCAAAGTTAATTTCTCGGGGAAAGCTCACATACTGGAGAGAGCGTAAAAACACTATTCTTTCATATTTTAATGCAAAACTCGAGGAATTAGTATCTAACTATGAAAAGGAAGTAAGTTTTAAAGATTTAGGGGCATTTACACTAAATCCTACAATGACTATATTTGAAATAGGGAAGAATCTGCATTAGAGACTAAAATACATCTGAAGATTTTAGATACGATTTTGTTCAAAAGTAAAGTCGAATGGAAAAATAAGAGCAATTAAATCGATAGGAAAAGATTGATAGTTTGAATCAGAAAAAAAAACCTAAGCAAAAATAGAAGTTTCATAAAAGTAAACCAAAGTTTGAAGAATCATACAACAGTGAGCAGTAGGAAAAATACAATAAATAAAATAAGGGGAATACGATATTTTCACTATGGGAGCTTGGAACCAACTGCTTCTCTGATGAATTAGTAAAACCTGCAAAAATAATGTTTAGATGAAGTTAGTCGCTTTGCCTCCAGAATGAATGTTTTTTACGGACGAGACAGAAAAATATACAACCCAAAGAATACAAATTTTATCGTAAGAAAAAAGGTTTTAGACTGCATATCTTGACAATGAATGCTTTCCTCTCGGGGCAGTCCACGAAAAGTATAGCAAACTAGGAAAGAATAAAAAAAATACATATTTGACATACATGCAAGCTTTGAGGAATATTTTTAAGCAAGTTGGAAAATATGCTATATAAGGAAACAAAAATCTGATGATTTGTTTCACCTGAAATAATCGTTTGCTGAAATGAAATGAAAAAAAAAATAGTCTGAATAAAAGGACTCATAAGTTTGACCAAGTAAAAAAAATTAAAAAATCCTGACCTATTGAGAAGTTTAACGAAATTTCAAAGATAGAAGAAGAAAAATAGCGAAAATTGTGAAGCTATAATGATGTACGAAATAAACTAATAAACTATTGTTTCAGGAGAATTTTAACTGTGAAAGATCTGTAGAGTTCTTAAACATAGGAAAAAATTATGAGAAAATAATATTGCAGGGGCGAAAGACTCAGAATTAACATGACGTCATTTCACACAAAAAAATGTCAAAGTCCAATCATTACTGCGAACAGGAACGAAATCGTTTCTAAAGAAGCATTTCTTGTGAGAATCGATTTCAGAAGGTGAGAGAGGATATCTTGTTTTAGCATATACCAAACATGTATGAACTCCATTTTGTTGTAAATATGATAGTGAAAACGAAATGTCTCTCTCACAGACAAGCGTCGCGTGATCTTTACCTTCATTCATTCTTAGTTGGAACATAATGCATCTCTTCCGTTCTTATCTTACAATTAAAGCTAGAGGTGCCATGGATTCTGCTCGCTAAAAACTACTAATGGTTCAGACAATCTCAATCACTAGACAATCTCAATCACTAGACCGTATTTAATTTGATAGGAAGGATGCACTTTCATTCTCCGATTAAAAATAAAGAGAGAGGCGCCATCGCTTCTGTTCGCTAAAAGTGCAGCAAATATATATATATATATCTACCGTTGCTAACACTTAAAATATATTAAAAAACCAGAAAAAAAAGAAAAATTAATAAAGTTCCGCAGAATATCGCTAGAGTGAGTCCACCATTCATTCGTTACATCACACAATAACAGTGTCTATTAAATCTCGAGAACATAAAATTAATAAAGTTCCATTAAAGAAAATCTCCAAAAAAAAAAAAAAAAAAAAAAAAAAGTTCTGCAAAGTATCGGTAGGAACCAAAACCATCGTTGGGGAGGGGACGTTAATCCCCCCTACACACACACATCCTCATTCCCTGCTCCTCGGCTGCTGTACAGGTCAAACCCTTCAGCCGTAAGTAGGCTCCTGCTAGCTCCTTCAAAAAGAAGGAGGGCTCCTTGCGGCCGTAGCCTCCTTTCATACTACTCACGTGACTTTATTCACACTACAAAATTACTGAATTCAAAACAAAATGAAGGGGTCTTAAAAGACATTGCTTCAAACGCAGTTCTTTTTCTTGTTTTTTGTTTGTCTTCTTCCTGTACTTTCTAGAACTTCAGCTCAAGTTCCTTTCTAGAACTTTAGCTCAAGTTACTTTCTAGAACTTCAGCTCAAGTTCCCAATTGTGATCAAATCTTGCTTCCATCTCAGAAAGTTCCAGTCATATTCATTTTTTTTTGACTAAAACGTCTTGCTGCATTAAAATAAAAAAAAACAACATATTTTAAAGAAAAACTTAAATTCAGTTTTACACAATTAAAAAAACTTTAATTTAAAAAAAGTTTTTTTTTATTAGTATTTTATTTAAATTTAGGGAAACATATTTTTCTCTTCCTCTCAGAGCTTTTGTTACAATAGATTACATTCATATGCCATTTTAAAGAAGGGCAAGTAAAAAATAATTGCAAATATCCTACTAAATGATCAGTGATGCACTTTGATTTGTTAAATATCTTTCGACGGGGGTGGGGGTGGGAGGGTGGGGAGTGCCTCTAAGCAAGGGTGTCCTTGTGCCCAAAAAATCTCAAATTCATCACTTTCCGAGTGACCGCTCATATCCCGGCGAAAGGTGGGCTTACCCTTCACTAGGCCCGTTGCAGAATCGCGGCGATTTGCAACGGACGACGCAAATTTTATTTTGGCTCACAAAAACGACCTCTCCAGAACCCTATTAAATTCTCCCTTGCACACTCTCGATCGTGAATGCAAGTTTTCCGTCTTTCAAAACTATATCATTTTATTACATAAATACTTGTGTTTAAGATTGCGATTGGATAAAAATTTTCCGAAAACCGAAATTGGACGGAGCAAAGATTCCCCAAGTTACCGTAAATTGAAGACAAAAATTTTCGACAACGGGTGTCAAAGGCACTAAAAACTTCTCCGTAAGTCGTTTTTTTTTCTGTTGCTGTTTTTAGCTGTGTTTTCCCTTGAATATATTATTGTTTTGATATCGTTTAATTACGTAAATGCTTATATTTAAGAGTACTGAAAAAAATGGAGAACATTTTTCCCAAAATGAAAGTAGGACGGAACGAAGATTTCTCCCGGTATCGAAATTTTTTTCTTGCGAACTTCCTTCCGTCAGGTGTTGTTAAATATAGTTTTATTCCATAAATCGTCGTGTTTCAGCTTGAAAATGAAAGCAAAATTCTCAGTATGGTGGGCAGAGTGTTTTTGATCCTAGTTATTCCAATTGCTGTATGTACATAGGCTAAGATCTTTTTTATGTAGGACAAATATAAGGTGGTTAGTTTATTTATTTTCTTCTTAAATGCTACCCGCGTGAGTTTTTAATGTTTTTCAATTCAATTCAAATCATTTATTTTGCTGAGCAGAAACCAGTGTTACAAAAATATCAAATGAAAAAAGCACAGCAAGGAAGCAGGGGGAAAAGGCCAGCAAGGCCTGACTATGTCCCATGCTCCCCACACAAATTATACACTTAAGTCAGGAGTTAAAGTTACATACAAAACAGTGTCTAAAAAAATGATGTATGAAAAGATGATAAACATTACAGGTGATACCATTGAAAATCAATTTACATTGAGATATACAAGTCATAGTAATAATCACAGTCCTCCTTCACTGCAATCATCAATTTAAGGAGTCGCAAGTCATTATGTAGTTTTTCAATTTTTTTTAAAAAGGTTAAAGTTATTTAAAGAAGTCAGTTCCGTCGGTAATGAATTTCAGTAGTGTGGGCCAGTGTAATTTATACTCTGCTTCATGATCTCAGTCTTCGGATGAATGGGCCGAATATGTAATTTAGTACGTGTGTCATGTGAGTGTATCTGTGGTACAATTTGTACGATGTTAGTGTGTAAATTATTCTTAATTCGTTTGAACTTAATTTTCTCAATATTAAAGTTATATAGTTGGTTAATCGTAAGAATGTTGTATTTATTTGGAAAAACTCTTGTGTGATTATATAGTGATAGTGGTGTATTTCTATCAAATTTTAGGTCAATTAATTTTATACATTTGTTTTGCAGAATTTGAATTTCTTTAAAATTGTACTTAGTCGTCTGTCACCACGATGAGATAGCATAATTAATGTGAGTCTGAAACATGGTATAATATAATTGAATTAGTGTTTTATAGGTAAGGTTTGTGAAAACCGTACTGATAACGCCAATGTTTTTAGAGAGTTTGAGAAGAAGAGTGTTCACATGTTGGTTCCACCTAAGGTCCTTATTTAAAGTAATCCCCAAATAAGGTAAGGAAAACATCTAAAAGTTATCTTGCCGACATACCACCGCAGATTTATTGTGGCAGCATGGTGTCTGTCGCAGCCTGATCAGAAACTTTCCGCTATGGGGTTACAGCTAGGTATCCCATGCTTTCTGTCCACTCAGTGTATACATGACGGCTAAGACCTAAAAAGAACCATGCTGACTCAGTATGACTCTTCGGTCTCTCTTTTATTTAAATTTAACAACATTTATTTTCCCTCGAATGACAGGAATAGTCACTTTAATGACCAATAATAATAGTTACTGCTGAATAGGTAACGTCACGGTTGAACAAACATAATTGCCGCCGAGTAAAGGTTCTGAGCTTTCCACTCGCTGTTCTCCTTCATAATTGTAACTTAGCAGTGTGAAACACGTATTACGAAGGTAAAGGGTTATTATTCTCCACGAAAAAAAAGGTGAATACGGGGAAATTTTATATATATATATATTTGCGCGATGAATGCAATCCAAGATATGATGTCTGAAAACGCTAATATTACTGATAACGCAACATTCCAGCTTATAACAAACTTAACAGAGAATAGCAATTGCTGCGATGAGCAAGAATCTCTAGAACGAGTTTTGAAAGTGAAGCCAATTATGGATATTTTCCTCTTGGTTGCTGTGATTCTGATAATGATATGCATGGGGTTTGAAATAAAGAAAGAGGAGGTAAAACTTTTTTCCCCAGGTTATTACTATTATTACGAAATATTGCTTTTGTTAATATGCATTTCATTGCTTATACGAATGCTATAGCATTATAGTTTTTAAAATTTAAGAAACAGCCATTACACGTGAAAGAGCTGTACAGAAGACAAATTTGCAAAACCTATCGATGTCGATGGAAAAAAATTTAAATTTCAACCCATTAACCAAATTATGCGGTAATAAAAAGCCTTTTGAAAATACAGGAATTTTATTGCATTGTTTTTATCATGGAAGTCAAAACCAATGGCCCATGGAATCATGATATATTCGTTGAACGTGTGTAACGTATACCTCTATTTAACCTTCCTTTTGAGTTTGTTTTCTTATGTAAAGTTAGTTACTCCTCGTTAAAGACCTTCTTCCTGAACGGTACATTACTTCCCTAAACAGCTAGCACTTTTTGGCCACGCTGATATAGTGAGTCATAAGAAAATAAATAGCTTACGTCGACTATGGCAGTAGTGGAGTAACGGTCAGACGAAAAGCTTGTTGTAACTATACAGTAGAAAGCTCTGTGTTTATAGATGGAATTGCTACAACGAGTTTTTTGATGAATTACAACCTGAGGATACTCAACTAACGCGTATTGCTCATAAAACTTCCTGTGCGTAACCACTTAATTAACAATAAACAACCAGTTGATGTTACGTACGTCCTGCTGATTCTTTTCACTCTGGCTGTTTGGTTCAACTTCATTATTTCTAGTGTGATATATATGTTCAATAAGTTTAGTTAAAGACATTATTTAATTCAATTCCAACTTCGATCAAAAACTATTCGAAGAGATAAAAATACCACACGTGTGGAACAACTCGATAGTAGTTTGCTATCCCTTGATTTTAATGGTTGAAAGCTGAAAAGTTGAAATTGTCTGGTAAGAATTTCCCAGGTAAAATTTCCGAAAATTCGCTGCAGCTTGAATTGTTGATTTGACAAAACGTTTATTGCGGCATTTCGCCAACTGGGTGAAAAAAAAGACGTGGAGTGAATACGTTTCATAAAGTCGATGGAAAATACACTGAAATACCAACTAAATAGGCACTCGGGGCAAGCTTAACCTGGCAATGGAAGGAAGGCTGCAGAGTGTATACCTACATACATACATATCACTAAGCTGTTCTCTGAGATTCAGAGGTTAGCTCCAAAAAGAAGTACAAACTTCCAGATATTTTTACTTATTGTTGCCGTATCAAACTTCTCTATTTACAGCGATCTTGACATACAACTCGTGCTTCACTGATATCTATTACACGCCGTACACAAGATCTGTTATACTTCATACTCATAATCTTTTTCTCATGCAGACACTTCTGAATCTGATCCACCCATGTCTTCCTTGGCCTTCTTCTGCCTTTCCTTCCTGCCACTTGGGCTAAAAAGATTTTCTTAGTAAGCATTTCATCACTCATTCTTTCAACATGGCCAAACCACCGAAGCATATTGGTCTCCACCTTGCTGACAACATTTTGCTTCACATCACACAACTGCAATACATCTTCATTCCTCACACAATCTGATCGTGTCTTGCCACAAACCTCACGTATGTAACGCATTTCTCCAGCACACAAACGACTCCTATGTTTCTTCTGCAGTACCCAAGTTTCACTGCCATACGTCAGAGTAGGAACAATTACAGTTTCATACACAGCCATGTGGGACTCTCTAGAGAACCCATCATTCCAGTGAAAACCTCCCATAGCAGCTATGACTTTCAAAGAAGAATTCACTCGTCTACTGATTTTACCATCCAATTTGTTCTCTCTGTCAAACATGCTTCCTAAATACACGAACTCACTCACCTGGCCAATCACAGTGCCATTTATACTTACATTACATTCAGTGCTATCCGTTTCTCTCTCAAACACCGTAACTTTGGTTTTTACCTTATTCATACTGTTTGAATTTTATGCAAACTTCGTGCATCCGAGACAACATACTCTGCAAATCACTTTTGCTCCCCGCCAACAGGACAGTGTCATCAGTATACAGCAATCTGCAAACACGGATATCACCAAGACATAAACCACTATTATTTATTTTGGCATCACGCATGCATGCGTCCATAAATATATTAAACAGCCACAACCTTGTCTAACTCCTGCACCAATAGAAAACCATTTTGATAAAACACCATTCACTCGTACACAAGCTCTACTACCCGCATACATGGCTTTTACACCATTAAGTAAATTTCCAGTAACACCATATTCATTCAATGCCTTCCACAAAAGTGTCCTATTCACTCGGTCGTAAGCTTTCTCTAAATCTATGAAGGAAGTAAAAACTTTCTTCCCAACAGCCAGATACCTTTCAATCATCGTGCGTAATGCAAAAACTGGTTAGTGCAGCCTTTACCAGGCATAAAACCACTCTGAACATCCCACACTTTCTCTGATGTGAGACCCTGTACTTTTTCAATAACAACCTTACCAAACACTTTCCCTGGCACACTCAGTAGGCTAATACCACCCACGATAGTTCGTGCAGTCAGCCTGGTCCCCTTTTCTCTTATACAGGGGAACAATAATAGCATCCTTCCAATCCCGAGGGACCATTCCTAACTCCCAGCACAACTGGCAAATTTCAGTTAACCAGTCAATTATAGAGTCACCACCATATTTCACCATCTCTGCAGTTATGCCATCAACTCCCGGAGCCTTACCATTCTGAAGATATTTTAGAGCTTTACACACTTCTTCTGTTGAGATCCCTCCTGTGCTTTCATCCCTCATTGTGACATCATCGGCGTATGTCTCAGAATCGTCTTTGCTTTCCTCATCTAATAACTCACAGAAGTATTCACCCCATCTGTCACTTAACTCACTGGGCTCCCATATAATTTCCCCGATCTCATTCTTCACACAACTTACAACTTTGTTTCCCCTATTTTTCCTGGGTCTCGTGTATTTCCAGAAGGACTTTCTATCTTTGTAAAAAGCCAGTTCATGCCTTTCCACTTTCTCCTTCCTATCTTTTGCCTTACTGTGGCGAAACAGCTCAGCAGCTTCACGCTTCTTACAGCGATATTCATCCACAGAGACTCTACCTTGCAATATCCACAAATAGGCTTCCTTCTTTCTCTTTACAGCCTCTTCAATCTCACTATTCCACCAAGCATCACTTCTATTGTTACCCACTAGTGTGGTGCCACAGACCTCTTCAGCAGCAGTGACAACACACTTCTTAAAACATTCCCACTTCTTTTCTACATCCCTCTCACCAGACTTCAGATCCTTCAGTCGTTCTCTGAGTAAGTCAAAATAACGCTGATGATCTTCAAGGAGCCTATCAACCTTTATTCTTTCTATCCTGGGTCTCTTCCTATTACTTTTCCTCCAACTATCATTAAGTTTCACTCTTGACACTACCAAATAATGATAAGAACCAACATCCGCACCTCTCATCACACGGGTTTCAACAACTAAGTGTTTCAAACGCTGATCGTAGACAACAAAATCTATCACACTCTATTGACCAAGAGTACGATTTTCCCAAGTATATGTGTGGATATACTTGTGGTTGAAAAATGCATTAGATACACACAAACCATTCTCAATGCAGAGTTCAATTAATCTTTCACCATTATCATTCACACAAGGATCGTTAAACTTACCCAGAACATTGTCAGAAATTGCATTCTGCACACCTACTCTAGCATTGAAATCTCCTGCTATTATAACTTTTTTTTTAGCACCAAACTGGTTCAAAGCAGCTTTTAGCTCATTCCAGAACTCTTCTTTCTTATCAGAAGGTTCCGAGTCACAAGGAGCATACACTACAACAATTACAATTCTCTGAAGTTTCACTTTCAAACTAATCCAGAGAATTCTCTCACTTACGCAACTATAGTGAATCAAGTTGTTCTTCATCTTTTCACTTAAAATCACACCTACACCAGCCTGTCCTCTCATATTATCCAGTACTCCAGACCACACACTCACCGTGCCATTCACTTCTTCTACCCCAATTTCCTTCTTTTTGGTTTCACTTACACACAGCACATCCAGTCTATACTTATTCATCTCCTCAATCATCTCACTCATCTTGCCATTTATACCTCTAGTATTCCATACACCAATCTTACATTCACTCAGCCGAGATCTCTTTCTCAAACGCCGTTTAGAAATTTCAGGTCGATTCCGTGGTGGACCGTCCTTCTCAAGTGTGGTAGGCCCACCATATCCCATACTTGAGTCATTCTTAATATTTCTTTTTGTCTTTTTAATCATTACATCAGTGTGGGGGATTTGCCCACAGCTGAGGGTTCCAGTTGGTCATTCAGCCTAAGAATTCTGGAACAAAACCCAGTGAGTTGGAGTCTTTTCGCCAATGTCCCACAGAACTAGCTGGCACCTCTCCAAGATTCACAAAGGCCCTAGTTGCTGTTGTGTGTGCCATTGTTACCACGTAGCGCCCTGAGGAGGCAAACCCATCCTCCACTGCATAAAATAGTTCCGGTCTAAAACCACCTCATACTCCAGCTTCAACTGGAACTTAAAAAGTACACAGATGTTCAATACGTTGTGTGTATATGCATTAAAAAAAATTCAGATCTCAGTTTCAGCGGCGTTTCTAAAAATTACAGATATTCGCGTTTTCGTGACGTCACTGATGATTCTCTGTCACAGCATTTTTGTTTGGGTCTGAGTTAAGCTGTCAACCCAGGGGATATTTATTTCTGTGGGGGTGTGGGGGTCATTAGCGGAAGGATGAGGGCGAGAAAAGTGTTTTCGAGGGTATTTCGCGTTTCTCCTTCTTGATGTTGTTTTAAAACACTCTTCTGTCTTTTCAGGTTTTTCCAATGGCATCTGGCCGGTGGCGCAGTGGTCTAAGCGATGGCCTCTGATCATTTGTCCGAAAGGGGTCCGGGTTCGAATCCCGGTGAGGCATGGATGTTGTGTTTGTCTTATGGCACTGGCTCTCTCCCTTCCCTGGAACCAGTGACCCTAAATTAGGGACGGGCGACTGCTTATAGCCCATTGAGTTGCTCACGGTGGTCGTTAAACCTTCAATCAAAAAAAAAAAAATGGCATCTGCCGTGTGTAAATGCATACTTTGTTGCCATGCAAATGAAAACTGTTTCTGCTGATGAAAGCCCCTGAGCGGAGTGTTTCTGTGACGTTATCCCCTTCAAAGCATTCTGGCCTCCCCGGTGGCGAAGTGGTTTAAGCGATGGATTCTGATCATTCGTTCTGGAGGGATCCGGGTTCGAATCCTGTGAGTCATGGATGTTGTGTTTGTCTTACGGCACTGGCTCTCTTCCTTCCCTGGAACCAGTGGCCCTAAATTAGGGACGGAGACTGCTTATATAGCCCATTGAGTTGCTCACGGTGGTCGTTAAACCTCCAATCAAAAAAAAAAAAAAAAAAAATAAACCGTACCAGTGACGGAGTTCAGATACGGCGTGGCATTCATATGTACTTCGATGGCTATCAGACGGACTTACACTGAGTGGCCAAATTATAATGACCACCAACCATTTTATGCAAAGTAGCTATCCCGCAGATGCGGCTGATGCTAGATGGCTGAATCGGTATAAAAAGGGAACGATGAAGGCATGCAGAGACTGATGAAGTGCATTGCGTCAGAAATAATGGGTAAAAGACTCAATGTGACGGACTTTGAACGTGAAATGAGAGTGGGTGCACGAAGCATTGGTTCAAACATTAGCAAAAAAGCTGCACCTGTGAAATGTTTGAAATCAGCAGTTGTTAAAGTCTACAGAGAGTGGGTCACCAACCAAAAAGCCAGGTCTAACCACAAGGCGTGTGATCGTCAACGGCTGTTGAATGTTCAAGCTGCGCGGAGAGTAGGCAGACTTGTTCAATCCAACAGATTTGTAAAATTTGTAAACCCTTCTTCTTTAGATTACAAATAATCTGAATCAGGGCCCTAGTCCAATAGCCTCTTAAATTACTATTCGCCGCGCATTACATCGTACGGGTTACAGAAGCAGACGGCCTGTCCGCAAGCCAGTTCGCTCAGGAGCACAAGAATTAGTAGCAAATGAGAGGAAAAGGGAAATGTGGTACGACGAATCATATTTTCAACTACACCATGCAAAAGGAAGGATGAGAATATGGAGACAGCACCACGAAACTATGGACCCCATCTTTCATCGTCATTAACCTTCAAACTGGCGGAGGCAACCTTATGGTCTTGGGCACATTTTCGTGGGAGCGTTTGTGCCTTTTGGATCGTGTGCAACAACGTCTGACCACCCAAATGTGTTTAAATATCGTTACCGACCAAGTCTACCCAGTTATGTTGATGATGTGTCCCAATGGAAATTGATTGATATTTCCAGCAAGACAACGCTCCATGTCATACCCAAAAAACGAATCATCGTATTAAATCCTTTTGTTTTTGTAGCGTAATAAGCACAAGGATTCATCAAGTTTCACACTCCACTGGGAGGCTTTTTCAAGGCGATGGTAGACATAAAAATGCAGGGAATTAGAACACGTAAGGAACAAAGATATTTTTTGAAAATAACGTATGGGTGACACCACGGGAAAACAGTCGAAATCCTCTCCACCAAAGTACCATGCGATGATATGATCTCTACTGAACTTCCAATGGTTTGGAATGCATTATTAAAAGATGGGAACACGTCGCGGCTCGCCGTATAATTACGTGCTAAAAATTCATGTAATATGCTCCACTGGGAGGCTTGAAAAATCCTCCCAGTAGAGTGCGAAAGCTTGGCGAATCTTTGTGCGCCTCCCCAGTGGCGCAGTGGTCTAAGCAGTGGCTTCTGATCATTCGTCCGAGATGGGTCCGGGTTTGAATCCACATGGATGTTGTGTGTTTGTCTTACGTCTCTGGCTCTCTACCTTCCCTGGAACCAGTGGCCCTAAATAATTAGGGACGGGTGACTGCTTATAGCCCACTGAGTTGCTCACGGTGGTTGCTAAACCTCCAAACAAACAACAACAACAACAAAAAGAATCTTCGTGCTTATTACGCCACAAAAATAAACGGATTTAATACGCTAATGCATTTTTGAGCATTCACTGCCTGGTGTAATTAGAAAAAACGTTACTCCATGTCATGGTGCCCACATTGTACGTGCATGGTTTGAGCAGCATCACGGAGACTTTTCCCTGCTTCAATCACCGAATTTCAATCCAGCGGAGTATTTGTGGAACGAAATCTTCAAGAGGCCTCAGGCAGATGAATCGGCTATCATCAAATCTTCAAAAGATGGAGAGAGCAATTCATCTCTTGAAGATTTGATGGTAGTCATCAAATCTTCAAGAGATGAATACTATCAGTCATCCAGCGGGATATAGACAGCTCAGGCAGATGAATTTATCAGAAATATATAATACTATCAGTCATCCAGCCGGATATAGACAGCTCAGGCAGATGAATCGGCTATCATCAAATCTTAAAGAGCTGGGGAGTGCAATTCATCGCATTTTGGGCTAATATACCCCAACCACTTACCGACATTTAATAGGATGCACACCAAGAAGAATTCATGTAGTATTAAGGGCAAAAAGTGGCCCAACAACGTACAAACTAGGTGGTCATAATAATTTGGCCACTCAATGTATGCGTGCTAGGAAAACATTTCCCACACCAGAACACTGCCACCAAAGGCCTGTATTGTTGGCATAGAGATGACTCCATGGCCACATGCTGCTTGCACCAAATTTGGATCGAGCCACACACATGATGCAGAAGGTAACTTGAATTGTCTGTAGAAGAAACCTTTTCTCAGTCCTCAGGGTCTTGCTATGATCGTGCGCGATAAAGCTCTGGAGAACGGCCGTTTGGGAGATGCTCGAAATAGTACGTCTCAGGCCAACTATCATACCACTTTGAAAGTCGCTCGTATCACTCCTTTTCCCCATTGCCACCCTCAATCGAACACTAACTGATGCTCGACTAGTTGATCTGCCTGATTTTAAACTGCACGTAAGACGATCACGTGACGCCTTACGTGTCGGAGAGAACCATTTATGTGACCAGGGCAGGTGTACTTAATAAAATGGCATGTCAGTGTATATTTATGTAAACTTTTTTTATTAAATTGCATAAGAACTATCAAGGCATCAACCTGCCAAGTATGCCAGGGAAAGTGTTTGGAAAGACCATTACGGAAGAGGTGCGAACGAGGCTTATATATATATATATATATATATATATATATATATATGTATACAGTCGACTCCGCTTATAGTGAACCTCTGCGAACTTGTATATTTCGTTCACTATATCCGAGGTTCACTAAAACCAAAGCGTCTTCCCTTAACTTGAATTGAGTGGAATCGTGAGCAAGAAAATAAAATATGTACATATGTATCTAAAAAATAAGATTTTTATGTATGTTGTGTATATTCTTTATATTAAGTAAACAAAATTAATTTTACATTACCTTAATTAACACAAAAATAGTCTGTTATGTGCCGCTGCTTGCTGCAAACATATTAATAAAATTTTCTCTATGTCCTTTTCTAGAGTCTGTGCTTTTGCTACATTCGATTCTATATTTTCCATACATTCTAGGAACTTTAGCACAGTCCTGACACATTCCAATGCCTCTTTCACTGTTGGAACACGTTCTTTATTATCGTCCTCGTCATCTTCAGCCTCGTTTTCTTCCGTGCTGGAACCGCCTTTCACAGCCTCGGCAATAGCTTCATCCGACGGGATTTCATTCGTTTTAACTTCAAAGTCAGGTTCGATGAAATCTTCAGCTTCAGTGGAATTCACACCGATATGTTGAATCTGGTCCAAGAGAGACACACCCTCCTCCTCTTCCAATGCCACACGTCCAGTAGCGAAACCAGACCTCCGGAAACAATGCTGTATAGTGATAGTTGACACATTCCTCCACGCTTTGCTTACAAAACATACAGCATTCAGAACATTTATTCATGTGTTCTGCTTTAATTCCAAGGCTTGGAATAAATGAAGCGTTACTTCCCTTCTGTAATAAGTTTTAAAGCTGCGAATCACACCTTGATCCATGGGTTGGAGGACTGACGTGGTGTTGGGCAGGTAGGAACACCACCTTGATGTTGTTGAGGTTTTTAATCCCACCCTTGTCCTTCAATGCACTTAATGAGTAGTAGGCCTTCAATATTGATCTCAACATATTCTTTAAAATTTTTACAAGAAGGTTTGTTTTGAAATAAGTTACAATTTCATGTTACAAGTAAATTTGCTTCTTTGAAGTTTTATTTTTTAGGTTCACTATAACGGAAGTTGAGGGTTCACTATAAACGAAAATTTGAATGTACATTTCCGATGTTGTGGGTCGGGAACTATGATTTAGGTTCACTATGGCCGAATAAAAAAGTTATGGTTGTAAGGAAGTAACTGTTAGTCCTGAATGTGAGATCAGTCTTCCGTCCCCCGCTCTCGGAACCAAGGGCTCCAAATTAAGAACCCTACTTAGAGTTGCTGTGTTAGATCTCCTGAATATCTGAAATATCTTACATGTGCCATTTCTTTCTTGGTCTGCACGCTCCTCAGATTTATCGCCCATTCAACATGTCTGGGAATGGGCGATAAATCTGGGGAGCAACAAGTCGGATCACGCTGGCATCTATTGAACATGACCTATGTATCCCAGTAGATGAAGCATGGCAGGGCATCACACAAACAGCCATTCAGAACTTCTTCAATTCAATGCCACGCGAAGTACACGATGTTATCGCCGCTCGTGGCTGCTATACTCATTGTTGATTGCTGTTTTTTCCTCTGCACCTACAGCACTGTACTTCAGATCGTCCATCTGTGCTGTAAGTAATCTGTCATATACACTGGCGTGCAAAAATTAAGGACGAGACGGTTTTTCGAATGTAACGTCGTGCAGAAGTTCTCCACATCGACTCAAAACATACAATAAGATCCCCAAGATGTAAGAATATGGGACAAGTGAGCAAAACCGTCCAAACAAGGAATCCAAAGGATACAAAGGCACTTTATTGAACATCAAACAAAGATCTTCGCTCTTTCCACGTTTATAAGTGAGTCACGGAAAAATTCTCATTGGCCTCCACCGGGAGTCGAACCCAGGGTCTTCCAGTTACGCGTCGGATATGCTTCCGCTACACCACAGCGGCCTCGAATTTCTCCAGACTCACACGCTAACAGCCAAGCCAAGTTGGCAGGTTGCTTGGAGCCCCGCACAATGCTGGGGATTCACCAAAGATGGTAAGCAGCAACTGAAGAAATAATTAGAAGGCGAATGAATGATTAATACAGACATTTAACGTGGCTAGGAACATCATTCGCCTTCTAATTATTTCTTCAGTTGCTGCTTACCATCTTTGGTGAATCCCCAGCATTGTGCGGGGCTCCAAGCAACCTGCCAACTTGGCTTGGCTGTTAGCGTGTGAGTCTGGAGAAATTTGAGGCCGCTGTGGTGTAGCGGAAGCATATCCGGCGCGTAACTGGAAGACCTCGGGTTCGACTCCCGGTGGAGGCCAATGAGAATTTTTCCGTGACTCACTTATAAACGTAGAAAGAGCGAAGATCTTTGTTTGATGTTCCTAGTCCACGTTAAATGTCTGTATTAATCACTTTATTGAAAAGGTAGCTTCGAGCACAACTGGACAGAAGACAGAAACGTCCATGTGACAGGTGCCTGCCAAGAAAAATCCAGTCTTTAGTAGGGGATATGATCACCCCTGACTGCGTTGCAGGATTTAAAACGTCTGTCCATGCTGAGGACGAGGTTGTCAAGGAGCTGTTGAGGCATCGCGGCCCATTCCTCTTGTAGTGCTAATCGCAGCTGCGGAATCGTTGCTGGCGTCTGGTGACGTGCTGCCAAGCGTCTCCCGAGAGGGTTCCACACGTGTTCGATTGGATTTAGGTCCGGGGACCTTGCGGACACAATCCATGCGTTGAATATCTTCATTCTCCAACAGCTGTGCGACAGCCACTGTACGATGAGGTGTAGCGTTGTCGTCCATGAAGAAGAACTCAGGACCCACAGCACCTCTAAACAGACGCACGTGAGGCAGGAGAACCTCGGTACAATAGCGGACACCAGTGACTGAACCTTCTTGGAAGATGTGGGGGTCTGTATGGCTACCAAGCATAATACCGCCCCAAACGAGAACTCCGCCACCTCCAAACCGGTCCCTTTCGATGATGTTGGAGGTGTGATAGTGTGTTCCCTGCTCTCTCCAGATGTGTATACGTCCAGAATCGCTCGTCAGACTAAATGGGCTCTCATCCGTAAAGAGAACTCGACCCCATTGCTGATGTGTCCAGTTCTTGTGTTCCTGGCACCACAGAAACCGCCGTTTCCGATGAGCAGGCGTTAATGGCACAAACCGTACTGGTCGTCGTGCAAATAGACCACCTTTGTGCAGCCGCCTGGTCACGGTAAAACGCGATTACGGTCGTCCAGTTGTCTGTTGCATGTGCCTTGCGATTTCTCTCTCTGTCTGCCGTCTGTCTCTTCTCGCCTGTAGGACAATATACCGGTCGTCCGCCGCCGTGGTTGCTCGTGTACGACCACTGCTGAACTCTCGGACAGCTGTTTCTGTCGTTTGAAATGCTCTCCAAGCTCGTGAAACGATGCTGTGAGCGATCCCGAACTCCTCGGCCACACTAGTCACACTTCCACCTTCTTCCAACTTCCCAATGATGCGACCTCTGGTAAAGTCGTCATCCAGATGTCGTCTACTGGATTGCCTGTTGTCCATATCACACGGTGGCAGCAACTCCACTTCGTTCAAACCGATGTACACCGTGCAATAGCTTTCACCGAATTGCTGAGCGTACACCTCCCGTGTGCTTTATACCCTTCCGACACCCCCCTACGTCATGCTGCATATATGCGCATGGCTACCATACCGGACCCTAGTCTTTCTCCCGAGTGGTCTTTCGGTCCGTTCTGCGTAGTCATTCCGCTGTTATGCTAATTTCTCCTCTTCGTCCTTAATTTTTGCACACCGGTGTAAATTCCGCTTCGTTATCTATTGTTTATCTGGAAGTTACAATTTCTAAAAACAGGAGTGTATGTAACACACGTTTTTAGTTTATAAATATGCCTTTGCCGCAACGGCAAAACACTTTTTTTCTTCTTCACATTGTAAATTTTTTTGGCGTGATGAAAAACCACCGATGTAATGTCTAAAATCAGCACCACAAAAAGAGTTAAAATCCCCATTGTATTTCAGTCATCAGAAAATTAAAAAAAAAGCGCAGTTTGGTGTAATTCTTGAAAAATCGTGTGCTTGTGGGCAAAGTGAAATAACGAAGGTAAAATAATTGCGTTTGCATTGCATTTAAAGTGTTCTGGTTTAACAGCCTACTATTTCATCCAGGTAAGATTGTACGGGATTTATCAATTTTTCAGCTCCTACAACATATAAGGAAGCCTATAGGCATAGGGATAGGAATGTTCTGCCAGTTCGTCGTCATGCCTCTGTCTGCTTTCATCCTCCTCAAATGCGTTCCTGTCAGTGGGATACATGCAACCGGTGTCCTCCTCATGTCCTGCTGTCCAGGAGGAGTCATGTCTAATATTTTTGCCTACTTCTGTGATGGGGATCTTTCCCTCAGGTAAGATTTTTCAAGAACTATTTAAATGCATGAAGGCGTGCGCACTGCTTTACCATTAACACCCTAACACACTTCTGCTGATAGTGAGTTCGGTCCTACAAAAGCAGCACGTCACAGACCCAACTATAAAAATGCTCGTAGGGCTAACAACACGACTGTGAATGAAAAATGCTCCGATCGAAGGAGTTAACTGATTCCCAGCGCAGATTCATAATGAGGAACCACATAAGCAACCGCACATGACATTTCAGCGCCATCGAAAATCCCTAGGTTGCCGGTTGGTCACGTGCTATATAAATGGACGGACTGGGCTGAATCTGCCAAAGAACCACACTGTAAACCTCGAAGCTAATAAAACGTGACAGTAAAGTTCTGCAAAGAACTATCCATTCAGAACACAAACCAACATTATCTCAAATCCAGTAAATCCTATATGAATCTATTGGGACTGATGTTAGCACCAATACAGAGCACAGTACGCTGTAAGACATGGATTACCGCGGTCGGGAAGCAATCCACAAGTCGCTAATCACTTCGACTAATTTCATGCGCCAATTAGCGTGGGGTAAGGAACGCAGATCTTGTACTATGGATCAATGGAAACCTGTGCTTTAGACTGACGAGTCACAGTACACAGTTTACCAGTCTGAAGAAACTGGGTGTGAAGGATGCCGGGAAAAAGGTGCCTTTGCGAGGTATCGTACCGACAGTGAAGTTTGATAGAGGCCGCGTGATAAAGTGGAACGGTTTTTCGTGGTTCGGCTTAGGCCTGTTAGTTGTTTTGGACAAAAATATAAAAAAAAATGCTGAACTCTGTCTGGAGACCTTGTACTGTAGACAAACGGAAACCTGTGCTTTGGACATCCTACTGTGTACTGTAACTCATCAGTCACAGTACACAGTATGATGGGAGTAAAACACCGAAATGTTTTTGATCGAATTGCTATAACACGGGAAAGTTGCCCCTCGTATAGCTAAAGGTAATGTAAAAAAATTATATCAAACAATATCTTCCGTTTCAACATGACGATCGAAATTATAGAAATTTCAAAATTTTTTGCAATTTTGCTTATTTTTTCAAAGTACAAATAAATTACAATCGAATTTTTATAGTGCGGAAAAGTTGCCTCCAATACAGCTAAATATAATGTAAAAAAGGTTTTTGAATTTAGACAAAATTTTGCTTTCGCGCATGACGAACCAAATTATAGAAATTCCACAAATTTAGACAATTTTTCAGTTTCAATTTTACTTCTTTTATTCCTTTTCCTTTTTGGGGAATCACTTTGAAGGCAGTCTTATGTAAGAATTCAGGCATGATGGATCTTGATAAAAATATCGCACGGATGTACTCTTCTCTGGCCTGAGAATCATAAACCTTGCTTGAATCTTAGTCTGTCCACTAGAAGAAAACTCGAGCTTGAAGTAGCATAAGACTGCCTTCAAAGTGACATATAGTGGAGCTTACGTTCTTTTCTTCGTTTCCTCTTTTTAATCTTTCGGTTTCCTGGGTCCAATCCTTCCTATCTCATCCTGTCTTTGGAGATATAGGAACTTCAGCTCAATCGGGATCTTTTACGATTTCTTACAGGTGCATGTGCTTGCTATTGGGGAAATACAAGAATCACGTTTTTTGTTACGAGCGCAAACCAGGGTCATAGAACACTTGCATACAGCAACATCAAAAAGTGCTTTAGATTCCTTTTTAAAATTGCCAAGCTTGTTTTAAAAATTTCGTTTGTTTTTGTCCTGGTTGTAACATTTCTTCAGTTTGTAAAATTTCTTAATAAGCTGCACTAATCTACATTCAGATACTGCAGGGATGCATGCTTTATCAATACAGATTTGATTTGCCACTGCAACAGATGGAAAGTTAACGTTCTCATTGTTACATTCCAATGACAGCTTGTATCTTTCTTCAAAACGGCACCGCATTGCACCCTCACGTGTAGGAAGTTTATTTGGAACACGATCTCTTGGATGACCAAATAAAGCCCGAATAAATGTTTGTCTCGTTATATGTTTATGTGCAACTTCCATAGTTGTAAGCTAGGCTGATGACTTTACCTGCACCGTCTAATTAACGTTCTCATTGTTACATTCCAATGACAGCTTGTATCTTTCTTCAAAACGGCACCGCATTGCACCCTCACGTGTAGGAAGTTTATTTGGAACACGATCTCTTGGATGACCAAATAAAGCCCGAATAAATGTTTGTCTCGTTATATGTTTATGTGCAACTTCCATAATTGTAAGCTAGGCTGATGATTTTACCTGCACCGTCTAATTGCAGAAAACAAACAATTAAACTGTGATATCACAAGGTAAAGATAAGTACTTATTTAAGTAGAGCCACTGGACTAAATTCAAACTCTGATCCGCACTGGTTGCGAGCTAGTTCGTGACTGGCCGAAGGAACGGCGGGTTTGCCAAGATCGACACATGTCTCAGTAGCACATGGTGTGTTTGCCAAAGTCAAGGTCGACGGATCTCAGCTGCAAGTGGATGGAAGGAGAATAATTTGGTAACTAGAACGAAATGTCTACGAACGTGTAAATTCGTGGAATTTCATATAATTGTGATCGTCATGCGTAAAAGGAAAATGTTGTCTTAATCCAAAAATACCTTTTTTTACATTATTTTTAGCTATACCATGGACAACGTTTCCGCACTATAGCGATTCGATCAAGAACTTTGTGGTATTTTCGACCAATCCTAGCACACCGTCTACTAGTCTGATGGTCGTTGTTAGGTGCGGCGGATACCGGGGGAAAAGGTACCTTTGGGAGATATCGTACCGACAATGAAGTTTGGTGGAGGCAGCGTGATCATGTGGAGCAATGTTTCGTGGTTGGACTTGGGACAAAGTCGTTTTGTACAAAGCCATGAATGCTGAACTCTATCTGATCGTCCTGGATAACGACGCGCTAGAAACGTGGTGGCAGTATATCAAGGAAGGCTGCCTCGATCGAACTTCACCAACCACTTCTATCAGTAGGAAAACGCATCATATTGCTCGCTTTACTACAGATTGCTTTGAGGACATGCGTGTCGAAAAGGAATAGCTAGCGGAGAGTCCTGATCTAAACAACAGAGAGAATGTCTGGAACTAACTAAATCGTCAAGTACATGTTAGAAGAGATCCCCTAACGAGCAAAGCTGAACTGGTTATTGCTTTGAAAGTCGAGTGGCGAAACATATCTGCGGACATTTGGAAAAAAAACAAAAACGGATGAGATTATTCCACGAGGACTAGAGGCAGCCCAAAGGCTAAGTAAGGTGTCAGCACACAATATTGAGTTTTCTGTAAATAAAGAATATTTACAGAAATGCAGATGTCTGGATATTAATGGCATTTGGCAAAGCAGTGTATAGTGGCCTTCCTGAGAAATTGATAAAATGGTTCGTTTTATTGTTGTCTCAAGTTTTGTAAATAATAAATTTAAACACACACACACACACACACACACACACACACACACACACACACACACATATATATATATATACATGTAAAATTTTGTACACTTGAACATTTTTTATTATCCTTTATGCTCATCTCTTGATGCGCTTAGATATGTCAAAGAATTCCTGCCCGTGTTGCCATTTTATTTGTCCTTTGTGAACACGATGTCTTTTTAGAAAAAGCTCTTCTTGCATCGTGTGCAGATAATCACGAAAAAAATCTATCTTTATTTTGAGCTTTACTTCATGCATAATATTCATGCTATTCACATCTACTCATGTTTCTATAGAACGGAGTTCAATATTTTTCTTAATCGTTTTTTTTTGTTTTTCTAAATCTTAACCTAAAATTATCAGTTAAAAATTATCAATACAGTCGAATTCGTACACACAGTGCTGTAACTAAGTAAAGAGACTGATTTCTTTTTAAATGGAAAAGCAGGAAAACGTATGTGAGTATATTTTATTCGAAGTACATTCCTCCTGTGTTAATACAGGTGACATGATCAGCCAACGAAAGGAAGAGGTCATGCTTTGTTATAGAGTGAAGAGCTGATGCCACAGTCTTTGTATGTTTTCAATGTCATGAGGAACTTTTCTTTTAAAAGGCGGTTTTAATTTAGGGAATAGAAAGTAGTCACATGGTGATAAATCTGGAGAACAGGAGGGATGATTCAGTACACATGCTGAGTACAAATCTGGAGAAGGGGGTGGCTGCCCCCCCATTTGGAGAATAGGGTTGTGACTGAGTTTTCGTGCCAAAACGTACTGTACACTGACTGCTGTGTGTGGGGGTGTGTTGCTTTGAAGAAGGAATCATTACCCGTTTTTGTACTCGGGCTTGACACGAAAAATCCTGTTCCACGATCGTTCCAAAATGGATGTGTAAGCATTGCCAGTGACAGTTGTGCTTTCAGGAATGAACTCGTGAAGTCGTAAAAGTGCGAAAGCATTGTCTCGATTTTGGACTTCTGTAACTTGATCTTCTTTCATTTGGGAAAGAAGAATCAGGCTTCAGAAGGCGACTTCCACTGAGCACTCTGAGGCTTAGTATCAGGATTATAACAAAACACCATGTCATAATGCTTTGGAGAAAATTTTGGATTGTTTCTGCAGCAGTGGCGAAGCGTGACTTTGTAAGTAAGGGAAGCAATGCAGTTAATATGCGATACATAGATGGCAAAAGCATAAAAATTTATAATAATTAAAATAGATGGCAAATGCATGAAAATTTATAATAATTAAAATCAGCAAGTGCCCCGTAGTTTTGCTACGTTGACAATACGGCATGGCAGAAAGCATCGTAAGACACCCACCCCGCCGCCAAACGTGACCATGCGCGTCACCAAAAACGTCACCAAAAAAGAAATGTCTATGTAGAAGTTCAAATGCAAAGATTTATAAACAAATATTCAGTGAAAATGTTGAAAGGGAAACAAACTTGTCTACCCACACAACGAAAAGAATTGGGGGTTGCTTCTGTCAGAGCTGAGCCCGAGCCCGAAAGCCCGAAACAGAGACCGGGCCCGAATCCGGCTCGGGCTGTAGAATATTTACTGCGGTTTGGGCTCGGGCTCTTAGAGAGAGGGAAAGCGAGAGAATGTTTTTTATTTATAAATGTGATTTTATATGATTTATATATAAAATCACATATAAATTATCATATAAAATCACATTCATATAAATGTGATTTTATATGATTTTTATAGAGATTTTTTTATTTATAAATGTGATTTTATATGATTATGAAAATGATCCAAAAGACAGAGAAAGTATGTTTTCTAGAATGCAGTCTTCGGAGTTTGGGAGTTCACGTGGCCGTGTACGTGCCAGAGTCCGTTGCTTCCATGGCGCTTACATTTCTCAGAAGAGTCACAGAAACAATAGCTACACTAATAAAAGTAACGCTTACTTTTATATTCCTGAAATAATGATATGTCACCGCTAAAGAACGTGAGACGTAAAACTATTGAAAGTTCAAACCATAAGCCAATAATGGAGCTGAATCAACTAATTACACTAACACAGAAAACTTTTGACAAATTGCAACTTCAAACTATTGTTACGGGAGTCCTCTGAGTGCTGTCTGATAACTGAACGTTTGGGACGAGCGCATGCTCAAGTTAGTGGCTTTATCCTTGGGGAAAGAGCGCATGCTCAAGTTAGTGGCTTTATCCTTGAGACTTTCTTGTGTGGTTCTGCCTTTCGGCGCCATGGAAGCGTTTGGGAGAATGCTTCCCCACGCTATATGCTTAGCATAGCATTACTGGCTGTAGCTGGCCACTCTGCGGGTGGGCATGCCGTGTTACTGAGGTGCAGCTGGATGCATTATCTGCGTTGCTTCCAACGAGCGACTTACGTATGAGACATTTGTTCTTGTTTTCGTAAAAATACAAATATGAATTTGCTTTCTTAAAAATAAAAGTTACTGAAAAAAAATGCCCGCTGCGCTATGTTAGTGTGATATTTTTATTATACTTTAATGCTACATATTATTAATTCACGTAAAAGAAAGCGCATGAACCAATTGCTTCCTTTGTTTCCATTGACGTTTCGCCACTGTTCTGCAGTCTCCAGAAGGTATTTTGCGTACTCCACTCATGCATGTTTCTGCTCGTCTGACAAGGCACGAGGAACAAAATGGGCACCCCCCCCAAAAAAAAATTCTTGCCCAAAAATTTGACGAATCGTCTCCTTATTAACACCGAGCTGACATTCCAGCATCCTCAAGGTCACACAACGATCATTTTTATCCTTTTGTGAACTTTCTCGATGAGTTCAGACGTGCTCACTGAAATAAGGCGTCCGGGGCCTTTCGTCATTTTCCGAATTTTCTCGCCTATCCTTCAAACATGCATACCACCGAAATATTTGTGTACGAGATAGGTAAACAGCTCCATACATATCACGCAACAATTCAGTTGTCTCGGATGCAGTGTTACCGATTTTCAAATAGAACCGGCTTTTTGCTCTCTGCTCCATGACAGAGTGCAACAGTATTCTTCCACCAAATGACGTCATGCACGGCGTAAATAATCATCTGCGCAATTCTCACGCAAGTGCTTTTGCCACCGCGTAGCTGAAAAATGACTTAAAAAAAACCTATGCCTTTTCGACCCGTGTGCTTTACCGGGATTTTAAAATAACGTCTCGTTGCTTAATGGCCACATAAGGAAGTCGAAGGGAGAGTTAAAACATTCGTAAAACTTTGTTATAACCAGACAAATCAAAAATGTTTTTTTTCTTTTTTGGAATATTACATTATTTCAGGTTAAAACTAGTTAATCACAAACTATTTATCAATAGTTCGAAGGTAATTGATATACATTTAAGTAAAAAATATAACTAGTAAAAGAAAAAGTGTGATCTGCAATAAGCAAAATTTTGAGTAAAAATTGAAGAAACTGCCAAAAATTAGCCATTGCACCCGTTACATTTGATTTGTTTTGTGCTCGTCATGATATCTGTTTTAAATGCTTTCAAACTTCCTCTGACGAGGTGGTTAAGATATTTCCAAATGCAAAATAAAATATAAGATTTTCTAAAGAGAGATTAAGTGATTGATTGGTAGTGATGGGAAGGGACAAAAGATAGCATTTACCTAGGACGCTTATGTGTAGCAAGCGGGAGGTGGCAGGTAGCGATAGGTAGTAAAACAAGTTAGTAAAATCATGCAATGCATTGATTATGATACGCTTTCCAACATACCAGAAATCGCGTGCAGACAAACCCTCCTCCCTACCCTGACTATTGATTCGTTCAGTATCCCTCCGGAACAACATACTTAAGTTTTGTCGCAATAGAAGCATTTTTACTCAAGTTATGAGGATAATGGTTGTGGAATAAATCTCGCTCCTGTGCTCTGATCTTTGATCCCATTTCGATGATATTCAACAGAACCGGTTCAGTATACCTCCGGAACAACATGGTAAAGTTTGTCACAATAGAAGCATTTTTGCGTGAGTTATGATGCATAAGGGCGATGGAATGGATCCCGCTCCTATGTCCTGACCTTTGAACCAATTTCGTCCATTTTGCAACAGGGTTAGTCCCCAGGTTGCTTCCTACCACATACTAAAATTTCGCTGATATCGAACCATTTTTAACGCGAGTTATCGTGCTGATGGAAAAAGCTGGAGCATATACGCTTCTTCAACCGCAGGTTGAAGAAGCGTAAAAAGGACGTGGAACATTCTTGTCTTCATGTAAATGTCTCTAAGGGGAACCAAGGGATATTGTCAGCAGCAGGCAATACCTAATTTTCCGGTGAAATGGAAAGGGGGTAAAAACTAGGTGAACGCCACTTTTTTTTTTTTTTTTTGATAGCCATGATAAACTCTGATATATGCTTTTTGTCAAAATATTTTTTTTCATAATATCTGGTTCAAATAACAAGGGAGAACATTGCGAAGTTCAGGGGATCTATAAAGATTTCGGTTTATGCGGAACTTCATGTTATGCGAGATCGCCGTATGTAGGTCATTCAATAAGTTCTAAGCCTAATGTACAAAAACAAAAGTTTTTCGAAAAACGCATTATTATTTTCTCACATAGTCTCCCCTGACTTGGATACACTTGTCGTACCGATCATAGAGTTCGCGAACTCCCACTGCGAAAAACGGGTTATCTTTCTCCTCAAACCAACACTTCCTTGCCTCCTTTACTTAAAAATTATCCGCAAAACGCCTACCCCGCAGATCTTTCTTCAGATTTTTAAGCAGGAAGAAGTCACTGGGAGCGAGATCAGGACAGTACGGTGGATCGAAAAACAGTTGGATGCTACATTCTGTCACAGCTTGCATGGAAACATAGGGTGTGCGGATTGGTGCATTGTTCTGGAGAAGCAGAACATCCCATCGCAATTTTCCTCTTCTTTTACTTTTGATGGCTTCACGCAACTGTCGCAGTAGTATGACGTAATAGGCAGCATTCATAGTAATTTTATGAGGCAAGTAATCAATTAACGGCAACCCTTCTGAGTCCCCCAAGAAATACTGGTTATAATTTTCCCTACAGATGGTTGTGTTTTAAACTTTTTTGGTAGCGGTGATCCATGGTGTTTCCACTGCATACTCTCTTATTTATTATCAGGTTCCCAATGGTAAAGTCACGTTTCATCACCAGTTACGATGCGAATAGAAGACATCTGGATCGCAGTTACTGCTGTCAAGTTGAACCCGACTTGCTTCATCACGATCATTCTTCATTTCAGGTGTTAACATTCGAGGAACCCATCTGGCCCAGGTCTTCGACATCCCTAACCTCCCATGTAAAATGATCCAAACACTGCCGGTACTTAATGTCAGTTCCTCAGCAATTTATGCGGAAAAGATTTACCTGTTTGACATCTCCAAGTCCGTCACTTTCTGGAACATTTAATCTGTGGTCACCTGCACTAAGCGTCCCTCACGAGGGTCTTCTTCTAACGAGTCTGCTCTCCGTTTAAAGAGAGCATCCCGTCGTTTGGCTATGGTATATGTAGATGGATCATCGGCGTACTCACGGACCATCCGTTCATGAATACTACGCTGAGTTTTACTTTCCTTTGTGAAGAATTCAATTACCGTTCGGTTCCGCAATTTCATCTGTCGCTCAACCATTATCACCTCGTAGACATGCAGTGTGGCGCCATCTCAAATCCTGGCAGAGCAACAGGCTTGGTTGTTATATAATTGAAGGACGATGCAATAATTTGCAATACTCAATTTGTCCTCCAACCACTACCTTCAAGGTGAGACTTATAACTTATTGAACGCCCCTCGTATGTGGGTTTGACTGTATTTAGCTTTTCCTTGTGCGCAGTTTTGTTACTGTGGGCGTCAATATACGCTGATCATTCGGATTCGGACATAATCCCGACAACCCAAAATCCAGATAACACCAAAATCCCGACAACCCAAAATCCCGACACCACCCAAATCCCGACAACACAAATTCCAAATTTCAGTATTTATAATAAATCAAATAATTGATCAAATATTATTATATAAATATTGATGAAATAATGCTATTAGCTAAAAATAAACGCTATTAGCTAAAAATAAAATAATGCCATTAGCTAAAAATAAAATATTAAGTGAAAAAGAATCTGAAAGATTTCAGTATTTCTTATTATAATAAATCAAATAATTCATCATACATTATTATATAAATATTGAACAAATAATGCAATTAGCTAAAAATGAAATATCACGTCAAAAAGAATTTGAAAGATTATCTGGGATTCCAAAAGTAACCTTTAATTAAGGCACGAGCTCTTCAGGTGTTTCACTTTCGGGATTTTGGATTGTCGGTTTTTTGGATTGTCTAGATTTCGGTTGTCGGGATTTTGGGTAGTTGGGATTTCGGCTCTCGGGATTTTGGCTTGTCGGGATAGTGTCTGTCGAGATTCTGACCCAGATCCCTGATCATTACATCTGTGCTTCTAGAAAGAGGAACGAAAAATATTTTCGACGTTCTACGGAGATCAGCGTGCTATGGTCAGAGTTATGGATATTTTAGTTGAAAAAAACACGCATGATTCTGTAGTTATATCAACAAAATATCGTCTTTGCTATATTTCCATCTAATTTTGCAATATTGTCGGGCAATTTGAAATTGCAAGGCAGAGTCAAAGAAAACCTTAAATAATTTTTCTCGCAATTTATTGAACAAAACTGGTACACACTTGTATCACTTTTCAATGTAATCTATATCTTGTGCAATACAAGTCCTCCAGTGCTTACAAAGTGCATAGATTCCTGTAGAAAAAAATTCTTTCGTCAGCGCGTGCAGCCACTCATGCACTACCTGTTCCACCTCTTCATCAGACGTGAAAGTTTTTCCTCCCATCGCATCTTCGAGGGGTCTAAAGATGTGGTAATCACTTATAGCAAAGTCTGGTGAATACGGGAGATGTGGAAGACACTCGAAGTGCAGGTCTTGTATGGTTGCAAACCCTTGCATGTTGAGTATGGGGCCGAGCTATGTCATGTTGCAACAAGACACCGGCATACAGAAGTCCACGTCGTTTGGAATTGATGGCAGGTCGAAGATGATTGCTGATACGTGTCAGTGGTTACAGTGTTCCCCCTGGGCATGTAGTGCTCCAAAATGTCGCCTCGTTCATCCCAAAAGAGAATCAGCATAACCTTCCTTGAATTTGGCTGCGTGCGGAACTTCTTCCGTTTTGGTGAGGAGAGATGGCGGAACTCCTTGCCCGTTCTCTTGATTTCTGGCTGCGATTGAACCCAGGTTTCATCTCCAGCAATAATTCTCGGTAGGAAGCCATCACCTTCTGCTTCAAAGCGCCAAAACATCCTGGACAGCCATGAACGTAAGACGCCTTTGTTTCAACTCTGGTGTCAGCTGGCGTGGCATCCACCTTGCAGACACTTTGTTGCACTTGAGCACATCATAGATGCTGTAGTGCGCTGAATCATGACTGATGTTCAAAAGTGCGGCTATTCCATCCACCTTTACTCGGCGATTTCCCATCACAATGCCTTCAACTACTGTAATGGACTCTGGTGTTACTATTCCGTGTGCCTGAATCGGTCGAGGAGAATCTGTCACAGAACGAACTCCGTTTTGGAACCCCCTAGTCCATTCGTAACTTGTTGGAGCGAAAAACATGCATTACCATACTGAAATTTCATTCGACAATGAATTTCAATAGGTTTCACTCCTTCACTTCTCAAAAAACGGTTGCCAGAACGTTGCTCCTCTTTGGTGCATGTCTCAAATGGGGTGGCCATTTTTACCTTGGTACTGTGACGTCACTAAGCTTGTCTGCACCGTGCTGCCACCTGTAAGAAAATTTTTTAGTCATTGATAACAATATTGCCAGTTACAGGACGACACTGTATTTTGAATTTTTTATCGCACGCAAGCTTAGTAACGTCACAACGGCATCATTTGACTCATGTAAATCTGGGCCAAAAGATTTATCATTGCATCCAACTCCTAGGTGATATTTTTCCTATTTCGTTATCTTATTTTCTTCCTTTTTTCCTCATTGGTGTAAACACGCAAGTTAATTACCACCTTTACTTTCTCCACGGCGCTGGCAATACCGTTTCCCTGGTACAGGCAGCCCTAATTTAAAGATGGGCGACTGCCTCAGCCCTAAGAGTTCTTCACAGTGGTCCTCAAAACCCTCGAAACTAAGAAGTGATCAGAAACACATGCACAACGTATTGAATACACACTATGTCGTCCCATATCCCTCATTCACGTTACGTATCCTTTAAGTACCATAAAAAGTTTTATTAAATAGCGGTATTTTATTCCTTTGGTTTTTAAAATGAAATTAAACTTATATGTGTCATCGTGTTTTTGTTGAGTTCATTATTTCTCTGTAGTGTTGCCATGACGTCATTCTCAACCGTCGTAGCAATGGGTCTGATGCCTTTAAACTTGTGGATGTATGGAAGGACTTTCGACACAGAAGGCTTGATTGTTCCTTACGCAAAGCTCGCTATATCTTTGGTTAGTTTAACGTCACCAGTAGCATTGGGCATGATTCTTCGGTGGAAAATATCCAGCATCGTGTCTCTTTCCATGAAGGTAAAATTACATTTCCTTTTGTTCTTATTTTCTACTTCGGCACATTTTATGGTGTCAATATAAAAGGGAAAATGCTGCGTTACAAAATTCACTGAAAATAAAGGAATGATGATCTAGGTTGATTTTATGTCGCTATAGGATGCAGTAATGTTACCTATATCTGCCGACAAACAAGTAGAAATTAATTTTGTCTTTCAGCCAGCCTAGATTGTACATCCATGGGCTCATACAATGTTCGAGAATAATCGAAACAGAAACTGTTGAGAGTAGATACACTCTAAATAATGACCTTACCTAAATACATTCGCTATAAATATCCAGAGACTTATTAACTGTTACACATTGAATGGACAAATAAATATGCACACAGAGAAAACAACATACAAAGAAAGAGTACCGCGTCTGATCAAGAGGGAGTCTGAAACTGGTAATGACTATAAATAGAGCAGATCACTAAGCAGTGCCATTTGGGGTTTGTGCACTATAAAGCAAAAAAAGAAAATCACCTCTTTTCAGAATAAAACACTCAGAATGATGACAGGACTTGACGGGCGTACCTCTAATCACGCAATTAGGAACATGCTAAAAATAAATTCAATTCGTTATATTATGTATGAACTGGCAAAGAGGTGCTATGATAAAGCAATGGATCACCGGAATCCATTAGTTAGAGAGGTCATTAACTATGATATTAAGGACCCAGTAAAATATAAAAGACCTAAATTTATTATGGAAAATATGCCAGAAAAAATTCTGTAAGAACTTGCCCTTGAAACCCAACAGCTAACCGGGACTAGCAGTTTATTTTCCATATGCAAGTGCAAGCTTTATTTTTAGGCAAGAGTATAGAAAAAATATGTAATGGGTTTTCGAAAAGTGCGAAAATATTGATATCCTAAACTTGGAAACTACCGGTGTCCATGACGTTCGCGAAATCACTTTTGCACGTTGCGAGCAAAATTGACTAAAACCATAAGGGCCCTTTCGGAGCATTTTGGTGAAAAACTAGGTGTTTTTCGCGTTGAACCCTTTTCGGTGTGCTTTATTCTATTTTTGCTTCAGGTTCTTCCATTTTCCTGTCCCTTTCCTTCCGTCCTGTTTTCGGGAGCCTGTGTTCTCTTCGAACAGTAAAGTCAGATATATATTATGTAGGATGGCTTACAACTTCTATTCTTAACGGGAAACCGTATACTCCTAAAACCAATTTTTTTCGAACTATTTCTTCTTGATCTTTCCTATCAGGGCACAATATTACCGCTCCTATTTTTCTATATTTTCGGTTTTGCCAAGAAACGCAGCACCCTGCAGGCTAAATAGATGGTTAACCTTGTTCAGGAATTCGTCGTTTTGTTTCTTGGCGTTGGAAACTAGTCACGGAACAGTAATCATGGGAAAACACAGCAAACTGGCAATGTCTATGAGAAGAGCAGGTCTCTACGCATTTGAAACTAGTCACGGAAAAATAATCATTGGTAAAGACAGCGACTTAAGTGAAAATGGCCATGTCTATAAGTATAGCAGGCCTCTACGCATTTGAAACTAGTCACGGGAAAGTAATCATGGGTAAAAGCATCAACGTAAATGAAACTGGCAATGTCTGTGAGTATAGCAGGTGTCTAAGCATTTGAAACTAGTCACGGAAAAGTAATCATGGGTAAAAGCACCAACGTAAGTGAAACTGGAAATTTCTGTGAGTAGAGCAGGTCTCTACGCATTTGAAACCAGTCACGGAGAAGTACTCATGGGTAAAAGCAGCGTCTTAAATGAAACTGGCAATGTATATAAGTAGAGCAGGTATCTACGCATTTGAAACTAGTCACGAAAAAGTAATCATGGGTAAAAGCAGTGACATAAGTGAGTTTGACCGTGTCCAAATAGTCGCTGTGGGTAAGGCAGGTCTCAGGTTTAAATCACCGCAGCTGCTGATCTGTTGGAATTTCCACTTCAAACCGTCGCATGTGTATACCAAGACTACGAGAAATATGGCAAAACTTTCAATCAACGGGAGAAACGTGGCAGTAGACGTGCACTTGACTTTCCAGGTGTGCGCAGACCGTCCTGCATCGATACAAGGAATTGCGCGGGTACCGCTGAGCAGAAAACAACGGAATTTAATGAGGGCCCCTCTGCAAGATTAAACATAAAGACCATTTGTCTTACCATGGAAAAAACAGGCGATGGCAGTGGTCGTCCGCATGGTGTCCCCTTGTTGACTGCAAGGCATCGATAGATTAGGCTGCAGTTTGAAAAGCTTAACGCAACTGGGGTTCGGAGGACTGAAAACACGCCATCTGGTCTGACGTATAACTGTTTTGACTCTATCACGGCGATGGGAGAAGTAAACCATGTGTATGGCGTGAACAACAAGAAGTGACGAATCCAGCTTGCCAAATTGGATCATACAGGCAGGTGGCGGCCATATAACAGTTTGGGGTGCCTTTAAATGGGTTTCGTGGAGGTCTCTCGTAGCTTTTGAGAACTTCGTCACCAGCACAAATATGTGAACATCATCACCGGCCATCTACACATGTTCACAACGATTCTATTTCAGCACATGAAACCATCTTTCAACAGAATAACTCCACAGCACATACTTCCTGAGTGGCCACCAATTGGCTTACCACGCTCAAATGGCACCCCTCGATCTCCGGGCTTCAACCACATTGAAAATGTGTGGACAAATTGAAAAGATCTGTTCGAGCCCACCAGTCCCCACGGACTCCTGTGATGCTGTATGACAGGCGAACCTCGCTTCATGAGAGGCAATACCATCTCCGTATTTTCGACATATCATTGAGTCCTTAACAAACGCCTGGCTGCTGTTGTGAGCGCAAAAGGTTGAGCAACCCATTATTAGGAAAGTGTATACAATGATTTGTCGATTTAGTTTATAAGTTGGCGTTCTTCCTTCTTATAGAACTTTCATAACCATTCGTGGATCCAAGACCTAACTTTTTCTTGCGTATAGCTATCGGATCTGAAATTTTCTTGGGAATTTTAGTAGTTTTCTGTGGGATATTCAAAAATGACTTACTGCAAAATATAAAAATTTATCAAAAAATACCATTTTTTTGAAACTCCTTTGTTATTGCAGTAATTTAGGGTATTACACTGAAGTCTTTAGATGCTGTAGCAAAACCAGGTTGCAAGTGTAAAACTAGAAAACACTGCAAGCTATGCATGCGTACGTATGCAGACATGAGTGTATAAATCTCTATGCATGGACGCATGTAAACTAAGAGAAAACCAAGAGATTGAAAGGAAAGAAAAGCAAGTCAAAGAGAACTAAATTAGACATACCAGTTTTTCACTCGTCTATCGATCTCAACACAAGATACGTTACATCTAGATATCAGTGTCACAAAACATCCATTTTCAACTGAATTTTTGTAAATCCCCCTTAGGGAGACAATCTCTGTAAAATGCACCTTTTTTAATTCTTCGACTTATTCCTTTTTCCCTTATCAGATACTAGTACTTGGATAACATCTGACTCAATTTTCTCTCTATCTCTTTATGGCTTCTGACTTTTATTTCTCCGAGGACCGCTTAGGTAAAACTCTGAGTGTAACAAACGTTTACTAATACTAAAAAAAAAAGAAAACCACGTGGAGCAACGGCAACGTAAATACCTCTTCTATGGACTAAACATATCACCTATTATTTTCAAATACATTAGTACCCACCTAGGGAAGGAATTTTTCTTGTAAAGGAAATTGTGTTAATTCTTTCCTCCATACAACCTGAAAACAATTTTGCAGTCTGATTTTTAGAAACAGATAGCATTACAAATACAAACGGAGGTCCTTGGGGGAAAATTATGCACCATATGTATGAATATTTTTTGAATGCTCCCTCTCTCAGATGCAAAAAGAAATTTCCTGTCTGATTTCAGTTAACGGTACTCATTTTAATAAAAAATTATTGCTGACTAATGTAGAGAGAGAGAGAGGAAGAAGTAAAACATAAAGTAGGGTGGTTGATCGGCTTTGAGTAAGTTTTATAGAACATGAGCCAAGCCTTGCTATAGACCACCAGGATAGACACAGTAGACAGCTCGGGTCTTGGAAATTCAACACGCCAACCAACCAGAAAAGGTTTATGTAAATGTCAAAGAATGAACTCGAAATAAACAAGCAAAATGTTATGACGTAACATTAGAGCGTTTGCAGAAACTTCTGTGTGGAAGTGTTAAAAATTTCTGCAAAGCTAATGAATTATCATGGAGATAGCGAGTGCACTTTCTGTTTCTTCTTTTCTGTGACAAAATTTAAAGTTGTGTTACATTTTTTACGAGCACATGAAGGCCTGGTACAAAGTGAAGTGTGAGGAGCGTCACTCCGCACTCAAGATCAAAGTCCGAAAATATATGAGGCCAATAAAATGCAAAATCAGGCAAAAACTGCATGTACGATACAATAATATAATACGGAGGAAGTTAACGAACTGCATCCAGATATTTCTAATCGTGCCAGCGTGAACCGTTGTTTTACTCTGTCGTGTGGTACTCTTGTAATCAAGATGACTCCCTCCTAATCCAGGATCCTCAACCATCATCCCATTGAGCTCAAAGACTCATCTACCAGATCCCACGTTTCGCAATTAAAAGGTAATCTGGATAAGATCTTCACTTTTCAATGAAGTTGTGCCGTTTCATTTCTTATTGTGCAAATCAAATTAGTACAGTCAATTTAAACCCAAACAGTACAAAGATGAGATTCATTCAAGCTTTAAGTTCCCTTTATTTAAGACCCAAATAGTTCATGGTTGATGACCGAAACTTGCTTTAATTTTCAATATAATATTTTGGAGATATAAATTCTAAAGGTTACCGAGGATGCGTCAGTTTTGTTTTCTCTATGATCTTGATGGCATAAGAACTGAATTTTCAGACCGTAGAACGTCACGGTGTTGAAAGCATTGGAACAATTATTACGAAGTGTTGTGATTACTGAAAAAGAATCCCCATGAGCTGAAAAACATTTTAAAGCCAGTGCTAATAATAATATTATAAATAAAAGCTTTTTGCAAAAAACACAATTTCGGGCTTAATTTTAACCATTTATTTACGCTTTCCAACCGTTGGTTGAAGAAGCGTATATGCTCCAGCTTTGTCCGTCCGTCAGTCTGTCCGCACGATAACTGGCGTAAAAATGGGTCGATTTCGATGAAATTTTAGTATGTAGTAGGGGACCATCCGGGGACGAACCCTATTGAAAATAGGACAAATGGGGTCAAAGGTCACGACGTAGGAGCGGGATCATTCCATTGCCCTTATGCGTCATAACTTGCGTAAATATGGTTCGATTTCAATGAAAGTTTACTATGTGGTAGGAGACCACCATGGGACGAACCCTATTGAAAATGGAGCAAATGGGGTCAAAGGTCACGACGTAGGAGCGGGATCATTCCATTATGACTCCCCCTTATGCGTCATAACTTGGTAAATATGGTTCGATTTCAATGAAAGTTTACTATGTGGTAGGAGACTGCCTGGGGGCGAACCCTATTCAAAACAGGTGAAGTGGGGTCAAAGGCCAGGACATAAAATCGGGATGCATTCCATTGGCCTTATGCGTCATAACGTGCGTAAAAATGGTTCGATTTCGATGAAATTTCAGTATGTAGTAGGGGACCACTGGGGACGAACCCTATTGAAAATGGACGAAATGTGGTCAAAGGTCAGGACATAGGATTGGGATCCATTCCATTGTCCTTATCCCATATTATTAAGGTGGACGTCAAGTAATTTTGCTTCCTATACTTCCAATGGAAAAACTTTTGTACACATTTCCTTCACAATTAATGTGTTCCCAAGGATGAGAATTAGAACATCGATTAAAATAACTTCATATTGTAACTTGGAAAACTTAATATTTTCTAAAACATAACCATAATTATATTAAAAATCAATAACTTTTCCTTTGGTGGTATTGAAACCAGAGAAAAGATGGCGCGACCTGTACTTTGATGACGTCAGTGGACAAAAACTGTTGGATTGCATAATTACGGTTATGGTTTAGAAAATATTAAGTATTCCAAGTTATGAAATGAAGCTTATTTAATCGATGTTCAAATTTTCATCCTTGTGAACGCATTAATTGTCCAGAAAAAGATGGCGCGACCTGTATTTTCAATACGTCAGTAGACAAACAAATGTTGAATTGCATAATTATGGTTATGTTTTAGAAAATATTAAGTATTGCAAGTTATAAAATGAAGATATTTTAATCGATGTTCAAATTTTCATCCTTGGGAACGCATTAATTGTGAAGGAAATGTGTACAAAAGTTTTTCCATTGGAAGTATAGGAAGCAAAGTTACTTGACGTCCACCTTAAACTAGCAATTCTTGTATGTATGTATGTACATTTTATTTTGAAAACGGCTCTAAGAATTTTGATGAAAGTCGTTAACCTACCGTTTTCTGGTACTAGAAATCGATTTAGCTTGATCTCGACTTTAGAAGAATTCGTTTAGTTGGTTAAAAAACCACCCCGAATTATAACGTTTTTAGTGATGGCGTTGTTCCATTAATGTTACCAATGCTTAGAAATCTTATGACGTCACAACTCGCGTTTGAGAATGTTGACGCGCGGTCATGCCATCTATCTCATTACGTCACGCGTTGTTTATGAATCCTATTAAAGATTTATGACGTCACACCTTGCTAGCAGATGGTCGCGATTCCCATCTGCCTCATTACGTCACGCGTTGTGTGCGTATGTCCGTCAGCACGATAACTCGCGTAACAACCGTTGGGTTTCGATGAAATTTTAGTATCTGGTAGGGGATCACCTGGGAAGGAACCCTATTTAAAGTGAACGAAATGGGGTCAAAGGTCAGTACATAGGAGAGGGATCCATTCCACTGCTTTTATGCGCTACAACTAACGTCAAAAACGTTCGATTTCGATGAAATTTTAGTATGTGGTAGGGGACCACCTGGCGACAAACCTTATTGAAAATGGGCGAAATGGGGTCAAAGGTTAGGACACAGGAGTGGGATCTATTCCATAGCCCTTATGCATCATAACTTACGTAAAAATGCTTCGATTGCGACAAAACTTTATCATGTTATTTCGGAGGTATAGCAAGCCGGTTCTGTTGAATATCATCGAAATGGGATCAAAGGTAATGGTACAGGACCGATATTTATTCCACAGACATTATTCTTATAACTTGAGTGATAACTTGAGTAATGATTTCTGTAACGTTGGAAAGCGTATTATAATCAATGCATTGCATGATTTTACTGTTATTGTTAAGGCCTAGATGAAATGACAGCTGGTATTCATATTGGAGGTCAAACCATCAACAACTTAAGATATGCAGATCACATCATTCTTTTGGCAGAAAATAGGGAAGACTTACAGGACCTTATCAAGAAAGTAAAAGTAGCGAGTGCAAAATCAGATTTAATGTTAAATATTAGGAAGACAAAAGTCATGTCAACATCCAACCTTATAGATATTATAATTGACGGGGAGGAAATCGTGGGTTGTAGACACTTTCATTCTCTTGGGCTCCAGAATAGATAAAGAGGTGCAGTGTGCTGAAGAAATAAGGAGGAGATTAATCTTAGGGAGAAAGGCAATGACAAATTTAAATAAGATTATGAAAGATAAAGACATTTCAATGATAGCAAAGATCAGAATTGTTAAATCAATGGTCTTTCCTGTGGTAACGTATGGTTGTGAAAGCTGGACATTGAGAAAGAACGAACGTAAAAAGATAGAATTTTTTTGAATTATGGACCTGGAGATGGCTACTCAGAATTAAATGGGCTGCAAGAAGAACTAATCGAACTAACTGAAAAAATCAAGTTCAGCTTCTCCCTTGAGGCAATGGTGTGTAAGCAAAAACTCACATATTTTGGACATGTAGGTGTGACGGTAATGGGTTTGAAAAAAATTATCATGCTTGTAAGGTTGGAGGAAGCAGAAGAAGGGAAGACTGGAAACAAGATGGTTGGATGGAATGAAAGACGCTTGTGAAATGATCATAGAAGAGTTGCGAGATATTGATGTGAACAGATCGAGATAATGGACTTTTGTTCATGCAGCCACCGGAAGTCGAACACAACTAGATGGAACCTTCCAACAAAAACAGATAGTTAAAATAAGCAAATGGTTATGTTGTGCAACATAAAACAAGCATTTAAATTAAGAACAACAATATGGGTGTTATAACGCCTTTGTGTTGCAGATACTGTACACTTTCTTTGTATTGAGTATGTGACAATATCGTCAGTTTATCCGATTTTGCTTTTTCAGACCATCACTTTGTTTTTCTTTTCTTTGTATCACTGCTTACGTTCTTCTTTCGATACTTCAAATATAATGATGAAAACATTGATGAAAAAATCGATACTTCAGATATAATGATGAAAACATTGATGAAAATCGATACTTCAAATATAATGATGAAAACATTGATGAAAAAATCGATACTTCAAATATACTGATGAAAACATTGATGAAATGGCGAAAATCGGAGAAGGGAATATAACAACGACGATGATGGAATGCAGTTTCATAACAACGTCTACGACATGCAATTCACCTAATCTCGACAAAGCATTTCTCATGTTATATTGTCAATATACACTATATTGACAAAAGTCACCGGACACCTAGAAGAGAAACACAGCATGGCATTTACTGATATATATTAGTACGGTGTCGGTACACCTTTGGCCTTAATACATGCACTGACCCTTCGAGACATGCTTTCGACAAGGTTTTGGAACACAGCGATAGGTATGCGCTTCCATTCAGTACATAATGTTGCCACTAACTATTGCTTAGTAATAGGCCTTTGTTCTAAACTTCTTATGCGGCGCTCTAATTCATCCCATATGTGGTCTATGGGATTAAGGTCAAGGCTTTGTGCTGGCCAATCCACACACGATACGGAATTATCGTCAAACCACGCCGTCCCAGTCCTTGCTTTATGGCTCGGTGCATTATTCTGCTGGTACCAACAAGGCTCGGTTCCATAGTATTGACACAGAGTTGGTAGGACATAATTGTCCAGAATATCGAGGTAGACATGCTGGTTAACAGGTTTGTAAACGATAACCAATGGGCCGGGATTATACCACGAAAAACACCCGCATACGAGTACACTGCCAGCTCCAAACTTGACCGTAGGAACAGTACACTGTGGTAAATACCATTCCTCCCCTGCCGCCATAACCACACATGGCCATCACGCTTATGGATCGTGTATCTGGATTCATCAGTAAATAGGACCCGTTTCCATTGATCAACGGTCCACGATAAATGTTCCTTACATCATGCTAAACGACGAATAGCATTCAGAGTGTAGATGAAAGGCTTATTAACAGCCGCACGACCACGGTAACCCATGGAATGAAGTTCTACGCGAATGGTACGTTTACATACCGAGGTTCCAGAATTTTTTCTTACCTGTACACTGAGGTTTTGTGCAGTACTCCGTCGATGAGCTGTAACGGCTCTTCTGAGGCTTAGACCCCTATCACTGATTTTCTTTGGTGTAACGGTACGTTTTGCTGCTTCAGGCACGTAATGTGTCTTCCCATAATCAGGACATCCAAAACAGTTGACTTGGGTATGTTTAAACGCCTCTCGGTTTCTCTTATGGACAACCCACTAATATAACATCCAACAATCTTTCCTTTCTCAAAGTCAGTTTTCTCCCGCCGCGACATTTTCATCACCGTCACAGTGCGATATGATCGCGGTCAGTTGTAAGCTTGTTTTTATACCGTTTGAAACTGTACCGCACATCTTAACAACGCAGTGGATTTGTTCATTTGCTTTTGAAGGGTGTCCTGTGACTTTTGTCAATATAGTGCATTTTATGAATGCAATACTCGTGATATTGAGATAAAGTTAGCAAGGAACGTTTATTCACAAATAAGTATTTTACTTTGAGATCTACTGTAGTTCCGCTGAGCGTTTGGCTCGGCTTCATCAGGACAGATGGTGCGTAAACATTTAAATCTTTGTGACATCATCTGCGTTCTGACGGTCACGGATTTTGGTGAGTTGTTTCCACTCGCTTGAAAGAAATGGAGTAGATGTCCTGTCCGTAACAAGTCGTGAAGAGTTGCCGTATACATGGAACTTATTGACAAGTCTTATTGATAAACCTGATTTTACTATCAAGCTTAATATATTAGAGGCTTTCCACATACACTGCAACCCTTCACGGCTTGTCAACGACATGACATCTACACCATTTCTTTCAAGCGCGTGTAAACAACTCACCAACATCCGTGACCGTCAGAACGCTTTACGCTCCGTTTGTCCTGATGAAGTCGAGCCAAACACTCAGCGAACTACAGTAGATCTCAAAGTAATCTCAAAATAAAATATTTAATTGTGAATAAACGTTGCTTGCTTATTCTACAGTATATTATATTGTCGTTTTATGTCGTAAGTTTTGTTAGAATACACTCGATTGATGTTACACTCCAAGTGTCCACGCTTAAGTAATAAATGCAGAATCGTCCATTTCCCTCTGCTATGTTGATATGTCCTTTTTTTTGCAGGTTGTCGGCTTCATCGCTTTTGTATTCACGATAATGTATACAATCTATCAAGTCGTAGTGTTTCCGACCATGATTGGCAGGATTTCCGGGAAGTTGTATGTTATTATGGTGAGCTTGCCTTTCATCGGGTGCATTCTGAGTTACGTTTTGGCTGTGGTGTTTCGTCAGAACACTGCTGTGCGGAAGACCATCGTCATTGAGTGCGGAGTACAAAATGTTCCAATAGCTCTTGCGATAATTTATCTGTCGTTTCCTTTAGAAGTAAGTGAACGAATAATAATTTCATCATGTTTATTAATAGATACATCTAGAATTTTAAGGCTATCATTCATTTGTATTAGTTCGAATACAAATATTGTTAAAACTCATGGCGCTGAGACCTGTACTAATGTCGCACTTGAGTATAATCTCCTAGTTATTGAAATTCGCTTCATTTTTTTCTCTGCAGTCTAAATTTGCTTAACTTATAGCAGGTGAATCGTAGCATGCCCAATAGCGTGTCGTTCGATTTATTCAACGTGTCTTTCTATCCCAAAATCTTAAAGATGCTATTATACCTTTGCACCCGACTAAGAACCAAGTCTAAATCTTGGGTTGTGATTCCCTCTTCTGTTGTTTAAAATAGATCCAAATTCGAAGTTTTCACCCCGACAGCCTATTAAGAAAAGGATGAAAGTTGATGTTTCCCATAAAAGGACACCACATTCTTGCTGCTACATTTCACCTTCAGAGTCCGTGTTAAGTGAAGAAAGAACATTTTTCGTTCAACTTTTACGTGAAGTGTTCAATTAAATTATTTTTCAGTTCGTGTGAATGGAAACGGAGGAATTCTGTCTGTAGACACAGATGGGCGAACCAAGTAATCGTGATCTATACGCTTAAATTTTGTTTAGTGTTCTTACTCGGACATGGAGTTAGTTTAACCAGGCAAGATCCCAATTGCTTTCTTTTTTTTTCTTGGTACACGCACACAGTGTCCGCGCAGGTTTTTATTTCTAGGCAAACGCAAATATGGTATTTAAGATGAGGAACAGATCCAGAATATTTCAGATGCGATACCTTTGCATCCGAATAAGAAACAAGCTAAATATGGGTACCCTTAAGTTTATCTTTCGAGCACTTTTCATGTAAACTCCTATTTTCATTGTATTCCGCGGGGACACATCCGAAAGGATGCTGATCATTTATGTTGTAAACTACTGTAGTTTAATGTACTAGGACGCTGGGTGAGCAAGATTACAACCAAAAGGATTCTAATCATTTTTAAAAATTTGTTATTTTCATTCCCTCGTCCATTGTATTTGATATGTAGTTACAGTGAAGACTCACATAATGCTTGTCTCCGTACAATGCAATGTAGAATTTCAGATTTATTTGCATATCGTTTCAGTCAGAAATGAAATTTGATTTATCTGTACAGAGTATAAAATAAAGTCCCCAGTAGGCGTCTGCCTGTTTGTTCGGGCTAATCTCGAGAATCGTTGGACGTACTTTGATGCGGTATGGATTGTTCCTCGACAAATCCATAGAGCATTTGTCGAGGAAGATTTAGGTGTATAAAACATTAATTTATGACAAAAGGGAGCCGAGCAGTAACAATTTTAGGGAAAAGTCAAAGAAAAAACCGCCGTTCGCATTCTTTCGTGGCTTCCACTGCCTATGAGGATGAAGCAGACACGTGACTTTCATCATGATAACGAGCCTTAGTAACGTAAGTGAAGGACAACCAGTCCCCGTTGAAATGATGGTGTCTTACTTTGAAAGTTTAACTTTCGAGTACAAAATGCGGTATTTGGAAAAAATTAATGAGATTGAAGGAAAAGATCCTTATGTGCTGAATGTAAGTATCTTCGAAGGTGACGACAAAAGTTTTCCAGAAGGGCAAATAGTAAATATTTTCTATTACTTCGTCTTTGGTCGAAGCGCCATTACCATACAACAGTTAGAGGCATTAGAATCATATAAAATTCTCAAAGCATGTAAAAATTTCTCATCGGGGATATTCTTTTACATGGTAATTCAGTGAGATCACTAAATAGTGAGCAATTAGTAACTCTTCAATAAAAAGTGTTTTTCTGTGCTCTGGGAAGCGATTTTCAAGACTTAGAAAAATTGAGAGAAAAATCTGGTTTTTCACGCAGAATTGTGATGAAAAAACACAGTAATTTTCCTTGGATTTGCGCCGTAATTTATTTATCCGTAAATAAATTTAGCAGCGTAATCCTGATATGTAAACAGACCTAGACATCAAAAAGAATTTTATTTGGAAATAATTTTATCCATTATTTGCATTTTCCCGTAAAAGTGTGCTTCAGCTCCAGTTAAAATCCAGGTGTTCTAAAAATAAAATCAACGGTGCTTTGGCGAGGAAATGTCATATAGAACAAAATAGTTAATTAAAAAACAAAAAACTCCCAACACTGAGAGCCAAATAATCTCAAAAGTGAAAATACTAAGTGAAAAGCCTAAAATTCGCAAAGAAGTGGGTCAAGCTCTCCTAAAAAATCCAGAACAGCCAAAGAGATTTGATTCTGACTAAAAGTCAGGATGGCTAACAAATTAACTTTTAGTTCTGTAAAAAGTTTCAACAGCCCCTAGATCAATCAGGAACTTTCTGAATAAGATTCCTGATGGTGAAAAACCCACGTGTATAGAAGTGCCGATTGGGTACCGAAGCGTTGATTTAAGAACATTTTTGGCTAAGAGATAAACTCTGAAAGGTGTTCTATATGAAAATAATCAGTAGCAATAAAACCTGCGCAAAAAAATAGCCAACACCTTTTCAAATAAAATTGAAAACTTGAAATCAATGAGTGAAACGCCTGGCCCAATAAGTGCCGCCAACAGCGTTTGAACAAATAAAAGATATGTTTTCTGCTTTACCAAAAATCACTGATTTCTGGATAAAACTAACCTTTAAAAGGTTCTCTGTCTTTGAAGAGTCTAACTCTTCAATAATGTTTTCTAAGCTCTTGGAAGCAATCTCAGTTCGTTTGACAGATAAGCAAATCTTTTCGGTACTGCCTTTAGAGACAGCAGCTGGCAGCCTAAAAAAGGACTTCCGGTCTCGATTTCCTCTACGGCAGCAATTAATAAAGCCACAAAATCTAGGCATTTTCGCTTCAAATTTTTATAAACACCGACTGCTAATAATCGCATTCTGCTAACTGCAGGGCAGCCAGCTATGTTTGTCCTTCAGGAACTTGTAGGAACTGTTGCCACTTCACTTAAACTTCTCGATGACGTCACGTGATACATCCTCATAGCATCGTATCGAATAATTGGGAGGCTCGAGGAGGGAAGAACTACGATGAGTGTGGCTCAAGAGTTCGGTATCGCCATAACATCGTATCGCGTGCATGGTTGTCCTTCAGGATTATAGGTACAGTTATGAGAAAGACCTCTAGTGGTCGACCACTAAAAATCACCCACAGTGAAGACCGCTATCTGCTCTTAAAGAACGAGGGATCGACACCAGATGACCAGTAATTTTGCAAAACAATTGAACACGAGTACAGAACGCACAATATCGCGGTTTACAGGGGCCAGGCGACTAAGTAATGGTGGACTGTTAACCCGACAAGCCGAACGCTGCGTTATATTAACAACTACTCACGGCAGATACCGTTTATTGTGGTCCAGAAAACAAAATGACTGGACAGCAGAACAGTGGAGTAAGGCACACTTTACAATTAGAGTAGATTTAATTCCTCAAGCGATTCCGGACGTCAGCTAATCTGACATGAGGAAGGCACTTGACATCCCTCCGAAAATATCAGTGAAAGGGATAGATACGGCGGCCGCACTGTTTTCTTATGGGAAGAATTCTGGTCGATAGACGTACGGAGCTCCAGATACTGAAAGGAGGTATGTGAAATCAAGAATTTATCGGTGACGGATATCGAACTCGCGTCTCCTCAATCCGGAGTGAGTTGCTGTAACCGACTAAGCCCAGAATGTATCGGAATGTATACATTCCGATAAATTCTGAGAATGTATCGCTGGAGATTTGTCGCCTTGACACATGCTTCACCTCTGTAGTACGGGTCACAGGTACTGCAATCGGTGCGTGCTGCTGTAATAAGGTAATCCTTCCCCATGTTCATCTGTTCCGAGGTGCCATTGGCCCATAGTTGGTGTTAATGGACTATAACGCAACACTCCATCGGATGGTGGCCACTGACGATCTATTGGGAAGTGAAGACATTCAGCGGATAGATTGGTTAGCAAGTTGCCCCAACCGACCAAAATCGCATAAAACACGTGCGAGACGCTCTGAGGAGGCGCGTTGCCGCACGTCAACACACACCGGAAGCTGTCCTGAAGACGGTGTTGAGGGAAGAACGGGCTATGTTACAGCAAGAACTCATCAACAACCTAGAGCGAAGTATGGACAGACGGTGAATATCCTCCAAATACGCGGCTTCAGTGAATAAACAAAAACATCGCTCTTTCCACGTTTAGCAACGCACAGCAACAAAAAAATTGTTATTCGGCAGCCGCTGGGAAGTTGAATCTCGAATCTCTCGGATTTGTAAGGCTAATGAGCTCGGCTAGATATCGAGAGATTCGGGATTCAATTCCCCGGCGGTGGCCGAATAACAATTTTTGGGTTGCTGTGCGTTGCTAACGTGGAAAGAGCGATGTCTTTGTTTATGGACAAACGGTGCAAATGATGCATTGACGTTAGGGGTGATCATATCCCCTACTGAGGACCTCCTCTTTCCTTCTTACCATCTTTGGGAGTGATACATCTGTATCATGGCACCCAGTGCTATGTAGCCAACTCGAAATAAGGATTTATTATATCTTTTAGTATCTGCAGTTGTCTCGGTGTTGTTACCGTCAGCATTTCGGTAAATGATGGAATTCCCATGATTTGAATTTCTCATATCCAGGCCACTCCTATGCGACTCTACAGATCAAAATCCAGCTCGTTCTTAAGTTTTACACACCAGTGTATAAATAATTCATTACCAGATAATAAACAAAATATTCCTATATTCTTGATCTATCAATTAGTGCACCCTAAGTTTTGATTCCTTCGCCCGTCAAAGGAAAAATATCCAAATTAATCTCTGAGGTCTAAGATGATGTGGTAAATAAGAATCACTTCAATGTACATGCACAGGCACACATTTAAACTCCAGTTAAGAAAGTAGTAAAATGATCAATTTTAAATCTTGCTGGGATATCACTTTCGAATAGGTTATAAATGTGCTGCCGTAAAGCTGAAACGTAGAAAATTTCACGCTGAACGACAAACTTGCATGAATAGATTTTCTTTCCTGCTAGGTATTTGTATAAGATTTATTTTGCAAGATAGTCGGGTAATTTTTTTGGTGAAGATTTTAGAGACCCGCCAGTCAAAATTTTGAACAGATGTACAAAAAGTATATCTCCTTCAAAAACGTTTTCCTGATTTTCATTTACTCAAGTACTAATTTCTTCGATCATAACTTTCTGAATAGTTTTGTTCTACAATTGTAGTCGATTCGTTCAAGAATATGAAAGATAAAATCGGAAAAATATCGAAAACCGAATTTTGATACAATTTTCAGTAAGATTTTGCATTTGTAAAATGTAAGATACAAACTCAAGTATTACTCGAATTAGGATATTTAGTTTGAAGACTCCGCTCGGTTAGAAGACACAAATTGAATCAGAAAAAATCAGGTGGTACCACGTTTTATTTGTTTTTGTTTGTTTTCTTCAGGGTTTGATATTTACCATGAAGAGCTCGATAGGCTAAAGAGTTGTGCGCCCCAATTTGAGGCTGCTGGTCCTAGAAGGCCCAGCGCACCACCCATGACTCAAACGGGGCTCCAGCCCAGCTCAGACGGCTGATCCGAAGGTAGTGTCTCAGACCGCTTGACCAGAGGGGGTGCCATGCTATTTAGAAAAAGTAAATCCCAGTATATAAATCGATTTGCAAATGGGAATCATAATTTAGAAATAGCAAAGAACTGTAATAATAGATTTATTTTCTTAAACTAAATATTCATGCCATTTTATTAATATATTTTAGGAAACTGGGCGCCAGGCAATTAACTGAGATTTTTCCTTTCTTCTTTTCAGTATCAAAAGGATTTAATTCCCCTTCCTTATCTGTACAGTTTTATCATGATTCTAGGAGGTTTCTCTTTCTGCTGTTTTTATCAGGTGCACAAGAGATGCTGTTCTCAGAAAGCTGCAAGCAAGGACCGAAATGCAAAGAAACCAAATGGAAATGCAGGTATGTATCTGATATAAAGGACTATATGATTTTTATAGGCAAAACTAAGGGGGAAGCAAAGGAGTAATGAAGAAAATAGATGAACAGATGTGCATTACTGTGCAAATGATCCCACGCACACCCCAGTGCACAGTGTCATATTATAGAAAATAGATGAACAGATGTGCATTACTATGCAAATGATCCCACGCACACCCCATTGCACAGTGTCATATTATGAGCTGGTAAAATAATTTGCACATCGTGTTTCCCTTTAACTCTCTGTAAAACTAGTGTGAATCTTCGAATACTTTGATTCAGAATGTCAGGTAGTTTATCACGGGATCTCATAACTGATCACCTACCAGAAACATTTTCTTATATAATTTCCCTTACAATTCTGTATGTAAATGCGTACTTTCTTGCCATGCAAATGAAAACTGTTTCCCCTGATGAAAGCACTTGCTTTCTGTGGTGTTATGAAAGCACTTGCTTTCTGTGGATGAAAGCATAGTATTTCTGTGGTGTTATCTCATCCCAAGCATTCTGACATGAAGCCAGAGCTGCGTCAAGTCACACGATCAAAGTCGTTTCAACAACTGCTTTGAAACACGACAAAGAAAATGTTACGTCGCGAATATTCGCCCTACTTTATCGCTCATAAATGACATTTGAGTACAAAATACATGGATTTATGAATGATTTAACGACGTATTTCCTTTTTCTTTTTTCGTAGCTGAACACGGGGAAGGATGGGATCAATAAATACGCTGGATTAAGATCCACACGCATTTTAATGTTAACAAGGTGCAGGGTCAATTTTTCCTCTTTCCAAAGATTTTGCTTTTTACCTAGCAGAACTAGTATTCAGGCAAAGCTTTATGTGGTACTAATTCGAGGAAGAAACGATGAAAACATTAAACTATACTTTCTGAATACACAATATTAGTGCTAATTGCTTCAATTCTATCTTATTTTTAATATATCCCTTCTCTTGAAACACTAATTTACAATGTGCTATGAGTATCCCTTTCTAGAGACATTTGAAGAGGGTGGTTAAAAATGGCCAGGCAGGATTAATTCTAAATACTCTTCCTGATAATGTGATAAAACGTTTTCTTCTTCCTTTATGTTTTATGTTTATTTTCTTAAACAAAACTCTACTGAAGCCATGTACTAATTTTACTCCTTTTAGCCAAAATCTAAAAGAAAGATAAAAGGAAATTGCCAAGATTCATCTTGGTGCCACGTATTTAAATTACAAATTCAAAGCCTCCCATTTAAATCTTTGCTTCAGAGAAACTAGTCCTTGGAAAAAAAATCAGCTTTAATTGAAAGAATTCCCAGTATTCGTATACTTCAAATTCGTCTCGTTAAAATAGATTTGATATTTTTTAATATTCTTTTGTGATATCGAATTGTTGTACAGAAAGATCTATGATTTTTGCGCATTTTAGTCAATCTGGACGTTGACACACATAAATAAATAGATTCCTTAGAAGTTACCTTGCAGCTATGCAAATAAAATTTGATCCCACAAAAAGAAGAAGAAGAAAGGAAACATCTGTACTTCTAAACTTGCAAAGTCAGATTCTGTTTAATCCTTAGGTTTTCATTTACACAAATGCAATTTTATTACAGCACTTTAATTTGTACATTTTCATATCTTTTTACCGTTATGTGTAGAATTTTTATGCGCATACAAGGTAGGTTCAAAGAATTTCCTTATTCCCAACTGTGGGAATAAATTATCGCGTGGGAGATTTTTTGGCTTCAAAGGTGTAACGTATACTCTAGATTCAGTTTCTTTATTCTCTTAAACAAAACTCTACTGAAGCCATGTATCTTAACTACTTTGTTCACTAATTTTGCTCCTTTTAGCCAAAATGTAAAAGAAAGATAAAAGGAAATTGCCAAAATTCATCTTGGTGCCACGTATTTAAATTACAAATTCAAAGCCTCCCATTTAAATCTTTGCTTCAGAGAAACTAGTCCTTGGAAAAAAAATCAGCTTTAATTGAAAGAATTCCCAGTATTCGTATACTTCAAATTCGTCTCGTTAAAATAGATTTGATATTTTTTAATATTCTTTTGTGATATCGAATTGTTGTACAGAAAGATCTATGATTTTTGCGCATTTTAGTCAATCTGGACGTTGACACGCATAAATAAATAGATTCCTTAGAAGCTACCTTGCAGCTATGCAAATAAAATTTGATCCCACAAAAAGAAGAAGAAGAAAGGAAACATCTGTACTTCTAAACTTGCAAAGTCAGATGCTGTTTAATCCTTAGGTTTTCATTTACACAAATGCAATTTTATTACAGCACTTTAATTTGTACATTTTCATATCTTTTTACCGTTATGTGTAGAATTTTTATGCGCATACAAGGTAGGTTCAAAGAATTTCCTTATTCCCAACTGTGGGAATAAATTATCGCGTGGGAGATTTTTTGGCTTCAAAGGTGTAACGTATACTCTAGATTCAGTTTCTTTTTGATTTTACTATCTCTTGTTATTTTATTTTCCTATGCAAATTATCTTCTCACTTAACGAGATGTTATTTCTCCCGCTGAATTATATGTGGCAACGAGTGTAAGTCATGACGTGGTGGTATGCAGTATATATAGGCGCCCTCAAGTATACCAAGGAGCTTCGTTTTATATGTGATAGGTTCTTCCTAATTATTGTTATGCGATTCTACGATAGTACGAAAGTTCGGTCTAACAGTAGTTGTGTTATTTTGGAGTGTGTATTTGAGTAATACCAGGAGCTCCCCAATAAAAGGTTAAAAGTGAGTACGTTTTCTTAGTTCATTTTATTGTCAGACCTCTGTCTGGCCGTTAAGTCTACTTCATTGAGTGTTTACGTTAAGTTCAGGGCATATTGTGTTTACCGCTCTAATAAGGAGCCTTCAAGGTACTAATGTACTAAAACCGAAGTTATATTACTGATATTCAAGATAATGAGGAACGCTGAGTAAAAATAATTCCATATTCTTGGAATTTATTGCACGTAAGTGTCTTACCTAAACAAACTCTAGCACTTTGAAGATTAAGCACACTTTAGCTACGTCAAGTAACCTTTCAATAACCCTAACGTGACTTAACGTAAGCTTTCCTGCACTACACGTCCAGACGTCCAGGCGGAGAATTTTATTCATTATAAAGGTTGCAAACACCCATGTTGCTCACGGTGGTCGTTAAACCTCCAACCAAAAAAAAAAAAAAAAAAAAACACCCATGACGTCGTCTTACGCAAAGTCGCGCCATTCGATTTTCTGTCTGTATAGATCACGAGTAGCTGGTCTGTTTTCCTTGAGTTTTGTAACGTCGCAGTTGAAACTGTCAGGAACTAAAAAACGCACAAACATCAAATTTCGTATTTTGCTTCGAAAATCACATCACAGTTCTGAAATGCTTCAGCATTCATGTGGTGAAATGAAAATAAAGAAATTGAGAACTTACGCGTGGCGTAAGCAGTGGAGCCAATATGAGTACTTTTAGGGGGGGGGGGGGGGAGGCGGCTAAGAAAAATCCTTACCTCGTTCAAGGCTGTCAAACATTTTAGTAAATGTACAAGATACTAAAATACAACAAAAATAATTGATACAATCAATCATTAATATCTTATTATTTTTAAAAATGTTTTAAAAAAAGGTTTCTTGTGTTTTAGTGTTTTAAAATTATCAAAAATTTGACTATGCACACGGGGAGAGGGAAGGGCCCCCTGCTCCCCCTTGTGTGCACCCTTGGGCGTAAGTGTTTCTGTGATGGTCGTGTGAGTGTCGATGATGATCCACGTGGCGAGCGCCCTCTTCCTCATCAACTGCCGAAAAGATTGAGGGCCTGTGCGATAATATCCGACGTAACCGAAAAAAAAAAAACTGTTAAGAACATAGCGTCAGAGGTAGGAATATCAGTTGAAAGTATTCACAGCATTCTCCACAATGATTTGAACATGCATTACTTTTGTCAACACTTGGTTCCAAAACTACTGACTGTCAAATAACAAAAAACACGAATGAACCTTGAAGGACACTACGGCTGATTGATCACAATGGCTTATCAAAATAATTTTCTAAGTAACATAGTCACAGGAAACGAGACAACGTGCTTTCATGTATTCCACAGACAAAGTGTCAATACTGTAAATGGAGATCAACATCATCACCGTGAAAACAGAAACCTTATTTGGACAAAAGCAAAGAAAAAATAATGCTGGAAATTTTCTTTGACTCTCAGAGATTTTTACATTAAATAAGCAGTCAAGTCATGACATTGTAGACGTTGTATTTGTGCTGCTCCTCACTGTCAAATTTTCCTTGTTTATCAGTTATTCAGTGCTTCTTGATTTGTTGGGCCTCCAGTATCAGGATTAACATTGTGAAAAGGTAAATTAGTTCATTAATATTCGCCTTAGCTGAATCAAAGTAAAAACTAAACTTTTTGGTGCACATTTTACCAGCCTTGAGCGCTGGTGAGCAAACATTATATATAGTGCGGAATTTCTACACTAGTACTAAACAAAAGACGTTTACGTTGAATATTATATTGGCAAGAACCTTCTGGGTACTTTTGTTGACTATTTCGCAGTTCATTCTTTTTGATTATATGTAATTGAACTGAACTATCCTGGGTTGTAATATACTCGATGGAATTTTTTGGGTTCTGTGCTGCCACGTACTGACCATTTCACTTACTAAAATTTATTTGTTTGCTCAGTGAGTATGTTCTGAAATAAGATTCAGATGTTCTGTTATTTATCTTACATGGCCAACAGAAAAGGAACCATAAGGAACAATAAATCAGTGGTAGCGACGCCGTTTTCCAGTGCAGTGTGGAATTCAAATATGGATCTTACTATGCAATTTCTTAATAAAATAAACTTGAAAATTCAACATTCTCAATCTGGAATTCCGTTGGAGCTAAAGCAATCACTAGATGAAATTAATGCAAAAGTTGACTCCATTAGTGCTTTAAAACAGGAACTGTATGAATATAAGCAAACAGTGGACTTTGTTGCTGGTAAATATGATGAAATTTTAAAAAGATGCACAGAACTTGAACTTGATAATGCTACATTGAAAAAGACTCTTGATAATGTTTTTAGACAAGATGACATTAACCAACGAAAAATCCAGACCTTGACCTGTGAAATTAATGAATTAAATCAGTACTACCGAAATAAAAATTTAGAGATTCATGGTATGGACTTAACGTCGGTAGGGCCGCCCCGGTGGCGCAGTGGTCTAAGCGATGGCCTCTGATCATTCGTCCGAACGGGGTCCGGGTTCGAATCCCGGTGAGGCATGGATGTTGTGTTTGTCTTACGGCTCTGGCTCTCTCCCTTCCCTGGAACCAGTGACCCTAAATTAGGGACGGGCGACTGCTTATAGCCCATTGAGTTGCTCACGGTGGTCGTTAAACCTCCAAAAAAAAAAAAAAAAAAAAAAAACGTCAGTAGGCAATGCTACTGAACTCAAAAATCAAATAGACAGACTTGCAACTAAGATACAAATCCCCAACTTTCAGCCCTTGGATATTGATGTTGTTCATCCACTAAAATCTAACTCGTATAATATTAAGAATTCCACTGTGATTGTACAGTTTAAATCCAGATCCACAAGAGATAATTGGTTGGCAAAGAAAAAATCTACAGTGCTCAACTCAGATCGGGATTCTAATCTACCTGGTACTAAAATATATCTGAATGAAAACCTTATTCCTTCCTATAAGCAGTTATTTTCGCAAGCAAGGAAGCTTCTTCAGCAGGGGAAAATTCAATTTGTCTGGGTGAGTAATGGTAATGTGTTTATCAGGCGAAATGAACATGAAGTTAAAAAAAGTTATTATGTTAGAAGACTTGATAGAATACGGTTTCGAGGCTCAATATGCTGCTTGACTCATTATAATTTAGTAATATTGTATTTATCACAATATAAGTTACTTGTTCTGTACAACATATGAAACAACAATGTGGCAAAGAAAACAAAACGTAATTAAAAGGGACAGTGGGGGTAGCGTGTGTCTTAATCCTATAGAGGGGCAACAAAGGGGAGAAACTGACTTCCACCGAAGATATATATATATATATATATACATAATCTGATTTTTTTCTTCTTCTAAATGCAACCAAATTCTTATTCCCTTCAATAAATTAACCACATCTTATCTACTAACCCAGGTGATTCATTAAAGATTTTACATATTAATGCTAGGTCACTTTACAATAAAATAACTTTAGTGGACTCATTAATTCAATCAATTAACTCTAAAATTGATATAATATGTGTAATTGAAACTTGGTTCCCTACGCCTGACTATTATATACATCTAAACCATTATAATACATTTTTTCTTAATAGCTCATATACCAAGGGGGGTGGTATTGCTGTTTATGTACACGAACAATGCCATGATTTCTTTGTAAACAATGATATCACTTTACTTAACTATAATATAGAAATTTTAACGATTGAAAATCAATATTATATTATTATTGTTTGCTATCGTCCGCCTAAATCTAATATCAACGAATTTTTTTGCACCCTAAATGAAGTTTTTAATTATGCAAACTTAACCAATAAGAAAACATTTTTACTTGGAGATTAAAATATCGATATTTCTTGTGACAATCCAGCATCTAAACAATTAAATCAAACTTTAAATATGTCTGGATTTACCAACACTATACTAACCCCAACTAGGATCACTATGCAGTCGGAAACCACCCTTGACCTATCACTTACTAATGCATCTCCTGATATGATAACCTCGGGTGTTATGCACTATAACATCAGTGACCACCTCCCTAATCTTGCATTCTATTACCATAATTTCCCAATAAAAAGAAATACTGTATATTATAGAACAAAACAAATTAACAACATTAATTTATAAATATTCCGTAATATATCGTATACCATTAACTGGAACGAAATACTCTCACTCGACAACCCAAATACTGTATACAATGTATTTTTTAAATTATTAAAGGAATTATATGATCAAACTTTCTAACTTTCTTGCAGGAGTAATAGAGCGAGAAAGAAATGTAAGCCCTGGATAACGAATCAGCTACTGAATCGTACAAATAAAAAAATAAGTTGCATACCAAATTTCTGAAAAGCAAATCAGTAATAGATTTTAATAACTTCATAATTAAATTCAGATATACGAATACTCAAACGTAATTACTATTTACAAATTTTCCCTCTTAATGTACTAAAGTTAATGTGGAAACACCTAAATGTGTTACTCGGAAAAAATAATACTCCAATAATGCCTGAACATTTAGCAAACTCAGACGACCAAAAAATTACAGACAAAGATGAAATGGCCACCATTTTAAATGATTATTTTATATCTATCCCTCAAGTTATCAAACAAAATTTGAATACGTCTAGCACCCACTTTACTCAATATTTATTCCGGTACATACAGATCGAATACATTTTACATGCAGGAAATTACAAGAACTGAACTCTTACATATACTTTAACAAATTAACATCAACTCAGGACCAGGTTATGATGATTTTCACCCCAGGGTTATTAGGTATGCTGCAGACGTCATTGTTGGGCCATTACTAACAATTTACAACTCCATACTTCATTCAGAAATGTTTCCAGATGCTTTAAAAGTAACCAAAATCACTCCCAAATTCAAAAATGGTTCAAAAAATGAAGCAAATAATTATCGTCCTATAGCAAATCTTTCAATTTTTGCCAAGATCCTTGAAAAATTCATTTATCCTCGACTAATTTCCTACCTTCAAAAATATAAGATACTCAGTCAGTATCAATTTGGATTTTTAGCAGATAAATCTACATAATTAGCATACCTTCAAAATGCTATACAAAATAATTTTACTCAAAACTATACAACAATAGCTTTATTTTTGGACTTATCAAAGACATTTGATACTTTAAATCATGGTTTTCTTATTTATAAATTACAAAATATAGAAATCAGGGGTAATACTTATTCACTTTTCAAAAATTATTTGAAAAGTGAATAAGTATTATCATTTCAAATTATGAGATCAAGAGTACCTCAGGGTTCTGTCCTCGGCCCTTTATTGTTTAATATGTACATTAATGATTTATTTTTGCTGTCAACTCATATGGATCTTTTTCTGTATGCTGATGATACAGCTATTCTTATAAAAGGGAAAAACGTAGGTGAAGTACTAACACAATGTAATAAACAGTTGCTAGCTATTTCTGACTGGTTAAATTCTAATGAATTAATAATTATTGTTAATGAAACTAAAGCAGTGATTTTTTCTAATACATTATCTCCTTTAACACCAAATGTACAAATATCCCTTAATAATAAAAGAATTGATATCGTACCTTCATTCAACTACCTGAGAACTACAATAAAATTTGACCTCAAATGGAATAAACATATTAATTTTCTTTTAATAAAACTATCTAGAAATATTGGTATAGTGAGTAATATCCTGACTGATCTAACAACTAAAACATTGATCTCATTGTATTACACACTATTTCAAACTCATATCAATTACTGCATACTATCATGGGGACAAATGACACAATACAATATTAATAAATTACAAATCCTACAAAATAAACTCATTAGACTAATTGATCTCAAATCATATCCTAATACTCGACCTTTTATAAATTTTAGAACAAAAGTATATCCTAATAAATATAATATACTTACTATTACTCAACTACACTATTTTAATCTTGGTAAAATTATGTTCAAACGAATTAAACATAATTTATATTCAGATCTCATATTTCTCAATACACTTGCACATGCCGCCCCGGTGGCGCAGTGGTCTTAGGCGCTGGCCTCTGATCATTCGTCCGTAAGGGGTCCGGGTTCGAATCCCGTCAGGCATGGATGTTGTGTTTGTCTTACGGCACTGACTCTCTCCCTTCCCTGGAACCAGTGACCCTAAATTAGGGACGGGAGACTGCTTATAATAACCCATTGAGTTGCTCACGGTGGTCGTTAAACCTCCAATAAAAAAAAAAAAAAACACTTGCACATTCGTTTGAAAGTATGAAACAAGGAATAAACTACAATTACAACCTATTTTTCCAAAAACGGAATCAATTAAACTTACTTTAAATTACAGAGGCCCTCAATACTGGAATTCTTTACCTAGCAACCTGACTAACTTAAATAATTTTGATTTATTTAAAAAAAAATTCAAACTTTATCTTGTTCAATAATTAAATAAAAAGGAAAAAATTGGCAAAACGTCTTCTGATTGTCTGACTGTTGTTTCATTTATTTCTTCTACGGGTAATATAGGGCTATGTCAGGACATTTTGGCTTCTTCCCTTGTCTTCCCTTTTGTTACAGTCTATGTTCATCATTTATGTACTGTCAATTTTTTCCCCCACTAGTTTTTAACGCTTTCCAACCGTAGGTTGAAGATAAAAGAATTGATATCGTACCTTCATTCAACTACCTCAGATGGTTCGATTTCGATGAAATTTTACTATGTGGTTGGTGACCTCCTAGGGACGAACCCTATTCAAAATGGGTGAATTGGGGTCAAAGGTCAGGACATAAGAGCGGGATGCATTCCATTGTCCTTATGCGTCATAACGTGTGTAAAAATGGTTCGATTTCGATGAAATTGCAGTATGTCGTAGGGGACCAACTGGGACCGAACCCTATTGAAAATGGATGAAATGGGGTTAAAGGTCAGGACACAGGATTGCGATCCATTCCATCGTCCTTATCCCATATTAGTAAGGTGGATGTCAAGTAATTTTGCTTCCTATACTTCCAAAGGAAAAACTTTTGTACACATTTCCTTCACAATTAATGTGTTCCCAAGGATGAAAATTTTAACATCGATTAAAATAACTTTATTTTATAACTTGGAATACTTAATATTTTCTAAAACATAAACATAATTTTATTAAAAATCAATAACTTTTCCTTTGGTGGTGTTGAAACCAGAAAAAGCATGGCGCGACCTGTACTTTGATGACGTCAGTAGACAAACGAATGTTGGATTGCATAATTATGGTTGTGTTTTAGAAAATATTAGGTACTCCAAGTTATAAAATGGAGCTATTTTAATCCATGTTCAAATTTTATCCTTGTGAACGTATTAATTGTCCAGAAAGAAGATGGGACGACCTGTATTTTCATGATGTCAGTAGACAAACAAATGTTGGATTGCGTAATTATGGTTATGTTTTAGAAAATATTAAGTATTGAAAGTTATAAAATGAAGATATTTTAATCGGTGTTCAAATTTTCATCCTTGGGAACGCATTAATTGGGAAGAAAATTTGTACAGAAATTTTTCCATTCGAAGTAGAGGAAGCAAAATTACTTGACGTTCACCTTAAAGGAGCAATTCTTGTATGTATGTAAATTTTATTTTGAAAACGGCTCTAAGGATTTTGATGAAAGTCGTTAACCTACCGTTTTCTGGTACTAGAAGTCGATTTAGTTTGATCTCGACTTTAGGAAAATTCGTTTAGTGGGTTAAATAACCACCCCGAATTACCACGTTTTAAGTGTAGTGTCATGGCGTCGTCCCATTAGATGTCGGCGCGCGGTCACGCCATCTGTCTCATTTCGTCACGCGTTGTGCGTGGATCCTATTAAAGTTTTATGACGTCACACTATTGCGAGCAGATGGTCGCGATTCCCATCTGCCTCATTACGTCCCGCGTTTTGTGCGTATGTTCGTCCGCACGATAACTCGCGTAAAAATCGTTCGATGTCGATGAAATTTTAGTATGTGGTAGGGGAATACCTGGGAAGGAACTCTATTGAAAGTGAACGAAATGGGGTCAAAGGTCAGGACATAGGAGCTGGATCCATTCCACTGCTCTTATGCATCATAAGTAACGTAAAAAAGCTCGATTTCGATTAAATTTTATTATATATTAGGGGATCACCTGGGGACAAACCCTATTGAAAATTGGAGAAATGGGGTCAAAGGTCAGGACATAGGAGCGGAATCACTTCCATCGCCATTATGAGTCCTAACTTACGTAAAAATGTTTCGATTTGGATGAAATGTTAGTATGTTGTAGGGACCTGCCTGGGGACGAATCCTATTGAAAATGGGTGAACTGGGGTCAAAGGTTAGGACACAGAAGCGGGATCTATTCCATAGCCCTTATGCATCATAACTTATGTAAAATTGCTTCGATTGTGACAAAACTTTACTATGTTATTTCGGAGGTATACTGAACCAGTTCTGTTGAATATTATCGAAATGAGATCAAAGGTTAGGGCACAGGAATGAGATTTATTCTATAGCCATTTTCCTCATAACTAGAGTAATAACTTAAGGATTGATTTCTAACATGTAGGAAAGCGTATCATAGTCAATGCATTGCATGATTTTACCAACTTGTTTTTTTCTTTTTTCTTTCTTTTCTTCTAAGAGCATGTAACAACAAAAAAAATGAATTTATTCCAGAAGGGAAGAAATTGAGAGTTTACCCGTGGCGTAACCAGTGGCGCCCATATGAGTACTTTTAGGGGGGTCAGCCTCCTTTAAGGCTGTCAAACATTTTAGTAAATGTACAAGATAATAAAATACAACAAAAATAATTGATACAATCAATCATTAATATCTTATTAATTTTTAAAATGCTTTTAAAAAAGGGTTTGTCTACTTTAGTGTTTTAAATTTATCAAAAATTTGGCTATGCCAGCGGGGAGAGCCCCCCTGCTCCCTCTTGTGGGCGCTCTTTGGCGTAAGTGTGTCTGTGAAGGTCGTGTGAGTGTCGATGATGTCCGCGTGGCGGGCGCCCTCTACCTCTTCAACTGCAGAAAAGATTGAGGGCCTGTGCGATAATATCCGACGTAACCGAATAAAAACTGTAAAGGAAATAGCGTCAGAGGTAGGAATATCAGTTGAAAGTATTCACAGCATTCTCCATAATGATTTGAACATTACTTTTGTCAACACTTGGTTCCAAAACTGCTGACTCTCAAATAGCAAAAAACACGAATGAACCTTGACGGACAGTATGGCTGATTAATCACAATGGCTTATCAAAATAATTTTCTAAGTAACATAGTTACAGGGAACGAGACAACGTGCTTTCATGCATTCCACAGACAAAGTGTCAATACTGTAAATGGAGATCAACATCATCACCGTGAAAACAGAAACCTTATTTAGACAAAAGCAAAGAAAAAATAATGCTGGAAGTTTTCTTTGACTCTCAGGGCTTTTTCCATTATGAATTTATTCCAGAAGGGAAGACTGGGAATGAAAAAAAGGTACATCGATATTTTTTTTTAGGCGGAAGGGGGGGGGGGTAATAACCACTCTGAGCAATCTGATAGGCTACTGGCAGTCACCCGCCCCTAATTTAAGGCCACTGATTCCAGGGAAGGGAGAACGCCAGTGCGGTAAGACAAATACAACATCCATGTTGTCACCGTGATTCGAAACTGGACATATCTCAGACGAATGGGCAGAAGCCAGTGTTTAAACCACTCTGTCACAGGGGCGTCGTCAATGTCTTCCGTTGCCTCACGGATGCAATCCGAGAGAAACGTCCATGGGCAAACAAACGGTTGGTTTCTTCATGAAAATGCCCCTGCACATTGATTCCTAATGGTCAAAACCAGTACCGCGCAAAGCGCATTGTCGCGTTACTGAAGCATCCTCTATATTCTTCTGACTTGACAACACTCGATTTCCCCTTTTCACTTGTTTCAACGATTGAAATTTGCTTTGAAAAAAGGACGAAGATTAACGACTGCTAAGGTCATCATCGAAAACCCGAGAAAGACGCTGAAAGAGGTTTCAAAGAATGAATTCCAGGAATGCTTCAAACGGCTTTATGGATGTTGGCAAAAGTGTGTAGCTGTAAAAAGAAACCATTTCGTAGAAAATGCGGTGTAAATATCGGTTATGTTACTATTTTCTTTATAAAAAGGAATTTCCCCGGGTTTTTCGAACCGATTATACTCTTTTATACCCCTATATCGTTTGAGAGGACAAATAAATAGGTGGTACTATCGGGCATGCTGAGTGATTGCATAGCCTTGTGAATTTAGTTCTATGCATTAAAACTGCTTTGTAAAGACTCATTTTAAAGCAAGATTACGAACGTTATTAGGTTAAAGGCAAAACTTTTCAAAAACTCTGATACCTATATAACGTAAGCCTTTTTCGTGCGCGATATTGGCGTTACGCTATGTCTAAAACCATGACTAAGGAATGTTGAACTAAATAAGAATACGATGCAATAGTTTACGGCCAAACGAAACATAAACAGAAGTCAACTTACGATAACATTTTATTGGTCCAGCAATATTTCAGTAGATCCACAATGGAGCCACTAGTTTTTACAAATAGCGAACATCTCTACACACACACACATACATTAAGCAACTGCTGTATCGTCCTTTATGTCTCTCGTTCTTATCACATTCATACGTCTCTCACTCTGACCTCAATTGTGTTGCCAACCTCATTCTTGTGAGAGAGAAGATAAGCTTGGAAAGTGTAAAGGAGGACAAAGTCAAATTTACATAAGAAAAGGAACTAAAATTGAAAGTTATTTTAGAATATACGTCACACTATCGAGCCGTTTTTAGATCCAAAGCATATCCAGGAGAAGACAGAGATACTAGATTTTTTTCAAATGGTGGTTTGTGGTAAGAAAAAAAATTCGTAGAAGTTCTTCATGCAGTGGGACCTCGGTTATACGTTTTTCACTTTTGTACGAAATTCTGCGCTAGCCCCAATAATTTACTGTAAGTTCTATAGTTTTTTCGATACGGTTATACGTAATTTATTTATACACTTTTTGTGATTATAGATAAATATTTTAGTCGCGGATTATCAAAACTACACGGCTATTTGATTTTTTTATACGTATTCCAGCATGTTACGACTTTGAAGGAATTGATACAGCGGTTTTTTTGTTTCCTTTTTTTGCAGCCATGAAATAGATGATGCAACTTAAAATTTACTGAATAAGGCGTTCGCAGTTCTCTATTTTCTCTGAATTCAAGCAAAAGCAAATATTAGTGAATATTTTACTCGGCACAAATGCCAATTCAACTAGTTGACAAAAAAAAAATTCTTTGAAAAGAGCCATGCTTATAAGTCAAGAACGAGTAATATGAGCATCAAATATCAAACAAAATCGTTTTCGGATATATTACTTACTATTTCAAAGGCAAGGTTTTTTTCCGTATATTAAAAATACGAAATCGTACAGAATGTCTTAATCTATTTTTTTGTAATGAAATTAGAATAAAGATTAATACAAAAGTCAAAATACACCTAAGTTTAAGGTAGCAAGCATATGTCATAAATTATAAATTTGCGAACTCTATAATTACGATCCCTCCCCTCCCTCTTTATCTTCTCTTTGGAGGCATTCAAAATTTTATAATAGTATTTAACATTTTGAAATTTCATTTATGCATTTTTTACGCTTTCCAACCGTAGGTTGAAGAAGCGTATATGCTCCGACTTTGTCCGTCAGTCTGTCCGTCCGCTCGATAACTCACGTAAAAATGGTTCGATTTCGTTGAAATTTTAGTATGTGTTAGGGAATCATATGGGGACGAACCTTATTGGAAATGGACGAAATGGGGTCAAATGTCACGACATAGGAGCGGGATCCATTCCATTGCCCTTATGCATCATAACTTGCGTAAAAATGGTTCGATTTCTATGATATTTTAGTATGTGGTAGTGAATCACCTGGGGACGAACCCAAGTGAAAATGGAAGAAATGAAGTCAAAGGTCACGACATAGGAGCGGAATTCATTTAATTGCCCTTATGCTTCATAACTTGCGTAAAAATGGTTCGATTTCGATGAAATTTTAGTATGATGTAGGGGACCACCTAAGGACGAAACCTATTGAAATCGAAGAAATGAGGTCAAAGGTCACGACATAGGGAGGATATCAATTTCATTGCTCTTATGCGTCATAACTTGCGTAAAATGGTTCGCGATTTCGATGAAATTTTAGTACGTGGTAGGCGACCACCTGGAGACGAAGCCTATTAAAAATGGGCGAAATGGGGTCAAAGGTCACGACATAGGAGCGGTATCCATTCCATTTCCCTTATGCGTCATAACTTACGTAAAAATGCTTATATTACGACAAAACTTTAGTATGTTGTTCCGCAGATACACTAAACCGGTTCTGTTGAATATCATCGAAATGGGGTCAAAGGTCAGGACACAGGAGCCAGATTTATTCCACAGCCATTATCATAATAACTTGACTAAAAATGCTTCTATTGCGACAAAACCTTAATATGCTGTTCCGGAGGTATACTGAACCAATTCTAACGATTCGTAGCACGCACCTAACCCATGTCCTTCACCCGCCTGCACGAGACATACTGCACCTTCTAGCATTGTACTTAGTTTTCTGTTTATATTAATGTTATATTGCATTCTAATCTTGTATATTATTTAGACGTTATTTCATCCTGAAGATGCCACCCGTTGGTAGCGAAAGCTTGCACCCCTGTTTACTATTTATTACGTCACATAAACGGAATTTTCCACTTATTATTATCATCTGGTGTAACTACCCACTTGTTTATTTCTATATGAACCAATTCTGTTTAATATCATCGAAATGAAGTCAAAGGTCAGGACACAGGAGCGAGATTTATTCCACAGCCATTATCCTCATAACGTGAGTAATAACTTGAGAAATGATATCTGGTATGTTGGAAAGCGTATCATAATCAATGCATTACATGATTTTACTAACTTGTTTCATTTATACGTTTCTTAATGCCATCTCCTGGAAAGCCGTATAACCCAGGTTTCACTCCACTTGAAACCAAACTTTTTCTGCTCCTATGTTAAAACGGTCGTTCTGTTCTGAACAGCCATAACAAAAAGAGAAAAAACAAATAGAAATGTACCGAAGCATTCTTTCTGTTCATGAGTTCAAATTATGTACACTGCCTAACAGAGAAAAGGCCAAACCATGAAGGAATGCTCGAAAACAGACCAAACTGCACACACAGATAGTCAAGTAGGTGCTTCAGTGGCCGTATATACAGGATGATCAATAAGGAGTGTGGACCTCCATTGTGGGCGATACAGCGTTGAATCCGACGTAGCATTTAGGCAATGAGAGTCCGAATAGAGTCCTGGAGTATCGTGTATCATGTGGTGTTGATCCGAGGAGTCCACAGTTCATCTTCATTTTGCGGGAGTGGGAGGGTACTCAACCTACGTCCAATCGTGTTCCACAAAGGCTCGATGGAAGAAAGGTCGGGGGATCGTGCTGGCCACGGAATCATCCGCACACCGTGTAAAGCATTCAGGCTGATCCGAGCGGCATGCGACCGGGAGTTTTCCTGTTGAAAAACGGCGTTTGGGATGCCCAGCAGTTACGGTAGTGCCACGGGTCGCGGAACCTCGTCAACATAGCGGCGTGCCGTAAATGTGCCAGTAGTGCTTACTAGTGGTAAGCGGCTGTTGGCGCTGACAGCACCCGACACCATTATTCCACGTTGCCGGGCCGTGTAGTGCTCCAAAATGGCAGAGGAATCAGCCCGTTAGCCACGTCGCCTACAGACTCTCGCACGGTGATCATCCGATGTGAGACAGAGCCGCAATTTGCCGCCGAACACAACATTATTCCATTCGGCAATCCGCGCTGTTAAGGGTAGCCTTCGGAACGGACGGCTGGACAGCAAACCAGACGCAACCAATCGACGCGACACCATCCGCGTCGATGTCGGAGCATCCAAGCCTCCCCTACACTCCGCAAAATGTCGTTCGTTGTTTACTGTGAGTTAGCTATGACATGACGTCGGATGCGACGATCGGTGCGCTCGGACGTCCGTCTCTGTGCTCCGGTCCCCCTACGATGTTACACGGACTCTTTCTGGGACCACTGTCTCCAAATGCGACCGACGATTGTGGCATCACGTTGCGTTTCTTCCGCAATACGACGCAAGAACCATCCGGCGGTACGAAGGCCTACGATGACATCTCTCGTGAACTCATCCGTTTGACGAAATCGCGTACGACGGCATCTTAACGGTATTGGCGCGAAGATGCCGTCGTACTCGAACTCATCCGTTTCACGAAATCGCGCACGACGGCGTCTTAACGTTACTGGCGCGAAGATGCCGTCGTTCTCCTGGCCCAGTTACAGCAGAACCACTCATTTTTCGCGGCCGTGGCCTCACGGGCTGGTTGTCCGATTATATTCCGCTCGCCGTTCGTGCGATTGACCTGCAAATGCAATTTTTTGCATAACTTATACGTGTGTACACACCCTGCAATGTGCATGGCGCTGCATTCACGTCTCCGTTGTGTGGCATTTTCTTTGGCAGTCAGTGTATTAGAAGCAGTCCCGAGCAATGCCAAAACTTACTTTGCAGTAAAAGTGGGCTTAACAGTGATTTTCCTGTCACAAAGATGACAGTAATATAATCGTGACAAGCCGTGGCACAGCTGAAAAAAAGCAGGAATGAGAGTCAACGTCTTTCATGTAATAGTGACAAAACCGTGGTTTGCGAGAAGTAAGATGTGAAACAGGAACAGAGCGGAACATTTTCATTTCATTTCATTTATTCATTTTTCAGTTGCCACATATTACAATTCAAAATACAAACAATATAATCAATTACAAAAAATGTAGCAACCAGGAGGAGGAGGGGTAAGGCCTGACATAGCCCTCCCACCCCTAGTACTAAAAAAAAAAAGGACACGAACAACAAATAACAATACAAAAGACAAGTCAAAGGCACATTGAATATAACTAAAAGATTAAATAAATACATAAGTGTATACAGATGCAAGGTCTATTCATAAGCCGTGAAATCAATCCAGCGACCAGATCAGGTCAACTCAGCACTAATTGAGAGACTTGTTAATAAGGTGATGCTTGAATTTTTTTTTAAATAGGTCAAAATTGTTAATAGATTTTATGTCATAAGGTAAGGATTTCCAAAGTTTTGGACCCGAATAATTAATATTCATTTTAATTGTTTCTGTCCGAGGGAAATTAGGCATGAGTGTTGATCGATTCCTGGTTTCATAAGTATGAGTACGAATATTTAATGATATTAAGTCATGGTATAAATCATTTTTAATTCTTCTGAACATTATTTTACCAAGATTATAGTCAAATAATTGTTTTATTATAAGTATATTATATTTATTGGGATTTACTTCCGACCTGAAGGTAAAATTATATATATAATAATTAAGAGTTTTTAGGTCTATTAATCTTATATATCTATTCTGTAATACCTGTATTTTTTTTAAGTTATATTGTGTTGTTTGCCCCCATGTCAGTATCATCATCATCATCATCATTGTCAACCATTATCAATCCACTGCTGGACGAAGGTCTCCCCAAGTTTCCTCCACAACGGTCTGTCTTGTGCCAGTCTCCTCCATGTCACTCCCGCATATTTACGAATTTCATCCACCCATCTCCCATGTGGTCTTTTTCTGGGTCTTTTCCTGTCCCTTGGAATCCAATCTAAAATTTCGTCTGTCCATCTATGGTCTGTCCTTCTGGCAGTATGTCCAGCCCATTGCCATTTCAGGGATTTAACTCTGATCATGATGTCTTCCACTCTCGTCATTTTTCGGATCCACGAGTTCCTCTTCTTATCTCTCCTGGTTATACCAAGCATGCACCTCTCCATGCTTCTTTGAGTTGTCTGCAGCCTTTGTATGTCTCTTTTAGTTAAGGTCCACGTCTCTGCACCATACGTAAGCACTGGAAGGATGCATTGATCAAACACTTTTCTTTTAAGACATAATGGCATATTGCTCTTGAAAATTATGCTGTTTCTTCCAAAAGCTCTCCAGGCAAGTTTTGTACGCCGATTAATTTCTTCATCAATGTGACCCTCACTTGATATCTGCTGTCCAAGATAAACATACGTATCTGTTATCTCCAGTTTTTCTCCATCAATCGATAAATCTTCATTTCTTGTAAAAGCATTGAACATCACTTTTGTCTTCTGAAAGTTCATTTTTAATCCCACTTCTTTACTCTTGTCAGCAAGTTCCTGGATCATACTCTGCAGCTCTGATGGGGTAGTTGCAAAAATGACTACGTCATCAGCAAAACGAAGGTGGGTTAGATATTCTCCATTAATCTTTATCCCTTTGTTTTCCCAGTTCAGTGATTGAAAGACATTTTCCAATGTCGCATTAAAGAGCTTCGGAGATATGGTGTCACCTTGTCTCACTCCCTTTCCAATTTTTATGTGTGTTGTATTTTCAAACAGCCGAATCTTTGCACTTGCATTTTCATAGATGTTATTAATAATATTAATGTATGCATCTTCAATACCGCAGGATTTCAGAGCCATTGTAACTGCTGATGGTTTCACCGAATCAAAGGCTTTTTCATAATCGATAAAAGCCATGCACAATGGAAGTTCATATTCCCTCGCTCTTTCAATTAGTTCTCTCAGTACGTGGATATGATCTATTGTGCTGTAGCCACTCCTGAATCCAGCTTGTTCTCTCGGTTGAGCCATGTCCAGTGTTACCTTCAAGCGGTGTGAAAGAACTTTAGTGAAGATTTTATAAACCACTGATAGGAGGCTGATAGGTCTGTAGTTCCTGAGATCCTCAATGTCACCTTTTTTATGTAGCAGGATCATTGTAGCATTGTTCCAATCCTCAGGAATCTTCCCTTCATTAAGGCATCGAGTGAAAATTTGGGCGAGTACTGTTTCAATTTCTCCACTTGCTTCTTGTATGATGTCTATAGTAATTCCATCTTCTCCTGGAGCTTTCCCCGGCTTCATGTTCTTGATTGCATGAGCAACTTCTGCTGGGAGGACTGGGAGAACTCTGGTACTGGTATCTTTCATGATGTTTGGAGTACATGTATCATCCCTTTCATATAATTTGGAGTAGAAATCTTTCACTCTTGTCAAAATTTCGCCTCTATTTCTTGTTATAGAACCATCTTCTTTTCTCAGAGCCATAATCTGTTTTCTTCCCTTACTGAGATGTCCCTTTGCTATCTTAAGGCTTTGGTTGTTTTCAATTGCTTTCCTCACTAGCTCACAGTTGAATTTCCTTACGTCTTCAGTGATACTTTTTCGTGTTGTCTTGCATAGCTCTATATATTCCACTTTGGAAGTCACATCTTCTTTAGTTGTCCTTATCTCTCTTCTTTTTTGCATCAACATTTTGGTTTTTCCTGATAATTTGTTCACATGCAACTTGTTCTTAGACCCAGCTAATTTTGTTGCCGTTTCCATTAGAGCTTTGGTTACTTTTCTGTTAACTTCCGAAATATCCACTTCTTCCGATGTTAGGCCTTCTAAAGCAGAGAATCTGTTCTTCAGTTCCAACTTGAAAGTATTATGGTGTTTTTTAAGGTTGGTTATGTCAATACATTTTGTTTGTCTTATGAGCTTGCCACGTTCCAGTTTAGTGTTGAGGTGCATCTTACATCTCACCAATCTATGGTCACTACCTGTGTTGAACTGGTTCAGCACACTGCAGTCTTCGATGACGAATTTTTTGTTACACATAATAAAATCAATTTCACTTGTCGTCCCAATTGGATGTCTCCATGTCCATTTCCTGTGTGGCTTTTTCTTGAAAAAGGAGTTCAAGATGAAAAATCCTTCTGCCTCTGCAAACTCAACGAGAGTATTTCCACGCTGGTTTCTGTTGCCGTGACCGAATTTACCGAATTTACCGAATTTACCTACATGTCAGTATACAGCAATTTATATGTGTTTGTATTAGTGTGTAGTATAAAAGTATCATTATTTTAGGAGACAAATTTATTGTAATCTTACTAACTACCCCAATGTTTCTAGATATTATATTAGTCAGGTTGTCAATATGCATACTCCATTTCAAATCATTTCGAATCAATACTTCCAAGTAAAAATGACTATTCACAAAATCAATTTTAACTCCATTCAAGACCACCACGTCACTCATAGATTGTAATATTTGTAATTTCGAAAAGATCATAGCCTTGGTCTTGTTTACATTAATAATCAATTCACTGCTGAATACTAAATGGGAAGAAGGGGAGGTATTGTTCCCCTATTCGGCAAAACTAAAGTAGCATTTTCGCAGCCCCAGGTCCAGTTACTTCCTGTTTCGCCTATTCTTGATTGGCCTATTATTCTTACGTCGAAAGTTAATGGGTTCCGCCATTTTAGGCGAGGAAAGAATTCTTGATTCGCCTATTCTTGTCTGGCCTACAACTTTCACCTGCTAGAAGGGATAGATTCACCTGGAGCAAACTTCTTGATTCGCCTACGTCAAACGTTAATGGGGCGAGAAAATGCTATTACATTATTTCGCCTAAGCTCTGTCGGAGTGATTTAAAAAAAAAGATACATCTTTACCTCTCGTGATTTTTTTTATCGAAACACTAAATCTGTCGTGTGTTACAAAAAAAAAAAAAAACAATTTTTCCCGTGAAAAAAAAATCTACTTTTATCCCTAGGGCTTGAAACTAGTTTTATTTCTTTAATCGAAAAAAAAAAAAGCCAAGTAGAAAACAAAATTGTGCAAAACATTAATAATTTAAAAAAAGGGAAGGTTAATTCTATTACATTATTTCGCATAAGCTTTGACGTAGTGATTTTAAGAAAAAGATTCATCTTTACCTCCCGTGGTTTTTTTTCAATCAAAACACTAAATCACTAAATCTTTCGTGCGTTAATGTAGGATATATCAAATGATGAGTAAAAAGTAAAAAATAGAAGGTAGTCCTCACAGGCAGTCGTCAGCGTGATTAAGGTATTAAATGTGTCGTCCAATCAAAATCGAGAGAAACTGTAGTGAGGGGTGAGGGAAGGGCTATGTGTGTGTAAGGCAGAATTCAAGAAAACGTATAACGAAGTAAATTTCTCCGTCATTTTTATCCGCGCCAGGATTCGAACCCGGGTCCCCTAATTCCGGAATAAGTTGCTCTACCAATTGAGCTACGCGGACGTTTTATTCTGATTCCTATCTGCCTTTATGTCGTGTGCGTCCTTCTGGCAGGTACGTCACATCTCCTGGTACGTTACAAACGCTGATAATGAAAAGGTTAGGAAAAATAAAGGGTAGAGGGATATTGATGTGGGGTCCGGACTGAATTCAACCGGACACTGGCTCACTCGGATATTTGCCCACCCGGACATTTGCCCATCGGACATTTGCCCATCAGACAGTTGCCCACCCGGACACTTGCCCACTATGGATGATTTGTATATAATACGTAACGTCGGAGGACGCTTCCGGTCTAGTCTAGGAAAACTGATCACATAAATATTTACCGACCATATAAAAATTGCACTTTGTTTTAGAAATGTTGAAATTTAAGGGGTTACCCCCAAACCTAACCTAATATATACGTATATTACCTTTTTTATGGGTTCAAAAAGCTCAAAATTAAGTCATTAGACAACGCTGTCAATACACGAACAACGCACTTGAAAAATTCGAAAAGTTTAAATTAAGGGGGCGTTAACCCCCCAAATGCAAACTAACATATATAGTCTTTATCATGGGCTCTAAAAGCTCAGCCGCCCCGGTGGCGCAGTGGTCTAAGGCGTTGGCCTCTGATCATTCGTCCGTAAGGGGTCCGGGTTCGAATCCCGGTCAGGCATGGATGTTGTGTTTGTCTTACGACACTGGCTCTCTCTTCCCTGGAACCAGTGACCCTAAATTAGGGACGGGCGACTGCTTATAGCCCATTGAGTTGCTCACGGTGGTCGTTAAACCTCCAATCAAAAAAAAAAAAAAAAGCTCAAGTTATATCATCTACTCGATAGGCTGCCATCGAACTGGGGAAACAAGTCTATTCTATGGGCTACCGTAGTTGCTGATGGTGATTTCTGTACACGGAGTTTGCCATTGTATATAGTATTATGCATGCGAATAATAGGAGTTTTATAGGAGCGGGGAGCAGGAAGAAAGTAGGAATAGTAGACGTCTGTTTTCTATATTCTAAAGGCCAATTAAACTGAACTTGTTTTCACGTCGTAAAGGAAAATTTCAATTTCGATGCCGGGAGGCAATCAAATGATTTTGCCCACAGAATTTCATACCAGCTGTTTTTATTTTTTATTTCAGAGAACTGGTAATCAATAAATTCCAATTTATTACTGATCATATAGTGTTCCAGGAGCCTCAGGAAAATGCCTTGCTTTGAGCGTGGTGGCAGGTTTGACTGGGGAGACGTATAATGACCGATGTTGATGGAGATCGGAATCATGTCTGTTTGTGCGCTACTAATTTGTATCGTAAACTACCTCCACTATGAATAAAAAAAAATATTTCAAAATCGGAATTTTTTTACTGAAGTTATAGCGCGAAAGTGCTGGCGAACAAATCTCACGCATTTGCACTAGTTTTCAGTACCGATTTAGAACATTTTCAACAGAAAGGATCCACTATTGTTTCGAAAGTACATACTAAAATTTCGCCGCAATCGAACTATTTCTTTGCAAGTTATCACGCAGCATGTCAGAGAAGTATACCACCGCTCTTGGTTGAATGGGGTTATCACAGTCCACAGGGAGTGGGAGTTTTCGGGTGTGTCAGAGCCGGCTACCCTGGGCATGGTTTTCGCAGGGTATTTCGTGTCATCTACCTGAACATTGATGTAGCTCTTTTACGAAGTCGGCCCTGCACGCATTTCTTCCCCTCCCTCATCTCTCGGGGCCGTTTAGTCCTCATGCGAAATATTAAAATCATCACTCAAGATTTAGTGAGTCGCAAAGCTTCTACATAGACTTAGATTTAGTGAGTCGCAAACATAAACATAGAGACCTTGTGTCATTATGATGTTATATACGCATTTATATCCTTAGGAAAACACAGATTTCGTTTTGTTCTACTAGGGAAACCCCCACACTTTGACAAGATCTCGGAACGAAACGCCATTTGTCATTTATGCAATATGTATACGACCCCGTAACGTCGCAGACTCTGAAGGGTACCAATCTCCCGGGGTATCTATGGTATGAGTAGATGAGTAGATTTCCTTGGAAATCCATTTTATTTTTCCAAACAGAATCGGTATATGAGGTCCAAGTGGAGGAGTTGCAGCTTTTTGTAATGGAGAAGGAAGATGGCCTTGGTTTTTCAATTTGCTTAATAGTCGAAGGATTCGTTTAATAGTATCTATGGCGGTGATGGCGTGAGGAATTTTGGTGTTAGCTGCAAGCATCTTTTCATCTTAGTCTTTCTTGTTCAGAATTACAATTTGTTTTATCAGCCATGATTAATGAAATAATAGGTTCGTTCTTTAATAACATGAGTTCTAGTTTAGCATTCCGGGAGTGTAATGGATTAGTAGGATTGCTGAGCTTGAGTTTGGTAAGAGATCTTGTGACTTTATGTCGTACGTAATCTTGATCATTCGTAGGAAGATTTTTAATTATTGTTCCATGGAAATTATAACACAAAATAACAACGAATAATATATTAAATTTATGGGTTTAAATATTTCAACTAATAATAAATTAATTAATAAAATTAATTAAATCTCGTAATTTATGGTATTAACTATTATAATTTATATTTATATACATACAGCATCTGTACCACCATTTTTGGGCTTCAATACAACCAATACAAATTTGTTCTTGTTAAATTATCTTATAAAAGAATAAGTAGCTCAAAAAATGAGAGCGTGATTTAATTTGAAGCAGTAATTAACTGTGAAAATGTTTCCCTAGTATAGATTTCTGTTACGTATGTTAACACATTCAAACATTTCTGTAATATCAAAAAGAAGAAGAATAATTATAAAAATATGTAAAATAATGGATATCCAAAATATTGCTTTTAATTCATTTAAGACATCATTTTCCAAATTTTCATACTGACATATTTCGGATTGAAAGAATCACCAACAATAATTTCCCCAACCATTCCAACATTTAACATTTCTAAATTAGGCATTTACCACCGTTTGGTCTTGCCCAGGTACTTTCCCTCTGTTATCACAATAATCCAAATACGTATTACGGCTTTGTTTAGCTACGTCAGTAGAATTTTTAGTTTGTTTTTGCAAGTCACATAGGTACAATGCATATATGAACTTTTTGAGTTTTGCCGTAGAGTGTCGTGCAGAGTGCATGCGCCAAGCACAATGTAGTCCAATTATTTCAGAGAAACATTTGTCTATGTGTGGAAATTCCTGAACGTCGAAGCCAAAAAATCCAAACGCATTTTCCGACACCTTTCTCGCCTTCAACAACCTGTAGTTGAAAATTCGTTTATATACACTTTTCTTTCTTTTTTTTTCTTTTTTTCTGAACCTTTTATTTTCTATTTTTTTCGTTTGCCGAAATTATTACTGCTAACGCTTTGCTCTTTTCTGTGGAAATCAAAAACGAGATTTTGTAGATTTCTGCTGGGAACGAAGATTGACTGAGATACTTGGGAATGAAAAGCGTGAAGTTTTTAAGTTTGTGTCTGTGGGCAAACCTAGTCAGGGGCCAGGGGGGCGATCTCTCTAGGGACAACAGGTGGTCAACCGTAATCCGCGCGAAGGTAAAAGTCTGTCTGTGTGGGGACCTTTAAAGTGACACTCCCTTCCAGGGAGGAGTTTTATCCTAGAACACAATGGTCACCAATTCCAAAACTGTGACATCTTAATAGTAACTTTGAAACTGTTACTTTGAGTCACCGGTCATACTTTGAGAGTGATATTTCAGGAACGGTGACGTGATGTCACACCCAACTTTACTTTGTGGGTACAGTTCAAAATAAATAGCTTTGCGCGCTAATTAAAGTGCATTTAACCTGCTAATGAAAATGCAAAACTGCTGCACCAAACTTTCAAAGTGACAATCCCGTTTTACGCTCCACGTTCTTAGTTACTGCTGGATGACCGAAGGATTTTTTTAGCTGGGACGCGCGCAGTGGTGATCGTGAGGAAGGTGAGTAAACAACTACCATGAGCAACTCTATACTTGCGGCAAAGCTAACCAGATTAAGGAGTTGAAGGTACAGTGTTTACTTCCACTGCATAATCAGGGACGCGGTTGATGCCTGGCTGGGCCAGGCTGCTTTTTTCCCGAGGCCTGGCGGCTTTTTACCAAACTACTTTTTTTCAAGGCCAGGCTGCTTTTTTTTCAAGGCCTAGCGGCTTTTTACCAAACTACTTTTTTTTCAAGGCCAGGCTGCTTTTTTTTCAAGGCCTAGCGGCTTTTTACCAAACTACTTTTTTTCAAGGCCAGGCTGCTTTTTTTCAAGGCCAGACTGCTTTTTATATAATTGAATAGGGTGTTTTTAAATTTACAGTATTTGTATTCAATCGCGGCCCATCGAAATCGATATTTTTTAACACAATTAAGTTTAACCGTGTTTTTTCTCTCTCTTTCTCTCTCTCTCTCTCTCTCTCTCTCTTTCTATATATATATCATCATCATCATCATCATCGTCAACCATTATCAATCCACTGCTGGACGAAGGTCTCCCCAAGTTTCCTCCACAACGGTCTGTCTTGTGCCAGCCTCCTCCATGTCACTCCCGCATACTTTCGAATTTCATCCACCCATCTTCCATGTGGTCTTCTTCTGGGTCTTTTCCTGTCCCTTGGAATCCAATCTAAAATTTCGGCTGTGCATCGATGGTATGTTCTTCTGGCAGTATGTCCAGCCCATTGCCATTTCAGGGATTTAACTCTGATCATGATGTCTTCCACTCTTGTCATTTTTCGGATCCACGTGTTCCTCTTCTTATCTCTCCTGATTACACCAAGCATGCACCTCTCCATGCTGCTTTGAGTTGTTTGCAGCCTTTGTATGTCTCTTTTAGTTAAGGTCCACGTCTCTGCACCATACGTAAGCACTGGAAGGATGCATTGATCAAACACTTTTCTTTTAAGACATAATGGCATATTGCTCTTGAAAATTATGCTGTTTCTTCCAAAAAGCTCTCCAGGCAAGTTTTGTACACCGATTAATTTCTTCACCAATGTGACCCTCACTTGATATCTGCTGTCCAAGATAAACGTACGTGTCTGTTATCTCCAGCTTTTCTCCATCAATCGATAAATCTTCATTTCTTGTAAAAGCATTGTACATCACTTTTGTCTTCTGAAAGTTCATTTTTAATCCCACTTCTTTACTCTTGTCAGCAAGTTCCTGGATCATACTCTGTAGCTCTGATGGGGTAGTTGCAAAAATGACTATGTCATCAGCAAAACGAAGGTGGGTTAGATAATCTCCATTAATCTTTATCCCTTTGTTTTCCCAGTTCAGTGATTGAAAGACATTTTCCAATGTGGCATTAAAGAGCTTCGGAGATATGGTGTCACCTTGTCTCACTCCTTTTCCAATTTTTATGTGTGTTGTATTTTCAAACAGCCGAATCTTTGCACTTGCATTTTCATAGATGTTATTAATAATATTAATGTATGCATCTTCAATACCGCAGGATTTCAGAGCCATTGCAACTGCTAATGGTTTCACCGAATCAAAGGCTTTTTCATAATCGATAAAAGCCATGCACAATGGAAGCTCATATTCCCTCGCTCTTTCAATTAGTTCTCTCAGTACGTGGATATGATCTATTGTGCTGTAGCTACTCCTGAATCCAGCTTGTTCTCTCGGTTGAGCCATGTCCAGTGTCACCTTCAAGCGGTGTGAAAGAACTTCAGTGAAGATTTTATAAACCACTGATAGGAGGCTGATAGGTCTGTAGTTCCTGAGATCCTCAATGTCACCTTTTTTATGTAGCAAGATCATTGTAGCGTTGTTCCAATCCTCAGGAATTTTCCCTTCATTAAGGCATCGAGTGAAAATTTGGGCGAGTACTGTTTCGATTTCTCCACTTGCTTCTTGTATGATGTCTACAGTAATTCCATCTTCTCCTGGAGCTTTTCCCCGCTTCATGTTCTTGATTGCATTTGCAACTTCTGCTGGAAGGACTGGAAGAACTCTGGTACTGGTACCTTTCATGATGTCTGGAGTACATGTATCATCCCTTTCATATAATTTGGAGTAGAAATCTTTCACTCTTGTCAAAATTTCGCCTCTATTTCTTGTTACAGAACCATCTTCTTTTCTCAGTACCATAATCTGTTTTTTCCCCTTACTGAGATGTCCCTTTGCTATCTTTAGGCTTTGGTTGTTTTCAATTGCTTTCCTTACTAGTTCACAGTTGAATTTCCTTACGTCTTCAGTGATACTTTTTCGTACTGTCTTGCATAGCTCTATATATTCCACTTTGGAAGTCACATCTTCTTTAGTTGTCCTCATCACTCTTCTTTTTTGCATCAACATTTTGGTTTTTCCTGATAATTTGTTCACATGCAATTTGTTCTTAGACCCAGCTAATTTTGTTGCTGTTTCCATAAGTGCTTTGGTTACTTTTCTGTTATCTTCAGAAATATCCACTTCTTCCGATGTTAGGCCTTCTAAAGCCGAGAATCTGTTCTTCAGTTCCAATTTGAAGGTATTATGGTGTTTTTTAAGGTTGGTTATGTCAATACATTTTGTTTGTCTTATGAGCTTGCTACGTTCGAGTTTAGTGTTGAGGTGCATCTTACATCTCACCAATCTATGGTCACTGCCTGTGTTGAACTTGTTTAGCACACTGCAGTCTTCTATGACGAATTTTTTGTTACACATAATAAAATCAATTTCACTTGTCGTCCCATTTGGATGTCTCCATGTCCATTTCCTGTGTGGCTTTTTCTTGAAAAAGGAGTTCAAGATGAAAAACCCTTCTGCCTCTGCAAACTCTACGAGAGTATTTCCACGCTGGTTTCTGTTGCCGTGACCGAATTTACCTACTGAAGTTTCATTCTGTTGCCGTTGCCCTATTTTTGCATTGAAATCTCCCATAATTATCTTCAAGTGCTGCTTACCTTTATTATTTAGATCACGAATTTCCTCATAAAATTCTTCAATTTCTTCTTCAGCATGACTTGTGGTGGGTGCATAAGTTTGAATAATCTGAGCCTGGTATCTTCTCGAGAGTTGGATAATGAGTCGTGCAGCTCTGTCAGAGGAACTTTCAACTTCTACCACTTTATCCTTCAGTTTCTTGTTTATTATAAATCCAACACCACTAGTTCTGCCAGTATCTGTCCCACGATAGTAGAAGAGATGTCCACTTTTCAGTTCAATGAGATCTTCTCCTTTTCTCCTTACCTCACTTAGCCCGACGATGTCCCACTTGATCCTTTGTAGTTCCTCTTCCAATTCAAGAAGCCTTGAATCAGAAGATAGGGAACGTCCGTTGTACGTAGCCAAGGTCAGCATCAGATGGCAGCCTAGTCCGGTCCTCCTGGGATTCTTAGCACCCTCTGCCTTCATGTCGCACTGGCCGCTGCCTTGGCCAGGTACATTCCACCTGCCGGAGACTGAGGGCCAAGATTTAAGTTGTGGAGTCATTTTGGAGGGGTTTGGCCATAACTCACCACGCTGGCCAAGCGGGTTGGTGAGTGTGGGATAGCATTTCCTCTAATCCCGATGGTATAGTTATACCGCTATTGGCGGTCGTCAGAGCCCCTTTAGTGTGAACAGGATGTACCACGAGAAGGCGGGGTTGACATTTGTCAAGGAGAGGCTGTGATGTTACGCATCACCTGACCTTACATCCCATATATATATATATATATATATATATATATATATATATATATATATATATACACACATGTATATATATTTATTTATTTTTTCATGTTGGCTATGCCCCATTCCATAGACCTTTTTGTTTACCGAAACCACCGCAGAAATAGCCAGTGAAGAGGGAACCTGACTATACATATCATCATCATCATCATCATTGTCAACCATTATCAATCCACTGCTGGTTGAAGGCCGCTCCAAGTTTCTCCCACAGTTGTCTGTCTTGAGCCTGTCTCCCCCATGTAACTTTAGCATGCTTTCGAATTTCATCCATCCATCTCCCATGGGGCCTTCTTCTGAGTCTCTTTTTATCCCTTGGAATCCAGTCTAAAATTTCAGTTGTCCATCGGTGGTCTGTGTTTCTGGCAACATGTCCAACCCATTGTCATTTCAGTAATTTCACTCTGGTCGTGATGTCGTCCTTTCCTGTCATTTTCCTTATCCACAAGTTCCTCTTCTTATCTTTCATGGTTACACCAAGCATGCATCTCTCCATGCCTCTTTCAGTTATCTGCAGTCTTTGCAGATCTTTTTTATGCTTTCCAACAGTAGGTTGAAGAAGCGTATATGCTCCAGCTTTGTCCGTCCGTCCGTCCGTCCGCCTGTCCGCACGATAACTGGCGTAAAAATGGTTCGATTTCTATGAAATTTTAGTATGTGGTAGGGGACCACCGGGGAACGAACTCTATTCAAAATAGACAAATGGGATCAAAGGTCACGACGTAGGAGCGGAATCATTCCATTGCCTTTATGTGTCATAACTTGCGTAAATATGGTTCGATTTCAATGAAAGTTTACTATGTCGTAGGGGACCACCTAGGGACGAACCCTATTGAAAATGGGTGAAGTGGGGTCAAAGGTCAGCACATAAGATCGGGATGCATTCCATTGCCCTTATGCGTCATAACGTGCGTAAAAATGGTTCGATTTCGATGAAATTTCAGTATGTAGTAGGGGACCACCTGGGGACGAACCCAATTGAAAATGGACGAAATGTGGTCAAAGGTCAGGACATAGGATTGCGATCCATTCCATTGCCCTTATCCCATATTATTAAGGTGGACGTCAAGTAATTTTGCTTCTTTTTTTTTTTTTTTTTTTTTTTTTGATTGGAGGTTTAACGACCACCGTGAGCAACTCAATGGGCTATAAGCAGTCGCCCGTCCCTAATTTAGGGCCACTGGTTCCAGGGAAGGGAGAGAGCCAGTGCCGTAAGACAAACACAACATCCATGCCTGACCGGGATTCGAACCCGGACCCCTTACGGACGAAAGATCATAGGCCAGCGCCTTAGACCACTGCGCCACCGAGGCGGCGTAATTTTGCTTCCTATACTTCCAATGGAAAAACTTTTGTAAACATTTCCTTCACAATTAATGTATTCCCAAGGAGGAAAATTTGAACATTGATTAAAATAACTTTATTACAACTTGGAATACTTAATATTTTCTAAAACATAACCATAATTATATTAAAAATCAATCACTTTTCCTTTGGTGGTGTTGAAACCAGAGAAAAGATGGCGCGACCTGTACTTTGATGACGTCAGTGGACAAAAAAATGTGGGATTGCATAATTATGGTTATGGTTTAGAAAATATTAAGTATTCCAAGTTATGAAATGAAGCTATTTTAATCGATGTTCAAATTTTCATCCTTGTGAACGCATTAATTGTCCAGAAAAAAGATGGCGCGACCTGTATTTTCATGACGTCAGTAGACAAACAAATGTTGAATTGCATAAATGTGGTTATGTTTTAGAAAATATTAAGTATTGCAAGTTATAAAATGAAGATATTTTAATCGATGTTCAAATTTTCATCTTTGGGAACGCATTAATTGTGAAGAAAATGTGTACAAAAGTTTTTCCATTGGAAGTATAGGAAGCAAAATTATTTGACGTCCACCTTAAAGTAGCAATTCTTGTATGTATGTAAAATAGCTTCATTTCATAATATTTTTAATATAATTATTTTGAAAACGGCTCTAAGAAATTTGATGAAAGTCGTTAACCTACCGTTTTCTGGTACTAGAAATCGATTTAGCTTGATCTCGACTTTAGGAGAATTCGTTTAGTGGGTTAAATAATCACCCCGAATTATAACGTTTTTAGTGATGGCGTTGTTCCATTAATGTTACCAATGCTTAGAAATCTTATGACGTCATAATCTCGCCTTTGAGAATGTTGGCGCGCGGTCACGCCATCTGTCTCATTACGTCACGCATTGTGTGTGGATCCTATTAAAGATTTGTGACGTCAGACTTGCGGCAAGTAGATGGTCGCGATTCCCATCTGCCTCATTACGTCACGTGTTGTGTGCGTATGTTCGTCTCAAGGATAACTCGCGTAAAAATCGTTCGATTTCGATGAAATTTTAGTATCTGGTAGGGGATCACCTGGGAAGGAACCCTATTTAAAGTGAACGAAATAGGGTCAAAGGTCAGTACGTAGGAGCGGGATTCATTCCACCGTTGTTATGCGTCATAACTAACGTAAAAAAGGTTCGATTTCGATGAACTTTTAGTATGTGGTAGGGGACCACCTGGCGACAAACCTTATTGAAAATAAGAGAAAAGGGGTCAAAGGTCAGGACATAGAAGCGGATCACTTCCATCGCCATTATGCGTCATAACTTATGTAAAAATGCTTCGATTTGGATGAAATGTTAGTATGTTGTAGGGTCTTGCCTGGGGACGAATTCTATTGAAAATGGGCGAAATGGTGTCAAAGGTTAGGACACAGGAGCGGGATCTATTCCATAGCCCTTATGCATCATAACGTACGTAAAAATGTTTTGATTGCGACAAAATTTTATCATGTTATTTCGGAGGTATACCAAACCGGTTCTGTAGAATATCATCGAAATGGGATCAAAGGTCAGGGCACAGGACCGATATTTATTTAACAGCCATTATTCTCATAACTTGAGTAATAACTTGAGTAATGATTTCTGGTATGTTGGAAAGCGTATTATGATCAATGCATTGCATGATTTTACTAACTTGTTTAGTTAAGGTCCATGTCTCTGTTCCATACGTAAGCACTGGCCGTATGCATTGATTAAACACTTTCCTTTTAAGACATAATGGCATACTGCTCTTAACAATTGTACTGTTTCTTCCAAAAGCTCTCCATCCAAGTTTTATACGCCGATTAATTTCTTCATCAATGTGGCCCAAGATAAATGTAGGTAACGGTTGTTTCAAGCTTTTCTCCATCAATCAATAATTCTCCAATTCTATATAATCATTTCTATTGATAAATCTCCAATCCGCAACCGTCTACTGGATGCAGGACTACGTGCACGTGTGCCTCTGTCTCCAGCCCACCGTCAGGAACGGCTGCCGTGGTGTCGCCAACGTCTGCACTGGAGAACGCAATGGCGATCTGTCGTGTTCAGCGATGAAAGCAAATTCTGCTTGGGAGCCTCCGATGGCCGTATGCGTGTTCGCAGGCGCACAGGGGAGTGTCTCCACCCTTCTTGCATCCGCCAGCGACACACAGGGCTTACACCTGGTCTCCTGGTGTGGGGAGCGATCAGCTATCACTCCTGTACACAACTAGTGTTTGTACCGGGTACGTTAAACAGCACCTCGTACATCAACAACATCATTCAGTCCGTTGTTGTGCCATTTGTAAGGTCGGTCCATCGTGGTGTTTTTCAGCAAGATAACGCCCGCCCACACACGGCACGTGCAACGCAACATGCACTTCAGGGTGCGAGATAACTTCCATGGCCTTCACGTTCACCGGATTTGTCCCCCATTGAGCACGTGTGGGATTTTATGGGACAACGACTTATCCGGTCTCCACGGCCAGCCACGACCATCCCCGATTTACGCGTCCAGGTTGATGATGCTTGGAACTCAATACCCAAACTTACATCCAACATCTGTACCACAGACTCCATACCAGAATTGCACAGTGTGACGCAGTTCATGGCGGTTCAACTTCGTACTAACCATGTTATATGGAAATGTTATTTTTCAGTTTGCCAGCAAATACAGCTGTATTTTGCCATAATGTTTTGATTACGCTATATTCTGTATTCCGTTATTATGCTGTATAAATTTCGTTGGTATCAGACGTCTCCTTCTTGGTGTTCTTTTTTCACTTTCCGCCAGTGTAAATTGTGTACTTACAGCATCGTTGACAAATGCTTCTTTAATTACAATAATTGCTCCAAATTGCGTCCACCAACAGAAATACATGTGTGGCAGCTTCGACGTACAAAGAACGATTCTCTGTGAGTGTGTGGGCGGGTATTGTGAACGACTTCCTGCTTGGTCCATATTTACTACCAACGCGACTCGATGGCAGATGTCATCGTATTTTTATGGAAGAGGTTTTACCAGAATTGCTTCAAGATGTACCACTGGCCGTCCGAAAAGGACCGTGGTTTCAGCATGATGGGCAACCAGCCCATTTCAGCATTAATGTGCGCAATTGCCTGCATGCCACTTTTGGGGCGTGATGGGTTGGCCGTGGTGGGTCGGTCTGTTGGCCACCCCGATCGCCCGATTTATGGAGCCTCCATTACTTCTTATGGGGACATCTGAAGGCCGTCGTTTACGAGACTCCAGTTGACACTGTTGTGGACCTCGTCACTCGAATATCCATTGCGGCAGCACGTGTGCGAGAAATACCTGGCATCTTTGAAACTGTACGCCAATCACTCCGTCGACGCTGCCACGCATGTATTACTGTTAGTGGACGCAATTTTGAGCAATTATTGTAAGTAAAAAAGCACTTGTCAACGATGCTGTAACTACACAATTGATGTTTCCTTTCATGTCTATTTCTTGTGTTTGTGCCTCAACGCGTTACTTGCGCCCATGCATTCCTATACAAAAAAAAAAAAAAAAATGTTTGTTGCAGTGTGCTCTACCACCCCTTAAAGTTTGCCCCATGAGTTCTGAATCACCCTGTTTATATATATAACGCAACAGAAAAAGGACCATCAAAAATAAATTCCGTTAGTTAAAAACGGAAAAATGTCCTAAAGATGTGATTGAGGCTGATCATAGCCGCTAGTCCAAACCTCACATCATAGATACTAAAATTATCATTCAAAACAGCACAAACACTGAAACCTAAAAACAGAAATTTAATTATATAAACTAACTAAGTCAAAAACCAAACTCCAAACAAAAAAGACCACTCACTTATAAACACAGTGCCAGGCCATTAAGGTCCTAAGACTAAATAAACATACATGTATACAACAAATTATACCGCCTTTCTCAAGAGAACACCGGCATAGAGGTGACTTTTCTGGATTCCGCAAAAGGCTGGAGTCACCAAAAGCCTGCGGATGTGTTCTCGAAGTCACCATCGCTGAAAAACAAAAGAATAAAGAACGTCAGAGTCACCCCTATATAGCAATTGAGACCACAGGCCACGGTCGCGGTCAGTGTATATATAGTGCCCGTAAACTAGTGAGAAAATAAAGTAACATGAGGTTAATTGAAATCTTCAGCTATTACAGATCCACATAATAGCACTTATGATGTGATGTTATATAAATATACAACATCATATGCATTTAGACAGTCACTTATATACCTTGAAACACATAAAAATGTATGCGACTGACTTTTTCGAGATTTTGGGAACCTTTTGACGATTGAGAAGAACTTTTGGACAAACTTAATAGCATTATGTGTTTTAAACAACTATCTGGGAATGGGCAAAAACTTGTTTCTTCAAGTTCGAGGTATATCTATAGGTACCTCGTTTTCAAGTCTTCTCGCAAATATATACCTGTACACGTACAAAAAAACCTCTGCAACCTCCCTTGTGAACTCAAGCCAAACAATGTTCCGATACATTGATGATATAATCACTTTCAACTACTATGATTTTGAAGCCCTCGCACTGGAAATATACCCAAAATATCTTACCCTTGAGAAAACGAACGCTAACGAAAACAGAGTACAATTCTTGGATTTGGATGTACGATACGCCGAGTAGTCGCTGGTTGTGTCAATATATGACAAAAGACGTAACTATAACTTCAACGTCAACTACTACATCTATTGGAACTCAAATATATCAAAAATGTACTTAGAAATTTAATAATTACTGCGTTTTGTAGAAGTATTCAAATATGTAACAACTCAGAGGTTCTGTTAACAAATTTGAGAAGACTATATAAGACATTCCTGTCCAATAACTACCCTCCAAGGTTTCTGCTAAAGGTTTTTTGTCAATTGTTGAATAGTGAAGTATCGAGGCAATATTTTGACAAACATTCAGCAATAAATATTTGCCACATCACGAACCAATAACCTTACAGTATTAAACTATCTTCCTTTTTCTCAAGTTTCTAAAGTGTCACATGTGGCTGAAGACTTCTAATTTATACTTTGTCGATTCTACACTTACTGTCACTTTAACCGTAACCAATACTCCTCTGTGGGTTATCTTGTGGGATTATGTATCTAGTATTTTCAGTCTGAGTGGTAAGGGGGATGGAACACATACTGCTCCTGCATCTGTTGGATTGCTACTTTTTGGATACTTGTGCCTGTCAAAAGGTTGAACAAGTTTAATTTCCTTGTTTTTTAATTTACAGCTTAATACAATTTCTGTACATTTCATCTTTTGTTCATTTGTTCTGCCACTGTGTTTCGTTCAAATTGATTCATCATTGTAATTCGGTAACCTAGGGAACACACAGGCGGTTTTTGCCTATTACAAACCGGTTTCCTGTTTCGAAAGGTCACCTTTAGACTGGTGTTACCCTGAGGAGAACAGTCTAGTTTGAGAAGTATTGCTGCTTTTTTACTGGGAGTTCCTGGAGAGTTAACTTTTTTGAATGCTTCCCATATATCATTTTATTTTACTTTTGTACTCCCCTTTATACTAGGGTTTTAATCTCAACTCTTTCATATGATTGACTGTCTAAATGCAGGTGAAGTTATTATACAACCCAATTTTGATATGCAGCTATAGCACTGTCTTATGGTACTTCTGTATAATCTCATTAATTCATATTTTATGATTCTGATTTCAAATAACTTTACTATTCATATATATGTACACTGAAGTGCCAGAAAAACTGGTACACCAGTCTAATACTTAGTAGGTCCCTCACGGAATCGCAGAACTGTAGAAATATGACGCGGCATGGACTCCACTAGCTTCTGGAAATATGCTGTTGGCAGTGCGCACCATACTTCCTGCAGAGCGTTCCACAGTTCGGGTGTATTCCGAGGTCTCAGATTCCTGTTTTTTTTGTTTTTTTTTTTTGATTGGAGGTTTAACGACCACCGTGAGCAACTCAATGGGCTATACGCAGTCACCCGTCCCTAATTTAGGGTCACTGGTTCCAGGGAAGGGAGAGAGCCAGTGGCGGAAGACAAACACAACATCCATGCCTGACCGGGATTCGAACCCTGACCCCTTACGGACGAATGATCAGAGCCCAACGCCTTAGACCACTGCGCCACCGGGGCGGCATTCCTGTATTCTATAGCGCGTTGCATGGCATCTCAAATGTGTTCTATCACGTTCAGATCTGGGGGACTTGGGTGGGATGGCAACACCCCAAACTCAGATGAATGCTCCTCTAACCATAATGTGGCGTCCCGACACTTGTGTGGAAGTGCATTGTCGTGTTGAAACAGGCCCAACCCATCAGCATGAATGCAGGACATGAACGGGTGTATCTCGTCAGAAAGGATGCGCACATAGCATTCGCCGGTCACAGACGTTTATAGACGTACCAGGGGTCCCAGTGAAGTCCAGCTATACACACCCCATACCATTACGGACCCTCCACCAGCCGGTACAGTTTCCTGTTGACAGGCGGGATCCATGACTTCATGGGGTTTGGTCACACACGAATCCTTCCGTCGGCCCGATACAGTTGGAAACGCGACTCGTCAGACCAGGCTACTTGTTTCCAGTCATCAAGTGTCCATTGGCGGTGTTGCCGTGCCCAAGCGAGGCGCATAGCTCTCTGTCGTGCACCCATCAAGGGGACTAGAGTTGGGCGTCGGCTCCTAAAGCCCATATCGTGCAGTGTACGTTGCACAGTCCGGACGCTGATGCTTGTTGAGGCTCCAGCATTGAATTCCGATGATACCTGCGGGAGTGTTGCACGCCTATCGCGTGAAACGATTCTTGGCAGCCGACGATGGTCACGTTCACCCAATGCCTTTTTACGGCCACACTGGTATCGTAGGTTCGAGGTTTTGCCGGGATTCTTGTAGTCACGGTACACTCTTGCAATGATCATCCGTGAAAATCAGAACTTCGTTTCTACCTCTGAAATACTATGGTCCATCTTACGAGCGCCAACTGTGACACCGCGTGGAAAATCGCTTAAATCGTTATTACTTGTCATTCTCATGCCGAAAACAGCCCTGACAGCTGGCAAGGATGTCTATCGCTTTATATACGCACTGGCGGACGCAACCGCGTAGGCGCATACGTGACTTTGCTATGTATTTTGCATAAGCTTGTCTGTACCAGTTTTTCTGGCACTTCAGTGTATATATATGCACTACATTGACAAAAGTAACCGGACACCCCTTCAAAACAAATGAACGGACCCGCTGCACTGTTAAGATGCGCGGTACAGCTGAAAGCTGTATAAAAACAAGCCTGCAGCTGACCGCGGTCATATCGCACTGTGAGGTTGAGTGAAAATGTCGCGACGCGAGAGAACTGACTTTGAGAACGGAAAGGTTGTTGGGTGTTATATTACTGGGTTGTCCATAAGAGAGACCGAGAAGCGTTTAAACATACCTAAGTGAATTGTTTTGGATATACTAAAGAAGTGGAAGACACATGACGTTCCTGAAGCAACAAAACGTACCTGCAGGCGAAAGAAAGTCAGTGATAGAGGACGTCGAAGCCTCAGGAGAGTCGTCACAGCTAATCGACCGAGTGCTGCACAAGACCTTAGTATACAGGTGAGTAAAAATGCTTGAACCTCGGTATGTACACGTACTATTCACAGAGAACTTCATTCCATGGGTTACTGTGGTCGTGCGGCTGCTCATAAACCTTTCATCTCCACTTGGAATGCTACTCGTCGTTTAGCATGGTGTAAAGAACATTTATCGTGGACCGTAGATTAACGGAAACGGGCCCTATGGACTGATGAATCCAGATACACGATCCATCAGTCTGATGGCCGTGTGTTGGTATGGCGTCAGCTGGGGGAACGTTATTTGGCAGAGTGTACTGTTCCTACGGTCAAGTTTGGAGCTGGCAATGCACTCGTGTGGGAGTGTTTTTCATGGTATGGTCCCGGCCCATTGGTTATTGTGGACAAACTTGTTAACCAGCACGTCTGCCTCGATATTCTGGACAATTATGCCCTACAAACTCTGTGGAAATACAATGGAACCGTGCTTTGTTGGCTCCAGCAGGATAATGCACCGAGCCATAAAGCAAGGGCTGTTACGGTGTGGTTTGGCGATATTTCCGTATCGTGTGTGAACTGGCCAGCACAGAGCCCTGATCTTAATTCCATAGAGCACCTATGGATAAATAAGAGCGTCTCATAAGAAGTTTGGAGCCAAGGCTTACTACTAAGCAACATTTGGCGGCAGCATTATGTACTGAATGGAAGCGCGTACCTATCTATCCCAAAACCTTATCGAAAGCATGTCTCGAAGGTTCAGTGCATGCATTAAGGCCAAAGGTGGACCGACACCTTACGTCAATAAATGCTATGTTGTGTTTCTCTTCCAGGTTTCCGGTGACTTTTGTTAATATAATGTATATCATTTTTAACCCTACCAATATACTGAATATATCATTTTAAACCCTAACAATACACTGAATATATCCCTTTAAACCCTAACAATACACTGAATCATCATCATCATCATCATTGTCAACCATTATCAATCCACTGCTGGACGAAGGTCTCCCCAAGTTTCCTCCACAACGGTCTGTCTTGTGCCAGTCTCCTCCATGTCACCCCTGCATACTTTCGAATTTCATCCACCCATCTCCCATGTGGTCTTCTTCTGGGTCTTTTCCTGTCCCTTGGAATCCAATCTAAAATTTCGGCTGTCCATCGATGATCTGTCCTTCTGGCAGTATGTCTAGCCCATTGCCATTTCAGGGATTTAACTCTGATCATGATGTCTTCCACTCTTGTCATTTTTCGGATCCACGAGTTCCTCTTCTTATCTCTCCTGGTTACACCAAGTATGCACCTCTCCATGCTACTTTGAGTTGGCTGCAGCCTTTGTATGTCTCTTTTAGTTAAGGTCCACGTCTCTGCACCATATGTAAGCACTGGAAGGATGCATTGATCAAACACTTTTCTTTTAAGACATAATGGCATATTGCTCTTGAAAATTATGCTGTTTCTTCCAAAAGCTCTCCAGGCAAGTTTTGTACGCCGATTAATTTCTTCACCAACGTGACCCTCACTTGATATCTGCTGTCCAAGATAAACGTACGTGTCTGTTATCTCCAGCTTTTCTCCATCAATCGATAAATCTTCATTTCTTGTAAAAGCATTGAACATCACTTTTGTCTTCTGAAAGTTCATTTTTAATCCCACTTCTTTACTCTTGTCAGCAAGTTCCTGGATCATACTCTGCAGCTCTGATGGGGTAGTTGCAAAAATGACTACATCATCAGCAAAACGAAGGTGGGTTAGATAATCTCCATTAATCTTTATCCCCTTGTTTTCCCAGCTCAGCGACTGAAAAACACCCTCCAATGTGGCATTAAAGAGCTTCGGAGATATGGTGTCACCTTGTCTCACTCCCTTTCCAATTTTTACGTATGTTGTATTTTCAAACAGCCGAATCTTTGCACTTGCATTTTCATAGATGTTATTAATAATATTAATGTATGCATCTTCAATACCGCAGGTTTTCAGAGCCATTGTAACTGCTGATGGTTTCACCGAATCAAAGGCTTTTTCATAATCGATAAAAGCCATGCACAATGGAAGTTCATATTCCCTCGCTCTTTCAATTAGTTCTCTCAGCACGTGGATATGATCTATTGTGCTGTAGCCACTCCTGAATCCAGCTTGTTCTCTCGGTTGAGCCATGTCCAGTGTTACCTTCAAGCGGTGTGAAAGAACTTTAGTGAAGATTTTATAAACTACTGATAGGAGGCTGATAGGTCTGTAGTTTCCGAGATCCTCAATGTCACCTTTCTTATGTAGCAGGATCATTGTAGCGGTGTTCCAATCCTCAGGAATCTTTCCTTCATTAAGGTATCGAGTGAAAATTTGGGCGAGTACTGTTTCGATTTCTCCACTTGCTTCTTGTATGATGTCTACAGTAATTCCATCTTCTCCTGGAGCTTTTCCCCGCTTCATGTTCTTGATTGCATGTGCAACTTCTGCTGGAAGGACTGGAGGAACTCTGGTACTGGTATCTTTGATGATGTCTGGAGTACATGTATCATCCCTTTCATATAATTTGGAGTAGAAATCTTTCACTCTTGTCAAAATTTCGCCTCCATTTCTTGTTACAGAACCATCTTCTTTTCTCAGTGCCATAATCTGTTTTCTTCCCTTACTGAGATGTCCCTTTGCTATCTTTAGGCTTTGGTTGTTTTCAATTGCTTTCCTCACTAGTTCACAGTTGAATTTTCTTACGTCTTCAGTGATACTTTTTCTTACTGTCTTGCATAGCTCTATATATTCCACTTTGGAAGTCACATCTTCTTTAGTTGTCCTCATCTCTCTTCTTTTTTGCATCAACATTTTCGTTTTTCCTGATAATTTGTTTACATGCAACTTGTTCTTAGAACCAGCTAATTTTGTTGCTGTTTCCATAAGAGCTTTGGTTACTTTTCTGTTTACTTCAGAGATGTCCACTTCTTCTGATGTTAGGCCTTCTAAAGCAGAGAACCTGTTCTTCAGTTCCAACTTGAAGGTATTATGGTGTTTTTTAAGGTTGGTTATGTCAATAGATTTTGTTTGTCTTATGAGCTTGCCACGTTCAAGTTTAGTGTTGAGGTGCATCTTACATCTCACCAATCTATGGTCACTACCTGTGTTGAACTTGTTTAGCACACTGCAGTCTTCTATGACGAATTTTTTGTTACACATAATAAAATCAATTTCACTTGTCGTCCCGTTTGGATGTCTCCATGTCCATTTCCTGTGTGGCTTTTTCTTGAAGAAGGAGTTCAAGATGAAAAACCCTTCTGCCTCTGCAAACTCAACGAGAGTATTTCCACGCTGGTTTCTGTTGCCGTGACCGAATTTACCTACTGAAGTTTCATTCTGTTGCCGTTGCCCTATTTTTGCATTGAAATCTCCCATAATTATTTTCAAGTGCTGCTTACCTTTATTATTTAGATGACAAATTTCCTCATAAAATTCTTCGATTTCTTCTTCAGGATGACTTGTGGTGGGTGCATAAGTTTGAATAATCTGAGCCTGGTATCTTTTCGAGAGTTGGATAACAAGTCGTGCAGCTCTGTCAGAGGAACTTTCAACTTCTACAACTTTATCCTTCAGTTTCTTGTTTATTATAAATCCAACACCACTAGTTCTGCCAGTATCTGTCCCACGATAGTAGAAAAGATGTCCACTTTTCAGTTCGATGAGATCTTCTCCTTTTCTCCTTACCTCACTTAGCCCCACGATGTCCCAGTTGATCCTTTGTAGTTCCTCTTCCAATTCAAGAAGCCTTGAATCAGAAGATAGGGAGCGTCCATTGTACGTAGCCAAGGTCAGCATCAGATGGCAGCCTAGTCCGGTCCTCCGGGGATTCTTAGCACCCTCTGCCTTCATGTCGCACTGGCCGCTGCCTTGGCCAGGTACATTCCAGCTGCCGGAGACTGAGGGCCAAGATTTAAGTTGTGGAATCATTTTGGAGGGGTTTGGCCATAACTCACCACGCTGGCCAAGCGGGTTGGTGAGTGTGGGATAGAATTTCCTCTAATCCCGATGGTATAGTTATACCGCTATTGGCGGTCGTCAGAGCCCCTTTAGTGGGAACAGGATATATTACTTTAAACTCCAAAAATATACTGAATATATTACTTTAAACTCCAACAATATACTGAATATATCACTTTAAACCTTAACAATACACTGAATATATCACTTTAAACCCTAACAATACACTGAATATATCACTTTAAACTTTTACAATACACTTTATGACAAGATACTGGATGCAACAAACTAACATACCAAATCAAACTCTCAATGAGGTAGCAAAGTTGTATCACACACCATATTTCACGAAGTCGTAAGTGCGAAGCCCCAAAACATGGCACAACAAAACCAAACGAACATTAAAAAATAAGGAACCCCATTCATCAGGGGAATGCGGGTTGGGTGAAGTGGCTTTTCTTGTACAGCAAACGGGCTGGCACAAATCCAAAGCCGAGCTGAAGCATTCCCGAAGCCACTGAATCAATGAGTAGAACGAAAACCGTCCGAACATATCAAAGCAGAAAAATGCAATGCACTCATTTTCGTGTTCCTGAAGGTCAAAGTTAAAGTTGGTGATCACCGTTAACGATCTCACCACGACAAAAAAGAAACAACGAAAAGCCATACAGTGTGTACTTTAAGTGTAAGTTGTGTTGTGGTAAGTAATGTCTTCAGAGACAAGCGACCCTTCAAACGGCACTTTGAGTAATATAAAGTTTACCATTGTGGGATCTAGGGATAATAATGTCTCTGATGTTATAACGAAGTAAATTTCTCCGTCATATTTGGTCTACGCCGGGATTCGAACCCGAGGACGCTTATTCCGGAACAAGCAGCTCTACCAACTGAGCTACGCAGACATGTATTCTGATTCCTATCTGCCTTTATGTCATGTGCGTCCTGCTGGCAGGTACGTCACATATCCTGTTACGTTACAATGTGTAGTCGACAAGAGCTGGTACACTGGCGTGCAAAAATTAAGGACGAGACGGTTTTTCAAATGTAACGTCGTGCAGAAGTGCTCCACATCGACTCAAATCATACCATAAGATCCACAAGATGTAAGAATATGGGACAAGGGAGCAAAACCGTCCAAACAAGGAATCCAAAGGATACAAAGGCACTTTATTGAAAATATAGCTTCAAGCACAACTGGACAGAAGACAGAAACGTCCATGTGACAGGCGGCTGCCAAGAAAAATTCAGTCTTTAGTAGGGGATATGATCATCCCTGACTGCGTTGCAGGATTTACAGCGTCTGTCCATGCTGAGGACGAAGTTGTCAAGGAGTTGTTGAGGCATCGCGGCTCATTCCTCTTGTTGCACCAATCACAGCTGCGGAATCGTTGCTGGTGGATGGTGACGTTCTGCCAAGCGTCTCCCAAGAAGGTCCCAAACGTGTTCGATTGGATTTAGGTCCGGGGACTTTGCGGGCCAATCCATGCATTGAATATCTTCACTCTCCAACAGCTCCGTGACAGCCACTGTACGATGAGGTGTAGCGTTGTCGTCCATGAAGAGAAACTCAGGACCCACAGCACCTCTAAACAGACACACGTGAGGCAGGAGAACCTCGGCACAATAGCGGACACCAGTGACTGAACCTCCTTGGAAGATGTGGAGGTCAGTACGGGTACCAAGCACGATACCTCCCCAAACGAGAACTCCGCCACCTCCAAACCGGTCCCTTTCGATGATGTTGGAGGGGAGATTGCGTGTTCCCTGCTCTCCCTAGATGTGTATACGTCCAGAATCGCTCGTCAGACTAAATCGGCTCTCATCCGTAAAGAGAACTCGACCCCATTGCTGATGTGTCCAGTTCTTGTGTTCCTGGTACCACAGAAACCGCCGTCTCCGATGAGCAGGCGTTAATGGAACACACCGTACTGGTCGTCGTGCAAATAGACCACCTTTGTGCAGCCTCCTGGCCACGGTAAAACGCGAAAACGGACGTCCAGTTGTCTGTTGCATGTGCCTTGCGATTTCTCCCACTGTCTGCCGTCTGTCTCTTCTCGCCTGTAGGACAATATAGCGTTCGTCCGCCGCCGTGGTTGCTCGTGGACGACCAATGCTAAACTCTCGGATAGCTGTTCCTGTCGTTTGAAATACTCTCCAAGCTCGTGAAACGATGCTGTGAGCGATCCTGAACTCCTCGGCCTCACTAGTCACACTTCGACCTTCTTCCAACTTCGCAATGACGCGATCTCGGGTAAAGCCATCCAGATGTCGTCTACTGGATTGCCTGTTGGCCATATCACACGGTGGCAGCAACTCGACGTGGTTCAAACCGATGTACACCGTGCAATAGCTTTCATCGAATTGTTGAGCGTACACCGCCCGTGTGCGCTTAACAATTCGACTCCCCTCCCCTCACGTCATGCTGCATATATGCGCATGCCCTACCGTACCGGACCCTAGAGTATCTCGTGAGTGATCTTTAGGTACGTTTTGCCTGCTCGTTCCGCTGTTATGCTAATTTCTCCTCTTCGTCCTTCATTTTTGCACACCAGTGTATCATAGACTTATATTTTGAGACCAGTTGTTCAAAATTTTTAACGATAAAGATAACAGGTAAACCATTCATCAATAAATGTTTGAACAACCATCCAAGATTCTTAATAGTGGATGGCAGATTACTGCAAATTTTACAAATTCGCCAGAATTGTGAAATTATAATGTTTCGATGCATGCTATTTTAAACACTTGAGTTCCAGTGAATGAAGTATATGGTCTTAAATCCAAAATCTCTTCTTGTTTCATAAACTTCAGTTGAAAAACATTTAGCATCCCCGTTTCTTATGATCCCAATATCCAAAAAATGCAGTACTTCCCCTCCCTCGAATACCTACTGGTGTCGATAACGCCTGGATTGGTCTTCGGAGCGCCAGGCTGTATCACTGTGCATAATACATATATTTCCAGGCTTAAACCTCGTATTCTAGCTTTAACTGTGACATAAAATTACGTTGTAGGCGTTCTGCGTACGTACACTCACGGACGATGAAGTTTGCGCACCAAGAAGGAAGCATCAGATTGAACTGAAATTTTATGGACGTAATGATACAGATGAATGATACATGATGGCGAAAACAGAGCTGCAGGACAGTTACAGAGGGATCTATGACACGCAGTCCTGTCATCTTCAATAGCGCGTCGCACCGCTCCGTGCGGTGATACATGCTGCAATACGGTCCGGCATGGAGGCGAACAGAAACCTGATGTTGTCCTGCGGCGGACTGGCGCACACGTGTTGGAAGGTGTACTTCCGGATGGTGAGGCACGGCGGCAGCTGGCGTTTCAACTGGACCCATACATGTTCTAAAGGGGACATGTCTGGGGAGTGGGCAGGCCATGGAAGTGTCTAGACATGACGGAGGCAATCCTGGCCAACCCAAGACGTGTGCGGTCGGGCATTATCCTGCTACTAGAGCTGATCGGCTATCGTACGCTATGGCTCCCCATACCATAATATATGCAGTGGGGGAGGTGTGGCGCTCGATAGCGAGGTTGGGATTGTGCCGTTGACCCGGGGACCTCCACACCTGGACGCGATGATTATACGTCCCCCAAAACGAAGTAGCACTAATCGCTCAACACCACACGTCGCCAGTCTGTGGCATTCTACGTTGGTCTGGCCTGGTACCACTACAAACGGAGCCGGCGATGTTCTGGTGTTAATGACAGGACTAGTAAGGGGCGCTGGGATCACAGATTCGTTTCTTGCGAGGCATCGGGAAACAGTTCGTGAGCACACAGGAGCCGATACATCTGCCTGTATAGTGGATCGGGTCCCCGTGTGATCCGTAAGTGCCTAGCGCACGATCTGTTGATGCTCTCTACCGGTTGTCCTCCTGGTCCGTCCGGAGCCGCTTCGCCATGTGGCAGTGCCGTCACGTATCCACTGCTACCAACACAGTTGAACGGTATGGTCAGAAAGATCCACGTGGCGGGCTATACGGCGTGCCGACCACTCAGCGGTTTTCAGCCCGATGATCAGGCCTCTCTCAAAGTCCGTAAGTTGCGTAAATGGACGTCTCTTGCATCTACCCGGCATTCTTGTTACTCTGTACTATTGCTTGCGTCGGCCGGTGCTTTTCGATTTCATGCAGCTCGACTACACGCCGGTTTATAAGGCTGCCGGTTCGTGCTTGCACCACCACCACCACAGTGCGTGAGGTCATGCGCAATCGCACCAAACGTGTATATTTGCATACCACCACGCCCTATCTGTAAAGTTTCGCGGGTGTAGCACGTTATCTTCTAGGTTCGCACATTTCATTGTGCTTAAGTGTATATTAAAAAGATTAGAATAAAGACCTTAGTTTCGGTCGCATTTCGGAAAATACAGATATTCATACACATTTTGGCGACGACATTTTTACTTCTGTCTATCATCCTCCATGTGCGGTAGAGAGGCATTCCACGTCGGTCTGGCGTGGTTTCACTACAAAATATACCCGGAGAGTATTTACTGCTGGTAGGAGGTAAGCTGTCAGTCAAGTGTTTTGGGGGATAAGAATTACTCCTTTCTTCCTGGGGGAAACTTGATTTGTTCTGATTCCTGTTCATGGTTGCACTTTGTTCTGACTCCTGCCATGGTGACACTTCCTCACGCCATAGTGGCATGCTGCATCTCATTAGTGCGGAGAAATACTGAGAAACCATAATATTGTTTCGGTGAATCGGCCATTTCAACTTCCAACCCATACATAGTCAGGTTAAGTTTGCACCGAGTATTGAACCAGAAACCCTAAGTTACGGACGCAGTCTCCCTTCCCTAACTTAGGGCCTCTGGTTCTAGGAAAAGGAAAGTGTCAGCGCCGTAAGTCGCAACCACAATCCATACCTCATCCGGGACTCAAGCCGAGCTCAGCGTGTCTGCCCAGTCGGTTACCAGATCAGCTGCTCCAGGTATTCAGCAATTGTTTAGGTTTCCGTTGTGTTTGTTCTGGGTGTGAAACGATATTCAATGGACTTCACTATTCAGTGACTCAACCTTTTGCGAGGCTCTAGTTTTCTTTTCTTCTTCTTCTTTTTTTTTTTTTTTGATTGTAGGTTTAACGACCACCGTGAGCAACTCAATGGGCTATAAGCAGTCGCCCGTCCCTAATTTAGGGTCACTGGTTCCAGGGAAGGGAGAGAGCCAGTGCCGTAAGACAAACACAACATCCATGCCTGACCGGGATTCGAACCCGGACCCCTTTCGGACGAATGATCAGAGGCCATCGCTTAGACCACTGCGCCACCGGGCGGCCTTTTCTTCTTTGCTTCTTTTCTATTAGCTGTTCAGTATGTCGTTCATGTATCATGATTATCCCACTATTTCAAAGGGGGTCAACGTGTGGATTCATACAGTTCTTCTTTCACATTCTCTGCTTGTTATCTTAGAATACTAAATTTTTCCTGAAAATATTTGCAGCTTAAATTTGAAATAATTGTACCCGTGATTTCTTTGCAGAAGCCAGCGTGGGCCAAGACAGCGGTGGGAACAAATTGAAGCTAGAGCCCAACTTGGTAAAAGATGTGGCAGTCATAAAGGTATCATAAAACATTGGTTATCTTGTATAGAATTCGAAATGCATTGCTATCAGGATTTCAAAATACGTATCACACCTGTAATAACAGAAACGAATAAAACAGATTTAAGAAAATAATTTGTATTTGTCACACTAATGAAACTTTCTATTCTTTAGAAGCGAAAAAAATTAGTCTTCGTGAGATTCTGTATGCGAAGCAGTAAACTTGAAGTAAAAAAGAAAACGTTTGATTTTAAAATTCTGCTTTGGGATTTGTCGATTAACACTAATGTCATGTTCTTATTAACGAGCTATCGATTAAAGAAGTGCTTAATGTTCCTGTTAACTTTATGCAAAACAAGACTGACCTTCTTTAATTTAAACTCTGTTTGATATGTACATTAACAGTGAACATCTTAGCACAGGAATCTTAAAGTTTTGTTTTAAAAATTGCTTAAATCTTCAAGAAGTTCAGGCTTTATATAAAGGCATATATACACGGTCGAGTCACATTATTGTGACCACCAGCTAATATCCAGAGTAACCGCCGTGTGCAGTGCGGACAGCAGTTAGACGAGCTGGGAGTGACTCAATAAGGTACTGGAAGGTGTTCACAGGAGTGGAGCCATGCTGACTGCAGTGTATCTGACAGTGGCTGGAGGGTGCGTGGTAAACGATCCATAGAACAAACAACACGATCGAGGTGGTCCCACAGATGCTAAATTGGGTTTTAGTCTGCGGAATTAGGGGGCCACTTTGAAGTCTTCATCGTGCTCTTCCAACCACTCTCGGGCATTTCTAGCTGTGTGACACGTCACATTGTCGTGCTGGGAGATCCCATCCGCCCCTGGGAACACAATCAGCATGTATGGGTGTACGTGGTCTGCAAGGATGGATTCATAACGAATTCGGTCTACAGTGCCTTCCACAGGTATGAGTGGGCGCAGAGAATACCAAGAAAAGATTCCCCAGACCATAACGCTGCCCCCCACCAGCTTGTGTTCTTCCAGCAATGGTTGAAGAGTGTTTATTCTCCGATGTCTCTCGCCTTATACGTCAACATTCATCCGTTCGATGTAGCAGAAAACGTGACTCAAGGCAATCTTTGCCAATCAGCGGAGGTCCAATTCCTATACTGCCGTGCAAATATAAACCTTTTCTGCCGATGCACCTTCGTTAAAATACGTGCAGTGACCATCTGTCTGAATAGGAGCCCCATACACAGCACAATTCGCTGAACTGTTGCTTTAGACACACTTCCGGTACCCCTCTGGTTCATTTGGCCAGTGAATTGCTCCACTGTAGCGTGTCGATTGGCCCTCACGCACCTTCGAAGCTGACGTTCACTTCTCACATCAATGACACGTGGTGCTCCGCAGTTTCCACTTAGCTAATTCGCAATGGTGCCATTTCTCTGATCACAACACATTTTAACCACATCAGCACCCGAACAGTTCACAAACTGTGCTGTTTCAGAAATACTGCCACCCTTGGTCCGAAAGCCGACAATCATCCCTTTTTGCAAATCTGATAAATTGTTTCTTTTATCCATGACAGCAACGAGTGATATGTTTTCAGATTGCCTACAGCACACCTTCTATACCCTCCAAGAAAGCTCACGGCACGTGCCTTCTTTCATTTGCTACACGCTGTTGACATCAAAAGTGGGAGGTGGTTACAATAATGTGAGTCGACTGGGTATATATGTATTGCTGTTTGTTTAAAATTCAGCACGAGGAAGAAACGTGTGCGATCGGACTGAAACTCGCTAGATGGGTAGGCCACCTGCGGGAGTGCAAATCATTACAGCCGCCCCTGTGGCGCAGTGGTCTAAACGATGGCCACTGATAATTTTTCCGTAAGGGGTCCGGGCCACCCCGGGGCGCAGTGGTCAAAGCGATGGCCTCTGATCATTCATCCGAAAGGGGTCCGGGTTCAAATTCCGGTGAGGCATGGATGGTGTGTTTGTCTTACGGCCCTGGCGCTCTTCCTTCCCTGGAACCAGTGGCCCTAAATTAGGGACGGGCGACTGCTCATAGCCCAATGATTTGCTCACGGTGGTCGTTAAACCTCCAATCAAAAAAAAAGGGGGGGGGAGGGGGCCGGGTTCGAATCCCGGTGAGGCATGGATGCCGTGTTTGGCTTATGGCACTGGCTCTCTCCCTTCCCTGGAACCAGTAGCACTAAATTAGGGACGGGCGACTGCTTATAGCCCAATGATTTGCTCACGGTGGTCGTTAAACCTCCAATCAAAAAAAAAAAAAAAAAAAAAAAAGGGGGGGGGTCCGGGTTCGAATCCCGGTGAGGCATGGATGTTGTGTTTGTCTTACGGCACTGGCTCTCTCCCTTCCCTGGAACCAGTGGCCCTAAATTAGGGACGAGCGACTGCTTATAGCCCAATGATTTGCTCACGCTGGTCGTTAAACCTCCAATCAAAGAAAAAAAAATCATTACAACCTCAGCTGACATGCAAATGATTTATGCTAACCAAGCCTTCGTAGCTGTCCCACAGAAGATATAAAAGCAAGATGCACAGAGCAATTTGCTAGAGTCAGTTCGTGAGAATTGTGGAAGTGAGGTATAGTGGTAGTAACTGAGTGTGCCCCGCCGCAGCAGACAAGACTCGTACGTATATCTGATGTATTTTGAACGAGACAGATCTGTTGGACTGCACGAAGACGGACTTTCTTCGGCGACATCGCGCTCGCGGTGGACGACGCGCGAGTACAGTGATTTCAAAATGGCGTCAGTGCAAACAGGAAAGTTAGACGCACTGGCGCGAGGGATTTGGGTCCCAGCGATGAACGAACGCACGGGAAGACCGTTATCTCTACCGTGTGGCGTTAACGGAGGGAACAGTTACATCCCGAGGTTTAGCACAACAGTGGAGGTCTGTATCATATCAAAGGTTGTCTGCAAGCTCTGTCTGAGGCCATTTGCTTCAGAGAAACCTTTCGCTTGCCGTCAGTTGCTTCAACTTCCATTGACCTTTAAACACAGACTTCAGCCGCTGCAATGGGACCAAGAACGCAGACGCTGGCGTGATGAATGATAGGGCATACTGTTTTCTGACGATTCGCGGTTCAACCTAATGGACCATGATGGACGTATCCTGTTGGCTTGGTTTATTTTATGTATCGTGGTAGACGTCAACTCATAAGAAGAATCGGTTGCAGGTTCCTGTTATTGGAGCAAGGAAGAAAATAAGTAAGTAGTTAAATAAATTGAATGTTATGACAGGTGATTTCTTTCGCACATAACTTTATTCATCAGAGGGGGGGGGGGATATTGTTGGAATATTGGTTGGTCTGATTGAATAGTAAATACTTCCAGCGGATTTGTAGATATCTCGGGCGACTTCCTCAATGTAATTCCCGCTAAAATCTCTCTATCTCAATCCCGTGCTAAAACGTTTGTCGTGCCTTGTCTTCGAGCAAAATCCTTCCTACTTTTTCCCTCCAAGATCTCCAAGAAGACTCCTCCCGTTTTTGGCTACTATCCGTTTCATTTTCTGCACTATCTTTCGCATAGATGCTCCTGACGTAAGAAGTTCTACTGCTAATTGCTTGCTCTTATTGTCCATGACGGGTTCTGAGAGAGAGTTCGACGACGGCTGGGGGAAACAGGGTGTCCTTTTGTTCGTGGGACGGGTCCCACGATCGACGAGAGAATGAACTTTCTCCGAAATGAATCTGTGCTGAGCGCCTTTTTGGCTGGGAATGGAATTTCTCACTGTCGTTGGCACACAATATAACAAAAGTTACAATTTAAATAAAGTTTGAATATTTCCATGTAACAATCCTTGTACGGCGCCACAATGGTGAACGGCTGCTGGAGGCATGCATTATGCAGCATCATAGGAGCCGGACACCAGGCGTTCCGGTGTGTTGTGCTATTGGGTTCCATTCACGTCTTCTCCTCTTACACATTGCAGGAACCATGACCAACCAGAGGTGCATCGCGGAAATTGTGGAGGTTGAAGGTCTGCCATATCTTCAGAGAATCCGCTGTGCCATCTCTCAATTTGACAACACCCGAACATATGTGGCGCAGAATGTCTTGCAGCCTCTTGGATGCCTAACATGTACCGCGTCTTCGATGGGCAGCGCGTTCACCTGATTTATGGCCCATTCAGTAAGTGTGGGATATGGTGGTTTGATGCCTGGTCCTGCAGGTTCTGCCGCCAGTTATCCAAGATGAACTTTGGTTTGGAATCGAGACAACATGACATGGCCTTCCGCAATGCGTCATCCAGAGCCTCTTCCAGTCCATGCCACGCCGTGTAGGAGCCGTTATCTCTTCTCGTGGGGGTACACAAGGTACTAGGGTATTACGTACTTCATATCACTTACAAGTCTAAACTTTTGATCACTTACGTCTTGCATCACAAGTAATGTACCCTATAAACCTCACTCTAATATCTCAGGTCTTTTTTGGTGTTGCATTTTCAACATACAGTAATATACGCTGAGAGCAATTGAATTAGAGACAGCTGGCGTTATGCAAATGTGGTGCTGTGGGCAGTACTGTGAACGGAAACGAAATGACGTATGCAGCGATCCGAAAATATAAGGAGTCATGCGACGGGAATCAGTAAGAGTCGGACGCAGTATGGGTAAGACGAAGTATCTAAGCGCATTTAATCGTGGGCAAATTGTCGGGGCCCGACGAATGGGTCACTCCATCTCGGAAGTCGTGCAGGCACTGGGATTTTCACGAGCCACTGTGTCACGGTTGCACCGTGAGTACATCGAATCCGGTAAAACCCTCCCTGCAAGGGCCAACTGCGATGTACAGCAGCGTGTGGATGAGCGGGGTCATCGTCAGCTAGCTCGCATTGTAACAGCGAATAGACTGGCCACAGTACAAGAAATCACTCGGCAATTTAACGCTGGTGCACAAAAACGTGTAAGCAGCCACACCATCCAAAACCATCTTCTCGCAATGGGGTACAGATGCCATCGTTTCACGAGGGTACCGCTACTGACCGCACATCACAGGGTGCAAAGATTAGCATGGGCCAGGGAACATCGCCACTGGACCCTAGACATGTGAAAACATGTTGCCTGGACTGATGAGTCGAGATTCACGTTGTTACATGCGGATGGCAGGATACGAGTACGGCGCAAACCACATGAAGCGATGGATCCTTCTTGCCAGCAGGGTACTCTTCAAGCTGGTGGGGTTGGCATTCTTGTCTGGGGACAGTTCACGTGGACTGAAATGGGACCCCTGGTACGTGTGACATCGTCCCTCACAGGTCAACGTTACCGGAATATCCTGGACGACCATTTGCTGCCGTTTGTGCGTCTGCAACATCCCACTGGGGACCTAATCCTGCAACAAGACAATGCACCGTGCCATCGCTCCCGAATTGTATCCGAATGGTTAGATGAAAACTCCACGGATGTGACCTCGCTCCCTTGGCCAGCTAGGTCACCTTACCTCAATCCGATCGAGCACATCTGGGATGCCATCGAGAGAGATGTTCCAGGCTCTGACCCCTCTCCATCAAATCTTCCTGAACTGTGGGAGCTTGTTCAGGGGTCGTGGATTCGTTTGGCTTTCCAACGCTTCTGGTGTCTTGTCGAGTCAATGCCGAGACAAATCGCCACCGTCGTCAGGACGAAAGGTGGTGCTACACGTTACTGGACAGGTATCTGTAATTCAGTTGCTCTTCAGTGTATGTATTTTTTGTTTGTTTTTTGTGGTTTAACGAACATCTTGAGCAACTCAATGGGCTATATTAAGCAGCCGCTTATCCTTAATTGGAGACCACTGGTTCCATGAAAGCGAGAGGTTCAGTGCCGGAAAACAAACACAGCATTCGCACCTCACCTGTGATTCGTGCCCGGTCCCATCCTGGACGAATGCCAGCGATTCGTACCACCCGGCCGCCGGAACAACGCCTAAATATTCGTGGGTTTTCGTTTTTTTCTCAGATTGCCGCGGCTGGCCTAAAAGTCCACGTTCGTGACTGACATGGAAAAATCTCAGGTTCGATCCCCGCGCGGGTACGAACGCTGGAACCACTAAATATCCGACGTGCGTCGGGTGGGCACGTTAAGCCGTCGAACCCTGGGTACTGGCCTCCCGGTAATAAATAGCGGCGTCTTCCTCCCTCTTTCTTCCTCGCTTCCGTGTCACTTTCGTATCGGGCACTTTAGTCCAAATCTCCTAGTGTTCTATTTCTAAGGGTTGCTTAAGACCTGGGGTCAGACACTTCCTTCCCAAAATCCTCTACATATGATCTGATCTGATTTGATCTCTTGTCAGATTAAGGCAGTGGCGGAGAGTGGTTTAGTAAACAGGTAGAGCAACACACGTAACGAGAATTGGTGTATTGATATTTTCATATGCTTTACAATGGTATTAAAAGTACCTCAAAAAAGAAGATGTCAAACGAAACATTTTTCAAGACTAAACGCCGAATCCGATTCATCATGGCCTCGAAGAGCTAGTTCAAATGCTGAAAGAAAACGAATACAGTTTATAAGATGTGAAAACATACACTATATTCACAAAAGTCGCCAGACACCTAGAAGAGAAACACAACATAGCATTTATTGACATACATTAGTACGGTGTTCGTACACCTTTGGCCTTAATGCATGCACTGACCCTTCGAGGCATGCTTTCGACAAGGTTTTGGAACACAGCGGTAGGTATACGCTTCCATTCAGTACATAATGCCGCCACTAACTGTTCTTAGTAGTAGGCCTTGGTTCCAAACTTCTTATGCGGCGCTCTAATTATCCCATAGGTGCTCTATGGGATTAAGATCAGGGCTTTGCGCTGGGCAGTCCACACACGATACGGAATTATAGTCAAACCACGACGTAACAGTCCTTGCTTTATGGCTCGGTGCATTATCCGGCCGGCACCAACAAAGCTCAGTTCCATAGTATTTCCACAGAGTTGGTAGGGCATAGTTGTCCAGAATATCGAGGTAGACGTGCTGGTTAACAGGTTTGTCTACGATAACCAATGGGCCGGGACCATACCACGAAAAACACCCCCACACGAGTATACTGCCAGCTCCAAACTTGACCGTAGGAACAATACACTGTGGTAAATACCGCCCCCCTGCCGCCATACCCACACACGGCCATCAGACTGATGGTTCGTGTATCTGGATTCATCAGTCCATAGGACCCGTTTCCATTGCGTTCACGATAAATGTTCTTTACACCATGCTGAAAGACGAGTAGCATTCCGAGTGGAGATGAAAGGCTTATGAGCAGCCTCACGACCACGGTAACCCATGGAATGAAGTTTTCTGCGAATGGTACGTGTACATACCGACGTTCCAGCATTTTTACTTACTTGTAAACTGAGGTCTTATGCAGTAGTTCGTCGATTAGCTGTAACGACTCTTCCGAGACTTCGACGTCCTCTATCACTGATTTTCTTTGGTCTGCCGGTACGTTTTGGTGCTTCAGGCACGTCATGTTTCTTCCACTTATTCAGTGCATCCAAAACACTTGACTTGGGTATGTTTAAACGCCTCTCAGTTTATCTTATGGTCAACCCACTAATATAACACCCAACATTCTTTCCTTTCTCAAAGTCAGTTCTATCCCGTCGCGACATTTTCACTCAACCTCACAATGTGATATGATCGCGGTCAGCTGCAGGCTTGTTTTTATACCGTTTGCAGATGTATCGCGCATCTTAAAGGTTTCGGTCATTTGCTTTTGAAGAGGTGTCCGGTGACTTTTGTCAATATAGTGTATGAAGATGGTTTTTTACTTTTTATTTTACTGTTGAATTTAACACCTATAATTAGTATCAGTTGAAATCTTAGTACAGCCAAAATCAGTACATGGTTCATGTGTGCAGACGACACGTCATGTTTTTGCATTTTGCTGGCAAAATGTCAAAAATCTTTCACACCTGTTGTAGACCCTAAAATTTCGCCCTTAAACGATAAGCGTGGGAAGCAAAGCAAAAGATTTGTATGTCACAGCCACATATCCATTCATTTTCATTGTATGTTTTGTTGAAATTTAATTCTTAAATTGGATGTGTAGTTAAATAGATAATCCCAACACTCCAATCGGTGCGGTACGCAATAGAAAATATTTCACTAGGCCTTCATTCAAGACGGAAGAATGTGTGTTTAACAATAATAGAACAAAGAGCACTTCAAACATGGCAATAATAAAACCATATACCGTCCTGAGTTGCATGCAAATAGAAATACTTTTAATTATAATACAAAGGATGATACGAAGACACAGTGATATCCAACTTGATATAATATGTTCACAACACATAGTTGCACCACGATAACACAATAACGCGTTTCTTACTGACGCCATGTTTATTTTAGAATAACACTTCAGTCTTGCCACATAATTGCGAAGTTGTTGGAGAAAACACTTGCTGAATGATAGGAAAAATACACATCCCTGAAATAGTGTAGCGTAACTGGGTCTAATGATCAGGAACATTGCATTTGATAAAGTTGCTTCCTTTATTCAGGAGCAGTTGATTCTATTGATAAACAGCACACACATACAAGACCGCTCACAAGCATTAACAAGAGCACACTGAGAGTTTTCTTCACAACCGCGCTCGCAGCAGAGAGCGGGAGAAAGACCCGGATGTGTAGTTTCAAGGTACACGTAGTTCGTCTCGATTGGGCGAATAACAGCTGCGCCTAGCACACAGTGGTGTCGCAATCCATCCGGAGCGGCTACAAGTCTTGTCTGACAATCTGCGTCTCTTTCTTTCTTTTTTTTTCTTGTTTTTTAGCACTGAGAGGCCGCAATTTCAACATGTTTAGGAAGAGAACCTCCAGATTCGCCAGTATTTTGTCTTTAAATATTTGCTGTAATTTAAGATTTGGCATAGGTCTAACCACTCTTTTAACATCCAATTTTTGGATGTTAAAAGAGTGATCCTAAAAGTAACTTTATGCTTACATATTTACAATGAAGCGCCAAGAGTCATGGGATAGGAGTATGTGAATTTTTAACTGGAGCTGCCGTCGTATAAAGGTTTCGACGCATGCCACGATTTTTATCCGTTTCAAAGTGCAATCTCGTGAGTCAGGTTGAACAACCGCAAGTAGGACTATGGCAAGCCGACGTGAATTATCAGAGTTTGAACGAGGCATGGTAGTGGGAGCCAGAAGGATGAGACATTTAATTTGCGAAGTTGTGCGAACATTTAACATTCATCGCTCCACGGTGTCACGTGTATACCGAGAATATCTCATGGAAGGCATTAATACACACCGTGGACACTGCCGACCACGGGCGCTGAATGACCGTGACCAGTGGCGTCTGACCGGAATTGCCCATGTTAACAGACAAGCGACACTGGTTCAAATAACACCCACATTCAATGCAGGAAGTACCATAGACATATCCATCAGGTCAGTGCAGCGTAATATCGCGTCCATAGGGTAGGGGCACAGAAGACCCACCAGAGAGCCTTTGTTAACACCCCGATATTGGACACAGCGATTCACCTATGTTCGTAAACACGGTAATTGGACTCTGAAAGATTTGCAACATGTGGCGTTGCCCGATGAGGGGCGCTACCAGTGTTACGAGCTGAAGGTAGGATTAGGGTGTGGCCCAGACCCCATGAGGCCATGGACCCAAGCTGTCAACAATGCACTGTGCAAGCTAGTGGTGCTTCCATAAATGTGCGGGGTGTCTTTACGTGGCACGGGTTAGGTCCTCTGGCCCTCGTAAGCACATCATTAACCGATAATCGCTTTTTTGCTCTGCTGGGTGATCATTTGCAGCCCTTCATAAACTTGATGTGTCCCAACAACGATGGGATTTTCCAGGCAGACAATGCATCATGTCATCTGTCCCAAGTTGCCCAAAATTTGTTCGAGGAGCATTCTGGACAGTTCCTACGGATGGTGTGGCCACAACGTTCGCTCGACATGAACCCAACAGAGCACTTATGGGACGTGGTGGAAAGGTCTATTCGCACCAATAATCCTGCGCCTACAAATACCAGGGAACTGTGGGCGGCTGTTCAGACGGCATGGCTCAACATCTCTCGAGAAGTCTTCCGGCCACGTGAATCGATGCCACGTCCAGTTACTGAATTTTACCGGGCTAGAGGAGGTCCTACAGGATACTGGGTACGTATCGCATGACTTTTGGCACTTCAGTGTACAATTCTGCTCTTATCTTCTACTCATGGTGCATTGATGGACCATTCGTTAACGATTAGTTCCCAATGAACGACTCTTCGCCGTGAAAGGTTTGCTCTCAATACTGTGAATGATCATTGAATAAGCCATTACTGCGATTGAAGTCGCAGCACATTTAAATTTCTTCTGCCACCATGAGTTCGAAAAAGAATTCTCAATAAAGCAAGTAATGTCGAATATTAACAAGTGTCAGCCATTACGTGAATGAGCCATACAGAAAATGTGGAGAAACTCAAGAATAGGAATAAAAGGTGAACGCCATTCATTTGAATGGTGTGTTCGCGACAAGCTCTCGTTGGCTAAGAATGGGTCAGCTGAGCTCCTGCTCTTTTCCACACTTTGCTAATTTCCTCATTTTATCGAATAATGATTTGCTCGGTGAGTGTAGTGAGACAACGGGGAACGGAAAATGAATGATCACTCGTGAATGACTCTTTTGCGTGAATGATGAACGACAAATGTACTCTCAAGAAGGGAAGGGACAAGAAGGGACGACATCGCTATCAAGCTGACGTAAATCGAAAGATGTGCTCAAGGCACCAGGTCTTTCGTCAATAAAAGAGACTTCGTATGCTTATAATTCCGTACAACGATATATTATTTAATTGTAAAGGGTTACAACACAAGAAACAAAAAAAAGGAAGCGAAAGATTTTTATGGTCACATTTAACAGCAATGCAGGCCTCGCAGCGATGTTTCATGGTCGTTGCTACTTACTGACCATTATTAGCAACGACCATTGCTCGTGCAAACTTTTTTGGTTGGAGGTTTAATGACCACCGTGAGCTACTCAGTGGGGTATAAGCAGTCACTCGTCTCTAATTTAAGGCCAATAGGTCCAGGGAAGGGAGAGAGCCAGTGCCGTAAGACACAACATCCATGCCTCACCGGGATTCGAACCCGGACCCATCGTAGACGAATGGTCAAAAGCCAACGCTTAGACCACTGCGTCACAAAGGAAAGTTGTACTACCACTTAAAATATCTGTGGAAAATAACTAGGACAGTTTAACTGACCTTCTTGATGCTTTTTCTTCTTTTGCAACGTGCTTTCCTCTAGCACAATTTTTTCTAGAGGGCCATCGTAATCATTGTTACATCCGCCACGTTCAATTTGAAAAGAAATAGCGTTACAGCGTAGCTTTGCTTTGAAAACCGCTTGTCTTAGGACTCGTAAATGTGCATAGATGATAGAGCAGATTCCATCTGACATGCCTTTGAAATCTGGCAAACTTAATACTGCCTGGTTTCAGTCAATGTTGACAATGTTGTTGTTACCCTAGTGCACTTCAGCTCGTTGTGGCGCTTACAGTACCTCTAATTTAATCTTCCTTTTGAGTTTCAGTGTTCTTACGTAAATTAAGTTTTTTCATATTAACCGTTTTCTGACTTAACGATACATTATTTTTCCTGAGGAGCTGTCTAAGTTTGGCATCACTAGCAATGGGTCAGAGGAGACCACTGAATGTAATAAGTGTGCAGTTTGTGACAACGACTTGTTAGAAATGCGTTGATATAACGCATGTTACGAAATATTGTGACTAATTGATGATTTGAAGCTAACAGGTTCGTATTCTGGCTTAAGTTACCTACCTGTACCATAACAGAGAATAAAAGAGTGGATTAATCGTAAATTCATGTTGATTCATTCCCTACTTAGGCCGTTATTATGTCCACAAGTTCATAACTTAAACACCGTTAACGTTTAAGCAAGGAAGTCCTACAACTTACAATTATTGCAGCTGAAGCCTTAAACCTATTGCACTGGTTTCCATAAATTAAGGAAACATATTAGTAAAATCATGCAATGCATTGATTATGATACGTTTTCCAACATACCAGAAATCATTACTCAAGTTATGACTCAAGTTATGAGGATAATGGCTGAGGAATTAATCTCGGTCTTGTGCCCTGAACTTTGATCCCATTTCGATGATATTCTACAGAACCGGTTCAGTATACCTCCGAAATAACATGATAAAGTTTTGTCGGAATGGAAGCATTTTTACGTAAGTTATGATGCATAAGGGCTATGGAATAGTCCTGACCTTTGACCCCATTTCGCCCATTTTCAATAAGGTTTGTCCCCAGGTGGTACCCTACCATATACTAAAATTTAACCAAAATCGAACCTTTTTTACGTTAGTTATGACGCATAAGAGCAGTGGAATGGATCCCGCTCCTATGTGCTAACCTTTGACCCTATTTCGTTCACGTTCAACAGGGTTCCTTCCCAGGTGATCCCCTTCCACATACTGAAAGTTCGTCGAAATCGAACGATTTTTACGCGAGTTATCGTGCGGACGAACATACGCACACAAAGCGTGACGTAATGAGGCAGATGGGAATCGCGACCATCTTCTCGCAAGAGTGTGACGTCATAAAACCTTAATAGGATTTACACACAACGCGTGACGTAATGAGACAGATGGCGTGACAGCGCGCCAACATATCAAGCCCGAGATTGTGACGTCATAAGATCGTCCCCAGGTGGTCCCCTACCACAAAATAAAATTTCATCGAAATCGAACCATTTTTACGCACGTTATGACGCATAAAGGCAATGGAATGCCTCCCGCTCCTATTTCCTGACTATTGACCCCACTCCACCCATTTTCAATAGGGTTCATTCCCAGGTGGTCCCATACAATATATTAAAATTTCATCGACATCGAGCAAAATTTACGCAAGTTATGACGCATAAGGGCAATGAAATTGATCCCGCTCCTATGCCGTGACCTTTGATTCCACTTCACCCATTTTCAATAGGGGTCATTCCCAGGTGGTCCTCTACAATATGCTAAACTTTCATCAATATCGAACCATATTTACGCAAGTTATGACGCATAAAGGCAATGGAATGGATCTAGCTCCTGTGCCGTGACCTTTGACCCCATTTCGTTCATTTTCAATAGGGTTTGTCCCCAGGTGGTCCCCTACCACATATCAAAATTTCATTGAAATCGAACCATTTTTACGCGAGTTATCGTGCCGACAGGCATACGGACGGACGGACATATACGCTTCATCAACCTACGGTTGGAAAGCGTAAAAAACAAAAAATCGCGATAAGTCAAAAAATACATTGTGAAATGTTATAAAATTTGGTGAAAACCTGTCATACGTTAGAGAAAGCCCTTAAAATATTTCGCAAAAAACACTTCATTCCAACAAAAATGACTTCATACTGAACCAGGTGAAAAATAAGGTGTCAAAATGAAAGAGCCAAAGCCACTCAATAGGGGCGTGGTCACCCTACACAGCAATGAAGGCCTCACAGCGACGTTTCATGGTCGTACCTAGTTACTGATCATTGTTAACAACAACCAGTTTTCGTGCAAAGCTTGACTAACCGCATCCAGGTTTTGCGCAGGGTGGTGGAGGGCAGAACACATCTCCCTAGAGCATCCCAGCCATGCAATGCTCAATCGGATTAAGGTCGGGAGACCTGGCTGGCCAATCCGTATGTACAATGGTTTCCTACGGAAAACATTGTTCTATTAGCTTCTACAGGAAGGGACCAGCGTTATCGTATCGTAGGGGAGAAATGTATCTGCTGTGGTACTTGCGTAAGGCCGACAAGATCCCTTATAGCGTCGAGCATTCATGGTTCATCTTGGAATCACATAAAAGTCCGCTGGTCCACCTAACGAGATGTTACCTCAAACCAACACGCTACCACCACCGTCAGTGTTCTTTTCACTTCTCATAGAGGGTGATAGCATGTCCCTCGTTCTGTTCGGTTCAGAGCGCGCATGGAATCGCACTGTAAAACAAATCTGGACTAATCTGTGAAGAGATTTGACCTCCATTGGTTTTCAGCCCAATTGACGTGAAGTCTTTCCTAATTCAAACATGTGACGGGGGTAAAGGATACTCAGAGTGCTGGTCGGCTAGCATTAAGACCTCCTCTGGGAAGCCTTCTGCTCACAGTGGAAGCAGATATAGCATATATCACCATTCCTGTAGCAGCAGCAAGATCAGATCGCAGCTGTATTGGGTTAGCCGCCCTGATCCTCCGTGCAGTTAATCGGCGGTCGGTCATCTACTGATATTGTATCATTAGGCCTTCCTTTTATTTTGAAATTAGTTCTACGGTGTGTTGACTTCAAAATGACTCACATGCAGCCATCTCGTAACGTTCACCTGATTTCGGCCTGCATCTAGTCTCTCGATCGCTCTCCACCACAGTTGATCGGGTATCGTTCACTTGACCGAAAGGTCACTTGACCGAAAATCACTTCGCCGAAAATCACTTGATCGAAAGGTACATTTCACCGAAGGGTCACTTGACCGAAAAGTTCATTTCACCGAAAGATCACTTCACCTAAAAGTTCATTTCATCGAAAGGACACTTGATCGAAAAGTTCATTTCACCGAAAGATTACTTTACCTAAAAGTTCATTATATCGAAAGATCATTTCACCGAATGGTCAGTTTATCGAAAACTTAGAATTTTGTTGTTATAGATCTGTTGAAGTATGGTGCTGGTTTTTAAAAAACTGGTCACCTAAACATTATTGGATTGTATAAAAAATACACTTTTAATTTCTTTTAAACACCTCCCCATAAGTAGGTTTTTCGAAATATAACATTAATTATAAGTCATAGATAGACCTGTGCCTTTTTGCCAAATTTTAATCCCCCGAGCTCATATTCATGAAGTTTACATAACAACTCAAGTTAATGAGTTGTTATGTAAACACACTTATTCAGACAAAAAAAAAAAATCAGTTTTAGGGCCCTTGGCCTCGGATTAGGCCTTTTTAGAACATTTTAATCGTGCGTGCTCATATTCATAAGGTTTACGTAAAATGTCCAGCTAATAATGTTGCACATTTATTCAGGCAAAAAAGAATCAATTTTTGGGCCCTAGGCCTCGGCTTAGGCCTTTTTAGAAAATATTAACCGTGCGTGCTCATGTTTATAAGGTTTACATAAAAACTAAAGTTAATGATGTTGTACTCTTATTCAGGCCAAAAGAATCAGTCTTAAAGCCCTTGGCCTCGTTTTAGGCCTTTTTAGAAAATTTTAATCCTGCGTGCTCATATTTATAAGGTTTACATAAAATGTCAAGTTAATAATGTCGCACATTTATTGAGGCAAAAAAGAATCAATATTAGGGCCATACTCCTCGCTTAGGCCTTTTTAGCAAATTTTAATCGTGCTTGCTCATGTTCATAAGCTTTACATAAATAGTAAAGTTAATAATGTTACACATTTTTTCAGGCAAAAAAGAATCAATTTTAGGGCCCTAGGTCTCAGCTTAGGACTTTTTAGAAAATTTTAATTGTGCTTGCTCATGTTCATAAGCTTTACATAAATAGTAAAGTTAATAATGTTACACAATTTTTCAGGCAAAAAAGAATCAATTTTAGGGCCCTAGGTCTCAGCTTAGGCCTTTTTAGAACATTTTAATTGTGCTTGCTCATGTTCATAAGCTTTACATAAAAAGTCAAGTTAATAATGTTGCAATTTTTTTCAGGCAAAAAGAATCAATTTTAAGGTCCTAGGCCTCAGCTTAGGCCTTTTTAGAAAATAATAACGGTACGTGCTCATGTTCATTGGTTAACCTAAAAACTCAAGTTAATGATGTTGCACACTTTTCAGGCTAAAAGAATCAAGTTTAGGGCTCTAGGCCTCGGCTTAGGCCTTTTTAGCAGATTTTAATCGTGCGTGCTCATATTCATAAGGTTTACATAACAACTCAAGTTAATGATGTTGTACACTTATTCAGGCCAAAAGAATCAGTCTTAAAGCCCTAGGTCTCGGCTTAGGCCTTTTTAGAAAATTGTAATCGTGCGTGCTCATATTTATAAGGTTTACATAAAATGTCAAGTTAATAATGTCGCCCATTTATTCAGGCAAAAAAGAATCAATATTAGGGCCGTAGGCCTCGCTTAGGCCTTTTTAGCAAATTTTAATCGTGCTTGCTCATGTTCATAAGCTTTACATAAAAAGTAAAGTTAATAATGTTACACATTTTTCTGGCAAAAATAATCAATTTTAGGGCCCTAGACCTCGGCTTAGGCCTTTATCGCAAATTTTAATCGTGCGTGCTCATATTCATAAGGTTTACGTAAAAAGTCAAGTTAATAATGTTGCACATGTATTCAGGCAAAAAAGAATCAATTTTAGGGCCCAAGGTCAGCTTAGGCCTTTTTAGAACATTTTAATCGAGCGTGCTCATATTCATAAGGTTTACATAAAATGTCAAGTTAATAATGTTGCACATTTATTCAGGCAAAAAAGAATCAATTTTATTGCCCTTAGGCCTTTTTTTTTTTTTTAGGTTAAGCGTTTTTAGAAAATTCTAATCTTGCTGGTTTATAAGTTTACATAAAATGTCAAGTTAATAAGTTAATAATGTTGCACATTTATTAAGGCAAAAAAGAATAAATTTTATTGCCCTTAGGGCTTTTTTTTTTTTTTTTTTTAGCTTAGGCGTTTTTAGAAAATTCTAATCTTGCTTGTTCATAAGTTTACATAAAATGTCAAGTTAAAAAAATCAAGAGGGGGGGGGGGGTTAAAGATTGCCGTTTCTGGGCATATATTGAGAACTGAATTGGGAACTCCAAACGCATTTGGCGAAAACGGTCCATGTAAGCCAAGCGAGGCGAGAATTGCACTTTAATTTGAAGAAAAAAATTGCCGAGGATCCGAGGTACACCTAGTTTTGGGAGGGTGTACCCCCAACTTCCGTAATATTATGTTCGGGGCCGCTGGAGTCTGTCAGTGTATCCAGGATGTTCCCCTTGAAGCGTCCGCGAGGTCCGTCATCTTGGGGGGGGGTTTGGCTTTCCCCCAAAATGTTAAAATGGACGTAGAGCTGTAAACATTAGACCCATGCTTTATATAATGATTCTGTACACGACCACGAATTTTCAGGAATGTGGAGTGAAACTGAACCCCCCCCCCCCCCGTTTCCAAGAGCTCTTCAGGGGTAACATCGAGGATACACTGATGACCGACTCCAGAGGTCCAGAATATAAAATTACGGAAGTTGGGGGTAGAGCCCTCAAAACCAAGCACCTCGTATCCCTTTTACAGACTTCACCAAATTTCTGGGGGAGGGGGAAGGGCATACATAGTTTGGCACTAAACGCAACATGAAGAATAGAAATTGCGAGCAAATCCCTTACCTTGAACACCTGTCTGCGCTCTTAGAAACTTGGGGGAGGGTGAATTCGTCCCACCCTCCTGAAAATTCGTGATCGTGTACAGAATCATTATATAAAGCAAGGTTCTAATGTTTACAGCTCTACGTCCATTTTAACATTTTGGGGGAAAGCCCCTCCCAAAGCTCACGGACTTCGCAGACACTTCAAGGGAAACATCCTGGATACACTGACAGACTCCAGCGGCACAGAATATAATACAACGGAAGTTCGGGGTACAGTTCCCTCAAACCAAGTGTACCTCGGATCATCGGCAATTAATTTCTTCAAATTAAAGCACAATTCTCGCTTGGCTTACATGGAACGTTTTCGCGAAATTCGTTTAGAGTTCCTAAAAAGGCCTAAGCCGAGGCTTAGGGCCCTAAAATTGAATCTTTTTGTCTCAATAAATGTGCAACATTATTAACTTGACTTTTTGCGTAAACCTTATAAATATGAGCACGCACGATTAAAATTTGCTAAAAAGGCCTATGCGGAGGCCTAGGGCCCTAAAATTTATTCTTTTTGCCTGAATAAATGTGCGACATTATTAAGTTGACATTTTATGTAAACCTTATAAATATGAGCAAGCAGGATTAAAATTTTCTAAAAAGGCCTAAGCCGAGGCCTAGGGCTTTAAAGACTGATTCTTTTGGCCTGAATAAGTGTACAACATCATTAACTTGAGTTGTTATGTAAACGTTATGAACATGAGCACGCACGGTTAAAATTTGCTAAAAGGCCTAAGCGAGGCCTACGGCCCTAATATTGATTCTTTTTTGCCTGAATAAATGTGCAACATTATTAACTTAACTTTTTGCGTAAACCTTATAAATATGAGCACGCACGATTAAAATTTGCTAAAAAGGCCTAAGCGGAGGCCTAGGGCTTTAAGACTGATTCTTTTTTGCCTGAATAAATGTGCAACATTATTAACTTGACTTTTTGCGTAAACCTTATAAATATGAGCACGCACGATTAAAATTTGCTAAAAAGGCCTAAGCGGAGGCCTAGGGCCCTAAAATTGATTATTTTTGCCTGAAAAAATGTGTAACATCATTAACTTGATTTTTTATGTAAACCTTATGAACATGAGCACGCACGGTTAAAATTTGCTAAAAAGGCCTAAGCGAGGCCTACGTCTTTTTGCCTGAAAAAATGTGTAACATCATTAACTTGATTTTTTATGTAAACCTTATGAACATGAGCACGCACCGTTAAAATTTGCTAAAAAGGCCTAAGCGAGGCCTACGGCACTAATATTGATTCTTTTTGCCTGAATAAATGTGCGACATTATTAACTTGACATTTTATGTAAACCTTATAAATATGAGCATGCAGGATTAAAATTTTCTAAAAGGGCCTAAGCCGAGGCCGTGGGCTTTATGACTGATTCTTTTGGCCTAAATAAGTGTACAACATCATTAACTTGAGTTGTTATGTAAACCTTATGAACATGAGCACGCACGGTTAAAATTTGCTAAAAAGGCCTAAGCGAGGCCTACGGCCCTAATATTGATTCTTTTTTGCCTGAATAAATGTGCAACGTTATTAACTTGACTTTTCATGTAAACTATTTATGAACATGAGCACTGAACATGATTTTTATGAAAAACGTATGAACATGATAAAACTTGCTAAAAAGGCCTAGGCCGAGGCATAGGGACTTAAAATTAATTATTTTTGCCTTAAAACTAAATCTTTGCGTTCTCTGTGACACGGAGAAATCAAAAGTGCAATTTGAGTATGATCCCCTAACGTTTCGGTGGTCTGTCTGTCAAACTTGCACCATGCTTCAACAGATCCTGTAATGAAATCTAGCGTTTTCGATAAACTGACCCTTCGGTGAAATGACCTTTCGATGAAATGAACTTTTAGGTAAAGAGACCTTTCGGTGAAATGAATTTTTCGATCAAGTGACCCTTCGGTGAAATGTACCTTTCGATCAAGTGACCCTTCGGTGAAATGAACGCTTCGATCAAGTGATCTTTCGGTGAAACAATTTTTTCGGTGAAGTGATTTTCGGTCAAGTGACCCTTCGGTGAAGTAAACGTCGGGCAAATGAACCAGACCCCAGTTGATCTGTTAAATGGTTTCTCACGGCCATTACAACAAATCTTCTATCTCAAAATCCCTTTTTTTTTAAAGTCCGCAAACGATGCGACGCACACCTCTGCAACACCCCTTTTACGCTGCTGCTCGTTTGCATAAATTGATGCCGTTGCCACTCATTTGCATACGTTACCCTGACTCAGCATTACATTTCACGTTGCATACCCAAGTTTCCTGCATTTCCAGTTGTTCTTTCACAAATAATCACGATTTTTCGGGGGGTTTTTTTTTTCTAAATTTATGGGAACCAGTGTATTATTACAATGAAAACAACTAGTTACAAACCTTTTTACCTAACCATTAGATAAGTGATGAGATGCTTACTAAGGGAATTTTTGTAGTCCAAGTAGCAAAGAAAGAAACGTAGAAGAAGGCCCAGGAAATCTTGGGAGGACTATGTCTACATGAGAAAAAGATTATGAGTATGAAGTACAAAAGATCTTGTGTTCTACATGTGATGGAAATAGCAAAAAATATTATAGCTATCGGAAGTCACTGGAGGGTATTTGCGCTCTTTTGAAGAAGGTGGTGATTATTAGAAGAAGTAAAATAAGAAATAAAAAAAATTGTTAGAAGTAGGTCTGATGATCCTAAGAATGTAAGGCTATCGATTGAGAGGATAATGGCAATGTCTCCAACTTGATTAGAGGGCATAGTGAGGGCTCCCGATTCTCTCGATTTAAAATTTTGCTAATAGATTACTAGTACATATGAAGAAAGGCCTAGTCCGTCTCACCCATGTATAATGAAAAATATATTATTTCTGAAGATAAGGATAAGTATGGAAAGAGTGAAAGTCAAAAGGATGATGAAAAATCGGTTGTGTTCTTTAGAAGGCATGTAGCTAAATCTGTATAGTATAATAGCAGAGGAGATTAGGGCTACTGTGGTCAGTGAAGTTCGAGTCGTGTGCCAAGATCGCTGTAAATGGAAACGTTTTAAACACCGATAGTAAGTAAATTCTAGTTCTATCAATTAAACATTTACGTGGCGGTTTGTCTTTCTTTGAGGAGCTAACCTCTGAATCTCAGAGAACAGCTTAATGATTTCACAAGTAACTAATTTTTCATATGGTACTTAATAAAAGATCGAATGGTTTCTAGCGAATGGCTGGAGCATGAGCAACATCGAGACATGGCTGGAGCATGAGCAACATCGAGCCTACTGTTATGGAAAGTTTTCAGAAAGAACCTCCACCCATAATAACGTTGTTGTAAACTCCCGGGTACTTATTTGGTAACCAGCGTCTGCTTGCTTGACAATTTCGCTATGTGGATTCATATAGCCGACACATCACATATACGCAGGTGAATCAAAAGCTAAGTTACACTTAGCGCCATCTGGAGTGAGATTGTAGTCAGACCGTGTGTGCTTGAAAGGGAAGTATACAGTACGTCAGAGATGCCGACGAGAGGCGTTTTAGTTCAGTAACTGTGTAAGGCGTGTGCAAGTAGCAGTTCGTAATGGCGCTTCAACTGGACTCTTATTCAAATTGACAGTGCGAGGAACCATTCGATCTTTGTGGACTAAGCGCCTAAATTGCACTGACATCCATCGTGAAATCTGTGCTGTATACGGGGGAAATGCCATGCCTCGCCCGGCCATTGTAAAGTGGAGTGCGAGGAACCATTCGACCTTTGTGGACTAAGCGCCTAAATTGCACTGGCATCCATCGTGAAATCTGTGCTGTATACGGAGGAAATGCCATGTCCCGCCAGGCCATTGTAAAGTGGAGTGCGAGGAACCATTCGATCTTTGTGGACTAAGCGCCTAAATTGCACTGACATCCATCGTGAAATCTGTGCTGTATACGGGGGAAATGCCATGTCTCGCCCGGCCATTGTAAAGTGGTGTGCGAGGAACCATTCGATCTTTGTGGACTAAGCGCCTAAATTGCACTGACATCCATCGTGAAATCTGTGCTGTATACGGGGGAAATGCCATGTCTCGCCCGGCCATTGTAAAGTGGAGTGCGAGGAACCATTCGATCTTTGTGGACTAAGCGCCTAAATTGCACTGACATCCATCGTGAAATCTGTGCTGTATACGGAGGAAATGCCATGTCTCGCCAGGCCATTGTAAACTGGAGTGCGAGGAACCATTCGATCTTTGTGGACTAAGCGCCTAAATTGCACTGACATCCATCGTGAAATCTGTGCTGTATACGGGGGAAATGCCATGTCTCGCCCGGCCATTGTAAAGTGGTGTGCGATGAACCATTCGATCTTTGTGGACTAAGCGCCTAAATTGCACTGACATCCATCGTGAAATCTGTGCTGTATACGGGGGAAATGCCATGTCTCGCCCGGCCATTGTAAAGTGGAGTGCGAGGAACCATTCGATCTTTGTGGACTAAGCGCCTAAATTGCACTGACATCCACCGTGATATCTGTGCTGTATACGGGGGAAATGCCATGTCTCGCCCGGTCATGGCAAAGTGGTGCCAACAATTTGAAAAATGTCACACAAATTTGATGGACGCATATCGCGATGGCAGAATATTAATATCCAGCTCTCCGGAGCATGTTGCAGCCGTTGACGACTTGATACGGGATAATAGGATTATCAAAATCAAGGAAATTGCCAGTAGGTTAGATATTGCGTACGGGACTGTGCATTTTATTCTTCACGAGAAGCAAGGATTTCTGAAACTGTGCGCGAGATGGGTGCCACGTTTACTCACCGACCAGCACAGAAACCAACGTTTCTTATCGTCTTTGGATCTTCCGCAACGGTATTCTGCTGAGGGTCACAATTGTGTGCGAGATTACTCGTATGGAAATTTTGGGTGCCACGTTTACTCACCGACCAGCACAGAAATCAACATTTCTTATCGTCTTTGGCTCTTTTGCAACGGAATTATGCTGAGGGTGACAATTTTTTGCGTCGAATCATCACAGGCGACGAAACGTGGTTTCACCGTTTCGCCCCTGAAACCAAATGATCGTCTATGGAATGGAAGCATGTCACCTCTCCAACAAGGGAGAAGTGCAAAATCCAACCGTCTGCGGGGAAAGTGTCATGGCGACTGTTTTCTTTGACTGTGAAAGTGTTGTTTACACAGAATTTCTGCCAAAAGGGACGACTATCAATGCTGACTCATATTGTTAAACGCTACGAAATTTGCGAAAGGCAATTAAGAACAGACACCGGGGTATGTTGAGCGAAGGTATCATTCTACTGTACGACAACGCCACACCTAACACAGCACGGAAAACAAAGGAATTGCTGCATTCATTCAAGGGGGAGGTGTGGCAAAATCCACCGTACAGCCCCGACGTATCTCCGTGCGACTACCATTTGTTCGATAAAATGAAACAGGACCTTAATGGACAACGATTACAAACCGATGAGGCTGTGAAAACTGTGGTCCTTAACTGGTTCTAAAACTGTGGTCCTTAACTGGTTCTAAGACTGTGGTCCTTAACTGGTTCTAAGACTGTGGTCCTTAACTGGTTCTATCAAACTGGAGGAGACTTTTTCTGTACAGGTATGGAAAGGTTAATCATACGTTTTGATAAATGTTCACAATCCTTAGGCGACTATGTCTAAAAATGAATAAATGTTGTACCTTTTAACCAACATACGTCCCCTGGGTATATCTCTTTATTTTTTTTATTTCTTTATTCAACAGTGTGGCAAACGTTTTGATCTACCCTCGTACATAGCTGCAATACGTCACTCGGGAATTTATAAATGAAAAGACGCAGACATTGAGGAACTACGATTTTTTTTCACTTCAGATGTCAAATAATTATAAAAGTGAACATAACCACAGTCATATCTGCTCAAGTCTTTAAGAGCACACGCATGCGCACAACTGGGTGCAAAAAAACCGCGTGCACTTTGGGTATCGTAAAAGCACTGTCATGGATGGAATCTGTTTCCGTGATAATTCGTTCTCCTTGGTTGAGTGGGTGTATTATCAAGAAACGAAGGTGATTAAATTGCTACATGATGACGCCTCAGCACAATATTTTAACTGGAAATAACTATTTCTTAACACGATGAGAAATTACTACTGATTTCTACTTTGATAAAACTGTTATTATCACTCTATCTGACAAAGTAACGGTGATAAATGAGATAAGGGGAAAATTTACATCAAATGTGTTTACGAGTCTGCTAGGGCTTTGTTCTAACTAACAAAAGGTCTCTCTGTGTTTCGCAAAGAACTAATTAAGGGCGTTTATATAAAATATGGCGCTTATTCATAAAACAATAGGTACTTGTCTTGTTGTTTGTAGAAAACTGCACAATGACAGTTTAAAAGCATGGAACTCGTGAGAGGAATTTTGTTAGGGTTTTAGATAGTTTTATAGTGATGGGTGGGCTCTCATGTTGTAAGAGTGAATGTAGGCAGATGCTTCTTTGTTCACCATCGCCTCAAGTAAACACAATGAAGATGTATGATAGTCTATGGTTCGCAAGAATTCCAGAAAAACAAAAATAACTGAATTTACATAGAGTTAGGTCTTCGGAGTCACCAATGCATTCACTAAATAGGAGGGTAGAACCCTTCACACCACTACAAACTTCGCACCTGTACAATAAAATATTTAACAGTATATATTAAGTCATTCGGGATGTAAGGTCAGGTGATGCGTAACATCACAGCCTCTCCTTGACAAATGTCAACCCCGCCTTCTCGTGGTGCATCCTGTTCCCACTAAAGGGGCTCTGACGACCGCCCATAGCGGTATAACTATACCATCGGGATCAGAGGAAATGCTATCCCACACTCACCAACCCGCTTGGCCAGCGTGGTGAGTTATGGCCAAACCCCTCCAAAATGACTCCACAACTTAAATCTTGGCCCTCAGTCTCCGGCAGCTGGAATGTACCTGGCCAAGGCAGCGGCCAGTGCGACATGAAGGCAGAGGGTGCTAAGAATCCCCGGAGGACCGGACTAGGCTGCCATCTGATGCTGACCTTGGCTACTTACAATGGACGCTCCCTATCTTCTGATTCAAGGCTTCTTGAATTGGAAGAGGAACTACAAAGGATCAAGTGGGACATCGTGGGGCTAAGTGAGGTAAGGAGAAAAGGAAGATCTCATCGAACTGAAAAGTGGACATCTCTTCTACTATCGTGGGACAGATACTGGCAGAACTAGTGGTGTTGGATTTATAATAAACAAGAAACTGAAGGATAAAGTTGTAGAAGTTGAAAGTTCCTCTGACAGAGCTGCACGACTTGTTATCCAACTCTCGAAAAGATACCAGGCTCAGATTATTCAAACTTATGCACCCACCACAAGTCATCCTGAAGAAGAAATTGAAGAATTTTATGAGGAAATTTGTCATCTAAATAATAAAGGTAAGCAGCACTTGAAAATAATTATGGGAGATTTCAATGCAAAAATAGGGCAACGGCAACAGAATGAAACTTCGGTAGGTAAATTCGGTCATGGCAACAGAAACCAGCGTGGAAATACTCTCGTTGAGTTTGCAGAGGCAGAAGGGTTTTTCATCTTGAACTCCTTCTTCAAGAAAAAGCCACACAGGAAATGGACATGGAGACATCCAAATGGGACGACAAGTGAAATTGATTTTATTATGTGTAACAAAAAATTCGTCATAGAAGACTGCAGTGTGCTAAACAAGTTCAACACAGGTAGTGACCATAGATTGGTGAGATGTAAGATGCACCTCAACACTAAACTTGAACGTGGCAAGCTCATAGGACAAACAAAATCTATTGACATAACCAACCTTAAAAAACACCATAATACCTTCAAGTTAGAACTGAAGAACAGGTTCTCTGCTTTAGAAGGCCTAACATCGGAAGAAGTGGACATCTCTGAAGTTAACAGAAAAGTAACCAAAGCTCTTATGGAAACAGCAACAAAATTAGCTGGGTCTAAGAACAAGTTGCATGTGAGGAAAAACCAAAATGTTGATGCAAAAAAGAAGAGAGATGAGGACAACTAAAGAAGATGTGACTTGCAAAGTGGAATATATAGAGCTATGCAAGACAGTAAGAAAAAGTATCACTGAAGACGTAAGGAAATTCAACTGTGAACTAGTGAGGAAAGCAATTGAAAACAACCAAAGCCTAAAGATAGCAAAGGGACATCTCAGTAAGGGAAGAAAACAGATTATGGCACTGAGAAAAGAAGATGGTTCTGTAACAAGAAATAGAGGCGAAATTTTGACAAGAGTGAAAGATTTCTACTCCAAATTATATGAAAGGGATGAGATATGCACTCCAGACATCATGAAAGATACCAGTACCAGAGTTCCTCCAGTCCTTCCAGCAGAAGTTGCACATGCAATCAAGAACATGAAGCGAGGAAAAGCTCCAGGAGAAGATGGAATTACTGTAGACATCATACAAGAAGCAAGTGGAGAAATCGAAACAGTACTCGCCCAAATTTTCACTCGATGCCTTAATGAAGGAAAGATTCCTGAGGATTGGAACACCGCTACAATGATCCTGCTACATAAGAAAGGTGACATTGAGGATCTCGGAAACTACAGACCTATCAGCCTCCTATCAGTAATTTATAAAATCTTCACTAAAGTTCTTTCACACCGCTTGAAGGTAACACTGGACATGGCTCAACCGAGAGAACAAGCTGGATTCAGGAGTGGCTACAGCACAATAGATCATATCCACGTGCTCAGAGAACTAATTGAAAGAGCGAGGGAATATGAACTTCCATTGTGCATGGCTTTTATCGATTATGAAAAAGCCTTTGATTCGGTGAAACCATCAGCAGTTACAATGGCTCTGAAAACCTGCGGTATTGAAGATGCATACATTAATATTATTAATAACATCTATGAAAATGCAAGTGCAAAGATTAGGCTGTTTGAAAATACAACACACGTAAAAATTGGAAAGGGAGTGAGACAAGGTGACACCATATCTCGAAGCTCTTTAATGCCACATTGGAGGGTGTTTTTCAGTCGCTGAGCTGGGAAAACAAGGGGATAAAGATTAATGGAGATTATCTAACCCACCTTCGTTTTGCTGATGACGTAGTCATTTTTGCAACTACCCCATCAGAGCTGCAGAGTATGATCCAGGAACTTGCTGACAAGAGTAAAGAAGTGGGATTAAAAATGAACTTTCAGAAGACAAAAGTGATGTTCAATGCTTTTACAAGAAATGAAGATTTATCGATTGATGGAGAAAAGCTGGAGATAACAGACACGTACGTTTATCTTGGACAGCAGATATCAAGTGAGGGTCACATTGATGAAGAAATTAATCGGCGTACAAAACTTGCCTGGAGAGCTTTTGGAAGAAACAGCATAATTTTCAAGAGCAATATGCCATTATGTCTTAAAAAGAAAAGTGTTTGATCAATGCATCCTTCCAGTGCTTACGTATGGTGCGGAGACGTGGACCTTAACTAAAAGAGACATACAAAGGCTGCAGACAACTCAAAGAAGCATGGAGCGGTGCATGCTTGGTGTAACCAGGAGAGATAAGAAGAGGAACTCGTGGATCCGAAAAATGACAAGAGTGGAAGACATCATGATCAGAGTTAAATCCCTGAAATGGCAATGGGCTGGACATACTGCCAGAAGGACAGATCATCGATGGACAGCTGAAATTTTAGATTGGATTCAAGGGACAGGAAAAGACCCAGAAGAAGACCACATGGGAGATGGGTGGATGAAATTCGAAAGTATGCAGGGGTGACATGGAGGAGACTGGCACAAGACAGACCGTTGTGGAGGAAACTTGGGGAGACCTTCATCCAGCAGTGGATTGATAATGGTTGACAATGATGATGATGATGATTAAGTCATTCGACATGTAAGTGAACACTTTCAAATTCCAGAATTCCTGTAACAGCAAAGCAATGATCACAATATTTGAGGGAAATTATTAGTATTTCCTCTCATATTCAGTAGTAACTTCCTAAACTGTGGGCAGTTCATGTACACCATATAAGGTAATCCCTTTTCGTGTGCGTGATTGGTGTTACGCTATGTCTAAAACCATGACTAAGGAATGTTGAACTAAATAAAAATACGATGAAATTGTTTACGGCCAGACGGAACATAAACAGAAGTCAACTTACGATCACATTTTATTGAACCAGCAATATTTCAGTAGATCCACAATAGAACCACATATGATCTAGTTTTTACACACAGCAAATATCTCCACACACACACATACACTAAGCAACTGCTGTATCGTCCTTTTTATCTATCGTTCTTATCAGGTTCACACGTCACTCGCTCTGACTTCAATTGTGTTGCCAACCTCATTCTTGTGAGAGAGAAGAAATCACGCTAAATTTCTAAAGTGTAAAGGAGAACAAACTCAAATCTACATAAGAAAAGGAACTAAAAATGAAAGTTATTTTAGAATATACGTCACAACCACTACAAGTACCAGCGTTATTAAGTATCCGGAAAAGCCTGCAATTCGGAGATCTGAATCCTATTTGTTATTGCAGATGTTACCAGACATCTCCCTTTTCAAATGGCCAAAATATTTGAAATCACAGGGTTTCGTATCCGGTGAATGCGGTTGGTGGGGGAGCTCCATCCAGCTGTTCTGTTCAATGAATATCTAAACAATCATTGTGCGCTCGTTCGTTGTCGTGTACGACGACAGGTACATGATGTCCCAGTGTCCATGTAGGGATATGCTCCCCTAGAAATAATTTATGCTGCTTTGAGGTTTTGGTGATGTGCTCATCATACGTCTTCCAAAAAAGTCACGCTGCTAACATCCATGTCATCGACAAGTAAGATTTTACGCTCATGCAACTCTGCGCAGGCTGAAGACGCGGTGGAAGCAGCGCGCTCAACCCAGGACCGGGACTGATGTCTTTGCCTTGGCGCGTAACATTCCACCCATCTTTCATCTAAACAAATGAACCCCCTATTATTACGACAATACCACGGAAAGTTACTCTTACCATTCGTCCAAGAAAGGGTTATGGTTGGAATCCTAGTGAGGCATGGATGTTGTGTTTGTCTCACGGCATTGGCTGCTTCCCTTCCCTGGAACCATAGAGTTGCTCACGGTGGTCATTAAACATTCCAAGAAAAAAAGAACTCAACAGAGAATTGTCATGAGAGAAAGGTTTTCCACCAACTACGCACCACGTGCTTTTGTTTACAAACGGAGAAGGGAGCCAACGATTCCCTACGATTTAGCTGGAGCCGCCTAACCATCTTTTCTTTAGGCCATTCATTTTCCGAACCTGAAAAAAAAACCCCACAGGAACAGGGGTTATGCACGATCAGGTGAATCCTAGTACATAAGCTCAGATGATCTAAACTTGTACAGTAAGAGTTAGCGATATTGCACTCACTTTGTCACATCGAGTGACCCGGAAGCGGTAGGACGGCTCCAACGCCCGGGAGAAGCTATCGAAAAATGGGTTAGCCTCCAACGCCCTGGAGAAGCTATCGAAAAATGGGTTAGCCTCCAACGCCCGGGAGAAGCTATCGAAAAATGGGTTAGCCTCCAACGCTGTTCATCTCTTCCCTTGTGCCCAGTACCTCTTGAAGTTAAAGAATCCACTCCACCGGTTAAGCTACCTGTAGGTTAGAGGGTCTTGAGTGTTAAGTGTTGCCACTTAAAACAGCAGGCTTGCCGTGTTTTTGCTCTTCGACAGTTAGTAAGTGAACAAAAAACTACCGTATTTTATATCGATCTCTTTCCTTTAGTCGTGTTAGATTGAATGACGATTACATTATATGTGCGTTGAGGTAGAGTCGAAACTTTAAACCCAACAATGTCTCTGGGATAAATTGGGTCATCGAGTGTGTAGAAAGAGAGATCGTCCAACAACAACAACAAAATAATAATAACTGAGCTGGTCGTTGCTTTGAAGGCTGAATGTACCGGTGGACATTTACAAACAAAACTGATGAAGAGTATTCCACGAAGGCTAAAACCGGTCATTAGGAGCAAAGGTTTAAGAACACAGTATTAGATTTTCTGTAAATAAAGATTATTTGTAGACATGCAAATGTCCGCATATTAATTATAGGTCAGTGTATATTTGCTTAGATGAATGCGTATTACATCGGAGCTTGGTTCCAAATTAGACCACTATAATTTACACGGAGATAACAGACTACTTTCACCTAAACGGTAATTCGATTCAGAATGGGTAAACATCGTGAGGGTTTGAAAGAGAGATGTCAGTGGGTGTTCGATACTTGATTCACTCTGTCGCGCGGGTGGTACAAGAATTGCAGTATCCCCGTTCGACAGTATCAAAATTGTTTCGGGAATACTCCATTTCGGGAATAACATCGCATCATGAATAGCAGTAGTGTGAGCTGAGAAATGTGGTATATGAACGTGGCAGTCGACGTCTGTCTTGCACAGTTGCAACCAACCAAAGAGCGACAGTGGCAAAAATCACCGCAAACTTCAACGAGAAAGGTGCCAGGAACGTCTCCATTAAGTCTATTGGGCGATCATCAGCCGCAATAGGTTATTGGAGCTGCCTACCTACCAGATTCCTATTACTAACGGCACATCACCAGACTGAAAGCCTCAACTGCGAGAAAGAACATCGGCACTAGACCTTGGATGATCGGCGATGGGTCCCCTTGTCTTATAAGTTCCATTTCCAGTTATTTGGCGCAGACGGGAGGTGCAGATCTGTCCAATACTGCCCGAAGCGATGAATCCAGCATGTTGAGAAGAAACTGTCCATGTTGGTGTTGGATCAGCAACGGTCTACAGCGTGTTCAACTGATTCACGTTGGAACATCTGGTACGTCTAGATGCATCTCTGAACGGTCAAATCTATGTGTCCATCCTCTCAGACTATTCGTGGTCATCATGCACCCACAGGACAATATACTTTTCCAGCTGGACAGTGCGCATCTCTACAAAGCCATGGCCACTAGAATATGGTTAGAATAGCACTCCACAGAAATTCACACCCTAGAATAGCTTCCCCGTTCACCAGACATGAATCTTGTCGAAAATCTTTGGGATGCTGTGGAAAGGTCCGTTTGAGCTTTAGATCATTTACACAGGAATGCGACGGACAGCGGTGTAGCAAGCATGGGTGCAAATACTTCTGGAACACTTAATGGACTAAATGCCTCGCCGTGTGACTGCCCTTATCCGGACGAAAGATGGGCCTACCCCAGTTACTAGGTAGATATCCCACTAATTCTGTCCACTCATTGTATATAATTATTGGTGTTTATGTGTCAGGGCTTTTTGGCCGCATTTCGACGATGTTCGCTAGAATTTTAATTACCAGAGAGGCCCATTTCAAGGGAACAACGGAATTCCTGTTAAACAGCACTCAGCTGTTTTAAAGAATAATAAAAAAATCGGGGAATAAGCGTGTGAATGTAGCAAAAAAAAAAAAAAAAGGCTCACGTGAGTATATTCTTAGAGGGAAAAGAAACTGAACCCTTCCTGTGATATCGTCCACCAATTAGCATCACCGGGTTCCTGGGAAGAAGGAAGGATCTCGTCCAAAGTTGTTTATGTCTACGTTTTGCCTTCGCAACACCGATGCAGCAGCCTTGCTTACATCTTTTTTAGATGACATTTTCTAGCGTTTGGTAATTCATCACCATGAACAACGAACAGTCGTGGTGACGAATATCCTTGAGAATATAATGAGTTTTTTTATTTTTTTTATTGGAGGTTTAACGACAACCGTGAGCAACTCAATGGGCTATAAGCAGTCGCCCGTCCCTAATTTAGGGTCACTGGTTCCAGGGAAGGGAGAGAGCCAGTGCCGTAAGACAAACACAACATCCATGCCTCACCGGGATTCGAACCCGGACCCCGTTCGGACGAATGATCAGAAGCCATCACTTAGACAACTGCGCCACCGGGGCGGCCTATATATAATGAGTTAGTTCCCCACTGCCTTCCTCATCAAGTGTCATAGGCCAGAATTCTCTCAGTACATCCTCGGCCGGTTCTAGAGCTACATTCGTGGAAATCCTGAAAAACCACGAAGTGGATGGTGGGCAGCAAGGGATCTGAACTAGCAATCAAGTTCCAACTACACAGATACAAGGTTAACGATTAGTAAACTGAGCCACATCGGTGGTAATAAACCATTCAGGAATAAGATGGTCGGCAACGGGATTAGAACTCACAACAGTCACCTTCTACACAGACACCTGCTCATTTAGACAGTTGCACTATATTTGTGTTTATTTACAGATGGTGAGTCGAAAGTTTTGCAATATTTGCATAAACGCATGTGTTGCGGCGGGTATGACACGTGTTTAAACTAGTTCAAGACGCGCATGGCAGTCAGTCGAAAGGGATATATAGTGGTAGTCGTTGCTGTGAACAACATTGCATGTCGCCATTCTGTATGTGGTTGGGACCCCTAAAGGATGAACAACCACAACCGGCTAATTAGGGAACTTTTGCTTTATGAGTTTGAACTCGGCCATAACGCTGCTCAAGAAACACGAAACATTTGTCATGCGAAAGGGGAAAGTTCCGTGGACCACAGCACCACAACCAGATGTTTCAAGAAATCCCGCTCAGGTGACAGAAACCTTGACTATCAGCCAAGGTCAGGTAGGTCGTGAACCGTGAATTCGGAGGCCGCGAGCCAGGCCGTAGAGACAAATCCGACGACCACCGCTCGGAGATTGTCAGGTGGGCTGAGCATATCACAGATTACCGAGGTTCGTCAACTTCAAGACCTCGACAAGGTCTACAATAGCTTCAGGACCTCGGCAAGGCCTCGCCAACTGATGCCAGCTGGAGCAAACCGCTGACTGGAAGTGTGCCCGAAACTACTAGAAAATCTGCGCGATGTACGTTTCATCAAGACAATTCTTACGTGCGATGAAAAGTGGGTCTATTTTCGAAATGCTGACACACAACGGCAGTGGTTGAGCCCGGGCCAGCTTCCTGAATTTGTTGCCAAACGTGGGTGCTTCGAGAACAAGGTCTGCGTCTGGTGGAATTTCGAGGGGATAATCCATTACGAATTTGTTCCCTACAGTCGGACCATCAACGCCAACCTCTACTCTGAACAGCTGGAGAAGATGTATGCCGTTTTGGAAGAGTACTTTGCACTGGTGAACAGAAAGCGCGCTCTCCTACAGCAGGACAACGCTCGGCCTCGTACCGCGCGAACGACCTTCAGGAACTTGAGGGCATCGAACTGATGCCACACCCAGCATGTAGTCCGGACCTTGCCCCATCGGATTATTACTTGTTCCGGTCCATGGCATACTTCCTTGACGGGCGACAGTTCAAAAACCAGGAGGAGGTGGCAGCTTGGGAGAAGGAGTTCTTCGCTTCGAAGGACAAAAACTTGTACGGCCGTGGAATCAAAGAACTGGCAGACAGATGGTTACAAACGGTGCAAAACGATGGCGTATACTGTGAGTGCAAGTCAGCTTTCGTCGTAAAGGTACGGATGAAGACATAAAGTGATCCAGATATTGAAAAACTTTCTACTCGCCCTCTGCAGGTCCAAGAAGCTGGTAGGAAAAGTAAAGCATATCCTCAAGAGCGGCGAAGTCCTCACCAGTTTCGAAGAAAACCGACAAATGAAAGAATATTTAGACACGCTGAAACAAAGTCTACTAGCTACCAGCAAGAGACTAATACGATACACACTGCGACATATGGACAACAACGCATTCGAAAACGATGAGAAAAGCTTCTATCGTAACATTACCAGGAAAGAAATCAAAGGCGAAGGGCCAGCAGAATGTGAAACGGTAGAAACATTCTGGAGTAACCTCTGGTCGAAGAATACGAACAGCAAAGCCTCCTGACTACAGCAAGAACAAGAAAGATGACACCGAATTTTCGGATGTAATAATAATCACGTCTTTTGAATCCGTTTTTAAATTTATCAAAGCTATTCAAAGTCAATGGAAGCGGTATGGAAAACAATAATATCTAACGGAAGAAAGAAGTTTTTCAATAGGGTTTTTAATCCCTCAGATATTGCTGTAAACGCAATCGTGAGCCTATGCCCTCTGGTTGCAGACTTGTGCGTTAAGAAAAACATGAATTTATATGAGAAACATTTCGCACCGGAAACGTTCTCCAACACAGAGAGAATTTTTCAAATCGGACTCTTAGAAACAGAGATATCGACAAAAATAAGATGTGACTTCAAGTCCCCTGGTGGGAAAACCATGCATTATTTTAGGAAGAAAGTATTCCCAAAAGGTTTTTCCATATGAGCAGTATCGGTCCAAGAAAAAAATTAGTCGAGTTTTCAGGAGCACAGATTTTGCTACAAATGCATCAGAAGCAGAAATTAACACTTATGCCCTCTGATGGCCAAACCATTCTTTACCAAACATTAGAAATTATATAAAAAATATTTTCCATCAGGTCTTGTAAGAATTTTTAAAATCGGAGTTTTAGAAGCAGAAATAACGCAGAAAACGCAATTTAACTTTGTGCCCCCTAGCGGAAAGTCTATGATTTACTTGAAAATTTTGAATTTATAGGGAAAACATTTCACATCGAAAACTCTATCCAACAAAGAAGGAATTTTTCAAATCGAACTCTTGAAGTAGAGATATTGACAAAAATAAGATATACATCTACGTCCCCTGGCGTAGAAACCCATGCGTTATTTTAAGAAGAAAATGTTTCTAAAAGGTTTGTCGACATGAGTACTAACGGTCTACAAACGACGTTTTTTTCAACCGAGAATTTAGAAGCTCATATTTTGCTGCAAATACATTAGAAGCGGAAATTAAGATTTACGCTCCCTGGTGGCCAAATCATTTTTTTACAAAAATTAGAAATTATGGGCAAACGATATCCCACCAGGAGCTGTAACCGGTGAAGAAAGAATATTTCAAATCGGAGATTTAGAAGCAGAGATATTTGGGGAAACGCAATTTTTCTCTACGCCCCCTAGCGGAAAGTATATGAATTACTTGAAAATTTTGAAATTATATGAAAAACATGTCGCACTGAAAACACTATCTAACAAAGAAGAGATTTTTGAAATCGGACTCCTAGAAGTAGAGATATTGACGAAAATAAGATATACATCTACGCTTCCTGGCGGAGATACTGTGGAATATTTTAAGAAGAAGATATTCCAAAAAGGTTTATCGATGTGAGTCGCATCAGTCCACGAAATAATTTTTTCAATCGATATTTTAGAAGCTCAGATTTTATGGCAAATACATCCAAAGCAAAAATTAACACATACGTCCCCTGGTGGCCAAAGTATTCTTTACCAAAAATTTGAAATTATATGCAAAAGATTTTCCATCAGGAGGTGTATCCGCTGAAGAAAACATTTTTCAAATCGGAGTTTTAGAAGAAGAATTATCGGGGGAAATGCAATTTACTTTTACGCCCATCCCAGCGGAAAATCTATGCGAATTTGAAAAAGTAACTATATCTAAAATACGCTTCGACATAAATGAAATCGAAAGATGAAATAATATTTTCAATCGGATGTTTAGAAGCAAATATGTGGAATAAAACGTATTTTTGAATTCGACATCATCTACATTTACGCCCTCTAGCGGTGAAATTGTAAATCGTAAAAAAACCGAAACAAAGGATCATCATTCGCATATTTCAAGCTTTCTAATGCAAAAAGAATTTTTCAAATCGGACTAATAGTTGCAGAGATATCGTGGGTACAGACGAACGGACGGACGGGCAAACCGGTAACATAAGCACAATCCTTTTTTTTACAAAAGACGTGCTAAAAATGGACAGTGAGCCAATATCAGGAAATGACCGACTGGAAGATCACAACACAGGACCTTCAGCAAGTCATAGCTAAGACACACAGCTGGAAAGCACCAGGTGTTGACAATATCCATAACTACTGGTATAAAAGGTTCACCTGTATATACAAACATCAGGCAGATCAACAGACCAACATGATTTAAAATTGAGCCCTTACCCTGGCTTTCCTCACCCAGCGAGTAAAGATACTAAAGGCTAAAGATGAGTACACAAGAAATCCAGCCAACTATCGACCAATAGCGTGTCTACCTACGCTGTATAAGATCCTAATCGCCAATCAGATAATGAGGCACATAAAAGAACAAGCAAATATGGAAGAACAGCAAAAGGGATACCAACCGAACTGTAGAGGATGCAAGGAAAAGCTTACCATCGACTCTGTTGTAATAAAGCAAGCTTTCAAGATGCATGAAAACATGTACACATCATACATCGATTACCGTATGGCTTACAATTCCGTACCGCACAGCTGGCTGATAGAGGTCCTTGAGATCTGCAGAATAATTCCTGTAGTCATCCACTTGCTTAAGGCGGCCTGGACAGAGGGGAAGACAACCATCAAAGTCGAGAACATCACGACCAAGCCCACTCACATAAGAAGAGCTATCTTCCAGGGAGATTCACTTAGCCCACTATGGTTTTGCCTAGCACTCAACCCGCTGTGAACCATGCTCAACTGAAGCAAGCATGGTTTTACCATAAGAAGAGCTATCTTCCAGGGAAATCAACAAGTACAAGCTCTCCCCCTTATGAACATGGATGACATCAAACTGTACGAATCGTCCCAGAACCAACTCCGGCAGCTAATCTGGATCACCGAAGGCTTCGGCAATGACATCGAGATGGAATTCGGACTAGAGAAATAAAAGACACAAGATATGAACCAAGGAAAGCGCGATACACGAAGTTACCAATTGAAGACCGGAGAACAGATCGCAGCTATGGAGGAATGAGGAGCCTATAAGTACCTTGGTATGCTTCTGGCACAACGCTTAGAAAACAAAGAAATCAAAAACAATCTAGTCGCCAAATACAACCAAAGGCTGAGGAGAGTAATGAAGAAGACCAATGCCCGCAACATTTCTAGGGCTATCAACACATACGAAGTTCAAGTCCTCACGTATTTCTTCGGAATCCTCAAGTGGACAGCCACAGAGCTTGAGAAAATAATGCGCACTACCTAGAAAACCCTGACAAAACATCGCCAGCACTAGCTGAAGTCAGAAATAGAGAGGCTGACCATTGGACGGGCAGAAGAAAGACGGGGAATGCTTGATCTCCTGGAACACTGACACAAAGAAATCAGCAGCCTCAGAAAACACTTCCATCAGAGCATAGTGTCTCTTCAACAAACGACAAGCCATAATGACAAGGAATACACAGCCCTAGACTCTCTGTCTAGAAGTCGAGATCAAATCTAGGGAGCCAAAAGAAGAAGTTTGGGGCAAAAATCGTATACACGGAAGGCACTACAACGATCTGCAATCTGACCATATGGATAGGACTGCTTCCAATGCATGGCTAATAAACGGATCACTTTTTCCCGAGACCGAAGTGTTCCTGATGGCTATATAAGTCCAGTTGTAAACACCAGAAACTATCGGAAGCATATCCTGAAGAACTCGGCAATGCCATCAAGCGCCAGAGACCATCCCACATATCACAGCAGCGAGCAGAATCCTCTCAGAAACAGTACGCGAACAGACACAATCAAATCGCCAAGATGCTCCATCAGAAATTGTCAAGAAAGCACCATTACAACTGAGCCTGTCCCCTACTACAAATACGAGCCAACAACGTTTCTAGAGAACAACACCCACAAGATGTACCGGGACAGATCAATCAGAACAGATAAGATCATTCCTCACAATCGTCCAGACATCGTCCTACTCGACAAGGAAACGAAGTCAACGTACATGATTGACATAGCCGTGCCCAACACGTGCAACATCCAGAAGATGCACGGAGAGAAGCTGTCAAAGTATAACGACCTACGATACTAAGTCAAGGAAATGTGGCATATGGAAAACGTCACCACCGTCACTATAGTAATATCAGCCACCGGTGTTGTACCTAGCACCATTCACAGCTCTATACAGACATTAGACCTTCAACCTAACATCTACAGGGAACTACAAAAAGCAGCTATCATGAACACTTGTAGGATAGTAAGGAAGTTACCGGTCAATTGAGAGAAAGAAATACCACTTCCCAGACTTGGTACGTAGTAACCGTCCAGGAAGGAAAAAGTGGAATCATCTTTTATAATAATAATAATAATAATAATAAGAGAAGCTGTCAACGTATCACGACCTACGATAAGAAGTCAAGGAAATGTGGCATATGGAGAACGTCACCACCGTTACCATAGTAATATCAGCCACAGGAGTTGTACCTAAGACCATTCACAGCTCTATACAGACACTCGACCTCCAACCTAACGCCTACATGGAACCACAGAAAACAGCTATCATGAACGCTTCTAGGATAGTAAGTGTAACGTACCAGGAGATGTGACGTACCTGCCAGCAGGACGCACACGACATAAAGGCAGATAGGAATCAGAATAATCGTCTGCGTAGCTCAGTTGGTAGAGCTGCTTGTTCCGGAATAAGCGTACTCGGGTTCGAATCCCGGCGTAGACCAAAAATGACGGAGAAATTTACTTCGTTATAATGGCGCCCGAACTATCCGGATGACCCGACCGTTCAAAATCTCGCATTGGTGTGATGTTATTTCCACACCGCGAGATAGGAAAAATAAGAGAATCCCTTCTCCAGCACTTCGAAAAAAAAAAAAAAAAAATAAGGGGGAGATGATGTAACGTACCAGGAGGTGTCGCGTGCGTCAATTCGTCGACTACGACAATTCGTCGCATGCGTGAATTCGTCGCGCGTCAATTCGTCGAATACGACGATTCGTCGCGCGTCAATTCGTCGACTACGTCAATTCGTCGCGTTTACATTTCAAAATTTCCTTTATTCTTCAGTAAAATAACATTTCTATGTACATGACAATGGAATTCTGCCAATAAATACAGCGGTATATACATCAGCTGGAAAGTTCCAGTGAAACGTAAAACAAAATATTGTTAAAATCATAAAAAAATATTTCGCCACGTAGGGCGAAGGAGAGGCAGACAATAAAGCACGAGCGATACAAACGAAAATGTTTACCTACAGTATTGTAGGCAGGGCAAGACATGATTCTATACTATGCACAAATTCCAATTAAGCATTACTACCATACTAAAGATTAAACATTAGGTACTAATTCACAGAAATGCAACAGTGATGCTAGATTTTGGTTACATACAAAACGAATGCAGGGAAACGTACGATTTCGAACGTCTTGCTCCCTGATCAAATTTATAAATTTTGGACACGCAGACAGGATAGGAATATTACGTTTTTCTTTGGCACTAAAAATATTAGACGGTAAACGGTTTTTGGAACGGGGCAGGGCCCGGTTGGACAGAGCCCCCCATATACAAAATTTTCGTAAAATCTACAGTTTTCAATTCAGAACCACCAAATCTGGTATACTATCTCGTGATATTCTAACTTAGACGCTAGACGGTTTTTGGAAGGGGTTGGAGCCCCCGGGGTCGGGCCCCCCATAAAAAATTTCGTAAAATCTACAGTTTTTATCTTAGAACCACCAAATTTGGTATACTATCTTATGGTACTCTAACTTAGTCGGCAGACCGTTTTTGGAACGGGTCGAGGCCCGGGGGTCAAGGCCCGGGGGTCAGAGCCCCCCACATACAAAATTTTCTTAAAAACTACAGTTTTCAATTCAGAACCACCTAATCTGGTATGCTATCTCATGGTACTCTAACTTAGACGCTAAACGGTTTTTGGAAGGGGTTGGAGCCCGGGGGTCAGACCCCCCCGAATAAAAACTTTTTCGTAAAATCTACAGTTTTCAATTTAGAACCACCAAATTTGGTATACTATCTCATGGTACTCTAACTTAGACGCTAGACGGTTTTTGGAAGGGGTTGGAGCCCGCGGGGTCGGGCCCCCCCTCATAAAAATTTCGTAAAATCTACAGTTTTTACCTTAGAACCACCAAATTTGGTATACTATCTTATGGTACTCTATCTTAGACGGCAGACCGTTTTTAGAACGGGTCAAGGCCCGGGGGTCAGAGCCCCCCCCCCCATAAAAATTTTTCTTAAAAACTACAGTTTTCAGTTCAGAACCACCTAATCTTGTATACTATCTCATGGTACTCTAACTTAGACGCTAGACGGTTTTTGGAAGGGGTTGGAGCCCCGGGGGTCAGACCCCCCGAATAAAAACTTTTTCGTAAAATCTACAGTTTTCAATTTAGAACCACCAAATTTGGTATACTATCTCATGGTACTCTAACTTAGACGCTAGACGGTTTTTGGAAGGGGTTCGAGGCAGCGGGGTCAGGTTCCCCCCATCATAAAAATTTCGTAAAATCTACAGTTTTTATCTTAGAACCACCAAATTTGGTATACTATCTTATGGTACTCTAACTTAGTCGGCAGACCATTTTTGGAACAGGCCAAGGCCCGGGGGTCAGAGCCCCCCACATACAAAATTTTCTTAAAAACTACAGTTTTCAATTCAGAACCACCTAATCTGGTATACTATCTCATGGTACTCTAACTTAGACGCTAGACGGTTTTTAGAAGGGGTTGGAGCCCCGGGGGTCAGACCCCCACGAATAAAAACTTTTTCGTAAATACTACAGTTTTCAATTTAGAACCACCAAATTTGGTATACTATCTCATGGTACTCTAACTTAGTCAGTAGACCGTTTTTAGAAGGAGTTGGAACCCGGGGGTAAAGGCCCCCCCCATAAAAATGCCGCGTAAAATCTACAGTTTTCAATTTAGAACCACCAAATTTGGCATACTCTCTCATGGTACTAGACGGTAGACGGTTTTTGGAACGGGTCGGGCACGGGGTCAGAGTCCCTCCGCCCATAAATATTTTTCGCAAAAACTAAAGCTTTCAATTTAGAGTTACCAAATTTGGTATACTATAAAATCGTGTTCTAAACTAAACGGTAGACGGTTTTCAGAACGGGTCGGGGCAAGGGTGGTTACCCCCCTCCTACACACAAACTTTCGTAAAATCTGTAGTTTTCAATTTAGAACCACCAAATTTTGTATATTATCTCATGGTACTCTAAATTAGACGGTAGAAGGTTTTTGGAACGGATCAAGGCCCGGGGGTAAGACCCCCTCCCCACCTACAAAATTTTCTTAAAATCTTTATTTTTCAATTCAGAACCACCACATTTTGTGTCATGAAACTCTAACTTAGCGGGAGACGGTAAGTGAAAGCGCAACATAATTAACTTGATTTGTTATGCAAACCTTATAAATACGACCACAGCGATTAAAAGTTACTAAAGAGTCCTTGTAAGTAATATGTTTTGACCGAGTGCAAGTACAATTTACGAAATGTCAACAGGTCAAAATATCTAAAGTAACAATGAAATTTGGAATATTTCTTTTTTCTTTCTTTTTATTTCAGTTTTGACATTAAGTTTTAAAAACATATATTTCTCCTATCGTATACCTTCATTGTGCTTTAAACAGAATTTCTTACCATGTTTTGGGTATTTTGTTTCGTGTGGTTGCAGTTTTTTTAATGTTTTGGGCATTTCATTTTGTGTGGTTACTTCTTTTTATGTTTTGGGCAGTTTACTTTGTATGGGTGTTTTTGTTATGTTTTTGTTCTTTTCTTTTCTGTGGTGGTTGTAATGTCGACAGGATGAAAAGGGGAAACTGTGGACAGTCACGATGCCTACTTGCTTCTAATTTTTTTTTCAAATACAGCACATGATTTTGTATTGAGTTATACCACTTACTCATGAAGCGACTACAGGTTTCTTTAAATATGAACGTTTTCTTAGAGCCTTTTGTTTCCTCTACCTAGCCTTTTCGGTTCCGCAATTTCCTTTTTTGGTTTTAGAATATTTTCCTTACTATTAATCTATTTTCTCATGCAAACTCTTTATGTAAGGTATGTTTATTCTATCGAAGTATTTTGCAATTATACGTGAAGCCCTGTTGCTGAAGTTAAAAAAAATATTTCCAACTGAAACAACGCAGTTCAGATATTTTCCCGCTGTTAACTCAAAGAATGAAAACAAAAACAACAAATCTGTGCAATGGTTGAGGCATGAGACAGTACTTACTGGTAACCAGGCAAAGTTTTAAGGAAGAATGAGCTTAAGAATTTCTAACTACAATAAAAAAGAGCATCCGCACTGTATCCCTCCCCATCCCCTAGTGCCGGCCTTTGGACGTCATGAAAGAGAAGTCTTAAGGACACATCTGTATCGTAATTGCCTGAGCATTCGCGACAATCTTCTGGTGTCGTAGTAGAAAATCACACTTCCTACTTCGCATAAATTGCTTGGATGTAATGCCAACGAACAAAGTTTTGCTCTCGCATTGGATTTCTGTTGCTTTTGATGGAATACTTTTCCCCTGGGGTTCACCGCTTTCACTATAGTCTTCAGGACAGGCGGCAATACACCCAAACGTAAAACACGAATTTCACGGCAATTAACTGCAATTAGCGAAAGAGAGGGGCGGTACAGGAAATAAGTCGTACGAGACAGATCTGAATTTAGAAAGTCGGGGGAAGGTGTTGCATGAAAAACTGTGTTTCGCTTACAGATCATTTGGCACGTAGGGACGTAGGTTTCGTTTAATATGTTACGGGGTAAACAAATTGTCTTTTCAGTATAACAATATTCTGTCATACGCATGGTGCAACACAAAAAATTTGAATTTATTTTTGAGAATCAGCATGACGCCTACCGGCCCAGAGTACAGCTGCCCAGTCCGCGCTTGCTGCCGCCTCCGGAACCTGGCTCCCGGGTTCTTCGCATCTGTTGATCCCCCGCCTGGAGCGTCCCAGCTGTAAAATACATGTACCTCTGCGTTTTGGAAAAACAAAAGATAAGATGCCGATCCTTAAAATTAACCACTTCTTGTGACCGCAGGTACGAAAATCTTGAACTTCGCTTAAACCCTAACTGGAGGAACAAGCTTCACGTGATTGTCTGTATTCTGAGTGTTTTATTGAATGGTTGCTCATTAGTTCATAGTTGACTGGAGAACAGAGAACGTGCTTGTTAAAACATTTGTTGTGCGTTGTCAAGTGATAATAGTGGAAATATATCATTCTAAATATTTTGGAAAGAGAAAGTGCATTGTTTTCCGAAGGCACTATGCAGATGAAGAATGCAACATAAATAGTTAACTCACAAAAAGAAAATGATTTGCTGAAATGGAAAGGGTATTTATTTTGCCATAACAGAGTGCGAGGTGATTTACGGTATTGTCACTGTATTGAAAGAAATTATGGAAATTGTACTGGCTTTGCTAGTACTATTCTTATTGGAGATGAACACAGGATGCACAATGAGAAACCACATAATCATGCTCCAAGACCGGATAAAAGTGATGTTGCTGTTGCAAGAGCGCAAATAAAAGAACGATCGAGAAATACGGACGAAGCCCCTGCACAAATTATTCAAACCGTGACAACGTCAATGGCTACAGTAAATGCAGCTTACATGCCTAATATGGATGCACTAAGGCAAGTTGTAAAAAAGAGAAGACATGCCAAGACATGCCTGCGGAGCCTACGACTTCAGAACGGATCGATGCCCCAATAAATTTACAGGAGAAGATGGTGCAAAATTTCTTGGCAGAGGTAGCGCATTTGGACATCAAAGAATTATTTTATTTTTAACAGAGAATAATTTACGAAAGCTTAAAGAAGCACCCCTCTAGATTATAGATGGGACATTTGAAACTTGTCCAACCCTTTTTAGGCAATTATGTTCCATTCATGCTATGGTTGAAACGAATCCAGAGATGCACAGACTTGTCCCACTAGTTTATGGGTTACTTTCCAGCAAGTATAAATAATATAATACTATTATAAAGTATTTTTGTATTATTTACAAGACTATGCATCAGACTATGATATTCAGCTTGCACCACAATATACGCATAATAATAGATTTTGAAATAGCTACCGTTATAATGCTGCTAAAAAGGAATTTGGAAGCAGCACACACAAATGTTGTTGGTTTCATCTCGGAAAAAAATGTGCTGAAGAATATCCATCCTCTGGCATAGCCTTGGAATATAAGGAAAACAGTAAGTTTGCTCTCAAAGTCAGACATTTGCAAGCACTCGCATTTTTTTCATCTGATGAAATTCCAGCTGCTTTTGAAGAAGTGAAATCAATTTTACTAGAATATGCAGATTCTGTAGTTCAGTGGTTTGAGGAAAATTATGTTCTTGGAAAATTTCGTGGAAGCAGAAGAAACAATCCAAGCAGAAGCCCTCCGCTGTTCCAGCCAACAATTTGGTCAGTTAGTGAAAACAATTTATTTGGCTTTCCCAGAACACAAAACGAACTTGAAAGATTAGACTGACGCTGGAATACAATTCTGGGAGAGAAAAAACTGTGACTGTACGAAATAATCAGTGAAATTGCGAAAGAGCAGAGAACAACTATGGCTAAAATTGAAAGAGTGATAGCACAGATTCCAACAAATCCACCCAGAAGAGAAACGCTGGCAAGATAAAAAGGAATTCGAACTTCTTTGGTGCACAGAGACAATGTTAACATGCTGGACATTTTAAGAGGAATTTCATATAATTCTACCCTTTACTAAAATGTGCTGGTATTTCTCACTAATTGAATTATACCTTTTACTAACTTGTATTTGAATTTTTCAAGAATGTAATTCCGCCGAAAATGCAAGAATGTAAAACACAACGCAAAATTAAAAAAGTCAAAATTTTCAAAATAGCATGTCAAAAACATAAAATATCAAAAAGTAATCCAAAATGTGAAACATATAAAAATTCAAAATGCAATCCAAAATGTGAAACAAATAAAAATTCAAAATGCAATCACAAGTCACAAGCATTACAAAAATGCGAAACGCTATGTAACAAGTACAACACAAAATAAAACAAATGCCAAAAAAAAAAAAAAATGCATACGCTTTGTAAAATGTACAAAATAAAATAAATGCCATATTCACTAGGATTTCATGACGAGTCAAGTTAAAAATGAGCTTTTACTTAGACTTCAAATAATAATTACTAGCCTCTACACCTTTTTAAGTCTTTAATAAGTGCAACATCATTAACGTGACTTGACATCAAACATTATCAATATGACCATAGCATACAATCACTTAAAAGACTTGTTAATGGATGAATTGAGGAATCACCAAGTTCAGCGGGTGAAAGTTAATGGCTGTTTATACTAGGGGTGTTCAAATGAAAAGGTACGAAACGTCATAAGAACGTAACCGTTACCATATTTGCCTATGCCGCTATGGGAGAACGTAGCGACACATCTAGGGATGCGATTGGAGTCGCCGGCGTGGATCGGAGCATGCGCAGGAGAGAGCAGAGGCTCTTATAAAGAGCGCCGTCCAATTGACGCGGCAGTGCGTGTGAGGACAGGATGGCGTTCACATTGCAAAATTCGACGATTGAGGAGCAGCGAGGCGTTATCCGATTTCTGACAGCGGAAGGTGTTAAACCGGCCGCTATTCATCGCGGAGGGTGTGGTTCCGCTCCATGATAACGCGCGTCTACACGTCTCCAGGGTCACACACGCGGAACTGGCCAAGTTCCAGTGGGATCAGCTTGACCATCCGCCCTACAGCCCGGACATGTCGCCCTGCGATTTCCATGTGTTTGGTCCCCTGAAGAAACATCTGAAAGGGAAGCGCTTCCACTCGGACGATGAACTCAAGGACGCTGTGCAGGACTGGGTCTCGTCACGGCCACAGGAATTCTGGGAACAAGGAATCCTTCGGCTCGTTAGTCAATGGGATCGTTGTGCTACGGCCTATGGTGTATACTTTGAATAAAGTCTTCATTTATACCGACAGTGTCGTTTCGTACCTTTTCATTTGAACACTCCTTGTAGTTTTGTACTCGAGTAAATGCGCAACACAGTAAACTTGACTTTCTCTGAAAATTTTATGTATATGAGCACGGTTGATTGAAAACTGATAAAATGGCTTAAGGCCTGTTTATTAATTTTTGTGCCTTAGTCAAAACGCAGTACCATAACCTTGGCATGTTATCGAAACCTTATGAATACGTCGGACTAAAAATTCCTAAAAAAGTTTACGCCTAAGGTCTTGTAACTAAAGTTTTGTGACAGTGTAAAACTGCAACATTAATAACTTGACATGTTATGTTAACGTTGTGAATATGAGCACGGCGGATTAAAGATTTCAACAAATAGCATTTGGGATTAATGTGTTGTAGCTGAGTAAAAATGTAACATTATCTTGATTTTCTATATAAACCAAACTACGTGCTCAAATGGCCCAACTATATATACGTATACTTCACCCATATACCAAAGAGCTGACAAGGTGAAAACAAAAGTGCAATTTTGTACGGTCCCCTAACATTTTATGGCCAGCCTACATGGAAGTGGACACCTTGATATCAAAAACATACTTTTTGTACGGTCCACAACAAATAGCAATGGTCACGTCGCAATCTTGGGGGGGGGGGGGGTTAACGAACACCGTGATCAATTCAGTGGGCTATAAGCAGTCGGACATTCCCAATTTTGGGCCACTGGTTCCAGGGAAGGGGGACAGCCAGTGCCAGAAGTCAAGCACAACGTCCATGATTCACCGGGATTTGAACCAGGATCCTTCTCGACAAGTGGTCAGAAGCCAGCGCCTAGATCACTCCGCCGCCGTAGCGGCACACGTTGAAATGTATTTTTCATACGGCCCCAAACGCTCTTATGGACATACTAGATTGAACTGGACGCAAATAAATCATTAATATAATTTGTACTAGCAGGGATACCAGTTATTTGCCTGGTACATATTACTATTTGTGGAATCACCAAGTTCAACGGGTGAAAGTTAATGAATGAAAAAGATATTCCTGCAATTTTCCAGTAAACTTATTTTAAATTTTTTGATTTAGTTAATTTAATTTTGCGAAACAAAAAAAGAAAGAAAAAGGAATGGGAATACTTACCTTCTAGGAAACATCTATGGAACTGCCGTACATCTGGCGTGTGCTTCTGTGAATCCCGCGACACAGAAATGCAATGTACCTATGTGATGTCGCATGCATACGACTTCACATTGGCATTGATCATCTTTTTCTTACCGTTTTGAATTTTGAATATCTGGAACTCTCTGTTTACATTACATTATATTTCTTTCTGATAAGCCGTTCGTTGGTAGTGAAAGCTAAACTATATAGATTTGTGTTTTTAATACACCATTAAACGCATATTTTTGCACTTTATTGTTATCTACAGTCCCTAACTTAGACCGTAGGTTGGTTAGTTGGTTGGTTAATTCGTTGGTTGGTTGATGGTTTATGGTGCAAGGCCCTGAAAGGGCCAAAGAGCGCCTTAGAACGTAAATAGGTTATTCTGAAGAGTAAAAAACGGAACTTTTTACGAAAATTTTGCATGGGGCTACCTTGACCCGGGCCCCGACCCCTTCCAAAAACCGTCTACCGTCTAAGTTAGATAACCATTAGTAGTATACCAAATCTGGTTGTCCTAAATTGAAAACTGTAGATTTTACGAAATTTTTATGAGGAGAGGGGAGGGGCTCTAACCCCGGGGTTCCAGCCCCTTCCAAAAACCGTCTAGCGTCTAAGTTGGAGTTTCATGATACCAAATTTGGTGGTTCTTAATTGAAAACTGTAGTTTTTAAGAAAATGTTGTATGTCTGTGTGTGTGCGGGACGGGGGGGGGGGGGCTCCGACCCCCAGGGCCTTGACCCGTCGAAAAAACCGTCGACCGTCTAAGTTAAAGTACCATGAGATAGTATACCAAATGCGGTGGTTCTAAATTGAAAATTGTAGATTTTACGCGGCATTTTTATGGGGGGGGCTCTTACCCCCGGGCTCCAACCCCTTCCAAAAACCGTCTAGCGTCTAAGTTAGAGTACCATGAGATAGTATACCAAACTTGGTGGTTCTAAATTGAAAACTGTAGATTTTGGGAATTTTTATGAGGGGGCCCTTACCCCCGGGCTGCAACCCCTTCAAAAAATCGTCGAGCGTCTAAGTTAGAGTACCATGCGATAGTATGCCAGATTTGGTGGTTCTGAATTGAAAACTGCAGTTATTAAGAAAATTTTGTATGTGGGGTCTCTGATCCCCCGGGCTTTGATCCGTTCTAAAAACGGTCTACTGTCTAAGTTAGAGTACCATGAGATAGTATACCAAAATTTGTGGTTCTAAATTGAAAACTGTAGATTTTACAAAAAAATTATTCGGGGGTGTCTGACCCCCGGGCTCCAACCCCTTCCAAAAATCGTTTAGCGTCTAAGTTAGAGTACCATGAGATAGTATACCAGATTAGGTGGTTCTGAATTGAAAACTGTAGTTTTTAAGAAAATTTTGTATGTGGGGGGCTCTGACCCCCGGGCCTTAACCCGTTCCGAAAACGGTCTGCCGTCTAAGTTAGAGTACCATAAGATAGGATACCAAATTTGGTGGTTCTAAGATGAAAACTGTAGATTTTACGAAATTTTTATGAGGGAAGGAGCTCCGACCCCGCGGGCTCCAACCCCTTCCAAACACCGTCTAGCGTCTAAGTTAGAGTACCATGAGATAGTATACCAAACTTGGTGGTTCTAAATTGAAAACTGTAGATTTTGCGAATTTTTATGAGGGGGGCCCTTACCCCCCGGGCTGCAACCCCTTCAAAAAATCGTCGAGCGTCTAAGTTAGAGTACCATGCGATAGTATGCCAGATTTGGTGGTTCTGAATTGAAAACTGCAGTTATTAAGAAAATTTTGTATGTGGGGTCTCTGACCCCCGGGCTTTGATCCGTTCTAAAAACGGTCTACTGTCTAAGTTAGAGTACCATGAGATAGTATACCAAAGTTTGTGGTTCTAAATTGAAAACTGTAGATTTTACAAAAAAAAAAAAAATATTCGGGGGTGTCTGACCCCCCGGGCTCCAACCCCTTCCAAAAATCGTTTAGCGTCTAAGTTAGAGTACCATGAGATAGTATACCAGATTAGGTGGTTCTGAATTGAAATCTGTAGTTTTTAAGAAAATTTTGTATGTGGGGGCTTTGACCCCCGGGCCTTGACCCGTACCGAAAACGGTCTGCCGTCTAAGTTAGAGTACCATAAGATAGGATACCAAATTTGGTGGTTCTAAGATGAAAACTGTAGATTTTACGAAATTTTTATGAGGGAAGGAGCTCCGACCCCGCGGGCTCCAACCCCTTCCAAAAACCGTCTAGCGTCTAAGTTAGAGTACCATGAGATAGTATACAAAATTTGGTGGTTCTAAATTGAAAACTGTAAATTTTACGAAAAAGTGTTTATTCGGGGGGGTCTGACCCCCGGGCTCCAACCCCTTCCAAAATCCGTCTAGCGTCTAAGTTAGAGTACCATGAGATAGTATACCAAATTTGGTGGTTCTAAATTGAAAACTGTATTTTTATATGAGGGGGGCCCTTACCCCCGGGCTGCAACCCCTTCAAAAAATCGTCTAGCGTCTAAGTTAGAGTACCATGAGATAGTATACCAGATTAGGTGGTTCTGAATAGAAAACTGTAGTTTTTAAGAAAATTTTGTATGTGGGGGGCTCTCATCCCCCGGGCCTTGACCCGTTCCGAAAACGGTCTGCAGTCTAAGTTAGAGTACCATAAGATAGTATACCAAATTTGGTGGTTCTAAGATGAAAACTGTCGATTTTACGAAATTTTTTATGAGGGGGGCTCCGACCCCGCGGGCTCCAACCCCTTCCAAAAAACCGTCTAGCGTCTAAGTTAGAGTTTCATGATACCAAATTTGATGGTTCTGAAATGAAAACTAGATTTTACGAAAATTTTGTATGTAGGGGGGGGGGGGGAGCTCTGACTCCCCGGGTCTTGACCCGTTCCAAAAACCGACAACCATCTAAGTTAGAGTACTATGAGATAGGATACCTGATTTGGTGGTTCTGAATTGAAAACTCCCAAAACCGTCTACAGTCTAAGTTATAGTACTATGAGATAGGATACCTGATTTGGTGGTTCTGAATTGAAAACTGTAGATTTTACGAAAATTTTGTATATGGGGGACTCTGTCCAACCGGGCCCTGCCCCGTTCCAAAAACCGTTTACCGTCTAATATTTTTAGTGCCAAAGAAAAACGTAATATTCCTATCCTGTCTGCGTGTCCAAAATTTATAAATTTGATCAGGGAGCAAGACGTTCGAAATCGTACGTTTTCCTGCATTCGTTTTGTATGTAACCAAAATCTGTGAACGCGACGAATTGACGTAGTCGACGAATTGACGTACTCGACGAATTTGTCCGCGACGAATTGACGCAGTCGACGAATTGACGCGCGACGAATTAACGCGCGACGAATTGACGCAGTCGACGAATTGACGCGCGACGAATTGACGTAGGCGACGAATTGACGCGCGACGAATCGTCGCAGTCGACGAATTGACGCAGTCGACGAATTGACGCACGCGATGAATTGACGTAGAACCGTACCAGGAGATGTGACGTACCTGCCAGCAGGACGCACACGACATAAAGGCAGATAGGAATCAGAATAATCGTCTGCGTAGCTCAGTTGGTAGAGCTGCTTGTTCCGGAATAAGCGTACTCGGGTTCGAATCCCGGCGTAGACCAAAAATGACGGAGAAATTTACTTCGTTATATAAGGAAGTTACCGGTCAACTGAGAGAAAGAAATAATACTTCCCAGACTTGGTACGACGTAACCGTCCAGGAAGAAAGAGGTGGAATGATCTATTATAATAATAACAATAATAACAGAAGCTGTCAAATTATCACGACCTCGATACGAAGTCAAGGAAATGTGGCATATGGAGAACGTCACCACCGTCACCATAGTAATATCAACCACAGGAGTTATACCTAAGACCATTCACAGCTCTATACAGATACTAGACCTTCAACCTAACACCTACATGGAGCTACAGAAAACAGCTATCATGAACGCTTCTAGGATAGTAAGGAAGTTACCGATCAACTGAGAGGAAGAAATACTACTTCCCAGACTTGGTACGTCATATCCGTTCAGGAAGGAAGAGAAAAACCGGTCCTCTCTGCTATTGCTGTGTCTGAGTCGTCCGGAGCCAGTCCGCCGTGTCCTGGTGCCTTCCCGTGTCCATAGCTCCCAATATGATCTCACTGTACTGTCAGAACGGCCCAAATGTCAGCCAATTTGGCGCGCCGGCCATCCCGTCTCTCTCATCCCGACGATACGGTTCTCGTTCAAACTTCGTCAGCTGCCCGTACGCACATCTACGAGAGCTTCTCTGCATGTCTATCGCTCAGGGATCTCACCTGACTCTTACCGTGCACTTCGACATGCATGTCGAGTACCCTGCTCGACGCCTTATAAGCCTCAAGGATTACGATTGCAACGCCGATCTTGGACGCGCGGACCTGGGGAATGGCACGAAACTTTAATCATTTGCATGTCTGTCCTCCCCGTAGCTATTCGCCGAGTTTCGCGTTAATCGCACAGTTTTTTCTTGGTGGGCGATTTTTATGGCAGTGAGTGTAAAAAAGTACTACTTTGACCGCTGAAGCAGGCTTCACTTTGATTTGTCTATCGAGCTGTCTCTGTGTACCGTTTTTAGCTTTGTTTCAAAAATTAAAACTAGGATTTCTGCTTCCCTTTCTGACCCAGAAACAGCTGAAGATCAATGGTGCATTTTCTTAAGTCGTCAACTAGGCCTCATTTCATAGCCCAAGTTATGTTACATATTATTGTTTGTGATTTTGTGGTTTACGCTTTTCAACCGTAGGTTGAAGAAGCGTATATGCTCCAGCTTTGTCCGTCTGCCTGTCTGTCTGCCTGTCCGCACGATAACTCGCGTAAAAATAGTTTGATTACGATGAAATTTTAGTATGTGATAGGGGACGTACCCTATTGAAAATGGGCGAAATGAGGTCAAAGATCAGGACATAGGAGCGGGATCCATTCCACTGCACTTATGCGTCATAACTTATGTAAATATGCCTCCATTGCGACAAAACGTTCGTATGTTGTTCCGGAGGTATACTGAACCAATTTTGTTTGATATCATCGAAATGGGGTCAAAGGTCAGGGCACAGGAGCGTGATTTATTCCACAGCCATTATCCTCATAACTGGAATAATAACTTGAGTAATGACATTTGATATGTTGGAAAGCGTATCATAATCAACGCTTTGCATGATTTTGCTAACTTGTTTCTCTAGGCATTTCACTGGGATTCATTTTATCTGGCAGCAGGCTTTTAGGTCACGGTAGTTTATTTACTCTTTCCAACCGTAGGTTGAAGAAACGTATATGCTCCAGCTTTGTCTGTCTGTCTCCCTCTCCGCATGATAACTCACGTAAAAATGGTTCCATTTCGATGAAATTTTAGTATGTGATAGGGGACCACCTGGTAATGAACCCTATTGAAAATGGACGAAATGGGGTCAAAGGTCATGACATAGGAGAGGGATCTATTCCATCGCTCTTATGCGTCATAACTTATGTAAAAATGATTCGATTGCGACAAAACTTTATCATGTTGTTCCAGAGGTATACTGAACTGATTCTGTTGAATATAACAGAAATGGGGTCAAAGGTAAGGGCACAGGAGCGATATTTATTCCACATCCATTATCCTCATAACTTAAGTAATAACTTGAGTAATGGTTTCTGGTATGTTGGAAAGCGTATCATGATCAACGCATTACATGATTTTATTAACTTGTTTCACATGAACCTGTTTTTCTTTTGAATTTCCTTCTTCAGGGTTTACTTTATCTTCCACGATTTCACATCCGTATGTCTAATCTGATTTTTGCCTAACGTTGAATCACTAGTCTCGTCGAAGAGGTGGAGCGATTCTGCTTACCACTCTGACGGTGCATGTTCTGCTAAATGGCGTTATAGTGTGGATGATTGTGATTAAGTGCTTGCGCTATCTTCCCCTGCTAGCACTTATGACTAAGCAATTTCTAATTTATTATGTATTATAATTACGCGGTTTTAATTATAATACTTATTTATGCGCTTTTCGCTTTCGCTTTCTCTCTCTCTCTCACTTTTTCTACTTTGTCACGATTTACACTTTGTGTGTGGGCGCGCGTGTATGTGTGTGTGTTTTGCCCCTCTTGCTCTCTCTCCCTCCGTCTCAGTTTCCCTTGTGTTTTCGAAATCATTCCGTTAATGAAGGCTATCAAACTTAGTTTTAGTTGAACAATAGTTTATGGTTAAACTGTACCGGAATTCCGAAAAGTCTTGGAAGTGCACTTAATGTCTTTTCACAGCTAGAATTTTCTATCGTGATTCCTCTATTTTCTTTGCACTTCATGGCTTGCTGCGTTATAGTCAATACATTTCCTGAAATTTTTAATTTAGATGCTGCATTCACACTGATTCGTGCAACGAATTTTGGTTGGGATTACCCTACATTTAGGTTGTGTTTTGCATCTGCCACCTTTTTAAGCATCTATGTGGTAGCTAATTTTTTGCACGACCTTTGTTTCTAGTCAATGTAGCTGACTGCACGTTCATAGAACCCGGAAACCTCCATTAATGGACACCTCCGAACAACAATAATCTCAAAACAAGAAGAAGTTTCGGTTGGTACAGAAGACCTGCGATAGGATTAACATTACCGATAACCACCGAACAACGGAACCTCTTAACAGCGGTCAACGGTCAGCCCAGTCAGTCCGAAAGAAAGACTAACGGACATTTTGTCCCTTAGGATATTACTTAGAGCTTCGGTACTTCGGGGCAGAATACGATGGGGATAAGGAATGTTTCTGAAGGAACTGTGACGGGCGGGATTGGTTGAATTACTGCTGCACAACGGCGTACTTAAGTGAAAATAAATAAGTTAAAGTTCAGCTCAACATGTGATGGTAATTACTTGAGGCAAGCTCCAGCTCCCGTGTATGTCTCAGTCGCATACCGAGGCTGGCGAGGGTGGGTGCTGGTGCCTGGAGCATTTTTTTTATTGGAGGTTTAACGACCACCGTGAGCAACTCAATGGGCTATAAGCAGTCGCCCGTCCCTAATTTAGGGTCACTGGTTCCAGGGAAGGGAGAGAGCCAGTGCCAAAAGACAAACACAACATCCATGCCTCACCGGAATTCGAACCCGGGCCCCTTCGGACGAATGATCAGAGGCCATCGCTTAGACCACTGCGCCACCGGGGCGGCCTGGAGTACTTACTGCCCGTTAGTGGCGGTGTCTCTTGGTTTGGTCTTTATGGGTTCTTTTCCTGTTTTTCTAGGTGAGGCCGTCAAACGCTGCATTTACTCTTCACTGTCTCTGAAATTGTTCTGTTTTTGTTATAGGGTACCCTAACCTTAACATCCTAGCTTGCTATTTCTGAAAGCTATTTACGTAAGATCAAGTGTCAGACACTGCTTTTCTAAAACCTTCTACCCCATGATTAATAGTTAAAGTTTAGCTGTAGGTCACCCAATTCTAGTGAACAACAGGTTGAGATAACGAGAAAACTCTCATATTTAAACTGCTATTGCAGGTTCAAAAATTCAGCTGCAAGCATTTGTATTTACAATTGCATCTAAATCTGGATATTTTCGCTCTTGAACTACGGTCAGGTTTCCGTAGGCAAACATTATGTAGTCTGGATTCTGGCATTCTCATCGCTACAATCATTGGCCACATCTCTCTCTAATTCTGCGTTGACTTCCAAAATTATCTCAGTCCAAACACAACTCAGAAATAATACCAATTTATTCGTAACCTCTGAACAGCGGCCACCTCTCAACAACGATCACTTTTTACCGGTCCGAGCGACGACGGTTATTCAAAAGGATTCACTGATAACATTCTCTCAATAAACTCTTACGCCCCCTGATGGCCAAACCATTTTTTACAAAGTTTAGAAATTATGTGCAGAACGTTTCACATCAGGAGTTGTATCCGATGAGGAAAGATTTTTTCAAATAGAACTTTTAGAAGCAGAAATATCGGGGAAATAGCAATTTACCTTTACGCACCGTAGCAGAAAATCTATGCATTACTTGAAAAAGAAACTGTACCCAAAATGGTCTTTGCTATAAATGGCATCGAAAGAAAGACATTTTTTTTTCAATCGGAAAATTAGAAGCAAAAATGTGGAATGAAATATATTTTTAATTACATAGCATCGGAATTTATGCCTCTAGAACTTAATTAAGAAAACTTTAGGTAAAGAAAAAAAGAAGAAAAAAATTCGGTTAACAAATTATTCGGGTATTTTTAAGGCATAGCAACACAATACTGCAAGGACCTCTTGCAAAATCCCATTGAATATCTACCATACATCAAAGATTTTTACGTTATTGCAACCACGCTTCACACTATTCACTATGTTTTAAATATATGCACATTAGAAATTCCATTAGTGCAAAGTGTGGTTCAGTATAGCTTACGAAACAACTTTAGTTCCTTTTTTAGCATGTTTTTTGTAAAAAAGATGGTGCTTATGTTACCCGTTTGCCCGTCCGTCTGTCTATGGATACCATATCTCTGCAACTATTAGTCCAGTTTGAAAAATTCTTTTTGTATTGGGAAGAATGAAATGTCCGAATGATGATCCTTTATTTCATTTTTTTTACGATGCACAATTTCGCCCATACAGGACGTAAATGCAGATGATATCGAATTCAAAATACATTTTATTTCATATATTTGCTTTTAAACATCCGACAGAAAAAATTCTTTTACCTTTCGATTCCATTTTTGTCAAAGACTATTGTAGGTGTAGTCTCTTTTTCAAGTTACGCATATATTTCCCCCTAGCAGGCGTAAATTAAATTGTGTTTTCTACAATATCTCTGCTTCTAAAACTCCGATTTGAAAAATTCTTTCTGCAGCTCCCGATGGGAAATCGTTTGCATATAATTTCGAATTTTTGATAAAAAATTGGTTCGGTCACAAGGAGGCGTAAGCGTTAATTTCGGCTTCTGATGTATTTGCAGCAAAATCTGAGCTTTCAAAATCCCTATTGAATACATTCTTTTATGGACCGACACAACTTACGTCGATAAACCATTCCAAAATACTTTCTTCTTAAAATAATGCATCGTTTCTCCGCCAGGGTACGTAGACGTATATCTTATTTTTGCCAATATCTCTGCTTCTAAGAGTCCGATGTGAAAAATTCCTTCTTTGGTGGATAGCTTTTCTGGTGTGAAATGTTTTTCACATAATTACAAAATTTTTCAAGTAAATCATAGACTACATTTATTTTTCAATTATAGATTTTATTTCATTCCATATATTTGCTTCTAAAAATCCGATTGAAAAAAATATTTAACCATTCGATTCCAATTATGTCGGAGACTATTGTAGGTATAGTCGCTTTTATCAAGGTACGCATAGATTTTCCGCTACGGGAAGTAATTGCGTTTTCCATGATATCTCTGCTTCTAAAATTCCGATTTGAAATATTCTTCCTGTGTCGCATATAGATCCTGATGGGAAATGTTTTGCATATAATTTGTAATATTTGGTAAAGAATGGTTTGGCCACCAGGCAGCGTAAATCTCATTTTATGCTTCTGATATATTTGCAGCAAAAATTGAGCTCCGGAAAGCTCGATTGAAAAAATCTTACGTGGACCGATACCGCTCACATTGAAAAACGTTTAGAGAATACTTTCTATTTAAAATAATTTATGTTTTTCCGCCAGGGGTGTAGATGCATATCTTATTTTTGTCGATATCTCTTCTTCTAAGAGACCGATTTGAAAACTTATTTCTTTGTTCTTTGTTGGACAGCGTTTCCACTGCGAAATGTTTCTCATATAAATTATATTTTTCTTAACGCACAAATCTGCCACCAGAGGGTGTAAGATCACGTTTCCGTTCACAGCAATATCTGCCAGACTAAAAACCCAATTGACAAACTTCTTTCTTCGATCAGATACTACTAACTATGCAAATTCTGTGTGGGTATTTTCTTCCCAAAATAATGCCCCATTTCGCCGCTAGGGGCGCAAGTTGTTAATCTGTTTTTCTCAATATCTATGATTCTACATGTGTGATTTAAAAAAATCAACACTGGATGCCAATTACCTTGTAGAACACTTTTAGGCATTATATGAGGAAATTTGGAGTCAGTTTGCAGCTGTATCGCCGCTTCTAAAAACATTATTGAGAAATTTCTTCTTCACTTGTATGCCATTTGCTACAAAAGAGATGTGGGGCATTATCCTCTTTAAATAATGCAAAGATTTCCCGCCAGATAAAGGTTGAAACCTTTTTTTCTCGCTGTCTCTAATTTGGGCAGACGTATTTGAAAAGTTCTTTTTCCTTGGCATAGCTTTTTCATTAAGAATATTTTTCGCCGATTTTCAACTTTTCAATTATCAAAAAAAATATACAAAATTCTTCCGCGAGAAGGCATAGAATTATATTATGTTTCTTTCTATATCTCTTCTTGTTCTTTTTTTTTTTTTTTGGTTGGAGGTTTAACGATCACCGTGAGCAACTCAGTCAGCTGTAAGCAGTCACCCTTTCCTAATTTACGGCACTAGTTCCAGGGTTCCAGGGAGGGAAGAGAGCCAGTGCCGTAAGGCAAACACAACATTGATTCTTCCTCGGTATTCGAACCCGGACCCATCTCGGACGAAGGGTCAGAAACCATCGCTTAGACCACTGCACCATCGGGGCGGCATTTCTACTTTGAACTGTTCGATTTGCAAATCTTTTTGTCTCCGTTAACTTCCTTGTGCTATGACAAACATTTTTTGCGCCATTTGTTAATTTTCGTAGCATAGTTTTAGCCGCCGGTGGAAGTAAGTAGCTGTTTCTGTTTCTGTATGTTTTATACGTTATAGAAACCTAGTTGATTGTTTTCCTAAGCGGTTGTATTGACTTTGAATAACTTTGATAATCTTAATTAGCACGAGAAGGGATTCAAAAGTCGTGCCCATTACAACCGAAAATTCGGTGTCATCTTTCCTGTTTGTTGTTGTTGGGGAAGTGAGACTTACAGTTTGTAGGATGTTAATCTTAAATTAATGTAGCTAATCAACATTTATTCCGTAATACTCGAACGTTCCAGCCGTCGTATTTTTTTAGAAAACAAAAAAGTCCACGGTTAAATATGTCGCTCGGCGGAATTGTTTTGCCAGTAAGGCCTAACTTTCGGCAGGTTCTGGACTAGCACGGAACGCAACTAATCTACGGTGGGTGGGGGTGGGGGTAGGGAGACATTTACTAATTACGTGAAACATGAATTGTTTCGACATTCACAGAAAAAAAACAACTGACCTTGATTTCCACAACGGTCGTAGTGCTATGATTCAGAACGCCAGACGCACGCAGTCACAAGCAAGGATGAACAGGAATGGCAGCCAAATGGGCAGTGGTCTTAGCACTGGCTTATGACCATTCGTTTGAGATTGATTCGGGTTCGAATCCCGGTGAGGAATGGATGTTGTGTTTGTTTTATGGGACTGGCTCTCTCCCTTTCCTGGAACCAGTGGCCCTAAATTAGGGACGAACGACTGCTTATAGCCCATTGAGTTGCTTACGATGGTCAATAACCCCTCCTCCACTAAAATATGAACAGGAAATCTTAGATATTCACGGAGCATGCCCTAATTCTGTGATAAGCTCACAGTGATCAATTTCTGAAACATTACACCACATTTCATTAAACTCCGAAACGTTACACGGAACTTCAGAACATTACACATCAGAAAAATTTGCTCATGCGCGTTGCACAAATTGTGGTTATTATGGAATGTTACAGCAATCGCTGAAACGTATTACACAAAGGATTCGGTTTTTCCATGTTCCACACAACTTAAAAAAAAAAGAAAAAAGGAAAGAAAAAACAACAAAAAAAAAAACAAAAAAAATGGAACTTACTAGAATAATCCATAAAATGTTACACAGATTTCTAACCCTTTCGGAGGGGGGAGGAGGGTAACGATTTAACGACCACCGCGAGCAACTTGTTGGGCTATAAGCAGTCTGCCGTCCCTAATTTAGGGCCAATGGTTCTAGGGAAGGGAGGAGGCCAGTACTAGAAGACAAATACAACATCCATGCCTCACCGGAATTCGAAAACGGACACATCTCGGGCGAATGGTGCGAAGGCATGGCTCAGATCACTGCATCAGCGGGGCTGCGTAACCTTTTGGGGGAAATGTTCATCATTACGCATGCAGTTCGGTTGTGATTGGGAAGGATTTATATCTGACAGGTGTCCGTTAAGAGAAATTTTACTGTACAAGCACGAAAAGCATGCTGCAAATTAGCCCACGAAATTATTATGTGTTTCGGTGCCTACTTGCACCACCTTGTACCTCTCAGTCTGAGTGCAACTTCTCACAAGAATGGCTGACATTTCATAGATGCAATTGGCAATGTTCTGAAGTTTTAATGAAAGGAATACGCAATTTGCTTAACCCTTTAAGCGGCTGATATACTGGAACCAAATGGTGATCAACATCACTTGTGCTCTCCAAACAGATTTGTTCACATAGTGGCCAGGTTTCATGAAAACTACGGCAAAACAATTACTTTACACCTTTAATCTCAGCAGTGTAAAATCTGTCACTGGTGTTAAAAGCTTTCTTCTAGTTCTTTATTCTGTGCTTCATGACCCGAGGCATTACGGAGAAAGATCATATTAGGATCATATTGAAAACACCATGTTTCATCACCAGTAACAATCGATTTTAAAAAGTTTGGATCATTTTCAGCGGCTGAAATGGTGTCTCTGCAATGTGCACTTCTCCTTGATTTTTGTTCATTGGTTAACGTGCGTGGAACAAATTTAGCACAGACTTTTGTTTTGCCCAAATCTTCATGCAGGATGGTTCGAATAGTTTCTTTGTTGATGTTTAAAGACTCTTCCATCATTCTTAGTGACGCACATCGATTGTTTGCCACGAATCACGCACTTTTTCAATAATCTCAGGTGTCCTAGATAAACTTGGTCTTCCGGTATGCTTATCATCTTCTAGGGTATCTCTTCCATCCAAAAAACGTTTGTGCCACAGGAAAACATTTGATCTACTTAAACAAACTCACCGTAAACTTGTTTCATCATTTGGTACGTTTCCGAGGCACTTTTATCAAGTTTTGCGTTAAATTTAATAACAGCCCTTTGTTCCATCTTATTAATTCAACGTGAAAAAAATTTGACTTCTCTAATGAACGGCCGTTTCGTTTGAGTTACTTTAACAACTGCGCAGTACTTTTGGCAGAAAGCAAGCAGATGGTCACGGTTTATAACGCATTCGCGATTACACTGGTGGCGCCACCATAGGCTGAAATCTAGCGCCAGTCTTAAAAATTCTTTGACGCACTGTGTATATTAAATAATATCCGAATGACGTAAAAGGACACTTGTGCAAAGCTCACAGCGCCATAGCTGGGAATATGGCAGAGTTATGGTTGATCGTGAACAGATGAGTAGACAACATGGAGGTTGTTACTGTTATGGTTGATCGTGAGCAGATGAGCAGACAACATATGTTACTTGAGCCTTGTCTCCAAGGCTCAAGGAACATATTTATAATACTAGGACTGGAGCTATGTCAACTGCACTTTCCAGACTTACAAATAGTGGATCGCATTAACCACTTTGGAAGGAAGCCAGGATGTTAGCTACACCAGGTAGGAAGGTATTTCTACATTTCACTGAAAGCTTATTTATTCATTGTTATGGGACTGCTGTAATGATTATATGCCCCGAGCTATCCCTCAACCATGGATTAATGTAATGACAAGTTCCCTTCGCCACATCCCTAATGTTGTCTACTCGTCTGTTCACGATCAACCATAACTCTGTCATACTCCCGGCTACGGCGCTGTGAGCTTTGCACAAGTGTCCTTTTACGTCATTCGGACATTATTTAAGATCTGTCCACGCCATACTTCAATGTATTCCTATCTGATGATGAAGCTGATGCAGCTTCGAAAGATCTCATGGCTTTTAATCGAGTGTTTTTAGTAGTAAAGAGTTTTTTTAACATGTAGAGTATGTGTCTACATATGTCTTTAATCGTGTTTGACGACAGTATTATATGTGTTTTAAGTTTTTAACACAAATCAACTTGACCTTGCTGATAATGTCACAATGATTTAAATGTTTGTGCTCCATTTGTTCTGAAGAAGCCAAACCAAACGCTCAGCGAAATTATAGTAGATCTTAAAAGAAAGTATTTATTGTGAATAAACGTTGCTGATTTAATCTATCTCATCATCACAAGTATTGCACTCATAAAAATTTTAAGAATGGGTGGCTTCCCCAGGGGCAACTGGGAAGTGTTCTGACGATTTAATGAAAGGAATAAGTAATTTTCTGAAATCAACATTCATAGATTTCATGAAAGAATTTCTCTGTTTCTATCATAAACGCCTTTCTGCTGTAAAGGTTTTTGCTTCACTCATTCAAACGATGAGGTGAGCAATTTATTATATGAATGTTTCAATGACATTTTCTATCAGCTAAGTATACTAATTTCTGCAACATTTTCTCATTCGTCATTATTGTAAGTCACGGATTCAATCGTGTGGCATCGTAAGATTCTGTGAAGGAAAGCTCTTTGTTAGGCCGCAGCAGTTCTCAGAGTAGGAAGTCTTTTCGTGCAAAGGAATTATTTCCTCCTTTATTCTTTTCTCTTTTTAATACCTGTTTTGCGCGCAACCCTTTTCTCTTTTTAACAACTCTTTTTCATGCAACTCTTCTCTCTTTTTGATAATTATTTTCAGCGCAAGGAATAAAAACGCAGTGAATAATTTTACTTTTCTTCATAATGAATGTATCCGAAGAAATTCTCCTGGAAAGCCTAAACGAAACTTATAATGCAACGTCTGGGCTAATAGAGACTTTTAAGTGGAACAGCAGCTTCAACAATGAAGAGACATCCCTAACTAAAAATTTCAAAGTGAAATCCATTATGGATATCATGCTTTTGATTGCCGTTATTCTGTTCATGTTAGGTATGGGATTTGAAATAAAGAAAGAGGAGGTAAACTTATTTCGTCTCATTTATGTTCTAAAAAAATATATTTTTATAATGACCATTCTTCTGTTTTTATAGTGAGAGAAAGATTTGTTCTTGTAAGCATTTGCATTTTATAACGCTTTCGTTTCGTCAGTGAAACAGCACATGTAAATGTCAGTGTCTTATGAAAATAGAATTTACGTAGCAGAAGCTGCACTGAACGAAAAAAATCAAAATTCGAAGCCGCATTGGTCTAAGCGATGGCTTATGACCATTCGTTCGAGAAGGGTCTGGATTCGAATCCCAGTGAAGCATGGATGTTATGTTTGTCTTACGGCATTGGCTCTCTCCCTTCCCTGGAACCAGTGACCCTAAATTAGGGACGGGCGACTGCTTATATCCCATCGAGTTGCTCACGGTAGTCGTTAAACCTTCAATCAAAAAATCGAACTTAAGATTAAAATAAAATCTTCATGATTTACGAGTACTACATGTGCTAAACAAAGTTTGTGAAACTCGAAGAAATCTAGAATGGTTTCTGAATTATATAACTCGAGAGATTTTGAGGTTACTTTAGGAAAAAGAACATCCGGTCTCCCGAGTTACGTAAATACAAAACAATTCAGTCTCCAGAAAAGTTTTTTTTATAAATGAACCAGAACATTGAATAAACCTCGCACCAATAATATTGTGATTTCACAACAGATTTCATGTACAGGTTTCCAGAAGATCTTTTTGGCTTTATTGAAATTCTTTATGAGAAATTTAAAATTTCTGGAATGAGAATGTTTGCTCTAATGTAAGCCCAGTATTAAGTTCTAGTTTAATTCTGAGAATGAATTGTAACCTTCCATGCAGATATTGAACTATTCTATAAAACCTGAAGACACTTCCATAAATAGATATTATTAAAAAAAAAAACGATAATGTTTCAAATTGCTTTTCATGAGAGATACTTATAAAATATGACAAGTGAGACGAATTTTATCTTAAGTGGTTAAATTTGACATCATGTGTATAGTTTTAAATAACCGCACACCTTCATAAGTTAACTCATTTAGACATTTGCCTGTGATGTGTTTATACACCATTTTAGCCAAATTTAGAGACGTGGTTTAAGATGAACTGATGGAGTCTCGAAATGGTGTTGTTAGAGCTGAATGATTTTTTTTTCTTATTTTTTTTTTTGAGAATCGCATAAGGTGTTTAAAGGAGAATAAATCAAATTGCAAAGACAGGTCATTCTACTAAACAGAACTCATAGATTCAACGGAACTGCTTAACTGGGTAAGTTTAATTTCGATTTTTACAGTTGGTCACAGTGCTACATCATACACAATGAGCAACCTCTCGGGGCTATGAGCAGTTGTCAGTGCCTAATTTCCAGTCTTGTGTGTGTGTAATATGCGTTTAGTTTGATAGGCCTCATGGACACCGTTTCTTGAAGGTGAATCGCACCCTCGAGACGAGGGTGAGTTCTCCAGGTCAGCGCATAGACAGAAAAGTGAATAAAATGCCCCTTTACTTCATGAAAGAATACAATCTGCACCCTATGTGCTATCACTAAGCGACTTTAAAATTCATTTCATATCTGCGATCAAAAAGCAAGGAAATAAGAACAAGTACGCACCAGCTAAAATGGAGAAAGTTAGACATAACACCATTTAAAATTGCAAAACTGTAAGAAAAAGGCAAGTTAGCATTTTTCTTCTTTCTTTTAAGACTAAATTCACTCATTATAATGGTGGAAATACTCTAAAGTTGGAAAGAATGCGTTATTCATTTTGGAAAAGCCAGCACAGAAATGAACTTATTCACATCTTCGTGTTTCTGGTGCTTTTGTTGATAGCAACACTGCCTGTAAAGTCTTTTCCTCCCATTCATAAATGGTGCAATTTAATTGGCCATACTTTTACTTTTTAGAGCTCCAGAAAAGTTCTTGGCCGGCAAAGCTGTTATTAGAACAGGAAAATTACCATTTTGTTTGGAAATAATCCTTTCGTTGGATATGTGGAGAAAGCGCAGAACACAGCATAAAATGCCATGTAAAGTACAGACGATGTACTTACCTCTCCAAGGTTCCAGTTTTTTTATTCCATGTTCTCACGAACTTCAAAATTAGGTACAGGATATGGCCGAAGAAGCAAAGCATTTTAAAGTAGTTATAGTGCAAAACGAAACTCGAAATCTGTTCTAATCGAAGAAGATTAGAGCAGATTTCTCCTCCAGAACTACCTGCAAACAATCGTGAAAGTTTTTTTTCGGAAAACTAAAAAGGAAATAAATGATAAGAAATTAGGTTTTCTTAGTGTTTTTTTTATTTTGCTGTATATGTTAAAACTTCTTTTTAACTTCAATATTTTTTCTTTATGTAGGTCTGAATTTCTTGTTCGAATGGGGCTTAAATTTCAAGAAGCGTGATTTTTCGAAATGTTTTCACGGAAAGCCCGTCTCCTCTAGGGACAGAGATTTTATTTTCTGCTTCACGCAAAGCAAAAATAGACAATATTCATGTTTCTTACTATTTTTTCGGCTTCGCGTCAAGAAAAGTACACTGTATTTACGTTAAGCACCCCCCCTTAGGTTTCACGATTTACGTGAGTATGCAAAGCCAAAGGCTGTCTAAATCTCCAATCCCTTGTTTAGGGGCATTGGTTCTAGGGAAGGGACAGAAGGGCAATACAACACCTGTGCTTAGTCTAGCGATACAAAACCAGGCCCAGCAGTGCGAGAGGATAGAAGCCCGAGCTCTAGGCATCTCAACCACATTTCTCACTTTACTGTTTTGCATTATTTTGCAGTGTGTAAGAGAAAGTCGTGATGCTTTTAGAACACAAGATGGAATTTATAATGAGCACACAACAGGCAAAAACAATTTGCCTTTACCCATCAACTTAATGTGAAAAAAATGGAAACACTTTCAGTAGAAAGAAGTGAAGGTGTTATAATGATAAACTTATAAGGGGCGCACAAATATCTCTGATAATGACATCTTTCATGAACCCATCACTTAAAAATGAGAAGGGAGGTTAATTGTTGAACGTTTGGGTAGAGCAAACGTCATAGAAGAGAATGTCTTGTGAAACGAAGACAAATTCTTTTACAAGAGTTTCGCTGAAATGTCCTTGATGGAACAGTACGTGGAACTTATAATTTTGAGAAATATACGTGGAATTTATAATTTTGAGCCCATAATTTGGGGGAAAGATTGCATCATCAGATTATAAAACGATATCGCGGAAAACACAGGAAGAACAAACTGGAAAACCATTAGAAATCTGAGCAGACTTCACTGGTGAATAAAGACGTCTGAAAAAGCATTACACATTGCACGTTACAGAACGTCAATAATTATCTTTGGTGATTGGGGGACGCTAGAGCCTGGATAATTGAAAAACACGGTTAATCCAAATTATGTTTCAGTGGGTTAAATAAATAAAAACAAATCCCATAAAAACAGAAGGTAAACATTCTTGTAGCATGTAAGTACAAAATTGAACATTTTAAACTTACTTTGATGCTCTGTGATTTTTATTTGTTTTCTTTGTAGCATTATTATTATTTTATATCATCATCATCATCATCATTGTCAACCATTATCAATCCACTGCTGGACGAAGGTCTCCCCAAGTTTCCTCCACAAAGGTCTGTCTTGTGCCAGTCTCCTCCATGTCACTCCCGCATACTTTCGAATTTCATCCACCCATCTTCCATGTGGTCTTCTTCTGGGTCTTTTCCTGTCCCTTGGAATCCAATCTAAAATTTCGGCTGTCCATCGATGGTCTGTTCTTCTGGCAGTATGTCCAGCCCATTGCCATTTCAGGGATTTAACTCTGATCATGATGTCTTCCACTCTTGTCATTTTTCGGATCCACGAGTTCCTCTTCTTAACTCTTCTGGTTACACCAAGCATGCACCTCTCCATACTACTTTGAGTTGTCTGCAGCCTTTGTATGTCTCTTTTAGCTAAGGTCCACGTCTCTGCACCATACGTAAGCACTGGAAGGATGCATTGATCAAACTCTTTTCTTTTAAGACATAATGGCATATTGCTCTTGAAAATTATGCTGTTTCTTCCAAAAGCTCTCCAGGCAAGTTTTGTACGCCGATTAATTTCTTCACCAATGTGACCCTCACTTGATATCTGCTGTCCAAGATAAACGTACGTGTCTGTTATCTCCAGCTTTTCTCCATCAATCGATAAATCTTCATTTCTTGTAAAAGCATTGTACATCACTTTTGTCTTCTGAAAGTTCATTTTTAATCCCACTTCTTTACTCTTGTCAGCAAGTTCCTGGATCATACTCTGTAGCTCTGATGGGGTAGTTGCAAAAATGACTATGTCATCAGCAAAACGAAGGTGGGTTAGATAATCTCCATTAATCTTTATCCCTTTGTTTTCCCAGTTCAGTGATCGAAAGACATTTTCCAATGTGGCATTAAAGAGCTTCGGAGATATGGTGTCACCTTGTCTCACTCCTTTCCCAATTTTTATGTGTGTTGTATTTTCAAACAGCCGAATCTTTGCACTTGCATTTTCATAGATGTTATTAATAATATTAATGTATGCATCTTCAATGCCGCAGGATTTCAGAGCCATTGCAACTGCTGATGGTTTCACCGAATCAAAGGCTTTTTCATAATCGATAAAAGCCATGCACAATGGAAGTTCATATTCCCTCGCTCTTTCAATTAGTTCTCTCAGTACGTGGATATGATCTATTGTGCTGTAGCCACTCCTGAATCCAGCTTGTTCTCTCGGTTGAGCCATGTCCAGTGTCACCTTCAAGCGGTGTGAAAGAACTTTAGTGAAGATTTTATAAACCACTGATAGGAGGCTGATAGGTCTGTAGTTCCTGAGATCCTCAATGTCACCTTTTTTATGTAGCAAGATCATTGTAGCGTTGTTCCAATCCTCAGGAATTTTCCCTTCATTAAGGCATCGAGTGAAAATTTGGGCGAGTACTGTGTCGATTTCTCCACTTGCTTCGTGTATGATGTCTACAGTAATTCCATCTTCTCCTGGAGCTTTTCCCCGCTTCATGTTCTTGATTGCATGTGCAACTTCTGCTATGAGGACTGGAAGAACTCTGGTACTGGTACCTTTCATGATGTCTGGAGTACATGTATCATCCCTTTCATATAATTTGGAGTAGAAATCTTTCACTCTTGTCAAAATTTCGCCTCTATTTCTTGTTACAGAACCATCTTCTTTTCTCAGTGTCATAATCTGTTTTTTTCCCTTACTGAGATGTCCCTTTGCTATCTTTATATTTTTCTTATATGTTCACGAATTTGTAAAACTTCAATGTAATCAACATCATCTTGACTTTTCACGAAGTTAAGTAATGTTTCTGCATGTTAGAGCTTTTCATTACAACTTAATTTGCAAACTGGTTGTAGTTCCTCATCATCGTACCTCGTCGAGAGAAACACTCGTAATGTTTAAGAGACAAGAGACAAAAATTACTAAATTAAATTTGTAATACACTTGACCGAGCACACTCGCGGGAGAACGGGAAACCTCAAGAGTGATGACAAATAAGTTCTGCTAGAATGATGTGCAGTATTGTTCAGTTATGATTTAGTGTTATTCAAAACACGCAGTAATAGGTTCTGTTAATTTACGAATCCACTTGCATAAAGAATAAAAAAAAACAACGAAAATTGTATGTACTATAAAGGATCATGGATGATGCGACCCCACGGATAATTGATCTCTGGATAATCGACGTTTTACTGTAGTTTCGGTAGAGGAGGAAGCTAATCCGGAGTTGAAAAATAAAAGAGGAGAGGGCTTTTTATCATTACAGTCGAAACTCGATATAACGACATTCAAAGGAGACAGAAAAAAATTTGTCACAACGCATTTTCGGTAAAACCTTAATTTTTAACGAAATTTTCGTTAAAGATTAAGTAGGTAATACAGAAATTTTCATTTTGCATAACATTGCAACCTTGTAATTCCGAAATAGTGCCCATAGAGAAAAGAAAAGGTCATTTACACTGGCGGAAAGTGAAAAAAGAACACCAAGAAGGAGACGTCTGATACCAACGGAATTTATACAGCATAATAACGGAATACAGAGGATAACGTGATCAAAACATTATGGCAAAATACAGCTGTATTTGCTGGAAAACTGAAAAATAACATTTCCATGTAACATGGTTAGTACGAGGTTGAACCGCCATGAACTGCGTCACACTGTGCAATTCTGGCATGGAGTCTGTCGCACAGATTTTGGATGTAAGTTTGGGGTATTGAGTTCCAAGCATCCTCAACCTGGACGCGTAAATAGGAGATGGTCGTGGCTGGCCGTGGAGACCGGATAAGTCGTTGTCCCATAAAATCCCGCACGTGCTCAATGGGGGACAAATCCGATGAACGTGCAGACCATGGAAGTAGTCTCACACCCTAAAGTGCATGTTGCGTTGCACGTGCCATGTGTGGGCGTGCGTTATCTTGCTGGAAAACACCACGATGGACCGACCTTACAAATGGCACAACAACGGGCTGAATGATGTTGTTGATGTAGGAGGTGCTGTTTAACGTACCCGGTACAAACACTAGTTGTGTACGGGAGTGATAGCTGATCGCTCCCCACACCAGGAGACCAGGTGTAGGCCCCGTGTGTCGCTGGCGGATGCAAGAAGGGTGGAGACGCTCCCCTGTGCGTCTGCGAACACGCATACGGTCACCGGAGGCTCCCAAGCAGAATCTGCTTTCATCGCTGAACACGACAGATCGCCATTGCGTTCTGCAGTCCAGACGTTGGCGACATCAGTGCAGCCGTTCCTGACTGTGGGCTGGAGTCATAGGTACACATGCCAGAGGCACACGTGCAGGTAGTCCTGCATTCAGTAGACGGTTTGCGGATTGTTCGCACAGTCACCTCAGGTGCAAGGCAGCTCGGATTTGTGTCGCAGTGGATGTTCTGCTTGACAACGCCGCTCTTCTTATGCGTCGATCGGTCCGCTCATCAGTCCGTCTGTGACTCCCGGTTCCACGTCTTCTCGTATGGGAATGTTCCTCGGACCATCTACACCACCATCGTACCACCACCGATACTTCCCGTCCAATTCGCTCCGCAATACGACGATACGACCACCCGGCCTCGCGGAGTCCGACTAGACGACCTCGCTCAAAGTCCAATAACTGCTGACATCGTACACGTATTCCACGTCCAGGCATTGCAGCTTCTTCGGGGTCTTCGCACGTGTCCGTACGCCGACGACTGATTACATTCACTTCGACGTACTCTTTAAATACCACCGACGATAATTTGCATATTATGCCATGCTGTGGCGTACGCGCTCACCGGTTGATCCCGAAATTAACATCACACCTACGTAAACTCGACCCTATTAACATATGTAAATTTCATGATTGTCCGCCAATTCCTTCTTGGTGTTCTTTTTTCACTTTCCGCCAGTGTAGTTGTAGTCGTCGGTTCTTTTGTCCATTAAATTTTCTCAAAAGTAAGTCCATATCAAAAGTTTATATGCGGTTTTGTTCGAATGCAAGAAGAGTCCATTTTCGACATTCGTTGGTGGCACATCAAAAGCCGCTGTGCGCAGTTAATTCTCGTTAAAACAGAAAAGGTGAATTTACAAGTAGCCGTATTACAGCCGAAAGTCCAGGCTGTGGCCAATAAATTATAAGTATCTCTGAAGACTACTCGCTGCTTAAAAATTTCGTCAAAAATGACTGAATTTGGGTTTTCTTTCTTCTGGGTGTGTATGAATCTGTTGACTACTGCAATTTCTTCTAGAGATGGAAGTTTGATACCTAAAGTTTGCAAATATTTGACTTTGTCTAAATCAATATTTTCGTCTTCAGCACTGGAAACTGCAATTAGGAGTTTTTCATTTTCTACGAATCATTGGCAGGACAAGAGCAAAAATTTTCAGGGCAGGCTTAGCCTGCCCTGGCGTCCCCCTACCTGCGGCCCTGCCGGAAACCCTCCGGCATCTGGTAGAGTGGAATCCTTGGCGTGCACAGGCTGTTATTCGCACTGGAAGAGCAACAGCACGCTATTAGGTAAGTAGCTCTATTTTTTTCGTCCATTGAGTGTATATTGTATTGATTGCCTGAACTTCTAGTATGTTGAATATAAAGAACAAGTTGATGTTACACTAAGTGCTGATTTTTTTCAATCTGGCCATCATTATTATCCACTTAGTTATTTCAGAAGTGATATTAATGCTCAATGAATTTATCGACGAACTGTACTCAATTAGTTAATCAAATGAACAACTCCTACAACACTTTAAAACTGTACAAAACCCAAGACTTTCCTCTTGTAACTAGGATTGATCTTTAATTCGGGGTTAGAAAAATGGGTTGAAATAAACTCGAACGAATATATTCGCCGTCTAAGAGGTGGGCCGAACACCGATGGAGCCAGCAAACCTGCGCATCAGAAAGAGTTGCGTTCTCTTTGTTATTTAGTGCTCATTTAGGAGACGTTTGATACTAATCCTTTCTGACTGATTACTTGCTAAAATAGCTATATCAATGGCGACGCACCAATAAAAGGTAACGAACATGTTTGAGTAACTTGTTTCTACACAGTGGCATGTTGTCTGCTTCCAGAGGACAGCATATCCTTTCCCATCGTGCTTTTGGGTCGTGGAGCAGAAAGAGAATCGAGGACCAGAAAAGAGTGCTTATCACAATTGACGGGCTTACGGTCGGTACAGCAGAGGTGAGACGGGGGAGTAATTGTTTGACCGGTCAAATTTTCGTAAGACCTGGCTGACTATGTGACCGTTTCTGTTTGGGGATCGCAGAAAATTTTGGACCCCATTTGGTTCAGGTACATCGGCTGCTAAAAGGTTTTGCATATTGTTCATCGGGCAAAGAGCTATAGAGAACTGTTTTAAACATTTAAAAAGGCATATAAAGCCCACACTTTATGCCTTTTTCAAAAAATAAAATAAAATGAAATAAAATAAAATAAAATAAAGAAAATAAAAAATAAAAATAAAATAAAATAAAGATAAAAATAAGATAAAGTAAAAAATAAAATAAAATAAAATAAAATAAAATAAAATAAAGATCATAAAATAAAGATCATAAAATAAAATAAAATAAAATAAAATAAAATAAAATAAAGATAATAAAATAAAATAAAGTTAATAAAAAAAATAAAGATAATAAAATAAAATAAAGATAATAAAATAAAATAAAATAAAATAAAAATAATAAAATAAAATAAAATAAAGATAATGAAATAAAATAAAATAAATATAATAAAATAAAATAATATAAAATAAAGATAATAAAATAAAATAAAATAAAAATAATAAAATAAAATAAAATAAAAATAATAAAATAAAATAAAATAAAATAAAATAAAATAAAGATAATGAAATAAAATAAAACAAAGATAATGAAATAAAATAAAATAAATATAATAAAATAAATAAAATAAAATAAAATAAAATAAAACAAAAGGCCAGCATGCAACTGCCGAGCAAGCGTAACAAGTAGTGATCTTCGGAAAATACTAGACGCGACCGGTCAGGAACACAATTCAGCTTTCAGACTATGATTCAGACGATCCAGAAATTATAGTGCTGCGTAAAGAAGCGGCAGAAAAGACCCTCATCATATTCACGTCTTCAGTTATCAGTAAATAACCGTAGGATAAAGATGAACGCATGTTTATTACTACCGTCATTTTCAGGGTATAAGACAAGACTTTTGCTTAAGGAATCCAGGCATCGACTTATACACCACATCAACTTATCTATTGACTGATCGTTGAAATTTCCAATGAAAAAAAAAAATCTGTGAATTTTCCTGGTCAGATTACCGAAACGCAATATTACGTCTTTCGTGATCCAGTCACCCGAAACGCAATATTACGTTAACAAGTAATGTAATATTCTGTTCTCTAAGAATGTGGTTAAAACATTCTGAAACGGATATTTCCGTTTGACAGTAACATCGCTGAAATCGCCGCAAACGATTAGGAGCGGCAACTGTTGTATGTTAATTGCATCCCTCTCGCAATCCTTCCAGAACCCCGTGGGTGTCATTCACCCCTGGTTTTGAAAAGCCGCTAGAACTACAATGGGTGTACCTCATTTATCTCGATATGATAACGCTGAAACACGTCGCTTCCATGCGGTTGATTGTCTGATGACAATCGTGTCGAGAGCTGGCGGCGCATGAGCTTTAAAACAGCAACGACTAGCAGCTACCGAAAGCAGTCCTTTTTCGCTCTGTCAATCCTCTCAGTTGTATCTCTTAACTGAATTAAAATCGACTACCGCTTCCATTTATTATGCTTATGTAAATTTTTTTAAAGTTTCAGATTGAAATCAAAACCTCTCTTTGTTTCTGATTTGAATCGGACTTTGAAAAAGCCGCGAACGAAAACTTCCGCTGCAAGCATCCCTCTGTTTTTTGCACACACACACACACACACACACACGCGCGCGCGCTCGAGCGCTTGTGTGTGGGTGTGTTTTTACACCTTTGCGCAGAGGCTTCTCCGGCTCATCGGTCTGAGAGAAGGAATACGATATCGTCAATTCCTAAGTAAAAAAGAAATCTTACGAAATTAAACTTTTTGGTGAAAAGAAAATTACGGAAGTAACCCCCACTTTCTCTCTCTTCTTTTTAATATTTACTAAAACATTGAAACTACAGTTACAGAATTTCGAAACTTTAACTGTATTTTTTTTTTTTTGGCCTCCTAAAATTTGAAATGCGTAAAATGAAATTAAATTTGAAATGGGTAAAATGTCATTAAAATTAATAATATCATTTCATATCGTACGAATGTTAATTTCAGAAAAAAGATGTACCTATTGGGTTCTTTCATAGAGCCCCTCACGACTTAAATTCCTCTAACCTAGAATTCACTCCTTATTCGCGAATTTGTGACGAAAGCTTTCAGGAACTGAATTTTCGTGAATGGATTGAAATACTGAATCATTATATGAAGACCTCTGCATACGCATAATCTTAATCATGGTTGCAGATATCTGAAAATCTAACTTCTAGAACAGGAAACATTATCAAAAAACCAACTGCTCATTTACACCACCTAAACATAATTTTTTTTATCAAGAATATATACTGTATGTGTCATTTTGGTTGCTATTACAGAATATATTCACACATTTTTAGAACGTTTTTGATAAGAAATTATAGAAAATAAAATAAGTTCAAAGTTCTAAAATTGGCAACACCGTGTGAGGTGAACAAGAAAGAAACATCTGCTGCAGTCAGATATACACTGAGTGGCCACTTTATTATGACCACCTGGCAGTTTTAAGAAAATGAGATACGGCTGCATGCTGTTGCCACCAGAGGGCGAGGCTAGTATAAAAAGGGAAAGCTTAGTGCTTGTGACAGTAGTAGAAGTGATTTTTGGGTGACGAGATGGGTAAAAAATGCGATTTGACGGACTTTCAACGTGGGATGTTTGCAGGAGCTCGGAGCCATGGAGCGAGTATCACCGAAACCGCCGCATTCGTGAAATGTTCCAGAGCAGCTGTTGTTAAAGTGTTTAAAGACTGGACTGTCAGCCAAAAAACTGGGTCTCTACGTGCAACGTGTGGTCGTCATCGACTAGTGACTGCTCGGGCGGAACGGAGAGTTTCCAGACTGGTGACAGACAACAGAAGGGCAACAGTGCAGAAAATTAAAGAACATCTTAATCAAGGGTCCCCTCAAATGATCTCTCCACGCACTGTTCGCCGTACACTGCATCGGATGGGATATGGCAGCCGAAGGCCTGTTCGAACACCTTTGCTGTCTGCAGTTAACAAGAGGAAACGTATCCAGTTCGCACAGGAGCACAAGGATTGGACATTCGATAATTGGAAACAAATTATGTGGTCCGCTGAATCACGTTTTCAGTTGCACCATGCCGATGGCCGAGTGAGAATTTGGCGGAAACAGCACGAAAGCATGGTCCCCAAATGCATTGCTACAACCCTTCAAGCTGGTGGGGGCAAAGTTATGGTTTGGGGAATGTTTTCCTGGCATGCTTTGGGCCCTTTAATTCGTGTTGATCAACGTCTGACTGGCACATCATATCTAAACATCGTTGCCGCCCCGGTGGCGCAGTGGTCTAAGGAGCTGGCCTCTGATCATTCGTCCGTAAGGGGTCCGGGTTCGAATCCCGGTCAGGCATGGATGTTGTGTTTGTCTTACGACACTGGCTCTCTCCCTTCCCTAGAACAAGTGACCCTAAATTAGGGACGGGCGACTGCTTATAGCCCATTGAGTTGCTCACGGTGGTCGTTAAACCTACAATAAAAAAAAATAAATAAATAAACATCGTTGCGGATCAAGTTCATCCTGTCATGTGGATGGTTTATCCCAATGGCGATGGCTACCTTCAACAAGATAATGCTCGTATTGTACAGGATTGGCTTCAGGAACATGCCGGGGAGTTTACTTTGCTTAGATGGCCCTAACAATCTCCAGATCTCAACCCCATTGATAATTTGTGGGATGAAGTTGAATGAGCCATCAGACAGCTGGATCCACAACCCTGCAATCTAACACTCCTGGAAAGTGCTATTCATCAAGCATGGTCTCAGATTCCACAAACCACCTATCAACATCTCGTGGAGTCCATGCCACGAAGAATCGACGCAGTATTAAAGGCAAAGGGTGGCCCAACGAAATACTGAGGGTTTGGTCATAATAAAGTGGCCACTCAGTGTATAGTGTGTTAAGAAAGTGACGCACGCAAACAAGCTGGGATAGAAGGTTATGTTTTTGCTCAATTCAAAAACGCTGTGAAAATCAGGTAATTGGAAATTTTAAATGTAAAATAAGCAACATTATTAGTAATAGTGGGGAAATCGTCAAGCATTGATTTTAATGGGAAAAAGAACATCAAACGAATATCCAAAGAAGGTACGTACTTTTACAACTATTTCGAAAGAAAGGTCTCTGGTCTTAAAAGAAAATCCACCGACCAAAAGAGCAATTGCAAAGTCGTTACAAATCTCTACATCAACTGTAAACAAGGTAACAAACAAAGATCTGAATCTGAAAATAATAAAAAGCCATAATGTTCACTGCCTTTTGCTTAGGCACGCGGCTGAGCGCAGAACACGGTGTAGACTTTCTTTATGAAAATCACTTACCCGGTGACAGATGGAAATTTACTCTGACTATTCATGAAGCATAGATCTGCTTAGACGACTGTAACAAAAAAAAAAAAAAGACGATTTACAATCACAAAAGAGCAGAGAAATATTTACAAACTTGGTTCCAAGATTCCAAAGAAAGTTTTAATAAGGGATTCATGATTACTGCTGGTATCTCGTACAATGGGAAATTAAAGTTAAGAAAAGTTGAAAAGAATGCTAAAATCAATTTTACACATTACCAAAAAAATGTTTTAACTCCTATATTTAAAGAGTAAATATCATTCCTTTATCCACAGAGCCTTCAAAGAGTAGAACTGCATCATGATAAGGCTACCAGTCATACATCCAAATCTACCACTCTATTTCTTGAAAAAATGAAAAAAATATATACACTGAGTGGTCACTATATTATGACCACCCACTCAGTACTTCATTGGGCCACCTTTTGCCTTTGATACTGCGTCGATTCTTCGTGGCATGGACTCCACGAGATGTTGATAGGTGGTTTGTGGAATCTGAGACCATGTTTGATGAATAGCACTTTCCAGGAGTGCAAGATTGCAGGGTTGTGGATCCAGCTGTCGGATGGCTCGTTCAACTTCATCTCAATGAGGTTGAGATCTGGAGATTGTGTTGGACACCTGAGCCAAGTAAACTCACCGGTATGTTCCTAAAACCAATCCTGTACAATACGAGCAGTATGGCAGGACGCATTATCTTGTTGAAGGTAGCCATCGACATTGGGATAAACCATCCACATGACAGGATGCACTTGATCCGCAACGATGTTTAGATATGATGTGCCAGTCAGACGTTGAGCAACACGAATTAAAGGGCCGAAAGCATGCCAGGAAAACATTCCCCAAATCATAACTTTGCCTCCACCAGCTTGAAGGGTTGTAGCAATGCATTTGGGATCCATGCTTTCGTGCTGTTTCCGCCAAATTCTCACTCGGCCATCGGCATGGTGCAACTGAAAACGTTATTCAGCGGACCACATAATTTGTTTCCAATTATCGACTGTCCAATCTTTGTGCTCCTGTGCGAACTGGAGACGTTTTCTCTTGTAGACAGCAAAGGTGTTCGAACAAGCCTTCGGCTGCCATATGCCATCATATGCAGGGTACGGCGAACAGTGCGTGCAGAGATCATTTGAGGGGATCCCTTGATTAAGATGGTCTGTAATTTGCTGCACTGTTGCGCTTCTGTTGTCTGTTACCAGTCTGGACACTCTCTGTTCCGCCTGAGCAGTCACTAGTCTATGACGACTGCACGTTGCACGTAGAGACCCAGTTTTTTAGCTGACAGTCCAGTCTTTAAACACTTTAACAACAGCTGCTCTGGAACATTTCACGAATGCGGCGGTTTAGGTGATACTTGCTCCATGGCTCGGAGCTCCTGCAAACATCCCACGTTGAAAGTCCATCAAATCGCATTTTTTACCCATCTCGTCACCCAAAAATAACTTCTACTACTGTCGCAAGCACTAAGCTTTCTGTTTTTATACTAGTCTTGTCCTCTGGCGGCAACAGCGTGCAGCCATGGTTCATTTGCTTAAAACTGTCAGGTGGTCATAATAAAGTAGCCACTCAGTGTATATGCTGTTCATATTCTTTAAAGTTCCGTGATGTGTCAGCAATGGATTATTGTGCCTTCGAACTGCTAAAAGAGCACTTTCTAAACGTAGATCTAGCTCAATGATTAGAAAGCAGTGGAAGAGCGGTGGAATAAAATACCACTACCAATTTGAAGAAATGCCTTGTTGTCTTGTAAATCTTGATATAGGTTCACAGTCCGGAGAAAGGGGTATCAGATAGAACATTTAAGAAAGAAATAATTTTATTTTAAACATTAATTACATTTCTGGAAAATCGCTCTTAAAATGTGTGAACTTCCTCTGTATTTACGCAAGAAGGATATTTCTCATCTAACTTCAAGCGGTTTCGTATTCACAGGTAGCGTCATGAACGGTAGATGTAGTTGTCATTTAAAGACCAGTATAAGCAACTTTGAGGATTATAAGCACCTGCTCGTCCCTAATTTGGGGTCAATGATTCCAGGGATGAAACAGAGGCAGTACCATCAGACAAGCATATCACCTATGCTTCATCCGGGGCTCGAACCCTGACCAGTCTTGGATGAGTGGTGAGAAGACATCGCTTCAGACCCCTCGGTAACCGAGGCGGAATCCATGTATGCAAAATAATGTGGGCTAAAATGTGCAACTACTTTTAAACAATGCAAAATTAAGCACTGTTTTAAGAATATGTTTATCCATGTCAGAACTTAAGCACTTTTCGTTCTTTCAGTTGCTTTACCACGTGAAGAAGCCCATCGGCATAGCCATAGGCATGTTCAGCCAGTTTGTGCTTTTGCCACTGTCGGCTTTTATCCTTCTCAAGTGCTTTCCTGTAAATGGAATACAAGCTACGGGTGTCCTCCTCATGTCCTGCTGTCCAGGAGGAGCACTCTCCAACATCTTCGCATATTACTCTGATGGGGACTTGTCTCTTAGGTAAGTTTTGACCAATTCATGCATTGCGTTATTATGGGACTTATACAAATGTTTGTTCCTCTTGTGTGTGTGTGTGTGTGTGTGTGTGTGAACTGTTAAGTTCAAGAAAAATTATGGGGACCTTTAATATTGGAAGATCATGCATGGTTTCTGTTTCACAGAACTCTTTTAGTGTTTCCAAAAAAAAAAAAAAAAAAAAGATTTACATTTCACAGTTACATTTCCCGCTGAAACTTGCTAGAAAAAATCTGGCGTGCTGGATACTAGGTGAAACTCAATTCTGTCTTGTAATTGACAATCACGTTTTTATGCCGAGAACGGCTGTTTTTTCCAAAACAAAATATTTGTCTTTTAAGAAGCTATTCTGCCAAAAGGTTAAGAGAAAAGACATTGTGAAGTTCCTTTTTGTATAAAAACGCGTTTTGCCTTGCAAATGAAAACCGACACATTCGTACGCACACATGCATACATCCACAAATCACTCCCTTCCCACAATACCAGGTAAGAATGGGCAAGAGAAACAATGTTCGGAAAAGAAAGTAGCTAATTTTCCATTCATTTTAATATTTTTAACACGAATATCACAATGAAAAATGTTAGGTTTCAGTTTTGAATATACACGAGGTGCAGAAATTTATTACTTATTCGTTATTTGTTATACGGGCGTCCTAACAAAGGTTCTGTACACTGTCCATTTTTGAGAAAAGTATGAAGTAACAGAGAAAACTTACCCTATTGCCGTTCAATGTACCTCCCTTCAGCTGCAAATGACAGATTGCCAGCGGTGACGTAGTGTCCTGGATGCCCTGTAGTACCCCATCTTTGTTCAGCTGTCGTATTACTCGGGTCACGTCCAATGACAGTTCGTCTGGCGATTCCTAGCGGATGTCACGGAGCTGACTTTTTAACTTTGGGAAAATATCAAAGTCGGATAGACTGAGATCAGGGCTGTATGGTGGGTGGGATAAAGTTTCCCAGCCATATTTCGACAAAAGTCCCCATACCGACACCGCACCATGACACGATGCGTTGTCATGCAGCAAGATCGCTCCCGCTTCCAACAAGTTCGGGTGATATTGACGAAATTCCGGTCTCAACTTTATCCACAGAAAGTCATGATAATGTTTTGTGCGTTGAGATTTTGCCCTACCTGCACTCGATCATGGACCACAACACCCTCGGCATCGTATGCAAAAACCATCATTTGTTTCACTTTGGATTGTTGTCGACGACACTTTGAGGGGCGTAGAAAACTTGGATGCCCCCATTTTGCTGATTGTGACTTCAGTTCCGTCTCAAAATCATGAGTCCAAGCCCCATCAATTGCGACAATTCTGTTGAGGAAGGTGTTGCCCTCCCTTTCGAACCTGTGCAGGTGATCCTGTGGGATGCTCACTCTGGCTGCTTTCTGATCCGGAATCAGTTGATGAGGCATCCAGCACGCGGCGATTTTCCTTTTTCCCAGCGAGTCGGTCAAAATCCAGTATACAGACATGGTGGACAAATTTACCTGATGAGCAATCTCCCCGACTATCAAACGGCGATTCTCTTCGAGAAGCTTTGCAACAATGGTGACAGATGTTTTGTCTGTCGCCGTTTGCGGTCGGTCTGAGTGGTGATCATCTTCGATGCTGCTTCGGCCCTCCCGAAAGCGCGATGCTCAGCGAGAAATTGGGCTTCGGTCAAGAGTTCCGTCCCCACAAACTTCTTGCAAGGCAGTGTGGATCTGTGTCGGAGTTTTTCCCCGCAGAGTTTCTATATTCACGTACGAGCGATGGTCTAACGCCGTGACTCGACCTGAAGAGCTGCACGCTTCCATTTCCAAACCCTCCCACATCAACACAGCAAACAAAAGCGCGTAATTCTGACCCAAATGCGTTACTGAGTCTTGTGACCTTGACATGACGGAATAATTTTCTCGATTGCATCATCCGCTTCCGTTTTAGATTAACATGCGCAGAACCTTTGTTATGACCCTCGTATGTCAGTTAGAGTCTGACCTTCACACGACGCAATCATTTTCCCGATTGCGTCATCCGGTTCCGCTTTATATTAACGTGTATAGAACTTTTGTTATGACCCTCGTATGTCAGTTAGAGTCTGACCCTGACATGACGCAATCATTTTCCCGATTGCATCATCCGCTTCCGTTTTGGATTAACGTGTGCAGAACTTTTGTTGTGACCCTCGTATGTGAGTTAGAGTCTGACCTTGACACGACGCAATCATTTTCCCGATTGCGTCATCCGGTTCCGCTTTATATTAACGTGTACAGAACTTTTGTTATGACCCTCGTATGTCAGTAAGAGTCTGACCCTGACATGACGCAATCATTTTCCCGTTTGCATCATCCGCTTCCGTTTTAGATTAACGTGTGCAGAACTTTTGTTGTGACCCTCGTATGTCAGTTAGAGTCTGACCTTGACACGACGCAATCATTTTCCCGATTGCGTCATCCGGTTCCGCTTTAGATTAACGTGTACAGAACTTTTGTTATGACCCTCGTATGTCAGTAAGAGTCTGACCCTGACATGACGCAATCATTTTCCCGTTTGCATCATCCGCTTCCGTTTTAGATTAACGTGTGCAGAACTTTTGTTGTGACCCTCGTATGTCAGTTAGAGTCTGACCTTGACACGACGCAATCATTTTCCCGATTGCGTCATCCAGTTCCGCTTTAGATTAACGTGTACAGAACTTTTGTTATGACCCTCGTATGTCAGTAAGAGTCTGACCCTGACATGACGCAATCATTTTCCCGATTGCATCATCCGCTTCCGTTTTGGATTAACGTGTGCAGAACTTTTGTTGTGACCCTCGTATGTGAGTTAGAGTCTAACCTTGACACGACGCAATCATTTTCCCGATTGCGTCATCCGGTTCCGCTTTATATTAACGTGTACAGAACTTTTGTTATGACCCTCGTATGTCAGTAAGAGTCTGACCCTGACATGACGCAATCATTTTCCCGTTTGCATCATCCGCTTCCGTTTTAGATTAACGTGTGCAGAACTTTTGTTGTGACCCTCGTATGTCAGTTAGAGTCTGACCTTGACACGACGCAATCATTTTCCCGATTGCGTCATCCGGTTCCGCTTTAGATTAACGTGTACAGAACTTTTGTTATGACCCTCGTATGTCAGTAAGAGTCTGACCCTGACATGACGCAATCATTTTCCCGTTTGCATCATCCGCTTCCGTTTTAGATTAACGTGTGCAGAACTTTTGTTGTGACCCTCGTATGTCAGTTAGAGTCTGACCTTGACACGACGCAATCATTTTCCCGATTGCGTCATCCGGTTCCGCTTTAGATTAACGTGTACAGAACTTTTGTTATGACCCTCGTATGTCAGTAAGAGTCTGACCCTGACATGACGCAATCATTTTCCCGTTTGCATCATCCGCTTCCGTTTTAGATTAACGTGTGCAGAACTTTTGTTGTGACCCTCGTATGTCAGTTAGAGTCTGACCTTGACACGACGCAATCATTTTCCCGATTGCGTCATCCGGTTCCGCTTTAGATTAACGTGTACAGAACTTTTGTTATGACCCTCGTATGTCAGTTAGAGTCTGACCCTGACATGACGCAATCATTTTCCCGATTGCATCATCCGCTTCCGTTTTGGATTAACGTGTGCAGAACTTTTGTTGTGACCCTCGTATGTGAGTTAGAGTCTGACCTTGACACGACGCAATCATTTTCCCGATTGCGTCATCCGGTTCCGCTTTATATTAACGTGTACAGAACTTTTGTTATGACCCTCGTATGTCAGTAAGAGTCTGACCCTGACATGACGCAATCATTTTCCCGTTTGCATCATCCGCTTCCGTTTTAGATTAACGTGTGCAGAACTTTTGTTGTGACCCTCGTATGTCAGTTAGAGTCTGACCTTGACACGACGCAATCATTTTCCCGATTGCGTCATCCGGTTCCGCTTTATATTAACGTGTACAGAACTTTTGTTATGACCCTCGTATGTCAGTAAGAGTCTGACCCTGACATGACGCAATCATTTTCCCGTTTGCATCATCCGCTTCCGTTTTAGATTAACGTGTGCAGAACTTTTGTTGTGACCCTCGTATGTCAGTTAGAGTCTGACCTTGACACGACGCAATCATTTTCCCGATTGCGTCATCCGGTTCCGCTTTAGATTAACGTGTGCAGAACTTTTGTTACGACCTTCGTATGTCAGTTAGAGTTTGACCTTGACATGACGCTATCATTTTTCCGTTTGCATCATCCGCTTCCGTTTTAGATTAACGTGTGTAGAACTTTTGTTACGACCCTCGTATTACTGTTTTGTTTTCTTTGCGTTGCGCTACTCAGAGGAACATACTAACAAATCTGAGCGCGATGCAGGTAACCCAATTATTACGCAGTATTTTGTGACTCTCCTGCAGCTTGCCAGTTGCTTCTGGAAAGTTCTGTAGTGCATACGTGTCTGTTATTGAGGTGTGTTGGTTTTTTTCGCTGCTGAAGTTCATTTGTAACGTATAGGGCCTATCTATAACTTTGCCTTCCTTTTCGAGTTTTTGTTTTTATGTAAATTTCTTTCTGAACGGCACGTTATTTCTTCGAGTTTTCGTAAACTTTTTGTCAACGGCTCTGAGTCGAAGGGGCAAATAAAAAGCCATATCGAAAGAAAGAGTGTGTGATATGCTATTCCTTCTTATGTAAATATACATTACTTCTCGTTTAGATTTTCTTTCTGAACGGCACGCCACTTAGTTTTCTTATGCTTTATGTCAATGACTGACAATGAGACGAAAGTAAATAAAAAAAGTCACATCGAGAGTAAGAATGTGTGGTGTGATACTACGACGAAAGATAATTTATTGGCTGAATTTAAAGCGCATGCATCCTAATAATTTGCGTACTTCATAAGTTCAATCATCAAGATTGATAATGTAATTCAGTCTGCAAACTTTTGTAGTTATTCAAAGAGAAATTGTGTTGAAGTTTGAGAGATAAAGCCAACAACCTGGAATAAACAAGTTCTTTGTAAATTCCATTTCTTGCTATTGCTTGCTATATCTTTCGCCGAGACCGTGAATGGTCGTCGTCGTGTTGCGTTAAGTATTTACTAAATAAGTAACCGCAATTTTAACAAGTAATCTTGTTTCAAAAGAAACGAATATAAAGCATTTTAAACAATATGCTTCATATTGACAAATTGTTGATAGCGACGGTTTTTTCTGGTATTTCAAAGTCTTTTACATAGTAGTATGTATGCCTCGTACAGGTCTGTCTGTGAATAGTGCAAATACTTTTTGCTATGTTTATGCAGGGATGACTTTCACACCACACAAAAGTGATTCTAAGAGGAAAGTTTACAATCTGCATTTTGGTTGTAAGACTCGGGATCCAAAGCAGTTTCTGGCACCACATATACAATATGCCGTAATAGTTGTGAAATGAAATTTCGCAACTTTTTAAATAATCACAAAAATACAATAGGTGCCTTTCGTCGTGTCTATAGCCAGGGCCGGCTGGACCATAGGGGCAAATAAAATACAATAGGTGCCTTTCGTCGTGCCTATAGCCAGGGCCGGCTGGACCACAGGGGCAAATAAAATACAATAGGTGCCTTTCGTCGTGCCTATAGCCAGGGCCGGCTGGACCATAGGGGCAAATAAAATACAATAGGTGCCTTTCGTCGTGCCTATAGCCAGGGCCGGCTGGACCACAGGGGCAAATAAAATACAATAGGTGCCTTTCGTCGTGCCTATAGCCAGGGCCGGCTGGACCATAGGGGCAAATAAAATACAATAGGTGCCTTTCGTCGTGCCTATAGCCAGGGCCGGCTGGACCACAGGGGCAAATAAAATACAATAGGTGCCTTTCGTCGTGCCTATAGCCAGGGCCGGCTGGACCATAGGGGCAAATAAAATACAATAGGTGCCTTTCGTCGTGCCTATAGCCAAGGCCGGCTGGACCATAGGGGCAAATAAAATACAATAGGTGCCTTTCGTCGTGCCTATAGCCAGGGCCGGCTGGACCATAGGGGCAACTGAGGCGGTCGCCTAGGGCCCTGCGCCTTCAAGGAGCCCCGCAGTTTAGGAAAAAAGGAAAAACTAAAATCATTTTCTGCAGAATTTTGTTTTACAATTACTTTTTTTGTAAGTTTTGGGGCACGAGGTTCTTAAAAAGATATTTGTGAAGTTTTTTTTTTTTTTTTTTTCAGTTTCTAAACTCTAACCCCCCATTTTCAAATAGGTTATCGCCCGTCGCCGTACAGATAGAGAGATTTTCTGTATTGTGACCACCTTCATATTTTCCGTATTCACGAAATAGCAAATGAAATTTCATCGTATTGTGGCCCCTACTTTTATATATTCAACAATTTGTGTGGAGAACCAGCCACTAAAATTTTAAGAAATAAAAAGAACAATATCAAAGTTTGTTTCGGGTGACATAAGGAGGCCTATTATTCAGTGACTTTAAAAACATTCCTACAAATAAAAAAAACAGCGATCTCATTGATCGTCTCGTGTGAAAATTTTAAAAATCACTAATTTGTTTGTAACTCCACTTTGCATTAAGAATTAATCACTAAAACATGTATCGGGGGAAAAACTATTACACACAATACAATCCCAACCACCACTCTCTTCCGGGAAAGAAAATCGTAGATTTCAGCACTTTTTATTCTCTCTTTCTCTCTCTCTTTGTCTCGGAACCAATCCATATAATGTTTTTTTTAGCTTAAGGCAAAAGCTTCTTTGAGATAATCATCTTATCTTAATTACAGTAGTTTACGTATGTATTATTTACGGACTACATTTTCAACATTACAACTTTATTAAAATACGAGACATATATTCTAGTGCCCACAACGAAATTTTAATTCGAGCCCGACAATGAAATTTCGCCCCGGGCCCCGCCAAAGTTTAATCCGTTCCTGATTATAGCAGAGTTAGAAACGGGTCAAAAAGTTTCGACCCGTACCCGACCCGGATCTGGAGATCACATAATTCCACCCTATCCGGACCCAACCCGGATCGGTAACTGACCCGGACCCGACTCTAATAAATCTGCTTTGAACTATATGATCATCATCATTATCAACCATTATCAATCCAATGCTGGACGAAGGTCTCTCCAAGCCTCTTCCACAACGGTCTCTCTTGTGCCAGTCTCCTCCATGTTACTCCCGCATACTTTCGAATTTCATCCACCCATCTCCCATGGGGTCTTCTTCTGGGTCTTTTCCTGTCCCTTGGAATCCAATCTAAAATTTCGGCTCTCCATAGATGGTCTGTCCTTCTCGCAGTATGTCCAGCCCATTGCCATTTCAGGGATTTTATTCTGATCATGATGTCTTCCACTCTTGTCATTTTTCTAATCTACGAGTTCCTCTTCTTATCTCTCCTGGTTACACCAAGCATGCACCTCTCCATGCTGCTTTGAGTTGTCTGCAGCCTTTGTACGTCTCTTTTAGTTATGGTCCACGTCTCTGCACCATACGTAAGCACTGTAAATATGCATTGATCAAACACTTTTCTTTTAAGACATAATGGCATACTGCTCTTGAAAATTATGGTGTTTCTTTTAAAAACTCTCCAGGCACGTTTTGTACGCTGATTAATTTCTTCATCAGTGTGACCCTCACTTGATATCTGCTATCCAAGATAAACGTACGTATCTGTTATCTACAGCTTTTCTCCATCAATCGATAAATCTTCATTTCTTGCAAAAGCATTGTACATCACTTTTGTCTTCTGAAAGTTCATTTTTAATCCCACTTCTTTACTCTTCTCAGCAAGTTCCTGATACTACCCTGCATCTCTGATGGAGTAGTTGCAAAAATTACTACGTCATCAGCAAAACGAAGGTGAGTTAGATACTCTCTATTAATTTTTATCATTTTGTTTTCCCAATTCAATGATTAAAAGACATTTTGCAATGTTGCATTGAAGAGCTTGGGAGATTTGATGTCACCTTGTCTCACTCCCTTTCCAATTTTTATGTGTGTTGCATTTTCAAACAGCCGAATCTTTGCACTTGCATTTTCATAGATATTATTAATAATACTAATGTATGCATCTTCAATACCGCAGGATTTCAAAGCCATTGTAACTGCTGATGATTTCACCGAATCAAAGGCCTTTTCATAATCGATAAAAACCATGCACAATGGAAGTTCACATTCCCTCGCTCTTTCAAGTAGTTCTCTCAGTACGTGGATATGATCTATTGTGCTGTAGCCACTCCTGAATCCAGCTTGTTCTCTCGGTTGAGCCATGTCCAGTGTTAACCTTCAAGCGGTGTGAAAGAACTTTAGTGAAGATTTTATAAAATACTGATAGGGGGCTGATAGGTCTGTAGTTCCTGAGATCCTCAATGTCACTTTTTGTGTAGCAGGATCATTGTAGCGTTGTTCCAGGAATCAGGAATTTTGATTTCATTGAGGCACCGAGTGAAAACTTGGGCGATTACTGTTTCAATATCTCCACTTGCTTCTTGTATGATGTCTACAGTAATTCCATCTTCTCCTGGAGCTTTCCCCCGCTTTATGTTCTTGATTGCATGTGCAACTTCTGCTGGGAGGACTGGAAGAACTCTGGTACTGGTACCTTACATAATGTCTGTAGTACATGTATCATCCCTTTCATACAATTTGGAGTACAAATATTTCACTCTTGTTAAAATTTCGCCTCTATTTCTTGTTACAGAACCATCTTTTCTCAGTGCCATAATCTGTTTTCTTCCCTTACCGAGATGTCCCTTCGCTATCTTCAGGCTTTGGTTGTTTTCAATTGCTTTCCTCACTAGTTCACAGTTGAATTTCCTTACGTCTTCAGTGATACCTTTTCGTACTGTCTTACATAGCTCTATATATTCCACTTTGGAAGTCACATCTTCCTTAGTTGTCCTCATCTCTCTTCTTTTTTGCATCAACATTTTGGTGTTTCCTGATAATTTGTTCACATTCAACTTATTTTTAGACCCAGCTAATTTTGTTTCTGTTTGCATAAGAGCTTTGTTTACTTTTCTGTTAACTTCAGAGATGTCCACTTCTTCTGTTGTTCGACGTTCAAGAATAGAGAATCTGTTCTTTAGTTCTAATTTGAAGGTATTATGATGCTTTTTAAGGTTGGTCACATCAATACACTTTGTTTGTTTTATGAGCTTGCCACGCTCGAGTTTCGCATTGAGGTGCATGTTACATCTTACCATTCTATGGTCTCTACCTGTGTTGAACTTGTTCAGCACACTGCAGTCTTTAATGACAAATTTCTTGTTACACATAATAAAATCAATTTCACTTGTCAATCCATTGGGATGCTACCATGCCCATTTCCTTTGCGGCTTTTTCTTGAAAAAGGAGTTCATGATGAAAAACCCTTCTGCCTCTGCAAACTCTGCGAGAGTATTTCCTCGCTCGTTTCTGTTGTCATGACCGAATTTACCTACTGATGTTTCATTCTGTTGCTGTTGCCCTATTTTTGCATTCAAATCTCCCATAATTATCTTCAAGTGCTGCTTGCCCTTATTATTTATATGATGAATTTCCTCATAAAATTCTTCAATTTCTTCTTCAGGATGACTTGTGGTGGGTGCATAAGTTTGAATAATCTGAGCCTGGTATCTTTTCGAGAGTTGGATAACGAGTCGTGCAGCTCTGTCAGAGGAACTTTCAATTTCTACAACTTTATCCTTCAGTTTCTTGTTTATTATAAATCCAACATCACTAGTTCTGCCAGTATCAGTTCCACGATAGTAGACGAGATGTCCACTTTTCAGTTCAATGAGATCTTCTCCTTTTCTCCTTACCTCACTTAGCCCGACGATGTCCCACTTGATCCTTTGTAGTTCTCTTCCAATTCAAGAAGCCTTGAAACAGAAGATAGGGAGCGTCCATTGTAAGTAGCCAAGGTCAGCATCAAATGGCAGCCTAGTCCGGTCCTCCGATGATTCTTATCACCCTCTGCCTTCTTGTCGCACTGGCAGCTGCCTTGGCCAGGTACATTCCAGCTGCTGCAGATTGAGGACCAAAATTTAAGTTATTGAGTCATTTTGGAGGGGTTTGGCCATAACGTACCACGCTGGCCATGCGGGTTGGTGAGTGTGGGATAGTATTTCCTCTAATCCCGATGGTATAATTATACCGCTATTGGCGGTCGTCAGAGCCCCTTCAGTGGGAACATGATGCACCACGAGAAGGCGGGGTTGACATCACTTGACCTTATTTAAACTATGTACACTGAATAGCAATTGAATTAGAGATACCTGTCTAGTAACGTGTAGCACCACCTTTCGGCCTGATGACGGCGGCGATTCGTCTCGACATGGAATCCACAAGACATCGGAAGCGTTGGGAAGCCGTACGGATCCGCGGCCCCTTAACAAGCTCCCACATTTCACGAAGATTTGATGGAGGGGGGGGGGGGTCAGAGCCTCGAACATGTCTTTCGATGGCATCCCAGATGTGCTCGATGGGACTGAGGTCAGGTGACCTAGCTGGCAAAAGAAGCGAGGTCACGTCGGTGGAGTGTTCATCCAACCATTCGGATACAATTCGGGAGCGATTGCACGGTGCATTGTCTTGTCGCAGGATGAGGTCCCAAGTGGGATGTTGAAGACGCACAAACGGGAGCAAATGGTCGTCCAGGATATCTCGGTAACGTTGACCTGTGAGGGACGATGTCACACGTACCAGGGGTCCCATTTCACTCCACGTAAACAGTCCTCAGACGAGAATACCACCCCCACCAGCTTGATGAGTACCCCCTGCTGGCAAGAAGGATCCATTGCTTCATGTGGTTTGCGCCGTACTCGTATCCTGCCATCCGCATGTGCCAACGTGAATCTCAACTCATCAGTCCAAGCAACATTTTCCCACATGTCTAGGGTCCAGTGGCGATGTTCCCGCACCCATGCTAATCTTTGCACCCTGCGATGTGCGGTCAGCAGCTTGTACCCTCGTGGGACCATGGCTTCTGTACCCCATAGAGAGGAGATGGTTCTGGATGGTGTGGCTGCTTACACGTTTTTGTGCGCCAGCGTTAAATTGCCGAGTGATTTCTTGCACTTTGGCCCGTCTATTCGCTGTTGCAATGCGAGCTATCAGACGATGACCCCGCTCATCCACACGCTGTTGTCCGCGGCAGTTGGCCCTTGCAGGGATGGTTTTACAGGATTCGATGTACTCACGGTGCATCCGTGACACAGGGGCTCGTGAAAATCTCAGTGCCTGCACGACTTCCGAGATGAAGTGACCCATTCGTCAGGCCCCGACAATTTGCCCACGATCAAATGCGCTTAGATCCTTCGTCTTACCCATACTGCGTCCGACTCTTACTGATTTCTGTCGCATCACTCCTTATATTGTCGGATCGCTGCATACGTCATGTCGTTTCCGTTTAGAGGGCCGCCCACGGCGCCACATTTGCATAACGCCAGCTGTCTATAATTCAATTGCTCTTCAGTGTATTTATATATACACTGAGTGGTCAATTTATTATGACCACCCTCTCAGTATTTCGTTGGGCCTCCTTTTGCCTTTAATACTGCGTCTAGTCGTCGTGGCGTGGATTCCACGATATGTTGATAGGTGGTTTGTGGAATCTGAGACCATGCTTGATGAATAGCGCTTTCCAGGAGTGTGAGATTGCAGGGTTGTGGATCCAGCTGTATGATGGCTTTTTCAACTTCATCCCACAAATTCTTAATGGGGTTGAGATCTGGAGATTGTGGGGGCCACCTAAGCAAAGTAAACTCATCGGCATGTTCCTGAAACCAATCCTGTACAATACGAGCACTACGGCAGGGCGCATTATCTAGTTAAATGTAGCCATCGCCATTGGAAAAAACCATCCTAATGACAGGATGCTCTTGGTACGCAACGATGTCTAGATATGATGTGCCAGTCAGACGTTGATCAACACGAATTAATGGGCCCAAAGCATGCTAGGAAAACATTCCATAAACCGTAACGTTACCTCCCCTAGCTTGAAGGGTTGTAGCAATGCATTTGGGATCCATGCTTTCGTGCTGTTTCCGCCAAATTCTCACTCGGCCATCGGCATGGTGCAACTAAAAACGTGATTCATCGGACCACATAATTTGTTTCCAATTATCGACTGTCCAATCCTTGTGCTCCTGTTCGAACTGAAGACGTTTTTTCTTGTTAATTCTGCAGACAGCAAAGGTGTTCGAACAGGCCTTCGGCTGCCATATCCCATCCGATGCAGTGTACGGTGAACAGTGCGTGGAGAAATCATTTGAGGGGTCCCTTGTTTAAGATGGTCTGTAATTTTCTGCACTGTAGCCCTTCTGTTGTATGTTACCAGACTGGACACTCTCCGTTCCGCCCGAGCAGTCACTAGTCGATGACGACCACACCTTGCACGCAGAGACCCAGTTTTTTGGCTAACAGTCCAGTCTTTAAATACTTTAACAACAGCTGCTCTGGAACATTTCACGAATGCGGTGGTTTCGGTAATACTCGCTCCATGCTCCGCGCTCCTACAATCATCCCACGTTGAAAGTCCGTCAAATCGCATTTTTTACCCATCTCGTCACCAAAAAATCACTTCTACTACTGTCGCAAGCACTAAGCTTTCCCTTTTTATACTAGCCTCGCCCTCCGGCGGCAACAGCGTGCAGCCATAGCTCATTTGCTTAAAACTGTCAGGTGGTCATAATAAAGTGGCCACTCAGTGTATATATACACAGAGCGTGCCAAAAGTCTCTCCACAGTGGGTATCTTAGGTTATATGGAAATTAAACAAATGTATCATTGGAATGTATAATTTATTCACTTACAGGAAGTATTAAAATTGTCGTCCTTCATTTTCGAGACACAACCTAACTGTTTTACACATGCTTTTGAACACATCTGCAAGAGTCAAAAAATCCCTCCCCAGTAATGTTAAGGCTGTTCCACCTAATTTTGATAGCACTACATTCAAAATTTTCGAATTAAATAACTTGTTGTATGTTTAGTTTCAGCTTTTGCGGTTTTCTTCATATGCTTCACAGCAGCACCAGTTTTCACAAGCTTATGATGTGTTGAAAGTTTCCAAAATGTGCATGTTATTTTATTGCTCCTCAGAAGCAAGGGACATTCATTCTTCATATTGCATGATAAATAATTTTGCTGTCTGTGGGTACCAGTACTGATTACAAAATTCCAAAGTGCGCATTTTATTTTGAAAAAATCTTTTCCTTTTTGCTTTTCAAAATTAAAAGGGAAATTAAACCGGGTCAAAATCGGGTCACGAACACCTTGATCCGACCCGTTTGACCCGCAAGAAACTGTCGATCCGTTGACCCACTGACCCGTTGACTCGTGACCTGGTTCCATCTCTGGCCTATAGTATGAAGAGAGCCCAAGTATCTCATCACTGATTAATACTTTTTATAAAATGCCCCTAGTCCGGAATGTTATTTCCAAAACCGAAAAAACTGAGCGTAATCTATTGCGATATATCATCCTCTACTCGCCCAGTGCCTCATAATGAAGAACTTTCCGTTCCTGTACACTCGGAGTTATTTCACCTAGAACATAATGACTACGAAACTGATTTTTATGTGCAAAAAATAGGAAAATAATCATCTTTTGTGTGCTAATAATTTCAAAAATATTGGCTGAAAATAGAAAAGTATTTGCTAAAAAACTGAATTGTATTTTCTATCAACGATAATGTAACTAGTTGTTTTCTGTAATAAAAACATAATGTTAGTACTCAACTTACTAATCACAGCAATACATTTGATAGAAAAAGTTCTTCGGAATCGCAGTGGACATCACATGACATTGTTGCTCAAATGCCGCAAATCTATGCCTACTCTCACGAAAAAATGACAAATAAATGAATCTACTGAGTGCTGAAACTAAAGAAACGACATGGCAAGGCCAAAGCATTTGCAACTGGTAAAAATCTTCATTTGGAAACAATGCAATCCACAGAAGCTGCTAATAGGCTTGAGAAATACGTAATAAAACTGCAGACTTCACAAAATGTGTTTGTTTTGTGTTTGGTCTCGAATTATTTTCCTTGTAGACGATAATGCTACATGATTTCACATATACCTTAGTTTCTAATGGAATGTTGTTATGTCTTTATGCCTTTTCTTGGACTTTGGATTCGAAGAATCTTTTTTTACTCACAAATTCGCAATGAAGAGCACAAGTACACATTTAAACTCAACACAGAAATTTATTCGGCACACTTATACAGCTCTTAGAAAGAATGAACTCACTGCTTTTGACAACCGTTCTTTAGCACGTAATATATAGAATAACATTGACGAAAGAAGAACATGATGGCAGCAGTAATTCAATAGAACCGCGTCAACAACGACGACTCTACGCGAACGATGTATATATACTCTCTGTGTTGGGCTTTGATAACAATTTATGTATTACCTAAGCCTTGTGGATACGGGAGAACTTCCAGTTTTGCTTCTGCAAGTGGGAAGAGAGAAACATCATTGGCTGCGCCAATGAAACGAATCCTCTGCAGGGAAAGAGGGAGTAAATTCCACCTGCTCGTTACAATACTATTTCTTTCTTTCGTTCTTTATTTTTTTCGCTGAAGTTTTACTTCAGGTTTATTTACACTAAAAACTAAAAAGTGGAGGAAGCATGCACATTTATGTAATTATTAAGGAAAATTGGGAAATATGCATTTACATTCAAATTTTTCAAAAAATATGTGTCTTTATGTGAAAATACTGTAGTTGGTAATGCTCCAAGGTCTAAAAGGGTGCCAGTATGTGTGTAATGTCAATTCAAACTAAGGAAAAACTTCCTAACTTGAAGCTTGTTCCAATTAATTTATTTTAGGTGAAAACCCTGGTTTGCCTTCCTACACGTAGTAGAATAACTTCAGTACCTTCAAAGAACCAATACTTACTTTAATAGCACTAGACTTTTATTCTTCATCACTATTCGGTTGTCGGCACAGGATAACAATATTCATGCAATAATTTCGTTGCACAAAAACAACGAAGATCCTGAATATGACTCTTAGTCGATGAGACGGTAACACATACAAATGCTAACATGTACTAATCTACCCTCAATTAAGGTTGCTTGCTCCACACACCATATATACTGCGCACTTATCTTGTCGAACATGAACACGTCATTCACTATTGACCTCAAGACTGATGGCATATAATATGCAGTCAGTGAGAAAATATAACGTTCAGACTGAGACGCTAAAAGAGAACGAACTCAAAATGTACATAGGAAAAGGAAGCTGAAAATGAAGGTTTAGTTAGAATATACGTCATAATTTATTTACCCAAAAATCCGCTTCCAATAATAACAAACAGGATGACAGGTTTGTGAAACATCTAAGCCATCGACGTCAAAAGATCATGCTTTCGCGGTATCTTCCCAACCGCGTTAGATGATATTTTCCCAACCACTCTTCGATGTGGTTGGGAAGATATCATCTAACGCGATATCTTCCCAACCACATCGAAGAGCAAGACAGAGCTGTTGGGCTTTAGACTCCAAAAATAAAATCGTCATGAAGAAAATGCAAAAGTATCGGGGTTTTGTGCGCGCCAAAAATTCTCTGAGCATTTTTTTACTATGAAAGATTGCATCGTTTAATGCACTGGCGCAGAGAGTCTAATGTCACCCCTCAATATTAAGTATAAACCTGCGGAGTAGCGACTTTTCATAAACTGTTTTTTTTTTTTTTCATTCGGTGTTTGAAAACCAGTATGAGCTATTCAAAATGCTATAATTAATTGGCCCGTCCCTTATATAGGGCCACTAGTTCCTAGGAATACACCACCCACGTTTCATCCAAGACTTGAACCCAGATCCATTTTGGACTGTCGCAAGAAACTAGCGCCTCTGACCGCTCGCTCACCGAGGAGGCTCGCAGATCCTTTGATGTTAAATTTGACAAACTGAAATTTATGGCAGTATGCTGACATAAGTTCCTGTTGGTCATTCTGTGCATAGGAAAGCAACACATGACAACATGATGGATTTTTCAAAGCGCCTGGCATACAAGGAACACTAACGACAGGTTTTACTATCATTAGTGTTTACAGGTTGTACTGTCATTATGATAACTTTTTTTTTTATTGGAGGTTTAACGACCACCGTGAGGAACTCAATGGGCTATAAGCAGTCTAATTTAGGGCCACTGGTTCCACGGAAGGGTGAGAGCCAGGGCCGTAAGACAAACACAACATCCATGCCTCACGAGATTCGAACCCGGACCCATGGCGGACGAATGATCAGAAGCCATCGCTTACACCATTGCTTCACTGGGGCGGCTATGATGACTTGAAGGTTGCTACATTACTTAGTCTGCAGCAAAATTAGTCAAATTTTTATTGCGTCCTGTGTGAATGGGACAGCACAAGGAAATCTGTGAAGATACCAGTGGAAGGCAAACTTCATTAAATATTTAAATAGTTCTTATGGGTTGAATTTATTCTATATATATTATTCAAATTTGGGTTACAGTGATGAATACGTATTTTTTGTGTATGCTTAAGTCACATTTATAAAGCGCATTGTACATGAAAGGACAAATCTGTCTGTTTGAAAGACTGCTCGCCATCTTTGCAAGACTTTTCCAAATGACGCCATGTTATATTGCACTTTTCAAGAAAGTTGCCTTTAACTGCAATAGAAATGTTCTGCTAGCCTTCCACATGCATGAAGGCGACACTGAACATTAGTTAACGAACTGTGAAGGAGGCAAACCCTCGACGGGTTTCGCGGGTTAGGGAACACATACTGAGGTTGCAGGCAGATACAGAAGGACTTTGTGTTTTTAGTTCATTGAGTGGTAACCCGCAAACTCAGGAAATGCAAGTGTGCTGTATACAGGGTGTTCGTAAACTTTTTTGACAAAAGAAGAGGGGTGATAGTACCCATAAAAACGAACAATATTTACAATGCAACCTAGGGTCGCATTCCACTCTGAGTGTCAGAAAAGAGTAAAGTTAGATGTCCAAGTTGAACTTTCAACAGTGCAAAGAAAGAGAATTAACGACATCATAAGTTGCACAATCCCATTTATGGAGATCAGGGACAGACTCAAAGGAGATGATCAAAGTGGCGGCCACGGGTGCCGTTGCACAATTCACACCGGCGAATGAAAGACTGGCGCACCCTCTCGAAGACTCCTGGTGTCGTGTTTATCCTGTCCGCTTCAACAACGATTCTCGCGACGAGATCTTCCACGGAGTCCACAGGCGTCTCGTGCACCAATGATTTCATGTGCCCTCAGAAGAAGAAGTCCAGTGGGTTTAAGTCCGGTGAGCGCGGAGGCCATGCCACAGGTCCTCCACGTCCAATCCATTGTGCGGGATAGGTGGCATTCAGGAAGTGTCTACTGCACCTTGATAAGCCAATCAGCTGCAACTGTCGATGCTGCGTCTTTTCTCTGGCAATTTGCATACCGTAAATGCTTGACGGTGATGTTCTGGCGATGTGCTACTGTAACGTACCAGGAGAGGAGATGTGACGTACCTGCTAGCAGGACGCACACGACATAAAGGCAGAGAGGAATCAGAGTAAAATGTCCGCGTAGCTTAATTGGTAGAGCAACTTATTCCGGAATGAGGGGACCCGGGTTCGAACCCCGGCGCGGATAAAAATGACGGAGAAATTTACTTCGTTATAATGGCGCCCGAACTATCCGGATGACCCGACCGTTCAAAATCTCGCATTGGTGTGATGTTATTTCCACACCGCGAGATAGGAAAAATCAGAGAATCCCTTCTCCAGTGCTTCGAAAAATAAATGTGTGTGACGTTGCATTCCACACACCAGATTGACTGGGAGTTCTCAAGTGCATGTTCTACAGTGGTTGTCTGCCTGCAACGATTCATGGTCCCGGCTGATCCGTGGGCCATGCCCCCGGCCCTCTTTCGCGGGGGGAGATGTGACGTACCTGCCAGCAGGACGCACATGACATAAAGGCAGATAGGAATCAGAATACATGTCCGCGTAGCTTAATTGGTAGAGCAACTTATTCCGGAATGAGTGGAAACGGGTTCGAACCCCGGCGCGGATAAAAATGACGGAGAAATTCACTTCGTTATACTACTTCTCCGGCACGAAAGAAATGACGTCTGAGGTGACGACTTGTGTTTGTTGGACGTATTTCGAAGCTACTCTTTTCTGACACTCAGAGTGGAATGCGACCCTAGATTCCATTGTAAATATTGTTCGTCTTGATGGGTACTATCATCCCTCTTCTTTTGTCAAAACATTTTACGAATACCCTGTATACATACTTTCAATAAAGGCATGCATCCTATACAACGAACGGCGAACCAATTTGGCCTGATAGGCGGAGTGCCTCAACCCAGCGCCCGCAGTATCACATAATCTTGCCAATCCCAACATTAGTACCAGTATCACAGCCTCAACCCAGCGCCCGCAGTATTACAGAATCTCATTACAAAAGCTTTTCCGCAAATTCCAGGAGTAAAGGGTCTGTTGATCCATCCCTAGTAGAATCCAGCCAGATTTTACTCCCACCTCTGGGTATCAAATTAGGCATGCTGCAAAAACTTACAGAGGGTTTCAGTAAGCCTAGTTTTAAATCTTTCAGCAAAATAAAGTGTCTGATTTAATTTACCTAAAGATTTCTTGAAAGATGAACTCCAAATGTAGTCTTATTTTGTAGTCTGCAAAAGTGATATGCTATGAATGGTGGATTACCACACTTTGAAAGCAATTGGTAAAGCAAACACGCATGAGAAACTATACACACGAAGAGCTATTTTTTAATGCCGAGGGAGTACAATGGTATATATTTTCGGGATTTCATTACCACTAGTGAGCTATTGTAAGGGCTGTAAGCAGTCACCTGTCCCTAATTTGAGACCACTGTAAGACAAAAATTCCCCATGCCTGAATTTGGACATAAACCAAGAAGCTAGCACGACTATCTAGTGACCTACGCCTCTGACCACTCAGCCACTGGGGCAGCACAAATGGGTTAACTCTAGTCTTGCACCTTGCGAAGTTACGAAGCCAAATGAACCATCTTATCTTCATGGTATGCTTAATCAAATCTTAATAACTAGAGGACCGAGAAACACTTACTGAATGCTACAAGGATAGTATCCTAAACATGATGAACGATACATCATTGCGCGGAACGAATAATAACATAAAACGGTCCTCCGATCGATCCAGTATAGGGGAAGCGCCATCGAATCCCGGTAAGAATCCTGTATAGGGGAAGCGCCATCGATCCAGTATAAGGGAAGCGCCCTCGAGTCCCGGTAAGAATCCTGTATAGGGAAGCGCCATCGAATCTCGGTAAGAATCCTGTATAGGGGAAGCGCCATCGATCCAGTATAGGGGAAGCGCCATCGAATCCCGGTAAGAATCCTGTATAGGGGAAGCGCCATCGATCCAGTATAGGGGAAGCGCCATCGAATCCCGGTAAGAATCCTGTATAGGGGAAGCGCCATCGATCCAGTATAGGGGAAGCGCCATCGAATCCCGGTAAGAATCCTGTATAGGGGAAGCGCCATCGAATCCCTGTAAGAATCCTGTATAGGGGAAGCGCCATCGAATCCCTGTAAGAATCCTGTATAGGGGAAGCGCCATCGATCCAGTGTAGGGGAAGCGCCATCGATCCAGCGTAGGGGAAGCGCCATCAAATCCCGGTACGAATCCTGTATAGGGGAAGCGCCATCGATCCAGTATAGGGGAAGCGCCATCGAATCCCGGTAAGAATCCTGTATAGGGGAAGCGCCATCGAATCCCTGTAAGAATCCTGTATAGGGGAAGCGCCATCGATCCAGTGTAGGGGAAGCGCCATCGATCCAGCGTAGGGGAAGCGCCATCAAATCCCGGTACGAATCCTGTATAGGGGAAGCGCCATCGATCCAGTATAGGGGAGGCGCCATCGAATCCCGGTAAGAATGCTCTCGCAATGCCTCCATTTGGCGTTGCAGGCTAAGTCATCAGGATATTATAGTTGGGCTTGTGACATGATGCCTGGTAGGACCTAATTCGCTATCAATATAGAGGTGTCCAGATATTAGTTGTGATGCAGTGTTGGTTTTGCACATTTATTAATGGAAGCGCTGGTTCTTTTCAGCGTAACAATGACGTCATTCTCAAACATCTTGGCAATGGGTATGATGCCTTTAAATTTGTGGATGTACGGAAGAAGTTTCGAAACGTATGGTTTGGTTATTCCTTATGTCAAACTTGCCATATCAGTGGTGTCCATTACTTCTCCTGTCGTCCTCGGCATGATCCTCCGGTGGAAAATTTCCCGTATCACACATTTTATTATTAAGGTAAGTTTGTATTTGTTTTCCTTTGTTTAGTAGTTTTGTGTCAGATTTAGATCTTTAATTAATTATAGCAAAATTAAATGATGTATGGTAAAACTAATTAAAAGTGAGAAGACTACGCAACCCATCAGAACCTATGAGTTTCTGTGAAATCATCCTCAGGCAGTTATGACTGTCAAAGCTGAATTAATTCGCCTTCTGATTTCATCACTCATCTGTTTTCTCTGTCAAACCTGTTTCCTAAATATACACATTCATTCACCCGTTCCATAATTTCACTAACAGTCCCTGTCTTAGAATCTTAAATTTAAGCATTCCCTTATTCATACTGAGTTTGAATTTCGTACAAATCTCGTACATGTGGGAAGCGTACTCTGCAATTCACTTTTTCTCTCGGACAATAGGACTTTGTCATCAGTATACAGCAACCTGCATACACGGGAATTTCCAAGACACAAACTAATACCGTCTACTTTTGCATTACGCATGCAGGCTACAAGCATTCATAATTAAGTTGAACAGTCATTGTGATATTACATAAACTTGCCTGTCAGAAAACCATTTGCACCGACAGAAAACAATTTCTGTAAAACACCATTCACACGTACTGGCAGATCTCCAATTATACAATACTTATTCAAGACTTTCCATAGAAGCACCCTGTTCATTCTGTCATAAGCTTTCTCCAAATTTACAAAGGCAACAAAAACTTTCATACCAACAATAGGATGCTTTTCAACTATCAACCGTAACGCAAAAAATTTGGTTAGCGCAGCCCTTACCAGGCATAAAACAACTCTGCATATCCTACAGTTCCTCCGATGTAAATATTCGTTCCTTATCGATACTGGTGACAAAAGTAAACCGGCCATCATTATCATCGGTAATTATGTCCTTTTACTTTTCACTTATGTGACTTTTGGCTGCTTCTCGTTACGCTTTCCATACTGAACGTTAGTCTGAACTCTCATGTGTTTTCTCCTTTTAGGTTATGACTGTAGGAGTCAGTCAAGTAACGCGTACTGATTTAAATGCGAAGATAATGCAACTAAAGGATCTTACTGAATAGACTCCTGTTAATGTTTAATACGTCTAAGAATGTGTGAGATTTTTATGTGTTACATATTCGATAGCGGATTCATTTTTACGAGTATATGCTGTTAAATCCGAGAGTATACGATTAGTTGCGGTCATTTTAAACGTTTTACTTAGACGAGGAGTAAACCTGTCACTCTGAGGATTTGGTTATTAGTGAAATCATTATGCGTGGGTTCTGTTAGTATGCTATTGAACCTTAAAATATCATAAAAAAATATTTGAGATATCGTAATGTCATTTCCAGACATTTTTGATGAAACACTTGATACTGCAATAGTCCTTACATTCATTATGCTCACCTTTTCCTTATACAAAGGGACAACGATAGAATCCCTTCAATCCCGAATGACAACTCCTTGCCTAACACATGAGAAATTTCAGTTAAATAGTCAAAGACAGGATCGTTATACAATATTTTAACATCTCAGCTTTTATGCCGCCTACTTCCAGGGCCCTATTCTTTTAAGGAGATTTTACAGTTTGAAAAGCTCTTTTCTTGAGATTCCTGAAGTGCTTGCTTCTCCTTCTGCGGCATCTCCTTGTACCCCCGATATCACATTTTTTAAGTTCTAATGCACTGCTCGACATAAAAAATGCCGCACCATGCACGAAATGAGCCGAAACTTACCACACATGTAGACGAGCAGGTGGGAAAGAAGTGATTTAATTTCTGAGGAATTGCATGAATGCGATAAGCGCGCGAGGAAACAGTAAAATGGGGCCTGAATCAATAAGGTGTATGACTGACATGTTAGTCTATACATTCGGCAACACGGCGTTGCATCGAGTGGAAAAGTCCTTGATGGTGTCTTCTAGATGTATCACGGACCTGTATATACAATTCTTCAACGTTGCGAGGAGGTCTTGCAGAGGCATCAAGTCATCTGCTAATGACATTCCGCACACTCTCTAGTGGGAAGGAATTTGGGGATCACTTTGACCAAGGAAGCACCTAGCCATCTTGTAGGTACTGTCTGCTGATGTTGGCAGTGGGTGGACGTGCGTTATCTTGTTGAAACTGAGCATCAGGGATGCCACGGAGGTAGTGTAACAAAAGTAGCTGCAGCACCTAATTGACGTATCGTTCTGCCGTCATTGTAACCACTAGGCTTACGAGCGGTAAACGGCTGTTGAAACTGATAGCTCCCCAAACGATGACACCAGCCTAAGGATCCGTACGACGCTCACGAGTGGCAGCATGATCAGCTTGGTGACCACGCTGTCTCCAGACTTTCAATCGGCGATGTCGATGCTGAGACAGAAGCGAGACACGTCGCTGGAGCCACTGCAACTATGCGCGCCGATGTGTTTCGGAGAGTGGTAGTCATTGCAATCGCTGGCAAGAGTGCAAACCTGCCAGAGCCAATCTACAATTCATAGTCCCTGTCGATACAGGGATGTCCATTGCTGGCTGTAAACCTCGTCTAATGTCATCTACTGTGGATTTGTGGGGGTGTCACGGCTGGTCCTAAAAATCGGCGATCGAGGCGTTCGGACAGCCGCCTTAGTGACGTGAGTCTCAATACGACGACTCACGTTACCTCTCTTCAGCCACTGTCACCCCATTCGGATGACAGTTGTTACATCTTGACGTGTTTCGGCAGCTATGCACGGCAGCGACCAAACCAGCGGTACCTATCCCTCTGTTGAAGCCTCTGGTAAAGGTAGGATTCCAGATGACGTCTCCTAGGCACTCTCTTTCCTTTCACGCTTTTTCACCACCGAGATCATTCCGATAAAGTGGCTCTTACGCCCAGGTGCGGATGACCATACTTAACTGCACCGAGTAGTTTTGCCCTCTTTCACCTTTCCAATCAGGTGACTGGCTCGCAACTGTAATCATTTGCATAATTAAACCATCGATGCATTCACAGTAACTTGCATGGAGCTCAGACAAATCTGTAATAGTAATAATAATAAAAATTTTGTTTTCGAAAAACTAAGCAATCGAAATTCTTACTATTGCCACTGTCGCAGTTTTGTAAATACTTACTTTTGTGACTCACATATCTTCTTTCATTAGTTCTACGACAATAACATTGATTAATCCACCTATTTATGTAATTCTCAATGTCAGGAAATAATAAACCTTATTGTTTGTTATAATTTAATTACTGTTAGTATGTACCGGACTATGGCTCAGTGTGGTCGTGAGTGACGCAAATAAATGCTCTTCAATAACTCGTTTGGTTGCACACCCACAAAGATCTTACTTAGATGCATGTTATAATCTTAGACTCTGCCAAAACATATAAAGTATACCAGGTTACACTCTGGATTTTTTTAGTGTCGCTTACAGACAACACATACAATCCATACTTATTCATTTCTTCAATTGACTCATTCATCTCTCCATTTATTACTCTGGTATTGCAAACATCAATCTTACACTCACTCTGCCAAATTCTCTTTCTCACGCGCCGTTATTAGCTTCAGGTCACTTCAATGATGGACCACCCTTTTCAACTGTGGTAGGCCCACGGTATCTAACACATGAGTCCTTCAGTATCTTACCTTGAGTCTTGAAAATCATAAACGTACATTAATGTGAAAAATTAGTCCACATCCGGCGGTTCCAGTTGGTAAATCCACCTGAGGGTTCTGGAACAAAACCCAATGAATGGGAAGTCTTAGGTATTGTTACACAAAACCAGCTGATAACTCGACAATATTTTTACACTGAAGAGCAATTGAATTAGAGGCAGCTGGCGTTATGCAAATGTGACGCTGTGGGCGGCAATGTAAACGGAAATGACATGACGTATGCAGCGATCCGACAATATAAGGAGTGATGCGACGGGAATCAGTAAGAGTCGGACGCAGTATGGGTAAGACGAAGGATCTAAGTGCATTTGATCGTGGGCAAATTGTCGGGGCCCTACGAATGGGTCACTAGTCCATCTCGGAAGTCGTGTTGCAGGCACTGGGAGTTTCACGAGCCACTGTATCACGGGTGCACCGTGAGTACATCGAATCCTGTAAAACCATCCCTGCAAGTGCCAACTGCAGTGGACAACAGCGTGTGGATGAGCGGGGTCATTGTCGGCTAGCTCGCATTTTAACAGCGGATAGACGGGCCGCAGTGCAAGTAATCACTCGGCAATTTAACGCTGGCGCACAAAAACGTGTAAGCAGCCACACCATCCAAAACCATCTCCTCGCTATGGGGTACAGAAGCCATCGTCCCACGAGGGTACTGCTGCTGACCGCACATCACAGGATGCAAGGATTAGCATGGGAGCGAGAACATCGCCACTGGATCTTAGACATGTGGGAAAATGTTTCCTGCACTGATGAGTCGAGATTCACGTTGGTACATGCGGATGGCAGGATACGAGTACGGCGCAAACCACATTACGCGATGGATCCTTCTTGCCAGCAGTGTACTCTTTAAGCTGGTGGGGGTGGCATTCTCGTCTGGGGACTGTTTACGTTAACTGAAATGGGACCCCTGGTACGTGTGACATCGTCCCTCACAGGTCAACGTTACCGGGATATCCTGGACGACCATTTGCTCCCCTTTGTTCGTCTTCAACATCCCACTGGGGACCTCATCCTGCAACAAGACAATGCACCGTGCCATCGCTCCCGAATTGTTTCCGAATGGTTGGATGAACATTCCACAGACGTGACCTCCCTGCCTTGGCCAGCTAGGTCACCTGACCTCAATCCCATCGAGTACATCTGGGATGCCATCGAGAGAGATGTTCGAGGCTCTGACCCCTCCCTCCTCCCTCCATCAAATCTACGTGAACTGTGGGAGCTTGTTCAGGGGTCGTGTATCCGTATGGTTTCCCAACGCTTTTGGTGTCTTGTCGAGTCCATGCCGAGACGAATCGCCGCCGTCATCAGGAAGAAAGGTGGTGCTACACGTTACTAGACAGGTCTCTCTAATTAAATTGCTCTTGAGTGTGCTTACGCTTAGTTTTGTGTCAGCTTCTCAGATTTATAGTTTACTAGCAACGGACCAGACGTTACCGGATCTAACGAAAAACTCATCATCAACTTCTAGGTCAACGTTTTCTGAGTTTTCTTGAAATATTGATTATGATATTTTGCAGGTTAACATTTAATTGGAATACGATCCAGTAATAAAAAGGAAGGAATAAAAAAAAAGTATATTCTTGGGCCGGCACAAATGGGTCAAAGTAGTAGTCTTTGACTGTGAATATAGGAAATTTGAAATATTTCAAACATCTATATTTTTCAGACCCAGTCTTAAAAATTCTTTGACGCACTGTGTATATCAAAGATAACCTTACTTGTGCTTCGGAAGAATTGTATGTTTCACAGATCACAACAATATATCAAAGATTGTTGTGATCTGTGTAATATACAATTCTTCCGAAGCACAAGTAAGGTTATCTTTGATATACACAGTGCGTCAAAGAATTTTTAAGACTGGGTCTGTAAAATGAAATAGAAACAAGAAATTATAATTTGTTTTGGTTTGTTGTTCGAAATAAGTCCCTCCGGCTTCAATACAGCGATTTAATAATGATTCGAATGCCTGTTCCAGTTCACTTTGCGGAATCGCATCTAAAGCACGCGTCGAAGTTGTTTATATGGTTAAAATATCCTTAAAAAAACCACCCTTTTAGCGTCATTTTAAGTTTTGGGAATAAAGAAAAGTCGCAGGGTGCTAAATCAAGCGAATAAGGTGGACGATTCAACCCACAGACGTTATTTTTTGCCAAAAATCTACGAACAAGAATTGACGGGTGACTGGGTGCATTATCGTGTAACAAACACCAACTGTTTTCATCTCGATATTCTGGACGAATGTGACGAATTCTGCCCATCAAACGCCTCAAAACATTTAAATGAAACTCACCAGTAATTGTTTGTCCACTTGGAACAAATTCTTTGTATATAATACCCTTACTATCGAAGAATGTAATGTGCATTGTTTTGATTTTCGATGGAACTTTTCTTGTTTCTTTGGCTTGTGGCGAGTTTTTTGACTTCCATTCCGCACTTTGTCGCTTTGTATTAGGATCATATTGAAAACACCATGTTTCATCACCAGTAACAATCGATTTTAAGAAGTTTGGATCATTTTCAGCGGCTGAAATGATGTCTCTGCAATGTGCACTTCTCCTTGATTTTTGTTCATTGGTTAACGTGTGTGGAACAAATTTAGCACAGACTTTTGTTTTGCCCAAATCTTCATGCAGGATGGTTCGAATCGTTTCTTTGTTGATGTTTAAAGACTCTTTCATCATTCTTAGTGACGCACATCGATTGTTTGTCACGAGATCACGCACTTTTTCAATAATCACAGGTGTCCTAGATGAACTTGGTCTTCCGGTATGCTTATCATCTTCTAGCATCTCTCTTCCGTCAAAAAAAAAAAAAAAAAAAAAGTTTGTGCCACAGGAAAACATTTGATCTGCTTAAACAAAACTCACCGTAAACTTGTTTCATCATTTGGTACGTTTCCGAGGCACTTTTACCAAGTTTTGCGTTAAATTTAATAACAGCCCTTTGTTCCATCTTAATAATTCAACATGAAAAAAATTTGACTTCTCTAATGAACGGCCGTTTCGTTTGAGTTACTTTAACAACTGCGCAGTACTTTTGGCAGAAAGCAAGCAGATGGTCACGGTTTATAACGCATTCGCGATTACACTGGTGGCGCCACCGTAGGCTGAAATCTAGCGCCAGTCTTAAAAATTCTTTGACGCACTGTGTATTGCACGGTAACATTGATCAACTAAGCTGATCGACGTATCAACGAAGTTGAGTATTCTATTTGGAGCTAAGATGAGGCGGATTTAATTTGTACTAATTCTGGAGTAATCAACAATATAGCATGGTTTTTGCAGGTTGAGTCTAACAACTATAATGAATATATCGCTTCTACTACCAATTATAATGAATTCAGCTTCTTCTAAGCTAATGCTTCTTCTAATGCTTGTTGTTTGTTAATTATATCATGAATAAACTTTCCTGCTAGTAGTGTAGTAATAATAATGAACAAGCTTTTAACTGCTAGTAATGTTGTAGTAGTAATTAAGATGAATAAAGTCTTATGCTGGTTGTTAATAATAATCAACTAATGAAATAAACCTAACAGCCAGACAGAGATCTGACAAAACTATGAACTGAGAAAGACGTACTTACGATGACAATCTTTTATTTGGTAAACTTCTGGCTCTCACATAAACGAAGATCTCTTTATACAACAACAGCTTTCTGACACATAAACCACAGCTCACTTCGTACAACAACAGCTCACTTCGTACAACAACAGCTCTCCCTACGCACATCAACAAAAAGCTCTCTCTACGTATCGTTGAACGCGCCTATTTATACTGGCTACCACCACGTCATGATTTACACTCATTGCCAGATCTCATTCAGCTGGTGAAATAACATCTCGTTCAGTAAGAAGATAATTTACATAGTAAAATAAAATAACCAGAGATAGTAAAAATCAAAAGGAAAGTGAATCTAGAGTATACGTTACACAACATTTAACGATTTACCCTGTGATGTTTTGATACTCATGGGGAAACTGAGACGAACAGGAAACTAAGCGTTTGAACTGAAATGGAAGATCACATGTCATGATTGGAATGCATGGAATGAAAAACATGGTCTTCTGCAGCTTGCCAGTCATGATGGTAGCTTCTATGACATTTAACTTGAGTTTTTTGACAGTCAGTCGTATTCCACTGCAGAGTGTTGATGGATCGATTACGTCAAAATAAACTAAATAAATAGTCAAGATGAGGTGGGAAAATGCGGAAATGGAGATTAAACTTTGAAGAAATGAAATACAAAACGAACTTTGAAGAAATGAAATACAAAACGAACTTTGAAGAAATAAAATGAAATGAATGCTAAACTTTGAAGAAATGAAATACAAGAAAATTCACATTTTTCTTACATCTCATTTCTTATATTCTATTAGCATTTCATTGAAATTTATTTCCTCTCTAAAAGAATCGCGGAACTGGTTTTGTTTAAACAGTGGGACTGTTTAACAAAAATAGTTCCTGTGCACTTTAGCAAAAATCTAACTAAGTAAACAGCAAATTTTAATTCCAAATTGCAAATCGATATGGCAAAACGCATTGACTTAAGAAACCTGGTCAAAATCTTCCCGTCGAAATGACTTGGAACTACTTATGGGGAATAGTAACTCACGGAGAGCCAGTCTGAAACGTAAACAAACCTACAGGCAAACTGGTGTGGAAAGATACACTTAATATTTTGGTAGTCTTGCGCAGTAAACATAAAAGTGCAAATTTCTAATTGTAAATAACGCGCGTTTATGTCAAATTCGTAAGAATGGTTGAAGATATCTAATCAAAATTCCCGTAGAAATAGGTTCGAACTATTTATAGTACGTGGTGACATACTGGGAGAAAATCTCTAAAACGTAAGCATACCCGCCGGTAACTGCGGCGATATGATACACGGAAGTGCATTCCCAATATTTTGACACAATCTACTAATAGTGTCCCTTCCATTCTCCCATAGGGGTTCTACTGCGTAGGTTCGTAGTATTAGTCTAACTCGATAAAGACACTCGAAGGTTGTGAAAGATTGGCACATATAAGTTGCTACTTCCACATGAAACGATTGTTTAACAGCTGTGACGTGCCTTCCACGCAGGACGCACACGACATAAAGGCAGATAGCAGCGAAAACGAACATCAGTTGGTAGAGCGACTTGTTCCGGAATAAGAGGACTCGGGTTCGATCCCCGGCATGGACCAAAAACTGACGGAGAAATTTACTTCGTTATGATAGCGCCCGAACTTCCCGGATGACCCGGCCGTTAAAGATCTCGCAATGGTGTGATGTTCTTTCCACACCGAGAGACAGGAAAAATAAAAGAATCCCTTCTTCAGCGCTTCGAAAAATAAAATGTGTGTGATGTTGCATTCCACACACCAGATTGACTGAGAGTTCTCAAGTGCACGTTCTTCAGCGGATGGCTGCCTAGAACGAATCGTGGTCCCGGCTAACCCGTGGGACATGCCCCCGGCCCTCTTTCAGAGGTGGGGAGATCTGACGTGCTTGCCCCCAATGACGCACACGACATAAAGGCAGATAGCAGCGAGAACGAACGTCTCCGTTGCTCAGCTGGGAGAGTGGCTTATTCCGGAATAATGAACAAGTTTTTGTGTGAGCTGATGGCACAGCATACGACAAGATCAAATTTTTACAGCGGTTTCTTTCGCAATGATTAAAAGCTTTATATACCCAATAAATTAATTAAAAATTTGCATATTTGAATTTCAAAAAAGGCGTTCCGTGGTGTACCCTCTCATGCTCCTCTGATAGTTTCTGCGAAATTTCAAGTCAGTACGTTTAGTACTTTGTTGACTGACAGACAGGCAGACACAGTAATTTTATTATTATGGATGGAGGTCTTTGTTGTCAAGGGTGCCACTGTTGCCCATCGGAGAAAGCTAACCCACCACCAGCTAAGGTGACGCTTATATATGGTGTAGGTATCATTCGATCTGTAAGGTGAACCATTTCCTGCAAATGCCAATTTCACCCACACACCAACCCCAAATTCCCCTAGCAGAAGAAGCCAAGTTGTTCTGTCCTCTGTCGTGCACTAGTCATTTGTGGCTACTATTTGGAGTAGTTAGAGATGAGTAGCTATGTCGTCTCTTAGATTATTGGGCTAAATGTCTTCGCCTATAACGAAGTAAATTTCTCCGTCATTTTTGGTCTACGCCGGGATTCGAACCCGAGTCCGCTTATTCCGGAATAAGTTGCTCTACCATTTGAATTACGCGGACATTTGTTCTGATTGCTATGTGCCTTTATGTCGTGTGCGTCCTGCTGGCAGGTACGTCACATCTCCCCCCCGAGAGAGGGCCGGGGGCATGGCCCACGGGTCCGCCGTGACCATGAATCGTTGCAAGCAGCCATCCACTGTAGAACGTGCACTTGAGAACTCCCAGTCAATCTGCTGTGTGGAATGCAACATCACACATTTTTATTTTTCGAAGCGCTGGAAAAGGAATTCTCTGATTTTTTCTGTCTCGCGGTGTGGAAATAACATCACACCAAAGCGAGATTTTGAACGGCCGGGTCATCCGGATAGTTCGGGCGCCATTATAACGAAGTAAATTTCTCCGTCATTTTTGGTCTACGCCGGGATTCGAACCCGAGTCCGCTTATTCCGGAATAAGTTGCTCTACCATTTGAGCTACGCGGACATTTGTTCTGATTGCTATGTGCCTTTATGTCGTGTGCGTCCTGCTGGCAGGTACGTCACACGCCTTCTGGAACAGAAAATGTGATCAGACACGTAGTTCTTTTTTTATTTTAAAATGCATAACATTCACTTTAACGTGTATTCCGTCTACGTTGATTTGTGAACCTAACTGTGAAACAAACATATTCCATTAATCCGTTTTTGTTGGTTTTTCATCCTCAGGTTGCAGGCGTCATTGCTATACTTCTTACGACCGTTTATATAGTCTTTGAAATTGTGTTATTCAAAGACATGTTCATCAGAGTTCCGGGAAAGCTGTGTGGCATAATGTTAAGCTTACCACTCATTGGGTTTTCTTCAGGATACACTCTGGCGCTGGCGTTTCGCCAGAAGGTAGCAGTACGCAAAACTATTGCTTTAGAATGCGGAGTGCAAAATATCCCGACAGCTCTTGCAATAATTTTCTTATCATTTCCTTTAGAGGTAAGTAAACAAACATTACTTTTTAACAGCTATAAGGTATTTCCTGTTTAACATAATTAATGCGCTCCAGAAATTATTAGTTTGATTTGAAAGAACGTAAAGATGCGAATATTTCCCCATGCAACGTCAACAGGAATAGATGTACACCGTTGTGAAGTGGTTTGGTGTTCCACATTCCACGTTAATGGCTCTCGATACAGCCTTCTATTCCACCTATGTTCTTGCTGGGTTGTCAAATTTATCATTGGTAGGAAATCATTCTGCACATCTGTAACACCTGCCTAGAGATACAGATAAGGAGTGCACGAAGACCAGTGGAAGGAAGAAAAAATAATCTACTGTTTGTGAAAATTGCAACATCATGAAGGAGTACTAATGTTAGCTTGAAACTTACAGGGTAGGTACAACAGGTTGGTACATGCAAATGATTAGAGCATCAAGGAAAATGTGCATGCAGTTTCTGAACAGCGCCCTGTGAACTATTCGGTCTTGGGTATATAGAGTTCGCTCAAACGAAAGGTTGCAATCAGTGAAGAGCCGACATTGAGTCGAAAGGGTGTTTCTTGTGTCTCAGTACGGCCCGTTGCCGAAGAAGGTCGCATTATGAATATCTGATGGACTTTGATCAAGGAAGGATTGTAGGGATGAGAGAAGCAGGATTTTCCTACCTCAAAATTGCCACCCGTACGGGACGAAACGCCAACACGGTGACGCGAATGTGGCGCCCGTAGACAGATGTGGCTCGGACCCACTAAAATCCGGGAAATGGACCGCAAAATCGTACGACTGCACGGGATGACAGACACCTCAACCGCATGGCAGTGACCGATCTCACAGTGATATCCACGGTGTTAAGGCAGCAGTGGTGCAGTGTCACGTGTCAGCCTTTGTCCTCCAGCACAGTTCGACGTCGTCTGCTTAATAGAAGACTGATCACTAGCTGCCCAGCACTGCGCAATCCGTTGACCCTTAATCACAGACGCCTCAGGTTGCAATGGGGTCTGGAACACAGATATTGTCGCGCTGATTGGCAACAAATCGTGTTTTCTGATGAGTCACGATTCAAATTGATTCACCATGGTAGTCGCATACGTGTTCGAAGACAGCGTTGTGAATGGCATCCTGCAGCGTGCGTTTGGCAGCATCATACATGCCCGATTTATTGAGGGAATCCTCCATAGCCAGCGGTACATCAGGGATGTTTTAGATGCAGAGGCATGCCCTTCCTTCATAGTTGTTTTGGCGCTATGCTGGGCAACATGTGGCCAGATGCAGATGCATGCCCTTCCTTCATAGTTGTCCGGACAATGCTCGGCGACATGTGGCCAGGAATGTTTAAGACCTCTTCCATGTAAGGCAGTTATGGCTTTTCCCCTAGCCTGAAAAATCCGCTGTGGTCATATTCATAAGACGTACGTAACAAGTGAAGCTAGCAATGTTCCACTTTTATTCCACCACAAAACATTAACTTTTATACCCGCGACCTAGATATTTATCTTTCTAGGTGATTTTTTTTTGATTGGAATTTTAACGACCACCGTGGGCAACTCAATGGCCTATAAGCAGTCGCCCATCCATAAATTGGGGCCACTGGTTCCAGGGAAGGGAGAGAGCCAGGGCCGTAAGACAAACACAATCCTGCCTCACCGGGATTCGAACCCGGACCCCTTTCGGACGAATGATCAGGAGCCATTGCTTAGACCACTGCGCCACCGGGACGGCCAAGTAGATTTGAACGCTCGATGCTCATCCGTAACAAGTCAAATTAATGATTGTTTTTTTCCCTTGCATTTATCTTACTGCGTTTACAATTAAGTCATTCATCATATCACTTCCAATTAGCGCTAAACCAGAATATTTATGCTGTGAAAGAATACAGTATAACACGGTGATAAGATACCGCCCAGGACAACCCACAAAAAAGAAGAAAAAAAAAGAAGAAACTTCATGGAAGAACTGAAGATCAGATCAGATCATATGTAGTAGATTTTAGGAAGGCAGTGCCTGACCCCAGAAATAGGAAGCTAGGAGATTTGGGCTGGAATTCCTGACAGGAAAGTGACACGGAAGCGAGGTAGAAATTGGGAGGAAGACGTCCTTATTTATTACTGGGGGCCAGTACCCACTATCCGACGGCTTACAGTGCTCATCAGACGCACGGTGGATATTCAGTGGTTCGAGTGTTCGTACCTGGCTGGGATCGAACCTTAGGTTACCTCCATCGCAGACTCGATAGTTGACCACTAGGCCACCCGCGGCCTTACTGAAGATCAGAATGCGTTGTTAACATGTCTCACATTGTAGGCAAAGACAGATGGGAATGCGCACTCCATTCCCATAGCGCGTGCCTCCGTAGCAGAATCGCGGCGACGCATATTTTAGTTTGATCCTGTAAACAAAAACGATATCCCCAAAATGTTTATTCTGGTCCTGCAGAAAAAAAACAACAAAAAAAACCAGAAACACCCCCGGAACCCGTTTTGATCCTCTATTGCAGACTTGCGATCATGAGCGCAAGTTTTCCATCTGAGAACGGAATTCCGTCTTTCAAAGATTTCCAAAAACGGAAATTAGACTACATAAAAATTTCTTCTGTAATCGTAGTTTTTTTTTCCTCTCGCGAAGTTCGTTCTGTCCGTGTTATTGTTAAGCATCCTTTTATTACACAGATGTTTGTGCGTCAGCTTGCTAACGGAGGCAACAAATTTCGAAAATGGAAGTTAGACGGAGCGTTGTAATCTTAATTTTTTTTTCACGATGCCTTTATTGCTCTATATTGTTGTTAAAAGTTTTATTCTCTAAATATTTGTATTTAAGCTTGAAAATGGAAGAATTTTTTTTTTACTGAAGGTGGCAATGGTCTAAGCGATGGCCTCTGATCATTCGTCCGAAAGGGATCCGAGTTCGGATCCCGGTGAGGCATGTATGTTGTGTTTGTCTTACGGCACTGGCTCTCTCCCTTCCCTGAAACCAGTGATCCTAAATTAGGGACGGGCGACTGCGCAATAGCTCATTGAGTTGCTCAAGGTGGTCGTTAAACCTCCAATCAAAAAAAAAAAAAAAAAAGGTTTTCTGAAAACGGGAGCTGAATGGAACAAAGATTAATAATGTAATCGTAATCTGTTTTTCCGCGATGTTCCCTGTGTCCAAACATTGCTGCTAAATATCATTTTGCTGCAGAAATGTTTGTCGTTCAGTTTAAAAACAAGTTAGTAAAATCATGCAACGCACTGATTATAATACGCTTTCGAACATACCAGAAATCATTACTCAAGTTATGCTCAAGTTATGAGAATAATGGCTGTGGAATAAATCTCGATCCTGTGCCCTGACCTTTGATCCCATTTCGATGATATTCAACAGAACCGGTTTGGTATACCTCCGAAATAACATGATAAAATTTTGTCGCACTCAAAGCATTTGTACGTAAGTTATGATGCATAAGGGCTATGGAATAGATCCCGCTCCTGTGTCCTAACCTTTGACCCCATTTCGCCCATTTTTAATAAAATTCGTCCCCAGGCAAGACCCTACATTATACTAGCATTTCATCCAAATCGAAGCGTTTTTACGTAAGTTATGACGCATAATGGCGATGGAAGTGATTCTGCTTCTATGTCCTGACCTTTGACCCCATTTCTCCCATTTTCAATAAGGTTTGTCGCCAGGTGGTCCCCTAATACATACTAAAAGTTAATCGAAATCGAACCTTTTTTACGTTAGTTATGACGCATAAAAGCAGTGGAATGAATCCCGCTCCTATGTACTGACCTTTGACCCCATTTCGTTCACTTTAAATAGGGTTCCTTCCCAGGTGATCCCCTACCAGATACTAAAATTTCATCGAAATCGAACGATTGTTACGCGAGTTATCCTGCGGACGGACATACGCACACAACGCGTGACGTAATGAGGCAGATGGGAATCGCGACCATCTGCTTGCCGCAAAAGTGTGACGTCATCAAACTTTAACAGGATCCACACACAATGCGTGACGTAATGAAACAGATGGCGTGACCGCGCGCCAACGGCTCCACTATTCGTACTGGAGGTGCTCATAACTAGTAAGTCTTTATATTTTTGAGACAGCGTATTTCAGTTTTTTTCTTGTACTTGGCGTTGGAATTGTTATGTTTCCGTCAAGCTATTGTGCAGCTGCGTGTCCTATGCTATTTTTGCTATAAATATGAGGTGTACATTTCAGCTCGTTATTGTTTCTTTTTTATTCGAGAATTTGTTCTGTCTCAATATTTATGCGACGCACTATATCACTCTCTACGTATTCGAATTTCCGCCACTTGAGACTCTCTACGTATTCGAATTTCCGCCATTCATTTTTGAATTGGACAGACTCAAGTATGAAACATGGTTTTTCTTTTTTCACGAATGAGTTAGTTCATTGGCTGGCTGTAGGATGCTTCACCAAAGCCCAGATTGTCAGTTTTCTGAATTTGTCTTGCTCTTTGCTCGTGAGGGCCAGATCTCAACTTTATTACTCTAGGATATTCCTTATTTCACTTGAGATACCTATTCCGGATAAAAATATCTACTCAGCATCTACATTTCGAGAAAGCAAAAGTTCTGTTTGGAACCATATATGCACTATCTACCAACAAGTAATTGGACATCTGTGATAGCAAAGGAAAACGAAGTTTATTCACCTTCAATAGTTGGTGGAGCCTCCACGAGCAGCGATTACAGCTGCGACCCTCCGGGGCATACTCTCAACCAGGCGTTGTACGACGACTAGCGGTATTTTCTTCCACTCGGCTTGGAGAAGACAGGTCAGTTCCTTCACCGATTTCGGATGGTGGGGGCACTCCTTAAGTTGACGCTCCAACTCGTCCCAGAGGTGATCGATAGGGTTAAGGTCTGGGCTCTGCGCAGGCCAGTCCATTCGATTAACTCCATTTTCACCATGCCAAGCCGTGGTGGACCTCGCAACATGACAGGTGGCATTGTCATCCTGAAAGTAACAAGGGTCCACCCCGTAAAACTGCCACAACGTAGGAAGCGCATGGTCATCCAAAATGGTGCAGTAGGTCTCGGCGTTGAGTCTACCAGTAATTGCGACTAAGGGTCCCGTGCCATACCAGGAGAAACACCCCCATAGCATAATTCCACCGCCGCCGAACTTCACAGTTGCCACAATACATCCCAGCAGGAGGCGTTCTCCAGGCAGACGCCAAACCCAGACCCTGCCATCCAAACGGTAGAGGGTAAACCTTGATTCGTCGCTCCAGAGAACCTGTTTCCACTGTTCAACGGTCCACTGTCGACGTTCTTTGCACCACGTTAGCCGAGCAGAGCTATTGGACTTGGTGATCAAAGGCTTGTGGACGGCAGCACGTCCATGATAACCGAGCAGATGGGCTCCCTTACGGATCGTATTCATCGATAGAATGTGACGTGTATCAGGACCGCAGATATTGTCGATTGCAAGGGTGTCTAATTACTTGTTGGTAGATAGTGTAGGTAACTACGAGCAATTTTTTTTTCACGAGGAAAATTTTCTGCTCTTTGACAATTACGATTTCGTGAAGTAAACCTCTAATTTAACTTTCCTTTTGAGTTTCTTAGTTCTCATGTAAATCTGGTTTCACATTTTCTTACTTAACGACGCATTATTCCTCCCGAGGAGTTTTCAAGCTGGCAACCTTACAGTGAGTCAATGTTCAATCGAAGGTAAGTAAAACGGAGTGTAGGTGCGGTTTTAAGTGCGTTCGATTTTCTGTGAGTGAAATACGATTAACTATGTGTTAGATGAGGACAGATAAGACATTATAGAAGCGATAAAAACTGTACGGTTACATATATGTGGACAATGTTTGTTCACAGCGAGCTACAGTTATTAATTGCATCTGTTAAGAAATAGCAAACTAAAGTCTTGAATTTTATTTATGCCTTCTTCACTCTGTTTTTACCAAAACGAAGTACAGTAAAACCTCCTTAACGGGCACTCCCGAGTTTTGAACAGAGTTGCATTTAGCGTACAGTTTTGTGACCCCCAATCCCAAAGTATATACGGTCCTGTGTATTTACCTCCAAATAGCGGATCCCACCGAATAACGGATATCTTGATCTTAATCATAAGAGAGTTAAAAACCTGAACGTTCAAGGAAAAGAAAAAATCAACGAATTTTTCAGCAAAGATTTTATTTAGCTTCTGGTTTATATTATGTTTATTACTTTTTCGCCTCCAGATTCCCATTTGAAAAACTACTGGTGTGTGGTTTTAATATGGCCGATTTTTTCTTATAAGTGGGGAAAACGGCTTCTTTCAAACGAAAAGGGGGTATTCGCCGTCAAACCGGAAGAAGAGGATTTTCTGGCGCCATTTTCGAACTAATTGCGTGCCTAAGAATTTGAGGAAATGCAGAAGATTTCATTATACGGTCGATGAAGGTCTGTGTATCGAAAAGACAAAGAACAATGTGCAGGAGTTCGTAGCTTTGAAACCATCGGAAGAATATGATTTGATTGAGAAGCATTTGATGTAGTTTTTGAAGTGGTGTGCGATTCGTTTAATGACGGTATAAAATGTAGTGAAGGGTAACACAAGTTTTTCTTAAAACAAGGGATCAGCACTGTTGGAGAATTTAAAAATACCTTTACAAATACCACGAATTGCCAAAAACGTGCTTCTATCAGATTTTTTATTTGCAGCCAAAGATTGCTGACTGATTTAAAACAAATAATAAGCGGTAAATAAACGAGTGTTAAAATTTATGATGCAACATGTTTTCTTGTTACGTACGTATGTTTAAACATGAATGGAAATGCTTGAATTGCATGTGCTATATTTTAAAATTAAAATACTGTACATGTATTGTGTGTACCCACACTCATTGTGTTGTTTCTCACCGTGAAACAATAGCAAAAAGTAATAAAACATTTAATCAAAAAGCATCATTTTAAATATATATTACACCAATGAGCCACTACATTATGACCACTTACCTAATAAGCTGTAGGACCCCTTTCAGCCAGCAAAACATTGGCCACTCGGCGAGGTATCGATTCAATGAGGTGGCGATAGGTATCCTGGGGTATCTGGTATCATAACGTCAACAGCAGGTCCTCTATAGTTCCCGTGCATTTCGGGGTGGTGGGGATTTAGCGCGAACCCACTTTTTCAAGTCGAACCACAAATGTTCGATTGGGTTCATGTCAGGTGAATTTGGAGGCCAAAGTATTAACAGAAAGTCACCAGCATGTTCCTTGAACCACTCCTTGATGATTCTGGTAGTGTGGCATGACGCGTTGTCCTGTTGGTAATCACCAACACTATTGCCATGAGGGGATGAACTTGGTCTGTCACGATGTTCAGATACCTAACAGCTGTCAGGGATTGTGCTATTGAGATAATGGGACCTAAAGTGTCCCAAGAAAACATCACACGCAGCATAACACCGTCGCCACCGCCGGTGCTTGTTTCCGCCCAACAGTGCATCCAGGTGCCATAAGCTTCCGTTGGTAATCGGTGCATTCGCGCTCTGCCGTCTACGTGATGCACCAGGAATCTTGATTCGTCAGACCAGGCCACTTCCTTCCAATCATCCACGGTCTAATCTCGATTATCTTGCGTCCATTTCATGTGTTGTTGGCGATGACGTGCAATGAGCATGAGGGTATTAGTCTATTGCTGGGTCTTCGGCTGCGCAGGCCCTTGCGCAGAAGGCTGCGATAAACTGTGTGTTGTGACATATTGTCCTGACCACCACTGTTGTAGCTGCAATGATTTTTCGCACTGTGGACCTGCGGTCGCTGTGACCAATGCGCGGTAGTCTCCGATCCCCCTCTGACATCAATGAGCTGCGGACGGCGGTTCATCGTTTGGCCATCTGTGCACCATTTTTGATACGTGCTCACTACAACGGCACGTGAAACACCCACAAGTCCCGCCGTTTACGTGATTGTAGTTCCGAGGCTCCGTGCCCTCACAATTTGCCCTTTATCAAACGCCGATAAATCGGCAACTTTTCCCATTCTGACTCCGAACACTCTACTAACCGAAAGCCGATCCTCGGGTTGTATATATACTGACTGCTCTGTGGACTTCACGTCTACCACCGTTCGGTCTCCAGGAGAGCTCATTTCTCTAGGCTGGGGGATGGTGATAATGTAATGGCTTATCAGTGTATATGTATGTATTTAATATGATTTTTTTTGCATTGTGAGCTTAGTTGAGATCAGAAGCCAACTCCCGTACTGCGAACACCTCCAAGTTGTGACGTGTCTTTTTCTGCACTTGTCGACGTAGCTTATTTGAGAAAGCATTCGGCTCCGGAGCAGAAGGATGCAGGTTCGAGCTTTGCTACCGGCAAAAAAATTGTGCTTTTACATTGGCGCCCGAACGTAAAAATGGACCTACTGGCCGTTAGGTTCTTCGAAAAATGTGTGACGTTTCTTCCACACATCGTCTGGAATTAGTAAGAATTCTTCTTCAGCACTTCGAAAAATATGTTATGCTTATTCACACACATCATCTGAAATTAGTGAGAATTCCTTCTTCAACAGCAAGTTACTTCAATGAAGCATGGTTCTCGGCGGGCCTGAAACCTGCCCCGCCTTCTTTAAATTGATGATATATGTGACAACTACATATGTGATGCGCATGTCAAGACGGCAAGTAACAGAGGTGAGCACCTGTCGATGTAGCTTAATTGGAAAAGCAGTCGGCTCCGGAGCAGAAGGGGGCTTTTTCGAAACTCGCAAATTTGTGTTTTAACGTAATATGTCCGCTATTCAGAGGTTTTCTTATTATCAGCGTCCTGCATACTTGCTGTGCTTGGAAATTGAATAAACTGAAGCATTGAACTAGTACGGACAAAACTCTGTCTCTTATTCAAACCTGGACCGTGCTGACTTTAAAGTGTTTTTCGATGCTTAAATAAGTTTGCAACTTCAACTTCTAGTCCTACAGTAACGATGAGAATTAAAACATAACTGTTCAGCGAATTAGAACATAAAGGTTCTCCGAATAATTTAGAAAAAAAAATTGTTTTCAATAAAATTTCAGCGAATAGATTTAAGTTTAAGTTCAAGTAACCTTACACCTTGAAACCAATATTTCTACAGCCATGAAACCCATATTGTTTTACATGTCGTATGGTTAAAAAAAGATCATGTACTTAGTCTGTATCTGCTAGTGGACACTCTTACTTTCGTTTCCTTTAATTTTTCAGGAGTTCCGCATGGCTCTGAGCCATTGTGGAATCTTCTAACTTTGAGTTTCTGTTTTCTTTTTCGAAGTGCGTACTCATTGCAAGCTCCCATGCGTGTTTTGTTAATGAGCTGTATTACGCATGATGTCGTCGTCAGCTGCAAAAGTTAAAATTCAGTATACCTTTTGCAAATAACTTATTATAATTTTGAATGATCACGATGACATACAAGCTCTTCCCAATTATGGGACACGAACGTGCCCAGAATTGGGACGAGCTTCCAAAACATGACAGGCGCTTCTTTTATCTCGAATTGCAGCGTTGGGCTTCGAATACGAAATAAGTTGCAAATCAGAAATGATACTCTACCTAGAATTTTCCACGGTGAATTGAACGTTGCGGTGCCATCGATTCATTAAATTTGCAGTATGCATTAGTATTTTCCCTTTCAGAACAGAGTTTAGTATCGTCTGGAATCATTTTGTTAGAATATTTTCTACTTGAGCCAAAGGCATTTATTTGGTTACAGGAACACATTTTATTCGCATCTTCCTATATGAAATACTTTCTCCTTAAAATAATGTCTAGCTTTTCTGCCAGGGGGCGGAAAAACTAGATATTATTGTAAGGAGAAAGTATTTCTCCTAATGTCTGGTGTTTGTTGGAGAGCATTTCCGGTTGGAAATGCTTCTCATATAATTTCATATTTTTCTTAACGCAAAAGTCTGCCACTAGAGGACGTGAGCTCAAGTTTCCGTTTTCATCAATATCTGCAGGACTAAACACCCGATTAAAAACATTCTTTTCCGGTCAGATACTAGTAACTATGAAAAGTATCTGTGACGTACTACAGAGGTGAAAACATGTGTCAAGACGACAAATCTGCAGCGAGACATTCTGTCCGCGTAGCTCAGTTGGGAGAGCAACTTACTCCGGAATGAGGGGACACGGATAAACTTGTGCTCTCACATATGTTGTGTTTCTATCAAAAAGAATGTACAGTTTTGCCACTTTTTAACTTGTTTTTCTCAATATCTCTGCTTATAAAAGTGCGATTTCAAAATTATTTGAAGACCGGACGATATTTACCTTGTGGAACACTTTAGGTATGCATTTGAGGAGTTTTATAGTTCATGGTTCTGTCGCTGCGTAGTGTTTGTGTACTTCTTTTGCAGATGTTTATCCGATTCTAAAAATCCTATTGAATTTTTTTATTTTTACTGTATGCCATCCGTTACAATAGAGATGTGCAGCATTATCTTCTTAAAATAACGTGCAGAATTCCCGCTAGAGGGCGCAAATATCAAAACCTATCTCTGCTTCCGAGAGAAGCATTTGAAAAGTTCATTTTCTTAAGCATAGCTTTTCCCGTGAAGAATATTTTTCTTTCAACTTTTCCATTATTCTTCCGCTAGAAGACGTGGGGTTATATAATGTTTCCTTCTATATTTCTTGTTTTAACTCGACTTAAAAATCTCTTTGTCTCTGATACTTCCTTCTGCTATGAAAAACTTTTTGTGCGCCATTTGTTAATCTTCGTAACATACTTTTTAGCCGCTGGTGGAAGTAAGTAGCTGTTTCTATTTCTGCATGTTTTACCGATCTTAGAAATCTAGTTTTTTTCCTAACCGGTTCTATTGACTCTAAATAACTATGATAAATTTCATTCGGATCAGAACGGATTCTAAAGACGTGCTCATTACAACCGAAAATTCAGTGTCAAATTTCTTCTTATTTGATTTAACTAAAGGTAGCGCTTAGCGCAATAGGTCAGCCGAATTCCAATAGTACTCGCGCAACTACTGTCGAGAGAGAGCGATTTCCCGGTGTGAGCTACCAATTTCTTATTTCGCTTTTGCGTTTCTTCTTATGACTAGAAAATAACCTTCTTAAACTGTAAAAAAAAAAATAATAAAAAAAAATCTGAAATTCACAAGCGAATTTCCGTGATTCTTTTCTTAAACTAATTTTGATTTTTGCTTCTGATGTATTTGCCATAAAATCTGAGCTTCCAAAATCTCGATTGAAAAAATTCTTTCGTGGACTGATGCCACTCACATCGATAAACCTTTTCGAAATATTTTCTTAAAATATTCCACAGTTTCTCCGCCAGGGAGTGTAGATATATATCTTATTTTTGTCAATATCTCTACTTCTAGGAGTCCGATTTGAAAAATTCCTTCTTTGTTGGATAGTGTTTTCAGTGTGACACGTTTTTCATATAATTTCAAAATTTTCAAGTAATTCATAGAGTTTCCGCTAGGGGCGGAAAGGTAAATTGCTTTCTCCCCTATATCTCTGCTTCTAAATCTCCGATTTGAAAAATTCTTTCTGCACCGGATACAGCTTCTGGTGGGAAATCCTTTGCACATAATTTCTAATTTTTGTAAAAAATGGTTTGGCCACCAGGTGGCGTAAGCCTTAATTTCCGCTTTTGATGTAATTCCATCAAAATATGAGATTCTAAAATCTCGATTGAAAAAAACTCGTTTGTAGACCGATACTGCTCATGTCGATAAACCTTTTAGGAACATTTTCTTCTTAAAATAATGCATGGTTTCTACGCCAGGGGCACAGATGTATATCTTATTTTTGTCAATAGCTCCACTTCTAGGTGTCCGATTTGAAAAATTCCTTCTTTGTTGCATAGTGTTTCCGATGCGAAATGCTTTTCATATAACTTCAAAATTTTCAAGTAAATCACAGGCTTTCCGCTAGGGGGCGCAAAGGTAAATTGCGTTTTCTGCGTTATTTCTGCTTCTAAAACTCCGATTTGAAAAATTCTTCCTGTATCGCATACAAGACCTGATGGAAAACATTTTTCATATAATGTCTAATGTTTGGTAAAGAATGGTTTGGCCCCCAGGGGGCGTAAGTGTTAATTTCAGCTTCTGATGTAATTGTAGCAAAATCTGTGCTCCTGAAAACTCGACTAAAATTTTTTTTTCTTGGACCGATACCGCTCATATTGAAAAACCTTTTGAGAAGACTTTCTTCCTAAAATAATGCATGGTTTTCCCACCAGGGAGGTAAAGGCACATCTTATTTTTGTTGATATTTCTGTTTCTAAGAGTCCGATTTGAAAAATTACTTCTGTGTTGCAGAGCGTTTCCGGTGAGAAATGTTTCTCATATAAATTCATATTTTGTTTAACGCACAAGTCTTCAACCAGAGGGCGTAAGCTCACGATTCCGTTCACAGCAATATCTGAGGGATTAAAAACCCGATTACAAAACTTCTTTCTTCCGTCAGATACTATTCTTTTCCATACCGGTTCCATTGACTTTGAATAGCTTTGATAAATTTAATTTGCGTCAGAACAGATTCAAAAGACGTGCTTATTACACCCGAAAATTCGGTGTCATCTTTCTTGTTAAGAGGTGTCAGCGGAAAATCTGATGTTTTTGAAGCCTTTTTGCATGTTAAAGGAAAATTGCCGTTAAGAGGTGTTAATTGAAAAGTCAGAATTTTCAGAAATCTTTCTTCAATTCCTTTTGTATATTAACGGTAACTGTTCGTTTTTAAGAGATGTTAACGGAAAAAATTTAGTTTCAGAAACCTTTCCGCAATCCCTTTTGTACATTAACGGTCAATTTTCGTTTTAAGAGGTGTTAACGAGAAATAATAATTTTCAGAAACCTTTCTACACTTCCTTTTGTACATTAACGGTAAATTCATGTTTTTGAGAAGTGATAATAGGGAATTCTGAATTTTCTGTAAAATTTCCTCAGTTTCTTTCATATATTAACGGAAATGTTCTGTTCTGAGTTTTTCCGTATCCATATGACTCAAAAACTCATGTAATAAGCGATTCGCGGGAAAACTTAAGTTTCAATAAGTATTAAATTGGTTAAATGATATCTATGTATCAGTCTGTGGACCCCTTAAGACAAAAGCGATTATAGCTGTCGGGAGAAAATTTTATGTTTAGGAATTTTGTGAAATCTTATATATAAAACACCAAACGTCTGTTTGTCTGAAGCAGCAAAAACTCCCGAACGCCAAACTGTGGCGTCGTGAAATTTGCATAGCTTATTAATGCCGGAATTTCTAGGTCAAGACTGCTATTTTAAGATCTCTAAGTTGTTCCGTTCGCGAGTTATGAATTAATTAAAGAAACGTATGAATTTAGTCAGCGTCGTTTGCTACTGATCGTTATCTGTTCCAAATGTGAAAGCAAGTGACTGCATTCATCGCCGCAGCACATCGACAGGTGTTTCTGTTCTTTGAGAACTGTGCATAAAAAATGCAAAAACGAACTTTGCGAAATCTTAACGAAACGGGCTGAAATTTTTATCAACACCATGAATTGGTAATAAGAGGAGTCCCTCAAAATTTCACTGGAATCCGGTCAAAACTTTTTAAAATAGGCATGTAATTTTTAATTCACCGGTAAACAGAAATATATACGCAGAAACGGTTAATAAAATTTTGACGGCTAATTTAAAAGTTATTTACCAATTCGATTCGGGCGAAATTTGGAGGTCATATTCCTACGTATTAACGATTTATGGTGTTCTTTAAAATTTCAGCCAGTTTCGTATAATATTCACAAAGATCCGTTGTAAACTTTTTTATCCCAGAGATTCGCCCCTCAAGGACGTCTGAAACTGAAAGCACGTGATGCATTTGATCGGCAATAACAAATTGTTAACGAATTTTGTTCAGTCAGTGCTCCAATGATGTGTCTCCTGGACGCGTGTTAAATAATTCGTAACGCTTTTGGTCCGTTTGATTCTACATCTGTATGTTGGAATGTCAAGAACAAAGGATCCAACAAAATTATATATTGTCGCCGATGAAGGAGAAACCAAAAATCTTGTGTACGGCAAAGTGATGAAATAATCACACTATGAATAAATAATTTGTAATGACCGAATTTGTGAAATCAGTTTTTTTCTTTCTTGCAAGCATCACTTTTTCCCCCGATTTTTTCAGTGACATATAAGGGAGTATGAAATTAATAAGCCTAATTCCCGGGCAAAGCCTGGTTGTAAAGCTAGTAATACTATAAAGCAGTACATTTCACGTTTTCTTAATGATCATTGAAAGTCATTGTCAGTTTAATAACACCTCAAGTTCTAAAGCATTCTGTTGCTTGGAAAAATCACAATGAAACAAATACGTAATAATCCTTCCTACAGGAAAAATAAAATTATTACAAAAGTATTCAGATAAATGATAAGCTCCAACATAAAATAAAATGACTAATTCACCCTCATTAATTTAAAAAAAAGGCACTTCATCATTGAGTACCTCATATGTGAAAGGAACATACGTGACTTTCTGGTTACGACACGCGCTTCTCGTTCAGAAGGTCGCTAATTAAAATCCCACTACGGACGAACAGAAACGATTCTTTAACTTAGTACTCCGGGAAAGAAAAGGATTGAAAAAGCCAAATTCAAAAATTTTGCGGAAGTACGGAAACAACCGAAGCGGAATTTTCTGAAATAAACGAAATTACTAACTATAGAAATTCTGTCAAAATACTGGTTAGAAGAAACGAATACTTTTCAAAAAGGAAATTTCTTTAAAAGACGAACCACTACCGGCAACTTCGCTGCCCCTTATCTTCAGAATTTTTCTGTGAATCCATTTACTTTTTACAGTGTAGAGTGACACCCAGAGCAAGAAACAAATAACGACTACCATTGTTGCTAAGAAACCGAAAATTTGACGGGTATGAACGCGTAGTTGATGAGTGCTGCATGCTTCGCTTGAATTAGAGTAACGTCCAGATGATATGTGATAATGCAGCAAGAAAAGAGTGAAACCGCAGAGAAGTTTGAAACTTTGATGCGAGCTGAGACATCGCATACTCGATCTTCGTCAAAGAGAAAAGAAATGCACAAAGAGATGACTTTGTGAAAGCATACTGTTCATTCAAGCCAAAACTCCTTTAATTTATAATGAGCTAGTTAGCAGAGGATGTGTGACATGCCTGCCCCGCAGGACGCACACGACATAAGGGCAGATAGCAGCAATAACGAACGTCCGCGTAGTTCAATTTGTAGAGTGACTTATTCCGGAATGAGGGGACCCGGGTTCGAGCCCGGCGTGGACAAAAATGACGGAGAAATTTACTTCGTTATAATGGCGCCCGAACTTTCCGGATGACCCGGCCGTTCAAAATCTCGGAATGGTGTGATGTTATTTCCACACCACGATATAGGAAAAATCAGAGAATCCCTTCTCCAGCGCTTCGAAAAAATATATGTGTGTGACGTTGCATTCCGCACACTAGATTGACTGGGAGTTCTCGAGTGCATGTTCTACAGCGGATGGCCGCCTGCAACAATTCATGGCTACGGGTGACCCGTGGGCCACGCCCTGGCCCTCTTTAGGGGGTGTGGGGGAGATGTGACGTGCCTGCCAGCAGGACGCACACGTCATAAAGGCAGATAGCAGTGGTAACGAACGTCCACGTAGCTTAATTGGTAGAGCGACTTATTCCGGAATGAGGGGACCCGGGTTCGAGCCCAGGCGTGGACAAAAATGGAGGAGAAATTTACTTCGTTATAGATGAAAAAAACCAAAGGTTTCTGGAAAAAGTTCTAGACGTGCATTTCCCAACATAAAGATGACTGCAATGGGTGTTTTTGCCGAATGTTCTGCAGACAAGCTTTGAAAAAAAAAAAAGAAAAATTGTTACGTCAGACGGTAATTTTCTAGAACAAATCCATACGCTTGAGAAGGTAATAAACCTCTTTTGGTAAAGATACAATTCAGAACATTTGCTAAGGATCAGTTTACACTATTGCTGGCTGTAATGCAAATGTAGATTGCAAGATAAGGACACTGTTAGTGTAACTACTTCCAACTCTTCCGTCTTTACTCCGCTGCCAAGCACGGAAGTAGATAGCATCAGCATCACAGAGGATTTTTAGCCTCCTGGCTCGGAGATGGGATGCTTCAACACTGCAAGAAGAATCACCGCCTTCAAATTTTCATTGTCGTTTCTGAGCTTTTAACCAGGCAACAGTCCAGAAAATCATTGACTTTTACTGCAAAATTTACGGAGCATCGTCTCCAAAACCTGATGGTTACTAAAATGATGTTGCATCAAGGGGAAGCAGTATTTCTTTCTCTTGCAAAATTTTCAGTTACGGAGTGTTGAAAAACGGAAAAGCAAAACTAAAGATTTTCCCTTTAAGAATTCCACTTTTTTTGTTTACTTTTTTTCTCAGGATTTAAAAAGGCCTGAAAGTACTCGCCTGTCCCTAATTTAGGACCACTGATATTACATGGAAGAGGCTGAATCAGCATCATCGGACAAGCACACCAGTCATGTCTGATCTGGCACTTGATCCCGGACCCAATGCGGACGAACAGAAATCCCACTTCACCTAGAACAATGAAATTAATATGGTACGTTAGATACCAGTAAATGTATCTTAGAAAGTGAGGTTTAATCTTGTCTAATTGCCTATAGTTTCTTAGAAAGGGAACCCCTTTGAATATACAAGTATATTTTCCTAGAAGATGTTACGTTGCTATTGCTTCAAAAATCACTTGATATACATTAGTCTGTGAGCAATAAATCAGCCCTGTTTGACAAAGAATATAAATGAAAATATTTGTTTTTGCAATTCCTAATTTTGCTCGAGTTGTTTTGATGCTATTTCAAGTTCTCGTATTTCAAGGCAAATCAACTGTACTTTCACTCTTTCTTTTCCAGTACCAAATGGATTTAACTGCCCTTCCCTATCTGTACAGTATTGCGGTAATTACAAGTAGTTCTGTTGGCATTTGTATTTATCAAGTGCACAAATGGAGAACGACTTCCAAAGAGCGCAGTGGAATGAAAGAAATTGAAACAGGTTTGTGTTTATTCTTTTTAGTATTTCTTTTTAGAGTATATATTTCTAACGCGATTCGACACAGCTCGGAGTGCTATTAGAACACCGACATCTGTTTCCGTAATCGAAAGTTAAAGTAAGAGAGATGAAAATGGGATAATGTACAAATCTCGGATTGATTTAGCACATTTTTAAAAAAGAAAGAAAGAAAAAAAGGAAAGAATGGTTAGGAAAGAGGAAAGATTTTTAGGACACATGTAACATTTTAGTAATCTCCATCTCGAATAAAATTTTATGCTAAAAAATACTTCAAAATCTTAATCATGCGCATCTCTATACGAGCCAAAGGGAAATTTTCTGTTCGCTTTCTAGGCGCAGCAATAGCTCCATTGTGTGAAGTAACTGCGCAGTACTACAACGGTATTGAAAAGGGAATTTCTGCATACACAGCCAACGCCCGCTGTACCAATAAGCCTAGCAACTCGTTCGTTACGCCTGTTTCCTGTGCGCGTCAGTCAAAAAGAATACAAGGTTTCTGGTATAGTCCGATCAGGTAGAGCAGCAGATGTTCAAATATAGTCGTTATTTTTAGTATTTTGTATAGCAAAACCAACTGAATTTATGATACAGCACGACGATAGGGGACGCTGAAATATGTCACTAGTCAAGACAATTATGTTTTATAGCTAACTCAGTTGGTTTTCTGACGCGGAACACAATAAATACGACTACGTGTAAACATCTGCTGTTCCGTCTGTTTAGGCTATGCCTAAGGAAACGATGTGGGTCACTTATGATGATATTACACTGCTGGCCACCCAAAATGCTACACCAAAAAGGACACGAGATAGCAAAGCCAGATTTACTTGACACATAACAACAGATACAAAGATGAAACGATTGAGCTTACAGGCCCGTGCGACTTGCGGAACACGCAGACATCAATAGTTCGTGTGGCTCCCATGGCTGGCAATAACGGCCGCTACACGCCGCTGCATCGAACGAAAGAGGCTTTGGATATGGACTTGGGGTATGTCGGTCCAGGCTGCTTCCACACGCTGCCACAGTTCATCAGGCGTAGCCAAGCATGGTGTTTGCCGGGCCACTCGGTTGTCGATCAGCAACCAGATGTATTCGATGGGCGACATATCGGGAGAACAGGCGGGCCACAGCAGCAGTGACACGTTGTGGGCCGTGAAGAATTGTTGCACGATGCGTGCCACGTGCGGGCGCGCATTGTCCTGTTGAAACGTGGCTGCGGGCAGGTCTTGCAGGTAAGAGAGGACTACAGGCTCCAAAACGTCGGAGATGTAGCGGTGGCTGTTGAGTGTACCAGCGAGGCGCACCAGAAGGGTGCGGGTGTCGTATTTAATTGCGCCCCAAACCATAACGCCAGGCGACGGACCAGTATGGCGATGCATAATGCAGGCGTCATACAGTCTCTCGCATCGGTGCCGCCACACGCGGATCTGACCATCGTAGTGTTGCAGGCAGAAGCGGGATTCGTCGAAGAAGACAATGTCGTGCCATTCCGTAGTCCAGGTGCGGCGTTCAACGGCCCACTACCGCTGCACTAGCCGGTGGTGTAACGTCAATGGTATTCGGAGCAATGGGCGCCATGCAACAAGTCCTCGCTCCTGCAGACGACGTCGTGCGGCACGTGCTAACACAGGTTGTTGCGCAACACACCCTAATTCCTGTGCTAACGTTCATGATGTGGTGGTGCGAGCCGTCAATGCCCGCCGCACAATATGCCGGGCCTTTCGTTCGGTGGTGTGCCGCGGCTGCGGCAATCGCTCGCGTCGGTCCGTCCGTCCATCCCTCCTGCACCCATCGGATCCATACTCGCCTCACTGTGGCTAGATGTCGACCCACACGGGCGCCGATATCTCGGTACGATAAATCGCTGTCGCGATAAGGCACTATTTTTCCTCTGTCGAAATTCGAAACGTGCTGGAATTACTGCGGTATTCTGCGACGAGACATCAAGAAGCTTTCCACGCACAGGTACGGCAGCACAACACACTTCCACAACGTACACCCCGCCTTCTGTGCACCCTTCTTATAGTGCTCCTCGGTGGCGTGTAGGGCACACATGATTTGCATATGCCCTACAATGCTAATCGTTTGCATGTCCTCTCGCGGGCGACGCATGCTGCGAGTTTCAGGCCAATCGGATGCTTCCTTCTTATTGTTACATTTTGAGTGGCCAGCAGTGTAGTTACAAGGGGCGTTGACAACCCCTCTCCGAACACTGTCGTGAATGGTATGAAACAACAAACGCCCCTTTCCTGTACAACTATTCTGTGCTAAAACCCGACAAATTCCTCTGCAGTGGACGTGGTAGCACTAAATAAACAAGACCCTTGAGGACTGGAAGAAGGTCGCCTGGTTCAAAGAATCACGTTTTTTGTTAATACACGGCGATGGGTAGGATAGATTATGACATCAACAGCACGAACCGATGGGAAAAAACTCTGAATTTCAAGAACTTTTTGAACGTCGAAAAAAAAAATTAAATTTTCAGAAACCTTTCCGCAATTCCTTTCTTGTGTCAACAGTAATTACCATTGCCATTTTCAAGATGTGTTAACTGAAAATTCTGAATTTTCTGCAACCTTTCCGCAATTCTATTCTTATTAGGTGTACAAATAAGTTTTAAAGCGTTTTCGAGTGACGTATATCGCTAATTTACATATCCGACATTCCCCTACGTGGTTGTCATGTGACCGTAACTGGTCCAGAATATAAATATGACACAGAAGTTTTCCCAACAGTCAAACGCACTTGCACCTCGGTAGGTGAAAGATGGCAAGTGATACCGTATTTATTCGACACTGCATTCGTTTCGAATTTCATAAAAAAAAGTGCTGCAAAAGCATGTGCATCGATCCGTTCTTTTCTGGGAAAGAATATTGTGTCGAAAAGCACATGTGAGTTTTGGTTTAGATATTTTAAATCAGGTGATTCCGATATTAGCGATCGACAACGTAGCGGCGACCCGCAGAAGGTTGCACATGAGAAACTGCAGGCATTGCTGGATGAAGATTAGTCTCAAACGCAAAAAGAGCTAGCTGAACAACGGGGGTAATTAAAAAAACGATTTCCAATCGTTTACGTGCAATGGGAAAGATTCAGAAGGAAAATGGGTGTCACATGACCTGAGCCAGAGGATCAAGAATGAGCGTGTCATGAAGTGTTTGAATCTGTTGAATAAACAACACAAAAAGCCTTTCCTGTCGAAAATCGTTATGGGTGATGAAAAGTGGATATGGTACAACAATCTCAAATGCAAAAAACACCGGGTAGAACCCGGTGAAGCAACGACTTTGACACCGAAACGCAACATTCACCCTTAGAAAGTTCTGCTGTGCATCTGGTGGGATATGAAGATATCTATTATGAACTATTGGAACAGTGTCAAACAGCTACTGCTGATTGCTACAAGCAACAATTGCTACGATTGAACTAGGAAATCTGTCGGAAACGTCCATTCACAGGCAAAGGATTGCGTCCCATGAAATTACTGCATGACAACGCTAGGCCGCATGTCGCGAAATCGGTCAAGGAAACGTTATTGATGCTTGGATGGGAAGTTTTTGAGCATCCGGCGTATATAGTCCCGACATAACCCCTTCAGACTATCATTTGTTCCGATCGATGCAACATGGATTGTCTGATGTACGGTTCCGGACATGTGACGAAGTGCAGAAATGGGTTGACGACTTCATCGCTTCACACCACGAAGTATTTTTCATGGCTGGAATACGTCAGCTGTTCGACCAATGGCGGAAGATTATAGATAATGACGGCACATATTTTGATTCGTAAAGGTATTGTTGTTTTCTCTCAAATTACATGTTGCGTTGTCTTAAAACGCTTTAACACTTATTTGTACACCTAATATATTAACGGCAGATTACCATTTTCAAGATAAGTTAACAGAAAATTCAGTATTTTCAGAAACCTTTACGTAAGTTCTTTCTCATATTAACGGTAAATTACCATTTTCAAGATGTTTTAACGGAAAATTCTGAATTTTCTGAAACCATTCCGCAATTCCTTTCTTATATTAACGGCAAAGTGCCATTTTCAAGGTGAGTTAACGGAAAATTCTGAATTTTCAGAAGCCTTTCCGGAATTCCTTTCTTGTATACGGTAAATTACCATTTTGAAGACAAGTTAACGGAAAATTTCGAATTTTTAGAAACCTTCCCCCAATTCGTTTTTTATATTAACAGTAAATTACCATTTTCAAGATGTTTTAACGGAAAGGTTTGAATTATTTTCTGAAACCTTTCCGTCATTCCTTTTTTATATTAACGGTAAATTCCCATTTTCAAGATTTGTTACCTGAAACTTCCGAATTTTCAGAAACCTTTCCGCAATTTGTTTCTTATAATAACGATAAATTATCATTTTCAAGATGCGTTAACGGAAAATTCTGAATTTTCAGAAGCCTTTCAGCAATTCCTTTATTATATTAACGGTAAATTACCATTTTCCAGATGTGTTAACTGAAAATTCTGAATTTTCAGAAACCTTTCCGCAATTCCTTTCTTATATTAACGATAAATTACCGTTTTCAAGATGTGTTAACGGAAAATTCAGAATTTTCAAAAACCTTTCAGCAATTTCTTTCTTACATTAACGGAAAAACTCCGTTCTCATTTTTTTCCGTATCCATATGACGAAAAATTTCCGGTAGCAGGAGAGATTCATGGGAATACTTGGCGGTTTGATTAACTGTTAAATTTCAGCATTATGTCGAAGTATGTGATTTTGAAATTCCGTAGCGAGATCGGATATTGTGGATATGAATTTTTGTTACTGCGGCACAGGAGATATTTTCTCTTCCCCATTTTGTGCACCAGCTATTATACAGTATGTTGTGTTAGCGTAAGAAACCGGGTACTTCATATATTGTACGGGTGATTGTACGATATCTATATGTATCAGTGAGACAAAAGCTATGTAGCTATCAAAAGTTAATTTTATACGAGTATTTAGAAGTTTTGTGAAATAAAATTATAAAACAGTACATTGCACCTTCTCTTAAAGATAATTGCACGTTATTATCAGCTGAAAAAAAAGATCTCAAACTGCAAATAATTCTGTTGCTTCGAAACATCACGATGAAATAAATACGTAATTCGTAATAAGACCACATACGGGAAAAATAAAATTATTACAAACGTATTCAAAAAATAGTAAGCTCCAATGTAAAATAAAATGACTAAATCCCTCGCATTAATGGAAAAAATTTCCTCATCGCCCAATTAGTTTTACCTTGAAGGCGAGTCCGATCCCTGTGACTTTCTGGCTCAGTGGTTAAGACGCTCGGCATCAACCCAAACGATCTGGGCTCGATCTTCATCACCGCCGCAAAAGGATTCTCTCGCGTAAGGGCAGAAATATTCAGCATGTTGGATTTTGCGAAATTTCTGTCACAAATAAGGAAAAATATGAAACGGAATTTTCTGCAATAAACGGGATTACTACTGGCTATGGAAAATCTGTGACAGTGCAGAAGTTTGAAAAAAAAACCGGGCACTTTTAAAAACGAAAATTCCGTTAACAGACAGGGACACTTACCTTCAACTTTGCTGCACCTTATTTTCAGAAATTTTCAGTGAATTCACACCACTTATTTTTTACAGTGTACAATCTGGTGAAGGGTGTCGCGACGTTTCGTCCGTCATTTCGGTTGCCTGCGTGAATTCTTTGCGTTCCAAAATTTTAGTTACATACAAATGACATGCAGAAAAGAGTACGATCAAGGTTGCCTTTCCCTCAGTCTTTCTCTCCTTCAAGAACCATACTTCCGCTTCGAAATGTTGATCTTAAGTAAAATTTGGGAACGCGACGAATTATCAAAGGCGACGAGTTGACGCATAACGCAGTCGAATAGGTGTATCGGTCTGGGGTTTGTTTTCATGGTGGGCATTCGGTTCCTTAATACTTCTGGAACAGAATTTGGATGCCATGAACTGTCTTAACGTCATTGAGGACCAGGCGTCCGTTCCATTGCATAGGGCTTTCTGATGGAACAGGATAATGCTCTATGTGCCACAAGGATTGTGTCGTCACAGTAGTTCCGGGAATACGACAGGAACTTCAAAGTGCCAATGAGTGCGGCCGATAGAAGCTCAAAGCTTTTACACTTAAATCATCTATGCCAGAAAAAAAGGCCGAATTATTTTTTTCATATATTCCACTGTGAACTGTACATGCGTGTAATATATAAGCTACTGGAGTGTTTTCATTATGGTTACGCTTTTCTATTTGTTTATAATTTTTGCCACTGAAAATACCGACTTCCAGAAAATTTATGATTCATTCTTGCAAATAAGTATTCATGAATAAGAAAGGAAAGCTGCGATGAGTAAAAGGCATCAGTAAGCCGAACACTTTTCTCAGTTAAAGATGAAATCTTTATACATTCATGCAAATGACAAGAATATAGCAGAAAAAGTCTTGTTGGTTCTTGTAAATGAACTTACCATTTATTTTCATGGAGAACTAAAATTTCTATAGAAACCAAGTATTTTGATTTTGCTTTAGATCAGCGATTATTGCATGTTTTGCTCTCTTGACTTACTCTAAAAGACCGGCTGTAAAGATTATTATCATGATACGGTTGGTCCCACGTTCCACGCGATACTTTCAAAATTCTTCTCTAAACTTCTCAATCTTTCACAGGTTCTCTTCAGTCACTTGTTCCCGATGTTGCTCTTATATCTCCTCTCACATAATCTTCCCACTGAAGCCTAGGTCTTGCTAGAGGTTTCACACTCATAGGTCTGTAGTCTAGCACAGGTCTTTCTTGGGCATTCTAGCAGCATGCCCGGTTTACTGCAGTCGTCTGGCTTTCTTTACTTCCATTATGTACTTTTTTCCATGCTCATCTGCACTCATTGGCTTCCGTGTCAAATTATCATTGCCACCAGCAAGCATTGTCAATACAGTGCTGGATGGTTTCTTTTACAACTTTCTATCTTGAGCCCGTTTCCTCCATGTCACTCCGGCATGCTTTCGAATTTCATCCAATCATCTCTCACGCGGTCTACTTCTGTGTCTTTTCTGTCCCTTAATATCGAGACAAATATTTCAGTTTTCGAACGGTGGTCAACTCCCGTAGCAGTATCTCTGTTTTTATCGTGATATCATACGTACTCTTGTCATTTTCCTGATCCAGCAGTTCCTTTTCTAATCTTTCTTTAACAGCAAGAATGCAGTTCTCCATACCTCTTTAAGTTGTCTGTAACTTCTGTATGTCTTTGTTTAGTTAAGACTCATTGTCCCTGACCCATAAGTAAGGACTGGCTGGATGCATTGATTGTACACTTTCCTTTTACGACGTAATGAGAAAAATGCTCTTGAAAACTGTACTATTTCTTCAAAATGCCCTCCAACCCAGTTTTAAACGTCTACTAATTCCTTCTTTGATGTGAAGAAATTAAATTGTCCTCAAGATTCTTCTTTCAAAGGCCTTGAGCTGTGTATGAACTTGTTTCTGGTTGTTCCATGTCTCGCACCCACGGGTAGCATGAATGTCCTGCATAGCTGTATTTCAGTGTTCCTTGCTATGATTTTTGATGGCCAAATCATAATTAATCCAAAAGCACATAGATTACCTAGCTTTTATTTCAGCTGACGTTGGACCATAATCTCAGAAGATGTCACGAAGATATTTAAACTTTCTCACTCTATTAAATTTATATTACTTGATGCACAATTCTTTAATTAGTAAACATGCTGATGTTGTTTCTTGAAAGAAGAAGATTTTCCGTCTTTTTCTCATTTGCTCACAACTTTACTTTCTTTGCAAAAGTTTCAAGACATCAGAATGTTCTTCTAATCTGTCTTAGTTTTCTCCTATAATCAAAATACCGTCGGTATATGCTAATAAGTGAAATTTTTACCAGTTCGCTCGATCTGTTTTTGCTTCCAAAATTTTGTTCAACAACATATTTTATGGTTCTCCAATATTATATTAAACACAATGGGAGAGATTCCATTGCCCTGTCTCAGTTAATTTCTAATGCAAAAATGTGCTGCAAAGATATTCAAAATATTTCTTAAAGCACAAAAACCCATTGCCGTTTAACTCTTATAAATTATATTTTATAAATTTGAACTGATATAAGTCTGAAAAATTGTAGACTGTGCCCATTTTTTATACACCACTTTGATTATTATTTTCTTGATCTGGAAATGAAAATTTAAATCTTAAGACAGTAAAAGTTTGAATGCTAATTGAACTATACTGTATGTAGTCTGAAGAGAAACAGTTTTCTGATATAATACTTGTGTGTGTATGTGATTGATTGATTCCCGAAAAGATCTTCATTGATTTTGGATTAAAATAAAAGATGGGAAACAAGATTCAAGACGTACAGCTGCTAAAGTATTGCTATCTCCTTTGCAGCATCCTACACATGTGAACCCATATTTTCAGGAGCTGCAGCGTTAAAGTTCAAAACAGCACAAATAAATGTGAAGCAGGAAATGAGAGCAGCGATTTAAGTGCACAAACGCAAGTTTGAAAAACTGGAGAATGTTAAATAAAGTCTTTCTCCTCACTGAAAACTATGCATAGGTTTAATATAATTTATTTTTCTCCATGGAATACTTCCATAAATTTCCCGTGCATTTTCAAATGTGTTTCTGTTTTTACAAAAATGTTACATTTAATATTCTAAGATCATTTACTTAAAGAATTCTAATGTAATCAGCATTTTAAATCATGGGTATCGTGTTTCGTGTTACCTTACAGTTCGGGAACGTCTGTTTAAACGTCCATGACCAAATTTTCATTCTTTTTTATTTCACGGGCAGTTCTAGGTTTCATGGACGATCCAGGGTCTCATGGGTGATCCAGGTTCTCATCGGTGGTGAAGGGTCTCATGAGTGTCCAGGATTTCATGAACGTTTCCCCATTTTATAAGTAGACTCAGTTTTCATGAGAAGTGCAAGTTTTCTGGAATAGCTTTTGCATTTTATGGGCAGTCCATTCTTTCATGAATAGTTGAGAATGTGACAGGAAGGCACGCTTTTCATGGGTTTTCTAGTATTTCACGATTGATTTAGGATAATACGTGAAGCTCTGGGTTTCGTGCAGCATTTCATGAATGACTGCGGATTTTACGCAGAATCCCATCTTCGTGAATGATTGAGGATTTTATGGACCAGTTTTCATCGGAAATCTAGAGTTTCAAGGTGGCCAATTAAGCTTCCGTGTATGTTCTTAGGCTCCACGGGCAGACCGGTATATAACCAGCAATCCATATCTTCGTAGATGGTCCATGTTCCCATTCAGAGGTTTTGTGACTGATTCAAGAATCGACAGAGTCATCTCAACATCCGTGAACTTATCTTTCTCCAGAGGATTGCCAATCCGTTACTCACTTCGCCTGCTTTGTGGCATTATCTGTTGTAATTTTTATTTCATCCATATCTCTTGAACTTTCAACACTTTTAATCGACGCTGCAGTTTCATTGCGTTCCGATTAATTCCAATTTTTCTCCAGTAGTTAATACTTTCGTATTTATCCAGGATGATAGTGATATTATTGTCTTATCTTATAAGATTGTAAAAATGTTTCTGGTGATACTTTTAATAAGTCTGTACCTCTGTCTGAAAGAAGTTGTACGGGCTTGGTATCTTGAAATCTTTTTTATAGTAGCTGTTATTCGTTGTTTCAGCGTTTACAATACGTTGGAATTTATTTTTGATCCCAGTTCATGCATATCCTTTAGAATTTTCTTAATCATTACAGTTTTGCACTTTGCCATCCTTAAAAATTTTTATGTAACGTGTATCATTTCGTATCTTATTGAGTTTCAGTTTAAATTGCATTTATTTTCTATCTTAGTTTCTCGTTGTGCGTCATTTTCTTTGTCTTATTAGCATCATATCCAATTTCTTGCGCAACAGCTACAGCTCTACTATGAATCAGATGATTATTATTTTGAAGAATGGTTATTAATATTGTTTCAACTGCCAAAATATCGTATTTGACAATTTCATTAAATTTAGTTCTTGAGACGAGTTTTAAATTTGGTAGATGTTTTATATGTCTTGCACATTTTTATTCTTGAAAGATATTGCTTTATAAATCTGCTTTCTTCCTAACTAAAACTGGTCTGTTTTCAGCTCTCTTGATTTAATACCTGCGTTGGATCATCAGCTGCCACCTGATTTGTTTCTAAATTAGTAAATAGTAAAAAGTACTGTTATACACTAAGTCGATGCGGACGATTACAGAAACATCCGTTTTAATTGTATAGTAACGGAAATGTGCCACGTTTCGCGCACACGGGGGACTTTTTTTAATGCAAAACAAAAATCAAGAAAGATGACGCCGAAATTTCGGTTGTCTCGAGCACGTCTTTTGAATCCTGTCTGACGCGAATAAAAGTTATCAAAGTTATTCAAAGTCAATGGAACAGGTTTGGGGAAAAATCAATCGACTTTCTACAATCGATAAAACAACCAAAAATAGAAACAGCTACTGACTTCCACAAGCGGCTCAAAAGTATGTTACGAAAATTAACAAATAGCGCACAAAAAAGTTTTTCATAGCAAAAGGAAGGTATCAGAGGCAAAGAGATTTTCAAATCGAGCAGTTAAAACAAGAAATATAAAAGGAAACATGATGTAACTCTACGGCTTTCAGCAGAAGAATTTTGCATAATGAAGAATTAATACAGACACTTGGCGTGGACTAGGAACATCAAACAGATGTCACCGCTCTTTCCACGTTTATAAGTGAGTCACGGAATAATTCTCATTGGCCGCCATCGGGAATCGAACCCAGGGTCTTCCAGTTACGCGCCGGATATGCTTCCACTGCACTACAGCAGCCTCGAATTCCTCCAGACTCACATACACTAACTGCCAAGACAATTGGCAGATTGCTTCTTGGAGCCCCGCACAATGCTGGGGATTGACCAAAGATGGTAAGCAGTAACTGAAGAAATAATTAGAAGGCGAATGAATAATTAATACAGACACTTGACGTGGACTAGGGACACCGGTGGCGGCCAATGAGAATTATTCCGTGACTCACTTATAAACGTGGAAAGAGCGATGACTTCTGTTTGATGTTCCTAGTCCACGTCAAGTGTCTGTATTAATTATTATTCATTTGCCTTCTAATTATTTGTTCAGTTGCTGCTTACCATCTTTGGTCAATCCCCAGCATTGTGCGAGGCTCCAAGAAGCAATCTGCCTGTTGTCTTGGCAGTTAGTGTATGTGAGTCTGGAGGAATTCGAGGCTGCTGTGGTGCAGCGGAAGCATATTCGGCGCGTAACTCGAAGACTCTGGGTTCGATTCCCGGTGGCGGCGAATGAGATTTTTTCCGTGACCACTTATAAACGTGGAAAGAGCGGTGCCTTCTGTTTGATGCATAATTAAGTTCAAGATAGACTAAAAATATCCTTCATGGCAAAAGCTATTCTAAGGATATAATATCTTTTCAAATATGTCTCCCGGAAGCAGAGATAGTAAAAAAAAAGTTTAAAGATTTTGAACTTTACGCTCCATAGCGGGAAATCTGTGCGTTATTTAGAGGACAATGCTTCACGTATTTTTCGTAGCGAATGGCATACAGTAAAAAAAAAATTATCAATAAGGTTTTCAGAATCAGAGATACAGCTGCAAACAGATGTACACAAACACCATCTATCGATATAACAGAACTCTGAGCTATAAACTCCTCAAATGCAACCTATAGTGTTTTACAAGGTAAATGACATCCGCTGTTGAAAGAATTTCTTCAATCGCACATGTAGAAGCAGAGATATTGAGAAAAACGGATGGAACATTGACGCACCCTAGCGGCGAAATTGTGCATTATTTTGGGACGAAAATATACACGAAGAGTTTTCATAGTTAATAATGTCTGACCGAAAAATATTTTTTTCAATCGGTTTTCCAATCCCGCAGATATTGCTGTAAACGGAAACTCAAACTTATGCCCTCTAGTGGCAGACTTATGCGTTGGAAAAAAATTTGAAATTACATGAGAGACATTTCGAACCGGAAGCTCTCTCCAACAAAGAAAAATGTTTACAAAACGGACTCTTAGAAGCAGAGATATCGACAAAAATAAGATATACATCTATGCCCCTGGCAGAAAAACTATGCATTGTTTTAAAAAGAAAGTATTCTTAAAAGGTTTTCCAAGATGAGAGGTATGGGTCCATAAAAGAGTTTTTCACGCGAGTTTTCAAAAACTTAGACTTTGCTTCAAATACACCAGAAGAAGAAATAAATATTTACGCCTCCTGGTGGCCAAACCATTTTTCACCAAAAATTAGAAAATATATGCAAAACGTTCCCTATCAGGAGATGTATCCGATGCAGGAAGAATTTTTCAAATCGGACTTTTAGAAGAAGAGATACAGAATAAATCGTAATTTATCTTTATACCCCTAGCGCAAATTCCATGCATTACTTGGAAAACAGACTGTATCTAAAATAGTCTTCGATATAAATGACATTGAAAGGAAAAAATAATGTTTCTAATCGGATATTTAGAAGCAAATATATGGCATAATATGTATTTTGTATTCGATATCTTCAGCATTTACGCCATTTGGCGGCGCTTGTGCGTCGGTAAAAACCAGAATGCAAGGATCATCATTCTCACATTTCAAGCTTCCCAATGAAAAAAGAGTTATTCAAATCAGACTAATAGTTGCAGAGTTATAGTGTCCACAGACAGACGGACGGAGAAGGTGATAACTTAAGCACGATCTGTTTGCTACAAAATACGTGCTAACAAACCACCTATACGGAAGCGTCTGGTCTCTCCCGCACATGTTTTGTCGCATTAGTTTGCCTTGAGATTGCTCCCCAGTACGCTTTCGAAATCTTGGTGCATATTCATTACTGCACTAGTAAAAACAAACGCTTTTATGATAGCATGTAATTTGCATATCTTTCTATGGTTGCAGTTGTTTTCTGTCCTATTTTTCAATTTCCCTTAGTTTCCTTTTTAGTTTTAAGATCAACATTTTCCCTCCCGAATTCAGTACCGGAAAGAATTTTCCGCACGATATATCGTCTTTGATCACACAATTGCTGCTGTGTTACAGCAGAATCTATTAACATTTCTTTCCGGATAGTAAACGTTCACGTTTTTTAGTCCATAAGCTGACGGACTTGCCTCGTAATATAATTTCATTTCTTCTCTGTTTTACGGATGTTACCATTATGTTTTCGACGTGATTGTTTTTCTAATAGCTGTGTAGTGCCTCGTCCTGTTGCCAAACAATAGGCACTGAATTCCGTTGCCCAATTTTCACCAGATGCCCAGACATTACAGTATCTTACGTGACACTTGTTCACCCAGGAGACAATTTATCCGAAATGGATAATTGTTTTCTTCTCTGAGTCACTTGAAAATGAGTAACGGAACACACATGGTCTGGTCCCTCAGCTAAGTCCTGTCTGGATTGGGTGCCCGTTCTAGTAGCACTGCGACAAGGTGTTGCTCCTCGCACGAGATCAACATTATTGTTATTATTTACCGGAGTTCTAGACTTCATGCGACCTAGGATTTCGTGGTGTCTGCTGTTTTTCGAGAGGTTTAGTTTGTAATTTTTAACACTCGTGCAACCAATTGGTGTCCAGTGTGAGACACGGAAGTTCATTGTTTCTTTTACCCTGGTTCTGTTCTTCCATTGAGCTAGAGATCTAAGGTTTTCAGTAATTCTTTATACAGTACATATTCGCATGAATGGTGTAGTGCCCGTTCACAGAATGTTAACTTTCCACCCCAAGGACCAGAGTAAGAATTTTATGAGTTATGCATGGAAGTTGTATTAGCCGTACACTTTTGTTTCTTGCTTCACTTAGAAGTCAGTCAAGTTAAATTAGGTATAAAATGCTTAGTTACTGATGTTTATACAAGCCGTGAAAGCCCTCCCGGTAGCGCAGTGGTCTAAGCTGTGGCCTCTGATCATTCGCCCGAAAGGGGTCCGGGTTCGAATCCCGGTGAGGCATGGATGTTGTGTTTGCCTTACGGCACTAGCTCTTCCCCTTCCCTGGAACCAGTGACCCTAAATTAGAGACGGGTGACTGCTTATAGCCCACTGAGTTGCTCACGGTGTTCGGTAAACCTCCAATCACACACAAGCCGTGAAAATGCCGTCCCAAAGTTCTTTCTTAGAACTTCAGAGAACATTTGTACATTGAGCCATATCTTGAAAATGTGTTTTATTTTTTATAGGAGAAGGGTTTTCACCTAAACATTCATGCTGTTTAAATTTATAATATATTAAAACATTTTGTGTAAGGAATTTTTCCATCCTTAACGGCTACCCATGTGACCAACTCTTTTGAAAAAAATAAGAATTTCCACGATTTTTGAGTTCTTCATACGGATGACAGTTAGCGATGGAATTCCTGGCCAAAATGAAGATTGACATGGTTTTGGAGATTGATTCTTTATAAATTTCTGCGACGCCATTTTCTTTTTCAGGAATGACAGTTGATGCCTTGGAAGACACCAGTGCGAAGGAACGGATGCTACAACCTAACAGTACATAATGCGTCACAACACCTGATACACCTGAAGCTCACATTCGTCTCTTGTAGAAGTCAAAAGAAAGTATAATTTTAACATATATCATAGATAACGTTTCTGAGAAATAAGAAAATGGAAGTGGGGTATGAATGGGATGTTTATGAAAGAAATTAAATAATATTTTTATTGAAAAACAGAGCTCGTGTTCCTTGTATTTAAAAGAACAACATACAATCTGAGATTATGAAAAGCATCAGTTTTTTTAAATCATTTTAAAGCGTTTGAACTACGCAGCTGAGCGAACAGAGGAATGATTTAATCGTTTTATGCTGGCTTTAAAACGTTATACATCCGTTTGTTGCCTGTGCACGTTTTCTGTAAAATATTTTAACTTGAAATGCAAAACGTATAGCACGTAGCGCTTTGATAAATTTTATCTTTCCCATTTTAACCCCCGAAATGAATATTAAATTTTCATTGATCAAAGATATTTTTAAGAAAATTGAAATTTAGGCACTTAGTATAAGATACACGCATGAGAAACCTAACGCGCTTGCGCTGTTGGGATAACAAGAAAAAGGTTTTAAAATAATGTGATACGTATAAATGGTTCATTCGATTTACCGAAAGTAAGCTCCATAGCGGGTGAGAAACTTAAGGGGTGAAAATGTTGATCCATTCAAAAGCAGTTTATAGTCCTTTGATTCAAACAAAAGTATTGAGTGTTATCCATTTTAGGAAAGTTGAAAGTATTCCCAATCTCAGATTGTACGATCAGTTATGTGACACAAAAATAGAACAAATATCTCGAAAATAGAAATGTATTTTCATGAGGTTAATCTGTTCTTCACGTATTATTTAGGCATTAAAAAACTTGATCGGTCCAGATCACAGCATCTGCGTTAATCTATATATTTAAAACACAAGGCCGTTTCTTTCTACAATCAGCCATTGGCCCGATTTTAATGATTTTTTTTAAAATGAAAGCTACTGACCTACAAATTTGTCATCGATGATTTTTATTGTCATAAGTATTTTTTTAATGTTATCCTGGCATTTTCTTTGTACAATCCGCCGTTTGTTATTATAGCGTTTGCTCTCGCTTCAGTACTTGCAGAGCCATCTGCCTTTCTGTGGTTGTCGGACTTGGAACTAAGCCCTCCGCCATCAACTACGTAGTTATAATTATCCGAATCGCTTCAGTAGTTTTCGAGATTAATAAAACAAATTCCATATACATAGACTATTTCGTTTATTTATATTATTTATTATTATTTTTTATTATTTTTTTATTTTATTTGGCTGTAATGCCGAATCAGATCGCTTTTAAGTACTTCCCGATTTCACGTGTATCGTTACGCTTTGTTTACATGCAACACGTACGTGAAAGAAAGTAGTTCACGGTAATACACTGGCGGAAAGTGAAAAAAGAACACCAAGAAGGAGACGTCTGATACCAAAGAAATTTATACAGCAAAATAACGGAATACAGAGGATAACGTGATCAAAACATTATGGCAAAATACAGCTGTATTTGCTGGTAAACTGAAAAATAACATTTTCATGTGACATGGTTAGTACAAGGTTGAACCGCCATGAACTGCGTCACACTGTACAATTCCGGCATGGAGTCTGTCATACAGATGTTGGATGTAAGTTTGGGGTATTTATTTCCAAGCATCCTCAACCTGGACGCGTAAATCGGGGAGGATCGTGGCTGGTCGTGGAGACCGGAAAAGTCGTTTCCCTTTTGGAAGGAAAAATTAGATCTTTTACTTTATAAGTACTATTTATGGAGTTCTATAGCACGTACACAGGAGAAAAAATGTGATATTCTATGGTATGGGGTTCTTTGATGCTTCTTCCAATTAGGGGTAGTCGGGCGAAAAATAAGTAATTTTATACCGAAGTAAGTGGCACGGACGTTCTTTTGGGAAATTAATGCAAACTGTTATTTTCCAAGGATTATTAACGAAGTTCTATAGCACTTGTACTTACGAAATACTGTGTAATGCTTTACTATTAGGACCTCCATTTCTTTCTTCCAAATAGAGACCGTCGGACAGAAAGTAAAGAATGCTATGCCGAAGTAGGTGCTACAATTTTCTTTTCGTGAGAAAAAAAACACGATGTTTTACTTCATAAATAGTTCTATCACTCTTGCTCTCGCGAAATGACTTGTAATAAACAATAGGGCCTCTAGATCCGTCTTCCAATTAAGGGCCGTCCAGCGTATAGTATAGAACGCTGTACTTAAATTGTAGGCGTGTCACTGCGGACCGAAACACCTGATATATATACACTGCTGGCCACCCAAAATGCAACACCAAGAAGGACACGAGATAGCAAAGCTAGATTTACTGGACACATAACAACAGATACAAAGATGAAACGATTGAGCTTACAGGCCAGTGCGACTTGCGGAACACGCAGACATCAATAGTTCGTGTGGCCCCCATGGCTGGCAATAACGGCCGCTACATGCCACGGCATCGAACGAAAGAGGCTTTGGATGTGGGCTTGGGGTATGTCGGTTCAGGCTGCTTCCACACGTTGCCACAGTTCATCAGGCGTAGCCACGGGTGGTGCTTGCCGTGCCACTTGGTTGCCGATCAGCAACCAGACGTGTTCGATGGACGACATATCGGGAGAACAGGCAGGCCACGGCCGCAGTGACCCCTAGTGGGCCGTCAAGAATTGTTGCATGATGCGTGCCACGTGCAGGCGCGCATTATCCTGTTGAAACGTGGCTGCGGGCAGGTCATGCAGGTAAGAGAGCACTACAGGCTCCAAAACGTCGGAGATGTAGCGGTGGCTGTTGAGTGTACCGTCGATGCGTACCAGAAGGGTGCGGGTGTCATATCCAATTGCGCTCCATACCATAAAGCCAGGCGACGGACCGGTATGGCAATGCATAATGCAGGCGTCATACAGTCTCTCGCCACGGTGGCGCCACACGCGGATCCGACAATCGTGGTGTTTCAGGCAGTAGCGGGATTCGTCGGAGAAGACAATGTCCTGCCATTCCATTGTCCAGGTGCGGCGTTCAACGGTTCACTGCCACCGCACTCGCCGGTGGTGTAACGTCAATGTTAATCGGAGCAATGGGCGCCGTGCGACAAGTCCCCGGTCCTGCAGACGACGTCGAACAGTACGTGCTGACACAGGTTGTTGCACAAGACACGCTAATTCCTGCGCTAACGTTCGTGATGTGGCGGTGCGAGCCGTCAATGGCCGCCTCACAACATGCCGGTCCTCTTGTTTGGTGGTGTGCCGCGGCTGGGGCAATAGCATCCGTCCCTCCTGCACCCACCGAATCCATACTCGTCGGTCCATCCGTCCCTCCTGCACCCACCGAATCCATACTCGACTCACTGTGGTTGGATGTCGTCCCACACGAGCGCCGATGTCTCGGTACGATAAACCGCTGTCGCGATAAGCCACTATTCGTCCGCTGTCGAACTCCGAAACGTGTTGGAATGACTGCCGTATTTTGCGACAAAGCATCAGGAAGCTTCCCACGCAGACTTCCAGCAGCACAGCACACTTCCACTACTTAAACTCCGCCTTCTGTGCACCCTTCTTATAGTGCTTCTCGGTGGCGTGCCGGGCGTACATGATTTGCATATGTCCTGCAATGCTAATCGTTTGCATGTCCTCTCGCGAGCGACGCATGCTGCGAATTTCAGGCCGAGCGGATGCTTCCTTCTTGGTTATGCATTTTGGGTGACCAGCAGTGTATATATATATATATATCATCATCATCATCATTGTCAACCATTATCAATCCACTGCTGGACGAAGGTCTCCCCAAGTTTCCTCCACAACGGTCTGTCTTGTGCCAGTCTCCTCCATGTCACCCCTGCATACTTTCTAATTTCATCCACCCATCACCCATGTGGTCTTCTTCTTGGTCTTTTCCTGTCCCTTGGAATCCAATCTAAAATTTCGGCTGTCCATCGATGATCTGTCCTTCTGGCAGTATGTCCAGCCCATTGCCATTTCAGGGATTTAACTCTGATCATGATGTCTTCCACTCTTGTCATTTTTCGGATCCACGAGTTCCTCTTCTTATCTCTCCTGGTTACACCAAGTATGCACCTCTCCATGCTACTTTGAGTTGTCTGCAGCCTTTGTATGTCTCTTTTAGTTAAGGTCCACGTCTCTGCACCATACGTAAGCACTGGAAGGATGCATTGATCAAACACTTTTCTTTTAAGACATAATGGCATATTGCTCTTGAAAATTATGCTGTTTCTTCCAAAAGCTCTCCAGGCAAGTTTTGTACGCCGATTAATTTCTTCATCAATGTGACCCTCACTTGATATCTGCTGTCCAAGATAAACGTACGTGTCTGTTATCTCCAGCTTTTCTCCATCAATCGATAAATCTGCATTTCTTGTAAAAGCATTGAACATCACTTTTGTCTTCTGAAAGTTCATTTTTAATCCCACTTCTTTACTCTTGTCAGCAAGTTCCTGGATCATACTCTGCAGCTCTGATGGGCTAGTTGCAAAAATGACTACGCCATCAGCAAAACGAAGGTGGGTTAGATAATCTCCATTAATCTTTATCCCCTTGTTTTCCCAGCTCAGTGACTGAAAAACACTCTCCAATGTGGCATTAAAGAGCTTCGGAGATATGGTGTCACCTTGTCTCACTCCCTTTCCAATTTTTATGTGTGTTGTATTTTCAAACAGCCGAATCTTTGCACTTGCATTTTTATAGATGTTATTAATAATATTAATGTATGCATCTTCAATACCGCAGGTTTTCAGAGCCATTGTAACTGCTGATGGTTTCACCGAATCAAAGGCTTTTTCATAATCGATAAAAGCCATGGACAATGGAAGTTCATATTCCCTCGTTCTTTCAATTAGTTCTCTCAGCACATGGATATGATCTATTGTGCTGTAGCCACTCCTGAATCCAGCTTGTTCTCTCGGTTGAGCCATGTCCAGTGTTACCTTCAAGCGGTGTGAAAGAACTTTAGTGAAGATTTTATAAACTACTGATAGGAGGCTGATAGGTCTGTAGTTTCCGAGATCCTCAATGTCCCCTTTCTTATGTAGCAGGATCATTGTGGCGGTGTTCCAATCCTCAGGAATCTTTCCTTCATTAAGGCATCGAGTGAAAATTTGGGCGAGTACTGTTTCGATTTCTCCACTTGCTTCTTGTATGATGTCTACAGTAATTAAATCTTCTCTTGGAGCTTTTCCCCGCTTCATGTTCTTGATTGCATGTGCAACTTCTGCTGGAAGGACTGGAGGAAATCTGGTACCGGTATCTTTCATGATGTCTGGAGTGCATGTATCATCCCTTTCATATAATTTGGAGTAGAAATCTTTCACTCTTGTCAAAATTTCGCCTCTATTTCTGGTTACAGAACCATCTTCTTTTCTCAGTGCCATAATCTGTTTTCTTCCCTTACTGAGATGTCCCTTTGCTATCTTTAGGCTTTGGTTGTTTTCAATTGCTTTCCTCACTAGTTCACAGTTGAATTTTCTTACGTCTTCAGTGATACTTTTTCGTACTGTCTTGCATAGCTCTATATATTCCACTTTGGAAGTCACATCTTCTTTAGTTGTCCTCATCTCTCTTCTTTTTTGCATCAACATTTTCGTTTTTCCTGATAATTTATTTACATGCAACTTGTTCTTAGACCCAGCTAATCTTGTTGCTGTTTCCATAAGAGCTTTGGTTACTTTTCTGTTAACTTCAGAGATCTCCACTTCTTCCGATGTTAGGCCTTCTAAAGCAGAGAACCTGTTCTTCAGTTCCAACTTGAAGGTATTATGGTGTTTTTTAAGGTTGGTTATGTCAATAGATTTCGTTTGTCTTATGAGCTTGCCACGTTCAAGTTTAGTGTTGAGGTGCATCTTACATCTCACCAATCTATGGTCATTACCTGTGTTGAACTTGTTTAGCACACTGCAGTCTTCTATGATGAATTTTTTGTTACACATAATAAAATCAATTTTACTTGTCGTCCCATTTGGATGTCTCCATGTCCATTTCCTGTGTGGCTTTTTCTTGAAGAAGGAGTTCAAGATGAAAAACCCTTCTGCCTCTGCAAACTCAACGAGAGTATTTCCACGCTGGTTTCTGTTGCCGTGACCGAATTTACCTACTGAAGTTTCATTCTGTTGCCGTTGCCCTATTTTTGCATTGAAATCTCCCATAATTATTTTCAAGTGCTGCTTACCTTTATTATTTAGATGACAAATTTCCTCATAAAATTCTTCAATTTCTTCTTCAGGATGACTTGTGGTGGGTGCATAAGTTTGAATAATCTGAGCCTGGTATCTTTTCGATAGTTGGATAACAAGCCGTGCAGCTCTGTCAGATATATATATATATATATATATATATATATATATATATATATATATATGGGATGTAAGGTCAGGTGATGCGCAACATCACAGCCTCTCCTTGACAAATATTAACCCCGCCTTCTCGTGGTGCATCCTGTTCCCACTAAAGGGGTTCTGACGACTGCCAATAGCGGTATAACTATACCATCCGGTTTAGAGGAAATGCTATCCCACACTCACCAACCCGCTTGGCCAGCGTGGTGAGTTATGGCCAAACCCTTCCAAAATGACTCCACAACTTAAATCTTGGCCCTCAGTCTCCGGCAGCTGGAATATACTTGGCCAAGGCAGCGGCCAATGCAACATGAAGGCAGAGGGGGCTGAGAATCACCGGAGGACCTTACTTGATGCAGACCTTGGCTAAGTATAATGGACTCTCCCTATCTTCTGATTTAAGGCTCCTTGAATTGGAAGAGGAACTACAATGGCGTGCAAAAATTAAGGACGAGACGATTTTTCGAATGTAACGTCGTGCAGAAGTGCTCCACATCGACACAAATCATATCATAAGATCCCCAAGATGTAGGAATATGGGGCAAGTGGGCAAAACCATCCACACAAGGAATCTAAAGGATACAAAGGCACTTTATTGAAAAGGTAGCTTCGAGCACAACTGGACAGAAGACAGAAAAGTCCATGTGACAGACTGCTGCCAAAAAAATCCAGTCTTTAGTAGGGGATATGATCTCCCCTGACTGCGTTGCAAAATTTACAACGTCTGCCCATCCTGAGGACGAGGTTGTCAAGGAGCGGTTGAGGCGTCACGGCCCATTCCTCTTGCAGAGCCAACCGCAGCTGCGGAATCGTTGCTGGCGGCTGGTGACGTGCTGCCAAGCGTCTCCTGAGAAGGTCCCACACGTGTTCTATTGCATTTAGGTCTGGAGACCTTGCGGGCCAATCCATGCGTTGAATATCTTCACTCTCCAACAGTTCTGCGACAGACACTGAACGATGAGGTGTAGCGTTGTCGTCCATGAAGAGGAACTCAGGACCCACAGCACCTCTGAACAGACGCACGTGAGGCAGGAAAACCTCGGTACAATAGCGGACACCAGTGACTGAACCTCCTTGGAAGATGTGGAGGTCAGTACTGCTACCAAGCATGATACCTCCCCAAACGAGAACTCCACCACCTTCAAACCGGCCCCTTTCGATGATATTGGAGGTGTGGTTTCGTGTTCCCTGCTCTCTCCAGATATGTATACGTCCAGAATCGCTCGTCAGACTAAATCGGCTCTCATTCGTAAAGAGAACTCGAACTCATTGCTGATGTGTCCAGTTCTTGTAATCCTGGCACCACAGAAACCGCCGTCTGCGATGAGCAGGTGTTAATGGCACACACCGTACTGGTCGTCGTGCAAATATACCACCTTTGTGCAGCCTCCTGGCCACGGTAAAACGCGATACCGGACGTCCAGTTGTCTGCTGCATGTGCCTTGCGATTTCTCCCGCTGTCTGCCGTCTGGATCTTCTCGACTGTACGACAATATACCGGTCGTCCGTCGCCGTGGTTGATCCTGGACGACCACTGCTATACTCTCGGACATCTGTTCCTGTCGTTTGAAATGTTCTCCAAGCTCGTGAAACGATGCTGTGAGCGATCCCGAACTCCTCGGCCACACTAGTCACACTTCAACCTTCTTCCAACTTCCCAATGACGCGACCTCGGGTAAAGTCATCCAGATGTCTTCTACTGGATTGTCTGTTGGCCATATCACACGGTGGCAGTAACTCGACGTAGTTCAAACCGATGTACACCGTGCAGTACCTTTCACCGAATTGCTGAGCGTACACCGCCTCCCCCCCACGTCATGCTGCATATATGCGCATGCCCTACCGTACCGGACCCTAGTCTATCTCCTGAGTGGTCTTTCGGTCCGTTCTGCCTGCTAGTTCCGCTGTCATATTACTTTCTCAACTTCGTCCTTAATTTTGCACACCAGTGTACAAAGGATCAAGTGGGACATTGTCGGGCTAAGTGAGGTAAGGAGAAAGGAGAAGATCTCATTGAAATGAAAAGTGGACATCTCTTCTACTATCGTGGGACAGACACTGTCAGAACTAGTGGTGTTGGATTTTTAATAAACGAGAAACTGCAGGATAAAGTTGTAGAAGTTGAAACTTCCTCTGACAGAGCTGCGCGACTCGTTATCCAATTCTCGAGAAGATACCAGGCTCAGATTATTCAAACTTATGCACCCACCACAAGTCTTCCTGAAGAAGAAATTGAAGAATTTTATAAGGAAATTCGTCATCTAAATAATAAAGGCAAGCAGCACTTGAAGATAATTATAGGAGATTTGAATGCAAAAATAGGGCAACGGCTACAGAATGAAACTTCAGTAGGTAAATTCGGTCACGGCAACAGAAACGAGCGTGGAAATACTCTCGTAGAGTTTGCAGAGGCAGAAGGGTTTTTCATCATGAACTCCTTTTTCAAGAAAAAGTCGCAAAGGAAATGGACATGGAGGCATTCCAATGGATCGACAAGTGAAACTGATTTTGTTATGTGTAACAAGAAATTTGTCATGGAAGACTGCAGTGTGCTGAACAAGTTCAACACAGGTAATGACCATAGAATGGTAATATGTAAAATGCACTTCAATGCGAAACTCGAGCGTGGCAAGCTCATAAAACAAACAAAGTGTATTGATGTGACCAACCTTAAAAAACATCAAAATACCTTCAAATTAGAACTGAGGAACAGATTCTCTATTTTAGACGGTCTAACATCAGAAGAAGTCGGTATCTCTGAAGTTAACAGAAAAGTAACCAAAGCTCTTATGGAAACATTAACAAAATTAGCTGGGTCTAAGAACAAGTTGCATGTGAACAAATTATCAAGAAAAAACAAAATGTTGACGCAAAAAAGAAGAGAGATGAGGACAACTAAAGAAGATAAGACTTCGAAAGTGGAATATATTTCATTTCATTTCATTTCATTTATTGCATTTTAGTTGTTACAGACATGGTATTACACAATCATAAATATATAGCACACATTATATTTTTGTACCAACAGGGAATGAGGTGGGAAAAGGCCTGATAGGCCTGACGTGCCTTGTTCTCCCAAAGCATCATAATTTTCATAAAAAAACAAAAACAAAACATAAACAAGTCAAGTCCACACAATATCAAACACAGCTAGGGCGGTACTATAAATTAATAAAGGTGATAATACATTATGAGCTTTTGGTCAGTAAGAAATACCTGAGTTTTCGTTTAAATATATTATAATTATTAAGTGATACAATATCAGTAGGAAATGTATTCCATAATACCGGACCAGTATAATTAACAAATGATCTAAATCGTTCCTTTAGTGGAAACATGGGGATTAGTGTTGTTTTTTGTCTCGTGGAATAATCATGACCACGAGTACTTATTGAAATTAAATCTTGGTAGTAACCATTTTTTATTCTCAAAAACATCAGTTTACCTATACTATAGATATGCAATTGTTGAATAGTTAATACCTTAAAATCATTTGGACTGAGTCTAGCCTGAAAGACTGTATTTGGAAATTGAGTATATTGTAATTTAATTTGTAATAGTCTCATGAATCTATTTTGTAACGACTGAAGTTTTTTCATATTATATAAGGTAGTCGATCCCCAAACAGATATACAATAGATCAGATGAGACTGAATAAAAGTATAGTGTAATAAAATCATTAGTTTTGGGGTTAAATTGGTCACTGCACTACTAATAACCCCTATATTTCTTGAGATCTTATTAGATAAGTAGTCAACATGTGAATTCGATTTTAAATCATGCTGAATAATGATACCAAGATAATTATGATTTTGAACCACTTCTACAAATGATCCGAGTAAATTAATATTCTTTTAAGGAAATAGGGGTTGACGTACTTGAAAAAGTCATTACTTTTGTTTTGTTAATATTGATAGCCAGATCATTTTTAGTTAACCAATTAGTGATAGATATAAAACGGCCTTGTAGTTGTCGCACCAGTGTCTCAACATCATTTCCATGTATTAATATGGGTGCATCATCTGCATATAAAATAATATCTGAATTGTGTAAACAGGTACAGAAGTCATTAATATAAATATTAAATATTAATGGTGCAAGCACCGAGCCCTTGGGGACTCCTGAAATCACTGATTGTAAGTTAGATTTGGTATGTTCAATTTCTGTATATTGCTGGCGACCAGTGAGATAATTTCTGAAGAGATTATGTAATGTACCCCGAATACCAATAGCATACAATTTTGATAATAATAAGTTGTGATTTAAAGTATGAAATGCTTTTGATAAATCAATGCAAAGTCCCAATGTAAATTTATTATTAATAGAATTAGAATGAACTTTATCTTTTAAATGTAAAAGGGCGATTTCTGTTGAGGAATTTGGTAAAAAGCCAAATTGAGTTTTGTGCAAAATTTTGTATTTTTCAATATAAGCAAATAATCTAACAAATAGTAATTTTTCAAAAATTTTTAGCAAATATGGATAATTTAGCTATAGGTCGATAGTTATTAATATCTGTCAAAGAACCCTTTTTAAAGACAGGAGTAATTTTTGCAACTTTTAACGAATCTGGGAAAATACCTGTAGCTAGAATGGAATTAAAAATGTATAATAGGGGAGTAACAATGAAAAAAGTTATAGTTTTTAAAATTTTGGGAAGAATATCATCTGGACCAGGTCCTGTATTTATGTTAATATTTTGCAGTTGGTAGATTAATTCGGTTCTAGTAATTTCCAAAGTATGTATTGAATTTAAGGTACATGAGTTGGAGTAATGAGGTAATTGTTGATCGTTCAGCTTAGAAAGTTGTTGTATTATACGTTGTGGTGATACAATAAAATGATCATTAAATTGATTAGCAATTTCAGTTTGATCGGTGATTTTGATGTTACCTCGAGTGAGGTGAGTCGAAGTCTTTGGTACATTCCTACGACCATGCAAGAGAGTACGAAAAAGTATCACTGAAGACGTAAGGAAATTCAACTGTGAACTAGTGTGGAAAGCATTTGAAAACAACCAAAGCCTGAAGATAGCAAAGAGACATCTCAGTAAGGGAAGAAAACAGATTATGGCACTGAGAAAAAGAAGATGGTCCTGTAACAAGCGATTAAGGCTAAATTTTGAAAAGAGTGAAAGATTTCTACTCCAAATTATATGAACAAGATGATACATGCACTCCAGACATCATGAAAGGTACCAGTACCAGAGTTCTTCCAGTCCCCTACCAGAAGTTGCACATACAAACATGAAGCGGGGAAAAGCTCCAGGAGAAGATGGAATTACTGTAGACATCATACAAGAAGCAAGTGGACAAATCGAAACAGTACTCGCCCAAGTTTTCACTCGATGCCTTAATGAAGGGAAGGTTCCTGAGGATTGGAACAACGCTAAAATAATCCTGCTGCATGCAATATGTGACATTGAGGATCTCAGGAACTACAGACCTATCAGCCTCCTATCGGTGGTTTATAAAATCTTCACTAAAGTTTTTTCACACCGTTTGAAGGTAACAGTGGACATGGCTCAACCGAGAGAACAAGCTGGATTCAGGAGTGGCTACAGCACTAAAGATCATATCCACGTACTGAGAGAACTTATCGAAAGAGCGAGGGAATATGAACTTCCATTGGGCACGGCCTTTATCGATTACGAAAAGGCCTCTGATTCGGTGAAACCATCAGCAGTTACAATGGCTTTGAAATCCTGCGGTATTGAAGATGCACACATTAATAATATCAATATCATCTATGAAAATGCTAGTGCAAAGATTTGGCTGTTTGAGAATACAGCACACATAAAAATTGGAAAGGGAGTGAGACAAGGTGACACTATATCTCCCAAACTCTGTAATGACACATTGGAAAATGTCTTTCAATCACTGAACTGGGAAAACAAAGGGATACAGAGTAATGGATATTATCTAACTCACCTTCGTTTTGCTGATGACGTAGTCATTTTTGCAACTAGCTCATCAGTGCTGCAGAGTATGATCCAGGACCTTGCTGATAAGAGTAAAGAAGTGGGATTAAAAATGAACTTTCAGAAGACAAAAGTGATGTACAATGCTTTTACAAGAAATGAAGATTTATCGAGAGATGGAGAAAAGCTGGAGATAACAGATGCGTACGTTTATCTTGGACAGCAGATATCAAGTGAGGGTCACATTGATGAAGAAATTAATCGGCGTACAAAACTTGCCTGGAGAGCTTTTGGAAGAAACAGCATAATTTTCAAGAGCAATATGCCATTATGTCTTAAAAGAAAAGTGTTTGATCAATGCATCCTTCCAGTGCTTTCGTATGGTGCAGAGACGTGGACCTGTACCAAAAGAGACATACAAAGGCTGCAGACAACTCAAAGTAGCATGGAGAGGTGCATGCTTGGTGTAACCAGGAGAGATAAGAAGAGGAACTCATGGATCAGGAAAATGACAAGAGTGGAAGACATCATGAACAGAATTAAATCCCTGAAATGGCAATGGGCTGGACATACTGCCAGAAGGACAGACCACTGGTGGACAGCCGAAATTTTAGATTGGATTCCAAGGGGTAGGAAAAGACCCAGAAGAAGACCACATGGGAGATTGGTGGATGAAATTCGAAAGTATGCGGGAGTGACATGGAGGCACACGACAGACCTTTGCGGAAGAGGCTTGGAGAGACCTTCGTCCAGCAGTGGATTGAAAATGGTTGACAATAATGATGATGATATATATATGCGCGAATTGTGTGAGAAATAATGATCAAATAGTTAGAGAGGATTGGGAGAATGTTTGAAGAAGAAAGATGACACCGAATTTTCTGGTGTAATAAGTACGTCTTTTGAATGCGTACTGACGCAAATTAAATTTATCAAAGCGATTCAAAGTCAATGGAACCGGTATGGAAAACAATAGATCTGACGGAAGAAAGAAGTTTTTCAATCGGGTTTTTAATCCCTCAGATATTGCTGTAAACGGAATCGTGAGCTTACGAACTCTTAGAAACAGAGTTATCGACAAAAATAAGATGTGATTTTACGTCCCTTGGTGGGAAAGCCATGCATTATTTTAGGAAGAAAGTATTCACAAAAGGTTTATCCATATGAGCGGTATCGGTCCAAGAAAAAAATCTTAGTCGAGTTTTCAGGAGCCCAGATTGTGCTACAAATACATCAGAAGTAGAAATTAACACTTATGACCTCTGGTGGCCAAACCATTCTTTACCAAACATTAGAAATTACGGGGAAAATATTTTCCGTCAGGTCATGTATGCGATACAGGAAGAATTTTTCAAATCGGAGTTTTAGGACCAGAAAACGCAATTTACCATTGTGCGCCCTAGCGGAAAGTTTATGATTTACTTGAAAATTTTGATTTTATAGGAAAAACATTTCGCATCGGAAACACTATCCAACAACGAAGGAATTTTTCAAATTGGACTTTTAGAAGTAGAGATATTGACAAAAATAAGATATACATATAAGCCCCTGGCGTAGAAACCATGCATTATTTCAAGAAGAAAATGTTCCTCAAAGGTTTCCCGACATGAGTAGTATCGGTCAAAAAACGACTTTTTTTCCATTGAGATTTTAGAAGCTCATATTTTGCTGCAAATACATCAGAAGCGAAAATTAAGACTTACGACACCTGGTGGCCAAAGCATTGTTTACAAAAATTTGAAATTACGTGCAAACGGTTTCCCCTCAGGAGTTGTATCCGGTGCAGAAATAATTTTTGAGATCGGAGATTTAGAAGCAGAGATATAGGGGAAACGCAATTTACTATTACGCCCCCTAGCGGAAAGTCTATGAATTTTGTGAAAATTTTGAAATTATATGAAAAACATGCGACACGGAAAACACTATCCAACAAAGAAGAAATTTTTCAAATCGGACTCCTAGAAGTCGAGATATTGACAAAAATAAGATATACGTCTATGTCCCCTGGCGTAGAAACCGTGCACTATTATAAGAAGAAAATGTTTCTAAAAAGTTTGTCGGCATGAGTAGTATCGGTCTACAAACGACGTTATTTTCAATCGAGAATTTAGAAGCTCATATTTTGCTGCAAATACATCATAAGCGGAAATTAAGGTTTTTTTTTTTTTTTTTTTTTTTTTTTTGATTGGAGGTTTAACGACCACCGTGAGCAACTCAATGGGCTATAAGCAGTCGCCCGTCCCTAATTTAGGGTCACTGGTTCCAGGGAAGGGAGAGAGCCAGTGCCGTAAGACAAACACAACATCCATGCCTCACCGGGATTCGAACCCGGACCCCTTACGGACGAATGATCAGAGGCCAACGCCTTAAACCACTGCGCCACCGGGGCGGCAAATTAAGGTTTAAGCTCTCTAGTGGCCAAACTATTTTTTACAAAAATTGAAAATTATGTGCAAACGATTTCCCATCAAGAGCTGTATCCGGTGCAGTAAGAATTTTTCAGATCGGAGATTTAGAAGCAGAGATATAGGGAAAAACGCAATTTACCATTACGCCCCCTAGCGGAAAGTCTATGAATTACTTGAAAATTTTGAAATTATATGAAAAACATGTCACATGGAAAACATTATCCAACAAAGAAGGATTTTTTAAATCGGACTCCTAGAAGTCGAGATATTGACAAAAAAAAAAGATATTCTTCTACGCTCCCTGGCGGAGAAACTGTGGAATATTTTAGGAAGAAAATATTCCGAAAAGGTTTATCGATGTGAGTGACATCAGTCCACGTAAGAATTTTTTCAATCGATGTTTTAGAAGCTCAGATTTTATGCAAATACATCAGAAGCAAAATTTAAGCCTTACGTCCCCTGGTGGCCAAAGTATTCTTTACCAAAAATTCGAAATTATATGCAAAAGATTGTGCATCAGGAGATGTATCCGCTGAAATAAAAAATGTTCAAATCGGAGTTTTAAAAGAAGAGTTATCGGAAAAAATGCAATTTAACTTTACGCCCCCTAGCGGAAAATCTATGCGTAATTTGAAAAAGAAACTATATTCAAAATACTTTTCGACATAAATGGAATCGAAAGATAAAAGATTTTTTTCAATCGGATGTTTAGAAGCAAATATGTAGAATAAAACGTATTGTTGAATTCGATATCATCTGCATTTACGCCCTCTAGCGGCGAAATTGTACATGGTAAAAAAAAAAAAAAAAACGAAATGAAGGATCATCATTCGCATATTTTTTTTTTCATTGGAGGTTTAACGACCACCATGAGCAACGCAATGGGCTATAAGCAGTCGCCCGTCCCTAACTTAGGGTCACTGGTTCCAGGGAAGGGAGAGAGCCAGTGCCGTAAGACAAACACAACATCCATGCCTGACCGGGATTCAAACTCGGACCCCTTACGGACGAATGATCAGAGGCCAGCGCCTTAGACCACTGCGCCACCGGGGCGGCACCGCATATTTCAAGCTTTCGAATGCAAAAAGAATTTTTCAAATCGTACTAATAGTTGCAGAGATACCGTAGGTACAGACGGACGGACTGACGGACGGGCAAACCCATAACATAAGCACGATCGCTTTTTAAGAAAGACGTGCTGCAAAGGAAAACCACTGAGACGTTTACAAAATTAATGGGCATTCATACATTGATGCTTGAAGTTATGTAAGCCGGCCCGGTGGCGCAGTGGTCTAAGGCGTTGGCCTCTGATCATTCGTCCCGTCCGTAAGGGGTCCGGGTTCGTATCCCGGTCAGGCATGGATGTTGTGTTTGTCTTACGGCACTGGCTCTCTCCCTTCCCTGGAACCAGTGACCCTAAATTAGGGACGGGCGACTGCTTATAGCCCATTGAGTTGCTCACGGCGGTCGTTAAACCTCCAATCAAAAAAAAAAAAAAAAAAGTTATGTAAAAGATGCACGTAGACTATCAATGAGCAAAATCCATCCGGGCCCACTGCGACATCTGTCGGAAATGAAATAAACATACGGAAATATGTATCACTGGTGAACTGTTCATTAACTCAGTAGAGGGCGCCACACTCCCGGGAGCGAACGGCCTGTAATCAGAAGAAGTTTACATCTCTGTCTCCTTTGGTATGATGTAATTATTATGATATGTAGAAGGGACAAAGCCTTCTGTTAACTGCTAATTAGTCACGACTGGAATATGTCTGTCATCAGGAAATTAAATCATAATCCTCGACGCGTTGATTACGGAGCAAATAAACAATTAGATAATATTTATCGATTTATTAACATAAATTCTTATGTGAGCAAACAGGCAAACGGATAAATAAATATCATTAGTATAATACTTGGTTATGCAGCTTATTAACTCGGGTTTTCCAATTCCAATCAAACTCTGCTGGAATATGTGGTATTTTAGGGATTTTTTTTTAAATATGGCAAATTTTTTCCCTCAGTTATTAAAAAAAAATAGAATTAACCTCAAATCAAATTCTTGTTTAAAACCTCAGCAATAATTAATATTGATTTTCATTTCCATCTTACAAAGATCCTTAAAAAGCTAAAAAATAATGATAACAAAATACCGAAAACAGAGATGCCAATTTAATTCCAATAGGTGCAGAAGAAAATTTATGAAAAAAGACATATGCATGAAATCTATGAATCATCAATCTCATTAACGTAATGGAATTTGAGGGAAGGTTGCGAAAATATCAGTTTGATATATGGGATAACAAGAAAATCACAAAATGATCCAAACATACTGAAAACACGTATCTCAACAACTGGAGCTTCAAAAATTGCAACAGAAATATTACTGAAACAAAGAAACAAGAAAGGGAAATGTTAGATACTGTTTCATAGAAAAAAGTAAAAAAAAACAAAAACGATTTAGGATCTCGAGGATACTGTTTAATAGGAAAAAGAAAAAACAATTTAGGATCTTGATTAAGCAGTTCGGGTCTTTTCCTGTGCATTGCTCCCTTCAGGTGAACTCACAAAATGTGAGCGTAAAATTGTGAATTAACAGTTTGTTTCCGGGGTCCTAATGCTGAAATGCTATCCCACGGGCATCGAAAAACGTAATCAACGTCAAATTTTTTGAAGAACCACAAACTCGGAATTTCTAGGGCAGCCGTGAGTTGGTGAGTTCCCTCCCATACAGCGGCGTCGGAACCGCGGGGCACAGGGGGCAGTTGCCCCCGCACGCAGATAAGCGTGGGGGCAAAACAACATATTTTCCCAATTCAGTTTTCTTCCTTTTCAAATTACATATGTTCGTGATTGGAAATCTCAAACAATCGTGTTTTTTTTTTTTTTTTTGAGGTTCATGTTGAAAAAAAAATAAGCATTGCTCTTCATCATTTTTTCATGATCTATCTAGAAATCAGATTTTTTTTAATGCCCCACATTAAACAGTCCAGAGCGCTGGTTCCTGTTTGAAGACCAGCAACGTTTTTGTGTCTTACTAAGTGTAAAAAATTCGTCTTCCTCTAAAAAAATAAGCAAAAATAAATGGGGAAGTGGAAGTAGGGTGAGAAATGAGATATAAGTTACTTCAATATTTAATAATAGGTTCTACGGCCACAATTTCTGTGGAATTCGTACCAATCCGGAAGTATCAAAATCCATAGTGTAATGCAGTTTGCACGTACAGTTAGTTTACACTGAGAAACTACAGTATATGTATATGGATATGAAAGTGTTTTTTTTTTTTTTTTTTGTAGATGAATCTTAAATCGAAAAAAAAAATTTCAGCAAATTTTCCTAATGAAGTCAGCACGTCTTCTATTGCAGTAGTAGGATAAATTTTATACCATGATAAAATATTTTGTTCTGCGACATCTTGCCTCCGCTGTCAAAAAACAGTTCTGACGCCACTGTTCCCATATGCTTGACTGTTGTTTTGATTCTAGATCAAAACGTTTTATCCAAGACTCGTCTGCTGTTCGATTCAAAAGTTAGAATCTGTTTCCACTTTTTGAAGAAAAGCATGACAAAGTTCAACGCGACATTGGTTTTGTTCTTCAGTAAGATCACGTGGCACCAATTTTGCATTGAAAACGCAACATCTGCGCACTCAGTGTACTCAGGGCCGGATTGGGTTGACTAAAACAGGCCGGGAGTTTTAGTCTTGTCTAGTAGTCCATACAGAAAAGCGTGTATCCACAGAGGAACACTTCACCAATTCCCTCAACTCCTGGATGATATAGAACTGTTGAAATATGCATTGTAAAACTAATATCAGTCGTGAACAGATTTTAGCAGCAATTTATGGGTGAAAGAATTTTAAAACTCCACTCGTGATTGAATGTAGCATAACAAACCATGCTCAAAACGGGGTGTTGTATTAGATAATTATATTTATTTGGTCACTGATTCGTATACTGCGCAACATCATTTGTATCACCTCCTTGAATACTAGAATTTTTTAAGGCTCAGTGGCGCACTCAGAGAGCCCTCTCTATGAGGTATCACTTGGTACTTTGTTCTTTGCTACTGGCTGGTTACTTTTAAATATATTTGTCTATGTTTTTAAGTATATATTTAGTGAATCATTGGAAATGCACTTTCATATGACGAAAATATTTTTATCGCTTCCAAATACACTGCCTGACAGAGAAAATGCCACACCACTAAGACGTGAAAGCAGCGCCATGCTAATAGCAGGGTGGGTGCACACGTACAAGTTATGCAAGTGATTGCATTTGCAGGTAAATCGCACTAACGGCTCGCGGGATATAAGCGGACAACCAGCCCGTGTGGCCATCAGTCGAGAGTTCGTCGCGGCCACGAAGAGTGGATCTGCTGTAACAGTGTCTGGAGAAGGAACAACGGGTGCCAATGCCGTCAAAACGCCGTGGTACGCGATTTCGTCAAACAGATGAGTTCACGAGAGATGTCATCGTAGGCCTTCGCAACGCCGAATGGTCATTGCGTCTTATTGCGGAAAAACCGCAACGTGATGCCACAACCGCCGGTCGCATTTGGAGACAGTGGTCCCAGGAAGGGATCTGTGCAACGTCGTAGGGGAGCTGGGCACGGAGACGGACGTCGGAGATCACCAATCGTCGCATCCGACGTCATACCGTAGCGGACCCACTGGCCACAACGGGTGACATTGTGCGGAGTCTACGGGGAGGCTTGAATGGTCCGATATCGACGCGGATAGTGTCGCGCCGATTGGCTGCGTCTGGTTTGCTGTCCAGCCGTCCGTTGTGAAGGTTACCTACCCTTAACAGCGAGCCATCGTCGTCACCGCTTGGCGTGGTGTCGCCCCAGAGCTTCGTGGGGCGCCGAATGGAACATTGTGGCCATGTGGGAGTCTGGAGGCCACGTGGCGAACGGGAGGATTCTTCCGCCGCTGTGGCACACGGCCCCGCAACGTGGAATCATGGTGTGGTGTTCTATCAGCGACAAAGGTCGCTCACCGCTAATACGTATTAAGGGCACATTGACGGCACGCCGCTATGTTGACGAAGTCCTGCGGCCCGTGGCACTATCGTATCTGCAGGGCATCCCAAACGCCATTTTTCAACAGGATAACGCCCGGCCGCGTACCGCTCGGATCAGCCTGAAGGCTGTACACGGTGTGTGGATGCTTCCGTTGCCAGCACGATCCCCCGACCTCTCGCCCATCGAGCATCTGTTGGACACGATTGGATGTCGGTTGAGTACAATCCCACTCCTGCAAAATGAAGATGAACTGTGAACTCGGATCAACACCACATGGTCAACGGCAACCCAGGACTCTACTCGGACTCTCATTGCTTGGATACCACGTCGGATTCAACACTGTATCACCCAAAGTGAGGGCCATGCTTCTTATTGATCATCCTGTATATTCGGCCATTGGAGCTTAGTCTGTATGTGACAATTAAATCATTTGTTCAGGGCCTACTTGGCTATTTGTGTGTGCAGTTTGGTCTGTGTTCGAGCATTCTTTCATGGTGTGGCATTTTCTCTGTCAGACAGTGTGTTTGGAAAATGTTTTCTTCTCTGTATTTCTGTTTGTATTTTCAATATTTTGGGCCACTCATATGAGAAAATCCTGGGGGCGCCAATGTAAGCTACCATTTTGTTCCGTGAACCAGTACCTCTAAATAGCTGTTTCTTTTATGATAAATATCGGTTGGACACGGATTTCTGAACATCTCTGCCAAAGAATCAGTTTGTGCTCTATATCTGTACGTGGATGAGGGTGTGGGGGTGATGGACCATCAAAACTGTTACTAGTGCCACCTTCAAGATTCGAAAAGAAGGGTAGAGCCTACCAATGTCACTTTACTCCAAGTCCAACGAATTACGCTTAACAACAGTTAGCTTAATTTGTTGTTGTTATAAATAACAGCGTGCTTAGTTCAATGGCGAAATTTTCACTGAAATAGAGAGAATTTCGCTTTGTCATTTTCGATCAAACACTCAGCATATGGGACGTGCCTGCCCCGCAGGACGCACATGAGATAAAGGCAGATAGCAATGAGAGCACATGTCCTCGTAGCTCAGTTGGGAGAGTCACTTACTCTGGAGTGAAAGAACCCTGATTCGATGCCAAGCGTGGACAAAACTGTGTTTTTACACATACATGTATATGCACCGCATACATCGATGAGCCATTACTTTATGACCATCCCCAGCCGAGAGAAATTAGCGGGCCTGGAGACCGAACGATGGTGCAGGTGAAGATCACAGAGCAGTATATACAAAACCCTGGGACCGGCTTTCGGTTAGTTGAGTTTTCGGAGTCAGAATGCGAAAAGCTGCCGATTAATCGGAGTTTGATAAAAGACAAATCGTGATGGCCCGGCGCCTTGGAACTAATATCTCGGAAATGCCGCTGCTTGTGGGTTGTTCACGTGCCGCTGTAATGAGTACGTATCAAAAGCGGTGCACAGATGGCCAAACTACGAACCGTCGTCAAGGCGTGTGTCGTCCGTAGCTGATTGTTGCCAGAGGAGATCTGAGACTATCGCTCATTGTTCACAGCGACCGCAGAGCCACAGTGCGACACATTATCCGCAGCTACAACAGTGGTGATCAGGGTAATGTGCCATAGCACACAGTTAATCGCAGCTTTCTGCGCATGGGCCTGCGTAGCCAAAGACCCAGCCGGGTCTCCATGCTCAGTGCACGTCATCGCCAACAACGCATGAAATGGGCCCAAGATCATCGAGATTAGACTGTGGATGATTCGAAGAAACTGTCCCGGTCTAACGAATCAAGATTCCTGTTGCATCGCGTAGACGGCCGAGCACGGATATGCCGATTACCAAGGGAGGCAATGGCACCTGGATTCCGCCCAACAGTGCATCTAGATCGGCTGTGTTATGCTGTAGGGTGCCGCAGCCTAGTTGCAGCCATAGCAGCCGCCACCCCAATTTCCGCTCTAGTTCACTACTCCACCCTGGTTACAGCAGGGGTGTATTTAATAATTCGGTCCATACACTTACCCCACCCAATCTCTCTCCTCATTATCCTTATTATTTCTCCCCTCAACATATTTCTGGCAGTAATTTCAGCCAACTGAGAACAAAACCTAAAAAAATTATTGCGCCAAGAGCACTAAGACAAATTGACATAATATTTTTTGCTATCTCAATTTACTGCGTCATTCTGTGGGATGTGCATCTGGTCGGAGGTGTTATGCTGGTGGCGATATTTTCTTCAGACACTTTAATCTTCATTTTCCCAATAACACAATCCCTGGCCGCTGTGAGGTATTCACCCATTCATGGCAACTGTGTTCCCTGCTGGTGATGGCAGGGGTTTTTCCAGGGATTTCAAATTGGAGGGATGCTGAAGAAGTTTGGGGCCGGGGGTGGTGTATGTTGCCCGAAAGCGAATTTTTCCGAGGCTAAAAATTTTTGTAGTGGAATACGTACAGTCAAACTCCTTATTTAAAAGACTGCGATTTTTACATACATTTTCTATGGTCCGGAAGCCACATTGAAATTGATGCTTGGCGTTTCCCGATTTAACGAACACATTTCCTCAATTTAGCGAACATGATTTTACTTTTTTCAAACCACCGAATTATATTAACCAGCATTATAGGAGAAGTAATTTTAATGATGACATATATGGTGAGTGTAGATCGTGGTATTAATTGCCCAGTTGAATAAATTAACACTTCACATGGTATATTTATCAAAACAGTTGTAAAAGGCAACAGCTTTACACGGCTTGCTGCGATATTGTTTCTCTTCGTTTACATCACGACTGCATACACACGAGTTTTTACAAGAAGTGCAAAGTTGAGAAAAAGTCCGAGTCACATTAGTGGGTCACAGGTGTTTTTCTCTTGATGCTGATGCGCGTGCAGCTCTTTCTCCGATAGTGTTACCGTGGGAAATGTTTCTTACGAGTTTTTTGTGTTTCTGACGTTACACGCGTGGCGTCCTCTAACAGTACGTACCCATTCCTGAGCACGTGGAATTCTTCCCCAAATTGCGTTCCTTTTTTTGTGAGGTCACATTAAACAACACAGCGTGTTTACTGATAAAGTTTTGATGAACGTAGATAGCACTAGAAAAGTTAGAAGTGAAATTCACTGTTCATTGTAGTTTGCAAATGTGTATTTTGTGAGAGCATTAAAAAAAATGAATGACTGCAGCAAAAAAAAAAAAAAAAAAAAAGCGGAAAAGATTTTCAATCAGTAAAAAAATGAGCATTTTGTCGCAGCTCGATGCGAACCCAGGATCACAGATTGCTGTAGCAGAGAAACTCGGAATTTCCAAGTCAACGTTGTGTACCATAGTGAAAAATAGAAAGCAAATTGAAAGCTGTGCATCAAAGTGTGAGCAATTTTCGAGTAAGAGGAAATTTAGGAAAGCTTCGCCTCTGAGTGAGTTGGGAAACGCTCTTGTCACTTGGTTCTAACAAACACGGGCCAGTAATTTGCCTATTAGTGGATCACTTCTGAAGGAAAAAGCAGTTCATGTTGCCCAGCGACTTCAAATAAAGGAATTCACTGCATCGAATGGGTGGATTGATCGTTTTAAGCAAAGACATAACATAGTGTATAGAGCTCTATCCGGCGAAAGCAAAAGTGTTGATCCCGTTACGGCACAAACGTGGAAAAATGAACAGCTGCCACAAATTACTGAAGGATGCATGGCGTGTGACGTTTTTAATGCTGATGAAACTGTGGACTGCTTTATAACCTGCAGCCAGATAAAACACTGTGTTTTCGAAATGACGCCTGCCATGGAGGAAAGAAGTCAAAAGACAGAATCACTGTGGACGGGACAGAAGTCAAAAGACAGAACCATTGTGGACGGGGCAGAAGTCAAAAGACAGAATCCAATGCAGAAGGGGCAGAAACATTACAGTCATTAGTCACAGGCAAATCTGCTACACCACGTTGCTTCAAAAATGTGAAATCTTTGTCCATAAAATACGAAGCAAATAAGAAGTCGTGGATTACCACAGCCTTATTCAAAAGTTATGTAAAAGCCTTGGATGCTCAGATGCAGGCGAAAAAGAGAAAAGTCCTCTTATTCATTGATCTTCCCCAAGTAAACAATCTGAAAAATGTTCAAGTCATTTTCCTCCCAGCAAATTGTACTAGTGAATTGCAACCGCTGGATCTGGGTGTCATTAGGTATTTTAAAGCCAATTATCGAAAGCTTCTCGTGCGAAAAGTACTTTCTGTTATCGATGCAAAGGATGATGCATCTAAAGTTAATGTTAACATTCGCGATGCAATGCATTACGTGCCACAGTCGTGGAATGCAGTTACGACAGATACCATTAAAAACTGCTTTAACAAAGCAGGCTTTTTAGGTTGTGAACAAGAAGAAAATGGATCCAATACCGAAAATGCTGCTGATAATTTTGAGGATGACGATCTCGCAGAATGGAATGAAATTGCCTCATCAGGTATTGTGTATTCCGATTATGTTGATTGTGACGCAAATGTGCATACCTTCCAAATGCAATCTCTTGATGATGTTTTGGATGAACAGATCGGACTAAATGCATCAGATTCTGATGAAGAAGACGAAGTAGAACTGAAAGATAGCTGCTTTAGTAATGCCGCTAACGGTATAGAATGTGCTAAAAACTACTTAATACGCTTCGATATTACTGATGACGTTTTTCATGCACTTCATAAAGTTGAAGCTGCAATTTATAAAGCTAAATGTTCAAAAAACAAAATAATCAATCTTCTTTAAAGCTTTCCTTTTCCACAGTGTTAAAAGGTAATCAACACATATTCTGTTTTTACAAGTTAATTAGTACTAATTGGTGTTCTGTTTCATGCAGTTAATAATACTGAAGTCGTTATAAGAAGCTAAATACTCGGAAAAAAATAAACCATAGTACTTTTCTCGCAATTTTAAAGTACTCTCAAATTCTGATGCTACATATTGAAGTCTAATATCTATGAATTATGTATTTAATATTCAAAGTAGATGTGTACGTATTATAACATTTTTGATAATCAATTTCATAATTAAAAGTACTACACATAATTTAAATGTCACTGAAAGAAAGGGAGACATAGCTGGTTACGTATTCAATTATGAACACTAGCTCAATTTGAATGTTTCATTCGAAAGGCTTCCTCGATTTAGCGAACTCCGCGATTTTACGTACAAGACTGTTGGTGCCTTGAAATTCGTTAAATCGAGGCTTGACTGTATTTGTGTTTGGACCTAGGATGAAAACTGGGGAACAGTTCAAAAGCGACTACTGCTTTTATTTTATAGTTAAGAATGGTTACAAATGAAAACCCTTTTGTAAAGCTTTACATGGTTATTTTTTTTATTGACATGGGTTGCTGAAACAGTAGACACTGATATTTTCGTAAATCTTGTGCATGCTTATATGATTCAAAAGTATAATTGCAAAATTTGTAGCTGGCTAAAATGAAGAGATACGTACATATGCTTTATGGTTGCAGTGACTGACTTAAACAATAAAACTAAAAAAGAAACATTTGACTGCTATATACATATATATATATATTTCAATTGCAGGCTAATAAGGGGTATCGGATTCCATCCCCTGTCAGGAAACAGAAGCAGCCGCCCCGGTGGCGTAGTGGTCTAAGGCGTTGGCCTCTGATCATTCGTCCGTAAGGGGTCCGGGTTCGAATCCCGGTCAGGCATGGATGTTGTTTGTCTTACGGCACTGGCTCTCTCCCTTCCCTGGAACCAGTGACCCTAAATTAGGGACGGGCGACTGCTTATAGCCCATTGAGTTGCTCACGGCGGTCGTTAAACCTCCAATCAAAAGAAAAGAAACAGAAGCAAGGAATGCGAGAGCCAAAACATTTCCCAAGGAAAATCAGAATGACAAGCGAAGAAGTTTATAAAATAGGTAATAGTCAAGCGTCAGTTAACCCTAACTGTGTATGACCGCCCTGGTCGTTCCTCGCTCTCGCGGATTTCTGAAGGGAACTGTTGGTATACATAGACTTTCGAATTAAGAAAAAAAAAAGGAAAATTAATGTGTTATGGTAGAAAATACTGAATGTGAAGCTCAAGATTACCGCCCCGGTGGCGCAGTGAGCTAAGCGATGGCTTTCTGATGGGTCCGGATGGAATCCCGGTGAGGCATGGATGTTGTGCTTGTCTTACGGCGCTGGCTCTTTCCCTTCCCTCTGGATCCAGTGGCCTTAAATTAGAGACGGGCGACTGCTTACAGCCCACTGAGTTGCTCACGGTAGTCATAAAACCTCCAATCAAAAAAAAAAAAAAAAAAAAAGCCGAGGATTCATGTAACTGCTACTGATCATTGTTCTTTATGATAACAAAAAAGCGCTAAAACCTAAATATTAAAATGGAAACTTTCGCATTTACATAAAGTGGTAAAAGCTGACTCTTTAGTACCTTGTCAGTTTTTATGAATAATACACTGCCACACTATGAAGGGATATCAAACAGAAACCATCGCTCTTTCCACGTTTTTATAAGGGAGTCACGGAAACATTCTGATTGGCCGCCACCGGGAATCGAACACAGGGTCTTCCAGTTACACGCCGGATGTGCTTCCACTGGCAAGATCGATGACTTCTGTTTGATGTTCCTGGTCCACGTCAACTGTGTAAAAAAAAAAGCAAAAAAAAAAACATTTATTACATACATTTGCTTCTGAACATCAAATTCAAAAAACTCTTTTGCCTTTCGATTACACGCATGGCGAAGATTATAGTAGGTATAGTCACTTTTTAAAGATACACATAGATTCTCCGATAGGGGACGTAAAAGTAAGCTGCGTTACCCCCGATATCTCTGCTTCTAAAGCTCCGATTTGAAAAATTATTTCTGCAGCGCATACAGCTCCGCATGGGAAATCTTTCGCATATAATTTCTAATTTTTGGTATAAAATGACTTGGCTTCCAGGGGGCATAAGTGTTAATTTCTGCTTCTGATGTATTTGCAACAAAATCTGGGCTTCTAAAACCTCGATTAACAAATTATTTCCTGGACTGATACTACTCACGTCGACAAACCTTTTCGAAATATTTCCTTCTTAAAATAATACATGGTTTCTCCGCCAGGTGGCGTAGACGTATATCTTATTTTTGTCAATATCTCTGCTTCTAATGGTCCAATTTGAAAAATTTCTTCTTTGTTGGATAGTTTTCACGGCGACATGATTTTTATATAATTTCAAAAATTTCAAGTATTTCATTGACTTTCGGCTAGGGGGAGTAAAGGTAAATTGCGCTTTTCCCGATATCTCTGCTTCTAAAGCTCCGATCTGAAAAATTCTTCCTGCACCAGATACAGCTCCCGGTGGGAAATGTTTTAAATGTAATTTCTAATTTTTTATAAAATATGGTTTGGCCACCAAGGGGCGTAAGCGTTCATTTTTGTTTCGTAGGTATTTCCATCAAAATCTGAGCTTCTGAAATCTCGATTGTGGAAATTCTTTCGTGGACCGATGCCGCTGATGTCGATAAACATTTGAGAATATTTCCTTCTTAAAATCATGCATGGTTTCTCCGCTAGGGGCGTAGATGTATATCCTACTTCTGTCAGTATCTCTGTTTTCTAAGAGTCAGATTTGAAAAATTCCTTCTTTGTTAGATATCGGTTTCCGTGTATAATGTTCTCATATAATTTCAAACTTTTGAAGTAATACATAGAGTTTCTGATAGGGGGCGTTAAGGTAAATTGCGTTTCCCCCGATACCTCTGCTTCTAAAATTCCGATTAGAACACTTCCTTCTGCACCGGATACAACTGCTGATAGGAAATACTTTGTTTAAAATTTCTAATATTTGATAAAGAATGGTTTAGCCACCAGGGGGTGTAAATTTTAATTTCTTCGTCTGATATATTCGTAGCAAAATCTGAGCTCCTGAATGCATGGTTTTCCTGCCAGGGGGCGTAAGCGCATACCTTATTTTTGCCGATATCTCTGCTTCTAAGAGTCCGATTTGAAAAATTATTTCTTTTTTGGAAAGCGTTTACGTAGGGAAATGTTTCTCATATAATTTCAAATTTTTCGTAGCCCACAAGTCTGCCACCAGGGGGCATAAGTTCACGTTTCCGTTTACAGCAATATCTGCGGGACTAAAAACCCGATTGAAAAACTTCTTTCTTCGGTCAGATACTGTTAACTATGCAAACTGCGTGGGCATTTTCTTTTCAAAATAGTGCACGATTTCACAGCTAGGGGCGCATACGCTTATTCTGTTTTTCTCAATATAACTGTTTTTACGTATGCGATTTAAAAAAATCTTTCGACACCGGATGCCATTTACCTTGTAGAACACTTAAGCCTAGTATATGAGGAATTTTGTAGTTCATAGTTATGTCGGTAGGTGGTGTTTTGGCAGTTTGCAGCTATATCGCCGCTTCTAAAAACGCTATTGAGAAATTTCTTCTTCACTGTATGCCATTCGCTACAACAGAGATGTGGAGCATTATCCTCTTTAAGTAACGCAAAGATTTCACACTACTGAGTAAAGGTAGAACGCTTTTTCCATGAAGAGTAATTTTCGCCTATTTTCAACTTTTCCGCTTTGCAAAATTCTTCCGCTAGCAGACGTGAACTTTTATCATGTTTCCTTTCTTAGCACGTCTTTCGTAAGAAAAGATCGTGCCTGTGTTACCGGTTTGTCCGTCCGTCCGTCAGTCCGTCCGCCCGTCTGTACCCACGCTATCTCTGCAACTGTTAGTTCGATTTGAAAAATTCTTTTTGCATTGGGAAGCTTGAAATATTCAAATGGTAATCCTTTATTTCGTTTTTTTACGATGTACAATTTCGCCGCTAGAGGGCGCAAATGCAGATCATGTCGAATTCAAAAATACCTTTTATTCCACATATTTGCTTCTAAACATCCGATTGAAAAAATTATTTTATCTTTCGATTCTATTTGTGTCGAAGAGTATTTTAGATATAGTTATTTTTTCAAATTACGCATAGATTTTCCGCTAGGGTACGTAAAAGTAAATAACATTTTTTCAGATAACTCTTCTTCTAAAACTCCGATTTGAAAAATGTTTTATTCAGCGGATACTTCTCCTGATGGAAAATCTTTTGCATATAATTTCAAATTTTTGGTAAATAATACTTTGGCCACCAGGGTGCGTAAGTGTTAATTTTTGCTTTTGATGCATTTGCCATAAAGTCTGAACTTCTAAAATATCGATTGAAAAAATTATTTCGTGGACTGATGCCACTCACATCGATAAACCTTTTCGAAATATTTTTTTCCTAAAATATTCCACCGTTTCTCCGCCAGGGGGTGTAGATGTATATCTTATTTTTGTCAATATCTCTACTTCTAGGAGACCGATTTGAAAAATTCCTTCTTTGTTGGATAGTGTTTTCATGTGACATGTGTTTCATATAATTTCAAAATTTTCAAGTAATTCATAGACGTTTCGCTAGGGGGCGTAGAAGTAAATTGCCTTTCCTCCTATATATCTGCTTCTAAATATCCGATTTGAAAACTTCTTTCTGCACCGGATACAGCTCCTGATGGGAAATCGTTTGAATATAATTTCTAATTTTTGTAAAAAAGGTTTGGCCACCAGTGGGCGTAAATCTTAATTTCCGCTTCTGATGTATTTGCAGCAAAATATGAGCTTCTAAATTATCTACTGAAAAAAACGTCGTTTGCAGACCGATACTACTCATGTCGACAAACCTTTTAGAAACATTTTCTTCTTAAAATAATGCATGGTTTCTACGCCAGGGGGCATAGTTGTATATCTTATTTTTGTCAATATCTCTACTTCTAGAAGTCCGATTTGAAAAAAATCCTTCTTTGTTGGATAGTGTTTCCAGTGTGACATGTTTTTCATATAATTTCCAAATTTTCTAGTAATTCGTAGACTTTCCGCTAGGGGCGTAAAGGTAAATAGCTTTCCCCCCTATATCTCTGCTTTTAAATCTGTGATTTGAAAATCTTTCTGCACCGGATACAGCTCCTGATGTGAGATCCTTTGCACGTAATTTCTAATTTTTGTAAGAAATGGTTTGGCCACCAGGTGGCATAAGTCTTAATTTCCGCTTCTGATGTATTTGCAGCAAAATAAGAGCTTCTAAAATCTCGATTGAAAAAAACGTCGTTTGTAGACTGATACTACTCATGTCGACAAACCTGTTAGGAACATTTTCTTCTTGAAATAATGCATGGTTTGTACGCCAGGGACGTAGATGTATATCTTTCTTTTTTTGTCAATATCTCTCTTTCTAGGAGTCCGATTTGAAAAATTCCTCCTTTGTCGGATAGTGTTTCCGATGCGAAATGTTTTTCCTGTAAATTCCAAATTTTGAAGTAAATCATAGACTTTCCGCTAGGGGGCCCGATGGTAAATTGCGTATTCTGCGTTATTTCTGCTTCTAAAACTCCGATTTTAAAAATTCTTCCTGTATCGCATACAAGACCCGATGGAAAATATTTTTCACATAATTTCTAATCTTTGGTAAAGAATGGTTGGGCCACCTAAGGACATAAGTGTTAATTTCTGCTTCTGATGTATTTGCAGCAAAATCTGTGCTCCTGAAAACTCGACACATTTTTTTTTCTTGGACCGATACTACTCATATGGAAAACAGTTTTGAGAATACTTTCCTCCTAAAACAATGCATGGTTTGCCCATCAGGGGACGTAAAGTCACATCTTATTTTTGTCGATATATCTTTTTTTAAGAGTCCGATTTGAAGAATTCTTTCGGTAAATGCTAAAAGTCTATCGTACGAAAGGTCACTAAAGTAATTCACCGATGCTGTCACACGTACGGTCATTCACAAACATAATTTTCAAATTGTAGATCAAGATTAAAAACACTTTATTTACAATTAAAAATTAATATTTACACGCGAGATCTTTCGGGGCTGAACATAGCACCCATCATCAGGCTCAAGCGCCACGAAACACAGGAGCAGACATTATATACTGTCAAACACGATCCACAATTCACTCGGTTTTCTCAATCACCGGTGATGCCATCAACAAATCATTAAAGTCCAAAAAATCAAGTCTTAATATCTTATCCTATAAAGTCCTCTTCTTCAGAATTGTGTGAGGAGGGGGCAACCATCTTTCTCCACTGTCTTGGAACAAATGTCGGGAGTTCAATGTTACAGCATGTTTCCCCATATGCAAGAATGAAGAGGCTTTCCGTAAGGAAGACAGTACGTTTATTAACACTTGAGTTAAATACCCTAACATTTGTCCAATCTGGGGAGTAACCTTCCTGGTTAACAGCTTGAGTGAAAGCTGTGGAAACCGTTCCAGAACGAAGAGCGTATTTATGTTCACCCATTCTGACATTAACGGTTCTTAGGGTAGGACCTATATAGTATTTAACTGCAGTATCTGAATCCTCATGAATTAATGGTAGGCAGTAGACGCCTGGTTTGTTAAGTGCTGGGACTCTATCTCTATCATTTCTTATCGTGGAAAAAAGGTTTCTGGTGGACACTCCAAACGTTAGATTGTGTTTGTAACAGGCTTTTCTTAAGATAGACACAAGAGGTGGAATGAAATAAATCAACTTTGCCGATGTACTTAGTAGGTTTTTTCTCTGTGGACAAAGTCGTGAATCTCAGTCTTTGAAATTGTTGTAATAGTCCTTGGAAGAGGTTGACAGAGAACCCAAACAATAAGGCCAAATTTTGAACTCTAGAAAGTTCATCACGTCGAGTTTTACTTGTCGAAGAATGGGTGAAGGCACGTCTTATTAAGAAGCGTAAAGCTGAAGCTTTATGTTCGGGAGGGTGAGAAGAAGTGAATGGGATCATACAAGGTATGAACGTCGGTTTACGGAAAACACAATGCTTGATTTTATTGGAATTCGAATCTCGAGACAGTAAAATGTCCAGGAATGGCAATTTTCCCTCTTTCTCCAGGTCTTTGGTAAACTTTATAGTTGGAAACTGGGTAGAAAGACAATCTACAAATTCGTCCAGTAAAGGTAAAGCATGGGGTCAAAAAACCAACATGTCATCAACGTACCTAATCAACAGTGACGGTTGATAAGGGAAGTCCAACATGACCTTGTTTTCAAGATGCTGCATGAGGATCTCGGCTAAAACGGGGGAGAGGGGGAACCCATTGGTGCCCCTTCCTTTTGTTGATAGAACTTACCAACAAATTTAAAGTAAGTTCTCTTAGCTACGAGTTTGAGACCAGAAATTATTGCATTAGCTTCAGGTGGAGAGATGGAATTGTCTTCTTGTAATTTGTCCTCAATAATTGAGTGAACGGTGTTGAGTGGTATACTTGGAAATAGTGATACTACATCCAGCGAAGCCATTATGAACTCAGTTCCCCCAGAGTCAAAGGTTTTGATGTATGGGGAAAATTCGGTGTCATCTTTCTTGTTTCGATATACATTAGCTATGTACTAGGTTTCGGGTGTATCCTGCCTCAGGGGCCAATTCGATAACGCTCTTTGATTCGCATTGTCTAGAAGGAACATCTGAAGAGACTGCAAAGGCTCTTCTGATTCGAGAACGGAAGAAAGCTGTCTTGTAATCAGCGGGGCAAAAATGAGCTGCGGAGCATCAGGTTGGAGACGGATGTGGGGCTTATAATAGACTTGTGTACGAAGGTGATTTTCAGGTAATTTGCTCAGCAAAACATCCCGATAAGGCAAGGCAGTATTGTGTTCGAGCACCACAGTGAAATTGATCGCAGCGTGAATTTCATTTTATCTTGGAAAAGCGGGGTAGTCTCTTTTCCTTGAGGCCATATGAAAAATACATTGTCCACATACCTTAGCCAGGTGGTAGGCCTTGTGGTGATGTTGGTGAATATATTTTGCTCAACTGGGTGAAGTATTGCTTCCGCGAAGACCGCTGACTATTAATTAATATTAATAATTATTAATTAACATGAATCGCAATTCAAACATTTTCAAAGTGCTACAGCACGGTAGCACGTACACATCAGTAGCCACTTCTACTGCGTAATGAAAGTGTTAGTATTGAAAGAAGCGAAGGCTTCAGCTGGTTAGTAAAAGTAATAAGTTAATCGTCCCTCCGTTGATATTATTTACTTTCAGTACGTTACACATTCTGCGTTGTTTAGTAGAATTGCGTCTTTGCTGAAGTTTATTTCCCCTAGAGTTAATACCTTGTTTCCCCATATGGTTTTACCCTTTCTAATTTATGAACTGCGTTCCATATACGTGGCTATGGTCTCCAGAATTCATTGTTTCCCTACCCGATGTGAATTTCCGTTACATTTTAGGATGCACATGAAGGCATGGCGATGTCATTACTTTTCGCACAATTCTGGTTCATAATGCATAAGCTTAACAACTGGCATAAAATGTATGTATGTGTGTTTAAGCTTATGTTTCTTTCCTGCATTTTTCTATTTCTGTTGATGAAATGTAACTTTTGAAACATAACTTCCTAATTACTTACAAGTGCGTCCAGCTGTTTCTCTGCACGATGCAAATTTATGTTAAAAAAGTGGAAAAGGAAAATGTAAATGGTAAATTTGAACTTGTAATTATGAATATAAAATTTGCGTTTACGATCAGACTGTCATAACTGTATTTGTATGTATAACTGGAGCATTACAGCAATATATTATATATATAATTGAGCGTAGTCATGAGTTTATACATATTAGATCTCTATTTGCTGCGGTTGTTACGTGTTAAAAAAATTAGTTTTGTTTTTAAGCTCATCGAGATGAATTAAAGTCATATGTTACGAGGTCGGATTATATATTGCACTTTCGGATGCGATGTTGATGCCTGAATAGAACTCGTTGCGGATGCTAAGAAAAAATGGTATCTTACGAAAAACTCTGTTCTGTATTGCTATCTAATTTCCCTAATGGGTTTGTCCTGGAATTATACTGATTACTGAATTTCTTATGATATTTTTTTATTTTCCACTTGTATATCTACACGTTCTACCTAATTCTTCCTCCGTTTCATTTCCTTATCACACACGCTTCCCAGTTCGGAAGTCATCCTCCTCAATCTCTTTCCAGCTTGCTGTCCGAAATCGTCTCCTTCCAAAGGACTTCTGTTGTCTAACTTCTTAGACTAATCTCTCTCTCTATCTTTCTTTCTGAGACACTGTGTCAATCATAGGTCAAAGGGACCGGCGCCCAACGCCTCTGATGCTATAAAACTATTTAGCCATCCCGAATCCGCTTTGCTGATTACAATGCACATGAATGGGGCGTAGGCTAATAAAACGATTTAAGCACCTAAAGTTTTCTGAAATGGCTCTTCCATACAACAGAAAGGCTATCTGGGAATAATGTTTTACAACTCCTAAGTATCATTTGCCGTCGCAGATAGCCCCTTTCGAGTTGACCGCTAGAACATTCCTTGCTTGGAAATAAACTGATACTAAAATGCTTTAAAATCTCCTAAATCAACTTAGCACATAACTGTCTGAAAGAAATGTGGAAACTTATTTCAATCATGTTCGATTTCTATGCCCTATTACAAATTTTTAGTGACTGTAGTTAAGAGTTAGCATGAAAAAACATTTTGGTTACCATGTTCAAATAAAATTTTTATTCAGTGTATTAAACAATGCTCGGACAACACGAATTTGTCAAATTTTTAGATACGTATGTTCCGAAATATTATTTTGATGTAAAACACCTTTTTCTGTTTATTTGATAAGAACCTAGAGTTCCTTTGCGCTGTGAAAACATTGTACAAAAGTCGTACAGGTCACTCTAGAAGCTTCCCACACTTTCTTATTTCAAAACCAAACAAGTTATTACTTAATCTATTTTGAATATTTTCAGTGTGATCAATATATTTCCTTTCGATCGCAGTCCAATGCTTCTACGAATCTTACAGACTTCTCGGCAGATATTCAATATTAATCTGCCACATAGCGAAATATACCTTACTTGGTCCCCTCTTAACGTTGCTATAACTGCTTCTGCGAGACGATTCCCATAATTCCAAAGCCCGAACTCATCTCTGTACAGTAGTGACAATACAAGAATACTGAAATTCCTGCAAAGATCAAAGGCCGGATTCACTTTTATAACTGGAGTATGGATTACGAAAGCCTCTACGTTTATCTACAGGTTTTCAAAAGAATGACCATCTCACAACTCTTCAGTCGTCTATCCTCCAAAATGAAAACAAAACTCCATTTGCAAGTGCATCAGCACCCCTAGTGAGACATTTCAACGGCCGTGTACCATTCGGGAACTTCCTGTTATATCATGTTGCCACAGCTGTCATACCGTTTTTTTTCATATTGTCACAACTGTAGGGATTCTTATCGTCGCAGTCGCTCTGTCTTGTATGTCACAGCAGCAGTCTTGTCCCCTTCTGATATCATATTCCTTCGAGCAGTACAAGTCGTATACCAAAATTCAATTAATCTTCATATTCTTTCGACCTCATGCCGATGCAATACTTCTGCCTTTCGTCAGACTGAGTGGGAGTCCTTAGAAAAATTTTCTTTTCTGAAAGATTTTCCTCAATATTCTGGACTCAATACAAGCATTGTTGACAATCATCGAGGATGTCATCTGTTGAGGTCAGCAACTTCTCACTTCTTGAACAATCAGCGATCCATCGCCCATGTTCAATAAGTGTGATTCATCAATCTGCGATCTATCGTTGAATATCTATCTATATTCAACAATCTGCAATCCATATCTATCGTTGAATATCTATCTATATTCAAAAATCTGCGATACATATCTATCGTAGTGTGATTCATCAATCTGCGATCTATATTGAATATCCATCTATATTCAACAATCTGCAATCCATATCTATCGTTGAATATCTATCTATATTCAACAATCTGCGATCCATATCTATCGTAGTATGATTCATCAATCTGCGATCTATCGTTGAATATCCATCTATATTCAACAATCTGTAATCCATTTCTATCGTTGAATATCTATCTATATTCAATAATCTGCGATCCATCGCCCGTGTTCAAGAAGTGTGATTCATCAATCTGCGATCTATCGTTGAATATCTATATATATTTAACAATCTGTAATCCATATATATCGTTGAATATCTATCTATATTCAACAATCTGCGATCCACCGCCCATGTTCAAGAACAATCCGCGATTCATCGCCCATGTTCCAGAACAATCTGCGATCCATCACCCATGTTCAAGAACAATCTCCGATCCATCGCCCATGTTCAAGAACAATCTGCGATCCATCACCCATGTTCAAGAACAATCTCCGATCCATCGCCCATGTTCAAGAACAATCTGCGATCCATCGCCCGTGTTCAAGAAGTGTGATTCATCAATCTGCGATCTATCGTTGAATATCTATCTATATTCAACAATCTGCAATCTATATCTATCGTTGAATATCTATCTATATTCAACAATCTGCGATCCATATCTATCGTAGTGTGATTCATCAATTCTGCGATCTATCGTTGAATATCCATCTATATTCAACAATCTGTAATCCATATCTATCGTTGAATATCTATCTATATTCAACAATCTGCGATCCATCGCCCATGTTGAAGAACAATCTGCGATTCATCGCCCATGCTCAAGAACAATCTGCGATCCATCGCCCATGCTCAAGAACAATCTGCGATCCACCGCCCATGTTCAAGAACAATCCGCGATTCATCGCCCATGTTCCAGAACAATCTGCGATCCATCACCCATGTTCAAGAACAATCTCCGATCCATCGCCCATGTTCAAGAACAATCTGCGATCCATCACCCATGTTCAAGAACAATCTCCGATCCATCGCCCATGTTCAAGAACAATCTGCGATCCATCGCCCGTGTTCAAGAAGTGTGATTCATCAATCTGCGATCTATCGTTGAATATCCATCTATATTCAACAATCTGTAATCCATATCTATCGTTGAATATCTATCTATATTCAACAATCTGCGATCCATCGCCCATGTTGAAGAACAATCTGCGATTCATCGCCCATGCTCAAGAACAATCTGCGATCCATCGCCCATGCTCAAGAACAATCTGCGATCCATCGCCCATGCTGAAGAACAATCTGCGGTCCATCGCCCATGTTCAAGAAGTGTGATTAATCAATCTGCGATCTATCGTTGAATATCTATCTATATTAAACAATCTGTAATCCATATCTGTCGCTGAATATCTATCTATATTAAACAATCTGTAATCCATATCTGTCGTTGAATATCTATCTATATTCAACAATCTGCAATTCATATATATCGTTAAATATCTATCTATATTCAACAATCTGCGATCCATCGCCCATGTTCAAGAACAATCTGCGATTCAACGCACTGTGACGCAAACTACTTCACCTTCTTCACAAAATTAGATGTTTTGAGAACTTTTACTTTAAAGAGTTTCAAATTGACTATGCTATGTCTATGCACACACGTTTCCAGGGTATGTTTTGCGTGGTGCCCACTTGACCACTTTTTTTGCGTGGTGCCCACTTGACCACTTTTTTTTTATCTTACTCATGTCATGCAACCAGCGACCCACGTTCGACTGATTCAAGCTTAACTGTGTTGTTAGCTCTGTGGTATATTTTGTCGCATCTTCGTGCAGTATAGGTCACGGATCTGCGTGCTGCATCTCCTTCGGCCGTTCGCTATAGTGCTTGTCCTCCACGCGGCAATCCAATCACCATTCTCGTGTCTCTGCAGTGGTTTTCTCCATGATTAAATATAAATAACTGACACTGATGAATATGCACCTTGTCGGTAGCCATGTCCTAGATTAACTAACCGCACATGTTAGCTGTCTTTCATCACGTGTCGTTCGACGCAGTGTTGCCACCTGACCTCCACACACAGCACGAAATCCTGACAAAAATTCAACCGTTTCTGTTTTAAAGCCTACTACGTGAAGCATCGGAAACAAACTTGTGAATGGACCTAATACATGTACTGATCACTATACAGAACGTGACGTGTCACCGTGCACAGCGGTATGAAATTATATGAAATCAACCTTACCCGGAACACATTTTGTACGCAAGTGATTATATGCACGAGTATCGCTTTGCTAATTCGTTCATTTCAGCTTTATTGATACTCTGAAATTCCTTACCTTGTTACATATTATCAGGAAATTACAGAATTCAATTCTTTTATAAATATCTTGAAAATAATAATGTATTTAGAAAAGTAGACTGCTATCTGCAAACTGAATACGTAGTAGAACACTTCAACAATTTGAACGTGGTGACTTGAGTGGACAGTAAATGAATCGACTCAAATGTGATTATTCATTTGAAGAAACGAAGAGTCACATTGGATGGGCAAGCGGTACCGTCGGAGAAAACGTAGCTCTACGCAGCAGTACTTGAAGAACTGATTCCAAATGCGTGGTAGCTCTAGAGGGACGCTATTATTGCAAGTAACGTAGTTGGTTATGATTTCTAAGGTTTCGCGAATGGCAGTTGATTTGGGTGTGGAGTATGAAACCAATTTCTTTATATCGTTCCGCATAGGATCAGCGGCCTTGACTTTTCTGGATAGGGCAGTGGTTATTCTTCCATCCTCCGTATCTCTTTTATGTTCGTTAATTTTAATTGTAAACGAACGTTTCGTCATTCCGATGTAGTATGATGTAAGCCGTCTGGATATTGTAGTAGGATGGTATGAACTCCTGCTTCATTGAGAAGAGAAGACTTGTCAGTATTTTCCTCAAGCATCGTATATAAAGCTGCAGCAGACCTTATGCCTACACAAAAGTTCATGAACTTCGGTGTCAGCATGAGGTCTCCGGCAAGTTCATCCTCCTGAGCGCATTTTTGAGTAGATGGGAAACATTTAGTATGTAGAGAATAGTACCCAGGCAGCGAAGTTTCGGCATAAAAAAGATTAACATGGTTGGTTCTGGCTTGTTTCATAAACTCATGCATCTAGTTAGACGTATATCCTGCCTCAGTGGCCAATTCGACGATGTGTTTTAGTTAGGATTGTATACAACAAACATAAGAGTACACTGAAGAGCAATTGAATTAGAGATACCTGTCTAGTAACGTGTAGCACCACCTTTCGCCCTGATGACGGCGGCGATCCTTCTCGGCATGGACTCGACAAGACACCGGAAGCGTTGGGAAGCCATACGGATCCACGACCCCTGAACAAGCTCCCACACTTCACGAAGATTTGATGGAGGGGGTTAGAGCCTTGAACATCTCTCCTGATGGCATCCCAGATGTGCTCGATGGGATTGAGGTCAGGTGACCTAGCTGACCAAGGAAGCGAGGTCACGTCGGTGGAGTGTTCATCCAACCATTCGGATACAATTCGGGAGGCCGCCCCGGTGGCGCAGTGGTCTAAGCGATGGCCTCTGATCATTCGTCAAAACGGGGTCCGGGTTCGAATCCCGGTGAGGCATGGATGTTGTGTTCGTCTTACGGCACTGGCTCTCTCCCTTCCCTGGAACCAGTGACCCTAAATTAGGGACGGGCGACTGCTTATAGCCCATTGAGTTGCTCACGGTGGTCGTTAAACCTCCAATCAAAAAAAAAAAAAAAATTCGGGAGCGGTGGCACGGTGCATTGTCTTGTTGCAGGATGAGGTCCCCAGTGGGATGTTGAAGACGCACAAACGTGAGCAAATGGTCGTCCAGGATATCCCGGTAACGTTGACCTGTGAGTGACGATCTCACACGTACCAGGGGTCCCATTTCAGTCTACGTAAACAGTTCGCAGACGAGAATGCCACCCCACCAGCTTGAAGAGTACCATGCTGGCAAGAACGATCCATCGCTTCATGTGGTTTGCGCCGTGCTCGTATCCTGCCATCCGCATGTACTAACGTGATTCTCGACTCATCAGTCCAGGCAACATTTTTCCACATGTCTAGGGTCCAGTGACGATGTTACCGCGCCCATGCTAATCTATTGCACCCTGTGATGTGTGTTCAGTAGCGGTACCCTCGTGGGACGATGGCTTCTGTATCCCATAGCGAGGAGATGGTTCTGGATATTGTGGCTGCTTACACGTTTTTGTGCAACAGCGTTAAATTGCCGAGTGATTTCTTGCACTGTGGCCCGTCTATCCGCTGTTACAATGCGAGCTAGCCGACGATGACCCCGCTCATCCACACGCTGTTGTCCACGGCAGATGGCCCTTGCAGGGATGGTTTTACCGGATTCGATGTACTCACGGTGCACCCGTGACACAGTGGCTCGTGAAAATCCCAGTGCCTGCACGACTTCCGAGATGGAGTGACCCATTCGTCGGGCCCCGACAATTTGCCCACGATCAAATACGCTTAGATCCTTCGTGTTACCCATACTGCGTCTGACTCTTACTGATTCCGTCGCATCATTCCTTATATTGTCGGATCGCTGCATACGTCATGTCGTTTCCGCTTACAGGGCCGCCCACAGCGCCATATTTGCATAACGCCAGCTGTCTCTAATTCAATTGTTCTTCAGTGTATACGGCGAAGGCTCCTCTAATTCGAAAACGGAAGGAGACTGTCTTGTAATGGTCAAGGCAGAATGAATTGCGGAGCAGCTGGTTGGAGCATCTGAGGGACGAGGGTTTATAATAGACCTGTACGAAGGCGGTTGTCAGGCGACTTGCTAAGTAAGACGTCGAGATCCACGTTCAAATTGTTGAAGTGTTCTACTATTCAGTTTGCAGTTAGCTGTCTACTTTCCTTGGAAAAGCCATGTGGTTGATGTGCGAAAGCGTGGAAACTTTTTTTATTTCTATTCTACGCCAAGAAATTCGGATTAGTAGCATAGTTGTACCATTTTGAGTATAATTGTATAGTTCCTTATCATTATTTATAAGTGAAAGTTTAATATTCCTTTTTTGGGGTTAAAAGAGGAAAGATAAATTCCTCAAAGCGCTACGTGCTATACGTTTCTCATTTCAAGTTAATATTTTTATAGAAAACGAACGCGGGCAACAAACGAATGTATAACGTTTTAAAGTCATCAGAAAATGATTAAATCATTCCTCTGTTCGCTCAGCTGAGTAATTCAAACTTTTTAAAATGAGTTTAAAAAAAATTCTGTTACTTTTCATAATCTCAGATGGTATGTTGTTCTTTTAAGTACAAGGAACACGAGCTCTGTTTTTTAATAAAAAATATTATTTTATTTCTTTCATAAACACCCCATTCATACCCACTTCCATTTTCTTATTTCTCAGAAAAGTTATCTATGTTATATCTCAAAAGATACTTTCTTTTGACTTCTACAAGAGAGCAAGATGAGCTTCAGTTGCATCACGTGTTGTGACACATTTTGTATTGTTAGGTTGTAGCATCCGTTCCTTCGCACTGGTGTTTTCCAAGGCGCTCATTGTCACTCCTGAAAAAGAAAATAGCGTCCTAGAAATTTATAAGGAATTAATGTCCAAAAATATATCAGTCTTCATTTACGTCAGGAATTTCATCACTAACTGTCATCCGTATGAAGAACTAAAAAATGAATTTTGGAGGCTAAAAGAGATCGAGCAAACTGGTGAAAATTTCACCTATTAGCATCATCATCATCATCATCATTGTCAACCATTATCAATCCACTGCTGGACGAAGGTCTCCCCAAGTTTCCTCCACAACGGTCTGTCTTGTGCCAGTCTCCTCCATGTCACCCCTGCATACTTTCGAATTTCATCCACCCATCTCCCATGTGGCCTTCTTCTGGGTCTTTTCCTGTCCCTTGGAATCCAATCTAAAATTTCGGCTGTCCATCGATGATCTGTCCTTCTGGCAGTATGTCCAGCCCATTGCCATTTCAGGGATTTAACTCTGATCATGATGTCTTCCACTCTTGTCATTTTTCGGATCCACGAGTTCCTCTTCTTATCTCTCCTGGTTACACCAAGTATGCACCTCTCCATGCTTGTTTGAGTTGTCTGCAGCCTTTGTATGTCTCTTTTAGTTAAGGTCCACGTCTCTGCACCATACGTAAGCACTGGAAGGATGCATTGATCAAACACTTTTCTTTTAAGACATAATGGCATATTGCTCTTGAAAATTATGCTGTTTCTTCCAAAAGCTCTCCAGGCAAGTTTTGTACGCCGATTAATTTCTTCATCAATGTGACCCTCACTTGATATCTGCTGTCCAAGATAAACGTACGTGTCTGTTATCTCCAGCTTTTCTCCATCAATCGATAAATCTTCATTTCTTGTAAAAGCATTGAACATCACTTTTGTCTTCTGAAAGTTCATTTTTAATCCCACTTCTTTACTCTTGTCAGCAAGTTCCTGGATCATACTCTGCAGCTCTGATGGGTTAGTTGCAAAAATGACTACGTCATCAGCAAAACGAAGGTGGGTTAGATAATCTCCATTAATCTTTATCCCCTTGTTTTCCCAGCTCAGTGACTGAAAAACACCCTCCAATGTGGCATTAAAGAGCTTCGGAGATATGGTGTCACCTTGTCTCACTCCCTTTCCAATTTTTATGTGTGTTGTATTTTCAAACAGCCTAATCTTTGCACTTGCATTTTCATAGATGTTATTAATAATATTAATGTATGCATCTTCAATACCGCAGGTTTTCAGAGCCATTGTAACTGCTGATGGTTTCACCGAATCAAAGGCTTTTTCATAATCGATAAAAGCCATGCACAATGGAAGTTCATATTCCCTCGCTCTTCCAATTAGTTCTCTCAGCACATGGATATGATCTATTGTGCTGTAGCCACTCCTGAATCCAGCTTGTTCTCTCGGTTGAGCCATGTCCAGTGTTACCTTCAAGCGGTGTGAAAGAACTTTAGTGAAGATTTTATAAACTACTGATAGGAGGCTGATAGGTCTGTAGTTTCCGAGATCCTCAATGTCACCTTTCTTATGTAGCAGGATCATTGTAGCGGTGTTCCAATCCTCAGGAATCTTTCCTTCATTAAGGCATTGAGTGAAAATTTGGGCGAGTACTGTTTCGATTTCTCCACTTGCTTCTTGTATGATGTCTACAGTAATTCCATCTTCTCCTGGAGCTTTTCCCCGCTTCATGTTCTTGATTGCATGTGCAACTTCTGCTGGAAGGACTGGAGGAACTCTAGTACTGGTATCTTTCATGATGTCTGGAGTGCATGTATCATCCCTTTCATATAATTTGGAGTAGAAATCTTTCACTCTTGTCAAAATTTCGCCTCTATTTCTTGTTACAGAACCATCTTCTTTTCTCAGTGCCATAATCTGTTTTCTTCCCTTACTGAGATGTCCCTTTGCTATCTTTAGGCTTTGGTTGTTTTCAATTGCTTTCCTCACTAGTTCACAGTTGAATTTTCTTACGTCTTCAGTGATACTTTTTCGTACTGTCTTGCATAGCTCTATATATTCCACTTTGGAAGTCACATCTTCTTTAGTTGTCCTCATCTCTCTTCTTTTTTGCATCAACATTTTCGTTTTTCCTGATAATTTATTTACATGCAACTTGTTCTTAGACCCAGCTAATTTTGTTGCTGTTTCCATAAGAGCTTTGGTTACTTTTCTGTTAACTTCAGAGATGTCCACTTCTTCCGATGTTAGGCCTTCTAAAGCAGAGAACCTGTTCTTCAGTTCCAACTTGAAGGTATTATGGTGTTTTTTAAGGTTGGTTATGTCAATAGATTTTGTTTGTCTTATGAGCTTGCCACGTTCAAGTTTAGTGTTGAGGTGCATCTTACATCTCACCAATCTATGGTCACTACCAGTGTTGAACTTGTTTAGCACACTGCAGTCTTCTATGACGAATTTTTTGTTACACATAATAAAATCAATTTCACTTGTCGTCCCATTTGGATGTCTCCATGTCCATTTCCTGTGTGGCTTTTTCTTGAAGAAGGAGTTCATGATGAAAAACCCTTCTGCCTCTGCAAACTCAACGAGAGTATTTCCACGCTGGTTTCTGTTGCCGTGACCGAATTTACCTACTGAAGTTTCATTCTGTTGCCGTTGCCCTATTTTTGCATTGAAATCTCCCATAATTATTTTCAAGTGCTGCTTACCTTTATTATTTAGATGACAAATTTCCTCATAAAATTCTTCAATTTCTTCTTCAGGATGACTTGTGGTGGGTGCATAAGTTTGAATAATCTGAGCTTGGTATCTTTTCGAGAGTTGGATAACAAGCCGTGCAGCTCTGTCAGAGGAACTTTCCACTTCTACAACTTTATCCTTCAGTTTTTTGTTTATTATAAATCCAACACCACTAGTTCTGCCAGTATCTGTCCCACGATAGTAGAAGAGATGTCCACTTTTCAGTTCGATGAGATCTTCTCCTTTTCTCCTTACCTCACTTAGCCCCACGATGTCCCACTTGATCCTTAGCATATACCGACGATATTATGAGTATACGACAAAACTAAGGTAAGACAGATTAGAAGTATATTCTCATGCCTTGAAACTTCTGCAAAGAAAATAGTGTTGTGAGCAAATGAGAAAAAGACAGAACATCTTCTTCTTCTTTCAAGAATAAGCATAATTACTAATGTAACGCTACCACAATTGTGCATCAAGGAATTATAAACTCAACAGAGTGAGATAGTTTAAATATATTGGTGCCAGGTTCTCAGATACTGGGTCCAACGTCATCAGAAATAAAAGCTATGTAATCTATGTGCTTTTGGATTAAACATGACTTGGTCATCAAAAAGCATAGGAAGGAACTCTGAAATACAGCTACGTAAGAGATTGATGCTACCCGTGGGTGAGAGAAATGTAATACCCAGAAATAAGTTCTTAAACAACTCAACTTGTTTGAAAGAGGAATCTTGAGGGAAATTTATTTTCTTCTCATCAAAGAAGAAATTTATATGCGTTTAAAACTTGGTTGGAAGGCATTTTAAAGAAACAGTACAGTTTTCAAGAGCAATTTGCCATTAAGTCTTAAAAAGAAAATTGTTCAATCAATGTATCCAGCCAGTTATTATTTATAGGTCAGTGGCATTGGTCTTAGCTAGAAAAGACATACAGAGCTGCGGACAACTCAACGAGGTATGGAGAACTGCATGCCTGCTGTTAAAGAAAGATTAGAAAATGAAAATTAGAAAAGGAACTCCTGGATCAAGAAAATGTCAAGAGTACATGACATCACAATAAACGCAAGGACCCCAAAAGGGACAAATGACTGGATATTCTTCTAGAAGAATCGACCACCGTTTGAAAACTGAAGTACTAGACTTGATACCAAAGAACAGAAAAAGACCCAGAAGTAGACCGCGTGGGAGATGATTGGATGTAATTCGAAAGCATGCCGGAATGACATGGAGGAGGTGGGCTCAAGATGGAAAGTTATAGAAGAGACGTGGGAAAACCATCCAGCATTGTATTGATAATGCTTGGTGGTGGCAATGATGATTTGACACGGAAGCGGATGAGTGAAGAAGATCTTGAAGAAATTCATGGAAAAAAGGCACAAAAGAAATTCATAATAAAAATGCAGTTCCAATGGAAGTAAAGAAGGCCAGACGACTGCAGGGGACCGGACATGTGGCTAGAATGTCCAAGAAAGACTTGTGCTAGACTACAGACCTAGGACTGTGTAGCCTCTCTGAAGACCTAGGCTTAGGTGGGAAGATTATATGAGGGGAGATATGAGAGCAACATCGGGAACAACTGGCTGAAGAAAACCGGCGGAAGACTGAGAAGTTTAGAGAAGAATGTTGAAAGTATAGCGTGTTACGTGGAACCAACTGCGTCATGATAATAATCTTTACAGCCAGTCTTTTAGGGCATCTTAAGCTTTTTCGTATAAGTAAAGAGAGCAAAAAATGCTATAATCCCTGATCTAAAGCAAAATAAAAAGACTTGGTTTTTGTTGAAATTTTAATTCTCCATGAAAAGGAATGGTGAGTTCCTTTACAGGAACAAACAAGACTTCTTTTCATGAAAGAAGTACGGGATTACGCCAATAATACAAATTTTGAAGATGACAATAAGATTTTTGGCGTAAATGTGACAAGGATGGTAAGTCAGATAATATCCGAAAACTTAAAAATTTTCAGCGTCCTGGAGCGGGACTCGAACCCGCGTCTCCCAGAAAGCGGCCGGGTATGCTAACCACTACACCACCCAGAACAACCGAGTTTAAAGTTTCCGATCAATTTGAATTTAACCATCACAGGATTCGCTAGTCGAAGAAAACGGCATTCATGTTTTCATTAAATTCAAATTGATCGGAAACTTGAAACTTGGTTGTTCTGGGTGGTGTAGTGGTTAGCATACCCGGGCGTTTTCTGGGAGACGCGGGTTAGAGTCCCGCCCCAGGACGATGAAAATTTTCAAGTGTTCGGATATTATCTGACTTACCATCCTTGTCACATTTACGCCAAAAATCGGATTGTCATCTTCAAAATTTGTATTATTGGCGTAATCCCGTATTTCTTTCATGATTTATCTGCTTCTCCGGGCAAACACGGGATAAGATTCTTAACCTCCAGATTCGCAAAACATGAATGCCGGTTGCTTCGACTAGCGAATCCTGTGATGGTTAAATTCAAATTGATCGGAAACTTGGAACTTGGTTGTTCTGGGTGGTGTAGTGGTTAGCATACCCGGCCGCTTTCTGTGAGACGCGGGTTCGAGTCCCGCCCCAGGACAATGAAAATTTTCAAGTTTTCGGATATTATCTGACTTGCCATCCTTGTCACATTTACGCCAAAAATCGGATTGTCATCTTCAAGACTTCTTTTGTTATATTCTTGTCATTTGCATGAATGTATCAAGATTTCATCTTTAACTGAGAAAATTGTTCAGCTTACTGATGCATTTTACTCATCGCAGGTTTCCTTTCTTATTCATGAATGCTTATTTATAGGAGTAAATCATAAATTTTCTGGAAGTCAGTATCTTCAGCGGCAAAAATTATAAACAAACATAAAAGTGTAAGCGAAATTAAAACACTCCAGTTGCTTATACGCGCATGTACAGTTCACAGTGGAACATACATATGCAAAAATATTTCGGCACTTTTTTTCTTTTTAGTTTTTCAATGATTGAAGTGTTAAAGCTTTTAACCTTTCTCGGCCGCCCTCATTAGCACTTTGAAGTCCCTGTCGGGTTCCCGGAACCACTGTGTGACAACACAAACTTTGTGGCATGACGCATTATCATGTTCTATCAGAAAACCTCATGCAAATATACCGGGCGCCTGGTCCGCAGGTGATGCCAACATAGTTCGTGGCATCTAAATGTTGTTCCAGATGTATTAAGGAACCGAATGCTCACCATGAAAACAAACCCCAGACCAATACACCTCCTCGACTGGGTTATGCGTCTATTCGTCGCCTTCCTATTTTTAGTTAAGATCATTTTGAAGCTGAAGTAAGGTTTTTGCAGGAGAGAAAGGCGGAAGGAAAGAGAACCCAAACCGCATTCCTTTCTGCATTACCATTTACATGCAACTAAAATTTTGGAACGCAACGAATTCGCGCAGGCGACCGAAATGACGTAGGGTGACGAACTATCCCGACACCCTCCACCAGTGGTTTGTCGCAAATATTTATTTTTTCAAGTCGATTATGGTTTCGTTGGGTTTTGACCTAGCTTCTTCAAGATGAGTGGCACATAAATATTCAAACTGTGCATATGATATCATAAATGGTGTTTACAGTCACGGCTTTTGGTTACTTACTTCCGGGAGCTTGATAGAAATGGGGTGGATGCCATAACATTAACAAGTTGCGAAGACTTCTGATATATATGGAAAGCTTCCAAAATATCAAGGTTTGTGGTTGAATCAGGCTTGTCAATCAGTTTTGCTTCTTCAAAGAGAAATTTATGGCCCACGTGTAAACCACGTTGTATTTTCTTAATACGTATAATCGTCACAAGACTGTAGTAGTCTTTGAGATTAAGAACCCTCCACCAGTTTGTGCTCTGTAAAAAATAAGTGGTGTGAATTCACCGAAAATTTGTGAAAATAACATGCAGCGAAGTTGCCGATAAGCGTCCGTCTTTTTTAACGGAATTTCCGTTTCTAAAAGCGCCCGGTTTTTTTTTAACTTCCCTATTTGCACAAATGTTCTGTAGTCAGTAATTCCGTTTATTACAGAAAAGTCCGTTTCAAGTTTTTCCGTATTTAGACAGAAATTTCGTAAAATCCAACACGCCGCTGAATATTTCAACTCTTACCCGAGAGAAACCTTTTGCGCCGCTGAGGGAGATTGAGCCTAGCCTGTTCAGGTTGAAGCCCCGCGTCTTAACCACTGAGCCAGAAAGTCACAGGGATCGGACTCACGTTCAAGGTAAAACTAATTGGGCGATGAGGATTTTTTCTCATTAATGTGAGTGATTTTGTCGTTTTTTACGCTTTCCAAACGTAGGTTGAAGAAGCGTATATGTTCCAGCTTTTTCCGTCCATCTGTCTGTCTGCCTGTCCGCACAATAACTCGCGTAAAAATGTTTCGATTTCGATGAAATTTTAGTATGTGGTAGGGGACAACCTCGGAAAGAACCCTATTGATAATGGGCGAAATGGGGTCGAAGATTAGGGCATAGGGATTGGGATCTATTCCATCGCCCTTATGCGTCGTAACTTACGAAAAAATGCTTCGATTCCGACAAAACTTTATCTTGTTGTTCCGGAGATGCATTAAACCAGTTCTGTTTAATATAATCGAAATAGGGTTAAAGATCAGGGCACAGGAGCGAGATTTATTTCACAGCCCATATCCTCATAACTTTACTAAAATGCTTCTATTGCAACAAAACTTTGGTATGTTGTTCTGGGAATTAAATGAACCAATGCTGTTTAATGTAATCGAAATGGGGTCGAATGTCAGGGCACAGCAGTGAGATTTATTCCACAGCCATTATCCTCATAACTTAACTTGAGTAATGATATCTGGTATGTTGGAAAGCGTTTCATAATCAATGCATTGCATGAGTTTACTAACTTGTATTTTCTATTGGAAATTACTATTTTTTGAATACGTTTGTAATAATTTTATTTCTTCTGTAGGTGGTATTATTACGAATAACGTATTTTTTCATCGTGATTTTTCAAAACAACAGAATGATTTGGAGTTTGATATCTTTTTTTCAACTGATAATAACTTTCAATTTTCTCTAAGAGAAGGTGAAATGTATTGTTTTATAGTATTATTTCACAAAACTTCTAAATATAAAATTCACTCTTGATAGCTATATAGCTTTTGACTCACTGATAGATAGACATCCTACCATCACATGTACAATAAATTAAGTACCCAGATTTTTACGATAACACAATGTATAATAGCTGGTGCGCAAAATGGGGGAGAGAAAAGATATCTTGTTCCACACTAAACAAAATCCATGCGATAATACTATCGACAATATCTGATCTCGCTACAGGATTTCAAAATTACATACTTCGACAGACTATTGAAATTTTATAGTTAATCAAACCCCGAAGTATTCCTGTGAGTTTCTCCTATTACCGGAAATTTTTCGTCATATGGATACAGGAAAAGGGGGGACGGGGTTTTTCTGTAAACACAACAAATGAATTGCTGAAAGGTATTTAAAAATTTCCGTTAATAGATCCTGAAAACGGTAATTTACTGTTAATAAAAGAAAGGAATTGCGGAAAGGTTTCTGAAAATTCAGAATTTTTGTGACGTATGAAAAATCCGTGAAATTCAAAGATTTTTCAGTCATTTCACGGAATAAGTTGTTTCAGAAATATGCTTTGTTTATTCACGAAAGAAATCACAGAAAGTGGCTCGTGAGTGAATTTCAAATTTTTTTTTAAAGTGTACAGTTAACGCTAAGTAACTAGGATACATCAATTCGTGCTGATGATATCATAATCTGTCCCATCAGCTAAAATCGTGATTCTTTGAACCAGGCGACCTTCTTCCAGCCCTCATTGGTCCTGTTTTAGGGCTCTCATGTTTACTGCAGAGGAATTTGTCGGTTGTTAGGACACAACACGAAGCTACACGAAGGTGACGTTTGTTGTTACATCCCATTCACCCCAGTGTCCGGGGGACGATATCAACGCCCCTTGTAACTAACGTTATCATTGGTGGCCCACATACACTGCTGGCCACCCAAAATGCAACACCAAGAAGGAAGCATCCGATTGGCGTGAAATTCGCAGCATGCGTCGCCCGCGAGAGGACATGCAAACGATTAGCATTGCAGGGAATATGCAAATCATGTGCGCCCGGCACGCCACCGAGAAACACTATAAGAAGGGTGCACAGAAGGCGGGGTGTAAGTAGTGGAAGTGTGTTGTGCTGCCGGACCTGTGCGTGGGAAGCTTCCTGAGGCCTCGTCGCAGAATACGGCGTTCATTCCAGCACGTTTCGGAGTTCGACAGAGGACGAATAGTGGCTTATCGCGACAGCGGTTTGTCGTACCGAGACATCGGCACCCGTGTGGGGCGAGTATGGATTCGGTGGGTGAAGGAGGGACGGGCGGACCAACGTGAGCGAGTGCCGCAGTTGCGGCACACCACCGAACGAGAGGACTGACGTGTTGTGCGCCGGGTATTGACGGTTCGCACCGCCACATCACGAACGTTAGTGCAGGAATTGGGGTTTAATGCGCAACAACCTGTGTCAGCACGCACCATTCGATGTCGTCTGCAGGAGCGGGGACTTATCGCACGGCGCCCGTTGCTCCGATTACCATTGACGTTACACCACCGGCGAGTGCGGTGGCAGTGGATCGTTGAACGCCGCACCTGGATTACGGAATGGCACGACATTGTCTTCTCCGACGAATCGTGGTGGCCTGCAACACTAAGATGGTCGGATCCGCTTGTGCCGGCACCGCGGCGAGAGACTGTATGACGCCTGCATTATGCATCGCCATACCGGTCAGTCGCCTGGCGTTATGGTTTGGGTCGTAATTGGATATGACACCCGCACCCCTCTGGTACGCATCGCCGGTACACTCAACAGCCACCGCTACATCCGCGACGTTTTGGAGCCTGTAGTCCTCCCATACCTGCAGGACCTGCCAGCGGCCACGTTTCAACAGGATAATGCGCGCCAGCACCTGGCACGCATTGTGCAACAATTCTTCACGGCCCTCCAGGTGTCACTGCTGCCGTGGCCCGCCTGTTATCCTGATATGTCGCCCACCGAACACGTCTGGTCACTGATCGGCAACCGAGTGGCCCTGCAAGCACCACCCGCGGCTACGCCTGATGAACTGTGGCAACGTGTGGAAGCAGCCTGAACCGACATACCCCAAGCCCACATCCAAAGCCTCTTTCGTTCGATGCCGCGGCTTGTAGCGGTCGTTATCGCCAGCCATGGGGGCCACACGAACTATTGATGTCTGCGTGTTCTGCAAGTCGCACGGGCCTGTAAGCTCAATCGCTTCATCTTTGTATTGTTGTTATGTGTCCAGTAAATCTGGCTTTGCTATCTCGTGTCCTTCTTGGTGTTGCATTTTGGGTGGCCAGCAGTGTAGTTTGCAATGTAGGAGGGTTGTACCGAAAGTAAGGCAAAAGTGGGCACAACTTTTTTATTAACTGACAGAGGTCGTTCAAATTGCACGTGTTGGTAGAGTAACTCTTTCTCTATAGTAGCCCTTCTTCTTCATTGCAGGTAAATAATGGATTCCAAGTAGAAGCAACATGCCGTCATTGAGTTCTGGATGAAAGAAGAGTGCAGGCTGCCTGACATTCACAGAAGGCTACAGAATGTTTACGGAGATAGCACCATTAACGAGAGCAATGTGCACAGAAAGACGAAGAAGTTTAAAGTAGGGGAAACCATCATGAAAGACAAACCACGCAGTGGGAGACCATCATCTACTACCACTGGCACGAATTGTTAGCGAGTGGGTGAATTGATTCCCGCGAAGAGACGAGTCACAATCCGTGAGCTTGTTGCACAACTGGGCTGTGGTCTCAATGCCATACAGAAAATGGTAGAAGGCTTAGGGTATCGGAAAGTCTGTGCAAATTGGGTACCTTGGCAGTTGACACCCGATTTGAAGGAGAGAAGGGTGGAAGTCTGCTCTGGTCTGCTGGAAGCGTTTGAAGCCAATGAAGACGCTTTTTTTTTCGATCTGGTGACGGGGGATGAAACGTGGGCGTATTTCCACAATCGGGAAACGAATTTTCAATCCATGGAATGACGTCACACCTCTTCATCAAGGCCTAAGGAGTTCAAGAGCCAGCGATCAGCACAGAAAGTCAAGGCAACTGTTTTTTTGGGATGAGAGGGGTGTCATTCTTCTCGACTTTTTGGAACTTGGCCGTACCGTGAGCAGCTAACGGTACATTGAGACTCTCAAAAAACAGGAAAAGACCGAACAAGAATCTGAAAAGGATTCACTTTCACCATGACAAAGCGAGAACACACATGTTTTTGGCAACAAATCAGGTGATCAGCAAATTAGGCTGGTTGGTGGTTCACCATCCAACGTACAGCCCAGGTCTGGCGCCCTCTGACTTCCAACTGTTCGTTTCAATGAAGGAAAGTCTCAGGGGACAATGATTTGATGACACTGACGAAGTGAAAGTGGCTGTGAAGAAGTGGGTACTACAGTCCACACCTGAATTTTTTCAATGAGGATTCGAGAGTTGGGTTCAACGATAGTGCAAATGTATCGCTTGTGATGGAGACTATGTTGAGTAGTACTTTTGTATAGAGAAAAATTCACTCTATCAACATGTGCAATTTGAACGACCTCTGTCAGTTAATAAAAAAGTTATTCCCACTTTTGCATTACTTTCGGTACACCCTCGTATGTCTTTGTTGCCGCTAAGTTTATTTTTCATTTGTTACTGGGATCCCGCGGGTTTGCATTACCAGATGAATCCAAAAGTGTGTTGTTTGTATTTTTTATTGCTTTTTCTCACAAACTAATCTATGTTATGCTGGTATAATACGTTGTGCACATAACATGAACTCGTTGAACTTTTGTACGTTGTACCTATTGGGATGGTGTGTATTTTCCCACATACTGTACGATTTAATATTTTTTTGACTACGCCATGCTCCTGTCTCAAAGTGCTTAATGCATATGTCTCATGTTGAATAATTGTTTGACCAGATTTACATTATCCTGTTGTTTTGCAAGCATTGTCACTTTTGTAACATCAATGTTCATTGTGTGCATTTTTGGACTGAATCGTTGTCCAAATGAATCTAATAGTGTGTTCCGTGTCTTTTTTGTTTCTGTTTCTTGCAAACTAATTAAAATGTCATGGTATGTTAAAATTTGCAAATAATAGAGGGTCGTTGAGTTATTGTACGTTGCACTTCTTAGGTTTTTGTGTGTACTTTACCACATAGTGTACAATTTAATATTATCTTTGCTTACCTAATATTCCTGTCTCATTGTGCCTTCTGTCTGTTCCTCATGTTGAGGCATAGTTTGAGCAGAATTGCATTATCTGTTGTTTTGCAACCATTATCACTTTTGTACTATTTAATGTTCATCGTGAGCACTGCAACTGTTGTGCAATAATTGCAGTGGTGCAAGTACCTCCTTTTGTTAACTATGTTTAGTTACTTCTAGTTATATGTGCATTTGTAGCACCATTATGGTTACAAATAAACTAGGCGTGGGATTTTTCCATGCTTACCGTTTTTACCAAAATGAATAAATAAATAAATAAGGATAGGTTTTGCCAAAATAAATAAGATTTGCATAAACAGACGAAACAGCAGATGTTTGCACATAGTCGTTGTTTATAGTATTCCGCGTCACAAAACCAACTGAGTTAGTGACAAAAACATAATTGCCATGACCAGAGACATATATCTCAGTGCCCCCTATCGTCGTGCTATATCACAAATCCAGTTGGTTTTGCTACACCAAATACTACAAATAACGACTGCATTTCAGCATCTGCTGTTTTGCGTGTTCAGACTACGCAAGATGCCTCGTATCAGAGGCGTAACTAGGGCGGGGCAGACAGGGCGGCCGCCCAGGGCGCAGCTCAAGAGAGGGCGCAAAAATCACTGCTTGCAATCTGATTAAAATTGGAACTGAAACTTTTACACCAGTTTTTGATACACTTAAAATTCGAACTTCTTCCTCAAAGCGTTCAGGAGAACTAGTTGCTCACATTCAAAAATGTAGGAGCGGCTCTACAGTCTCGTCGATAACAACGGTGCCCGCAGTTTTCCTTTAGTTGGATGGATAAGATAAGGATGCCGTTCGCGATGTTGAAGATTCTTCGGGGTCTATTGAATCATTACTGTGACTGACAGCCACAACTGCCAATTGCGTTTGTTGCGATCGATGATATAACGAAGGTCCGAACTCCAAAGCAGTTGCGAAAAATCTGTACAAATACTCACAGTTTGATTGTACCTCCCGCATAGAGATAAAATAGGATTATGATCTCAATTTTGATTTGTCAAACGGTTTGTGCTTATGTATAAGGTAGAAAGACCGATGGAGGCGCAATATTTTGTGGTTTGCCCCCGGCGCAGAAAGACTTAGTTACGCCTCTGCTCGTATTCTCTGTGGCTGACGAAATCTGGAAACAAACGGGCGGTTCACTTACGATGACGTAATGAATTAGTTGTTAGGCTTTCAGTCACAGCGGGCGTTGTTGGCTGTGTATGCAATAATTTTCCTTTCAATACTGCTGTAGTTCTACGACGTTACTTGACACAATGGAGCTATTATTACTCTTAGAAAACGAACAGAACATTTTTCTTTGGCTCGTATAGAGATGCGCATGACTAAGATTTTAAAGTGGTTTTTAGCATGAAATTTTTATTCGAGATGACTATGATATACGTTAAAGTTGAAAAGTTTCCTAAAATGTTAGACGTGCCCTAGCAATCCTTCCTCCCTTCTTTCCTGTCTTTCTTTCTTTTCCTTTATTTTCTTTGAAAAAAATATGCTAAATGAACCCGAGATTTAAACAAAATCCCTTTTTTATTACTCTTACTTTAACATTTGATTGCGAAAACAGATGTCGGTGTCCTAGTAGCACTCCGAGCTTTATCGAATCGAGTTAGAAACATACACTGTAAGAAGAAAAACTGAAGAGAATAAACACAAACCTGTTTCAATTTCTTTCATCCCACTGAGCTCTTTGGAAGTCGTTCTCCGTTTGTGCACTTGATAAATGCAAATGCTTATAGAACTAGTTGCAATTACCGTATAACTGTACAGATGAGGAAGTGCAATTAAATCCATTTTGTACTGGAAAAAAAAAGAGTGAAAATGTAGTTGATTTGCCTTGAAATACGAGCATCAAAACAATTCGAACAAAATTACAAATAGAAAAAAAAAGTATTTCCATTTATATTCTTTGTCAAACAAGGATGGTTTCTTGCTCATAGGCTAGTGTATCGAGTGAATTTTGGAAGTAACAGCAACACGTAACATCTTCTAGAAAAAATATATATTCAAAGAGTGTCCTTCTGAGACACTGTAGGCAATTAAACAAGATTAAATCTCACTTTCTAAGATGCATTTACTAGCAATTAACGTATCATATTAATTTCATTGTTCTAAGTTAAGTGGAATTCCTATTCTCCCGCATCGGGTGGGGATCCAGCGCCAGATGAAACATGACCAGGGCCCGATTATCGGCAGGGCAGACGGGGCACTTGCCTAGGGCCCACTAATTTCAAGGGCCCCAAATTTTTCTATTCGTGTGTCACACACATGCTACATTGGCAGCACTTCCCGACCCATCCATTAGTGTAACCTCAAACATCGAAAGGCAGTTAACCAAACACTTAATAACAAGAGAACACCACCACAGTCGTCATTAACACACTATTTGAAAAACCATCCTACTGCCACTCCAATGTAGAACCAAACCATCCGTTTAAGATGCCCAACATTTTCTAATAGAAAAGAATTATGCTTTTAGAAAGCCTTGACATTTTCTCTTCTATTAATTGTAATATTGAATCCCCACAATATATTCACCAATGTTGGCAAGCTTTAATTACGCTTTTTCAATAGTTTTATTTATGCAAATGGCAACACCATAATTCTGATTATGTGCATCTCTGTTAACCGCAAACCGCGGGTTATCATTGAATGAATACTTTATTTAATTCTCAGTTCATGCTGCTTCGCGAGTTTCATTGAATTATTTTATCTCTTTCGATCATTTCTACCATTGTTTCTCCCCTTATGCGCAGTGCGAGTTAAGTGTGTAAGACACATATCTATATAATATATTGTGTTTCATATGATTATTTCCATCCACAAAAAATGAAACGTTTTTATCGATATCCTTCTGGACACTCCAAACGACTGAAGAAAACTCAAAAAGAGGAGCAAAAAAAAAAAAATGCAACAAGGAAGCATGAAAAAATTCTGTTTTACTGTAGAAAATGAGCAATCAGAAAATGTGCAGTCATCTAGCATTCAAACTACTGGATCGGAAAGTAACACATGTTAATCAACTTCATTTGAGAGCAACCGTGAAACGAAGGAAACTACATCTTCTTAAGTTAATAACTCTTCGTCTGGTAAATCAGAACTTGATCCTAGTTATTTTTGTTGTATTGAAAAAGACCGAATCTACCAGTTTTGAGTTTGTTGAAGATCCAGCACTTTGGAATGATATTTCTGACCAGATAAGATAATATTTTGTAACTCATCCACCTAAACAAAACGAAGAAAAGTCTCATTTGACTGAAAAAATAATTGGGAATGTTAAGAGATTTCTCACAGAAAAATACAATGAAAAATGGCGAAAAACTTTTATCACCATCAAATTACTTAGTGTACTGTTATGTGTGTAAATTATTTTCAACTTGCAATTCTGCTCTTGCAACATCAGGTTTTTGTGATTGGAAAAATGTATCGGGGCACTTAGCTGAGAATGAGAAATCAATTTCTCATAGGAAAGCTTTGTGCACTCTGGCATCGCGGATGAGTGTTTCTGATATAATTGATTCCCAGTTAGTTCTCCAGTGCCAAACAGAGTGCAAATATTGGCAAGCATTACTGACAAGAGTTGTTGCGGTTGTCAAGTTTTTGGTAAGGCGATGTTTGCCTTTCTTTGGGGACAACGACACACTTGGCTCACCCTGCAATGGTAATTGCCTTGGATGTCTGTAGTTGGTTTCCGAATTCGATCCAGTTTTGGCAAAACATTTGGAAAATTTTGGCAATCCAGTTATGTAAATTATTTGTCCTCATCTGTAGTAAATGAATTTGTTTCATTAATGGCTAAGAAAGTGTCAAATGAAATGATAAATCAGGTAAAGTTATCTAAGTACTTTTCGATTATAACTGATTCTACACCAGACATGTCTCATGCTGATCAGCTATCTTTTGTTGCACGATATGTAGACTCAGGACCCGTAGAACGATTTTTAACATTTATTCCTATCCAGTATCATGGTTCTGAATATTTAGCGAAAACAATTTTTTCTACTGTTGAAAATTATAAATTAGACATCATGAATATAAGAGGACAAAGTTATGACACTGCAAGTAATATGTCTGGTAAATATACTGGATTGCAGTCCGGGATTAAAGAAGTTAATATTCCTGCTGAGTATGTAACTTGCTCTGCACACACGTTAAATTTAGTGGCTGCGCACAATGTCGAAAACTTCACACATGTTGTAGTGTTTTTTTCATTATTACAGGAGCTTTATAACTTTTTTTCTTCATGTACCCATCGTTGGAATATTTTTATGGAGTGTAGTAAAAAAATTCCAGTATTTACCTTGAAGAGCCGTTCATCGACTAGGTGGTGCGCTGATGCAGATGCCACAAGATCATTAAGAACAAATTATAGAGATGTTGTTTATGTGCTTAATACATTATCAGAGAGCTCAGATGAATCTGCCTTTACTAGACACGACGCTTCTTCTCTCTCATCGAAATTGCAATAGTTGGAAATCGCAATAAATGCAGTGGTATGGTGTAACGTATACTCTATATTCACTTTCCTTTTGATTTTTACTATCTCTGGTTATTTTATTTTACTATGTAAATTATCTTCTTACTGAACGAGATGTTATTTCACCCGCTGAATGAGATCTGGCAATGAGTGTAAGTCATGACGTGGTGGTAGCCAGTATAAATAGGCGTGTTCAACGATACCGACGGAGAGCTTTTTGTTGATGTGCGTAGGGTGAGCTGTTGTTTATGTGTCAAAGAGCGGTTGTTTATGTGCGTGAGAGCTTTGTTTCATGTGTAAAGAGATCTTCGTTTATGTGAGAGCCCGATATCCAGTAGTTGTGTGATACGATTAATGTGACCAGTGTGTGTGTGTGTGTCGGATGATTCCAGTAGTTCCTAATAAAAGCTTTTTAAGTAAGTACGTTTTTCTCAGTTCATAGTACTGTCAGACCTCTGTCTGGCTGTTAGGTTTATTTCATTGGTTGTTATTTTTAACAACCAGCATAAGACTTTATTCATCTTAATTACTACTACAACCTTACTACCAGTTATAAGCTTGTTCATTATTATTACTACACTACTAGCAGGAAACTTTATTCATGATATAATTAACAAACAACAACCATTGGAACAAGCATTAGAAGAAGCATTAGCTTAGTACAAGCATTGAATTCATTATAATATTAGTGAAAGCTATATTCACTATAATTATCTTAGTAGTAGAAGCTATATTCACTATAATTAGCTTAGTAGTAGAAGCTATATTCATTACTATTAGAAGAAGCGATATTCATTATAATGGGATTAAATTTTACAGCGCCTTAATAAAGTAAGCAAACAACTTCAAAAGACTTCGGAAAATCTTGAGTGTGTTTTGCCATTATTTTATTCATTAGTCTCTTTTGTGCACTATGTGAGAGAAAATTTTGATACGTACGAGAAGGAAGCAAAATTAATTATAATTAATACAAATGCAGTTGCAAAATATGAAACTGCAAGAAAGAAAAGTGTTCCGAAAAGCAGGCTTCTTGATGATGGAAATACTCCTCCAGTACATCTCTCTCCTCTAGATAATTTTCGAGTGACATGACACTATGCCCTTTGTGCTGCATTAATATCACAATTAGCATCAAGGAAAGTTTCATATGAAAATATTGTAGACAAATTTTCTTTCTTAATAAACTGTTAAACAAGTGAAGCTTCTTGTAAAGCACGTACTTTTCATGAGCATTATAATGTTGATTTAGATGATAATGTTGCTGAAGAATATCAGCAGTTTTTTCCCATTAAACAGAAAGCTGAAAATATTATAGACACTTTGCAAAATTTACATAAACTAAATATGAGAGCAACATTTCCAAATGTTGAGACAGCTTTGAAAATATTTCCAACTTTACCTATTAGCAAGTGAATGAAGTTTTTCTCTTTTGAAAAGACTAAAATCTTCTTTAAGAACAACACTAGGTCAAGAAAAACTTTCTGAATTGGCAATACTTTCTTTTGAAAATAACATAATTTCTAATTTAGATTATAATGACGTAATTTGTGAATTTGCAGATCAAAAGATAAGAAAGAAGTCATTTTAAAGATAACATAGGCGACAGACCAACGAAAAAAATAACTTTTTTTTCGTTGCCACAGATGTTTGAACGATTTTAGGGTATTTTGAAGGTGCTGGATACATACTTTTTAGGGGTTTTTTTTATAATAGGGTGTTATACCGGGTGATCACAATTAAAGTATTCCTATTTAACGCTCTCTGGAGAGATATTTAGCAGTCCAAACGTAACCAAATTAGGTACGCTGACGATTCAGGACACGCGGAAGAGATTTCCGAAAAAAAAAAAAAAAAAAAAAAATCCAAAAGTCACCACCAGGGGATTTTAGGCGCTGCAAACTGCGATAATATAGACAATTTTCGGCTCTACGAGGGAAATGAGTCTTTGTAGCGCTACGAGCGACAAGAAAGCGTATCATTTGCATAAGGCGCATGCGCTACGGGCGACTCCTTGGTATAAAACTGTCTTAGGCATAGCGAATGCAATTCGTGGGCCGCGGGTAGCCAAGTGAGCAATGTTCGTGACTGCCACGGAAAGGACCTCAGGTTCGATCCTAGGTAGTTACGAACGCTCGATACACTAAATATCCGCCGTGCGTCGGATGGGCACGTTAAACCGTCGGACCCCGGGTACTGGCCCCCGGTAATAAATAAGGGTGTCTTCCTCCCCCATTCTACCTCGCTTCCGTGTCACTTTCCTATCGGACACTCTAGCCCAAATCTCCTAGCTTCCTATTTCTAAGGGTTGTTTAAGACCTGGGGTCAGACACTCCCTTCCTAAAATCCTCTAAATATGATCATATGATCATGAATGTTATTCGTGTTCCATCAACCGTAATGGGTATCACCTTGCCAGAACGCGCTCTTCTTGTGAAGCTGTTTTATGAAAACGTGAGCAATGCTGCCGCTGCGCTTCGAGAATTCCGACGCCGTAAGAATTTGCCCCAAGGTCCATCCATGTGCCCTTAGAAGAATGATTGCTCGTTTCGAGGAAACTGGATTTCTACGTGTTCAACCAGGGCGAGGGCGCAAACCGATAGCTCCAAAAGTCGTTGAAGATATCACCACGGCGCTTGTTGATTGCTGGATAATGTGTACCAGGTTTCAGTGACGCACGCGCAGTGTCTGGATGTGCCCTACACCACCGTGTGGAAGGTGCTGAGAAAGGTGTTGCATTTTTTCCATACAAGATCAGCCACACACAACAGTTGATTGACGGTGACAAGGACACCCGACTGACCTTTGCATTGACCTTTCTTGATAGAATGGAAGTGGACGATGCTTGGCCATGGAAGTTCTGGTGGAGTGATGAGGCACATTTTCACCTCAATGGAACAGTCAACACGCATAACTGTCGCATTTGGGCATTGCAAAATCCTCATGCATTTCAACCGATTCCACTGCTGAAATGAAAGACAATAATCAGTTACGTTCGGCTGTTGAACACACTGCTCATCGACTTCAGGTTTTGCAATTTAACAATGACGCCCACATTAAGCAATACCGGTTGCACCGCTAAGGTGTCTCCGGTATTTAATTGCACAATCTCTCCCTTGTGCAATTAAATACCGGAGACGTCTTGATCGCAACACGTGTGTTGATTTCTGTTTCGATTTTTGGGTCGTTTCCCACGTAGAGCCGAAAATTGTCTATATTATCGCAGCTTGCAGCGCCAAAAGTCTCCTAGTGGTGGCTTTTGGAACTTTTTTTTTTTTTCGGGCATCTCTTCCGCTTGTCCTGAATTGTCAGCATACCAAATTTAGTTGCGTTTGGAGTGCTAGATATCTCTCCACAGAGTGTTGACTAGGGATACTTTAATTATGGTCACCCTGTACATATCCCTAGTGTTTACATTTTATCAAATTTATATGACATGAAGTCCAAGATTGGGCACGAAATCATATTTTGACAAAGTTACCAGTTTCATTCTGAATTCACATGGAGAAAAATATATCGAACTGTTATATGTTCTGCATATTTTTAGAAATAGCTAGGTAAACTAACCTTAACCATTTTAATTTTCATTTCAAACAGCCTTGAACAAGTGAATTTCAGTCAGATTGTTAATAATTTTTATTTCTGCACTTGAGAAATATTTGAATGCTATTTATAAACTCAACTAACTCTAAAAGAAAAAAAAAATTAATTAAGAAAATCCAAAGTACTTTTACCTGTTGCAGTTTTAAAATACACAGTTGTTCTGTCGTCGGATTTTCGTTTCTGTAAATTTCAGAAAAACTGATCAATTTTCTCGAAATTCTTTTTGTCAGTTTTGCAATTTAGTGATAAGTTATTGAGTGAATCGAATAAGATATTAAGTGCAGTGTGTTCGGTTTAGGGTCTAGAAGTTATTTTGCATCAGTAAATGCTAGTGTGTTCAAAGCAATGAGATTTTAAAGCAAATTTTCCTGGTAGTGTGGGATTGTTTACTAATGCAATTTTTGATTATCTGTAATTTTTGCTCAGTTGTAATTTCAAAATTAATGTAGGCGTGTTGAAATCTGGTTTGAGAGAGTTCGCTGCAGAGGTGTTTAAATTTCGAGAGGTTTGTGTTTGTGTTTGAAAGCGTTAGATGTATTCTGAATCACATAGAAAAAATTAAGATCTGATATAAGAACCGAGTGGAAGGAAATTACACTTCATCTGCCAAAACTTACCTCACCGTGTATACAATTTAAATTTTAAGGTGTCATTAGTCAAATATGTACTAAAAATCATGCAGTAAAATAAATGTGTCTTTAAGCACCCGAACGGGACTGAATTTAAATTCTGCTTCATATTGGCAAGTGTTGTGCCAGGAGGCTGCCTTTCTTTTCAGTGTTAGTTGGATTTTAATTTGGGAGTGAAAACACCTTGTGGTCCCTGTGGACACAATTTTATTCGAATGTTGAAGTACATGAGCTAATCTTCTTTTATAGAGCCTAATGGCCAAAGTTAGGAATGTGAAAATGGATTTTGATTGTTTGGGCTGCATTTGATTTGATTGTTCATTCTGTGGAAGTTTTTCACCGACATAATGCAATATTTTTTTTTTTTTTTATGGTTATGTTTTTATAAATAAATGCAGGCCAAGTGGCCTTTCAAAATTCCAAAACTTTGTGCAGTGACAATTTTGTGTAAAGAGGCTGAATTTTATCACTTTTTCTCATGTTATCTTATCTTGACTAAGGAGAAGATAAGAACCTTGATGGATTTTTTTAATGCAATCACAGTCATGTCCTTGGAATAACCGCTAGATTGATTCACTGCTGATATCTATTTACACGTGTACAATGCTATCATGAATATTGTAGTGATACATTTTGGTACACATGTAAACAAAATCACTTCTTTTTTTACTTTCAGGTTTTCATCTCTTCAATAACAAACAACGCAAACACTAGTATTTTGGTTTTAGGAAGCAGTGGTGAATCTTTTTTATTTATCATGGCCTTAGAAAAAAAAATCCGATTTCAGAATTCATCCACCCATCTCCTAAATTTTAATTTTTGATCATATTTTCAATATTTACCTAATTTTAATGTTTTCACTTCAAATTCTAAAATAACCCATTATCAAGCACGCTATTAAACCCCACCATAACAATTGTTTTCTTTTATGTTCTCAGAACCTTAATGAAGTAAAAGTCATTTCGACAGTTGTGCACAGAATTATTTTTGCTATCTACCTATCTAGATACTATGTACACATGCAAAAAAAATCCCTCAGTTTCATGTACTGTAGTGTATTTATATATATAGTATAGTAAGGCCACATGCAACATGTTTGTGCAGTTATTCTATATTTTCAAAACAAATATTAATGTATTACTCTTTTGCTTCCCACTCTTCGTAGAAAGATCTAGGATTGGGGCCCAATTTTTTTATTGGCCTGGGCCCAAGGTTGTCATGATCAGGCCCTGGGCATGACTGGTGTGCTTGTCCTATGATGCTGATTTCAGCTTCTTTCATGTAATCAGTGGTCCCAATTTGGAGACAGGAGAGTACTTACAAACCTTGTTAAACCCCGAAAAAAAATAAACAAACAAGAAAGATGACACCGAATTTTCGTATGTAATAAGCACGTCTTTTGAATCCGTTCTGACGCCAATTAAATTCCTCAAAGCTATTCAAAATCAACGGAACCGGGTTGGAAAACAATCACCTGGTTCCAACAATCGATAAAACATCCAAAAATAGAAACATCTGCTTAGTTCCACCAGCGGCTAAAAAGCATGTTGCGAAAATTAACAAATGGCGAACAAAAAGTTTCTCACACTACAAGGAAGGTACAAGAGGCAAAGAGATTTTCAAATCAAACAGTTAAAAGAAGTCCCGCAGATATTGCTGAAAACGGAAACACGAGCTCACGTCCTCTAGTGGCAGACGTTTGCTTTAAGAAAAATCTGACATTATATGAGGAACATTTCGCACCCGAAATGCTCTCCAACAAAGAAATAATTTTTCAAATCGGGCAAGCAAAGATATTGACAAAAATATGATATACATCTACGTCCCTGGCGGGAAAACTAGACATTATTTTAAGAAGAAAGTATTCCGTACAGGAAGATGAGAATAAAATTTGTTGCTGTAACCAAGTGCATGAATTTGGTTCGAGCAGCAATTTTTCTAACAAAATGCTTTCAGACTTACTAAACTCTGTTCTGAAAGGGGAAATACTGGTATATACTGCAAATTTAATGAATCGAAGACATCGCAACGTCCAATTTACCGTGAAAAATTCTAGGTGGAGTATTTTTTTGTTTTTTTTTGTTTTGCAACTTACTTCGTATTCGTAGCGCAACACTGCAATTCGAGACAAAATAAGCACCTGCCATGTTTCTGAAGTGCTTCTAGTTATTATTCTCACATTTTTGCGTTCCAAAGCAAAAATGTCGCTCTCATGGGGAAGACACTTTCTGTTAAAAGCAAGCGGCACGAATTACAAGAAACGTTAGTGTCCCAGAATTAGGAAGAACTTGTAAGTCATCAGATCAGATCATATGTAGAGGATTTTAGGAAGGGAGTGTGTGACCCTAGGTCTTAAACAGCCCTTAGAAATAGGAAGCTAGGAGATTTAGGCTAGAGTGCCCGATAGGAAAGGGACACGGAAGCTAAGAAGAAAGGGGAGGAAGACGCCTTTATTTATTACCGGGGGTCCGACGGCTTAACGTGTCCATCCAACGCACGGCGGATATTTAGTGGTTCAAGCGTTCGTACGTGCCTGCGATCGAACCTGAGGTCTCTCCGTGGCAGTCACGACGCGGACCACTAGGCCAACACCAGTCCTTTCTTGTAAGTCATCATGATCATTCAAAATTATAATAAGTTATTTTCAAAAGCTATACTGAATTTTAACTTTTGCTGCTGATGGCGACATGATGCGTAATACTGCTCATTAACAAAACACGCATGGGAGCTTACAATGAGTACGCATTTCGAAAAAGAAAACAGAAACTCAAAGTTAGAATATTCCACAATGGCTCAGAGCTGTGTGAAAATCGTGCAAATTTTACGGAAAAGATATGAGTGTCCACTAGGAGACATAGATAGAGTATTTGACATTTTTTCAACTATCTAATATATAAAGTTGAATGTTTATTTGTTTGTACGCTGTGCAAATCTACATTTTTCAATTTAGAACCATCAAATTTGGTATACTACCGCATGGTACTCTAACTTAGACCGTAGATGGTTTTTGGAAAGGGTCGGAGCCCGGGGTCAAGCGGCCCCCATACAAAATTTTCGTAAGATGTTCCATTTTTTACTTTTTTATTTTAAATTCGAATTTAATTCTTTTTGCTGTGATAAGTGCAAGAATATATTTTTTTGTGACAAGTGCTGTCCAGCGAAGAACTACAACACGATTCAGTATAGGAAGTGAAGGTAAGTATAACCATTCCTTTTGCTTTTTATTTCGTAAAAGTAAATTAACTAAATCAATTTTTCTTTATTTTTCACATTTGCAGCTATCTCGGCTCAATAACCTAAATGAATTAAAATAAATTTACTGGAAAATTACAGGAATATCTTTTCCATTCATAAACTTTCACCCGTTGAACTTGGTGATTCCACGAATAGCAATATTTATCACGAAAATACCGGGTACCCGTGCTATATATACATCAAAAACAACAAAAATCAAACGGAAAAACTAGAAATACTGTCTGCCTAAAGACTCTACACAGAATAAAATTCAAATTCAATGAAGAAATGTACAGTATTAGGTACGGTTCATGCCGTAAAAAATTAATGGTTTTCATTTGATTTGTACAAAATTTATTAATAGATAGTGAATGATCACCAAATTCTTCCGAGCAACGCCGGGCAATTTTGCTGGAACATATAAAACAATATGTGTTTTATAGCTGTAGAAATATTAGTTTCAAGGTGTAAGGTTACTTGAACTTAAACTTAAATCTATTCACTGAGACTTAACTAATTCGCTGAAGATTTTTTTGCAAATAATTCGGAGAACTTTTATGTTTTAATTCGCTGAACAGTTACATTTCAATTCTCATCGTTACTGTAGAATTTGAAGTTGTAAACTTAATTAAGCATTGGAAACACTTTCAAGTCAACAGGCTCCAGGTTTGAATAAGAAACATGTTGTCCTTACTAGTTCACTTCTTCAGTTTATTCAATCTCCAAGCACATCAAGTATGCAGAACATTGGTAATAAGTAAAACCTCTGAATAGCGGGCATATTTTGTTAAAACGCAAATTTGCCAGTGGTGAAGCTCGAGATCGCACCGTACTGCTCCGAAGCCGAATGCTTTTCCAATTAAGCTACACCGACAAATGCTTATCACTGCTATTTGCCGTCTTGATATGCGCATCACCTCTGTAATACTTCATACATATTCTCTCCCTTGAGAAAGGTGGAGGGAGAAAACCGCAGGTTTCGGGCCCTCCGCAAACCATTCTTGAAGTAACTCTGCTGAAGAACGAATTCTCACTAATTTCAGACGATGTGTGGAAAAAGCATCATACATTTTTTGAAGCGAAGAAGGAATTCTCATTAATTCCAGACGATGTGTGAAAGGGACATCATACATTTTTCGATGAACCTAACGGCTAGTAGATCCATTTTTACGTTTGGGAGCCATTGCGAAAGCACAGATTTACCAGTGGTGTTTGCTCGAACCCGCATCCTTCTGCTCCGGAGCCGAATGCTTTCCCAATTAAGCTACACGGACAAGTGCTTATCACTGCTGTTTACTTGACGTCTTGATATGTGCATCACCTCTGCAGTCCGTCACAATTGGGAGGTGTATGGTGTACGGGAGGTTGACTTCTGAGCCCAACTAGGTTCTCAATGCAAAATGACTTCATATGAAATACGTGCATATAATATATAATTAAAACGATGTTTTTTGAGAATTTTTGTATTACTTTTTGCTATTATTTCACAGTGAGAAACAACACAATACGTGTGGATACACACAATACACGTTCAGTATTTTAATTTTAAAATATAGTACATACAATCAGTGGCGTATGCTGATTCTGAGAAGTTGGTAATCTGTATTTAGTTATAAATTGAAGGAATGCAGATACAAACCCACATTAAAATATTCATTTTGTCATAACATTTAAATTTGCATTGCATTTGCAGATTTAAGAGCATTTTTGACAATGTACATCATAATATAATTAAATATAACAACTAATTTACATACAAATTTACATGACAACTAATTACATAGTTGTTATGTAAATTCAATTACTTAAATATGAATTCTAGAGGTCTCGTTGGGCCAAAAAAATGTCTATTACAGCGTTATGGAAATTGAGCTGGGGATCATTTCTCAGTTGTTCCATTGACTGAGGAGAGCTTAACCATTAAGTCTTTCTTTGCTCCAGTGATTTTCCCACACAGTTTTTTCAAAGCTAAAGAGCCGACTCGGCCAGAAAGATTTATTTACGTTTCAACATCCTGCTAACCACGGAGATTTATAATAAACGGAATTGGAAAAGTGCCTTGTGCATTCACGATCTTTGTGTTTTGAAGTAAGACTTAGTTCAGGATTTAGTCTCTTAATATTTATAATAAGTTTTTTTCCCCGTATTCTATTCTTCTGAAAGAACATCCCTTTAAGTCATCTATAATACATTTGTACGATTCTATCACGTTTAATATAAAAATACACGCTCAATTTACCAATATTTCAATTTAACTAAAACGATGAAAAAACCAAAAAAAAAAAAAAAAAAAAAAAAATATCAGGGTGGTAAAATTGTGTCGTGTGGCTTTTAACTCGCGAACGTTTAAACACCCGCCGTCCGAATTAGTCCATCACACCATCTGCAGATGGCCTTAACTCTTCGCTTTCCCGTTGCTTGTTCGGAGTCGAACATGCTCAATAACCTCGTTTCTCATTTCCAAGGTTAAAACTTGGCATCTCTGAGAGCGCCAGGGAGTCTTCGCTGAGCTGAGATTCCCCGCTATTCTCTGGTGGAGATTCTCCGCTACTCTCTGGTGGAATTCCCCACTACTCTCTGCTGAATATTCCCCGCTACTCTCTGGTGGAATTCTCCACTACTATCAGGTGGAGATTCCCCGCTACTCTCTGGTGGAATTCTCCGCTACTGTCAGGTGGAGATTTCCGGCTACTCTCTGTTAGAGATTCCCCGCTACACTCAGGTGGAATTCCCGCTACTCTCTGGTGGAATTCCCGCTACTCTCTGGTGGAATTCCCCAATACTCTCTGCTAAAGATTCCCCGCTACTCTCTGGTGGAATTCTCCGCTACTCTCTGGTGGAGATTCTCCACTACTCTCTGATGGAATTCTCCACTACTCTCTGGTGGAATTCCCCGCTACTCTGGTGGAGATTCCCCGCTACCGTTTGGTGGAATTCCCCGCTACTTTCTGCTGGAGATTCCCCGCTACTCTGGTGGAGATTCCCCGCTACTGTTTGGTGGAATTGCCCGCTACTCTCTGGGGGAGATTCCCCGCTATTCTCTGGTGGAATTCTCCGAACTTCAAGAGAGATTCGTTTGCTTCGCAATGAGATAGCAGCCTCAAATTTCACCATCCCAGAGTTGAGTGAATATTTAAATGAACGAAAATAAATGTGCCACAGAAAATTTCATAAAATATTGATTTAAGAAAAAAGATGGTCCATCTCTGATTATTCTAGAGGCCTTTAAGCATACGCCACTGCATACAATGCAAGTATTTAAATGCATGTCCAAACATATGTACGTAACAATAAAACATACTGCACCATAAATTTTAAACCGCCCATAGGTACCGCTCATCTTTTAATTAAATCAGTCAGCAATCTTTGTCTGCAAAAAAATTTGATGGAAGCATTTTTTTTGGTAATTCGTAGCATTTTTAATGTATTTTTAAATTCTTCAAGAATCTTACCCCCCCCGCCTATTCTCTTTGTTTTAAGAAAAGCTTTTGTTACTCTTCACTACATTTTATAGCGTCTTTAAAAGAATCGCACACCTCTTCAACAACTGCATCAGATGCTTCCTCAATCAAATCATTTTCTTCCAATGCTTTCAAAGCTACGAACTCGCGCGCACTGTTCGTTGCCTTTTCGATACACAGATCTTCATCGACCGTAATGAAATGCTTTGCATTTCCTTCACTGTTTAGACACGCAGTCAGTCCAAAATTGGTGTCAAAATTATCTTCTTCTGAATTGACAACGAATATCCCCCTTTTGTTTGAAAGAAACCGTTTCACCCACTTCTAAGAAAAGATCTGCTATATTGAAACCACAGATCAGTAGTTTTTGTAATGGGGATCTGCAGGACAAAAAGTATTAAGCATACTATAAGCAAGAAGCTAAACGAAATCATTGCGGCAAAAATTCGCCGACTTTTCCCTCTGAACGTTCATGTTTTTAACTCTCTTATGACCAAGATTAAGATCACTATCCGTTATTCGGATTGTCCGCTATTTGGAGGTAAATGTACATAACCGTATGTACTTTAGGACTGGGGATCAGAAAACTGTCCGCTAAATGCAACTGTCCGCTACTCAGGAGTGCCGTTAAGGAGGTTTTACTGTACTTCGTTTTGGCAACAACACAGTGAAGAAGACATAAATCAATAGTTGCATAAATCTTTAGTTTGCTATTTCTTAAAAAGAGACACAATTAATAAGTGTAGCTCGCTGTAAACAAACATCATCCACATATCTGTAATCGTACAAGTTTTATCTCTTCAACAATATCTTATCGCTCATCTCACACATAGTACATCGAACACACTTAAAACTGCACGTACACTCCGCTTTACTTACCTTTGATTGAACGACTCACTGTCAGGTTGCAAGCTTGAAAACTTGACGGGAGGAATAATATGTAGTTAGGTCAGAATATGTTTAATAAAAAGCAACCACATTTACATGAGAAAACAGAAACTCAAAAGGAAGTTTAAATTAGAGGTTTACGTCACGAATGCGTCCTCATCAAAGAACAGACAATTTTCGTCTTAAAAAAATTGTTCGTAGTTACCTATATTTTTTTAAAAACAGAAATTTTGCTTTCTCGAAATGTAGGGGCTGAGAAGATATTTTTATCTGGAGTCGGTATCTCTTGTGAAATATGAGAAATCCTAGTGTAATAAGGCTGAGATCTGGCCGTAACGCGCAAAGAGCAAGACGAATTGAGAAAACTGACGGTTTGGACTTTGTAGACGCATCCCTCCAGCCAGCAGTTGAAGTAGCTCATTCGCGTAAAACAGAAAAATCGTGTTTCCCGCTTGAGTCTGTTCGGTTGAAAAACGAATTTTTTCACTAGTCTCAAGTGGCGGAGATTGCTATACATACACGGGGAAACGAAATGGTAAGATAAGTGCTAATTTTTTTCACATGATTAATGCTCCGGACAAAGGCGTGGGCGATCCTCCAGCTTATCGGTGCAGGCTTTGTATGCTCCTGGAACCAGTTGCTATATAGTATTAGCGACTACTATGTATTACACACGGTCGAGTCACATTATTGTGACCACCAGCTAATATCCAGAGTAACCGCCGTGTACAGTGCGCACAGCAGCTAGACGAGCTGGGAGTGACTCAGTAACGTGCTGGAAGGTGTTCACAGGTATGTGGAGCCATGCTGAATGCAGTGCATCTGACAGCTGCTGGCGGGTGCGTGGTGGAGGATCCATAGAGCGAAAAACACGATCGAGGTCGTACCAGATGCTCAATTGGGTTTCAGTCTGGAGAATTAGGGGGCCAGGGAAGTACTTTGAAGTCTTCATCGTGGTCTTCGAACCACCCTCGGACATTTCTAGCTGTGTGACATGTCGCACTGTCGTACTGGAAGACCCCATCCGCCCCAGGGAAGACAATCAGCATGTATGGGTGTACGTGGTCTGCAAGGATGGATTCGTAACGAATTCAGTCCATAGTGCCTTCCACAGGTATGAGTGGATCCAGGGAATGCCACGAAAACATTCCCCAGACCATAACGCTGCCCCCCACCAGCTTGTGTTCTTCCAGCAGTGGTTGAAGAGTGTTTGTTCTCCGATGTTTCTCACCTTATCCGCCAACGTCCATCCGTACGATGAAGCAGAAAACGTAACTCATCGGAGAAAGCAATCCTTTGATAATCAGTGGAGTTCCAATTCCGATACTGCTGTGCAAATGTAAGCCTTTTCTGCCGATGCATCATCGTTAGCATAGGTGCACTTACCATCAGTCTGCATCGGAGCCCCATGCATTGGGGTTCACTTAACTGTCGTTTTAAACACACTTCCAATAGCCACCCTGGTTCATTCGGCAGGTGAGTTGCTCCACTGCAGCGTATTGATCGGCCCTCACGCACCTTCGCAGCCGACGTTCACCCCTCACATCAATGGCACGTGGTGCTTCGCCGTTTCCACGTCGCACATTCGCGATGGTACCATTTCTACAATCACAATACACTTTAACCACAGCAGCACGCAAACAGTTCACAGACTGCGCTGTTTCAGAAATACTGCCACCTTTGGCCCCAAAGCCGATAATCATCCCTTTTTGCAAATCTGATAAATCACTCCTTTTATCCATGACAGCAACGAGTGATATGTCTTCAGAATCTCTACAGCACACCTTAAATACCCTCCAAGCCAGCAAGTGTCTTCTTTCATTGGCTACGCGCTGTTGACGTCAAAAGTAGGAGGTGGTCACGATAATGTGACTCGACTGTATTAGGTAACTTATGCAGCCTTTGATGCCTGCCGAGGTAATTATTTTCCCCCAAAAAAAACAAGAAAGAGAAAAATGAAATGAACGTAAGACTCATGCAAATTTCCCGAGCCCTCTGAATATCGTTTCCGAATTTAGGAAATATCACGGGTTCATGCAGATTGATGTAGCACATGAGCTTTCGCAACTTAACACGTCCCGATTAGCGTTGCTGTTCATTCACGTTATAAAGTAATATAGCAATAATCCCACGTGACGTGTAAGTGGCCCCTACACTGAAGCCGTTTAACATAATGGAGGGAAGTTATGTTAAAAAATGAGAGCGTGTCCTAATGTATATACAGAGTGCGCCAAAAATAGTCTTAAGAGCGTGCGCAGAGAATCGCGCATGCGCCCCCATAGCAGAAAGTTCCTGATCAGACTGCGGCGGATATCGTGGTGCTACAAAATAATCTGCGGGGTAGTCACTGGGTAGCACAACTGGGTGCGAAAAGCAAAAATTTGCACAAGTAAAAAAAAAAAAAGATGAAAAATAAGTAAAAAAAAATAATAAAAAAAAAATAGTCCAACCTCCGTTGACGGAAATGCTTGCCCTTATTTTCAAGCTGAAACGCAAAGATTTATGAAAAAAAAAAACGATATTTAACAACACTACTGGTCGCCGCCCTGGTGGCGTAGTAGTCTAATCGATGGCTTCTGATCGTTCGTCCGAGATGGGTGCGGGTTCGAATTCCGTGAGGCATGGATGTTGTGTTTGTCTTGCGGTGCTGACTCTCTCCCTTCCCTGGAACCAGTGACCCTAAATTAGGGACGCGCGGCTGCTTATAGCCCATTAAGTTGCTCATGGTGTTTGTTAAACTTCCAATAAAAAAAAAAACAAAAAAAAACAGTACTGGTCAGAGGGATCATCGCGAGAAAAAAAGTGCGACGAGAAATCTTTGCTGTGTTAACTTTCGTTTACTTCCCGCTCCATTTTCAATCTTAAATGCCAACATTTATGTAACTAAATGGTATTCAATGAAGGACAGGGGAAACACCAGGAAAAAAATTTACCGATCACGAAGAAATAAATCTTTGCACCCTTTAGTTTCCGTTGTCGGAAATGTTTGCCTTTATTTTTAAGCTGAAATACGAACATTTCTGCAGAAAACTGATATTTAGCAAGAATATTTGGACACAGGAAACATCGCGGATAAACAAGTTACGATTATGGGATTAATCTTTGTTCCGTTCAGCTTCCGTTTTCGGAGAATTTTCCTCCATTTTCATGCTGAAATACAAATATTTAGAGAATAAAACTTTTAACAACAATACAGAACAGAAAAGGCATCGTGAAAAAAAAAATTAGATTACAACGTTCCGTCTGACTTCCATTTTCGAAATTTGTTACCTCCGTTTTCAAGCTGAAGCACAAACATTTATGTAATAAAAGGATGTTTAATAATAACATAGAACAAACATCTCGAGAGGAAAAAAACAACCCAAAAAACTACGATTAATATAGAAGAAATCTTTACTTCGTCTAATTTCCATTTTCGAAAAGCTTTGAAAGACGGAATTCCGTCCCCAGATGGAAAACTTGCGCTCATGATAGCAAGTCTGCAAGAGAAGATTTAGAAAGGTTCTAGAGATGTTTTCTCCCCCACCCCCGAACGACCAATATAAAGGTTCTGAGGATGCCGTTCTTGAGTGGAGGACCTAAATAACGCGTGCGACGTGCGCCTCGCGTCGCCGTGATTCTTCTATGGAAGCACGCGCTATGGAATGGATTTCGCATTTTCATCATCCGTCTTTGGTTACATTGTGAGACATATTAACAAAGCTCATTCTGATCATCAGTTCTTCCTTGAAGTTTTTTTTTTTTTTTTTTTTTAATGTTTCTTTTCTGGGATGTCCTGAGCAGTATTTTGTCATCGTGTTATATTCCTTCACAGCATAAATAGCCTGGTTAAACGCTAATTGGAAGTGATATGATGAATGACTTAATCGCAAACCCAGTAATGTTGGTAGCGTTAAGAGAAATGCAAGCGATTAACTTGACTTGTCTTGTAAACCTTATGCATATGAGTACGAGGGATGAAAATTCGCTAAAAAGCCCAGATTCAAGACGAAAGGCCTTAAACTTAACGTTTTGGGCCTAAGTAAAACTGCAACATTATTAATTTAACCTTTATGTTACCCTTATTAATATGAGCACCGAGGGTTAAAATCTTCTGACAAGAAAGATGACACCGAATTTTCGGGTGTAATGAGCACGTCTTTTGAATCCGTTCTGACGGAAATTAAATTTATCAAAGCTATTCAAAGTCAATTTAACCGATTAGAAAAACAATTGTATCTGACCAAAGAAAGAAGTTTTTCAATCGGTTTTTTTAACCCGGCAGATATTGCTGTAAACGGAATCGGGAACTTAAGCCCTCTGATTGTAAACTTATCAGTTAAGAAAATATTGAATTTATATGAGAAACATTTCGCAGCGGAAACGCTCTCCCACAAAGAAAGAATTGTTTAAATCGGACTCTTAGAAGCAGAGATATGGACAAATATAAGATATGCATCTACGCCCCCTAGCGGGAAAATCATGCATTATTTTAGGAAGAAGGTATTTTCAAAAGGTATTTTGGTGTGAGCGGTATCGGTGCAAAAAAAAAAAAAATAGTCGAGTTTTCAGGAGCTTAGATTTTGCTGCAAATACATCAGAAGCAGAAATTAACTCTTATGCTTCCTGGTGGTTAAACCATTATTTACCAAATATTAGAAATTATGTGAAAAACATTTTCCATCAGGAGCTGTATGCTATACAGGAAGAATTTTTCAAATCGGAGTTTTAGAAGCAGAAATATCGGGGAAAATGCAATTTAACTTTGCGGAAAGTCTATGATTTACTTGAAAATTTTTAATTTATATGACAAACATTTCGCATCAGAAACACAATCCAACAAAGAAGGAATTTTTCAAATCGGACTCTTAGAAGTAGAGATATTGACAAAAATACGATATACATCTACGCCACCTGGCGTAGAAACCATGCATTATTTTAAGAAGAAAATATTTCTAAAAGGTTTGTCGACGTGAGTAGTATCGGTCCACAAACGAATTTTTTCAATTGACATTTTAGACGCTCAGATTTTATGGTAAATACATCAGAAGCAAAATTAACACTTACGCCCCCTGATGGCCAAAGTATTCTTTACGAACAATTAGAAATGATATGTCAAGTATTTCCCATCAAGGGCTGTATCCGGTACAGAAAGAATTTTTCAAATCGGAGTTACAGGAGCAGAGATATTGGGGAAAATGCAGTTTACCTTTACGCCCCCTAGCGGAAAGTCAATGAATTACTTGTAAATTTTGAAATATGTGGAAAACATGTTGCACCGGACACTCTATCCAATAAAAAAGAATTTTTCAAATCGGACCATTAGAAGCAGAGATATTGCCAAAAAGAAGATAGACATCTACGCCCCCTGGCGGAGAAACCATGCAATATGTTAAGAAGAAAATATTCCGAAAAGGTTTGTCGACGTAAGTAGTATTAGTTCACGAACGAAATTTTTCAATAGAGATTTTAGAAGCTCAGATTTTATGGCGAATACATCAGAAGCAAAAATTAACACTTACGCCCCCTGGTGGCCAAAATACACTTTACCAAAAATTAGAAATTATATGAAAAATATTTTCCATCAGAAGCTGCATCCGCTGAAGGAAAATAAAATTCAAATAGGAGTTTTAGAAGGAGAGACATCGGGGAAAACGTAATTTACTTTTACGCACCCTACCGGAAAATCTGTGCATAATTTGAAAAAGTAACTATACCTAAAATACTCTTCGACATAAATGGAATCGAAAGATAAAAGCATTTTTTGAATAGGATGTTTACAAGCAAATATATGGAATAAAATGTATTTTTAATTCGATATCATCTGCATTTACGCCATCTAGCGGCAAAATTGTACATCGTCCAAAAAAAAAAAAAAAACACGAAATGAAGGATCATCATTCGCGCATTTTAAGCTTCACAATGCAAAAATAATTTTTCAAATCGGACAAATAGTTGCAGGGACGGTGTTTACACATGGACGGACGGACAAACCGGCAACATAAGCAGGATCTTTTTTTACAAAAGACGTGCTAAAAAGGCCAATGTTTTGTGGTTGAACAAAAGTGGAACATTACTAGTTTCACCTGTTATGTAAACCTTATGAATTTGAGAATGGAGCATTTTTCAGTCCAGGGAAGAAGCGATATCTGCCGGGCATGAAAGAGTCCTTGGACTTTCCGGGCCACATGTGACCGAGTATTGTCCTGCTGGAATATAGCGCCAGGGTCACTCTGAAAGAAGGGTATCACCTCTGCTTCTAAAACATCCCTCATGTATCGCTGGCTGTTGAGGGTTTCCTCAATTTGGATCGGGCGAGGTTGCGAAGTGAACCCAATGGCGCGCCAAATCATGACGCTTGGCGTTGGGACAATATGACGCTGCCAAACGCACGCTGCACTGTGCCGTTCACCACGCTGTCTTTAAACACGTATGCGACAACAATATTCCATCAATTTGAATCGTGACTCGTCAGAAAGCACCACCTGTTGTCAATCAGCGCTGTAATGTCTGTGTTCAAAACCCCATTGCAACCTCAAGCGTCTGTATTTGAGAGTCAAAGGAATGCGCAGCACTGGGCTGCTAGCGACCAGTCTTCTATTAACCGACGTCGAACTGTGCTGGAGGTCAAGGCAGTGCTCCACTGCTGCGATAACACCGTGGATGTCACTGTGCGATCGGTCACTGCCATGCGGTTGAGGTGTCTGTCATCCCGTGCAGTCGTACGAATTTGCGGTCGATTTTCCGGATTTCAATGAGTCCGAGCCACATCTGACACCACATTCGCGTCGCCGTGTTGGCTTTTCGTCCCGTACGGGTGGTAATTTTGCGGTAGGAAAATCCAGCTCCTCTCATCGCGGCAATCCTTCCTCGCTCAAAGTCCGTCAAGTGTTCATAATGCGAACTTCTTCGGCGACGAAGCAAAGTGAGACACATGAAACACTCTTTCGACTCAATGTCGGCTCTTCACTGATTGCAACATTTCGCTTGAGCCATCTCTGTATACCCAAGACCGAATAGTTCACAGGGCGCTGCTCAGAAACTGCATGCGCATTTTCACTGACACTCTAATCATTTGCATGTACCAACCTGTTGTACATATCCAGTAAGTTTCAAGCTAACATTAGAAATCCTTCACGATGTTGCAATTTTCACAAACAGTAGCTTTTTTCTTCCTTCCTCTGGTCTTCTCACTCCTAATCTGTATCTCTAGACAGGTGCTACAGATGTGCCACATAAGGAGCAGTATGTCTTCCTACAGATGTGCCACATAAGGAGCAGTATGTCTTCCTACAGATGTGCCACATAAGGAGCAGTATGTCTTCCTACAGATGTGCCACATAAGGAGCAGCATGTCTTCCTACAGATGTGCCACATAAGGAGCAGCATGTCTTCCTACAGATGTGCCACATAAGGAGCAGCATGTCTTCCTAAAGATGTGCCACATAAGGAGCAGCATGTCTTCCTACAGATGTGCCACATAAGGAGCAGCATGTCTTCCTACAAATGGGCCACATAAGGAGCAGCATGTCTTCCTACCAATGGTGAATTCGACAACCCAGCAGAAACATTTGCGGAGTAGAAGGCTGTATCGAGAGCTATTGACGTCGAATGTGGAACACCAGTCCACGACGCAACGGAGTGTGTTCGTCGTATGCTACGTTGGCCAACAATTCACGGCGCTATTTGTGTTTATCTGCCAACATCTGACTTCACAAATTCGTAGGGATGGACTGAGCAACTGAGACGTCTCTATCTGGTGGAGCACACTTAGCGCCGTGGATTGTTGGCCACCGTAGCCTAAGACGAATGCACTCGGCTGGTTAGCGAGAGATCTGGGGTTTGATCCCAGCGGTGTCCGGACGTAGAAGTGCATCTATAGCTGTTTACATTGCATCTTATGGGGAAATATTCCCATTTTCCCGTTCTTTTAAATCAAACTATTAATTTCTGGAGCGTATTAATGATGTTAAGCAGGAAACACCCTATAGTTGTTAATAAGTAATGTTTGTTTACTTACCTCTAAAGGAAATGATAAGAAAATTATTGCAAGAGCAGTGGGGACATTTTGCACTCCGCATTCTAAAGCAATAGTTTTGCGTACTGCTACCTTCTGGCGAAACGCCAGAGCCAGAGTGTATCCTGACGAAAACCCAATAAGAGGTAAGCTTAAGATTATGCCATACAGCTTTCCGGGAACTCTGTTGAACATGTCGCTGAATGACACAACTTCAACAACTACATAAACGATCGTAAGAAGTACAGCAATGATGCCTATAACCTAAGGATAAAAAACAAATAAAACTGATTAATGGAATATAATTGTCAGTTAGGTTCACATATCAACGCAGACGGAATACATGTTAAAGTGAATGTTATGCAATTTTAAATAAAGAAGAACTACGTGTCTGATCGAATTTTCTGTTCCAGAAGGCGAAGACATTTAGACCAATAGTCTAAGAGACGAGATAGCTACTCATCTCTAACTTCTCCAAATGGGAGCCGCAAATGATTAATGCATGACAGAGGGCATGAACAACTTGGCTTCTTCTGCTAGGGGAATTTGGGATTGGTGTGTGGGTGAAATTGGCATTTGCATGAAATGGTTCACCTTACAGATCGAATGATACCTACACCATATATAAGCGTCACCTTAGCTGGTGGTGGGTTAGCTTTCTCCGATGGGCAACAATGGCACCCTTGACAACAAAGACCTCCATCCATAATAATAAAATCACTGTCTGCCTGTCTGTCAGGCGACTACAGAAGAAACTATTAAACGTAAAGACTTGAAATTTTGCAGAAACTAGCAGAGAAACATGAAAGTGTGCACCACAGTACGCCTTCCTTTGAAATTCAAATATGCAAATTCTTAATTAATTTATTGCGTTCATAAAGTCTTCAACCATTGTGGCAGAAACCACTTTTAAATTTGATCTTGCCGTATGCTATGGCTTCACCTCACGCAAAAAAACTGTTCATTTCATTGTTAAACAATATTATTTCATTACACTCTTGCAGATCAATATGTATTTAAGTACACGTTGCATAAACGCAATAATATTTTATTCATCCGAAATAAAACGTTTTCTTTAATAGCTTCTATCACGTTTGGCGTGAGTATCTTGCGTAATTCTTCACGCCAAACGTGACAGAAGCTGTTAAAATAATCGCTTCATGTGGAAGTAGCAACTTATTAGTGCCCATCTTTCACACAACCTACGGGTGTCTTTATTGAGATAGACTAATACTACAAACCTACGCGGTAGAATCCCTATGGGAGAACAGAAGGGACAATATTAGTGGATAGTGTCAAATTTTGGGAACGCACTTCCGAAGTGTCACGCGTATCCCATCGCTGCAGTTACCGGTGGGTATGTTTACATTTTAGAGGTTTGCTTCCAGTATGTCACCAAGTAGTATAAATAGTTTCAAGCTATTTCTACGTAAATTTTGACTAGGTATCTTCAACCATTTTTGCGAATTTGACATAAAGCGCGTTTTTTACAATTAGGAATTCGCTCTTTTATGTTTACTGCATAAGACTACCAAAGTAATATGTGTATCCTTCCACACCAGTTGCATGCAGGTTTGCTTACGTTTCACACATAAATACGTAGTTCCAAGTTATTTCGATGAGAAGATTTTGACCAGGTTTCTTCAATCATTACATTTCGCCATAGGGATGTGCAATTTAGAATTCGAATTTGCTGTTTACTTAGCTAGACTTTCTCTAAAGTGCACAGGAACTATTTTTGTTAAATTGTCCCACTGTTTAAACAACAACAGTTCTGCGATTCTTTTAGAGAGGAAATGTATTTCAATGAAATGCCAATAGAATGCAAGAAATGAGATGCGAGAAAAATGGGAATGTTTTTGCATTTCTTTGCTTCAGAGTTTAACATCTCCCACCTCATCTTGCCTTTTTTTTTTTTTGACGTAATCTGGATCCACCAATACTCTGCAGTGGAATACGACTGGCATGCAGGAGACCATGTTTTTCATTCCACGCATTCCAATCATTGCATCTGATCTTCCATTTCAGTTCTAACGCTTACAGTTTCCTGTTCGCCTCAGTTTCCCCATGAGTATAAAAACATCACAGGGCAAAGGGTTAAAATTTGTTAGACTTAACCTGCAGAAACCATGTTATATGTTGGTTGTTCCAGAGTTGGCAAAAATTGAATCCTCCTCATCTTGGCTCTAAGTAGAAGAATACTCAAATTTGTTGACCCAGAGGCTTTTCAAAGATAAATTTACTTGCGCTTCGGAAGAATTGTACATGACACAGAATCCCAACAAAATATAAAAATGTGTATTTCATTTAATTTAGAAAACAATGTTCATAAATGCAAAATTTGTAACTTAAAGTCTGTAATAGTTTTGCTGGAAAGTATGGTCCAGCTTTATCAGAAATGAGCGCTTTCATTTCTTGCATGTCATGATAATACCAGTTTCACGTGCCAAAGGTCTCGTGGCCGCTATCGCTTTTTATGAGTGCTTTTGATGCGCTTGACAGGTATGGAGATTCAATTCAATTCATTTATTTTGCCGAGCAAAAAAAAAACAGTGTTACAAAAATATCAAATGAAAAAAGCACAGCAAGGAAGTAGGGGAAAAAGGCCAGCAAGGCCTGACTATGTCCCATGCTCCCCACACAAATTATACACTTAAGTCAGGAGTTAAAGTTACATATAAAACAGTGTCTCAAAAAACCCCAACAATAATGATATATGAAAAGATGATAAACATTACAAGTGATATTATTGAAAATCAATTTACATTGAGATATACAAGTCATAATAATAATAGTCACAGTCCCCCTCCACTGCAATCATCAATTTGAGGAGTCGCAAGTCATTATGTAGTTTTTCTTACTTTTATTTTAAAAGGTTAAAGTTATTTAAAAAAGTCAGTTCCGTCAGTAATGAATTCCAGTAGTGTGGGCCAGTGTAATTTATATTCTGCTTCATGGTCTCAGTCTTCGGATGAATGGGCCGAATATGTAATTTAGTGCGTGTGCCATGTGAGTGTATCTGTGGTACAATTTGTATGATGTTAGTGTGTAAATTATTCTTAATTCGCTTGAACATAAATATTACCAGGTTATTACAGATAAATAATTTACCAGGTTATTACGTTTTTGAAAAATGTAAAATCCTTCTCAAAATCAAGGTCAAATACTGATTTAGGTCTATCTAACAGTTTTGCATCATCAGGTAGCACACAGCATTGTTGGGAAATTTACTACCAATTCCTGTTTGATGACGCACAACTGTTAGATGGACCTAAATTAATATTTGACACCCACTGCCAACATCAGCAGACAATACCTGCAAGATGTCCAGGTGCTTCCCTGGTCAGAGAGATCCCCAGATTTTATGAGATCTGAAAAACGCCAAATATTCAGCCGACAATACGGAGGAGGTTCCGTGATGGTATATAGGCCTTTTTCGGATTTAATGGGTACGCAAGATAATATCTGCGTTTTTTCGGGACGTCAAAATGCCATAACATACTAGGAACGTTTAAAAGACAGTTTGCTTCCAACTGCTGCTGAAATAGATAGTCCTGATTGGGTTTTCCAGAAGGACAACGCCAGCATTAACAGAGCAGCCTCTACAATGGCCTGACTGAGATCGAACAATGTCAAATTACTGCCGTGGCCAGCTCGCAGCCCGGATCTCAACCCAATTGAAAATCTTTGAGAAATTTTGGTTCGAAGTGTTTATGCCAATCACCGGCAATTTTCAAGCGTTAGAGATCTGGAAACCTGAAATCCTGATCTGTTGGTATAATATTGACGGTACAATAATGCATAATTTAATATACAGTTTGCCAAAAGGCATATTTCAGCTTATTGCGTGTGGATAAAAGTCAATTAATTGTTAATTGTGTTTGCCATTTAAATATTCTTTTTTTTCTGTTTCCATGTAATTCCGGGGCATTGTTACATAGTTTGATTTCATAAAGCTAGAATATTATGTTAAGTATGTGCTGTCAACAGCATTTGAGGTGTGTATATTATGTTGCTGATCGTAATACATAATGTTCCACTAGAAGTCATTGTTATTTTCTGCATGCAACTGTTTTCGTTTACAAAATTATGTTTCCATATATATATGGGACGTAGTATATATATATGTTTCAGTAGGTAAATTCGGTCACGGCAACAGAAACCAGCGTGGAAATACTCTCGTTGAGTTTGCAGAGGCAGAAGGATTTTTCATCTTGAACTCCTTTTTCAAGAAAAAGCCACACAGGAAATGGACATGGAGACATCCAATTGGGACGACAAGGGAAATTGATTTTATTATGTGTAACAAAAAATTCGTCATCGAAGACTGCAGTGTGCTGAACAAGTTCAACACAGGTAGTGACCATAGATTGGTGAGATGTAAGATGCACCTCAACACTAAACTGGAACGTGGCAAGCTCATAAGACAAACAAAATGTATTGACATAACCAACCTTAAAAAACACCATAATACCTTCAAGTTGGAACTGAAGAACAGATTCTCTGCTTTAGAAGGCCTAACATCGGAAGAAGTGGATATTTCGGAAGTTAACAGAAAAGTAACCAAAGCTCTTATGGAAACAGCAACAAAACTAGCTGGGTCTAAGATCAAGTTGCATGTAAACAAATTATCAGGAAAAACCAAAATGTTGATGCAAAAAAGAAGAGAGATGAGGACAACTAAAGAAGATGTGACTTCCAAAGTGGAATATATAGAGCTATGCAAGACAGTACGAAAAAGTATCACTGAAGACGTAAGGAAATTCAACTGTGAACTAGTGAGGAAAGCAATTGAAAACAACCAAAGCCTAAAGATAGCAAAGGGACATCTCAGTAAGGGAAGAAAACAGATTATGGCTCTGAGAAAAGAAGATGGTTCTATAACAAGAAATACAGGCGAAATTTTGACAAGAGTGAAAGATTTCTACTCCAAATTATATGAAAGGGATGATACATGTACTCCAGACATCATGAAAGGTACCAGAGTTCTTCCAGTCCTCCCAGCAGAAGTTGCTCATGCAATCAAGAACATGAAGCGGGGGAAAGCTCCAGGAGAAGATGGAATTACTGTAGACATCATACAAGAAGCAAGTGGAGAAATTGAAACAGTACTCGCCCAAATTTTCACTCGATGCCTTAATGAAGGGAAGATTCCTGAGGATTGGAACAATGCTACAATGATCCTGCTACATAAAAAAGGTGACATTGAGGATCTCAGGAACTGCAGACCTATCAGCCTCCTATCAGTGGTTTATAAAATCTTCACCAAAGTTCTTTCACACCGCTTGAAGGTAACATTGGACATGGCTCAACCGAGATAACAAGCTGGATTCAGGAGTGGCTACAGCACAATAGATCATATCCAAGTACTGAGAGAACTAATTGAAAGAGCGAGGGAATATGAACTTCCATTGTGCATGGCTTTTATCGATTATGAAAAAGCCTTTTATTCGGTGAAACCATCAGCAGTTAAAACGGCTCTGAAATCCTGCGGTATTGAAGATGCATACATTAATATTATTAATAACATCTATGAAAATGCAAGTGCAAAGATTCGGCTGTTTGAAAATACAACACACATAAAAATTGGAAAGGGAGTGAGACAAGGTGGCACCATATCTCCGAAGCTCTTTAATGCCACATTGGAAAATGTCTTTCAATCACTGAACTGGGAAAACAAAGGGATAAAGATTAATGGAGATTATCTAACCCACCTTCGTTTTGCTGATGACGTAGTCATTTTTGCAACTACCCCATCAGAGCTGCAGAGTATGATCCAAGAACTTGCTGACAAGAGTAAAGAAGTGGGATTAAAAATGAACTTTCAGAAGACAAAAGTGATGTTCAATGCTTTTACAAGAAATGAAGATTTATCGATTGATGGAGAAAAACTGGAGATAACAGATACGTATGTTTATCTGGGACAGCAGATATCAAGTGAGGGTCACATTGATGAAGAAATTAATCGGCGTACAAAACTTGCCTGGAGAGCTTTTGGAAGAAACAGCATAATTTTCAAGAGCAATATGCCATTATGTCTTAAAAGAAAAGTGTTTGATCAATGCATCCTTCCAGTGCTTACGTATGGTGCAGAGACGTGGACCTTAACTAAAAGAGACATGCAAAGGCTGCAGACAACTCAAAGAAGCATGGAGGTGCATGCTTGGTATAACCAGGAGAGATAAGAAGAGGAACTCGTGGATCCGAAAAATGACGAGAGTGGAAGACATCATGATCAGAGTTAAATCCCTGAAATGGCAATGGGCTGGACATACTGCGAGAAGGACAGACCATCTATGGACAGCAGAAATTTTAGATTGGATTCCAAGGGACAGGAAAAGACCCAGAAAAAGACCACATGGGAGATGGGTGGATAAAATTCGAAAATATGCGGGAGTGACATGGGGGAGACTGGCACAAGACAGACCGTTGTGGAGGAAACTTGGGGAGACCTTCGTCCAGCAGTGGATTGATAATGGTTGACAATGATGATGATGATGATATATATATATATATATATATATATATATATATATATATATATATATATATATATATATATATATATATATATATATATTCTATAAAGAAGATACCTAAGCAAAAAAATACATATATAATTTTGACTCACACCTAGTACAACATAGAAAAGGTTATGTATCTACCTGTGTGAGTAAAAGGAGAAAAAGATAAAAATAAAATAAAACAACTGAATGTAGAAGTGTCGAGAATACTGAGCCTTGGCTTTATCAAGGACCAGCAAAAACTCTGCATTTTCTCACTTCCACAAAGACCTAGTTGGAAATGGGTTTCTGCAAGGCCATAGATGCAAGTAACATTCCCACCTAAAATAGTTTAAAAATATATATATAAGTCATGTCCTCCGTAGAGTTGCATGACCTAGCACTAGTTAACAATTTCGCTTGCATCCATTAACCTTCCTGGCCCGACCCATGCTCTTCATCTGTTACTATTAAACAGAGAGAAGAAGATTAAGGAGAACTCAAGCTGTGAGAGTGACATTATAATTAGAAATGATTTTCAGCCATAACGAAATTCCAAGTTCGTTTGAGAGAATTTAAACCTGAAAACCAATGCAAAAGAAATCCAAATTTTACATTGCAATTAAAAAGGAAATGTTAATTTATAACGAACAGATTTTTGAAAGAAAACTTGAGTCTAAAACCCCCTACTCTACAACTTATGACAGCACGAAAACGAGAATAAGTTAAAGATAATAATTAACTAAAGAAAACTTTGTGAAAGTTATATACCTTAAACAGTTAGTTGCAATATGTACAAAGTATTTCAGCAGTGCTTTAAGTGCATAATTAATTAGTTATTGAGAACTTAACTACTTTGAAAAAACAGCGCATAGACAGCGCATAGAAAAGGAACAAGCTTAGCCATCTTCTGTTCCTAGGTACCCCAAAAGACGCTCAAAGTTACAAAGAAAAGAAAGAGTTAAAACCCGCAAAAAAGTTAACAGACAAACCAATGCCTAAAAGCTGAAAAGCTAAAAAACGACAGAGAAAAAGTACATGAAGTACAAACATTGAACTTATAAAACCTAGAACCCAAAAACAAGGAAGAGAGCTTACCTCTTGTGTGACAAAACTTTTCTCCTCACAAGAGAAGAACATGGCTGACCTCTTCCGCCACTCCCTAGACGCTGGGGGGCAGTGAGGTGGGGCTGATGGCCTCCTCATACAGCAAGAAACCAACGCGCGGAGATTTTAACCAGAGAAAAGAAATATATAAACTTAAGACTGTGGATCTGTATGATCAGAAAGAGCAGAATTAACTCTCCAGAATACATGAGAAATATTATAAAATACACGAGCAGTTTATTTAATAATCTTTGCATGTATTAAATCACCTTAGTGAGCTTCTATAGATTAATCAGAATCTTATTAATTTTAATGTTGGTTTTACTATTTTTAGTATAGCTATCCTAGTGATGAATAACTAGTTTTCTTTTTTATTTGTTTTTATTTTCTTTTATAAACAGATTTTTAAGCTTTTTTTGTGATTTTGTTTATATTATTTAATTTTTTGTTTTAATAGGACCGTTCATATCCATAGCACTAAGGTTCCTTTAGGTAGTTAATAGGCATCCTCTAGCCAACTTCCTTACGGCTTTGATTGGTCAGAATCATATTATTAACTGTGTAGAAAATTAAAGCAGATCTGCCAACCTTACTCTATTATTCAGAATAATTTTTCTTAAAGTTCTTTTGATGAAAGAAGAAGGAATTTCGATCACTAGGATAGCTATACTAAAACCAACATTAAAATTAATAAGATTCTGATTAATCTATAGAAGCTCACTAAGGTGATTTAATACATGCAAAGATTATTAAATAAACTGCTCGTGTATTTTATAATATTTCTCATGTATTCTGGAGAGTTAATTCTGCTCTTTCTGATCATACAGATCCACAGTCTTAAGTTTATATATTTCTTTTCTCTGGTTAAAATCTCCGCGCGTTGGTTTCTTGCTGTATGAGGAGGCCATCAGCCCCACCCTCACTGCCCCCCAGCGTCTAGGGAGTGGCGGAAGAGGTCAGCCATGTTCTTCTCTTGTGAGGAGAAAAGTTTTGTCACACAAAGAGTAAGCTCTCTTCCTTGTTTTTTGGGTTCTAGGTTTTATAAGTTCAATGTTTGTACTTCATGTACTTTTTCTCTGTCGTTTTTTAGCTTTTCAGCTTTTAGGCATTGGTTTGTCTGTTAACTTTTTTGCGGGTTTTAACTCTTTCTTTTCTTTGTAACTTTGAGCGTCTTTTGGGGTACCTAGGAACAGAAGATGGCTAAGCTTGTTCCTTTTCTATGCGCTGTCTATGCGCTGTTTTTTCAAAGTAGTTAAGTTCTCAATAACTAATTAATTATGCACTTAAAGCACTGCTGAAATACTTTGTACATATTGCAACTAACTGTTTAAGGTATATAACTTTCACAAAGTTTTCTTTAGTTAATTATTATCTTTAACTTATTCTCGTTTTCGTGCTGTCATAAGTTGTAGAGTAGGGGGTTTTAGACTCAAGTTTTCTTTCAAAAATCTGTTCGTTATAAATTAACATTTCCTTTTTTAATTGCAATGTAAAATTTGGATTTCTTTTGCATTGGTTTTCAGGTTTAAAATTCTCTCTCAAACGAACTTGGAATTTCGTTATGGCTGAAAATCATTTCTAATTATTATGTCACTCTCACAGCTTGAGTTCTCTTTAATCTTCTTCTCTCTGTTTAATAGTAACAGATGAAGAGCATGGGTCGGGCCAGGAAGGTTAATGGATGCAAGCGAAATTGTTAACTAGTGCTAGGTCATGCAACTCTACGGAGGACATGACTTATATATATATTTTTTAAACTATTTTAGGTGGGAATGTTACTTGCATCTATGGCCTTGCAGAAACCCATTTCCAACTAGGTCTTTGTGGAAGTGAGAAAATGCAGAGTTTGTGCTGGTCCTTGATAAAGCCAAGGCTCAGTATTCTCGACACCTTCTACATTCAGTTGTTTTTATTTTATTTTTTTATCTTTTCTCCTTTTACTCACACAGGTAGATACATAACCTTTTCTATGTTGTACTAGGTGTGAGTCAAAATTATATATGTATTTTTTTGCTTAGGTATCTTCTTTATAGAATGTGAATTCTGAATTTTCAAAACTGCTGCGTTGCTCGTTTTGATTTTCAGGTTATTTTGCACCCTTCGTTTTAAATTCTAAAATTTTTTCCTTAGTCTTCAGTTTTGCTCTTAAGTATATATATATATATATATATATATATATATATATATATATATATATATATATATGTATATATATATATATATATATATTGTAGTATAAAGTGTGCCACCAATAGTGTTTGGAAATGACATATTTCAAGGTTCAATAGCATACTAACAGAACACACGCATAATGATTTCACTAATAACCAAATCCTCAGAGTGACAGGTTTACTTCTCATCTAATTAAAACGTTTAACATGACAGCAACTAATCGTATACTCTCAGATTTAAGGTGGTTCCACCTAAAATCTCTGCCTTATGTTTCCAATGGCAAAACTTCGTTACATATTTTCTTCGCAATTAGTGTATTCCCAAGGATAAAAATTTCCACATCGGTAAAACTAACTTTAAGTAATAGCCTGGGATACTTAATGCTGGCTAAAACATAACTATAACTAAGCAATCCAAAATTTGTTTGTCTACTGACGTCAACAATGTACAGGTCGCGCCATCTATTAACAGGTCTGATCATTACTCAAAGAGAACTGATTGATTTTTAATATAATTATGAATATGATTTAGCAAGTATTAAGAATCCCATGCTATAACGTAGAGTTAGTATTATCGATGTGCACATTTGCATCCTTGGTAATGCATTAATTGCGAAGAAAATATGTACAGAAGTTTTACCATTGGAAACAATAAAGCAGAGATTTTAGGTGGAAACACCTTAACAGCATATACTCGTAAAAATGAATCTTTGATCGAATATGTAACAGAATAAAATCTCACACATTCTTAGACGTATTAAACATTTATGTTTATAGGAGCCTATTCAGTTAGAACCTTTAGTTGCATTATCTTCGCATTTAAATCAGTACGCATTACTGGACTGACTGCTGCAGTCATAACCTAAACACATGGGAGTTCAGACTAATGTTCAGTATGGAAAGCATAAGGAGAAGCAACCAAAAGTTACATAGGTGAAAAGCAAAAGGACATCATTACCGATGATAATAATGACCGGTTTACTTTTGTCATCAGTATCAATAAGGAACGAATATTTACATCTGAGGAACTGTAGGATATGCAGAGTTGTTTTATGCCTGGTAAGGGCTGCGCTAACCAAAATTTTGCGTTACGATTGATAATCGAAAAGCATTCTTTTGTTCGCATGAAAGTGTTTGTTGCCTTTGCAGATTTGGAAGAAGATTCTGAAAGAATGAACAGGGTGCTTCTATGGAAAGTCTTGAATAAGTATTGTATAATTGGAGATCTGCCAGTACGTGTGAATTGTGTTTTACAGAAATTGTTTTCTGTTAATGCAAATGGTTTTCTGACAGGCAAGTTTATGTAATATCACAATGACTGTTCAACTTAATTATGAATACTTGCAGCACGCATGGGTAATGCAAAAGTAGACGGTACAAGTTTGTGTCTTAGAAATTCTCGTGTATCCAGGTTGCTATATACTGGTGACAAAGTCCTGTTGTCGGAAAGAAAAAGTGAATTGCAGAGTATGATTGGTTCCCAGATGTACGAGGTTTGTACGAAATTCAAACTCAGTATGAATAAGCGAAAGCTTAAATTTAAGATTCTAAGACAGGGACTGTTAGTGAAATTATGGAACGGGTGAATGAATGTGTATATTTAGGAAACATGTTTGACAGAGAAAACAGATGAGTGATGAAATCAGAAGGCGAATTAATTCAGCTTTGACAGTCATAACTGCCTGAGGATGATTTCACAGAAACTCATAGGTTCTGATGGGTTGCGTAGTTTTCTCACTTTTAATTAGTTTTACCATACATCATTTAATTTTGCTATAATTAATTAAAGATCTAAATCTGACACAAAACTACTAAACAAAGGAAAACAAATACAAACTTACCTTAATAATAAAATTTGTGATACGGGAAATTTTCCACCGGAGGATCATGCCGAGGACGACAGGAGAAGTAATGGACACCAATGATATGGCAAGTTTGACATAAGGAATAACCAAACCATGCGTTTCGAAACTTCTTCCGTACATCCACAAATTTAAAGGCATCATACCCATTGCCAAGATGTTTGAGAATGACGTCATTGTTACGCTGAAAAGAACCAGCGCTTCCATTAATAAATGTGCAAAACCAACACTGCATCACAACTAATATCTGGACACCCGTATATTGATAGCGAATTAGGTCCTACCAGGCATCATGTCACAAGCCCAACTATAATATTTTGATGACTTAGCCTGCAACGCCAAATGGAGCCCTTTTAATAGCTGTTAAGTGAAGGCTTTGCGAGAGCATTTCTACCAGGATCCGATGGCGGTTCCCGTATACAGAATCGGTCACGTGACCGGCAAGTAGTTGCTGCCCCCAGGGGACCACCACCTCTCACCCCTAACACATAGCCCGTAGATCCAACTATAAATATACTCGTAGAGCTATGACAAGACAATACCACGACTGTGAACGCAGGATGCCCTCGATCGTCAGAGTTAACTGATTTCCAGCGCAATCGCTCGTGCGTGAGATTCCAGTGGAATTAAAGATCCCCAAAACGACGATGTGGTATGTAGAATGGAATATGCAAATTACGGCAGACTGGGCCGAATCTGCCCAGAAACTATCCAATAAACCTCCGAGGGTAACAGAACGTAACAGGAGAGCTCTGGAAAGGATTGTTCACTCAGAACGCAAATCAATATTTACTCAAATCATTGAAAGCAGATATGAAACTATTGGTACTGATTTTAATACGTGTTCAGTGCTCCGAGCGGCGCTGCAGGACATAGGCTATCACGGTCGAGCAGCCATTCACAAGCCGCTGATCACTTGGACTTATGTCTGATCACTTGGACTTATGTCTGATCACTTGGACTTATGCCATATGCCGACTAGCGTGGAGTAAGGAACGTCAATCTTGGATTGTAAACCAATGGGAAACTGTAATTTGGGGCTGATGAGTTACGAAACACAGTCCACCAATCTGATGGTCGTTCCTGGGTGTGAATGATGCTGGAAGAAAAGTATCCGGTCTGTATCATCCTGAGAATGAAGTTTGGTAGAGGTAGCGTGATTGTATGGAGCTGTTTTTCGTTGTTCGGAATGGGGCCATTAGTCGTTTTTGGAAAAAAACCAAGACGCCCTGTACAAGTATGCACTAACAACGTTGTGGTAGTACTTTGGGGGAGGCCTATACCTCTATCGGTAGGACAGTGTACAATATCACACTACTCGTGTTGCTACAGATTGATTTGAGAACATTGGAATCTAAAAGTTACCCTGGCCAGCCCAGACTCTTGACCTGAATCATATGGAAAATTTCTGGAACGTACTGAATCGTCGAGTACGTGGAAGAAGAGATTGACGAACAAACAAAACTGACACATATGCTTTTTGAAAAGATGGACTTCAGCTCCTATAAGAGTATCTTAGGATACAAGTAATAGACCGTCCCCAATATACGTTTCGGAGAAGTCGGGACAGTACCAGTGTCGTAGGTCAACTACACCTCACGTGCTCAATACGAGACTTAAAGCCGAGGTCATCTCAATCAGCCAGGAACCCGCACATCTGACTACTAGGTCACGGATTGGCTTTTTTACGCTTTCCTACCGTTGGTTGAAGAAGCGTATATGCTTCAGCTTTGTCCGTCCGTCCGTCCGCCCGTGCGCACGATAACTGGCGTAAAAATGGTTCGATTTCGATGAAAATTTAGTATGTGGAAGGGGACTACCTAGGGACGAACCCTATTGAAAATGGGACAAATGGGGTCAAAGGTCACGAAGTAGGAGCGGGATCATTCCATTGCCCTTATGCGTCATAACTTGCGTAAATATGGTTCGATTTCAATGAAACTTTACTATGTGCTAGGAGACTACCTAGGGACAAACCCTACTGAAAATGGGACAAATGGGGTCAAAAGTCACGACGTAAGAGCGGGATCATTCCATTGCCCTTACGCGTCATAACTTGCGTAAATATCGTTCGATTTCAATGAAAGTTTAATATGTGGTAGGAGACCGCCTGGGAACAAACCCTATTCAAAATGTGTGAAGTGGGGTCAAAGGTCAGGACATAAGATTGGGATGCATTCCATTGCCTTTATGCGTCATAACTTGCGTAAAAATGGTTCGATTTCGATGAAATTTCAGTATGTAGTATGGGACCACCTGGGGACGAACCCTATTGAAAATGGACGAAATGTGGTCAAAGGTCAGGACATAGGATTGCGATCCTTTCCATTGCCCTTATCCCATATTATTAAGGTGGACGTCAAGTAATTTTGCTTCCTACACTTCCAATGGAAAAAGTTTTGTACACATTTCCTTCACAATTAATGTGTTCCCAAGGATGAAAATTTGAAAATCGATTAAAATAACTTCATATTATAACTTGGAAAACTTAACATGCTCTAAAACATAACCATAATCATATTAGAAATCAATAACTTTTCCTTTGGTTGTGTTAAAACCTGAGAAAAGATGGCGCGACCTGTACTTTGATGACGTCAGTGGGCAAAAAAATGTTGGATTGCATAATTACGGTTATGGTTTAGAAAATATTAAGTATTCCAAGTTATGAAATGAAGCTATTTTAATCAATGTTCAAATTTTCATCCTTGTGAACGCATTAATTGTCCAGAAAAAAGATGGCGCGACTTGTGTTTTCATGACGTCAGTAGACAAACAAATGTTGAATTGCATAATTATGGTTATGTTTTAGAAAATATTAAGTATTGCAAGTTATAAAATGAAGATATTTTAATCGATGTTCAAATGTTCATCCTTGGGAACGCACGAATTGTAAAGAAAATGTGTACAGAAGTTTTTCCATTGGAAGTATAGGAAGCAAAATTACTTGACGTCCACCTTAAAGTAGCAATTCTTCAATGTTTGTATGTAGATTTTATTTTGAAAACAGCTCTAAGAATTTTGATGAAAGTCGTTAACCTACCGTTTTCTGGTATTAGAAATCGATTTAGCTTGATCTCGACTTTAGGAGAATTCGTTCAGTGGGTTAAATAACCACCCAGAATTATAATGATTTTAGTAATGGCGTTGTTCCATTATTCCATTAATGTTACCAATGCTTAGAAATCTTATGACGTCACAATCTCGCCGCGTTTGAGAATGTTGGCGCGCGGTCGCGCCATCTGTCTCATTACGTCACGCGTTGTGTGTGGATCTTATTAAAGTTTTATGACGTCATACTCTTGCGAGCAGATGGTCGCTATTCCCATCTGCCTCATTACGTCACGCGTTGTGTGATTGTGTCCGTCCGCACAATAACTCGCGTAACAATCGTTCGATTTCGATGAATTTTTAGTATCTGGTAGGGGATCACCTGGGAAGGTACCCTATTTAAAGTGAACGAAATGCGGTCAAAGGTCAGTACATAGTAGCGGGATCCATTCCACTGCTGTTATGCGTCATAACTAACGTAAAAAAGGTTCGATTCGATGAAATTGTAGTATGTGGTAGAAAACCACCTGGCGACAAACCTTAGTGAAAATGGGCGAAATGGGGTCAAAGGTCAGGACATAGAAGCGGAATCCCTTCCATCGCCATTATGCGTCATAACTTTCGTAAAAATGCTTCGATTTGGATGAAATGTTAGTATGTTGTAGGGTCTTGCCTGGGGACGAATTCTATTGAAAATGGGTGAAATGGGGTCAAAGGTTAGGACACAGGAGCGGGATCTATTCCATAGACCTTATGCATCATAACTTACGTTAAAATGCTTCGATTGCGAAAAAACTTTATCATGTTATTTTGGAGGTATACCAAACCGGTTCTGTTGAATATCATCGAAATGGAATGAAAGGTCAGGGCACAGGACCGAGATTTATTCCACAGCCATTATTCTCATAACTTGAGTAATGATTTCTGGTATGTTGGAAAGCGTATCATAATCAATGCATTGCATGATTTTACTAACTTGTTTACTTCTCCAAAGACACTGGGTTTCGTACTTGTCTCCTCACAGGTAGTGTAACAAGACCTCGTCGGCTGAAATCGAAGAAAGCTGTTAAAGTAGCGCTGATCGTGAAGTCCGCGCTCAAAAGTTTTCGTATGTGTGTGCATACGTCAGCTAATGGAAATTTTGGGAGTTGCAAATTGTGGGAGTTCCAGAAAGTACGAGAGTAGTGAAGCGTTGTACAGAGGTCAATCCTCGACTGCACAGTAAAGACACAACAGTTATTCCTCTTGCTCCATCGAAAGGAATTTACCAACAATCTGACGAGGAATGGAACTGCATCATCTCAAGAGCAGAACAAAAGTCTACACACAGGCCGAGAAATATACTAGGTATCTACCTATATAGACAAGATTACTCGGGGCGGACTCAAGGGGTGTGGATCACCTTCGCTGAAACGCAAAAAAATAAATCCCTGCGTTTTGTGAAAAAAAAATAATTATGAAACTTCCTATTATCTTCTGTTTTTCGTTTTATGTTACTAGCAATCCTGCCCGTTCTCCGAACGTGAACCTATAAAATTATTTTTGAATATAAAATTAAAGAAAGGGAAACGTAATTTAAAATCCGTAATTGTTTTATGATTTAGAACAGCGTCGTGACGTCAATACATGCGGTTTGACATAAAGGAGCAGGCTTTGGCACCCCTTAATTTTAGATCAAAGTTTGAAATTTAAACCTAACAGCATTTTGAAACAATAAAGCTGAGCCACCATATTGAATTTTTTGGTTTTCAGACTTTTTTAGGTGTAGAAGTGGTAGAAAAATTCAAGCAGACAATGTTTCAAAGCGCTGCTTTTGGGGGGGGGTTGCGCATGTGCAGGTACCCGGACTTTAAGACCTACGAACATGCCAATTCTTAGATCTCTAGGTTGTTAAGAAGCTGTCTAACAATTCGAGAAATGTTCAAGCAGGCAATGTTCCAAAGTCGGCATTTTGTTTGTTTGTTTTTTGTTTTCGAACTTTTCTAGGTATACGGACTTTAAGACCTATCAGCATGCCAATTTTCAGATCTCTAGGTCATTTAGAAGTGATTAAACAATACGCGGACGAACACACTCGCATTTTCCCTTTTTGCTTTTTACATACGAGGCGAAAGCCTATATTTCCCCCGTGGCGCAATGGTCTATGCGATGGTTTCTTATCATTCGTCCGAAAGGGGTCCGGGTTCGAATCTCGGTGAAGCATGGATGTTGTGTTTATCTTACGGCACTGGCTCTCTCCCTTCCCTGGAACCAGTGAGCCTAAATTAGGGACGGGCGACTGGTTATAGCCCATTGAGTTACTCACGGTGGTCGTTAAACCTCCAATCAAAAAGAAAAGAAAAGAAAGCCTATATTTACGTAGGTATTCACGTATGTCGGCGGAAAGCGCCGAACTTGAAAAGCGTCACTACGTCATTAAATATTGCGTCATTAGCAATTTGATTGTAGCCCGTTTTTTCACCCAATGAGAAGAGTGCTAAAAATAGCTGCGTCATCATGACAGCAGGTCATGGGATCAGAACTTTCCTGTGTGGTTAACATGGATTAACGCTGAAAACAGTGTAAGCCGGCTCGTTCCTCTCCTTTGCATTTTTAAAAAATGCTTAAAAATCAGAAAATGACTTTTTCTTAATTTTTTTTTCGTAAAAGATTGATGATAGTTGTGAGTTTATGCTGTAAAAATTGCAATACGTTATGATTTATAGTTTGCCATATATCCGTTTTTTAAAATGGATCCTATCGCGAAACAGAGAATTTTATGAAATTTAAAAATTTAATTTCACGTAAACTAAATCAAAATTAAAAACAACAACAACAAACAAAAAAAAAAAAACTACGAGGTGCAGAAATTTGGCTATGGCGCTACAGGCCTACAAAGTTTCGTGTTTCTGTTACTGTTAGTGTGTCCGGAACGCGAAATGATAGGACCTTTTAGCTTACCTTAACTTTGAAATACAAGAGACCTTGAAGTATCCGCAGAATCGAAAAGCGATTTATATCATCGTGTTCTCCGAAAAAATTCTCTACAAACGATATAAATTTCATATTTTTGTGTTCAATACTGTTTGCGATGAGAGCTAGAAAAGCGCGAGTGTTGCGAAATTTCTAAAACAGCGGCGGAGGCAGCCTTTTTTTTATGAATAAAGAGATTATTCGTTTCGCACATTTCTGTATAGTTCATCATATTTAGGTTACTATCCTTGTAGCATTCAGTAAGTGTTTCTCGGTCCTCTAGTTATTAAGATTTGATTAAACATCATATGAAGACAAGATGGTTCCTTTGGCTTCGTAACTTCGCAAGCTGCAAGACTAAAGTTAGCCCATTCGTGCTGCTCCAGTGGCTGAGTGGTCAGAGGTGTAGGTCTCTTGATAGTCGCCCCAGCTTCTTGGTTTATGTCTCAATTGAGGCATGGGTGATATTTTCTCTTACAGCGGTTGCTCTCTCTCCTCTCCCTGGAACCAGTGGTCCCAAGTTATGGACACGTGACTGCTTACAGCCCTTAGAACAGCTCACTAGTGGTAATGAAACCCCGAAAAAATATACGATTGTACTCCCTTGGCATTAAAAAATAGCTCTTCGTGTGTATAGTTTCTCATGTGCCTTTGTTTTACCATTTGCGTTCAAAGGGTGGTAATCAACCATTCATAACATATCACTTTTGCAGACTACAAAATAAGACTACATTTGGAGTTCATCATTTAAGAAATCTATGGGCAAATTAAATCAGACGATTTATTTTGCTGAAAGATTTAAAACTAGGCTTACTGAAACCCTCTGTAAGTTTTTGCAGCATGCCTAATTTGATACCCAGAGGTGGGAGTAAAATCTGGCTGGATTATACTAGGGGTGATTCAACAGACCCTTTACTCCTGGAATTGGCGGAAAAGCTTTTGTAATGAGATTCTGTGATACTGCGGGCACTGGGTTGACGCACTGCACCTGTCAAGCCAAATTCGTTAGCCGTTCGTTGTATAGGATGCATGCCTTTATTGAAAGTATGTACACTGGTGTGCAAAAATTAAGGACGAAGAGGAGAAATTAGCATAACAGCGGACCGAGCAGGCAGAACGGACCGAAAGACCCTTCAGGAGATAGACTAGGGTCCGGTACGGTAGGGCATGCGCATATATGCAGCATGACATGGGAGGGGGGGGGTTTGGAAGGGTATAAAGCACACGGGCGGTGTACGCTTAGCAATTCGGTGAAATCTATTGCACGGTGTACATCGGTTTGAACGACGTCGAGTTGCTGCCACCGTGTGATATGGCCAACAGGCAATCCAGTAGACGACATCTGGATGACTTTACCCGAGGTCGCGTCATTGGGAACTTGGAAGAAGGTCGAAGTGTGACTAGTGTGGCCGAGGAGTTCGGGATCGCTCACAGCATCGTTTCACGAGCTTGGAGAGCATTTCACACGACAGGAACAGCTGTCCGAGAGTATAGCAGTGGTCATCCACGAGCAACCACGGCGGCGGACGACCGGTATATTGTCCTACAGGCGAGAAGAGACAGACGGCAGACAGAGGGAGAAATCGCAGGGCACATGCAACAGACAACTGGACGTCCGTCATCGCGTTTTACCGTGGCCAGGAGGATGCACAAAGGTGGTCTATTTGCACGACGACCAGTACGGTGTGTGCCATTAACACCTGCTCATCGGATACGGCTGTTTCTGTGGTGCCAAGAACACAAGAACTGGACACATCAGCAAAGAAGTCTAGTTCTCTTTACGGATGAGAGCCGATTTAGTCTGACGAGCGATTCTGGGCGTATACACATCTGGAGTGAGCAGGGAACACGCGATCACACCTCTAACATCATCGAAAGGGACCGGTTTGGAGGTAGCGGAGTTCTCGTTTGGGGCGGTATCATGCTTGGTAGCCGTATTGACCTCCACATCTTCCAAGGATGTTCAGTCACTGGTGTCCGCTATTATACCAAGGTTCTCCTGCCTCACGTGCGTCTGTTTAGAGGTGCTGTGGGTAATGAGTTCCTCTTCATGGACGACAACGCTACACCTCATCTTACAGTGGCTGTCGCAGAGCTGTTGGATAGTGAAGATATTCAACGCATGGATTGGCCCGCAAGGTCCCTGGACCTAAATCCAATCGAACACGTGTGGGACCTTCTCGGGAGACGCTTGGCAGCACGTGACCAGCCGCCAGCAACGATTCCGCAGCTGCGATTGGCGCTACAAGAGGAATAAACCGCGATATCTCAACAGCTCCTTGACAACTTTGTCCTCAGCATGAACAGACGTTGTAAATCCTGCAACGCAGTCAGGGGTGATCATATCCCCTACTAAAGACTGTAATTTTCTTGGCAGCCACCTCTCACATGGACGTTTCTGTCTTCTGTCTAGTTGTGCTCGATGCTACCTTTTCATTAAGGTGCCTTTGTATCCTTTGGATTCCTTGTTTGGACGATTTTGCTCACTTGTCCCATATTCTTACATCTTGGGGATTTTATGGTATGATTTGAGTCGATGTGGAGCACTTCTGCACGACGTTACATTCGAAAATCGTCTCGTCTTTAATTTTTGCACGCCAGTGTACATACAACACTGTGAGAGCGGGCGCATTTATTTATGCCCAAGGAAATAATGAACCGGACATTATGCCTATTATATTACGAAAAACATACATTAATAGACTAATGTGAAAAATGTTATGTTTATTCAATTTCATGCTAATGTGTGTTCTGACGGACTTAGGATGAAGTATCCATATACATATATGTAATTGTTTAATGAACTCAAAATGGTGCAAATGTTTAGCAGAGAAATGAATTGTTCCAGAACATTTTTCTGAAGTGTTTGTACATGACAAAGAGATTCTGAGATTCTCACGCTCTGGGAAGTGGATGCCGTTCCCAAGCAGATAAGCATCGGCAATTAAGCAGGCGACATCCGCTGGTATTGTCAAACAGAGAGCATACGCCTGAATGTCTGGAACGTTATTCATTGTATCCATGTAGCCAGTATGCATTATATTCGATGTTTGTTGTACTTTGCGGAAAATTAAGTCTGTCAAAGAGGATACCGCTAATGGAAACATCAGAAGTACCGGTCACCTACTGCAGAAAGCGAGGTATTCGTAAAACAAGAAGGTCGAGGCTGGTTAACGGAGAAAGAGTCGCGCTGGCATCGTGACGTCGAGGGCAGGAGCGCGCATGGGAGATGCGCAGCGCCAACCGAAGCGGAAGAGGTAAGCGCATGAGAAAACTGAGTGCGTTAGTCTGTTTTCGGGAATTGCAGGGGCAAGTTCGCCCGGAGACAGAGCTCGAAGGTTTTCGGGTTGTCGGACACCTAGCGTTATGGGTCCGAGGGTTCAGTCGTTGTACTGAACGGGTTCGGACTATCTTTGCGAAGATAAGTTTACCAGCCGTGTTACAGGTCCCTGACTTAGGGAATCTCACGTGCTTTATTTAATTATCCAGGAAGGGATAATTCTACCGAAACCGCGAGGACTAACCGCAGAGTGGAGTTAGATAGGATTCGGAGATAGGAATCTTTATCGGGAGACACAGATCGCTTCTCGGACGAGAAGGACACTCTCCCAAGTGTAGGAACGTATTATCGTGATAGAGTCTTCAAGTTTACTTTGACTATTTACCAGGTCTGCATTAGTTGAGGGACGTCTGACCGACATCCAGAAAGTCAGTCTGTCGGAATTCCTACGGACAGACTGACTTTTCAACTTCAGTTTTTATTCATAATAAACTGTTTTATGTTTGAAACCAATCCTCTTATGTCATTATATAACATGAATAATTTATAGTTGGAGTTTCAGCGATCTCAATCCACCTCCCAGATTAGCAGATAATCAATTACAGAAAAGCGGGGTAGGTTTCGTCTGTTCACCCAATCACAGTTTGGTTAAGTTCTGAGGAACGAACCTTTGAAATATTTCCATTGACTGTGAGATGAGCTTATAGCGTGGACGCCACAGAAGTATAATTGTTTTGGGCGAATCCACATAGGAGATAAGCACGTTTGCTCTCACAAACACATTTGCATTTCCTTAGTTTGCGGGTTGTCACTCATTGAACGAAAAACTCAAGTCCTTTTGTATCTGCTTGCAACCTCGGTATGTGTTCCCTTACCCGCGAACCCCGTCGTGGGCTTGCCTCCCTGACAGTTCGCTAACTAATGTCGTTCAGCATTGCCTTCATGCATGTGGAAGGCTAGCAGAACATTTCTATTGCAGTTAAAGACAACTTTCTTGAAAAGTACGACACAACATGGCGTCCTTTCGAAAAGTCTTGCAAAGATGGCGAGCAGTCTTTCAAACAGACATATTTGCCCTTTCATATACAATGCGCATTTTAACTGTGACTTAAACATACGCAAAAGATACATATTCATCACCGTAACCCAAATTTGAATAATATGCAAATTAATTCAACACATAAATACTATTTAAATATTTAATGAGGTGTGCCTTCTATTGGTATCCTCACAGATTTCTTTGTGGTGCCCCATTCACACAGGAAGCAACAAAAATTTAACTAATTTTGCTGCAGACTAAGCAGTGTAAACAGCATCATTCAAGTCATCATAATGACAGTAAAACCAGTAAACACTAATGCCAGTAAAACCTTTAATTAGTGTTCCTTGTATGCTTGGCACTTTGGAAGACCCATCATGCTGCCATGTGTTGCATTCATATACCTAGGATGACCAACAGGAATTTATGTCAACATATCGCCATAAATTCCAGTTTGTCAAACTTAACATTGAAGGATCTATGATCCTCTTGAGTGGTCAAAGGCACTAGATTCTTTCGATAGTCCCTAATGTATCTGGGTTCGAGTCTCGCATGAAGCATGGGTGGTGTGTTTTGTCCTAAGACGCTGGATGTACCCCTTCCCAGGAATTAGTGGCCCTATATAAGAGACTGGCGATTGCTTATAGCATTTATAATCACTCATGTTGCTTTAGAAACATCTAAAAAAGGAATATACACTGCTGGACAATTGATCATAAACATAAACGGATCATAAACGGCTATATAGCGCATAAAAAAGTAAGTGTGGTTGGATGCCAAGTGAAATAAAATAATGTCAGAATGCCAGGACATTACAAGAAAGACAATTTATTGTGCTCTGAAATCCAGAAGGCTTTGGAACGTGTCCAAGGGACAAACAGGCCATTTTGTGCAGAATACGTAAACGTGAAAAAAATGCAATTACCGTCCGCAGGCGTTCCGGCGTAAGATGTCAATACGGGATATGGCCACCATGGAGGGCGATGCAAGATTACACACGTCGTGTCATGCTTTGCACAACATTATCAAGCAGCTGTTGGGGTAATTTATCCCATTCCTCTGTCAGTGCACGGATGAGGGTGTCCTTGTTTATTGGAGGGCATTGGCGACCATCAAGACTCCTCCCCAAAGTATTCCACACAATTTCAATGGGATTCAGATCTGGAGAACGTGCTGGCCATACGAGGCGTTGAATATCCTCTCTCTCAAGACACTCCTGGACAGCGACTGTTCGATGACATGTTGCGTTGTCGTCCATGAAAATGAATCTATCACCGATAGCACCACGGAACATGCGAACATGAGGTAGCAGAACATCATTAATGTATCGTTGGCCCGTCATAGTCCCAGTTGGAAGCACATAGAGGGACGTACGGCCATTGATCATGATGCCAGCCCATACCATGACACTACATGTCGGATATCGGTCCCTTTCCTGTATGTTTGCTGGACAATATGCAGTACCACTATCACGCCAGAACAGTTGTCGTCGACAATCAGACGATAGACTGTATCTACTCTTATCTGAGAAGAGGACAGCAGACCAGTCGCTATCTGTCCAATTGCGATGTTGATGGCACCATTGCAAACGGGCGGTACGGTGACGTCTGGACAATGGGATGCACACAACAGGACGGCGAACGTATAGTCCTCCTTCATGCAAACGTCTGGCAAAAGTTTTTCGGGAGATCCGCTTGCCAGTAGCAGCCATAAACTGATTTGCTACCTCACTAGCGGTGCTGCGCCGGTGTCTTTTTGTTGATAGCACTATGTACCGATCTTCTGCAAGTGTCGTACTGCGAACACGACCTCCCCCGTGACGTTTGCTACACTCTCCATTTGTTTGAAATGATTTCCAAAGCCTTGAAACAACACTGTGGCTGACGTCGAACTCCCTGGCAACATCTGTTATTTTTCGCCCTTCTTCAATCTTGCCAATAATACAGCTACGCGTAAAATCATCTAGGTGATGTCGGGATGACATACTGAAAATTGCAAGATCGTCAATTGATTCTTTCCCTTTCAACTTTGCGTTTGAACAACAACGGTCAATACGCGTCAAATCCTTTATATCTCTTATCAGCGCTATGACGTCACGAACAAGTTCGGCAATCCAAAATTTGCATATGCACAACACGTCTTACTGTATCCCGCACTTATGCTAATTTCCACATTTTCCTGCCTTCCATTTTATGGTTGCTATCGTTGCTATTGTCATCCGTCCTTAGCAATTGTCCGGCAGTGTATGAAAAATCGTCACTCCTCAGGTTTATAGTTAATATTGAAGGATGACATTAGTATAGTGGCTAGAAGTGATAGTGTGCCGTGCGATAATACCTCACTTTTTAAATTTCTGTTCCCTCTTTTCATCAAACCGCTAGATGGCGCTCCTGCGAGCTTTGAAGCTATTGTTTCGAAACGTTAGCATACTTTTCTATGGCGTGTTTGGTGAATAGCGAGTAAAAAAGTAATTTATTTGTCAGATCGATCATGAAAAGAAGTAATAATAAGAGTGTAACGTTGAGAATGTGTTTTATACCTGGATGAAACAGTGGTTACAGATCTTGTAAACAAAAGGTAACTGTGTTTTCCGTGCCGAAAGATGAGGCAAGGCGGTAGAAATGGAGCAAGGGAATTCCTCGTGGTGACAAACAGCTAGAACAGAAATGTGTGGCATGGCGTCATTTTGATGAACGTTTTATGGAAAGAAATTTTAAAACGCTTATAAATGGTGAAATAATATTAACGCCCAGTGCTCGGCCAGTACTTTTAGATAATGCCATAATTTTCCCAGTACAAAATAAAAATGAAAAAAAAAAAAAAAAACTGATTTTTTTTTGCTTTATCTAATGTAAGTTGGTGAGGACATATTTTTTCATATTATTTAAACAATAATAAAAATTTCATATTTTCGGGGGCGAGGGCTACATGCTTCCCTTTATATATTGTATAGGAGTAGTAGAAAAGGACCGATTCTGGCTTAAACGGGAGCCCATAGACTTAACATTAGGTGTCGGCCGGAGCAGCCGGAGCAAGCTGCAGCCGAGCGAACGGAGGGGGCGTGGTCAGTAGCAGCCTCCAATTCCCCGCTGCAATTTTCCCCTCGACCGAAGTGTGTGCTTATCTTCGAAGATAGTAGTATTTATTGGACTTTGTCGAATTTTGGGGGGAAATCAATGAAGGTTTATTCCTTTTTTTTTAATTTAATGAAGGTTTATTCATTATTTATTTTCCCTCTCTCGACCCCATCCCCTTAGGTTATTGTTATGTAAAACGTTTTTTCCCTCGTAATTTCTTGATGTATTTTTTTTTCAATTAATTTTCATGAATTCCTCATGTGTCTTCCCTAATGAAAATTATGTAGGGTAAGTATTAATTAATCATTTCTCTTTTATTTTCTCGAATAATACGGTCATGTCCTCATCTCAAGAAATGTTATTATATCTTATTTTTTGTTCATAAATGTTTGATTTTGAGGGATGGCAACGCCCGAGTGATAGCAAGTTGGATATAGGGTTATGTCAACTCGATGTGCTGCCCCTAGCGGTGCTTCTTGGAACTTTCGATTGATCTTTGATTTTGAGGATGGCAACGGCCGAGTGGGAAAGGGTTGATATAGGGGATGTCAACTCGATGTTGCCCCTAGCGGTGCTTCTTGGAACTTTCGATGGATCCTTGATTTTGGGGGATGGCAACGACCGAGTGGGGGAAAGGGCACTGCGCAGGTGTTAGATATGATGATGCTTCTTGGAACTTTATTATTTCGATGGATCTTGATTTTGAGGGATGGCAACGACTGAGTGGGGTCCGTTGGAATTTCGCATTTATTCCTGTGTTTTGCAAGCAAGATTTCCCCTCTTCAATACTATTTTTTCTCCAGAGGAAATTTTTACGTAACGATGCTGGGAATTTTCTTTCCAAGGGAATAAAAATGCTCCTAAGATCTCAGCGAGGTTCTAACTCACGATGATTTGGTTTCCAAAAATAGTCAGGGGGTCAAATGGTTTTCGTGTACTACGTATTCCCTATATATATATTTTTAAATTACTTTTTACGTTATTTCTTCATGTGTTTTTATATATTTTTTGTATGTTTTGAGGGAGTTTTTTCGTGTAGATGTAATGAATTTTCTGGGGAACTCTTTCCTCCATTCAATTTTATTTCAGACCATGAGACGAGGAAATGCTTCTTTAGAAATTATTTCGTTCTCGTTCGCAGTAATTACTGGACATAGACTTCATGTTAATTCTGAGTCTTTCACCCCTGCAATAATATTTTCGTAATTTTTCGTATGTTCAAGAATCCTACAGATCTTCCAGTTAAAATTCTGCTCAAACAATATTTTCGGTCTTTATTTCCTTATAGCTTCCCAATTTCCGATATTTTTCTTCCTCTATCTTTGAAATTTCATTAAACTTCTCAATAGGTCAGATTCTTTTTTTTCTTGACAAACATGAGTCCTTTTATTCACACTATCTTTTTTTTTCATTCCATTTCAGCAAACGATTATTTTAGATGCAACAAATCGTCAGATTTTGGTTTTCTTTATAAGCATATTTTCCAACCTTAAAATATTCTTCAAAGCTTGCATGTATGTCAAATATACATTTTTTTTATTCTTTCGTAGTTAGCCATACTTTTCGTGGACTGCCTCGACAGGAAAGCATTAAATGTCAAGACATACAATCTAAAACCTTTTTCTTTCGATGAAATTTGTATTCTTTGGGCTGAATAATTTTCTGTCTCGTCTCGAAAAAACATTCATTCTAGAGACAAAGCGACTAATTCCGTTCTTCCATAAACATTATTTTTTTATTTATTTGATATTCAGAGTTGTATACATTTACTATCCAAAAAAGAGATATATTTAATAAAGGTATATTCTTCCAAGCTGGGGAAATATATGTATATATTAGTTCATTTCCAGTTAAAGGAAATGCATCTTTATATTTCAATATGAAAAAAGAAGCCCTATAAGTGAAAGCTCAACCTAAAGACGGATAGATTATTCACCCTCTCTCTACTCTATGACATTTCTTTACTGAATGAACCATGACCTTTTTTTTCCATGAACTGCTTTAAAATCTTCGTTCTCACTTTACTATTGTCAGATTCCATGTTCCTCCAGTTCTTTACTTATTCAATTTTAATTTATTAAGAGAGTAGAACTTTTTAGGCTTTCGAGTACTTTCAAGTCTTTCATTACGAAAATGTTCATTGTCATGAAAGAAGAGAATCGAGATGATTTACTATCGTTTCAATGAAAGTGTTTACGCATTCATTGTTATGATGTCAGATTTCATTTTCTTATACTTCGAACAGAAATGAGTTTGAATCATCTCGTCGAGAAAACATTTCTTTCATATATATATATATATATGTTGCCTCGAATCAAACGAACTCAAAAAATAAGAGACGCACTTTAATATTTTTTTCCTCTTATGAGAGGAATACGGGAATATGATACCAAAATTAAAGAATAAAGAATATCGACTTTCTTCTCAACACCTTTTACATCTACGTTTTTTTTTATTTTTTTTATTTTCAATAAGCTATTTCTATATTTTTTACAACTGAATAGAATTATTTTATTGAAAAATTCTAGTAAGACGAAAAATGGTTTTGTTGATTTCTAAGAGGATGATTTTGGAAATTTTCGTTTTCTGGTAATTGTAAAAATCTCATAGAATAACATGGGAAAACTAGCATGCATAAAAGACTGTTTTGGATCGAGTAAATTGAAAGAATTTTACAAAGTTCATTTCAGAAAAGAAATTCCTTCTAGTGTCAAAAACGAATCACTTCGTTTTTTCTAAGATACACTTTGGAATCTTATAAAGTGCATAGGTCAAAAACTATTTTGATGATTTTACTAAGATGACAGATTTCGGATTTCTTATGATAGAAAATACAAGTGAATTTCCCATTGAATAACATGGAAACTGCGAAATTTAAGAAGCACGTTTTCGTTCAAGTAAAATATTTTTAAAAGTCTTTTTTCGAATCAGCTGAAAACAGACAGGGTGTGTTTCTGAACAGTTCATAATTTCTAAAATCAAAACGAATCACTTCGTTTTTTTTTGTTTTTTCTTTTCCTAATGCATACGTTTCTGAAAGAAGTAAAAATAGTTTAGGTAGAAAATTGGAAAGATATTTTTATGAATTCTAGACTGTTTATTTACGTATAGCTAGAGGGTCTTCAGTGAGAGCACTTATTCTCTTTTCAAACTAAGAGAATGAAGTGTGTCAGTTTGAAAAAAAATTCAAACTCCCCTAAATTTAGCCTTTTGTCCTGGTTTCGACTCAATACTGTAGCATTGCTCTCAGACCAGTTGAATTCTGGCTCTTTAATGAAATACATTAAGTTTTCCCTTAAAAATACAATCTCTTCTTCAATACCAGATCCCCAATAAATTTCTTTAAGAGTTATTCATTCAACTCTTTTACTTTTAAAAACTTGAAATTCATTATTATTTAACTCATTACAAAAAATGAAACTCATTCATACAGAAAAATATAAATGAATAAAAATAAATAAAGTAGTCCTAAAAAGGACTGTTTTTCTGGGTCCCCTCATACAGCTGCTCCATGGTCGGTATAAGGAATTTTTTTGTCTGCTAATATCTCAGCACATTGACTTCAATAGTCTCTAGCAAGTTCTTTACAATTATGCTTTCCAAGAACGCTTTGGATGGGACATGGTCTCCAGTGACTGCAACAAAAGATTCTGCTAGAATCTTGGGGTTAAGCAATGCAACGGCATCATCGAAATACTTTTGCCACTTGGATTCGGGGTGGCATATGCACAGCTGTGGTCGTGATGTTTGCGAATATGTGATTTGGTGGTTGGTGGCACTCCATACAATAATATAAGTTATTGACATGTTCCTGAAGGCGATCATACATGTCAGCAAGCATGATGAAAAACTCTTCATCTGAGATGGAAGCAACAGGGAAGAAGTCCTTGGATGGTGCAAAACAGCCTTTCTAAAGACAGGTCCAAATAGTAGTTGAGTAATGCTGTCCCATATTTTTCCACATTGATCAATAAGAGTTCCAAATTGTTGACAAGTCAGCTTTATCGGAACAGGATTCAATCGACGAAAACCATGAATTCTGGGGGAAAGCACTTCTAACGTGTAACTGCCAGAAGCATCTAGAGGGAAGGACAGCAGGAAACGATGCTCACGATTAATCAAGATGTCACAATTCATGCCTTGAATCCAGTGTGATTTTCCCATGAATTTTCGGAACGTTGAAGCTGACATTGTTATTCCATTCTTAGAAGGGTAGAAAGATTCCCCATCTTTCCTATAACTTTCGAATATGAACTCGGACCCTGTTGTAAAATCGCATACTTTTTGCAAACGTGTTTTCACCTAAATGAAAATGATGAGGTGCAAGATTTTTCATAGAAATTCTTGGGAGGATAACTTCCACACGATTTGGGCTTTAAAGGAACGGACTCACATACCTTCTTAGCGAGAGTAGCAGAAATTTCAGCACTTTGTTTCATCGTGGAAATGGAATCGGTAGCGCTCAGCAACAGACAAAAATGAAATGACTCGTTTGAAGACTAAAGACAAACTGAAGGAACAGCTCTTATTCTAAGTCAAAATCCGAGAAGAGGTTGGAGTTCGTCACCTGTTTACTGCTTGAGAGGGAAAGAGTCATGGGGTAAAGAACACTCGGTTATCTTCTTCTAAAGGTCAAATGTTTGGAGCATTCTTGTCGAGGCAGACCATGACTCCAATACGAATTAGTTTGTGTCAGGATCTGTAGTAACGTTCCAGATCTCAAAGATAAGTGAAACTGGTTTAAACCCGTTTCGCTTGAAAACAGTTGTCGCTTTCCTGTCCGAGAGATACTGGTGTAATACAAGACAAAGTGATCTAATTCAGCTTCGTCATCACGGTGATCGATTTGGTTATCACTACTTATAAAAAGTGCATGGGGATCAAAAAATGATTTTGATGATTTTACTAAGATGACAGATTTCGAATTTCTTATGATAGAAAATACAGTGAATTTCCCATTGAATAACATGGGAAACTACGAAATTTAAGAAGCACGTTTTCGTTCAAGTAAATATTTTAAAAGGTAATCAGTTGAAAACAGACAGGGTGTGTTTCTGAACAGATCATTATTTCCTAAAATCAAAACCAGTCACTTCGTTTTTCCTAACGTACGTTTCTGAAAGAAGTAAAATAGTTTAGCAAGAAAATTGGAAAGAATTTTTTATGAATCTAGACTGTTTATTTTTTTATAATCTAGAGGGGTCGTCAGTGAGAGCACTTATTCTCTTTACAAACTAGAGAATGAAGTGTCAGTTTGAAAAAATTTCAAACTCCCCTAAATTTAGTCTTTGTCCTGGTTTCGACTCAATACTGTAAAGCATTGCTCTCAGACCAGTTGAATTCTGGCTTAATGAAATACATTAAGCCTTTCCCTTAAAAATAAGCAATCTCTTCTTCAATACCAGATCCCCAATAAATTTCTTTAAGAGTTATTCATTCATCCTTTTACTTCTAAAACTTGAAAATTCGTTATTATTTAACTCCTTATAAAAATGAAACACATTCACACTTTTACTTTAAAAACTTGAAATAACTCATACAAAAAATGAAACCCATTCACTTTTTTACTTTTAAAATTATAGAAAAATAGATGATACAGATCATAGGTTCACTTTCTCATTCACACTCATGCATACAGAAAACAAAATTAAATAGTGCTATTTGAGCTGCATGGAGGTGTCAAGATGGGTGGGAAAAACCTCCATCTATCATTCAATTGGACTAAAACTGTTGAAGGATGTGAGCTATTCTCACTAGCTCCTCCATGCAGCTCAAATAGCACTATTTAATTTTGTTTTCTGTATGCATGAGTGTGAATGAGAAAAATGAACCTATGTTCTGTATCATCTATTTTTTCTATAATTTTAAAAGTAAAAAAGTGAATGGGTTTCATTTTTTGTATGAAGTTATTTCAAGTTTTTTAAAGTAAAAGTGTAAATGTGCTTCATTTTTATAAGGAGTTAAATAATAACGAATTTCAAGTTTTAAAAGTAAAAGGATGAATGAATAACTCTTAAAGAAATTTATTGGGGATCTGGTATTGAAGAAGAGATTGCTTATTTTTAAGGGAAAGGCTTAATGTATTTCATTAAGGGCCAGGAATTCAACTGGTCTGAGAGCAATGCTTTACAGTATTGAGTCGAAACCAGGACAAAAGACTAAATTTAGGGAGTTTGAAATTTTTTTTCAAACTGACTACACTTCATTCTCTTAGTTTGTAAAGAGAATAAGTGCTCTCACTGACGACCCTCAAGTTATAAAAAAATAAACAGTCTAGGATTCATAAAAAATTCTTTCCAATTTTCTAGCTAAACTATTTTTACTTCTTTCAGAAACGTACGTTAGGAAAAAACGAAGTGACTGGTTTTGATTTTAGGAAATAATGATCTGTTCAGAAACACACCCTGTCTGTTTTCAACTGATTACCTTTTAAAATATTTTACTTGAACGAAAACGTGCTTCTTAAATTTCGTAGTTTCCCATGTTATTCAATGGGAAATTCACTGTATTTTCTATCATAAGAAATTCGAAATCTGTCATCTTAGTAAAATCATCAAAATCGTTTTTTGATCCCCATGCACTTTTATAAGAAATGGTGATAACCAAATCGGTGATCACCGTGATGACGAAGCTGAATTAGATCCTTTGTCTTGTATTACACCAGTATCTCTCGGACAGGAAAGCGACTCTTGTTTTCAAGCGAAACGGGTTTAAACCAGTTTCCTTATCTTTGAGATCTGGAACGTTACTACAGATCCTGCCACCAACTAATTCGTATTGGAGTCATGGTCTGCCTCGACAAAAGAATGCTCCAAACATTAGATTGAATTTGACCTTTAGAAAGAAGATAACCGAGTGTTCTTTACCCCATGACTCTGCTCTTTCCCTCTCAAGCAGTAAACAAGTGACGAACTCCAACCTCTTCTCAGATTTGACTTAGAATAAGAGCTGTTCCTTCAGTTTGTCTTTAGTCTTCAAACGAGTCATTTCATTTTGTTCTGTTGCTTTGAGCGCTACCGATTCCATTTCCACGATGAAGCAAAGTGCTGAAATTTCTGCTACTCTCGCTAAGAAGGTATGTGAGTCCGTTCCTTTAAAGCCCAAATCGTGTGGAGAAGTTATCCTCCCAAGAATTTCTATGAAAAATCTTGCACCTCATCATTTTCATTTAGGTGAAAACACGTTTGCAAAAGTATGCGATTTTAACAACACGGTCCGAGTTCATATTCGAAGTTATAGGAAAGATGGGGAATCTTTCTACCCTTCTAAGAATGGAATAACAATGTCAGCTTCAACGTTCCGAAAATTCATGGGAAAATCACACTGGATTCAAGGCATGAATTGTGACATCTTGATTAATCGTGAACTTATCGTTTCCTGCTGTCCTTCCCTCTTAGATGCTTCTGGCAGTTACACGTTAGAAGTGCTTTCCCCCAGAATTCATGGTTTTCGTCGATTGAATCCTGTTCCGATAAAGCTGACTTGTCAACAATTTGGAACTCTTATTGATCAATGTGGAAAAATATGGGACAGCATTACTCAACTACTATTTGGACCTGTCTTTAGAAAGGCTGTTTTGCACCATCCAAGGACTTCTTCCCCTGTTGCTTCCATCTCAGATGAAGAGTTTTTCATCATGCTTGCTGACATGGTAAGGATCGCCTTCAGGAACATGTCAATAACTTATATTATTGTATGGAGTGCCACCAACCACCAAATCGCATATTCGCAAACATCACGACCCACAGCTGTGCATATGCCACCCCCGAATCCAAGTGGCAAAAGTATTTCGATGATGCCGTTGCATTGCTTAACCCCAAGATTCTAGCAGAATCTTTTGTTGCAGTCACTGGAGACCATGTCCCATCCAAAGCGTTCTTGGAAAGCATAATTGTAAAGAACTTGCTAGAGACTGTGAAGTCAATGTGCTGAGATATTAGCAGACAAAAAATTCCTTATACCGACCATGGAGCAGCTGTATGAAGGGACCCAGAAAAACAGTCCTTTTTTAGGACTACTTTATTTATTTTTATTCATTTATATTTTTTCTGTATGAATGAGTTAAATAATAATGAATTTCAAGTTTTTAAAAGTAAAAGAGTGAATGAATAACTCTTAAAGAAATTTATTGGGGATCTATATTGAAGAAGAGATTGCTTATTTTAAGGGAAAGGCTTAATGTATTTCATTAAGGGCCAGGAATTCAACTGGTCTGAGAGCAATGCTTTACAGTATTGAGTCGAAACCAGGACAAAAGGCTAAATTTAGGGGAGTTTGAATTTTTTTTTCAAACTGACTACACTTCATTCTCTTAGTTTGAAAAGAGAATAAGTGCTCTCACTGAAGACCCTCTAGCTATACGTAAATAAACAGTATGGGATTCATAAAAATATCTTCCTAATTTTCTACCTAAACTATTTTTACTTCTTTCAGAAACGTACATTAGGAAAGAAAAAAAAAAAAAGAACGAAGTGATTCGTTTTGATTTTAGGAAATAATGAACTGTTCAGAAACACACCTTGTCTGTTTTCAACTGATTCGAAAAAAGACTTTTAAAATATTTTACTTGAACGAAAACGTGCTTCTTAAATTTCGCAGTTTCCCATGTTATTCAATGGGAAATTCACTGTATTTTCTATCATAAGAAATCCGAAATCTGTCATCTTAGTAAAATCATCAAAATAGTTTTTGACCCTATGCACTTTTATAAGATTCCAAAGTGTATCTTAGAAAAAACGAAGTGATTCGTTTTTGACACTAGGAAGGAATGTACTTTTCTGAAATGAACTTTGTAAAATTCTTTCAATTTACTCGATCCAAAACAGTCTTTTATGCATGCTAGTTTTCCCATGTTATTCTATGAGATTTTTACAATTACCAGAAAACGAAAATTTCCAAAATCATCCTCTTAGGAAATCAACAAAACCATTTTTCGTACTTAGAATTTTTCAATAAATAATTCTATTCAGTTGTAAAAATATAGAAATAGCTTATTGAAAATAAAAAAAATAAAAAAAAACGTAGATGTAAGGTGTTGAGAAGAAAGTCGATATTCTTTATTCTTTAATTTTGGTATCATATTCCCGTATTCTCTCATAAGAGGAAAAAAAAAATATTAAAGTGCGTCTCTTATTTTTTGAGTTCGTTTGATTCGGAGGCAAACATATATATATATATATGAAAGAAATGTTTTCTCGACGAATGATTCAAACTCATTTCTGTTCGAAGTATAAGAAAATGAAATCTGACATCATAGCAATGAATGCGTAAACACTTTCATTGAAACGATAGTAAATCATCTCGATTATGGCTTCTTTCATGACAATGAACATTTTCGTAATGAAAGACTTGAAAGTACTTCGAAAGCCTAAAAGAGTTCTACTCTCTTAATAAATTAAAATTGAATAAGTAAAGAACTGGAGGGACATGGAATCTGACAATAGTAAAGTGAGAACGAAGATTTAAAGCAGTTCATGAAAAAAAAAAAAAAGGTCATGGTTCATTCAGTAAAGAAATGTCATAGAGTAGAGAGAGGGTGAATAATCTATCCGTCTTTAGGTTGAGCTTTCACTTATAGGGCTTCTTTTTTCATATTGAAATATAAAGATGCATTTCCTTTAACTGGAAATGAACTAATATATACATATATTTCCCCAGCTTGGAAGAATATACCTTTACATTAAATATATCTCTTTTTTGGATAGTAAATGTATACAACTCTGAATATCAAATAAATAAAAAAATAATGTTTATGGGAAGAACGGAATTAGTCGCTTTGCCTCTAGAATGAATGTTTTTTCGGACGAGACAGAAAATTATTCAGCCCAAAGAATACAAATTTCATCGAAAGAAAAAGGTTTTAGATTGTATGTCTTGACATTGAATGCTTTCCTGTCGAGGCAGTCCACGAAAAGTATGGCTAACTACGAAAGAATAAAAAAAATGCATATTTGACATACATGCAAGCTTTGAGGAATATTTTTAAACAAGTTGGAAAATATGCTATATAAGGAAACCAAAATCTGACGATTTGTTGCATATAAAATAATCGTTTGCTGAAATGAAATGAAAAAAAAAAAAAAAAAGATAGTGTGAATAAAAGGACTCATAAGTTTGTCCAAGAAAAAAAAGAATCCTGACCTATTGAGAAGTTTAATGAAATTTCAAAGACAGAGGAAGAAAAATATCGGAAATTGGGAAGCTATAAGGAAATAAAGACCGAAAATATTGTTTGAGCAGAATTTTAACTGGGAAAGATCTGTAGAGTTCTTGAACATACGAAAAAATTACGAGAAAATATTATTGCAGGGGTGAAAGACTCAGAATTAACATGAAGTCTATGTCCAGTAATTACTGCGAACGAGAACGAAATAATTTCTAAAGAAGCATTTCCTCGTCTCATGGTCTGAAATAAAATTGAATGGAGGAAAAAGAAAAGTTCCCCAGAAAATTCATTACATCTACACGAAAAAACTCCCTCAAAACATACAAAAAATATATAAAAACACATGAAGAAATAACGTAAAAGTAATTTAAAAATATATATATAGGGAATACGTAGTACACCAAAACCATTTGACCCCCTGACTATTTTTGGAAACCAAATCATCGTGAGTTAGAACCTCGTTAAGACCTTAGGAGCATTTTTATTCCCTTGGAAAGAAAAATTCCCCAGCATCGTTACGTAAAAATTTCTCCGGGGGAAAAATAGTATTGAAGAGGGGGGGGGGGGGGAAATCTGCTTGCAAAACACAGGAATAAATGCAGAAATTCCCAACGGACCCCACTCAGTCGTTGCCATCCCTCAAAATCAAAGATCCATCGAAATAATAAAGTTCCAAGAAGCATCATCATATCTAACACCAACGCAGTGCCCTTTCCCCACTCGGTCGTTGCCATCCCCCAAAATCAAAGATCCATCGAAAGTTCCAAGAAGCATCGCTAGGGGGTAGTACATCGAGTTGGCATCCCCCTATATCCAACACCTTTCCCACTCGGCCGTTGCCATCCCTCAAAATCAAAGATCAATCGAAAGTTCCAAGAAGCACCGCTAGGGGGCAGCACATCGAGTTGACATCCCCCTATATCCAACCCTTTCCCACTCGGCCGTTGCCATCCCTCAAAATCAAAGATCAATCGAAAGTTCCAAGAAGCACCGCTAGGGGCAGCACATCGAGTTGACATCCCCCTATATCCAAGCCCTTTCCCACTCGGGCGTTGCCATCCCTCAAAATCAAAGATCAATCGAAAGTTACAAGAAGCATCGCTAGGGGGCAGCACATCGAGTTGACATCCCCTATATCCAACCCCTTTCCCACTCGGGCGTTGCCATCCCTCAAAATCAAAGATCAATCGAAAGTTCTAAGAAGCACCGCTAGTGGGCAGCACATCGAGTTGCCATCCCCCTATATCCAACCCCTTTCCCACTCGGGCGTTGCCATCCCTCAAAATCAAACATTTATGAACAAAAATAAGATATAATAACATTTCTTGAGATGAGGACATGACCGTATTATTCGAGAAAATAAAAGAGAAATGATTAATTAATACTTACCCTACATAATTTTCATTAGGGAAGACACATGAGGAATTCATGAAAATTAATTGAAAAAAAAATACATCAAGAAATTACGAGGGAAAAAACGTTTTACATAACAATAACCTAAGGGGATGGGGTCGAGAGAGGGGAAAATAAATAATGAATAAACCTTCATTAAATTAAAAAAAAAGGAATAAACCTTTATTGATTTCCCCTCAAAATTCGACAAAGTCCAATAAATACTACTATCTTCGGAGATAAGCACACACTTCGGTCGAGGGGGAAAATTTCAGCGGGGAATTGGAGGCTGCTACTGACCACGCCCCCTTCGTTCGCTCAGCTGCAGCTTGCTCCGGCTGGCTCCGGCTGCTCCGGCCGACACCTAATGTTAAGTCTATGGGCTCCCGTTTAAGCCAGAATCGGTCCTTTTATACTACTTATAGGTAAATCAGTGTCGTGAATTTTAATTTCTTCTGTAAACTTCATGCAGCATGTATCACATTATCAAGTCACTAATGTGACACATACTTTATATGTTTTACTAAATTTCTGTCTGGATTTGTTGCGAGAAATGTGGTAATTTCTTAAATCGTTTTGAAAAAGTTACAAATATCCAGGGTTCGATCCAGGGTTTAATAAAATCGGATCTCAATTAATGTTTTTTATGTTTCAATTTACCAACGAAATTTTGTTTTGGGATATCAGGGAATTTGATTACTTTTATCTTTTAATCGCCAGCGAGATACGAACGGGACAGCAATTTAAAATCCTTACAGAGAGAGAGAAATGTTTCCTGGAATGCTCATGTATGATCGAGCGTTCTAAGGGGCATAAAATTGTTAACCTTTTACGGAAAAGTCACGTAAATTCAAGTGTTTAATTAGACATATAACTACGGAGAAAATTTGTGTCCAGTAATGTATTTGTAGGCCTACTTATGAGCCTTGCAACACGTACATTCAATGCGAGATTACGCATTTCCCGATTACAGTTGAAGAAGCTTCCCCAAAACCCCCATTTAGAAGAATATTCACTTATATCTGTCCATGCATGATATTAATAACTTTTAGTATAACTTCAGGATAACGAAAAAAATAATATTTTGTTACTAATTTTAATGAAATTACTCTACTGCACGGAACGAGAAGCACGTATATCTACGTATGAGCGTAGTTCACAGCAACAGCATCGAGGCTGTCTTCAGCGCTCTCTGTGATTTCATGATTACAAGAACCCGTCTGCAGAAGCGCAGGCACACTATCTCTTCTAGCCACTATAACATTAGACTCTCTGTATCAGTGCAGGAAACGATGCCATATTCCGTAATAAAAAATGTTCAAATGATTATTACTGTTACAGTTGCATTTTCTTCAAGACGATTTTATTGTTGTAGTCTGAAGCCCAACAGCTCTGCCTTGCTCTTTGAAAGTTCCAAATCTCTGACGAGGTCATTCAATTCACTCGGGGGATCCTATGTGGTTGAGAAAATACTGCGCAAGATTCGAAAGCACGATGTTTTGACATTAATGGCTTAGATGTTTCACAAACGTTAACACCCTGTTCGTTATCATTGGGAACGAATTTTTAAGTAAATAAATTACGATGTATATTCTAACTTAACTTTCATTTTTAGTTTCCTTTTCCTATGTAAATTCTGAGTTCGTTCTCTTTTAGGGTCTCAGTCTTACGTTATATTTTTTCACTCACTGAATATTATTTGGCAATAGACTTGAGGTCAAGAGTGAATGAACTGTACATGTTTGACAAGATAAGAATGCCGTATATAATGTGTGGAGCAAGCAACGTTAAACGAGGGTGGATTAGTGCATGTTAGCATTAGTATGTGTTACCGTCTCACCTACTAAGAGTCATTTCCAAGGTCTTTGTCGTTTTATGCGACGAAGTTATTGAGTGCGCTATGCATGAATATTGTTATCCAGTGCCGACAACCGAACCGCGATGAAGAATAAAAGTCTAGTGCTGTTGAAGTAGTGATTCTTTGAAGGTTTTGAAGTGAATCTACTAAATGTAGATTCCAGGGTTTTCACCTAAAGTAAATTAACTAGAAGAACAAGCTTCAAGTTAGGAAGTTTTTTCGTAGTTTGAATTGACATTACACACATACTGGCACCTTTTAAAACCTAGGAACACTGCAAAATATTTTTAGAAAAAAACACATATTTTTGAAAATTTTGAGTCTAAATACATATTTTCCAAATTTCCGTAATAATTACATAAATTTGCAGGCTGCCTCCATTTTTTTTTTACTTTTTAGTGTAAATAAACCTGAAATATAACTTCAGCGAAAGAAAGAAATAGTATTGTAACGAGCAGGTGGAATTTACGTCCCTCTTTCCCTCCAGAGGATTCGTTTCATCGGCGCCGCGAATGATGTTTTCTCTTCCCACTCGCAGAAGCGAAACTGGAAGTTCTCCCGTATCCACAAGGCTTAGGTAATACATAAATAGGTATCAAAGTCCAACACAGAGAGTATATATACACCGCTTCTGTTATAGTCGTTGTTGCTGACGGGGTTCTATTGAATTGCTGCGGCCATTATGCTCTTCTTTCGGCAATATTATTCTGCTCCTACATTACGTGCTAAAGAGCGGTTGTCGTAAGAACTGTATAATTGTGTCGAATAAATTTCTGTGTTGGTTTTTAAGGAGTGCTCTGCCTTTCCATTGCGAGTTTGTGAGTAAGAAAAGATCCTTAGAATCCGAAGTCCAAGTAAAGCAGCAAAGACATGACAACATCCCATCAGAAACTAGGGTGGATATGAAATCAAGTGCCATTATCGTCCACAAGGAAAATAATTCCAGACCAAACGCAAAAATAACAACATTTTGTGAAGTCTGCAGTTTTATTTCGTATTTCTCAAGCCTATTAGCAACTTCTGTGGATTGCATTGTTTCCAAATGAACATTTTCGTAAGTTGTAAATGATTTGTCCTGGCCATGTCGCTTCTTTTGTTTCAGCACTCAGTAGTATCATTTGTCTATTATGTTTTCTAGACAATAGGCATAGATTTGCGTAAACATCTGTCGGTTTTTATTTGCAAACCAAAACGCGTTTTAATAAAAAAAAAACAAAAAAAAACTTTACAATGTTTTTTCTTTTAACCTTTTAGCAGACCAGTTGCTGAAAAGACGAATATTTTGTAAACAGCCGTTCTCGGCATAAAAACGTGATTGTCAATTACAAGACAGAACTGAGTTTCACCTAGTATCTAGCACGCGAGATTTTTCCAGTATATAAGTCTCAGCGGGAAATATAACTGTGAAATGCACAAATTTATTTTGAGAAACACTGCATGAGTTTTTGAAACAGAAACCTTGAATGATCTTCTAATATTAAAGGTCATCATAATTTATCTTGAACCTCACACACACGCACACACAAGGGGATCAAATATTTGCATAAGTCCCATAATAATGCAATGCATGCATTGGTCAAAACTTACCTAAGAGAGAGGTCCCCATCAGAGTAATATGCGAAGATGTTGGAGAGTACTCCTCCTGGACAGCAGGACATGAGGAGAACACCCGTAGCTTGTATCCCACTAACAGGGAAGCACTTGAGAAGGATAAAAGCCGACAGTGGCAAAAGCACAAACTGGCTGAACATGCCTATGGCTATGCCGATGGGCTTCTTCACGTGGTAAAGCAACTGAAAGAACGAAAAGTGCTTAAGTTCTGACATATTCTTAAAACAGTGCTTAATTTTGCATTGTTTAAAAGTAGTAGTTACATTTTAGTGCACATTATTTTGCATACATGGATTCCGCCTCGGTTACCGAGGGTCAGAAGCCAAGACTGGTCAGGGTTCGAGTCCCGGATGAAGCATAGGTGATGTGCTTGTCTGATAGTACTGCCTCTGTTTCATCCCCTTGAATTTTGGTGGTCTTTAAATGACAACTACATATACATGGCCATTCATGACCCTACGTGTGGATATGAAACCGCTTGAAGTTTGACATCCTTCTTGCGTACATACAGAGGAAGTTCATACATTTTTAGAACCATTTTCCAGCAATATAATTAATGTTTAAAATAAAATTATTTATTTCTTAAATATTCTGTATAATAGCCCTTTCTCTGGACTGTGAGCCTACATCTGTATTTCCAAGATAACGGGGCATTTCTTAAAATTGGTAGTGGTATTTTATTCCACTCCTCTTCTACTTCTTTCTAATCACTGGTTTAGGTCTGCGTTTAGAAATCACTCTTTTTAGCAGTCCGAAGGCACAATAATCCATTGCTCACACATCACGGAACTTTGAAGAATATGAACAACATAAACATATTTTTTCATTTTTTCGAGAAATAGAGTGGATGATTTGGTCGCATGACTGGTAGCCTGTTCACGATGGAGCTCTACTCTTTGAAGGCTCTGTGGATAAAGGAATTATATTTACTCTTTAAAAATAGGAGCAAAAACATTATTTTCGTAATATGTAAAACTTATTTTATCATTCTTTTCAACTTTTCTTAACTTTAATTTTCCATTGTACGAGAAACCAGCAATGATCATGAATCCTTTAGTGAAACTTTCTTTGGATCCCCCGAACCAAATTTATAAGCCGTTCTTTGCTATTTTGCGGTTTTAAATCGCCCTTTCTTTTTACGCTTTCCAACCGTAGATTAAAGAAGCGTATAACAGTGCGTCAAAGAATTTTTAAGACTGGGTCTGTAAAATGAAGTAGAAACAAGAAATTATAATTTGTTTTGGTTTGTTATACAAAATAAGTCCCTCCGGCTTCAATACACTTGTTACAGCGATTTAATAATGATGCGAATGCCTGTTCCAGTTCACTTTGCGGAATTGCCTCCAAAGCACGCGTCGAAGCTATTTGTAATGTCGAAATATCCTCAAGGTCATTTTAAGTTTGGGGAACAAAGAAAAGTCGCAGGGTGCTAAATCAGGCGAATACGGTGGATGATTCAACACACAGACGTTATTTTTCGCCAAAATTCTACGAACAAGAAGTGAGGTGTGACTGGGTGCATTATCGTGCAACAAACACCAACTGTTTTCATCTCGGTATTCTGGACGAATGCGACGAATTCTGCCTATCAAACACCTCAAAACATTTAAATAAAACTCACCAATAATTGTTTGTCCACTTGGAACAAATTCTTTGTGGATAATACCCTTACTATCGAAGAATGTAATGAGCATTGTTTTGATTTTCGATGGAACTTTTCTTGTTTTTTGGCTTGTGGTGAGTTTTTTTACTTCCATTCCGCACTTTGTCGCTTTGCTTTAGGATCATATTGAAAACACCATGTTTCATCACCAGTAACAATCGATTTTAAGAAGTTTGGATCACTTTCAGCGGCTGAAATGATGTCTCTGCAATGTGCACTTCTCCTTGATTTTTGTTCATTGGTTAACGTGTGTGGAACAAATTTAGCACAGATTTTTGTTTTGCCCAAATCTTCATGTACGATGGTTCGAATCGTTTCTTTGTTAATGTTTAAAGACTCTTCCATCATTCTTAGTGACAGACATCGATTGTTTGCCCCCAAATCACGCAATTTTTCAATAATCTCAGGTGTCCTAGATGAACTTGGTCTTCTGGTATGCTTATCATCATCTAGCGTCTCTCTTCCGTCGAAAAAACGTTTGTGCCACAGGAAAACATTTGATCTACTTAAACAAAACTCACCGTAAACTTGTTTCATCATTTGGTACGTTTCCGAGGCACTTTTACCAAGTTTTGCGTTAAATTTAATAACAGCCCTTTGTTCCATCTTAATAATTCAACATGAAAAAAGTTTTATTTCTCTAATGAACGGCCGTTTTGTTTTAGTTACTTTAACAACAGCGCAGTACTTTTGGCAGAAAGCAAGCAGATGGTCACGGTTTATAACGCATTCGCGATTACACTGGTGGCGCTACCGTAGGCTGAAATCTAGCGCCAGTCTTAAAAATTCTTTGACGCCCTGTGTATGCTCCAGCTTTGCCCGTCCGTCTGTCCGTCCGCCTGTCGGCACGATAACTCGCGTAAAAAGGGTTCGATTTCGATGAAATTTTAGTATGTGGTAGCGGACCACCTGCGGACCAACCCTATCCAAAATGGACGAAATGGGGTTAAAGGTCACGGCATAGGAGCGGGATCCATTCCATTGCCCTTATGCGTCATAACTTGGGTAAATATGTTCGATGTCGATGACATTTTAGCATATTGTAGGGGACCACCTGGGAATGAACCCTATTGAAAATGGGTGAAGTGGGATCAAAGGACACGGCGTAGGAGCGGCATCTATTCCATTGCCCTTATGCGTCATAACTTGCGTAAATATGGTTCCATGTCGATGAAATTTTTGTATATTGTAGGGGATCATCTGAGCATGAACCCTACTGAAAATGGGTGAAGTGGGGTCAAAGGTCAGGACATAGGAGAGGGATGCATTCCATTGCCCTTATGCGTCATAACGTGCGTAAAAATGGTTCGATTTCGATGAAATTTTAGTATGTGATAGGGGACCACCTGGGGACGAAACCTTTTGAAAATGGACGAAATGGGGTCAAAGGTCAGGACATAGTATCGGGATTTATTCCATCGCCCTTATCCCATACTATTAAAGGAGCAATTCTTGTATGTATGTAAATTTTATTTTGAAAACGGCTCTAAGGATTTTGATGAAAGTCGTTAACCTACCGTTTTCTGGTACTGGAAATCTATTTAGCTTGATCTCGACTTTAGGAAATATCGTTTAATGGGTTAAATAACCACTCCGAATTGCCACGTTCTTACTGTCATAGCGTCGTCCCATTAATATTGTCCATGCTTAGAAATCTTATGACGTCACAATCTCGCGCTTGAGATGTTGGCGCGCGGTCACCCCATCTGTCTCATTACGTCACGCGTTGTGTGGGGATCATATTAAAGTTTTATGACGTCACACTCGAGCGGAAGGTCGCGATTCCCATCTGCCTCATTACGTCATGCGTTGTGTGCGTATGTCCGACCGCACGATAACTCGCGTAAGAATCGTTCGATTTCGATGAAGTTTTAGTATGTGGAAGGGGATAACATGGGAAGGAACCCTATTGAAAGTGCACGAAATGGGGTCAAAGGTTAGGACACAGGAATGGGATCCATTTCACTGCTCTTATGCGTCATAACTAACGTAAAAAAGGTTCGATTTCGATTAAATTTCAGTATGTGGTAGGGGACTACTTGGGGACAAACCCTATTGAAAATAGACGAAATGGGATCAAACTTCAGGATATAGGAGCGGAATTACTTTCATCGCCATTATGCGTCATAATTTACGTAAAAATTCTTCGATTTAGATGAAATGTTAGTATGTTGTAGGGGCCTGCCTATAAAATGGGCAAAATGGGGTCAAAGGTTAGGACATAGGATCGGAATCTATTCCTTATGCATCATTACTTACGTAAAAATGCTACCATTGCGACAAAACTTTATCATGTTATTTCGGAGGTATACTGAACCGGTTCTGTAGAATATCATCGAAATGGGATCAAAGGTCAGGGCACAGGACCGAGATTTATTCCACAGCCATTATCCTCATAACTTGAGTAGCAACTTGAGTAATGATTTCTGGTATGTTGGAAAGCGTAATATAATCAATGCATTGCATGATTTTACTAACTTGTTGTTACAGTCGTTTAGGTAGATCTATGCTTCATCAATAGCCACAGTGAATTTTCATGTCTCTGGCTAAGTGATTTTCAAAAAGAAGTCTGCACGGTACTCTGCGCTCAGCCACGTACCTAGGCAAAAGGCGGTGAACGTTAATTTTTTTAATTTTTTTTCATATTCAGATCTTTGTTCATTACCTTGTTCACAGTTGATATACACTGACGAGCAATTGAATTAGAGATACCTGTCTAGTAACGTGTAGCACCACCTTTCGCCCTGATGACAGCGGCGATTCGTCTCGGCATGGACTCGACAAGACACCGGAAGCGTTGGGAAGCCATACGGAACCACGACCCCTGAACAAGCTCCCACAGTTCACGAAGATTTGATGGAGGGGGTCAGAGCCTCAAACATCTCTCTCGATTGCATCCGAGATGTGCTCGATGGGATTGAGGTCAGGTGACCTAGCTGGCCAAGAAGCGAGGTCACTTCGGTGGGGTGTTCATCCAACCATTCGGATACAAATCGTGGGCGATGGCACGGTGCATTGTCTTGTTGCAGGATGAAGTTCCCGGTGGGAAGTTGAAGACGTACAAACGGGAGCAAATGGTCGTCCAGGATATCCCGGTAACGTTGATCTGTGAGGGACGATGTCACACGTACCAGGGGTCCCATTTCAGTCCACGTAAACAGTCCCCAGACGAGAGTGCCACCCCCACAAACTTGAAGAGCACCCTGTTGGAAAGAAAGATCCATCGCTTCATGTGGTTTGCGCCGTACTCGCATCTCCTGCCATCCGCATGTACCAACACGAATCTCGACTCATCACTCCATGCAGCATTTTCCCACATGTCTAGGGTCCAGTGGCGATGTTCCTGCACCCATGCTAATCTTTGCATCTTGTGATGTGCGGTCAGTAGCGGTACCCTCGTGGGACGATGGCTTCTGTACCCCATAGCGAGGAGATGGTTCTGAATGGTGTGGCTGCTTACACATTTTTGTGCACCAGCGTTAAATTGCCGAGTGATGTCTTGCACTGTGGCCCGTCTATCCGCTGTTGAAATGCGACGCTGTTGTCCACGGCAGTTGGCCCTTGCCGGGATGGTTTTACCGGATTCGATGTACTCACGGTGCAGCCGTGACACAGTGGCTCGTGAAAATCCCAGTGCCTGCACGACTTCCGAGATGGAGTGACCCATTCGTCGGGCCCCGACAATTTGCCCACGATCAAATGCGCTTAGATCCTTCGTCTTACCCATACTGCGTTCGACTGTTACTAATTCCCGTTGCATCACTCCTTATATTGTCGGATCGCTGCATACGTCATGTCGTTTCCGTTTACAGGGCCACCCACAGCGCCACATTTGCATAACGCCAGCTGTCTCTAATTCAATTGCTCTTCAGTGTAGATATTTTTAACGACTTTGCGATTGCCCTTTGGTTCGGTGGGTTTTCTTCTTAAACAAGAGACCTTGCTGCTGGAATAGTTGCAAAAGTGCGTACCTTCTTGGGATATTTGTTTGGTGTTCTTTTTCCTGTTAAAAGCAATGCTTGGCGATTTCTCCTCTATTATTAATAATATTGCTTATTTTACATTAAGAAATGCTAATTCCCTGATTTTCACTGCTCTTTTTAACTGAGCAAAGACATAATATGCTATCCCAGCTTGTTTGCGTGCGCCACTTTCTTAAGGTGGTTCTACGTAAAATCTCTGCTTTATGTTTCCAATGGTAAAACTTGTTTACCTATTTTTTTCGCAATTAATGTATTCCCAAGGATGAAAATTTGCACATCGATGAAACTAACTTTAAGTCATAGCATGGGATACTTAATACTTGCTAAAACCTAACCCAAATCAAGCAATCTAACATTTGTTTGTCTACTGACGTCATCAATGTGCAGGTCGCGCCATCTATTAACAGGTCTGAACATTACTCAAAGAAAAATGATTGTTTTTTAATATAATTATGGTTATGTTTCAAAAAGTATTAAGTATCCCATGCTACAACTTAAAGTTAATTTTATCGATGCGCAAATTTTGATCCTTGGGAATACATTAATAGCGAAGAAAATATGTAAAGAAGTTTTACCATTGGAAGCATAAGGCATAGGTTTTAAGTAAAACCACCTTAACAAATGATATTTGACTGCAGCAGATGTTTCTTTCATGTTCATCTACCACGCTGTTGCCAGTTTCAAAGTTTGAATTTCTTTTATTTTTTGTAATTTCTTATCAAAAACGTTCTAAAAGTGTGTGAAGATCGTCTGTAGTAGGAACCACAATGGCACATATGTATTCTTGATAAAACCTTTTTACTTTAATTGGTGTAAATGAGTAGTTGTTTTTTCTCAAAATTTTTCCTATTCTAGAAATTAGATTATCAGATATCTGCAACCATTATTAAGATTATGCGTGTGCAGAGATTTTCATAAAATAATCCGGTATTTCAATCCATTCGGTAAAATTCAGTTCCTTAAAGCTTTCGTCACCAATTCGCGAATAAGGAGCTGAATTCCAGGTTAGAGGAATTCAAGTCCTGAGAGACTCTATGGAAGAACCCAATAATTACATCTTTTTTCTAAACTCCCATACGATATGATATTATTGATTTTAATGACATTTACTAAATTTCAAACTACCTAATTTTTCTGCTTACAAGTCGATATGTTGCATATGAATCGAATGGGTTACATTTCTCAGATTCCTCATCTTTATTCATAGATAAGTCGATCCAGAGTATAAGACAAGGCCGAAATAAATACAGTTAGAGTCTCGAAATCCTGTAATTATAGTTTCAGTGTTTTAGTAAATATTACACTGAAGAGCCAAAAGTCATGGAATACGTACCTAGTATCGTGTAGGACCTCCTATAGTACGGCAAAATGCAGCAACTAGACGTGGCATCGATTACACAAGTGGCAGAAAGACTTCTGGAGAGATGTCGAACCATGCCATCTGAGCAGCCGCCCACAGTTCTCTGGTATTTGTTGGTGCAGGTCCCATAAGTACTTTATTGGGTTCATGTTGAGCAAATGTGGTGGCCACACCACTCGTCGGAACTGTCGAGAATGCTCCTCGAACCAATTTTGGACAGCTTAGCCCCGATGACATGGTGCATTGTACGCCTGAAAAATTCCATCGTTGTTGGGGAACATGAAGTCCATGAAAGGCTGCAAATGGCCACCCAGCAGAGCAACAAAGGGAGTACCGTTTAATGACGTATTAGAAGGACCCAAATCGTGCTACGTAAAGACACCCCACACATGTATGAAACCACCACCAGCTCGCACAGTGCCTTGCTGACAGTATGGGTCCACGGCCTCATGGGGTCTGCGCCAAACCCAAACTTTACCATCAGCTCGTAACAACGGGTAGCGTGACTCATCGGAACACGCCACATGTTGCCAGTCTTCCAGGGACCAATTATCGTGTTCAAGAGCCCAGGTGAGGCACTGTGTCCAATGTCGTGGTGCCAAATCAGTGAGGGATGTTTGTAGAGGAAGTTATCGATCGCGGCTTTCTTAGAGTCCGATTGAAACCAAGACAGCTTTTGATTTCAATCGGAAACATTAAATACATTAAAATAAGCATAATAAAGGAGTCTGATAGTCGATTATAATTCAGTTAAGAGATACAATTGAGAGGATAGACAGAGCGAAAAAAGACTGCTTTCGGTAGTCGCTAGTCGTTGATATTTTGAAAGCCCATGCGCGGCCAATTGTCGACATGATTGTCACCAGCCAATCAATCGCATGGAAGCGACGCGTTTCACAGGTATCATGTCGAGATAAATGAGGTGCACCCATTGCAGTTCTGGCGGCTTTTTTTAAAAAAAGGGGTGAATGCCACCTACGGGTTTTCAATGATGTTCTGACGAATAGAAATATCCGTTTCAGCAACTTTTAAACAAATTCTTAGAGAACCGAATATTACATTTCTTATGAACGTAATAATGAGTTTCAGGTGTTCGGATCACGACAGAACTTAAGGCACAGTATTTTTTTTTCATTTGGGAAATTTTAAAGATTGGTCAATAGATAAGTCGATGGGAAGTATAGATCTTTGATTTATACTTCCCATCGACTTATCTATTGAGGGAAGTAAAATTTCAAAGATAGGTCAATAGATAAGTCGATGGGAAGTATAAATCAAAGATTTATACTTCCCATCGACTTATCTATTGACGGAAGAATAATTTCAAAGATCGGTCAATAGATAAGTCGATGGAAGTATAATTCCTTAAGCAAAAAGTCTCATCTTATACGTCGAAAATTACGGTAGTAATAAATGTTCGTTAATCTTTATCCTACGGTTATTTACTGATAACTGAGGTCATGAAGATGATGAGGGTCTTTTCTGTCGCTTCCTTATGCAGCACTGTATTTTCTGGGTCATTTGAATCATAGTCTGAAAGCAGAATCGTGTTCCTGACCGGTAGCGTTCAGTATTTCTTGAAGATCACTACTTGTTACGCTTGCTCGGCAGTTGCATGTTCGTCTTTTATTTTATTTTATTTTACTTTATTTTATTTTATTTTTTGAAAAAGGCATAAAGTGTGGGCTTTATATGGCTTTTTCAAATGTTTAAAACATTTCTCTACAGCTCTTTGCACGTTGTACAATATGCAAAACCTTTAAGCATCCGATGGACCTGAACCAAATGGGGCCCCCGAAATTTTCTGCGATCCCCAAACAGAAGCGTTCACATAGTCAGCCAGGTCTTACGAAAGCTACGGCCAAACAATTACTCCCCCTCCAATCTCAGCAGTTCCTACAGTAAGCCTGTCAATTGTGATAAGCACTCGCTTCTAGTCCTTTCTTCTCTTTCTGATCCATGACCCAAGGCACAATGGGAGAGGACATGTTGTCTTCTGGACGTTTAAAATATGCGACTGGGTAGAAACAAGTTACTCAAATGTGTTCGGTTACCTGTCTTTGTTGCGTTGCCATTGATATAGCTATTTTAGCAGGTAATCAGTCAGAAAGCATTAGTATCAAACATCCCCCTAAATGACCACTTTAAATAACAAAGAGAAAGCAACTCCTTCTGATGCGCGGGTTTGCTGGCTCCAGCGGTGTTGGGCCCATCTCTTAGACGGCGAATTTATTAGTTCGAGCTTATTTCAACCCATTTTGCTAACTCCGAATTAATTCGTTCCAGCTGTTTAAAGGGTAAAAGATCAATCGTATTTACAAGAGAGAATCGATTTCCGGGTTTTGCACAATTTTAAAGACTTAAAGAAGTTATTCAGTTGATTAACTAATTGAGTAAAGTTCGTCGATAAATTCGTTAAGCTTTAATATCGCTTCTGAAATAACTAAGTGGATAAAAATGACGGCCAAATTGAAAAACTCAGCACTTAATGTAATATCAACTTCTTCTTTATTTTCAACGTACTGGAAGTTCAGACATTCAATGCAATATACACTCAATGAACAAAAAATTGAAGATACTTACCTAACAACATGTTGGTCCTCGTGTAACGTGAATAACAGCCTGTACACGCCAAGGCATCGACTGCACCAGATGCCGGAGTGTTTCCGGACCCGGAGGTAATGCCACCCATGTCTGTTGCAGCATTGTCCACAGCTCCACCCGAGAATTCATTCGAGAATTCATGGCTCTGATGTTGTGCTCAACAGCACCCCAGAGAGCTTCCACAAGGTTTAAATCTGGGGACCTTGGGAAACACTGGATGGTTCCAAACTCAGATGAGTGTTCTTCGAGCCCTGTCTTTGTGGTTGCGGCCCGGTTAGGCGGCGATTGTCCTTCTGAAACAGCCCATCGGCCGCAAGATGCGCGAAGACCATGAAAGTGCGCAGTTGATTAGCCAGCACATACTGGTAGCTCGCAGCGGTTAAGGACCTCTCCAGACACACTAAGGGACCTGATGGGTTAAATGAGAAGACTCCCCAAACCCTCACAGAGCCACCACCACCTTGAACAGAACCCATAAGGCACGGCGGGGACATGGCCTCATGCTGTCAACTCCACACTCTCCCCCTCCCGTCAACGTGGTACAGCTAAAAATGGAATTCATCTGACAACACGACGCTCACCACTCTGCACAAGCTCAGTTTTGATGTTCCCGGTATAATCTAACGTACCCCAGGGTATACAACGTGCGTCGTACCGTACGCCCGCTGACGCTGCTTAGGCTTCCGACATTTAACCTGGATGGAATTTGCGGCGTCGTTGCCAAGTTGTTGGTATGTAAAAATCAAAGATTTATACTTCGAGCCTGGGTAACCTACGTCGACCCCGGTCTTCAATGGCGTATGGTAGGCCACTGCTTGCTCTCTGGGTCCTGGTAAGCCGTCGATGGTATACTGGCGGTACACCCTTGATACGGTTGCCCTCTGGAACCCTGGGGTTCTTACCACTTGAGAAATAGAATGACCCATCTGTCTTGCGTCGACAGCCAGTCCACGATCAAAGTCGCTCTGATCATCACGTTTACCCATGCTTGTCGATTGCGACTGCTGCCCCCTATTTATCGAAAGCCCTGCTGCCCCCTATTTATCGCCTAAGTTCGGTTTGAGTCTGTTTCACTCTGTGTGGAGGATGCCAATGTCAATTGCGCACCACCCTTATTTCTAATGTTTTGTCCAGTGAGTGTAATGGTAAACCGAATGCATGCATAAATAGTTATTTACTGTCAGCGGGTAAATCATATAAACAATATGATGTATGGACTAAATTTTGTTTTGTTGTGGTGTGGCATGAAATTGTAGTTAAATAAATAAATAAAATAAATACGTATTCGTTTGTTGACATAGATAACCGCTGACACTAAAAAACTATCGTATCAGCATAGATCTCTATCATATAACAAAAATACATTTCGTTGCTTCACATAGATGTATAAGAGACAGAGGCTTAACTGGTCCGCTCAAGTGGTGCAGTGGTCTAAGCGGTGGCTTCTGATCATTCGTCCGAAAGGGGTCCGAGTTCGAATCCCGGTGAGGCATGGATGTTATGTTTGCCTTACGGCACTGGCTCTCTCCATTCCCTGGAACCAGTGACTCTAAATTAAGGACGAGCGACTTCTTATAGCCCATTGAGTTGCTCACGATGGTCGTTAAACCTCCAATAAAAAAAAAACAAAAAAAACGGGGCGTAACTGGGCATTTCTGCTCCCTGGACAAACCATAAAGTATTGCATTCCCCACCACCGAAGTCGTTAAGACAATAGAACTTTATCACCTGAAATATTATAATCCTACTAATTATATGAGTTTTTAGGATGGTAAAGCTGGTCTTATATGTTGATTACGCACAAATTTGCATTATTTAGTGCGCTCACACTCATATGCAATTGCAATTTTTTTTAAAAAGGAAGTCACACTGACCCTCGGGAGTTGCTTCTGACATTTCCATTTCGCTTCACTCTGAATTTTATGCTTTCTTGTTTTATAATATTTTCCTGTAGCTAATTGATAACTAATTATCACAAGCGGTAGTTTAATAGATTTTAAGAATGGGATAGTTTTGCGGCGGACCTTAGAAAGACCTATGCGAAGTTATTGCCATCTTAAATGTATTTTAACAACCTAATATTTAAGTATTTTTATTGGGGTATGATACTTCAAATAGGGTATCAGGGAAGTAGATGTCATTTCCTTTTCCAAACGGGAACGGCCTTTTACCATCCTTAATTTCAAAATTTGAATTCAAAAAATTAGAAAATGGGGAGCGGCACTTATCAGAAGAATTTCGTGCATTTTTCTTACTCTTACTTACATCAAGGATGTTCTATGTAGTGAAGATGCATTGGACGCGGAACGCCATTTAGGGTTGTAAAACAAAAAATGTGAAGAGAACGCGAGCGGTGAGATTCTCAACTGCGCCGGAGTTCAGACCTTCGCTACCACATTAAAAGAACCAAATGCAGTAGAGACAGTAATGACCGAATTTTCCCCAGAGAATCTTAAAAAATGAACGACACCAATGTCTTGTAACGTACGAACAACCGTGCCGTTATTTCTGATTGTGAGCAACTTACTTCCCCTGCACAATTTGAGAAAGAAATAAGAATTTAAAGCAGCCAAGCAACCGCAACTGGTGTTCTGGAGTACACTGTTAAACATTTTATGGCATGTTGCGCCAAAATGTTGTGCTACTCCAGCTGGACTACTCTTGAAGGAAGTATAAGATTATATGGTGCACAAGACACACAGCAACATGGTTCAATTGGTGTAAACTTGTACCAGTCGGATTGGGCTCCATAACTTGGGTGCATAATTACATTGTGCTGTTGTGTATTTTATGCATCACACAATGGTGTTTAGGCTGCACCAAAAAGTGGTGTTGCTGGTATAGCACCTCTTTTTGGTGCAGCATGCCACATAAATTTTAACAGTGACTGTCCAAAATGAATCGAGTATAATAATTCTTAAATGTTTCGATTGTGCTCTGATAAATGAGCTGAAAGAGAGAGATGATCCTTGGAAGAAGAAAACAATTTTAACATTGAAGTTAGCCTGCTGCGATGCTTCTGGATGAGAAAAAATTGTCAATTGTTGGAAACACTTCACTTCGAAGTACACATTTGCCCCTTTGGGTATCGTTCCACTTCTTGAAAGCAGCTGTGGAACTTGTTAAAAAACAGCAACAGCTTTTATTTTTTTTTATTTTACGAACATGCGATTTAAGGATTCTGTGGAAAATCTTGGGTTTTTTAATCAATCCTAAAGCACTGAACAACAAAAATATACATGTATAATAATACCGTCAAAACTCGTTTTAACGAAACGATATAACAAAAAGCACGTTACAGCGAAAAAAGAAATCGTGAACTTTGGTTTATTCTGTTTGAATGTGAAATATAAAACGTTATAACGAAATACTGTACAACGGAAAACACCTTAGTACATAGTAAAATGTTTTGGAAAAATGTTCAAGCAAAACTTTACACACGTAGAGAATTTCTCCCTCTCTTTAAAATTCTAAACGATTTAGCCGAAACGACAACAAATGAACAAAAGTGACTACGATGTTCGCCAAAAAACGTTGTTTGGAGGAAATGAGGATTCACCCAATGAAGATGAGATGGGAATTCTAAATTGTTAGTTTGATGTTTCTCCAGTAAATGCAATTGAATGTTTAGAGAAAGTAGGATAACATTTAAAGAACCGAGGACTTTATGCTGAAGAAATAAGCAGCTATCTAAATGTTATGAATACAGTTATAACTAAAGACGCCATTGAAAAACAAAGACAGACTGTACATACATTATACTACAAAAGCCAATAGGTATGTTTGAATTCTTCTTACAGTTTGCCGCAAATAAACATGATTTGCATCAAAATGGAACAAAATAAATTGCTTTCATTACACTATTTTAAAATTAAAGATATGTAATGCCAATATGTACGTACATTTTTTCTTGAAGGATATGACAGTATTTTATTCAGATGTATAAAAGACAAATTCATTATATGGGGTGAATAAAAAATACAGTATGTACGTACATACATATAGGTAAAAATGCGTACATACAGTACGTAATTTCATACTTATAAATTAATTAAAGCTTATGTATTTCATTACTACTTTAGCAAAAACTTCCCATTACAAATAAATTATCTTTGCTTGTCTGTATGGGCACTATTTCGCAATAATAGCATTAAAATGTTATGCGTAATGAAAATTTCTGTAGTACGTTAACTTTCAAACTTTTCGTTAACTTTTTAACGAAAATTTCGTAATAGCGTTTTAACCAAAATACCTTGTTACGAATTTTTTTCTGTCCCACTTGAATTTCGTTGTAAGGAGTTTCGACTGTGATATTAAAAAGTGTGCCATCTCCTCTTTTTTTTTCAACTCCGGATCAGCTTCCTCCACCACCGAAAGTACTGTAAAATGCCGATTATCCGGGACTCAATTATCCGTGAGGTCGGATTTCCCATGGTCCTGTAGTACATTCAAATTTTATTTTTTAGTTCTCTGTGCAAGTGGATTCGTAAAATAACAGAAACCATTACTCCGTATTTTAAATAACAATGCATCATAATTAAACAATAATGCACATCATTCTAGCAGAACTTATTAGTCATCACAGTTGCGGTTACGCGTTCTCCCGCCAGTATGCTCAATCAAGTGTATTACGAAATTTAATTTAGTCTTTTTTTGCCTGTTAAACATTACGAGTGTTTCTCTCGACGAGGACGATGATGAGAAACTACAACCAGTTTGCAAATTAAGTTGTACTGAAGCTCTAACATGCAGAATAACATTACTTAAATTCGTGATGTTGATTACATTGAAGTTTTACAAATTCGTGGACGCATAAGAAAAATATAAAACATTATAATAATGCTACAGAGAAAACAAACAAAAATCAAGGAGTGTCTAAATAAATTTAAAATACTCAATTTTGTGTTTACATACTACAAGAATGTTTACCTCCTGTTTTATAGGGTTTTCTTTTATTTATTTAAGCCACTGAAACATAATTTGGATTAACCGTGTTTTTCAATTATCCAGGCTCTAGCGTCCCTCAATTACCACGGATAATTGACGTTCTCTAACGTGCGATGTGTAATGCTTTTCTAGACGTCTTTATTCACCAGTGAAGTCTGCTGAGATTCCTTATGATTTTCCAGTTTTTCTTCTGTTTTCCTCGATATCGTTTAAGTGCTTCATAATCTGATGATGTAGTCTTTCGCCCAAAATTATAAACTGTAATATTTCTCAAAATTATACATTCCCCTTACTGTCTTTTTTTTTTTTTTTTTTTTTTATTTGAGGTTTAACGACCACCGTGAGCAACTCAATGGGCTATAAGCAGTCGCCCATCCCTAATTTAGGGTCACTGGTTCCAGGGAAGGGAGAGAGCCAGTGCCGTAAGACAAACACAACATCCATGCCTCATCGGGATTCGAACCCGGACACCTTACGGACGAATGATCAGAGAGAGGCCAGCGCCTTAGACCACTGCGCCACCGGGGCGGCCGTACTGTCTTGTCACGGACATTTCAGCAAAACTCTTGCAAAAGAATTTGTCTTCGTTTCACAAGACATTCTCTTCTATGACGTGTGATTCACCCAAACGTTCAACAATTAACCTCCCCCCTCATTTTTAAGTGATGGGTTCATGAAAAATGTCATTATCAGAGATATCTGTGCACGACGTATTAATTTATAATTATAACACCTTCACTTCTTTCTATTGAAAGTGTTGCCAAATTTTTTCACATTAAGTTGATGGGTAAGGAAGGGCAAATTGTTTTTTCCTGTTGTGTGCTTATTGATAAATTCCATCTTGTGTTCTAAAGGAATAATGACTTTTTCTTGCACACTGCAAAACAAACCAAAACAGTAAGTGAGAAATGTGGTTGAAATGTCTAGGGCTCGGACTTCTGTCCTCTAGCACTGCTGGGCCTATTTTCGTATCGCGGGAAAAAACTCAGGTGTGTTGTCCTTCTGGTGCTGCTTCTTTCTCTATCCTGGAACCAATGGCCCTAAATAAGGGATTGGAGATTCAGACATCCTTTGGCTTTGCATACTCACGTAAATCGTGAAACCTCAGGACAAAAACAGGTCATTAACATGAATAAAGTCTACTTTTCTTGACGCGAAACCGAAAAATGGTACAAAACACGAATACGGTCAATTTTTGCTTGGCGCGGAACAGAAAAAGAAATCTTTGTCCTTAGATAAGCTGGGGTTCCGTGAATACATTTCAAAGTATCACGCTTCTTAAAATTTAAGCCCCATCCGAAAAAGAAATTCAAACTGAAAAAAAAAATTTGGAGTTAAAAGAAAGTTTTAACATACGCAGCAAAAACAAATAAAAAAAATAATGAACAGTAAGAAAACCTGATCTTTCTTCTCATCTTTTATTTCCTTTTTAGTTTGCCGAAAGCAACCTTTCGTGATTGCTTGCAGGTATTTCTGGAGAAGAAATCTGCTCCAATCTTCTTCGATTAGAGCAGATTTCGAGTTTCGTCATCATAAGTACTTTAAAATGCTTTGCTTCTTCGGCCATATCCTGAGACTCATTCTGTACCTAATTTTGGAATTCCTGAGAGCATGGAATGGAAATAATTGGAACGTTGGAGTGGTAAGTACATCGTTTGTACCTTACACCGCATTCTATCCTGTGTTCTGCGCTTTCTCCACATTTCCAATGAAAGGATTATTTCCAAACCAAATGATCTTTTTCCTGTTCTGATAACAACTTTACATGACAAGAACTTTTCTGGAGGTCTAAAGAGTGGTACAGATTGGATGAAACCAGAGCTAATTAAATCGCGCCATTCACGAGGAGAGAAAAAGTCTTGACAGCTAACACAGAGAGCAGAAACACGAAGATGCGAATCAGTTCCATTTCTATGCTGGCTTTTCGAAAATAATAAAAAGCATTCTTTCCAACTTTAGAGTATTTCTGCCATTATAATGAGTCAATTTAGTCTTAAAAATAAAGAAAAAATGTCGCCTCTTTCTTACAGTTTTTGCAATTTGCAATGGTGTTACATCTAACGTTCTGCATATTAGCTAGTGCGTACTTTTTTTTATTTCTTTGCTTTTTGATCGCAGATATGAAATGAACGAAAGTCTCTTAATGATAGCACATAGGGTGCAGATTCTATTCGTGCATGAAGTAAAGGTATATTATATTCACTTTTCTGTTTATGCGTTGACCAGGAGACCTCTTTATTCGAGACGAGGACGCGATTCACCTTCCAGAAACGGTGTCCATAAGGCCCTTCAAACTCAACACAAATTTCACACAAACAAGACTGAAAATTAGGCACGGAAGACTGTTTATAGCCCCAAGAGATTGCTCATAGTGTATGACGTAGCACTGTGAGCAACTGTAAAAATCGAAATTAAACTTACCCAGAAATCAGTTCAGTTGAATCTGTAGGTTCTGTTTAGTAGAATGACATGTCTTTGCAATATGATTTACTCCCCTTTGAACACCTTATGAGCTTCTCAAAAAAGAAAAAAAATCATGCAGATCTAACAACACAATTTTGAGGCCCCATCAGTTCATCTTAAATCACATCTCTAAATTTGGCTGAAATGGTGGACAAACACATCACAGGCAAATGTCTCAATGAGTTAACTAGTGAACAACGTTTGCGGTTATTTGAAAATGTATAAATGATGTTAAATATTACCACTGTAGATAAATTTCGTCTCACTTGACATTTTTTATAAGTATCTCTCATAAAAAATAATTTCAAATATTATCGTTTTTTAGTAATATCTATTTATGGAAGTATCTTCAGGTTTTATAGAGTAGTTCAACACCCGCATAGAAGGTTTCAATTCATTCTGAGAATTAAACTAGAACTTACTGCAATACTGGGATTAAATTAGAGCAAACATTCGCATTCCGGAAATTTTATATTTCTCGTAAAAAATTTCAATAAAGGCAACGAAATCTTCTGGAATCCTGTGCATGAAATCTGTTGTGAAATCACAATATCATTGATACGAGGTTTATTCCGTGTTCTGATTCATTTAGAAAAAAAAATCTTTCTTGGAGACTGAATACTTTCTTATTTACGTAAGTCGGGAAACTGTAAGTTCATTTTCCTGAAGTTACCTCAAAATCTCTCGAGTTATATAATTTTGAAAGTATTCTAGATTTCTTCGAATTTCACAAACTTCGTTTAGCACATTTTGCACCCGTAAGTCATGGGGATTTTATTTTAATCTTAAATTTTGTTCGAATTTTTGTTCAGCACAGCCTTTGCTACGTAAAGTCTGTTTTCATAGGACACTGGCAGTTAAATGTGCTGTTTCACTGTTGAAACGAAAGCATTATAAAATGTAAATGCTTACAAGAACAAATCTTTCTCTCACTATAAAAACAGAATGGACATTACAAAACTAATTTTTTAAGAACATAAATGAGACAAAATAAGTTTACCTCTTCTTTCTTTATTTCAAATCCCATACCTAACATGAACAGAATAACGGCAATCAAGAGCAAGATATCCATGATAGATTTCACTTTCAAAATTTTAGTTAGGGATGTCTGTTCATTGTTGAAGCTGCTGTTCCACTTAAAAGTCTCTATTAGCCCAGACGTTGCATTATAAGTTTCGTTTAGGCTTTCCAGTAGAATTTCTTCGGATACATTCATTATGAAGAAAAGTAAAATTATTCACTGCGTTTTTATTTTTTTGCGCGGAAAATAATTATCAAAAAGAGAGAAGAGTAGCGTGGAAAAGAGTTGTTAAAGAGAGAAAAGGGTTGCGCGCAAAGCAGGTATTAAAAATAGAAAACGATTACACGGAAAATAATTTATTTGCACGAAAAGACTTCCTACTCTAATCACTGCTGCTGCCTAACAAAGAGCTTTCCTTCACAAAACCTTACGATGCCACAAGATTAAATAAGTAACTTAACAAGAATGACGAATGAGAAAATGCTGCAGTAATTAATATGCTTAACAAATAGAAAATGTCACTGAAACATTCATATAAAAAATTGCTTACCTCATCGTTTGAACGAGTGAAGCAAGAAACTTTTAAAGCATAAATGAGTTTTTGATAGAAGCAGAGAAATTATTTTCTAAAATCTATAAATGCTGATTTTAAAAAATTACTTATTCCTTTCATTAAATCGTCAGAACACTTTCCAGTTGCACCTGGGGGAGCCACCAATTCTTAAAATATTTTATGAGTGCAATAATTGTAATGCTGAGATAGATTAAATCAACAACGTTTATTCACAATAAATATTTTGTTTTAAGATGTACTACAGTTTCTTGAGGGTTTGTCTCGGCTTCTTCAGGGTAAATAGAGCGCAAAGTTTGTCTCGGCTTCTTCAGGGTAATGCATTTACTAAGGATTAGAAAAACGGGTTGAAATAAACTCGGACGAATATACTCGCTGTCTTTTTTAAAAAGTAGGCCGAACGGAGCTGGAGCGAATGAATCTTCACATGAAAGAGTAAGTGTTGCTTTCTACTTGGGTTTTTTATTCAAACTGGTCATTTAAGGGACGGTTGATACTAATGCTTTCTGACTTATTACCTGCTAAAATGGCTATAACAATGGGGACGAACCTAACAAAGGAGAGATATGTTTGAATCAATTGTTTTTTGCCGATTGGCAGGATGTTCGTGTTAGGGAGACTATCCTTTCTCCACCATGTCTCTGGTCATGAAGCAGAGAAGAAAGAACTAGAAGCAAGCTTTTATCACCATTGACAGATTTGCACTGCTCAGATAAAAGGGGTAAAGCAATTGTTTTGCCGTAGTTTTTATGAAACGTGGACACTATGTCAACTTGTATGTTTCTGGAGCACAAAAAATGTTGAGCACCATTTGGTTCCAGTACATCAGCCGCTTAAGGGGTTAAGGAAATTGCTTATTCCTTTCATTAAAACCTCAGAACATTACCAATTGCATCTGGGAAATTTTAGCCATTCTTGTGAGAAGTTCCACAGAGACTGAGAGGTACAAGGTGGTGCAAGAAGGCACCAAAACACATAATAATTTTGTGGGATAATATGCAACATGCCTTTCTTGCTTGTACAGTAAAACGTCATCTGACGGACACCTGTCAAATACAAACCCCTCCAAATCACAACCACTATCTATAATCCCTGCCCAACTGCATGCGCAAAAATGAACATTTCCCCCAAAGGTTAGGCCGTACCGGTGACGCAGTGGTCTAAGCCATGACTTTTGTTTTAGTTTGACGCAGTGGCTTAAGCAATGGCGTTTGTTTTAGTTTGACGCAGTGGTCTAAGCGATGTCTTTTTTTGCAATGGTCTAAGCGATGGCTTTTTTGCAGTGGTCTAAGCAATGCCTTTTGTTTTAGTTTGACGCAGTGGTCTAAGCGATGACTTTTTTGCAGTGGTCTAAGCGATGGTTTTTGTTTTAGTTTCACGCAGTGGTCTAAGCGATAGCTTTTGTTTTAATTTGACGCAGTGGTTTAAGCGATGGTTTTTGTTTTAATTTGACGCAGTGGTTTAAGCGATGGTTTTTGTTTTAGTTTGACGCAGCGGTCTAAGCGATAGCTTTTATGCAGTGGTCTGAGCGATGTCTTTTATGCAGTGGTCTAAGCGATGGCTTTTATGCAGCAGTCTAAGCAATGGCTTTTGTTTTAGTTTGACGCAGTGGTTGGTTGGTTGGTTGGTTGGTTGTTGGATTTTATTGGCGCAAGGGCCAGGTTTGGCCAAAGAGCGCCAGACAAAGAACTATCAGCCACAGATTTTGAAAAGCGTGGAAAATGAGTAAGAACAGACAGGCTTGGGAAAAGTTGAAAAAGAGTATGATGAAAACAGGGAAGACAAGGTAGTTAATCAGATTTATAAAAAAAATTACTAACGGAGAAGGACAGAACAGTCACTCACCTCCCCCCACACTCCTCTGCAATGCTGGCAGAGGGCGGGCACGAACTGTCACTTTCCTCCCCCCATGTTCCTCTGCAATACTGGTTGAGGCTGGGGACGAACTGTCACTCTCCTCCCCCCATGGTCCTCTATAATGTCGGTTGAGGGTGGGGACCTAGCAGAGGCCGAGACAGTTTGATGGACACTGCACACCTTTGCAGATTGAGGGCCGGGTCTTCCGCACGTGCAGGCTGTCTGCTGGGAACAGGAAGAGGCGGGCGTCTTCAAAGAGAAGGCGCAGACTCAGCTGGTCGAATAAGCTGGAGCTCGGTGAAATCCACCTGTGTCGCTTGTTCAACTGTAGATCGCTTGGCAAGTGCGGCGAGAGCTACAGGGCGCGGAACAAAGGTCTGCACGGGTTGTGGCAGAGACTTAACAACTGCGGCAAAACTACGCTGTCGGGTGTTGGGAATACCCAACTTGGCTTTGGCAGCAGGGTACGAGAGGCCTTCCAGGGTCTTGAGGCGCTGGATCGCCATCTCTTCCTTCCATTTCATACAGTTGCGGGAGTAAGCTGCATGGGCCTCACCACAGTTAACACAGGAGGCCGCAGAAGTGCAACCTTCCCCGTCATGTTCACTGGAGCCACAATTAGCGCAACGAGCGGAACTCTTACAGAAACGTTGGGAATGCCCGTACCTCTGGCACCTGAAACAGCGCAGAGGACTGGGAATGTACGGGCGAACTCCACAGACCAAGTAGCCAGCCTTTATTTCGGTCGGAACTTTCGGGGAGTTAAAAGTCAAGATCACATTTTTAGACTTAATCAAAGAACCATCGCGCCGGAACATCATACGACGTGCAGCAAGAACACCTTGATCTGCAAGTTCAGACACCAATTCTTCTTCACTGCATGGTAAGAGATCAAATTCCGAAATAACACCCCGAGAGGTGTTAAGAAACGGGTGAGGTGCCACTTTGACAGGAATGCCTTGAAGACTAGTAAGGAGCAAAAGAGTGTTACTCTGAGAAACACTGCAAGTTTGAACAAGCAGGTCCCCAGAGCGAAGCTTCCTCACAGACTTCAAGGGGCCAACCGCAGCGTCCAAAGCTTTAGAAATAAAAAATGGAGATCTGGTGGACAGTCTCTCATTCGGATCGATGGATTCTACAAGTAAGTGTGTAGCATGCGTAGTCACAGCAATCGAGGGAGACGACGCTTCGGAGCGACTGGTACAGCAGCCGAAGAAGAGGTTCCACATTCTGGGTCAATGTCTAAAGACCGTTTAAGGGTATGAGACTTGGTAGGTTGAGAAGACGGAGAGTCGGTTGCAACTATCATTTTTTCAGGTGACTTAAATTTGGAGTGTTTATGTTTGGGTTTACCCATGGAAAAAGAAGGAAGATTCGTCTGCAGACTACTCCACCCACCACCGAGCCCTACAAGGGAGAACTGGAGGTCCGCAAGCCAAGAAAATGACGCTAGACACAGTTCTGGAGCTTATACGTTGCAGATATAGTCCGTTGGCTGTGATCACACGCACTCGGCGGACACTTCGGCCTCCTGGTACCGTCATGCCAACGCCTTTGGCATGATCCCACAGCCCCCGGGCTCACCCTGCCGTGCCATACGACAAAAAAGCCGCTAAAGCCCGGTACACAACTCGGTACATGACTTCTGACTAGAGGTAGGTTAGTCTCTAGCCTCCCGTTTACAGCGAAGCCGGGGTCGAAGAGGAGTGTTGGTACACAGGAGGCACTTATCCGGTCTCCTGCGACCTCAGCCGCCAGACATCCCATTTCCGCCTCACGGGTCTCCGCACGCGGCAAACATGCAGGTAGGTCTAGCACCCAAACCAGCTAAAAGGAAAAAAAAAGAAATCTAAAGAAGACAAATCCTGGCAGGGAACCTAAACGGAATCTCAGCAACCTACGAACTGAGCGGTTAATATAAATCAGTTAGTGGTGGAGGGCAACAAAACCACAAGACCGGGGTGTTAGTACATAACGTGGTAGAGATTAGGTAGAGAATACCACACAGGCAACTAGCCAGTGGAGAAAATAAATAAAAAACGAAAAAGCGAGACACAAGACCAGCTCGGGATCGTGGGGCCGCGACTCCCCAACAGCTGGATGAACAGCCGTCCCTGCAAACACCAACAGCAAAGCGGTGGCATGACATCGGATGTTGACCAGTCACAAGGTCAGCTCGGGCCGTGGGGCGCCGCTCCCCAAATAACTGGAAAACCAGTTATCCCCGTGCGGGGTTGACGCAGTGGTCTAAGCGATGGCTTTTGTTTTAGTTTGTCGCAGTGGACTAAGCGATGGCTTTTGTTTTAGTTTGACGCAGTGGACTAAGCCAAGGCTTTTGTGTTAGTTTGATGCAGTGGACTAAGCGATGGCTTTTGTTTTAGTTTGACGCAGTGGTTTAAGCGATGGCTTTTGTTTTAGTTTGACGCAGCAGTCTAAGAGATGGCTTTTATGCAGTGTTGTGAGCGATGTCTTTTATGCAGTGGTCTAAGCGATGGCTTTTGTTTCAGTTTGACTCAGTGGTCTAAGCGATGGCTTTTTTGCAATGGTCTAAGCGATGGTTTTTGTTTTAGTTTGACGCAGTGGTCTAAGCAATGGCTTTTTTGCAGTGGTCTAAGCGATGGTTTTGTTTTAGTTTGACGCAATGTTTTAAGCGATGGCTTTTATTTTAGTTTGACGCAGAAGTCTAAGCGATGGCTTTTATGCGTTGGTCTGAGCGATGGCTTTTATGCAGTGGTCTAAGCGATGGCTGTTATGCAGCGGTCTAAGCAATGTCTTTTATGCAGTGGTCTAAGCAATGGCTTTTGTTTCAGTTCGACGCAGTGGTCTAAGTGATGGCTTTTGTTTCAGTTCGACGGAGTGGTCTAAGTGATGGCTTTTGTTTCAGTTCGACGCAGTGGTCTAAGTGATGGCTTTTGTTTCAGTTCGACGCAGTGGTCTAAGTGATGGCTTTTGTTTCAGTTCGACGCAGTGGTCTAAGTGATGGCTTTTGTTTCAGTTCGACGCAGTGGTCTAAGTGATGGCTTTTGTTTCAGTTCGACGCAGTGGTCTAAGCGATGGCTGCTGACCACTCGCCCGAGATGTGTCCGTTTTCGAACCCAGATGAGGCATGGATGTTGTGTTTGTTATACGGCACTGGCTTTCTCAGTTCCCTGGAATGATTGGCTCTAAATTAGGGACAGGCGACTGCTTAGCCCAACGAGTTGCTCCCGGTGGTCGTTAAAGCTCCACCCCACCTCCGAAAAAAAGAGTAAGGGGTTAGGGTTAGAAATTTGTGCAACATGTTAAGGATTATTTCAATAAGTTCACACTTTTTCTTTTCTTTTTTCTTTTTTTTTAGAGTTGTGTGTAACGTGGAAAAACTCAAGTATTTGTGTAATACGTTTCGGCGATTGTTGTAACATTCTGCCACAATCGCAATTTGTGCATGCGCATGCGCAAAAATTTCTGATGTGTGACGTTCTGAAGTTCCGTGTAACCTTTCGGAATTTAATGAAATGTTTATGGCCATCTTTCTAGGAACTGTGTAATGTTTTTGAGATCGGTGTAATGTTTCAGAAATTCATCACTGTGAGCTTGCTGCGTGCTTCATGCTTCAGCTGATTTCAGAATTCTGGCATGCGCCGTGAATCTCTAACGTTTCCTTTTCATTTTTTAGGTGAGAGGGAATTATTGACCATCGTAAGCAACTCGATGGGCTATAAGCAGTCGCTCATCCCTAATTTATGGCCACTGGTTCCAGGGAAGAGAGAAAGCCAGTGCGGTAAGACAAGCACAACATCCACGCCTCACCAGGGTTCGAACCTCGACCGATCTCGATGGGAACGGTCGGAAGCCTGCGCTTAGATCACTGCACCATCGGGGTGCCATTCCTGTTCTCCTTGCTTGTTGTGACTGCGTGGGTCTGCGTTCTGTGTCGTCGCACTATGATCGTTGCGGAAATCAAGGTTAATAAGCCGCCCCTGTGGCGCAGCGACCGTACGTTCGAGAAAGGGCTGGGTTCAAATTCCGGTGAGGCATGTTTGCTGTACTTGTCTTACGGCACTGGCATTCTCTCTATCACTCTCTGTTTTCCCTTGAACCGGTGACCCTAAATTAGGGACGGGCGACTGCGTATAGCCCATTAAGTGGCTCACCGTGGTCGTAAAACCTTAAATAAATAAAAAAAAAAACCAAAAAAAAAAAACGTTTTTAATTTTTTCGATAAATGTATTTCAAAATAATTCATGTTTCATATAATTAGTAAATGCCCCCCCCTCGTAGGTTTGTTGCGTTTTGTGTTCATTCAGAACCTGCTGAAAATTAAGCCTAACTACCAAAACAATTCCGCCAAGCAACATACACTGACGGAAACAAAAATCCCAACACCACGAAAAAATAGTTGTAGAGGAATGAAATGGCGGCAATACATTTGTTTAGGTAACATATTTAATCGATTAAGGTTTCAAGATCACAGCTTAATGTAAGCGCGAGAAGAGCCATTTTAAATGTAAAATGCTGGTACATTAATAACCGGTGTAACCGCCAGAATGTTGAATGCAAGCATGCAAACGTTCATGCATTGTGTCGTACAGGTGCTGGATGTCAGTTTGTGGGATGGAGTTCCATGCCTGTTGCACTTGATCGGTCAATACAGGGACGGTTAATGCTGGTTGGGGGTGACGCTGGAGTTGTTGTCCAATGATGTCCCATACGTTCTCGATTGGTGAAAGATCTGGTGATCTAGCAGGCAACGGCAACATGTCGACACTCGGTAGAGCATGTTGGGTTACAACAGCGGTATACGGGCGAGCGTTATCCTTTTGGTAAACACCCCTGGAATGCTGTTCATGAATGGCAGCACAACAGGTTGAATCACCAGACCGACGTACAACTGTGCCGTCAGGATGCGTGGGATAACTACGAGAGTGCTCCTGCTGTCATAGGAAATTGTTCCCCAGACCATAACTCCAGGTGTAGGTCCAGTGTGTCTCGGCCGCAGACAGGTTGGTTGCAGGCGCTCACCTGGCCTCCTTCTAACCAACACACGGCCATCACTGGCACCCAGGCAGAACCGGCTTTCATCAGAAAACACAACAGATCTCCACTCCGTCCTCTAATGAGCTATAGTTTGACACCACTGACGTCGCAAACGGCAGTGGTTTGGAGTAAGTGGAATGCACGCTACAGGGCGTCTGGCTCGGAGCTGTCCTTCAAGTAACCGATTTGTAACAGTTCGTTGTGTCACTGTGGTGGCAACTGCAGCTCGAATTGCTGCCGCAGACGCAGTACGATGCGCCACAGTCATACGCCGTACACGGAGGTTTTCCCTCTCAGTAGTGCCACGTGGCCGGCCGAAACCCGGTCTTTTTGAGGCAGTACCTTCCCTTGACCACCGCTGCCAACAATCATGCACAGTAGCTACATTCCTGCTAAGTCGTTCTGCAATATTGTGGAAAGAAAATCCACCTTCTCGTAGCCCTATTACACGACCTCGTTCAAACTCCGTGAGCTGTTGATAATGGTTTCTTCGTCTTCTTAAAGGCATTCTTGACTAATATCAACACACTACGTCGAATCTGAACGATAACTAACGCTCACGAACGTTACAGCCCGTATTTACAGCAAACCAGCTTTGCATGTTCCGAGGGGCGCTACTAGCGCCACACGTATGCGCCGAGCGCGAAATTTGCATAGACGTCATCTTACAGATGTACTCTCACCGCCTACCAACTGTCGTTTATCTAACACCACCCCTTCTTGGTGTTGGAAATTTTTTCCGTCAGTGTATTTTGTTGTGAACTTTTTTGTCTTCTAAACATTACGATGGTTTTAAGGTTCGAGCTTAACGGAATAAATGTTGATTCGGTATGGTAATTTAAAATAACATTGTAACTCCTCTGTCCCGAACAAAAAAAAAAAAAAAAAACTAAAGCTGTTTTGTAAGCTCGTCTGAACAGCTATTGGAATTTCTTATGTGCATATTTAAAACATAGTGAATAGTGTGAGGGGAGAAGAGTGGTTGCAATAACGTAAAATTTTTTGATGTATGGACGATATTCAATGGAACATATTGCAAGAGGTCCTTGCAGTGTTGTGTTGCTATGTCCTAAAAATACCCGTATGATTCGTTAACCTTAAGTTTTCTTTTTTCTTTTTCTTTACCTAAAGTTTTTCGTACGTCTTTTGTAAAAAAGTTCGTGCTCATAGTATCACTCTGTAATGCTCATAGGACACCATTATCTCTGCAACTGTTAGTCCGATTTGAAAATCATTTTTGTATTGGAAAGTTAGAAATATGAGAACGATCATCCTTGTTTTTCAGTTTTTCCGATGCATAACTTTCCTGCTAGAGGCCATAAATGCAGATGCTATCATATTAAAAATAAATTTTATTCCATATATTTGCTTCTACCTGACCCCCCGACCCCCCAGTGGTTACGCCTATTGATGTTTTGCAGCAGTCCGGATACAACCCCTTATGTGAAATGTTCTGCACACAATTTTTAAATTTTGTTGGTAAAATATGGTTTAGCCACCAGGGGGCGTAAGCGTATATTTCTGTTTCTGACGAATTTGCAGCAAAATCTGTGTTTCTGAAAACTCGATTTAAAAAATCCTTTCGTGGACCGATATTATTCATCTCGAAAACCTTTTGAGAATATCTTCTGTTTAAAACAATGCATAACTTTTCCACCAGGAGCCGTAGATGTATATCTTATTTTTGTAAATATCTCTGCTTCCCAAAGTCCAATTTGAAAAATTCTTTCTGTATCTGAGAGCCATCCCCGTGCGAAATGTTTTGCACATACTTTCAAATATTTCTTATAGCACAAGTGTGCCACTAGAGAGCGTAAGTTCACGTTTACGTTTACAGCATGTTTGCAGTAATAATATCTGCGGTAGTAAATACTCTGATTTAAAAAAATCTTTTTCGGGCATTTACTACTAACTATGAAAATATTTTGTGCATATTTTCTTTCCAAAACAATGCACAATTTCCCCACTAGAAGCTCAAATGTTCAATATGTTTTCTTTTTCGATATCTCTGCTTCTAAATGTCCAATTTAAAAAAAAATCATTTAACACCGGATATTATTTACTTTGTGAAACACTTTGGGCGTGTACTGGTGCAGTTTTCTTTTCTTTTTCTTTTATTTAGTTCACAGTTCTCTCGCTGGGTGGTGTTTGTGTACTTTTATTTCCAGCGGTATGTCCGCTTCTAAAAACACTATTGAAAAACTTCTTTTTCATTGCATACCATTCGCTGCACTAAAGATGGGGAGAACAATCCTTTTTTACGCTTTCCAACCGTAGGTTGAAGAAGCGTATATGCTCCAGTTTTGTCCATCTGTCTGTCCGTGCGATAACTCGTGCGCATAAAAATGGATCGATTTCGATGAAAGTTTAGTATGTGGTAGGGAACAACCTGGGGACGAACCCTATTGAAAATGGGCGTAATGAAGTCAAAGGTCAGGACATAGGAGCGGATCCATTCCATCGCCCTTATGCGTCATAACTTACGTAAAAATGTTTCGATTGCGACAAAACTTTAATATATTGTTCCGGAGGTATCTAAATGAATTATATTGAATATCATTGAAATGAGGTCAAAGGTCAGGGCAGGAGTTAGATTTATTCTACAGCCTTTATCCTTATAACTTGACTAAGAATGCTTCTATTGCGATAAAACTTTAGTATGTTATTCTGGAGGTATACTGAACCAGTTCTGTTAAATATAATCGAAATGAGGTCAAAGTTCAGGGCACAGGGGCGTGATTTATTCCACAGCCATTATCCTCAAAACTTGGACTAAAAAGCTATTATTGCTACAAAACTTAAGTATGTTGTTCCGGAGGTATACTGAACGAATTCTGTTTAATATCATCCAATTCTGGTAATATCATTGAAATGGGGTCAAAGGTCAGGGCACAGGAGCGAGATTTATTCTACAGCCATTGTCCTCATAACTTGAGTAATAATTTGTGTTATGTTGGAAAGTGTATCATAATCAATGCATTTCATGATTTTACTAACTTGTTAATTAAGCATATATTTCCCGCTAGAGGGCGTAAGTGTCAGAACCTTTTTCTAGCTAACTCTGTTTTCGGAAAACGTATTTGAAAATGTCTTTTTCCTTAGCATATCTTAAACTATGAAAAATACTTTTCACATAGTTTCAACTTTTCCATCACGCGAAATCCCTCCGTTAGGGGCGTAGAGTCATACCATGTTTCCTTCTACATTTCTTTTAACTGTTCGATTTGAAAATCTCTTCTTCTCTGATACTTCTTTCTGCTCTGAAAAACTTTTTTACACCAATTTTTAATCTCCGTAACATACATATCAGCCGCTAGTACGAGGAGTTAGTAGCTGTTTTCATTTCTGGATATTTTATCGATTGTAGAAATCCGGTTGTGATTTTTTTCTAACCTGTTGTATGAAGAACTTTGAAAATTTTTATTCGCGTCAGAAAGGATACAAAAGACGTGCTCATTACCATCGAAAATTCATCTTTCTTGTGTTTTTTTATTTGTGTTTTTTTTTTTTTTGGTCGCGGTGCTTAGATGTTTACGAGTGAAACTTTTCCAAGTACTGATATGCTGCTGGGAATATTTCTAGTTACTCTTTTTTTCTAGATACAACCACAGATATCGTATAAGGCACTAGATTGGCTGTCTGCTCTGTTGAGCATGGGCGCTGTGAGAAGCCTGGAGCTACATTGAGCGGGTCAAGATGGCGGCGGAGCATGACACGTTACGCAGGACAGTTTGGACTTGGTTATTGTATAAATCATCGTGAAAGCTACCTCAGATAAAAATCTTGCGCAGAGAGACAAAAAATATAATTGCTGTTACTTATTTGCCTCTTGCCCAATGCTGAAAACAATATATATATATATATATATATATATATATATATCATCATCATCATCATCATTGTCAACCATTATCAATCCACTGCTGGACGAAGGTCTCCCCAAGTTTCCTCCACAACGGTCTGTCTTGTGCCAGTCTCCTCCATGCCACCCCTGCATACTTTCGAATTTCATCCACCCATCTCCCATGTGGTCTTCTTCTGGGTCTTTTCCTGTCCCTTGGAATCCAATCTAAAATTTCGGCTGTCCATCGATGATCTGTCCTTCTGGCAGTATGTCCAGCCCATTTCCATTTCAGGGACTTAACTCTGATCATGATGTCTTCCACTCTTGTCATTTTTCGGATCCACGAGTTCCTCTTCTTATCTCTCCTGGTTACACCAAGCATGCACCTCTCCATGCTTCTTTGAGTTGTCTGCAGCCTTTGTATGTCTCTCTTAGTTAAGGTCCACGTCTCTGCACCATACGTAAGCACTGGAAGGATGCATTGATCAAACACTTTTCTTTTTTAAGACATAATGGCATATTGCTCTTGAAAATTATGCTGTTTCTTCCAAAAGCTCTCCAGGCAAGTTTTGTACGCCGATTAATTTCTTCATCAATGTGACCCTCACTTGATATCTGCTGTCCAAGATAAACGTACGTGTCTGTTATATCCAGCTTTTTCTCCATCAATCGATAAATCTTCATTTCTTGAAAAAGCATTGAACATCACTTTTGTCTTCTGAAAGTTCATTTTTAATCCCACTTCTTTACTCTTGTCAGCAAGTTCCTGGATCATACTCTGCAGCTCTGATGGGTTAGTTGCAAAAATGACTACGTCATCAGCAAAACGAAGGTGGGTTAGATAATCTCCATTAATCTTTATCCCCTTGTTTTCCCAGCTCAGCGACTGAAAGACACCCTCCAATGTGGCATTAAAGAGCTTCGGAGATATGGTGTCACCTTGTCTCACTCCCTTTCCAATTTTTACGTGTGTTGTATTTTCAAACAGCCTAATCTTTGCACTTGCATTTTCATAGATGTTATTAATAATATTAATGTATGCATCTTCAATACCGCAGGTTTTCAGAGCCATTGCAACTGCTGAACAGTATGCAACAGTATTGCAACAGTATGTGCCTATCTTTTCGTGCTGGTTAAACACGTTATTTACGTATACCTTCAACAACTCCGCAGCATTTCCTCGCCGGTCTCTTTACACCAGGCCAGCGCAGCACTTTTGTGCCATTTTCAAGATCGATTGCTTTCTCGACTCCGCCTGGAGTACCAGTCGGCTTCTTCCAGTCGTCGAGAAGCCACCTTCTATGCTACCTGGGCGCCGGCCGCTCCATGGTTTGCGATTGATTCTGGACTGCTACACCTATCAGAACCCTAGGACATTCTACACCTCCTTTGCTGAGTTCCGTGGCACCCTGGTGGCCCTCCTCCACTCTACGACTCGTGCAATCCACACTACCGTTGAATTGTGAATGCTAATGCCATCTCAGTGTTTTTTCATGCTTACTCGTGTACATTACTTACTTTCACCCCGCCTGTATTATGTTGCTTTGGTGCCCTCGTTAAATAACTTGCACAATTGTGCACGCTGTGTTTTTATCTCATGTATGTAATGTTTTACCTTCACGGCGGTGTTTGTGCTGTTCTTTTTCTAATTGTGTACTATTGTTTCGCCTGTGTTATCCTGTAAATCATGCCCAGCCAATGTCATGTGACACGATGTGTTTCTCTTTGTCACTTCTGCAATTTTTTATTCAATAAGCTTTGCTTGCAGCATTTTGTTATTCATCCCCATTGTCATTGCAATGTATATACCATCATGTTTTTAACAGTTTTGTATTATTTCCCAGTGAGATGCCCAATACTGTACGTCTCCCTCTTTATGTTTTCTTATGATAAATTAGAATAAAGCGATTTTGAAACCTTCCGGAATTTGCGGAAGTTTTCCATTTTTTTTATACGATCTACCGGTTTTTCGTCCGGAAGAACTTTTCTTCCAGATTTTAAAAAATTCTGTATTTTTTGTTGAAAATATCACTATAAATAAAATATATCACAGAGATGGGAACTTTGCGCCATTTTGCGCCAGAACAACCGTGCGCCGTCGTCACCGTTGCGACTTCGGCACAGTAAATTCTCCGTGCACACTGTTATGCTTGACGCTGAATAAAGATCATGCGGTGGGAAGAAAGATTCAGAGACTCCAACTATTACGGATTTTATGTAGTTACTATGGAAATAGTCGGTCCTCTACGGACGACGGAAAACATCGAGTATGTTATGATAATCGTAGGTCCACTACGGATGACGGAAAACATCGTGTATGCTATGGAAATCGTCGGTCCGCTACGGACGATGGAAAACGTCGAGTATGCTATGGAAATCGTCGGTCCGCTACGGACGACGGAAAACATCGAGTATGCTATGGAAATCGTCGGTCCGCTACGGACGATAGAAAACGTCGAGTATGCTATGGAAATCTTCGGTCCGCTACGGACGATGGAAAACGTCGAGTATGCTATGGAAATCGTCGGTCCGCTACGGACGACGGAAAACATCGAGTATGCTATGGAAATCGTCGCTCCGCTATGGACGACGGAAAACGTCGAGTATGCTATGGAAATCGTCGGTCCGCTACGGACGACGGAAAACGTCGAGTATGCTATGGAAATCGTCGGTCCGCTACGGATGATGGAAAACGTCGAGTATGCTATGGAAATAGTCGGTCCTCTACGGACGACGGAAAACATCGAGTATGTTATGATAATCGTAGGTCCACTACGGATGACGGAAAACATCGTGTATGCTATGGAAATCGTCTGTCCGCTACGGACGATGGAAAACGTCGAGTATGCTATGGAAATCGTCGGTCCGCTACGGACGACGGAAAACATCGAGTATGCTATGGAAATCGTCGGTCCGCTACGGACGATGGAAAACGTCGAGTATGCTATGGAAATAGTCGGTCCTCTACGGACGACGGAAAACATCGAGTATGTTATGATAATCGTAGGTCCACTACGGATGACGGAAAACATCGTGTATGCTATGGAAATCGTCTGTCCGCTACGGACGATAGAAAACGTCGAGTATGCTATGGAAATCTTCGGTCCGCTACGGACGATGGAAAACGTCGAGTATGCTATGGAAATCGTCGGTCCGCTACGGACGACGGAAAACATCGAGTATGCTATGGAAATCGTCGGTCCGCTACGGACGATAGAAAACGTCGAGTATGCTATGGAAATCTTCGGTCCGCTACGGACGATGGAAAACGTCGAGTATGCTATGGAAATCGTCGGTCCGCTACGGACGACGGAAAACATCGAGTATGCTATGGAAATCGTCGGTCCGCTACGGACGATAAAAAACGTCGAGTATGCTATGGAAATCGTCGCTCCGCTACGGACGACGGAAAACGTCGAGTATGCTATGGAAATCGTCGGTCCGCTACGGACGACGGAAAACGTCGAGTATGCTATGGAAATCGTCGGTCCGCTACGGACGACGGAAAACGTCGAGTATGCTATGGAAATCGTCGGTCCGCTACGGACGACGGAAAACGTCGAGTATGCTATGGAAATCGTCGGTCCGCTACGGACGACGGCAAACGTCGAGTATACTATGGAAATCGTCGGTCCGCTACGGACGACGGAAAACATCGAGTATGCTATGGGAGTGGTCGGTCCGTTACGGACGACGGCAAACATCGAGTATGCTATGGAAATTACAATCTTATGCTTTTAATTTTAGTTGGTTCACATCATAAAAAGTGTGTATTATATCATCCTATTCCCGAACATTTGGGGAGGGGGTCCTTTATATTGGGGATCCCCGATTCTGAAAATCTGGGGGGGTCTGACCCTCCGACCCCTCAGTGGTTACGCCTATGGATGTTTTTCAGCACTCCAAGGTTTGGGCCAGATAAGTGCCGCGTTCATTATCCGTCGAACACAAAGCAACACGAATGATGACATGTTTGACGTTCCGTCAGTATTACGCAGAAGACGGACACAAATTTCTTGACTGCATCGTAACTGTTAACGAGACATGGCTCCACCACTTCACTCCCACCAGCAAGAGAGCTTCCATGCAATGGAAACACGGTGCTTCACGACCGAGTTTAAAGCCATATCGTCTGCTGGAAAAATCATGGAAGCCGTTTGCTTCGATTCCTCGTGTGTGCTTTCGATGGACTTCTTAGGGCATGGAAGCCGTTTGCTTCGATTCTTCGTGTGTGCTTTCGATGGACTTCTTAGGGCATGGAAGCACCATCAACATAGCTTGATTAACGCCCAGACCAACAAGGACTGGGCCTAGGGCCCCGTATTTTAGGGGGCCCCCAGAGCCACAATGCAAAGCAAAACAAAATATGCTTTTTTATTAATTTACTATGAAAGGTAAAATCATTGGGGGCGGGAATGACTTTTTTTTTCCTGCAATGAAGATTAATACTAGTGTTTTTACTAGGCTCTTTCACTACCACCTCATTTCAACTGCAGTTCAGTGACGTCATGTCGTGTCCTTTTCATCTGAAAGTTGCGAATGAAATATAAATGTGCTGTCTTCCTATTGCTACACACCTCTCGAGAGGTTTTGCATTGCTTACACACGTTGTAGAAGCTTTGAGTATTTCATATTGTAAAGTATCAGATTTTAAATGTTGGGTCTGAATTAAATGAACTAATAAGCTCAATAATATGCTTTTATGAGTGTGTGAATAATTATCCAGTTATGCATGGTTGCTCAAATCTAAGTATCATTCCTCTGTGAATTGAATTATTCTGCTATAAACACATCACAGGTGATTAATCAGCTACATGGAAGTTCACCTTGCCCCCAAAAAATCAGTCTGTTCATCGGTTAAAAATAAAATTAAAAGGGGATGAATAACTTACCATCTGTGGATATTTGAATTAATAATTAAATGCGAAAATAGCAATACTAAACTATTTAATAGTGTTTTACATACCCGTCTTTATTTTTAAGTGCAAATTTCCTTGCTAATATTAAGATTTACTAAAAGTAGATATTTCCTATTTTTCCCCGCACAGCGTCCCGCTTACTAAATCAACTTTTAAATTAATTGATAACATTTAGTGGCGAAAAGTGTACCTTCTCTTTCAAAAATGTGGATGGGTGGAGGCCTCATTTTGTGCTGTACTTAGAGCCACCGACTCTGTGTAAATCGTACCCTGACCATCAACGCTGATCGGTATGTGCCATCCTGAAAAGATTGCGCGAGAGCATCCGACAAAACCGACCCGATCTGTTGAGAGACCGTGTCATTCTCCTTCACAATAATGCCAGGCCGCACACCGCCAGTACCACGCAGCACTGGCTCCATAAATTCCAGTGTGAGGTGTTGAAGCACCGTGTCTACAGCCTGAAATTGGCTGCTAGAGGTTTTCACCTCTTTTCTGCTCTGAAACAGTACCTGTCTTGTATTCGCTTCACGTGTGATGATGACGTGAAAACAACTGCAACAAACTGGCTACATCAGCAGGGACATTGATTTTTTCGGTTCTGCATGGACAAGCTAGCTGGTCGTGCGGTCGGACAAATGTCTGAATCGTCACGTAGATTTCGTGGAGAAATAGGGTGAGTGTTCTAGTAAATGACCATTTAAGAGGCACAACATAAATATTTCCTGATTGCTGTATGAAATTCAATCACAGTCAGATAGAACTTTCTGTAAAAAAGCATCTAGAAGGGTTATAGAATACTACTAATATGTTGGTTTCTTTCTAGCAGTAGAGAGTAAGTCAGAATACAGAATACAACTTTCTCTTACTTTAAACCCCAGAGAATGACCATTTCTTTGCGATGATTGACTATTCTGGCACCAATATTTATTTATTTATTTATTGTAAGCACATCCCTACAGACGGTAAATCTAGTTACAGGAATTGCTATATTTATATTTACAGTGATAATTACAAAGTGCTATTTACAATCTTGCAAAACATGCTTTATGAAAAAAATTATTACTTACATTAAAAATATCCAGACATTCTTCAAATGAGTTGCGAAGCCTAAACATTTTACATAACAGATAATGTTTTCCAGCATTAGTTCTGCAAAATGGCACTGCATAAAGTTCACACTTTGTCCTCGGTAAATATGGGACACGGAAACTTTAATTGGTTTACAATTTGAGTATCGTCTATCTCTCCATTGATGATGCAGTACAGGAACTTGAGTTGGAGAGCCTTCCTTCTCGATTGCAGAGAGGTCATCTTGAATGTCAGAAGGTCAGTAGTCGGGATGTCCGCTATATAAACACCGGTCGATTTATAAAAAAGGTGTCGAAGAAAGGTTTTCTGAACTTTCTCAGTTTCATTTACTAAAGTTACTTGGCTAGGACTCCAAATGATCGCCGCATATTCCAGTGAAGATCTGACCGAAGTCTCAAACATGCGAATAAGTGTCTGAGTGTTCGAGTAATACTTGGAATGTCGCATGATAAATACAAGTTTTCTGTACGTTGTACGTACAATTCTTTTGATATGACTTTTAGAGTCCAAGTTCGAACCAAACGTGACTCCCAAGTCCTGGACTTCGTTTGTCCAGGTAAGAGTATAGTCTCCAGCTTTGTAGTAAAAAAGAATTGGTTTTCTTTTCCGCTAAAAGGAAACGACATGGCACTTGGAGATGTTGAGATAGAGATGGTTTAATGTACACCACTGAAGCAGGTTATTGACGTCAGTTTGAAGAGCAAGACAGTCATCAGGAGTCTGTACATTGCGATAAAGCTTGAGATCATCAGCGAACAAGGGACATGGGCCAAATGACCGCAGGCAGAAATTATTGAAATGTGTTGCGCAAACCAATATAAATTGTAATTTTCTTGTTCTTTAACACGGGTTTCTTATAAAGTCAGCCTCAGAGTAATTTTTTCTAATTTAACCTCTATTAAAATGTGGAAATATTACTGATAATGTTCATTCAAATTAAATTTAGAAGGAACAAATTGGAAAAAGAAGAAAATCAGGCTACCTATAAACAAAAACTAAGTTTGATTCAGATTTAAAGCAAATATAATTTATTAACATTTAAGCAAAACTACAAGCAGCCTTTCCTGTATACTCTATCAGGAACTTGGAATTAATAACAAATATAATTGTAATTCGGAATTATTTGAAGTTCATAATAAGCAGAATACATATCATTACAGGCTACATTAGTAATTATCCATTTCAGGAACTTTGAAAACACAAGACCCTTTTGCAACTGTCTCAGGCTCTTTAATACGCGCTATTCGTATATCGCTATGGCTGTACCATATTTGATCAACTTTTCTTGGCCATTTCCATTTGTCTTGGTTGGCCTTTGCCATTACTTTTACTTCGGATTCAGTATTTTCTTTTGTCGCCACTATTCCTAGATAGTATTTCACCTCATATTTTAAAATAACATAATCATTTTTGTTAAAATCAATGTTATGGACATTACTTCTGGCAGATCGAGTTGCAAATAGCTCAAAATCAAGTCTATATCAGAAGCAAGTGACATTGCATCTGAATCTGTCTCAGTTTCACTCTCCCAATCTTTGCGTTTTCTTATATTTTTTTCTTAGGATTCATTTCTTGTTCTTTCTTTTCCTCTCGTCTTTACGTTGTTTGCTTTGCACTTTCTTTCTCTTCCTTTTTTCTTGATTTCTTGTCATAGTATTTCTTCCATTTTTCTGAAGTCACAGCGAAAATTATTTTTTCAGTTATTCTTTTCATTTTTCCAATATCTTTTTCATGTTTTGACCAGTGTAAGTGATTACTCCAAACATCAGTGACACCTTTTGATCTAAATGATGTATGTGGAACAGCGGCAGTGCTTGTAGATGGTCCAAGAGGTACATTAGTGTAATTATCAGACTCATGAAGAACTGCAATGGGGATATCATCTGATACATACTGATATGATTCCCATTGTTTTCACTATCCTGTACAATAACACTTTCTTGATAGTTATTATCTTCTATTGAAGCAAAAATGTTACCTGCTGTCATGCTTTGGACATGCTGAGAACTGTTAATGTGAATTTCGGATTTTATTGTCTTCCACATAGAAAACAATACTTTTTCAGTTCCTGGCTCCATTCTGGTTGCATCTGCTTCCTTAAAGGACTCCAGCATATCTAGAGGCATCACCTTCTCCATCACCCTGAGTGCAAAAATGTATTCTTCTGTATTTTCATGTCTATTGGACTCTTGACTGAATAACTCCTTTCGTCTAGTTGAAATGCATTTAATGTATTCGACCCCATCAGGATCAAAAGGGAATAATCCACGCAGTTCAAAACCTCTCTTGATGGTATCAGCTTTCGATGTTTTCTGATAAGCTTCGCTGAACAAAATAGCAAAATTAACTTTTGAAACTGGTCTTGAAGTTTCTTGTTTGTGCTTCCTGATAACGTTTCTCCACTCGCTCTTCAGAAGTCGAAAAATTGCTACATCACAAGGCTGTAGATTATGCATTGCGCTTCGTAGAAGGCAAAATATTATAATTTGCTTTTCTGCACAGAATTTGTACAGCTCCTCATTTATATGGGACATATGTCCATCCAGAAGTAAAAGTGTGCGGAACTCAATTTGTTCAGCAATAAGTCATGGATAAAACACATTTGCAATATTTTCGAAAAATGTTACACTTATCATTCATCCAGATTCCCTTCTCCAAACTGCATATCCGTCGGGGACAGATTCGGCAACATCTCTAGGAATCCTCTGATAAGGATAAACAATCACTGGATCTACAGCCGAACCATTTGCTGAAACAGAGTACTGTGGTGCATTTTTATTTCTTGACCAGGTGCTATATCATAGAAATTCCTATACATCTTCCGCCCTAGAAGTTTGCTTGTTTTAGCACAAAATTCCACCCCTGTCTCATCTGCATTGAATATGCGGCTTGAATCTTCAAGCAAATCATTATCTCCTACTTCTTCCAAAAAAACACTTAGTTCCTTAAACCACTCTTGTATCATTTCTTCTGTAACAGCAACCTGCGCTTCCGATATTATTTCTGTATTTTTTTTCTAGCTACAGCAGGATTTCGTTTCAGGAATAACTCTAGCATCTTCCTTCCTGGCCGATTGCTTTGAAAAGGATTACTTTCTTTGAGTTTTTACTATAACCTTTCGGACGGCACCCTTCACCTAATCAGGATGCATAGGGAAACCTAACTTGGCTTTCCCAATTTTCCACTTTACCAAGAGGTCTTCTTCTTTCGTTAGAGCTGAAGGTGGCCACATTCTCCTCTCCATGGGTACCTTATTATGCAGTTTATTAATGAGAGTTCCTTTAGGAATATGGGAAGTTTTACTAGCTTTATTAGTACCCATGGTGTCACTTCGTACTGCCGCTATAGCTTCAGACAAATCATTTTCTGTATAGCGGAAGCGAGAGTATGACTTTTCTTCCCTTCTACGCAATCTTCCATGTTAGAATATAATCTGTATAAACGAGATGAATAATATTAACCTAGACTTTCATCATTAATATCCAGTAATTAGTGTGTAACCAATAAATGGCTACTGTCACCCAGTAAATCACCGACACACAATTTATGTCGGTCATTTACTGGTAGAAGTACCCGTTTAGGTGAATCAGTGGTACAAAAATATTCGCATTACTTATAAGGTGGTTATTATACTTGGTAACAGAACACGAGAGAGAATCTTTTCTAAAACCAGTGTATGACCGAAATGGTCACTCACTGGTATCATACCAGGAAGTTGATCCAATATGTGACCACCACTACTACTGCATCCATTTGAGGTTATATACGTTTTCTTTCTATGAAAAATATATTTATGACTTTTACGTTCCATAACAATTATAATAAAAGAAAGAGCTACTATAATATGTGATATTATATTACTACATATTTAAATCACAGAAGGCTTACCTTATTGTAGAGTTTGAAAAGAACAAACAATCTTACTGCACCTATATGTATACCACCATCTTGGATTCTGTATCACGTAATTATGGTCAGCCAGTCACAAGCCTTACAAGAGACTTCGCTGCTTCTCTTATTTGTGCAACTTCATTGACTAACAGGCCCGTGGAGCTTATTTTAAACGTTTAAAGTGGAAATTGGTCATTTACTGGATCCGGTCATTCACTAGTACACTCACCCTAGTGCTTCATATCCTTTGTCACATCGCGCAAACATCTCCTGGTTGGTGAGTTTTCCTTTCTCCTACTAGAACGTAAAACCGTTTTTTACGCTTTCCAACCGTAGGTTGAAGAAGGGTGTACTCAGTGCGTCAAAGAATTTTTAAGACTGGCGCTAGATTTCAGCCTACGGTGGCGCTACCAGTGTAATCGCGAATGCGTTATAAACCGTGACCATCTGCTTGCTTTCTGCCAAAAGTACTGCGCTGTTGTTAAAGTAACTAAAACGAAACGGCCGTTCATTAGAGAAGTAAAACTTTTTTCATGTTGAATTATTAAGATGGAACAAAGGGCTGTTATTAAATTTAACGCAAAACTTGGTAAAAGTGCCTCGGAAACGTACCAAATGATGAAACAAGTTTACGGTGAGTTTTGTTTAAGTAGATCAAATGTTTTCCTGTGGTACAAACGTTTTTCGGACGGAAGAGATACGCTAGAAGATGATAAGCATACCGGAAGACCAAGTTCATCTAGGACACCTGAGATTATTGAAAAAGTGCGTGATTTCCTGGCAAACAATCGATATGCATCACTAAGAATGATGGAAGAGTCTTTAAACATCAAGAAAGAAACGATTCGAGCCATTCTACATGAAGATTTGGGCAAAACAAAAATCTGTGCTAAATTTGTTCCACACACGTTAAGCAATGAACAAAAATCAAGGAGAAGTGCACATTGCAGGGACATCATTTCAGCCGCTGAAAATGATCCAAACGTCTTAAAATCGATTGTTACAGGTGATGAAACATGGTGTTTTCAATATGATCCTAAAACAAAGCGACAAAGTGCGGAAGGGAAGTCAAAAACACACCACAAGCTACAAAAAAAAACAAGAAAAGTTTAATCGAAAATCAAAACAATGCACATTACATTCTTCGATAGTAAGGGTATTATCCACAAAGAATTTGTTCCAAGTGGACAAACAATTACTGGTGAGTTTTATTTAAATGTTTTGAGGCGTTTGATGGGCAGAGTTCGTCGCATTCGTCCAGAATATCGGGATGAAAACAGTTGGTGTTTGTTGCACGATAATGCACCCAGTCACACCTCACTTCCTGTTCGTAGATTTTTGGCGAAAAATTACGTCTGTGTGTTGAATCATCCACCGTATTCGTCTGATTTAGCACCCTGCGACTTTTCTTTATTCCCAAAACTTAAAATGACGTTAAAAGGATGTTATTTGATGATTTTTCGACCATACAAACAACTTCGACACGTGCTTTGGAGGCAATTCCGCAAAGTGAGCTGGTACAGGCATTTGAATCATTATTAAATCGCTGTAACAAGTGTATTGAAGCCGGAGGGACTTATTTTGAATAACAAACCGAAACAAATTATAATTTCTTGTTTCTATTTCATTTTACAGATCCTGTCTTAAAAATTCTTTGACGCACTGTGTATGCTCCAGCTTTGTCCGTCCGTCCGTCCGTCTGTCTGCACGATAACTGGCGTAAAAATGGTTCGATTTCGATTAAATTGTAGTCTGTGGTAGGGGACCACCTGGGGAAGAACCCTATTGAAAATGGGACAAATGGAGTCAAAGGTCACGACTTAGGAGCAGGATCCATTCCATTGCACTTATGCGTCATAACTTGCGTACATATGGCTCGATTTCAATGAAATTTTGCTGTAGGGTAAAGGATCGCCTGGGGACAAACCCTATTGAAAATGGGTGAATTGGGGTCAAAGGTCGTCAGGACATAAGAGCGGGATGCATTCCATTGCCTTTATGGGTCATAACGTGCGTAAAAATGGTTCGATTTTGATGAAATTTCAGTATGTGGTAGGAGACCACTGGGGACGAACCCTATTGAAAATGGACGAAATGGGGTCAAAGGTCATGACATAGGATTGCGATCCATTCCATCGCCCTTATCCCATATTATTAAGGTGGACATCAAGTAATTTTGCTTCCTATACTTCCATTGGAAAAACTTTTGTACACATTTCCTTCACAATTAATGTGTTCCCAAGGATGAAAATTTGAACATCGATTAAAATAACTTCATATTATAACTTGGAATACTTAATATTTTCTAAAACATAACCACAATTATATTAAAAATCAATAACTTTTCTTTTGGTGGTGTTGAAATCAGAAAAAAGATGGCGTGACCTGTACTTTGATGACGTCAGTAGACAAACAAATGTAGGATTGCATAATTATGGTTATGTTTTAGAAAATGTTAGGTATTCCAAGTTATAAAATGAAGCTACTTTAATCGATGTTCAGATTTTCATCTTTGTGAACGCATTAATTGTTCAGAAAAAAGATGGCGCGACCTGTATTTTCATGACATCAGTAGACCAACCAAATAATTATGGTTATGTTTTAGAAAATATTAAGTATTGAAAGTTATAAAATGAAGATATTTTAATCGATGTTCAAATTTTCATCTTTGGGAACGCATTAATTGGGAAGAAAATGTGTACAGAAATTTTTCCATTCAAAGTACAGGAAGCAAAATTACTTGTCGTTCACCTTAAAGGAGCAATTCTTGTATGCATGTAAATTTTCTTTTGAAAACGGCTCCACGGATTTTGATGAAAGTCGTTAACCTACCGTTTTCTGGTACTAGAAGTCGATTTAGCTTGATCTCGACTTTAGGAAAATTCGTTTAGTGGGTTAAATAACCATCCCGAATTACCACGTTTTAAGTGCAGTGTCATGGCGTCGTCCCGTTAGATGTCGGCGCGCGGTCACGCCATCTGTCTCATTACGTCACGCGTTGTGTGTGGATACTATTAAAGTTTTATGACGTCACACTCTTGCGAGCAGAAGGTCGCGATTCCCATCTGCCTCATTACGTCACGCGTTCTGTGCGTATGTTCGTCCGCACGATAACTCGCGTAAAAATCGTTCAATTTTGATGAAATTTTAGTAATAAATTTTTATTATTATTTCGGAGGTATACTGAACCAGTTCTGTTGAATATCATCGAAATGGGATCAAAGGTCAGGGCACAGGAGGGCGATTTATTCCACAGCCATTTTCCTCATAACTTGAGTAATGACTTGAGTAATGATTTCTAGTATGTTGGAAAGCGTATCATAATCAATGCATTGGTGCTCTAAACAGTGGCGCATCCACGCGGGTGGCCGATGTTGCCCGGGCCTGCCCTTTTGGGCTGACAGAGCGGAAAATTATTACGTCGAAGTTTGAAACAAAAAACCACACTACGCAATCAACATGTGCATACTTCTTAATCATGCACCGTATAATTATAACATACAATTATTATAAGAGAGTAGTTTCGTTAAATAAATTTAGAAAATCTAACCAGCAAAAGAATTTCATCTACTGCTTCTTTTAATCATTTAACTATCTTGTACTGCAATTGGATAATAATAAATGTACAAAAGTTAACCTCCTTAATTGTTATGGCACTTGACTATTTTCCCCTGTAAATTTAGGGGGGTCACTCCCACCGTGGGAAAATTCTGTGCGCCACGGTGCATGGCCTCCCCCCTCTGGAAATTATTGGGTGCGCTACTGGCTTTGAATGTTTTTGTAAATTGAAAAAAGTAAAGTTATTCATAGGTCTTATATTGTGTGTATGTACATGTACAATTTCTTATGCAGATGTCATGAATATGAATATAGGATATCCCCAATTGGCTGGATCGCCTACCCGCAGTGTATTTCTAAATTACATAGAAAATGTTTCATGGATTTTCACATTTAAACCTTAGTTTATGAACAAATGGCGTGGAAAGTCCTGTGATATCTCACTTGTTGTGCTTATAAACTAAACCTTAAATGCCGGAATATGGTGGAAGGTTTTCACCGTATCTTACCATAAAAATGTGCAGCTTATAAATAATATACACGAAAAGTCGTTCAGTGTCATATTTCTATGATCAGTTTACATTTTAAATGTTTTATGACTTATGGGGAAATTAAAACAAGCAACGGTTAACTTCTACAAACTCGCGGTCTGCAATGGCCTCTGTTTTTTCAACTGTTAAGTAAAAATTCAGGGTTTGGGTCGGGCAGGACCTGTACTGGAATGTTCAGCATTTTGCTTCTGCATTAAAAACATCTTTTCTTCTCATGAAACGAAGATTGACTATTTAAATAATCAGATGGTGAAGTTCACTGAGTGAAACGAATCTGCCACTGGATGCATCGCTTAATTACATCTTAAACCGACAAGTCAGTCTGTAAGATGAGAGTCTGAAAAGAAATGGTTTATTTCTTTTAAGGTTGAAATCAAATTACATTTTCACATTTGTTGCCTTTATCGACTAAAATCGTGGCTTTTTTTCTTTTATTTCCTGAGCAATGTTTACCTGAACAAAATTTTCAACTTCTCGAAATTAAAACCAGTATCAGCTTCTGGAGCCATTTGTTGCGACAGAGGACACGAGGAAGCTCGAAGTACATGTTTACATAGTTGAGGATCTAGGACTACTTTGTACTTAAGAGTAGAAGAGGAAAATCATTTAAATTTGTAACAGAAGTAGGTAGTTACGCCGGATCATTATCGCCATGGAAAAACGGAATAGGACCCGAGGGCCACACGAAAAAGATGAAAATGCGTGTTTTTAAAAGTAATATCCATCATCTCAGGTAGAAAATACAATTGTAAGGCCTTAAGATTGGGTCTTTTTAGCAATTTGTACTCCACAAAGGAAGTCAACGCACATTAGAGACATATGTTGTCAGAGGAGAAACTAGGGAGTGGCAGGCGGGACGGCCGCCCCGGGCGCAGTTCAAGAAAGGGCGCAATACTCCCTACTTCCAGTTTGATTAAAATTAGAATCAAAGCTTTTGCACAAGTTTCTGGTACATATCTTTTGGGCCATACTTCGTCATTTGTCCATTTACGGAATTTGCATATACATTTCACCCGTTTCGGTCGACTTAACAACTTAGAATTAGCATATTTTCCCTAAAATGTTCAAGGAATGCCAATTACTCGCATTCAGAAATGAAGGAGCGGTTGCACGTACGTTGCAAAATGATGTCGTTCACGTTGTTGAAGATTTTTGGGGGCTATTCTATCATTACTGCTGCTGCGAACCACAACTGCCGGCTGCATTCGGCCCGGTTGATATGGTACCGAAGATCCAAACTTCAAAGCAGTTAAAAGCTGTAAATCACTCATGGTTTGATTAATTGTTTGAGAGGTATAAGGACTACCGTGCGGAACTAAATGGAATATAAGCGGGCACCTGTCCCTAATGTAGAGCCAGTGGCTCCAGTGAAGGGAGAAAGTCAGTGCCGTAGGACAAACACGCCATCCATGCCTCACCTTGAACGCATGGTTAGAAGCCAAAGCATCTTACCACCAGGCCACCTGAGGTATGTCGACAATTGTTTTGTCGATGTTCATCCTTTCGCTGAATAGGCCCGGGTTTGAGCACTTGATGAAGCATGCGTGGTGCATTTGTATTATGACTGTCTCTCTCCATTCCCAGGAACCAGGGGCCTTAAATTAAGGACTGACGACTACTTATATTCCTTGGAGTTACTCGCAGTGGTCGTTGGGCTGCGAGTGGCCAAGTGGCCAGCGTCCGTGACTGCCGTGGAGATAACCTCAAGTTCGATCCTGGGCAGGTACGAACCATTAAATACTCGCCGTGCGTCGGATGGGCACGTTAAGTCGTCGGACCATATTTTCCCCGGGTACTGCCCCCGGTAATAAATAAGGGCGTCTTTCTCCCCCTTTCTACCTCGCTTCCGTGTCACTTTCCTATCGGGCACTCTGGCCCAAATCTTCTAGCTTCCTATTTCTAAGGGTTGTTTAAGACCTGGGGTCAGACACTCCTTCCTAAAATCCTCTACACGAGATCTAATCTGATCTGATCGCAGTGGTTGTTAAATTTCCAAATCAAAATAAAAAATGACTGATAGTAGCGCAATATTTTGTGGTTTTCCCTGGGCGTGGAAATGTCTTGTTACGCCTCTGCATGATTGTAGCGATGAGAATATCAGAATGCAAACTGCATAATGTTAACCTACGGGAACCTGATCTTAGTTCAAGAGTGAAAATATCCAGATTTAGAAGCATTTTTAATACAAATGCTTGTATGCAGCTGCATTTTTGAACCAGCAATAGCGGTTTAAATGTTAGAGTTTTTCTCGTTATCTCAACCTGTTGTTCACTAGAATTGAATGACCTACAGCTAAACTTTAACTATTAATCATGGTGTAGAAAGTTTTAGGAAAGCAGTGTCCCACCACTGGTCTTATGTAAATAGCTTTTATAAATGACAAGCTAGGAGGTTAAGGTTAGGATATCCTATAACAAAAACAGAACAAATTCAGAAACGGTAAAGTGTAAGTGCAGAGTTGGACGGCCTCACCTAGAAAAACAGGAACTGAACCCATAAAGACCAAACCAAGAGACACGGCCACTAACGGCCAGTAAGCACTCTAAGCATCAGCACCCACCCTCGCCAGCCTCGGTGTGCGACTGAGACATACACGGGAGCTGGAGCTCGCCTCAAGGAATTACCATCACATGTTAAACTGAACTTCTTTATTTTCACTTAAGTACGCCGTTGTGCCAGCAGTAACGCAACCGATCCCACCTGAGTCAGAGTTCCTCCAGAAACATTCCTTATCCCATCTTATCCTGCCCCGAAGTACCGAAGCTCTAAGTAATATCCTAAGTGACAAAATGTCCGTTAATCTTCTTTTCAGACTGATTGGTCTGACCGTTGCCCGCTGTTAAGAGGTTCCGTTGTTCGGTGGGTATCGGTAATGTTAATCGTACCGCAAGTCTTCTGTACCATCCGAAACTTCTCGTTGTTTGGAGATTATATTTTTAGGAGGTGTCCATTAATGGAGGTTTCCGGGTGCTATGAATGTGCAGTCAGCTACATGGAGTAGAAACAAAGGTCGTGCAAAAAAATAGCTACCACATAGATGCTTAAAAAGGTGGCAGATGCAAAACACAACCTAAATGTAGGGTAATCCCAACCGAACTTCGTTGCACGATACAGTATGAATGTAGCATCTAAATTAAAAATTTCAGGAAATTTATTGACTATAACGCAGCAAGCCATAAAGTGCAAAGAAAATAGAGGAATCACCACATAAAATTACAGCTGTGAAACGACATTAGGTGCACTCCCAAGATTTTTCGAAATTCCCGTACAGTTTAACTATAAACTATTGTTCTACTAAAACTAAGTTTGATAGCCTTCATTAACGGAATGATTTCGAAAACACAAAGTAAACTGAGACGGAGAGAGAGCGAGAGTGAGAATGAATCGTGACGAAGTAGAAAAAAGTGAGAGAGAGAGAGCGAAAGCGAAAAGTGCATAAATAAGTATTATAATTAAAACCTCATAATTATAATGCATAAAAAATTAGAAATTGTTTAGTCATAAGTGCACAGCAGGAGAAGATGGTGTAAGCATTTAATCACAATCATCAACACTATAACACCATTTAGCAGAACATGCACCGTCAGAGTGGTATACAGAATCACTCCACCTCTTCGTCAAGACTTGTGATTCAACATTAAGCAAAAATCAAATTGGACATACAGGTGTGCAATCGCGAAAGGTGAAGTAAAACCTGAAGAAAGAAATTCAAAGAAAAAACAGGTTCCTGTGACAAAGTAAACGACGGTGACCTAAAAGCGTGCAGCCAGATAAAAGGAAGCCCAGTGGAATATTTAGAGAAACAACAAAATCACATATAATAATATAAAAAATAATTTGAGCTATGAAATGAGACCTAGACGGAGGTTCTTAAGATAATGCACCATTGATCTTCAGCTGTTTATAGGTCACAAAAAGAAGCAGACATGCTGGTTTTAATTTTTGAAAGAAAATTGAAAGCAGTACAGAGAGAAAGCTTGATTGATAAGTAAAATTGAAGCCTTAGGCGCAACCACTGGAGGGGGGGGGTCGGAGAGTCAGGACCCCTACAGATTTTCAGAGTCGGGGATCCCCAATGTAAAGGAACCCCCCCCCAATTTTTCGGGAATATAATAATATAATGCACATCTTTTTATGATGTGAACCGACTAAATTTAATAACATATTTTCGTAGAATGCAAACACGTGTATAATGTGGACTTAATAAAACAGAGATATCGATTCCTAATAAGCAAAGTCAGCTCTACAACGTTGTAATTTACATTTCTACCCTATGTATCATAGTTTTACAGTTGTGTTTGCTAAATTCCACAATTTGCCAACAGAGGCGCCTATGTCGTGCTCGTTAGATCGTGGTTCAGCAACTGCTTTGCTCCTGCGTATGTGTAGGGAGGAGAGCTCCCAAACTATTTTATACAGTATGTATATATTGTATATGTGTTTTTAATTTGCGTATCACATGTTGTCGTTATTGTATAATATAAAGCTCAAACGGGCCTTTCCATAGCATCCCAAAGATTTTCCGCAAGGTTCATGTCTGGTGAACGGGGAAGCCATTCCAGGGTGGGAATTTCTTTGGAATGCTGTTTTAATCATGTTCTAGTCACCACGGCTTTGTGGAGGATGAGCACTGTCCTGCAGGAAGAGTCTATTGCCCTATGGGTGAATGATGGCTTTGAACATTCTGCAAGGATGGACATATAGTGTTGACCGTAGACGTACGAGATATCCCAACGTGACCCAATTGACCACGCTCCAGACCGTAGCTAAGCCACCACCAGCATGAACAGTTTCTTTTTGACGTGCTAGAATAATCGTTTCGTGCGGTATTGGCCAGATCCACACCTCCCGTCTGCACGAAATATCTGGAAACGGGACTCATCAAACAAGGGCACCCGACTTCAATCATCCAAGGTCCAGTGCAGATGTTCTTTCTCATATTTGTGGCATAGTCTGGTGATGTGCCGTTAGCAATAGGAATCTGATAGGTCGGCAGCTCCAATAACCTATTGCGGCTAATGATCGCCTTTAGTGCGTAATACGTTCCTAATACCTTCTTCATTGAAGTCAGCCGTGGGCCGCCCCAGTGGCGCAGTGGTCTAAGCGATGGCCTCTGATCATTCGTCCGTAAGGGGTCCGGGTTCGAATCCCGGTGAGGCATGGATGTTGTGTTTGTCTTACGGCACTGGCTCTCTCCCTTCCCTGGAACCAGTGACCCTAAATTAGGGACGGGCGACTGCTTATAGCCCATTGAGTTGCTCACGGTGGTCGTTAAATCTGATTTGTACAACTGTCGTGATTTGTACAACTGTCGCTCTCTGGTTGTTTGCAAATAAGGGAGACCGGCGTCGACTGCCACGTCCATATACCACCTTTCTCCGCCCACACTGCTGTCCACGATACATGTTATTCCAGAAATGGAGTATTCCGGAAACACTCTTCATACTGTCGAACGGTGATACTGCGATTCCTTCACCACCTCCGCGACAGAGTGAGCCAAGCATCGGGTGCCCACTATCATCTTTCTTTCAAACACTCACGACGTTTACACATACTGAATTGAATTGCCGTTTAACTGAAAGCAGTGATGTCCCCTACATATATACCTGTTAAGCGGTGGTTTCGAGAGAAGTCACACCGTCACGTTGCCCAGGAGGTTAGTATCCAGCGATTTTTGTCCTCTCGGTGTAAATTATAATGTTCCAAGCTGGAATCAAGCTCCGATGTAATTCGAGTTCATCTAAGCAAATATACACTGACCTATCATTAATTATTCGGTCACCTGCATGTTTACAAATAATCTTTATTCACAGAAAATTTAATATTGTGTGCTTTTAGATCATCTAGGGTTTGTACTAGGACTCACGTGATCGTGCATAACCCTTGCTTCTATGTTTTTTTGGCAGGTTCGGAAAAGGAATCGCGTAAAGAAAAGATTTTTAGGCTGCTCCAGCTAAATCGTAGACCAACGTTATTACTGTACTGATGATTAATGTGGTTGCTTTGTCCTGTTCATCTTGGTTTGTTTAATGTTGCATGATTGTTTAACGTACTGTACAGATATTCTTGTATTGTACATTTTTGGATTACATTAATTTAGTATATTATACATAGTCGTACTACATACATTTTTTATTGTTTTTCTCATACTACGTTCATTAGAGGTAATGTTGGTATATGTTAAGATTTCTATATACTGTAATTTTACTGGTTATATGCCATCTACTTTTCTAATTACAGTTGTTTACAGTCACACATCCTTCACTTCCCTGTATTTTTATGGTAATTTGTGTCTTATTGTGATTTTTTTGTGCTGTATGCTCTTGGTCTGACACGCATTTCTTGGGGATCGGGGGCTTGTAAGGCTTTTTCATTAAAGCCTTTTTCCCTGGCTCTACGTCTTCCATTTGCAGTGAGCTTTGGAGTCATAAATTACTTTTTATATATCATGCCATCTACTTTATAAATTTTGGTTTAATTTGTTCAAGTTCATTAATTCCAGTTGGTGGTATGTTTATTGTAATGAGTTATGACGTTAAAAATACATTACTGACATTTTATTTTGTTTTGGTCAGCTACTTAGCACAGTCTTACTGTGATAAAGTATTGCTTGTGTTAAACTTTGTCACGTAAAGTATTCGCAGAATGCTTAATAAATCAAATCAAATCAAATCTTTGCCTCCCTTCTCCGTTTGTAAACAAAGGTACGTGGTACATAGTCGGAGGGAAATCTTTCTCTCATGACAACTCTCTGTCGAGTTCTTTTTTTTTTTTTTTTTTTTTTTGATTGGAGGTTTAACGACCACCGTGAGCAACTCGATGGGCTATAAGCAGTCGCCCGTCCCTAATTTAGGGTCACTGGTTCGAGGGAAGGGAGAGAACTAGTGCCGTAAGACAAACACAACATCCATGCCTCACCGGGATTCGAACCCGGACCCCGTTCGGACGAATGATCAGAGGCCATCGCTTAGACCACTGCGCCACCGGAGAGGCTCTGTCGAGTTCAGGCCCTACCTTCGAGATCTTGAAGGCCTATCAAGTCATGACGTCATTTTCAGTGACACGTCATACCTCGTGGATCATAGCCCACTTGAAACAGGAAGCCCTAAAACGAACGGTTGTCACCAAGGTATTGTGACCAACTTAGTCCCAGTTTTCAGCTTATTTTTCCTATTTATTTATTATTTTTTAATACTGCAAGGAAATTATGTTTATAAGTGTCACAGATATAGTAATCTAAACCCAAAACGAAATTTAATATTACACTCACTCATATTTTTTACACAAAACTGCTGCAAGAGTAAGCCAGTTTTGACTGCAAAACGTAATGCAACAAGGGTTTTGAAGATAATTTAATCACAAGAATAGTAACTGTATTCTCTTCCGGTAAAAACTTGTAGAAATTTTACAAAGCTGAGACCCTTTTGGTCACATGACAACCGTTCATTTCAGGGCCTCCTCTTTCCAGTGGGCTATGTCGTGGATCTACTAATCAAACAGTCCGTGTCTGCATTACCACGCTATGACTAAATGAATTGTCATTTTGGAAAGATAGAAAAACTTTTTGGAAGTACATAAGACATACAAAAAATAGGGGGAAATAAAATTCTAATCGTGTGAAAAATAAGATCGGAGACATGATGTGGGAGCCCAGTGAGTTAAGTGAACTAACCGTGTGACTTGTGATTTTTATAATTGTCCATGCTTGTGTGAAATTAATATTGTTCCTCTCCTGTGGTTTGCTTCAGTTAACATTTTAATTACAGTTTTTATATACCGGTAATTGAATAAGATAGGTATTTGATTATGCCACATTGGTGTTGTGTTTCCGTCTGGCATGGAAATTATACAGCATTTTTTTTTTTTTTTTTGATTGAAGGTTTAACGACCGCCGTGAGCAACTCAATGGGCTATAAGCAGTCGCCCGTCCCTAACTTAGGGTCACTGGTTCCAGGGAAGGGAGAGAGCCAGTGCCGTAAGACAAACACAACATCCATGCCTCACCGGGATTCGAACTCGGACCCCGTTCGGACGAATGATCAGAGGCCATGGCTTAGACCACTGCGCCACCGGGGCGGCTTATACAACATGACCCAAAGTTCGTGTGTATGAACTTCCAAAAGACCAAGATTTGAGTTCTAAGTGGATTCGTGCCGTTAAAAGGGATAACTTCACTGTTACACCACATACTAAGGTATTGTACATAGAAAATGTTTTTTTATCGAATTTAAGTACAAGACCTTAGTTAATTAACTTAGTGAAGCGCTTGAAAAAAAAACATCTTAGCAAATGGATATTGTTGAGGTTTACTTTAAAAGTAAAATAAATTTCTACCCCCTACTGACCATTATGGTAATGGTGAGCACTTCCTGTTTCATATTCATCTTCTGGAGGAATAATACACTATCTACCAACAAGTAATTGGACACCTGTGATAGCAAAGGAAAACGAAGTTTATTCACCTTCAATAGTTGGTGGGCCCCCATGAGCGGCGATTACAGCTGCGACCCTCCGGGGCATACTCTCAACCAGACGTTGTACGACGGCTAGCGGTATTTTTTTCCACTTGGCTTGGAGAAGACAGATCAGTTCCTTCACCGATTTTGGACGGTGGGGGCACCCCTTAAGTCGACGCTCCAACTCGTCCCAGAGGTGCTCGATAGGGTTAAGGTCCGGGCTCTGCGCAGGCCAGTCCATTCGATTCACCCCATTGTCACCATACCAAGCCATGGTGGACCTCGCAACATGACAGGTGGCATTGTCATCCTGAAAGTAACATGGGTCCACCCCGTAAAACTGCCACAACGTAGGAAGCGCATGGTCATCCAAAATGGTGCAGTAGGTCTCGGCGTTGAGTCTACCAGGAATTGCGACCACGGGTCCCGTGCTATACCAGGAGAAACACCCCCATAGCATAATGCCACCGCCACCGAACTTCACAATTGGCACAATACATTCCGACAGGAGGCGTTCTCCAGGCAGACGCCAAACCCAGACCCTTGCCATCGCGACGAATCAAGGTGAACCTTGATTTCCCTTGCATGAGCGACGAATCAAGGTGAACCTTGATTCGTCGCTCCAAAGAACCTGTTTCTACTGTTCAACGGTCCACTGTCGACGTTCTCTGCACCACGTTAGCCGAGCAGCGCTATTGGACTTGGTGATCAAAGGCCAAAGGCTAGTGGGCGGCAGCACGTCCATGATAACCGAGCAGATGGGCTTTCTTACGGATGGTATTCATCGAAAGAACACTCCCGGATGCCTGTTGAAACTCCTCGCGGATGTGGCCCATCGATTTGGTGCGGTTCTTCCGAATTTCTCTGGCCAGCACCCGTCGGTCTCTAACTCCCAGTTTTGTAAGTCTGCCGGGTCGGGGCACATTTCTACAGTTACCTCTCATCTTCCACTTGCCAATCTCGTAGGCCACTGTCGATTTTGCGTACTTGAAGTCGCTGGATATGTCACGTATGGATCGGCCATTTCTGTGAAACCCGAACATTATACCTTTCTCGAAATCATAGAGCTCCGAACTGCGTGACATCTTGCATGCGACTGGTTGCGTTGTTGTTTCCCACATGATATTTAACGGTGGCGGCTGTGACGTGTATCAGGACCGCAGATATCGTCGATTTTAGGGGTGTCCAATTACTTGTTGGTAGATAGTGCATATATATACATAGTTTTCATTACAGTTAGTTCAGATATTTTTTATAACAGCTAAAAACAATGACGTAGTCTTTGAAAAATTCTCCCACAATCGTTCAGTTCTGTTACTAAAGTTTTTGATAAAAAAAAAGAAAAGCTAGAAAAGCATACAAAATCCGCAAATTAGTTTTCAGATGTAAAAAAAACGGGAGCTAAAACTGCGTAATAATTTTATTTCTCATTCTTTTAATAAAAAGAATATGTTAAGCATTTGCAGTGTTATGTCGCATTTGTGATGCAATTGTTCACTGTTATACCGAAATCCCAACACAACGATCGTGATCACCGGATGGTCCGATTCCAAAACATTCTCCTACGATCGTTCATCATCACCATTCATTCTGTTTCAGGAAAGCTTCCACAAATAAGCGACTTACTCCGGAGTAAGTCGCTTATTTTTTTTTCGACCAGCATTGGACCGGAGACTGCTTGTAGTCCTTAGAGTTCCTATGGAATAAATCCCGCTCTTGTGCCCTGCCTGACCTTTGACCCCATCACCATTCATTCCTGTTACTAAACATTGATTGACAACAACAAAAAAAAAACACACAGAATCTGCAAATTGATTTTCAGATTTAAAAAACGCGAGCTGCAACATCGTAAATACGTTCAGCATTTGCAACGATATGTTACATTTGTTATGCAATTTTTCACTGTGATACCAAAATTCTAAAACAACAATCGTGACCATCGAAAATATGCTACGCTCTCATTCTTTCCCATGGGCTACGAAGATCCACCGCCAGTGACGTCACAAACCTGTGCAATGGCCTTCTTTTCCGGGGGTAACGGTTCAGGTCAGGAATTTGGGCTAGCCAGTCAAACATTCGACACTCATGTTCTCAAACCAATCTATAACAACGCGAGAAGTGTAAGGAGCACCGACTGTTGGCCTAGGGATCTTCAGTGCCACTGAAAGATCACGTCTTTCCCGAATGCTAACGTGGCATCTTATTGTCAGTCCCCCCCCTAATCAGTTAACTCTGTCGATCAAGGCATTTGGCTTCCACAGTCGTGTTATTTTCTCATAAATTCAATTAAGTTTAACTAGGCAACTATTTCCCGCAGGGTTTCCACACGAGGAAGGCTCAGACGCAGCTGCCTTGGCCCAGGGAATATACACCACGTATTAGAAGCGGAAGCTTGCAGACCCTGATAGGGATGTGGGTAGACTGGTGGAAATGGTTAAGAGTGAACGACGTGTTAAAGCGACCTGGCATCGTGGCAGAATGCGAGACGATACCAGAGCATAGCTTTCACTTAAGGAGGGAAGGAACAGATGACCTTATTTTTTGACGGGAGGGAGGGGGTCTAATAATATGGTCTGCCGACTTAACGTAACCTCTGAAGCACTATGAGTTTTTAGATGTTGAAGCGATCAGGCTGGAATCGAACTCACAACCAACGAAACGCAGCTGACCACTGTTTCCTCATCGTAGCGTTACGAGCATATTTACAGTTCAATCTGCTCACTGGCAAATTTAGAGTTACCGGGTCCCTGCGTATAGCGTCGGTTTGGGACCCCCTCACTTTGCTGGGCATTCTTGAAATACATTGGCGGAAAGTGAAGAAAGAACACCAAGAAGGAGACGTCTGATACCAACGAAATTTATACAGCATAATAACGGAATACAGAGGATAACGTGATCAAAACATTATGGCAAAATACAGCTGTATTTGCTGGTAAACTGAAAAATAACATTTCCATGTAAAATGGTCAGTACGAGGTTGAACCGCCATGAACTGCGTCACACTGTGCTATTCTGGCATGGAGTCTGTCGTACAGATGTTGGATGTAAGTTTGGGGTATTCAATTCCAAGCATCCTCAACCTGGACGCGTAAATCAGGGATGATCGTGGCTGGCCGTGGAGACCGGATAAGTCGTTGTACCATAAAATCCCACACGTGCTCAATGGGGAACAAATCCGGTGAACGTGCAGGCCATGGAAGTTGTCTCACACCCTGAAGTGTATGTTGCGTTGCACGTGCCGTGTGTGGGCGTGCGTTATCTTTCTGGAAAACACCACGATGGACAGACTTTACAAATGGCACAAAAACGGGCTGAATGATGTTGTTGATGTAGGAGGTGCTGTTTAACGTACCCGGTACAAACACTAGCTGTGTACGGGAGTGATAGCTGATCGCTCCCCACACCAGGAGACCAGGTGTAGGCCCTGTGTGTCGCTGGCGGATGCAAGAAGGGTGGAGACGCTCACATGTGCGTCTGCGAACACGCATACGGTCATCAGAGGCTCCCAAGCAGAATCTGCTTTCGTCGCTGAACACGAAAGATCGCCATTGCGTTCTCCACTGCAGACGTTGGCGACACCACTGCAGCCGTTCCTGACGGTGGGCTGGAGTCAGAGGTACACATGCCAGAGGCACACGTGCACGTTGTTCTGCATCCAGTAGACGGTTTCGGATTGTTCGCACAGTCACCTCAGGTGCAACTGCAGCTCGGATTTGCGACACAGTGGATGTTCTGTTTGACAATGCCGCTCTTCTTATGCGTCGATCGGTCCGCTCATCAGTCCGTCTGTGACTCCCGGTTCCACGTCTTCTCGTGTGGGAATGTTCCTCGGACCATCGTACCACCACCGATACTTCCCGTCCAATTCGCTCTGCAATACGACGATACGACCACCCGGCCTCGCGGTGTCGGACTAGATGACCTTGCTCAAAGTCCTATAACTGCTGAAATCGTACATATCTTCCATGTCCAGGCATTGCAACTTCTTCAGGGTCTTCGCACGTGTCCGTACGCCGACGACTGATTACATTCACTTTGCCGTACTCCTTAAATACCATCGACGATAATTTGCATAATATGCCGTGCTGTGGCGTAAGCGCTCACCGGTTGGTCCCGAAATTAACATGACACCTACGTAAACTCGACGCCATTAACATATGTAAATTTCATGATCGTCCGCCAAATCCTTCTAACCCACGCATTTTCACTCTCTTCCACAAATGTGTAAAAAAGTATTGTGATCGCAAAAACAAACTGACTTTGAGATTCCAGAGAAATACCCATTTTGTTCTTCCCCGAACATTCTATGACTATTTTCATGATGGTGTATCTGTGTGTGTGTGTGTGTGTGTGTGTGTGTGTGTGTGGTTGGTGTGGGTGGGGTGGGGGGGGGGGGTTGTTGCCGCTATAACTCAAAAACTATTGTAGGTATCAAGACTATACTAATAAAATGACACCGTGTAACGTAATATCTTTTTCGTGAGCAAGATTGCTTTTACGTTATGTTGTTGAAATAAAATAAGAATACGATGCAATGATTCGTAATTAAGCTTTTACGGCCAGACGAAACATGAACAGAAGTCAACTTACGGTAATTCGTTCTTTATTCCAGCACAAATACAATAGAACCCAAGCATGGTACTAAAATTGTTAATTTCACCTTTAACTTAACAATCGAACCTCCACACACACACATCCACATGAGCAACTGTCGTATCGTCCTTTTTATCTATAGTTCTTATCACAGTCATACGTCACTTTCTTTCTGACCTCAAATGTGTTGCCAACAGTATTCTCGTGAGAGAGAAGATGCCACGTTAAGTTTGGAAGTATAACGGAGAACAAACTCAAATTTACATAGGAAAAAGAATTAAAAATTAGGGTTAATTTAGAATGTGCGTCACAGCCGTGTGTGCACGATACACACTACGGCTCACAGTGGAACCTCCAGTTACGTTTAATACATATATACTGAATATAAAAGAACGTAAAAGATCTTTCGGACACCCCGCACCGGGATTCATCATCAGATACATAAAAAAAAGGTAATGTGGGCTGGATACAGACAGTTTATGATATCACATGTGATGGAATTGCGAACTGCCATCTGGTGTACAAACTAAGCATACGATTGCAATACAATAATGATTAAGTTAAGTAGTAACATATTCAATTGGACAGTCATGGGCACTGTTATCAGTAAACAAAAATGTCCAAGGCCTAGGTATGACATATGGAACAGAGTCATTACAACAAAGATGCCCCTTCCATGCAGCAAATAGATTTTCAGTGGATGTTAATTGAGACCTCTTACTTGGGGTGGCGAGGACCTCCGCTTCTGTTCAAATTGGTACATGGGTTTTAGAGTGAACTAATCGCGAGAGAGGGGTTGTTTTGGCACCCACTCTGACATTGTACATATGTTCTGTCACTCTGGTGTTCAAAGATCTTGAAGTGGAACAGATGTACTCTTCATCAACCCCACAAGGGTAAGTTGCTTTGAATGGGATGCTATATACACCAAATCTATTGTTCTTATGCACTGGGTCTTGGTCTTTCCTAATGCTTTGAAAAATGTTTCTTGTTTTGACCACAAAACTGATTCCATGTGGTTTACACACATTATTTAAAATGTTGAACAAACACGGTACAAAATCAATTGATCCCACATACTTCTTGTGGGCTCTCTCGATAAGGTGATGTCACGTGCATGCAATAATTGACGACAAATGCTAAGTACAAGGGAGTCACCATAGCCATAAATCCTGGCTATCTCACACACCTTTTTAAGTTCCAATTTTCTGATTTTGGTATTTGACAAGTAAGTAATGGCCCTACGCACAAGGAATCGTATGGCAGCCAATTTATGTGACATTGGATGAAACAACTTAGCCGAGATGATGTCATTAATGGATGTCGGTTTTCGGTATACCGAAGTTTTCAAACACTGGGTTGTCAGGTTTTTCCCTAAGGTGAAATCCCGAAACGAGATGCAGTAATTCCTTTCGCATTCCAAGGTGAATTTTATGGAGGGAAACACCGATGACATAGATGTGGTGAATGAGTGGAGTTCCTTCATACTAAATACCCAGAACAACAAAATGTCATTCACGTACATCACATAAAAACTTGGTACTCTGGGTAATTCTGACAGCAATTTATCCTCAAGATATTGCAAGATAATTTCAGCAATCAAGACGAAATCAATACTGAGGGTATCAATACGAAATTTAATACTCAGGGGTTTTTTTGACTCCCTCGGGAGCAAATGGCTGAAATTAAAAGTGGAAAACCTTTTATTAAGGAAGAAATGTCGGAACCTTTATAAAGATAACCACTGAACCGTAGTACTTTAACATGTTACGTAAAGTAAATTTATGTTACTGTTTTAAATGACATTTATGTTGCACGCGGTACACTGTCGCATATCTTCAGATTCCACACCACTGATAGTTAGTTCCCTTAATGACAGTATGGATGAAATCTATTCCTGTGCCGCGTAAAACACGTTTTCCAATGACATTTCATTCGTACAATAGCAGTCTCTTGCGATTAGTTCTTGAACTAAACTTAATGGGGGAAAAGGAATTATAAGAGAAAGATTGGGAGTCACGTAAAACAAAGAAATAAAGAGCTAAATGTTCATTACATTCTAAAAAAACTGGCCAAAAATAGCACCCCAATTTCTAAGCTCAGTTGTAATCTTGTATTAAGTATTACCCACAAACCAATATTTAGTGAGCCTGCATTTAAGCTAAAAAATTCGTACTTGTAGCTGATGTACTTCGATTTCGGGCGGAATTATACCCCCAAATTTTCCCAAACCCAGGATAGTAGTGAGCGATGGGTTTGCCTCCTCCGGGAGCTCCGTGGTAACAATGGCACACACAACAGCAACTAGGCCTCTGTGAATCTTGGAGAGGTGCAAGCTAGTTCTGTGTGACATTGGCAAAAAGACCCCAACTCACTGGGTTTTGTTCCAGAATCCTTAGGTTGAATGACCAACTGGAACCCTCAGCTGTGGGCTAATCCCCCACACTGATGTACTTACCTGATTAAAAAGACAAAACGAAATATTAAGAATGACTCAAGTGTGGGATATGGTGGACCTACCACACTTGAGAAGGACGGTCCACCACGGAATCGACCTGGACTTTCTAAACGGCGTATGAGAAGGAGATCTCGGCTGAGTGAATGTAAGATTGATGTATGGAATACTAAAGGTATAAATGGCAAGATGAGTGAGGTGATTGAGGAGATGGATAAGTATAGACTGGATGTGCTGTGTGTAAGTGAAACCAAAAAGAAGGAAATTGGGGTAGAAGAAGTGAATGGCACGGTGAGTGTGTGGTCTGGAGTATTTGATAATATGAGAGGACAGGCTGGTGTAGGTGTGATTTTAAGTGAAAAGATCAAGAACAAATTGATTCACTATAGTTGCATAAGTGAGAGAATTCTCTGGATTCGTTTGAAAGTGAAACTTCAGAGAACTGTAATTGTTGTAGTGTATGCTCCTTCTGACTCGGAACCTTCTGATAAGAAAGAAGATTTCTGGAATGAGCTAAAAGCATTTTTGAGCCAGTTTAGTGCTAAAGAAAAAGTTATAATAGTAGGGGATTTCAATGCTAGAGTAGGTGTGCAGAATGCAATTTCTGACAATGTTCTGGGTAAGTTTAATGATCCTTGTATGAATGATAATGGTGAAAGATTAATTGAACTCTGCATTGAGAATGGTTTGTGTGTATCTAATACATATTTCAACCACAAGTATATACACACATATACTTGGGAAAATCGTACTCTTGGTCAAAAGAGTGTGATAGATTTTGTTGTTTACGATTAGCGTTTGAAACACTTAGTTGTTGACACCCGTGTGATGAGAGGTGCGGATGTTGGTTCTGATCATTATTTGGTAGTGTCACGAGTGAAACTTAATGTTGGTTGGAGGAAAAGTAATAGGAAGAGACCCAGGATAGAAAGAATAAAGGTTGATAGGCTCCTTGAAGATCATCAGCGGTACTCTGACTTACTCAGAGAACGACTGAAGGATCTGAAATCTTGTGAGAGGGATGTAGAAAAGAAGTGGGAATGGTGTTACTGGGAATGTTTTAAGAACTGTGTTGTCACTGCTGCTAAAGAAGTCTGTGGCACCACAATAGTGGGTAACAATAGAGGTGATGCTTGGTGGAATAGTGAGATTGATGAGGCAGTAAAGAAAAAGAAAGAAGCCTATTTGGGGATGTTGCAAGGTACAGTCTCTGTGGATGAATATCGCTGTAAGAAGCGTGAAGCTGCTAAGCTGGTTCTCCACAGTAAGGCAAAAGATAGGAAGGAGAAAGTGGAAAGGCATGAACTGGCTTTTTGGAAAGATAGAAAGTCCTTCTGGAAGTACATGAGACTCAGGAAAAATAGGGGAAACAAAGTTGTAAGTTGTGTGAAGAATGTGATTGGGGAAATGATGTGGGATCCCAATGAGTTAAGTGAGAGATGGGATGAATACTTCTGTGAGTTATTAGATCAGGAGAGCAAAAATGATTCTGAGACAAATGCAGATGATGTCACAATGAGGGATGAAAGCACAGGAGGAATCTCAAGAGAAGAAGTGTGTAAAGCTCTAAAATCTCTTCAGAATGGTAAGGCTCCAGGAGGTGATGGCATAACTGCAGAGATGTTGAAGTATGGTGGTGACTCTATAATTGACTGGTTAACTGAAATTTGCCAGTTGTGCTGGGAGTTAGGAATGGTCCCTCGGGATTGGAAGGATAGGATGCTATCATTGTTCCCTTGTATAAGGGAAAAGGTGATCAGACTGAATGCAAGAACTATCGTGGTATTAGCCTACTGAGTGTGCCAGGGAAAGTGTTTGGTAAGGTTGTTATTGAAAAAGTACGGGGTCTTGCATCATTGAAAGTGTGGGATGTTCAGAGTGGTTTTATGCCTGGTAAAGGCTGCACTAACCAGACTTTTGTATTACGCATGATGATTGAAAAGTATCTGGCTGTTGGGAAGAAAGTTTTTACTGCTTTCATAGATTTAGAGAAAGCTTACGACCGAGTGAATAGGACACTTTTGTGGAAGGTATTGAATGAATATGGTGTTACTGGGAATCTACTTAATAGTGTAAAAGCCATGTATGCTGGTAGTAGAGCTTGTGTACGAGTGAATGGTGTTTTATCAAAATGGTTTTCCATTGGTGCAGGAGTTAGACAAGGTTGTGTAATGTCACCATGGCTGTTTAATATATTTATGGACGCATGCATGCGTGAGGCCAAAGAAGATAATAGTGGTCTATGTCTTGGTGATATCCGTGTGTGCAGATTGCTGTATGCTGATGACACTGTCCTGTTGGCAGAGAGCAAAAGTGAGTTGCAGGGTATGTTGACTCGAATTCACGAAGTTTGCATGAAATTCAAACTGAGTATAAATAAGGGAAAAACCAAAGTTATGGTGTTTGAGAGAGGAATGGGTAGCACTGAATGTAATGTAAGTATAAATGGCACTGTGATTGACCAGGTGAGTGAGTTTGTGTATTTAGGAAGCATGTTTGACAGAGAGAACAAGTTGGATGGTGAAATCAGTAGGCGAGTGAATTCTTCTTTGAAAGTCATAGCTGCTCTGGGAGGTTTTCAGAGGAATGATGGGTTCTCTAGAGAGTCCCGCATGGCTGTGTATGAAACAGTAATTGTTCCTACTCTGATGTATGGCAGTGAAACCTGGGTACTGCAGAAGAAGCATAGGAGTCGTTTGTATGCTGGAGAAATGCGTTACTTACGTGGGGTTTGTGGCAAGACACGATCTGATTGTGTGAGGAATGAAGCTGTATTGCAGTTGTGTAATGTAAAGCAAAATGTTGTTAGCAAGGTGGAGACCAATATGCTTCGGTGGTTTGGCCATGTTGAAAGAATGAGTGTGATGAAATGCTTACTAAGAAAATATTTTCAACCCAAGTGGCAGGAAGGAAAGGCAGGGGTAGGCCAAGGAAGACATGGGTGGATCAGATGCAGGAGTGTCTGCATGAGAAAAAGATTATGTGTATGAAGTATAAAAGATCTTGTGTACGGCGTGTAATGGATATCAGTGAAGCACGAGTTGTATGTCAAGATCGCTGTAAATGGCGAAGTTTGATACGAGAACAATAAGTAAAAATATCTGGAAGTTTGTATTTCTTTTTGAAGCTAACCTCTGAACCTCAGAGAACAGCTTAGTGATATGTATGTATGTATCTCTATGACTTTTCTCTGTTTTTTTTTAAATTATAAATCATTATTTGTGAGGCCCTCTAGCATCGCGGGACCCCGTGCCTGGGCTTCATTGGCTTCCCTGTAAGTCCACCCCCTGGACGTAGTTCTTCCATAGGACCGAACTCACTACATGTAGAGCGGTGCCCGGATATTAATGATAAGGTAGTGTATAAATTCTGAAGTGTCTTAATCTTTATCCTAAATGTATTTACGTCAAATGCATATTTCATGTTATAATGCGGAAACGTAATTGTATTTATGCAGAATTCATGCAGACAGCTTATGCTTGCAGGGTGAGTGCGAATGATGAAAAATATGGTATATTATTATCTTATCACTTCGACACTTCAAGAAGTTACGTTGTTCCGCATAACGCAAGGGAACGTTAAGAGAAAAGTTCATTGGTAATATCGGGGAGGAAACCACAGTTTGTTTTTTTCCTTGCAGAAATTTAATTAATTTCAAAAATAAGACTTCAACGAAAACGAGTCAAAAGGGGTTGAGGGACCTCTTTATTCGATCCGTTTGATGAACAGTGGCTGTTTTCATATTTATCCCGATGTGAATAGTATTTTTGCCTTGAAGAACTTTTGTAATGTTAGAAATCTTGAATTCGACAAATCCTGGAGGATCCATTCTAAATGTTTTCATTATACCCGGACACTGGGGGCCCCGCCCAAATCACGAAAAACTACCTTGGAGAATAATACCTCCTCACCCCAAACTTCACAGTTGATACAACACAATCAAGCAGGTAGCTTTTACCTGGCATTCTCCACACCCAGACTCATCCGACGGCCTACTATACTCAGTGGCAACCTGAAAGTGTACCACTATGAAGGGTGCGAAACAGCTACCTCCGCTACGAGAAATAGTCCCTAGCGTTCAGAGCGAAAAGCGTCAGAATTATTGCTTAGAATCCATTTTTGTTTGCTCAACAGTTTATCAGACAAAATTGTTATCTATGAAAAACATTTCCAGAAGTTAGAGCGCTTTTAGAAATAAATTTGTTGTGAGAAGTTGCTGAATCAAGAGCTTCTCACTTTCTGCTATTTATGCCCACTTGGGATACAATTCGGACAGGGGGAAGGGGTGGAAGACCTCTCTCAACATTAACAACACAGAGACAATAAATTGACAATCGGGTAAACTCGAAGGGTGCGTTGCTTAAACAGGCAGTAGGGGAAGAAGTTCGGCCTCCACCAGAACCCCACTCACAATCCCCACTGCTAGTGAGATGTGTGGGTTGGTGGGAGGATCAGAAAGGAAACAGTAGGAGAGCACATTATCGCGGATGGATACCGTTATTGCGTTCCACGACGAGTTGTGATAAGGCTCTTCTGCCTTTACCAATAGTACACTTTTAGGGTGAATTGGAGTAGAGATAGTGAAGCGTGATTCACCACTTTAGAAAACGCGTTGCCAATGCTTCAGAGTCTCCTAGCGCCGATTTTTACTCCAACCCAACCAGTGCTTGACGTTGATCTAGCTGATGTCAGCTTGTGTGTGGCTGTTAGGCCATGGAAACCTATTCACTTCAGTTCTAGACGAACCGTTATGATGCTGGGATAGTAGCTTTGCTTCCAGAAGCATTTTTAAACTCAATGGTGAGTGTCGTAGCATACGACAAGCAACTTCGTAGTGCCATCTGCTTCAGCACTCGGTTCTCCCGCTGTGTCACTTTACGTGGCCTTGCACTGTTGCTGTTCCAGGTTTAATCCCACTCCAGAGAGCGCTAAATGTAACTTACTTTTTGATTCACCTGCGTATATGTGATGTGTCTGCTATATAAAACCACACAACGAAATTGTCAAGCAAGCAGACGTTGGTTGCCAAGTAAGTAGCCGGGAGTTTACAACAACGTTATTTTGGGTGGAGGTTCTTTCTCAAAACTTACCATTACCTCCGGGTTGATGTTACGCATGCTTCAGCCATGCGTGATCCCACGGTAAAAACTATTCGATCTTTTACTAAGTACCATATGAAATATTAGTTACTTGTGAAATTTTAATACATATGCATACATATCACTAAGCTGAGATTAAGAAGTTAGCTCCTCAAAGAAAGACAAACAGCCACGTAAATGTTTAACTCATGGAACTAGAATTTACTTACTGTTGATGCATCAGATGTCTCCATTTATAGCGATCTTGGCGCACAAGTTGAACTTCACTGAACACAGTAATTCTAATCTCTTCTGCTATCATGCTCTACAGAATTAGCTACATTCCTACTAAAGAACACAACCGATTTTTATCATCCTTTTAACTTTAACTCTTTCCATACTTATCGGTACCTTCAGAAATAATCTATGAATCTGCTCTGAATGGTTTGAATGATCATTCACAGCATAAGAGCAAACCATTCGCCATTCATGGTGAAGAGTCATTCGTTTCCGAACTCATAGAGGCAGAAGAAAGTTAAACGTGCTGCGACTTCAGTGTGTGTCTCAGTAGTGGCGGATTGAATGATCATTCCTTGCAGTGAGAGCGAACCATTCGCTATTCATGACGAAGAGTCATTCGTTTCCGAACTCGTAGGTCCGGAATGAAGTTGAACGTGCTGTGACTTCAATGTTTGTCGCAACAATGGTGGATTGAATGATCATTCACAGCAGTGAAAGCGAACCATTCACCATTCATGGCGAAGAGTCATACGTTTCCGAACTCGTAGGGGCGGAAGAAAGTTGAACGTGATGCGACATCAGTGGGTGTCGAGTAATGGCTGATTGAATAATCATTCACAACAGTGAGAACGAACCATTCATGGTGAAGAGTCATTCGTTTCCGAACTCGTAGGGGCGGAAGAAAGTTAAACGTGCTTCGACTTCAGTGTGTGTCGCAGTAATGGCGGATTGAATGATCATTCACAGCCGTGGGAGCGAACCATTCACCATTCACGGAGAAGAGTCGTTCGTTGTGAACGAATCGTTCGCGAATGGTTTATCACTGTAGCATGAATAGAAGAGAACAGCCGAATTGTAAATATGTAAACATACCCCTACGTGTTACTTGTGATTTTTGCTCAAACAGTATTGTGGGTGACGTGGAGACGTGCTTTGAGAATATCTTTCGGTGGCGATAGTTTATGATGTAAGAACTTGATTCACCTCGTCGTGTTACTTCTCATGAATAGATTGCCACGCATATGCCTGATAAAAAGTTTTTTTTTAAAATTTACTCTTCCCCTCCCCAGAATAAAGAACCCCTGTGGAACTGTGCTTGTGTGCGGAATTTTTTTAAATTCCCTTTCTTATGGAGAAATATCTTCCGGAACATGTTTTTTACGCTTTCCAACAGTAGGTTGAAGAAGCGTATAAGCTCCAGCTTTCTCCGTTAATTTCGATGAAATTTTAGCATGGGGTAGGGGACCACCTGGGGGACGAACCCTGTTGAAAATGGACGAAATGGGGGTCAAAGGTTAGGACATAAGAGCGAGATCCATTCCATTGCCCTTATGCGTCATAACTTGCGTAAAAATGGTTGATTTCGATGGAATTTTAGTATGAGGTAGGGGACCACCTGGAGACAAACCCTATTGAAAATGGGCGAAATGGGGTGAAAGGTCAGGACACAAGAGCGGGATCCATTCGATCACCCTTATGAGTCATAACTTACGTAAAAATGCTTCGTTTGCAACAGAACTTTATCATGTTCTTCCGGAGATATACTGAACCAATTCTGTTTAATATTATTGAAATTGAGTCAATAGTCAGGGCACAGGTGTGAGATTTATTCCACAGCCATTATCCTCATAACTTGACTAGCAACTTGAGTAATGGTTTCTAGTATGTTGGAAAGCGTATCATAATTAATGCATTGCATGATTTTACTAATTTGTTTCTACTCAACTAAGCAGAGCATGTCGCTGAGATTCAGTAGTATATGATCTTGGAATTTAGCACGCACGCATGAATTTTCGTTCGCTGTCGGCTGGCTCATTCGGTACTCCGCAGCAAAGGTTCGGCGTTGTGAACTCCTTGCCCGTCGGATTCTTGTCTTGTGACGCAACAACTGAGAGAGTTGAACACGTAATCTGCCTCGATTTTTGAAACAAACTCCACCGTACATCCGCTAAAAGGATGCAAATGATTAGAAAGGTTTTTGATGATGAAGATATTCCTACAACACAAATCAAAGAGTGGTATTGGCTTTTCGAAAACAGACAAACCTCTGTTGAAAGTGACGCGCGTTCAGGAAGGCCTTTGGCGAGCAGGAGCCCCGAAATGATCGAGAACGTGCGTGACGTAAACAAACTGCAAATAGGTACCACCGGACAGTTCTCCTCCATCTATGAGCTGCAAAGGGACGGTAAACACCTGTCCTGGGGCTGCAAGGTGACTGATAGCTGCACCACAACAATGCCCCGTCCATTCGTCTCACCTAATTTAGGCCTTTTTGGCCAAACATCGGATCTCACAATTGAGAAAAGCCCCATACTCTCCAGACATGGGTTCATCCGATTTTGGCTCCCCCGAAGTTACAAATGCCTTTGAAGGCAAGAAGATTTGAAGACACAGAGGCGATCAAGAAGAACGCGATGCTGCCCTCATTGGCGATCCGTGAAAGTAACTTTGAAAATGTTATGATCAGTGGACGGACCGCAGGAAAAAGCGTGTAGTACCTGAAGGTGCTTACTTTAAAGGGAACTAAGACAGCAATACAATAGGCAACTTAAGTTTTTTTTCCTGTCCCTAGGTCTGATACTATTTGATCAGACCTTGCATTTCAGTGCCATTATTCTGTTTCATAAGGGGAACAGTGTGGAAGCTAAATGTTTGTCTACTTAAACATGAATACTGTTGATTACTTGCTGAAACATCGGTTCTTCTAGCATTATTTAGAACAAAAATTGGAAATTGAAGGAGTGGGTAGACCTATACCAGATCTTAAATTACAGCAAATATTTAAAGACAAAAATGCTAAACGAATCAGGAGGTTCAGGTCCCAAACACACAATGAAAATGAATGGATATGCGGTTGTGACATAAAAATATTTCACTTTGCTTCCCACGTTTAACGTTTAAGAATGAAGTTTTATTGACTACATCTGGCGTGAAAGACTTTTGGCATTTTGCCAGCAAAATGCAGAAACATGACGTGTCCTCTGCACACAGAAATAATGTAGTATCTTTGGCTGTACTAAGACTGCAATTAGATCCTAATTACAGGTGTTAAATTCAACAGTAAAATAAAATAGTAAAAAACAATTGACATATGTTTTCACATCTTATAAACTGTATTCGTTTTCTTGCAGAATGTGAACTTGTTCTTGGAGGCCATGATGAATCGGATTCGGCGTTCAGTCTTGAAAAAACATTTGTTTGACCCTTTGTGTTTTGAAGTGGTTGCTCTGCTGCGAATGGCAATACAGACAGCAATAAGGCATGGCAATGCGTCATACAGTCGCCGAATATTGTCTTGTGGAATGAAACGCCATGCACGGTTGACTTGCTTTCATAATTCATCGAGATCGTGCTTAGGCAGATTCGATTGCAGACGACATCCAATGTGGTCCCACAGATTTTCGTTTGGGGATAAATCTGGTAATCTTACTGGCCATGGCAGTGTTTGAACATGTTGCAAACACTGTCTGGAGAACCGAGCGGTGCGTACACGGGCGTTATCTTGCTGGAAAATGGGGTACTGTAGGCCATTCAGGAACGGTATCGAAATGGGCTACAGAACCTCGGTCACGTATCGTGTAGCTGTCAGGGTGCCCGTGATACGGACAAGAGGTGACCTGCTGTCATGTGCACTCCATACCATGATGCCTGCCTGATGAGCTGTGTGGCGTTCGCTAACGAAAACCGGGCCGTCCGCTCATCATAGTGTCGCGAGACACGGACTGTCGATCGTCAGCACCCAGGCATAAACGGGATTCATCGCTGAAGAACACAGTGGTCTATTCGTGACACCAGTTCCCATGACTTCGGCACCAAACCAGAGAAGAGTTGCGATAGCTGCGAGTAAATGGCAGTCGATGTAACGGTTGTCTACTGCGCTGGTTTGCCTCATGTAACCTTCGGTTTACAGTTCGCATCGTTATGGCGACGTTCATGGTCGATGACACAGCTCGTCGAATATCGGTTTGCTGTGTATTTTGGTGAGGAACGAGCGTATCGAACAATCCGCCGGTCCAGGCGTACTGGCGTCTGTCGGACTGCACTACTGCCACTCTGACGCACGTGCAAACCTTCCTGTAACGCCACTGGTGCCAACAGCGTCCAACAGTTCGTGTATCCTGTTGCACAAGCGCAGCGATACGACGTACAGACCAGCCCGTTTCACACAGGCCTCCAATTCTTTGTCTCTGAAACGCATCCAAATGGTGATAAACGTGCCGACGGCGCGCACCTGGCATTTTCGGCTTTGGTGAAGAGTTTCCAAGCCCAAACAACAAATCTGAAACGTCCGAGAAATTTTCACCAGCGACCACACATTGCCATCCTTGTTCTTGCTGTCACCTTTATCTCACGAACGTGTGACGTCATCGGCTCCTGTTTAACATCATTTGCATATCTCCATTGGGTACACCCGCACTGCGATGTACATTTTTGTAGCACATCTCCTTTTGAGTGAGGTAATTTCTATGTCGAGCAGTGTATTAATACACCAATTCTCATTACGTGTGCTGCTCTACCTGTTTATTAAACCATATTTCGCCACTGCCCTAATCTGACAAGAAACAAGAAACACCCACGAATATTTATGCGTTGTTCCGGCGGTCGAATGGTACGAATCGCTGGCATTTGTCCGGTATAGGCCTGGCACGAATCCCAGGTGAGGTGCGAATGCTGTGTTTGTCTTCCAGCCCTAGACATATCCCTTTCATGGAACCTGTGGTCTCCAATTATGGATGGGCTAGTGCTTAATATAGCTCATTGAGTTGCTCAGGATGCTCTTTAAACCCCAAAAAACAAACAAAAATACATATACTGCTGTATATTGAAAATGAAACACCAAGAAAGACCTGAGATATTAAAGTGAGGTATATAGGGTACATTACTTGTGATAGAAGGCGTAAGTGATTAAAAGTATAGACTTGTAAGGGATATGGGGCACACAATAATACCCACGTGCGACGATAACAGCTCCGGCGTGGCATCGACTGGAAGAGGCTCTCTGGATGTCGCATTGAGGAAGGTCATGTCATGTTGTCTCGATTCAAAACCAAAAAAAAGTTCACCTTGAATAACTGGTGACGGAGCCTAACAGGCCAGGCGTCGAACGACCATATCCCCCACACTTGCTCAATGGGTGATAAATCGGGAGAACGCGTTGGCCATCGGAGACGTGGGACATGTTAGGCATCCAAGAGCTGTAAGACATTCTGAGCCACACGTGGTCGGGTATAGTTGTGTTGAAAGATGGCACCGCTGATTGTCTGAAGATATGGCAAAACTTCAGCCTCCACAACTTCTGCGATGTGCCGCTGGCTGATCATGGTTCCTACAATGCGTTGGAGACGGAAGCGTGAATGGAACCCAATAATATCCCACACCAGAGCTCCTTGTGTCGGGCCCGTATGAAGCTGAATAATGTATTCTTCCAGCAACCGTTCACTGCACTAGGGCTGTACAAGGATGCGTCCATCATTGGTCATTGGGTTGAACCGCGACTCGTCGGAAAACAGTGTGCGCTCTCATTCATCACGCCAGTGTCTGCGTTCTTGGTCCCATTGCAGCCACTGATATCTGTGTTTTAATGTCAAGAAAACTCGAAGCAACAGACGGCGAGCCACAGGCCTCTTGTAAGCAAATGGCGTCAGATAGAGCTTGCTGACATCTTTGATTTGATATACAAACCTCCAATGTTGTGTTGACCCTCGGGACACAACTGCTCGGTCCGTCAGTACTATAGGGTGATGATAAAGGTCTTCCCGCGCATTCGTCCATCACTGGGCTCCAGATCCCTCACGTCGGTGCGTCAAACTTTCCTCTTCCCACTGATGCCGTATTCAAATCACCTTGCTCACGTTTCATCAAACACGAGCTGTGATGTCGCGGAAAGTACGTTTTCCGGCAATACAGCACATCGGTCCACCAGCTGTACGTACTATATCGTCTGCTGTGGTGGGGCATACTCAGTTACTACCACTACCTTACTTCCAAAATTCTAACGAATTGTCTATAGCAACTTGCCCTGTACGTCTTGCTTTTATACCTTCTGCAGGACAGCTACGAAGGCGTGGTTGACACAAACCATATGCATATGAGCTGCGGTTGTAATAATTTGCACTTCCTCACGTGACCTACCCATCTTGCGAATTTCAACAAACAGCAATATACAGTACATACAGTACACTCAAGTTATAAGAAACTCGGATATAAGAAATTTATGGTTATAAGAAAGAAATTTATAACTTTGGTTGGTATAAAGTTAAAGTATAGGAACGTTTCGTGTTGCTAAGAAAGCAAAAAAAGAAAAAAACAAAGTCAAATTTTGGTTATAAGAAAATTCCCAAAACTTTATTTCCAAAATAAAACCTTTTTCGACCTGTATTGCAATGTTTCTTCTCTTTATCTCCAGTGGAATTTGAAGAATATTTTCGGAGCGACTTCCACCAGATAGTAATGCACGTCGCTTTTGCCCTTCGCCCCTCCACACAATGCATGATAAACGTTTTCTTGGAAGGGGCAAATTCCGTTCGGACTTACCCCTTCCAAAAATTCTGTCATCACCTGCGCGTTCATAGATGAAGATCGGTACATTGCTACATACAGTACGTATGCATTCTTTGTTTTCATCTTTTCATTTTGCACTGGCTTTGAGTTCTTTTCCTTCCTGTTTGGATTAGCGAGCGAACTAGCGATCTCACGGTTTGATATGAAAGGTCGCGCCTAAAATTTCACGCCAAAGGTTCGAACGACCTTGGAAGCCGTGTTTGAATGACGTAGCTAGCGTGTGTGCAAGAGGAGAGAGTTCGTTGGGGACATTTACTGGTGTGCAGTTGCAAGGTCATTGGGTAGGGAGAAATCAATGAGCGATTACCGGGGCCCCGGATTGTCAAGCTCTTCAGCCAGATCAGACATCATATGAAGGGTTACACTTGTTACAGTTCTCGGATGTTAGATTTTTTCAGTTGCTGGTGTACAATGGCACCAAAACGTAAAACTCTGTCAATCGGGAAAAAGATGAAGATCATCGAAGCTGTTGTTAGCGGAAGGAAGAAGATAGATATTGCCGCAGAATTCGAAATTTCAGCCTCCACACTTTCCAACATTCTAAGCGCGCGGGAAAATATCCTGTCCGGCACCATAAAGCAAGAAAGGATTCGAGCTCCCACGTAGCCTGACGGGGAAGTCCAATACTTTTGTAGTTCAAAGACATGAAGGGCAGTATTCTACCTATTAGCGGTGCTATTTTGGAAGAGAAGGCCACATTCTTCGCCGTTGGATTTGGACATACCGATTTCAAGACCAGCAGCGGTTAGATCAGCAGATTCGAAGATACGATATTGTTTGCCATCAGCTCTGTGGTTAGTCCGCCTCAGTTTCCAAAACCACTGCAAAGGAATGGATGACCAAGTTAATACCGATCATTGCTAAATATGATGAACGAGATGTCCACAATGCAGACGAAACCGGATTATTTTTTCGAATGATACCGGATAAAAGTTTTGTATTCAAAAACGAAAAATGTCATGGTGTTAAAAAAAAAGGAAAAAGCGCTTGACGCTTCTTCTTGCGTGCAATATGGATGGTTCAGGCAAGAGAAAAACCATTGTGATTGGTAAATCGAAGAAGCCTTGGTGTTTTGCAGGGTTTCCATATTTACCAGTCAAATATCTGACTAATAAGAAAGCTTGGGCGACTTCTATCTTCGAAGCCTGGTTAAAAGAATGGCACAGTGAAATGAAAACACAGAAGAGGAAAATTCTGCTTGTTTTGGGCAACTGCTCCGGCCGTAGATGTTGCATAAAGCTGGATTCAATTCAGGTGTTGTACTCCTCCAAACACTACTTTTCAACTGCAGCCCCTTGATCAGTGGTTCATCCGAAGCCTGAAAGCGCATTATTGGAGGAGACTAGAAAGGCTGACGGTTTTAAATATGGAAGCAAGAAAGGATACGAAAATTGATGTAAAAATTGCCATTGATTTTGTACACGCCGCTTGAAATTCAGTAAACTCTATAGTAAATAAGAACTGCTTTCGGAAAGCTGGATTTTATAATAAAGAAAATTCTGAACTGGATCAAGATTTTGAGGATGGTGTTCCTCTTGATGAGTGGGTTCAATTGTGTATGGAAGGTGTTTCTTTTGAGGATTTTTGTCACCGCATATAACGGTCTGCAAACATCTCCTGAGCTGACAGACGCTGAAATTTTGGCCCAAGTGAATCCTGTTGAAGAAACTGGAAGAAGCAGTGAAAAAGAGGATGACAACTTTTCTAAGCTGCACCTACCAACGCGGATGGAATCCATGGATATGATACAGAAGGTGAAGGGCTATGTGAGTAGGATTCCAAGTGTTCAAGAAGCATAGAAAGAACAATGTTTGATTGGACTCCAAAAATGTGAGACGATTATAATAGTAAATACAAAAAGGCATACTTCTATAACAGATTTTTTTAAATATATAAAAACTATGCATTTATGTACACTTGTTTATTCATAAAATACATGTACTGTACGTTATGTATATCTGCTTTAACTTCGAAGTTTTAACCATTTAAATCCCAATTCGGTTATAAGAAATTGATTTTCAATCCCCTTGAACTTTCTTATAACGAGAGTTGACTGTATATACCTTTAAGCCTGAACTTCGTGAAGAAGTAAACAATTTTTAAGACAAAACATTACGATTCCTATGCTAAGGTGTTCACTATTCATGTACATATCAAACAGAGTTTAAATTAAACAAGGTCAGTCATCTTTTGCATAAAGTTAGTAGAAACATCAAGCACCTCTTTGAACGATATGTCTTTAATAAGAATCTGACACTATTGTTGATCGATAAATCCCAAAGCAGAATTTTGAAATCAAACTTTATATTTTTTTCTCCGATTTCAATGCTTTGCATGCAGCATCTCACGAAGACTGTAATTATTTCGCTTCTAAAGAAGAGAAAGTTTCGTTAGTGTGACAAATAAAATTGTTTTTCTTAAATATGTTTTTTTTTCGTTTCTGTTAGTACCTTTTGTTTGATTTTATTCATTTATATTGATTAATTGCATTTACAGGTGTGATGTGTATTTTGAAATCCTAATAGCAATGCATTTCGAATTCTATACAAGATAACCATTGTTGTAGGATACCTTTAAGGCTGCCACACCTTTTACCGAGTCGGTCTCTAGCTTCAGTTATGCCCCACTGCTGTCTTGGCCCACGTTGGTTTCTGCAAAGAAATCACGGGTACAATTATTTCAAATTTAAGCTGTAAATATTTTCATGAAAAATTTAGTATTCTAAGATAACAAGCAGAGAATGTGAAAAAAGAACTCGATGAATCCACACGTTGATCCCCTTTGAGATAGTGGGATAATCATGATACATGAACGACATACTGAACAGCTAATAGAAAAGAAACAAAGCAGAAAAGAAAACTAGACCCTCGCAAAAGGTTGAGTCACTGAATAGTGAAGTCCATTGAATATCGTTTCACACCCAGAACAAACACAACGGAAACCTAAACAATTGCTGAATACCTGGAGCAGCTGATCTGGTAACCAACTGGGCAGACACGCTGAGCTCGGCTTGAGTCCCGGATGAGGTATGGATTGTGGTTGCGACTTACGGCGCTGACACTTTCCATTCCCTAGAACCAGAGGCCCTAAGTTAGGGAAGGAGACTGCGTCCGTAATTTAGGGTTTCTGGGTTTGTTTTTTTTTTTTGATTGGAGGTTTAACGACCACCGTGAGCAACTCAACTGGCTATAAGCAGTCGCCCGTCCCTAATTTAGGGTCACTGGTTCCAGGGAAGGGAGAGCGCCAGAGCCGTAAGACAAACACAACATCCATGCCTCACCGGGATTCGAACATTGACCTCTTACGGACAAATGATCAGAGACCAGCGCCTTAGACCACTGCGCCACCGGGGCGGCGTTTATCTTTCGATACTCGGGGCAAACTTTTTTTTTTTTTTTTTTGATTGGAGGTTTAACGACCACCGTGAGCAACTCAGTGATCTATAAGCAGTCGCCCGTCCCTAATTTATGGTCACTGGTTCCAAGGAAGGGAGAGAGCCAGCGCCGTAAGACAAACACAACATACATGCCTCACCGGGATTCGAACCCGGACCCCGTTCGGACGAATGATCTGAGGCCATCGCTTAGACCATTGTGCCACCGGGGCGGCGGGGGCAAAACTTAACCTGACTATGTATGGGCTGGAAGTTGAAAAGGCCGATTCACGGGGAAAATGTCATGGTTTCTCAATATTTCACCTAGCCGCCTCTGTGGCGCAGTGGTCTAAGCGAGGGCTTCTGATCATTCGTCCGAAAGGGGTCCGGGTTCGAATCCCGGCGAGGCATGGATGTTGTGTTTGTTATACGGCACTGGCTCTCTCCCTTCCCTGGAACCAGCGACCCTAAATTAGGGACGGGCGACTTCATATAGCCCATTGAGTTGCTCACGGTGGTCGTTAAACCCCAATAAAAAAAATAAATATTTCTCCGCACTAATGAGGTGCAGTATGCCACTATGGAGTGAGGAAGTGCCACCATGAACAGGAATCAGAACAAATTCAAGTTTCCCCCAGGAAGAAAGGATTAATTCTTAGCCCCCAAAACACTTAATTGGCAGCTTACCTCACACCAGCAGTAAATATTCTCAGGGTATAGCCTCTCTACCGCACATGGACGATGACGGACAGAAGTGAAAATGATGTCGCTAAAATGCGAATAAATATCTGTACTTTTAAAAATGCGATCGAAACTAAGGTCTTTATTATTTTTAATATGTGTACGCACAACGCCTAGGACGTACCTTTTATGTCACAGTTAAATCTCGAATAGGAACTTTTAGACTGGAACTACACTGTGCACAATGGTGCAGTTCTGAAGAAAAACTAACCATGCGCTTTGAAGGCTGATCCAAGCGTTATCGACTCCAGTAGGTATTCGGGGGAGGAGGGGAGGAGCAAACAAACCTTTTCAATCGAAAATACATTGTATGTACCAGTATGTACTTACCCTATATTGACAAATGTCACCGGTCACCTAGAAGAGAAACACAACATAGCCTTTATTGACATACATTAGTACGATGTCGGTCCACCTTTGGCCTTAATGCATGCACTGACCCTTCGAGACATACCTTCGACAAGGTTTTGGAAAACAGCGATATGTATGCGGCTCCGTTCAGTACATAATGCTGCCTCTAACTGTTGCTTAGTGGCAGGCCTTGGTTCCAAACTTCTTATGCGGTGCTCTAATTCATCCCATAGGTGCTCTATAGGATTAAGATCAGGATTATGTGCTGGCCAGTCCACACACGATACGGAATTATCGTCAAACAACGCCGTAACAGTCCGTGCTTTATGGCTCGGTGCATTATCCTGCTGGTACTAACAAGGATCGGTTCCATAGTATTGCCAGAGAGTTGGTAGGGCGTAATTTTCCAGAATATCGAGGTAGACGTGCTGGTTAACAGGTTTGTCCACGATATTCAATCCGGGACCATACCACGAAAAACAGCTCCACACAAGTACACGGCCAGCTCCAAACTTGACCTTAGGAACAGTACACTTTGGTGAATATCGTTCCCTAAGTTGCCACCATACCCACACACTGCCATCAGACTGATGGATCATATATCTGGATTTATCAGTCCATAGGACCCGTTTCCATTGATCTACAGTACACGATAAATGTTCTTTACACCATGTTAAACGACGATTAGCATTCCGAGTGGAGACGAAATTCTTCTGAACAGCCGCACGACCACGGTAACCCATGGAATGAAGTTATCTGCGAATGGTACGTATACATACCGAGGTTCCAGCATTTTTAGTATCCTGTACACTCAGGTCTTATGCAGTACGCCTTCGATTAGCTGCAATGACACTCCTAAGGCTTTGACGTCCTTTATCACTGATTTTCTTTGGTCTGCCGGTACGTTTTGCTGCTTCAGGCACGACACGTGTCTTCCACTTATTCAGTACATCCAAAACAGTTGACTTGGGTATGTTTAAACGCCACTCGGTTTCTCTTATGGACAACCCACTAATGTAACACCGAACAATCTTTCCTTTCTCAAAGTCAGTTCAATCCCGCCGCGACATGTTCACTCAACCTCACAGTGCGATGTGATCGTGGGCTGCTGCAGGCTTGTTTTTATACCGTTTGCAGCTGTACCTCGCATCTTAACAACGCAGCGGATCCGTTCATTTGCTTTTGAAGGGGTGTTCGGTGACTTTTGTCAGTATAGTTTATATACTGTGGGATGCAAGGTCAGGTGATGCGTAAACATGTCATAGCGTTTTCTTGACAGATGTCAACACCGTCTACTCGCGGTGCATCCTGTTCCTATTAAAGAGTCTCTAACGACCGAGAAATAGCAGTATAACTACACTGCTGTCCACCCAAAATGCAACACCAAGAAGGAAGCATCCGATTGGCATGGAATTCGCAGCATGCGTCGCCCGCGAGAGGACATGTAAACAATTTGCATAGCAGGGCATATGCAAATCATGTGCGCCTGGCACGCCACCGTGAAGCACTATAAGAAGGGTGCACAGAAGGCAGGGGTGGAAGTAGTGGAAGTGTGTTGTGCTACCGGACCTGTGCGTGGGAAGCTTCCTGATGCCTCGTCGCAGAATACGGCAGTCATTCCAGCACATTTCGAAGTTCGACAGAGGACGAATAGTGGCTTATAGCGACAGCGGGGTATCGTACCGAGACATCGGCGCCCGTGTGGGATGACATCCAGCCACAGTGAGGCGAGTATGGATTCGGTGGGTGCAGGAGGGACGGACGGACCAACGTGAGCAATTGCCGCAGCCGCGGCACACCACCGAAGGAGAGGACCGGCATGTTGTGCGGCGGGCATTGACGGCTCGCACCGCCACATCACGAACGTTAGCGCAGGAATTAGGGTGTGTTGCGCAACAACCTGTATCAGCACGTACCGTTCGACGTCATCTGCAGGAGCGGGGATTTATCGCACGGCGCCCATTGCTCCGATTACCATTGACGCTAAACCACCGGCGAGTCCGGCGACAGTGGGCCGTTGAACGCCGCACCTGGACTATGGAATGGCACGACATTGTCTTCTCCGACGAATCCCGCTTCTATCTGCAACACCACGATGGTCGGATCCGTGTGTGGCGGCACCGCGGCGAGAGACTGTATAACACCTGCATTATGCATCGCCATACCGGTCCGTCGCCTGGCGTTATGGTTTGGGGCGCAATTGGATATGACACCCGCACTCCTCTGGTACGCATCGCTGGTACACTCAACTGCCACCACACCATATCCGACGTTTTGGAGCCTGTAGTCCTCTCTTACCTGCAGGAACTGCCAGCAGCCACGTTTCAACAGGACAATGCGCGCCCGCACGTGGCACTCATCGTGCAACAATTCTTCACGGCCCACCATGTGTCACCGCTGCTGTGGCCCGCCTGTTCTCCCGATATGTCGCCCATCGAACACGTATGGTCGCTGATCGGCAACAGGGTGGCCCGGCAAGCACCACCCGCGGCTTCGCCTGATGAACTGTGGCAACGTGTGGAAGCAGCCTGGACTGACATACCCCAAGCCCACATCCAAAGCCTCTTTCGTTCGATGCTGCGGCGTGTAGCGGCCGTTATTGCCAGCTATGGGAGCCACACGAACTATTGATGTCTGCGTGTTCCGCAAGTCGCACGGGCCTGTAAGCTCAATCGTTTCATCTTTGTATCTGTTGTTTTGTGTCCAGTAAATCTGGCTTTGCTATCTCGTGTCCTTCTTGGTGTTGCATTTTGGGTGGCCAGCAGTGTATATTACCGGGATTAGTGGGAATGCTATTCCACACTTACCAACACATTTGGCCAGCGTGACGATTTACGACCAAACCCCTAAAAGATCGTGGAGCTTAATTAAAAAAGACATACAAAGACTGCAGGCAACTGAAGGAAGCTTGGAGAGATGCATGCTTGGTGTAACCAGGAAAGATAAGAAGAGAAACTCTTGGATCAAGAAAATGACAAAAGTGGAAGACATCATGAACAGAGTAAAATCCCTGAAATGGCAATTGTTTTGATTTTGGTAACTGTGGGTACCAAAGCGGTACCCAGTTTATTGCGGTAACCGGATTACAACCATAGGATATGTCGCTGAATGATACAGTACAGAAAATATAAAGAGTAAAATACAGATATATTCACAATGCAACACAAATTGGAGAGCAAACATAAGAAGCACATAACTATGGCGCAGTGACATCGGTATCAACAGAGGCGGAATCAGTTGGATAACACTAACGCTAGAGAACATCTCATCGTGAAAGAGAAACGAAAAAGGGGCCGTACCATAACATCAGGGAGCTGACAGTGTGAAGCAATGTCGGCAAAACATCAGTTTACACATATAGTAAAGATACGATGCACACAAATAAGGAATAGCATAACGGCATATCATTCGATACGGAGTAACACAAGTAGAACATTATAAGCATACAGTATGTACAAAGGAATGATAAAATACCAACCGAGTAGAACATAACGACGGTCAAAATGCAAGGCACAGTACAGAAATACACCAACTTCATTATGAGAACAAAGTTAACAATTGTAGCACTAATGCAAACCGCGACGGAAAAAAACACTTGTACAGCAAGGACATACAATGAGAGCAAAAAAAAAAAAAAAAAAAAAAAAAAAAACACAAGGCACAATAACAAAATCAGGAAACACCATTGCAAAGCGAGAGTGATAACATGAACCGAACAGCACACAAATAGTGGAATAGTTGATGAAGAAACACAAAACCAGAAAATTCTAGGCGATCACAAAGTGGAACAAGTCGCCGGAAAGAGCGAAAAGTTTTGGGTTAGGAAGGAACGCTAAAGTTTTTCGGCTTGAGGAAGTAAGGTATCACAAAATTGTTTCTCAGCAAGATCTTTCAAGGACGAGAGACGGCAAGTGTATCGTCTCATGAAAACCTGGTACCTAGGATCTGTAACACTCAGAGATTTGAAAAATGACAGAAGCTTCAGATTGCATTACCTTTGCACACAAATCTAGATCAGGTAAGTGGAGAAATTCTTCAGTACAAACAACCGTACGAGCATATTGGAAGAAGCGTAAGAGTTGCTGTCTGGACAATGGTCCAGGAACTAGAGGAAACTTATCAATGGCCTGCATTACCACCTCATCTGAGAGAGGACTGACAGGACCAGAACGGAGATGCATACTGGTCGAAGAGTCATCAGGCGGAGAAACATCTGAACAGGAAACATCGGGAATACTAGATGAGGTCACAGAAGGAGTAACAGAAAAGGGTTTCACTTTTTTCTGTTTCGCAGAGCCTTTGGAAGTTCCAGTCCGTTTCGAAGACGAGCTTGAAGGGGATGAATCCATTGGTGGATCTGGAAGAACACCCGAAACGGAAGACGAGAATACAAGTCACGCCGAGGAATCAGTATGTACCCGATCAGCATTGGTGGACACTGGAACATCAGCCGAGGCAGCAGGAAGGTGCGGCAACGGGGGAACAGTAGACATGGTCGTAGTTGGAGATCCGATATGCGAGAGAGGCGGAGGAGAGCCAGTCGGCCGGAGTGCCAAAGCACCACTCGACCCATCTGAGTCAGAACACTCCGCCGGAGGCATAACAGTAGTGGAGGACATCTCTGCTAACCCAGAAGGAGGATGCACTACGGTACGGTGCGGAAGCGGAGGAAAGATATCATTGTCCTTGGCTGGAAGGTGCGTCTGACGGAGAGAAGGAGAAGTCGCGTCAGGCAAAACACTGGAAGAGGGTATCGTAGAACATCCCCTCTTCCAGTGTTTTAACACTCACTATTATGTGAGTGAGTGTATTTTAACCCTCACTCACTATTGTACTCGTGGTCTTTCTGCCAGCTCGGCATTGGGATGCGAGCTGGAAGAAAGACAACGGCATATGCACACACAGGAGGCAGTGGCGTGATCCTAAGTAAGGCAGTGAGTACAATAATGAGTTATGAATACCTTTAAACTGTACGTGCGTGGGCCAATTTCAACAGTAGCTTCTGACGGACAATCGGGCATGGCGTTCTCAGTAGGAAAGACGACCAACAACTGACGGCGAAGTCTTGTAGCATGTGCAAATAGAGTTCCGCGTGAAGCGTCAGAAAGGCGACGGACCTTACCCACAATTTTACAAACATGATTGAAAAGGAGGAAGCGCAGTATTAGGAACTTCCTGTGGAACAAGATAGAACGTGATGTTCACCGGACTCTTCGAAAGAGGCGAAGGGATGAGATGATTTGTTCCAACTGAAAGTCTGTGTGCAAGAAAAAAGCCAGCATCCTCCTTGCTCTGGACTTGCATTGAAATACCCCGAGGGGTACGAGAAATTCCGGCGATAGACTCAGACGACACATGTCCTGAGAGGGATCCGTGTAACGTGGCAAAGGAGTAATCCGTAAGGCATGAAAGAGCACACCTCTATCCATAAAAGTATGGAACTCACAACCAATCTGCGAATTTTCATCAATCGTTTCCTTTACCTTGTGGTTCGATACCTGAATAATAGGTGTTGATTGCAAGAGACCATCAGGTTGAGAAGGAGCTGACGTAAAAGCAGCGCCTCGCTGCACTGTAGAGTAAAATGACATCCGCGGAAGAGAAGTCTGTACTGAGCCAGCTGGCATAGAAGGCAGTGAGGGAAGAGGTGCACAGTCAGAAGGCGAGACAGTAGTCCCAGCAGAACCCAGGAAGGGCAAAGGCAGAAGAAATGAGGCGCAGCCAAGTCAAGTGAAGGTACCGGAACAAAAGTACCAGGAAGCTGGAAAGGCACCTGAGCGGACAGATCTGAGGACGAGAGTACGTCAACTTCCATGGACGTGGGAAGCGCGACGTGACGTGCATCCGCCACGCCTAGAGATGATAAGGATAGATCGGAAGCTGCCATGTTGGCAGCTTCCAAACGGAACTAAACGAGCGAACGATATCACAACGGAGGAATATGAACAAATACAAGGGCGATATCTCCAGAAAAGTAGCTCAAAACGTACACAGTACCTTTAAACAAACAGGACACGCAACAGGTAAGTGAGGGACGAGGTATACCACATTAGAATGCATGAAATGTAGGAGCCACCAACACAACGTCTGTCAAGAACGAGCAATGGACTGGACATATTTCCAGAAGGACGGACAACTGATATTTTAGACTGAATTCCAAGGGACAGGAAAAGACTCAGAAGAAGACCACATGGAAGATGGAAGGATGAAATTCGAAAGTATGTGGGAGTGACATGGAGGAGACTAGTGCAAGACGGACCGTTGTGGAAGAAACTTGGGGTGACCCTCATCTAGCAGTGAATTGGCAATGGTTGAAAATGATGATGATGATATGTATACTGTATAAATAGAAATAGGAAAAAAAATTAGATGTATATATAGTCTGGTTCCCTCTTCACTGGCTATTTCTGAGGTGGCTTTGGTAAACAAAGAGATCTATGGATTTGTGCATAGCCATCACGAAAAAACAAAAAATAAAGAGAGAGAGAGAGCGAGTAGAAAAAAAAAGAAAGAGAAAAAAACTGGGTTAAGATTATTTGCACTAAAAAAATATATCGATTTCAACGTCCGATTCAGTTAGGCGAAAAACAGCATGGCGCCACCAGGCTTAAAAAAAAACAGGCTGGCCCCTCCAGGCCCCGACTACACCCTTGATTATGCAGTAGAATTAAACAATGTACCTTCAACTCCTTAATCAAGTTAGCTTTGCCGCGAGTATGGAGTTGCTCATGGTAGCTGCTAACTCTGCTCCCTTACGACCACCACTACGCGTGTCCCACCTGAACAAAAAAATCCTTCGGCCATCCAGCAGTAATTAAAAGCTTGGAGCGTAAGGCGATGTTGACACTTTGAAAGTTTGGTGCAGCAGTTTCACATTTTCATTAGCAGGTTAAAGGCACTTTGGAATAGCATTTGATTACTGCGCAAAGCTATTTATTTTGAACTGTACCCACAAAGTAAAGATGAGTGTGAAATCACGTCACCGTTCCTGAAATATCACTGTCACGGCTATGGCCCGTGGCTCAAAGTAACAATTCCAAAATTACTGTTATGATGTCCCAATTTCGGACTTGGTGGCCATTGTGTTCCAAGATAAACCTTCTCCCTGTAGGGTAGTGTCCCCCTAAGAGCTGTTGACCTCTCAAGATGAGTGGAAGAGATCGTTATCACTCTAATCTCGTGGTGGTAAATGGTGAGGACATGGGACTGTGAAAAAGCTATTCTAGTTTTGCCGAATAGGGGAACACGTACCTTTTTATTTATTTTTCTTCCATTTAGTATTCAGCTTCTGTTACTGTGGTGTTCGGATCTGTTCCTGCTTCGTACCTTACTCCTCGCAAACCATGGTTTTGTCACTATTACAAGCAAGACGGTGACTCTCATTCCTGCTTTTTTACAGCTCTGTCATGGCTGTCGTTAACGATGTTTTTGTCACCATTACTTCCGTGGAACTATTACCATCGTCTTTGTGACAGGATCACTGACTGTTAAGCCTACTTTTACTGCAAAGTATGTTTTAGCATTGATCGGGACTGCTCCTAATACATAGTTTAAACTGATGGACAGAAAGGATGCTTCGGTACATTTCAATATTTTTTTTCTCTGTTTGTTATAGCTCGTTCAGAACAGGAAGAACGTTTTAACATGGCAGCAGAAAAAGTTTGGTTTTAAGAAGAATGAAACCTCCTCAGTTATACGCTTGTCTTTTTCTAAGAGATGGCCTTAAGAAACGTATAAATGAAAAAATGAATAACAAATAAAATTTCAACGGTTAACTAATATTATGAAATTCTGAATGCCTCCAAAGGGAAAATAAAGGGGAAGAGGGCGATTGTAATTTTAGATTAATGTATGGCATATGTTTGCCATCTTAAACTTATGTGTATTTTGACTTTTGTATTAATTTTTATTTTAATTTCATTATAAAAAATAAACTAAGAAATTCTGTACGACTTTTTTTTTAATATACGAAAAAAAATCCTTACCTTTGAAATCTTAGGTGGTAAATCCGAAAACGATTTTGTTTGTTATTTAATGATCCTATTACTCATTCATCACTATTTTCAAAGCAGTTGGTTTGTCCACTAGTTGAGTTAGCATTTGTGCAGAGTAAAATATTCACTAATCTTTGCTTTTGCTTGGATTCAGAGAAAATAGAGAACTGTGAACGCATTATTCAGTAAATTTTAAGTTGCATAATTTATTTCATGGCTGCGAAAAAAAAAAAACGCTGTCTCAATTCTTTCGAAGTCGTGACATGCTGGAATACGTATGAAGGAATCAAATAGCCGTGTATTTTTGATAATCTGTAATTCAAAATTTTATCTATAACCGAAAAAAGCGTATAAAAAATTATGTATAACCTGATTAAAAAGCGATAGGAACTACAGAAAATTATTGGCACTAGCGTAGAATTTCGTATAAAAATGAAGAACTTATAACAAGAAAACATATAACCGAGTTTCCACTGCATTAAGAACTTCTACTATTTTTTGTTTACAACAAACCAACAGCAAGCATTTGAAAAAAATCTAGTATCTCTGTCTTCCCCTGGATATGCTTTGGATGTCGAAACGTCTCGATAGTATTAGAATTTTTGAAAAGTTTTACCTTTAACGTGATAACGTTCGTAATCTTTCTTTAAAATGAGTCTTTACAAAGCAGTTTTAAAGCATAGAACTAAATTCACAAGACCATGCATTCACTTAGCGAGTCTAACAGTACCTATTTATTCGTCCTCACAACCGCGAAAGGAGTATAAAAGAATATAATAGGTTCAAAAACTTCCTGGAAATTCCTTTTTATACAGAAGGCAATAACATAACCGTTATTTACACCACATTTTCTTCGAAATGGTTGTTTTTTGCAGCTACACACTTTTGCCAACATCCATAAAGTCGTTGGAAGCATTCCTGAGAGTTTTTGCCAACATCCATAAAGTCGTTTGAAGCATTCCAAACAAAGTTTTTTATTTTTCGAGGACATGATGTTGATCTCCATTTACGGTATTGATGCTTTGTATAAAAACACATTGTCTCTCTTCATGTTACTATGCTGCTTAGAAAATTGTACTCATCAACCATTGTGATTAATCAGCCATAGCCTCCATCAAGGTTCAGTCGTGTTTTTTTTTGTTTTTTTTTTGTTATCTGGGAGTCAACATTTTTGGAACCAAGTGTTCATAAACGTAATTATAACGAAGTAAATTTGTCCGTCATTTTTGGTCCACGCCGGGGATCGAACCCGAGTTCACTTATTCCGGAACAAGTCGCTCTACCAACTGAGCTACGCAGACGTTCGTTCTTGCTGCTATCTGCCTTTATGTCGTGTGCGTCCTGCGAGGCAGGCACGTGACTCCCCCATCCCCGAAAGAGGGCTGGGGGCATGGCCCACGGGTCAGCCATGACCATGAATTGTCGCAGGCAGCCATCCGCTGTAGAACGTGCCCTTGAGAACTCCCAGTCAATCTGGTGTGTGGAATGCAACGTCACACACATTTATTTTTCGAAGCGCTGGAGAAGGGATTCTCTTATTTTTCCGTATCTCGCGGTGTGGAAAGAACATCATATCATTGCGAGATCTTTAACGGCCGGGTTATCCGGGAAGTTCGGGCGCCATTATAACGTAGTAATAATCTCCGTCATTTTTGGTCCACGCCGGGGATCGAACCCGAGTCCACTTATTCCGGAACAAGTCGCTCTACCAACTGAGCAACGCCGACGTTCGTTCTTGCTGCTATGCTGCTATCTGCCTTTATGTCGTGTGTGTCGTGCGAGGCAGGCACGTCACATAATGCATGTACAAACCATTGTGGAGAATGCTATGAGCACTTTCTACTGACATTCCTACCTATGACGCTAATTCCTTTGCAGTTTTTCTTCTGTTACGTCGGACATTGTTGCATACACACACAATTTTTTCGGCAGTTGGAAAGGTAGCTACGCAGATCATCATCAGCCCTCACACGACGATCACGGAAACGCTTATGCCACGCGTAAACTCGCAATTTCCTCATTGCCATTTCCCCGTATGATTTATGAAGCATGAATAATACCTCTGATGGTCATTTTCGAAGCATAATACGAAATTTGATGTTTGCACGTTGTTCAGTTGATGACATTTTCAACTGCGACGTTTCAAAACTCACGGAAAACGAAGCAACTTCTCGTGATCAATACAGACAGAGAATGGAATAGCGCCACTTGCTGTAAGACGACTTCATGGGTGTTGTCAATTTTTGAAACCAAAAAAATCCCCCACGCGATTATTCATTCCCACAGTTAGGAATGATTCCGGGAATTATTTGAACCTACCATGTATGAGCATACGAATTCCACATGCAACAATAAAAAGGTATGAAAAATGTGCAAATTAAAGTGCTGATATAAAATTACATTTGTGTAAATGGGAACCTAAGGATTAAACAGGATTTGACTTTGCAAATTTAGAAGTACAGATGTTTCCTTCCTTCTTTTTGTGGGATCAAATTTTATTTGCATAGCTTCAAGGTAGCTTCTAAGAAACTTATTTGCTTGTGTGTGTGTGTGTGTGTGTGTGTGTGTGTGTGTGTGTCAACGTCCAGATTGACTGAAATGTGCAAAAATCAGAGACCGTTTAGTGCAACAATTCGATTTCACAAAGGAATATTTCAAAAATATCAACTGTATTTTAATGACACGAATTTGAAATATACGAATACGGGGAATTCTTTCAGTAAGGCTGATTTTATTCCAAGGACTAGTTTCTCCGAAGGAAAAGGTAAGCTTTGAATTTGTAATTTAAATACATGGTACCAAGATGAATTTCGGCAATCTATTTTTATATTCCTTTAAGATTTTCGCTAAAAAGAGTAAATAAAAGAAAAAAACTTTATATCACAATATCAGGAAGGACATTTTGAATTAATCCTGCCTGGCCATTTTTAATCACCCCTCTTCAAATGTCTCTGGAAAGGGTATAAACTAACACTAAATGTCTGGCTGAATAGATTTTAAATGAAGGGTAAATGCGATGCAACTAATTGTACCGGTTAGCTCCCCTTACATCAAGGCTTTTACAGAGCCAGACTAAACATATAGATGAGTCCAACTTACGTCAATTTTTTATTGGTTCAACCTCATTAGACGAAGTCCAAAACATAGCACGGCGTGGTACATACACTTCACATACCTTAATTATCTGTAGTACAATCAAGCTTAGCAACGATCGAACATCTTCACCCACTAAACAGATCTGATCTGATCATACACTGGCGGGCAAAAATTAAGGAAGAGACGGTTTTTCGAATGTAACGTCGTGCAGAAGTGCTCCACACCGACTCAAATCATACCATTAGATCCCGAAGATGTAAGAATATGGGACAAGTGAGCAAAACCGTCCAAACAAGGAATCCAAAGGATACAAAGGCACTTTATTGAAAAGGTAGCTTCGAGCACAACTGGACAGAAGACAGAAACGTCCATGTGACAGGCACATCAGTGCATGTAGAGGAGAAATTAGCATGACAGCTGAACGAGCAGGCAAAACGGACCGAAATATAACTCAGGAGATAAACTAGGGTCCGGTACGGTAGGGCATGCGCGTATATGCAGCATGATGGCAGGGGGGGGTGTCGGAAGAGTATAAAGCACACGGGCGGTGTACGCTCAGCAATTCGGTGAAAGCTATTGCACGGTGTACATTGGTTTGAACGATTTCGAGTTGCTGCCACCGTGTGATATGGCCAACAGACAATCCAGTAGACGACATCTGGATGACTTTACCCGAGGTCGCGTCATTGGGAATTTGGAAGAAGGTCGAAGTGTGACTAGTGTGGCCGAGGAGTTCGGAATCGCTCACAGCATCGTTTCACGAGCTTGGAGAGCATTTCAAACGACAGGAACAGCAGTCCGAGAGTTTAGCAGTGGCTATCCACGAGCAACCACGGTGGCGGACGACCGGTATATTTTCCTACAGGTAAGAAGAGACAGACGGTAGACAGCGGGAGAAATCACAAGTCACATGCAACGGACAACTAGACGTCCGTTATCGTGTTTTACCGTAGCCAGGAGGCTGCACAAAGGTGGGCTATTTGCACGACGACCAGTATGGTGTGTGCCATTAACGCCTTCTCATCGGAGACGGCGGTTTCTGTCGTGCCAGGAACACAAGAACTGGACACATCAGCAATGGGGTCGAGTTCTCTTTACGGATGAAAGCCGATTTAGTCTGACGAGCGACTCTGGACGTATACACATCTGAAGAGAGCAGGGAACACGCAATCACACCTCAAACATCATCGAAAGGAACCGGTTTGGAGGTGGTGGAGTGCTTGTTTGGGGCGGTATCATGCTTGGTAGCCATACTGACCTCCACATCTTCCAAGGAGGTTCTGTCACTGGTGTCCGCTATTGTACCGAAGTTCTCCTGCCTCACGTGCGTCTGTTTAGAGGTGCCGTGGGTCCTGAGTTCCTCTTCATGGATGACAACGCTACACCTCATCGTACAGTGGCTGTCGCAGAGTTGTTGGAGAGTGAAGATATTCAACGCATGGATTGGCCCGCAGGGTCCCCGGACCTAAATCCAATCGAACACGTGTGGGACCTTCTCGGGAGACGCTTGGCAGCACGTCACCAACCGCCAGCAACGATTCCGCAGCTGCGATTGGCTCTACAAGAAGAACGGGCCACGATACCTCAACAGATCCTTGACAACCTCGTCCTCAGCATGGACAGACGGTGTAAATCCTGCAACGCAGTCAGGGGTGATCAAATCCCCTACTAAAGACTGGATTTTTCTTGGCAGCCGCCTGTCACATGGACGTTTCTGTCTTCTGTCCAGTTGTGCTCGAAGCTACCTTTTCAATAAAGTGCCTTTGTAAGCTTTGGATTCCTTGTTTGGACGGTTTTGATCACTTGTCCCATATTCGTACATCTTGGGGACCTTTTGGTATGATTTGAGTCGATGTGGAGCACTTCTGCACGACGTTACATTCGAAAAACCGTCTCGTCCTTAATTTTTGCACCGCAGTGTATATACACCTTGATAACAATATACAAAGCAGAATTATCGCGTTTATTTACGCGGTACGATGAAACTGGCAATGCTTATAAATACACTCATTGTCATGAAAATCCGCGCACCAAGAAAGAGGGGTTGGATTGAAATGAGATTTTAGTAATGAGATGGCAAATACCATGGACATAAGTGAGTACAATGTCACAGCAGCAGGGCGATTTCCCGCGGACATACGGTACACATTCCGGTCAGGGTTAGTACCACGTATGACCGCCTCATGCTGGGATACGGACCGGCATGGGGTCAAACACACGCCGTATGTTATCCTGGGACAGATTGGCCCACACTTCTTGCAAATGACGCTCTAAATTACGAACACTGGGACATGGAGAAAGCTGGCGTCCCATCTAGTCCCACACGGGCTCGATGACCGAGTGATCAGGCGATCTGGCAGGCAGCGGAAGCGTCGAAGAATGAACCCGAGCCGTGAGCAGACGGGTGTTATCTTGTTGGAATATGGATCCGTGACGCCCCGCCGGGAAAGACAGCACATGGGGCCGCAGGATTTCCGGTACGTAGCGCTGGGTTGTTTACGTCTCTCGTATCACTGCGAGGGAAGTCCGGCTGTCATACGCGATGCCCCCCCAGACCATCACGTCTGCAATTCGGGACGTGTGCCGCTGAACAGAAAGATTGGGATTGTAGCGCTCACCTGCGGTCCTCCACACTCTGACACGGTGGTCGTCCGGTCCCATACAGAAGCGGGATTCGTCGCTGAACACCATACGTCACTAGTCCGTAGTATTCCACGTTGCTCGCTGCTGACCCCACTGCAATCGACGCCGACGATGGTCAGGCGTTAATGGCAGAAAACGTAAGTGCCGTCGAGAGAGCAGATTCGCCTCTGCCAGGCGTCTGGAAATACGTAGTTCTGGGTGACACAGGAGTCCCTTGTAAAGCCGCCACATGTCTCTGGATATTGGACAAGGAAGTCGTTGCATCTGTGTGTGCAGCTCTCACGATCCCACAATCATCTCTGCTGGTGGTGTGTCTGGGTAGTCCAGAGCCAGCCCGCCGTGTCTGGGTACCTTCCCGTGTCCATTGCTCCCAACACGATCGCACCGTACTTTCCGACTGGCCCAAATGGCGGCCAATTCCGCGCGCCGGCCATCCTGCCTCTCTCATACCGACGATACGGCCTCGTTAAAACTCCGCCAGTTGCCCGTACGCACATCTACGGTGGCTCCTATGCATGTCTACCGCTCAGGGATCTCACCTGATTCTTACCGTGCAACAATTTAATGATGAAAGAGCTTTAAAAATCCGCTTATGATTGAATGTAGCATTAGATATATTATTTTCTTTTAAAAAAGTTGGTTTTGCCTTAAGAAAACAAGCAAAAAAAAAACAAAAAAAAAACAGGAATCTTTTGCAGACCCCATTTGTTGCAACTAAATCACTATGAAGATATATCTGAAAGTTGAAATGTGCACATACCTCCTAGCAATCTTTCTACGCAAATAATTTTGATATTTATTGGGCTGGTGCGAATGAAATGTCCGGCGCGAACGAGCAGTAGGGACAGGCCCCACCACCCCCACCACAGCGGAATGGAACCACCCACAGGTGTTGCGTTTATTACGTCACAGAATTACTGTAAATAGCTAGCACGTGTGTGAAGAACAAGGTTCAGGTATGGTTTGTTTGTACGTAACGTGGCTTGCAAAGGAAGCATGCAGATGCCGGATTTGAGAGTCATCTTCCTGTATGAATTTAAACTGGGCCATTCTGCAGGAATTACCACTCGAAACGTTAACAAAGTATTTGGGGAGAATACAGTCAACGAACGAACCATTCGGCGATGGTTTGTGAAGTTTCGAAGCGGAGATACGGACCTGCAAAACAAAGCACGTAGTTACCGACCTGTTGCTGTTTCTGACGATGTTCGTTACGTGTGGTTGAAGCGGACCCCCGATAAACCTATCGTGATATAGCGGCAGAGGTAAGATGTCCACCACACGACAGTTGTTCGGCGTCTGGTTCCGCTGGGTAAGGTAAAAGAGCTGGACATGTGGCTTCCGTATGAGTTGACAACTGCCAACAAGACTCGGCGTTTGGAAATCTGCACGTCGCTGTTTTCTGGATATAAGCAGGAACCTGTACTGCATCGAATCGTCACCACCTGCGACGAGAAGTGGGCCCTTTATGATAATCGGAAACGACCTGCACAATGGTTAAGCAAGGCACAGTCTGCTGAACGGCCTCTTAACCCACCCATACACACCAAGAAGATGCTTTTGCTTATCTGGTGGTCCAGAGCCGGGATAATTCATGGGAACTTCTTGGCAAGAGGCCGAACCATCACTGCAGAACGTTATAGTGCTGAATTACACCAGATGCACCGGAAATTTATGCAGAAACAACCAGCTTTGGTCATTAGACATTGTGTTCTTCTGCTCCAGTACAACGTCCGCCCTCATGTCGCACAAGGAACGATGCTGACACTAAGTGCTTTGAGCTATGAAGCACTGTCTCATCCTGTCTATTCCTCGGACTTGTCTCCGACAGACTATCATCTGTTTCGTCGCCTGGATCAGTTCCTGTCCGGGAAACACTTCACGACAGAAAACTAGGTTCAACTGCAGTTGATGACTTCTTCGGGTTCCGGGATCATGGCCTTGTCGGACAGATGTCAACAATGTGTCGATGCCGAGGGGGATTATTTTGCCTAGGTAAGTTGTCCTACTTTTCCGTTCTCGCCGTCCACGCGTGCTGGTCCTTTGCCAGACATTTCATTCGCATCGACCCAATATTTAGCCACATCGCCTACTGCGCAATGGAATTGGTATCTACACCCTGAGTATAGATGTTTTTTTTTAAGTCTTCCTATAATTTTAAACCCATGAAACACCATTTGGACCCATGAACCTGTATTGATAAATCGTTGTTTCTTTTAAGACAAATGTGGGTGTAACACGGATTTCGAAATATCTCTGCGGGAGAAACCCTCTAAGCTCCGTGTTTGTCTATGGAAAAATGGATTGTGTTGTTGAAAGGGGATTTTGTAATCTTGGAGAAACCAGTGCCAATACAGTTGGCACTGGTGTCTCCAAGATTACAAAAGGAAGGTATAGCACACCAATGACCCTGGTCTCCAAGATTGCAAAATGAGGGTATAGCACACCAATGACCCTGGTCTCCAAATGTAACGAATTGCGTCTAATTACAGTTAGCTTTAGCGTAATTAATTTAAAATGGCGTGCATGGTCCGGTGGCACTTCTCTCATGTACTGTAAGAATAGAGAATTTTGACACGTCATTTAAGAGAAAAATCCCAACATACAGTATTCATCGAAAAAAAAATTTGGGGATTTTTTTTTAAGGAAGTACGTAACATCTCTGGCAGAAATGAAGCTTAAGTGAGGTTAACGATTGCTATTCATACGTATCAAAAAATATTCGTTCGTACCAAAAAAAAAAAAAAAAAAAAATCCAGATATTCTGGTTCGAATCCCAGTGAGGCATGGCCGTTGTGTTTGTGTTACCACACTGGTTCTTTTCCTTCCCTGGAACCGATGTATCAAAATTAGGGAAGGGCGACTGCTTATAGTCCCTCGGGTTACAAACAATCGCTCGTCGGTTTATTCCATCGAAAATGACAGGTTTAAAATTAAATTAAATTTATTCAGCCATTGCTTAATAAGTCCACTTTCAGTGGTTGTGTGCTGTTCATGTTTTGGAAGCAATTAGCCCTGCTATTGTGTGTTTTGAAAGTATAGTTTAATGTTTTCATTGTTTCTTCCTCGAGTTAGTACAACATAAAGCTGTGTCTGAATACTGGTTTAGGTAGGTAAAAGCAAATTCTTTGGAAAGAGGAAAGATCGACCTTGCGCCTTGTTAAGATTAAAATACGTGTGGATCTTAATCCAGCGTATTTGTTGATCCCACCCTTCTCCGTATTCAGCTACAAAAGAAGTAAAAGGAAATACGTTGTTAAATTATTCCTAAATACATGCATTTTGTCCTTTAATGTCATTTATGAGAAATAAAGTAGGACGACAAATCGTGACATAACTTTTTTTTGTCGTGTTTCAAAGCAGTTATTGAAACGACTTTGATCCTGTGACGTAACGCAGCTCTGGCATCATGTCAGAATGCTTCTTTTTTTATTGAAGGTTAAACGACTACCGTGAGCAACTCAATGGGCTATAAGCAGTCGCCCGTCTTTAATTTAGGGCCATTGGTTCTAGGGAAGGGAGAGAGCTAGAGCCATAAGACAAACACAACATCCATGGCTCACTGGGATTCGAACCCGAACCCCTCCCGGACGAATAATCAGAAGCCATCGCTTAGACCACTGCGCTACCATGGAGACCTGAATGCTTTGAAGGAGATAACGTCACAGAAACACTTCGCTCAAGTGCTTTCATCAGCGGAAACAGTTTTCATCTGCATGGCAACAAAGTACGCATTTACACGTGCAAATGCAAAGGAAATTATATAAGAAAATGTTTCTGGTAGATGATCAGTTATGAGATCACGTGATAAACTTCCTGACATCCTGAATCAAAGTATTCGAATATTCACACTAAGTTTAGAGTTAATGGGAAACACGATCTGCAAGTTATTTTACACTGCTGTCCACCCAAAATGCAACACCAAGAAGGACACGAGATAGCAAAGCCAGATTTACTGGACACATAACGACAGATATAAAGATGAAACGATTGAGCTTACAGGCTCGTGCGACTTGCGGAACACGCAGACATCAATAGTTCGTGTGTCCCCCATGGCTGGAAATAACGGCTGCTACACGCCGCGGCATCGAACGCAAGATGCTTTGGATGTGGACTTCGGGTATGTCGGTCCAGGCTGCTTCCACACATAGCCACAGTTCATCAAGCGTACCAGCGGGTGGTGCTTGCCGGGCCACTCGGTTGCCGATCAGCGACCAGACGCGTTCTATGGGCGACATATCGGGAGAACAGGCGGCCCACGGCCGCAGTGATAGCTGGTGAGCCTTGAAGAATTGTTGCACGATGCGTGCCACGTGCGGGCGCGCATTGTCCTGTTGAAGCGTAGCCGCTGGCAGGTCCTGCAGGTAAGGGAGAACCACGGGCTCCAAAACGTCGGAGATGTAGCGGTGGCTGTTGAGTGTACCAGCAATGCGTACCAGATGGGTGCGGGTGTCATATCCAATTGCGCCCCAAACCATAACGCCAAGCGACGGACCGGTATGGCGATGCATAATGCAGGCGTCATACAGTCCCTCGCCACGGTGCCGCCCCACGCGGATCCGACTACGTGGTGTTGCAGGTAGAAGCGGGATTCGTCGGAGAAGACAATGTCGTGACATTCCATAGTCCAGGTGCGGCGTTCAACGGCCCACTGCCGCCGCACTCGCCGGTGGTGTAACGTTAATGGTAATCGGAGCAATGAGCGCCGTGCGACAAGTCCCCGCTCCTGCAGACGACGTCGAACGGTACGTGCTGACACAGTTTGTTGGGCAACACACCTTAATTCCTGCGCTAACGTTCGTGATATGGCGGTGCGAGCCGTCAATGTTCGCCGCACAACATGCCGATCCTCTCGTTCGGTGGTGTGCCGCGGATGCGGCAATCGCTCACGTCGGTCCGTCCGTCCCTCCTGCACCCACCGAATCTATACTCGCCTCACTGTGGCTGGATATCGTCCCACACGGGCGCCGATGTCTCGGTACGATAAACCGCTGTCGCGATAAGCCACTATTCGTCCTCTGTCGAACTCCGAAACGTGCGGATTCCCACGCGCAGGCTGGCATCACAACACACTTCCACTACTTACACTCCGCCTTCTGTACCCCCGTGCCGGGCGCACATGATTTGCATATGTCATGCAATGCTAATCGTTTGCATGTCCTCTCGCGGGCCACGCATGCTGCGAATTTCAGGCCAATCGGATGCTTCCTTCTTGGTGTTGCATTTTGGGTGGCCAGCAGTGTACTTGCTCATAATATGATACTGTGCACGGTGGTGTACGTGGCATCATTTGCAAAGTAATACTCATCTGTTCATCTATTTTCTTCATTACTGCTTTGCGTCTTTCCCCTTATTTTTACCTATAAAAAGCGTATAGTCCTTTATATCAGATACATACCTGCATTTCCATTTGGTTTCTTTACATTTCGTTCCTTGTTTGCCGCTTTCTGAGAACAGCATCTCTTGTGCACCTGATAAATACAGCAGAAACCCAAACCTCCTAGCATCATGACAAAAGTGTACAGATAAGGAAGAGGAATTAGATCCTTTTGATACTGGAAAGAAGAAAGAGAAAATTCCAGTTAATTGCCTGCCGCCCAGTTTCCTAAAATATATAAGTAAAAGGTCATGAATATTTAGTTTAAAGGAATACATCTATATTTTAAAAAAATTACATCTATTATTACACTTATTTGCTATTTCTAAATTACGATTCCCATATGCAAATCTAGTTATATACCGGGATTTAAAAATGATAAAAATAATATTTTTCCTAAATGATATGGCAACCCCTGTGGCCGAGCAGTCTGAGTCACTATCTTCGGATCAGCCGTCTGACCTGGACTGGAGCCCCGGATGTATCAAGGGTGGTGGATACCAGCAGTCCCAAATTTGAGACGCACAACGCTTTACTCCTTATGCTCTTCATGGTGAATATCAAACCTTAAGAAAACACACAGAAACAAATAAAATATGGCACCACCTGATTTTTTCTGGTTTCTGTCTTCTAACCGAAGCAGAGTTTTCAAACTAAATATTATAATTCGTATAATACTAGCTTGAATTTGACAAACGAAAAATCTTACTAAAAATTGTCTCAAAATTCGGTTTTTGATATTTTTCCGATTTTATCTTACATATTCTTGAACGAAGTGGCTACGGTTGAAGAATAAAACTATTCAGACTTAAAGTTATGATCGAAGAAATTAGTACCTGAGTAAATGACTACTGTATCAGGAAAACGCTTTTAAAGAAGATATACTTCTTTGATCAAAGATTTGATGGACATCTATAATCTTACCAGAAAAATTGCACGACTAACTCGTAAAATAATTTTCATATAAACACCTAGTTGGAGAGGAAATCTGTTCATGCAAGTTTTTCCAACACTATCGTTCAGAGTGAAATTTTCTACTTTTCAGCTGTAGCGGAAGCACATTTTAAACATATTCGAAAGTGATATTCGAGCAAGATTTAAAAATTGTCATTTTACTACTTTCTTAACACCGAAGTTTGATGTTTGTCTGTGCATGTACATTGAAGGGATTCTTATTTACTACATCATCTTAGACCTCAGTGATTAATTTAAATTTTTTTTTCCTTTTACGGGCGAAGGGATCAAAATTTAGGGTGCGCTAACTGATAGATTAAGAATATAGGAATACTTTGTTTGTTACCTGATAGTGAAATTTTTACACACTGCTGTGCAAAACTTAAGGAGGGGCCAGGTTTTGACGTGTAGCCTCGCACAGGAGTGGCCTGGATATGTAAAATTCAAACCATAGGAACTCCATTACTTACCTAAATGATGGCGGAAACAACACCCATGAAACTGCAGATACTAAAAGATATAGTGCATCTTTATTCAGAATTGGCTACATAGCACTGGGTGCCATGATACAAATGCACTACAGCCAAAGACGGTACGAAAGGAAGAGGAGGCCCTCTGTAGGGGATATGATCACCCCTGACGTCGATGAATGATTTGCACCGTCTGTCCATACTTCGAACTCGGCTTTTGAAGGGTTCTTGCGGCAACATCGTCCAGTCTTCTCTCAGCGCCGTCTTCACCTGTTGAACAATTTCCGGTGTGTGTGTTGACGTACCGCAACGCGCCTCATCAGAGCGTTTCACACGGGATCTATGGGATTCAGGTCGGAGGAATGTGCTGGCCAATCCATCCGCTGAATCTCTTTACTTCCCAACAGCTAATCAACGGCCACCATATAATGCTGTGTTGCGTTATCGTTCATTAACACGAACTGTAGCAAATGGCACCTTCGAACAAAAGAACATGGGGAAGGATTACTTTGTTACAGCAGCGCCCGCCGGTTACAGTACTTCCTTCCAGTATGCAGAGCTCCGTGTGTCCATCGATCAGAATGCCTCCCTATACGTGAACGTCACAGCCGCGATATCTATTCCTTTCATTGATGTTTTCGGGGGCGATACCGAATGCCTACCTCACGCTAGATTAGCTGACGTCCAGAATCGCCAGAGAGACTAAATGTACTCTCATCCGTAAAGAGTGCCGCGCCCTACTGATTTGCTGTCCAGTTCTTATGTTTTCTGCACCACAGTAAGCGATATCTGTGGTGAACAGGTTTTAATGAAAAACAGCGTACTAGTCGTCGGGCAAACAGTCCGCTTTTGTGTAGTCCTCTGGCCACTGTAAACCGCGGTATTGTGCATCCTATGCTCATGTTCAGTTGTTTTGCAAGATTACTTGTCGTCAGGTGTCGATCCCTGTTGGCCTGTAGGAGCATATAGCGGCCCTCACTGGGGGTGGTGTTTGGTAGGCAACCACCAGAGGTCTTTCGCACAGCTGTACTTGTAGTCCTAAAGGCCAACCACAGCATGCGATACGATGCTATGGACGATATCAAACTTTTGGGCCACACTCATCACAGTTTGCCCAACTTCGAGCGGTTTTTGGTAGGCAACTACCAGAGGTCTTTCGCACAGCTGTACCTGTAGTCCTGAAGGCCAACCACAGCACGCGATACGATGCTATGGACGATACCGAACTTTTGGGCCACACTCATCACAGTTTGCCCAACTTCGAGCGGTTTTTGGTAGGCAACTACCAGAGGTGTTTCGCACAGCTGTACCTGTAGTCCTGAAGGCCAACCACAGCACGCGATACGATGCTATGGACGATACCGAACTTTTGGGCCACACTCATCACAGTTTGCCCAACTTCGAGCGGTTTTTGGTAGGCAACTACCAGAGGTCTTTCCGCACAGCTGTACCTGTAGTCCTGAAGGCCAACCACAGCACGCGATACGATGCTATGGACGATACCGAACTTTTGGGCCACACGCATCACAGTTTGCCCAACTTCGAGCGGTTTTTGGTAGGCAACTACCAGAGGTTTTCCGCACAGCTGTACCTGTAGTCCTGAAGGCCAACCACAGCACGCGATACGATGCTATGGACGATACCGAACTTTTGGGCCACACTCATCACAGTTTGCCCAACTTCGAGCGGTTTTTGGTAGGCAACTACCAGAGGTCTTTCGCACAGCTGTACCTGTAGTCCTGATGGCCAACCACAGCACGCGATACGATGCTATGGACGATAGCAAACTTTTGGACCACACTCATCACAGTTTTCCCAACTTCGAGCGGTTTTTCGTAGGCAACTACCAGAGGTTTTTCGCACAGCTGTACCTGTAGTCCTGAAGGCCAACCACAGCACGCGATACGATGTTATGGACGATACCAAACTTTTGGACCACACTCATCACAGTTTTCCCAACTTCGAGCGGTTTTTGGTAGGCAACTACCAGAGGTCTTTCGCACAGCTGTACCTGTAGTCCTGAAGGCCAACCACAGCACGCGATACGATGCTATGGATGATACCGAACTTTTGGACCACACTCATCACAGTTTGCCCCACTTCGAGCGTTTCAAGTATTCGAGCACGCCTACAAACATCAAGATGTTATCTACGGGCCATTTTGTCGTCTCTAGAACATAACATACACAATCAAACGTCTGAAACACTTATACACACCTTCCGGTGACTTCTGTTCTTTCTTTTTTCTTTCTTTTTTTTTTTTTTTTTTTTGGATTGAAAGTTTAAAAACTAATTTATTGGACCTGGTGGTACGGTGGTACAAAGACATACAGGCAGACATAAACAGGAGACAGAAATTACACAGCAACAAGCACAAATCATACATAGTTGACAGCATGCCAAATGATCAATGTACACAGATATAGACAGTGTTGATCATGTAACACATTGTGAACAAGTATACATCAAACATGGAATTTACAGTATGCTAAATGACCAATGTACACAGATAACCAGTGTTGGACAAGTAACACATCGAGAACCAGTGCTGAAATACCAACAACACAAACATCCATGCCTCACCGGGATTCGAGCTCGGGCCCAACTAGGGCGAATAATAACAAACTAGGCCTTAGACGACTGCGCATTTTTATTCAAGTGATAAAGATTACCTAAACATTTTTATTCAAGTGATAAAGATTACGTGAAAAGAGGTACCATTATATGGTACAAATATAAAATTGAACAAATATTGCAGCATTAAGCATATACATTAGTTTGTTGTAGTTCCTTAGAAGCTGTGCCAGAACCTGTTTTCCCGATCTGGAACTTAAAATTTTAACCGATGTCTAAAACTTTGAAGGCGAAAATAAGTGTGAAAAAAAGAACAAAACAAAGGTTGGTTATTTATCATTACTGCAAGCCTCAACCTCACGCTATTTACCATGAAGAATCAAAAGTTTGTCTTCTTTGCAGCTAAAAGTTTTAATGATGCGAAAAGCCATATACGCTCACCTCATTCTGCAAAGTACAGACCGTTGTTTTTATAGTACTTTGCCAATGTTCCACCCAAACCAGGACCCCATCGCGATACCACCTGGCAGGTTTCGAGGACAGAAACCATCTGATGCCAAATTCCACATCCACCACTGAATCAAAATGCAGTCCTTTTAAGAAATAGGCCATGGGGAGAAACAGGTTGTAGTCGGATGAAACTGGACTAGATGGAGGATGGGGTATTATTTCAACCGCTTCCAATTCCTTTAGTTTTCGGCGGACCACTCTGAGGGTGTAACTTGGAGCATTATGCACTTCCACAAACGATCGCTTCTTATTGATGAGCGCTGGGGCACGTTTGTGCAAAGCATCATGGACTCTCTGACGTTTCTCGACATAGAGGTTCCTGCTCACAGCCTGACTATCTGGCACGAATTACCAGTGTACAGGACGCTCGAAATTCCACCCAATGTACTGCATGACTTTCTTCTTGAACGACCCTTTTTGCGCCACTGGCTGTGTTTCCTTGTGCTACTCCAGCCACTGGTTCCCAGTGGTAAAATAACGTAAAAATATCCACTTCTCATCACCTGTGACGATACTACGCCAAAACCTATCATCGTATAGATTTGAAAGCAATCTACGCACGTTGCTTCGCTTTCAGGGGTGGAAGTTTATGTGGACCAGTCAAGGTGTGGCAGTTTATATTGTGCCTGGAGGAGAAACCAAGCTGGTTCAGGTGACAAACGATGGTGGATTGGAAAGACCTCACCTCGACTGCCTATTGTCGTGTACTGCAACCGCGGCTCGCCGTCCCAGCTTCAACCAGAGTGTCAGTGTTTGTGGTCGTTGGACGTACTGGCCTCAGCCATTCTTGGGGACTGGTATCCCCAGTATTAAAATTCCGGAACCATTTTTATACATTGATACCGTCCACTGTTTCCTCGCGTTCAAAAGGGAAAATGTCTCTCGCTAACGCTGTCGCGTTTAACCTTTTTTTTATTTCATTAATGAAGTAGGAACACTTAAACAGCCATTTTATCAAACGCCATTCTCTGCTCGCCTGATAATGCAATGTGACTCCGTGCCAAATACATGTCATCAGTCTCGTGGGTGCATGACGTGTGCCCAGTCGACGCTGGCGTTTTTAGAAGCAGGACCAATATTATATGTAGCTCAAAACAGGGCAAACTTTCGACTCACGGCGGTATTCTACATTGAGGGTAAATGTCTCAGTTGAGAGTCCTATTTAATATGAGAGAGGGGGAGGGGGAGGATTGTCTTGCGTGCACAGCCGACTTCTAAACAAAAGTAGTTCTCTGTTTACGTAGATGATGAGGGAAGCCCCGAGAAAATGGCATACAAGCTCAAGTGTATTATGTACACATGAGGAAAAGAGCATTAAGAAAGCGATAAAATAATGGAAGAATGAAAGAAAAACAAAAGATAGAAAGCAAGAAGAAAAATGAAGGATAAATAAAATAAAGAACAAAGCGAACTAAGTGAAGAAAGGAGAATTAATAGAGGAAAGCATATCAGCAAAATATCCGATTCTACTTCTAATATCAAGTGTCCGAAAGTTCATGTTGCATTCCGGAATTCTTTTATGAAATTCAGATTTTTTGAAATTCTGGATTTTAAAATGTTCTAGTAACACAAGTCCATAGGTGGACGGACCAACAGAGTGATAACGAAAGGGCGTATTTCAAAAGGCGTCTAAGAATATTACTTTGATATAAATGACATATTATTAGTGATAACAAAATAACGCATTATACGTTTTGCACACACACACACAAGTTCTATATCTATCTATACATAGTATAAAATAAAGTCCCCGGTAGGCGTCTGTCTGTTTGTTCGGGCTAATCTCGAGAATCCCTGGATGGATTTTGATGCGGTTTTCACCATTCCATAGAGCATTTGTCGAGGAAGGTTTAGGTGTATGAAACATTAATCTGTGACAAAAGGGAGCCGAGCAGTTATGATTTTAGTGACAAGTCGAAGACAAAACCGCCGTTTGCATTCTTTCGTGGCTTCCACTGCCTAAACAACGATGCGCGACGACCAGTTTACGAAACTTTTTTACTTATTGGGGAAAAGACGCGAAGCGCATGCGGGCCGTTGAGAAAAAGACGCGAGGCGCATACGCGGCGGCGGATCTGACAGCATGTAAGGCCACAGACTAAATGCGTAGTTACATCGGACGTTGAAAGAACATTGGTTTATCGGCGCCCTCACAGACTAAACGCGTAGCCGTTTTCGTCCACACGCTTGTATTTCTTTGAGTAGCTCTTTAATTAAAATTTAAATATTGTATTAACATTATGCCGAGACGAAAATCGAATATAGGTCGTAGTACATCGGACGCTAAAAAAATTTATTTATACCGTCATAATGAAACTTTCCAAGAAACAGAATTTCGATTGGCAAATGACAGGCAAAGAATGTGTAATCGTCAGACTAATAATCGTCTCTCTTTAGATCCGCCGTAAATTCTAAATTGCCACCGTGCGAAGCTGGGCCGGGTCGCTAGTTTTTTATAGAGAATAGAAAAGACTCTGCTAGCGTGATTTTTGTTCTATATACATTAAACAGGAGCACCGGTGAGGAAGTCGTTTTGTTTACGCAAAGGAGAAGGCATTGTCATTGGAGCTAGATTGTACCACCTACAAGGTACATACATACATGTTTTTATAAGAATTGTACTAATAAGCGGAACATGTCTTTTTATATTGATAATTCTCTTCACGAGCTCTGTGATGTACCTGGAAGCTGTATTCGGTTTTCTATTGATTGATTTTTATATTTTGTCCTGGGTTTTGGAAACACACATATTTAGAAAATTACGAGGTTTTCTGAAATTATAACATATAGCCTATATACGGTGATGGAATTAGGATCCTGTCTTCTTACTCCGGAGTGGCTGCTGTCCCAACTGGAGTACGCCGGCAGTCTTATCTCTGCAACATTGTAGATTTGACTTGAGCGTCACCTAACTGTTACGTCATCTATGCCATGTTACATACTACGTTACAAATTTAAACCTATTTTGAAGTTTAGGGTATGTTATCTTTTTTTTCGTTTTCAGATAGAGGACAGAAGATAAAAATTGTACGGTTTTAAGTTTATCGTGTCACATCAACTTCAAATACATTTTATAGTATCGTTTTGCTTAGAGGCTGGTTAACAGTGCGTGCGGAGGCAAAAGCGTACAGAACGGGCAGAATATGGTTAACGGGAGGAAGTCCCCATCTGCTGCAAGGGACTTTCTTCCCAGATCACATTCAGTAGCGAAAGGGTTAAACAGACCTACTTTACATGCACAGTAGCTTTGTTTTAAAAAAACAAAAAATGATGCAAAAATTATAAGTTGTCTGTTAAATATTATTACTATTATTTACCAACGAGTAGTTTTGTTTTCTTTTGTTTTATGCTCTGTGCCTGGAACCTGCCGTGTCCCATTAAAAATATGCGTCTGCCTGTAGCGTGACACAGATTGTCGACATGTAACAGTACTGACGGACATGTAACAGTACTTATTACCAGAAGGACGGCCCACCGATGGATAACTGAAGTTTAGGACTGGATTCCAAGTGACAGGAAAAGACACAGAAGAAGACCACGTGGGAGATGGGTGGATGAAATTCGAAAGCATACGGGTGTGGAATGGATGAGACTGGTTCAAGACAGACCGTTGTGGAAGAAACTTGGGGAGACTATCATCCATTGATAATGGTTGACAATGATGATGATGACGAACGTTACTGGCCGGCGTAAAAGGAATTTCGCGGCAGGTATATGAAGAATAAACTACATTTCATTTCTGACTGAAACGATATGCAAATAAATCTGAAATGCTACATTGCATTGCACAGCGACAAACATACTGTGACTACGTATCAGAGTTGGGCAAGAATGCATTACAAAGTAATGGAAGTACAGATTACAATTAACGTGTAATGCATTACAAGGAAATGCAGTATAACAGGTAATGCAGTAACAGGTAATGCATTATAAGGTAATCCCAAGTATGGTTTCCACAAGGCAATGGAATTAATCTGCAATGCATTACAATGAAGATGATATAATTCAATTATTTAATAATGCCATTCAAATGCAATGGAATTATTTGGCAATGAAATTACACAATTTGCAAATAATAATTATATACGAAATAAATACCCCATTCGTACCTACTTCATATGTATTATTTCGTTCAAATCACTTTACTTGCGGCAAAGACGAGGCAACTACTTATATCATACACGTACAATCTCCAATACCTACATACACGCATTTGAAGTCCGAGGGGTGGAACAATTGTGAAATAACCTACACAACGTGTATGGGTGTACTGGTTGCTGGTTTATTGATGTTGTATTGTTACTCATAAGTTATTGGTTAATTACCAAAATATAGGTAACCATTAATCATTACTATTATAATGGGCAACTGCTACATGTCATTACAATTGCCATGTAATGACCAATTCACCATTACCATATAATGGTAACGCTAAGTTCTTGTTCCCATTACCATTACGCTGTAATGCATTACCGATTAATTCAATTACGATTTTGTCCAACGCTGCTACGTATCAAACACAATGGACGAGGAAGTAAGAATAACAAATTTTTAAATGATTATTATCCTTTAAGTTGTAATCTTGCTGACCGTCTCCTTCATTTCAGTACGTTAAATTACAGTAGTTTACAACATAAACGATGAGCACCCTTTCGGCTGTGTCCCTGCTGAATATAGTGAAGGCAGGATTTTACATGAAAAGTGCTCGAAAGGTAAACTTAAGGGTATCCAAATTTAGCTTGTTTCTTAGTCGGATGCAAAGGTATGGCATCTTCAAGATTTTGGATCTGTTTCTCATCTTAAATACTATATTTACATTTGGCTAGAAATAAAAAACCAGCACTGACACTGTGTGCTTGTACCAAGAAAAAAATAAGAAAGAAAGGATGAAAAAAGAATTACACAATGTCCGAGTAAGAAGAACACAACAAAATTTTAGCGCATAGATCACGATTACTTGGTTTGCCCATCTGTGTCTATAGACAGAATTACTTAATTTCCATTCACACGGACTGAAAAATAATCTCATTCAACATATCACCTAAAGTTGAAACAAAGATTTTCTTTCTTCACTTAACAGCGACTCTCAAAGTATAGTGTAGCAGCAAGAATGTGCGACAGTTTTCTGGGAAACATCGACTTCCGTCCTTTTCTTAATAGGCTGTCGGGGTGAAAACTTCGAATTTGGATCTATTTCAAACAACAGAAGGTACGTAGGGAATCAGAATAAAAGATTTACACAATTATGATGTTGAATGAATAGAAAGAGACGCTATTGGGAGACATGCCACGATTCACCTGCAAAAAGCTAAAGCAAATTTAGACTCCGAAGGCAAACATGAAGCGAATTTCAATAAGCAGCAGATTATACTCAAGTGCGACATAAGTGCAGCTCTCAACACCATGAGTTATAAGAATATTTGTATTCTAACTGAAACAAATGAATGCTAACATTGAAATTCTAGATGTATCTATTAATGAACATGACGAGATTATACAGTAATTTTTTCACTTACTTCTAAAGGAAACGACAGAAAAATTATCGCAAGAGCTGTTGGGACATTTTGTATTCCGCACTCAATGACGATGGTCTTCCGCACAGCAGTGTTCTGACGAAACACCACAGCCAAAAAGTAACTCAGAATGCACCCAATGATAGGCAAGCTCACCATAATAGCATACAACTTCCCTGAAATCCTGCCAATCATGGTCGGGAAAACTACGACTTCATAGATTGCATACACTATCGTGAATACAAAAGCGATGAAGCCGGCAACCTGCAAAAAAAAAAAAAAAAAAAAGGACATATCAACATAGCAGAAGGAAATGGACGATTCTGCATTTATTACTCAAACATGGACACTTGGGGTGTAACATCAATCGTGTGTATTCTAATAAAACTTACGACATAGAACGACAATATAATATAGAATAAGCAAGCAACGTTTATTCACAATTAGATCTACTACAGTTTCGCTGAGCGTTTGGCTCGGCTTCATCAGGACAAACGGAGCGCAAACATTCAAATCATTAAGACATCGTCAGCGTTTTGACGGTCACGGATTTTGGTGAGATTTTTTACACGCGCTTGAAAGAAATTGAGTAGATGTCATGTCGTTGACATGCCGTGGAAAGCCTCTAATATATAATATTAAGCTTGATAGTAGAATCAGGTTTATCAATAAGATTTATCAATAGTTTCGTAAGTTCCACATATACCGCAACTCTTCACGACTTGTCAACGACAGGACATCTATTCCATTTCTTTCAAGCGCGTGGAAACAACTCACCAAAATACGTGACCGTCAGAACGCTGATAATATCACAAAGATTTAAATGTTTACGCTCCATCTTTCCTGATGAAGCCGAGCCAAACGCTCAGCGGAACTACAGTAGATCTCAAAATAAATATTTAGTTGTGAATAAACGTTGCTTGCTTACTCTATCTCAGCATCACGAGTATTGTAGTCATAAAATATATTGACAATATAACATGCCAGATGCTTTGTCGAGATGAGGTGAATTTCATGTCGTAGAAATTTTTACAAAACTGGATTGCATCACCGTGTTATTACATTCCCTGCTCCGATTTTTGCTATTTCATCAATGCTTTCATCAATATATTTAAAGTATCGATATAAATTTATATATATTTATATTTGAAGTATGGAGAGTTGAACATAAGTAGCGATACAAAAAAAGGAAAAGCAAAGTGAGGGTCGAAAAAAGAGAAATCGGATAAACTGACGGTATTGTCAATATGCAATACAACGAAAATGTACATAATCTGCAACACAAAGGCGTTATATTACCCATATTATTGTTCTTAATTAAAATGCTTGTTTCATGTTGCACAGCATAACCATTTGCTTACTTTAACTATTTGCTTTTGTTGGAAGGTCCTATCTATTTGTGTTAGACTCCGAGTGACTGCGTGAACAAAAGTCCATTATCTCGATCTGTTCACATCAATATCTCGCAAGTCTTCTATGGTCATTCAACAAGCGTCTTTCATTCCATCCAACCATCTTGTTCCCTGACTTCCCTTCTTGTGCTTCCTCCAACCGTACAAGCATGATCATTTTTTCAAACCCATTATTGGCACGCCCTACATGTCCAAAATATGTGAGATTTTGCTTACACACGATTGATTCAGGGGAGAAGCTGGGCTTGATTTGTTCAATTAGTTTGATTAGTTCTTCTTGCAGTCCATGGAATTCTGAGTAGCCGTCTCCTGGTTCATAATTCAAAAAAATCTATCTTTTTTACGTTCGCTCTTCCTCAACGTCCAGCTTTCACAACCATACGTTATCACAGGAAAGACCATTGATTTAACAATTCCGGTCTTTGTTATCATTGAAATGTCTTTATCCTTCATATTCTTCTCTAAATTTGCCATTGCCTTTCTCCCCAAGGTTAATCTCCTCCTTATTTCTTCAGCACGTTACACCTCGTTATCTGTTCCGGAGCCCAAGGGAATAATATTGTATACGACCCACCCCTTCTTCCCCGTCAATTAAAACATCTGTAAGATTGGAAATTGACATGACTTTCATCTTCCTAATATTTAACATTAAATCTGATTTTGCATTCGCTACTTTTACTTTCTTGATGAGGTCCTAAAAGTCTTCTCTATTTTCTGCCAAAAGAATGGTGTGATCGGCATATCTTAAATTATTGGTGGTTTGACCTCCAATACGAATGCCAGCTGTCATTTCATCCAATGTTACCTCTAAGACGGGCGTGCGCGATCGCGCAGCGACTTAACTTCCTCCGCGTAGCTGAAATATCTTCTGGGCAGTAAGCATTTTAGATTAAAATTCCCAAATCCCTAATTAATTTTCATAAATTCAAAATCAAATAATAAATAAATAAAATTCGGGCTCTCAAAAGTCAGAACAACACTTTTCTTAAATGCCGTTCGCCTCCTTCTAAGTTCGTCTCATTGTCCTCTTAATTGTCAAAGGCTTCTTGCGAAGTAGCCTCGTGCGAGCAGATAGTGAGAGCCAGAATGTGGATTAGTGATTTTCTCACACCAAGAAAGAGACAGATATTGAGTCTTTTCTCAAAACAACACATCAGCGTCAGCCAATCACAACAAACCTTAACCACGTTCATTGTACTAACTAATGCACCCATGCTAGTTGGTGGGAAAAAGGCATTCCAGTCAGTTAAATTGTAAGCCGCTGGTAAAAGAGTTTTCCTGAAAACTTTGTCAGATAATAAGGCAAATCTCTTCCAACATCAAAGATGCTGAAAGACACCTTGTGTTTGCGTTCAAGTTCATTTTTTGTGCCGCATTTTTAGCACGTCTTTTGTAAAACAAGATCGTGCTTCTGTTATCGGTTTCTCCCCCCGTCCGTCCGTCCGTCCGTCTGTACCCACGGTATCTCTGCAACTACAGTATTAGGCCGATTTGAAAAATTCTTTTTGAATTCGGAAGCCTGAAATGTGCGAATGATGATAATTTATTTCGTTTTTTTCTTACGATGTACAATTTTGCTGCTAGGGGGCGTAAATGCAGATGATGTCGAATTCAAAATTACGTTTTAATCCACATATTTGCTTCTAAACACCCGATTGAAAAAATTCTTTTATCTTTCGATTCCATTTATGCCAAAGAGTGTTTTAGATATAGTTTTCTTTTGAAATTACGCATAGATTTTCCGCTAGGGGGCGTAAAAGTAAATAAAACATTTTTCCGATAACTCTTTTCCTAAAACTCCGATTTGAAAATTCTTTTTTTCAGCGGTTACATCTCCTAATGGAAAATCTTTTGCATGTAATTTCGAATTCTTGGTAAAGAATACTTTCGCCACTAGGGGGCGTAAGCGTTAATTTTTGCTTCTGATGTATTTGCCATAAAATCTGAGCTTCTAAAATATCGATTGAAAAAATTCTTTCGTGGATTGATGCCACTCACATCGATAGACCTTTTCGGAATATTTTCTCCCTAAAATATCCCACAGTTTCTCCGCCAGGGGGCGTAGATGTATATCTAATTTTTGTCAATATATCTACTTCCAGGAGTCCGATTTGAAAAATTCCTTCTTTGTTGGATAGTGTTTTCCGTGTGACATGTTTTTCATATAATACCAAAATTTTCCAGTAATTCATAGACTTTCCGCTAGGGGTCGTTAAGGTAAATTGCGTTTCGCCCTATATCTCTGCTTCTAAATCTCCGATTTGAAAAATTCTTTCTGCACCGGATACAGCTCCAGATGGGAAATCCTCTGCACATAATTTCTAATTTTTGTAAAAAAAAAATAGTTTGGCCACCAGGGGGCGTACACCTTAATTTCCGCTTCTGATGTATTTGCAGCAAAAAATGAGCTTCTAAATTTTCGATTGAAAATAACGTCGTTTGTAGACCGATACTACTCGTGTCGACAAACCTTTTAGGAAAATTTTCTTCTTAAAATAGTGCATGGTTTCTGCGCCTGGGGGCATAGACGTATATCATATTTTTGTCAATATCTCAACTTCTAGGAGTCCGATTTGAAAAATTCCTTCTTTGTTGGATAGTGTTTCTAGTGTGACATGTTTTACCTATAAATTCAAAATTTTCAAGTAATTCATAGACTTTCCGCTAGGGGTCGTTAAGGTAAATTGCGTTTCCCACTATTTCTCTGCTTCTAAACCTCCGATTTGAAAAATTCCTTCTGCACCAGATACAGCTCCTTATGGAAAATCGTTTGCACATAATTTCTAATTTTTGTAAGAAAATGGCATGGCCACCAGGTGGCGTAAGTCTTAATTTCCGCTTCTGATGTATTTGCAGCAAAATATGAGCTTCTAAAATCTCGATTGAAAAAAGTATTTTGTTGACCGATGCTACTCATGTCGACAAACCTTTTAGGAACACTTTCTTCTAGAAATAATGCATGGTTTCTACGTCAGGGGGCGTAGATGTATATCTTGTTTTTGTCAATATCTCTACTTCTAAAAGTCCAATTTCAAAAATTCCTTCGTTGTTGGATAGTGTTTCCGATGCGAAATGTTTTTCCTATAAATTCAAAATTTTAAATTATTTAAGACTTTCCGCTCGGGCGCATAAAGGTAAATTGCGTTTTCTGCTCCTAAAACTCCGATTTGAAAAATTCTTCCTGTATCGCATACAAGACCTGATGGAAAATATTGTTCACATAATTTCTAATGTTTTGTAAAGAATGGTTTGGCCACCAGAGGTCATAAGTATCAATTTCTGCTTCTGATGCATTTGTAGCAAAATCTGGGCTCCTGAAAACTCGATTAAATTTTTTCGTGGGCCGATACCGCTCATATGGATAAACCGTTTGAGAATACTTTCTTCCAAAAATAATGCATGGTTTTCCCACCAGGGGACGTAAAGTCACATCTTATTTTTGTCGATAACTCTTTTTCTAAGAGTTCGTAAACTCAAGATTCCGTTTTCACCAATATCTGAGGGATTAAAGACCCGACTGGAAAACTTCTTTCTTCCGTCAGATACTATTGCTTTCTATACCGGTTCCATTGCCTTTGAATAGCTTTGCTAAATTTAATTTGCGTCACAACGGAATCAAAAGACCTGCTTATTACACTCGAAAATTCGGTTCATCTTTCTTGTTTAAACTGTACATAGATTTCATTTTTTAGCTGAATAAATATCATCGTGCAACAAGACGGATTCCTTTTAATACTACGCTATATATTCCACTTTGGAAGTCACATCTCCTTTAGTTGACATAATCTCTCTTCTCTTTTGCAATAGAATTTTGGCTTTTCCTGATAATTTGTTCGTATGCAACTTGTTTGTTTCTTATTCTCCTTGGTATTTTGCTATGCAAAGAAACTGGGTATTGCGCGTAAACATGCTTTTCCCAATTTTCAGTGCTTTTATTCCAGAAGTAAGTTTGAGCTTCTCACTTTTTATAAAATAAAAATTTTAATGAATAAATATTTCTAGTCCTTTTTTTTTAAATCAATTGCGAAAAAAACCAGTGATAAAATGGGAGAATTAGAAAAATAAGGGCTCCAATCCAAGTTCCAACTTCTACTGCATTAGTAAGAGAAGCTGAAAAAATAAAAGTTTTTGCCCAAGTGGTTTTGATGCCTACCCAGCTAATTGGGTTAGGCGCGCAATGCCCATGGCCGCTTAGAGGGAATATTAATTTCATCCAGGCTTTTACAATAATAAATTGTTAAAATTAAGCCCTAAATTGTTTTGTTTTTTTACAAAAAGCTTTTATTATGATTATTAGCACTATCTTTAAAATGTTTTTCAGCTCATGGGGATTCTTTTTCAATTATAACCGCACTTCGTAATAATCGCACGAATGCGGTCAACACCGTGCCGTTTCAAGCTCTGAAAATTGAGTTCTTAGGCCATCAAGATCACAGCGAAAACAAAACTGACATCATTTCGCATCCTCAGTATATTCTTGAATTTATATCTGTAGAATATCATATTGAGAATTAATGCAAGTTTCAGTCATTTACCATGGACTATTTTAGGCGTAAAGAAAGGGAACTTACAGCTTGAATGTATCTCATCTTTGTACAGTTTCAGTTTAAATTAACTGTGCTAATTTGTTTTACACAGTAAGAAATGAAAAGGTGATCTAGATAAGCTCTTCACTTTTCAAGGAAAAGTGAAGAGCTTATTTAGATCATCTTTTCAATTGTGAAACGGAAGGATCTGGAAGAAGAGTCTTTGTGCTCAATGGGATGATGGTTGAGGATCCTGGCTTAGGAGAGAGTCATCTCGATTACAAGAGTACCACACGACAGAGTGAAACAACGGTTTACACTGGCACCATTAGGAATATCTGGATGCAATTGGTCAACTTCCTTCGTATTATATTATCGTGTCTCACATGCAGGTTTTGCCCGATTTTGCATTTAGTTGACCTCATATATTTTCCGACTTTGATCTTGAGTGGGGAGTGACACCTCTACATATCACTTTGTTCCAAGCCTTCATGTGCTAGTAAAAAAATGTAACGGATCTTTAAATTTTGTAGCAGAAAAAAAGGAACAAAAAGTGCACTCGCTATCTTCTTCATGATAATTCATTAACTTTGCAGAAAGTTTTAACACTTTCACACAGAGGTTTCTGCAAAAACTCTCATGTTAGGTCTTGTTTACTTCGAGTTCATTCTTCAACGCTTACACAAACATTTTCTGGTTGGTTAGCGTCTTGAATCTCGAAGATCCAAGCTGTCTACACCCTTAAACTGTGTCGATTCTGGCCCTCCTTCTTCAAGACCTGACTCCATGTTCAATGAAACTTCCTCAAGGCCAATCAACCACCTTACTTTATACATTATTTCTTCTCTCTCTCTCTCTCTCCATTACTCAGTAAGCTTTTTTTATTTAAATGAGTGCCATTAACTGAAATCAGACAGGGAATTTTTCTTGCATCTGAGAGAGTAAGCATACGAAAAATATTCATACATCTGGGGCATAATTTCAGATCAGATCATATGTAAAGAATTTTAGGAAGAGAGCGTCTGACCCCAGGTCTTAAACAACCCTTAGAAATAGGAAGCTAGGAGATTTGGGCAAAAGTGCCCGATAGGAAAGTGACACAGAAGCGAGGTAGAAAGGATGAGGAAGACGCCCTTATTTATTGCGGGGGCGGGTGGGGTGCATAAAGTTTTAGCTAGGAACCTCTTTTGTATTTGTAACGATCTCTGTTTCCAGAAATCTAACTGTAAAATTGCTTTCAGATTGTATGGAGGAAAGAATGAACACTATTTCCTTTATAAGAAAAATTCCTTCCCTAGGTGGGTACTAATACATTTGAAAATAATACGTGATATTGTTAGTCCATAGAAGTGGTATCTACGTTGTCATGGCTCCACATGTTGTTATTTTTTTTGTTTTTTTTTTGTATTGGCAAACGTTTGTTACACTCAGAGTTTTACCTAGGAGGTCCTTGGAGAAATGAAAGTCAGAAGCCAGAGAAAAAGAGAGAGAGAGAGAGGAAATTGAGACAGATGTTATCCGAGTACTAGTATCTGATAAGGGAAAAGGAATACGTCGAAGAGGGGCATATTACAGAGATTATCTTTCTAAGGGGGATTTGCAAAATTCAGTTGAAAATGGATTATTTGTGACACTGATATCAAGATGTAACGTATCTCAGGATGAGATCGAAAGACGAGTGAACAAACTGGAAGCCTCCCCATTGGTGCAGTGGTCTAAGCGATGGCCCATGATCATTCGTCCGAAAGGGGTCCGGATTCGAATCCAGGTGAGGCATGGATGTTGTGTTTGTCTTACAGCACTGGCTCTTTCCCTTCCCTGGAACCAATGACCCTAAATTAGGGACGGGCGACTGCTTATAACTGAGTTGCTCACGGTGGTCGTCAAACCTCCAATAAAAAAAATAAAACTGGAATATATAATTTAGTCCTCTTTGACCTGCTTTCTTTCCTTTTAATCTCTTTGTTTTCTCTTACGTAAGTCATTTCAAATGTTTGCACACTGCGCAAGCGCTTGCAATCGCTCCAATCGTCTCGCCAGTTGTGAGTCAGACCAGTATATAAAGCTGTGTTTACGTTTGCTAAATAATTTGTTCCTGTTCCGAAAGATTCTGCCTAGAAATGGAGGAAGAAAGTGAGTCAGGTCAGATCTAGCCTAGCGAACAGCGATCGTACATTAAAATTGAAACTTTGCAAGGAAAATCCCCTGCCGAAATTCATGAAACTTTGTGTGAAATTTGTGTGGTTAGTGTAGTGGATAGTAGCACAGTGTCACGGTGTTAGGGTCGAAAAAGCATCGAAGAGGACCCAAGAAGCTACCGGCCATCAGATGCAACGGACGACACTTCTGTGGTTATCGTCAACAGCATTTTAGAAGAAGATCGACAGAAAACATGCAAAGCAAATATGTCTACCTCTTCGGTTTTCAGAATTCTAACTGTAAAATTACGAAAGAGAAAAGTGGCCGCCATATGGGTTCCGCATAATCTGAGTGAAGGGCAGCAAGCAGTTCGCAAAGGGATAGCAGAAGAATTCTGCAGCAGTACGAGACAGAAGGAGCACTTTATGGATAGAATTGTTGCTATAGACGAAATCTGTGTATGAGGTTTTGAGCCAGAACTGAAATTTCAGTTTGCTCAGTGGAAACATCCAGAATCCCCTCGCCAGAAAACAATTCCGCCGCCAACAATCGAAGGTTAAGATGATGATGATTATGTCCTATGTCACGGCTGGAGTGATGGCAACACACAGAGTGCCCTAGGGGACCATTGTAACAGAATACCACAGAAGGTTTCTCCAAAATGTTTCGCGCCCAAAGATTCGCCAAAGAAGGCCCGGCATGCTCAAAGCTGACGTCATCATTTTGCACGACAACGCGAGGTCGCATGTTGTCTGTACAGTAAGAGACTTTCTGGAAAAGTATGAATGGGAATTGCTTCCTCACGCGCCATACAATAAGCCACCAGACTACGGCTTGTTCCCAAAACTTCTAAAGCCACCAGACTACGGCTTGTTCCCAAAACTTCTTAAGCCACCAGACTACGGCTTGTTCCCAAAACTTCTTAAGCCACCAAACTACGGCTTGTTCCCAAAACTTCTTAAGCCACCAGACTACGGCTTGTTCCCAAAACTTTTTAAGCCACCAGACTACGGTTTGTTTCCAAAACTTCTTAAGCCACCAGACTACGGCTTGTTCCCAAAACTTCTTAAGCCACCAGAGTACGGCTTGTTCCCAAAACTTCTTGAGCCACTTCGCGGGAAACGCTTCAGTACGATGTTTCTAATGAGGCGACACGAGTAATCGGACGCCTCAACAATGTAGGTATCTTGGCTGGAATACAAGACTTGCCCAAACGTTGGGACGCTGTCATAAAGACACATGGAGATTACTTCGAATGAATGTAAAGGTATGTCGTGAAATAAATTCGTTTTTAAGTGATAGCCCACAGTGCGCAAAACTTTTGAAACGACCCTCGTAGTTTACATGCGCCTATGCATACAGATTTATTCACTCATGTATGCACACGCACGCATGCATAATTTGCAGCGTTTTCTAGAGTTTTACACTTGCAACCCGGTTTTGCTACATCATCTAAAGGCTCCAATGTAATACCCTAAATTACTGCAAAAAAAAAAGAAGTTTAAAAAAGAAGGCGCTTTTCGATAAATTTTGATATTTTTCTGTAAGTCATTTTTTAATATCCCACAGAAAACTACGAGTACTAGAATTCCAAAGAAAATTTCAGATCCGGTGACTATACGTAAGAAAAGTTTCTTCTCATGAGCGGTTATGGAAGTTCTATAAGAAAGAAGAACACCAACTTGTAAACTGAATCGACAAAGCATTATATGCATCCACCTAATAACGTGGTGCTGCACCTTTTGCCCTCACAACAGCTAAGAGGCGTCTGTTAAAGACTCAATGTGGTGTTAGAAACGCGGAGATGGTATTGCCTCCCATGAAGCGGGGTTCGCCTGACATACAGTATTCCCGGTAGCCGGTGGGGATTGGTATGCTCGAACAGACCTTTCCAATTCGTCCCAGAAATTCTCAATGTGATTCGGGCCTGGCAATCGAGCCAACTGGTCGCCACTCAGGAGGTATGCGCTGTGAAGTTACTCTGTTGAAAGACGGCTTCATGTGCGGAAATAGAATCGTTGCGAACGTGTGTAGATGGTCAGCGAGGATGTTCACATACTTCTTCTGGTATTGAAGATCTCGACAGGTACGAGAATCCTACACGAAACCCATTTAAAGGCACCCCAAACTATTATATGGCCACCACCTGCCTGTATGATCCAATTTAGCAAGCTGGATTCATCGCTTCTTGTTGTTTACGCCATACACATGGTTTACTTCTCCCTTCGGCGTGATAGAATCAAAACAGATGTACATCAGACCAGATGGCGTGTTTTCAGTCCTCCGAACCCCAGTTGCGTTAAGCTTTTCAAACTGGAATCTAATTATTAAAACCTGATCTTTCGATGCCTTGCGGTCAACAATGGGACACGATGCGGACGTCAACTGCCATTGCCTATTTCTTCCATGACAGATATGCTCCAAATCACCCTAAAAGTGTACTGTTGTTAAAGGCGGGAGAGCCATATCACGAGTCGTCGTGGAGAGTAAGAACGGTTGTCCATCCACGTTAATGTGCTGTTCTACTGTTTTCTTTCTGATCGCTCCACCCACTCACCCACACATCTCACAAGCAGTAGGGATTGTGAGTGGGGGTCTGGTGGAGGCCGAACTGCTTCCCCTACTGCCTGTTTAAGTAACCTACCCTTCGAGTTTCCACAATTGCCAATTTATTGTCTCTGTGTTGCTAATGTTGGGAGAGGTCTTCCACACTTTCCACCTGCCCGAGTTGTATCACAAGAGGGCAAAAACAGCCGTAAGTGCAAAACTCTTGTGATTGAGCAATTTCTCATAGCAAATTTATTTCCAAAAGCGCACTAACTTCTTTAACTTTTTTAGATGGCCATTTTGTGTGATAAACTGCTGAGGAAACAAAAATGGATTCTGAGCAATAATTCTACTGGTTTTTGCTACAAACTGTAGGGACTACTTTTCGTAGCGGAAGTAGCTGTTTGGCACCCTACATAGTGGTACACTCATAGGTTGACTCGGAGCATAGTCTTTATGTCTAAGCTTGTAGAGGGGCCCCCTCATTAAATTCCGTCGTTTTCTGCTCAGCGGTACCCGTGAGATCCCTTGTAACAATGCAGGACGGTCTGCGCACACCTCGAGAGTCAAGTGCACGTTTACGGCCACGTTTCTCTAGTTATTTGAAGTTTTCGCCATATTTCACGCAGTCTTGGTATACACGTGCGACGGCCTGACGTGGAAATTCCAACAGGTTAGCAGTTACGGTGATTGAACAGCTGGCCTTACTCGTAGCGACTATCTGGGCACGGTCAAACTCATTTACTTCGCTGCTTTTACCCATGATTACCTTTCTGTGACTGGTTCGCAATGCCAAGAAACGAAACGACGAATTTCTAAACAAGTTTCGGTAGCCATTCAGCCTGTAACGCGCAGCGTTCCTTGGAAGGGCTGCAAATATAGAATAATGGAAGCGGGAATAGTGTGTCCTGATAGGAAAGATAAAAAAGAAATACTATACCGTGGAAATTAATTGGGCCAGGTGTTTTTATTCTCAGAATTGTAATGTTATCGCCAGTTGATGTCGGAAACCCACGTAAACCGGTTTTATCAACTGTGAGGTGGTGTGACTGTTAGAACGTGATAGTAAGAATGTGGTTTGACCGGTTTTAAACAGGAAATAGGTTCTTCAGCTTCATTTGTGAGCTTTCGTGGGTGACAGGTGGATGTTATTTTTGCTCTCTGTGAGTACGTGTTACTTTCGTGTATTGAAAAATGGATATTTCCCCAAGGAAGCGTGCAAAAATAATTGCTCTGAAGGATCACACTTCTATGACAGTGAGAGATATCGCTTCTGCAGTTGGTGTAGGCAAATCAAGTGTAACAAGACTGCTTACGCGATACAATGCATCTGGATCATCGTCTCCAAAAAGGAGAGGTAAATGTGGAAGAAAACGAAAAACAACTCCACGAACCGATAAATATCTAATCAGAAATAGTAAAATGAATTAAAAAAAACAAGCACCGACCTTCAAAGAGATTTATTGGCTAGGGGTTGTAATGTTAGTGATTCAACTGTACGCCGTAGGCTTCTGGAAGTTGGCCGGAAGGCAAGAAGACCAACGAAAAAACAATATTTGAATGCGAAAATGAAGATAAAACGTTTAGTATGGACCAAAAAATATAAATCATGGACTGCTGACGACTGGAAAAAGGTAATTATCAGTGATGAAACTCATTCATTTGTGCATAGTTACCAAGCAAATGTCGTTAGACGAAACAACTGTGAACCCTTAAGGCTTAAGCATGTCAAACAAACTGTAAAACACCCTCTGAAACAGATGTTTTGGGGTTTTTTCACATCAAATGGCACTGGAAGCTTAGTTCCTGTTCAAGGTATGATGAATTCAGCCAAGTACGTAGAAATATTACAGAGTAGGATTATTCCATTCTTGCAAACGTTTGACGGGAAATTTCAACATGACTTGGCCCCATGTCACAATTCGAAATTGGTCAAGAATTTCATACTGGAAAATCAAATTCATTTGCTTGATTGGCCTGGAAATTCACCAGACTTAAATCCCATAGAAAACTTGTGGAATATTTTGAAGAGACGTTTAGGTAAAATGGACTGTACAACCAATGAACGCATGATAACAAATGCTATAAAAGTGTGGTTCTACGATTATGAAGTCAAAAATATGTGCACTCAATTAGTGGAGTCAATGCCAAAACGAATTCAAGAGGTCATTTCTGCTAAAGGAGGACATACTTCATACTAATACAGGTATTTATCAGTGTATATCAAGGCATAGAATGATATAAAGGCATAGTTTTGAAAAAAGAGTGATTTTTTACTTTGTCCCAATTAATTTGTACAGTATAGTAGTTCGTAAACAATTGGAGTTTTAGGAGTATACGGTTTCCTATTAAGAATAGAAGTTGTAAGCTATCCTACGTACTATACCTGACTTTACTGATTAAAGAGAACACAGACTTCAGGAAGCAGGAAGGAAGGAAAGGTCCAGGGAAAGGTCCAGGGAAAGGGAGGAACCTGAAGAAAAAATAAAATAGAGCACACCTAAAAGATTCAAAATGCTCCGAAAGGACCTCTAGCCAATTTTGCTCGCAACGTGCGAAACTGATTTTGCGAAAGTCATGAACACCAGAAGTTTCCAAGTTTTGGACTAAGAAAACATTTCAACATTTTCGCACTTTTCAAAAACCCATTACAATTTTATTTTTCATACACTTGCCAAAATAAAAAAAGTTTACACTTGCTTATGAAAAATAAAAACAGTTTGACTGTTAGTCCGAGTTAACTGCTGGGTTTCTGAGGCAAGTTCTTACAGCATTTTCTTCTAGCATACACTTCCAGAATAAATTTAGGTCTTTTACAGAATAAATTCAGGTATTTTTATGTCATAATTAATGGGCGCTCTAATTAATCCGGTGATCCATTACTTTATCACAGTACTTCTTTGCCAGTTCATACATGGTATAATGAATAGAATTTACTTTTAGCATGTTCCTAATTGCGTGATTAGAGGTACGCCCATCAAGTCCGGTCATAATTCTGAGTGTTTTATTCTGAAAAGAGGTGTTTTTTCTGTTTTTTTCTTTATAGTGCACACACTCCAAATAGCACTGATAGTGATCTTCTCTATTTGTAGTCATTAACAGTTTCAGAGCCCCTCTTGAGTGCACACGATGCTTTTTCTTTGTATATTGTTTTCTCTGTGTGTATAATTATTTGTCCATTCAATGTATGACAATTAATAAGTGTCTCCATATTTATAGTGAATGTATTTAGGTAAGGTAATTATTTAGAGTGTATCTACTCTCAACAGTTTCTGTTTCTATTATTGTAGAAAATCGTATGAGCCCATGAATGTTCGTTCTAGGCTGGCTAAAAGACGACACTAATTTCTACTTGTTCATGGGCAGATATAGGTAACATTACTGCATCCTACAACAGCAGATAATCAATCTAGATTATCATTCCTTTGTTTTCAGTGAATTTTGTAAAGCAACATTTTCCGTTTAATATTGACACTACAAAATGCGATAAAGTAGAAAATAAGAACAAAAGGAAATATCATTTTACCTTCACGAAAAGAGACACGATGCGGGATATTTTCCATCGAAGAATCATGCCCAAGGCTACTGGTGACGTTAAACTAACCAAAGATATGGCGAGCTTTGCGTAAGGAACAATCAAACCTTCTGTGTCGAAAGTTCTTCCATACATCCATAAATTTAAAGGCATCAGACCCATTGCTACGACAGTGGAGAATGACGTCATGGCAACACTGCAGAGAAACAGTAAACTCAACAAAAACACGAAGGCACACACACAAATTTAATTTCGTTCAGAAAACCACAGGAATAAAATGCCGTTATTTAATAAAAAATTCTGGGTGTTTAAAGGATACATAACATGAGTGAGGGAAATGGAACGACATAGTGTGTATTCAATAGGTTGTGCACGTGTTTCTGATCGCTTCTTTGTTTGTAGGATTTTGACGACCGCCGTGAAGAATTCTTAGGGCTGAGGCAGCGACCGTCTCTAAATTAGGGCTACCTGTACCAGGGAAATGGTATTGCCAGTGCCGTAGAGCAAATAAAGGTGGTAATTATCTTGCATGTTTAAACTAATGTGGAAAAAAGGAAGAGAATAAGCGAAAGAAACAGGAAAATATCCCCTAGGAGTTGGATGTAAAGATAAATCTTTTAGCACAGGTTTACGTGAGCCAAATGATGATAATGTGACTTTACTAAGCTTGTGTGCGATAAAAAAATTCAAAATGCAGTGTCATTGTCCTGAAACTGGCAATATTGTTACCAATGACTAAACGATTTTCTTACAGGTGAAAGCACGGTGCAGACAAGTTTAGTGACGTCACAGTAGCAGTGTAAAGAAGGCCGCCCCACTTGGGCCATACACCAAAGAGGAGCAACGTTCTTTCATCCGTTCTTTTTTTAGTAGTGAAGGATTGAAACCTATTTAAATTCATCGTCGAATGAAGTTGCAGTATGGTGATGCATGTCTCTCTCTCCAGCAAGTGTACGAATGGACCGGGAAGCTCCGAAACGACGTGAGTTCTGTGACAGATTCTTCTCGATCCGATCAGGCATACGGAATAGTTACACCAGAGTCCTTTACAGCAGTTGAAGGCATTATGATGGGAAATCGCTGAGTGACGATAGATAATATGGCTGCACTTTTGAACATCAGTCATGGTTCAGCCCACTACAGCATCTATGATGTGGTCCAGGTCAACAAAGTTTCTGCAAGGTGGATGCCACGCCAGCTGACTCCAGAATTGAAACAACAACGTGTTGATGTTGATTAACACATCGTCTATCAAGACTTTCTGCGGCGCTTTGAAGAAGAAGGTGATGGCTTCCTACAGAGAATTGTTACTGGAGATGAAACCTGGGTTCACTATCATCAGCCAGAAATCAAGAGAACGGGCAAGGAATTGCACCATATCTCCTCACCCAAAACCGATAGAGTTCCGCACGCAGCCAACTGCAGGGAAGGTTATGGCGACTTTCTTTTGGGATGAACGAGGCTTAATTTTGAAGCACTACATGCCCAGGGAGAACGCTGTAACGAGTGACACATATGCAGATCTTATCAGGGCTCATCTTCTAATTGTCATCAAATCCAAACGACGAGGACTTCTTAGTACCGGTGTCTTGTTGTAACATGACAACGCCAGGCCCGGTTGCAACTATACAAGGCCTGCACTTCGAGTGTTTTCCACATTCCCCGTATTCACGAGGCCTTGCCCAAGTGATTACGACGTCTTAGGACCACTCAATGATGCGATGGGAGGGAAGACTTTGAGGTTCGATGAAAGGGTGCAACAAGTGGTGCATGAGTTGCTGCACACGCGACAGAAAGAATTTTTTCTACAGGAATCTATGCACTTTGTAAGCACTGGAGGACTTGTATTATACAAAATGGAGATTACATTAAAAACGATACAGCTGTGTACTACTTTTGTTAAATAAATTAAGAGAAAAATTATTTAAGGTTTTCACTTCACTCTCCCTTGTAAATTCAGATTGCCCCACAATATTGTAAATTTAGGTGCAGCTTTAGCAAGAACGATATTTTGTTGATATAGCTAAAAAATCATGTTTGTTTTTCAACTAAAACATCCATAACTCTGACAATAGCATGCTCATCTCCGTAGAACCTCTCTAAAATATTTTTCTCCCCTCTTTCTAAAAGCACGGATGAGCGTATATTGACACCCACAGTAGCTAAATTGCGCACGAGGAAAACCTAAATACAGTCGAACCCACTCACGAGGAAAACCTAAATACTTATTTAGTTCAATAAGTTTTAAGCCTCACCTTGAATGTAGTGGTTGGCGGATAACTTGAGTATTGCAAAGATTGCATAATCCTTCAATTAAATAACAGCCACGTCACGTTACTGTGCCAGCATTTGAGATGGCGCCCAGTGTATTGAAGTTTACAAAAAATGACAATGGTTGAGCGACAGACGAAATTGAAGAACCGAACAATGATTGAATTCCTGACGAAGGAAAGCGAAGCGCCATGTAGTATTCATGAACGGATGGTTCGTGTGTACGTCAATGATGCATCTTCATATACCACACTCAAAAGATGGGTTGCTGTCTTTAAACGGGGAAGGGACTCTTCAGATGACCCTCGCGAGGGACGCTTAGTGGGGGAGACCACAGATGAAATGTGCCAGAAAGTGAAAGACTTAGTGATGTCTAACTGGCGAATCTGTGTCGTGCAGATATTTGAGGAATGGAAGGTAAGTACCGGCAGTGTTTGGACCATTTTGCATGAGAGGTAAAGGATGTCAAAAGTCTGCACCAAATTGGTTTCTCGAATGTTGACATCTGCGATGAAGAATGATCATGCTGAAGCAAATCGGGTTCGACTTGACCGCATTAACCGCGATCCAGGTGACTTCTATTCCTGCATTGTAACAGGTGATGAGACGTGGTTTACCATTGACCACTGGGTCTCTGATAATAAACAAGAGAGCATGTAGTGGAAAGGTCATGGGTCACCACCACCAAAAAAGTTCAAACACAACCATCTGCAGGAAAGATTATGGCCACCATCTTTTGGGACTCAGAAGGGTTGCAGTTAATTCATTACTTGCCTCAAAAAAAGGACTATGAATGCTGCTTATTATGTCGCACTATTGCGATAATTGAGTGAAGCCATCAAGAGTAAAGGGGGAGAAAAACTGCGATGGGATGTTCTGCTTCTCCAGTACAATGCACCAATCCACACACCCTGTGTTTCCATGCAAGCTGTAACAGAATGTGATGTCCAACTGTTTTTCCACCCGCCGTACTGACCTGATCTCGTTCCTAGTATCTTCTTCCTGTTCAAAAATTTGAAAGAAAATCTGCGGGGTAGTCGTTTTGAGGATGATTCTGAACTGAAGAAGCCGACGAAGTGTTGATTTGAGAAGAAATATAAAATTCTATGATCGGTACAACAGTGTATCCAAGTCAGGGGAGATTATGTGGGAAAATAATAATGTGTTTTTGAAAAAAACTTTGTCTTGGTATGTTAGACTTAGAATTTATTAAATGCCATACATGTGATGATCTCGCACAACACGAAGTTCTGCATAAACCGAAGTCTTTATAGATCCCTTGAACTTCGTAATGTTCTCCCTTGTTATTTGAACCGGATATTACGAACAATAATTTTTGACGTACAGCATATATCGAAGTTCATCATGGCTATCAAATAATAATAAAAATAATAATAACAATATTAGACTAAATATTATTATTAATATTATTATTATTATTATTAAATGCCTAAATATAGACTATTATTATTATTATTAGTTTCTTTATTCGAAATATACAAATCACAGCCTCTGACAAACAAAATAAATAGCAAATTATCATTGACTTGTATTGTTGAACTGATAAGAGTTTCCACCGGAGACCTAGGTATCAGTCAAGAATCGGCGTAAAATATATGATGTCCCAAGTAAAGCTGTCTTCTGCAATTCTGTAGGTGGCATATCAGAAAGCTGCAATTTTTCAAAATGATTCATAAAAGTTTTTGACATTGTTCCAAGTGCCCCGATGACAATGGGAACTACTGTTGTGTGTTTAGTCCATAACCGGGTAACTTCTATGGCCAGGTCTCTATATTTAGTCATTTTTTTTTCAATTCTTTTTCATTGACTCTGGCATCTTCAGGGATCGCTATATCAATTAGCCAGACTTTTCGATTTTCTATAACTGTTTTGTGTGGTGTATTATGTTCTATGTGTCGATCGGTTTGAATTCTGAAATCCCACAAGATCTTGACTTCATTGTTTTCTATGACTTTCTCAGCCTTGTGTTCCCATGAGTTTTTCGATGCTGGCAGATTAGGCTTTCTGCATAATGACCAATGAATCAATTGTGCAACCCTGTCATGTCTAACTTTGTAATCTGTCTGTGCAATTTTGCTTCATTCACATATTAGATGAGACACAGTTTCATCTTTTTCTTGACAAAGTCGACACTTTGGATTATCACTGACTTTCTGGATTTTAGCCTTCATAACATTTGTTTGCAATGCCTGTTCTTGTGCAGCAAAAATCAGACCTTCTGTTTCTTTCTTGATGGAACCTGATTTCAGCCATGCTCAAGTCAAGTTGTTGTCACTTTTCCCATCAATATTCTTTAGAAATTGTCCATGCAGTGGCTTGTTCTTCCAGCCGTCTAGTCTGCTTTCAAACTGTTTCCTCTTGTATTCAGCCTTGTTTTCTGTTGTTCTAAAGATATTTTCATTATTCACTGCTTGAAGTAGCTTTTCTCTGCTTCTGTTGACGTAATCATTCAGGCTTCTTTTTTCTTCCTCTACTACTTGTTGTACTTGTAGTAACCATCTGCCTCCAATCTTCCGAGGTAAATACAATCTGTCAACATCAATTTTTGGATGGAGTGCATGATGCATGTTCAATAACTTTCGAGTTTTCCGATCCAGTATTTCGAATTCCCTTTGGGTCCAATCAATTATTCCAGCTGGGTATCTAATTACTGGAATGGCCCATGTATTTATGGCTTTGATTGTATTTCCACCATTTAGTTTTGATTTAAATATTTTTCTTACTCTCTTGATATACTCACTCTGAGTCAGACCTTTGACTTTTGTATGTAAGATGTTATCTGATTCAAGAATTCCAAGGTATTTATAATTTTTATTATCTGACAATGATTTCATTATATTGCCATTTTTTAGTTCTATTCCATCTATATTCTGGACTTTTCCCCGGCGCATGGATAGTACTGCACATTTTTCCACTCCAAATTCCATCTGTATATCATCACTAAATATTTGCACTGTATGCAGCAATGTTTCAAGTTCGGCGGAACTTTTTGCATACAATTTAAGGTCATCCATGTAGAGCAGATGGTTTATTTTTCCATGTTGGTCCGAAATGTGGTAGCCCATTTTTGTTTTGTTCAAAATCATTGACAATGGAATTAAAGAGATATTAAACCATAAAGGCGACAAAGAATCCCCTTGAAATATGCCTCTCTTGATATTAACTTCTCCGAGTTCTTCACCATATGCATGTAACACTGTTTTCCAGTTTTTCATATTTTCTTTGAGGAATCGGCAGATGTTCTTGCTAACTCCAAATAGTTCCAAACAAGTGTTAATCCAGCTGTGGGGCAATGAGTCAAAGGCCTTTTTATAATCTATCCATGCCATATTCAAATTCGCTTTTCTTCTTTTGGAGTTTTTTAGTACCGTTTTGTCAATTAGCAGCTGGTCTTTTGTGCCTCTTGACTTTTTGAAGTTCATCTTCTGTTCTATTGGGTACAAATTGTTTCCCCATAAGTAGTCATATATTGATCTTGCTAGTACTCTTGTGAAAAGTTTGAATGTTGTTGGGAGGCATGTAATTGGACGATAGTTAGTAGGTTCATTGCCTTTTTCTTGATCTTTCATTATTAGGAATGTGCTACCTGTTTTCATCCAATCTTCTGTGGCAGAATTCTGTAGCATTATATTGAATTGCATAGCTATTCGTTGATGAAGACTTGTAAAATACTTCAACCAAAATCCATGCAATTCATTTGGCCCAGGAGCGTTCCAGGCTTTCACATTCTTTACTTGCTGGGTAATCATAGTAGTTGTTATCATCAGATTATCCATGTGTATTCCTTTCAAATCTTTACGAACATCGTTGATCCACAAGGCATTTTTATTATGTTCAACTGGGCTTTCCCAAATTCCTTTCCAAAATGTCAAGGCATCTTTCTTGCATGGGCTGATGTTTATTTGGATTGCCTTTTGTCTCAATGATTTATAAAATACTTGTTGCCGATTCCGAAATTGCGCATTTTCTTTGTACTGTTTTATGCGTCCGTCATATCTTTCAATTTTCTTTGCAGTAGCTGTTACTCGTTGTTTTAATTCTTCCATAATTTCAACAATTCTTTTGCAGAGTCCATCTTTTATTTTTCTACTTTTAAGCTTCCCATCTTTCAGGCATTTTAAGTTACTAATGTCACTACGGAGTTTATTTATTTTATTTTCTAGCCGAATTTTCCACTTAGGAGTGCCAGGCATTTTCTTCTTTGGTATCTTGTAACCAAGTTCCATGGTTACTATGGCAGCTGTACTGTACATGAACAGGTTTGTTTCCTTTAAAGTATGAGTTGGAATTTTGTCCACGACATCATTTGCAGTTTTTAACAAATGTTTCACTTGTTTGTTTCGTATTTGGCGAATTACAGGAGGTCTTTGTCGTTCCTCACCTTGCATCATATGGGTTAAAATTTTCTCTTTCAGGAGATTTTGCTGTTGTGTCAATTCATGGTTGTCATGTTGTTTCACAGATTGTTCTTCAGGTAAAATATTTTCTGCTACTTGATTTTCAGGATTTACCAGCGCAAAGTTTTCCACGACGTGGTTCTTATTTTGTGTTGGTCCTTCTTTTGCCAATTTCTCCATCTTTTGCAATTCCAGTTCTGTAAATACCTTGTTCCTGATGATAAACCTTCTTTGATTCATTATTCTTTGTTCTGTTATTCCACTGTCTGGATGTTTTCCTTTCCAAATTTGCATCATTCGTTTTTGAAAACCGCGGGCTAATAGATTTGCCTGGTAAAAGCATTTCATGATTTCTCGATTTTCAGCAACTGTCCAAGTTTTCCGTTTCTTTTGTTCCAGTAGCATTGCAGCAGCCTGTCCTGGTTCCTCAACAGGATCTGCTGAGGCCTGAAGCCCATTTGTCGAGAAGTGTCCAGAAACCAAAGCACCTGACATGGTCCTTGTTGACCCGGGCGACGACCGATCTGGTATGGAATCTTTTTCTTTCGTCTCATCATGATTGATGGTTGTTGGGTACTCTTAGTCTGGCTCCTCAGTCAAGACCTGTCTGGCTTGGATGACTCTGCTGGTAGCAATGCTACCGTCATCAGAGCTCTCAACCTCATCGGGACACACAAGCCCCACCACCGCGACAAATTGGCACTCTCGGTGGGGTTATTATTATTATTACTAAATGGCTAAATATATTATTATTATTATTATTATTGATATAGCGATCTCTGGAGATGCCACAGTCAATGAAAAAGAACTGGAAAAAATGACTAAAATTTAGAGATCTGGCCATAAAAGTTACCCGATTATGGACTAAACACACAAGAGTAGTAGTCCCCATTGTCATCGGGGCGCTTGAAACAATGTCGAAAAATTGTATGAATCATTTTGAAAAATTGCAGCTTTCTGATATACCACCTATAGAACTGAAGAAGACAGCTTTACTTGGGAAATCACATATTTTACGCCGATTCTTGACTGATACCTAGGTCTCTGGTGGAAACTCGTATAAGTTCAATAATACCAGTCAATGATATTTTTATTGTTTATTTTGTTTGCCATAGGCTGTGATTCGTATATTTCGAATAAAGAAGATAATGATAATAATAATAATAACAACAACAACAAAATAAAATACAGGGGCGTTCACGTAGTTTTTTCCCCTTTTCCATTTCACCGGAAAATTAGGAATTACCTGACAATACCCCGTGGTTTACCTAAGAGGCAGGTGAGTTTGCATGAAGACCAGAATGTTTCAGGTGGGGTTTTTTACCACCCACCGCTACCTGCCCCCTCCCGCTTGCTACACATACGCCTCCTGAGCAAATGCTATCTTTTGTCCGTTCCCATCACCACCCATCAATCACTTATTCGCTGCTTAGAAAATCTTATAATTTATTTTGCGTTTAGAAATATCTTGACCACCGCGTCAGAGGAAGTTTGAAACAAATACCATGACGAGCACAAAACAAGCAACAGTTGACTCATGCTTTCGACGTAATGTGCAAACAGCAAAACAAATGTAACAGACGAAATTTCAAATTTTTGGCAGTTCCTTTAATTTTTACTCAAAAAGCTTTCTTATTGCAGATACCACTCATATTTTCTTATTAGCTATATTTCTTACTTAACTGTCTATCGATTACCTCAGTCAGTTTCTGATTAAGTAGTTCAAACCTGAAATAATGTAATGTGTCAAAAAAACAAAACACTTTTTCTATTTGTCTGGTTATAACGTAGTTCGCATAATACGAATGTGTTAACTCTTCTTTCGACTTCGTTATACACACTGCGGAAATGAAGTAACGAGACTTTTTTTAAAAAATCCCGGTAAAACTCACGGGTCGAAAAGGCGTGGGTTTTTTTTATAAGTAATTTTTCAGCTATATGGTGGCAACGGCACTTACGTGATAATTGCGCAGATGATTAATTACGCTGTGCATGACGTCATTCGGCGAAAGAACATTGTCACACTTTGTCATGGAGCAGAGAGCAAAAAGCCGGTTCTATTTGAAAATCGGTAACACTGCATCCGAGACAGCTGAATTATTGCGTGATGTGTATAGAGCTGTTTACCTATCTCGTACACAAATATTTCGGTTTTATGCACGTTTGAAGGATGGGTGGGAAGACTTGGAAAGTGACGAAAGGCCCGGACGCCAGATTTCAGTGCGCATGTCTGAACTCATCGAGAAAGTTCGCGAAAGGATAAAAGTAATCGTTATGTGATCTTGAGGATGCTGGTAGGTGAGATCAGTGTTAATAAGGAAACGATTCGTCAAATTTTAGTGCAAGCTCTGGGGATGATGCTCATTTTGTTCCGTATGCTTTGTCAGACGAGCAGAAGCATGCACGAGTGGAGTACACAAAAGACATCCTGGAGACTGAAGAAACAATGCAAAATTTTCTCCAAAGCATTGTGGCAGGTGACGAGACATGGTGGTTTTGTTATGATTCTGATACTAAGCCTCAGAGTGCTCAGTGGAAGTCGCCTTCTGAAACCTGATTCTTCTTTCCCAAAGGAAAGTAGATCAGGTTACAGAAGTCCAAAATCGAGACAATGCTTTTGTACTTTTACGACTTCACGAGTGCATTCCTGATGGCACAACTGTTACTGGCAAAGCTCACACATCCATTTTGGAACGACTGTGGAAGAGGATTGTTCGTGTCAAGCCTGAGTACAAGAAAGCGTAACAGTTCGTTTTTCACGGTAACGCACCCACACACACAGAACAGTCAGTATACAGTAATTTCTGGAGCGAAACTCAATCATCCCCCTTTTCTCCAAATAGGGGGGATGGTTCTAACCCCCCCCCCATATTCTCCAGATTTGTCACCGTGTGAATACTTTCTGTTCCCTAAATTAAAGCGGCTTTTTAAAAGAAAAGTTCTTCAAGACACTAAAAATATACAAAGAACTGTGACATCAGCTCTTCACTCCATACGAAAAGATCTTTGCAAGTCCTTCCTTTCGTTGGCTGAATGTGCCACTTCTTGTAATAACGCAGGAGGAATGGACGTCGAATAAAATATATTCGCGTAAGTTTTCCTGCTTTTCCATTTAAAAAGAAGTCTCTTTACTTAATTACCTCACTGTGTGCACGGATTCAACTGTATTATACCGATTATTTTTGATTAAGATTACATCCATCCGATTAAAAAAGTTCAACTCCGTTCTATAGAAACATGAGTAGATGTGAATAGCAGGAATATTATGCATGAATGAAAGTTCAAAATAAAGATAGATTTTTGTCGTGATTATCTGTAGAAGGTGCATGAAGAGCTTTTTGAAAGAGCACTTAGACATCGTGTTCACATAAAGACAAAACAAAAATGACAACAGGGGCATGCATTATTCAACATACCTAAGCGCATCAAGAGATGAGCATAAAGGATAATAAAAAAAGCTCGTGTATGAAATTTCATATGTATACACTGTATTGACAAAAGTCACCGGACGCTTAGAAGAGATATACAACATAGCACTTATTGACATACATTAGTACGGTGTCGGTGCAACTTTAGTCTTAATGCATGCGCTGACCCTTCGAGACAAGGTTTTGGAACACAGCGACAGGTATGTGCTTCCATTCAGTACATAATGCTGCCGCTAACTGTTGCTTAGTAGTAGCCCTTGGTTCCAAACTACATATGCGGTGCTCTAATTCATCCCGTAGGTGTTCTATGGGATTAAGGTCAGGGCTCTGTGCTACCTAGTCCACACACGATAGGGAATTATCGTCAAACCACGCTGTAACCCTCCTTGCTTTATAGCTTGGTGCATTGTCTTACTGGTACCAACAAGGATCGGTTCCATAGTATTGCCACAGAGTTGGTAGGGCATAATTGTCCAGAATATCGAGGTAGACGTGCTGGTTAACAAGTTTGTCCACGATAACCAAAGGGCCGGGATCATACCACGAAAAACACCCCCACACGAGTACACCGTCAGCTCCAAACTTGACCGTATGAACAGTACACTGTGGTAAATAGCGTTTCCGGCTGCCGTCATATCCACACACAGTCATCAGACTGATGGATCGTGCATCTGGATTCTTCAGTCCATAGGACCCATTTCCATTGATCTACGGTTCACTATAAATGTTCTTTACACCATGCTAAACGACGAGTAGCATTACGAGTGGAGATGAAAGGCTTATGAGCAGCCGCACGACCACGGTAACCCATGGAATGAAGTTTTCTGCGAATGGTACGTGTACATCCTGAGGTTTCAGCATTTTTACTCACCTGTACACTGAGGTCTTGTGCAGTACTCCGTCGATTAGCTGCAACGATTCTCCTGAGGCTTCGACGTCCTTTATCGCCGACTTTCTTTAGTCTGCCGGCATGTTTTGCTGCTTCAGACACGCCATGTGCCTTCCACTTATTCAGTACATTCAAAACAGCTCACTTGGGTATGTTTAAACGGCTCTCGGCTTCCTTTATCGACAACCTACTAATATAACACCCAACAATATTTCCTTTCTCAAAGTCAGTTTTTCTCCCGCTGCGACATTTTCACTCAACCGCAAAGTGCGATATGATCGTGGTCAGCTGCAGGCTTGTTTTTATACCGTTTGCAGCTGTACTACGCGTCTTAACAACGCAGCGGATTTGCTTTTGGATGGGTGTCCGGTGACTTTTTTGTTTAATTTCATTATTTGCAAAACTTGAGACAACAATAAAACGAACCATTTTATCAATTTCACAGGAAGGCCACTATACACTGCTTTGCCAAATGCCATTAATATCCGGACACCTGCATTTCTATAAATATTTTTTATTTACAGAAAATTAAATATTTTGTGCTGATATCTGAACCATTGGGCTGCTTGTAGTCTTCGTGGAATGCTCCCATCTGATTTTCTTTTTCTAAACGTAAGCAGATATGTTTCGCCACTGGACTTTCAAAGCAGTGACCAGTTCAAATTTGTTTGTTAGGGGATCTCTTCTAACATGCACTTGATGATGCAGTTAGTTCCAGACATTTTATGTGTTGTTTAGATCAGGACTCTTGGCTGACCAGTCGTTTTTTGACGCGCAATCTGTTGCAACGCGAGCAATATGACATGGTGCGTTGTTCTATTGATAGAAGTGGTTTATGAAGTTTGATCGAAGCAGCCTTCCTTAATGTACTGCCGCAACGTTTCCAGTGCGTCATTACCCAGGACGATCAGATAGATTCCAGCATTCATGGTTTTGTGCAAAAAGACTAACAGACCCAAGTCGAACCACGAAAAAACGTTCCACGTAATCACGCTGCCCCCTCGGAACTTCATTTTCTGTGCGATATCTTCTAAAAGTACCTTTTCTCGGCATCCGCCATACCCAGCAATGGCCACCAGACTAGTAAACTACCAGACTGTACTAGAGTGGGTCGAAAATACCCAACTGTTTTTGATCGAATCGCTACAGTGCAGAAAAGTTGCCCCTAATGTAGCTAAAGATAATGTAAAAAAAAATGAATCAGACAATATTTTCTGTTCGCGCATCACGATCAAAATTATAGAAATTTCCAAAATTTACGCAGTTTTATTGATTGTTTTCAAAGTACCAAATAAATTACAATCGAATCACTATAGTGAGGAAAAGTTGTTCCTGGTATAGCTAAAGGTAAAGTAAAAACACTTTTTGAATTAAGACAATATTTTGCTTACGCGCATGCCGATCAAAATTATAAAACTTCCACAAATTTAGGCATTTGTACAGATTCGTTGTAATTACCAAATATTTCTCCCTTCATTCACTTGCAGCTGAGACCCGTCAACCTTGACCTTTGGAAACACAGCATGTGCTGTTCTGACATGTGTCGATCTTGACAAACCCGCTGTTCCTTCGGTCAGTCACGAGCTAGCTCGCAACCAATGCGGATCAGAATTCAAGTTCAGTCCAGTGGCTGTACTTAAGAAAGTACTTATCTTTACCTTGTGATATCACAGTTTACTAAAATTATGGAAGCAGCACATAAACATGTAACGAGACAAACATTTATTTATCCTTTATTTGGTCATCCAAACGATCGTGTTCCAAGTGAACTTCCTACACGTGAGGCTCCAATACAGTACCATCTTGAAAATAGATATAAGGGGCCACTGAAATGTTGCAATAAGAACGTTAACTTTTCATCCGTTACAGTGGCAAATAAAATAAGATTTGTATTTACACTGCTGGCCACCCAAAATGCAACACCAAGAAGGACACGAGATAGCAAAGCCAGATTTACTGGACACATAACAACAGATACAAAGATGAAACGATTGAGCTTACAGGCCCGTGCGACTTGCGGAACACGCAGACAACCATAGTTCGTGGGGCCCCATGGCTGGCCATAACGGCCGCTGCACGCCGCGGCATCGAACGAAAGAGGCTTTGGATGTGGGCTTGGGGTATGTCGGTCCGGACTGCTTCAACACGTTGCCACAGTTCATCAGGCGTAGCCGCGGGTGGTGCTTGCCGGGCCACTCGGTTGGCGATCAGCGATCAGACGTGTTCGATGGGCGACATATCGGGAGAACAGGCGGGCCACGGCAGCAGTGACACCGTGAAGAATTGTTGCACGATGCGTGCCACGTGCGGGCGCGCATTGTCCTGATGAAACGTGGCCACTAGAAGGTCCTGCAGGTAAGGAAGGACTACAGGCTCCAAACGTCGGAGATGTAGCGGTGGCTGTTGGGTGTACCGGCGATGCTTGCCAGAGAGGTGCGGGTGTCATATCCAATTGTGCCCCAAACCATAACCCCCGGCAACTGACCGGTATGGAGATGCATAGTGCAGGGGTCATACAGTCTCTCGCCGCGGTGCCGCCACACGCGGATTCGACCATCATGGTGTTGCAGGCAGAAGCGGGATTCGTCGGAGAAGACAATGTCGTGACATTCCGTAGTGCAGGTGCGGCGTTCAACGGCCCACTGCTGCCGCACTCACCGGTGGTGTAACGTCAATGGTAATCGGAGAAATGGGCGCCGTGCGACAAGTCCCCGCTCATGCAGACGACGTCAAACGGTACGTGCTGACACAGGTTGTTGCGCAACACACCCTAATTCCTGCGCTAACGTTCGTGATGTGGCGATGCGAGCCGTCAATGCCCGCCGCACAACATGCTGGTCCTCTCGTTCGGTGGTGTACCGCGGCTGCGGCAATCTCTCACGTCGGTCTGACCGTCCCTCCTGCACCCACCGGATCCATACTCACCTCATTGTGGCTGGATGTCGTCCCACACGGGCGCCGTTGTCTCGGTACGATAAACCGCTGTCGCGATAAGCCACTATTCTTCCTCTGTCGAACTCCGAAACGTGCTGGAATGACTGTCGTATTTTGCGCTGCGGCATCAGGAAGCTTCCCACGCACAGGTCCGGTAGCACAACACACTTCCACTACTTACAGCCCGTCTTCTGTGCACCCTTCTTATAGTGCTTCTCGGTGGTGTGCCGGGCGCACATGATTTGTATATGCCTTGCAATGCTAATCGTTTGAATGTCCTCTCGCGGGCGACGCATGCTGTGAATTTCAGGCCAATCAGATGCTTCCTTCTTGGTGCTGCATTGTGGGTGGCCAGCAGTGTAATAACGCAAGCATCCCTATAGTATTTGAGTATAGAACAGTGCAGCTTATTAAAGCCTGCTATGATAAATATTACAAACTGAGGAAGTGTTATAACCGAGAAAAACACAAACCAAATTTTCCAAACAAGGTTGACAGTTAAAAAAAGAATCTAAAGCACTTTTTGATGTTGCGGCATGCAAGTGTTCTATGACGCTGGTTTGCGCTCGTAACAAAAAACGTGATTCTTGTATTTGCCCAATAGCAATCACATGTACCTGTAAGAAATCGGAAAAAGTTCTTTCGATTGAACTGAAGTTCCTATATCTCCGAAGCCAGCGCGAGATAGGAAGGATTGGACCAGTAGATATTCAGGAATCCCAAAAAAATTAAAAAGAGGAAGCGAAGAAAAGAACGCAAGCTCCACTGTATAAAAGAAGAAAAATTGAAACTGGAAAATTGTCTAAATTTGTGAAATTTCTATCATTTCGATCTTCATGCGCGAACGAAAATTTTTCTCTAAATTCAAAAACCTTTTTTACATTATATTTAGCTCTATTGGAGGAAACGTTTCCGTACTACAGAGATTCGATTGTAATTTATTTGGTACTTTGAAAAAAAATCAGCAAAATTGCGTAAATTTTGGAAATTTCTATAACTTCGATCGTCATGCTCAAACGGAAAATATTGAAGGCATCAGGTTTTCGTGTGGAATGGGTCAGTCATAAAAGTTTAAGGCAGCAGTCTTAAAAGCACGATAGTTCAAACAGTACACCAGCTTCCGATGAAGTGAAGAACTTATTTAATGTATAAGGTAAAATGTTAAAAATAAAGCCATAAAAATTCTTTCGTCTTCCTAAAAACCATCATCAGACGGAAGTACTGAGTACTTCCATTTGATGATGGTCTTAGGAAAACAGAACGTTCTTATGTTCTTATGGCAGATGGAAGTACTCAGTATTTTGTATTGAGTACTTCTATCTGATGATGGTCTTAGGAAGACCAAAAGTTCTTATGGCTTTTTTTAACCTTTTAACTTATACATTAAATTAGTTCTTCCCTTCATCGGAAGCTGGTGTACTGTTTAAATTATCGTGCTTTTGAGACTGCTACCTTAAACTTTTATGACTGGAAAATATTGTCTGATTCATTTTTTTATAATATCCTTAGCTATAAGAGGGGCAACTTTCCCTCATTATAACAATTCGATAAAAAACATTTCGCTATATTCGACCCATTCTACTGTGCACTGTGACTCATCAGTCTATAACGAAGTAAATTTCTCCGTCATTTTATCCGCGCCGGGGTTCGAACCCGGGTCCACTCATTCCGGAATAAGTTGCTCTACCAATTAAGCTACGCGGACGTTTATTCTGATTCCTATTTGCCTTTATGTCGTGTGCGTCCTTCTGGCTGGTACGTCACATCTCCTGGTACGTTACAAGTCCAAGGCGCAGGTTTTCGTTTGTCTACAGTACAAGGTCTCCAGATAGAGTTCAGCATTCATTTTTTTATATTTTTGTACAAAACTACTAATAGGGCCCAGCCGAATCACGGAAAACCACTCCACTTTATCACGCGGCCTCTACCAAACTTCACTGTCGGTACGATACCTCGCAAAGGCACCTTTCTCCAGACACCCATCACACCCAGCAACGATCATTAGACTGGTAAACTGTGTACTGTGACTCGTCAGTCCAAAGCTCAGGTTTCCATTGATCCATGTACAAGATCTGTGTTTCTTACACCACGCCAATCCGCGTATGGAATTAGTCGGAGTGATTAGGGACTTGTGGATAGCTTGTCGACCGCGGGAATCCATGTCTTGCAGCGTCCTGTACTCTGTACTGGTTCTGACATCAGTCCCAAAAGATTCACATGCGATTTGCCTGATTTGAGACAATGTTGATTTGCGTTCTGAGTAAATAGTTCTTTGCAGAACTCTATTGTCACGTGTTGTTCGCTTCGAGGTTTACACTGTGGTTCTTTGACAGATTCAGCTCCAGTCCGTCCATTTACACAGCACGTGACCAACTGACAACCTAGAGATTTTTAATGCCGCTGAAATGTCATGTACGGAGCGGTTGCTTGTGTGGTTCCTCGTTATTAATCTGCGTTGGAAATCAGTTCGTCGATCGGAGCTGATAGCCCTACGAGCATATTTATAGTTGGGTCTGTGACCTGGTTCTTTTGTAGGACCGAACTCACTATCAGCAGAGGTGTGTCAGGGTGTTAATGGTAAAGCAGCGTGCACGCTTTCATGCATTTAAATATTCCTTGAAAAGTCTTACCTCAGGGAAAGATCCCCATCACAGAAGTAGGCAAAAATATTAGACATGACTCCTCCTGGACAGCAGGACATGAGGAGGGCACCGGTTGCATGTATCCCACTGACAGGAACGCATTTGAGGAGGATGAAAGCAGACAGAGGCATGACGACGAACTGGCAGAACATTCCTATCCCTATGCCTATAGGCTTCTTTATATGTTGTAGAAGCTGAAAAATCGATAAATAGCTGACAATCTTACATGGATGAAATAGTAGGCTGTTAAACCTACTATTTCACCCATGCAAACGCAAATATTGTACCATCGTTATTTCACTTTGCACGTGACAAGCACACAATTTTTCAAGAATTACACTGAGCTGCGCTTTTTTTTTTTTTTTTTTTGATTTTTTGATGATTAAAATGCAATAGGGATTTTAACTCCTTTTGCGGTCCTGATTTCAGACATTACATCAATGTTTTTTTCATTACGCTAAAGAAATTTACAATGTGAAGAAGAAAAAAGTATTTTACTGTGCGGCAAAGGCATATTTATTTTTAGCACGTCTTTTGTAAAAAAAGATCGTGCTTGTGTTATCGGTTTATCCGTCAGTCCGTCCGTCTGTACCCACGGTATCTCTGCAACTATTAGTCCGATTTGAAAAATTCTTTTGGCATTCGAAAGCCTGAAATATGCGAATGATGATAATTTATTTCGGTTTTTTTTTTACGATGCACAATTTCGCCGCTAGAGGGCGTAAATGCAGATGATGTCGAATTCAAAAACACGTTTTATTCCACATATTTGCTTCTAAACATCCGATTGAAAAAATCTTTTATCTTTCGATTCCATTTATGTCGAAGAGTATTTTGGATATAGTTTCTTTTTCAAATTACGCATAGATTTTCCGCTTGGGGGCGTAAAAGTAAATTGCATTTTTTCCAATAACACTTCTTTTAAAACTCCGATTTACAATTTTTGTGTTCAGCGGATGCATCTCTTGATGCACAATCTTTTGCATATAATTCAGAATTTTTGGTAAAGAATACTTTGGCCACAAGGGGGCGTAAGCATTAATTTTTGCTTCTAGTGTATTTGCCATGAAATCTGAGCTTCTAAAATATCGATTGAAGAAATTCTTTCGTGGACTGATGCCACTCACATCGATAAACCTTTTTGGAATATTTTCTTCCTAAAATATTCCACAGTTTCTCCGCCAGGGGGCGCAGATGTACATCTTATTTTTGTCAATATCTCGACTTTTAGGAGTCCGATTTGAAAAATTCCTTCTTTGTTGGATAGTGTTTTCCGTGTGACACGTTTTTCATATAATTTCAAAATTTTCAATAATTCATACACTTTCCGCTAGGGAGCCTAATGGTAAATTGCGTTTCCCCCTATATCTCTGCTTCTAAATCTCCGATCTGAAAACTTCCTTCTGCACCGGATACAGCTCCTGATGGGAAATCGTTTGCACGTAATTTTAAATTTTTGTAAAAAAATGGTTTGGCCACCAGGGGACGGAAACCTTAATTTTCCGCTTCTGATGTATTTGCAGCAAAATATGAGCTTCTAAATTCTCGATTGAAATGTACATCGTTCGCAGACCGATACTACTCATGTCGACAAACCTTGTTAGAAACATTTTTATTCTTAAAATAGTGCACGGTTTCTACGCCAGGGGGCGTAGATGTATATCTTATTTTTGTCAATATCTCGGCTTCTAACACTCCGATTTGAAAAATTATTTCTTTGTTGGATAGTGTTTTCCGTGTCGCATGTTTTTCTATGTAATTTCAAAACTTTCAACTAATTCATAGACTTTCCGCTAGGGTGCGTAAAGGTAAATAGTGTCTTCCCCTATATCTCTAGCTTCTAAATCTCCGATCTGAAAACTTCCTTCTGCACCGGATACAGCTCCTGGATGGGAAATCGTTTGCACGTAATTTTAAATTTTTGTAAAAAAAATGGTTTGGCCACCAGGGGACGGAAACCTTAATTTTCGCTTCTGATGTATTTGCAGCAAAATATGAGCTTCTAAATTCTCGATTGAAATGTACATCGTTCGCAGACCGATACTACTCATGTCGACAAACCTTTTAGAAACATTTTTATTCTTAAAATAGTGCACGGTTTCTACGCCAGGGGGCGTAGATGTATATCTTATTTTTGTCAATATCTCGGCTTCTAACACTCCGATTTGAAAAATTATTTCTTCGTTGGACAGTGTTTCTAGTGTGACATGTTTTTCCTATAAATTCAAAATTTTCAACTAATTCATAGACATTCCGCTAGGGGGCGTAAAGGTAAATTGCGTTTTCCCCTATATCTCTAGTCCTAAATCTTCGATCTGAAAAATTCTTTCTGCACCAGATACAGCTCCTGGTGGGAAATCGTTTGCACGTAATTTCAAATTTTCGTAAAAATTTGTTTGGCCACCAGGTGGCGTAAGTCTTAATTTCAGCTTCTGATGTATTTGCAGCAAAATATGAGCTTCTAAACTCTCGATTGAAAAAACGTCTTTGTGGACTGATACTACTCATGTCGACAAACATTTTAGGGGCATTTTCTTCTTGAAATATTGCATGGTTTCTACGCCAGGGGCGTAGATGTTTATCTTATTTTTGTCAATATCTCTACTTCTAAAAGTCCGATTTGAAAAATTCCTTCTTTGTTGGATAGTGTTTGCGATGCGAAATGCTTTTCCTATAAATTCAAAATTTTCAAGTAAATCATAGACTTTCAGCTAGGGCGCACAATGGTAAATTGCGTTTTCTGCTCCTAAAACTCCGATTTGAAAAATTATTCCTGCATCGCATACAAGACCTGGCGGAAAATATTTTTCACGTAATTTCTAATGTTTAATAAAGAATGGCTTGGCCGCCAGGGGTCATAAGTGTTAATTTCTGCTTCTGATGTATTTGTAGCAAAATCTGGGCTCCTGAAAACTCGACTAAATTTTTTTTTCTTGGAGCGATACCGCTCATATGGATAAACATGTTGTGAATACTTTCTTCCTAAAATAATGCATGGTTTTCCCACCAAGGAACGTAAAGTCACATCTTATTTTTGTCGATAACTCTGTTTCTAAGAGTTCGTAAGCTCACGATTCCGTTTACAGCAATATCTGAAGGATTAAAAACCCGATTGAAAAACTTCTTTCTTCCGTCAGATACTATTGTTTTCTTTACCGGTTCCATTGACTTTGAATAGTTTTGATACATTTAATTTGCGTCAGAACGGATTCAGAAGACGTGCTTATTACACCCGAAAATTCGGTGTCATCTTTCTTGTTTAAAAATGTACCGCCTCGGTGGCGCAGTGGCCTAAGCGGTGGCCTCTGATCATTCGTCCGAAAGGGGGCCGGGTACGAATCCCGGTGAGGCATGGATGTTGTGTTTGTCTTACGGCACGGGCTCTCTCCCTTTCCTGGAACAGGTGACCCTAAATTAGGGATGAGCGACTGCTTATAGCCCATTCAGTTGCTCAGGGTGGTCGTTAAGCCTACAATTAAAACGAAAAATGTATGTTAAATACACTGCTGCTTTTAGAAATTGTAACTCCCAGATAGACAAAAGATAACGAAGCGAAATTTATATGGCAGATTACTTTAGTACAGATGGACGATCTGAAGTACGATGCTGTAGGTTCAGAGGAAGAAACAATAATTAACACTGAGTATACCACCCACGAGTGGCGATTACATCGTGCACGCTGCGATGCTGTGTAGCATTGAATTGAGTGCTTCAATTCAATGCCACGTTTAAAAGTTCTGAATGTCTTTTTGTGTAATGCCCTGCCATGCTCCCTCTACTCGGATGCATAGGTCATGTTCAGTAAATGCCAGCGTGATTCGCCATGTTGTTCTCCGATGTTTCGCCTATTCCCAGACACTTTGAATGGGAGATAAATCTATGGAGTGTGCAGACCAAGGAAGAAATGGCACATGACAGACATTCAGGAGATCTAACACAGCAACTCTAAGCAGGGATATTAATTTGGAGCTTCCAGTTCCGAGAGAATGAGGGAAGGGGAGGAATGATCTCACATTCAAAACTAACAGTTACTCCCTTAGAAACTATAACTTTGGGTTTGCCCATTTTAGCACGTCTTTTGTAAAAAAAGATCGTGCTTATGTTATCGGGTTGTCCGTCTGCCAGTCCGTCCGTCCGCATGTACCCACGGTATCTCTGCAACTATTAGACTGATTTAAAAAATTCTTTTTGCATTCGAAAGCGTGAAATATGCGAATGATGATCCTTTATTTCGTTTTTTTTTACGATGTACAATTTTGCAGCTAGAGGGCGTAAATGCAGATGATGTCGAATTCAAAACTACGTTTTATTCCACATATTTGCTTCTAAACATCCGATTGAAAAAATCTTTTATCTTTCGATTCCATTTATGTCGAAGAGTATTTTGGATATAGTTTATTTTTCAAATTACGCAATGATTTTCCGCTAGGGGGTGTAAAAGTAAATTGCATTTTTTCCGAAAACTCTTCTTCTAAAACTCCGATTTGAAAATTATTTTTGCACCGGATACATCTCCTGATGCACAATCTTTTGCATATAATTTCGAATTTTTGGTAAAGAATACTTTGGCCACCAGGGGGCTTAAGTGGTAATTTCCGCTTCTGATGTATTCGCAGCAAAATATGAGCTTCTAAATTATCGATTGAAAATATCGTCGTTCGTAGACCGATACTACTCATGCCGAAAAACTTTTTAGAAACATTTTCTTCTTATAATAGTGCACGGTTTCTACGCCAGGGGGCGTAGATGTATATCGTATTTTTGTCAATATCTCGACTTCTAACACTCCGATTTGAAAAATTCCTTCTTTGTCGGATAGAGTTTCTAATGAGACATGTTTTTCCTATAAATTCAAAAATTTCAAGTAATTCATAGATTTTCCGCTAGGGGGCGTAAAGGTAAATTGCGTCTCCCCCTATATCTCTGCTTCTAAATCTTCGATCTGAAAAATTCTTTCTGCACCGGATACAGCTCCTGATGTGAAATCGTTTGCACGTAATTTTAAATTATTGCAAAAATTTGTTTGGCCACCAGGTGGCGCAAGTCTTAATTTTCGCTTCTAATGTATTTGCAGCAAACTATGAGCTCCTAAAATATCGATTGAAAAAAAGTCTTTTGTGGACCGATACTACTCGTGTCGACAAACATTTTAGGAACATTTTCTTCTTGAAATAATGCATGGTTTCTACGCCAGGGGCGTAGATGTTTATCTTATTTTTGTCAATATCTTTACTTCTAAAAGTCCGATTTGAAAAATTCCTTCTTTGTTGGATAGTGTTTGCGATGCAAAATGTTTTTCCTATAAATTCAAAATTTTCAAGTAAATCATAGACTTTCAGCTAGGGCGAACAATGGTAAATTGCGTTTTCTGCTCCTAAAACTCCGATTTGAAAAATTATTCCTGTATCGCATACAAGGCCCGACGGAAAATATTTTTCACGTAATTTCTAATGTTTGGTAAAGACTGGTTTGGCCACCAGGGGTCATAAGTTTTAATTTCTACTTCTGATGTATTTGTAGCAAAATCTGGGCTCCTGAAAACTCGACTAAAATTCTTTTTCTTGGACCGATACCGCTCATATAGATAAAACTTTTGTGAATACTTTATTCCTAAAATAATGCATGGTTTTCCCACCAAGGGACGTAAAGTCACATCTTATTTTTGTCGATAACCCTGTTTCTAAGAGTTCGTAAGCTCACGATTCCGTTTACAGCAATATCTGAGGGATTAAAGACCCGATTAAAAAACTTCTTTCTTCCGTCAGATACTATTGTTTTACATACCGGTTCCATTGACTTTGAATAGCTTTGATAAATTTAATTTGTGTCAGAACATATTCAAAAGACGTGCTTATTACACCCGAAAATTCGGTGTCATTTTTCTTGTTTATACTGCGACTGAATTTCATGCAAATTTCGTACAACTGGAACAACATACTCGGCAACTCAGTTTTTCTCTCCGCCGCCGTCCGAACTCTGTCACCAGCATACAACAACCTGCATACACAGGAGTCACCGAATTAGCGAGACGTAAACCAGTAGTGTTTCCTTTGGAATCATGTATCTCATATATACATATGGTATGTATGATGCATACATATATTTATAGATATGAATCTGGGGAGCGTGCAGTTTGGGCATCATGCATCCATATATATATATCTTTAGAAGGCCTGACATCGGAAGAAGTGGATATTTCTGAAGTTAACAGAAAAGTAACCAAACTCTCATCGAAACAGCAACAGAATTAGCTGAGTTTAAGAAAAAGTTGCATGTGAACAAGTTATCAGGAAAAAACAAAATGTTGATGCAAAAAAGAAGAGAGATGAGGACAACTAAAGAAGATGTGACTTCCAAAGTGGAATATATAGAGCTATGCAAGACAGTACGAAAAAGTATCACTGAAGACGTAAGGAAATTCAACTGTGAACTAGTGAGGAAAGCAATTGAAAACAAACAAAGCCTAAAGACAGCAAAGGGACATCTCAGTAAGGGAAGAAAACAGATTATGGCACTGAGAAAAGAAGATGGTTCTGTAACAAGAAATAGAGGCGAAATTTTGACAAGGGTGAAAGATTTCTACTCCAAATTATATGAAAGGGATGATGCGTGTACTCCAGACATCATGAAAGGTACCAGAACCAGAGTTCTTCCAGTCCTCCCAGCAGAAGTTGCACATGCAATCAAGAACATGAAGCGGGGAAAAGCTCCAGGAGAAGATGCAATTACTGAAGACATATTAAAAGAAGCAAGTGGAGAAATCGAAACTGTACTCGCCCAAATTTTCACTCGATGTGTAACGTACCTGCCAGCAGGACGCACACGACATAAAGGCAGATAGAAATCAGAATAAAACGTCCGCGTAGCTTAATTGGTAGAGCAACTTATTCCGGAATGAGGGGACCCGGGTTCGAACCCCGGCGCGGATAAAAATGACGGAGAAAAATACTTCGTTATAATGGCGCCCGAACTATCCGGATGACCCGGCCGTTCAAAATCTCGCATTGGTGTGATGTTATTTCCACACCGCGAGACAGGAAAAATCAGAGAATTCCTTCTCCAGCGCTTCGAAAAATAAAAATGTGTGATGTTGCATTCCACACAGCAGATTGACTGGGAGTTCTCAAGTGCACGTTCTGCAGTGGATGGCTGACTGCAACGATTCATGGTCACGGCTGACCCGTGGGCCATGCCCCCGGCCCTCTTTCGGGGGTGGGGGGTGGGATGTGACGTACTTGCCAGCAGGACGTACACTACATAAAGGCAGATAGGAATCAGAATAATCGTCTGCGTAGCTCAGTTGGTAGAGCGACTTGTTCCGGAATAAGCGGCCTCGGGTTCGAATCCCGGCGTAGACCAAAAATGACGGAGAAATTTACTTCGTTATAGATGCCTTAATGAAGGGAACATTCCTGAGGATTGGAACAACGCTACAATGATCCTGCTACATACAAAATGTGACTTTGAGGATCTCGGGAACTACAGACCTATCAGCCTCCTATTCGTGGTTTATAAAATCTTCACTAAAGTTCTTTCACACCGTTTGAACGTAACACTGGACATGGCTAAACCGAGAGAACAAGCTGGATTCAGGAGTGGCTACAGCACAATAGATCATATCCACGTATTGAGAGAACTAATGTAAAGAGCGAGGGAATATGAACTTCGATTGTGCATGGCTTTTATCGATTATGAAAAAGCCTTTGATTCGGTGAAACCATTAGCAGTTACAATGTTTCTTAAATCCGGCTGTATTGAAGATGCATACATTAATATTATTAATAACATCTATGAAAATGCAAGTGCAAAGATTCGGCTGTTTGAAAATACAACACACATAAAAATTGGAAAGGGAGTGAGACAAGGTGACACCATATCTCCGAAGCTCTTTAATGCTACATTGGAAAATGTCTTTCAATCACTGAACTGGGTAAACAAAGAGATAAAGATTAATGGAGATTACCTAACCCACCTTCGTTTTGCTGATGACGTTGTCGTTTTTGCACCTACCCCATCAAAGCTACAGAGTATGATCCAGGAACTTGCTGACAAGAGTAAAGAAGTGGGATTAAAAATGAACTTTCAGAAGACAAAAGTGGTGTTCAATGCTTTTACAAGAAATGAAGATGTATCGATTGATGGAGAAAAGCTGGAGATAACAGACACATACGTTTATCTTGGGCAGCAGATATCAAACGAGGGTCACATTGATGAAGAAATTAATCGGCGTACAAAACTTGCCTGGAGAGCTTTTGGAAGAAACAGCATAATTTTCAAGAGCAATATACCATTATTTCTTAAGAGAAAAGTGTTTGATCAATGCATCCTTCCAGTGCTTACGTATGGTGCAGGGACGTGGACCTTAACTAAAAGAGACATACAAAGGCTGCAGACAACTCAAAGTAGTATGGAGAGGTGCATGCTTGGTGTAACCAGGAGAGATAAGAAGAGGTACTAGTGGATCCGAAAAATGACAAGAGTGGAAGACATCATGATCAGAGTTAAATCTCTGAAATGGCAATGGTATTTGGTATTGGTAACTGTGGGTACCAGAGTGGTACCCAGGTTATTGCTATAACGAAATACAGACATAGGAGATTCATTAAAAGCTGCAGTACAGAAAACAACAGTGCGGAAAGTCAGTATATCCACGATGCAGCACAACGTTACACAGAAAGGAAATGAATATGCACACGAACAATGAATGGCCTAACGGCATGACAAACACTATAACACATGTGCACAAATGCATGAAATGTACTATGGTATCATAAATCAACCGAACGGTACTGAAATGTAGTTAGAGCGCAAAACAACATTGAGTACCTCAGCAACTTTATAAAAATAACAAAGGTAACAAACGTACCACTATAATAATCCGCAATAGAGGAAAGCAGTAACACAGCAAACACTCAAAATTATAGGTAATTTAAAAAACAGGCACAAATTCAGGAAACAACAGATAAGATAATGATGAGATAATGAGGAGATTACACAAGTAACGAGACCGATGAGTTGTGAAAACACAGCAAAAACACGCAATTATCGCAAATTTGAAATACATTACTTGTGAAACACAGCCAAACACACAAATAAAACAAATTTACAATACATTACTTGTGAATCACAGTAAAAACACACAATGAAAACATCAGAATCAACATGCACTAAGTCTGCAAAACCAGGGAATCTGCGAACGGGTTCGCAAATCCCCTAGCATTGAGAGAACAAAAAGTAATCGGTGTGAGGAAGAGAGCTAAAGGTCATCGGTAAAAGGATAGAAGGTATCACATATATGCTTCTCAACGAGCTCCTTCAAGGAGGCGAGACGGCGCGTGTAACGTCTCAAAAAGGCTGATACCGAGGATCGGTGGCACACAGAGATTTAAAAAGTGACACATAGGCTTCGAATTGCGTTACCGCTGCATACAGGTCCAGATCAGGTGAGTGAAGGAATTCTTCAGAACCAACAATCGTACGTGCAGGTTGAAAAAGACGTAAAAGTTGCTGTCTGGACAGGAACTGAAGGAAACGTATCAACGGCCTGTAGAACCTCAGTATCAGAGAGAGGATTGACAGGACCTGAGCGGAGAAGCATGCTGTTTGAAGAATCATCAGGTGGAGAAACACCGGAACCGGAAACCTCGGGAACACTAGATGAATCCTCAGAATGTGGCACAGAAAGTTGTTTTAACTTTTTCTGTTTTACAGCGCCTTTGGAAGTTCCAATCCGTTTCGAAAAAGAAGCTGAGGCGGATGTATCCATTAGTGGATGAGGCTCACCTCCCAAGTCAGGAGACGAGGAAACGAACGTCGCCGAAGAAGCAGTACGTAGCTGAGTCGCCTTAGTGGAGACTGGTACAACAGCCGAGGCTTCAGGAAGATGTTGCAACAAGGGTATGGTAGACAAGGTTGTAAATGGAGATCCGATATCCGAGAGGCTAGGAGAAGAGCCAGACGGCCGATCTGCCAAACCACCACTCAACACACCCGGATCGGAACACTCAGCTGTAGACATATCTGTAGTCGAAGACAACTCTGTCAATCTTGAAGGTGGATGCACAATCGTACGGGTCGGGAGAGGAGGAAAGGCAGCATTGTCCGTGACGGAAATGTTCGTCTGACGGAGAAACGAAGAATTCGCGTCAGGCAAACTACCGGTAGTGGGGATAGTAGAAAGACCAATGTGGTCAGCAATGATATGCGAGCTGGGTGAACGTCCACGTCGAACGTGGTCACAGGAGGCAGTGGTGTGATTCTGTGTTAAACAGTGTGTACAATAGTGAGCAGTGAAAATCTTGAATCTGTACGTTCGTGCGCCAATTTCAACAGTAGCTTCTGTAGGGCAATCCGCCAAGGCTTTCTCGGTAGGAAAGACGACCAATAACTGACGGCGAGGTCCGGTAGCATGTGCAAATCGAGTTCCGCGGGGAGCGTCAGAGAGGCGACGGACCTTGCCAACAATTTTACAAACATGACTGACAACACTTCCTGTGGAACAGGATAAAACGTGATGTTCACCGGTCGCTTGGAAAGAGGCGACGAGATGAGATGGTTTGTTCCAATCAAAAGTCCGTTTGCAAGAAAAAGTCAGCATCATCCTTGTGATTGAATTGTATCGAAATACCCCGAGGAGTAGGGGAAATTCCTGCAATGGACGCAGACGACACATGTCCAGAGAGTGCTTCCATGTAGCGTGGCAATGGAGTATTTGGTAAAGCATGAAAGAGCACACCTCTATCCAGGAGGTTATGGAACTCACGGCCAATCTGCGAATTGTCATCTATCGTTACCTTCACCTTGTGGTTGGATACCTGAATAATAGGTGTTGCTGGCAAAAGACCATCTGGTTGAGAGGAATCGGACGTAGAAGTAGCGCCTCGTTGCACTGTAGAGGCAAATGACATCCTCGGAAGAGAAGTCTGTTCGGATCCGGCAGGCACAGAAGGCTGTGAGGGAAGAGAAGCACAGGCCGAAGGCAAGGCAGTAGAATCAGTAGTACCCAGGGAGGGCACCGAGGCAGATGCAGGAGCTGAAGAAGAAAGCGCAGCCAAGTCCAGTGAAGGCACTGGTGCAGGAGTACTAGAAAGCTGGGAAGGCATCTGAGCAGACACATCTGAGGACGAGAGTATGTTAACTTCCATGGACGTGGGAAGTGTGACGTGACGTGCATCCTCCTCGCCCATAGATGATAAGGAAATACCGGAAGCCGCCATGTTGGCAGCTTCCAAACGTAAACAAACGAGCAAACGATAAGAAAACGGATGACTATGAACTAATATGAGGATGAGAACGCTAGAAAAGTAGCTCAAAACGTACACAGTACCTTTCGATAGCCGGGACCACGCAACAGGTGAGTGAGGGACGAGGTATTCCACACTAAAATGCATAAAATATTGGAGCCACCAACACTACGTCTGTCACGAACGAGCAATGGGCTGGGCATACTGCCAGAAGGACAGACCATCGATGGACAGCCGAAATTTTAGATTAGATTCCAAGGGACAGGAAAAGACCCAGAAGAAGACCACATGGGAGATGGGTGGATGAAATTCGAAAGTATGCGGGAGTGACATGGAGGAGACAGGCACAAGACAGACCGTTGTGGAGGAAACTTGGGGAGACCTTCGTCCAGCAGTGGATTGATAATGAATAATAAATAAATACATCGCTCTTTCCACGTTTCAGAAACACACAGCAACCGAAAAATTGTTTTTCAGCCGCCGCTGTGGAATCGAACCAACAGAACTCTCGGTATCGCGAGTTCTGTTGATGTCAGAAGCTGACTTTAAAATACACATAGCACCGTGGATTGTTGGTCCCCGTGGCGTAAAGGTAACGCACTCGGCGCGATACCGAGAGTTCTGTTGGTTCGATTCCACGGCGGCGGCTGAAAAACAATTTTTCGGTTGCTGTGTGTTTCTGAAACGTGGAAAGAGCGATGTATTTATTTATTAACTGTCGCCACGTATTTGGAATATTTTCACCTCGGATTGATAATGGTTGACAATGATGGTGATGATGATATCATCATCATCATCATCATCATGATATGTGGATTGATAATGGTTAACAATGATGGTGATGATGATGTCATCATCATCATTGTCAATCCACCGCTGGACGAAGGTCTCCCCAATTTTCCTCCACAACGGTCTGTCTTGTGCCAGTCTCCTCCATGTCACTCCCGCTTACTTTCGAATTTCATCCACCCATTTCCCATGTGGTCTTCTTCTGGGTCTTTTTCTGTCCCTTGGAATCCAATCTAAAATTTTGGCTGTCCATCGATGGTCTGTCCTTCTGGCAGTATGTCCAGCCCATTGCCACTTCAGGGATTAAACTCTAATCATGATGTCTTCCACTCTTGTCATTTTTCGGATCCACGAGTTTCTCTTCTTAACTCTTCTGGTTACACCAAGCATGCACCTCTCCATACTACTTTGAGTTGTCTGCAGCCTTTGTATGTCTATTTTAGTTAAGGTCCAAGTCTCTGCACCATACGTAAGCACTGGAAGGATGCGTTGATCAAACACTTTCTCTTAAGACATAATGGCATATTGCTCTTGAAAATTACACTGTTTCTTCCAAAAGCTCTCCAGGCAAGTTTTGTACGCCGATTAATTTCTTCATCAATGTGGCCTTCACTTGATATCTGCTGTCCAAGATAAACGTATGTGTCTGTTATCTCCAGCTTTTCTCCATCAATCGATAAATCTTCATTTCTTGTAAAAGCATTGAACACCACTTTTGTCTTCTAAAAGTTCATTTTTAATCCCACTTCTTTACTCTTGTCAGCAAGTTCCTGGATCATACTCTGCAGCTCTGATGGGGTAGGTGCAAAAATGACTACGTCATCAGCAAAACGAAGGTGGGTTAGGTAATCTCCATTAATCTTTATCTCTTTGTTTTCCCAGTTCAGTGATTGAAAGACATTTTCCAATGTAGCATTAAAGAGCTTCGGAGATATGGTGTCACCTTGTCTCACTCCCTTTCCAATTTTTATGTGTGTTGTATTTTCAAACAGCCGAATCTTTGCACTTGCATTTTCATAGATGTTATTAATAATATTAATGTATGCATTTTCAATACCGCAGGATTTCAGAGCCATTTTAACTGCTGATTGTTATACTGAATCAAAGGATTTTTCATAATCGATAAAAGCCATGCACAATCGAAGTTCACATTCCCTCGCTCTTTCAATTAGTTCTCTCAGTACGTGGATATGATCTATAGTGCTGTAGCCACTCCTGAATCCAGCTTGATCTCTCGGTTGAGCCATGTCCAGTGTTACCTTCAAACGGTGTGAAAGAACTTTAGTGAAGATTTTATAAACCACTGATAGGAGGCTAATAGGTCTGTAGTTCCTGAGATCCTCAATGTCACCTTTTTTATGTAGCAGAATCATTGTAGCGTTGTTCCAATCCTCAGGAATCTTCCCTTCATTAAGGCATCGAGTGAAAATTTGGGCGAGTACTGTTTCGATTTCTCCACTTGCTTCTTGTATGATGTCTACAGTAATTCCATCTTCTCCTGGAGCTTTCCTTCGCTTCATGTTCTTGTATACATGTGCAACTTCTGCTGGGAGGACAGGAAGAACTCTGGTACTGGTACCTTTCATGATGTCTGGAGTACATGCATCATCCCTTTCATATAATTTGGAGTAGAAATCTTACAGTCTTGTCAAAAATTTGCCTCTATTTCTTGTTACAGAACCATCTTCTTTTCTCAGTGCCATAATCTGTTTTCTTCCCTTACTGAGATGTCCCTTTGTTGTCTTTAGGCTTTGGTTGTTTTCAATTGCTTTCCTCACTAGTTCACAGTTGAATTTCCTTATGTCTTCAGTGATACTTTTTCGTACTGTCTTGCATAGCTCTATATATTCCACTTTGGAAGTCACATCTTCTTTAGTTGTCCTCATCTCTCTTCTTTTTTGCATCAACATTTTGGTTTTTCCTGATAATTTGTTCACATGCAACTTGTTCTTAGACCCAGCTAATTTTTTTGCTGTTTCCATAAGAGCTTTGGTTACTTTTCATTTAACTTCAGAAATAGCCACTTCTTCCGATGTCAGGCCTTCTAAAGCAGAGAAACTGATCTTCAGTTCCAACTTGAAGGTATTATGGTGTTTTTTAAGGTTGGTTATGGCAATATATTTTGTTTGTCTTATGAGCTTGCCACGTTCGAGTTTAGTGTTGAGTTGCATCTTACATCTCACTGATCTGTGATCACTATCTGTGTTAAACTTGTTTAGTACACTGCAGTTTTCTATGACGAATTTTTTGTTACACATAATAAAATCAATTTCACTTGTTGTCCCATTTGGATGTGTCCATGTCCATTTCCTGTGTGTCTTTTTCTTGAAAAAGGAGTTCATGATGAAAAATCCTTCTGCCTCTGCAAACTCAACGAGAGTATTTCCTCGCTGGTTTCTGTTGCCGTGACCGAATTTACCTACTGAAGTTTTATTCTGCTGCCGTTGATCTATTTTTGCATTGTAATCTCCCATAATTATCTTCAAGTGCTGCGTACCTTTTTTATTTAGATGACAAATTTCCTCATAAAATTCTTTAATTTCTTCTTCAGGATGACTTGTGGTGGGTGCATAAGTTTGAATAATCTGAGCCTGGTATCTTCTCGAGAGTTCGATAACGAGTCGTGCAGCTTTGTCAGAGGAACCTTCAACTTCTACAACTTTATCCTTCCGTTTCTTGTTTATTATAAATCCAACACCACTAGTTCTGCCAGTATCTGTCCCACGATAGTAGAAGAGATGTCCACTTTTCAGTTCAATGAGATCTTCTGCTTACCTCACTTAGCCCTACGATGTCCCACTTGATCCTTTGTAGTTCCTCTTCCAATTCAAGAAGCCTTGAATCAGATGATAGGGAGCGTCCATTATACGTAGCCAAGGTCAGCATCAGATGGCAGCCTAGTCCGGTCCTCCGGGGATTTTTAGCATCCTCTGCCTTCATGTCGCACTGGCCGCTGCCTTGGCCAGGTACATTCCAGCTGCCGGAGACTGAGGGCCAAGATTTAAGTTGTGGAGTCATTTTGGAGGGGTTTGGCCATAACTCACCACGCTGGCCAAGCTGGTTGGTGAGTGTGGGATAGCATTTCCTCTAATCCCGATGGTATGGTTATACCGCTATTGGTGGTCGTCAGAGCCCCTTTAGTGAGAACAGGATGCACCACGAGAAGGTGGGGTTGGCATTTGTCAAGGAGAGGCTGTGATGTTACGCGTCACCTGACCTTACATCCCGATGACATATATATATATATATATATATATATCATCATCATCATCATTGTCAACCATTATCAATCCACTGCTGGACGAAGGTCTCCCCAAGTTTCCTCCACAACGGTCTGTCTTGTGCCAGTCTCCTCCATGTCACCCCTGCATACTTTCGAATTTTATCCACCCATCTCCCATGTGGTCTTCTTCTGGGTCTTTTCCTGTCCCTTGGAATCCAATCTAAAATTTCGGCTGTCCATCGATGATCTGTCCTTCTGGCAGTATGTCCAGCCCACTGCCATTTCAGGGATTTAACTCTGATCATGATGTCTTCCACTCTTGTCATTTTTCGGATCCACGAGTTCCTCTTCTTATCTCTCCTGGTTACACCAAGTATGCACCTTTCCATGCTCCTTTGAGTTGTCTGCAGCCTTTGTATGTCTCTTTTAGTTAAGGTCCACGTCTCTGCACCATATGTAAGCACTGGAAGGATGCATTGATCAAACACTTTTCTTTTAAGACATAATGGCATATTGCTCTTGAAAATTATGCTGTTTCTTCCAAAAGCTCTCCAGGCAAGTTTTGTACGCCGATTAATTTCTTCATCAATGTGACCCTCACTTGATATCTGCTGTCCAAGATAAACATACGTGTCTGTTATCTCCAGCTTTTCTCCATCAATCGATAAATCTTCATTTCTTGTAAAAGCATTGAACATCACTTTTGTCTTCTGAAAGTTCATTTTCAATCCCACTTCTTTACTCTTGTCAGCAAGTTCCTGGATCATACTCTGCAGCTCTGATGGGCTAGTTGCAAAAATGACTACGTCATCAGCAAAACGAAGGTGGGTTAGATAATCTCCATTAATCTTTATCCCCTTGTTTTCCCAGCTCAGTGACTGAAAAACACCCTCCAATGTGGCATTAAAGAGCTTCGGAGATATGGTGTCACCTTGTCTCACTCCCCTTCCAATTTTTATGTGTGTTGTATTTTCAAACATCCTAATCTTTGCACTTGCATTTTCATAGATGTTATTAATAATATTAATGTATGCATCTTCAATACCGCAGGATTTCAGAGCCATTGTAACCGCTGATGGTTTCACCGAATCAAAGGCTTTTTCATAATCGATAAAAGCCATGCACAATGGAAGTTCATATTCCCTCGCTCTTTCAATTAGTTCTCTCAGCACATGGATATGATCTATTGTGCTGTAGCCACTCCTGAATCCAGCTTGTTCTCTCGGTTGAGCCATGTCCAGTGTTACCTTCAAGCGGTGTGAAAGAACTTTAGTGAAGATTTTATAAACTACTGATAGGAGGCTGATAGGTCTGTAGTTTCCGAGATCCTCAATGTCACCTTTCTTATGTAGCAGGATCATTGCAGCGGTGTTCCAATCCTCAGGAATCTTTCCTTCATTAAGGCATCGAGTGAAAATTTGGGCGAGTACTGTTTCGATTTCTCCACTTGCTTCTTGTATGATGTCTACAGTAATTCCATCTTCTCCTGGAGCTTTCCCCCGCTTCATGTTCTTGATTGCATGTGCAACTTCTGCTGGAAGGACTGGAGGAACTCTGGTACTGGTATCTTTCATGATGTCTGGAGTGCATGTATCATCCCTTTCATATAATTTGTAGTAGAAATCTTTCACTCTTGTCAAAATTTCGCCTCTATTTCTTGTTACAGAACCATCTTCTTTTCTCAGTGCCATAATCTGTTTTCTTCCCTTACTGAGATGTCCCTTTGCTATCTTTAGGCTTTGGCTGTTTTCAATTGCTTTCCTCACTAGTTCACAGTTGAATTTTCTTACGTCTTCAGTGATACTTTTTCGTACTGTCTTGCATAGCTCTATATATTCCACTTTGGAAGTCACATCTTCTTCAGTTGTCCTCATCTCTCTTCTTTTTTGCATCAACATTTTCGTTTTTCCTGATAATTTATTTACATGCAACTTGTTCTTAGACCCAGCTAATTTTGTTGCTGTTTATATAAGAGCTTTGGTTACTTTTCTTTTAACTTCAGAGATGTCCACTTCTTCCGATGTTAGGACTTCTAAAGCAGAGAATCTGTTCTTCAGTTCCAACTTGAAGGTATTATGGTGTTTTTTAAGGTTGGTTATGTCAATAGATTTTGTTTGTCTTATGAGCTTGCCACGTTCAAGTTTAGTGTTGAGGTGCATCTTACATCTCACCAATCTATGGTCACTACCTGTGTTGAACTTGTTTAGCACACTGCAGTCTTCTATGACGAATTTTTTGTTACACATTATAAAATCAATTTCACTTGTCGTCCCATTTGGATGTCTCCATGTCCATTTCCTGTGTGGCTATTTCTTGAAGAAGGAGTTCAAGATGAAAAACCCTTCTGCCTCTGCAAACTCAACGAGAGTATTTCCACGCTGGTTTCTGTTGCCGTGACAGAATTTACCTACTGAAGTTTCATTCTGTTGCCGTTGCCCTATTTTTGCATTGAAATCTCCCATAATTATTTTCAAGTGCTGCTTACCTTTATTATTTAGATGACAAATTTCCTCATAAAATTCTTCAATTTCTTCTTCAGGATGACTCGTGGTGGGTGCATAAGTTTGAATAATCTGAGCCTGGTATCTTTTCGAGAGTTGGATAACAAGCCGTGCAGCTCTGTCAGAGGAACTTTCAACTTCGACAACTTTATCCTTCAGTTTCTTGTTTATTATAAATCCAACACCACTAGTTCTGCCAGTATCTGTCCCACGGTAGTAGAAGAGATGTCCACTTTTCAGTTCGATGAGATCTTCTCCTTTTCTCCTTACCTCACTTAGACCCACGATGTCCCACTTGATCCTTTGTAGTTCCTCTTCCAATTCAAGAAGCCTTGAATCAGAAGATAGGGAGCGTCCATTGTACGTTGCCAAGGTCAGCATCAGATGGCAGCCTAGTCCGGTCCTCCGGGGATTCTTAGCACCCTCTGCCTTCATGTCGCACTGGCCGCTGCCTTGGCCAGGTACATTCCAGCTGCCGGAGACTGAGGGCCAAGATTTAAGTTGTGGAGTCATTTTGGAGGTGTTTGGCCATAACTCACCACGCTGGCCAAGCTGGTTGGTGAGTGTGGGATAGGATTTCCTCTAATCTCGATGGTATAGTTATACCGCTATTGGCGGTCGTCAGAGCCCCTTTAGTGAGAACAGGATGCACCACGAGAAGGCGGGGTTGACATTTGTCAAGGAGAGGCTGTGATGTTACGCATCACCTGACCTTACATCCCATATATATATATATATAAATCTGGGGAGTGCCCAGCTTTGGCATCATGCATCCCATATATACACTATCTACCAACGAGTAATTGGACACCCATGCAATCGACGATATCTGCGATCCTGATACACTTCACGGCCGACGCCGTTAAATATCGTGTGGGAAACAACAACGCAACCAGTCCCATGCAAGATGCCACGCAGTTCGGAGCTCTCTGATTTCGAGAAAGGTGTAATCGTCGGGTATCACAGAAATGGCCCATCCATACGTGACATATCCAGCTAGTTGAAGTACCCGAAATCGACAGTGGCTTCCGTGATTGTCCAGTGGAAGATGAGAGGTGACTGTCGGAATGTGCCCCGACCAGGCAGACCCACAAAACTGGGAGTTAGAGACCGACGGGTGCTGGACAGAGAAATTCGGAAGAACCGCACCAAATCGACTAGCCACATCAGCGAGGAGTTTCAACAGGTATCCGGGAGTGTTCTTTCGATGAATACCATCTGTAAGGAAGCCAATCTGCTCGGTTATCATGGACGTTCTGTGCTGCCGGCCACAAGCCTTTAGATCACCAAGTCCAATAGCGCTGCTCGGCTAAAGTGGTGCAAAGAACGTCGACAGTGGACCGCTGAACAGTGGAAAGAGGTTCTCTGGAGCGACGAATCAAGGTTCACCCTCTACCAATCGGATGGCAGGGTCTGGGTTTGGCGTCTGCCTAGAAAACGCCTCCTGCCGGAATGTATTGTAACAACTGTGAAGCTCGGCGACGGTGGAATTATGTAATGGGGGTGTTTCTCCTGGTATGGCACGGGACCCTTGGTCGCAATTCCTGGTAGACTCAACGCTGATACCTACTGCACCATTTTGGATGACCATGCGCTTCCTACGTTGAGGCAATTTTACGGGGTGGACCCACGTTACTTTCAGGATGACAATGCCACCTGTCATGTTGCGAGGTCCACCATGGCTTGGTATGGTGACAATGGGGTTGATCGAATGGACTGGTCTGCGCAGAGCATGGACCTTAACCCTATCGAGCAGCTCTGGGACGAGTTGGAGCGTTGCCCTAAGGGGTGTCCCCACCGTTCGAAATCGGTAAAGGAACTGACCTGGCTTCTCCAAGCAGAATGGAAGAAAATTCCGCTAGCCATCGTACAACGCCTAATTGAGAGTATGCCCCGGATGGTCGCAGCTGTAATCGCCGCTCGTGAAGGCTCCACCAACTATTGAAGGGGAATAAACTTCGTTTTCGTTTGCTATCACAGGTGACCAATTACTTGTTGGTAGATAGTGTATATATATGGATGCGTGATGCATCCCATATATCAATATATATATTTATGTGGGATGTAAGGTCAGGTGATGCGCAACATAATACAGCGCCTCTCCTTGACAAATGTCAACCCCGCCTTCTCGTGCTGCATCCTGTTCCCATTAAAAGGGCTCTGACAATCGCCAACAGCGGTATAACTATACCATCGGGATTAGAGGAAATGCTATCCCACACTCAACAACCTGCTTAGCCAGCGTGCGAATTATGGCCAACCCGCTCCAAAATGACTGCGTAACCTAAATCTTGGCCCTCAGTCTCGGTCAGCTGGAATTTACCTTGCAAAGGCAGCAGCCACTACAAATATAAAGACAGAGGGTGCTAAGAATCACCGGAGGACCGGACTAGGCTGCCATCTGATCCTGACCTTGGCTACGTATAACAGACGCTCCCTATCTTCTAATTCAAGGCTCCTTGAATTGGAAGAAGAACTACAATGGATCAAGTGGAACATCGTCGGGCTAAGTGAGGTAAGGAGAAAAGGAGAAGATCGCATTGACCTGAAAAGTGGACATCTCTTTTATTTTCGTGGAACAGATACTGGCAGAACTAGTGGTGTTGGATTTATAATGAACAAGAAACTGAAGGATATAGTGGTTGAAGTTGAAAGATCCTCTGACAGAACTGCGCAACTCGTTATCCAACTCTCGAGAAGATACCAGGCTCAGATTATTCAAGCTTATGCACCCACTCGTAGTCATCTTGAAGAAGAGATTGAAGAATATTATGACGAAATTTGTCATCTAAATAATAAAGGCAAGCAGCACTTAAAGATCATTATGGGAGATTTCAATGCGAAAATAGGGCAACGGCAGCAGAATGAAACTTCAGTAGGTAAATTCGGTTATGGCAACAGAAACCAGCAGGGAAATACTCTCGTTGAGTTTGCAGAAGCAGAAGGGTTTTTCATCATGAACACCTTCTTCAAGAAAAAGCCGCAAAGAAATGGACATGCAGGCATCCCAATGGATTGACAAGTGAAACTGATTTTATTATGTGTAACAAGAAATTTGTCATGGAAGACTGCAGTGCGCTAAACAATTTCAACACAGGTAGTGACCACAGGATGGTACGATGTAAGATGCACCTCAAAGCTAAACTCGAGCGTGGCAAGCTCATAAAACAAACAAAATGTATTAATATGACCAACTTTAAAAAACATCATAATACTTTCAAATTGGAACTGAGGAACAGATTCTCTGCTCTAGAAGGTCCAACGTCGGAAGAAGTCGACATCTCTGAAGTTAACAGAAAACGCACCAATACACTTATGGAAACAGCAACAAAATTAGCTGGTACTAAGAACAAGTTGCATACGAACAAATTATCAGAAAAAAACAAAATGTGAATGCAAAAAAGAAGAGAGATGAGGACAACTAAAGGAGATGTGACTTTCAAAGTGGAATATATAGAGCTATGAAAGACAGTACGAAAACGTATCACTGAAGATGTAAGCAAATTCAGCTGTGAACTAGTGAAGAAAGTAATTGAAAAGAACGAAAGCCTGAAGAGAGCAAAGAGACATCTGAGTAACGGAAGAAATAAGATTATTGCTCGGAGAACAGAAGATGGTTCTGTAACAAGAAATAGAGGCGAAATTTTGACAAGAGTGAAAGATTTCTGCTCAAAACTATATGAAAGGGATGATACATGTACTCCAGACATCATGAAAGGTACCAGTACCAGAGTTCTTCCAGTCCTCCCAGCAGAAGTTGCACATGCGATCAAGAACATGAAGCAGGGAAAAGCTCCGGGAGGAGATGGAATTACCGTAGACATCATACAAGAAGCAAGTGGAGAAATCGGAACTTTACTCGCCCAAATTTTTACTCGGTGCCTTAATGAAGGGAAGATTCCTGAAGATTGGATCAATGCTACAGTGATCATGCTACATAAAAAAGGTGACATTGATGATCTCAGGAATTACAGACCTATCAGTCTCCTATCAGTGGTTTATAACATCTTCACAAAAGGTCTTTCACACCGCTTGAAGGTAACACTGGACATGGCTCAACCGAGAGAACAAGCTTTATTCAGGAGTGGCTACAACACAATAAATCATATCCACGTACTGAGAGAACTAATTGAAAGAACGAGGGAATATGATCTTCCATTGTGCATAGCTTTTATAGATTATGAAAAGGCCTTTAATTCGGTGAAACCATCAGCAGTTACAATGCCTCTGAAATCCTACGGTATTGAAGATGCATACATTAATATTATTAATAACATCTATAAAAATGCAAGTACAAAGATTCGGCTATTTGAGAATACAGCACCCATAAACATTGGAAAGGGAATGAAACAAGGTGACACTATATCTCCCAAACTCTTTAATGCTACATTCGAGAATGTCTTTCAATCACTGAACTTGAAGAACAAAGGGATAAAGATTAATGGAGATTATCTAACTCACCTTCGTTTAGCTGATGACGTAGTAATTTTTGCAACTACCCCATGAAAGCTGCAGAGTATGATCCAGGAACGTGCTGAGAAGAGCAAAGAAGTGGGATTAAAAATGAACTTTCAGAATACAAAAGTGATGTTCAATGCTTTTACAAGAAATGAAGATTTATCGATTGATGGGGAAAAGCTGGAGACAACCAATGCCAACATTTATATTGGACAGCAGATATCAAGTGAGGGTTACATCGATGAAAAAATTAATCGGCATATAAAACTTGCCTGGAGAGCTTTTGGAAGAAACAGTATAATTTTCAAGAGCAATATGCCATTATGTCTTAAAAGAAAAGTGTTTGATCAATGCATACTTCCAGTGCTTACGTATGGTGCAGAGACGTGGACCTTAACTAAAACATACAAAGACTGCAGACAACTCAAAGCAGCCTGGAGAGATGCATGCTTGGTGTTACCAGGAGAGATAAGAAAAGGAACTCGTGGATCAGAAAAATGACAAGAGTGGAAGACATCATGATCAGAGTTAAATCCTTGAAATGGCAATGGGCTGGGCATACTGCCAGAAGGACAGACCATCGATGGACAGCTGAAATTTTAGATTGGATTCCAAGGGACAGGAAAAGACCCAGAAGAAGACCCCATGGGAGATGGGTGGATGAAATTCGAAAGTATGCTTTAGTGACATGGAGGAGACTGGCACAAGACAGACCGCTGTGACCTTTGTCCAGCAGTGGATTGATAATGGTTGACAATGATGATCATGATGATATATTTATGTATATAGATGCATGATGCATCCCATATCATCATCATCATCATTATCTGATGGTTTGTCCTTCTGGCTCCATGTCCAGAACATTGCCATTTCAGGGATTTAGCTCTGATCATGATGTTTTCCACTCTTGTCATTTTTCGGATCCACTAGTACCTCTTCTTATCTCTCCTGGTTACACCAAGCATGAACCTCTCCATACTACTTTGAGTTGTCTGCAGCCTTTGTATGACTCTTTTAGTTAAGGTCCACGTTTCTCCACCATACGTAAGCACTGGAAGGATGCATTGATCAAACACTTTTCTTTTAAGACATAATGACATATTGCTCTTGAAAGTTATGCTGTTTCTTCCAAAAGCTCTCCAGGCAAGTCTTGTACGGCGATTAATTTCTTCATCAATGTGACCCTCACTTAATATCTGCTGTCCAAGATAAACGTACGTGTCTGTTATCTCCAGCTTTTCTCCATTAATCGACAAATCTTCATTCCTTGTAAAAGCATTGAACATCACTTTTGTCTTCTGAAAGTTCATTTTTAATCCCACTTCTTTACTCTTGTCAGCTAGTTCCTGGATCAAACTCTGCACTTCCGATGGGGTGGTTGTAAAAATGACTATGTCATCAGTAAAACGAAAGTAGGTTAGATAATCTCCATTAATCTTTATCCCTTTGTTTCCCCAGCTCAACGACTGAAAGACACCCTCCAATGTGGCATTAAAGAGCTTCGGAGATATGATGTCACCTTGTCTCACTCCTTTTCCAATTTTTATGTGTGTTGTATTTTCAAACAGCCGAATCTTTGCACTTGCATTTTCATAGATGTTATTAATAATATTAATGTATGCATCTTCAATACCGCAGGTTTTCAGAGCCATTGTAACTGCTGATGGTTTCACCGAATCAAAGGCTTTTTCATAATCGATAAAAGCCATGCACAATGGAAGTTCATATTCCCTCGCTCTTTCAATTAGTTCTCTCAGCACGTGGATATGATCTATTGTGCTGTAGCCACTCCTGAATCCAGCTTGTTCTCTCGGTTGAGCCATGTCCAGTGTTACTTTCAAGCGGTGTGAAAGAACTTTAGTGAAGATTTTATAAACTACTGATAGGAGGCTGATAGGTCTGTAGTTTCCGAGATCCTCAATGTCACCTTTCTTATGTAGCAGGATCATTGTAGCGGTGTTCCAATCCTCAGGAATCTTTCCTTCATTAAGGCATCGAGTGAAAATTTGGGCGAGTACTGTTTCGATTTCTCCACTTGCTTCTTGTATGATGTCTACAGTAATTCCATCTTCTCCCGGAGCTTTTCCCCTCTTCATGTTCTTGATTGCATGTGCAACTTCTGCTGGGAGGACTGGAAGAACTCTGGTTCTGGTACCTTTCATGATGTCTGGAGTACACGCATCATCCCTTTCATATAATTTGGAGTAGAAATCCTTCACTCTTGTCAAAATTTCGCCTCTAATTATTGTTACCGAACCATCTTCTTTTCTCAGTGCCATAATCTGTTTTCTTCCCTTACTGAGATGTCCCTTTGCTATCTTTAGGCTTTGGTTGTTTTCAATTGCTTTCCTCACTAGTTCACAGTTGAATTTCCTTACGTCTTTAGTGATACTTTTTCGTACTGTCTTGCATAGCTCTATGTATTCCACTTTGGAAGTCAGATCTTCTTTAGTAGTCCTCATCTCTCTTCTTTTTTGCATCAACATTTTGGTTTTTCCTGATAACTTGTTCACATGCAACTTGTTCTTAGACCCAGCTAATTTTGTTTCTGTTTCCATAAGAGCTTTGGTTACTTCTCGGTTAACATCAGAAATATCCACTTCTTCCGATGTTAGGCCTTCTAAAGCAAACAATCTGTTCTTCAGTTCCAACTTGAAAGTAATATTGTGTTTTTTAAGGTTGGTTATGTCAATACATTTTGCTTGTCTTATGAGCTTGCCACGTTCAAGTTTAGTGTTGAGATGCATCTTGCATCTCACCAATCTATGGTCACTACCTGTGTTGAACTTGTTTGACGAATTTTTTGTTACACATAATAAAATCAATTTCACTTGCCGTCCCATTTGGATAGCTCCATGTCCATTTCCTGTGTGGCTTTTTCTTGAAAAAGGAGTTCAAGATGAAAAACCCTTCTGCCTCTGCAAACTCAACGAGAGTATTTCCACGCTGGTTTCTGTTGCCGTGACCGAATTTACCTACTGAAGTTTCATTCTGTTGTCGTGACCGAATTTACTTACTGAAGTTTCATTCTGTTGCGGTTGCCCTATTGTTGTATTGAAATCTCCCATAATTATCTTCAAGTGCTGCTTAACTTTATTATTTAAATGACGAATTTCTTCAATAAAATTCTTTAATTTCTTCTTCAGCATGACTTGTGGTGGGTGCATAAGCTTGAATAATATGAGTCTGGTATCTTCTCGAGAGTTGGATAACGAGTCGTGCAGCTCTGTCAGAGGATCTTTCAACTTCAACCACTATATCCTTCAGTTTCTTGTTCATTATAAATCCAACACCACCAGTTCTGCCAGTATCTGTCCCACGATAGTAGAAGAGATGTCCACTTTTCAGTTCAATGAGATCTTCTCCTTTTCTCCTTACCTCACTTAGCCCGACGATGTCCCACTTGATCCTTTGTAGTTCCCCTTCCAATTCAAGGAGCCTTGAATTAGAAGATAGGGAGCGTCCGTTATATGTAGCCAAGGTCTGCATCAGATGGCAGCCTAGTCCGGTCCTCCGGGGATTCTTAGCACCCTCTGCCTTCATGTCGCACTGGCCGCTGCCTTGGCCAGGTACATTGCAGCTGCCGGAGACTGAGGGCAGAGATTTAAATTGTGGAGCCATTTTGGAGGGGTTTGGCCATAACTCGCCACGCTGGCCAAGCGGGTTGGTGAGTGTGGAATAGCGTTTCCTCTAATCCCGATGGTATAGTTATACCGCTATTGACGTTCGTCAGAGCCTCTTTAGTGGGAACAGGATGCACCACGAAAAGGTGAGGTTGACATTTGTCAAGGGTACGCTGTGATGTTACGCATCACTTGACCTTACATCCCGCATCCCATATATATATATATATATATATATATATATATAATTTTTTTGTTTTGTTTTGTCATCATGCTTCCCATATACACTGAAGAGCAATTGAATTGAAGATGCCTGTCTATTAACGTGTAGCACCACCTTTCGCCTTATGACGGCGGCGATTCGTCTCGGCATGGACTCGACAAGACACCGGAAGCGTTGGGAAGCCATACGGATCCACGACCCCTGAACAAGCTCCCTCAGTTAACGAAGATTTGATGGAGGTGGGTCAGAGCCTCGAACATCTCTCTCGATGGCATCCCAGATGTGCTAGATGGGATGGAGATCAGGGTACCTAGCTGGCCAAGGAAGCAAGATCACGCCGGGGGAGTGTTCATCCATCACAGGGTGCAAAGATTAGCATGGGCGCGGGAACATCGCCACTATACCCTAGACATGTGGGGAAATGTTGCCTGGACTGATGAGCCCAGATTCACGTTGGTACATGCGGATGGCAGGATGCGAGTACGGCGCAAACCACATGAAGCGATGGATCCTTCTTTCCAGTAGGGTACTCTTCAAGCTGGTGTGGGTGGCATTCTTGTCTAAGGACTGTTTACGTGGACTAAAATGTAACTCCTGGTAGGTGTGATATCGTCCCTCAGAGGTCAACGTTATCGGGATATCCTGGACGACCATTTGCTCCCATTTGTGCGTCTTCAACACCCACTGGGACCTCATCCTGCAACAAGACAATGCACCGTGACATCGCTCCCGAACTGCATCCGAATGTTTGGATGAACACTCTACCGACGTGACCTCGCTTTCGTGGCCAGCTGGGTCACCTGACCTCAATCCCATCGAGCACATCTGGGGTGCCATCAAGAGAGATGTTCGCGGCTCTGACCCCCTCCATCAAATCTTCGTGAACTGTGGGAGCTTGTTCAGGGGTCGTGGATCCGTATGGCTTTCCAACACTTCCGGTGTCTAGTCGAGTCCATTTCAAGAGGAATCGCCGCCGTCATCAGGGCGAAAGGTGGTGCTACACGTTACTAGACAGATATCAGTTATTCAATTGCTCTTCAGTGTATATATATATATATATATATATATATATATATCTTCAAGGCAGCAAAAAGTTTCTTACCAACAGACATACTTTCTGATTATCATATTTAATACAAAAGTTGATTTATTTATGTATTTATAAAAGAAATATGCCATTACGAGGCATGTTTATCTTCTGTTTAACCACTTCGTCTATCCCATACTTTTTCTGATGTAAAGCCTCGTTCACACTTCATCCGTAATGGTCTTTTCAAACATTTTCCCTGGCACACTTAGCAGCTTGATGCCTCGAGAGTCCTCACATTCAGTCTGATAACGCTTTAAGCTCAAAGAAAGATAGCGAAGGACTCTTCAGAAAAACTGTACGTCGCGTAAAATGGATGAACAAAATACGCAATATGCTTGAAAAATAGGGACAGTGAAAATTCTTCTCTAGAAATTGAATTCTGTGATGCTCATGAAAATGGGTCGTTTTTTCTACAAGCTCACAAAACAAATCATGGAGATATTCATCAAACCAAGTTATAGACGTAGTCCTATAATATAACATCCAGTTACGTAGTCTTTGTCGTCAACGTAACTGGGTGTTCTAAGGGTATTGTTAAGAGAGCATATACAATTCTCCCAGGCTTTATCTTACTGGGAGAATTGTATAATAATGAACCTAAACTGCTCTATATGGTTCGGAATTAATTGAACCATATAGGGTAGTTTAGGTACATATAATTTTTCTATGGTTTTGTAGACTTGAATGGAGCCTCTTTTGAAATCATATAACTGTAGAGTTTGAGCTACTTCGATATCTCCTCTATGAAAGAAAAAATAAGAGAATCTGATTCTACATCTAACACTAGAAGTGAATAACATGGCTTTCCTAGGTATGCTAAATGTATTTTTTCAACAACTCAACTCTTTTAGTCTCTCTTGGGGGGATTTAATATTTTTAGAAAACGATTGAGACTTAGTAAGGGGGTCACATTCCTAAGCGATTTCACTATATCCCCTATGTGGAAATAGCAAAGAGGAGTGCGAGGGCCAAGGTCCTTAGAATATTTTTCCCAAACAAGGAACGACAGCAATGTCAATGTACTAATCAAGCCAATTAAGCCTTACAATGCAAATTTTGAAGTTGTGAATCCATTTATTGGTGTAAATACATGTATGACATGAATTTTAAGTCAGATAATATCTGAAAACTTGAAATTTTCGTCGTCCTGAATCCGCATATCCCGGCTATACTCGAGCGCTATCAGAGAGACGCGAATTCGATTTCCGCTCCAGGAGACGAAAATTTCGAGTTTTTTGGATATTATGTGACTTACCATTCATGTCATATTTACACCAATAAACGGATTCAAAACTTCAAAATTTGTGTTGTACAATGTTGTAATCCCGTATTCAATTCTTCAATTAAGCCTTACTACCTTTTTTCATTTTACTTCATGTGCTCAAGTAAGAGCTGTTGCCCTCAACAAGTTTTTAGGAGTTGCATTCCATTTGTTTTGTTTAGTTTATTTAATCTTAACCCCAACCTACCATGTTATGCCATTTAATTTGTTCTTTATTTATTTCTTTTTTTGAAAGATTTTATACTGCTCCTTTTCAATATCAGAGAGTTTTGAGAGAAATAAATCTTTTGGCTTTTTCATTGTTCTATCTTTAGAAAAGTCATGTGACATTGCGTGAATCAACTTTTTATTTGGATGATCTTCACTTTTCTCATAGAATTTGTAAGTTAAGTCTAGCACCTTTTTAAACATTGAAGTGGCATTGTAGTTTTTCAAAAACTCAACTCTTTCAGTCCCTGTTGGAAGGATTTAGTATTTTTCTTAGTAATCCAGAGTTACAGCTCTCCAAGGCTTCAATACAGTATATGCCTTTGGAAAGTATCCCTACACTGTGTATACATATGTGAGTATGGGTATAAAGCTATAAGCTCTTTAGCTTATAAAGAATAAGCTTACTTTTTGTTCTTAGTGTATTGCTTTTATAGAAGAGAGGCTTTAGCGCTTCTCTAAGTTGTCTCATTTTGATAACGATACTTTGAACATGCTGTTTTCATGTCAACTTGTTGTCCATAATTTTTCCAAGGTACTTGACTTGCATGGCCCATGGAATTTTTTCATTAAAAATCTTGATTTCTTGGATATTCTCATTGTGTCATTTTGAACAATATGGCTTGAGATTCAGATGGATTTATCTTAATTCTCCACTTTGTATAATAGTTTTCAAGTTCTGTGAGATATCTTTCTTTCCGAGGTTCCTGCATCAGTTTAATAAAAATGCTTACATATATATACACTGGTATGCCATTTTATTAAATACACCTGCCCTGATCACATAAATGGTTTGCTCCAACACGTAATACGTCACGTGATCGAAGTGTGCGGTTTAAAATCAGGCAGATCAACTTGTCGAGTATCGGGTAGTGTTCTATTGAGGGTCGCAACGGGGAAAAGGAAGTGATACGAGCGGCTTTGAACGTAGTAGGATACGTAGTTGGTGTCAGATGTACTGGTTCGAGCTTCTCCCAAATGGCCGTCCTTCTGAGCTTTTTCACGCATGATCGTGTCAAGACCCCGAAGACTGGGAAAAGGTTTCTTCTACGGATGATTCAAGTTTCTTTCTGTATCACATGTGTGGCTCGATCCGAATGTGGGTGCAAGCAGCACGAGGCAATGGAACCATTTCTATGTCAACAGTATAGGCCTGTGGCAGCGGTGTTCTGGCGTGGAAATGTTTCCCTGGCACACATAGACTGAGTGGCCAAAATTATTATGACCACTTTGTTAGAAAGTTGACAGGTCACCTTTTGTCCTTAATGCTTCTTGAATTCGTCTTGATATGCACCCTATTAAATGTCGGTAAGTGATTGGGGTATATTAGCCCAAAATGCGATGAATTGCACTCTCCAGCTGTTGAAGATTTGATGATAGCTGATTCATCTGCCTGAGGCCTCTTTCGATTTCGTTCCACAAATACTCCGCTGGATTGAAATTCGGTGATTGAAGCAGGGAAAAGTCTCCGTGATGCTGCTCAAACCATGCGCGTACAATGTGGACACTATGACATGGAGCATTGTCCTTCTGGAAATATCAATCTCCATTGGAACACATCATCTACATAACTGGGTGGACTTGGTCGGTAACGTTATTTAAATACCTTCGGGTGGTCAGATGTTGTTCCACACGATCCAAAGGGCCCAAACGCTCCCACAAAAATGTGCCCAAAACCATAATGTTGCCCGTGCCAGCTTGAAGATTAATGACGATGCAAGATGCGTCCATAGTTTCGTGGTGCTGTCTCCATATTCTCATCCTTCCTTTTGTATGGTGTAGTTGAAAATATGATTCGTCGTACCACATTGCCCTTTTCCACTCATTTACTACTAATTCTTGTGCTCCTGAGCGAACTGGCTTGCGGACAGGCCGTCTGTTTCAGTAGCTTATACGATGTAATATCCCGTGAACAGTACGTTAAGAGGCTATTGGACTAGGTCCCTGATTCAGATTATTTGTAATCTGAAGAAGTGTTTCCCCATCTGTTGGACTGAACAAGTCTGCCTACTCTCCGCGGAGCTCGAGCATCCAGCAGTCGTTGACGATCACACGCCTAGTGGTCAGACCTGGCTTTTTGGTTGGTGGTCCACTCTCTGTAAACTTTAACAACTGCTGCTTAAGAACATTTCAGAAGTGCAGCCTTTTTGCTAATGCTTGCACCAATGCTTCGTGCACCCACGATCATTCTACGTTCAAAGTCCGTCAGATCGCGTTTGTTACTCATAATTCCTTGCGCAATGCACTTCATTAGTCTCTGCATGTCTTCAGCGTTCCCTCTTTATTTCGATTCAGCCATCTTTCGTCAGCAACATCTGTGGCACAGCACTGATGCTGCTGACGAAAGATGGTTGAATCACGAAAAATGGCTGAATTGCATAAGGTGCTCTGGTGGCCATAATAATAAGGTTATTCAGTGTGAGTCTAACATGAAAATGTGTTCCGAATACGTGCAAATATAATCCAAGTAAAGGCACCAATACGCTGTCTCATGCACGTTAATAACACACAGATAGAGAGACGATGAAACATTTTATAAGTGAAGATTCTAAAATATTTACAAGTTAAAATCACACGTCATTAATGAAATTACACTAGATATTTCGTAATGGCGTCCATTACATCATCATGTGAAATACTGAAACAGAGGCAGCCTGGGGACAGCAGTGTAAGTCCCTCTGGTAGCCACCAAAGGCGGTATGAATCAAGAAGGTTAGAAGAAGAGGAGGTGGAAGGACCCGTTTTGAGTGAAGCCGAAACAGATCAGCTGTTTTGATCCTCTCTCTGAGGTGGTGCGAGTTTGCGGGAGTTCGGAAACATGACGTCACTTCCTGTGCCTGAAGCAGTTACGCTCAGCGCATACAAACCATGCAAAACAAGGATGCAAACAAGGAATATTTTGGACTTCGTATTTCTCAACATTGATAATATTTTAAACATGGTTACTTGCACAAACGCAGTATGCAATTAACCATACGCAGTATGCACTTCCGCTCAAAAAATCATTATTTTGTTCAATTTTTTAAAGAAATACCAGCATATATTTTCCTAATTTTTTTTCGGAATTTTATAATTATGGGAATGAATATTTCAGCCTCAATTTTTTTCACGACTGTATGGGTAGAATAAGGGTCCGAAAAACCCGTTCAAAATCGCGATTTCCCCATAGAGATATACAGGAGATTCTCGGATTGGGCGCATTGGCGTAGTCAGCTGATAAAAAGTGGCGTCACGCCAGAAGCACGGTGAGAGAGGCTGTTACCACCTCCTCCTTCTTCTAACCTCCTTGATATGAATGCCCCGCCGTATCGGAACTCCGTCATGGGTACGGTTTATCTTCAAGAAGAAGGACACAACCACAAAATAACTCTGCCACCCCGGTGGCGCAGTTGTCTTAGCGCTGGTTTATGACCGTTCGTCCGAGAAGGGTCCGGGTTCGAATCCCGGTGAGGCATGGATGTTGAGTCTGTCTTACGGCCATGGTTCTCACCCTTCCCCAGAACCTGTGGCCTTAAATTAGGGACGGGCGACTGTTTATAGCCCATCGGGTGGTCGTTAAACTTTCAATAAAAAAAACAACGAAAAAACTGCCGCACACAAGGCATGTATCACCTCTGAACGGTTCCAGGAACACACTAACTGATTTTTCTTGATTTAGGATCCTGCACTGTTCCAGGATTTAAACCCCATCGTGCGTTACTGGTAAGGGGTTGAACGCCGTCCAATTAGCAGTAACTGCGCGACTCTTTCAACATCAAGTATATCTTATACTCACGCAAGTTCGGACTGTTCTACAAAACAAGAGCATCGCAGCACGCTACTAGGTAAGTGTACCTAATAAATTCGTATTTCAATGTATTTTCCAACGACTTTATGAAGCTTATTCACTCCACATCTTTTTTTTCACCCAGTTGGTGTAATGCGACACTAAACATTTTGTCAAATCAACAATTCGTGCTGCAGTAAAGTTCTAGAAATCTTTACGTGGTAACTTCTTTCCAGACAATTTCAACTTTTCACCATTAAAATTAAGGGATAACAAACTACGTACTTTCGAGTGGTTCCACACGTGTAGTATTTTTAAATCATGGAATAGTTTGGTATTGAATTAAGTAGTGTCTTTAAGTAAACTTGATGAATATACATCACACTAGAAATAATGAAATTGAACCGAACGGCCAGAGTGAAAAGAATCAGCAGCACTTACATAATAACATCAACTGGTTGTTTATTGCGCACTAAGTGTTAACGCACAGGAAGTTTCAGACAGCAATACGCGTTAGTTGACTATTCTCAGGTTGTAATTTATCAAAAAACTCGATAACAACTGTATATATAAACATAGGAATAAATCTTCACTATATAGTTACAACAAGCTTTTCGTCTCACCGTACCTCCACTACTGTCATATTCGACGTAAGCTATTTATTTTTTTATGACTCACTATCAGCGTGGCCAGAAAGTGTTTAGGGAAGTAATGTGCCGTTCAGTAAGAACATTTTTAACGAGGCGTAACTAAATTTACATAAGAAAACGTAAACTCAAAAGGAAGGTTAAATAGAGGTATATGTGTCACACGTTCAAGAAATATATCATGGTGCTATACGTCATGAGCTTTGCCTTCCATGATAAAAACAATGCAATAAAATTCCTGTTTTTCAAAAGGCTTTTTATTACCGCATAATTTGGTTAATGGGTTAAAATTATAATTTTTTTCCATCGATTTCGACAGGTTTTGCAAATTTTTTTTCTGTACAGCTCTTTCACGTGTAATGGCTGTTTCTTAAATTTTAAAACCTTAATGCTATAGCATTCGTATAAGCAATTAAATGCATATTTACAAAAGCAATATTTCCTAATAGTAGTAATAATCTGGGAAATTTTTTTACCTCCTCTTTCTTTATTTCAAATCCCATGCATATCATTATAAGAATCACAGCAACCATGAGAAAAATATCCATAATTGGCTTCACTTGCAGAACTCGTTCTAAAAATTCTTGTTCATCGCAGCAATCGCTATTCTCTGTTAAGTTCGTTATAAGCTGGAATGTTGCGTTTTCAGTAATATTAACGTTTTCAGACGCCATGTTTTGGACAGCATTCATTGCCAAAAAATTTATTAAAAATTTCCCCGTATTCAACTTTTCTTCATGGAGAATAATAACCCTTTACCTTCGTAATACGTGTTTCACACTGCTAAGTTACAATTATGAAGGAGAACAGCGAGTGGAAAGCTCAGAACCTTTACTCGGCAGCAATTATGTTTGTTCAGCAGTGACGCTACCTGTTCAGCTATAACTATTGATCATTAAAATGCCTGTTCCTGCCATTCGAGGAAATATAGAAGTTGCTAAATTTAAATAAAATAGAGACCGAAATGGCATACTGTGTCAGCATCATTTCCTTTAGGTCTTAGCCGACATGAATACAGTGAGTGGACAGAAAGCATGGGATGCCTACCTAGTAACCCCATAGCGGAAAGTTCCACATCAGGCTGAGACAGACACCATGCTGTCACAATAAAAACCAATTATAAATATAATTGATATTTTTTAGCGATTAAGATTTTCTTTTCTTTTAATGTACATCTGCGTGTGGTATCTAGGCAAGATAACTTCTGGGTGTGAAAAACATTAAAAACTTGCAAGGGTATAGCTATTAAAGAGAACAACAGTTGCAATAACTAGGATCAAAAACACTGTGCTCTCCATACCGAAATTTTGCTTCCGTTTTCAAGCTGAAACACAAAGATTTATGGAACAAAACTATATTTAACAACATCGGACTGAGAGAACTTCTCTAGAAAAAAATTACGATACCGGAAGAAGTCTTCGCTCCGTCCAACTTCCGTTTTCGGAAAAATTTGCTCCATTTTCTTAAATACTCTTAAGTACAAGCATTTACGTAATTAAACGATGTTTAAACAATAATAAATTCAAGGAAAAACAAAGCAAAAAAAAAAAAAAGCAACAAAAACAGAAATCATGGGAGTAGCTTTTGATGCCTTCAACTTCCGTTGTCGAAAATGTTTGCCTCCATTTTACGAGAACTCGAGAAATCTTTGCTGCATCCAACTTCGGTTTTCGGAAATTTTTTCCCCATTTGCAATCTCAAACACAAGTATTTATGTAATAAAGCGACATGTAACAACCATAGTGGGCAAAGGGGACATCACGAGAGATATGAATAAGATTACTTGGCTCAGTCTAACTTCCGTTTTCAGAAATTGTTGCCTCCATTTTTAAACTGAAACTCAAACTATTATACAATAAAATGATATTTAACAACAATACCGGACACACAAAACATCGGCAGAAAAAAATTACGATCACGGGAGAAATCTTCACTCCACCTAACTTCCGTTTTTGAAAAGTTTTGTAAGGCGGATAATCTGCATTCACGATCGGGAGTGTGCAGAAGAGGACATAATAGGGTTCTGGGGATTTTGTTTTTGCCGACCAAAATAAAATCTGCGTCGTACATCGCCTATCGCCGCGATGCTGCTAAGGGGCCTGTTAAAGGATTAACCCACCTTCCGCAGAGTTATGAGTAGTCCCTCGGCAAATGGGGAATTTTAAATTTTTGGGGCCCTAGGACACCGTTGCTTAGAGGCATTTTTCTCCCCACCGAAAAATACTTGACAAACTTAAGTGCCTCACTGATCATTTAGGATATTTACAATTTTTTTAAGTGTCCATCTTTAAAATGGCATATGAATGTATTCTACTGTAGCAGAAGCCCTAAGAGGACATTTCACTAATTATATTTTAATAAAATACTAATGGCTCAGCTACAAATACAGTAATTTTAATTGAAAAGAAAAAAGTGTAAAAAGTCTTACTGAATTGCAGTTTTGTTCAAAAAAACGTTTTTCTTAAATTGAAGTTTTTTAATTGTTTAACACTGAATTAAATCATTTCTTTAAAAAAAAATAATGTAGTAAGACGTTTTAGTTAAAGAAAAAAATGAATATGACTATGGAACTTTCTGAGAAGAAAGCAAGGTCGGACCACAAAAGGGAACTTGAGCTGTACAACAACAAAGCAAAAAACAAGAAAAAAAGAAAAAAAAGCTGCGTTTGAGGCAATGTCTTTTGAAACCCTTTTACTTTGTTTTGTCAATTTAGTATTTTATAAAGTGTGTAAAAAGTCAAGTTTTCCAGTTTAACATTTACACAAATAAATTATAGTGAACAATTCCGCATTGATCATGCTGTGTTATACTCATACCTTCTTTGCCGCGCTTTCTGATATTTCACCCGCCTAAAAAGCTGAGCTTCTTTTTCCTCTTCAGCCTCACGCAAGTACCCTGATGTTTGTTGAAAATGAAACACCAGGAAAAACGTGTGCGATCGGACTGACACTCCCAAGATGGATAGGTCACGTGAGGAGATACAAATGATTACAAAATGATTACAACCTCAGCGCACATGATGTAAATGATTTGAGCCAATCACGCTCTCGCAGTGGTCCTGCAGGAGGTATAAAAGCAGGAAGTACAGGCCAAGTTGCCACAGGGCCGTGGTTAACCTAGTGGGCAACGTTCGTAACTGCCGCGGAAAGGACCTCAGGTTCGATTTCAGGCAGGTACGAACGCTCGTCTACTAAATATCCGCCGTGCGTCGGATGGACACGTTAAGCCGTCGGACCCCGGGTACTGGCCTGCCGGTAATAAATACGGGCGTCTTCCTCCCCCTTTCTACTTCGCTTCCGTGTCACTTTCCTATCGGGAACTCTAGCCCAAATCCCCTAGCTTCCTATTTCTAAGGGTTGTTTAAGACCTAGGGTCAGACACTCCCTTCCTAAAATCATCTACATATGATCATGATCATGATCAAGTTGCCACAGAGCCGCGGATGGCGTAGTGGTTAGCGGTTCAGACTGTCGATGCAAGGTCCTCAGGTTCGAACCTGGGCTGATCTTTCAGAGATGGTGCGATTTACTAACAATCGCTGAATATCCGCCGTGCATCGAATGAATACGTTAAGTGACGGCCCCCAGGCTGGACCCACTGGTTAAATGGGTATCCTTTCCTATGCCCCCCCTGAAATTCTCTCCCCCTCTGTGTGCAACATCGTACTTGTACGGTGGCGCCATCTACTGTACTCTAATCTCACTACAAACTGTTCTGTCAAAGTCGCTAGACTTGCTCTAATTCCTTCCGTTTCTGTGTCCTGCCCAAAAGGCGATCTCGCTGTAGGTGGCCGGGACCTAAACTCTACTCACTGTGGACGGAAGTCCTACAAGAAAATGACAAATACTTGATCATTATTACCAAGTTGCCACAGTCGATTCGCAGGAGTTGTGGCAGTAAAGTAGTGGTAGTAACTGAGTATGCCCTGCCACAGCAGACAGAACCCATACGCACAGCTGTCAGATTTTGAGCGAGGCCGATGTGTTGGACTGCAGTAAGGCGGACATTCTTTCTGTGACATCGGCACTAGTGTTGGACAAAACGCGAGCACAGTCATGCAAATATAGCGTCAGTGGGAAGAGAAAGGTCTGACGCACTGACGCGCGGAGCCTAGAGCCCAGAGACGGACGAACGCCCTGGAGGACCGTCATCTCACCGTACGGCGTTGGCAGCCCGGAAGGTTTACACAACGCTGGAGGTCAATATCACATCAAGGGTTGCCGACGCCGTTCGCTTCAGAGAGGCCTCGTCACTCGCCGCCCGTTTCTTTGGTTCTCTTGACCTTAAACCACAGACGTCAATGATTGCAATGAGGCCAAGAATACTGACATTGGAGTGATGAATGGAAGCTCTTAGTGTTTTCCGACGAGTCACGGTTCAACCTAGTAATTAACGTATCCTTGTACACCGACACCATGGTGAAGGGCTGCTGAAGGCATTCATTATATAGCTCATACGGTCCCGACGCCGGACGTTCTGGTGTGGGGTCCTGTTGGGTTTCATTCACGTTCCAGCAACTAACACACTGCGGAATACGTGACCATGCAGAGGTACATCGCAGAAGTAGTGGATACTATAGTTCTGTGATATCTGCCGATGGTCTGTGGTGCCATATTTCAACAGGACAATGCCCGACCACACACGGCGCAAAATGTCTTTCAGCTCCTGGGTGCTCGAAATGCTCACGTCTTCCTTGACCATCACGTTCGCCTGATTTCTTGCCAATAGTGCAACTGTGAGGTGTGGTCGCTGGATATCTAGCCCGACAGGATCCGCTGCCAGATAGATACCCAAGATGAACTTCGGGTATGAATCGAGACAGCATGGAATGACCTCCAGCAGTGTGACATCCATAACCTTTTCCAGTCAATGCCCTGACGTGCACGAGCCGTTATTGCAGCTCGTGGTGAGCACACTAGGTACTGAGCATTGTGTGTTCAACATCAATTGCAAGCTTATACACTGGTTCCCATAAATTAAGCAATAAACCAAAACATCGTGATAATTGGGCGAAATATAGTTCAAAATGCACGAAATTTGCATATGTTACGGGCGAAAGCATACAACGTCGATATACGGAAGACAAGTGAGTGGCGCTGCCAGCGCTTTAGGCAAATACGCAATAGCTTAAAACCAACTGTTTCGCAGGGAGTCAGCAATTCATGCGCGGCTGTGAATGACAAGATTTCGAGATAGCGAATTTGTTTACATGGCTTCGAGACGTCATTTACCAGTGGAGTTGCGCTACAAAGCGATAGGCTGACTTGCAACAGGGCAACGGCAGGCGAACGTCCCGAGATGGCTCAACGTCGATTGTTCTGTGGTCAGCAGGATGTGGCAGTAGTTTCAAGCCACGGGTGCAGCTTCCTGAAGGCACAGCGAAGGTAGGCCAAGGACGACGACCTCCGCGGATGACCGGTATTTTGCGGCTTTCGGCACGGCGGTACAGGACGCGGCTACACCGACTCATCTCAGATCTGTGCTGCTTGCGGCAGTCACCGGACGGACTGTTCAGCTTTGAATGGAGAAGGTTACATGCAGGAGGACTGTATGTTCGGCGACCGGTATTTTGTGTATCCCTCACCCCCGCCACCAGAGGGAACGTTTCAATTGGGCACGAATGCATGTGAACTAGACTCAAATTCAATGGAGGTCCGTTTTGTTCACTGATGAGTCGCGATGCTGTTTAAAGAGTGATTCTCGTCGAGTTTACATCTGGAGAGAGGCCAGTACTCGCTATCTTCTCTGTAATGTCGAGGAAAGAGACACCTATAGTGGTGGTAGTGTTCTGGTGTGGGCAGGCATATTGTTAGGCCGTCATACCGACCTCTATGTGTTGCCACATGAAAACCACAATGCTTCTGTTAAACAAGTTGTCATACCGCTTTTGTATACGTGCAAGGTTGTAATCGCCTACGGGTATCCGACGGCATTCCTGAGTTCAGGTATTTCACGTGCTGGCCGGGTAAACCAGTTTTTCTTGCGCATGCGTGGTAGAGGACAAAAAGGGCCAGGAGAATTAAGTGGGACAGTTGAGCCAAAGAATATTTAACGAGAAGAAGTTAAGGCTCAGAGAGACGTAACTAGCGCAGCCGTATCTTCAGCGAAAACATGCAGGGCACAGAAGCCAACATTCAGGCTGATCGGCTGATGCCGAAGCAGACTGCGCATGCGTATTTCTGTTGACTTCAATTCTTTGGGTAAAGAACAGTCAGCCGAGCAACTCAGACTCACAGCACGTGATTGTAACCTTCTCGGTAGCATAATCACTTCGGAAATCAGATATGTTAGTTTTGTTAGGCCAACCGGGTTAGTTAAGGCTTTCGTTTGTTCTTCAGTTTTTCAGAAACATTTTCAGTAATGCCAAATACTAGGAAATGTCTGCATTTTGTACCGATCCTTAGGCCTAACTGTAATATTTGCTGAAATTTAATTTAAATAGTAATACTAATGTTATTGCATATTTTTCTCACCAAAATAAGGGATGGGCGGGATATCAGAAAACAGCAACAACAACAACAACAACAACAACAACAAAAAAAACTGCTGTAAGCAAATAGTTATCAGATCAATGGAAACCATCGTGGATCAAAGAAAATTTTCACTGCCGTAGTACCCCCTAACGTGTTTTGCTCCTGAATGCTAACTTTCCCGCAGAGCATATTATCTCTTAAGACGTGGTGGCGCTCTTGCCGCCTGTTTTACGTTATCTCTATTAGAGTTGACCTTCTTTAAGTGTTAGATATTCTTTGGTTGAGCTTCGGTCGTCAAGGAAAGAGGGTCTGGTTTGGACACCGGTTTTTGACGGAAGGGCTGCGGGTATTGCAGAAGTGCAGCGTGGTGAAGGGGAAAGAGGATTCCTTCGTCCACCGGGTATCGCGGAAAGAATTGTAGAAAGGTAGCACGTGGTCAGCACGGGAACCTGAGCGGAAAGTCATCGGAAACCCGTGAAGCAAATGTTATCGGAATAATAAAGTCTTGCTGTTGTTTTTATTTCCGTGTACTGGACTGAGTTTTGTCGAGGTAATTATTCTTCTACACAAGGACGTCTTCAGCCGCCTTGATAGCCAGATCGTATAGTAAAGGCGAGACGGTAGCTCGCTATACGGCGGGAAACGAAAGGTATTATCTAAGAATTGATATTTCTGGCCCTACATATATTAAAATAATAAAACGCTTGTCACAAATATTTTTTTCAAGTCGACCAAGGTTTCGCTGGGTATTAATTTCATACATGCTTTTTTTTTTTTTTTACAATTTGAATATTTGCGTGCCATTCGTCCTGATGAAGCTAGGTCAACACCCAGCAAAACGTTGGTCGACTTGAAAAAATAAAATATTTGAGACAAACGTTGTACTATCTTAATATAAATCCCATCATTCTTCTTCCCACTTTTACGCCTAAATAATTTTTTGCTTCCAAAAAGCTTTACTTCACATGAAGTTTCAAGCATTTTTCTGGTACGTTATCTTCTGTATTATCATATGTGATTAATACATCATACACATAGATGATTATGCATGTGGAGGTGTCCAACAAGAAGCATGCTAAAGCCTGCAAAGGAGTCGTAATTTTTCAGGCCCCAAATTATTCTGCAGGAGTGAGACCTGTACTTTCATTGACTGCAGAACGAAGTGCGTAGAAAAAAATGTTTAAGTGCTTATTCCAACGGTCGTGTTTCTTAAGAACATAAGACGCAATAATGTTGATAACATTTCGATTGACCTTTTCGGAATGCATTAATATACCTAAACATATACTCATTATTGCTAATGATCAGTCTGCCGGTCGGCGTTTCATTATTGTTATTATTATTATTATTATTACTATTATTATTTCGTTAAAAAACATCACAGATCTGGAAGTGCGTGAGCACTCTGTCAAATAAACCTGGCCAATACGAGAAATTTCGTAATTTCATACGTGTTTTTTCTTTTGGTTGTTTTTTTTACCTAAATGACTGCCAATAGGCTACTAATGAAATTCTCAAAGAGAGAGAAAGAGAGAGAGAGAGAGAGAGAGAGAGAGAGACGCAACGAACGTGGAATGGCATACGCAAATTTTACACCGCTGTTACAGCCTTTGGTGTAATACAGAAAATCATCAATAATCCCAAAATAGGAAGATTGCTCAACTGTATCCTAAGTTTTATCCGTGTTGTACAGTAAATAATGGCATAAAACTTCGAATTCTGAGTCTGACTAGAAAGCTTTGATAATTAATTTGTTCTCTGGGCGTGGTTTTAGGTATTAAATACAGATATTGTGGTTCATCGTATCCGTTAGAGTTTCCCCCTCTTTCTGGTATGGTTGACGAGACAAGGTATCCAGCAGTTGAATAAACTTTCCACTTTCATCTGAAATACTTTCTTGCAGTTTTAAATACCACTTTGTAGTCGAGAGGACAAACTCTTTGATGTATTTTAATGTTACAAAGCGGTATGATATCAATTCATTGTTCATTAAGGCACTATCGAAACATATGGAAGTCAAAAATAATGGCTAAGCATTCACGTTCCGTGGCAAAATAATTTCTTTCTGCTTTAGACAAAGTTCGAGAGGCTTAGGCAATAGGTTGTTTGCTCTGTGCTAATAGAGTACCTGAATCAAAACCAAATACATCCGTATATGTTTTGTAAAAATCGAGTATCATCAGCAAACGCTGAAACAGGAGGCAAAATTAAACGTTGTGCAGGTTGTTGGAAGGCTTCACCAGCCTCTTTTGGCCACACAAAACGTTTACATTTTCCTTGTAATTCATATAAAGCTCACAAATATTTACATAATTTGGTACAAAATGTTGGTACTTGTCATTCCTCAGAATCGAAATAGCTCTTTAGAGATCTTTGTGAAAGGAAGCACTATCATGCCCTTTTTTTTTTTTAGCACGTCTTTTGTAAAAAAAGATCGTGCTCATGTTATCGGTTTGTCAGTCCGTCCGTCTGTACCCACGATATCTCTGCAACTATTACTCCGATTTGAAATTTTTTTGCATTCCGAAGCTTGAAATATGTGAATGATGATCCTTTACTTCGTTTTTTTTACGATGTAAAATTTCGCCGCTAGAGGGCGTAAATGCAGATGATGTCGAATTCAAAAATACGTTTTATTCCAGATATTTGCTTCTAAACATCCGATTGAAAAAATTATTTTATCTTTCGATTCCATTTATGTTGAAGAGTATTTTAGATATATTTACTTTTTCAAATTACGCATAGATCTTGCGCTAGGGGAGTAAAAGTAAATTACAGTTTTCCCGATAACTCTTCTTCTAAAACTCCGATTTGAAAAAACATATTCTTCAGCGGATACATCTCCTAATGGAAAATCTTGTACATATAATTTCGAATTTTTGGTAAAGAATACTTTGGCCACCAGAGGGCGTAAGCGTTAATTTTTCCTTCTGATGTATTTTCCATAAAATCTCAGCTTCTAAAATATCGATTGAAAACATTCTTTCGTGGATTGATGCCACTCACATCGATAAACCTTTTCGGAATATTTTCTTCCTAAAATATTCCACAGTTTCTCCGCCAGGGGCGCAGATGCATATCTTATTTTTGTCAATATCTCTACTTCTAGGAGTCCGATTTGAAAAATTCCTTCTTTGTTGGATAGTGTTTCCCGTGTGACATGTTTCTCATATAATTTCAAAATTTTCAAGTATTTCATAGACTTTTCGCTAGGGGGCGTAAAGGTAAATTGCTTTCCTCCTATATCTCTGCTTCTAAATCTCCGATTTGAAAAATTCCTTCTGCACCGGATACAGCTCCTGATGGGAAATCGTTTGCACATAATTTCAAATTTTTGTAAAAAAAATGGTTTGTCCACCAGGGGGCGTAAATCAAATTTTTTTAATTTCCGCTTCTGATGCATTTGCAGCAAAATATGAGCTTCTAAATTCTCGATTGAAAAAAACGTCGTTTGTAGACCGATACTATTCATGACGACAAACCTTTTACAAACATTTTCATCTTAAAATAGTGCATGGTTTTTACGCCAAGAGGCATAGATGCATATCTTATTTTTGTCAATATCTCTACTTCTAAGAATCCGATTTGAAAACTTCCTTCTTTGTTAGATAGTGTTCCTGATGCGAAATGTTTTACCTATAAATTCAAAATTAAAATCATTAAAATCATAGACTTTCCGCTAAGGGGCATAAAGGTTAATTGCGTTTTCTGCGTTATTTCTGCTTCTAAAACTCCGATTTGAAAAATTCTTCCTGTATCGCATACAGGACCTGATTGAAAATATTTTTCACATAATTTCTAATGTTTAGTAAAGAATGGTTTGGCCACCAGGAATCATAAGTGTTAATTTCTGCTTCTGATGTATCTGTAGCAAATTCTGGGCTCCTGAAAACTCGACTAACCGTTTTTTTTCTTGGACCGATACCGCTCATATGAATAAACCTTTTGAGAATACTTTTTTCCTAAAATAATGAATGGTTTTCCACCAGGGGACGTAAAGTCACATCTGATTTTTGTCGATATCTTTGTTTCTAAGAGTTTGAAAGCTCACGATTCCGTTTACAGCAATATCTGAGGGATTAAAAACCCGATTGAAAAACTTCTTTCTTCTGTCAGATACTATTGTTTTCCATACCGGTCCCATTGACTTTGAATAGCTTTGATAAATTTAATTTGCGTCACAACGGATTCAAAAGACGTGCTTATTATACCCATAAATTCGGTGTCATCTTTCTTGTTTTTTCTATTATAAATAATTAAACCTTGAGGTATTTTCTTTAATCCTAAGTAAACTATCAGGGTCAAAACTGCATTGGCTGGGTTTAATGGGGAATTCGGAAGCATGCGATTACTCAAAAACCTGGTCCAAAATTTGAAAGCATTCCTCGAATGTCTTGGACATGACAATAATGTCATCCAAATAAACATGTACGTTAGGCCCAAACAGTGATCGCAACACTGTATCCATTAATCGTTGAAATATTGTTGAACCTGCCAAAAGGCCAAAACTGGTGTTTTCACCTGAATCCAGAAAAACAGCAAAGCTCCAGCGACCCAAAGCCAAATTGATACTGGGCAGAGAAAAAATCGCGAAAAATATGAAAAAAGGACAGGCATTGCGTAATTTTGTTACTTGATCCAACTTCTTGTTGTCAACGGCAAAACCTTTTGGCAACAAGGAATGCTGTGGTACTTCCCACACACTGGTATCGTCTTGAAAGCCCTGCTTTAAAATATTTTTAATTTCTCGCTGTAGTTCTTGTTCATGAAGCGAAGAAAAAAATGTCCTGGTAGTCGATTTAAGAGGATTCAAAGTCTGTCTTTCTGTTCTTGTGACGTACGCTTAGTGTCAAAATTTAAATCTATGTATTCTAGTAGTGGTGGGGAGAGAGATCTGGCAAAGTTATAATTTTTCATTTAAAATTTAATTTAATAAGAATTTTTTATAAAGTCCAGTCTTAAGAGGCATACTTAACAGGAAGATTATCAAGGAGAGAAAATGCATGCATCAGTTTAAACCTTGAAACCTTAATTGATGAAGTTACTCATCCGGAAAAGGGAAAGGTTGTATTTGAAAACACAACTTAAGAAGCTTAGATCGGCACGTGTATTGAATGCTTCTATACAATTCATCATTGATTGCAGATATATCTCAGACGTTTCAAATTTAACATATACAAACGTGTTTTCCAGCGCTGCTAAAGTGTCCAGTAACTCTAAATTTTTTATAGCTATTAGAAAAGTCATAGTATTCGGTGAGGTGAACCTTTTGTCAGCCCCTTCTGTGGTTTAAATGCAAGGCGTTGTTTAGCATCTGATTATTATTTATAGGATAATAATCAGATGCCAAGGAAGGCTTCTTTTGAAGTAGTATTGAAGTTATACATCGAGAAGAAAAGGTCCTTGCCCTGCTCTTGATGCGTTTCTTTTAGGAACCGGGCTTTCCTGCCTTATTTTTGTAACGCTTGCTGCTGGAGAGAACGAAGGAAATGCTGATTATTTATCCGTGCAGGATAATTTACAACAGAAGGAGAAACTATTTTGTCTTGGGTAGGTACTTCGCATCGTTTACGTTGAGCACATGCAGTAGTGAGGGGGTTCTAAATATTGTAGCATGACTCTCGTGGTACAGTCGTAATAATTGGAGGTAGTCATGAACAGTTTGTGATTTTCATTTGACTATCATCTGCATCGCAAATCAACTATGAAGATTTCTGGAGCAAAATACACTTTTAATTTAGGAATAACTATTTACGTAATTTATGATGTTTAATTCACAGGTAGCTACGACCAACATTGTGATTTCTAATGGATCACACTATCCAATGATGTATTCCGATACGTTAACAGAACGTCCTGTCACAGGCAAATTTATTTCAGTACCTGCTCCGCGCTGTAAACATCCTATAATTAAGAATTAAAGGAACTTGTGTTTACTGTTCTTAGTTTGTTTCAATGTAATCCAGTTGGTGCGTTACCTTATGTCACCCCAGCACACGTGCACCTCTTCTAGCGATTCCCATCGAACCTCCGTGGTCCGGTAAATTCGTTGGCACTGCGTAAATTCTCTTTGAGAAACAACGGCTATGTGAAGTACACACACTTCCCTTTGGCCCAAGAGAGGATGGATGCCCCGCAGAGAAGAATTACTTTTGCTCCGCTGCTGTTATTGCAGATGCGAGGAAGAGGAATGATTTTTCTCCCTTCGTCACACTTCACTCCTTAGGGTCAAAGGCGCTGGTCAGCCGTTGTAAGCAAGAGCTCAGCTTCTTTTCACAATTAAAGATCCAGCCAAGTCATCTGGACTTTCCTTCGCCGCTGATACTCAGAGAATTACTCGAAGACGGTTGCGGATTGTTCGCACAGTCACCTCAGGTGCAACGGCAGCTCGGATTTGCGTCACAGTGGATGTTCTGCTTGACAACGCCGCTCTTCTTATGCGTCGATCGGTCCGCTCATCAGTCCGTCTGTGACTCCCGGTTCCACGTCTTCTCGTGTGGGAATGTTCCTCGGACCATCTACGCCACCATCGCCCCACCACCGATACTTCCCGTCCAATTCGCTCCGCAATACGACGATACGACCACCCGGCCTCGCGGAGTCCGACTAGACGACCTCGCTCAAAGTCCGATAACTGCTGAAATCGTACACGTCTTCCATGTCCAGGCATTGCAGCTTCTTCAAGGTCTTCGCACGTGTCCGTACGCCGACGACTGATTATATTCACTTCGACGTACTCCTTAAATACCACCGACGATAATTTGCATATTATGCCGTGCTGTGGCGTAAGCGCTCACCGGTTGGTCCCGAAATTAACATCACACCAACGTAAACTCGACCTCATTAACATATATAAATTTCATGATCGTCTGCCAATTCCTTCTTGGTGTTCTTTTTTCACTTTCCCCCAGTGTAACTACCAGGAAGTTCTTTAATAGCTGCTGAGCATTTCACGGTCCCCTACCCAGTGACAAACAGTGTTTTATTATTCAGCGTGATTACAATTTTACCTTCGCTTTTTTTTTTAATAATGTTCTTCCAATTTTTTTGTCTTAAAAAATATAGGCATTTCTCTCTTCTCTGGCCCTTGACACCAACAAGTCCTGTGTCCGTGTGGTAGAGAATTATTGGCATTATTATTGATTCACATGGGGAAATTGAGTTATCAATTATTCGCCCTCCAACGGCATCCCAATTTTGCTTTCTTTAAAAATAAAAGTGCAATGCCCGAATGAAAAAAGTATTTCTATAATGAAATATAAAGGTCAGTTTCATAAACTACCGATCAGAGAATTTTTAGCAACGTATATTTTCCAGAAGGGCTTGCTTGCCAACTGAAATTGACTGCCAACCGTTTCTGTGTGTCATGGCATTCGCCACCGGGGTTGAAATGGTAGCATATGCGACCGGCAGGAGTAAAGAGTGGGGAAGAAAAAAGGGAGGCAGAGTGGGGAGATTATCAGTTGACCACCTGGGGTCTTCCAACCGTCAATGCGACCAGATTTGAAAGGTCAGATATTAGGTGGGTTCCAGGGTCCAGGGTGGCTTAAGTGCCGAGCAAATCACGTGTGTAGGAATTAATTGAATAAACAATTTTCGCACTCTTTAATTTTTCTTACTTTATATATGAATTACCACTGAAATCCTTGCACTGACAGAAATTTAAAATTTTGCCATCGATGTTTTGCTGCTTTCGTAATTATACTTCGTTTTTCAGTCTTGAGAAAAAAAAAATTGGGAACGTTTAGATTTTCTTTCTTACTAAAAGCGAAGAAACACAATTCTAAATGCAGCTACAGCAATAAAATTCGCACACGAATGGAATAAAATCGTTGGCAGTTTGTCGTAGAGAAAGTACTGTGGCTATTGCTGTCTTATTTTTTATATACAGATCAAGTTTTACTAGGGGTATCTTCAGCTGCAATCCAAAAACATGAATAAACCATCTTTTTATATATACAAACAATACATTAATTACAATAATTATCAGACTTTTGCTAAAAAAGACTATTAAATAGGAAATGGTGATGTCAGCATACCGCTAATTTTAGGTTTGGGGCACTTGGATATTTTTTGCAAACAGAGAGCCGCACAAAATCTGCTTCCATGGCTGTTTACGGATCGCCAGTCTGACACTGAGCTTTCGTATGAAGATCTGAAATTTATAACAGCTATTTCTGCAGACTGTTTAGAAACAATAATTCTGGGTACGTGTAAAATAATCTAAAAGCAATTAAAAGAGCTATACATGAAGGTAGGAATGTTTTCTGGGAAATTATATTTTCTACATTTTCTAACCAATTGTTATTATGTGGTTGCAATAAAGTCAGAGCATAAATAAGCTATTCTTAAAAATGACAAATAAATCAAAGCCACATTTTTATTTAATATTTTCTGGAGATCTAAAATTCATGTGGGAGAAACCGCCCTGTGTGTCCACAGACACGCGTTCAAAACACTGAAGTTCTGTTCCGTTCAAACTGAAGCGACATTTTTATTTAATATTTTCTTTAAATATTTTTATTTAATATTTTCTGGAGATCTAAAATTCATGTGGGAGAAACCGCCCTGTGTGTCCACAGACACGCGTTCAAAACACTGAAGTTCTGTTCCGTTCAAACTGAAGCGCGTGCTTTGGTAAAAAGCAACTTTTTTACGGTGCAGAGAAAACGCCTTTCCGTAGTTCACGTGATGGTCGCAAATAATACCGTTTCTCGTCACACCACATCGTCAGAAGCTCACTACCCCTCCCCCCCTCCCTCCGTCTGACCGTCCTTCTTTCTTTACCTATCCCTCTGCGTTAAAACGGTCGCATTAACTACCATTTCAACCAAGGTCACGGATGTGACGGCCGCATATATGACTACTTCAGCACGGTTTGCGGCGGACCCGAAACCTGCGATCTCGTGACCCTCACCTTTGGGAATATATGTGACGTACCTCTGAGGTACTGCAAAAGTCAAAACCGCATGCTGCAACGATAACTCAAAATCGGTGCAGTTCCGTAGAGTGAATAACTGGCTCCTGGGTGAGGAAACGTGGGTTAGAGTTCGACCACTGGCCAATAGGGTTTTGTTTTCACAAAGCACAGCAGAAAAATTTGTCAGAATTAATTTTTTCGCTAAACCATTTGTAGCATCCTCCAAGAGCAGGAATGGCACGGTCGAGCTGAGGATGCCAAGACAGACAGACCCTAGTGTCTCAGTATCTCTTGAGAAACAACTCATTCTCTCCTCTCTTGCCCATTCCATCACATACAAGGCCTTGAGATGCAACTTTTCCCCGCTCCCCCACATACACAAGAATTCCGGGACACTTGAGTTTCCCTACTTTCATGCCTTGTGACGTACTGCAGAAGTAAAATCATGTATCAAGACGACAAATCTGCAGCGAGACATTCTGTTCGCGTAGCTCAGTTGAGAAAGCGACTAACTCCGGAGTGAAGGGACACAGGTTCGATGCCCGTCGCGGACAAACTTGTGTTTTCACAGCCATTTAGTGTCACAAATTACAAGCCTGTTTGTCCATTGCAGCTTTCTTTCCTATAAATGTGTCTGCCACATGTGCAATTCAAAAACCATTTCGAAAGCTCTGCTTAGCCTATCCCATGTTGTAAAAACGACCAATTTACGGTTATGTTGTCACCTTCGAACAGCAAACCAAGGTTGTCTGGATCGTAACGTTTCATTTGGAAACACCTCTTTTTTTTTTTTGCCCTGAAATCCAATCAGTGTCCGCGATGAATTAAACAATTAATTAATGGGGTTGATTGATTACGCCCATTAAATCTCATAATAATAGGGCTAAATTTACAACAGTATTTAACGCATTCAAATGCTGCATGATATTAGTTAGGAAAGCTAGTGAGCTAAGAAAAGCGATGACACTGAGACTTTAAATTAGATCAGTATAACATTTTATTTCTGTCAAAAAGAGGAGAGATTATGTTCTTTCTAAACATTGGGAAAATCTCACTAAACATTTTCAAGCATTCGACCAACTTATTTGATTGCTTAAAATTCGTTATTTTCACTTCCTCGTCCATTGTGTTTCATAGTTACAAAGAAGTCTCACACAATACTTGTTGGTGTACAGTGCAATGTAACTTTTCAGATTTGATGCCAACTCTTTTTCAGTCAGAAATAACGTTTGGCGTATTCTTCATTTGCGGTCAGCAAAATTTCTTTTCGCAGACGGACTGCACTGCGATAGCGCAATGAAGGAGCAGCGCTTACTGATGACCGCTCGTCACAGCTGGGCCAGAGTTCGAGTCCCGGTTGAAACATGCGTGGTGCGCTTTTCTTACGGCACTGGCTCTCTCCCTTCCCTGGAACCAGTGACCCTAAATTACGGAGGAGCGACTGCTTATTAGTCCATATAATTGTTCTCGGTGAAAAAAAAAATAATAATATTTTTTTTGTACACTTCAGTAAGTCCCATGAATGTTGCCCCGGTGGCGCAGTGGTCTAAGCTCTGACTTCTAGCCATCCTTCCGAGATGGATACGGGTTCGAATCCCGGTAAAGTTTGAATGTACTGTTTGTTTTACTGCACTGACCTTTTCCTGGGAACACTAGCCCGCTAAATTAGCCACGGGCAACTGTTATATTTTGGGAGTTTAACTACAACAGTGAGAGTTCACTGTGGTAGTTAAACTCCCAATTCAAAACAAGTCAGTTTTCGTTTTGTGAGAGGAAGATAATTTTTTTGAAATCCAGAAGCAAAGTGCTAATCTTTCTAGCGTTCGCGTAAGAATAGTGCTCAAAATTCGTACATGGATGCAATGCGATCATGGATGAGAAATGGAGTGGCTGGCCAACAGATTGCAACTTTGCGTGCTAGTAATTTTGATGCAAAAGTACAGACGGGTGATTTTGCGTGAAATTGCTGCAAATGTAAATACGTATTTCTTTACATTAAACACCAAACGTTGATCCTTGCTGGTACGCAAATGAGCCACGTTTAATGCGAATACGTATGACCACACACCCTGTGGTGGCGCTGCAAGCAAGAGCCGGCAGCCTTATAAACAGGCGTGCAGTCGATGTCCATGAAAGCGAAAAGCACCGACAAATACAAGCTAGAGTACAGAGTGACAATAATGCCGGGTAGGCGCAGGAAACGTCGATTTACGCAACTTATACGGACTTTGAGAGAGACCTGATCATTGGGTTGAAAACCGCAGGATGGTCGGCGAGCCGTATAACCCGTCACGTGGGTTGTTCTGACCATACCGTCCGACTGTGTTGGGAGCAGTGGACAGGTGACGGCATTGCCACACGGCGGAGAGGCTTTGGACGGACCAGTAGGACCAACGGTAGAGAGGACGGACGGATCGTGTGCCAGGCTCAAACGGATCCCACGGGGACCCGGTCCACTGTACAGGAAGACGAAGCGGTTCCCCGTGTGCCCATGAACCATATCCCGACACCTCGCAGAAACGAATCTACGATCCTACCGCCGCTTACGGGTACTGCTATTAACATCGGAACATCAACAGCTATGTGTGCGGTGGTGCCAGGCCAGAGCGACGTGGAACGCCACAGACTGGCGACATGTGGTGTTTAGCGATGAGTGCCGCTTCGTTTTAGGGACAGATGATCATCGTGTCCGTGTGTGGAGGTCTCCGGGTCAATCGCGCAATCCTAACCTCGCTATCTACCACCACACATCCCGCAATGCAAGCATTATGATCTGGGGAGCCATAACCTACAATAACCGATCAACTCTAGTAGCGGTACGTAGACAAGTGACGGGCCAGCGGTATGTGGTTGACATCCAACGGCCCCATGTGATCCCATTCCTGGCCGGGATTCCAGGTGATCTGTGCCAGTAGGATAATACCCGCCCGCACACGTCTCAGGTTGCCCAGGATCTACTACGTCATGTCCAGGCATTTCCATGGCCTGCCAGCTGCCCGGAGATGTCCCCTATCGAGCATGTGTGGGACGAGTTGAAACGTTAGCTGCCGCTGTGCCGCACTATGCGGGATTTGGAGCACACCGTCCAACACCTGTGGGTCAATCTACGGCCGGACAGCATGAGGCGTCTGTTGGCCTTCATGTCGGACCGTATTGCAGCATGTATCGCCGCACGAAGCGGTGTGGCACGCTATTGAAGATGACCGGACTGCGTGCCACAGATCTTTTTTTTTTTTTTTTTTTTTGGCTGAAGGTTTAACGACCACCGTGAGCTACTCAATAAGCTATTAGCAGTCCCCGTCCCTTATTTAGGGTCACTGCCTCCAGGGAAGGGAGAGAGCCAGTGCCGTAAGACAAACACAACATCCATGCCTCACCGGGATTCGAACCCGGACCCCTTTCGGAATAATGATTAGAGGCCATCGCTTAGACCACTGCGCCACCGGGGCGGCGGCCAGAGATCCCTCTGTAATGATGATACATATAATGGCAAAAACATTTCTGTTATTGTCCTGCAGCTATATTTTTGCCATTATGTGTATCTCGCATCTGAATCATTACGTTCATAAAATTTCAGTTCAATCCGATGCTTCCTTCTTTGTGCGTAAATTTCACTGTCCGTGAGTGTTACTTGTGTTACTTTCTCTCAACCGGAAGACAGCGTGTTCCCAAATTTAAACAAGAAAGATGACAGCGAATTTTTGGGTGTAATAAACACGTCTTTTGAATCCGTTCTGACGCAAATTAAATTTATCAAAGCTATTCAAAGTCAATGGAACCGGTATGGAAAACAATAGATCTGACGAAAGAAAGAAGATTTTCAATCGGGTTTTTAATCCCTCAGATATTGCTGTAAACGGAATCGTGAGCTTACGAACTCTAAGATACAGAGATATCGCTAAAAATAAGATCTGACTCTACGTCCCCTGGTGGGAAAATCATGCATTATTTTAGAAAGAAAGTATTTTCAAAAGGTTTATCCATATAAGCGGTATCGGTCCAAGAAAAAGAAAAAATAGTCGAGTTTTCAGGAGCCCAGATTTTGCTACAAATACTTCAGAAGCAGAAATTAGCACCTATGACCCCTGGTGGCCAAACCATTGTTTACCAAACATTAGAATTTATGTGAAAAATATTTTCCATCAGGTCTTGTATGCGGTACAGGAATAATTTTTCAAATCGGAGTTTTAGGAGCAGATATACCGCAGAAAACGCAATTTACCTTTGTACCTCCTAGCGTAAAGTCAATGATTTACTTGCAAATTTTGAAATTATATGAAAAACGTTTCGCATCGGAAACACTATCTAACAAAGAAGTAATTTTTCAAATCGGACTCTTAGAAGTAGAGATATTGACAAAAATAAAATATACTTCTACGCCGCCTGGCGTAGAAGTATATCTTATTTTCGCCACCTGGCGTAGAAACCGTGCACTATTCCAAAAAGAAAATGTTCCTAAAAGGTGTGTCGACATGAGTAGTATCGGTCAACAAACGACTTTTTTCAATCGAGAATTTAGAAGCTCATATTTTGCTCCAAATACATCAGAAGCAGAAATTAAGATTTGCACCACCTGGTGGCCAAACCATGTTTTTACAAAAATCAGAAATTATGTGCGAACGATTTCCCATCAGGAGCTGTATCCAGTGCAGAAAGAAGTTTTCAAATCGGAGATTTAGAAGCAGAGATATAGAGGGAAACGCAATTTGCATTTACGCCCCCTAGCGGAAAGTCTATGAATTACTTGAAAATTTTAAAATTATATGAAACACATGTGACACTGGAAACACTATCCAACAAAGAAGGAGTTTTTTAAATCGGACTCCTAGAAGTAGAGATATTGACAAAAATAAGCTATACATCTGCACCCCCTGGAGTAGAAACTATGCACTATATTAGGAAGAAAATGTTCTGTGACGTGCCTGCCTCGCAGGAAGCACACGATATAAAGGCAGATAGCAGCAAGGACGAACGTCTGCGTAGCTCAGTTGGTAGAGCGACTTATTCCGGAATGAGGGGCCCCGGGTTCGAGCCCCGACGTGTACAACAATGACAGAGAAGTTTACTTCGTTATAATGTCGTCCGAACTTCCCGGATAAACCGGCCGTTCAAGATATCGCAATGGTGTAATGTTCTTTCCACACCGCGAGATACGAAAAAATAAGAGAATCCCTTCTTCAGCGCTTCGAAAAATAAATGTGTGTGATGTTGCATTCCACACACCAAATTGGCTGGGAGTTCTCAAGTGCACGTTCTACAGCGGAAGGCTGCCTGCGACAATTCATCGTCACGGCTGACCCGTGGGCTAAGCCCCCGGCCCTCTTTCGGGGGGGGGGGGGGAGGGAGATGTGACGTGCCTGACTCGCAGGACGCACACGACATAAAGTTAGATAGCAGCAAGAACGAACGTCTGCGTAGCTCAGTTGGTAGAGCGACTTATTACGGAATGAGGGGACCCGGGTTCGAGCCCCAGCGTGGACAAAAATGACGGAGAAATTTACTTCGTTATAGCTTCTAAAAGGTTTGTCGACATGAGTAGTATCGGTCAACAAATTTTTTCAATCGAGAATTTAGAAGCTCATATTTCGCTGCAAATACATCAGAAGCTGAAATTAAAATTTACGCTCCCTGGTGGCTAAACCATTTTTTTTTACAAAAATCAGAAATTATGTGCAAACGACTTCCCACCAGGAGCTGTATCCGGTGCAGAAAGAATTTTTCAAATCGGTGATTCAGAAGCAGAGATATAGGGGGAAACGCAATTTATCGCTACGCCCCCTAGCAGAAAGTCTATGAATTACTTGAAAATTTTGAAGTTATATAAAAAACATGTCACACGAAGAAACACTATCCAACAAAGAAGGAATTTTTCAAATCGGGCTCCTAGAAGTAGAGATATTGACAAAAATAAGATGTAAGTCTACGCCCCCTGGTGGTGAAACTGTGGACTATTTTAAGAAGAAAATATTCCGAAAAGTTTTATCGATGTGAGTGGCATCAGTCCACGAAAGAATTTTTTCAATCGATATTTTAGAAGCTCAGATTTAATGGAAAATACACCAGAAGCAAAATTTAACACTTACGCCCCATGGTGGCCAAAGTATTTTTTATGAAAAATTAGAAATTACATGCAAAAGATTTTCCATCAGGAGATGTATCCGCTGAAGAAAAAATTTCAAATTCGGAGTTTTAGAAGAAGAGTTATCGGGGAAAATGTAATTTATTTTTACGCTCTATAGCGGAAAATCTATGCGTAATTTGAAAAAGTAACAATATCTAAAATACTCTTCGACATCAATGGAATCGAAAAATAGAAGATTTTTTTCAATCTGTTATTTAGAAGCAAATATGTGGAATAAAACTTACTTTTGAATTCGACATCATCTGCATTTACGCCCTCTAGCGGCGAAATTGTACATCGAAAAAAAAACGAAATGAAGGATCATGATTCGCATATTCAAGCCACCCAATTCAAAAAGAATTTTTCAAATCGGACTAATAGTTGCAGAGATATCGTGGGTACAGACGGACGGATGGACAAACCGGTAACATAAGCACGATTTATTTTTACAAAAGACGTGCTGAAAATTAGTCGAGTTTTTAGGAGCCCAGATTTTGCTACAAATACTTCAGAAACAGAAATTAACACTTATGTCCCCTGGTGGCCAAACTATTCTTTACCAAACATTAAAAATAATGTGAAAAATGTTTTCTATCAGGTCTTGTATGCGATACAGGAAGAAGTTTTCAAATCGGAGCTTTAGGAGCAGAAATAACGCAGAAAACGCAATTTACGTTTCTGCCCCCTAGCGGAAAGTCTATGATTTACTTGTAAATTCTGAATTTATAGGAAAAACATTTCGCATCGGAGACACTAACCAACAAATAAGGGATTTTTCAAATCGGACTCGTAGAAGTAGAGACATTGACAAAAATAAGATATATATCTACGCCCCCTGTCCTATAAATCATGCATTATTTCGAGAAGAAAATTTTCCAAAAAGGTTTGTCGACATGAGTAGTATCGGCCAACAAACGACTTTTTTTTCAATCGAATTTTTGAAGCTCATATTTTGCTGCAAATACATCAGAAGAGGAAAATAAAACTTACGCCACCTGGTGGCCAAACCATATTTTTACAAAAATTAGAAATTATGTGCAAACGATTTTCCATCAGGAGCTGTATCCGGTGCAGAAAGAATTTTTCAAATCGGATATTTAGAAGCAGAGATATAGGGTGAAACGCAAATTGCCGATACGCCTCCTAGCAGAAAGTCTATGAATTATTTGAAAATTTTGAAATTATATGAAACACATGTCACACTGGAAACATTATCCAACAACAGAGGAATTTTTTAAATCCGACACCTAGAAGTAGAGATATTGACAAAAATAAAATATACGTCTACGCCCCCTGGCGTAGAAACCATGCACTATTTTAAAAAGAAAATGTTTCTAAAAGGTTTGTCGACATGAGTAGTATCGGTCAACAAAAGACGTTTTTTTCAATCGAGAATTTAGAAGCTCATATTTTGCTCCAAATACATCAGAAGCGGAAATTAAGATTGACGTCCCCTGATGGCCAAACTATTTTTTTACAAAAATTAGAAATTATGTGCAAACGATTTTCCATCAGGTGCTGTATCCGGTGCAGAAAGAATTTTTCAAATCGGAGATTTAGAAGCAGAGATATAGGGGAAAACGCAATTTACATTTACGCCCCCTAGCGAAAAGTCTATGAATTACTTGAAAATTTAAAAATTATATGAAAAACATGTCACACGGAAAACACTATCCAACAAAGAAGGAATTTTTCAAATCCGAGTTCTAGAAGTAGAGATATTTACAAAAATAAGATGTACATCTACGCCCCCTGGCGGAGAAACTGGGGAATAGTTTAAGAAGAAAACATTCCGAAAAGGTTTATCGATGTCAGTGGCATCAGTCCACAAAATAATTTTTTCAATCGATATTTTAGAAGCTCAGATTTTATGGCAAATACATCAGAAGGAAAGAATATCACTTACGCCCCCTGGTGGCTAAAGTATTCTTTACCAAAAGTTTGAAATTATATGCAAAAGAATTTCCCCTCAGGAGATGTATCCGCTGAAGAAAACATTTTTCAAATCGGAAGTTTAGAAGAAGAGTTATCGGGAAAAATGTAATTTACTTTTACGCCCTCTAGCGGGAAATCTATGCGTAATTTGAAAAAGTAGCTATATCTAAAATACTCTTCGACATAAATGGAATCGAAAGATAAGGGAATTTTTTCAATCGGATGTTTAGAAGCAAATATGCGGAATAAAACGTATTTTTGAACTCGACATCAACTGCATTTACGCCCTCTAGCGGCGAAATTGTACATCGTAAAAAAAAGGGAAATAAAGGATCATCATTCGCATTTTTCACGCTTCCCAATGCAAAAAGAATTTTTCAAATGGGACTATTAGTTGTAGAGATATCGTGGGTAAAGACGGACGGACGGACGGACGAACAAACCGTTAACATAAGCACGATCTTTTTTTACAAAAGACGTGCTAAAAAGAAGTTAGTAAATTCATGCAGTGCATTGATTATGATAGGCTTTCCAACATACCAGAAATCATTACTCAAGTTATCACTCAAGTTATGAGGATAATGGCTGTGGAATAAATCTCGGTCCTGTGCCCTTGACCTTTGATCCCATTTCGATGATATTCAACAGAACCGGTTCCTCCGAAATAACATGATAACGTTTTGTCGCAATCGAAGCATTTTTACGCAAGTTATGATGAATAAGGGCAATGGAATATATCCCGCTCCTGTGTCCTAACCTGTGACCCTATTTCGCCCATTTTCAATAAGATTCGTCCCCAGGCAGGCCCCTACAACATACTAACATTTCATCCAAATCGAAGCATTTTTACGTTAGTTATGACGCATAATGACGATGGTAGCAATTCTGCTCCTATATCCTGACCTTTGACCTCATTTCGCCCATTTTCAATAGGTTTTGTCCCCAGGTAGTTCCCTACCACATACTAAAATTTCATCGAAATCGAACCTTTTTTTAGTTAGTTATGACGTATAAGAGCAGTGGAATGGATCCCGCTCTTATGTCCTGACGTTTGACCCTATTTCGTTGACTTTCAATAGTGTTCCTTCCCAGATGTTCCTCTACAACATGCTAAAATATCGAAATCGAACGATTTTTACGCGAGTTATCGTGCGGAAGGACATACGCACACAACGCGTGACGTAGTGAGGCAGATGGGAACCGCGACCATCTGCTCGCAAGAGTGTGACGTCATAAAACTTTAATGGGATCCACACACAACGCGTGCCGTAATGAGTCAGATGGCGTGACTGCGCGCCAACATCTAATGGGACGACGCCATGACACTAAAAACGTGGTAATTCGGGGTGGTTATTTAACCCACTAAACGAATTTTCCTAAAGTCTAGATCAAGCTAAATCGATTTCTAGTACCAGAAAACCGTAGGTTAACGACTTTCATCAAAATTCTTAGAGCCGTTTTCAAAATAAAATTTACATACGTACAAGAATTGCTCCGTTAATAGTATGGGATAAGGGCGATGGAATGGATCCCGATCCTATGTCCTGACCGTTTACCCCATTTCGTCCATTTTCAATAGGGTTCATTCCCAGGTAGTCCCCTACGACATACTAAAATTTCATCGAAACCGAACCAAATTTACGCAAGTTATGACGCATAAGGGCAATGGAAAGGATCCCGCTCCTATGTCCTGAACTTTGACTCCACTTCAACAATTTTCAATAGGGTTCGTCCCCATGTGGTTCCTTGCCACATACTAAAATTTCATCGAATTCGAACCATATTTACGGAAGTTATGACGTAAAGGGCAATGGAATGGATCCCGCTCCTATGTCGTGAACTTTGACCCAACTTCACCCATCTTCAACAGGGTTCGTCCCCAGGTGGTCCCTTACCACATACTAAAATTTCGTCGAAATCTAACCATTTTTACGCGATTTATCGTGCGGAAAGACAGACGGACAGAGCTGGAGCATATACGCTTCTTCAACCTACGGTTGGAAAGCGTAAAAAAGAAGTCCAATGAAATAACAAAATTGGCTGTTAAAAAAGAAAACCGCATTTTTTTTTACCATTTTTCTTCGAGCCTGAATAACGGGTTTGTGGCGATTTATAAGTTGTGGAAATAAGGAAAACAATTTATAACTTCAGCAGAGATTCATTAGAGTTTTCAACTTCGAATCTACTGTTAGACAGTCAAACCAAGAGTAAACACAACAGCAGTGAGAGAGTTCACCCTTACTTACTACACTGATGGCCACCCAAAATGCATCACCAAGAAGGAAGCATCGTATTGGCCTGAAATTCGCAGCATGCGTCGCCCGCGAGAGGATATGCAAATGATCAGCATTGCAGGGCATATGCAAATTATGTGCGCCTCGCACGCCACCGAGAAGCACTATAAGAAGGGTGCACAGAAGGTGGGGTGTAAGTAGTGGAAGTGTGTTGTGCTGCCGGACCTGTGCGTGGGAAGCTTTCTGATGCCTCGTCGCAGAAAACGGCACTCATTCCAGCACGTTTCGGAGTTCGGCAGAGGACGAATAGTGGCTTATCGCGACAGCGGTTTATCGTACCGACACATCGGCGCCCGTATGGGACGACATCCAGCCACAGTGAGGCGAGTGTGGATTCGTTGGGTGCAGAAGGGAGGGGCGGACCGACGTGAGTGATTGCCGCAGCCGCGGCACACCACCGAACGAGAGGATCGGCATGTTGTGCGGCGGGCATTGACGGCTCGCACCGCCACATCACGAACATTTGCGCAGGAATTAGGGAGTGTTGCGCAACAACCTGTGTCAGCACGTACCGTTTGACGTCGTCTGCAGGAGCGGGGACTTGTCGCACGGCGCCTATTGCTCCGATTACCATCGACGTTACACCACTGGCGAATGCGGCGGTAGTGGGCCGTTGCACGCCGCACCTTGACTACGGAATGGCACGACATTGTCTTCTCCGACGAATCCCACTTCTGCCTGCAACACCACGATGGACGGATCCGCGTGTGGCGGCACCGCGACGAGAGACTGTATGGCGCCTGCATTATGCATCGTCATACCGGTCCGTCGCCTGGCGTTATGGTTTGGGACGCAATTGGATATGACACCCGCACCCCTCTGGTGCGCATCGCCGGTACACTCAACATCCACCACACCATCTCCGACGTTTTGGAGCCTGTAGTCCTCCCTTACCTGCAGGACCTGCCAGCGCCCACGTTTCAACAGGACAATGCGCGCCCGCACGTGGCACGCATCGTGTAACAATTCTTTACGGCCCACCAGGTGTCACTGCTGCCGTGGCCCGCTTGTTCTCCCGATATGTCGCCCATTAAATACGTCTGGTCGCTGATCGTCAACCGATTGACCCGGCAAGGACCACCGCGGCTACGCCTGATGTAGTGTGGCAACGTGTGGAAGCAGCCTGGACCGACATACCCCAAGACCACATCCAAAGCCTCTTTCGTTCGATGCCGCGGCGTGTAGCTGCCGGTTATTGCCTGCCATAGGGGCCACACGAACTATTGATGTCTGGGTATTTCGCAAGTCGCACTGGCCTGTAAGCTCAATCGTTTCATCTTTGTATCTGTTGTTATGTGTCCAGTAAATCTGGCTTTGCTATCTCGTGTCCTTTTTGGTGTTGCATTTTGGGTGGCCAGCAGTGTATATGACTTCTGCTTAAAAATGTTTCTACCATTTCACTAAGAGAAATATGAGGCAGTTCCTCTCTCTCTCTCTCTCTCTCTCTCTCTCTCTGTCTTACATGTTCGTAGAGCACTTACGTAATCGCAGCCTGGCGATAAAAAAGCAATAAGCGCACACAGATCGATACTTCCAAAATTGGCAAAAGGAAGCAGTCAAAATGCAACAGTATTCACCAGACAGCTTTCTATCTGCTGCTGACTAATTATTCAGAATCCCAGTCGCAATGTATGGGTACAGCGAATAATCTAACTTGCTCTGCAAACAGCGTGCGTATTTTAATGCAGCGCGTCTTAATGGCAGCCATCCAGAACGAGAAGATCCTTTCCAAGTGCGCAGTAACTTCGAAATTGTTTCAGTGTGTGTCTGCCTTTCTCTGGGAAAACATTTCTTTGTTCTTCTGCGCTATACGCTTTTACTGCAGAAAAAGTGCTTCTTTAGAGAGATATTCCACAAGATTGAAATATCTTTTTAAACAATTTATGTTATGCTATAACAAAATAATTTGTGGCTTTAATTGGGTTTCTCCAAACGACTCGCACACCCTGACTATACGCGCCCTTGACCTGAGATATATGCGCGTGTTTGCGCGTTTGCAAGTAATGCCGGAACTTCTTAAAGTATTAAATTACTTTTTAAGAACAAACTTTTCACTTTCTGTTTTCTTAGGTATTCTGCCGTTCAACAACATTTTAATCTGAGTTAAAATTGAAGAAAACAACCATTTATTATTTCATAAAATGGGCACCAAAACTTTATTGGTCAATCTACAAAACGGCATTACATTAACAGGAATTAGTCAAACTTTATGACCAATATATTACAACGCAAAATTCTGAAATAAAATGTTTTTATCTCTCCCCACCTGATATTTTGTCTGCATTTTTGAACATTTGATGAATACCACAATTTTTATTATTTTTTATAAAATATTTTTATATTTTTATTATCATTTTTTTTTTTTTTGTAAAATGAGGTTTTATTATTGTGACAATTTTTTTTTTGCGAAAACGCTCTCCTTTGGTTTTACTTTTTATTTTTTGTTTCTTATGACAGTTTGCTGGAAAAAGAATTAATTGCAATTGAGTGTGATATTCTTTTAAATCCTGAAAGCCGTCCATTTCAAATTTTACAAATGCGTTTCACTTTCAGGTACATCCAAGGCTGATTTTACCATTCTGGGCTGTAGCTGTTGTTGCTTCTGTTAATCCCTACTGATATCTTGGCACACCTTTATTTTTGCAAAGAAAACATGGATATAGTTATTTCAAGTTTAAATTTCAAGGGGGTTTTGTATTTCTCTTGAGATAAGAAGCGAAGGACTTCTGAAGACAGGGTTTAAGGGAAAAGTGATCTTCTTTTTCATGAAACTTCTTAACTCACAGTGTAACAATCACGATACCGCAACACTACGTGGTCACATAATATGGGGGGGGGGGGAGAAAATTATCGTGAAAATCTCTCAAATACGTGGAGACAATGTGAATAAACAAAGTCACCGCTCTTTCCACGTTTTTCTTTAATTAACAAACAACAGCCGAAAAATTGTTATCAAATGATCAAATGTAGAGGATTTTAGGAAGGGAGTGTCTGATCCTCAGGTCTTAAACAGCCCTTAGAAATAGGAAGCTAGGAGATTTGGGCTAGAGTGCCCGATAGGAAAGTGACATGGAAGCGAAGTAGAAAGGGGTAGGAAGACGCCCTTATTTATTACCGGGGGTTCAGTGCCCGGCGTCCGACGGCTTAACGTGCCCATCCGACGCACGGCAGGTATTTCGTGGATCGAGCGTTCGTACCTGCCTTGGATTGAACCTGAGGTCCTTTCCGTGGCAGTCACGAACGTTGCCCACTAGGCCACCCGCGGCAAATTGTTATCCGGACGCTGCTGGGATCGTACCCCAGATCTCTCGATAACTAGCCTAGTGCGTTCGCCTTACGCTACAGTGACCAACAATCCACGGCACTATGTGTATTTATCTGTCAGCATCTGACTTCACAAATCCGTAGAGATGGGCTCAAAATAAAAATTTGCCAGAATAAAGTGTCAGAATAACAATTTTTCTGTTGCTGTGTGTTAATTAAAGAAAACGTGGAAAGAGCGATTACTTTGTCTATTCACATTGTCTCTGCGTATTTGGAAGATTTTCAGTATCACTCTTGCCCTTTTGGATTTATTAGCTATAAATTAATAGCTTGTGACGTTAAGACGTCACCAGATGGAGACGTCTCAGTCGCTGAGCCCATCTCTACGGATTTGTGAATTCAGATGCTGACATATAAACACACATAGCGCCGTGGGTTGTTGAGGGCCATCGTAGCGTAAGGCGAACGCACTCGGCTAGTTATCGAGAGATCTGGGGTACGATCCCAGCTGTGTCCGGATAAGAACTTTTCGGTTGCTGTGTGTTAATTATAGAAAACGTGGAAACCGCGATTAAGAAAATTATCGCCGAGAGATAAGTCAGATCGTATGAGGAAGCCCACAGAATATCTTCAGCTCCGATTCTTAGAACAAAACGAAAAGTTTAAACCAGGGGTCGTCAACCTTTTCATACCTACCGTTCACTTTTGTTTCTTTGTTGATGGTAAAATTTCCTTATCGCCCACCGGTGCCGCAGTAACTCAATTTAGCACAAGTGCGAAGAAATGTTCAGAGGGAAGGGTTTGTAAAAATATGCACTTAAATGCATCTTTTTATTTTTATTTATACTTATATATGCACTTAAAGGTATCTTTTTTTATTTATACTTTATGTATGTATCATCATCGTCATTGTTAACCATTATAAATCCACTGCTGCACGAAGGTCTCCCCAAGTTTCTTCCACAACGGTCTATCTTGTGCCCTTCTCCTCCATGTCACTCCCGCATACTTTCGAACTTCATCCACCCATCTTCCATGTGGTCTTCTTCTGGGTCTTTTCCTGTCCCTCGGAATCCAGTCTAAAATTTCAGCTGTTCATCGATGGTCTGTCCTTCTGAAAATAGGTCTAGCCCATTGCCATTTCAGGGATTTTACTCTGATCATGATCTCTCCCACTCTTGTCATTTTTGTGATCCACGAATTCTTCTTCTTGTCTCTCCTGGTTACACCAAGTATGCATCTCTCCATGCTTCTTTGAGTTGTCTGAAGTCTTTGTATGTCTCTTTTAGTTAAGGTCCACGTCTCTGCACCATATGTAAGCACTGGAAGAATGCATTGATCAAACACTTTTCTTTTAAGACATAATGGGATATTGCTCTTGAAAATTATACTGTGTCTTCCAAACGCTCTCCAGGCAAGTTTTATACGCCGATTAATTTCTTCACCAATGTGACCCTCACTTGATATCTGCTGTCCAAGATAAATGTAGGTATTGGTTATCTCCAGCTTTTCCCCATCAATCGATAAATTTTTATTTTTTGTAAAAGCATTGTACATCACTTTTGTCTTTTGAAAGTTCATTTTTAATCCCACTTCTTTACTCTTGTCAGCAAGTTCCTTGATCATACTCTGCAGCTCTGATCTAATAGTTGCAAAAATGACTAGGTCATCAGCAAAACCAAAGTGAGTTAGATAATCTCCATTAATCATCATCCTTTTGTTTTCCCAATTCAGTGATTGAAAGACATTTTCCAGTGTGGCATTAAAGAGTTTGGGAGATATAGTGTCTCCTTGTGACTCCCTTTCCAATTTTTATGGGTGCTGTATTCTCAAATAGCAGAATCTTTGCACTTGCATTGTCATAGATGTTATGAATAATATTAATGTATGCATCTTCAATACCGCAGAATTTCACAGCCATTGTAACTGCTGGTGGTTTCACCGAATCAAAGGCCTTTTCGAAATCGATAAAAGTCATGCATAATGTATATAAATGCGTAGATAATTCCAGTTTAATGAATTCCTGCATCTTAGCGCCTACTAGTGCGGGAGCTGCTTAAATTGAAGAAAATGAAAGTTAAATGTGAAATCAATAAAGTTCATTGAAATAACCTTTAATTAATGATTAATGAGATCCTGGAGGCTCATGCTGCGAGACTAGCTATTTGATATCTGTTTCGGTTTTCGTAAGGAACAAACGAAGGTCACCTCTTTCGGATGGTTTGTCTATTTGGTGATTATATGATTAACAGCACTAAAGCCTGGATTCTACAAGATATGAGGTAGGGGAAGGTATCAATAAATTAACTATCATTTTCCTCATATTTGAATATAACGCAGGCATTTTTTTATTTTACCAGAGATTTTGGTATCCACCACTATCAAAATTATATTTGCTGTCTTCATCATATTTAAGTTCTAATAGTTCTTGGCAAGTTAGATCAACCTCAGCAAAATTTGCAATAAAAGGATTTGTCATCCAGTTATAAACCTTCAAGTTCAAAATATCTTTAAATCGTGTTTCCATATCAAATTTAAGTACGTTGAGGTGGCTACTGAACTTTCAATCTCCTCTGGAGTTACATCATCTTACATAGATGGCAATTCGAAAAACTGATGAAATTATCTCTTCAAAAGATTATGACGGAGAAGATTAAGTTTTTCGATAAACAATGACACAATATTTTTGCAAAGGTTAAGAGTGATATTGGCTCCTTGAAGCTGCAAATTAATTTCATGAAGATATCTGCAAAATAAAAGGCATCATTGTTTACTGTTTTTAATTGTTGACAGAGACCAGCCTCATTACTTTCAAAAAACTGTATGAAACTATCATATAATGCTACAAAACGAGACAAGCATGTACCCTTTGAGAGCCATCTAACTTCTGTGTGTAAAAGTAGCCTAATAAACTGCTCATTATTTTCCTGGCACAGCTGTCGAAACATTCTGTCCTCTTTGGCATTAGATTTGATCTTATTTACAGCTTTAATTATTGTACTTAAGGCTCTACGAGACCCGCCATCTTGTATTGTGCCTTCTCTTGTTAACCAACGGGCAAGCGTATTTCCCAAATTGCTCGGGCGATTTTGCACATTTTGGAACACTGTTCGCGGCTAACGGAAGATATATGATAAATAAAGAGTTCCCTGGTTTCAGATTTTCATTTTGGACTCTTTAAGTATTTTTTATTAATTAATAAAACTATGGAAGACGCCTTCGTACGACTTTCGCTGCAGATAAAAAATGAAGGGAAAGGTCAATAAAAATTCTGAAACCAGGGAACTCTTTATTTATCATATATCTTGCGTTAGCCACAAACGGTGTTCCAAAATGTGCAAAATTGCCCGAGGAATTTGTGAAATACGCTTGCCCGTTGGTTAACAAGAGAAGGCAGCAATACAAGATGGCGGGTCTCGTAGAGCCTTAATGATAAATGGAGACGAGGGCCGTAGCCAGAGGGGGACCAGGTCTGGCTGATCCCGACCTACGTTTCTTTTAACTCGTCCTAGCGATCTCAGTTTGAACGAAATTTTTGATAAGGATAATTCAGTGTGATATTAAAATATTTGTTACTGAGAAATCATAGTTTAATACGAGTAATGTACCGAACGCGAAAAACATTATGTACACTTAGCTCTGTATCGAACTGACGATTTTTTCCTCCCCGTGACCCAATTCCAATTACAAAATATTGAAAGTTTTTTTTTTAGAAGAAACGGACTGGGCTTGGCTTTCTTTTAGACTTTTGTTGTGGCTTCCTTTTTGTGTAGTGTTCTGATTTGTCCAGTAGAGATGACGGGACAATGGGTAGTTCTGTAACGTGGATCTCTTCCTCCCTCAGTCTAGTTATAAAACTTTGAAGGTCAATTTAGGACAAATGAATACCGAATCTAAGATTTACGTACTTTCTCCTTTCACTCGGAGCTTTCTTTTGCTCTAACATTCCTACTTTTACTGAAAAGGATCAGTGCGGACATTGGACAGGCGATGACACAATACGAATGTTTTTTCATCATCTTCAAGAAACCGAACTAAAGCTAGCATCGTTCGCTGTTCGTATTTAGTATACACGAGTAGTGCTTTTTTTTAAGACTAGGATTAAATATTTAAATTAAAACCAGGAAGCCTTGTACTGAACTTATGGAAGAAATGTTTTAATAAGGCATGTAAGTACTATACCATTTTCAAAATACTTTGGTTAATAAATTTCTTAGTAGTATTGCGGAATTAGATCCGATATGTGCAGCATTGCTATCTTAAAATTTCGGGAGGATCTGGTCTTCTGGCTACCACCGTTTGGGGTTTTCATGGAAATCATTTAGTGTATAATTTTGAGAGAATAAGAGACATTTTTAAAAATTATTGTTGCAGTGGGATAATTAGAGGGTTGGAACAAGGGTGCTGTTGTAAAAGAACAGTATCTTGGATCTTTCCCAAACCTACTTCTGCACTGTCAAGGAAGACCAACGGGGGAAGGGGGGGGGGGAGGGTTCCAGCAAGATATAGGAATGATAATATGAACAACTTTGAAAAGCGTTCGGACAATTCATTCAACCTTTCTTCGATGAATAAGCACCAAAATACCGTATTTAGGAAGCAATTTTATTGAACAAAAGTTAATTAATTCGAAAATAATCAAAAGTTGCGAAAGTGAAGTTCTTTCAAAGTTTTTCAACGCACAATTTATGTATAACACACAGATCGCACTATGTTATGTGATTTTCTCCATTTACGTAATTAAAAAAAAGGTAGGCTATGAAATAACAGTGGCCCTGCCAGGCTTCGACTGGATCCATGGGTTGGCGGAAGTAGAATAGTATTAAAAGTGTAGTACACATGAAAAAAAAAATGGAGAATATTGGGTGGGGGGATGGAAAGATCATATTATAATATTGCGTACATGATTTTTCGAAGAAAATTTACAAAAAAATATTTTATAATTTATAAGCCATTTCACAAAAGCATTTTAATAATAAATGGCTATGCCCCTATTGTAGAAGCTCAGAAGAGACAAATGAATTCGATAAACAGGAATTCAAGCAGAGAAAAAGTCAGTTATCTTCTTTTCCAAGAACTAAGTAAATGGAAATTGAAAAGAACACATGAAACTGAAAATGTCCAAATAGGTTCATTCTCTTCTCATTTTCTGTGCAAACATCTTCAGTACATAACTCTGAAATCAAGCAGTTCCACATTACATTTATGCACGTGGCAAGAAGCACAATAATCTCGACCTGTCTGAAGTAGTTAATTTATTATTTTAAAAGGTAGTCCGATTTTTTTTACTTTTTTTTTTTTTTTTGAGCACATTTGAACATCCACAGAATAAATAGAATTTTTATGTGGAGATTGAAATTGCCTGTGAGAGATGGGAACTATATACTTCATGTCTTTCCTGATTTTGAAGATAGGACCCCCTCCCCTCTTCTTCCTTAAGGCTCTAAATCGCCCCCAAGACCCACGCCCACCACTATTTAAACCTTCATAGAGATAACAGTAACATTGTAGAGTGACGTTAATTTTGTGTTGTCGATCAGTGTATATGTATCAACTTTATGAACCATTATTAGTCCGCTGCTGGATGAAGGTCTCCCCAAGCTTCCTCCAAAACTTTCTTGCTTTTGCCAGTCTCCTCCATATCCCTCCGGAATGCTCTTGAATTTCATCCACCCATCTCTAACGTAGTCGTCCTCTGGGTCTTTTGCTGCCCATTGAAATTCAGGCTCGCAGTTGCCCAACAGTGGCCAATTTTTATAGCAATATTTTTCTATCCCATTGCCATTTCTCGGTTTCCACCTTGATCACGATATGATCAAATTAGTCATTTTCCTGATTTATGACTTCCTCTTCCTACCTGAAAAATGACGAGAGTTGATGACATTCATCATGATCAAGGTACAAACCCTGAAAGGGTATATACACAGTCGTATCAAAATAATATGACCAAATACATAATAATGGGAATAACTATTCTCGAACCAGATGACAGCGGCGAGACGGCGTGGCATGGATGCAATGAGGCCCCTGAAAGGTTGCCCGAGGCACACGTGCCCATTCGGACTGCAGCAGAGCACGGGGGTCTCGGAGATGACATGGTTGTGGGTCGGCACGTAGTACTTGTTGATCCAAATAGTCCTAAAAGTGCTCTATGAAATTGAGGTCGGGATTTCGCCGGCCAAGGGAGAAACGTCATAACTGTTGTGTTCCTGGAACCAGTCACGCACCCCCTTAGTGACGTGGCACGGCGCATTGTGCTGTTGGTAGACACCATCACCACCAGGGTAAACGCTCAACATGAAAGGATGCATGTGGTCAGCGAAGAGCTATTGGCGTTCAGGGACCCATCCAGTGGTATCAGTGGTGCCGGGTCATACGAGGGAAAATATTTCGTAGATACGCACATTGCCACTGCCGGCCTGTACTCGACCGACAAGCGTGCCAGATTGTTGGTTTTCGTGTGTCTGACTCCGTATCTGACACCGCCCGTCACTTCAGTGAAGTAGAAACCTCGATTCGTCGGAGAAGACGACCTCGCGAACAGCGCACGAAATCTGCTGTATCTGAGATGCTTTCACCCTTAGCGCAATAGCCGATGATCATTCAATTTTGAATGTCCATCAAATCACTACCTCTGCCCATTGTGCTCACTTTACGCACTATAGCTCATATGTCTTGGCCGACCACTTATATCTCCGTGCGGTTGACCTTCTCATGTGCATTGTATGACGTGCCTAAGTGGAGACACTGTGATATCGGGAGTGATCATATTATTCTGATACGACTGTGTGCATATACACTGAAGAGCAATTGAATTAGAGATACCTCTGTATAGTAACGTGTAGCACCTCCTTTCGCCCTGATGACGGCGGCGATTCGTCTCGGCATGGACTCGACAAGACACCGGAAGCGTTGGGAAGCCATACGGATCCACGACCCCTGAACAAGCTCCCACAGTTCAAGAAGATTTGATGGAGGAGGGTCAGAGCCTCGAACATCTCTCTCGATGGCATCCCAGATGTGCTCGACGGGATTGAACTCAGGTGACCTAGCTGGCCAAGGAAGCGAGGTCACGTCGGTGGAGTGTTCATCCAACCATTTGGATACAATTCAGGAGCGATGGCACGGTGCATTGTCTTGTTGCAGGATGAGATCCCCAGTGGAATGTTGAAGACGCACAAACGGAAGCAAATGGTCGTCCAGGATATCCCTGTAACGTTGACCTGTGAGGGACGATGTCACACGTGCCAGGGGTCCCATTTCAGTCCACGTAGACAGTCCCCAGACGAGAATGCCACCCCCACCAGCTTGAAGAGTACCCTGCTGGCAAGAAGGATCCATCGCTTCATGTGGTTTGCGCCGTACTCATATCCTGCCATCCGCATGTACCAACGTGAATCTCGACTCATCAGTCCAGATAAATTTTTCCCACATGTATAGGTTCCAGTGGCGATGTTCCTGGGCCCATGCTAATCTTTGCACTCTGTGATGTGCGGTCAGCAGCGGTACCCTCGTGGGACGATGGCTTCTGTAACCCCATAGCGAGCAGATGGTTCTGGATGGTGTGGCTGCTTGCACGTTTTTGTGCACCAGCGTTAAATTGCCGAGTGATTTCTTGCACTGAGGTCCGTCTATCCGCTGTTACAATGCGAGCTAGCCGACGATGACCCCGCTCATCCACACGCTGTTGTCCGCGGCAGTTGGCCCTTGCAGGGTTGGTTTTACCGGATTCGATGTACTTACGGTGCACCCGTGACACAGTGGCTCGTGAAAATCCCAGTGCCTGCACGACTTCCGAGATGGAGTGACCCATTCGTCGGGCCCCGAGAATTTGCCCACGATCAAATGCGCTTAGATACTTCGTCTTACCCATACTGCGTCCGACTCTTACTGATTCCCGTCGCATCCCTCCTTATATTGTCGGATCGTTGCATACGTCATGTCGTTCCCGTTTACAGGGCCGCCCACAGCGCCACATTTGCATAACGCCAGCTGTCTCTAATTCAATTGCTGTTCGGTGTATATACACACACACGCACACAGAAACACATAGGAGTGGAACCTCGGTAATACGTTTCTCAGATACACGTTTTTCAGTTTTATACGTAATTCTGCGTTAGTTCTTATATTTTACTCTTTTTATAGCTTTTTTTAACTCGGCTGAACGTAATTCATTTGTACGCCTCTTTGCGGTTATTATTTAAAATTCGAATTTGAAATTATCAAAAAAACACAGTGTTTCTATTATTTTATACGTTACCCAGTATGTTACTACTTTGAGACAATTGAGACAGCCTTGTTGTGTTCCTTCTTGGTTCAGCCAAAGTTGAACCTTGATACCATCATAGAAGTGTATGTTTTTTTCTTTCGGTTTGGATGAAAAATTGGCTTCGCGTTTCACGACTCACGCGCTATTTAAAAATTGGTAAATCTCTTAGATGTAACTCTGTGGCTCCACGGTTTTGCGGCGTAGCGGAATTGAATCCTAAATGTATCATCAATGTTCAACATAATAGTAAAAGTACAGTAGAAATCGGATTTATATTATTGGCGTAAAAACATAAATATACATTTCCAAGAAATCCAACTGGTTAATTAATATGCGATAGCTTGGAAATGTATATTTACATTTTTTTTTTGATTGGAGATTTAACGACCACCGTGAGCAACTCAATGGGCTATAAGCAGTCGCCCGTCCCTAATTTAGGGCCACTGATTCCAGGGAAGGGAGAGAGACAGTGCCGTAAGACAAACACAACATCCATGCCTGACCGGGATTCGAACCCGGACCCCTTACGGACGAATATCAGAGGCCATCGCTTAGACCACTGCGCCACCTGGGCGGCATTTACATTTTTACGCCAATAAGTTGGTTTTTTAGTGTAATTTTACTCGTTATGTTTATGATTGGTGCACAGTACATCGTTATTAATATTCAACATTCTGGTTTCAAATGGATGCACTCAGGACCCGCAGAAAAAAAAGCTGTTAATTCATGTGTTGCATATTGAAGCACCGGTCTCCGATTCTTAGTTGTGAGGATTTCATTTATATTGCAATAAAATATAATTTGTAACGAGGGGCGGATTGGGACGACCAAATCAGACGGAGAATTTTCATCTTGAGGTCTACAGAAATTCACGTATACTTACAGAAAAATACTTCATGAATTCCCTCATGAAAAATTCTTTTAATCCTAGATGAATCACAAAACAAAGTAGTCGCGAGTAAATTTTAACAACAATTTAACGTCAATAAAATCTAAAAAAATCTCTTCATGATTAAATGCAGCATCAAATCACGCTCAAAACCGGGTGTTGTACGAGATAATTATTTTCTTTCGAAAAATTTCAAATTTTGATGATCCCATGTCCAACGGAAACACCATGGGGATTATTTTTAAAGTTAAAATATGCACATCTCACATAGCAATTTACCAAACAATTATTTTTTATATTTATTTTGTCGCTGATCGCTTGCTTGGTATTGTTGTTTGTAATTTCGCCTAGAGTAGATGCCTTTTGAAAGCTTCCCATTATTTTAATTTATAAACCAACATTAGTAAATCGTTATTTCTTTCAAGATAAATGTGAGTGGGTAACGGATTTCGAAATGTCTCTGCAAGAGAATCGCTCTGTGATCTGTGCAAGTGTGTGAAAAAGGGAATGGGAATAACGTGTCCTCTAAATCGGTACTAGTGCATTTTTCAAGATTACAAAAGGAAGGTAGTGCCTATCAATGATCCTGGACTCCAAATCCAAATACCTACGTCTAACTGTAGTTAGCTTTAACTTAATTAATATACGCAGTCGAGTCACATTATTGTGGCCACCTCCTACTTTTAACGTCAACAGCGCGTAGCTAATGAAAGAAGGCACACGTCGTGAGCTGACTTGGAGGGTATATAAGGTGTGCTTTAGGCAATCTGAAAACACATAGGGGCGGTGGGTTGCCTAGTGGGCAACGTTCGTGACTGCCATGGAGAAGACCTCAGGTTCGATCCCAAGCAGGTACGAAAGCTCGATCCACTAAATATCCGCCGTGCGTCGGATGGGCACGTTAAGCCGTCGGACCCCGGGTACTGGCCCCCGGTAATAAATAAGGGCGTCTTCCTCCCCTTTCTACCTCGCTTTCGTGTCACTTTCGTATCGGACACTCTAGCCCAAATCTCCTAGCTTCCTATTTCTAAGGGTTGTTTAAGACCTGGGGTCAAACACTCCCTTCCTAAAATCCTCTGCATATGGTCATCATGATCATCATCTGAAAACACATCACTCGTTGCTGTCATGGATAAAAGGAGCGATTTATCAGATTTGCAAAAAAGTGATGATTATTGTCTTTCAGGGTTGCAGTATTTCTGAAACAGCGCAGTTTGCGAACTGTTTGTGTGCTGCTGTGGTTAAAGCGTATTGTGATTGGAGAAATGGCACCATTGCGAATAAGCGACGTGGAAACTGCGGAAAACCACGTGCCACTGATGTGAGAGGTGAACGTCGGCTTCGAAGGTGCGTGAGGACCGATCGATACGCTACAGTGGAGCAACTCACTGGCCGAATGAACTAGGGAGCTTCCGAAAGTGTGTCTAAAACGACAGTTCAGCGAACCCTGCTGCGTATGAGGCTCCGATGCAGATGGATGGTCACTGCACCTATGCTAACGAAGGTGCATCGGCGGAAAAGACTCTCATTTGTACGGCAGTATCGGCATTGGACTTCCGCCGATTGGCAAAGGATTGCCTTCTCCGATGAGTCCCGTTTTATGCTTCATGGAACGGACGGACGTTGGCGTATAAGGTAAGAAACATCGGAGAACAAACACTCTTCAACCATTGCTGGAAAAACACAAGCTGGTGGGGGCAGCGTCATGGTCTGGGGAATGTTTTTGTACCATTCTCTGGGTCCACTATGGACTGAATTCGTTATGAATTCATCCTCGCAGACTACGTACACTCATACATGCTGATTGTCTTCCCTGGGGCGATGAAATCTTCCAGGACGACAATGCGACGTGTCACACAGCTAGAAATGTTGGAGGGTGGGTGGGAGAACACGATGAAAACTTCAAAGTACTTCCCTGGTCCCCTAATTCCCCAGATGTAAACCCAATCGAGCATCAGTGGTACCACTTGGATCGTATTTTTCACTCTATGGATCCTCCACCACGCACCCTCCAGCAGCTGCCAGATGCACTGCAGTCAGCATGCTTTCACATACCTGTGAACATCTTCCAGCATCTTATTGAGTCACTCCCAGCCCGTCTATCTGCTGTCCACGTTGCACACGGCGGTTACTCTGAAAATTAGCTTCTGGTCACAATAATGTGACTCAACAATGTATAACAACGTGCTCAGCCAGGCGGCGCTTTTTTCACATAAGTACAGAAAATTCTGCTGTATCATTCCAGAGCCAATGACCAACATAAATAAGAGAAAAAGATTTTTTAAGGGAATAATTTTTTCAGACAGAAATGAAGCTCAAATGAAATTAAGGATTCTTATTCACAAGTACCAAAATACTTATTCATTCGTTCCAAAAAGATCCAAATAAAAGGAATGCAAGAAGGTGGACCATTTCTCGATTGGTCCACCTTCGGGAAATATCCCGGTGATCCAATTCACAGCAAATCTTCTCATAGAAATCGAGTAACAAATTAAAGAAGCTAATCATTAAAAAGAGCTAATCAGTCACATTGATCTTTTATAGTTAAGTGTTTTGTATAGTATTGCATTTCTATAGAAATGCTATTTTGTTTTCCTCGGAAGAAAATTGCAGCACTGGATAATAAGCATTATAAATACACACAGAATAAAAAGCAGCGGTGGAAGTGGCAGTGTGGTATCGACCATCGATCCACATAGTACAAATAGAAGGTTTCGAAATAAATAAATACCATTCCACATAATTGGTTTTTTTTTATATTAAAAAATCAATGTATTTAATATTAAAAATCAATGTATATAATATTAAAAATTAATGTAATAATTAAAAAAAACCTTTACTGAAGGATTTGTCGTGTCTTTCAGTCCCAGCTGTTAATCATCTATCAATTTTATCCGTTAAAAACCTCATTTGCCGATTTTTGTGTTAAAATTTGTGCTTTCATCCTGATTTCTTTAGGTAGTTTGTGACAAGTTTATAATTTATTACATACCGGGATGGTAAGTGATTGTAGGGCCAGACATATCAATTCTTAGATAATACCTTTTGTTTCCCGCCGTATAGCGAGCTACCGCCTCGCCTTTACTATACAATCTGGCTATCAAGGCGGCTGAAGGCGTCCTTGTGTAGAAGAATAATTACCTCGACAAACACAGTCCAGTACACGGAAATAAAAACAACAACAAGACTTTATTATTCCGATAACATTTGCTTCACGGGTTTCCGATGATTTTCCGCTCAGGTTCCAGTGCTGACCACGTGCTACCTTTCCACAATTCTTTCCGCAATACCCGGTGGACGAAGGAATCCTCCTTCCCGTTCACCACGCTGCACGTCTGCGATAACCGCAGTCCTTTCGTCAGAAACTGGTGTCCAAACCAGGACCCTCTCTCCTTGACGACCGAAGCTCAACTGTCTCACTTCAACCTCCTCGCCCTTTCTGTCCTCTATCACGCATGCGCAAGAAAAACTGGTTTTCCCGGTCAGCACGTGAAATACCTGTACTCAGGAATGTCGTCGGATACCCGCAGGGGATTACAACCTTGCACGTATACAAAAGCAGTATGACAACTTGTTTAACAGAAGCACTCGAGCAGCTGACTCTTCAAGGTCAGATGCCCCAGGTGTTCATACACCCTCTCTTAATCCCCTATAGGATTAAAATCGTACCACGTGGGTGGTGAAGAATATCAGTTATTATCTGAAACAACAAAATGGCGGAATGAAACGTCTGTCCGCACGTGTTCGTCACAATACTAAAAGTACATAAATTCATAATTGACAGTTCGTTTGCGGGCGACCCCTACAGTGATATTTTTTTAACTGCCGGTATGCTCACTTCCATTTTTGTTAACTACCGTTATGCCATACCGGCTCACTTCGAACACTGGTGAAAAGGAGACACTAAAATTTCTGATTTTCTGCCCAACCTCAAGCATCAGCCGCCCGTCCCAACTTCTGTGTCTGGCTACGGCCCTGATGGAGACTTGTACTTAAACGTTTTCCTACAAGATGTTGTAAGTGCACCACACAATGAATACACAAAACGTTTGGTACTACTTCCTTCAAATAAGCAACAAATCGACGATAGCGACCAACCACTGATGGTGCTCCATCAGTAGCGCATGCAACACTATTGTTCAAGGGTATATTATTTTTTGCTAAGTACGATCACAACTTTAAATATTGATAATCCCTTTGTATCTGTAATAAGATTTACAGTAAATAGCATTTCTTCTTGCAATGTATTGTTTTCATCAACGTACCGTACATATGTCATCAGTAGAGCATTATTATCTGCAATAGTAGACACCTCCAACTGTATGGAAAATGAAGAGCTTTAGAGAATGCCTATAAGTTTATTTTCAACATGAACCACCATTTCGTCAATGCGTTGCTTTACTGTGCTATCGCTAAGGGGCAATGTTTCTCAAACTTCAGGTATATCCAGATGCATTACTGTTCAGATAAATTCCATGACAGAAGGTATTATAAAATTTTCTCCAATATTATGGCTTTTACCACTTTTCGCAATTAATTGTGATATATGATAAGCTGCAACTAATCCATATTCGTTGTTTGCATGTCGTTTCTTAAACGATGAAATGAACAACATTTTTCTTACTGCAACAGAAGAATTTGGCTTATTCTTCTGTTGCGGTTATTGTCGAACGGTTTTGAAATCTTTTATACATTTCTTGAAAATATTCAATGGGCTTATCTTTATTTTTTGAATGCCTTGTAGCAAGATGTTTTCACAATCAACTTGGCTTCATTGCTTCATTGGATAATGTCTTGTGGCACAGTCGGGGCCGGATGGAGCTCTTGCGGGGCCCTGGGCGAAATTTCATTGCGGGGCCCAGAGTAAAATTTCATTGTGGGCACTAAAAAATAAATCTCATATTTTAATAAAGTCGTTTCTGAAAGTTATCGTTCGTGAGGAACACACACGAACACTACCGTAAAGACAAAACGATTATCTCAAAGAAGTATTTGCTTTAAGCTTAAGAAAAAGACCATAATACGGACTGAAAGTTCAGAGAGAGAGAGAGAGAAAAGAGATAGAGAGAAAGAAAGACAGAGAGAGAGAGAGAAAAGAGATAGAGAGAAAGAAAGAGAGAGAGAGAGAGGAAGAGAGATAGAGAAAAGATAGGGATAGAGAAAGAGAGAGGGAGAGAAAGAAAGGGAGAGAGTAAAAAGTGTTAAAATCTATGGTTTTCTTTCCCGGGAGAAGAGGTTTAGGTTGCATTGTGACTCTTATAACAGCTTATTCCCAAAATGATAAAAAGTTACCTGCTTAGCGAATATTTTTGTATAGGAAATATAATAAGGATCCCTCTAAAATAAATTGGTATAAACAGTTTTTTCCCCTGATACATGCTTAGTGATTGATTTTTAATGCACCGTAGAGTAACTGACAAATTAGTGACATTCTAAACTTTTATACGAGTTGATATATGAAAGTTGCCTCTTTTTTTTTTTTTTTTTTTTTTCAATTTCTTGTAATGTTGGAAAAGTGGCCTCCATGTGTAGTAGTCCGAAAGTAGCTTGAATATTGTTCTTTTTATTTCCTTAAACTTAAGTATTAGGTTTACACACAAATTGTTGGATATATAAAAATAGGGGACCACAAAATGATGAAATTTAATTTGCTATTTCACGAATGCGGAAAAGATTAAGGTGGTTACAAAAATCATTTCGAATCTGCAAATCTCAGTGTCAGTACGACGAACAGGGGGGATAACGTATTCAAAAATGGGGAGATTGGAAACAAACAAAAAACTTCAAAAATATATTTTTAAGGGCCTTGCGCTCCAAAAGTTACAAAAAAATGTAGTTAATTTTTTTTACCGAAAATTATTTTGTTTTCTAAACTGCGGGGCCCCTTGAAAGCGCGGGGCCCAGGGCGACCGACCCGGTTGCCCCTATGGTCCAGCCGGCCCTGGGTGTGCCCAGGGCACAAACACACATTGGAAGATGTTTATTTGTAACAGATTCGTTGAAACCCATCTTCAGATACTCGTATATAGCCACGAGGGATTTTTTTTTTTTTTTTTAGATATGGGTTCACAATTTATTGCACAGTTTATCAACTCGTTAACTCGTTCCAAGCTATGGACGCGTGCTTACTCTCACAAATCTAACCACGTACTGCCCCCACCGGGAAATAGGTACAGCTCGAAGACTGAGTGATGGCCAGCGGTAAGCCCCGCCGTCGTTATGTGCACTGTAAAAACAAAACAATATTAAAAGCACGTTAAGCTCAAGTCGCCGTCATCAGAACTGTGTGAGAAAGAAGCCGTTCCCACACTCCAGTCTCCACAGATGTGTTCGTTTATACCGTATAAGCAACCCGACTCTCAATTAAGCTTTTTTTTTCTGTGTGTCACGTGACTGTATCTCGTGGGGAAAACGCGACGGCTCGAGCCATTTTATTTAGACGTGTACGACGTTGTCAAAGGGAAAGCACTTTTATGTTGTTGCTCTTCTGTAGGGATAAAAATCGTACAGGAATTATTATGTGTTACTTTTAAGTACCTTGTTTTAATTATAATCTGCATTCAAAGTTTAGAGATTGAATTCAAAAGTAAATTGCAAAAGCATATTTTAAAAAGCCAAACTCGCGAAGTTGTTAGCAATGTATTCGATATATGTCGAAAGAATAAAATTTGTAACAACGGACGAAAAAAAAAAAAAAAAAAAAACCATCGCCCACCACGAAAGCTTGAATCACCCACTAGTGGGCGGTAGGGACCAGGTTGACGACTGCTGGTTTAAACCATCAATGAATCCCTTGGCAACACACAATTAAATGGCCATGACAGATCACGGATGACAACCTAAATCACCGACGAAATATTGCACAGTCTGAAGCGTCGCTAGAACATTTCAGGGGGACTGAAGCTCCCTGAATCATGTCTGAAAGCTTTCAATAATCCTACAGTAATCTCGAAATAAGTATTTTGTTTTAATTAAAAAATCGAAAGCTTTGCTAAGTTTGGAATATTATTATTTGTTTTAAATAAATGATCAGTCATCAAAAATTGAAGAAAGGAAGAAGCCAAAGTCAATGACGGATTTACGGTACATTTGACGATTTTATGCTTACGAAGAACGGGTAAGGTATCATCTCTTGCTTAAAGACAGTCTTCGAGAATCTCTGGGTGTTAATGCGGTTCGTTTATAGCACGTCTTTTGTAACAAAACGATCGTGCTTATGCTATCGCTTTGTCCGTCCGATTGTGGACACTATATCTCTGCAACGATTAATCGTATTTGAAATTTTTTTTTGCATTGGGAAGCTTTAAAAGTGAGAATGATTATCCTTGCAGTCCAATTTTTTTTCCGAGGCACAACTTCGCCGCTGAGGGATGATGTCGAATTCAAAATATATTTTATTCCATATATTTGCTTCTAAATATCCGACCGACAAAATTCTTTTACCTTTCGATGCCATTTATATCTAAGGCTATTTTACGTACAGTCTCATTTTCAGGTAATGCATAGATTTTCTGCTAGGGGGCGTAAAGTTAAATTACTTTTTCCATGCTCTCTTTGCTTCTAAAACTCCAATTTGAAAAATTATTCCTGCATCGGATACAGCTCCTGATGGGAAACGTTTTGCATGTAATTTATTTTTCATAAAGAATGGTTTGGACACCAGGACGCGTATCTGTTTACTTCTACTTCCAATGTATTTGCAGCAAAATCTAACCTTCTGAAAACTCGACTGGAAAAATTATTTCGTGGACCTTTACCGCTAACCTCGGAAAGCCTTTTTCAGAATACTTTCTTCTTAAAACAATGTATAGTTTTTCCGCCAGGGGACGTAAATGTATATCATATTTTTTCTATATCTTTGCTTCTATAAGTCTGATTTGAAAAATTCTTTCTTCCTTAGAAGACATTTACGGTGCGAAATGTTTTTCATATAATTTCAAATTGTTCTTAACCTACAAGTGTGCCACTAGAGGGCGTCCATTTTCAGCAATATCAGGGGACTAAAACCCCGACTGAAAAAATCCTGTTCGGTCAGATGCTACTAAGTATGAAAATTATTCTGTGTGTATTTTCCCCAAAATAATGCACAATTTCGCAGCTAGGGGAGCCAATGCTTAATCTGTTTTTCTCAATATATCTGCTTCTACATGTGTTATTTAAAAGGTTCTTTCAACACCGGATGTCATTTACCTTGTGGAACACTAGGTTAGTATTTGAGGAGTTTTATAGTTCGGAGTTCTGTAGCTAGGTGGTGCTTGCGTGCTTCTGCTTGCATCTGTATCTCAGCTTCTACAAATCTTTTGAGAAATTACTTGTTTTACTGTATACCATTTGTTACAATACAGATGCGGAGCATTTTCCACTTTAAATAATACACAGATTTCCCGCTGGAGGGCTATGGATAGCGGAAAGTCTGCTTCTGGAGATTTCACCTCTAGCGGAAAATCTTGCTTCCGGGACACGTATTTGAAAAGTTAGTTTTCTTTAGCATAGCTTTTTCCATGAAGAATATATTTCGCCTATTTTCCAGTTTTCCATTATGCTTTTCCGTTATTCTTCCGATAGAAGGCGTAGAGTTATATCATGTTTTCTTCTATATTTCTTTTAGCTGTTCGATTTGAAAATCGTTTTGTCCCTGATTCCTTCCTTCTGCTATGAAAACCTTTTTGTGCGCCATTTGGTAATTTTCGTGACATACCTTTTAGCTGCTGGTGGAAGTATGTAACTCTTTCTATTTCTGGATGGTTTTTGATCGTAGGAATCCGGTTGGGGTTTTTTCTTACCGGTTCCATTGTCTTTGACTGACTGATAAATTTTATTCGCATCGAAGCGGATTCAAAAGACGTGCTCATTACAGCCGAAAATTCGGTGTCATCTTTCTTGTTTATTTATTACTATTATATTTTTTCAAATTTTAGCCATAGGTTTTCTTCAACAGTTGGCAACAATGCACGTTGTTGGTGAACATGGACACCAAATGGAAGTTCAGAGATTTTGGTGCTCGTACGTTAAATTTGTTAATTTGTTGTTGCAGGGATAGTTTTCTTCCCTTGCGATGAATTTCTCTCTCTCTCTCTCTCTCTCTCTTTATTGCTATTAATTGACAGTAACTGAGAATGCTCTGTCTGTCTCAGAAGCTTCGCTTTCCTAGGCATCACCACCCCAATAAAAAGATCATCCAGCCAGCATGCAGAGAACACATAGGATCCACTATTCACTCTGCCCATTGTTGTAATTACGTGAGCTAGGAAACCAATAATTTCGCTTTCATACTCCCTTCAAAAGAAACCTGTTAGTTTTCCAACAAAGGCCACAAGTAAAACTCATCCTAAACAGAAGAAAGGCGAGCTCGCTACAGTGCTTCTCAATATCCCCTAGCAAAGCAACTGGTGACCATTTCCATATTCTCAAAACCCCTTCGAAAAATGGGGAAGAGATCAACATTTAAATAACATTAACGCTGGAGTAAAAATAATATTAAAACTGAGAAACTCGGGGTTACGTTGGCCGCAAGTGAAATAAAGTTAATTATTTTAATTATTTTAAATTTCAAACGAAGTGTGGTATCTATAAATTTTAAAATTTCTGCAGTTTTCATTTAGTTTTTCATAAATGAAAAACGAAAGTGTAAAAATCTCCTCGAATGTTAAAAATCAAGCCATGTTTAGTCCCCCACGAATGTTAAAAAATTAAGCCGTGTTCAGCCTCTCACGAATATTTAAAAAATAAGCCATGTTCAGGCTCCTACGAATGTAAAACAATTAAGCCATGTTGAGCCCGCACGAATGTTAAAATATTAAGCCATGTTGAGCCCCCACGAATGTTAAAAAATTAGGCCATGCTCAGCCCCACGAATGTTAAATAATTAAGCCATGTTCAGCCTCATCAATTAAAAAAATTAAGCCACGTTCATTATTGTTCAGCCTCCGAAGAACCACGAATGTTAAACAATTAAGCCATGTTCAACCTCATCAATTAAAAAAATTAAGCCAAGTTCATTATTGTTCAGCTTCCCAAGAACCAGGAATTTTAAAATATTAAGCTATGTTCAACACCCTCCTCCCCACGAATGTTAAAAAATTAAGCTATGATAATCCCCCACGATGTTACAAAATTAAATCATGTTCAGCCCCCACAAATGTTAAACATTAAGCCCTGTTCTGTCTTGTCTCCCACCCCCAATGTTTTTGTCTAGCGACACCTCTGTGCATAACCAATGGGGAAACGTTACCTGTAAAAGAAACATTTCAATACGGATTACTATAACTCTATACCACAACATACGGAAGCTAAATTTACCTGTAGAAGAGATTTTTTTGTGGGAAAATACCCTTAAAGCAGGTTTAACTTCTAAAATCGCATTTCATCAGGAAACTTCCTAGCAAAAATTTGATTGCCAAACAACAACAGCAAAACAGTTTAACGCATCGAAGTTTATCATCAGTAACTTTTAAAAATTAAAAATTAGTTGATCAGAAAATTACCTGTACGGTTTATTAATCTTAAACCGTACTTTACAGTACGGTTTTAATATCAATTTTCGCTATTAGAATAAGTTTTCTAATTGTAACAGAAAAAATGCTTTTTCTTAACGCCCTCTCCCCTTTGGTACCAGTGGCCCCAAACTTAGGGAATGGTCGTTAAACCTTAAAAAAAATAGAAAGAAAATTATGCTTTTACTAAGCCAAATTTCAGGATGAATTAAATTATTTTTAAAACAAAACATTACGATTCCTGTGTAAGTCAAATACATGTCAAACGGAGTTCAAACTAAAGAAGGCCAGTTTGTCTTGTATAGAAGGTTAGATGAAACATCAAATAGGGTATTCAATGGTACCTCATAAATGAAAACTGGGCTCACTTTTTGATCGACAAATCCCAAAGCACGATTTTGAAATCAAACGTTTTAATTTATTATGGAGAACGTCACCATCGTCCCCATAGTAATATCAGCCACAGAAGTCGTACCTAAGACTATTCACAACTCTCTACAGACACTAGACCTACAACGTAAACACCTACATGGAACTACAGAAAGCAGCTATCCTGAACACTTGTAGGATTGTGAGGAAGGGCCTGGATATGCATTTCGTGAAGACTAAAATTTTTACGCTTCTTAAGAATAGAAATTTCATTATTGCGATAAGTGCAAATTCTATTCTTAGATGTGTTTTATACTGGTTTGTTACCTTGCGTTTTATTTTATTTATTTATTTTTATTAATTGCGATTAAGTGTGATAAATACTTATCACATCCTGAGCGCAATGCATTTCGAATTCTACACAAGATGACAATTACTTTGTGGTTGTCTGTAAGGTTGTCGCACCTTTTACTGAGTTAGAATCTTGCTTCAGTTGGTTCTCGCTCATTTTTCTGGCACGTGATCTGCGCATTGTAAAACGTCACACAAGTATTTTAGCTTTGTTATACACTGAGTGGCCACTTTATTATGAACACCAAGTACTTCGTTTGGCCACCTTTTGCCTTTAATACTGCGTCGATTCTTCGTGGCATGGACTCCACGATATGTTGATAGGTGGTTTGTGGAATCTGAGAACATGCTTGATGAATAGCACTTTCCAGGAGTGTGAAATTGCAGGGTTGTCGATCCAGCTGTCTGACGGCTCGTTCAACTTCATCCCACAAATTCTCAATGAGGTTGAGATCTGGAGACTGTGGGGGCCGCCTAAGCAAAGTAAACTCACCGACATGCTCCTGAAACCAATCCTGTACAATACGAGCACTATGGCAGGACGCAACATCTTGCTGAAATTAGCCATCGCCATTGGGATAAACCATCCCCATGACACGATGCACTTGGTACGCAACGATACTTAAATATGATGTGCCAGTCAGACGTTGATCACCACGAATTAAAGGGCCCAAAGCATGCCAGGAAAACATTCCCCAAACCATAACGTTGCCTCCACCAGCTTGAAGGGTTGTAGCAATGCATTTGGGGTCCATGCTTTCGTGCTGTTTCCGTCAAATTCTCACTCGGCCATCTGCATGCTGCAACTGAAAACGTGATTCATTGAACCACATAATTTGTTTCCAATTATCGACTGTCCAATCCTTGTGCTCCTGTGTGAACTGGAGACGTTTTCTCTTGTTAACTGCAGACAGCAAAGGTGTTCGAACAAGCCTTCGGCTACCATATCCCATCCGATGCAGTGTATGGCGAACAGTGCGTGCAGAGATCATTTGAGGGATCCTTGATTAAGATGGTCTGTAATTTTCTGCACTGTTGCCCTTCTGTTGTCTGTTACCAGTCTGGACACTCTCCGTTCCGCCCGAGCAGTTGCTAGTCAATGACGAGCACCCGTTGCACGTGGATACCCAGTTTTTGGCTGACAGTCCAGTCTTTAAACACTTTAACAACAGCTGCTCTGGAACATTTCGCGAATGCAGCGGTTTCGGTGATACTCGCTCCATGGCTCCGAGCTCCTACAAATTGCATTTTTACCCATCTCGTCACCCCAAAATCATTTCTGCTATTGTCGCAAAGCACTAAGCTTTCCCTTTTCATACTAGCCTCGCCCTCTGGCGTCAACAGCGCGTAACCACAGCTCATTTGCTTAAAACTGTCAGGGTGTCATGATAAAGTGGCCTCTCAGTGTATAATATTTAGCTCCTGATAACATCTGTAGTTTATTCGTCTGATAATGGGTCTGTTGCGGCCCCGAAAGGTCTTATGTTTTTTATCTTTTTAAATGTGATGTCTTTTTAGCTATGATTCCAGTAATTTACATGTTTTTTAACGAATAGTTAAAATTTTAAGTCCCTTTATTGAATATATCGTGCAGAAACGGCAGTGTCAAACGGGTCATCCAGACCAGCACGACTTAAAAGAATCTATTGTTACAATAGAAAGACAAAATAATACAAAATGGCAAATCACGGGCTGGGCCTAAATAGTAATAGCTGCGATAGACGGGATGGGCCTAAATAATAGCTGTTATCGACGGACAGGGACTAAATAATAGCTGCAATCGACGGGCTGGGCCTAAATGATTGCTCCAATCGACGGGCCGGGCCGGGCTCACCAAATAAGACCATCTAAGAAAGACTGCCACAAACCAGGCCTGTCTCTTTTCAGCAGGTCAGTCAGGCAACACATTTTTTAAGAAAATTGGTTCTTTATTATCCGGCCTTCTTTTTTAATAGGTTTTATTAACCTCCGTGAATCTTAGAGAGGTACCAGCTAGTTCTGTGTGACATTGGCCAAAAGACTCCCAACTCACTAGGTTATGTTCCAGTATCCTTAGGTGGAATGACCAACTGGAACCGTTAGTTTTGGGTTGATCACCCGCACTGATGTACCTTTAGGATTTTTATGACTCTCAGACAGAATAAAACGGACTGAAGTGTGGGATGTGGTGGACCTACCGCACTTGAAAAGGATGGTCCTCCACGGAAAAGATATGGAACTGGCAAACGGCACATGAGAAAGAGATCTCGCATGAGTGAGTGTAAGATTGATGCATGGAATACTAGAGGCGTAGATGGAAAGATAAATGAGGTGAATGAAGAAATGAATAAGTATAGATTGGATGTGATGTGTGTAAGTGAAACTAAAAAGAAAGAAATTGGGATTGAAGAGATGAATGGAATGGTGAGTGCGTGGTCTGGTGTGATGGATGATCTGACAGGACAAGCTGGTGTAGACCTGGTTTTAAGTGAAAAGATGAAGAACAACTTGATTCACTATAACTGCATAAGTGTGGGTATTCTTTGGATTCATTTCAAACGGAAACTTCAGAGAATAGTAATTGTTGTAGTGTATGCTCCTTGTGACTCGGAACCTTCTGACAAGAAGGAAGATTTTTGGAATGAGCTAAAGGCTGTTTTGAGTCATTTTGATGCTAAGGAGAAAGTTATAATCGAACGGGATTTTAATGCTAGAGTAGGTGTTCAGAATGGGATTTCTGAAAATGTTCTGGGTAAGTTTAATGATCCTGGTGTGAATGATAACGGTGAAAGGTATGTTGAGCTCTGCATTGAAATGGATTGTGGATATCCTATACATTTTTCAACCACAAGCATATCCACACATACACTTGGAAAAATCGTATTCTGGAACAAAAGAGTGTAACAGATTTTGTTGTTTACGATCAACATCTGAAACGCTTAGTTGTTGACATTCGTGTGATGAGAGGTGTAGATGTTGGCTCCGATCATTACTTGTTCGTTTTACGAGTGAAGCGGAATGTTGGCTGGAGAAAGAGGAATAGGAAGAAGCCTGTGACGAAAATAATGAGGGTTGAAAGGCTTCACGAAGAACATCGGTGTTATGCTGAATAACTCAGAAAACAACTGAATTAGTTGAAGTCTTATGAGAGGGATGTAGAAAATAAGTGGCCCTATTTTAAAACTGCGTTGTCACTGCTGCTGAAGAGGTCTGTGGTACTGCAATGGTAGGTAACAGAGGTGATGCTTGGTGGAACAGTGAGATTAAAGAAGAAGTTAAGGGAAAGAAGGAAGCATATTTGGGGATGTTTCAAGGTACCATTTCTGGGGATGAATATCGCTGTAAGAAGCGTGAAGCAGCCAAGATGGTTCTGTAGAGTATGGCAAAACATTGCAAGGAAAACGTGGAAAGGCATGAATTGGCTTTTTGTAAAAACAGATAATCTTTCTGGAAGTACATAAGACATAGGGAAAATAGGGAAATAAAATTCTAAGTTGTGTGAGGAACAGGATCGGAGAAATGATATGGGAGTCCAGTGAGTTAAATGAAAGAAGGGGTGAATACTTCTGTGAGTTATTAGAGCATGAAAGCAAAGGCGGTTCTGAGGCAGAAGCAAATGGTGTCACAATGAGAAGTGGAAGTCCAGGAGAGATCTCAAGGGAAGAGATGTGTAAAGCTCTAAAATCTCTGCAGAATGGGAAAGGCTGCGGGAGTGAATGACATAACTGCTGAGATGCTAAAATGTGGTGGTGACTCTGTAATTGACTGGTTAACTGAAAGCTGCTAGTTGTGTTGGAAGTTAGGAATGGTCCCTTAAGATTGGAGGGATGCTATCATTGTTCCCTTTGTATAACGAAAAGGGTGATCAGACTGAATGCAAGAGCTTTCGTAGTTACAGTTTGATGAGTGTGCCAGGGAAAGTATTTGGAAAGTTTGTTATTGATGAGGTACGGGGTCTTACATCAGAGAAAGTGTGGGATGTTCAGAGTAATTTTATGCCTGATAAGGGCTGCGCTGACCAAATTTTCGCATTACATTTTATGATTGAAAGTATCTGTCTGTTGGTAAGAAAGTTTTTGCTGCCTTCATTCGCTTAGAGAAAGCTTATGATCGAGTAAATAGGACTCTTCTGTGGAAGGTACTGAATAAATATGGTATCACTGGGAATCTATTCAGTAGTATGAAAGCCATGTATGCTGGCAATAGAGCATGTGTACGAATAAATGTTGTTGTATCGAATTGGTTTTCTATTGGAGCAGGAGTCAGACAGGGCTATGTAATGTCACCATGGTTGTTTAATGTGTTTATGGACGCGTGCATGCGTGATACCAAAGTGGACAATACTGGCTTATGTTTTGATTATGTCCGTGTGTGCAGATTGCTCTAAGATGGTGACACAGTCCTGTTGGTAGAGAGCGAAAGTAAGTTGCAGAATATGCTGGCCCGGATGTACGAAGTTTCTATGAACTTCAAACTGAGTATAAATAAGAAAAAACCGAAGTTATAGTTTTTGAGTGAAGAACTGTTAGTACTGAATGCAGGATAAGTCTAAATGGCACCTTTATCGATCAAGTAAACGAGTTTGTATATTTGGGAAGCGTGTTTAACAGAGAGAAAAGATTAGATTGTGAAATTAGTAGGCGAGTTAACTCTTCATTAAAAGTCACAGCTGCTTTAGGAGGATTTCACAGGAATCATGGGTTCTCAAGAAAGTCCCGAATGGCTGTATATGAAAGTGTAATTGTTCCTGCTCTGATATATGGCAGTGAAACCTGGGTTCTGCAGAAAAGACATAGGAGTCGTTTGTGTGCTGGGGAGAAGCGTTACTTACGGGGTGTTTGTGGTAAGACACGCACTGATCATGTGAGGGATGAAGATGCGTTGCAGATGTGTAGTACATACATACATATCACTAAGCTGTTCTCTGAGATTCAGAGGTTAGCTCCAAAAAGAAATACAAACTTCCAGATATTTTTACTTATTGTTGTCGTATCAAACTTCGCCATTTACAGCGATCTTGACATACAACTCGTGCCTCACTGATATCCATTACACGCGTTACACAAGATCTTTTATACTTCATACTCATAATCTTTTTCTCATGCAGACACTCCTGAATCTGATCCACCCATGTCTTCCTTGGCCTTCCTCTGCCTTTCCTTCCTGCCACTTGGGTTGAAAATATTTTCTTAGTAAGCATTTCATCACTCATTCTTTCAACATGGCCAAACCACCCAAGCATATTGGTCTCCACCTTGCTAACAGCATTTTGCTTTACATCACACAACTGCAATACATCTTCATTCCTCACGCAATCAGATCGTGTATTGCCACAAACCCCACGTAAGTAACGCATTTCTCCAGCACACAAACGACTCCTATGCTTCTTCTGCAGTACCCAGGTTTCACTGCCATACATCAGAGTAGGAACAATTACTGTTTCATACACAGCCATGCGGGACTCTCTAGAGAACCCATCATTCCTGTGAACACCTCCCAGAGCAGCCATGACTTTCAAAGAAGAATTCACTTGCCTACTGATTTCACCATCTAACTTGTTTTCTCTGTCAAACATGCTTCCTAAATACACAAACTCACTCACCTGGTCAATCACAGTGCCATTTATACTTACATTACATTCAGTGCTGCCCATTCATCTCTCAAACACCATAACTTTGGGTTTTCCCTTATTTATACTCAGTTTGAATTTCATGCAAACTTCGTGCATCCGAGTCAACATACTCTGCAACTCACTTTTGCTCTCTGCCAACAGGACAGTGTCATCAGCATACAGCAATCTGCACACACGGATATCACCAAGACATAAACCACTATTATCTATTTTGACCTCACGCATGCATGCGTCCATAAATATATTAATCAACCATGGTGACATTACACAACCTTGTATAACTCCTGCACCAATGGAAAACCATTTTGATAAAACACCATTCACTCGTACACAAGCTCTACTACCAGCATACATGGCTTTTACACTATTAAGTAGATTCCCAGTAACACCATATTCATTCAATACCTTCAACAAAAGTGTCCTATTCACTCGGTCGTAAGCTTTCTCTAAATCTATGAAGACAGTAAAAACTTTCTTCCCAACAGCCAGATACTTTTCAATCATCATGCGTAATGCAAAAATCTGGTTAGTGCAGCCTTTACCAGGCATAAAACCACTCTGAACATCCCACAATTTCAATGATGTAAGAACCCGTACTTTTTCAATAACAACCTTACCAAACACTTTCCCTGGCACACTCAGTAGGCTAATACCACGATAGTTCTTGCATTCAGTCTGATCACCTTTTCCCTTATACAAAGGAACAATAATAGCATCCTTTCAATCCCGAGGGACCATTCCTAACTCCCAGCACAACTGGCAAATTTCAGTTAACCAGTCAATTATAGAGTCACCACCATACTTCAACATCTCTGCAGTTATGCCATCAACTCCTGGGGCCTTGCCATTCTGAAGAGATTTTAGAGCTTCACACACTTCTTCTTATGAGATCCCCTCTGTGCTTTCATCCCTCATTGTGACATCATCTACATCTGTCTCAGAATCATTTTTGCTCTCCTATTCTAATAACTCACAGAAGTATTCACCCCATCTTTCACTTAACTCATTGGGCTCTCATATCGTTTCCCCGATCTCATTCTTCACACAACTTACAACTTTGTTTCCCCTATTTTCCTGAGTCTCATGTACTTCCAGAAGGACTTTTTATCTTTCCAAAAAGCCAGTTCATGCCTTTCCACTTTCTCCTTCCTATCTTTTGCCTTACTGTGGCGAACCAGCTTAGCAGCTTCACGCTTCTTATAGCGATATTCATCCACAGAGACTCTTCCTTGCGACATCCCCAAATAGGCTTCCTTCTTTTTCTTTACTGCCTCATCAATCTCACTATTCTACCAAGCATCACCTCTATTGTTACCCACTATTGTGGTGCCACAGACCTCTTTAGCAGCAGTAACAACACAGTTCTTGAAACATTCCCACTTCTTTTCTACATCCCTCTCACAAGATTTCAGATCCTTCAGTCGTTCTCTGAGTAAGTCAGAGTACCGCTGATGATCTTCAAGGAGCCTATCAACCTTTATTCTTTCTATCCTGGGTCTCTTTCTATTCCTTTTCCTCCAACCAACATTAAGTTTCACTCGTGACACTACCAAGTAATGATCAGAACCAACATCCGCACCTCTCATCACACGGGTGTCAACAACTAAGTGTTTCAAACGCTGATCGTAGACAACAAAATCTATCACACTCTATTGACCAAGAGTACGATTTTCCCAAGTATATGTGTGTATACACTTGTGGTTGAAAAATGTATTAGATACACCCAAACCATTCTCAATGCAGAGTTCAATTAATCTTTCACCATTATCATTCACACAAGGATCATTAAACTTACCCAGAACATTGTCAGAAATTGCATTCTGCACACCTACTCTAGCATTGAAATCCCCTGCTATTATAACTTTTTCTTTAGCACCAAACTGGCTCAAAACAGCTTTTAGCTCATTCCAGAAATCTTCTTTCTTATCAGAAGGTTCCGAGTCACAAGGAGCATATACTACAACAATTACAATTCTCTGAAGTTTCACTTTCAAACGAATCCAGAGAATTCTCTCACTTATGCAACTATAATGAATCAAATTGTTCTTCATCTTTTCACTTAAAATCACACCTACACCAGCCTGTCCTCTCATATTATCCAATACTCCAGACCACACACTCACCATGCCATTCACTTCTTCTACCCCAATTTCCTTCTTTTTTGGTTTTACTTACACACAGCACATCCAGTCTATATTTATTCATCTCCTCAATCACCTCACTCATCTTGCCATTTATACCTCTAGTATTCCATACACCAATCTTACATTCACTCAGCCGAGATCTCCTTCTCATACACCGTTTAGAAAGTCCAGGTCGATTCCGTGGTGGACCGTCCTTCTCAAGTGTGGTAGGTCCACCATATCCTACATTGAGTCATTCTTAATATTTCTTTTGTCTTTTTAATCAGGTAGTGTGACGCAAAATGTTGTTAGTCAAGTGGAGACTAATATTCTCAGGTGGTTTAGCCATGTTGAAAGAATGAGTGATGAGATGCTTACTAAGAGAATTTATTCAGCCAAGTGACAAGAAAGAAAGGTAGAAGTAGGCCAAGGAAATCGTCGGAGGACCTGATTCAGGAACGTCTTCATGAGAAAAAGATTATGAGTATAAAGTACAAAGGTCTTGTGTGCTGCGTGTTATGGACGTCAATGCAGCTCGAGGTGTGTACCGAGTTCGCTGTAATTGGAGACGCCTGACACAGCAACAGTGAGTTCTTTCTGTGAGGGTATAACCTCTGACTATCAGTGAACAGCTTAGTGATATGTATGTATGTATGTATTTACTATCTGGCTGTCAATTGAGTTATGTTATCATGAATGCCCTCCATGTCTGTCAAAAATATTATAGCAGTAATGCTCAACGCCTAAAGGTTAACAAATGACAGACTCTTTTTCAATGAGAATAGGAGAAAGAGTAAGAGAAGCTCTACCAGATTCATTCCGCTGGAATTCTTGTTATGTTTCTTTCCTTTTTTTCTATCGGGGATCCAAAAAGAAGCCTGTTGGGTTATTTGCATTATCGATCGAATATCAAATGACCCGTGACATACAGGGGTTGTCCAAAATAATCGAAACACCTCGCTGAAAACAGTTACTTTTGTATGTGCTGCGTTTTGAGTAAAACGAACAAGTAGCTGCAATTGTTTTTGTAAAATGTTGTTGCTTATAGTCTCAAGGGTCTGTGTCATTGCATTGTAAATCGGTGTTTGCATAATTTCGTTCCAGGTTAAGGCACAATGAGTGAAGGACCTGAATCAGGAATGATTCTGCCCTCTTTGGAACCTGTCGGAGTTCCAGAGAGGGCAGATTGTAGGAGCCCGTCTGGTTGGTGAGTCGGTAACCACATTGGCAAAGGCATTGGGGGTATCGAGAGGTACTGTGTCGAAGGTCATGATAGCATGAAATGTTCACAGCGCAACATTATCTGCGAGACACAACTGTGGAAGGAAAACCAAACTCACTGCAAGAGACAGAAGGACATTAAAGTGGATTGTGACCGCAAGAAGGAAGACCACGGCGACGAAAGTGACTGCCGAGATTAATGCACATCTCCAAAACCCAGTGTCGACCCATACCGTGCGAATGGAATTGCATAAGCACAATATTTACGGCAGAGCTGCGATTGCAAAACCCCTGGTGTCACAGGTGAATGTGAAACGGAGACTACAGTGGTGCCAGGAACATAAAACGTGGACTGCGGATCAATAGAAATATATCTTGTTTTCCGACGAATCAAGTTTCTCACTATTCACCACCACAGGACAGGTTTACGTATGGAGAACCTCCACACAAGCCTACAACCCAGACTGTCTCCTTCCTACACTGAAGCATGGGGGCGGTTCCGTAATGGTTTGGGCCATGATCTTGTGGTTTGCAGCAGGTCCTATTATCACATTACACGGACGGATCACTAGTGGTGACTATGTCACTCTTTTGACCGACCATGTGCATTCAATGGTGCACACATTGTTTCCGTCAGGGGATTGCACCTTTCAAGTTGATAATGCCCCGATTCACAGAAGTCCAACTGTTCAATCATGGTTTGAGGAACATGAGGATGAAGTTGCGCACCTTCCCTGGCCTACACAATCACCGGACTTAAACATCATTGAGCTCCTGCGGTCTGTGTTGGAAAACAGAGTGCGATCCCGTTATCGTCCTCCGGCGTCTCTCAAGGAACTGGAGCAGTTTCTGCAGGAGGAATGGCACAACATACCACTTACCACCATCCAGGACTTGTATGCGTTTATTCCAAGAAGGCTTCAAGCAGTTTTAAATGGCAATGATGTTCCCACACAATATTAGGTGCGTAACATGTATTGTTTCAAGGTGTGTAGCGTAAAAGACTTTTTTACTTCTACGCTGTTTTAACACATCAACATACTACGAAATAGTTCCTAAATGAAAGAAACCTTAACGGCCAGACGAAACATGTAAACAGAAGTCAAACTTACGGAAAATGTCCTTTATTCAGGATGGAGCAAACACATCGTGCTATAGCATATTGCACTACATTCTCCACACACCACACATTATCACAACACTCCTTTATATAATCAGTTTACAATCCAACGCTCTTACAACGCTCTCAAGCAACGCTCTTTTACAACGCTCTCGTACAACGCTCCCAAGCAACGCTCTCTTACAACGCTCTCAAGCAATGCTCTCTTACAACGCTCTCTTACAACGCTCCCAAGCAATAGATCAGTCGTCGTTTTTATCTCTTGTTCTTATCAAGATCAGGCATACGACACGTACATTCAACCTCAGTTGTGTTGCTAAACGTATTCGTTTGAGAGAAAAGATATTTCGTTAAGCGTGAAGAATACTGAGAATAAACTCAAGATTAACATAGGGAAAGAAACTAAAAAAGGAAAGTTAATCTAGAATATACGTCACAGGTGTTTCTATTATTTTGGACAAGATAATTATTTTAGATTTGAAGGCACTTGTTGGTAATTTTGCAAACAATGAAGCATGCAAAATGAAGTTTTAATTTAATTTTGATTTACATTGGACTGCAATGTAAATAAATATAGTTTCCTTTAGTTTCTTTTTGCTTATTTTACATTGTATTTTTTGCATCTGCAACTTATTGAATATATGCAAAATGTTTAGTTACACAAATGAATCATCTAAATTTTATGGGGGCAAGGACCTTAGCTTTCCTAAGGAGAAAAATACCCTAACACCGGTCTTTGTGGTTTGTGTAACATCATTTGCACAGTCGTCTGTTCATTCACTATGTGAAAACAGGAATTTGTCGGTGACGCAGATCGAATCTGCGTCTCCTCGCTCCGGAGTGAGGTGTTCAAACCGACTGGGTTATACCGACGGCTACGCTGTCTATTTGTCGTCTTAATACGTGCTTCACATCTGCAGTAAATCATAACTATTACTTTCTTTTCTTTTCTTTTTTTGTTTATAAAATTCATACAGAACTCTACATCAAATACAAACCTGTGTTTTCACGTGGTTTCCTTGCTTCGAGTTCCTTGCTTACCGTTTTATGAGAACAGCATCTCTCTTGTGCACCTGGTAAAAGCAGCAAGAGACAAAACCTCTAATTGCCACAATAAAACTCTATAGATAATAGAAGGGTATTAAATCCCTTTGATACTGAAAAGAAAAAATGGAAACCTAATTAATTTGCTATCTATGAATAACTAAAAGGCACATGAATATTTTGTTTAATACAATACACATAGCTGTTATTTTGATTTTTCTACATTGTGAGTCCTTCCCATTGAAAAATCAATTCATTGATCGTGATTGTTAAATAAGGTTGTCAGAAAATTAGGAGAGGACAATAAATGAGAATAAATTACATTTTTTTCTAAACGAATTGTGTTGCCATCTGATATATAAAATTTTCTCTTCTGACTGTAGCAGAATTTTTAAAATACACGGTCGAGTCACATTACTGTGACCACCATCTAATATCCTGGGTAACCGCCTTGTGCAGCGTGAACAGCAGCTAGTCGGGCTTCACAGATGCTTAATTTGGTTTGGGTCTGGGAAATTAGGGGGCCAGGGAAGTACTTTGAAGTCTTCATCATTGCCGCCCCGGTGGCGCAGTGGTCTAAGGCGCTGGCCTCTGATCATTCGTCCGTAAGGGGTCCGGGTTCGAATCCCGGTCAGGCATGGATGTTGTGTTTGTCTTACGGCACTGGCTCTCTCCCTTCCCTGGAACCAGTGACCCTAAATTAGGGACGGGCGACTGCTTATAGCCCATTGAGTTGCTCACGGTGGTCGTTAAACCTCCAATCAAAAAAAAAAGTCTTCATCGTGTTCTTCCAACCATTCTCGGGCATTTCTAGCTGTGTGACACGTCGCATTGTCGTTCTGGAAGATCTCATCCGCCCCAGGGAAGACAATCAGCATGTATGGGCGTACGTGGTCTGCAAGGATGGGTTTACGTGGTTTGCAAGAATGGGTTCATAACGAATTCTGTCCGTAGTGCCTTCCACAGGTACGAGTGGACACAGAGAATGCCACGAAAACATTCCCCAGACCATAACGCTGCCCCCACCAGTTTGCGTACTTCCAGAAATGGTTGAAGAGTGTTTGTTCTCCGATGTTTCTCACCTTATACGCCAACGTCCATCCGCTCGATGAAACAGAAAACGTGACTCATCGGAGAAGGCAACCCTTTGCCAGTCAGCGGAGGTCCAATTCCGATACTGTTGTGCAAATGTAAGCTTTTTATGCCGATGCACCTTCGTTAGTATAGGTGCAGTGACCATCCGTCTGCATCGGAGCCCTATATGCAGCAGGGTTTGCTGGACTGTCATTTTAGATACACTTCCGGTAGCCCCCTGGTCCATTCGGCCAGTGAGTTGCTCTGTTGTAGGATGTCTATCCGCCCTCACGCACCTTCGAATTCGACGTTCGTCTCTCTCATTTGATGGCACGTGAGAGACGAACGTCGGCTTCGAAGTTTCCACGTCACTTATTCGCAATGGTGCCATTTCTCCCATCACGATACACTGGAACCACAGCAGCACGCAAAACGGTTCACAAACCGCGCTGTTTCAGAAATATTGCCACCCTTGGCTTGAAAGCCGATAATCATCTCTTTTTGCAAATCTGGCAAATCGCTCCTTTTATTCATGACAACAATGAGTGATATGTTTTCAGAATGCCTACAGCACACCTTATATACCCTCTAAGCCAGCTCATGACACGTGCCTTCTTTCATTGGCTACGCGCTGTTGGCGTCAAAAGTAGGAGGTGGTCACAAAAATGTGACTCGACTGTGTAAATATCCTAATTTGTGTAGTATTCAAGTTTATAGTTTAAATTTTATAACTGTGAAATCCTGCTGAAAATAATCTTTAAATTCATTTTCTCGTCTTTTAGGTTTTCTATATTTCGTATTCAAGTATATTTTGGCTACAATTTTAAAAAGAAGTTATTAAGAAAAGTACGAAGGCTGAAATTAATATTTGAACATAATCTATAAGTAAGAAAAACCTTGTGGGAGGGGTTATAGTTCCTACACATCCGTTCAAAGTATTTACGATTACTTAAAATCTTTACCAGAAAAATTAAGAATTAAATTGCAGAACACACACGACTATCTCATAAAATAATTCTCAAATAAATACTAAATAGAAAAAATCAAGGAAAAAAATGAGTCTGCTTCACTATGATATATCCCACATTATTCAACTTTAATGTTAGTACATTTGAAACCTACTAGAAAATAATATTATTAATTTCTTAACAGCGGTTTAATTTGTATCAGTTTCTTAACAGCGTTTTAATTTTTATCTCACCTGGGCTCGGAAACGCTTTGGGCTCGAGGACTGAAAACGTGATGCCTGGTCCGACGAATCGCGGAACAAACGGTCGGGCAGATGGCTGACTCCCAGTGTAGCGACAACCCCACGAGGCAATGGATCCCGTATGCCTACAGTACAGGCTAGAGGTGGCTCTGTACCTATCCATTGTGGCAGATCAGGTGTTCCCATTCATGATGACTGTCTACCCCAATGGCATGATGTGCTTCCAGCAAGGTAATGGCCCCTTGCCATGTTGCTACGCGTATGCGAGAATGGTCTGAGGAGCATTCCAGTGACTTTAGCTTACTATCCTGGCCACAGTATTCACCGGACATCAGCACTGAACATCTGCAGAAGAAACTTGGCCAATAGGTTGGACGTATTATAACGAAGTGAATTTCTCCGTCATTTTTATCCGCGCCAGGATTCGAACCCGGATCCCCTCATTCCGGAATAAGTTGCTCTACCAATTAAGCTACGCGGACGTTTTATTCTGATTCCTATCTGCCTTTATGTCGTGTGCGTCCTTCTGGCAGGTACGTCACATCTCCTGCTACGTTACATCATCTCCCCCTTATTTTTTTTTTTTTTTTTTTTTTTTTTTCGAAGTGCTGGAGAAGGGATTCTCTTATTTTTCCTATCTCGCGGTGTGGAAATAACATCACACCATTGCGAGATTTTGAACGGTCGGGTCATCCGGATAGTTCGGGCGCCATTATAACGAAGTAAATTTCTCCGTCATTTTTGGCCTACGCCGGGATTCGAACCCGGGTCCCCTCATTCCGGAATAAGTTGCTCTACCAATTGAGCTACGCGGACGTTTTATTCTGATTCCTATCTGCCTTTATGTCGTGTGCGTCCTTCTGGCAGGTACGTTACATCTCTTGGTACGTTACAGTATGGATCCACTACCCATGACTTTTATTGGTCTGTGAGAAGTCCTGGTGTTGTCTTCATGGAATAGGATACTTACATAAAAGTTCAGAGGCCTCATTGTCATAATGTTACGCCGTATATCTGCGGTATTGACAGCACGAGGAAGTCATACCTCATACTAACAGGTGGTCATAATTTTTTAAATGGTCTGTGTAAGATCTTTTGAGCACCGCTGAAAAAAGTGTTTGTGGACGTGCAATGGAAGTATGCAGAAAGCTATCTTATCTTTCCCTTTCCACGACACAGAACGTTTGAGACATCCCTCATATATGCCCATTGGAATTTTGATGTTGAAGTAAGCTGTGGTAGGATGCCGTTATGTTAGTCTCGTCAATGTATTAATTTTAGTATATCTGTGAATTCGATATTTTTTTAATGATATGATTTGGGCGGTGGTTTGCCCCAGGAGCAGAAACTCATAGGTACGCCTCTGCAAATTAGTATAGAAATGAACAGGAATCGCGGAAAGTGGCTGCAAAACTGCATGACTGCACGGGATGAGAGGCACATCTACCGCATAGCAGTGACCGATCACACAGCGACATTCACGGTGCTAGTGCAGCAATGGAGCACTTTCACACGTCAGGCTTTGTCCTCCAGCACATTTCGACGTCGTCTGCTTAACAGAGGATTGGACGCTAGCAGCCCGTTGCTGAGCATTCTTTTGACCCTTAACGACAGATGCCTCAGGCTGCTATGGGGTCTCGAACACAGACATCGGCGCGCTGATCGGTAACAGGTCGTGTTTTCTGACGATTCAGGATTCAATTTGATGCACCATGGTGATCGCATATGTGTTCGAAGACATCGTGGAGAACGGCACCTTGTAGGGTCATACCTGCCCAACGTCAGGCGTCATGGTTTGGAGACGCCATTGGGCCCATCTCACGATTTCGCCTGATACGATATGAGGGAACCCCCAACAACCTGGGATACATCAGAGATTTTAAAGGCAGAGTTGATACCCTTCCTTCAGAGTCTAAATTACATCAGGTCAATGTTCGATCACATGTGCCCCGGAATGTCCAAGACTTTTTCCATTCACAACCAGATTCCCGGTTCTTCCCTGGCCTGCACGTTGGTCGGATATATCCCCGATCAAACATGTCTGGAACATGGAAGCTAAGCGACTTGCCCGTACTACGCCTCCGCCAGTCAACACATTGCATGGTAGCAACATGGTAGGCTATTTTCCAGGACGATATCAAAAACCTCTCCCATTCAATGCCACGCCACATCGTGGGGAGGTTGTTATTGTTTCTTGAAGTGGCTTCACACGATACTGAGTTTTGAAACGAAAAATCTTATATAGCTCTACAAATGTAATCAGTTATCTCCTGTTTCATAAGTAATCTGTGACATAAATTTCATTTGAATAGCGTGATTCTTTCTTAGTGTTCCAATTTTCACAAACAATACTCACGGACAATGAATTGCGCACCTGGAAGAAAACATGCTACAACCACGAAACTTTGCAAACAGCTAGAGAGCCTGCTGGTCTGCAAATGATCCACGCTTGGTTCGAGTGCGCATGACCGCATATCCTGTGATGGAGCTGTAAGAACGAACCGGCAGCCTTATAAACCGGCGTGTAGTCGATGCCCCATGAAATCAAAAAGCACCGGCCTACGCAAGCAAGAGTACAGAGTGATAAGAATGCCGGGTAGATGCCGGAGACGTCGATTTACGCAACGTAAGGACTTTGAGAGAAGCCTGATAATCGGGCCGAAAACCGCGAGGTGGTCGGCACGCCGTATAGCTCACCACATGGATCGTTCTGACACTACCGTCCGACTATGCTGGGAGCAGTGGACACGTGACTGTACTGCCACACTGCAGAGCGGCTCCGGACGGACCAGAGAGGATCGACGAATCGTGCGCCAGACACGAAAGGGTCTCACGAGGACCCAGTCCACTATACAGGCAGATATATCGGCTCCTGTGTGCCCACGAACCATTTTCCAATACCTCGCGGAAGCGAATATGCGACCCCAGCGCTCCATACGTGTGTTGCCATTAACACCGGAACATCGCCGGCTCCGTGTGAAGTGGTGCCAGGCCAAAGGGACGTGGAACACCACAGACTGGCGAGGTGTGGTGTTTAGCGATGAGTGGCGCTTCGTTTTGGGGACAAATGATCATCGTGTCCGGATGTGAAGGTCACCGGGTCAACCGCACAATCCCAACGTTGCTATCCAGCGCCACACCTCCCCCACTGCAGGCATTATGGTCTGGGGAGCCATTGCCTACGATAGTCTATCAGCTTCAGTAGTGGTACGTGGAGCATTGACGGGCTAGTGGTATGTCGATGAAATCCAACGGCCCCATGAGCACCCATTCCTGGCCTGGATTTCAGGTCATCTATAGCAGCAAGATAATGCCAGCTCGAATACGGCTCGTGTTGCCCAGGACTACCTACGTCATATCCAGACACTTCCATGGCCTGCCAGCTCCCCGGACATGTCCCCTATCGAGCATGTTTGGCACCAGTTGAAACGCCGGCTGCCGCCGTGTCGCACTATCCGGGATTTGGAGCACACCGTGCAACACGAGTGGGCCAGTCTGCTGCAGGACAACATCAGGCGTCTGTTCGCCTTCATGCCGGACCGCATTGCAGCATGTATTGCCGCACGAGGCTGTGCGACGCGCTATTGAAGATGACCGGACTGCGTGCCACTGATCCCTCTGTAACTGTCCTGCAGCTCTGTTTTTGCCATCACGTGTATCATTCATCTGTATCATTACGTCCATCACATTTCAGTTCAATACGATGCTTCCTTCTTGGTGCGCAAATTTCATTGTCCGTGAGAGTACATTAGTGTTCAACACAATAGGGCACTTGAAAGAAACACAAGAAAAGGTACTGAAAATTTTTAGTTTTTTTGGCAGCTGTGGGAGGTTATGCACATAGGCACCGAATTGTGCAAATTGATTGGGGGACCCAATGAATGCGTTTTCGCAGAATACGCAATTTTTTTAATTTTTGTAGATTATAGAGGCAACACTGAATGCACAATAAAGCAATATTGTTTATTTAAAGTTAACTTATTATGTAACGTATACCAGGAGATGTGACGTACCTGCCAGCAGGTACATCACATGTGGCCCCACAATATCCAGATCTCAACCTCATTGAGAATTTGTGGGATGAAGTTGAACAAGCCATCGGACAGCTGGATCCACAACCTGCAATCTCACCCTCCTGGAAAGTGTTATTCATCAAGCACGGTCTCAGATTCCACAAACCACCTATCAACATCTCGTGGAGTCCATGCCACGAAGAATCGACGCAGTATTAAAGGCAAAAGGTGGCCCAACGAAGTACTGAGGTGGTGGTCATTATAAAGTGGCCACTCAGTGTATAGACGGTCAGGCACATCGCTACAACCCCTCCTTTGTTGCGCCACATGCGCAGCCGAGCGGGTTACTTGAATCATTGGCATGTCTCACGATGTCAAACCTACCCACCAAATTTCATTCCTGTTGGTTGCTTCCTTCTGGGTGCAACAATTTTTTTGACGATGAGTGTATACAACTGGTTTGTGGTTTCGGCAAAGGCAACTTCTGCCTGGTTAACACTGGCATGAGAACATCAAAGACACAGCTTCCAGTATGAATTAGTGAGTGAGGTGAGAGTCGTTCCTCCGTACTGTTATAGCCACAAATATGTGGTGGGTTGGCTAGTCAAGTCACGTGACCTGAGTTCTCCTTTGAAAAAGATCACCACTTTTCCTAGCAAGAACAGGCACCGAGGAAACCCGTTTTAAGCAAATAAAAAATTATAAGAGAAATATACCTTCTCCCAGATCTGTGAAAATTGCAGTACAGTTTTATTATTAACCAATAATTTTAAGGAGGGGCCCCGTACCCCACCTTACAATATAAAGTCTCTATAAAGTCGACGCCTATGCTTGTACATATCTATATCCGGCTCTATAGAGTCGGCGCATATTCGTATAGTCAAGCAACTAAAATTACAAATTGTATATCCAGGGCACCAAGGTTGGAATTTCTTTTCTTTTTGCCAACAAACAAGCTCACTGTAATAGAGACTCTGGCGGCATCAGTGCTGTTGACTGGTGTTTCAAGTGCGATCAGGATAGGTATCCGCTGGTTGACCTGGATATCCCGAAGGCCGGAAAGACTGTTTTGTTCATCATAAGATTGAACCTATTTTTGTTAGCTGGCATCAGCCGAAGTGGAAGGAAATTTCCAATAATTTTGGTGAATATTGTTCGTCGGAGGTCAATGAAAAATAATAACCGTCAGCGGCAACAATCTTTTGCCCACGAGATATGTGCATCGTGAAAAAAAGCCCAGCTTCGGAATGTGACTAACTGATGGAACATGGTTTCAACTGATGCTGGATTGAGAAACAGTTCACCCTGTAGAAAGGTGGCCAGGTGATTGAAGAAGTGATCATCTGTAGGCAACAGATCAGATGAATACGGAGGATGAGATAGCGTACCTCAACTGACGCATCTTCTGGATAGTCTGTCATGAATCTATGGGTTTCGTGTTATCGTGTAATCATGAATAAATATGGGTCCATGGCCATTGACTAACGCTGGCTGTTTAGTAGACAGTATTCCATGCGTAATGGTAAGTTCTTGACAATACCTGTCCTCTGTGATGGTTTGATCTTGTCCTAAGAAGGAGGAGAGGATCACATATCTGTAGACAGTGTTCCATGCATAGTGAGAAGTTCTTGACAATACATGTCCTCTGTGATGGTTTGATCCTGTCCTAAGAAGGAGGAGTGGATCAGTTTTCGGTAGACAGTGTCCCGTGCTAAATGGCAAGTTCTTGACAATACATGTCCTCTGTGATGGTTGATCCTGCCCTAAGAAGGAGAAGAGGATTACTTTTCGGTAGACAGTGTTCCATGCATAATGGCAAGTTCTTGACAATACATGTCCTCTGTGATGGTTTGATCTTGTTCTAAGAAGGAGGAGAGGATCACATATCGGTAGACAGTGTTCCATGCATAATGAGAAGTTCTTGACAATATATGTCCTCTGTGATGGTTGATCCTGTCCTAAGAAGGAGGAGTGGATTACTTTACGGTAGACAGTGTTCCATGCATAATGGCAAGTTCTTGACAATACATGTCCTCTGTGATGGTTTGATCTTGTCCTAAGAAGGAGGAGTGGGTCACTTTTTGGTAGACAGTGTTCCATGCATAATCGCAAGTTCTTGACAATACCTGTCCTCTGTGATGGTTTGATCCTGTCCTAAGAAGGAAGGAGGAGTGGATCACTTTTCGGTAGACAGTGTTCCATGCATAATGGGAAGTTCTTGACAAAACCTGTCCTCTGTGATGGTTTGATCCTGTCCTAAGAAGGAGGAGTGGATCACTTTTCGGTAGACCGTGTTCCATGCATAATGGCAAGTTCTTGACAATACCTGTCCTCTGTGATGGTTTGATCCTGTCCTAAGAAGGAGGAGTAGACCACTTCAGATGCGAACCACCAAACACTGACAATCGTCTAATTGGGATGCAGTACCAGTTTCGGGGCTTCACTGCGTTCGAGGAACTGCGCCGAATGTCGGCGATTATCATGCATTTATCATCACACGTGACGAGACTCCCCGAAATGTCGCAGGTTTGGTTGCAGATAACTCGAGAAGAGCAAACATAAGATCGTTGTATTTTCTGCTGATCCGTCAACTGATGTGGGACTCATTTGTCTATCTTTTTCACTTTACCTATTGCCGTTAAATATCGGTAAATGGTTACATAGTGTACTCCGATTTTCTCGCCAAGTTCTTGTACCATTTGATGTGAATCCAATTCGACCAACACCTATAACTCAGAATCATTGGTAGCTCCTTTATGGTCTTCGAGGCTCATGTAGCCGGACCGGAATTTAGTTAGCCAATGTTGTATCTCTCGTTCAATAAAAGTGTTTTTCCCCAATGCTGTATTGATGTTCCGAGCTGCCTTCGATGCACGGTGTCCAAGTTTAATCTCATATGAGAAAATGATACGAATTTGGCTCTGATCCATCGTCGTCTTCACCGTAGTTTAAATCCCTTGGAACTGATGCCACTGACGAAATGACAAGTGCTTTGTATGCCTTAAATTTCTATTTCACAAGTCACATCGCGGATTGTGTTAATTCCTAAATTACCTGCCAACTGCACGAGTCCGCAAAATCAGATATTTCATCTGCAATAACTTAATTGTTTTGGAGGTGGAAGGGAAAAAATTGTCTGTCAATCTCTTGTTCGGATTATCGTGACCGCACTGTATAAGTTGAAAACAGATCAATAATTTTGGACCCGGACATCACATAACTGGACACGACCAGGACCTGAACTGGATCTGTAACTGACCCGGACCCGATTCAGACAAATTTGCTTTGAACTATAATATATGTACAAGGCGTTCAAAAAGTCTCTCCTCAGTGGGTATATTAGGTTATATGGAAATCAAACAAATGTATTATAGGAACGTATAATTTCCTCACTTACCTACAGGAAGTATTGAAACTCTCGTCCTTCATTTGCATGACATAACCCAACTGTTTTACACATGTTTTCAAACATATCTGCGAGAATCAAAAAGTATCTGCGCAGTAATTTTAAGGCGGACCCACCTAATTTAGATGGCACAAGAGTCAAAATTTTTGAATTAAGCAACTTGTATGTTTAATTTCAGTTTTTGCTGTACTATTGATAACATATCAGGCTTCAGAATATGTTTCACGGCAACACCAATTTTCCCAAGTTTATGATGAGTTGGAAGTTTCCAAAGTGCGGATGTTGTTTTCGTCATTGCCCTTTAGAAGTTAGGGACAATTTTCCTTCTGAGGACACTCTTCCTTTATATTGGATGACAAATCATTTTTCAGTCAGCGGGCAACAGTATCGAGTACAAAATTCCACAGTGCGCATTTTTCTTTAAAATGTATATACAGGGTGCATAGGAAAGTCTCTTTAGCCTGGAACAACGTGTGAACGGAGAGAGGTACAGTTATGCAAGCGAGATAACGGTATAGTAAAGCGACTACGCTCGATCGAATGCAACCAATGGCAGCGCCCCTAGTGGCAAATGCGGAAGTGAAACGAAATGAGATAGAGCAAAATTTCCGATTACAAAATTGTAGAGCATCAATTAATTAGTACAAAACGACATTTGTTTTACACGGATAAGATAAATTGTCGCCTGAATACCCTACAATGTCTGAAATCGATGCGCGACGATTCGAATCTGCATATTCACATTTCGCAAATGTAGCCGTATACAAATGCAGATTGTGACGTTGTACCGTACCTACGATATAAAAACCAGTAGCAGGATGTACCCTGATCAGAAGTTTAGGTGTTTAGGTCTACGTACACTGGGTGAAAATGGCGAGCTTGGATTTTTGGGGTTACGTAAAAAAACAGCTGTATGCAACAGCGCCTACAAGTCTGATGGATCTACATCGTCGTGTTACAAATGCTTGCAATAGTGTGACACCTTCCATGCTGAGGAATACGCATGCAGAGTTACTTTCACGAATACAAATGTGCATCGTGGGCAATGGCGAACTCTTCGAATATACTCGACATTAACTTTTTATCCCTGTGCGCCAGTTTGCCTTTTTTGTTTTTGTTTTGCTTGACGTCATCAGACTGTATTGACATAAGTACGCATTTATGCAATAAATTGTGTGTATTTGCTCATACCTATGCCTGTTCCGTTCAAACGTTCACAGAAAAGGTCGCGCATCGATTTCGGACATTTCAGGGTATTTAGGCGACAATTTATTTTATCCGTGTAAAACAAATATAGGTTTGTACTAATTACTTGATGCTCTACAATTTTATAATTGGAAATTTTGCTTGCACTCTTTTTGTTTTCGATTTGCAATGGCTGACTTCCTCATTTCGCCACTAGGGGCGCTACTATTGGTCGCATTCGATCGGGCGTAGTCGTTTTACTATACCGTTATCTCACTTGCATAACTGTACCTCTCTCCGTTCGCAAGTTATTCCAGGCAAAGGGACTTTCCTATGCACCCTGTATACTGTATATATATATACAGTATATATTTTTGCTTTTCAAAAGTAAAACGGAATTAAAACCAGGTCGAAATCGGGCCAGGAACGCCTTGACCGAACCCGTTTAACTCGCTAGAAATTGTCGACCCTTTGACCCGTGACCCATTTCCATCTCTGCACTGTATGTCATGGTGTCACGAATTTGCTTTTAATGATAAATGGAAATGCCAAAAAAAAAAAATCCTGTTTTTCAGAAAGCTTTTCAAAACTGCATAATATGGGAAATGACTTGAGATTCTAATACTTTCGTCAGATTTCAGCAGGCTTCGAAATTTTTGTGCTGTACGATACATGGAAACGCTGTTTTTATATTTTCTGTTTTTTAAATGTATGTCTACTTTCCCTTTTAGAAACGAGAACACTAAAGTACTCTTACAAACAATGAAATATGCATTTCATTATACACTGAAGAGCAATTGAATTAGAGACAGCTGGCGTTATGCAAATGTGCAACTGTGGGCAGCCCTGTAAACGGAAACAACATGACGTATGCAGCAATCTGACAATATAAGGAGTGATGCGACGGGAATCAGTAAGAGTCTGGCGAAGTATGGGTAAGACGAAGGATCTAAGCGCATTTGATCGTGGGCAAATTGTCGAGGCTCGACGAATGGGTCACTCCATCTCAGAAGTCGGGCAGGCACTGGGATTTTCACGAGCCACTGTGTCACGAGTGCACCGTGAGTACATCGAATCCGGTAAAACCATCCCTGCAAGGGCCAACTGCCGTGGACAACAGCGTGTGGATAAGCGGGGTCATCGTCGGCTAGCACGCATTGTAACAGCGGATAGACAGGCCACAGTGCAAGAAATCACTCGGCAATTTAAAGCTGGTGCACAAAAACGTGTAAGCAGCCACACCATTCAGAACCATCTCCTCGCTATGGGGTACAGAAGCCATCGTCACACGAGGGCACCGCTGCTGACCGCACATCACAGGGTGCAATTAGCATGGGTGCGGGAACATCGCCACTGGACCCTAGACATGTGGAAAAATGTTGCCTGGACTGATGAGTCGAGATTGACGTTGGTACATGCGGATGGCAGGATACGAGTACGGCGCAAACCACATGAAGCGATGAATTTTTCTTGCCAGCAGGGTACTCTTCAAGCTGGTGGGGGTGGCATTCTCGTCTGGGGACTGTTTACGTGGACTTAAATGGGACCCCTGGTAAGTGTGACATGGTCAACGTTACCGGGATATCCTGGATGACCATTTGCTCCTGTTTGTGCGTCTTCAACATCCCACTGGGGACCTCATTCTGCAACAAGACAATTCACCGTGCCATCACTCCCGAATTGTATCCGAATGGTTGGATGAACACTCCACGGACGTGACCTCACCTCCTTGGCCAGCTAAGTCACCTGACCTCAATCCCATCAAGCATATCTGGGAAGCCAGCGAGAGATATTCGAGGCTTTGACCCCCTGCATCAAATCTTCGTGAACTGTGGGAGCTTGTTCAGGGGTCGTGGATCCGTATGGTTTTCCAGCGCTTCCGGTGTCTTGTCGAGTCCATGCCGAGACGAATCGCCGCCGTCATCAGGGCAAAAGGTGGCACTACACGTTACTAGACAGGTATCTCTAATTCAATTGCTCTTCAGTGTATATATACAGTATATTCTTTTGCTTTTCAAAAATAAAACGGAATTAAAACCAGGTGGAAATCGGGTCAGGAACGCCTTGACCCAACCCGTTTGACTCGCTAGAAATTGTCGACCCTTTGACCCGTGAACCATTTCCATCTCTGCACTGTATATCATGGTGTCATGGATTTGGTTTTAATGATAAATAGAAATGCGAAAAAAAAAATCCTGTTTTTCAGAAAGCCTTTCATTACTGCATAATATGGGAAATGACTTGAGATTCTAATACTTTCGTCAGATTTCAGCAGGCTTCGAAATTTTTGTTCTGTACGATACATGGAAACGGTGTTTTTGTATTTTCTTTTGTTTTTAATTTAGGTCTACTTTCCCTTTACGAAACGTGAACACTAAAGTACTCGTGCAAGCAATGAAATATGCGTTTCATTGTAAATATATGCAAATACTGATATTCTGAATAAAACTTTTACCTCCTCTTTGTTTATTTCAAATCCCATGCATATCGTTATCAGAAGAACGGAAATCCATGAGCAAAATATCGATTATTGACTTCACCTTCATAACTCTTTCTAAGGCTTCTTGTTCATCGTAGCGATTGCTATCCTCCGAAAAGTTCTGTATGAGCAGGAATGTTGTATTATAAGTAGCGTTATAATTTTTCTGGCATAGCTTCTTGCGCACCGTTCGCTGTAATGAAAATTCGTATATACCTATTTCCGTGGTGAATAATGCCTTTTACATTCATGATACCAGTACCACTCTGGATAGTGTTGTACCTTTAAAACCGCAGCGTCGTTATGAGGCTTTCAAGATGGATTGTTATGGTGCTATTATATTATAAAACTCGGCAGCAAAAGCAAATAAAGAGCGGTAGTTTCCTGCTGTTATTCGGCGGAAATGATGCTTGTTCAGCGGTGCCCTTAAATCTCAGACTCAGCGATAAAAATTCATCATTAATCCTGTTGTTGCTATTCTATGAGATTCTTTCAACTTTTAGTGGAAGATAACCGAAGAGAGTAGTGTCATGCGGGCATCACTACTTTACTGATACATGAGCGTCATGTACACTTTATGATCGAAAGTATCCGCTCAACCGTTTTGAATAGTGAATTAGAGTGGCTCAAAGCTCTAAGCGCTGGCTTATGACCATTCGCCCGTGAAGGGTCCGGGTTTGGATCCCGGTGAGGCATGGATGTCACATTTGTCTTACGGCCCTGGCTCTCTCTCCCTTCCTTGGAACCACTGACCCTAAATTAGGGACCGGCGACTGCTTACAGTACATCGAGTTGCTCACGGTGGTACACTGTTAAAAATTTCAGTTCAACGTTTCCCCATAATATGGTTTAATTGAATGAGTTTCACTAAGAATTGGTTATTTCAAAATTAAGGAAGCAGACACTTAAACCAAATTTGGGTGGAACCCGCAGCAACAATGTTTTTTTTAGCGATTTGGTTCAACCATGGTTCAACCTCTCAACCAATAGCACGGCTGGAAATCATTTGCAATGGCGGAGATAGCCGAAGAATAGCAATTAGCAACTAACAGTGGCGTAGCCAGATGGGGGTTGGGGGTTTGAACCCCTCCCTTGAGGGGAGACTGAGCACAAATTTAAAGCGATATATACATGTATACGAGGCTTTCACCAATGGAACTCCCTTCCCCCTTAAGAAATTTCTAGCTACACACTGGCAATGACCGCGACCGTTCCAAATGAGCCAGCCATTCGTCTGTGAATAATGGCGGATCCTACAGCACACACTTTGCTGTGTGTGAAGAAAGCGTGAGTAGATACTTTTTAAAATTTCATTTATTATAATAATAAAAATAACGGCATCGGTTACTCATATTTGTTATTAGGCTCACGAACTGTGTACATGTATGTTAGAGCCAACCAAAATGGCGCAAGCAAAAGCATGCGATTTGAAATAAAGCCTGGTTTTAATCGTTACGTTTGGGAACAGCGTTAGTTCGCTGAATTTTGATAGGGTTATCTCATAACAAACCACTTAATGCTGGTCGAATAGCTTTGCCACGAGAAAATCACTGTAGTGGGTTGTATTGTTAAAGATTCCTTTGAATTTGGGGTGGGTATATTATTCTAAAAATATACTATCTATTTTACTATAAAATGTGATACAGTGCTTTAGTTTTCTTGGCTGTGGCGTACGTCGCTCTTAATCTCTTCGGGGCCTTGGGAAGAAGACACTATGTAATTTTTTGAACATGTAAAATAACATTTTTGAATGTTTCTTACATTAGAAAAAATGCTTTAAATGTTTTCATTAACTTTTACTTTGTTCTGGTGGATTACAAAAACTTCCATTTTTTGTCAAAGAACCTCCCCTTCCCCGAAAAAAAATTCATTATACGCTCCTGTATTCAGCCCTTATAACGAAGTAAATTTCTCCGTCATTTCTGTCCACGCCAGGATTCGAACCCGAATCCCCTCATTCCGGAATAAGTCACTCTACCAATTGAGCTACGCGGACGTTTTATTCTGATTCCTATCTGCCTTCATGTCGTGTGCGTCCTTCTGGCAGGTACGTCACATCTCCTGGTACGTTACACCCTGACTGAATCCTACAGGCACTTATGAATTGTTATCCTGAGATTGGGGAGGCATTCACTTCTGCTTTATAGAACAGCAGCTAGATTTTACAGCTTTCTTTTTGTTTTTTTTCGCATTCTGAATCTGTCTACGTAAAACAACTGCGCGAAGGCACCACAATTTGTAATGTACGTCGCTCTTAATATCTTTGGGAAAAAGGCACTATGTAATTTTTTGGAACATGTAAAATACAGGGTATTTTACATGTTCAAGAAAAATTTGATATCATTTGAGATGTTAATATCTGAGTAACTAAATCGTCTAGGCAAATGAAACTAAACAGGCTTAGTGTTGAGCAAAATAAAATTTATTTGGCAAAATTTGAATGAAAAATTCAAAGTTATGTGGTTTCATGAACGATTTCACAAGTTTTCAATGCAGCTTGTCCCTGATATGCTCAGTAGCGGAAGAGATGGTCGTGCAGGTTCGGGAAACATTTCTGCGAAGCCCCAGGAAATCCATAAGAAGAGCAAGTCTAGAAACCCAGATTCCTCCAAAGACAGTTGGCGTGTCGCAAGGGAACCCCTTTCGAATGACACCCTACAAGCAAAAGCGTAAGCAATTCTGTGTCAGAGAAACTTGAAAAAGACGAGTTTGAAAATCGCCGTTTTCAGTGAGGAAACCACATTTCATACGGATGGCAAAATCAACAAGCATATTGTTCTCATTTGGGGCGAAGAAAATCCCCATGCCACATTTGAGCAAATGAGGGACATGCTGCATTGTGCTTGGCAGGAGTGTGACAGGGACATGCTGCATCGTGCTTGCAGGAGTGTGACAGAGACATGCTGCATCGTGCTTGCAGGTGTGTAGCAGTGTCACAGGCCATTTTGAAAACTTGTGAAATCACTGTGAATTTAACTCTTCCGATAACTACATACATGAAAAACTACCGAAATGACACGATAACTATTTTAACTCCAATGTTAAAATATTTAATATATACATTTAAAAAGATGATATAATAAAACATGTACACACATTAGATCTTTCGGTACCCAAAGTGGGTACCATCTTCAGATGCTGTTAAAATTCACCAAACGAACGTGACAAGCACTGTGATATTTATATAAGACACACAGTCGTAATGACGTAACTAGTATGAAATGGGCTTAACCAATGAGTGGGACAACATTTGTTACTGGTCAAACATAATAGTAATAGGTTAAGTCTATTGATTTATTAATGCCTAACCCAAGTATGTTTTCCACGGTATAGGTATAAATTCTGGTAAATTATCATTACATGCTGTTTTCCCATAATATACAAACTCTCAACAAATCTGAAAGTTGATCTAGATTTTGGTGTGTTGAGAATTTTAATCTCATCCCAGGCAAGAAGGTAATTTTACACCAGGATTTATGGCACTACAGGAGGCTCTGGCAGCAATATTGCTGAGATAAGGCACATACAGTCTGAGGATTGTGGCATTTTTCAAATTCTCAGCCAATGGGAAGCAAGCTAACATTTTCATGGTTGTGTAAACAAAGTCTGTTTTATTACAGCGTTGAAATTAAAATTATGTACCAAAGCATAACCTTGGTTTTCAAGTCTTGCTAAAGCTGTGGTTGTATCTATTTTTAACATCATATTTATGTTCTTTTAAACTAGCTGATATTAAACGAAAAGTGTAGCCTATGTACACTTTTTGTTGTTCATTTTCTTCTATGCTGTTAAGAGGGATAATATATACACCATGTTTCATATCAAAAGTCACAGGATCTCCTCTGTCTTTCAGAAGTAAGGACCTAATGTTGTTTGTGTTTATTCCAATATCAAAATCATATTTATGACATATCGTTTTCATGGAATAGCACAATTTCGGTACAAAGTGAAGAGAACCAATGTATTTTCTTTGTTTCGGTTCATATATAGATGTTAATGTTGTAGTCCAGTTCCTTTTAATCTTGGCTACTATTCTATGTACGGTTTCATCTGGATATCCATGATTACGGGTGATATTGTAAATGGTATCCATTTCTTGCTTTTGAAGAGCTGTGGTGGACGAATGAGTGGAAGCTCTTCTTATAAAAAAAGATGTCGATGATTCTTTGTAGCTCCATGGGTGTGCTGATGCCCAAGGTATTAGTATCGTATCTGATTCTGGTTTTCTATATACTGAATGATTAATAGTTGATTTAGATGGGTTTCTAGTGAGCATGATATCTAGAAATGGTAAATTATAATTACTTTCATATTCTGCAGTAAATTTTAGTGTTAAATACATTTGATAACTCAAATACAAATGTTGATAGGTATTCCAAAGGATGGTTCCAGAGTACCAAAATATCATCTACATATCTGAGATATAATATAGGTCTGTAACTAGTTGACTGAAGAACTTTGATTTCCAGATCTTGCAAGCAGATTTCTGCAATGGTTGGGGAAAGGAGATCCCATTGGTGCCCTTCACAATGCTGATATATTATCTCATCGAACTTAAAGTAAGATCTCTTGTAAACTAGATATAGTGCTTGTAATACAGCTTCCACCCCAGGAAATGGGGTGCCCAATGTCAAAAGAGAGGATTTTATGGTGTCATGTACCTGTTGTACTGGAACACTCTGGAACAGAGATGCAACATCTAAGGAAAGCATGGTAAAGGTTTGTGTAATTAGAGAAACTGATTCAATTTGATCCAGTACTTGAGTGGAATTGGTAACAGAAAAAGTTGAGTTATTAATGAGAGGTCGAAAATATTGAGCTAAGGCTTTTTCCAGTGGGCGGGTGGGATGCTATGTTGAGCAGCAACTAATAATCTAAGGGGGTGTCCAGTCTTATGTAACTTTAGTTTTCCAAATAATTCTGGGACTCTAGGTCCTGATGGGTTAAACAATTTTGAAGCTAATGGAAGTGGGAAGTAGTGAATGATTTTTTAATCTGTTAACAGCTGTAATTGTAGCAGGATAGTGTACCTAAAGTTTGCGTACCCACAGGATAAATACAAAGACTTCAATATTGTGCTTCAACTAGAGAAAATTGTTGGAACCTTTCCACCTGCAGTTCAACAACAGACCAGGTATGAACTTTTAAAAACTTTGACTCTTAAGAACTATGGTATTCATAATGAAGTAACTTTAAACAATAGAGAAGAAATCAAACAGTTACAAACATTACACAACCCAGTAGAACTTTCGATATTTTCTGCGGACCAGTCCTCACAGGTAGTTATTATGAATAGAGGTTAATTTGTTGGGCATCAAATGAAATGCTTACTATAAAGATTGGTTGGTTTTGAAGAGACTGTTAGAAACATGCATTTCGTTAGGAAAAATTCTTAGAAAATATAGAGTCTCTCTTTTTCACTAATCACAAGATATTAAGAACAAAAGATAAGAATATAATCAAAGTGAAATGAGAGGGGAAATAAACAACAACAACAACAAAAAAATATGTAGCTTGGTAAGTAAATTTCAAAATTCTGAAAATCACGAAGCATTATCATCCGTGCTTAAAACAATCATTTTTGGACTGCAATCAAATTGAATGGTGAAGTTTGTTTTTGTGAAGCAGCAAAATCCTGGATGGTACAAAAGAAAATATTAATTTAGTGGTTTTATCTCGGTTACCAGTGAATTCAACTCCAGTTAGAAATCAAAGGGTAATTAATATGTTGACAAAATGAAACTTTCTATTGAATCCATACCACACTGTATTATCCCAAAAGACCCAGTCCCTGCTACAATTACAGCTGTTAACAGATTAAAAAATCATTCACTACTTCCCACTTCCATTACTTCAAAATTGTTTAACCCATCAGGACCTAGAGTCTCAGAATTATTTGGAAAACTAAAGTTACATAAGACTGGACACCCCCTTAGATTAATAGTTGCTGCTCAACATAGCATCCCACCCGCGCACTGGAAAAAGCCTTAGCTCAATATTTTCAACCTCTCATTATTAACTCAACTTTTTCTGTTTCCAATTCCACTCAAGTACTGGATTGAATTAAATTAATTTCTCCAATTACACAATCCATGCTTTCCTTAGATGTTGTATCTCTGTTCCCGAGTGTTCCAGTACAACAGGTACATGAATCCTCTCTTTTGCTACCCACTTTGGGTACCGAAAGATCTCGTGTGTACATATTTTATTATATCATCTTTTTAAATGTATATATTAAATATTTTAACACTGGAGTTAAAATAGTTATTGTGTCATTTCAGTAGTTTTTCATGTATGTACTTGTGAAATCGTTCATGAAATCCACATACCTTTGAATTTCTCATTGAAATTTTGATGAATAAATCTTATTTTGCTCAATATCAAGCCTGTTTAGTTTTATTTGCGTAGACTATTTAGTTAGATATTTACATCTCAAATGATATAAAATGTTCTGAAGCACCCTGTAATATTTTTTCATGTTTAATTTGGGACGTACGTTGCTTTTAATCTCTTTGAAGCTTTGGGAAGAAGACACTATGTAATTTTTTGAACATGTAAAATAATAATTTTGAATGTTTAATTTGTGACGTACATCGTTCTTAAGCTCCTTGGACTGGGCTTAAGCCCCTCCGTGGGTGCGCCAATGATTTGCACGGTTGAATACAAATGTTAGCTATGGAGTACAGATATGTACAGACATATTCTTTTATTTATGTTATGTTAAGAGGAAATAGTCAAACAACTTATGAACTTGCATCTGAGTACATTGTGTGTATAACAGTGGTTCTCAAACTTTTTTTCTTAAAGTACACCTTGAGAATATTTTAGCTGAAAAAACTGCTTCCGCTTGTGTATTAGGGAGATACCTTAATACTAAATGAAAAGTTTATTCCACTGCATTTATGTGTGTGTATGTATGTGGGTATAAAAAATACAAATACACACATGCATGTTTGCAAAAATTGCATACATTGATGTTACAGAAATTGCATGAATGGCTAGAAAAATCAAATAAAACTAATAAAGTCTCATTTAGTATCAATGAGATGTATGAGCTTTGCAAAGTTTATCAATATTTGGAGTTATCTATAGAAACATGCGACTCAAAACATTTTCTATATTAGGTTCGTAGCCCTTTCAGCAGGCAATCAGTCAAAGAGAACTGTTGTCTATTGTATCCTCCTAATGAGCACTTTGCATAACAAGGCTAATAACAAATGCCTCCTAATCATCCCCTAAATGATTGCTTAAGATAAAACTCCTTCTGATATGCAGGCCCAATCGTTTCAGCATTATTTGGCCCACTTTTGAGACTGCGAACCAGGGTTGGGGTTTTAGTGATTTTAACATAAGCATTTAAAACTGGTTTAAACCGTGAAAAACTGTCCGAAACATATAACATGCTTTTAAACAATTTGTAAGCATTAATAGATATATAAAATAGTAAGAAACTTGCCTTCAAGCAAACTGCAATATTCGTCTTTATTTTTATAATTATTTTATTACAATTATTAAGAGTGGAAAGTGACAACAAATTTTATTCGTTAAGATTTTTGTTTTGTACAGAATTGATTTCATTGATCTAAAATTATGCAACTGCCATTGAATTGCAGAACCAGTAGTCTGGTTCATTTTTCCCTCGTAGCATCCGATAGCACATTTGTTGACACCTAAATGATTCCTGGTGAAGGTGATCATGCACTACATTTTTGGTCCAAAAAAAGTACCCCCCCCCCCCAAAAAAAAAAACAAAAAAAAAAAACACCATCCCTGGAGGTAGCATGGAGCAAGAAAAAACTTAAAATAAATAATGCAAGCGGTAAATAACACGATCGCTTTACTTAAAGATAGAAATGATCCTGAAATACAAGAAACAGAGATTTGTTTGTTAAATACCATGTAGAAAAGGCTGCAAAAATAAAAAAACCCAATGCTGAAATATAACTAGACGCTAAAGAGCAAATACTAAGTGAAAAACTACAAAACTATGTAAGAACGATTAATAATGTAATTGCTTTAGTTAAAATAGAAATGATGCTGACGTATAAGAAATGGTGATTTAGGTGATAAATACCATGTTGAAAAGGCTGCAAAAATAAAAATAAATAAACAACACTGAAATCTCCACATGAATTCAGCGAGATATGAATCAGTTCCTCTTTGTTTTTTATTTCGCCATTTGTATGAACTCCACCATCTCGGTGATGATGACCCATGCATTGAGCACCCCACTATTTACCCTCTTTTTCATGATGTCTATCCTTAGTGATATCATATTACCATCAATATGAGTGCACTGATGCCCTACCAAGCTGTGGTTCGTTTACTAGCAAGAGGGGTGACAGCATCGTGTTTCCTCAATATGAATACACACACTGGTAGATTTAAAATAACTATATATCCCTCTTCCTAAAATAACTATATAACCAAACGGGGAAGATTAGCATATAGATTCACAAAGTTGTAGCTATTTATATCTATGGGACTGAGGCTAAGCACTGCAAAAATCGCTTAGGAATTGTTAATAATCAGGGCTTAAAAAATACTGTGCCTGAGATGCCCGGGGCATATAAATTATTAGGTAAAGCTGGTTGTATGTGTGTGCCACGGAAAATTTATCTTTTAAGAAAACAAATCAGAACCCTCACTTTTTTTACATATTTTGCATTTTCGTTGTAAGGGTCTATACTCAAAATGTTCAGTGCATAAAGTGCGTGATGATGCTGAGATTAGTATTTGAGAAATGTAGTAATCTGCCATGCCATGTTCCTTTTGTGGAAGTTTTCATCCATTCTCAATAAACACAGGCTGCTAGTTCCATCAGAAGCATGCATTCAGTCACTGGCTTTAAACAACATGTAACGTACCAGGAGATGTGACGTACCTGCCAGAAGGACGCACACGACAACGACGAAGTCATTTCAGAATAAAAGTCCGCGTAGCTCAATTGGTAGAGCAACTTGTTCCGGAATAAGCGGACCCGGGTTCGAATCCCGGCGTAGACCAAAAATGACGGAGAAATTTACTTCGTTATAAACATTTGAAGCAAAATTATATATGCTTCCAATTTCTGGACCTAAAGCATAATATAATTAAAGAAGGGATATTCTTTTGTGCTTGGCACTCCGTAACAATAATAAAACTTCCAGTGATTGGCAGTGAAAAGCAGCATGACACGAGATGACTGTCCTTTTTTCTTGTAATAGAAAATTCTATTCTGAACTTTATTTTAAAATTTAATGCCCAGTCTGGGCAACTAGATTTTTTGTTTACCAGCCTAGGCCAATGATTCACATGCCCCGGGCATCTCGGGCATGATACCCTGATACATATAAGTAAAAATATGTACAGTACATAATTTTATACGTATAGATTAATTAAAACATTTTCTTTATTACTACTTTAGCAAAAACTTCCCATTACAAAAAAAAATTACCTTTGCTTGTCTCTATGGGCACTATTTCGCAATTACAGCGCTGCAATCTTATGCGTAACGAAAATTTCTGTAGTACATACTAACTTTTCAATGAAAATTTCGTAATGTTTTAAGGAAATTATATTGCTGCAGAATTTTTTCTGTCCCCCTTGAATTTTGTTATAACGAGCTTCTACTGTTACTCTTTTTTTTTACTGAATCTGGTAAAAGCTGGCCATGAAAATGACAGGAAACTATATCATGTACAGTTTCTTTTCTTTGTAACGTAATTAATGTTAAATGAAAAAAAAATCGATTGCGTTCTAAATTTCTATGAGTAAAATCTTTACCTGTGTCAACAGGACTTGAAAAATATCTGAAATACCACATGCCCAGCTGGGTATGTACACAAATTATTTACCTACCCAGATAGCAAAACTTGAATGCCCAGGAAAATTTATATTTTAAGATAAATCAGAAGCCAATTCTTTCTTTAAGTTAAAAGATAGGAATTTTTTTTTACATGTTATGCATTTCTGTTTTACGATGATAGTTCACAAATTGGTACAAAATGATACGATGAAATTGTTTTTTGAGAAATTTAGGGATTCTGCCGTGTTCCTTTCATCGAAGTTTTTTTTTTTTTTTTGCCCATTGTCACTAAACACCTGATTTGTACATCAATGAAAAATTGTTTCACTATCTTCAGGTATTCCCAAGATATTATAAATACAACTATTTAATAGCATTCCAAAAGGTTTTTGTGTTCCGAAATGGTTTCCTTGTTGCAACACACCAAGGGAAGGACCACCTTAGTCACTGAAGTCATTTCTAAAACATCCCATACAGGAAAATTTAATATTTTAGAAAAATTGATTATATTCGTTAATGTTCTAGAATGATTCATTCAGAATCAGGGTCTAGGGAAGCGTTTCATCTGTGGGTGGGGGTCTGAGATTTGAAATGATGCCCCATCAAGTTCAAGCTTCCACTTCTATTCAAGTTTTTTTTTTCTTTCTGGTACCTTAATTATTTGGAATCAGTATGATCTATTAAAAGCAGCACTTCCAGTTTTTGACATAATTTTACTAAAAATGTGAAAAGTAGGTAAATATCCAAAAATTAGAAATGAGAAACGACCGTAAAAGTTGAGGAAACACTGACAAGACAGTGCTCAGTAGAATGTAAAATGAAATAGCACACAAGGCAGTGAATGTGAAAACAAGAAAAGCCTCACTCAACCCTATGTGAAATGTAGTACTAGTCAAAACCTTAATGAAAAACCAATTTAAACACCATTGTGGATTGAATACCCTATAGATGCAATGTACTTGGATACCAGTTCGTAGATCTGTTTGTCATGAATATAACGTGTAAATATAAGAATATGCCTGTATGTGTCTTTACTACATAACTGTCCTTTGTATTCGTTTATGCAAATACTGTATTAGTACATGTGCAAATTAAAATGTCTAAAAGGAACAATGTATTGTTCAACCAACTGTGTACAGAAGTCGTAAAGCCTAATGTCAAACAAATCTGTGTGTAACTGATGTCATTATTCATCAAATTGTAATAAACCTAATTTTAAGATATGAAAATATCATTACTCATATTTAAAACTAAATTGGTTGGTAATAAACCAAGCATCAAACACTTTCACACTCATACACTTCCACAAAAAACATGCATTTACCTGCACACTCTTCCACAAAAAATGCGCATTTACTGTAAAAGTCGTGTGACTACTTGCCATGAGGCTGAATATGGTCAAACTATAAATACAGGGATTGCTCTGAAATTCAAATGAGCGAGGTCAAACTTTTTAATTTCAGATTACAACTTAACTGACAACTGTATTCAGTTAATTAAGCCTGTGAAATTCAGTCTTAGCTGAATTCAGTCAAACTGTATTTTTAAGGAATTGCTCTTCAAATTGCAGCTTAACTGAAAACGGTCAAATTTTATTTTTACGTGCATTACTATGGTTTAACTGAAAATGGTCAAATTTTATTTTTACGAGCATTGCCCTTCAAATTACGGGCTAGTATTTACGGTTGAGATCTTAATTTTACTGGCTTTCCCCAAAAAAGGGGCCAGGCCGTAATTTTACGGGCAATGGTTGGACCCCTAGCTGCCTGGCGCTGCTCGTAATTTAAAGGCGAAATTTTTAACAGTGTGTAAGGGTAAGTTTACTTGTTAAACTATTTGTTATTTTTTAAGTGACCCCGGCATGTTTTTAAATGTGATGTTTTAAGTTTATTTCAAGCACTTATACAGAACAGTAGATCACAAACCCTAAGCCTTATATGCCGGTAGATCACAAACCCTAAGCCTTGTTATTAGAAAAGGTATGCCTACAGTTTAGTCTTTTTGTTTATTTTTTCAAATCTTATGATTGCAATAGTTATTTTACAGCCTAAACTTATTACATAATTATTTTAAACAATTTCTCAAATACCTGTATTCCATACTTTTTCGACTGCCATCTGGCAAACTCCCCCATCCCCTCAAAAATTGCAAGCAATGACCTATTTGCAGTGTTAAAATTAGAAATAAATCTGCTACAGGCCCAGCGAACCACTCGAATTTCTAAATCACTGGCCCGCCAAAAAAAAAAAAAAAAAAACAGTACACGTTTACAGTATATGTAGAAAATAAGGTATTATTTTCATTGGAGTATATCGCAAATTTAGAACAATGTGTGCGTGTACAAATGAAGATATTTCTAATGAATAAAACAAAACATGGTACGCAGTGGGAGAAATTTGGAAAAAGAAAATGTGACCAGTGTATATCAAAAGTTGGTAGTTCCCTTATTTTTATTGGTCCAGAAATTGCACAAAATATATTAATACATACTTGCCAAGTTTTACGGTTTATCTGCAAAATTTATGGATTTCTGCTTGATTTTACTGATTTATGGATACAGGTCTTTTTTTGTACGGATTTTTTAATATTTCGATTGCTCAATCAAAATGATTGCAATGAAATTATCAATGAAAACTCAATCAAAATTATGTGCAATGATTGCTCAATTGCTAATCATTGCACATATTGCAATAAGAAAAGTCACACTAAAAATGAATGCTGGCATACTTACATCTAAATATACCTATTTATTTTAAATATAATAGTATTTGATTTTATATTTGACAGTAGCTTACTTGTACATAATAAATCATTTGATATGATTTTTATTTACAGCCCATTTTATATAAATAAGGATCAGGACATGTTGTGAGGTTGAACTGAACATGTACTAATCCTTATTTATATAAAATGTGCTATAAATGAAGAGCATATCAAATGAAAAAAAAAAATCGGCGTTAGGTTGAACCATAATTTGGTGCTAGGTTGAGCCATAATTGGGTGCTAGGTTGAGCCATAATTTGGTTCAGCGTAACGTTAAATTACGGTAAAGGTTGAACCATAATTTGGCGTAAAGGTTGAACCATAATTTGGCGTAAAGGTGAAACCACTGCTTGGTATGAAGGTTGCCCCAAGTTATGGTTGCAGCTAATTTTTTCCTTACTTAGTCCATATTCTGGTGCAACCTTTCACCAAATTTTTAACAGTGTAGTTAAACTTTCAATCAAAAAATAAAATTGTAAATTTGTCTATATACGTTACAGACATGGCCCATGCTAGTGTAAAATGACGCACGTGGCCTAGCTAACATCATAGACCAGCATGAACAGTAGAATAGGCCGTGCCTTTCAACGTGGCAGGGCCATGGGATGCCATCACTGCAACAGGTCGGTTCGGGAAATTTCTGCTCTGCTGCAGCTGCCTCGATCAAAGAGATATTATTGTGAAACGGAAATGCCTAGCAGCAACAACAATGAGTGATATAATTGTGAAATAAATATGTAAGGGATATTATTGTGAAATGGAAACACTTAAGAGCAGCAACAGCATAATCGTGACCTGGTACACCACGTAATATGACAGAGCCAGACCACTAAGTGCTGAAGGGGTGGTGCAACAAAATCATGTCTTCGATGCCACACTTACTACCGAGTTCCAAAATGACAGAGCTAGACGGCCGAGTGCTGAAGGGGTGCTGCAACAAAATCATGTCTTCGATGCAACACTTACCACCGATTTCCAAAATCACAGGGATAGACGGCCGAGTTCTGAAGGGGTGGTGCAACAAAATCATGCCTTCGACGCAACACTTACTACCGAGTTCCGAAATGACAGAGCTAGACGGCCGAGTGCTGAAGGTGTGGTGCAACAAAATCACTTCTCCGATGCAACACTTACTACCGAGCTCCAAAATCACAGAGCTAGACGGCCGAGTGCCGCAGGGGTGGTGTAACAAAATCACGTCTTCGATGCAACACTTACTACCGAGTTCCAAAATGACAGAGCTAGACGGCCGAGTTCTGAAGGGGTGGTGCAACAAAATCATGCCTTCGACGCAACACTTACTACCGAGTTCCAAAATGACAGAGCTAGACGGCCGAGTTCTGAAGGGGTGGTGCAACAAAATCATGTTTTCGATAGCAACACTTATTACCGAGTTGAAAAATGATATTGGAAGCAACGCCAGTACCATAACGGTTTGTCGAGGGACGAAGGGAATCAGGTTCTATGGCCGAAAAATCCATACACAAATGTAACGTCAGCCAGATAAATGTCAAACGTCGGTTGGAGTGGGGTAAAACTCTGCACCACTGGACTCTGGGGCAGTGAAAATGCGTTTTCTGGAGAGATGAATCACGCTTCACCATCTGGCAGTCCGACGAATGAGTCTTGATGTGGAGGATGTCCAGGTGAGTGCTACGTTCTCCACTGTGCTGTAACAACTGTGAATTTTAATGGAGGATGCATCCTGCCCTGGGGCTGTTTTTCATGATTTGAGTTGGGCGCCCTAGTTCCAGTGACCAGGAATCTTAACACTGCGGCCTATAACGATATTCTCGACAATTCTGTGTACTCAACATTATGGCAATTGTTCGTGAAGGCAGTTTTCCAATAGAACATTGGCCCTGTCCACAGATCGAGGTGCGCGCAGGAACGACACGATGAGATGGGTGTGGGACAACTTAACCTGCCTGCACAGAGCCCCCATCTCAACCCCATCGAGCACCTTTGAGATGAATTGGAACGATGACTGCGAGCCAGGCCAAACCGCCTGACGTTGGTGACCGACCTGACTAATGCCCTTCGAGGAGAAGGGAATACAGTTACCTTAGAAAAAAGCATCTGGTGGAAAGCCTTCTCAGCAAAGTTGGGGCTGTGACAGCAGCACAGTGTGGACCAACTCGACATTAATTCCTTTCCTGTTTGTGGATAGAAAAGTGTCTGGATGCTTCCGATCGTATAATATATTTTTGATATGAGATAGACATAATGTACAGTCAGCGCTCCATCTATCATTGATTTGTAAGTAAAAAAGAAAAACACGCAACGGAAATTTTTCTGTGGTAATTAAGAGGAATTATTAAGAAAGTTTAGACTTTGATTTTAGAGAAATGTAGAGACTCGAATTTTGGTTTATCAGAATTACTTGAATTTCAGCACTAGTTCTACATGAATATTTAGGGGGAAAATGAAACCCTAAAGCACTAAATTTCATAAACGGGATGTTTATGAGACATTCCTAAACGTTGTTGAATATTGGTAATTTTATTGTGTATAATCAAACCTTCTTAGCTAGTGACGTATTACAGAGGTGAAAACATGTGTCAAGGCGACAAATCTGCAGCGAGACATTCTGTCCGCGTAGCTCAGTTGGGAGAGTGACTTACTCCGGAATGAGGGCCCATCGTGGACAAACTTGTGTTTTCACATTGGCGTCCGATTGTCGAAAATGGATCCACTGGCCGTTCGGTTCATCGAAGAATGTGTGATGTTTGTTTCAAACATTGTTTGGAATTAATAAAAAATTCCTACCTCTCTTCAAAAAAAAAATTAAGAGGGAGATGATGTGACGTACTACAGGGGTGAAAACATGTGTCAAGACGACAAATCTGCAGCGAGACATTCTGTCGGCGTAGCTCAGTTGGGAGAGCGACTTACTCCGGAGTGAGGGGACACGAGTTCGATGAACATCCTGGACAAATTGGTGTTTTCACAAGCTGTTATCTACTGTGTATAATCAAACCTCCTTATTCGTTAGTTTGTCTCAAATCCAAATATGCACGCCCCCAAAAAAGTGCAAAATAGAAAAACAAAAACACTCTTTTCCTTACTGGTGAAGGATTTGAACTTATTACTTCCATTGAGCTTTTCTTCCATAGTGTTTTCACCCTTTTTTCTTAAAATACAAACAGGAATTTCAAATTTCACCTTCTACACACATTTCGAGAAGTGGAGTTTCTTTATACACTGCTGGCCACCCAAAATGTAACACCAAGAAGGACACGAGATAGCAAAGCCAGACTTACTGGACACATAACAACAGATACAAAGATGAAACGATTGAGCTTACAGGCCCGTGCGACTTGCGAAACACGCAGACATCAATAGGTCGTGTGGCCCCCATGGCTGGCAATAACGGCCGCTACACGCCGTGGCATCGAACGAAAGAGGCTTTGGATGTCGGTTTGTGGGGTATGTCGGTCCAGGCTGCTTCCACACGTTGCCACAATTCATCAGGCGTAGCAGCGGGTGTTGCTTGCCTTGCCACTCGGTTGCCGATCAGCGAACAGACGTGTTCGATGGGCGACATATCGGGAGAACAGGCGGGCCACAGCAGCAGTGACACCAGGTGGGCCGTGAAGAATTGTTGCACAGTGCGTGCCACGTGCGGGAACGCATTGTCCTGTTGAAACGTGGCCGCTGGCAGGTCCTGAAGATGAGGGAGGACTACAGGCTCCAAACCGTCGGAGATGGTGCGGTGGCTGTTGAATGTACCGGCGATGCGTACCAGAGGGGTGCGGGTGTCATGTCCAATTGCGCCCCAAACCATAACGCCAGGCAACGGACCGGTATGGCGATGCATAATGCAGGCGTCATACAGTCTCTCGCCGCGGTGCCGCCACGCGCGGATCCGACCATCGTAGTATTGCAGGCAGCAGCGGGATTCGTCGGAGAAGACAATGTCACGCCATTCCGTAGTCCACATGCGGCGTTCAACGGCCCACTGCCACCGCACACGCGGGTGGTGTAACGTCAATGGTAATCGGAGCAACGGGCGCCGTGCGACAAGTACCTGCTCCTTCAGAAGACGTCGAAGGAGCGGAGACTTGTCGCACGGCAAACGTTCGTGATGTGGCTGTGCAAGCCGTCGATGCCCGCCGCACAATTAACCGGCCCTCTCGTTCGGTGGTGTGCCGCGGCTGTGGCAATCGCTCACGTCGGTCCGTCCGTCCCTCCTGCACCTACCGAGTTCTTACTCACCTCACTGTGGCAGGATATCGTCCCACACAGGCGCCGATGTCTCGGCACGATAAACTGCTGTCGCGGTAAGCCACTATTCTTCCTTTGTCGAACTACGAAACGTGCTGAAATGACTGCCGTATTCTGCGACGATGCATCAGGAAGCTTCCCACGCACAGGTCCGGTAGCACAACATACTTCCACTACTTACACCCCGCCTTCTGTACACCCTTCTTATAGTGCTTATCGGTGGTGTGCCGGGCGCACATGATTTGCATATGCTCTGCAATGCTAATCGTTTGCATGTCCTCTCACGGGCGACGCATGCTGCGAATTTCAGGGCGATCGGATGCTTCCTTCTTGGTGTTGCATTTTGGGTGGCCAGCAGTGTATATTGCTATTCAAGAGGTGCCAATAGCTTTTTGTTTTCTTTACTCTCTCTACTTGGTGAATAAATTTCCAAAACATTTAATCTACATACTACCAGCATGGACCACCATATCATGAACGAATGGGTGAATCCAATTGTGAAGATTCCTTTTCACATCTAACATCTTTTAACAGTCCTGCTTTATGTGTGTATATATGTGTGTCATTTTTTTTTTTTTTCGAGAGTGGAAGACATCATGATCAGAGTTAAATCCCTGAAATGGCAATGGGCTGGACATACTGCCAGAAGGACAGACCATAGATGGACAGCCGAAATTTTAGATTGGATTCCAAGGGACAGGAAAAGACCCAGAAAAAGACCACGTGGGAGATGGGTGGATGAAATTCGTAAATATGCGGGAGTGACATGGAGGAGACTGGCACAAGACAGACCGTTGTGGAGGAAACTTGGGGAGACCTTCGTCCAGCAGTGGATTGATAATGGTTGACAATGATGATGATGATGATGATATGTGTGTGCGTGATTTTTTTTTGTGTGGGGGTATAACGACCAACGCGAGCAATTCAATGGGTTATAAGAAGTCGTGCATTCTAAATTTAGGGTCACTGGTTGCAGGAAACTACAGAGCCAGTTCCTTAAGACAAACATATCATTTATGCCTCTTGGGGATTTGAACCCAGACTCATCTTGGACGAATGACCAGAAGTCAACGCTACCTACCTTTCGGCTACGAAGGTGGCTTAAGGCCGCTGAGTGCTGGCCTCTCGTACGATTCTGATATACATTTTTCATTTAGTTTTGAAACCATTTAAAAACAAAAAAAGAAATCACTTGAGAGATCATACTAGGAATACATTTGTTCATTTTGTTTCTCACTGTTGCTGTTGAAAAGGTAATATGTTGATAAGAGTTCGATGTTGAAGCAGTTCAAAAATAAATTTCCTGCTGACTGGTATCCTGTAGTGTAGAAGGCCTTGTTTTGTCACAACACGAAATTGCTTGCACGTAAACGTCATACCGCATTATGTGGGAAATCCGAATGACTGTTGCTACTTTGGTTCGTCTGGCAGAGCCCATGCCACTTGAGATGCATGCACACACGGAGAAAATGTTCTCGGCAGCAAAAGAAACTGCGCAGTTGCCGTTCCGATGTAACAAAGAAGTAAGACACCTGCGCGTGACCACGTGTCCGATTTGTGCAAATTGTGACCACCTGGTGTGAGTGTAATCTCCAGGAATTATCTCCTAAGATTGGAAGTGGGATTGAATTGTGAAAACTCCTTTGAATGCAAATGATACGAGCGATATATTTGCGGCTTATGAACTATGGATTCAGCACTGGATTAAAACGAAAGATTGTATATTTACTAAAGGGTTCAGAACGTTGAACGTCGCCTGTTTACTCGTCTAAGTGTTGAAATTTTCCTGTTTTCATCTTCATGTGTATAATATTCAGTTAAATCTCTTCTTTTATACTCTACTTGAGTGAATATCATTTAACAGTGAGTGTGACTTCGTTATTACGGCATAAAACAAGTATCACGGATTTTTCCTCATTCGAGTCTTTTGTGAATTAACTTCACGACCACCATTTTGGGAAATGGAATTTTCGCAATTCTGTTCTTAATCTCCCGCAGAAACTACGTTAAGATACGGTAAGAAAATGTAAACAATTGTTTTAGCTTTCAGTTGCTCCAAATCCAAATTCCACAAAATTTACATACTGTCAGTAGGTAACCACACATTTTAAATCTCACCTCATCACGCAAAAGGCACATATCAGTTGTATCCGCCGGTAGTTTTGGTGATTGGCACAACCCTGTTTGCGAATATAAAGTTGAGGAAGCATTTCCGTTTATTTTTTGTTTGCCAAAGCAATTTTTTATAGCTGTGTTATATAATGCGTATTGATCTCTGTTAGGCCGCCCCGGTGGCGCAGTGGTCTAAGGCGCTGGCCTCTGATCATTCGTCCGTAAGGGGTCCGGGTTCGAATCCCGGTGAGGCATGGATGTTGTGTTTGTCTTACGGCACTGGCTCTCTCCCTTCCCTGGAACCAGTGACCCTAAATTAGGGACGGGCGACTGCTTATAGCCCATTGAGTTGCTCACGGTGGTCGTTAAACCTCCAAACAAAAAAAAAAAAAAAAAAATCCACAAAATTTACATACTGTCAGTAGGTAGCCACACATTTTAAATCTCACCTCATCACGCAAAAGGCACATATCAGTTGTATCCGCCGGTCGTTTTGGTGATCGGCACAACCCTGTTTGCGAATATAAAGTTGAGAAAGCATTTCCGTTTATTTTCTGTTAGCCAAAGCAATTTTTATAGCTGTGTTATATAATGCGTATTGATCTCTGTTAGCATTATTCAGTTTACCTGTATTTCTTGCAAAAATCGAGTCAAAAGTTTATATAAAATGAAATAAGCATGTTCAAAATATTACATATATTTTCCAGTGTTCTGATGCTCAGATTTTGGGTTAGGTGTTTCTTTGTGTGTTTCACAATACAGTTGAATTACATCAAACAGTCATACACAAAGAGTCAAAACATTGTGTCCACCTGCCTAACATGAGGTTAGTCTTTCATGTGCCACCAAAACAGATCTTATCCGGCCAGGTATAGGTGCAACAAAAAGTCTAAAGGTGTCTTGTGGAATCTGGCACCAAGACGTCCAGATCCTTTAACTCTTGTAAGTTACATGGTTGAGCCGCAGCAGATCGGATTTGCTGTTCCAATGCAAACCGCAGATGCTCGATTAGACTGAAAGTCTGGGGAATTTGGAAGTCACGGGAATACCTGGAAGACTTTCGCATGTTCCGCTAACCATTCTCGAACAGTACGAGGAGTCTGACATGGCACATTATCCTGCTGAGAGAAGGCACTACTAGAGTGGAATACCGTTGCCATGAAATGATGTACCAGGTTCGCAATTATGTTTAGGTAGGTAGTAGACGTCATAGCTTCCTTGACATGACGGAGATCATTGCCCACACGATTGCACATCCTCCACTGACTTGTTTTCATCCCATGGTTTATCTTGGTGCCAACACTTCCCCATATAAACAACGCACACATAACAGGCCGTCCACATTGCTCGTTTGCTGTTGCTCTCGATTCCTCGGACCAGACGACCTTCTTCAAATCGTTCAAGGTCCAGATTTGATGCTTGCATGCGCATTGTAGGCGCTTTCAATGGAGAACCAAGGTTAGCACGGCACTACAAGCGGCCTGAGGCGACGCTGTCCCATTTTCAGCAGGGTTCCATGTACTGTGTATTATTATACACTCCTAGCGCTCAAATTACTAGCAAATTGCGCCACAGTTTCCTTTGTATTCGTTCGTAAAATTCGAGATAGCCTTCGCTCACCGCTAGCATCGATGAGCCGTGTTCGGTCTACACCTTGCCACAGTATCCCTTCTGTTGGCTCGTACCATACGGGATAGCCTTCGCTCACGTCTAGAATCGATGCGTCGTGGTCTATCCACACATTGCCGCAGTATCCCTTCCGTTGGTTCGTGCCATACGAGATAGCCTTCGCTCACCTCTAGCATAGATGAGCTGCGGTAGGCACACACCTTGCCACAGTATGCCTTCTGTTGGCTCGTACCAAACGGGATAGCCTTCGCTCACCTCTAGCATCGATGAGTCGTGGTCAGGACACGCCTTGCCACAGTATCCTTTCTGTTGGCTCTTACCATACGGGATAGCCTTCGCTCACGTCTAGCATCGATGAGTCGTGGTCGGCCCACACCTTGCCACAGTAACCCTTCTGTTGGCTCGTTCAATACGGGATAGCCTTCGCTCACCTCTAGTATCGATGCGCAGTGGTAGGCCCACACCTTGCCACAGTATCCCTTCTGTTGGCTCGTACCATACGGGATAGCCTTCGCTCACCTCTAGCATCGATGAGCCGTGGTCGGCCCACACCTTGCCACAGTATCCCTTCTGTTGGCTCGTACCATACGGAATTGCCTTCGCTCACCTCTAGCATCGATGAGCTGTGGTCAGGCCACACCTTGCCACAGTATCCCTTCTGTTGGCTCGTACCATACGGAATAGCCTTAGCTCACTTCTAGCATCGATGAGACGTGATCGGTACACACCTTCCCACAGTATCCCTTCTGTTGGCTCGTACCATGCGGGATAACCTTAGCTCACATCTAGCATCGATGAGCCGTGGTCGGCCCACACTTTGCCACAGTATCCCTTCTGTTCGCTCGTACCATGCGGGATAGCCTTCGCTCACCTTTAGTATCGATGAGCCGTGGTCGGCCCGCACCTTGCCAAAGCATCCCTTCTGTTGGCTCGTACCAAACGGGATAGCCTTCGCTCATCTCTAGCATCGATGAGCTGTGGTCAGGACACACGTTGCCACAGTATCCCTTCTGTTGGCTCGTACCCCACGGCATAGCCTTAGCTCAACTCCAGTATCGATGAGCCGTGGTCGGCTCACGCCTTGCCACAGTATCCCTTCTGTTGGCTCGTACCATGCGGGATAGCCTTAGCTCACATCTAGCGTCGATGAGCCGTGGTCGGCCCACTCCTTGCCACAGTATCCCTTCTGTTTGCTCGTACCATATGGGATAGCCTTCGCTCACCTCTAGCATCGATGAGCTGTGGTTGGCCTACGACTTGCCACAGTATCCCTTCTGTTGGCTCGTACAATACGAGATAGCCTTCGTTCACCTCTAGTATCGATGAGCCGTGGTCGGCACACACCTTGCCACAGTATCCCACCTGTTGGCTCGTATCATGCGGGATAGCCTTAGCTCACATCTAGCATCGATGAGCCGTGGTCAGCCCACTCCTTGGTACAGTTTCCCTTCTGTTGGCTCGTACCACACGAGATAGCCTTAGCTCACCTCCAGTATCGATGAGCCGTGGTCCGCTTACGCCTTGCCACAGTATCCCTTCTGTTGGCTCGTGCCATGCGGGATAGCCTTAGTTCACATCTAGCATTGATGAGCCGTGGTCGGCCCACTCCTTGCTAAAATTTCCCTTCTGTTGGCTCGTCCTACACGGGATAGCCTTCGCTCACCTCTAGCATCGATGAGCCGTGGTCGGCCCACACCTTGACGACGGTTCGTGGTTTTACTCTCCTCGGACTGCTTTTTGAAGATACTGACCACGGCAGACCGTGAGCACTACCGAAAGCCTTTCCGTCTCAGAAATACTTTGACCCAGTCGTCTGAGTTTTGCAATGTTTCTTTTGTTAAACTCGCTTAAGTCCGCTGCCTTTCTTTTTTTTTTTTTTTTTTTTTTTTTTTTTTGGTTGGAGGTTTAACGACCACCGTGAGCAACTCAATGGGCTATAAGCAGTCGCCCGTCCCTAATTTAGGGTCACTCGTTCCAGGGAATTGAGAGAGCCAGTGCCGTAAGACAAACACAACATCCATGCCTGACCGGGATTCGAACCCGTACCCCTTACGGACGAATGATCAGAAGTTAGCGCCTTAGACCACTGCGCCACCGGGGCGGCCCGCTGCCTTTCCCCTCTGAAGAACAAACATACAGCTGATTAACAGAGCTCAGTATTGTGTGTCATTCATACCGTTTGGGAACCTTCACACACACTGTCATTCACCTGCAATTCCTTCGATTTGCATAAAAATGCGCTGGTCATAAAATTTTAGCTCTTCGATGAATTTATTATTAACTGACAGAGGTCGTTCAAATCGCACATGTTATTTGAGCAACTCGTCCTCTATAGTAACCCTTCTTCTTCGTTGCAGGTAAATATGAAGGTTGTACCGAAAGTAATGCAAAAGTGGGTATAACTATTTTATTAACTGACAGAGATCGTTCAAATTGTACATGTTGTTTGAGCAACTCTTCCTCTATAGTAACCCTTCTTCTTCATTTCAAGTAAATACGAAGGTTGTACCGAAAGTAATGCAAAAGTGTTCATAACTGTTTTATGAACTGACATAGGTCATTCAAATTGCACATGTTGGTAGAGTAACTCTTCCTCTATAGTAGCCCTTCTTCTTCACTGCACATAAATACAGCTGTTGTACTGAAAGTAATGCAAAAGTGGGCATAACTGTTTAATTAACTGACAGAGGTCGTTCAAATTGCGCATGTCGGTAGAGTAACTCTTCCTCTATAGTAGCCCTTCTTCTTCGTTGCAATTAAATACGAAGGCTGTACCAAAAGTAATGCAAAAGTGGGCATAACTGTTTTATTAACTGACAGAGATCGTTTAAATTGCACATGTTGGTTGAGTAACTATTCCTCTATAGTAACCTTTCTTCTTCATTGCAGGTAAATACGAAGGTTGTACCAAACGCAATGCAAAAGTGGGCATAACTTTTTTATTAACTGAGAGAGGTCGTTCAAATTGCACATGTTGGTAGACTAACCTTTCCTCTATAATAACCCTTAATTCTTCATTGCAGATTTGAACGAGAGAAGGGTGGAAGTCTGCTCTGATCTGCTGGAAGCATTTGAAGCCAAAGCACACACATTTTGTTTTCGATCTGGTGACAGGGGATGAAACGTGAGCGTATCTTTACGATCTGGAAACGAATAATCAATACACGGAATGTGTTTCGCCAGTGTTTGTAAAGCAGCTGTTATGTATTAGTGGGTTGGCGATGAGAAAACAGAACAAACCGATCGATATGTCAAAAAATAGTAAAAGAAAGCAGCAAAAATAAGCAGCAGCGTTCTCTTAACAGCTTGCTTTATGCTGCTGACTAATTATTCAGATCCCACTCGTAGTGTACGAGTACAACTAAAAATCTTAATAACTTTGCTTTGCGCGCGTATTTTGTGCTGCGCTCATTAACAGCAGTAAATGCCCTAGTGTCACACAGAGCGAACGACAACGGTCGACATCCATTCAAAGATGGCACCAACTACTTTGAAACAGTTCAAGCGTGGCCCTTTTCTGCACAAATATTTCTTTGCTCATCTGCGCTCTAATTTTTATAAGGGCAGATAAAGTGCCTATGCAGGAAAATATTCTACAAGATCGAAATATTTTAAAAAATAGTTTTTTGACTTACACCTGCAATACGATAACAAAACAGTTTAGTGATTTCAATTGGTTTTCTCCGAACGCCTATCACACCGTAATTCCACATCTCTGAGCTGAGATTCAAGAGCGCGTGATTGTGCGTTTGCAAATAATACCTGAATTTCTTGAAGTTGTAATCTATATATTTAAAACACAAGGCTGTTTCTTTCTGCAATCCGCCAGCGCCATCCACTGAAGTGATTTTCATGATTTTTTTTAAATGAAAGCTACTGACCCACAGATTTGTCATCGATAATGTTTACTGTCGTAAGCAATTTTTTTTATGTTACCACGGCATTTTCTTTCAGCAATCCGGCGTTCGTTATTCTGGAGTTTGTTCTCACATCAGTACTTGCAGCGCCATCTGCCTTTCTGCTGTGGTCGTAGTTGTAATTATCCGAATTGGTTCATCAGTTTTCCGAGATTGGTAAAAACAATTCCGTATATTATCGTGAACTTACTTTCTTGCACGTTAGGTGTGATCAGGTTAAACAAAGCGGAACGATATACGGGAAAACGGGAACTACTTGAAAGCGATCTGATACGGTAGTACAGCCATAGAAATAATGAAAAATAATGAAAAAATAATAAAAAATAATAATAAAACGAAATAAACCTATGTCCACCGGAAAGAAATAAGCTTCCTAACGGTGAAAGAATTATCCAAATCGGTTCAGTAGTTTTCGAGATTACCTCAAACACACCATCTTTATCTATTTGTACATGCACTGAAGAGCAATTGAATTAGAAATACCTGTCTAGTAACGTGTAGCACCACCTTTCGCCCTGATGATGGCGGCGATTCGTCTCGGCATGGACTCGACAAGACACCGGAAGCGTTGGGAAGCCATACGGATCCACGACCCCTGAACAAGCTCCCACAGTTCACGAAGATTTCATGGAGGGGGTTCAGAGCCTCGAACATCTCTCTCGATGGCATCCCAGATTTGCTCAATGGGACTGAGGACAGGTGACCTGTCTGGCCAAGGAAAGCGAGGTCACGTCGGTGGAGTGTTCATTCAACCATTCGGATACAATTCGGGAGCGATGGCACGGTGCATTGTCTTGTTGCAGGGTGAGGTTCCCAGTGGAATGTTGAAAACGCACAAACGGGAGCAAATGGTCGTCCAGGATATCCCGGTAACGTTGACCTATGAGGGACGATGTCACACGTACCAGGCGTTCTATTTCAGCCCACGTAAACAGTCCCCAGACGAGAATGCCACCCCCACCAGCTTGAAGAGTACCCTGCTAGCAAAACGGACCCATCGCTTCATGTGGTTTGCGCCGTACTCGTATTCTACCATCCGCATGTACCAACGTGAATCTCGACTCATCAGTCCAGGCAACATTTTTCTACATGTCTAGGGTCCAGTGACGACGTTCCTGCGCCCATGCTAATCTTTGCACCCTGTGATGTGCGGTCACAGTGGTATCCTCGTGGGACGATGGCTTCTGTACCCCATAGCGAGGAGATGGTTCTGGATGGTGCCGCTGCTTACAAGTTTTTGTGCACCAGCGTTAAATTGCCGAGTGATTTCTTGCACTGTGGCCCGTCTATCCGTTGTAACAATGCGAGCTAGCCAATTATGACCCTGCTCATGCACACGCTGTTGTCCACGGCAGTTGGCCCTTGCAGGGATGGTTTTACCGGATTCGATGTACTCACAATGCACCCATGACACAGTGTCACGTGAAAATTCCAGTGCCTGCATGACTTCGGAGATGAAGTGACCCATTCGTCGAGCCCCGAAAATTTTCCCACTATCAAATGCGCTTAGATCCTTCGTCTTACCCATACTGTGTCCGACTCTTACTGATTTCCGTCGCATCACTCCTTATATTGTCGGACCGCTGCATACGTCATGTCGTTTCCGTTTACAGGGCCGCTCACAGCGCCACATTTGTATAACGCCAGCTGTCTCTAATTCAATTGCTCTTCAGTGTATGTTAGTATAGATTATATAATGATACCAAAAAAAATTGTTAAAACCAAACTGGCAAAATAAAGCACATTTTTAACTCCATTATGTTGTTATCTTAACCCCATTATGCAGTTATCTAGACACGATATTATTTCGGGTCACTAAAAGAATATCTCAATACTCCAATGTAAGCCCGTCAACGACGGGTAAGCATATGTTTATACAATAATGAGGAACGTCATCGTTTAATTCGTATGCGAGTAGTTGGAAAAATTAAAAATTAATGGGAATATTAGGAAAATTTTGTTGTTGGTGACCCATCTCTGCACTGCCCATCAATAATTCAACCGTTCATTAGAGTACACTGCCCATTAATAATTCAAGTGTTTATTATAGTTATGCATTTTATTACGATTCGTGTTATATGACAAGAAAAAATTTCAGTCACATGTTTTTCAACCGTGCACGTATGCACTAGTTTTTTTTTAAGATCAAACCCTTCAATTTCTGTTTTACTAAATATTCCGCTGTTCAAGTACATTTTGTTAAAATTAAAGAAAACGACAAGTTATTATTTCATACAATGGGCGCCAAAATTTTATTAGTCGGTTTATCATAAGCCATTACATTAACGGGAATTAGCCAAATTTTAAGACCAGTAAATTGAACGCGGAGTCCTGAAATAAAATATTTTTATCTCTCCGATTCAAATGCATTATGAAAATTTGATGAAGACTAATATTTATTATTTTTAATAAAACTTAGTTTCATTATTGTGACATGCAAATATTTTTTGCAAAGTTCATTTGTTTTTGCGTCTTACACTTCGTTTCGTAGGGCATTTTTTGTTGAAGAAGGATTAATTGCGGTTAAGTACGACATTGGTTTAAATCTTGACAGCTGTCCATTTCAAATCTCACAAATGCGTTTCACTTTCAGGTGAATCCAAGGCTGCTCTTACCATTCCGGGCTGTGGTTTCTGTTCATCTCTACTGATATCTTGGTTCACCTTTATTTCTGCAAAGGAAACATGGACACAGTTATTTCAAGTTTGAATTGCAAGTTTTTTTTGTGTTTTTCTCTTTTTTTTTTTTTTTTGTCCTTAGATAAGAAGCGAAGAATTACCGAACACAGGGCTTAACATTCACGATACTCATAGCTTAACATTCACGATACCGAAACTCTACCGGCCAGGTGGTTCCAGCTAAAACTTCTGCCTTATGTTTCCAATGGTAAAACTTCTTTACAGTTAATGTATTCCCAACGATGAAAATTTGCACATCGATAAAACTAGCTTTAAGTTATGGCATGGGATACTTAATACTTGCTAAAACATAACCATAGCTAAGCAATCCAACATTTTTTTGTCTACTGACGTCATCAATGTACAGGTTGCGCCATCTATTAACAGTTCTTAACATTACTCAAAGAAAAAATTATTGATTTTTAATATAATTATGGTTATGTTTCAGCACGTATTAAATATCCCCATGCTATAACTTAAAGTTAGTTTTATCGATGTGCAAATTTTCATCCTTGGGAATACATTAATTGCGAAGAAAATCTGTCAAGAAGTTTTGCCATTGGAAACATATGGCAGAGATTTTAGGTGGGAACCACCTTAAGGAGGATAGCCTAGGGGCCCACCATTACTAAAGGCCCAGGAGGCATGCTGCTACACCGCAAATAATACACAGATTATATATTTACATATAGAGAGAAGTAAAAGGATTTTAGTTTTGTCTCGTGTGATTTCCACTCGACCACAAACAGTGGCTAGAAGACGAACAGATTTCAAGGCAGTGACGAACAGATTTCAAGGCAGTGACGAACAGATTTCAAGGCAGGGCAAACGTTCCATGTTGCTGTGTTCAGTGGGGCCTGTTTGCGCTAACACCCACCCACACCTCCATAATATCCAGTTAATACAGACACTTGACGTAAACCAGGAACATCAAACAGAGAGCATCGCTCTTTCCACGTTTATAAGTGAGTCACGGAAAAATTATCACTGGCCGCCACCGGGAATCGAACCCAGGGTCTTCCAAGTTGCGCGCCGGATAAGCTTCCATTACACCACAGCGGCCTCGAATTCCTCCAGACTCACATACACTAACTGTCCAAGCCAATTTGGCAGGTTGCTTCTTGGAGCCCAGCACAATGCTGGGGATTCACCTAAGATGGTAAGCAGCATTCGCATTCTAGTTATTTGTTCAGTTGCTGCTTACCATCTTAGGTGAATCCCCAGCATTGTGCGAGGCTCCAAGAAGCAACCCGCCAAATTGGCTTGGCAGTTATAGTGAATGTGAGTCTGGAGGAATTCGAGGCCGCTGTATTGTAGTGGAAGCATATCCGGCGCGTACTGGAAGACGCTGGGTTCGATTCCCGGTGGCGTCCAATGAAAATTTGTCCGTGACTCACTTATAAACGTGGAAAGAGCGATTTGGAACCGTTATTTGGAACCGTTAATGGGCGAAATCCACTATGACTTCACAACAAAAAAAGATACAGTAAGAAATGAAAAAAAAGATACAGTAAGAAATGAATACACTGAAAAAAAGATACAGTAAGAAGCACGACAAGAAAGATACAGTAAGAAATGAATACACTGCTAAGTTATTAAAATTTCCAAGACAAAATCTGGGAATCTTAAGCTTTTAACATGTTTTTGTGAGAATAGTCAAAAATACATTAATTGTTTGTGAAAACGTATTTATTATTTTGAAGAATGTACTACGTATTAACTATGACAAGCATATTGCAAGTGATTCGTGTTTTAAAGGATTTCAAAAATGATTGTCCATCATAAGTTCTTTGGGGCCCCACTGAGATGTCTTAGCCTAGGGCGCCAACGAAGGCCTGAATCCGACCCTGTACCTTCTGCTCACCCCCATTTTACATAATGGGGGTAGGGTGAAAGAAATTATGGCTGCACTTTTTAATTGCAGAAAACGTGCTTCTTCAGAGAAATGTCACGGAAAAGTGGAAATATCTTTTTCAATAATTTCTGCCCAAAGAATTAGTGATTTTAATTGGTTTTCTCCTAAGCTCGCACACTCTAACTATGCTCTCTTAACAACCTGAGATACAGGTGTTGGACAGAATATTGTGAACACCTAGGGAAAGAAGATTTTACGTAGCTAATAGGGTGTGGGACCACATTTGGCATTCAAAACCGCTTGAATCCTCCATAGAATGGACGCATACAAATCCTGGATGGTGGTTAGTGGAATGTTACGCCATTCTTCATGCAGAAACTGTTTCAGGTCCTTGAGAGGTGCAGGAGAAGGGTAACGGGATATTACTCTGTTTTCCAACACAGATCACAGTGGCTCGATGATGTTTAAGTCTGGTGACTGGGGAGGCGAAGGAAGGTGTGAATGTTCGGTCTGATGTTCCTCAAACCACGATTGGATATTCCAGATCTGTGAATTGTAGCGTTATCTTCTTGATAGATGACATCCCCTGCAGGAAATACTGCCTAAGCCATTGGATGGACTTGGTCGGGCAAAATGGTTGCATACGCTTTTCCAGTCATCCGTCCTTTCAAGGTGGTCACGGGACCTGGTGAAAACCACGATATGACTGCTTTTAGCCTGACCGAACCACCATCATGCTGCACTGTTGGGAGCAGACAGTCTGGGTTGTACGCTCCTGACGGTGTTATCCACACGTAAACACGTCCTGCGGTGGGAAATAGTGTGAATATGGATTCATCCGACCACATTACACGTTTCCATGCATCGGCAGTCCACGTTGTATGCTCCTGGCACCACTGCCGTCGCCGTTGTGCATTCACCCGGGTCACCAGAGGTTTCGCAATAGCAGCTCTGCCCCGAATATCTTCTTTATGCAGTTCCCTGCATACTGTTTCCGTTGATACTGGGGTCTGGAGATACAGATTGAACTCCGCACTAATTTTCGGCTCCGTGGTCCTCTTTTTATAGTAATAATCCACTTTAATGCTCTCCTGTCTCTATCAATTAGCGTATCACCGACGAAAATCTTGAACAAGGTATGGAAGGAAGCCAGGCCCAAAACTTGAGAACTTGAACTATCAAGCGTTGCACCACATACGGAAGCTAAAACTACCTGTGAATGAAGGCAAAGAGGAAGGAAGAAATGAGTCAGTCTAGAGCTGTGGAAAAATAAGCTTAAAGCGGTTTTTTTTTTCTGAAATCTCATTCCACCAGGAAACTCAGAAAACTTCCTAGCAAAAATTTGATTGCTATAAAAAAAAAAAAAAAAAAAAAAAAACAGAAGTCTAACACATTAAGGTTACTATCAGTTACTCATCAAAATTTTCAGTAAGGCTTTAAGAAGAATTTTCACAATCAGAGTGTGTTTTCGTGAGAAAACTGAATACAAAATGGGCTACTTTCTGGAAAGTAGCAAAACGATCATTACTTATAAATATTTTCACAGTACTTTATTATCTCCGACTAAGGAACAGAAACTCGTGAATCAGTGTTCCAAATGTATATGTACAGACCTCAAAAAGAAAAAAACGAGCTACCCCCGTTAACTTTCGAACCGTTTGTCGCATGTAAACCAGTAAGGTACCGTTGGAAAGCACTTGAAGGGAAACCATCATATGATGTGAAGAAACATGCTAATTAGCTCTCAATCTTCTAATTTTTCTATATAAAAGGTATGTTATTGTACGCGCATTCTATTCGGCACGTAATAAATTCCCTTAAATTCCAAATGTCATACGAATCGACCAATAAATACGTGTACAATGAGCTACGGAAACAAGATGCCGCTAATGTTAAACAACAAAAGTTGTTTTTGACTTGTATCATTTAATCGAGAACAGGATACAGTGATTCGGTGTTGCAACAGTAAAACATAAAGAGGCCCAGCTAATATGAGCCGCTATACAAGAACAGAACGGGTATATTAAGGACATTATAAATTATGAAATATGATCATGAAAAAAATGAATTATGACCATATCTGGTTATAAGTGCATTGGTGCAGAATATTATTGAATCATTAAATATAAATTTTCAGCGTGGTAGCATAAAACCTTGCTGAGATATAAGCGAAAACTCAAGCATACATCGATTAAGGGGCAGTGCATAAAAAAACATTTATCTCTACTTACTGTAAAATGGTTTACCACGCAATACTAAGAAACGCTTAGGAGAAAGTGTTACCACGTGAAGTTGATTGAAGGAAGCAGTAATAATGTTATACCCTAAATATAAAATTGCAACTTTTAATGATGAACGTCATGAGTTAATAGTTTTGCACAAAAATAACTTACGACATAGTTCGTGCAATTACATATTTAACTTTTCCTATTGGTTACATAGGAAAAGTTATATTGTTAAATTCAAAAACGCAAAAAAAGTACGTTCCACAAAATGAAAGCTTCGTATCTGGATTCTGTATATTTTTTACATAAATACCGTTACAGCTTCGTTAAATTATGAAACGTGGTCATAAAAATGAAAACTGCAAATTGTTTCCTGCGCGAGTGAACCCGTGTGCCCGATTTTTTTTATATTGCAGATTTGCTCTTGTGTCCATTCCGTCTCGAATTATGGTATAATACGCATGCAATTGCATATTGTTTCGATTTATTGATATATTCCATTGTAGTTATACTGCTTAAACTGTAGTAATATGCAAAACGAAACTGCCTTTCGCTGCAATACAGAAGCCGAATCTACGTGTGTAGCTTTAATCTGTACGCAAATCGCCTCTTCGGCATTAGAGGTTTTCGAATACTGGTTAAGAAAATAACCGTAATCAGTAGCGTTTGGAACATTAAGCTTACTTAGTGTAGTTTAATACTGATCTAATTGCATTTTTCTTTCTTTTTCTTTTCTTTTTCTCATCTCTTCTACAAATATAAATAAAATAATAACTGTTTATACTCTGCGAAAAAAAATAGTTATATTCTGAGAATTTCGTAGTTTAAGGAAAAAGAAAGTTCCCAAATCATGTTTCTTCAGCATGCGCATGGAATAATATAAACACACTGTTACCTACTGTATTGGAACTCTCAAGTTTTAGACTTAAATGAGAAACGAAACTGGTTTGACAATCTAAAAGAAACATTTTAGGTTCTCAAAGGAAATCTTAAAATTAAATTTCACACGACAGAATTCGTATCCGGTGTTCGAATCAATCTCGAACCGGCCGGCCATCAAGTCTGCGGCTTTTCCGGGGGTTTCCACAGCCTCCCTGGGTTTGGGGACGCCAATGCGTAGATGGTTACCTGTCTAGTCGGTCCCGGATGCACTTTGTCTGTTTCTCCTCGTGCTGGCAGTAGCAGAAAAATGCATTTCCCAAGCCGTCTGGTCAACGTGGGAAATCAGGCAATTACCCTCCCGAATAAAGAATTGGGAGATACCTATAGCCAAAAGTGGCTATAAAAATGGTTAACAGACAGGCAAACAGACGATAGGATTCTAAATGAAAAATGCTGTACGACGTTTATGAACTACAAAGTAGAACTAAAATTTCTGACGTAACGCTTTCCTGTTTCAAAAGAGTTGATAATGTGACGTTAATCATGTGACGTAATGCATCTCTGACGTCATGTCAGAATGATTTAGATGAAATGGCGTCACACCAGCAGCTGTTGAAAACCGGTTCTTGTGCTACAACAACAAAGTAAAGCGGTATACGGGTCCGCTTTGGGCGACAAAATGGGAAAAACGTTCATACTTTCGAACAAAGAAAATTATGTTGTTTTAAATTGACACGTGGAATTATTATATGACAGTTGCAAATTTAAATTACAAGACATAGCTGTTCCCATTAATTCGTATGTTAAGCACGATAACTATGAAAGAAAAGTGAGTTTTTGAGGTGGAAAATAACAAATCATTTGGAATAGGTCGACCACTTTCGTAGCATTTTGCGAAATCCATTTCCAAAAATTGGGTGATCATTGCGTTCCACAAATATTGCCAAAGTGTTTCGAATGTGTATCAACCTGTTCCGCATGTGTTATCGAAGCTCTCTCCGTCATAAGATGTTTTATGATCGAAGATATTAGTATTTTTACATAAGACATTCGGACTCTTCGTGGCAAAGGAATGGAACACTCTCGTAGCACACTGCGAATACGTTTTCCAGAATTACTTTCTCAATGTGATCCAAATGAATTGCCAATTTTTTCTCAATGTGTTCCCAGTGGAACACATTGATGTGTTATACACTATCTACCAACAAGTAATTGGACACTCCTGCAATCGACGATATCTGCGTTCCTGATACACGTCACGGCGCCCGACGTTAAATATCGTGTGGGAAACAACAACGCAACCAATCGCATGCAAGATGCCACGCAGTTCGGAGCTCTCTGATTTCGAGAAAGGTGTAGTCGTCGGGTATCACAGAAAGGGCCGATACATACGTGTCATATCCAGGGAGTTGAAGTACCCAAAATCGACAGTGGTCTACGTGATTGGCAAGTGGAAGATGAGAGGTGACTGTCGGAATGTGCCGCGACCCGGCAGACCCACAAAACTTGGAGTTAGAGACCGACGGGTGCTGGCCAGAGGAATTCGGAAGAACCGCACCAAATCGATGGGCCACATCCGCGAGGAGTTTCAACAGGCATTCGGGAGTGTTTTTTCGATGAATACCATCCGTAAGGAAGCCCATCTGCTCGGTTATCATGGACATGCTGCCGCCCACAAGCCTTTGATCACCAAGTCCAATAGCGCTGCTCAGCTAACGTGGTGCAAAGAACGTCGACAGTGGACCGTTGAAAAATGAAAACAGGTTCTCTGGAGCGACGAATCAAGGTTCACCCTCTACCGTTCAGATGGCAGGGTCTGGATTTGGCGTCTGCCTGGAGAACGCCTCCTGCCGGAATGTTTGTGCTAACTGCGAAGTTCGGCGGCGGTGGAATTATGCTATGGGGGTGTTTCTCCTGTTATGGCACCGGACCCTTGATCGCAATTCCTGGTAGACTCAACACCGAGACCTACTGCACCATTTTGGATGACCATGCGCTTCCTACGTTGTGGCAGTTTTACGGGGTGGACCCATGTTACTTTCAGGATGACAATACTACCTGTCATGTTGCGAGGTCCACCATGGCTTGGTATGGTGACAATGGGGTTAATCGAATGGACTGGCCTGCGCAGAGCCCGGACTTTAACCCTATCGAGCACTTCTGGGACGAGTTGGAGCGTGGACTTAAGGGGTGCCCCACCGTCCGAAATCGGTGAAGGAACTGACCTGTCTTCTCCAAGCCGAGTGGAAGAAGATACCGCTAGCTGTCGTACAACGCCTGGTTGAGAGTATGCCCCGGAGGGTCGCAGCTGTAATCGCCGCTCGTGGAGGCTCCACCAACTATTGAAGGTGAATAAACTTCGTTTTCCTTTGCTATCACAGTTGTCCAATTACTTGTTGGTAGATAGTGTATATTCCGAAATGCCACGGACGGCTAGAAAAGAAATTCTCGAAATACGGCATACCTCAAGCATTTGCATCATTTTAACTGTACTAATGCCCTAATTTACCTAAATAGTGGGCTTTGGGTAAGTGAAACTTTACTTCAGACGTGTTATATGTATTTTAGTGCACATAGACATTAATCTGTATCCATTCAGTAGGTTAACAGAAGCGCCAGTTTTTATATATTCCATTGTAAATATATATAAGGGTTGACGCCTTTAATCATTGTGGCAAAGAACCTTTTCACGGTTCGGTATATAAGAATAAAGCATAAACTATATTTGCGGGTTTATTTCATTAGGTCGAACCAGTCCCTGCCCTAATTTGGATTGTTTGGACTCCGTATTCATGTACGGCTGTGCCCGGCTCGAATGTGGACTTTTCAGCTGGTTACGCGACCAATGACAAATAATATAGAGTTTTACACGTATTTCCAGTTATATTTGATATTTACATCCTCGTTTTCTAAATTTTTGCCTTCCAAATATTTGAAATAAAAAAAATTATGACACCGAGTTTTCTGTTCTAATGAGCACATTTTTTTATTGTTTCTGACGTGAATTAAAATTTTCAAAGTTATTCAAAGTTAATGCAACCAGTTAGAAAATATAAACCGGATTTTTACAATCAATAAAAAAAAACAGAAAGAGAAACAGCTACATTTCTTCTAACGCCGTCTGAAACGTACGTTACAAAAATTAACAAATAGCACACAAAAATTTTCTCATAGCAGAAGAATATCGGAGACAAACAGATTTTCAAATCCAACAGTTAAAAGCAAAAATATAAAAAGAAACATGACGCCTTCTATCTCAAGTATTTTGCATAATAGGAAACTTGAAAGTAGGCTTAAAATATTCTTCATGGAAAAAGCTATGCTAAGAAAAAAGAACTTTTCAAATTTTCAAACAGGTCTACCGCAAGCAGAGGTGGCGAAAAAAATAAATAAAAGCATTGACATTTACACCACCTAACGGGAAATCTGTGCATTACTTAAAGATGATAATGCTTCACATCTCTGTTGTCGTGAATAGCATACAGTAAAAAAAGCAATTTCTCAATAGGGTTTTTAGAAGCAAAGATACAGCTGCAAACAGATGTACACAAGCACCACCTAGCAAAAAAACTATAAAACTCCTCAAATACTAACCTCAAGTGTTCCACAAGATAAATGGCATCCGATGTTGAACGAATTTTTTAAATCGCACATTTAAAAGCAAAGATATTAAGAAAAGCATTGGCGTCCCCTTGTGGCGAAATTTTGCATTAATTTGGTAAGAAAATACGCTCTCAGAGTTTGCACATATAGTAGTATCTGACCAAAGAAAGAAGTTTTTGAATCGGGGTCTTAGTCCGTCAGATATTGCTATGAACGGAAATGTGATCTTACGCCCTCTCGTGGCAGACATCTGCGTTAAGAAAAATTTGAAATTTCATGAGAAACATTTAGCAGCGGGTATGCTCTCGAACAAAGAAATAATTTTTAAAATCGGACACATAGGAGTTTTTAGGAGCAGAGATATCGACAAAAATAAGATATGCATCTACGCCCCTGGCGGAAAAACTATACATTATTGTAAGAAGAGAGTATTCTGAAAATGTTTCTCAAAGAGAGCGAAATGGGTCCACGAAAGAATTTTTTCAATCGAGTTTTCAGGAGCTCAGATTTAGATACAAATACATCAGAAGCAGAAATAAACACTTACGCCCCCTGGTGGCCAAACTATTCTTTACCAAATATAAGAAAGTATATGCAAAACATTTCCCATCAGTAGCTGCATGTGATACAGGAAAAAAATTTTCAAATCGGAGTTCTAGAAGTAGAGATATCTGCGAAAACGCAATTTATCTTTACACCCCCTATCGGAAAGTCTATGAATTACTTGAAAATTTTAAAATTATATGGAAAACATTTCGCATCAGAAACTGTATGCAACAAGAAGGGAATTTTTCAATTCGAATTCTTAGAAGCAGAGATATTAACAAAAATATGATATATGTCAACGCTTCCTGGCAGAGAAACCATGCATTATTTTAAGAAGAAGAAATTCCGAAAATATTTATCGACGTGAGTGGTACCGGTCCACGAATGAACGTTTTCAATTCAGACTTTAAAAGCTCAGATTTTCCTGCAAATATACACTGGCGGAAAATGAAAAAAGAATACCAAGAAGGAGACGTCTGATACCAACGAAGTTTATACAGCATAATAACGGAATACAGAGGATAACGTGATCAAAACATTATGGCAAAATACAGCTGTATTTGCTAGTAAACTGAAAAATAACATTTCCGTGTAACATGGTTAGTAGGAGGTTAAACCGCCATGAAATGCGACACACTGCAATTCTGGCATGGAGTCTGTCGTACAGATGTTGAATGTAAGTTTGGGGTATTGAGTTCCAAGCATCCTTAACCTGGACGCGTAAATCGGGATGGTCTTGGCTGGCCATGGAGACCGGAATCCGGTGAACGAGCAGGCCATGGAAGTTGCCTCACACCCTGAAGTGCATGTGTGGGCGTGCGTTATCTTGCTGGAAAACACCACGATGAACCGACTTTATAAAGGGCACAACAACGGGCTGAATGATGTTGCTGATGTAGGAGGTGCTGTTTAACGTACCCGGTACAAACACTAGTTGTGTACGGAAGTGATAGCGGACCGCTCCCTACACCAGGAGACCAGGTGTAGGCCCTGTGTGTTGCTGGCGGATGCAAGAAGGGTGGAGACGCTCCCCTGTGCGTTTGCGAACAGGCATACGGCCATCGGAGGCTCCCTAACCGAATCTGCTTTCATCGCTGAACACGACAGATCGCCATTGCGTTTTCCAGTACAGACGTTGGCGACACAACTGCAGCCATCCCTGACGGTGGGCTGGAGTCAGAAGTACACATGCCAGAGGCACACGAGCACGTAGTCCTGCATCCAGTAGACGGTTGCGGATTGTTTGCACAGTCACCTCAGGTGCAACGGCAGCTCGGAATTTCGTCGCAGTGGATGTTCTGCTTGACAACGCCGCTCTTCTTATGCGTCGATCGGTCCGCTCATCAGTCCGTCTGTGACTCCCGGTTCCACGTCTTCTCGTGTGGGAATGTTCCTCGGACCATCCACGCCACCATCGTACCACCACCGATACTTCCCGTCCAATTCGCTCCGCAATACGACGATACGACCACCCGGCCTCACGGAGTCCGACTATGACGGCCTCGCTCAAAGTCCGATAACTGCTGAAATCGTACACGTCTTCCATGTCCAGGCATTGCAGCTTCTTCAGGGTCTTCGCACGTGTCCGTACGCCGACGACTGATTACATTCACTTCGCCGTACTCCTTAAATACCACCGACGATAATTTGCATTTTATGCCGTGCTGTGGCGTAAGCGCTCACCGGTTGGTCCCGAAATTAACATCACACCTACGTAAACTCGACGCCATTAACATATGTAAATTTCATGATCGTCCGCGAATTCCTTCTTGGTGTTCTATTTTCACTTTCCGCCAGTGTATAAATCACCAAAAGGTGATGATGGGGAGGGTGGATAGAATTCCCTTAAATATTAAAATATTACGGGAGTGAGTTTGATTATAGAGAATGGTTACTAGGAAAAATAGGGTAGAGGAAGTGAGGCCGTGGGCAAATATTACGAAGGGCTGGGTAAAAAACAGATCTTTTAATAAAAAATGTGAGGTAAGAAAACTGCCGAATTCCGCAACAAAGAAGCTAAACAGAGGTGAGGGAGTACATTATGCATAATCGTCGTTATTTAGAAGTACCCTCCTCTTAGAAATATTTTTCTCATTCCTCTCGAAATTGAAGGTGTGTGTGTGTGTGTGTGTGATTGGAGGTTTAACGACCACCGTGAGCAACTCAATGGGCTATAAGCAGTCGCCCGTCCCTAATTTAGGGTCACTGGTTCCAGGGAAGGGAGAGAGCCAGTGCCGTAAGACAAACACAACATCCATGCCTCACCGGGATTCGAACCCGGACCCCGTTCGGGCGAATGATCAGAGGCCAGCGCCTTAGACCACTGCGCCACCGGGGCGGCCCGAAATTGAAGGAATCACGAATCTCGGGCATGCGGAATTAACTTCTTAGACGAAAGCATATTTTCCAATTTTGAATTCAGCGGAGAGACATTTATTACCTCACTTTACAATTTTAAATTAATTTGTATATTTGGTATGCGATATATTCCCTTCAACTTTTAACCAAATTTAGCCATAATCTACAAGGAGTAAGACAGATGTCATATGCTAGTTAAAATCGAAATTGAATGTTTCTTAAGTGGTCGATTATGGCGGACGTTCAGTTCAAGAAAACGTTTTATCAATCAGTTTATGTCCATTTAATTACTTTCTAAATGTGAGTCTATTGAATTTTTACATCTCCGCGAGACCTTCCAGGTTTGGATTTTCTGACTTTCCATATTTTATTAATACTAACAGGTTAGAATTGTAAATTAAACTGAAACTGGAGTATTTAGTTTATTTATGATTTTCGAAAATTCACAAATATACCGTAAGTTGATAAAGTGCTTTCAAATTTCAATTTACGTATTTTCGGAACGGAGTGTAGAATTTCGTTCATCATAGCACATAAATTGGGCATAGCATATGCATTTTTTGAAAAGAATTGGGAAAAAAATGCGAAGCTACATCAATGTCAGCATTTAAACATTGGAACAAACTGAGAAATCTCGGAATATAATGACTACCTTCAAGAAGGCAAAACACTAGCTCGTTTCCCATATTTTCCTATGGCTCCAAAAATGAGGAATGATTTAGTAAATCAAAGGCATAACTGATCTTTATCGTAAGATCGTAAAATGATTCCAACAGCACTATCCGAACTGTAAACTGAGATGAAACTCCGTCACTGTATAATTCAATCTACCAGATATTCCCTAGGATTAAGTGTCGGTGGTTGCAACTGCCAATCCCCAAGCTGTAAAAGCAAACTAATTAAATGAAAATAAAAATCACTTCTAATACCCTGAAATTTCATGACATCAATTCAACATTTTTAATTAAAGATTAAAAGAGTTTTCAGCACAACATGAAAATTATTAAGGAAGAAAACCCATAACGTACATTTCGACACATATGTAGGATATTTCCAGTTTTTACTGCTAACTAAGAAACACATCTTGTATAACAGTTCTACACTGCTGGCCACCCAAAATGCAACAACAAGAAGGTAGCAACCGATAGCCCTGAAAATTCGCAGCATGCGTCGCCCGCGAGAGGACATGCAAACGATTAGCATTGCAGGGCATATGCAAATCATGTGCGCCCGGCACGCCACCGAGAAGCACTATAAGAAGGGTGCACAGAAGGCGGGGTGTAAGTAGTGGAAGTGTGTTGTGCTGCCGGACCTGTGCGTGGGAAGCTTCCTGATGTCTCGTCGCAGAATACGGCAGTCATTCCAGCACGTTTCGGAGTACGACAGAGGACGAATAGTGGCTTATCGCGACAGCGGTTTATCGTGCCGAGACATCGGCGCCTGTGTGGGACGACATCCAGCCACAGTGAGGCGAGTATGGATTCGGTGGGTGCAGGAGGGACGGACAGACCGACGTGAGCAATTGTATTGCCGCAGCCGCGGCACACCACCGAACGAGAGGTTTCAAAATAGCTTTATTATTATTTATCATAAGAAAACATAAGAGGGGAACGTACAGAATTTAGCGTCTCACTGGGAAATAATACAAAACTGTTAAAACATGATGGTATATACACTGCAATGACAATGGGGATACCGGCATGTTGTGCGGCGGGCATTGACGGCTCACACCGCCACATCACGAACGTTAGCGCAGGAATTAGAGTGTGTTGCGCAACAACCTGTGCAGCACGTACCGCTCGACGTCGTCTGCAGAAGCGGGTACTTGTCGCACGGCGCCCATTGCTCCGATTACCATTGACGTTACACCACCGGCGAGTGCGGCGGCAGTGGGCCGTATGGACAAAGGAATGGCACGACATTGTCTTCTCCGACGAATCCCGCTTCTGCCTGAAACACCAAGATGTTCGGATCCACGTGTGGCGGAACCGCGACGAGAGATTGTATGACGCCTGCATTATGTATCGCCATACCGGTCCGTCGCCTGGCGTTATGGTTTGGGGTGCAATTGGATATGACACCCGCACCACTCTGGTACGCATCACCGGTACACTGAACGGCCACCGCTATATCTCCGACGTTTTGGAGCCTGTAGTCCTCCCTCATCTTCAGGACCTGCCAACGGCCACGTTTCAACAGGACAATGCGCTCCCGCACGTGGCACGTATTGTGCAACAATTCTTCACGGCTAACAAGGTGTCACTGCTGCTGTGGCCCGCCTGTTCTCCCGATATGTCACCCATCGAACACGTCTGGTCGCTGATCGGCAACCGAGTTGCCCGGCAAGCACCATCCGCGGCTACGCCTGATGAACTGTGGCAATGTGTGGAAGCAGCCTGGACCGACATACCCCAAGCCCACATCCAAAGCCTCTTTCGTTCGATGCCGCGGTGTGTAGCGGCCGTTTATTGCCTGCCATGGGGGCCACACGAACTATTGATGTCTGCGTGTTCCGCAAGTTGCACGGGTCTGTAAGCTCAATCGTTTCATCTTTGTATCTGTTGTTATGTGTCCAGTAAATCTGGCTTTGCTATCTCGTGTTCTTCTTGGTGTTGCATTTTGGGTGGCCAGCAGTGTAGAATATTTTCTATTTTTCATTGGAACTTATTAGAGCAGGAAGCCTGATTTCGTACAGTAAGTAAATAGTCGAAACATCTTTGCAGTGGAAGATGGATTCTCCAGCAGGAACCTCCAATGAGCAGGTAAGAATTGCGGGGTTTCTTCATTACAGCACTGTTTGGCAAAATCCAAAATGTACAAGCTCTCCTAAAAGAGCACTGCAGTTTCAGTTCTCGCCGAGCCCAATAATTTTAACGTCATTCCATAGTGGTAAATAATCGCCCTTGTTGACTGTTCGCGCTAAGGCCGTTGCGAACAGTCAATAAGGGCGATTATTTGTTTGACTATTTACTTATTGCACTCTAGATTACAAATTTTGAAGATGACAATCCGATTTTTGGTGTAAATGTGACAAGGATGGTAAGTCAGATAATATCCGAAAATCGGATTGTCATCTTCAAAATTTGTATTATATGGTGCAATCCCGTAGTTCTTTCATGTACTCTAGATTATTTGTTTTTATGCATTTGTACATATTTTCCTTTTTATTGTTACTTTCTGTGTAAAGCATACTTAACCTTTTAGTGTTGGCGCATGCGTTCTTTCTCGTCGATGCATATAAGTGTGTATACAAACCAGCGTGCCCCGTGTAAGTTCTCGTTGTGTCTGAAGATTGTTCTGTGGAGACGGACCCGAAAGATCTCGCCCATTAGTTTTAATCATTTTTAACCATTTAAACGAGTTTTGGTTTCGCAAATAAAGGTGATTTACAGCTTGCGATAATTTGGCTTGGTTACTTTATGTTGAAATTGGTTAAGTCTTGTTTTTCGTGCTTAAGACAGCTAAAACGATCGTACACTAGTAAATAAGTTTCCGTAATATTTGTACATTACATTTGGTATAGTGACCTTCGTCTTTTTGTTTTTCATTATTGCTTTGCGTATAGAATTTCTGCAGTTCTTCGTAATATTCAGAAACAAACCTGTTTTTTCATTCGTTTCCTTTATATTGAACTCCTCGTTCACTGATTTCCGAGTACAGCATCTCTTGTACACCTGATAACAACAGCAGAAAATAGTTCCTCCTACAAGCATGATGAAACCGTATAGATAGGGAAGAGGAATTAAATCCGTTTGGTACTGAAAAGAAAAAAACGAAAAGAAAACAAGATTAATTGTGAGACAAATTATCGTGGGTGAAAACACGAATATTTGGTTTACGCAAATATGCTATCTATTTCAATTCTTTAGGTTTTCAAAATACAATGCCTTCCCATTTGCAAAGAAATTTTGGTATTCCAGTTTCTCAATCAGGTAATCAGTAAATTAGGGAAACCAATACAGGAAAATGCATCTCTCTCTTTTTCCTGCTTTTAATTAAAAATATCGAAGTCTCACTCAATTCCTGTCCTCTAAATGGAATGGAAGTTTTAAATTTATAGATGAAAATGCAAATTGAAGAAACTTACTGAAAATATAATATGAAAATGTTTTCTGAGATGTTTTATCATTTACAACGCTTAATCCACGTTGACAGGGATTTAAATGGTTATTTGTTAGCTACTAATTTACTGTGATCTAACACATGCGAGTGCGTTTTCTGGAGAAGAATATATTATCAGCGCTTCAGTTCAAAATTCTGAGAAATCTTTACCAAAAAAAATTATGTATTAGAAAATGCACGAATGTCTGGCAAAAGGGCTTAAAATACTCTTAGAATAAGAAAAATAAAAAAATCGGTTCCTGCGACAGTCTTTTTAGTACCACGACTTAACTCCAGTGAAACCTGGTTGCTCGAAAAGGAAAATGCCACACCAGTAAGTATATTTTGGAGCGCCATGGAAATTGGTAAGCATGTGTTGATACTTGCGTTATGCAAATTATTGCAATTGCGAACCAATCACGTGATAACAGAGGGAGACAAAAGAACACAGTGTCTGGGCGTAGTTAATCTTGGTCGTCCTCACCTGCGCGAGTGAACTTTTGCATAGGAGTGGCCTCGGAGGCAGAGACGGATTTCCCACTAGGCCGACTAGGGCGGCAAATTTTAGTGGTAGTAAAAATTAATGATTTTTAAAAGCCCGTAAAAGTAATGAAATAAAAATTTTAAATTACAATAAAAGTGAAAAATAACGTTTTGTCAGAAAGCTGCTGTACACAAGATTTTGTTTCCGAATTCCTGTAATCCCCTTCCTCTTGGACTTGAGAAACCATATCATACGTTTGACTATGCTTAAGAACCGAAACGAATAAAAACGGATGGTGGGGGAACGAGTGGGGTGTTAACGTTTGCTCTTCGGAGCCCGATAAAAGTTCTCTTACTTAGATAACGGAAGATCGCTTTGGGCTTTAGAAAGGAACGTTTGCAGGATGCTCACACAAAACTATCCCATCTGCCCTCAAAATAAATACAATGTTAGGAGGCAGAGCAGGGCTGAATTTTAGCACCATCAGCTATTTCATTTTCCTCCCATACCGACCTCGGTGAAGGTGACTCTTGACTACTTGGCTTTTCGGTGTACAACTGCTTCATTATAAGTTGCAGGCACTTCGTAAAAATTCCAAGAAAGTTTAGAAGTATCTGATTGGCTCATGTCCTCGTTATGACAACCGCAACCCCCAAAACTTCTGATACTGTTTTCTGGCGGTCCTTCTTATTCCGCTGTTGATGTATTGAGTGCTGAATACAGTAGTTTGTTCACTGTAAAAGAAAAAGGTAATTTGCTTTTCTCAAGACTAAGCTAATTATGAGTGATGGAAGAAAGAGTGAGTGGAGCTCTCAGTAAAACAAAAAGTAGCTACTGTTAACAAGGAAACGTACATATGGTTGTCGCTGATTGCAAAACCAAATTATGTTGTTTAGATAGAGGATCATAAGATATGTTCATATCCAAACATTGAGCTGCTATGAACAACAGGGGGAGCCACTAAAGCCTTGTTAATGAGCATTATGTTATACACTGACGGGAAAAAAATCCCAACACCAAGAAGGGGTTGTGTTAGATAAACGACAGTTGGTAGGCGGTGAGAGTACATCTGTAAGATGACGTCTATGCAAATTTCGTGCTCGGCGCATACGTGTGGTGCTAGTAGCGCCCCTCGGAACATGCAAAGCAGGTTTGCTGTAAATACGCGCTGTACCGTTCGTGAGCGTTAGTTATCGTTGAGATTCGACGTAGTGTGTTGATGTTAGTCAAGAATGCCTTTAAGAAGACGAAGAAGCCATTATCAACAGCTCACGGAGTTTGAACCAGGTCGTGTAATAGGGCTACGAGAAGGCGGATTTTCGTTCCGCAATATTGCAGAACGACTTGGCAGGAATGTAGCCACTGTGCATGATTGTTGGCAGCGGTGGTCAAGGGAAGGTACTGCCTCAAGAAGACCGGGTTCCGGGCGGCCACGTGGCACTACTGAGAGGGAAGACCGCCGTGTACGGCGTATGGCCGTGGCGCATCGTACCGCGTCTGCGGCAGCAATTCGAGCTGCAGTTGCCACCACAGTGACACAACGAACTGTTACAAATCGGTTACTTGAAGGACAGCTCCGAGCCAGATGCCCTGTAGCGTGCATTCCACTTACTCCAAACCACTGCCGTTTGCGACGTCAGTGGTGTCAAGCTAGAGCTCATTGGAGGACGGAGTGGAGATCTGTTGTGTTTTCTGATGAAAGCCGGTTCTGCCTGGGTGCCAGTGATGGCCGTGTGTTGGTTAGAAGGAGGCCAGGTGAGCGCCTGCAACCAACCTGTCTGCGGCCGAGACACACTGGACCTACACCTGGAGTTATGGTCTGGGGAGAAATTTCCTATGACAGCAGGAGCACTCTCGTGGTTATCCCACGCACCCTGACGGCACAGTTGTACGTCGGTCTGGTGATTCATCCTGTTGTGCTGCCATTCATTAACAGCATTCCAGGGGTGTTTTCCAACAGGATAACGCTCGCCCGCATACCGCTGTTGTAACCCAACAAGCTCTACAGAGTGGCCTGCTAGATCACCAGATCTTTCACCAATCGAGCACGTATGGGACATCATTGGATGACAACTCCAGCGTCACCCCCAACCAGCATTAACCGTCCCTGTATTGACCGACCAAGTGCAAGACGCATGGAACTCCATCCAACAAACTGACATCCAGCACCTGTACGACCCAATGCATGAACGTTTGCGTGCTTGCATTCAACATTCTATCGGTTACACCGGTTATTAATGTACCAGCATTTCACATTTAAAATGGCTCTTCTCGCGCTTACAATAAGCTGTGATTTTGAAACCTTAATCGATTAAATATGTTACCTATACAAATGTATTGCCGCCATTTCATTCCTCTACAACTATTTTTTCGTGGTGTTGGGATTTTTTTCCGTCAGTGTATAATGTATGTATATTATGTACGTTATATTAGAACTTATAATTATTTTCTATTCCAAGAACTGGCGAACATGTTATTAAACGTCGATTGACCGTCTGAAAATGTCTCATTATCAAGTGTACTGCAATCAGTGTGAACCATAAATTCGGCAGTTGTAGTGAAGTTGTTCTTTGATTTCCTCGGTTCATCGGAGGTCACACCAAGTGAAACGGATCTCATCGCATACGTCGTTATGGAAGAGGTCAATACACTACTTTTTTTATGACGTGTTATCTGACGGAGACCAGGAGGATACGGGAAGCAACTTTGGTGACGTAACAGATGCTCCAACATACGACGAAGCACAATCGTAAATTCCAGAAACCAGCGAATCTTCATAGGAACCACCACCAAAGAAGTCGCAATCCAAATTTGCAGAAGGATACTTGACGGATGCGTACAAAATCTGGACCAAACAACCAAGGGAGAAAGATGGCAACTTCGAATCTCTTTAACTGTGTCCCTAGTATTGGCCATTGACTCTTCTTTTAGAGAAAACTTCAACACTGTTATTGTCCAGAAAAGGAGAATCAAGAACAAGGCCGTTCTTCAAAAGTTTGAAGAACGATTGAAGAAGTCCCGTGCTTGCAATACAAAATCTCTGCAACAACAGCTGAACAGGGAAGTATTTGAATACTTTCTTCAAATGCGTGCAAGGAATGCGATTATTAACGACAGGACAATTAGGCTATGTGCAATGTAAATAAAGAAACATATTGACGTTCATTATCAGCTGAACTTTAAGGCATCCGAACGATGGGTCACAAGGTTCAAGAAACGTAACAAGATTATTTCGCGGAAAGTAACTCACAAAGTGAGCAAATCGTGTTTTCAACAATCCAGGGAATTGGAGACGAAGGCGAAAGAATTTTTTGGAAATATTCAAACGTTTATGGAAACGTACAAGATAAATGGCGAAGATGTGCTTAACGCTGATCAGTCGTGCTTCGAGAAGGAACTTCGATCTGAAAGAACCCTTTCTGATCAAGAACAGAAGCAAATCTTTGTGGCAGCAGGTTTAATTTCAGCAACTACACATTCGTACATGATTATGCCGGTCATCACCATGAGTGGAACTCTTATCACACATGTATGTTTTAGTGTCGGAAGGAAGTGGGAAATTTCCTGCAAACATGACTATTAATCTTCCAAACATCAAAGCTTAACCTGCCAAGTCAGCAAACATGTCCAAACGAGACCTGAAGGTCTTTTTGGAAGACGTTCTGTAGCTAGACCTCACAAGAAAGGAACGTGTGCTAGTGGCAGTAGTTTCCTGGACATCAAACAGGGATGATGCACTTTACAATTCAACTGTTCCTGACGGAGTCGAATTCTGGAAGGTGTTGATTTCCAGAAAAATGAACCAAACGCAGCATGCGATGTGTACTTCTTTCGTCCCTACAAATATATGGTTAAGTTCATAACGGACACTGTGCTGGTAACAGCAGACATGAACTTTTGGCACAGAGACCACTTTCTCCGTCTGCAGTCTTTTGTTCATTATAAATTTTCAGCGCCTCGATTTCAAAACCTAATCCCCATTGCATTTCATAAGTGTGGTCATGTCACTACTCATCCCGGATACTTCCAAACACCTCTTCAGTGTTGTTTTGAATCGGGCGTAATTGAGGAATGTGGTAGAGAAGTTTGCGAGAAAACAGCATTCATGAAATATGCTCACTGTGAGAACTACTCTTGTTTGGATCATTCCATAATTAAAGGTCTTCCTATTTTTTGTTGTACATGAAAGGTGAGTGCAATGTATATCCATTACTGAACAGGCTATTCTGTATATCCATTCTTGAATACTTTGTAATGTATACCAATTGCTTAAAACGACACAAACCATTCTGATACGGGCCGCAAGAGTAATGGAGGTTCCATGAATATTGCCTCTGCCAGTGTTCTTTTATGTCCTATAACATCATCATTTATATTCCATAGCACCTAAACGTTTGTCAATATCCATTACCCTTTCAGTACTGTCGAATGATATAACAAGCACTGTGTTTCTAACGGCAATGGTGAGGACCGTTCCCTCGTAAGAAGTAAAAATTGCTGAAGAATTACTAAAATGTCAAAAAAAAAATTAATGAATATTTCACTGTTGAATGCGTTAGATCAACTACAGAGGCCACTGAAGAAACCACTTTAGTTGATGTTGATTCCTTAAATGCAACGAAGAGTGTACTTGAAGAAAAACTGATCAAAACGCATGTTTGATTTTTGATCAGGATGAAGAGTAGCCAGCTGACAATACTTGTGTAAATGCTGATCCTGCAGAATGGGAGATAAATGGTCATACCACTTATTCTTTACTTTCTCAAAGTATAAAACAAAATTTAAAGAGAAGTAGGGCGGCAAATTTGGTGGCAAAGTATTTAGGGGAGGCAAACCCCTAAATCCGTCTCTGCTCTGAGGCGAAAACACATGTAAGTGAGAATGCCTGGGTGACGTCACCAAAAATCCTGCCATCACACAGATGCCTTTACCAGAGGCTTCATCGTATACCTACGTGCATCTGGTTGGTCGCGGTATAGTGGCCAGAAGAGATAGTGCGCCGTGCGCTTCTGCAGACAGGTTCTTGAAATCATGAAATCAGAAAGCACGCTAGAGACAGTTTCCATGCTATTGCTGTAAAGTATGTCCATAGATGTACGTGCTTCTCGTTCCGTGCAGAATAGTAATTTTATTAAAATTTTGCCAAACAATCTCCTTTTTTTCCTGCAATTATACTAAAAGGGATTAATGTCATGTATGGATAGGTATAAGTGAATATTCTTCCAAATAGTGTGTTTTGGGGAAGCTTCGTCAACTTCATTCGGCAAATGCATAGGTATAAGTGAATATTCTTCCAAATAGTGTGTTTTGCGGAAGCTTCGTCAACTTCATTCGGCAAATGCATAGGTATAAGTGAATATTCTTCCAAATAGTGTGTTTTGCGGAAGCTTCGTCAACTTCATTCTGCAAATGCATAGGTATAAGTGAATATTCTTTCCAAATAGTGTGTTTTGCGGAAGCTTCTTCAACTTCATTCGGCAAATGCATAGGTATAAGTGAATATTCTTCCAAATAGTGTGTTTTGCGGAAGCTTCGTCAACTTCATTCGGCAAATGCATAGGTATAAGTGAATATTCTTCCAAATAGTGTGTTTTGCGGAAGCTTCGTCAACTTCATTCGGCAAATGCATAGGTATAAGTGAATATTCTTTCCAAATAGTGTGTTTTGCGGAAGCTTCGTCAACTTCATTCGGCAAATGCATAGGTATAAGTGAATATTCTTCCAAATAGTGTGTTTTGCGGAAGCTTCGTCAACTTCATTCGGCAAATGCATAGGTATAAGTGAATATTCTTCCAAATAGTGTGTTTTGCGGAAGCTTCGTCAACTTCATTCGGCAAATGCATAGGTATAAGTGAATATTCTTCCAAATAGTGTGTTTTGCGGAAGCTTCGTCAACTTCATTCGGCAAATGCATAGGTATAAGTGAATATTCTTCCAAATAGTGTGTTTTGCGGAAGCTTCGTCAACTTCATTCGGCAAATGCATAGGTATAAGTGAATATTCTTCCAAATAGTGTGTTTTGCGGAAGCTTCGTCAACTTCATTCGTCAAATGCATAGGTATAAGTGAATATTCTTCCAAATAGTGTGTTTTGGGGAAGCTTCGTCATTTTCATTCGGCAAATGTATAGGTATAAGTGAATATTCTTCCAAATAGTGTGTTTTGGGAAGCTTCGTCAACTTCATTTGGCAAATGCATAGGTATAAGTGAATATTCTTCCAAATAGTGTGTTTTGGGAAGCTTCGTCATTTTCATTCGGCAAATGCATAGGTATAAGTGAATATTCTTCCAAATAGTGTGTTTTGCGGAAGCTTCGTCAACTTCATTCGGCAAATGCATAGGTATAAGTGAATATTCTTTCAAATAGTGTGTTTTGCGGAAGCTTCGTCAACTTCATTCGGCAAATGCATAGATATAAGTGAATATTCTTCCAAATAGTGTGTTTTGGGGAAGCTTCGTCAACTTCATTCGGCAAATGCATAGGTATAAGTAATATTCTTCCAAATAGTGTGTTTTGCGGAAGCTTCGTCAACTTCATTCGGCAAATGCATAGGTATAAGTGAATATTCTTTCAAATAGTGTGTTTTGCGGAAGCTTCGTCAACTTCACGCGGCAAATGCATAGGTATAAATGAATATTCTTCCAAATAGTGTGTTTTGGGGAAGCTTCGTCATTTTCATTCGGCAAATGCATAGGTATAAGTGAATATTCTTCCAAATAGTGTGTTTTGGGGAAGCTTCGTCAACTTCATTCGGCAAATGCATAGGTATAAGTGAATATTCTTCCAAATAGTGAGTTTTGCGGAAGCTTCGTCAACTTCATTCGGCAAATGCATAGGTATAAGTGAATATTCTTCCAAATAGTGTGTTTTGCGGAAGCTTCGTCAACTTCATTCGGAAAATGCATAGGTATAAGTGAATATTTTTCCAAATGGTGGTGGCCGCCTCGGTGGCGCAGTGGTTTAAGCGATGGCCTCTGGTCATTCGTCCTAAAGGGGTCCTTGTTCGAATCGAGGTGAGGCATGGATGTTGTGTTTGTCTTACGGCACTAGCTCACTACCTTGCCTGCAACCAGTGGCCCTAAATTAGGGACGGGCGGCTGCTTATAACCCATTGAGCTGCTAACGGTGGTCGTTAAACTTTCAATAAAAAAATGGTGGTTGTGTTTTTGGGAAGCTTCATCAACTACTTTATTCGGGAAATGCATTATCTCGCATTGAATCTACGTGTTACAAGGCTGGTTAGTACAAATACATTACCGCAGTGGTCTAAGTAATGGCTTCTGATCATTCGTCCGAAAAGGGTCCAGGTTCGAATTACGGTGAGGAATGGATGTTGTGTTTGTCGTACGGCACTGGCTCTCTCCCTTCCCTGGAACAGGTAGCCCTATTAGGGAAGGGCGACTGCTTATAGCCCATTGAGTTGCCCACGGTGGTCGTTAAACCTCCGTGAGCAACTGGATGCAAATTTTCTCGTAATTATTGTGATTATTGCCCAATCATCGTATTGAATTCTGTTCTGATTATGTTGCAACTTTTTTCTCCATCTCTACTGGGCACAAAATGTTTAACTGGGTGACATACACTGGCGGTAAGTGAAAAAAGAACACCAAGAAGGAATTGGCGAACGATCACAAAATTTACATATGTTAATGGGGTCGATTTTACGTAGGTGTGATGTTAATTTCGGGACCAACCGGTGAGCGTTTACGCCACAGCACGGCATAATATGCAAATTATCGTCGGTGGTATTTAAGGAGTACGGCGAAGTGAATGTAATCAGTCGTCGGCGTACGGACACGTGCGAAGACCCTGAAGCGGCTGCAATGCCTGGACATGGAAGACGTGTACGATTTCAGCAGTTATCGGACTTTGAGCGAGGCCGTCTAGTCGGACTCCGTGAGGCCGGGTGGTTGTATCGTCGTATTGCGGAGCGAATTGGACGGGAAGTATCGGTGGTGGTACGATGGTGGCGTGGATGATCCGAGGAACATTCCCACACGAGAAGACATGGAACCGAGAGTCACAGACGGACTGATGAGCGGACCGATCAACGCGTAAGAAGAGCGACGTTGTCAAGCAGAACATCCACTGCGACCCAAATCCGAGCTGCCGTTGCACCTGAGGTGACTGTGCGAACAATCCGAACATGGCATGTGTACCTCTGACTCCAGCCCACCGTCAGGAACAGCTGCAGTGATGTCTTCAACGTCTGCACTGGAGAACGCAATGGCGATCTGTCGTGTTTAGCGATTAAAGCAGATTCTGCTTGGGAGCCTCCGATGGCCGTATGCCTGTTCGCAAACGCACAGGAGTGTGTCTTCACCCTTCTTGTATCCGCCAGCGACACACAGGGCCTACACCTGGTCTCCTGGTGTGGGGAGCTATCAGCTATCACTCCCGTACACAACTAGTATTTGTACCGGGTACGTTAAACAGCACCTCCTACATCAACAACATCATTCAGCCCGTTGTTGTGCTATTTGTAAGGTCGGTACATCGTGGTGTCTTCCAGCAAGATAACGCACGCCCACACACGGCACGTGCAACGCAACATACACTTCAGGGTGTGAGACAACTTCCATGGCCTGCACGTTCACCGGATTTGTCCCCCATTGAGCACGTGTGGGATTTTATGGGACAACGACTTATCCGGTCTCCACGGCCAGCCACGACCATCCCCGATTTACGCGTCTAGGTTGAGGATGCTTGGAACTCAATACCCCAAACTTACATCCAACATCTGTACGACAGACTCCATGCCATAATTGTACAGTGTGACGCAGTTCATGGCGGTTCAACCTCGTACTAACCATGTTACATGGAAATGTTATTTTTCAGTTTACCAGCAAATGCAGCTGTATTTTGCCATAATGTTTTGATCACGTTATCCTCTGTATTCCGTTATTATGCTGTATAAATTTCGTTGGTATCAGACGTCTCCTTCTTGGTGTTCTTTCTTCACTTTCCGCCAGTGTATTATGCTGTTCTTAGACCTAATCTTACCATGATAAAGTTAAAAGAACTTTGAAAAAAAAACCCCACCCGATTCTAATAATTTTAGACAAAATGCGATGATATATAAAAGAATAAAAAAAAGTGGCATACTTAACTAAATAATTACTGAGTGACTGCCAACTTGATTTAGGACAAATAAAAAAATCATTCGGTCCCCCTTAATTATTTCATCTTTCGGCACGGAAAATAGTTGTCTTTTGTTTACAGGACCTGAAACCACTGTTGCATGCAGGTACGAAGCACGTTATGAATGTTACACTTATTACTACTACTTTTCATGACCGATCTAGCAAATAAATCGCTTTTTCAATCGCTGTCCACCGAACACGCCATAGAAAAGTATGCTAATATTTAGAAGTCTTACCACCGGAACTCGCAGGAGCGCCATCTCGCGGTTTCACGAAAAGAAGAAACCAAAATGTTAAAAGTGAGGTATTAACGCACGGCACACTCTCTCTTCTGGCCACTATAGTCACGGCATCGCGTCGCGGTGGGAGCCCATCGGGACGCAACAAATGATGTCGGAATATGACGACAGTGATTGGAGGAAAGTAATGTCAGGTCCGGATTAAGGTGGGGTCTAAAGGGGCTAGAGCTTTGGGGCCCACCATTACCAAGGGCCCAAGAGTCATGCCTCGGCAAATAATAGATATATATAGAGAGAGGTTAATATATAAATTTCTTTAACTTTTGTCTCGTATGATCAGAAACAGAGGCAGGGAAGGCGAACAGATTTCAAGGCAGTAACTCACCAAGAGCAAAACGTTTCATGTCTCTGTATACAGCAGGGTTGGCGAGACAGTTTTAGCTTTTTCACTACCATCCACCCACACCTCCCAGTTTGCACTTGGAACTATTAATGTTCGAAGTGCCCTGTGGTTTCACATTACATAACATAAAGGATGCACTAAGAAAAGTATACAATGCTAAATCATTAGAAAAACCAAGACAAACTAGGAATCTTAAGCTTACTTAACACATGTTCTTATGAGGACAATGGAAAATTCAGTGACATGTTATAAAAACTCAGTAGGTAATTTATTAGTTTGAAAAATGCAGTACGTATTAATTATGACAAGCATATTGCTAGAGTTTCGTGTTTTAAAGGACTTCATAATGATTCTTAGTTGTAAGTTCTTTGGGGGTCCTCCTCTCATATTTCTTAGCCTGGGGCCCCATTCAAATGTCATAGCCATGGGGTCCACTAAGGCCTTAATACGGCTCTGGGTAACGTGGTTCGTCGTAGTAGGACTGGTGCAAGTAGATGGATTGGATGTTCGAAAGCCTCGACCTCCGCATTCTCCGGCAAGCGGAAGCAGCTCCACAATTCACAGCGGATGACATTCGACGAAACGTGCAGGCAGCTATTGAGATTCTCATATCGACACGGACTGAGAATGGTAGCTTCGCTGAGGCAGGCTTGTGCTCTCGCCAGCCATTTTTTTTGGAGGTTTAACGACCACCGTGAGCAACTCAATGGGCTATAAGCAGTCGCCCGTCCCTAATTTAGGGTCACTGGTTCCAGGGTAGGGAGAGAGCCAGTGCCGTAAGACAAATACAACATCCATGCCTCACCGGGATTCGAACCCGGACCCCGTTCGGACGAATGATCAGAGGCCATCGCTTAGACCACTGCGCCACCGGGGCGGCCGCCAGCCATTGCAACGACTACCATCCAACGCAGCTTTCAAAGCAACGAACTCGCGCACATTGTTCGTTGCCTCTTCGATACCCATATCTTCATCGGCTGTAAAGAAATCTGTTTCATTTCCATCACTTTTTAACCACATAGCTAGTTCGAAAACGGCGTCTAAATCCTGTTCTTCTAGATTACCAACAAATACCGTATTTTGTTTGGAATAAGCTGTTTAGCCCACTTCCTAAGAAACGATCTGTCATATTAAAACTCCACGAACCCATAGTTTTTGAAATGGCGATCTGGAAAAAAGAAGCACCCTGTTTTTTTTTGGTTTTTTTATTGGAGGTTTAACGACCGCCGTGAGCAACTCAATGGGCTATAAGCAGTCGCCCATCCCTAATTTAGAGTCACTTGTTCCAGGGAAGGGAGAAAACCAGTGCCGTAAGACAAACACAACATCCATGCCTCACCGGGATTCGAACCCGGACCCCGTTCGGACGAATGATCAGAGGCCATCGCGTAGACCACTGCGCCACTGGGGCGGCCACCCTGCTTTTGTCCAAAGAACTTAAGCAAAATGTTTGCTGCGAAAATTAGCCGGTTTTTTTCCTTGAACTTTCAGATTTTAGCTGTCTTATGACCAAAATCCCTGTCCGTTATTCGGAGGGCCCGCTATTTGGAGATAAATACACAACTGCTTCGGAAGTGGGGGGGGGCACTAAACTGTCCGCTAAGTGAAGGTGTCCGTTATGTAAGAAGGTCATTTAAGGAGGCTTTACTGTAGTTTCAAACGCGGTATAACATGCCCAAATTATGGCATTAACTGGCCCAATGCGTTATTCTTGATATCGAGATCACGTGCTAATATAAGCGATGGATATTAAAATCTTCATGTGAGAAAAATGAAACTGAACCTATTTTTCTACACACTAAATCACAAAAGAATCACGCTATTCAAATGAAATTTAAATCACAAATTCCTCATGTTGCAGGAGATAACTTACTACATTTGTAGAGCTATACAAGATTTTTTCGTTTCAAAAATCAGTATCGCGTGAAACCACCTTGAGCAAAAATATCAGCCTCTACAGGGTGTGGTATTGAATGGAAGAGATTAATGACATTGTCTTGGGTGGAATAGCCTGCCAGGCTGCTTCTATGCATGACCAGAGTTCGTTTGTGATGACTGGAGGAGGCGCTCGATGAGCCAATCGCTTAACTACCATGTTCGATCGGAGACATATCCGGCGAATGTACAGGCTACGGAAGAAGTGGTATCTGCCGTGCATGGGAGAGGTCTTGGACTGCAGATACCGCTTCTTCCCTAGCAGCATTGTCCTGCTGAAATGTAGCGCCACGACAACTCTGACGGAAGAGTATCACTTCTCTGCCTTAAAGTATCACAGATCTATCACTGGCTATTGAATGTTCCCACATTTCGTATCAGGCTGGATCGGAAATTGAACCTAATGTTTCCCCAGACCATGACGCTTGGCGTTGGGCCGGTATGTTGCCGTTCACTACGATATCTTCGAACATGTATGCGACCATCATGGTGCATGAAGTAAAGTTAAATCGTGACTCGTCAGAAGACAACTTTTTGCACATCAGCACGCCAATGTGTCAGTTTTTGAGACCCCTTTGCAGCTTGACGCGTCTTTAGTTGAGGTTCAAAGGAATGAGCAGTAATGAGCTGCTATCGATCAGTCCCCAGTTAAGTAGACTACGTCTAACTGTGCTGTAGGACAAATCCTGACGTGTGACAATGCTCCACTACTGTGCTAACGCCGTGGATGTCGCTGTGAGATAGGTCATTACAATGAAGTGGAGGTGTCTGTAATCCTGCGGTCCTTTTCCCAGATTCCTGTGAGTCAGAGGCTCATCTTTCCACTGACGTCACGTTCGCATCACTGCGCTGGCGTCTCATCCTGTACCAGTGGTAATTAACACACTCGTGCGGGAAGAAACGCCAGCGGTAGGAAATTCCAGCTTCTCTCATCCCGACAATCCATCTTCTGTCAAAGTCCACCAGGTGTTAATAATGCGACCTTCTTCGGCAATGGGGCATAATGAGACACAAGAAAAACCCTTTCGAGACTCAATGTCGGCGATGGGGCATAGCGAGACGCAAGAAACACCCTTTCGACTCAATGTCGGCGACGGGGCATAGTGAGACACGAGAAACACCTTTTCGACTCAGTGTCGGCGAGGAGACATAGTGAGACGCGAGAAACACCCTTTTGACTCAATGTCGGCGAGGAGACATAGTGAGACGCGAGAAACACCCTTTTGACTCAATGTCGGCGATGGGGCACAGTGAGACACAAGAAATACCCTGTCAACTCAATGTCGGCGATGGGGCAAAGTAAGACACCAGAAGCACCCTTTCGACTCAATGTCGACGATGGGGCATAGTGAGACACAAGAAACATCCTTTCGACTCAATGTTGGCGATGGGGCAGAGTGAAATACAAGGAACACCCTTTCTACTCAATGTCGGCGATGGGGCATAGCGAGACAGGAGAAACACCCTTTCGACTAAATGTCGGCGATGGGGCATAGCCAGACACGAGAAACACCCTTTCGACTAAATGTCGGCGATGGGGCATAGAGAGACACAAAAAACACTCTTTCGACTCAATGTCGACGATGGGGCATAGTGAGACACAAGAAACACCCTTTCGACTCAGTGTCGGCGAAGGGGCATAGTGAGACACAAGAAACACCCTTTCGACTCATTGTCGGCGATGGGGCATAGTGATACACAAGAAACAGCCTTTCGAATCAATGACGGCGACGGGGCATAGTGAGACACGAGAAACACCCTTTCGACTCAGTGTCTGCGAGGAGACATAGTGAGACGCGAGAAACACCCTTTCGACTCAATGTCGGCGATGGGGCACAGTGAGACACAAGAAATACCCTGTCGACTCAATGTCGGCGATGGGGCAAAGTGAGACACAAGAAACACCCTTTCGACTCAATGTCGGCGATGGGGCAGAGTGAAACCCAAGGAACACCCTTTCGACTCAATGTCGGCGATGGGGCATAACGAGACAGGAGAAACACCCTTTCGACTAAATGTCGGCGATTGGGCATAGCCAGACACGAGAAACACCCTTTCGACTCAATGTCGGCGATGGGGCATAGTGAGACACAAGAAACACCCTTTCGACTCAATGTCGACGATGGGGCATAGTGAGACACGAGAAACACCCTTTCGACTCAATGTCTGCGATGGGGCATAGTGAGACACAAGAAACACCCATTCGACTCAATGTCGACGATGGGGCATAGTGAGACACGAGAAACACCCTTTCGACTCAATGTCTGCGATGGGGCATAGTGAGACACAAGAAACACCCATTCGACTTAGTGTCGACGATGGGGCATAGTGAGACACAAGAAACACCCTTTCGACTCAATGTCTGCGATGGGGCATAGTGAGACACAAGAAACACCCATTCGACTCAATGTCGACGATGGGGCATAGTGAGACACGAGAAACACCCTTTGGACTCAATGTCTGCGATGGGGCATAGTGAGACACAAGAAACACCCATTCGACTTAGTGTCGACGATGGGGCATAGTGAGACACAAGAAACACCATTTCGACTCAATGTCGGCGATGGAGCATAGTGAGACACAAGAAACACCCATTCGGCTCAGTGTCGGTGATGGGGCATAGTGAGACACAAGAAACACCATTTCGACTCAATGTCGGCGATGGGGCATAGTGAGACACAAGAAACACCCTTTCGACTCAATGTCGGTTCTGCACTGATTGCAGCATCTCGTTTGAGCCAGCTCTTTATACCCAAGACCGGACAGTGCAGAGAGCGCTGCTCCGAAACCGCATGCGCATTTTCATAGACAGGCGTTTAAAAATTTGCATGTGCCAACTTGCTGTACATATCCTGTAAGTTTCAAGCTAATACCAGCAGTCCTTCATGCTGTAGCACGTTTCATGAACACTTGTTTAACTGCACCTAAATTTTGTGATACGCTTTCGCCTAAGACTGGTACTACATCAACTGCATTGAGGAAAAGTCCACTAATATGTATGTGGTGCATGAAAAATTCAAGAACATCGTGCAATAAGGCACCATGACATGGTGCAACTTTGTAACATAAATATTCAAAAGTGGTGCAAGACTGCAACATAATATGGTGTAACTTTGTACTATATTATGATAAAACTTTGAACAATAACGTGGTGTACTCTTGCATCACTTTCGAACATGACTGGTAAAAAAATTGCAGTATAACATGGTGCACCCTTTCGACTCAATGTCGTACTGTATGACATAGAATATAGTTGCACCACCTCCGTGGTGGCCGAGTGGTACCAAGTGTTGGCTTCTAAGCATTTGTCTCAGATGGGCCTGGGTTCGAATCTCCGGTTAGGTACGGATGGTAAGTTTGTCTCCCGTACCTAGATTTCTTCCTTCTCAGGAACCAGTGATCTCAAAGTAGGGATACACGACTGGTTATGGCTCACTGATTCTTGGTTCGTGTCTCGCTCTTACCAGACAATCTCTGTAGTTTGGAAGTCATGCTGAGCAACTGGTTCTTGGTTAAAGGCTATTCCTTATGAACAATTCTATACCCTTTCCTTATGTCTTTGGTCCGGGCTATAAAATTTGCGTAACAGAAGAAGTGATCGGGCATTAACAAACAACCAACAGCCGAAGTGCATGGTAAAAACTCATTACGTTATACCTATGGTATAAACTAATGACTAACTGAAGTATTCGACAAAACAAAAATAATTAATCATTTCGTTGGACAGCTTTCAAAGGGATATTTTGTCAAGGCCTTCGGTAAGAATTCTTAGGCAATCAATCCGTTTTAACAAGATTCATGGTGGTCTGTCCTTTTTTAGAAATCACTCTCTCTCCTCAATTTACCCTTCCCTGCTTTATCTCTAAACTGGGCTGCATTTCCATCCATAAGCGTAAGTTCAATGGACTTTTAACCGGTTTTCTCAAAAGCTAAACAGACAAATGAAAAAGCGAACATCATTGGCGATTTTGTAATGTAAGGTTCGTGCAGCTGCACGAACCAAAAGGTGCTTGAATATTATGCATTGATATTTGTTAACTTTCTGATTTACATTCAAGAAGGTATACTATGTTGCCAAACGTATTCGCATACCGATCTGCAATTGCAGCAAAGGCTTTTATTTCCAAAAGAAGGATCACCCCTGTATTTTGTGACAGCTGCATCTCTCCTGGACATGCTTTCTACTAAATTCGAGAAAGTTTCGATTGCAATATTCCCTCACTCTTCCTGCAAAGCTACTTCCAAAGCTGATTTAAAGGAACTTCACTGTGATTCAGCGTTCCAGCCCTTCACAGAGGTGTTCCTCAGAGTTGAGATCAAAAATTTGAGCTGGTCAGTCCAACTTTTCAATGCTGCTCTCCACAAATAAATCTTGTGCTCATTGTAATGTTTTTGTTTAAATCAATTGCAGACTTGTATCTTTTAAATTAACTTTACCTTCCTGGAAAACACAAAAAGTTTATCTCTCGCAAAGTTTAACTTAGTGCATTGACTTCCCTGTAGAAGCGCGATAACTTCACTGCTCGTTGAAGATTCAAAGCTTATGCATTATATACATGACATACACTTTCAGACTAACGTCCAAGGGTACGCAATGAATCAACTTGACTTGCATATAATCCACTTTATTTGCTGTTATAGTACGCTATGCAAGTTTGACACACTTTGCCAATCATTACTTGTTAATTCTACATGACGTGTGCTTTCAGACTAACGTCAAAGGGTACGAAATGAATCAACTTGACTTACATATAATCTACTTTATTTGCTGTTATGGCAAGTCATCCAAGTTGAACACACTTAGCCGGAAAACACTTGTTAATTCTGCATTACGTGCGTTTTCATACTAACGTGAAAGAGTACGAAATGAATCAACTTGACTTACATATAGTCCACTTTATTTTATTTGCTATTATGGCACGTGATCCAAGTTGAACACACTTAGCCAGAAAACACTTGTTGGCTTCGAATCAAATCACAATATTACTTTGCTCAATCCAACATCCAATTACCGTTGTCTCTCTCTGCTCTTAATAATCGTAAGCTTGCAAACTTTCGCTCGTTATGTGCTGGTCACACAATCATGAGAATCATTCGTGAATCATTTAACAAACATTACTTAATAATCATCCAAGAAGCATAGTTCTCTGCACAGTACACCCTCCGTTCTTATCTCAGTAGTCTTGCTATGTATCTTGCACTTTGACCCGCTGTCAGGAGGTGCCAGCTTCAAGTTCATCGAGAGAAACTCCGTGGCGTTTAAGTCAGATATTTAACAAGAAGAAAAAAATTTACATAAGGATACAGAAACTTAAAAAGAACATTAAATAGAGGTATACATCCCAATATCGTACTGTATGACATAGAATATAGTCATCCTGAGAGTAATAAAGATCCGTATCGTATGACATAGAATATAGGCATACTGAAAGTAACAACGATCCATATCGAAGTACTGCCATGTTATAGAGAGTGCAGTATCATTTAGAAAATCGAGCTGTAGGTTGCAATTCCATGGTTCCAGGTACAATAACCAATGAAAAATGCCCCACAGAGTTGAAACAGCTTCAAACCATTAGAGAACCAGCAACTTGAGAGTTGGAAGGATGCAGTATCCAGAGAACCGTTTTCCCGACAGTCCTCAGCCTCAGTCACGTCCACCAGAACAAAACAGTTGGAAGCGTGATGCATCGCTTCCAACAGTGCTGAAGAACGGCGGCAAGATACCAGTCCAAACGTCGTTGAGCGTTCACAGGAATGATGTTAGGATTGCGCAAAATTGTGTTACCATGGAAACATAGCAAATGCAACTCTCTGCAGATAGGTCTAGTGCTAACAATTCTTCTTATAGCATTTTAAACCTCGGTAGACAGGTCTTCTTCAGACGACATACGTAATTCACGGATTTTTTGCAACAGGGTTCTTCAAGCTGGGTCCCGTGGTTTATGTGGCAGTTTAATAGGTGTTTTTTTATGTAGTATGACCGTCATCGATATTTCATCTTCGAATTATGTCAGCTACAGTAGATTTTAGCATCTTAAGACGATTTACAATGCCGCTTCCAGAAAGGTTACTAATGTGGCATTCAACCACCATCCCAAGTTTAAACTCTGTAAGTGCCGCCAGGAAGTCGTTTCGCGTGTCTTTACCAGTGAGGTGTCGTTGGGACAGAATTTGAAGCTAAGGTCCGTAACAGACTTTGGGGATTTCGGGATCCCAGTCTTGGCCTACTGTATACGTCTTGAGTTTTTTTCTAAGTCCGGGAGGTGGTGATAATTCTCACTCTGAGCGGTTGTCTAATTCTCTTTCCATGAGAGTTCGGTAGAATGCTAAGATTCACGTTTCCTACTCAAATGTATCATCGGGCATGCTTTACTGGTCCATTTATACCAGTGCCGTAACTAGTTTTTCATGTGCCTGTGCAATAGGGTGATTCAAAAAATTTGAACATCAAAATGTTTTGGTGCTCATGGATTTTATTTTCCTTTTGATGAGAAAATGTCTCACACGAAATTTCAGGGAAAACCGATAGTTTTTAGGACTGTCTCATCCTCTAGGTGGTTGAACTTTTACTACTGTAAAAGTACACCCGTTATAAAAAAGTAAAGAACATGACACATTGACACTAGAAAACTTTACCTGAACGAAAAAAAATCTCAAATTGATTTCGTAAGTAGGCTCACGTACGTTTCATTATATGGATTATACTATGCAACAATTTACAGAAAATCTGACAGCTTATTTCTCGGTCTGCTTGTGTCCCAGTCTCTGCGAAAAGTGTGCTTTTCTTGGTATCCAGAAAGCGTTTCAGGTGGCCCTCCACAACTTAAAAGAGGAATTGTTTCTGATATTCGTGCTTAGTGAGAGAAGAATTGAAAGTGTTAGAAAGAGCGAGTCCCCTTTTAGCACTGTCGTTGGCAATTTGAAGAGCCATTACTGTCTTCTTTGCTTCCTGGGAAGGATTAATCTTCCCTCACGAATCCACATTCTTGGCCAAGAACGAGCTGTCCAATTGCAAAACTTCAAAGAAGAAATGGGAAGCAGATCCAATGAAGCAGTAAAGTGTTTTCGATGCTCAGATCTTCTGTCTCAGTATATCTGACCGATCCGCCTTCTCATCCTTGAAATGTGTGTCCTTGTAAGTGTGCCACCATCAGACGCTTCGTTTGTACAGATACCAAATCTGAGAAAAGTCCATATGGGACCATTTCTTGGCCCAAGTACTATATGAATTAGTATTGCTATATAATAATAAATATATATGACAAATTTCAACCTTGATGAGGCAGTCTTAAATACACTGACGGAAAAAAAATCCCAACACCATGAAAAAATAGTTGTAGAGGAATGAAATGGCGGCAATACATTTGTATAGGTAACATATTTAATCGATTAAGGTTTCAAGATCACAGCTTATTGTAAGCGCGAGAAGAGCCATTTTAAATGTGAAATGCTGGTAAATTAATAACCGGTGTAACCGCCAGAATGTTGAATGCAAGCACGCAAACGTTCATGCATTGTGTCGTACAGGTGCTGGATGTCAGTTTGTGGGATGGAGTTCCATGCCTGTTGCACTTGGTCGGTCAATACAGGGACGGTTAATGCTGGTTAAGGGTGACGCTGGAATTGTCGCCCAATGATGTCCCATACGTGCTCGATTGGTGAAAGATCTGGTGATCCAGCAGGCCACGGCAACATGTCGACACTCTATAGAGCATGTTGGGTTACAACAGCGGCATGCGGGAGAGCGTTATCCTGTTGGAAAACACCCCCTGGAATGCTGTTAATGAATGACAGCACAACAGGTTGAATCACCAGCCCGACGTACAACTGTGCCGTCAGGGTGCTTGGGATAACCACGAGAGTGCTCCTGCTGTCATAGGAAATTTCTCCCCAGACCATAACTCCAGGTGTAGGTCCAGTGTGTCTCGGCCGCAGACAGGTTGGTTGCATGCGCTCACCTGGCCCCCTTCTAACCAACACACGGCCATCACTGGCACCCAGGCAGTACCGGCTTTCATCAGAAAACACAACAGATCTCCACTCCGTCCTCCAATGAGCTCTAGCTTGACACCACTGACGTCGCAAACAGCAGTGGTTTGGAGTAAGTGGAATGCACGCTACAGGGCGTCTGGCTCGGAGCTGTCCTTCAAGTAACCGATTTGTAACAGTTCGTTGTGTCACTGTGGTGGCAACTGCAGCTCTAATTGCTGCCGCAGACGCTGTACGATACGCCACGGCCATACACCGTACACGGCGGTCTTCCCTCTCAGTAGTGCCACGTGGCCGGCCGGAACCCGTTCTTCTTGAGGCACTGCCCTCCCTTGACCACCGTTGCCAACAATCATGCACAGTGGCTATATTTCTGCCAAGTCGTTCTGCAATATTGCGGAACGAAAATCCACCTTCTCGTAGCCCTATTACATGACCTCGTTCAAACTCCGTGAGCTGCTGATAATGGCTTCGTCTTCTTAAAGGCATTCTTGACTAACATCAACACACTACGTCGAATCTCAACGATAACTAACGCTCACGAACGATTCAGCGCGTATTTACCGCAAACCTGCTTTGCATGTTCCAAAGGGCGCTACTAGCGCCACACGTATGCGCCGAGCGCGAAATTTGCATAGACGTAATCGTACAGATGTACTCTCACCGCCTACCAACTGTCGTTTATCTAACACAACCCCTTCTTGGTGTTGGGATTTTTTTCCGTCAGTGTATAATCGGATTTGTTTGTAACTTTTTGAGAGGTGTTTACTTATCAGAAGGAACCATAAAATCCATGATTACCAATAATTTGTGAAAGTTGATTGTCTTGCATGTGGCTTTGAACTTCCATACTGTGAAAGGTTTTATTTTTGGAGCCTCTTAATTTTTTTCCTGGGGAGGAGGGTAGGAAATAATAATAAAACAAATACGATATGATAGCTGTTTATAAATAATTTTAGTGTACACAAGAAATTTACAAGACCATTCAAATGTATTTATAAATGAAAATAATTATTTTAATTGCACTTTTCTAGCTTTCATTTCATAAAATTCATTGATTACGTCATCATAATTAATATCTTTAACGATATTATATTCAATCAAAAATATGCAGGACTAGTTCATCGACGTAACCTCTGTTCTTCTCCTGTTCAGTGACGGCAAAGGCATGGATGCGGCAGCATAAAACCAAATAAAACAGCCGACAATGTCAAAAGCTGCGTGCACGTCTGAAGATCACTTCTCTACTAATCTCGACGAGAGCTCTGATCACGTGAGAAAGGGAGAAGCTTGATCTTTGCATGAGCCCTCATTTCCTCACGTGATCGGATGTGTATCTTTTAAAAAGAACCCTTAAGCATCATTTTAAAAAGATGCTCTTCTAATCATGACTGACTGATACAAGACACCTAATAGCAAACATTTGTAACCGGACACAATGAAAAAGGAGTTTTATTTCACATCAACTACTCACGAAATTTTATTGACATTGGAACTGACAAAAAATTGGTTTCACAAGACAATTTTTTCTGCCAGTTTCTTTGCAAGGCAACCTTCGTCTTTGACCCTGTGCTTGCGCAGCTGTTGCACCTCCTTAGTTACGGCCCTGATTTATATTTTCATAATATTGCTCCACAAGGTACTTAACAGGACTAACCACCTCGGATGTCACGTTTGTAATGCTCTTATATTAGGTGCTTGAATTAATTTCCGCTGTTTTTGGCCACACAAACACCTGTGTGTTGCCACAGAACGGTACAGAATAGTCTATTCAAAGTAGTGTCCGTTGGAAGCTACGACCCTTTCCCACCGTTGGGGTAACAAATGGATTCTGCGGTAGAAAATGCAGGTTCTTTCGAGGCGAACCATTAATCGAGCCATTTTTGGATATCCACGACAGAAAGAAAGTGCTGTTCTGACATGCCATGTTGTAGCGACCGGAGCAAATGGAAGTCCGAGGGAGCAATGTCCGGGGAGTAAGGCGGGTGTGGTAAGAAGTCCCAGCCAAGTGCCTCCAAGAGTTCCTTCACGGATTTGGCAACATGAGGTCTAGCGTTGTCGTGGAGAAGAATAACCTTGTCATGTGGGATCCCGTTTCCGAGCTTCTGGATCATTCCCATTGTCTTTAAACGTTTGCTAACCGTTGACCCATCGACCCGTAGTGTTTCAGACAACTCATGGAGCGTCCGACATGAATCATCTTCCAATAAGGCCTCCAATGCGTAATCTTTAAACTTTTTCGGCTGCCCAGTGCGCTCTTTGTCCTTCACGTCATATTCGTTGGCTTTGAAGCGTCGGAACCACTCTCTGCATGTTGCTTCCGATAGGGCATGTTCCCCATAGGCCTGCACCAGCAAACGATGACTTCCCGCTCCAGATTTCTTGAGATGAAAGCAGAAGAGTAATGCTTCCCGCAAATGCTCCTTTTTGGTACGAAACTCGACGTCGTGAATGCGATACAAACTCGTGTTCTGTGCTCTCTGATCGCGTGTCACACACTGCTTCGCCCAGACTACGGACGGTACGTGCGTGCGCAAGGGAGGTCACGTGTGGCCCGGGTCACAGCGCACCACTGGCGCTCTATTGGTCACCAGCGGGAATTAATTCAAGCACCTAATAGGTAAGGGGGTATTACGACGTAGTTTTTGAGATGTAAAGTTTTGACAATTGAACGCATGCACGGCAGATATCACAGTTGAAGACAACAACTGTTAATAACGTTATGATGCAAAAAGAATACAAGCAGACCCTATTAAAAAGCGTACAACGACTCCCCTGTAAACAGCTGAATCAAGTTTAGATTCAAGATAATGCGATGAAATGAATATACATAACTAGCAGTCTGTACTTGACATTAGAATGACTTTGAAAATATCAAGCTCTAAGAGCATTTGTGGTTGAGCAAAAACAAATTAATGATCACTTTAAAACCTAGATATCTTTGATTTTAAATGTGAAATGATAATAAGTTCATGCTTGTTCACTTACCTCTAAAGGAAATGACAGAACTATTATCGCGAGAGCTGTCGGGACGTTCTGTACTCCGCACTCAATGACGACGGTCTTCCGAACAGCAGTATTCTGACGAAACAGCAGAACTAATGTATAACTCAGAGTACATCCGATGAAAGGCAGGCTTACCATAACGGCATACAACTTCCCTGTAATCCTGTCTACCATTGTGGGGAATACTGCAATTTGAAAGATTATATATGCTGTCGAAAACAGAAAGACAATGACTCCAGATACCTGAAACAACAACAACAACAACAATCTATATATACTGTATAAAATTGAATGTTTGTTTATATATCTGCTATACAAATATACAGCTTTCAATTTAGAACCACCAAATTTGGTATACTGTCTCCTAATACTCTAAGTGAGACCGTAGCTGGTTTCTGGAAGGGGTCGGGGCCCGGGATCAAGCGGCCCACATACAAAATTTTCTTAAAATCTACAGTTTTCAATTTAGAACCACCAAATTTGGTATACTATCTCATGGTACTCTAAGTTATACTGTAGACGGTTTTTGGAAGGGCTCGGTGGCCCGGGGTTGGTCGAAACCCGGTGTCAAAGGGCCTCCTTCCATGGGCGTCGCCCGGGGATTCACAGGGATCACTTGACCCCCTGTAGAATTATTTTCCCTTTATTTTATTTTATTTTATTTTATTTTATTTTATTTTATTTATTACTTTTTTTACACTCACAGAACTGGACCACAAGGAAAGATGGAGTTTGGGGCGTTTTATTTAATATCCCAATTTTATTGGAAATTCGGAATTGGAAAACGATAACGTGAAAGTGGAAAGCCTAGCAAACCGTAAAGTAGTAGGCTCAAACAAGTTCCGCTCAGGGTGGTATGTGCTGAACTTTAAAGGCTTAGCGTGGCTCTGCTCGACATTGTTCATTATTTTGAAAACAGTTAGCAATGTGCATGATAATACATTAGTATTACTAACCTACACTTTCTTCAAGAGCTGCATCAATTAATAATAATAATAATAGTGTTCTAGGGTAGTAAGTAAGTAGTAGCAATAGTATTAATCTTTCATTTTCACGAATTACTGTTTTCTACATATTAGCCAAACCGTAATTAATTACACTTGACCCCCTTGAAAAATTTTCTGCAGGCGCCCATGCCTCCCGCACAAAATTATATCTTCCATTCTACCAATCGCTCTCCACCGCTGAAAGTCATTCAAACGATATCTTCGTGACATAATCAGCTCAACGTGTCACCCAAGTGAAAACAAGAGTTTCCTAAAACAGCTGCAAGACGTGAGTGGACTCGCTCATCTCTTTAACGCAATCCTAATGTGCATATTAGGGCTTACCTGTGGCAAATCTGAATCCAGGAGAGTCTTCAGGGTACCAAAATCTGAATGTTCGCCAGTTTTCAATGAATTCTTTTGAATACATTGGAAGCCATACACGTTTTTGTAGATGATTCTTTAAATTTGAACACCAGTATACACTCAATAAACAAAACATTAGAGGTAAGTCTGATGGGCAGTTGACATGAGCATCCCCCACGCAGAGCGGAACAGACCCAAACCAAATGCAAAATATAAATAGGCGGACATCAGAGCTTCCCAAAAGTGTATCGCAATCGATGAACATGCGTAAATGTGGTGATCTGAGAGACTGTGATCGTGGACGCATTGTCGGCGCAAGACACATGGGTCATTCTATCGCTCAAGTAGTAAGAACCCTCGGGCTTCTGAGGGCAACTGTATCAAGGATGTACAGCGTGTATACATCGACGGACATACCAGCGCCGAGAGTACAAGCGGTGGGCCACAACAAGCCATTGATGATCCTTGTTCAACGTTGGCTATTCAGGCTCGTGCAGACGGACCGCTTGCCATCGGGGGCACAAATTACATCCAGGTAAAATATCGAAGGTCCAAGTAGCGTCAGCGATCGAACGATTAGGCACATGCTGAATACCACGGGCTACGAGAGTCGACGTCGTACTCGTGTGCTACTTTTGACCTTTGGTCATCGGAAATTACTCCTCGTCTGGTGCTGGGAACATCAAAAGTGAACCTCTACAGGTTAGTGCCGCGTCAGCTGTGCCGAGCTGACGGGAGGTTGTGAGTGTGGCGCCGACAGCATGAGGTCATCGGCCTGTCGTGCCAGATTGGCTTTGCGATGGTTTGAGAAGCCTTCACGTGGAACACATTAGGTCCCTTAGTGTGTCTCGAGAGGTCCTTTACCGCTGTGCGTTACCACCATGTGCTGGCTAATCACCAACACACTTTCATGGCTTTCGCGTATGCTGCGGCTGATGGTTTGTTTGAGCAGGAAAATGCCCAGCCCTAGATGAGATCCATTGATCCTGGACCAACGTCTCTGGTGGAGTTGTGGACAATCCTGCAACAGGCATGGCTGGCATTACCTCCGGAAATCCTCCGGCATCTGATGAAGTCGATGCCTCGGGGTGGACAGGCTGTTGTCAGCGCTAGAGGAGGACCATCACGCTATTTGGTAGGTATTTCTAATTATGAATGAAACACGGGATTACACCATAAAATACAAATTTTGAAGATAACAATCCGTTTTTTGGTGTAAATATGACAAGGATGGTAAGTCAGATAATATTCTTTATGTAGTGGTTCGCCTACCCGGACGCGAGTTCGATTCCAGCTCCAGGACTACGAAATTTTCAAGTTTTCGGATATTATCTGACTTACAATCGGCGTCATATTTACATTAAAAAACAGATTGTCATCTTAAAAATTTATAGGTATCTCTAATGTTCTGTCTACTGGGTTATAAATTTGTATTACATATAATGTACTTATTACAATATACATGACGACACAATACGGCGAACATTTCGTGAAATAAGAAGAATTATCGAACTCTAGATTGTTTGCCGAGATCATGCGTTTTTCATATCGTGGACATTTTTCTGATAGTTCATTGCATTTGTCACATTCCGTGTAGTTCTTTTTGGCACATCATCAGTTTCGAACGTTCTTGGCTTGATGTCGAGATGCAGCCAAACAAATTGTCGACATTCTTAAATATGGATTGTTTATATCGTTTTTATTTTATTGGAGGTTTAACGACCACCGTGAGCAACTCAATGGGCTATAAGCAGTCGCCCGTCTCTAATTTAGGGCCACTGGTTCCAGGGAAGGGAGAGAGACAGTGTCTTAAGACAAACACAACATCCATGCCTCACCGGGATTCGAACCCGGTCCCCTGTCGAACGAATGATCAGAAGCCATCGCTTAGACCACTGCGCCACCGGGGCGGCATATCGGGATTTAACGGAAACCATGAGTAACTACTGTAAGTGCTATAAGCAGTAGCCCAGCAACTGGTTCCAGGAAGGGGAGGAAGAGCCAGTGCTGTAAGACAAACACAACCTCCAGCCCGAACCTGATCCGAACCCGGACCAACGGTCAGAAGTCAGCGCTCACAGCACTGCGCCATGTTGGCGGCGCTTGGTACTTTGCCGAGATTAAGTGCAAGTTGTATGCTTTGCGACACTATTCTCATTTTCTCCTTTTATATGTTAGACTCACGGGTGGATTTAGGGATTGTGCGCCCTCGGCTCCTCTCAATTTGCCGCCCCTGTACTTCCAGTAATAGCGCAAGAACTTGTATATAATAAAACGATATTAAGCGTAGCCGCTACCTATATATCTTCCAACGGTATTGATTCAGCACAGACATTTGGGAATGGTACGTGTGTGTGTGTGTGTGTGTGTGTGTGTGTGTGTGTGTGTGTGTGTGTGTGTGTGTTCTGGGTGCATTAAAACAGTCTGATTAGGGAGAACAAAGGTCATCCGAGATTAAGGAATCTGAAAATCTCTAGGAACGGGGGATTTCATTTTGCCATGGGAAGATTTCCCTCCTAGCAATCCCTATAACTCGATACGTCTTCCAACTATTCATGGCTCTGATTGACCTATTTGATATAAAAAATGTTCACTATGAATGACACGAACATACTTTCTTCAAGCCCGCATTACCAGTGAGGCCGAAAGAAAACCGTAAATGATAAAACTGAACAACAATGGATTTGTTCCGAAGAAATATTTAACGGTTTTGTATGTGTTTACGGGTGCTGAAACCAAATATGAAGTCACAATTGCGCCAATAGTCTCCAATTTCTTTTAATGGAATTCTCTATTGGGGTGAGTGTTGTGTTACTTAAAGGAATTTCCCTATGTTTCCCAAAGGAGTTTGCAGTCAGGAGAGCTGTGTCTGTGAGAGTAGACATACTGGCGCTATTACTCCCTGTTGCGGAATTCCTTTTGGGAAAGAGAAACAAAGCAGAATTTTTATCATTCGAATTCATTTAATCGGTATTGAAGGACGTGCATTTTATCGTGGTTTTAAAAAGTAGTGTGGATTGTGCAAAGTGTACGTTAAATAATGCCGCGTACTTGTGTGAACCATCCAAATAGTTTCTGCTACATTTTTTCCGGACAATTTACCTTAAAGTCTCAAAGGCGACATTTGATACCGTTGATTAGAAAATCGTATGAACTTTATTTCCAGTGTGAAATGGGAGATGAAGATACATCTTGGGCGTCTCACATTTGTTGTAATTCATGTGTTACTTTGTTGACTATTTGGTTGAAGGGATCACGTCAAATGCCATTTGCGGTACCAATGGTTTGGAGAGAACTGAAAGACCACTCAACAGACTATTACTTCTGCATCACTAAGATATCTGGAATTACAGCTAAGACAAAAGACACGATTCAGTATCCCAGTATTCCTTCGGCCATAAGACCTGTTCCTCATGGTGCAGATCTTCCTGTTCCTGTACTTCCAGAGTTATGGAGTTTAAATTATAGTGATACTGATGAAATAAATCCTCACAGCGAAGAAGATATTGAAGTGCAACAAGACCCTGATTTCTCGGAAGGTTCTTTGCCTCACCTAATAAGTCGGGAAGAATTAAATGACCTGGTTCGTGACCTTCATTTAGCAAAAGGTCAGGCCGAAATATTGTCTTCAAGATTGAAGGGATGGAATCTTTTACAACCAAGTACAAAAGAATGTAGTTTTCGTCGACGACAGCAAGAGTTTGAACACTTATTTTCGAAGAGTGGTGATCTTGTGTACTGCAATGATATAGACTTATTGTTTAAAGCCTTAGGACAGCAACACAAACCTGGAGAATGGAGACTTTTTATAGATTCCTCAAAAATACGCTTAAAAGCTGTCCTTGTTCGTAACGGGAACATGCATCCGTCAGTACCTGTTGCACGCTGCATATATGAAAGCAATATATGCAAATATGAAACTGTTACTTCAAAGTATAGTATAACAAAAACACTCCTGGGATATTTGTGGCGATATTAAAGTGATAGCTTTACTTCTTAGTCTACAACTTGGATACACAAAATACTGCTGCTTCCTCCGTGAATGGAACAGTAGGGACAGAAATCCTCATTACATTAAAAAGACCTGGCCTAAAAGAGAGTCCTTAGTTCCAGGTAATAAAAATGCTGTTGCTAAACCTTTAGCAAGTCCTCAGAACGTGTACTTACCACCGCTTCACACCAACTGGGTTTGATAAAAAAATTGTAAAGGCATTGGAATAAAGATGGAGAAGCCATTCGTTTGCTGAAGAACAAGTTACCCAAAATATCTGAAGCCAAAATTACACAAGGCACTTTTATTGGTCCACAAGTAAAGGAACTTATGCGTGATCTCGCATTCGAAGGCACTTTGAACGAGACTGAAGCTGCTGTACGGAAGTCCTTTAAAGATGTGGCACTCAACTTTTAGGTTACCGGAAGGCAGAAAATTAAAAAGAACTTGTTACTGCGCTTCTAGAAAACTATAAGGCCATGGAAAGCAATATGTCCCTTAAAATACACTTCTTTCACTCGCATCTGGACTTTTCCCCACAGAATTTAGGAGCTGTAAGCGATGAGCACGGAGAACGTTTTCGTCAGGACATATGTACCACAGAAAACCGCTATAAAGGAAAACGGAGCCCAAAATGTTAGCTGGTTACTGTTGGACTTTAAAAAGGGGTGTAAGTACAACCAAAATACAGAAGAAAATCTAAATTAACTACTTTCTTAAGGTAAGTGTAATTAATTGCTTGTAGCGAAATATACATGCCAAAATGAAGGCTTATTGTACACTGAAACAACAGGTTACTCGAGAACTATGCCCGACAGTACAATTTAGCAAAGCAGATTTGTAATCAGCATGACAAGTACTGTATGAATCGGCATATGCAGTCTTTGCAACAAACAAAAGTCTATTTTTTACGTTTTCCAATCGTAGGTTGTAGAAGCGTATATGCTCCAGCTTTGTCCGTCCGTCCGCACGATAACTCGCGTAAAAAATATTCGATTTCGATGAAATTTTAGTATGTGGTGAGTGGACCACTGGAGACGAACCCTATTTAAAATGGGTGGAATGGGTCAAAGGTCACGACATAGGAGCAGGATCCATTCCATCACCTTATGCGTCATAACTTGCGTAAAAATGGTTCGATTTGGATGAAATTTTAGTATGTGGTAAGGGACCACCTGGAGAGGAATTCATTTCAAAATAGGCGAAATGGGGTCAAAGGTCAGGACATAGGAGCGGGATCAATTCCATTGCTCTTATGCCTCATAACTTGCGTAAAAATGGTTCGATTTCGATGAAATTTTAGTATCTTATTAAAAATGGGCGAAATGGGGTCAAACGTCAGGACATAGGAGCGGGATCTATTCCACCACCCTTATGCGTTATAACTTAGGTAAAATTGCTTCGATTGAGACAAAGCTTTAACATGTTGTTCCAGAAGTATATTTTACCGGTTCTGTTGAATATAATCGAGATGGGGTCAAAGATTGCGTCATAGGAGCGAGATTTATTTTACAGCCATTATCCTCATAACTTGAATACTTGAATAATAACTTGAGTAATGATTTCTGGTATGTTGGAAAGCGTATCACAATCAATGCATTGCATGATTTTACTAACTTGTTGATTTGATTGGGGGTTTTACGACCACTGTGAGCAACTTGATAGGCTATAAGCAGTCGACCGTCTCTAATTTAGGGCCACTGGCTCCAGGAAAGAGAGAGAGAGAGAGTCAGTGCCGTAAGAAAAGAACAAAATCCATCCCTCACGGGATTCGACCCAGAACTCATCTGGGACGAATGGTCAAAAGCCCCAAACCACTGCGCTACTTGGGAGGCACAAATGTGAAATAAAATCCATCAACCCACCCAACTAACTTCCCAGCTTAGAATTTTTTCACTTAAAGGAGCTGTCGATATTCCTCATTCCTCCCTCTTGATACAATTCTCGCCCACCTCTTAACATTTACCATTACATTATTTTTATTAACGTTTCTCAGTATACACTCAGTAAACAAAACATTAGAGATAGGGCTGATGGGCAGTTGACGTCCCCGCGCAGAGTGGAACAGACCTGAACCGAACGCAGAACATAAATAGGTGGACAGAAAGGCTTTCCAACAGTGCATCGCAATCGACGAACATGAGCAAACGTGGTGATCTGAGCGGTATCCTAGACGCATGGTCGGCGCAAGGCAGATCTGTCATTCTATCGCCTAAATGGTAAGAACACTAGGGTTGGCAAGGGTGTACAGTGAGTATACGATCGACGGACGTACAAGCTCTTAGAAAGCAAACGGTGGCCCACCACATGCCATTGATGACCAGGGTCGGCGTAGACATTCCAGGCTCGTACAAACCGACCGCTTGGCAACGGCGGCGCACGTTAAATGTCGGTGGCCCAAACAGTGTCAGAGAACTGTACAGCGAACGGTACTGTGTCCGCGAACGGTACAGCGAAAGGTACTGCATAATCCGGGCTACGGAGCCGACGCCCTACTCGTATGCCACTGTTGACTGTTCGTCATCGGACATTACATCTCGCCTGTTGCAGGGAACATCAAAAGTGAACCTATGCACAGTGGCGCTTCGTCGTATGGTCAGACGAATCACGTTTTCAACTGTGCCGAACTGACGTGGGTGTGGCGTCGACGGTATAAAGCCATGGCTCCGTCATGCCAAAATGATTGTGTTCAAGGCGGCTGTGGTGGCTCTGTAATGGTTTAGGGAGCCTTCTGATAGGACACATTAGGTCCCTTAGTGTGTATGAAGAGGTCTTTAACCTCTCCGCGCGGCCGGCAAGTGCTGGCTGATCACTTACACGGTTTAATGACCTTTACGCATCCTGCGGCCGATGGTCTGTTACAGAAAGACAATGCGCCGCTGTATCGGGCAGCAACCAGTCAGGCTTGGCTCGTGGAACTCATCGGAGTTTGGAACCATCCGGTGACCCCAAGGTCCTCGGATTTAAACCCTATGAAAGCTCTCTGAGATGCCGTGGAGCTGAACTTCAGATGCACGGATCCTGGACCGACACCTCAGGCAGAGTTGTGGACAATATTGCAACAGCTTTGGCTTCATCTCAGGAAACCCTCCTACATTTCGTGGAGTCGATGCCTCTGTGTGTACAGATTGTTATTCGCTAGAAGACGATTAACAAGCAATTAGGTAGGTATCTCTAATGTTTTGTTCATTGAGTGTACATCTGTTGTGAATATAATCAGTTCAACCTCTTTGTTTTCCCTTTGCTGCCCTCAAAATTATGACACCGTCGGTTGTAGCCCACCGAAGCCTTTGGTAAACACGATCCTGTAAAAAACATTCGGGACAATTCATCCAACACTGTTAGATTTCACGTACACATAGTAGTGTTATGCTAGCAAGAACATATAGTGGAAACAAAACGGAGTTTGCTCAGTATTCTCCGTGCTCTCCAGATATTCGCCAAGTGACTCCTGCTTTTCTTGACTGTAAAAGAGAAATTTATTGCTGAAGATTCTTAAGAAGTCGCCGTTGATTCTACCATTCAGTAGTTTGTTGAAGGCACCTACAAATGCTTCCTTGTGGCTGTTGTTTCTCAGAAAAAAGCATGCCAGAAATGTGCGGAAGTACTGGAGGATTATGTTGAAAGATTACGAGTCAATCTTGAACCATTGTATTTGTGAGAAAACGTTAGGAGTCTATACAACTTTAACGTACTCATTTCTTTATGTTTTAATTTCATTAGACTCTGTTTATATAATAATTATTTAGTTCTGAAAATTGCCAAATATAGCTAAGGTATGGAGTAGTACAATCTCTTTGAAGTGAGCAGAGGTCCCTGAATATAGGTTATTTCCCCTCCTGAGTGCCGATGGGTTATCTGATTTATTTGTCTAATAAGAGTTGTACGTGGAGATAGTTGAAAAACTCGATTAGCATAGGATCACCTTAATATGTCGGTGACGACAATAAACCAAATTACTGAAATGTTACTGAAAACGAAAGTTGTGAAATAAAAGTTTTTCACAGTTTACCGAAGTTGAAAGTAAAATATTTGGTTGACCTCTGTCACTGTCAAAAAAGAAAGAAAAAAAGGAGGAAAAAAAACTAGTCTATCTTCAACTTGGGCCATGAAAAAAAAACAAGAAAGATGACACTCAATTTTCAGTTGTAATGAAGGCATCTTTTGAATCCTTTCCGACGCAAATAAAATTTATCAAAGTTATTCAAAGTCAATGTAACCGGTTACAAAAAAAATTTTTAACTGGATTTCTACAATCAATAAACCATGCAGAAATAGAAACGGCTGTTTACTTCCACCAGAGGCTAAAACGTATGAAACGAAAATTAACAAATGGCGCACAAAAAGTTTGTCATAGCAGATGGAAGGTCTCAGAAAAAAAGCGATTTTCAAACAGAACAGGTGAAAGGAGAAATATAGAAGGAAACATGATATAATTCACAAAAAAAATTGAAGATAGGCGAAAAGTATCCTTCATGGCAAAAGCTATGCTAGGGATAAAAGAACTTTTCAAATACGTCTCCCAGAAACAGAGACAGCGAGAAAAACGTTTTGACATTTATGCCTCCTAGCGAGAAAGCTGTGCATTATTTAAAGAAGGTAATGCTCCCCATCTTTATTAAACAGTAAAACTCTCAAACACGAACAACAAAACGGCCTGTTGTGTGTCCGAGAGAAGACGTTTGCAACCACATTCTCGAACATTCATATATCGACAACGTAGGACATGATACTAGATGGTAAAGTAATGGTTTGGGTGGGAATTCGTATCAACGGTAGTTCGCCTATCCACGCAATTGCTAAGAAAAACCGCTAAGATCTAATGGTCACCCACCATCAAGACGAGATCCTGGATCCCATCTCGATGCCAGTATCATGACCGTCTTTCTAGAGGTGTAGTGGATCAGGGATTTCTGCTCCTGGATGACAACGTTCGACTTCATAGGGCTTTGAGGGGTCCATGAATATCTGGAAAGCGAATATATTGAACGTATGGAATGGCCAGTGTGGTCACCAGATCTTTACCCGATTGAGCATGTTTCAGATGCTTTACTGCTCGCTTTCCTCCTCCCGTAACTCCACAGGACTTACAGTGTGCTCTTCCAGAAGAAAAAAATGGGATTTAATCCCATAATCTTTTGTGGGCACCCTCCTTCATTCAAAGCCTGGCTCGGCCAAGGAGGTTATATTACTGGAGACACCACTGGCTCTTCCGCCATAGGTCACAGCTAATCTGTGGTGTGACGTCACAAGCAGGCAAAAACCGAACTAAATTATACCGTTGATGAAACAGTAAGCTTGTGTATCATTGATAAAGATTATTGAATTACTCATTTTATCTGTTTATACGCTTAGAAACTTTTGTTCCATTGGCATCAAAGCAGCTTCTTTTCTGCGGCTGCGTCGTGCCTGCTCATGACGTCATTTGCAGCACGGACGGTGACTTATGGCTGTCAATGTTGCGTGGATAGGAGTGGTGTCTCCAGTAATATAACCTCTTTGGGCTCGGCGCTTTGAAGCTTGCATTGCTGTCAGTGAGGATCACATTCAGCACTGAAGACTGGGAAATTTTTGGTTTTATTTTTTGCTCATTTATGTGATATTGTTTCATGCCTTATTTCAGTAATTTTTTTTTCATGGGCCAATAATTTGCGCTCATTTTCATACATCTTAGTTATTTTGTGTTTTAGCTCACCTAAAGTTCTCTCTCAGAATACATAGGGTTCCTGTACCACACAACATACCTAAAGTTCCTTCGCAGAATACATAAACTTCCTGTACCACAAAGCATACCTAAAGTTCCTTCGCCGAATACTAAAGTTCCTGTACCACAGAACGTACCTGAAATCCCTTTGTAGAATACATAAAGTTCCTGTACCACACAGCATACCTAACGTTCCTCCGCAGAATACATAAACCTCCTGTACCACAAGGCATAGCTAAAGTTCCTTTACAGAATACTGAACTCCCTGTCCACACAGCGTACCTGAAGCTCCTGCATATATTACATAAATTTCCCATACCACATAGCATACCTAAAGTTATTTTGCAGATTACATAAATTTCCTGTACCACACTGTATGCCTAAAGTTCTTTCGTAGAATACATAAAGTTCCTGTACCACATAGCATATCTAAAGTCCTTTCACATAATATTAATACATGAATTTCCTCTTTCCTTACGTTCATTACTTTGTCAATGATTGCCTATTAACTAACGTTTTGTGGTTGTTGCTTTAATTTTTTATCATCAGTGTACATTCTTGCTCTGCGCGCTATGCCGTTAGAAACGAAATCGAATGTGTGATTCTTCAGTTTTTAAATGAATCACGCTTTTGATATTATTTTTTATGAGATAAAGATAAAAATTATTTTCTTTTATTTATTACCTTTACAAGATGACTTGACTTAAAATTGCAGAAAATAGATAAAAGGAAATGTTGCATTACCTTAATAAAAACACTTATGATGCGGGAAATTTTCGTTCGGAGAAACATGCCCAAAGCAACGGGAGAAGTTATGCAAACCAAAGTTACAGCAAGCTTTGTGTAAGGAACAATCATCCCTCCTGTATCGAAACTTCTTCCGTACATCCATAAATTAAGAGGCATTAGAGCCATCGCTAAGAGTGTAGAGAATGACGTCATGGCAATACTGCAAAGAACGAATGAATATAACAAAGACAAGAAATGACAGTTTCATAGTTTCATTGAAATAAAGAACGATGGGAATGGCATTCCATAATTTCATACAATCTTCTGGAATTGTATAAAGAAAAAAATGTGATTGAAAATCTGGGAAATTTATAATCTGGAAATTTGTCTTTCCCTTTCGCACATTTCTGTTCTAAGTTATTTAATTTGTATCATTGATATGGGTTGCTCACGAGAATTGTCCTTGTCTATTAGGTAACTTACCATTGACTGAGGAGCCAAAAACAATTCTCGATCTGTCCCATTAGCGTTTCAAAGAATGACAATAGTGATGAATATTTACAATTACCAAGGGACATTGTTATGCTAAATTCTGAATACTGTTCAATCGTTCACAAGTTTGTTGAATAGACACAACGGTTTCAATAGATTTTGTTACTAAACTGGTGATGACAAAAAGACAAATACTTTAAGCTAGAGGAGTTTTAACCCTTTAACTGGATGGAACGAATTAACTCGGGTTTAGCAAATTGGGCTGGAATCAGCTCGAACAAATAAATTCCTAGATAAGAAGCGGGTCAAATGTGGCTAGAAGAGTAAATCGGCGTATCAGAAACATTCAATATTCAAAGTGGTCATTTAGTGGATATGCTTGATCCTAATCCTTTTTGGCTGATTACTTGCTGAAAGGGCTGTAAAATAGTGACGAATCTAAGAAGCGAGAGAAAATATGTTTGAATAAGTTGTTTCTATCTAGCGGCATGATGTCCGTGGCACGGGAACTAGCATTTCCCATCAGTAAATTTAAAGGAGTGCTTATCACAAAAGACAGGTTTATGGTCGGTGCTGCTGAGATAAGACGGGAGTGGAATTGTTTTGCTGTATCATTCGTAAAATCCGGCTGTTATGAGAACATTTATGTTTGGGGAGCAGAGAAAATTTTTGGCAACATTCGATTCAGATTCATTCGCCGCTTAATGGGATAAATCGAATGACTAAACTCCAGCTGCCTCCTACTCTTCATAAAACCTTCCTGAAATTGCAATAAAAACTAAAAATAAATAAAGTGTGAAATATCAGGCTCAAGAAAGGCTCTCTTCACCCAAAAAAATAAATTAAAGAGTAGGCTCAGAGAAGCTAAAAATAAACAAGTTAGCAAAATCATGCAATGCATTGATTCAGATACGCTTTCCAACATACTAGAAATCATAAAATAGCTGTGGAATAAATCTCACTCCTACACCCTGACCTTTGATCCCATTTCGATTATATTCAACAGAACTGGTTCAGTATACCTCCGAAATAACATGATAAAGTTTTGTCGCAATCGAAGCAATTTTACGTAAGTTATGATGTATAAGGGCTATGGAATAGACGGCGCTTCTGTGTCCTAACCTTTGACCCATTTCGCCCATTTTCAATAGGATTCGTCCCCAGGCAGGCATCTACAACATACTAACATTTCATTCAAATCGAAACATTTTTTTCGTAAGTTATGACGCATAATGGCGATGGAAGGGATTCCGCTCTTATGTCCTGACCTTTGACCCTCATTTCGCCAATTTTCAATGCGGTTTGTCCCCAGGTGATCCCCTACCACATACTAATATTTAATCGAAATCGAACCTTTCTTACGTTAGTTATGACGCATAAGAACAGTGGAATGGATCCCCCTCCTATGTCCTTACCTTTGACCCCATTTCGTTCACTTTCAATAGGGTTCCTTCCCAGGTGATTCCCTTCCACATACTAAAATTTCATTCAAATCGAACGATTTTTACGCGAATTATCGTGCAGACGAACACACGCACACAACGCGTGACGTAATGAGGGAGATGGGAAACGCGGCCATCTGCCAGCAATAGTGTGACGTAATAAAACTTTAATAGGATCCGCACATTTGAAAATACAAATCGCGCCATCTTTTTTCTGGAAAATTATTGCGTTCCCAAGGACGAAAATTTGAACATCGATTAAAATAGCTTCATTTTATAACTTGGAATACCTAATATTTTCTAAAACATAACCATAATTATGCAATCCAACATTTGTTTGTCTACTGCCGTCATCAAAGTACAGGTCGCGCCATTCTTTTTCTGGTTTCAAAACCACCAAAGGAAAAGTTATTGATTTTTAATATAATTATGGTTATGTTTTAGAAAATATTAAGTATTCCAAGTTATATTAAGAAGTTATTTTAATCGATGTTCAAATTTTCATCCTTGGGAATACATTAATTGTGAAGGAAATGTGTACAAAAGTTTTTCCATTGGAAGTATAGGGAAGCAAAATTACTTGACGTCCACCTTAATAATATGGAATAAGGGCGATGGAATGGATCCCGCTCCTACGTCGTGACCTTTAACCCCATTTGTCCCATTTTCAATAGGGTTCGTCCCCAGGTGGTCCCCTACCACATACTAAAATTTCATCGAAATCGAACCATTTTTACGCCAGTTATCGTGCAGACGGACGGACGGACAAAGCTGAAGCATATACGCTTTTTGAACCTACGGTTGGAAAGCGTAAAAAAAGGCGTAGCAAAGCATAAACCAAAAAAATAAAGCATGCAAATATTGCCTCACAATTTTGGTTTGAAAGGGGGCACCGTCCCCTACCTCACAGAGAAGCATCTAGTAATGGCCAGAAAATTAGAACTAACGTCTTCAAATGAATGCAAAATGAATTTTTGACATGGTATTTATAAACACGAAGATAGTGTGCTCACACAGAGACAGATAGACGGACATTAAGGCATATCCAGCAAAAACAGTGTTGCTGGGCCAGCACTTAAGCCAGCACTGGCCCAGCACTATGTTGTCGCTGCCCAAACGTCAATAAAATGTCCCGGCGGCCAACCACATCGGCCAGCAGTTCAGGCCAGCAACTGGCCAACAGTTGGCATCCCATTTATTGCCATATGCCAGAACAGGGCCGTCAGTTATCCATCACAGGCAGTGGCTGCCACAAGCGGCCCGGCAAGCACGTGCGATGAATGATGGTTAGCCTACTGTGGTCGGCTAGTTTCCCCTCAGTTGCAGCCGGGAATCACGTGACGTAACTGATGGCTTGCCGAATCTTGTCCGCCAATTTCCCAGTTGTAGCCATAAAAAAAGATAACCGCAGTTCCCCCAAAGGCACAACTATTTTTTCTTTTCCCCCTGCGAAACTTCTACATGACGGAACGGCGCTGGGGAAATTTTCGTAACAGGTCCTGAAAAATGCCCGTTTGGATCTGGCTGGAAACGAACCAACGACAGTCGGCTTGCGAAGTGGGAGCGCTCGCTATACACTACACTGTTTTGTCACGCACAAGTCTTTGCTTGAAGTTGAGCTTCTTTTCTGGGCGATGTGAAACTAAGAGTTTTTTAAATTTTACAATATTGCGAGGTATTTTTCATAAATGTCCGTTTCATATAATTCATAAATTATTTTTTCAATGTGACGATTGTTCCCAGCAAAAAGAGTCGGTAATGTTCAGGCCAGCAGCTGGCCAACAGTTGCCACCCCCATCAGTTGTCATACACCACAACAGGGCCATCAGTTATCCATCACAGACAGCAGCTGCGTTAAGTGGCCCTTCATCAGCCCAGCAAGCACGTGCCATAAATGATGGCTAGCCTAATGTGGTCCGCTAGTTTTCCAACAGTGGCAGCCGGCAATCACGTGCCGTAATTGATGGCTTGCCGAATCTTGTCCGCCAATTTCCCAGTAGTAGCCAAAAAAATCAAGGATAGCCGCAATTCCCCAGAAAATTAGCAGAAAATTCCTCCAATCTTGTGTATTCAACCCATGGATGAGTACATTATATCCACATAGCGTTGCTTTTTTTTTTTATTATTGATAAATTTTGTAGGCATATAATTCTTATTTTTTTTTCCCACCTTTACGATTTTTTAATGTTTTTCGGGGACTTTTGTTTGAAGTAGTTTAGTGAATGTTAAAACGAAAGATTACAGAGAAATTATTTCTTGCTATTCATGGGAATGGAGTGGATGTATTTCATGGCTGCCTGTATTCACGATTCTTTGTATGTATTCTCGATTCTTTATATGTACCTGTACAATCATATATCTTCTTCCCAATCAAAAGTGCAGGAAGTTTGCTACGAAACGAGTTTCTATAAATACATGAGAGTTACTGACTATTTCTTACAGTTCATTAATAATTATTTACATGTTTTTCTTCCGACGGTAATCTTCGTCGACGTGGCATTTCATTAGGAAATTAATTCGCTTCTCTACATATGGCTTTTTTTCTTAACATTCACTAAAATAACACGATGGCGATATAATTTGGTCTTCAACTAACTGGTACCACGAGACAGAGAGCACTTGTTGATTCTGCGCATGTGCAGTCCCGTGGCTTCCACCTCGTGTTGGGGTTGCTTCGATTGCCAGCTACGGCACTTGCTTGAGGGCCCGCAATTCACGGCGATGCTGTAGGGCCATCAAAGGCTGCCAACTGATGGCACTGCCACCAACGGACCGCTACAGTGCCATGAGCGGTAGATTTAAGCCAGTTGGTGGCCAGCAGTTTCCCAACACTTATGTTTTAGCTGTGTAGTGATGTTCTGAGCCCGTACTTTTTTCTGAGGTCTTAAATTTAAAATTTGTAATAATAAATAATATAACACAGATTTTTTTAGACCGAATAGAAGTTAGACAGAATTTTTGTTTCTTTCTTTGGGGGTTCAACGAGCAGCTTGAGCAAGTCTCTGGGATATAAGCAGTCACCCATCCCTAATTTGGAGCCACTGGTTCTTTGTAAAGAGAAAGGGCCAATGCCGTAAGAAAAGCATACCACCTATGACTCACCCGGGTATCGTGCCTACTTGGACAAATAGTCATAGGCCAACTTTTGGACTATTGCATCCCCTGGGCGGCTATGTAGAATCTTGGAAATTAAGGTACCCTGCTCTGCTGATATACCTATACAATCGTATGTAATTTTTCCCCAATCAAAATACCCAGAACTTTCATTTTGGGTAAATCACAAGAGCTCATTTTTCTTCCGTTTTCTAGAAGCGCAAATACCGTGATCAGTGTTTACTGGAGCCCTTAGCACAACTGAAGGTTGTACTGAAAATTATTGATCAGGCTTAATTGCTCACTCCATTGAGTGTCGGCTGGAAGAAATATTCATCATAATACATGGAAATTTCACAGAATATTCAAGCAAAGCAAACTGAATTTGCTTGTACCACTTACTGGTCATCCATGTAACACTTCTCAGAAAACTGGAAAATAGAACAAAGTACGGGCTTCGACTGAGTGTCGGCTATCAGAAGTTGCCCACTCCAAAATTGAGGGCCACTGGTACCTTGGAGAATGGGGAGTCCGCACGACAAGCATGCTACCCATGCCTCATCCGGGACTCGAACACAGACCAATCTCAGATGAATGTTGAGTTGAGAGGTCAGTGCCTCAGACGACTAAGCTACCTGGGCTTCAAAGAATCTTTTCAATCCATTTATTAAAACGAAAAGCAAGAAAATATGACATGGCGTGAATTTCGGCATATATTAGAAAGCTAAATGTAAAAAAAATATTTGTGAAGATTGTCTTTATATTGTAGAACTTCTCCGATACAACACCCAAGAATGGTGACATCATTTAACAGACTGGTAGAGACCATGATAACATGGACGTGTCATTCTATGCCTTATGTAAGCGCATCAAGGGAAGCGCCTGAAGGAATGATTTTTCTCATAAAAGGAATTTCGCTGTTGGTTTTTTTAGCATTTTTTAATTTACAGAGCTTTGGACAAAAGTAAAACGAAGTCAGTCTCGGCCACCATACGCAAACATATATAAACATTTCTGGAAAAACCTTACCTGAGAGAAATATCTCCATCACAGAAATAGGCGAATATGTTAGACATCGCTCCTCCTGGACAGCAGGACATAAGAAGGACACCTGTAGCATGTACTCCGCTAACAGGAATGCAATGTAGGAGGATGAAAGCAGACAAAGGCATTATGACGAACTGGCTTAACATTCCTATCCCTACGCCTATAGGCTTCTTTATTTGGTGTAGAAGCTGGAAAATTGAAAAATATGGTAAAATCTTACTTGGATGAAGTAATACACCGTTCAACTGATACCTATGAAATATAGTGGAACTAATGTTACTGCACTTACGATTGTCTCACCTTGGGCATGTCAAATGTAAGATTTTTCAAGACTGATTAACGAGTGATGGTATGTGTGTGTGTGAGAGAGAGATATTACCGTGATTTTGCACATTTCTGGAAAGCAACTCACAAGCGATTAAACTCTTGAATGCCTTCCCGGTGATGTAGTATTTTATGCGTTGGCTTCTGACTGCTTGTCCCAGTGGTCCCGGGTTTTAATCCCGTAAAGGACTCGGGTCTCTGCCTTCCAGAAAACTAGTGGTCCCAAAGCAGGATGGACTGGTTATTCTCATAGTGTTGCTCAATGTGGTCGTTAATCCCCCCCCCCGCCCCCACAAAAAAACCTCCTCTGTACTGCTTACTTGTTAGCATAACGGCAGCTGTATTTTCACTAGCAGCAACCTTTCTTCTAATTGGCTAATCAAGTGAGACAAAGAAAGCGGAAGCTTCCGTGAGCTAATAACGCGAGATTTTAACGAACTCTCATAAAAGTGTGGAACTGCACGAGAAAAAGAAGCGGAATATGGCCCACAACTGTTAGTGGCTAATGGAGTGAAATGGAAAAATAGCGCTTCATTAAGACGTCAAAAGGAGGTCTGGCATAAAAGGGGAAGGGGGAGAGGCCCAAAATTGTGAGTGCAATGACCGCTTTTAAAACTGAGCGGGTGAATCTACGACTGTAATAATGATATGAAAGACTATAGAATTATTGTTTTTTTATTTGGCGTTTAACTCTTAGTTGTTATTTTTTCTGAATAAAGATTCATTCTAAATCATCAATCACCGTCTTGGAACAATTTGAAATACGATAAATATTTACAGCTAAAATACATGAGTACTTTCGGGGTTGACAATCACCCGATCGTCAGATGTAAGATATTGTTCATTTCTACGCTCTTATATATGTTATCGTTAAAGTATGAAATCCGTTATTTCATAGAATACCTAGTTATTTCATGAAATAACTGATCAAGTCAGTTAAAGCGTAAAACTCACTTGTATTCTATGGTTTAACTAGTTATTTCATAGAATAACGGCCTACACCCCGTTAAAGTGTAAAATAACCGAGTAAATAAATCCCAAATTCAAAAGGCTGTATAGTGAGAACCACTGGTCAGAAATAGCCCACCATTTTCAACCCACTATAAAGTGTTATATAATAATAATGATGATATTAACTTATGAGTACTTCGTCTCAACCTGATAATGAAGTGCTGGTTGAAAAAACAAGGTTAAATAATGCCATTAGTAAAGTATGTATAGTTTGTTCACAAGAATGCAGTGAAAACGTAGTTTGTTCGAAACGTAATGCGCCTGTCGACATGTCATGTTTAGAAGACTATGTTTTGGAAAGACAAAGTTGTACAGAAGATCTGCAAATTGTGTTTTAATGAACTGAATGTTCAGAGGGAAAGAGAAAACTCTAAAGAATGTTTGGAAATTCAAGCTAAGAAGATGAAATTAATGTCAGATAAATCACATTCCGAAGCACCTGTGGGGCTTACAGTCCGTATCCCAGTACCTGAAGTTGACAGAGGAAGGGGTGACGCCAGATCTATTTTAGCTGTTATCATGAAAATAACCGAAAAATGATTTTTTTACAATTGGGAACAAGAAACGGCCGCATAAAACAGCAACATATTCCCGATCCCAGTTCAGCGTCTGTGAACAAAAACTAATTCATATCGAGGAAGTGCCGGATATAGAGAAATAGCTCCGGTCGGTTGCTACAGCTCAAAGTTTAGGTACCGGTCAGGGATTTAAAAAGTGTTCATGTAAAACGCAGTGTGTCAACAAAAAAATTGTTTTAGAAATAATGTTCTATGCAATTCCAATGCCATTTTAGTAATCCCTGTTGTAACAAATGATTTTATTGTGTCTTTATATAAATAACATTTTGTATGCTGTATAATTCAGTGAAATTGTTTATTTTACACTTTAATTGTCTATCATTAGTTAATTAATAGAATACCTAGTTAAAGTGTGGAATTATTAATTTATTACACGCTTTAACTAACTTGATCAGTTATTTCATGAAATAACTAGGTATTCTATGAAATAACTGAATTATACACTTTAACGGTAACATATACAAGAAGACATGCGTTGCATTGCGGATACAATTGGTAATATGTTGGTCACATGTTACAAAACTAGCTAATCAAATGGTTTCTAATGCTGAAGTGAGTTAAACATGATTATCGCCTTCAGAGTGAGATACCTTAATAAATCACTTCTAAAGTTCAAATATACTGATCGGAATAACTAATGATTAGCATTAAAGTACAACGAATCAATGAAATGTTTCCAAAGTCCAGGTAATTCATACGGACTGTGATCATTGCAGCACTTATTACCAAAGGCTGAAATAAATATAAGCTCTTGGCAAGCATTAATGGCGATTCAGCAGAAGAGAGGTTATATAGATTTCCTTCATAGAAAATCTTACTTAGCATACGCACACCTATCTCGGAGGCTTCACCTGATCGTCTTTGACAGACTTTTAGTCACTATTTTGGTTACCTGTAATTCAGTTGTTCAAACATACAACAGGACCCACGTTCATAAGTTAAGGCATTTAGTGGCTCAGGAACTTGTTACTCGTTTCTAAACTGGTTCCCATCAAACCTCGGAGAAATTACAGCTACAACCCAGTTTCATCAATCTAAGTAACCATGTGTTGACACCTCTACAAATTGCAGCACTACAAAGAGGCCAAAAGTTTGCATACCCAGCACTTAGGCCAGATAAACTACAAGTTTATTCCACAAGCCAAACAAATTATCTCAGCTTTACCACTTCAACAGCAAGAACCTGCCTGTTATCGGGTTGCCCACAGTATTCAAAATTTGAAACCTTCTTGCAGTCAACAGGCCTTCACTGTTTTTAGCGCTGAGCAAAAAGGATTAAGACTATTGAGTTCAGTACCGAACATTGCCATTTTAAAAGCTGACAAGTCCTCTCAAATGGTGTGCATGAATAAGGACGAGTACATTAGTAAGATGAGTAAGGCCCTGTCTAACATTTCTATTTTTCATGTCTCTTCAGATCCGACTGCCAGCACCTTAACCGCTCTTAGCAAATTAAAAGATCATGATTGTCTTCCTTCTGTTTTGGGTTTTTCGTTGCATCCACCTCCTGGCGCCCACGCGTCCCAGAATTATTTGGCACTATTAAGCTTCACAAGGAGAGTCATCCTGTCCGCCCCCATCTCTCGGAACGCGCCAGCCCTACTTATTCTCTACAACAGGCGTTGACCTGCCTCCTTTCCCCATTATTTGCTGGGTCACCGTATTCCGTATCTAATTCCGTTCAGGCCATTAATCTAATCAAATCTGTTACTCCTTCATCCTCCAATTTTATTCTTGCTTCTTTAGATAGTGTTTCACTTTTTCCGAATGTATCAGTCACTCTTCCCCATGATCTCATAGTTGAAAAACTCACCACTTTGGCAGTTTACCCGGATGAAGTCATTCAGGCAATTTTAAGGGCTCTTCGCCTAATCTGTCGTAGGTCTTTTTTCAGGTTCAACGGACAGATTTTCAGGCAGCTTGAGGATGCTCCAATGGGGTCACCCCTCTCCCAACTACTGGCAGAAATTGTTGTGCAGCATTTGGAGCATTCTGTTTTGGCATCTTTCCCCATTAAACCTCTATTATTTTTGCGCTACGTGGGCGACGTGCTCGTCCTATGGCCCAGCTCGTTGGATAATGTATTAAAATTTTCAGATTTAATGTCGTCCTTTCTTCCATTAAATTTACGGTGGAAATGGAGTCCAATGGATCGCTTCCTTTCGTGGATTTTCTGCTTCGTAGGCATCCGGTTTCCAATCATTTAAGTTTCTCCGTTTACTGCAAACCTTTTTCACCAGCTATTATTCCGCTTTCCTCAGCACACCCTAACAGCTACAAACTATCTACCTTTTATTTTCTCGTCCGTAAGGCTTTCACTCACTCTTCCAATCGTGCGCCTCTATCGGCAGAATTACAGTGGATTTCTGACCTTGCTGCAACGTTTGGGTTTTCCAATCATACTGTCGACAGGATCATCGCAAAAACTAGAAGATTGGCATCTACCACTTTAAGGGGTGACCAACCAAAACACCGATTTGTGGGTTCTATGGACTTTGTCCTCGGAGTTACAAACATCTTAAAAAACATGTGCCACAAGAATAACCTGGATTTCGGCCTTAGAACCAACACTATCTTTAACTTGGTTCGAAAAGACAGAGATCCGGTGAACCACCCGGAACAATGTGGTGTGTACAAAATTCTTCTGAAGCCAGTGGACACAGAGTCCCCCCCCCCCCCAGATGTATGTTGGTTCTACGATTAGGAATGTGAAATTGCGTTTTTCGGAACATAATTATAACATTAAAATGCATGCTTCATCTACTGCGTTATCTCGCCTCTTCCTTTCGGGCACTTATTACCCAAACTGGGAAGAAGCCAGGAGTTTGACAACTCCAGCCAGTAAGACTCAAATCCGCTTTACAGAGAGTCTGTACATCCACAGATTCTTTAGTATGTGTTATAACGAGGATTCACCTACTCAAGTTTCCCAGGCCTGGAAAGCCATTGTACCTGTGAAAGGTAAAGAGAATTACATTCCACCCTTAAGTCTGGCACAATGTGTGTCACCTCCTACCTGTGTTTGATGTAGGCCTCCGGTATATAAATTGCTTGACTTTTTATTTGTCTCTGTAATTTGAATTAAGTGGCAACAACAACATCATTTATATGCCATGACAACTTTTTATGCGGTCATTTTCATCTGATGAAGGACTCCAGGGGAGTCTGAAAGATCTTAAGAGTGTCTTTTAACCTCGTATATAGTTCATTAAATGTAATTTTACGAAGTACATCTGTCACTTCAGACTTCGTTTTAATCGTGCATAACACAGCGGTTTTACCTTATCATTTAATTTTTAGCCTGCACGCAACGTCATAATCATCAATTAATGAGTACACAGAAGCGGGGGTTACTAAAATCTTGGCGCCAGACCAATCAGGGTCCACGTCACCTGCATCAACATTTCTTACAAATTAACATTTATTACAAAGCATTAACATTTATTACAAAGCATTAACATTTCTTACAATCTCCTTTTGACGTCATAATGACCAGCACTTGCAAGAAATGTTAATGCAGATGGCGTGTATCCTGATTGGTCTGGCGCCAAGATTTTAGTAACCCCAGCCTCTGTGTACTCATTAACGCTTGCCAAGAGCTTATACTTATTTCAGCCTTTGGTAATAAGTGCTGCAATTATCACGTTTAGTAAGATTAGGCTTCAGGTTTTCAGTAGTCTTGGTATACTTTGCAGATAAGTGAGATTTGAAGAAGAGGAATTAGTAACTATGGGTGAAAATCTCTTGAGAAAACAGTCATGAATGATAGTTCAAAATTGAGATATATTATTTACTATACTATTCGGAAGCGCTGCGTGTGTTATGCTTTGAGCTTTTTTCATTTCATTTGACAACAGATGGGAAGTATTTTTCTTCTGTATGAAATTAATCTATTTTCAACCGAAGGAGAGTATGATCTGCGCTTGAGGTATGCAACGAAGTTCAGCCTTTATCGTTAAGCGTTCTTGTGAACCAGGTGATATGGTATATAGGACTGAACGGAGAGCAATGATCATCATGTCTCGATAGACTTCTGTTCAAACGGAAACTGTTCGACAAAAACAACAATTACATTTTTAATGTTTAGCATTAAACGGACGGGATCAGAAGTGGCTTAAAAGAAGATTCGAAGATATAAGAATTTGGGTGACTTTTTCTTGGAAAGCTGGACTATACACACAACTGTCCGATAGCGTCCAGGTTTTTGGATGCACAGTTGTGAAGGGTAGAAGGAATTAATTGCTAAAACCACAATGGAATGGTCAGAGGTGACCACCGTAGGTATGTGGGGTAACTGTAGAAAAAGGAAGTAGAATAGCTGATGAGAGAGAACATCTATCTAAACGGGCTACCGCTTTAGAATTCGGAAAATCCTATGTCCATGAGTAAATCTGAAGGTCGGGATAAAGACACCTGAAGCCGTTCTGTAGATCTGCGTCGAAATTAAGTCGGGAGAGAGAGAATCGCTTTCAGTCTCACACGGTGTTCAGTTGAGTGGATACTGTCTAATCGTGAATTGAGGGTACAGTTGACATCATCGCATAAAATAAGATCTTTAGAATTTGAATTGAGAAACTATTAGTCTTCAGGAGCTGCATAACAAGACGAACTGCCATGCAGACATTAATTAGGTGAAAAGTTTCATGGTAGGTTGTAAACTGTAAGTGCTGAAGTCAGGAAGAGTTAGTTGAATGATCGATGGCAATCTGTAAATACAGAAGAATTGAGTGATGAATTGCAATTGTAATTCTATATTACTGAGCAGTAGCATAAACGTGAAAAACTCAAAATTCCTAGTTTCTCCAGCGATGCTGATGTTTTAAGCGCGTAGTGTCTCTTGAAAACACAAATTAACTGCGTCTACTTGCGATAGCTCGTCCACAGCGAGGCAAATACTCCCTAGTTAAATGAGCGATTTTAAAGGAGGCATTTTCAGCAGGTTCTAGACCTTCTTGATCTTGTTTCAGCTTTAGTGATCTCAATTGGGTCAGTATTAAAACCTTATAACTATCATGTTTAACAGATCTGATTTGGCCAAGAGGCACTTCTGCAATTTTTTCATTTGAAGAATAATATTAGATAATATTTCTGGTTGATTTCAGATGCAGGCTAATTGTGTAATGAGATCATTTGTATTGAGTAGTAAGACAGAAAGAAGGTCAGAGGAGCTAAAGGGTCCGTCTGGAATATGTTAAGGGAGGAAAGCCTATTCAGTGTCGGTTTTCGAGGAGTCATCAGTGAAAATTGAAGCAATTCGAGCTTCCTGACCGCCTAGGATATTGTCAGAGGTGCAGTCAGACATCTCCACTTCAGAGGTCATCAAAAGATTCAACTGAAAAAACTTCAAGTATAGACTCATGGGGTGTTGATTAGCCTTGATTCGGTCTATTCTTCAAGCAAGTGCTGCTCATAGTTTTTCATCCTTCCTTTTAAACTTTGTGACAACTTTAGATGGCTCTGGTGGGATTGTCATTATTTCACGGTTGTTGTGAAAAATTTGATCTAGTCAAATCCATAGGAGGAACAATTCCGGAAGACTGTTTAGATGATTTGGTGGAATCAGAAATGTCATCAACAACAGATGATTTGGTGGAATAAGAAATGCCATCAACAAGTATCTTGAAAGAAATACGGGATTACACTATATAATACAAATCGGATAAAGCAATATCTTATCGACCTAAAAGATTTATAATAAAGTCAGAATCGTGCGCATACACCATGGTGGGAGTTCAGTGCTTTCACTGCAAAGCGGAAGACCACCATTTTTTCACAGACTGCTCGCATCGATAAGATGATGTGGGCAGATAACCAAGTCTAGTTGAACCATCTTTATTTTTTACGCTGGTTTCTACTGCTGAAAATGATTATGATAGATGTCTTTCCGCTATACCTCCCCCAATAAACTTAATGGTTCGTTCGCAAGATATCACCCATCCACCGGAAGACGACCTGGTCCAGCATGGTACATCCTCAACTACACAGATAGATACTACTGTTACAAATTTTGAAGATGACAATCCGATTTTTGCTGTAAATGTGACAAGGATGGCAAGTTAGATAACATCCGAAAACTTAAAAATTTCATCGTACTGGAACGGGACTCTAAAGCGCGTCTCCCAGATAGCATACCCGGGCGCTATCTGTGAGTCCCGCTCCAGGACGATGAAATTTTCAAGTTTTCGGATATTATCTGACTTACCATCCTTGTCACATTTACACCAAAAATCGGATTGTCATCTTCAAAATTCGTAACAGTAGTATCTGTCTGTGTAGTTGAGGATGTACCATGCTGGACCAGGTCGTCTTCCGGTGGATGGGTGATATCTTGCGAACGAACCATTAAGTTTATCGGGGAGGTGTAGCGGAAAGAGATCTATCATAATCATTTTCAGCAGTAGAAACCAGAGTAAAAAATAAAGATGGTTCAGCTAGACTTGGTTATCTGCCTACATCATCTTATCGACGCGAGCAGTCTGTGAAAACATGGTGGTCTTCCGCTTTGCAGTGAAAGCACTGAACTCCCACCATGGTGTATGCGCACGATTCTGACTTTATTATAAATCTTTTAGGTCGATAAAATATTGCTTTATCCGACGAAAAGATCATTCGGAACTGCTTTACATAACTTTTCACGTGTGAATATGGAAAGCTTAAGGGGGCAGCTGGAAGAGTCTTGGCTTCGCCAAAAACTTTCCCACAGTGGATAGCATTGCAATGAAAAGACTACCCGGAACCTCTGGTGGTTTTGGGGACAGCGTAAAAGGTATTGGTTTGTGCGCTATTAGCATTGGTATAAAATGTGGTTGTTTAATATCAGTACCTTTTGCTAGTACATGATCAACAAAAGTATTAGTGGCAAACGTAAAAACAATACCTTATGCGCGCTTGAATAGTAATACTATTTCGTGGAATAATTTCGTTTAAAGCTCTCATATGTAGAAGTATTGGAGTGTTTTCCAATGCAGGAAACCGGGTGCTCAAACATATTCCTTGAGCGAAATCCTGTCCAACAGAAAAGTCATCAGTGAATGTTAGCAGCACTGCATCACCAATATGTTGAATCGTAGGTGCATGTTGCAAAGTTGAGCTTTGTTGAGATGTCGCAGCAGGGATATTAGTGGCGCCTTTTATTATATTGGCATAGGTTTGATGTGGTGCTCTAGGCTGATGTAGTATTCGATTTAGAAGGAATGCTTACATTCATTTGTGCAGTATATTTTGTTTCTTTTTATGCAAAACAGCAGGACCAGATGAGGATTTCCAAGAAGTACTAATAGATGTTAGAACAACAGTAGAATGCATGTGAGTTTCATTAAATTAGACTAATTTTGAGACATGGCTGTCTGCCGTCATCTTGACGTTCCGACGAAGTGTAAACAAAACAATTTAAGAACTTCTAAAAATGTAAAAATAATAAAAATAAAGCTTACCATGAAGCTAAATACAAAGTAAATACGTTCTCCACTTGCTTAGGGATACAAAAAAAGGCAAAAGAAAATAACATAAGCTTAGAATTTTTTGACAAATTCAGTCAACCTTAGAAGCGCTGTGAAAACTCGACCAGTGAGCAACTCTGAGGACTATAAGCAGTCACCAGTCCTTAATTTGAGGCCACTTGCTCCATGAAAGGGATATTACCAGTAATAAACGACAAACATATCATCCACACTTCCAGCATTTGTCAGCTCGGATGATTAACCAGAGCCTCACGCTCCTTACCGCTAGGTGGGGTGAGGGAAGCGTTAAACAGTCTATTCTAAAGTTAGTGATTTTGGGTTAAACATAGTCGTCGAGAGTCCTTAAGTTTTCTTAAGTAATGTAACAGTAGCACTTCAGTTTCGGACTCATTCCCAAGATTCAAGCAACATCTCTCATGTCCAGTGCATAACGCCTCTGTTGTTGTCTCTGTCTCTTATTAAAAATTTAAATACCATTTCGTACTTTGTCTGCAACTCAATCAATAGTTTCATTGCTGAATCATCCTTTTAGCCAAAATTTAAGCATTTTCAAAGTGCTTTATTGATATTTGAATATCGGCATTGATGAAAAAAAAAAATGAAAAATTTTGATTCATTTTCAAATTTTGGACATTTTTTTCTTTTAATACTCGTATATAGTAATTCAATTTTTTTAGGGTTTAACGTAAACATAGCATAAAATGTTGCTTAAATCTTGAGAATGAGTCTGAAACTGAAGTGTGTCTGCGTGTTAAACCAGTCATTAAACCCAGCGACTTTTAAAGACTGTTTCAACGACTTGTGGGTTTAACGACTGCTTTTAGCCCTTAGAGATCTAAGGGCTAAAAGCAGTCGTCTGCCCTTAACTCAGGACACTGGTTCCAAGGAAAGGAGAGATTCAGTTCCGTAGAGCAAATACATCATCATCCATGCTTCATCAAAGATTCGAACACTGGCAAACTCGGACAGAAGCCACCGGAGCTGCTAATTTAAATTTATAATATAATATTTTTTATTTTACTGTGTTCAGTTGTACGTGAGATTCATTTGCTCGAAACAGCAGTTGTTCCGTTCATTAATTGCGTTGAAAACAATTAAGCGTGGCAGTAGCTATTTTTAAAAGCCCATTTTGATATAACATCTGAAGGACTTGGTACGGATCACGCACTGAATTTACAGTAGCGAACAAAAATATTTGGCGAAACACTTTTTCGACCATAATATTTTTTTCTGCTGGACCAGATCGGGTCATTTTGGGATATGATATGTGTTATTCAGTTGTAAACATGACCCATATGCAGATGGATCGGAAACCTTAACACAGTTCAGGTACCGAGTTTAATCGCAATGATCATACAAATTGACCAACAAAGTAGGTGTGTATCACATTCATTTAATGCAACGATAACAGAAAACAAGTACGAGAAAACGACAAAACAATAACTAATACTTAGTGGGATAACCACGAGACTTAATAACAGCTGCACAACGGGCCGGCATCGAGTCCACTAGATTCTCGACGGTGACCTGCGGAATTCAAGCCCATTCTGCAGAGAGCTGGACGAACTTCTGGGCCCTATTCCGGCAGGTTTTCTTCGCACATCGTCTCTCCAGCTCCTCCCACATGTGCTCGATGGGGTTGAGGTCTGGAGATTGGTTTGACCAGTCTACAAGTGTGACCCGTTGCTGCTGGAAGGCTGCCTTCGCTACTCTGGAGGTGTGCTTCAGGTCGTTATCTTGTTGCATGATCCATCCGTGTGGCACGTTCTGGTTTGTCCATGGGAAGACATCGTTGATCAGCATGTTCGTGTAGCTCTGGCCGGCCATTATTCCGTCAATCTTGATGATGGGGCCCATTCCATTGCGAGAGAAGGCGCCGTGAACCATGAGCTATCCTCCTCCGTGCTTGACAGTCGGTTGAATGAACTGGGGGTTGAATCTCTGGCCACACGGACGTCGTACGTATTGGATGCCATCACTTCTGAACAAGTTGAGCTTGCTCTCGTCGGTGAAAAGCACCTTACTCCAGTCCGCCGCGGTCCAGTGTCGATGACGGCGCGCGAACGCGACTCTGGCTCGTCGATTCTTGACTCCGATGAATGGTTTCTTGGCGGGCCGTCTTCCATTCAATCCACCAGCAATGAGACGACGGGAGATGGATGATCATTCGGCTGACGTTCAGGTTGCCGCTGTCGCGGAATTCGGTGGCGATGTCCACAGCAGTCAAGTTGGGATCAGCACGAGATCGACGGAGGATGCGTCTATCCTGACGCAACGTAGTGGAACGACGCCTACCACATCGCGGACTGTTCTCGACGGTCCCAGTCTTCTTATAACGTTGAAGGATAGCTGAAATGGACTGGTGTCGGATCTTCAGGGCCCTCGCAATGTCGGTGACGCGCATTCCGGATTCCATCATGTTCACGGCCGCCTGGCGAGCTCCAACAGGGATCTCCGGCTTTTTACCCATTTCTGAAAACCTAGGATTGACTTATTATCACACTACACATCACAAAACCCACAAAAATCACAAGAAAAACATTAATACATGCAGCAAACAAATGGGTAACGATTGGCGACTCTTGAATATGGCCCATTTCGAAAGACAAATTCGCTCTGAGCGAAATACAAACTACGCGGCATTGTAACCCACGAATCGACACATATCATATCCCAAAATGACCCGATTTGGTCCAGCAGAAAAAAAATTATGGTCGAAAAAGTGTTTCGCTAAATACTTTTGTTTGCTACTTTAGTTAACCGACAAATGACCCACATCCAACCGTTCAGGAATCAGCAGAAACGTTGTCGGTACACAGAACAACAGTCAAAAGACAGATACATGCACTTGGGTTCATTACCAAATTCGATAACTGGTGCGGAACTGGGTTCCGCACCAGATTTCGTGAAACATCGCAAAGGTCATCGAAATTCAGCTTCTAATCAAACTTCTCAAGCAATATTAATCTACTTGAAAACCTTTTAAGAAAAGCCTTCTTTTAGAGAAAATAACTCCTTCAAAATTTGAGAAATACATCTTCTTTTGCCTGATTTGATCGGATTCTAACGCAGCGTTTTTATTTACGTGAAAAGTAAAAGTTGTGTAGCCTTTCCGTAAATGCTGTTATCTTTAGGTTTAACTATTACTAATATTGCCTGACATTATCAAATGGCACTTTCGCGAATAACAAAGAAAAACAAAAAACTAAATAACTTACCTCTTCTATTTTCATTTCGTAGCCCATACATATCATGATTAGAACGACAGCAATAAAGAGCAACATTTCCATAACGGGCTTCATTTTCACTATTACTTCCAAATACATGTGCTCCCTGGAACTACTATTCCCTGCAAAATTGTCTACAAGCCAGTTAGTTGCATCAACACTATCATTAACAGATTTTATAGTAACTTCTTGTGAAGCATTCATAATGGAGAAAGCTAAGAAATTCATTCTGCATTTACGATCTTATACGGAATATAGCTCCGTGCCTCGCGTTCACTGAATGAACAGACTTCAAATTTACATTTGCTTCAAGATCACAGATAAACATTAATCAGCAATTACAACGACAGTTTTGGGAAAAGGAAGCAATTATTTTTTTCATTAAGAGAGTAATATATTTACTCACTCAGTCGTAATAGTGTTTCATTGAACTGGCTTTTCCCGTATTGCAAGACGTCAGTTGTACATCCTCCAGTAAACTGAGGTTAAAAGCTTCGTTCGGAATTAGAATTTATTCTGCTTGTGTTGCGAACATGATTCTTAGAAGACGACCGCTTGTCAGGATTCATTGGCTTGCAAAATAAAAGGCAAAAGAGATATTTTGTTCATGACTTGCAAAATTCAGGTTTGTTCTAATGAGAAATAAGATATTCAATTTTGTTTTTATGCAAAGGAAAGCTTAAATCATACAGTTGCGTACGAGATCAAAATGAGTTTTAGTAAGACAATCGCAAGTTCAAAGGGATTAAATCTCTTTAATCATTCAGAAAGCAGTTGGCACATATCATCAACGCCGAATGAAAGTCCTCACGCCGCCCCGGTGGCGCAGTGGTCTAAGCGCTGGCTTGTGATCGTTCGTCCGTGAAGGGGTCCGGGTTCGAATCCCGGTGAGGCATGGATGTTTTGTTTATCTTACCGTACTGACTCTCTCCCTTCCCTGGAACCAGTGACCTTAAATTAGAGACTTTATAGCCCAATGAGTTGCTCACGATGGTCGTTAAACCTTCAATCGAAAGAAAGAAAAAAACCCTCACAGTTGAATGAACATCTTGCAAAACGCGTTTAAAAAAAGTGAACAAAGACTTATAACGAAGTAAATTTCTCCGTCATTTTTATCCTCGCCAGGATTCGAACCCGAGTCCCCTCATTCCGGAATAAGTTGCTCTACCAATTAAGCTACGCGGACATTTTATTCTGATTCCTATCTGCCTTTATGTCGCGTGCGTCCTTCTGGCAGGTACGTCACATCTCCTGGTACGTTACAGACTGATTCCCCATTATTGAAAGAGAGAGAGAGAGAGAGAGAGATTTATCCAGAATGTAGTCACAGAAGCGTCATGTTTTGGATGCTTAATGGCATATTATCTCCGAAAGTAATAATCGAACAGATTGCATGACGCTAAGGATTCTATAAATTCATTCTGCGAATTCACATACACCGATGAACCATTACATTACGATCACCCCCAGCCTAGAGAAATGAGCGCGCCTGGAGACCAAACGGTGGCGCAGGTGAGGTTGACACAGCAGTATATATACAACCAGAGGACCGGCTTTCGATTAGTAAAGTGCTCGGGGTCAGAATGGGAAAAGCTGCCGATTTATCGGAGTTTGATAAAGGACAAATTGTGATGCACAGCGGTGCCTCGGAACTACCATCTCGGAAACGGCGAGGCTTGTGGGTTGTTCACGTGCCGCTGTAGTGAGTACGTATCAAAAGTGGTGCACAGATGGCCAAACGAAGAACTATCGCCCAGCCGTGTGCCGTCCGCAGCTCATTGTTGCCAGAGAGGAGCGGAAACTGTTGCGCATTATTAACAGCGACCGCACAGTGCGCCAAATCACCCGCAGCTACAACAGTGGTGATCAAGGCAACGCGTCACAACAGATTGCAGCCTTCTGCGCATGTGCTTGCGTAACCGAAGACCCAGTCGGGTCCCCATGCTCACTGCACGCCATCGCCAACAATGCACGAAATGAGCCTAAGATCGAGATTCGACCATGAATGACTTAAAAAAAGTGGCCTGGTCCTGACGAATTAAGATTCCTGGTGCACAACGTAGACGGCCGAGCGTGGAATATCACTATTACCAACGGAGGCTATAGCACCTGGATGCACTGTTGGGTGGAAACAGGCCGGCGGTGGCGGTGTTATACTGTGGGCGATGTTTTCTTGGGACATTTTAGGCCCCATTATCTCAATACCACAATCCCTGACAGCTGTCAGGTATCTGAACGTCGTTGCGGACCAAGTTCACCCATTCATGGCAGTTGTGTTCCCTGATGGTGATGGCCATTACCAACAGGATAATGCGCCATGCCACACTGCCAGAATCGTCAAGGAGTGGTTCGAGGAACATGCTGGTGACTTTCTGTTAATGCTCTGACCTCCAAATTCACCTGACATGAGCCCAATCGAACATTTGTGGTTCGACTTGGAAAATCGGGTTCGCGCTAAATCACCACCATCTCGAAATGTACGAGAACTGGAGGACCTGCTGTTGATATTATGGTACCAGATACCCCAGGATACATATTGCCACCTAATCGAATCGATGCCGCGCCAAGTGGCTGCAGTTTTGCGGGCTAAAGGGGGTCCTACAGCTTATTAGTTAGCTGGTCATAATGTAATGACTCATTGGTGTAACATTCACGAAGCCTGAATCGTCAAAATAATTGTTCGAGACTGGAGTTACTTCAATATTTCTTGAACTTCAAGTCGTCAATCTCACAAAAATCTCGAAGTTAAAATCATCTTTTACATATCATTTTCAAAGTTTCGAGTTTCAAATTATTTTATGATAAGCGCCTTGCACCTGTGTTGCGTGCGTGCGTGCGTGCGTGCGTTTTATTTTTTCCGATCCGTCTGGTTTGAGTGTTGCGTTAAGCCGCAAAACAAATTCCTTTACTCCTTCCACGCTTGAAAAGCCAAATATCACCCAGATATCACGTGCCAAAAGTTTGCTGCTCCTTCAACTGTCCACATGATTGATGAATTATTTTTGGGCATAAATCGCTGCCTGGTGGTTTTTAGAGAAAAAGGTGTTAAACTAACAAATACGCATGCTTAGAAAAAGGTTCTCATAAATAGCCGCTGACAAAGAGTGGGTGTTGTGCTATGACCGTAAAGCGGATTCTTTTATTTCTGTGTGATTGCCATGCACGCACACGGCAGGAATTGCATTTGTGCTGTTGAATACTGAGTGATTAGTAGTAATATTTCTGAGATATATGTTATGTTTATTTTTTATCAAATTCATATACACTGAGTGGCCACTTTATTATGACCATCTGACAGTTTTAAGCAAATGAGCCATGGCTGCACGCTGTTGCTGCCAGAGGGCGAGGCTGGTATATAAAGGGAAAGCTTAGTGCTTGCGACAGTTGTAGAAGGGATTTTTGGGTGACGAGATGGGTAAAAAATGCGATTTGACGGACTTTCAACGTGGGATGATTGTAGGAGCTTGGAGCCATGGAGCGAGTATCACGGAAATCGCCGCATTCGTGAAATGTTCCAGAGCAGCTGTTGTTAAAGTGTTTAAAGACTGGACTGTCAGCCGAAAAACTGGGTCTCTACGTACAACGTGTGGTCATCATCGACTAGTGACTGCTCGGGCGGAACAGAGAGTGTCCAGACTGGTAACAGACACCAGAAGGGCAACAGTGCAGCAAATTACAAACCATTTTAATCAAGGATCCCCACAAATGATCTCTGCACGCACTGTTCGCCGTACACTGCATCGGATGGGATACTGTTTGAACACCTTTGCTGTCTGCAGTTAACAGGAAAAACATCTCCAGTTCACACAGGAGCACAAGGATTGGACAGTCGATAATTGGAAACAAATTATGTGGTCCGATGGCCGAGTGTGAATTTGGCGGAAACAGCACGAAAGCATGGGCCCCAAATGCATTGCTACAACCCTTCAAGCTGGTGGAGGCAACGTTATGGTTTGGGGAATGTTTTCCTGGCATGCTTTGGGCCCTTTAATTCGTGTTGATCAACGTCTGACTGGCACATCAAATCTAAGCATCGTTGCGGACCAAGTGCATCTTGTCATGGGGATGGTTTATCCTATTGGCAATGGCTAATTTCAACAAGATAATGCGTCCTGCCATAGTGCTCGTATTGTACAGGATTGGTTTCAGGAACATGCTGGTGAATTTACTTTGCATAGGTGGCCCCCACAATCTCCAAATCTCAACCTCATTGAGAATTTGTGGGATGAAGTTGAACGAGCCGTCAGAGAGCTGGATCCACAACCCTGCATTCTCACACTCCTGGAAGTGCTATTCATCAAGCATGGTCTCGGATCCCACAAACCACCTATCAAATTCTCGTGGATTCCATGCCACGAAGAATCGACGCAGTATTAAAGGCAAAAGGTGGCCCAACGAAGTACTGAGGTGGTGGTCATAATAAAGTGGTCACTCAGTGTATACAGAACAGTGCTTTGTTTTTTGGAGAAAAAGGCGCCGGAATTTTTAAACATAATTTGCTGTAAAAGGGAGAAAGTTGACTTAAAAAAAATCAAATCACTATTGAATATAGTAACACTATACTAGTGATCCGATTTATTGGCGTAGAAAAATATACATAAGCGTTTCCAACCATTCGCACATTCACCAGATGGCTTTTTCAAAGAAGTTAAACAGAACAATTTGAACCGGGAACTTGACTTGACAATAAATAGATACGACGTTATATTCATTTAAAGATACGAGGCATCACATTGGTTGTGCACCCGGCATCCTGGTAGGGAGAAGGCGTTACTTGAAGAACTGATTCCAAATTCGTAGCAACTCGAGTGAGACGCTATCATTGCAAGTATCGCTGTTGGTAATTATCTCCAAGGTGTCCCGAATGGCTGTACATTTAGGGGTACAGTAGATAGCTAATTTCTTTATAGCATCCCACATAGGAGTAGAGGAGTTGAATTTGACTTCTCCGTTGCATGATACAAAATGCAAAAAGAAAAAGAAAAAACACAATTTATAAACAGATATTAAAAACCAGTATTCCGTAAGAGTTTTATAATACATAGCAAACGCTGAAATTAAAATCTCTGTGAAGCTTACCCACAAATTGGAGTTAAATTTGCGCAAGGATTATATTGCACTGAGGAACAGAAGGGAACTGCAAATTGAACTACCATATTTTAAGTCACAAGCTTACCCACAAATGGGAGTTGAATTTGGGCTAAGGATTACATTGAACTGAGAAACAGAAGGGGGCTGTAAATTGAGCTCCTACGATGTTTTAAGTCACAAACTTACCCACAAATGATAGTTAGATTTGCACTAAGGATTACATTGCACTCATGGAACAGAAGGAGCTGCAAACTTACTTAAAATACAGTCCAAATATTGTGCAAATCTTGAGGTATTTTTATCGTTCTCGTCCGCTCGCATCCACTGCCGAATGGTGCCCTCAGAGGAGCCACGATAAAAAGTATTTTGTAGGAAAAAATAATTTATTTTTGTAGGATTAAAATTCTTTTCGCACATTTTTCGTAAAACAAAAATGGTGCTTATGTTATTACTTTGTCCGTCCGTCTGTCCACCTGTGGACACCATATCTCTGCTATTAGTTCGATTTGAAAAAATATTTTCACATTGGGAAGCTTGAAATGCAAGAACGACGATCCTTGCTTTCCGGTATTTCTAGGACGCATAATTTCGCCACCAGAGGGCGTAAAGGCAGATGCTATCTACTTCAAAATACATTTTGGTCAATATAATTGCTTCTGAACATTTGATTAAAAATGTTCTTCTATTTAATAACATTTATAAAGACTATTTGAGTACACTTTCTTTTTCAAGTAATACATAGCTTTTCCGCTAGGGGGCACAAAGTTAAATCGCCATTTCGCCAATATCTCTGCTTCTAAAAGTGCGATCTGAAAAATTATTTTTTCATCGCATAGTGAGAAATGATAAATTCGATTTTTTTCATATTGATAAGTTCGATTTTTTGTAAAATGGTTTCGGCACTAGGGGGCGTAAGTGTATGTTTTTGTTCCTGATATGTTTGCAGCAATATCTACGTTTCTGAAAACTCGATTTAAAAAAAATCGTTCACTGCCAGATGCCACTCACCACATCAAACTTTTTGGGAATACTTTCGGCTGGAAATAGTTCATAATTTTCCCACCAGAGGGCGTATGTCTTATTTTTGTCGATATCGCTGCTTCTAACAGTTCGATTTAAAAATGCTTCCTGCTTTGGACAGCGTTTCGGGGCCAAAAAATTTTGCATATGATTTGAAAATTTCTTAATTCACACGTGTGCCACTGAGGGTGCATTAATTCATATTTGTGTTTGCAGCATATTAGCAGCAACATTTGCGGGTCTAGACACTCGATTGAAAAAATCCTTTTCCGGTCAGACTCCATTACCTGCCAAAACAGTTTGTGTACTTTACTGCCAAAATGGTGCATAATTTTTTGCTAGGGGCGCAAATGTCTTATCGGATTTTGTTGATATTTCTGCTTTTAAAAGTCCGATTTAAAAAGTTCTTTGAACGCCATATACTATACTGGTTTTCATAAATTAAGGAACAAATCGAAAAATTGTTATAGCTCAAAAAATATGCAACTAATTTGAATAGAATTTGGTGAAAAACTTCATTCCACACCATATCTCTCTACTCTGAAAAAAAGGAACTGCTGCCGCTGTTTTAGAAATTTCGCAACACTCTTGCTTTCCTAGCTCGCAGCACAGAGCGTATTGAACACAAAAACACGAAATTTACATCGTTTGTAGAGAATTGTTTGGAAAACACACTGAAATATATCGTTTTTCGATTCTGCCGATACTCCGAGAGCTATTGTATTTCAAAGTTAAGGTAAGCAAAAAAGTGCTATCAGGTCGCGTTTCGGACACTCTAACAACAACAGAACCTCGAAACTTTGTAGGCATATAGTGCCATGAACGAATTTTTGCACCTCGTCGCCCTTTTATTACGCTTTCTAACCGTAGGTTGAAGAAGCGTATATGCTCCAGCTTTTTCCGTCCGTCCGTCTGTCCGCCTGTCGGCACGATAACTCGCGTAAAAATGGTTCGATTTCGATGAAAGTTTAGTATGAGGTAGGGGACCACCTGGGGACGAACCCTATTGAAATTGGGACAAATGGGGTCCATTCCATTGCCCTTATGCCTCATAACGTGCGTAAATATGGTTCGATTTCAATGAAATTTTAGTATGAGGTAGCGGACCACCTGGGGAGGAACCCTATTGAAAATAGGACAAATGGAGTCAAAGGTCAGGACATAGGATCGGGATCCATTCCATCGCCCTTATCCCATAATATTAAGGTGGACGTCAAGTAATTTTGCTTCCTATACTATCAATGGAAAAACTTTTGCACACATTTCCTTCACAATTAGTGTGTTCCCAAGGATGGAAATTTGAACATCGATTAAAATAACTTCATATTATGACTTGGAGTACTTAACATTTTCTAAAACATGACCATAATTATATTAAACAAGTTAGTAAAATCATGCAATGCTTTGATTATAATACGCTTTCCAACATACCAGAAATCAATACTCAAGTTATGAGAATAATGGGTGTGGAATAAATCTCGGTCCTGTGCCCTGACCTTTGATCCCATTTCGATTATATTCAACAGAATCAGTTCGGTATCAATCCGAAATAACATAATAAAATTTTGTCGCAATCCAATTTACGGTAATTGTGATGCATAAGGGCTATGGAATACATGCAGCTCCTGTGTCCTAACCTTTGATCCGATTTCGCCCATTTGCAATAGGATTCGTCCCCAAGCAGGCCCCTACAACATACTAACATTTCATTCAAATCGAAACATTTTTACGTAAGTTATGACACACAAGAGCAGTGGAATGAATCCCGCTCCTATGTCCTGACCTTTGACGCCATTTCGTTCACTTTAAATAGGGTTCCTTCCCAGGTGATCCCCTACCACATACTAAAATTTAATCGAAATCGAACGGTCGGTACGCGAGTTATCGTACAGACGGACATACGCACACAACGCGAGACGTAATGAGGCAGATGAGAATCGCGACCGTCTGCTCGAAAGAGTGTGACGTCATAAAACTTTAGTAGGATCCACACACAACGCGTGATGTAATGAGACAGATGGCGTGACCGCGCGCCAACATCTCAATCGCGAGCTTGTGACGTCATAAGATTTCTAAGCATGGGTTACATTAATGGGACGACGCCATGACACTAAAAACGTGGCAAATCGGAGTGGCTATTTAACCCACTAAACGAATTTTCCTAAAGTCAAGATCAAGCTAAATCGATTTCTAGTACCAGAAAACAGTTTAACGACTTTCATCAAAATTCTTAGAACCGTTTTCAAAGCAAAATTTACATAGATACAAGAATTTCTCGTTTAAGGTGGACGTCAAGTAATTTTTCATCCTACACTTCCAATGGAAAAACTTCTGTATACATTTTCTTCACAATCAATGCGCTCCCAGGGATGAAAATTTGAACATCGATTAAAATAGATTCATTTTATAACTTGGAATACTTAATATTTTCTAAAACATAACCATAATTATGCAATCCAGCATTTATTTGTCTACTGACGTCATCAAAGTACAGGTTGCGCCATCTTTTTTTTGGTTTCAACACAACTAAAGGAAACGTTATTCTTTTTTAAATATAATTATGTTTATGTTTTAGAAAATGTTAAGTATTCCAAGTTATAATATGAAGTTATTTTAATCGATGTTCAAATTTCCATCCTTGGGAACACGCTAATTGTGAAGGAAATGTGTACAAAAGTTTTTCCATTGGAAATATAGGAAGCAAAATTACTTGACGTCCACCTTAATAGTATGGGATAAGGGCGATGGAATGGAACCCGATCCTATGTCCTGACCTTTGACCCCATTTGTCCCATTTTCAATATTGTTCCTCTCCAGGTGGTCCCCTACCACATGCTAAAATTTCATCGAAATCGAACCATTTTTTACGTGAGTTATCGTGCCGACAGACGGACGGACGGAAAGACGGACGGAAAAAGCTGGAGCATATACGCTTCTTCAACCTACGGTTGGAAAGCTTAAAAAACAATAACGTTTCCTTTATTGGTGTTGAAACCAGAAAAAGATGGCGCGGCCTGTACTTTGATGACGTCAGTAGACAAATAAATGTTGGATTGCATAATTATGGTTATGTTTTAGAAAATATTAAGTATTCCAAGTTATAAAATGAAGCTATTTTAATCGATGTTCAAATTTTCATCCTTGGTAACGCATTAATTGTGAAGAAAATGTGTACAGAAGTTTTTCCATTGGAAGTATAGGAAGCAAAATTATTTGGCCGCCCCGGTGGCGCAGTGGTCGTTGAACAGACAAGTCGCATTTTTTTCTGCTCCTGCGTAGAAGTCAACGTTCGTTTGTTTACTTGTTCTTTTTGGTGGTATTTCGTCGTTTTGTGTTTTGGTTGCAGTGTTTCGTACCCTCGCTTCACGAGCAGTGAAGCTGAGTGCCGAGTGGGCGCTCTTTTTTGCTTTGTTTTTGCATTTTCGTGTGTCGTCAGTTACGACGCATGAGGTTTGGTGGGCCAGTGGTCGAGAATGTCCACTACCACTACGAATAAGTCACTATCGTCTACAGCTGCTTCGTCGATTGCTGATATGTCTTCGCTTCTTAGTTCTGTGTCTTCTTCGGGGAATGTTGCGTCGACTAGTGCTGCTAAACTTCCCGAGACTGTGCTTCTGGCCACCCGTGTGCCGGCTGCGTCTAATATTCCTGGTTCTGCTAATTCTACTTCAACGTCGTTCGCACAAGCTGTGGGAAGTACCTCATATATTTCCAGTGATTCTGCACCACATTTCAAACGTGTGGCTTCGGCGTTGAAAATTATTCTTCCACGTGATTCACCGCAAGGTAAGCAATTGTCGTCTGCCTTATTATTAAGTGTTTTCATTCCTGCTTTGCGTGACACCCCCTCCCCCAGTATCTGCATGCTGTGTCGAAGGTCGTTCCAGCTGAAAGCATTGTGTCCATTATTCGCTTGGGTGGAGGGGTGGTTGTTCACTTCACCCACCAGCAAGCAGTAGATTTAATTATAGTTCATGGGATTGATATTGGGTCCTTTCATCTACAACCTGTCGCTGCAGCCCAAAGACCAGTTACGGTGACCCTCTCTCCTGTACCAACCGCTGTCCCTGATTCTCTGTTGATTGATGCCCTCAACACGATGGGTCGTGTTATGGGAGTGACCAAGATTCTTCCAGCTACAGCCCGTGATTCCCCCTGAAACATGTGCAGGGTGGGCGCCGCCAGTACCGGGTTATTTTTCCAACTTCTCAGTCAATTACGGAACGCCCTGCAACTCTGGAATTAGTCACTGATACCCGGACATATATTTTTAATCTTTTTGGAAGGGTTCAGTGCTTCCGCTGTAAAAGGGAAGGCCATCTCGCTTCTGCATGTCCTCATGCTACTCCTGGTGCTAGATCTGATTCTTTATTAGCTACTACAGTTCCGGTGGCAGCTGCATCTGCGGATGTTGTGAAGGCCGCTGAGGCACCTGCTCACATTCTACCTTCATCAATTTTGCCTCCTGTTTCTCCAGTCGTTCCTTCCCTCCCTGTTACTGTCGTCGTACTGGATGGTTTGGAGCCCTCCAATGAGGATTTTCCATCGCTGGAAGTGTCTGCACCTAAATCACAACGAAAACGCCCCAGCTCACCTGGTGTTTCTACTCGCTCTTCCCGTTCGTGTCAACGTCTTCGGTCCAAGAAACCAGCCCATTCTACCTCGGGTTCACCTAGCCATCATGAGCCAAATTCTGAATTACTAGTTTCAAACCGATTCGCGTGTCTCTAGGATGATGATGTTATGGACACGGTCGCCCCTGATCCTGATGACACTGCAATGGTTGACTCTGACGATGATTCTCCTTCTCCTACACTTCTTGACATTTCTACCATGTTTGAAGAACTTGCGGTGCCTTTGCACCCTCTTACCTTATCTGATCTGTATGCATTGACCACTCGCCCGCGTAAGGCGAAGTTGATCACACTACCTTGTATTAAGAGTAAGCTTCACTTGCTGCCTGATATGATTGCACAGCTAAACCAGTTCCATGCATTTATAACTAATGTTACTTTACCTGGCGGGACTGAGCAATATGCTCGCCGTCTGGGCTATTTACTCAAGATTTTGAGGGCTGAACTGGAAGGCTGGATGCAACCTACCAGTGATGTCCTTGTTAACACTACTTAGCTTTAATTATAGAGGGCTTGCGTCTTCTGCGGCGTATGCTTTGGTTTTCGAGGACGTTCGTTACCTGGGGGCTAATATCCTCCTTCTCCAGGAGACGAACTGTTCCTTGGAGGCCGGGTGTTCCCGCTGGAGACGCTGGCCGTACATTTTTTATCATAATTACCGGACCCATCTCAGGTCTGGTACCGCTATAGCGTTTCATGTGCGTTTCCATTCTTCCCTTTCTGATCTTGTTGAGTCACAGAGTCTGTTGGGTTCTTTTCAACATATTTCTTTTTGTTTTTGTTCTAAACGTATTCATGTTTTCAATATCCATATTCCGCAATCTGCTACGGATGCAGAAACTCTCCTCCAATATCTTTCTTCTATCCTTTCGACCCTCCATCCAAATGATAGTCATTGTTGCAGGCGATTTCAATTGCACTTTGCAACACGGTTTTGACCGGGATGGTTCAACCGAAAGCCGTTCCGACCTTGTTTCCAATCTCACTCAACTCGTTGTTAATTTTGATTTGATTGATGTGCATTCCGTTCCCTCCATCCCCGGTCCCCCCGCACGGGGATAACTGGTTTTCCAGTTATTTGGGGAGCGGCGCCCCCACGGCCCGAGCTCACCTTGTGACGGAGTACTTTTCGTTTGCTCTTGAACGATAACATCACCGAAGGGACAGCTGTTCATCCAGCTGATGGGGGATGGCGTCCCCACGGCCCGAGCCGATTTTCTCTTATTGTTTTGCTTTTTTGTCTTACGTTCATATCTTGACATGTACCCGCCTCAGTTGTAGGCTGCTGAGGTTGTGATGAGGCGCCAGCTCCGGGTTTTTGTTCCTCGTTCACTTCCCTGTCTTTTCTCTTTTATGTTACATTTTCTGTTTTTCCGGAGCTGGTTAGCTTAGACCTACCTGCATGTTTGCCGTGTGCGGTGACCCGTACAGGTGGAAATGAGGATGCTGGAGGCTGAGGTGTTTGGGGGCCGGGTTGTAGTGTCTCCAGAAGCCAACACTCCTCTTTGCCCTCTGCTTCACCCTAAACGGGAGGCTGGGAGCTAACCCACTCCTGCTCAGGAAGTCTGTGGCCGAGTTGCGTCCAGACTTCTAGCGGCTTGTCGTTCTGTTCGGCTGGGTGAGTTGGGGGGTAGGGTGGGCATGCCAAAGGGGTGTTCTCCGGGCACGGGAAAGTCTGGGTGCACGCTGAGCGTGTGTCTGCCCTGCCAACTTGCTATATCCGCTGACTATCCCTAGAGCCGTGTCCTGCGTCCTCTTGGGCTTGCGGACCTCCGGCTCTCCCTCGTTGGGCTCGGTAGTGGGTGGGGAGGTCGGCGGACGAATCTAATTTTTTCTCATGGCAAACCAAAGTGTTTCCCATGCTGTACCTTTAAAGCGCAGTGTGGAGGATGGGTCGCCCTCCTCCACTAAGAAACTCCTTACTACGAATTGCAATGCTCTGTTTCTTCTGATTCACTCAGTTGATCCGGCTCAGTCTCTCAGTTCGAAGAGTCCTTTCTGGATTAATAAGGCTCTTCAGGCCGTTGCGGGCTCTCCGAAGAGTGTTAAGAAGCTCCCGTCAGGGGATCTTCTTGTGGAGACATCTCATCCACGTCACAGTGCCACCCTGCTGGAGACGACCGTTCTGCTGGACATTCCTGTGCAGATCTCACCCCATGGCTACCTCAATTCCTCTCGCGGTGTGGTCAACTCCCGCGACCTGCTCGAATGCAGTGATGAGGAATTGTTGGTTGAACTCGGGGACCAACATGTCACTGGGGATCGGCGTATCCTTTTCAGGCGGGATGGGAAGTCTATTCCCTCCCGGAACATCGTCCTGACCTTTGACTCACCTACCCTGCCAACTTCCATCAAGGCGGGGTACTTGCGTCTCGATGTTCGGCCCTACATCGCGAACCCCCTGAGATGTTTCAAGTGCCAGCATTACGGTCACTTCCAGCAGTCTTGCCGTAATGTAGCAAAGTGTGGGCGCTGTGGTTCACCTGAACACTCTTTGGCGGACTGCTCCTCTGAGGTGGATCACTGTGTGAATTGTGAGGGTTCCCACTCTGCGTCTTCTAAGCAGTGTCCCAAGTGGATCGAGGAGCAGGCTATCCAGCGCCTGAAGACCACTGAACATCTTTCCTACCCTGAGGCCAGGCGGCGGATAGCTCCTCTTCCCTCCGGCCGACGCTCCTATGCCTCGGTTGTGGTGCAGAAGGCTACTGTTGCGGTTCAGACTGAGGTGTCCATCCCGGCGCGTTGTCCTTATGATTTTAAGGACATCGTCGCTGCTGGAATGGCAGCACTGCAGTCTCGCCGCATTGCATCTAAGGCGACATCTACATCGTCGCCTAAACCTTCTACACCGACACCATCTACCAGCACAGGGACCCAGGGCACTGCAAAGAAGAAGCCAGAAAAGGTGAGACCCGGCTCATCATCCCCGAAACAGAGCAAGCAAAAACAGCCTCTCAACACAGGGGTAAACACAGCCCTGTGTTACCTCCAGACACTGCCGATGGGTTGGAGGTGATGGACGACAGTGAGACGTTCTAGTCGTCTGTCTTTTTCCTTCTTTCGTTACATTTTTCATTATGGCCACGCTCATTCAGTGGAATTGCCGAGGTCTGCGATCACGCATTGATGATTTGAAAGGTTTACTGTCTTCGCACACACCTGTGTGCGTGTGTCTCCAAGAGACAAAGCTTCGCACGACGGACACTCCTTCGTTGCGGAGATATTCTGTTTTCCGCCATGATCACCTGGATGGCGTTATTGCCTGCGGTGGGGTGGCCGTCGTGGTTCCTCATGGTATTCCTGTCACTGCAGTTGCCCTTCGGACGACTTTGCAGGCAGTGGCAGTGCGACTTTCTGTGCACACACTGTTCACGGTGTGTTCCCTCTACATACCGCCAGATGAAGCTGTAAGCCTTTCGGATCTGGAAGATTTAGTTGACCAACTGCCGCCTCCTTTCTTCATCTTAGGAGATTTTAATGCTCACAATCCGTTGTGGGGTTCTACAACTCGAGACTCCAGGGGCCGTGTTGTTGAGTCCCTTCTCTCCAACACGTCCCTCTGTCTCCACAACACCGGAGTTACTACTTACTTTCATGAACCCACTCGCTCGTACTCAGCCATTGATCTGTCTCTGACTTCACCATCTTTATATCCTGACTGGTCCTGGAGCGTGTCTGGTGATCCCCTTGGCAGCGATCACTTTCCCATCTTTCTCCGTCTCGCGGGTGGCGGGTACCGTTACCCTACTCGCCCTGCTAGATGGAATATTGATCGTGCCAAGTGGGACACATTCACGGCTTCAGCGACTATTCCTCCAGCTGTGGTGACCTCGGGAACAGTCGATGACGCTGTTGCGGCGGTAACGGATTGTATTGTGCAAGCGGCAGAACTTAACATCCCCAGGACGTCGACTAAACTTCCACGTTGCCCGAGACCTTGGTGGAATTCCACTTGTATGGCAGCTCGTCGGGCCCAACATCGGGCTTGGGGTAGGTTTCGTCGGTACCCCACCGACGCGAACCTACTTGCTTTCAAGAAAGCCAAGTCCTACGCGCGATTGGTTCGTAGGCGTAGTCAACGGGAGTCCTGGATACAATATGTATCCGGGATTAACACCAATACCAGCCCTAAGATCGTTTGGGACAGGATCCGTAAGATTCGGGGACAGTACCCATCTGGGGAAATCTCCATTCTTGAGAGTGGTGGAGGGACGGTTGCTGACGCTCAGGGTATTGCTGACTGTCTGGGCGCCGCTTTTTCTTCGGTGTCCAGCAGCAGCAATTACCCTGCTTCGTTCCGGCAGTTACAGCCGCGGCTTGAACGGTCCAAAATTTCTTTTGGACCGTTTTCTGCCACAGATTACAAAGCCCGCTGACTGCCGTGGAGCTGAAGACCGCTCTGAATCGGTCCGGCCGGACATCTGTCGGACCGGATAACATCCATTACGAAATGCTGAAGCACCTTTCTCCGTCCTCTCTTGAATGTCTGCTAATCCTGTTTAACAGGATTTGGCAAGAGCATGTCTTTCCCGAATCTTGGCACACCGCCATTGTCGTTCCTGTTCCCAAACCTGGTAAAGATCCCACTAACCCGTTGAACTACCGGCCAATTGCTATGACGAGCTGCCTTTGCAAAGTACTCGAGCGTATCATTAATTTTCGTCTCATTTTTTATCTGGAGTTTCATCACATTTTTTCACCTCATCAGAGTGGATTTCGCACATCTCGATCCACCACCGATAATCATCTTCGCCTTGAGACATCTGTCAGGGAGGCGTTTGTCCGACGTCAGCACATGGTCTCCGTATTCTTCGACATGGAGAAAGCCTATGACCGTACCTGGAGATACGGCATTCTCCGTGATCTGCACGAGTGCGGATTGCGGGGAAACTTACCATCTTTCATCGCCGGATTTCTCCAGGACCGGAGTTTCCGTGTGCGCGTCGGGTCGACCCTCTCTGCGGTGTACCCGTAAGAACAGGGTGTACCTCAAGGCTCCATTTTATCAGTCACTCTGTTCATCCTTCGTGTCAACCATATTTTCCAACTGCTTCCTCCGACGGTTCGTGGAACCATGTACGTGGATGATCTGCAGATCTCTTGCGCGTCAGTTAACATGCGCACCATCGAGAGACAGCTCCAGTCTGCCATTACCAAGATCTCTCACTGGGCTTCCCAAAATGGCTTTGGCTTCTCGACGCAGAAGACCGTTTGCGTGCATTTTTGCCGCAAACGGGGTCTTCACCCAGACCCCAGCCTCCGTCTGGGGTGTTCTACCATCCCTGTGGTGTCAGCAGCCAGGTTCCTTGGGCTAACTTTTGACCGAGCGCTCACCTTCCGGCCTCACATTCAGTCTTTGAAGGTGAAGTGCACGAAGTCATTGAGTATCCTGAAGGTCCTCTCCCGAACATCTTGGGGGGCCGACAGGTGCTCAATGCTTCGCATTTACCATTCTCTGATTCGGTCAAAGTTAGACTTCGGATGCATTACGTACGGTTCAGCGCGTCCATCGGTTTTAAAGCCTTTGGACCCCGTCCATCACCAGGCATTGCGGCTATGTACTGGTGCTTTCCGTACCTCTCCCGTGCATAGCCTGTATGCGGAGGCTCATGAGCCGCCGTTGTGCATCCGTCGTAAGCAGCTGTCTCTTCAGTTTTACACAAAACTGAAATCTCTTCCTGATCATCCCCTGCATGGTTCCATCTTCCAACCGGACTGTGTCCGCTTGTTTTCCAACCGCCCCTCCTGTGTTCCGACGTTCGGGATTCGGATGTCTGCCATAGTGCGCGATGCTGGTCTAAACTTGTCAAGGATTGGTTTGACCACCTTTTTCAACCGTCCTCCTTGGCAGTCCGTTCTAGCAACGGCTGACCTTTCTCTTTGTGTGTGGCCAAAGTCTTCCACTCCTGCTCTGGTGTACCAGCAGCTCTTTGCTGAATTACAGTCTGTCTACCCGGATTTTGTGCCTGTGTTCACCGATGGCTCGAAGTCCGGGGATGTCGTTGGATCCGCTTTTGTGTGTGGCGAATCCTCACATGCTGAGCGGCTTCCGCCTGAATCCACCGTCTTTTCGGCAGAGATGCGTGCGGTACACCCCGCTTTGTGCCACATACAGTCTCGATCACTTCGTCGCGCTATGGTTTGCTCTGATTCCCAGTCCGTCATCCATGTTTTATCTTCTCCAGAGGACACGGACTCACCTGTCATCCGTGATGTCCGTCGTCTTCTTGGAACTTTGGAGGGTGATGGCTTCCTGGTCCGATTCTGTTGGGTTCCTGGCCATGTTGGGATCCGGGGTAACGAGCTGGCAGATCTCTCTGCCAGGTCTGTTTCCTCCATGTCGCCAGCTCGGCTGCCACTGTCTTTCCGTGATTTTCGACCTTTGATCCGGACCTTTCTCCTGGACGAGTGGCAGTCCCTGTGGTCTCAGCAGGGCAGCAATAAGCTGTATTCTATTAAACCACGGATCGGGCTATGGAAGTCTAGTTTGCGGAAGAACCGTCGTGAGGAGGTTGTTCTTGCGCGTCTCCGCATTGGGCACTGTCGTTTTACTCACCGCTTTTTGCTGTGTGGCGACAGTGCCCCGATGTGTGAGGCGTGCCAATGTCGTCTCACCGTCCTTCATGTTCTGTGTACTTGTGTTCGTTTTTGTGATCATCGTTTTCGTTATTTTCATTCCCATTTGTTGGACGAAGGAGCAGCTACGCTGCAGACTCTCCTTGGTGAGAACTGCGATCTGACTGCAGTGTTCGCATTTTTTACAGTAATTGACTTTTTTAATCTTATCTAGTTTTACCGCTTTCATTTCCATCTTTCATTTTTACCGTTTCATCCTGTTTTTACCCTTGTGTACGTGTTTTACTGTTTTTGCTCTATTTTGATGTCTTTTGTTTGGCGCTCTTTGGCCACCCATGGCCCTTGCGCCATTAAAATCTACTAACCAACCAACCAACCAACCATCCCCGGTCCAAGGAATTTTCCTGGTTCCCCCGGCTGCTTCACGCTGTGTCGCAGCACGCCTAGATAGATTCTGTGTTTCCAGTTTTCTCCATTCCTCTCGCCCCGTTCTTTTAAAACTCTTTTTGCATTCTTCCTATGTTCCCCTTTCCCCAGTCTGGGCGCTCGACGATTCAGTTTTAACTGATCCTGTTTTCTGTGCTGAAATTCGCTCTCTGATCTCGTCTTCTGTGCAACAACTTTCTTCGTCTGACGACCCAGTGGCTGTGTGGCTTTCCACGAAAATTTCGATTATTTCTTTCGCGCGTCAGTTTTCTTTCTCTTCCCGTACTTCTCGCTTTCAAGATATTGATGTTCTCCGTCGTAAATTGCAGACTATTTCTCCTTCTGATCCTTCTTTTCCCGTGTTTCAAGCTCAACTTCGTCGTATTCTGTTTACTTTTGCTTCAACAGCCATTACTCGTCTGAAATTCACTCACTTGCGGTTTCACGACGACCCCTTTTCTAGTTTGAAGTCCCTTGAGGAGTATCATGTTAAAAGCAGCACAATTTCCTTTCTTTCACTACCTGACGGATCTACAGTTACCGACTCTTATCGTATCTGTGAACTTACTTTTTCCCATTATTCTGATCGTTTTCAACACCGACTCCTTTCTCCTGCCGATACCTCCCCTCTTCTTCAAGTCCTCCCTCAGGTTCCACATTGTTTTTTTATTCTTTTGTTTCTCCTATCTCTCCTTCTGAAGTCCGCTCTGCAATTTCCAGTCTGAATGACCGTTCTTCCCCTGGCGCGGACGGTCTTCCGCTCTCATTTTATAAGAAGTTTCTTCCTTCTCTCCTCCCGCTTCTGGTTGCTTGTTTTAATGCCGTTTTTACTTCTTCAAATTTTCAGTCTTCTGATTTCACTTTTGCTATTCTCCGTCTCATCCCCAAAACCGGAAACCTTGGTCTTTTTTCTAACTGGCGTCCTATCTCTATTCTTAATACTGACTACAAAACCTTTGCTAAAATTCTCGCTTTTCGCCTCAATCCCGTCTTGCAGCAATTAATCCACCCCGATCAAACTTACACTATTCCCTCCCGTTCGATTACTACCAACATTTCCACCATTCGCAACTTATATTTTTTTGCTTCCCATCTTTCCGAACCTCTCGCAATTTTTAATATTGATTAGAAACAAGCTTTTGACTCCATTAATCACTCTTATCGCTTTGCTGTTCTTCGTCATTTTGGCTTTCCTACTCTTTTCTGTCAAGCTCTTATTAATCTTTACTCTCACTCTTCTTTCCGTATTCGCACTTCCACATTCATGACAGCTACCATCCCCTTTGATAACGGGATCCGGCAGGGTTGTCCCCTTTCGGGTCAACTTTTTGCGCTTGCATTTGAACCTCTCTTAATATGTCTACGTTCTCGTTTGTTTTCTGTGATTCCTCGCAGTATTGCTCCTACTCGTCACCACCGCATAGTGTTGTCTGCATATGCTGATGACCTCACTCTCTTTCTTCGCACTGAACGTTCTTTCGGTGTTGCCCTTTCTGCTTATCGTGAGTATGCTTCAATTTCCGGTTCCGAACTTAATATGTCTAAATCTGTCGGTCTGTGGGCCGGATCGTGGGTAGCACACGGTGATCGCCCTTGGGGTGCCCGTTGGTCATTCTCGGTCATTAAACTTCTTGGTGTGTACGTTGGAAATCCCGTGGCGGTTGCTGATGCCACATGGATTCCTTTGGTTCAGCAGCTCAATCGCCGTCTTGCTCCTTTTTGTCGGTTCAAACCTTTTTGTCCTTTTTTAGCAGAGCACATCTGGTTTCTTCCTTTCTTCTTCCTATTCTGACACATTCGTGGTTCGCTTATTTTCCCTCGCCCATTTTTCTTCAATCCGCTCAACGTTTGATTACTGATTTCATCTGGAATAAAGTTCACTGGGTTCATCGTTCTACTCTCGTCCTTCCTCTGTCCTTTGGAGGTCTTGCCCTCCCAGATCTTTTTCAAAAATCTAATGCTATTCATCTTCAGACCTTTCTCCGTTCTTTTTCTCATCCTCAGATTTCATCGATTACTATTGTTGATACTTTACTTTTCCCTCGCAGTCCGTTTCTCACCCTCGCTACCTTCCTCCGTATGGATCTGTTCCCCCTCATTCCAGATCACTTTCCCGATACTTATCGCACCGTTTTTTCCCTCTGACATTCCTTATGTCCCGTCCGTCTCCCACCTACCTCAACTAATGATCTGCTTGCGGAACCTCTCTTTAACTCTTCTGCACTCCGTTCTCCCTCTTCACCGTACTTGTGCTTCTCCACCTGGTTCGCCAGTGGCGTGGTACGGGTTTCCCAACTCGTAGATGCTTCTCTCCGCTGGAAGTATCTTTCCCAAATCGACCCACCTCTTGCTGACACTCCCTTACATCGCGCCCAACTCCGGTTGCTTCATTTTCAGCTTCAACGCCTTTACCCGTCCCTCGTGAATTCTTTTGGGATAATTGTTTCTTCTTCGGCGTCCCCTTGCCTTCCTTTTCTGGTTTATTTGAATGATGTTCCCTTTCTGGTGCATCAAGTTACTGCGAAACTCTTGTACCGCCACTTTCTTACTTATTTTAGAGAACCTCTCGCTATTCCTTTTGTGCCTCCTGATGAAACCTCTCAGACATGGGTCGATTCACACATTTCTCTGGCTTCCCCAAAAGCAACTGATATTCATTGGCTACATCTTCATCGCCGCTTGCTCACACCACGAACTCTTCATCGTTTTGGTCGCCTGTCTTCTCCCTTGTGTTTTTTCTGTTCAACGCTCGGTGATGTTCATCACGCATACGACTCCTGTTTAGTTTTACAGCCTCTTTTTTCATTGATGTTTGCTCTTCTCTCCAAGGTCTGTTAATCCTTCCACTCTGTTTCACATTACTATTTTCTTCGCCGTCATCATCCTTCCGCTGCTGTTCACAATCCAGTTTGCGCGTTTTTAATTTTGCAAGCCAAACTGACTATTTATTTATACTATCATACCAGTGTTGATCGGCCTGCTCTTCGTCGATATCATCCTGCGAGAGTTTTTCTGTGCCGTAGGTTTCGTTCCTCGATCAAGTCCGTCATCCAACTTGAGTACGAGGTAGCTCTGGCCCGGCAGGCAGTTCCTGCTTTCTTCTCGATGTGGTCCCCCCACCTCCCCTGGTTTCGGGTTGAGCATGGGTTGATTCAATTCGTTTGATCAGTTCTTTTTTTTTTCTTGTTTTTTTTTTTTTTGGTGTACTGTTTTCTTCTTGTTTGTTTTTGCTTTTCCGGGTTGTTGTCTTGTTCTGTTTTTGATTGAGCTGCAGGTTTTTTTTTTACCCTGTATTCATTCTTTTCCTCTGATCCTGTTGTTTTTCCTTTTAAATTTTTTACCGTTTTCCTTTTCTTGTTTTTGATGGCTCTTTGGTAATGTTCTACTGTTTTGCTTCCTTGAGATTCCGGTCTTTTTGTTGTTTTTTCCCCTGTGCTTTGTTAGCCCATTCTACTGGTCGGTATATTCTTTCTTGGATGGTGCTTTTCTATACTTTTCCTCTTACTAGCGACCTCGGCCTCTTTGTCTAAATTTTCTTGCCGTTTTGCGCTGTGATTGGATGTTTTACTGCTAGTTGCTTTGACTTTTTTTTTCTGTCCGGAGTCCGTGGGCATTTGTGTTCCTGTGTTCTGTGTGTATTTTTTTCTGGTTCTTGGTGGTGCTGTGCAATCGGTTATTGTTTTTTTTTTTTTTTTGTGTTGGTATTTTTGTTGAGTTGTTTGTCTCTGTATTATTGTGTGCTTGCTTTCTATGTTTTCGTCGGCCACAGTTGTTGGTCGACGCATTTCTTATTGTGATGTTTTGTTGTACTATTTGGCCACCAATTGTTTGTGATCAGTGTTATTGTTTGGTATAGTGTGATGCTTGTTGGGTGTTGTTGTTTTCCGTTGGGCTCGTCTGTGTTGTCTAGTTTTGCAAAGTTTTTTTTAGCATGTTGTGTTTCTTTTGTGCTTGTTTCTTTGTTATTGTTCCTGATCTTCTTTTTTGTACTGTGTTTTCTGTATGTAGTATTTCCGTGTATTTGTAATTGCTCTTGTTTTTTGCACGTGTTTTGTTTAGTTGTTCGGATGGCGGCTGTCCTACTCGCTCTCCTCCTGTGTGAGTTTTTTAATACTGTGATTGCATTTTACCTATACTGCTAATGTGATATTCTTGTTTTTTACTTGTTTGTGCAAGTTCTACTTTCGTGTTTCAGTTGGCTCCTCAGTTTAGGAAGCCTTTTTTTTTTCTCATGCCCTGTGTTTCATGTTCGCTTGTTTTGCTTTGTTTTTTTTATGAACTTTGAATTACTTAGTGTGGCCCTGCTGATCTCGTTGTGTTTTTTCATTGAGTACTCAGCCTTATGTCTCGTTTTCTGTACAGTGTGCTTCTCTTGCGTATCTTGTCTATTGGGTTACGTTGACCCAAGGAGTTGGTCAACGCACTATTTGCCTTGTGCTTTTTTTTACTGTGCCTCTTGTGTTTTTTTCTTGACTGTATGTGACTACATGTGTAGTGACGTAGTCAGTTGAGGCAGTTTTGTCTTTGATTATGTTTTAAGTGCACTTTTTGTGTTTTCGTTTTTATGTTTCTTTGTACTCAAGCTAGGGTTCTACGTCTTGCTTCGTGTTTCCCCTGTCTGGTTTTTTCCTGTAATATTTTATTTTTTCTCGGCACAGCCTTCTGTTGCCGTGCACGACTGGACGTACTTTGTGTTGTTTTCAATGTGTTATGATGCTAAGCGACCTTGTTTCCGCGTGATTCTCGCTATTGCGCCACGTCGGCTTCCGGGGTTTGTCAACGCGCGTCTTCTTGTTTTGAGTATGAAATTTGAATTGAGTGCGGTTTTTTTTTTTTTTGTGAACATCGTATGCCTGTTTGGCTACATTTATTTTATGTGATGCAGCGGTTTTTCCCTTTATTATCATGTATTCTTCTGTACAGTGTTCCTCCTGACTTACATGCGTCACTTAGTATTTCGTTTTTAGTTATAGCGGTTGGTTAACATCCCTTTTTATGTGCACGGTTTTTTTGTTTTTTATGTTCTTCTTGTACTAATGTTTTGACTGCTGCTGCATGTTTTCAGATGTACAGTTTTGTTTCTCCTGTCGCTGTCTTGCAGTGTCAGTCAATTTGTGTTGTGTTGTATTGTTGCTGTGTATTTTACCTGTTACCTTTGTGTTCGCGCTGCTATGTACTAGTTTTTGAAATGTGTTTTCTTCCCTCACGTTGGGGTTTGGGTTTTGTAATGTGTGTGTTTTTTGTTTTTGTTTTCTGTGTTCCTTTTTTATCTGTATATATTTTAATCTTGTTCTGATGTTACCAGTTTTCTTTCCTCCTTTCTTTTGTGTTGAGACTTCTTGGCCTCGTCTCTTTTAATACAGTCTCATGTGACTGCAGCGTATCACATGTACCTTGCTTTTAGACTAATAAAGGTTTATTTTGAAGGCAGTGGTCTAAGCGATGGCCACTGATCATTCGTCCGAACGGGTTCCGGGTTCGAATCCCGGTGAGGCATGGATGTTGTGTTTGTCTTACGGCACTGGCTCTCTCCCTTCCCTGGAACCAGTGACCCAAAATTAGGGTCGGGCGACTGCTTATAGCCCATTGAGTTGCTAACGGTGGTCGTTAAACCTCAAATCAAAAAAAAAAAAATTACTTGAGGTCCACCTTAAAGTAGCAATTCTTGTATGTATGTATGTACATTTTATTTTGAAAACTGCTCTAAGAATTTTGATGAAAGTCGTTAACTTACCGTTTTCTGGTACTAGAAATCGATTTAGCATGATCTCGACTTTGGGATAATTCGTTTAGTGGGTTAAATAAATACCCCGAGTTACCAGGTTTTTAGTGTCATGGCGTCGTCCTATTAATGTTTCCCATGCTTAGAAATCTTATGACGTCACACTCCCGCGATTCACATGTTGGCGCGCGGTCACACCATCTGCCTCATTACTTCACGCGTTGTGTGTGTGGATGCTATTAAAGTTTTATGACGTCACACTCTCGCGACCATCTGCCTCATTACGTCCCGCGTTGTGTGCGTGTTACGCTTTCTTCTATTTTCTTCTAGAACAAAATATGAGTTGTGCCAAGGCCACCTTTATACCTCACCAGGCTTGCAACAAGGTCACATGACTTGCCCGTGACGTCACAATCGTAGGGCTACTCTTTTTCAGTAGACCTACGGATTTGAATCGTTTCGTAGTTTGTTTACGCTTTCGAACTGTAGGTCGAAGAAGCGTATATGCTCCAGCTTTGTACGTCTGTCCGCATGATTACTCGCGTAAAAATGGTTCGATTTGGATGAAATTTTGGTATGTGGTAGGGGACCACCTGGGGACGAACCCTATTGAAAATGTACAAAATGGGGTCAAAGGTCACGACATAGGAGCGGGATTCATTCCATTGCCCTTATGCCTCATAACGTGCGTAAATATAGTTCGATTTCAATGAAATTTTAGTATGTGTTAGGGAACCACTGGGGACGAACCATATTGAAAATGGGTTGAGTGGGGTCAAAGGTAAGGACATAGAAGCGGGATGCATTCTATTGCCTTTATGCGTCACAACTTGCGTAAATATGGTTCAATTTCGATGAAATTTTAGTATGTCGTAGGGGACCACCTCGGGACGAATACTATTGAAAATAGACGAAATGGGGTCAAAGGTCACGACATAGGAGCGAGATGCGGCATTGCCCTTATGCGTCATAACTAACTTGCAAAAATATAATTTGATTTCAATGCAATTTTAGTATGTCGTAATGGACCGCCTGGGGACGAACCCTATTGAAAATGGGTTAAGTGGGGTCAAAGGTTGGGACATAGGATCGAGATCCATTCCATTGCCCTTATGCGTTATAACTTACGTAGAAAAGCTTCAATTGAGACAAAACTTTATCATGTTGTTCCGGAAGTATACTTTACCGGCTATGTTGAATATCATCGAAATGGGGTTAAAGGTCAGAACACAGGAGTGAGATTTGTTCTACCGTTATTAGCCTCATAATTTGAGTAATAACTTGAGTACCCTGGTATGTTGGAAAGCGTATCATAATCAATGCATTGCATGATTTTACTAACTTGTTTGAATCTCGATTTAGTTTACGAGAAATTAAATTTCTAAATTTCACAAAATTCTCTATTTCGCGATGGGATCCATTTAAAAAAACGGATGTACGGCGAACTATTAATCATAACGCTTTGCAATTTTTGCAGCATAAAGTTACAACTATCATCCCTTTTTCACAAAAAAATTTTTTAAGAAAAAGTCATTTTCTGGTTTTTAAGCATTTTTTAAAGACACAAAGGAAAGAAACGAACGGGTCGTCTGTCTTCACGATAACCACAGAGGAACGTTCTGGTCCCGGGACCTGCTGCCATGGTGTCGCAGAGAACTTGTTATGCATATGCTTTGTTGGTAAAGCTATCTCAGTTGTTTGAGGTGGACGTCAAGTAATTTTGCTTCCTATACTTCCAATGGCAAAACTTCTGTACACATTTTCTTCACAATTAATCTGTTTTCAAGGATGAAAATTTGAACATACGAAAAATAGCTTCATTTTATAACTTGGAATACTTAATATTTTCTAAAATATAACCATAAGTATGCAATCCAACATTTGTTTGTCTACTGACGTCATCAAAGTACAAGTCGCGGCATCTTTTTTCTGGACAAAGAAAGCATTCCCAAGGATGAAAATTTGAACATCGATTAAAATAGCTTCATTTTATAACTTGGAATACTTAATATTTTTTAAAACATAACCATAATTATGCAATCCAACATTTGTTTGTCTACTAACGTCATAAAAGTACAAGTCGCGGCATCTTTTTTCTGGACAAAGAAAGCGTTCCCAAGGATGAAAATTTTAACATCGATTAAAATAGCTTCATTTTATAACTTGGAATACTTAATATTTTCTAAAACATAACCATAAGTATGCAATCCAACATTTGTTTGTCTACTGACGTCATCAAAGTACAAGGCGCGGCATCTTTTTCTGGACAAAAATGCGTTCCCAAGGATGAAAATTTGAACACCGATTAAAATAGCTTCATTTTATAACTTGGAATACCTAATATTTTCTAAAACATAACCATAATTACGCAATCCAACATTTGTTTGTCTACTGACGACATCAAAGTACAGGTCGCGCCATCTTGTTTTCTGATTCCAACACCACCAAAGGAGAAGTTATTGATTTGTTAATATAAATATGGTTATGTTTTAGAAAATATTAAGTATTCCAAGTTATAATATGAAGTTATTTTAATCGATGTTCAAATTTTCATCCTTGGGAACACACTAATTGTGAAGGAAATGCATACAAAAGTTTTTCTATTGAAAGTATAGGAAGCAAAATTACTTGACGTCCACCGTAACGGTTTAGCCTAACGGTTTACGGTTTACGGAAATGCTTTTTGTACCGCTTTTGTTTTCCTTAGTGGTAAATTTAGTAAGTGCTATAAGTTCAAACGACAAAAGTCCAAGCTTCCAAAAATTTGCGACAGTAAAAAAACTCTGAAACTTCTTTAAAACAAGCCTTATTTGCTTAGACATGCAATAAAAATTGAAATGTATATGAATTTTCCAGTTTTTATTTCATGTGATATACTTGAAGATCAGGCTGCAGGGCCTGAGCGCTACTGTGGAAACGAGCGTAGCGAGCCTAGAGGCGCAGCCCCTAGTGTTACAGAAAATCGCAAGAACATTTTGTACAAAGCATTTACATTTTTCATTTTCTACAAAAATAACAAAAAAACATAAATCAGTATTCAAAAAGTTTAATTAAAAAGTGCTTCAATATGAAGTGTCGTCACTCCGCACAATAATACAGACTCGACAGCGATGTTCCATGGTGTCAATGGTATCTATGAGATCCGTTGGTGGCAATGCCTCATTGTTGTAGCAAAGCAGTTTGAAGTCCCTGCAGGGTTCGGGGAGGGAGGTTGGTGGTAGCAACAAGCTTTCCTAGAGCGTCTCACGCATGCTCGATTGGATTGAGGTCAGGTGAGCGTGCTGGCCACTCCATACGGCTTCAAGATATTGATATACCAGTCCCGCTGTGTCTGGACGAGCACTATCGGCTTGCAATATGAATATGTCGCCAATTGCATCTGCATACCGCCGAACAAAAGGTTCAGGATATCATCTCTATACCTCCAAGCGTTCAGGTTGCCACCTGCCAGCACGTACAGGTCGTTACGTCTGCCTAAACAGATGCATCTCCATTCAAGCGCACTACCTGCACCATACGCGCCCTATTCCCGGATATGAGAGGGATGATATTTGGTTCCTGACTCTTTCCAAATGAAAATTTACTGAGAATCACTCTCTAAAGCATACCTCAACTCGTCCGAGAACATTGCAGATCTCCATTGATTTGAACTCCAATTCACATGCATGTGCGTCCAATTGAAACGTTCCCACCTTGGCGGAATGGTTGAGTTAAATATGCACGAAATTAGTGGCACGTTACAGGCCACTTAACATAGAGCCCTCCTTCTTGTAGCCTTCTGCGTACCATAGACGCTGATAACTTCCTTTCGGTAGCTGCAGAAAGCACAAATCGAAGATGGGGTAAGCGTTCAAGTCTTGTTCCGGTGCACAGATAGCCGTAGATATAGATCTAGTGTAGAAGCTGTTACCCTAAGCCTGCCTTGGCTGTACCTGCGGGAACATGATTCTGTGGTTTGGAAGCGATTCCACAGCCTTTGGACAACAGAACGACTTACGTTCAGCCATGTGACTACGTTCGCCTGACTTTGGCCAGCTTCGGATCTGCCTATAGCTTTGTAACGTAATTCCACTGATAAATGATGTCTCGAAGTTATTACAAATCTCTATCACGAAATCCTTTCCTCAATCTCTGCACGAGAATTGGCAACTCATTGAGAAACAACTAGTTTTACGCTGTTGTTAATTTGCATAAAGTTAAGCCAGTACTACTCATTTGCATGCCATTCATAGATGCTGTAATACCATGGCTGTGACATATGCAAATCATTTCGTGCATATTTAACAATTAGCCAGTTTATTGCGATTTTTCATTTTGTTCCTAAATTTATGAAAACCAGTGTACTTATTTTGTAGACCACTTTGTTAGCACCTCTTTTGTAAAAAAGATCGTTCTTATGTTACCGGTTTGTCCGTCCGTTTGTCCGCCCGTCTGTGCGTCTGATATCTCTGCAACTGTTAGTCCGATTTGAAAAATTCTTTTTGCATTGGGAAACTTGAAATGTGCAAAGGATTATCCTTCATTTCGTTTTATTTTGTTTTTGTTAAACAAGCACAATTTCGCCGCTAGAGAGCGTAAATGCAGAAGATATCAAATTCAAAATACATTTTATTCCATATATTTGTTTCTAAACATCCGATTGATTTTTTTTTTTACGTTTTGATTCCATTTATGTCGAAGACTATTCTACGTATAGTCACTTTTTCAAGGTGCGCATAGATTTTCCGCTAGGATCGTAAAAGTAAATTGTGTTTTCCCCGATATCTCTACTTCTAAAATTTCGATTTGAAAAATTCTTTCTGCAGCGGATACAGCTCCTGATGGAAAGTCTTTTGCATGTAATTTCTGATTTTTGTTAAAAACGGTTTGGCCACCAGAGGCGTAAGTGTTAATTTCTGCTTCTGATGTATTTACAGCAAAATCTGAGCTTCTAAAATCGCGATGGAAAAATTCATTCGTGGACCGATGCCAATCATGGCGACAAACCTTTTCGAAATATTTTATTCTTAAAATATTGCATGGTTCCTTCACCAGAGGGCGTAGATATATATACTATTTTTGTTAATATCTCTGCTTCCGATGGTCCAATATGAAAAATTCTTTCTTTGTTAGATAGAATTTCTGTGGTGCGACATATTTTTCTTATAATTTCGAAATTTTTAAGTAATTCATAGACTTTCCGCTAGGAGGCGTAAAGGTAAATTGCGTTTCCACCGATATCTCTGCCTCTAAAACTCCGATTTGAAAAATTCTTTCTGCGCCGTATACAGCTCCTGATGGGGAAATCTTCTGCTTATAATTTTTAATTTTTGGTAAGAAAAATGGTTTGGCCACCAGTGGGCGTAAGTCTTAATTTCCGCTAGCAAAATCTGAGCTTCTAAAATCTCGATTGAAAAAATTCGTTTGTGGACAAACACCGCTCATATCGAAAAACATTTTGAGAATACTTCCTTCTTAAAATAATACACGAGTTTACCGCTAGGGGGCGCAGACACATGCCTTATTTTTGTCGATATCTACGCTTTTAAGAGTCCGATTTGAAAAATAATTTCTTTGTTGGACAGCGTTTCCGCTATGAAATGTTTCTCCCATAATTTGAAATTTAAGTTCACATTAAGTTCACGTTTCCGTTGACAGCAATATCTGCAGGATTAAAACCCCGATTGAAAAACTTCTTCCTTCGTTCAGATACTACTGTTTCCCCATACTGGTTCCATTGCCTTTGAATAGCTTTGATAAATTTAATTCGGCCGCCCCGGTGGCGCAGTAGTCTAAGCGATGGCCTATGATCATTCGTCCAAAAGGGGTCCGGGTTCGAATCCCGGTGAGGCATGGATGTATTGTTTGTCTTACGGCAGAAGCTCTCTCCCTTCCCTGGAACCAGTGACCCTAAAGTAGGGACGGGCGACTGCTTATAGCCCATTGAGTTGCTCACGGTGGTCGTTAAACCTCCAATAAAAAAAATAATAATAATTAGCTTCAGAACGGATTCAAAAGACGTGCCATTACATCCGAAAACTCGGTGTCATCTTTCTTGTTTCTACTCGTGAGGTTTTGTAGTTCACAGTTCTGGCGCTAGGTGGTATTAGTGTGCATTTCTGTTTGATCTCCGCTTCTAAAAATCCTTTTGAAAAATTTAGTGTTTTTAGTTTATGCCAGTCAATACAATAAAGATGAGGAATATCTTTTTAAAATAGCATACAGTTTGCTGGCTACTGGACAGAAATGTCAAAACCTTTTTCTCACTATGTCTGCTTCCAAGGAACTATTTGAATTTTTTTTTTTTTTTTACTTAATATAACTTTTGCTGTGAAGAATACCTTTCACGTATTTTCTACCTTTTTTATTATCCAAAATTCTTTCGCTAGGGAGATCATGTTTTTCTCTGTATCTGTTATGCTAACTGTTAGGCATAAAATTCGTTTTGTCTCTGATATGCTCCTTCAGCTAAGAGATTTTTTTGAGTACAGTTTGATAATTTTAGTTATAAACTTTTCAACCACTAGTGGGGGGAGGTGATTAACTGTTTCTGTTTCTACATGTGTTATTTGTAGAAGCGGTTGACTTTTTCCTATTTTATGTAATGACTTCCATTAACTATGAATAACTTCGAAATATTTCGTTCGTGCCGAAAAGGATACAGATGACGTGTTCATTACAACCGAAAATTCGGTGTCATCGTTCATATTTGTTTGTCTTTTTTTTTTTTTTCGTAGGATCACATACTTCTTTTCAGGCACAACAATTTTTATGAATAACATTAGGTTATTGCTGTGATTGAAAGAGAAGGCTTAACTGGGGTGATAATCAAATTCGTCTCTGAAAATCCCATTTCACATTCACTTAGAAGATAAAGCCATGGTTGCAAAGCTTAATTCGGCAATAGAAGTTCCTCAGGTTTTATCTTTCCTTAAAATTGTAGGCAGTGGTCGAAATAGGCAGGTATACGCCGGTATGGCATACCGGCACTTCTTTTTTCCTAGTATTTCATACCGACCCTCCCTCCGGAATTTACATACCGCCACTAATTTTAGTAGTGGAAACTGCGGAAATGAAATGTTATTGATTTATTATTATTATTGGTACCTGACTTACGAGTGCGCATTCTTAAACATAGAAACCTTATGTGCCTCGTGCCTTTGAGAAATATTCGTAGCTGTGTGGAAATCTTAAAAGGTTTACGGGATTGTGTACGCATTTGGAGAGCGGTGAGATTGCTATAAAGACTGAATAATTATTCTAATTGCGAAGATTCTAATTGCCCGACTTCCTGCTTTATGGAAATCCCTATGGGAAGGGGGCTGCCTTCCAAAAGGGATTTGCATGAAGTCGGGACCTTAAAATTCTGGGTTCAAGTCCAGCTGAATCACTGTTGATTAGCCGAAGTTCAGAAGTCCCGTTAATCCGTTAGCCCCAGGGTAGAGACTCCTCGTTATAAACAAGTATAACCCCAGTCCTGGGTGTAGCATAAGTAGTGTTCCCTGTGGTTCACAAACCATTCAACTCTAATCAACCGCCGCCGACCCGGTGGTGCTGTGGTCTAAGCCATAGGTTCCCAACCGGTGAGGCGCACCTGTAGGGGGCACACTGGTCTAAGCCATATGTTCCCAACCGGTGAGGCGCACCTGTAGGGAAGCGCAGTGGTTTAAGCCATAGGTTCCCAACCGGTGAGGCGCACCTGTAAGGGAGGCACAGTGGTATAAGCCTCATGTTCCCAACCGGTGAGGCACACCTGTAGGGGAGGAGCAGTGGTCTAAGTCATAGGTTCCCAACCGGTGAGGCGCACCTGTAGGGGAGGCGCGGTAGTGTAAACCATAGGTTCCCAACCGGTGAGGTGCACCTGTAGAGAGGCGCAGTGGTCTAAGCCATAGGTTCCCAACCGGTGAGGCGCACCTGTAGGGGAGGCACAGTGGTGTAAGACATATGTTCCCAACCGGTAGGCGCACCTGTAGGGAGGCGCAATGGTCTGAACCATAGGTTCCCAACCGGTGGGGCGCACCTGCTGGGGAGGCAGGAGCCGATGCGCACAATGTTATCCACTGTACGTGGATGAAAACGGACACCCCTCCAAACACAATGTGATAGTCTTTCACACGCACATAGTGTTTTTCCGTCACTTCTCTCATTTGTTTTCGGTCATCGCGCAAAGAACGCTCGTTGTGACTGTGGCCATATATTTTACTTAATCTAGAACTAAACTAATTTACTTGACATTAAGAATGGGCCGCTATTTGAGGAGAACTACGAGTCGTGCAGAATCTGCAGACCAAAGTGAACTTAGTAATAGTAGCAGGATTACTACTGACGACACAAGTACAGCCCCGGATAAAGGAAAGAAAAAGTACAGGCAATATAACGCAAGTTATATCAAGTTCGGATTTTCTTGTTTTAGTAGCAAATCCGACGTTCAACAGCCGCAGTGTGTCCTTTGTTTTCAAGTTCTCGCCAATGACAATCTTAGACCTGCGAAACTTAAAAGACATCTGGAAATTATGCATGAAGATTGTATACACAAGGATTGTGCGTTTTTTGTTCGAAAAGAGATGGAATAGAAACGACAGAAGACTTGTGTCAAATGAAGCTACGGTGTCGCAGAAAGCGTTGAAAGCTTATGTAGTGTCTATGAAAATAGCTAAATGTAAGAAATCACACAACATTGCGGAGAAAATGTTGCTTTCAGCAGCTGTAGAAATGTGTCGCATTATGAATGGAGAAGCAGCTGCGAAGGCATTACAAATTATTCCACTATCAAATAATACAGTTTCACAGCGAATCGATGACTTGTCTATGGATTTGAAAACGCAGTTCATTCGACAAGTAAAAGAAAGTCAAATATTTACGTTGCAACTCGATGAATCTATCGATATTTCATCACAGGCTCAGCTTATTTGTTGCGTGAGACATGCCAGGAAAGGAAATATAAAAAAAGAGTTACTGTATTGTAAAACGATCCCAACAACAACTACCGGTGAAGACATAGTCACTGTACTTAACGAATTTGTGCTGAAGGCTTGACTTGGACTAATTGTATAGGTTTATGCACCGACGGCGCTGCAGCTATGACAGGGAAGAATGGTGGCCTTGTAACTCGAGTGAAAGCTGTAGCTCCGGCAGTAAAATGTACTCATTGTGTAATACATCGCGAAGCTTTGGCTGCCAAAAATAATGCAACCAGATATATTAGGTGTGCAACTTAATTCTCGAGCACAGGCACGACACGTTGACAGCAAATCATAGCAAATCAAATACGTACCTAATCAGGGAAATAATCTTCGTCGTGTTGGATACATTTGAGCCATCTCTCAGGGAGCTGCCTGAATGCCACTGCGGAAGAAAAGAGGGCTGTTTCGAGTTGATAAAGGTCATCAATACTTGTGTGGACCTCCTCGACAGAAGTGAAGTGCGTATCACTCAGGTGATGTTGCAGGGAGCGAAAGGGTGATAATCCGACGAGGCGAAGTCTGGAGAATGCGCCGGGTGGGACAAAATCTCCCATCCCAGGTCGGCGATCGTGTTTAAAGTCGTTTTCGCGGTGTGAGGACACGTGTTATCCTGAATCAACAGGACCGACCTTCTGCTCTTGCCGGTGTATGGCCTTTTCGCCTCCAGAGCGTCACTCACACGAATGAGTTGCTGACAATAACGCTCAGCATTGACCGTTTCACCAGGTTTGAGCAACTCATAGTGTATGACACCGCGCTGATCCCACCATATGCACAGCAACAACTTCCTGGCATGGATATTTGGTTTTGCGGTACTGGTGGTAGGCTGACCTAGATAAACCCACGATTTGCGCCGCTTAGGAATATCGTAGAGGATCCACTTCTCATCACAGGTCAAAATCTTGTGGAGGAAATCCTTCTTCTTGAATCTGGAAAGCAATGTCACAGAAACATCGTAGCGCCTAGACTTGTTTGCAGCTGTGAGCTCGTGGGGCACCCTACGGCCCTCCTTGTGAATCCGTCCAAGCTTGTGGAGGCCCTTTGCAATGGCTTGCCGTGTTACTCCGAGTTCCTGGGCGAGCTCTAACTGTGCTCAACTGGAATCCGCGTCCAACAATTGTTCCAATTCCTCATCGTCCACTTTCTGTGATTGTCACGGACGTTCTGCATCACGGAGATCAGAAATTTTCCTGTTTAAACCGCTGGAACCACTTCTTACACGTACTGTAGGACACAGCAGCCTCACCCAAAGCAGCACAGATCATTTTCTGGGTTTCTGCGGCACTTTTTCTGCTGAAACGCGAACAAGAGGCAGTGCCTCAAATGTTACTTCTCGAACGACATTGCTTTCACCGTCACCTTTCGTCCCTTCTGTCACTACAACTGGGAGCGGTTGCGGTTGCCTGGAAAGCTGTTGGATGGCGCTGCAATCAGCCATTATCGCACACAGCTATTTGCATATGCTGACGTTCTATGATCGCTTGCAGTTAAGGGCCGAGAATTAAGTTGCACACCTAATACATAGTGTTCTTACGGATGCTGTTAAGATTGTTAATTACATCACATCTCGGCCAGTGCAGGCTCGTTGCTTTACTGAACTCCGTTAAGAAACGAGATCTGAACATAGGCATCTGCTTTTTCACAGTGAAGTCAGGTGGCTGTCGCGTGGAAAAGTTCTGCAGCGTCTTTTCGAGTTGCGTGATGAAATTAGAATTTTTCTGCTTAGGAAAACGGAATTAGCAAAACATTTGTGTAATGTTGAATTTTTAGCAACACTGGCCTATTTGGCGGACATTTTTGAAAAACTAAACAGTTTGAATGTATCACTGCAAGGAAAGAAAGAATTCTACATAGGTAGCGATGGTACCAGCCGTTGCCCGGGTTTAACAAAAAATACATGAATCAGCTTCCGTGCCAGCATTTCCGAGCTGTCCTAAATACGATATGTTTCACGGAAATATTTAACTGAAATGTTTTCCGGTAGTGAAAAGAAAAGGATAACAAAAAGAAAAAAATCTATATTTCTGCCTGCACAATTGAATGAAACCAGCAGTCTCTTTATTTACTTCAATTATAGGAAATTTAAAATATCTGAAACATCTACATTTTTCTATCGTGTTATGACCAGCATCATCATCATCATCATTGTCAACCACTACCAATCCACTGCCGGACGAAGGTCTCCCCAAGCCTCCTCCACAACGGTCTGTCTTGTGCCAGCCTCCCCCATGTCACTCCCGCATACTTTCGAATTTCATCCACCCATCTCCCATGTGGTCTTCTTCTGGGTCTTTTCCTGTCCCTTGGAATCCAATCTAAAATTTCGGCTGTCCATCGATGATCTGTCCTTCTGGCAGTATGTCCAGCCCATTGCCATTTCAGGGATTTAACTCTGATCATGATGTCTTCCACTCTTGTCATTTTTCGGATCCACGTGTTCCTCTTCTTATCTCTCCTGGTTACACCAAGCATGCACCTCTCCATGCTTCTTTGAGTTGTCTGCAGCCTTTGTATGTCTCTTTTAGCTAAGGTCCACGTCTCTGCACCATACGTAAGCACTGGAAGGATGCATTGATCAAACACTTTTCTTTTAAGACATAATGGCATATTGCTCTTGAAAATTATGCTGTTTCTTCCAAAAGCTCTCCAGGCAAGTTTTGTACGCCGATTAATTTCTTCACCAATGTGACCCTCACTTGATATCTGCTGTCCAAGATAAACGTACGTGTCTGTTATCTCCAGCTTTTCTCCATCAATTGATAAATCTTCATTTCTTGTAAAAGCATTGTACATCACTTTTGTCTTCTGAAAGTTCATTTTTAATCCCACTTCTTTACTCTTGTCAGCAAGTTCCTGGATCATACTCTGTAGCTCTGATGGGGTAGTTGCAAAAATGACTATGTCATCAGCAAAACGAAGGTGGGTTAGATAATCTCCATTAATCTTTATCCCTTTGTTTTCCCAGTTCAGTGATTGAAAGATATTTTCCAATGTGGCATTAAAGAGCTTCGGAGATATGGTGTCACCTTGTCTCACTCCTTTTCCAATTTTTATGTGTGTTGTATTTTCAAACAGCCGAATTTTTGCACTTGCATTTTCATAGATGTTATTAATAATATTAATGTATGCATCTTCAATACCGCAGGATTTCAGAGCCATTGCAACTGCTGATGGTTTCACCGAATCAAAGGCTTTTTCATAATCGATAAAAGCCATGCACAATGGAAGTTCATATTCCCTCGCTCTTTCAATTAGTTCTCTCAGTACGTGGATATGATCTATTGTGCTGTAGCCACTCCTGAATCCAGCTTGTTCTCTCGGTTGAGCCATGTCCAGTGTCACCTTCAAGCGGTGTGAAAGAACTTTAGTAAAGATTTTATAAACCACTGATAGGAGGCTGATAGGTCTGTAGTTCCCGAGATCCTCAATGTCACCTTTTTTATGTAGCAAGATCATTGTAGCGTTGTTCCAACCCTCAGGAATTTTCCCTTCATTAAGGCATCGAGTGAAAATTTGGGCGAGTACTGTTTCGATTTCTCCACTTGCTTCTTGTATGATGTCTACAGTAATTCCATCTTCTCCTGGAGCTTTTCCCCGCTTCATGTTCTTGATTGCATGTGCAACTTCTGCTGGAAGGACTGGAAGAACTCTGGTACTGGTACCTTTCATGATGTCTGGAGTACATGTATCATCCCTTTCATATAATTTGGAGTAGAAATCTTTCACTCTTGTCATAATTTCGCCTCTATTTCTTGTTACAGAACCATCTTCTTTTCTCAGGGCCATAATCTGTTTTTTCCCCTTACTGAGATGTCCCTTTGCTATCTTTAGGCTTTGGTTGTTTTCAATTGCTTTCCTTACCAGTTCACAGTTGAATTTCCTTACGTCTTCAGTGATACTTTTTCGTACTGTCTTGCATAGCTCTATATATTCCACTTTGGAAGTCACATCTTCTTTAGTTGTCCTCATCACTCTTCTTTTTTGCATCAACATTTTGGTTTTTCCTGATAATTTGTTCACATGCAATTTGTTCTTAGACCCAGCTAATTTTGTTGCTGTTTCCATAAGAGCTTTGGTTACTTTTCTGTTAACTTCAGAGATGTCCACTTCTTCCGATGTTAGGCCTTCTAAAGCAGAGAACCTGTTTTTCAGTTCTAACTTGAAGGTATTATGGTGTTTTTTAAGGTTGGTTATGTCAATACATTTTGTTTGTCTTATGAGCTTGCTACGTTCGAGTTTAGTGTTGAGGTGCATCTTACATCTCACCAATCTATGGTCACTGCCTGTGTTGAACTTGTTTAGCACACTGCAGTCTTCTATGACGAATTTTTTGTTACACATAATAAAATCAATTTCACTTGTCGTCCCATTTGGATGTCTCCATGTCCATTTCCTGTGTGGCTTTTTCTTGAAAAAGGAGTTCAAGATGAAAAACCCTTCTGCCTCTGCAAACTCTACGAGAGTATTTCCACGCTGGTTTCTGTTGCCGTGACCGAATTTACCTACTGAAGTTTCATTCTGTTGCCGTTGCCCTATTTTTGCATTGAAATCTCCCATAATTATCTTCAAGTGCTGCTTACCTTTATTATTTAGATGACGAATTTCCTCATAAAATTCTTCAATTTCTTCTTCAGCATGACTTGTGGTGGGTGCATAAGTTTGAATAATCTGAGCCTGGTATCTTCTTGAGAGTTGGATAACGAGTCGTGCAGCAGCATAATGTACATTTAATTCGAAGCGCAAGTAAGTTTATTCTTGAAGTCTTGGTCAACGACGTTCAGTGCTCTTTTATTTGGAACCAAGATGAAGAGGTTTATATTTTTACCAGTGGCGGCCCGTGACCAAAATTGCTGGAGAGGGAAACTGCTTTTCAGCCGGGATTCAAATAAATTTATTCAATTTAATGCAATTTTTTTCACATTATAATTTTTTTTATTTACTTTCTCATGTGCGAAGTATATAATAAGTAACTTGACCCGTGAGAAGATTTATAAAGATTTTACCGGAGACGCACGTTTTACATGACTTTGAGACCAACACAAAATCTGTTTATGTAAGATTCCAGCCCTTCGCCTAAATATATTTTTTATCGGTCTGAATTACCCTCTTGGTCTATTTGGGAACTGTTAAGCCAGTTTGAATATGAAATATATTGCATCGAAATAGTTTTTTTATTAAGGAGATCAATAGAAGATAAAAAGCAAGACTGAACTATACTTCTTTTTCATCTCAAATGAAATTCTATATACACCTCTACTTTCACTGACGCCAAAAGCAAAAAGTCTTGAAAACTTCAGCACATAGCGTTTACCTATACAACAAGAGAGGAAGCTGACCTTATGCTTGTATTGTTTTCTATATGAGGTCTATCTTTCGTTCTTTCTGTTTGGCGAAGTGTTTTTTATATTGTCATACCATGTCTGTTCTGCTTCCATCCTCTTCACAAGCGCCTTCTCGATGGACAGAACTGATAAACTTGACAACCTTTCTTGCCCAATGGAGTTTCTCTTGTAATTTTTTATCCCCTTCAGACACGATAAACTGCGTTCCACAGAGACCGATGTTGCAGGAATGGTTGCTACGAAGGAAAGAAGTGTAGACAACTAAGGCAGTGCCTGTGCTTGATTATTATTGTATGTGGCAGATAGAAGTTCTGTTGTACTTTTGGCATTGTTCCACAGATCTCTGTCTGAATACAGAACCTGCAGCACACTATTCGGTTTGTTGCTGTCAAAGTATTTTTCATAAGTTTGAAGCAGAGCTTTAAAACAATGTTCAGGAAAAATTCTAGAATGAGCTTCAAAGCAGAGTACATCGACCAGCTGAAGAGATTTTAATTTCTCAATGTCAGGAAACCGGCATTTTAACTGAGTTGTAACATTGTCTATTACCCCATAATACCGTCTTCTGTATTGCACGGTGGGTGGAATATTATTGCTTCCTTTAAATCTTTTATTTGGAGAACCAACCTTACTGCACACGTTAAGATAGAGATCATCAAACTGTCTCTGATCTCGAAAGTACAACAATTTTTCACATAAGCCAGTAATTCGTTTGTAACAGAATGTAACATCGGAACTATTCGATTGCAGTACAGAGAAAGTAACCTCAGTCAAATCAAATATTTTTTTTATATGAGAAGAAAAGAAAAACGAAATTAAAATCTTGAAGCCACCGTTTTAGTCCTGCTGCTTTGTGATTTGTCTCATCATCATAGTTGGAATCATCCTCAATTTTTTCAAATACTTCAATTAGCAGCAACCTGTAGTCAGTTATGGTAGACATTGAACGAAATTTGAAGTTCCACGTGGTATGTGATACACCAGGTGGTCTGGGTCCACCAACAGATTCTAGGAGATGAACACGCTTTGTCGATTTGGAAACAAATGTAAAAATTGCATGTAAATTTGCAAAAAAAAAAAAAAAAAACGTGATTCCTTTAACAATGACGCTGCTCTGCTCAAAACTAAGTTCAGCCTGTGAGCGTAGCAGTGAACAAATAATGCTTGAGGGGCATCACACTTCACTTTTGCTTGCAATCCATTTAGCTCTGATGCCATTATATGTCTGTGCAACTAGTTTTTCTTTGTAGCTAAATCTTCCAAGCTCACGATCCAATAATGCTTTAAGCGAAGTAGCACACCGATCAGAACTTACGTCAAAAAATCCCAAGAATCTTTCTACTGGTACTCCATCTTTCACGAATCGAACTATAATTGATACTTGTGCATGGGAGCTAATGTCTGTCGCTTCATCAATCTGCCAAGAAAATAACTGGGCATTTTCAACATCTGCATTGATTTCATTCTTAACTATATGAACAACTGTTTCGATTAAGTCATTCTGTAATGTTTTTGAAGTTCCTGAAAATGTTGTACTATTCTCCATAAACACTCTCAATGATTCGTCCCTCTTCGAGAGTAAATCAATCATCTGGAGGTAATTTCGCTTATTTTCAGAGACTTCGCTCTCATCGTGTCCACGAAATGGGAGCTCTTGCCAGGCCAGTAGTGTTGTTATATCAATCAACTTCTTCATTACATCACGATTCTTTCTTACTTTTTCATTATGACATAAATCACATGTTCTCCTCGTTTCGTTGAGAGAGCAGTCTATCCTTGTTTTGCCTAACAACTCTAATTTAACAACTGCCAGAATGTGATCTTTACACTTTTTGTGCCTGTTCAAAGCACGTGGTAAGTTTTTCAAATCATTGAAGCCTTTCTCATGCCAGACTTCATCGTCACTCACAGAAAACAGCAAATATGGCCAACAATATAGTTTGTCCGTTGATTCACTACCAGTTAGCCATTGTTCTTTTTTGTACCAGTCAATATTAAAACCTCTGTTTGAAGTTTTGCCCTATGAAGTCATCTTGTTCGTTTCAGTTGTAGGCCTACCATCATTTTTAATTTGATTCTTTTCTTCAAAATTTCTCCTACAACTTCAAACATATCTAATATGGTGGAGATCTTACTTTTCCAGTAAGATCTCCACCATATTAGATATGTTTGAAGCAGAGGCCATGGTCTGACAAACAACTTTTCATAAAACATAATTAAAATTAGTTACACAAACATTAGTGTGGAAAAAAGTAACTAGGAAGAAGGCGATATGTAATGGCGCTCGAAGCTGTCAGAATGAAAAGTTACAGTGGAGCTGCTTACTGGGAAACAGCTGTTCCCGTGAGGCAAGATATTATCTGCCTCACAAGTCCACGGTGCGCTTGTGCTCTTTGTGTTCGCCGTTCTACCGCATACCCTTCGAATCTACTGATGCAGTGGAAGTAAACAGGTATGGCGCAAAATCTACGAGAGGCATTTCGCTTCCTGCCTCACGGACAGAGATCGCAAGCTGAGGACATTTCGTAACTACGCACTGCCGATTGCTTTCCAAAAGCGTCAATTTAAAAAACTGAATGAACGAATGGACGACATTTAATTCAAAAAAATTAACTAGCATAAACTTTTGCTCTCCATACCCAAAAGTACTGAATGAAGAAAACGAATAATTCTAACTAAGAGTCTTAAAACTCTGAAGAGGCACTGCCTGCCTTGCCTCCTCCCAAAAGCCGCCACTGATTTTTACCAACTCGGAAGCATCCAACATAGAGCAGGCTGTGGAAGAAGCATGACTTAGATTTGGGTCTAACGACATTTAACGATTGAGCCCGTACGATACATGTTCAATCGATGCTCATGTCAAAACTGAGAGCAACAGGAAACTGTAGGTGTTTGAACTAAAACAGAATACCAGATGGGACGATTAGAATGTGTGGAATAAACTCATGATCTCCTGCAGCACGGCCAGCCAGTTTAGTAGCTCCAATGACATCTTACTTCTTATTAGTCAGTCATCTTCCATTGTAGAGAACAGAGGGTCCTGATTTCATCACGATAAAATAAAAATAGAAACCTTAAGACGATGTCGGAGAATGTGCGAAAGGAGAAAGCTTTGGAAAAGTATTAAGCTTTGGAAAATGAAATGCGAGGAAAATCACAATTTCCTCTTATTTCTTTTCATGTGTTCAATTTACATTTCATTGAAATGTATTTCCTCTCTAAAAAATCATACAACTGCCGTTTTTTAGCACGTCTTTTGTAAAAAAAGATCGTGCTTATGTTACCGGTTTGTCCGTCCGTCCATCTGGACCCACGATAACTCCGCAACTATTAGTTCGATTTGAAAAATTCTTTTTGTATTGGGAAGCTTGAAATATGCAAATGATGATCCTTCATTTCGTTTTTTTTTACGATGTACAATTTCGCCGCTAAAGAGCGTAAATGCAGAAGATGTCGAATTCAAAAATACGTCTTATTCCACATGTTTGCTTCTAAACATCCGATTGAAATTTTTTTTTATCTTTCGATTCCATTTATGTCGAGGAGTATTTTAGATATAGTTACTTTTTCAAATTACACACAGATTTTCCGCTAGGGGGCGTAAAAGTAAAGTGCATTTTTCCCGATAACTCTTCTTCTAAAACTCCGATTTGAATTTTTTTTTCTTCAGCGGATACACCTCCTGATGGAAAATCCTTTGCATATAATTTAAAATTTTTGGTAAGAATACGTAAGAGTTAAATTTTGCTTCTGATGTATTTGCCATAAAATCTGAGCTTTCAAAATATCGATTCATAAAATTATTTCTTGGACTCATGCCACTCACACAGATAAACCTTTTTGGAACAATTTCTTCTTAAAATATTCAACGGTTTCTCCGCCCGGGGGCGTAGACGTTTATCTTATTTTTGTCAATATCTCGACTTCTAGGAGTCCCATTTGAAAAATTCCTTCTTTGTTGGATAGTGTTTCCAATGCGAAATGTTTTTCCTATGAATTCAAAATTTTCAAGTAAATCATAGACTTTCCTCTATGGGGCACAAAGGTAAATTGCGTTTTCTGCGTTATTTTTGCTTTTAAAACTCCGATTTGAAAAATTATTCCTGTATCACATACAAGACCTGATGGAAAAAATTTGTCACATAATTTCTAATGTTTGGTAAATGGTTTGGCCACCAGGGACATAAGTGTTAATATCTGCTTCTGATGTATTTGTAGCAAAATCTGGGATCCTGAAAACTCGACTAATCTTTTTTCTTGGACCGATACCGCTCATATGGAAAAACCTTTTGAGAATACTTTCTTCCTAAAATAATGCATGGTTTTCCCACCAGGGGACGTAAAGTCACATCTTATTTTTGTCGATATCTCTGTTTCTAAGGGTCCGATTTGAAAAATTATTTCTGTGTTGGAGAGCCTTTCCGGTGAGAAATGTTTCTCATGTAAATTCAGGTTTTTCTTAACGCACAAGTCTGCAACCAGGGGGCGTAAGCTCACGATTCCGTTTACAGCAATATCTGAGGAATTAAAAACCCTATTGAAAAACTTCTTTCTTCCGTCAGATATTATTGTTTTCCATACCGGTTCCATTGACTTTGAATAGCTGTGATAAATTTAATTTGCGTCAGAACGGATTCAAAAGATGTGCTTATTACACCCGAAAATTCGGTGTCATCTTTTTTGTTAAATAGTGGAACTGTTCATAGCATGCAGCATCACATAGAGAGCGGCGATGTGAAACGTAAGCAAACTTGCCTGCAACTGCGAAGAGGTAATACACGTCAGACTTCGGAAGCGCACCCCAAAAAATTTTCGCGACCTATTAATATCGTTGCTTCTATTGCGCCGTAAGTGTGCATAAGTTTTCAATATTAATCTACCTCGATAAAGCCACCCGTAAAACGCGTTTTTGTAATGGCTTTTATCATATTTAGCGTGAGATTCTCGTAAGTTACGCAGATTGCAATAGGATATTTTTTACGATTATTTAAAACGTGAGAAATAATTTTTAGAGATAGTTTAGTAAAATCTATTCATGAGTAAACCATGAAATTAACTATTGTTGGGTCACTTCGTAGAAAACCATACCGCACGATCAGATTTCAACAATAATTAATTAAAAACTAATAAATTAATTCAATAAGTCGGAACTGTACACCAATTATACTCAAAATAGTATAACTATAATAATAATCCGAAATTCCTTGGCGTAGAATAGAAATAAAACTTTCCAAGCTTTCGCACAGCAACCAGTGATGGCTTTTTCAAAGAAGGTAGACACCTAACTGCAAACTGGATAAAAGAAAACTTGATGTGCGAAAGTTTGGAAAGTTTTATTTCTATTCTACGCCAAGAAATTTCGGATAATTAATATAGTTATACAATTTTCAGTAATAAATTAATGAAAAATCAGTTAACTAGAATTTCAGAAAAAAGACTCCGACGTGCATCATACCTGCCTAACTGCTATATGTACGGTACAAAATTTCACCAACCAACCGACAAACAGACAAACACTCTATTTTATTTTATTTATATAGATAGAAAAGATATGTATCGCGGTACAAAGCTTGTGTAGTGATACATTATGTACGGAGAAGAGACTTTCCTTTGTACAATTTGGAAAAACGAAGGGGCTAACTCCTGTCATCTCTCTCCATCACAAGTTACGATTGTTACAGTATTTTAATTAAATAATTTTTCCAAAACTTGAAACCAAACCTTTTGTGTCCAAAAAGGTGCCAGAACTGTGTTCCACCAGAAAAAAGCCGAAATTCATTATAAATCAAATTAAGACCAGAAAGAACTTTTTAAAGTGTCAACTACGTGTGTAATTTTGATCCCTGTATTTTGCGTGCTATCAGATTTGCAAGGCTAATGATCCTACACTTCGTAACTCATGGACTTGACACTTAATTATTTCACCGCACACACCATCTGAAGAATTTTCGATGTTGGAATCATTTGATCAGTTGTTCCAGATTTGCACAGTTGCTTAGCAACGGGGAGTGGGTCAGAGAGGGAAAGTCTATGAGGGTGCCAAAAAGATTGGACAAATGTTATACGAAAGGGATTCAAATTTGACCTGGACTTTTTTTTTAATCAGATATTTATTTATCATACAGCTGATGTTACATCACTTACTTTTCGAAGAAATCTCCATCGTTGTCCATACATTTTTTCCAGCGTTCTGGAAGCTTCCGGATCCCAGTTTCATAGAATTCATTATCGCCGTCGTGGTCCATACATTTTTTCCAGCGTTCTTGAAGCTTCCGGATCACAGTTTCACAGAATTCTTTATCTCCGTCGTGGTCCATACATTTTTTCCAGCGTTCTGGAAGCTTCCGCATCCCAGTTTCGTAGAATCCTTTATCTCCATCGTGGTCCATACATTTTTTCCAGCGTTCTGGAAGCTTCCGCATCCCAGTTTCATAGAATTATTTATCTCCGTCGTGGTCCATACATTTTTTCCATCGTTCTGGAAGCTTCCGGATCCCAGTTTCATAGCATTATTTATCTCCGTCGTAGTGCATACATTTTTTCCAGCGTTCTGGAAGCTTCCGCATCCCAGTTTCATAGAATTATTTATCTCCGTCGTGGTCCATACATTTTTTCCATCGTTCTGGAAGCTTCCGGATCCCAGTTTCATAGCATTCTTTATCTCCGTCGTAGTACATACATTTTTTCCAGCGTTCTGGAAGCTTCCGGATCCCGGTTTCATAGAATTCTTTATCTCCGTCGTGGTCCATACACTTTTTCCAGCGTTCTGGAAGCTTCCGGATCCCGGTTTTATAGAATTCTTTATTCTGTTGTTTAAACCATCCCAGGACGACACTTTTCACGTCTTCATTTGATCTGAACTTCTGCCCTCCCTAAAATTCCTTTTATGGGCCGAACAGGTGGTAGTCACATGGTGACATATCCGGGCTGTACCGAGGGTGTGGTACAACGTCTCATCCCGATTCCCCCAAAGTTTCCATAGTCACTTTAGTGATGTGGGGCCTGGCATTGTCTTGGATAAGGCATACTCCCCTGTTGAGGAGTCTGGTCTCTCTTTTCTCAGTGCTGCTCTGGCGTGCCTGCACTGCAGGACGCACATGAGATAATGGCAGATAGCAGCAAGAGCATACACCCACGTAGCTCAGTTGGGAGAGTGACTTATTCCGGAGTGAGGGGACCCGGGTTCGATGCCCGGCGTGGACAAAAATGACGGAGAAATTTACTTCGCTACACTGTCTTAACGGAGTTGAAAAGATCGCTGTAATAGGTGGCATTGATTGTTTGACGATCTTCCAGGAAATCCGTAAGAATAGTACCGTTAATGTGCCAAAGTACCGTAGCCATTACCTACGTGGCTGATGCCCTGATCTTGAATTTTTTGGGTAGAGGGCGAATCACTGTGTCTCCACTCCATGCTTGCACCTTTGCTTTCCGGCGTATGGTAATAAATCCATGTCCCGTCCTCTGTCACCACACGTAAAAGAAAGTTGTCTCCTTCTATCTAATGTCTTCGGAACAACATGTTCGCAATTTGCAAACTGCTGGCTTTCTGCTCGTCGGTCAGCTACTCCGGTACCCATCTGGCACACACTTTGCAGAAGTGCAGCTTATCGTGGATGATGGTACGCACGCTGCCGGCGCTGAAGTTCAGTGCACAGTTCCGATCACTTAACAGTAATCCTCCTGTTGCTCTGTATAAGCTCATTTACGAGCGCAGTCATGGCGTCGTTACCAGCGGTTGCCAGTCGTGCCTCGTGCGTTTCGTTGCCGCCGCTTTGTCTGCCTTCCTTGAACACTTTACACCATTCGAAGACGAATAAAGTGAACAGACACGAATCACCGAACTGTGTTTGAAGTCTTTGGTGAATTTCCCTGCCACTCGCACCTTCATTGCAAAGAAATTTGATAATTATTCTCTGCTGCACCGAAGTCGAAACACCTTCACTCGCCATTTCTCTTTCTGCAATGCGGGAGTTGTCGTGGCAACGAAAATTAACGAAACAAGTGGCGTTCTGGTAGCGTGCGATACAAGTGTTGCGAAATGCACAACACTAATACGCACAATTTTTCAAACTAATGTATTAGAAACAAAAGTCCAGATCAAATCTGAACGCCCGTAATAGCTAAAGCTCGAATGGCGCCACGGCACGAAATTTTAAAGTGTGGAAATACCCCTTCTCCAAGTTGAAAATTTCATTCTAACTGAATGCTTAAATCTTTTTTTTTTTTGTTTTTCGGAATTTAACAATCACCTGAGCTATACTGCCACCCGTCCTTCATTTGGAGCCACTGGTTCCATGAGAGAAAAGATTCAACACATCATCTTTCCTCCTAGGCAAAGGAGATTCTTTGGGAGTATCGCGTCAGCAAAGTTGAAAAACAGCTCCCCACTCCTAGGCAAAAAGAGGATGGCTGACTTTCACGCACATGCATTAAGTGGATTTCTGGGTGACGTTTGCAGAAAGGAATAAGGGAGTAATGGAATAGTGATGTGGCCTGAAGGGAAACGGGAGATAAGAATTCTTGGAATTGTGTCCATTACCCCTTTCACTCTCCAAGTGAGCGTTTCGTTAGGATGATAGGTGCACCGTTTGCTTCATGTGTGTAATTCAACAGAGGTCAGTTTCACGCAGCCATAAAGTAGAAAATCCATAACTTCTTTAATTGACAAAACGTTTTAGAGAAAACTGTTATCCGTAAACGGCAAAGCCATCTTTAGAAAACTAGGAGATGGTGAAAATATATGTCATATATTCATATCGTTACGTAGGCATATTTTTTCATGGTGGGAATTTTCACCCCAAAACGGATTTAGCGAACACCCGGATTTAAAGAGGATTTCCGTCGGTCCCGAACTCCGCGTTATAAGCGGTTCAGCTGTACCTGTCTTTGAAAGGGATTTCTCCACAGAAAGTTCATGATGATGTGCAGACATTGAGGTATAGTGTATGATGTGGGGCAGACATTGAGGTACACTGTATGATGTGGGGCAGACATTGAGGTATAGTGTATGATGTGGGGCAGACATTGAGGTATACTGTATGATGTGGGGCAGATATTGAGGTATACAGGGTGCATAGAAAAGTCCTTTTAGCCTGGAATAACTTGCGAACGGAGAGAGGTACAGTTATGCAAGTGAGATAACGGTACAGTAAAGTGACTACGCCCGATCGAATGCAACAAATAGCAGCTCCCCTAGTGGCGAAATGCGGACGTTGGCCATTGCAAATCGAAAACGAAAAGAGATAGAGCAAAATTTCTAATTACAAAGTTGTAGAACATCAATTAATTAGTACAAAACGACATTTGTTTCACACAGATAACATAAATTGTCGCCTGAATATCCTAAAATGTCCGAAATCGATGCGCGACATTTTCTGTGAACGTTTGAAGGAAACAGGCTTAGGTATGAGCAAATACACACAATTTATTGCATAAATGCGTACTTATGTCAATACAGTTTGATGACGTCAGACAAAACAAAAACAAAAAAGGCAAACTGGCACACAGTAATAAAAATTTAATGTCGAGTATGTTCGAAGAGTTCGCCATTGCCCACATACACATTTGTATTTGTGAAAGTAACTCTGCATGCACATTCCTCAGCATGGAAGGTGTTACACTATTACAAGCATCTGTTACACGACAACGTAGATCCAGCAGACTTGTAGGCGCTGTTGCATACAGCTGTTTTTTTACGTAAACCCAAAAATCAAAGCTCGCCATTCTCACCCAGTGTACGTAGACCTAAACACCTAAACTTCTGATCAGGGTACATCCTGCTACTGGTTTTTATATCGTCGGTACGGTACAACGTCACAATCTGCATTTGCATACGACTACATTTGCGAAATGTGAATATGCAGATTCGAATCGTCGCGCATCGATTTTGGACATTGTAGGGTATTCAGGTGGCAATTTATCTTATCCGTGTGAAACAAATGTCGTTTTGTACTAATTAATTGATGCTCTACAATTTTGTAATTGGAAATTTTGCTCTATCTCTTTTCGTTTTCGATTTGCAAATGACTAACTTCCGCATTCGCCACTAGGGGCGCTGCCATTGGTTGCATTCGATCGGGCGTAGTCACTTTACTATATCGTTATCTCACTTGCATAACTGTACCTCTCTCGGTTCGCAAGTTATTCCAGGCTAAAGGGACTTTCCTATGCACCCTGTATACGTTTTGCGTACTTCACAGATGTCAAGTGACATAGAGAATTCCCTCGTGGCAGTGAAACCTCTGATGATGCGGATCCTTCTGGAAGACCCTCCACATCCACCTCTGGAAAAAACATCAACAGCCTCATGACGTCATCATGCAAAAAGAAGAATATTTATTCGATATATTTGCTGAGCCTGTAGACGTTTCAAGAGACAGTGTCGATTCAATCCTGACGATTTCTTTGAAGGTGAAAAGAGATGATTGAGCGATATATCCCATGAAGGTGAGTAAACCGTATGCAGCCAACGAATGTGCTTCACCAATTTAAACACATTTCGTGAGATTCCAATAAATTTTGGGTCCCGGATTTTTTTTTTTTTTTTTTTTTGATTGGAGGTTTAACGACCACCGTGAGCAACTCAAATGGGCTATAAGCAGTCGCCCGTCCCTAATTTTGGGCCACTGGTTCCAGGGAAGGGAAAGAGCCAGTGCCGTAAGACAAACACAACATCCATGCCTGACCGGGATTCGAACCCGGACCCCTTACGGACGATTGATCAGAGGTCAGCGCCTTAGACCACTGCGCCACCGGGGCGGCCAGGGTCCCGGATTGTTACAATTGATGTACTATACTGTGCAAATTAATTGGGCAAAATAAAAAAATCACTCTTTTTCCAAAACTATGCCTTTATATCATTCTATGGCTTGATCATCATCATCATCATCATCATTGTCAACCATTATCAATCCACTGCTGGACGAAGGTCTCCCCAAGTTTCCTCCACAACGGTCTGTCTTGTGCCAGTCTCCTCCATGTCACCCCTGCATACTTTCGAATTTCATCCACCCATCTCCCATGTGGTCTTCTTCTGGGTCTTTTCCTGTCCCTTGGAATCCAATCTAAAATTTCGGCTGTCCATCGATGATCTGTCCTTCTGGCAGTATGTCCAGCCCATTGCCATTTCAGGGATTTAACTCTGATCATGATGTCTTCCACTCTTGTCATTTTTCGGATCCACGAGTTCCTCTTCTCTTATCTCTCCTGGTTACACCAAGCATGCACCTCCATGCTTCTTTGAGTTGTCTGCAGCCTTTGTATGTCTCTTTTAGTTAAGGTCCACGTCTCTGCACCATACGTAAGCACTGGAAGGATGCATTGATCAAACACTTTTCTTTTAAGACATAATGGCATATTGCTCTTGAAAATTATGCTGTTTCTTCCAAAAGCTCTCCAGGCAAGTTTTGTACGCCGATTAATTTCTTCATCAATGTGACCCTCACTTGATATCTGCTGTCCAAGATAAACGTACGTGTCTGTTATCTCCAGCTTTTCTCCATCAATCGATAAATCTTCATTTCTTGTAAAAGCATTGAACATCACTTTTGTCTTCTGAAAGTTCATTTTTAATCCCACTTCTTTACTCTTGTCAGCAAGTTCCTGGATCATACTCTGCAGCTCTGATGGGGTAGTTGCAAAAATGACTACGTCATCAGCAAAACGAAGGTGGGTTAGATAATCTCCATTAATCTTTATCCCCTTGTTTTCCCAGCTCAGCGACTGAAAAACACCCTCCAATGTGGCATTAAAGAGCTTCGGAGATATGGTGTCACCTTGTCTCACTCCCTTTCCAATTTTTACGTGTGTTGTATTTTCAAACAGCCTAATCTTTGCACTTGCATTTTCATAGATGTTATTAATAATATTAATGTATGCATCTTCAATACCGCAGGTTTTCAGAACCATTGTAACTGCTGATGGTTTCACAGAATCAAAGGCTTTTTCATAATCGATAAAAGCCATGCACAATGGAAGTTCATATTCCCTCGCTCTTTCAATTAGTTCTCTCAGCACGTGGATATGATCTATTGTGCTGTAGCCACTCCTGAATCCAGCTTGTTCTCTCGGTTGAGCCATGTCCAGTGTTACCTTCAAGTGATGTGAAAGAACTTTAGTGAAGATTTTATAAACTGCTGATAGGAGGCTGATAGGTCTGTAGTTTCCGAGATCCTCAATGTCACCTTTCTTATGTAGCAGGATCATTGTAGCGGTGTTCCAATCCTCAGGAATCTTTCCTTCATTAAGGCATCGAGTGAAAATTTGGGCGAGTACTGTTTCGATTTCTCCACTTGCTTCTTGTATGATGTCTACAGTAATTCCATCTTCTCCTGGAGCTTTTCCTCGCTTCATGTTCTTGATTGCATGTGCAACTTCTGCTGGAAGGACTAGAGGAACTCTGGTACTGGTATCTTTCATGATGTCTGGAGTGCATATATCATCCCTTTCATATAATTTGGAGTAGAAATCTTTCACTCTTGTCAAAATTTCGCCTCTATTTCTTGTTACAGAACCATCTTCTTTTCTCAGTGCCATAATCTGTTTTCTTCCCTTACTGAGATGTCCCTTTGCTATCTTTAGGCTTTGGTTGTTTTCAATTGCTTTCCTCACTAGTTCACAGTTGAATTTCCTTACGTCTTCAGTGATACTTTTTCTTACTGTCTTGCATAGCTCTATATATTCCACTTTGGAAGTCACATCTTCTTTAGTTGTCCTCATCTCTCTTCTTTTTTGCATCAACATTTTGGTTTTTCCTGATAATTTGTTCACATGCAACTTGTTCTTAGACCCAGCTAATTTTGTTGCTGTTTCCACAAGAGCTTTGGTTACTTTTCTGTTAACTTCAGAGATGTCCACTTCTTCCAATGTTAGGCCTTCTAAAGCAGAGAACCTGTTCTTCAGTTCTAACTTGAAGGTATTATGGTGTTTTTTAAGGTTGGTTATGTCAATAGATTTTGTTTGTCTTATGAGCTTGCCACGTTCAAGTTTAGTGTTGAGGTGCATCTTACATCTCACCAATCTATGGTCACTACCTGTGTTGAACTTGTTTAGCACACTGCAGTCTTCTATGACGAATTTTTTGTTACACATAATAAAATCAATTTCACTTGTCGTCCCATTTGGATGTCTCCATGTCCATTTCCTGTGTGGCTTTTTCTTGAAGAAGGAGTTCAAGATGAAAAACCCTTCTGCCTCTGCAAACTCAACGAGAGTATTTCCACGCTGGTTTCTGTTGCCATGACCGAATTTGCCTACTGAAGTTTCATTCTGTTGCCGTTGCCCTATTTTTGCATTGAAATCTCCCATAATTATTTTCAAGTGCTGCTTACCTTTATTATTTAGACGACAAATTTCCTCATAAAATTCTTCAATTTCTTCTTCAGGATGGCTTGTGGTGGGTGCATAAGTTTGAATAATCTGAGCCTGGTATCTTTTCGAGAGTTGGATAACAAGTCGTGCAGCTCTGTCAGAGGAACTTTCAACTTCTACAACTTTATCCTTCAGTTTCTTGTTTATTATAAATCCAACACCACTAGTTCTGCCAGTATCTGTCCCACGATAGTAGAAGAGATGTAAACTTTTCAGTTCGATGAGATCTTCTCCTTTTCTCCTTACCTCACTTAGCCCCACGATGTCCCACTTGATCCTTTGTAGTTCCTCTTCCAATTCAAGAAGCCTTGAATCAGAAGATAGGGAGCGTCCATTGTAAGTAGCCAAGGTCAGCATCAGATGGCAGCCTAGTCCGGTCCTCCGGGGATTCTTAGCACCTTCTGCCTTCATGTCGCACTGGCCGCTGCCTTGGCCAGGTACATTCCAGCTGCCGGAGACTGAGGGCCAAGATTTAAGTTGTGGAATCATTTTGGAGGGGTTTGGCCATAACTCACCACGCTGGCCAAGCGGGTTGGTGAGTGTGGGATAGAATTTCCTCTAATCCTGATGGTATAGTTATACCGCTATGGGCGGTCGTCAGAGCCCCTTTAGTGGGAACAGGATGCACCACGAGAAGGTGGGGTTGACATTTGTCAAGGAGAGGCTGTGATTGATAAATACCGGTATTAGTATAAAGCGTGTCCTCCTTTAGCAGGAATGACCTCTTGAATTCGTTTTGGCATTTACTCCACAAATTGAGTGCACATATTTTTGACTTCATAATCGTGGAACCTCACTTTTATAGCATTCGTTATCATGCGTTCTTTGGTTGTACAGTCCATTTTACCTAAACGTCTCTTCCAAATATTCCACAAGTTTTCTATGGGATTTAAGTCTGGTGAATTTCCAGGCCAATCAAGCAAATGAATATGATTTTCCAGCATGAAATTCTTGACCAATTTTGAATTGTGACATGGGGCCAAGTCATGTTGAAATGTCCCGTGAAAAGTTTGAAAGAATGAAACAATCCTACGTTGTAATATTTCTAGGTACTTGGCTGAATTCATCATACCTTGAACAGGAACTAAGCTTCCAGTGAAATTTGATGTGAAAAATCCCCAAAACGTCTGTTTCAGAGGGTGTTTTACAGTTTGTTTGACATGCTCAGGTCTCAAGGGTTCGCAGTTGCTTCGTCCAACGACATTTGCTTGGTAACCCTGCACAAATAAATGAGTTTCATCACTGAAAATTGCCTTTTTCCAGTCGTCAGCAGTCCATGATTTATATTCTTTGTCCCATGCTAAACGTTTTATCTTCATTTTCGCATTCAAATATTGTTTTTTCGTTGGTCTTCTTGCCTTCCGGCCAACTTCCAGAAGCCTACGGCGTACAGTTGAATCACTAACATCACAACCACTAGCCAATAAATCTCTTTGAAGGTCGGTGCGTGTTTTTTTTTTTTTTTTTTTTTTTTGATTCATTTGACTATTTCTGATTAGATATTTATCGGTTCGGGGAGTTGTTTTTCGTTTTCTTCCACATTTACCTCTCCTTTTTTGGAGACGATGATCCAGATGCATTTCATCGCGCAGCAGTCTTGATACACTTGATTTGCCTACACCAACTGCAGAAGCGATATCTCTCACTGTCATAGAAGTGTGATCCTTCAGAGCAATTATTTTTGCACGCTTCCATTGGGGATAAATCCATTTTTCAATACACGAAAGCAACACGTACTCAGAGAGCAAAACCTAACATCTACCTGTCACACACAAAAGCTCGCAACTGTGCCTATTTCCTGTTTAAAACCGGTCAAAGCACATTCTTACTATCAAGTTCTAACAGTCACACCTCCTCACTCACAGCTGATAAAGCCGGTTTACGTGGGTTTCCGACGTCAACTGGCGATCACATTACAATTCTGAGAATAAAACAGCTTGTCCCAATTAATTTTCACGGTATAGTAGTATAGGCTCATCACTTTAACCCAGAGACTAAACAACAAAGTCTAATATGAAAGCACGCATCTTCTTCGCCTACCAAGAAGTTCCGTGTCACCCTTTCAGCCGGTAAAGATAGCATCAGTTTTTGGGGGATGAAGAAAGATCATCATGATTGGCTGCCTTGAAGAGGGCACCACTATCACTTCTGCACAATACGCCAACCTCATGCAGCCATCAAAGAAAAAAAAGCGTCTTCCTTCTTCAATATAATGCACCCAGACACACTTCGCAGGTAGCGAAGACCTCTAAACAGACTACAGGATTTCAGTTGTTTCACTCTGTGTTCCTGATCTTGTCCCTATTGCTTTTTGCTTGTTCCCCACATTGAAGGAAAACACCATTGGGAAGCGATAAGTTTCTGTCTCTGAGGTATTCGCGCTGTCGATGCTCTTTTGAAAGACCAAGGTAAACGTTTTTGTTTTTTTTAGTACCGGAATTAAGGAACTAGAGTATCGGTAGCAGAGGTGCATTGCAATGGTAGGAGACTATGTAGGGAAAAGGGGGAATCACAATGGCCTAGCTTTCATGCACAATAGAACCCCGATTATACATTTTTCACTTATGCGTTTTTCTAATTTATACGTAAGATGTCGCCGATCCAAATACACTGACAGAAAAAAAATCCCAACACCAAGAAGGGGTTGTGTTAGATAAACGACAGTTGGTAGGCGGTGAGAGTACATCTCTAAGATGACGTCTATGCAAATTTCGCGCTCGGCGCATACGTGTGGCGCTAGTAGCGCCCCTCGGAACATGCAAAGCAGGTTTGCTGTAAAAACGTGCTGTAACGTTTGTGAGCGTTAGTTATCGTTGAGATTCGACGTAGTGTGTTGATGTTAGTCAAGAATGCCTTTAAGAAGACGAAGAAGCCATTATCAACAGCTCACGGACTTTGAACGAGGTCGTGTAATAGGGCTACGAAAAGGTGGATTTTCTTTCCGCAATATTGCAGAACGACTTGGCAGGAATGTAGCCACTTTGCATGATTGTTAGCAGCGGTGGTCAAGGGTAGGTACTGCCTCAAGAAGACCGGGTTCCGGTCTGCCACGTGCACTACTAAGAGGTAAGACCGCCGTGTACGTTGTATGGCCGTGGCGTATCATACAGCGTCTGCGGCAGCAATTAGAGCTGCAGTTTCCACCACAGTGACACAACGAACTGTTACAAATCGGTTACTTGAAGGACAGCTCCGAGCCAGACGCCCTGTAGCGTGCATTCCACTTACTCCAAACCACTGCCGTTTGCGACGTCAGTGGTGTCAAGCTAGAGCTCATTGGAGGACCCCGCACTGGGATAACTGGTTTTCCAGTTATTTGGGGAGCGGCGCCCCCACGGCCCGAGCTGACCTTGTGACTGGTCAACATCTGATGTCATGCCACCGCTTGTTTTTTTTACGGTGCTGTTGGAGTTTGCAGGGACGGCTGTTCATCTAGCTGTTGGGGAGTCGCGGCCCCATGATCCCGAGCTGGTCTTGTGTCTCGCTTTTTCGTTTTTCTTTATTTTCTGCACTGGCCAGTTGCCCGTGTTGTATACTCTGCCTAATCACTACCACGCTATGTACTAACACCCCGGTCTTGTGGTTTTGTTACCCTCCACTACTAACTGTTTATATTAACCGCTCAGTTCGTAGGTTGCTGAGATTCCGTTTAGGTTCCACTCCAGGGTTTTGTCTTCCTTGGATTATTTTTTCCCTTTTAGCTGGTTTGGGTGCTAGACCTACCTGCATGTCTGCCGCGTGCGGAGACCCGTGAGGCGGAAATGGGATGTCTGGCGGCTGAGGTCGCAGGAGACCGGAGAAGTGCCTCCTGTGTACAAACACTCCTCTTCGACCCCGGCTTCGCTGTAAACGGGAGGCTAGAGACTAACCCACCTCTAGTCAGAAGTCCTGTACCAAGTTGTTTACAGGGTTTTTGCGGCTTTATTGTCGTATAGCACGGCAGGGTAAGCCCGGGGGATGTGGAATCATGCCAAAGGCGTTGGCATGACGGTACCCGGAGGCCGAAGTGTCCGTCGAGTGCGTGTGATCGCAGCCAACGGACTATATCTGCAGCGTATACGTTCCAGAACTGTGTCCAGTGTCATTTTCTTAGCTTGCAGACCTCCAGTTCTTCCTTGTAGGGCTCGGTGGTGGGTGGAGTAGTCTGCAGACAAATCCTCCTCCTTTTTTCCATGGGTAAAACCAAAAACAAAAACTCCAAACTCACGTCACCTGAGAAAATGATAGTTGACAACGACTGTCCTTCGTCTTCTCAACTTACCAAGTCCCATAACCTTAAACGATTTTTAGATCATGACCTGGACCAAGAACGTGGAACCTCTTCTTCGGCAGCTGTACCAGTCGCTCCGAAGCGTCGTCTACCCTCGATTGCTGTGAATACGCATGCTACCCACTTAGTTATAGAATCCATCGATCCGAATGAGAGACTGTCCACCAGCTTTGGAGCTTTGGACGCTGCGGTTGTCTCCTTGAAGTCTGTGAGGAAGCTTCGCTCTGGAGACCTGCTTGTCCAAACTTGCAGTGTTTCTCAGAGTAACACTTTTCTGCACCTCACTAGTCTTCAAGGCATTCCTGTCAAAGTGACACCTCACCCGTTTCTTAACACCTCTCGGGGTGTTATTTCTGATTTTGATCTCTTGCCATGCAGTGAGGACGAATTGGTGAGTGAACTTGCAGATCAGGGTGTTATTGCTGCACGTCGTATGATGTTCCGGCGCGATGGTTCTTCGATTAAGTCTAAAAATGTAATCTTGACTTTTAACTCCCCGAAAGTTCCGACCGAAATCAAGGCTGGCAACTTGGTCTCTGGAGTTCGCCCGTACATTCCCAGTCCTCTGCGCTGTTTCAGGTGCCAGAGGTACGGGAATTCACAACGTTCATGTAACAGTTCCACTCGTTGCGCAAATTGTGGCTCCAGTGAACATGACGGGGAAGGTTGCCCTTCTGCGGCCTGCTGTGTTAACTGTGGTGAGGCCCATGCAGCTTACTCGCGCAACTGTATGAAATGGAAGGACGAGATGGCGATCCAGCGCCTCAAGACCCTGGAAGGCCTCTCGTACCCCGCTGCCAAGGCCAAGTTGGGTATTCCCAACAACCGACAGCGTACTTTTGCCGCAGTAGTTCAGTCTCTGCCACAACCCATGCAGCCCTTTGTCCCGCGCCCTGTAGCTCTCGCCGGACTTGCCAAGAGATCTACAGCTGAACAAGCGACACAGGTGGATTTCTCCGAGCTCCAGCTTATTCGACCAGCTGACTCTGCGCCTTCTCTTTTGAAGACGACAGACTCTTCCAGTTCCCAGCAGAAAGCCTGCACGTGTGGAAGACCCGGCCCTGCATCCGCAAAGGTGTGCAGTGTCCATCCAACTGTCGCGGTCCAACTGACCAACATTGCAACTGTCCCAGACTCAGCGAGGTCCCCACCCTCAACCACCATTATAGAGGAACATAAGGAGGAGGAGAGTGACAGTTCTTCCCTCTCCTGTGACTCATCTTATGTGTAGCTGTGTTCGTTTTCGTGATGTGTTATATCATTCTCATTCCTCAGTTTTACCTAATCGGCTAGTTTCTAACCATTGTACCATGTTTTTAATAATGTTTGTTTCATTGTCTTTTTTGGCCCTTCCATCATTCTCATGGTTCGGTTTTACTTGGTCAGCCAGATTTTGGGATTTATGCCACGTTTTTTTAATACTGTTTGTTTGTCTTGTGTCTGGCGCTCTTTGGCCAAACATGGTCCTTGCGCCATAAAAATCAACCAACCAACCAACCAATCATTGGAGGACGGAGTGGAGATCTGTTGTGTTTTCTGATGAAAGCCGGTTCTGCCTGGGTGCCAGTGATGGCCGTGTGTTGGTTAGAAGGAGGCCAGGTGAGCGCCTGCAACCAACCTGTCTGCGCCCGAGACACACTGGACCTACACCTGGAGTTACTGTCTGGGGAGCAATTTCCTATGACAACAGGAGCACTCTCGTGGTTATCCCACGCACCCTGACGGCACAGTTGTACGTCGGTCTGGTGATTCAACCTGTTGTGCTGCCATTCATGAACAGCATTCCAGGGGGTGTTTTCCAACAGGATAACGCTCGCCCGTATACCGCTGTTGTAACCCAACATGCTCTACAGAGTGTCGACATGTTGCCGTGGCCTGCTAGATCACCAGATCTTTCACCATGCGAGCACGTATGGGAAATCATTTGAAGACAACTCCAGCGTCACCCCCAACCAGCATTAACCGTCCCTGTATTGACCGACCAAGTGCAACAGGCATGGAACTCCATCCCACAAACTGACATCCAGCACCTGTACGACACAATGCATGAACGTTTGCATGCTTGCATTTAACATTCTGGCGGTTACACCAGTTAATAATGTACCAGCATTTCACATTTAAAATGGCTCTTCTCGCGCTTACATTAAGCTGTGATCTTCAAACCTTAATCGATTAAATATGTTACCTATACAAATGTATTGCCATCATTTCATTCCTCTGCAACTATTTTTTCGTGGTGTTGGGATTTTTTTCCGTCAGTGTAGAAATTTAAAAAAATCTTCTATTATGTGAAAAATATCCATCTAGTTCATGATTTTGTTCAGACTTGATGTACCTAATTCAATAGTAAGTTTTTTGCTGAAGGAAAAAAATTCCTTGAAAAGGAAATTTTGTAAAAAAAGTAATCGTTACTATTACAGAACATTTCCCGACAGGGAAATAAAAAAACTAGTGGGATCGCTATTTTATGTGACCACAATATATGCTTATATTTGTTTACTGATCACCATCTTGAGAAGTAGTGTGGAACACTTTAAATTGTAAACTTATTCCTAATAGTTTGCAGTCATGAAGACACGGAAGAAGGCGGCCTTTTGTGTCGTTGACGAAGAGCATCCGATGTAGCGACAAACTAGAGGTACGCTCTGGTATTTATACTTTAACAACACTGAAAAGCGATCCCACATGTCTGAAATTGAAAATGCTGAAGAGGAAACAGGTCTTGCTGTAGCGAAAGCAGTCGCAGTGGACGATGTTGATGATACGGGCCAAGGCAGCCCGAGAAGTCCTTCCTACGCTACACGAGGTAGAGTAGCGCTTATCGAGCGAAGGGAAGCAGGGTTTGTCACTGCACGTAATGACACCACAATTAAAGATGGAAACACAACAAATGGAATACGAGACAAGTGAAAAGATTCACTGAAGGAAGGCAATCCTAAAGAACTTGCACCAGGCTGAGATGAATGAAAGTTCTTGCTCCAGGAATTGCAACTTCTGCAGGCTGATTTTGAGATTTACTAGTAAAACCTGAAAGTTGACGGGAACGGAAATCTGTTGTACCAAGGAGTGCTGCTGTAAAGTAATTTTTACTAGCCTAAGCAATGTGGTCTTCAGGGGTAGTTACTTTTACAATGTACCAAAAATTCTACCTACGGCACTGTTCGAAGTGTGCTGAAATTATATTTCGGTCTTTCCTTCCTAACAGCACATTTTTGCCCCATGGAGATCAACAACTTCAAAGGGACCCCAAATAAGGGCACACACTTTTAAACTAAGATATGATAGATCTAGAACTGAAAATGTGTGGCAAGCAAGGCATAATTTCTCACTTTCAACCAGTTTCATACAGACGGGGATTGTACACTGTGTTTAAGTTGCGGAGCTTGAACTTTCATTAAAGCCTCCTGAGCTTCGAATGCTAACTCCTTGACCTTCACGCGCTTTGGCCTTTGGAAAGACTAACACCATTTTGGGTATGTTTGTTTTCCTGGAATAGCTCCTTCCCTGGAGCTAGTGGTTCAAAACAGCCAGAATTTTCTGGTTGCCCCAGTGGCACAGTGATCTAAGCGCAGGCCCCGAATCATTCGTCCGAGTGTGTCATGGTTCAAGTCCCATGTGGGGCATGAGTGATTTATTTGTTTCACGGCACAGGCTGTCTCCCTTTCCTGAAACCAATGACCGTAAATTAGGGACAAGCGACTGCTTATAGCCATTAGAGTTGCTTACGGTGGTCGCTAAACCTAGTTAAAAAATTCTTAAAAGGGATTTCAATCTGTATGTATTGATTCACAGCATCGGTGAAAGCCGAACAAATTGCCCAAATGAGAAAACGAACAAAATCTTGGAAAAAATACTTCGCCCTGCTAAGGCAGTTAAACCAATAAAAGGAAATCTGCAAACTAATCTAACCTGCTTATGTGTTTAAGTAATATTTTTTATTAAATAAAAAAAACAGCATTGCTGAGAAAAGTCTGCATAGACCGTCACGAAACCGCGGTTCGCGTCATGTTTTCGTCTACTGCTTTCTTGCAGAACAATTGGTGTACAAGTGAGATCAAAGATGCATTGCATGGGCTACGTAAGTGGGTTATCTGGTGATCAAAAATAGCTTTATTCTGATAAATTAAAGCTATTGGGCAATTGTGGTGACCCATATGATACTCCATTTTCAATTAACCTGAACAATATTGTAGGAAGGGGAATGTTTTTGCTTGAAAGGAACTCGAAATTCTGCGTTCCAGCACAGCCACCAGCTTCTGTGCTAGCAGCATATTCACACAGTTAATTAAGATAAAAAAAAGTCCTGTCATCTTTGGCTAATTATTTAATTTAAAAGTTTACCTTTCAATGATCTAGATATTCTGCAACCTGAAACTTAAGCTAAGGTAAAAATCATCCGGCCGCCCCGGTGGCGCAGTGGTCTAAGGCGTTGGCCTCTGATCATTCGTCCGTAAGGGTCCGGGTTCGAATCCCGGTCAGGCATGGATGTTGTGTTTGTCTTACGGCACTGGCTCTCTCCCTTCCCTGGAACCAGTGACCCTAAATTAGGGACGGGCGACTGCTTATAGCCCATTGAGTTGCTCACGGTGGTCGTTAAACCTCCAATCAAAAAAAAAAAAAAAAAAAAAATCATCCGCTTTACACAGGTAAGGTTATAATTTGATTTTAGAAAGCATCTTATGCTTTCTAAAATCAGTGGCATCTTTTTTTTTTTTTTTTTTTTGATTGGAGGTTTAACGACCACCGTGAGCAACTCCATGGGCTATAAGCAGTCGTCCGTCCCTAATTTAGGGTCACTGGTTCCAAGGAAGGGAGAGAGGCAGCGCCGTAAGACAAACACAACATCCATGCCCGACCGGGATTCGAACCCGGACCCCTTACGGACAAATGATCAGAGGCCAGCGCCTTAGACCACTGCTCCACCGGGGCGGCTCAGTGGCATCTCAAGAGCTTTTTACGGATCACGTATTCAATTCAGTTAACAGAAAATACTTCCTTTAGAGAAAATAGTACTATCAAAATTTGTGAGAAATGTAAAATTTCTCTGCTTTTGCCTGATTTGGTCCAATCCTAGAACATTTACACAATGACACCTGTGAAGTCTAAGGACTGTTTACCTTAACAATAAAAGTTCTGCAGCCTTTCCGTAAATGGTGGCATCTTGAAATTTAACTATTATTAAGAAATACCGGAGATTATAAAATGACACTTTTGCGAATGATAAAAAAGGAGGTAAATGCCTTACCTCTTCTTTCTTCATTTCGTAGCCCATGCATATCATGATTAGAATAATAGCAATAAAGAGCTAAAGGTCCATGATGGGCTTCATTTTCACAACTACTTCGAAGTATGTGTGCTCCTTGGAGCTGCTATTGCCTGCAAAATTATCTACAGACCAGAGAGTTGCATTGACACTATCATTAACAGATTATATAGTATCTTCTTGAGAAGCATTCATCATGGAGAAAGCTAAGAAATTCATTTTGCATTTACGTTCTTATGAGGAACATAGGCTCTGTGCCTTGCGTTCATTGAAACCTGAATGCCCCGACTTCAAAGTAATATTTGTTTCATGATCATCACAGAGAAAAACATTAATGAGCAATTGCAAAACTAATTTCAAAGAAAGAAAGCCGTTGTGTTTTTATTATGAGAGTAAATGTATTGAATCTTTTACCCGGTGGTAATATTTTTTCGTTCAACTGAATTTTTCAACGCAGGATGACGTCAATTGCACATCCTCGAGAGAATGAGGTCGAACTGACGTTTGGAATTAGAATTTATTCCTCTTGTGGCGCAAATCGCAACAATAAATCGCTTGTCAAAATTCATTGTTGCGATTTGTTTTATCTTAACTAATGTATCCTGTATATTTCATTCGATGGCTTGCAAAAAAAAAAAAAAAAGGCAGAAGAGATGTTTTGTCCGTTACTTGCGAAATTCAGTTTTGTTCTGATGAAAAGTAAAAAGTTCGGTTTTGATTTTATGCGAAGAAAAACTTAATCATACAGTTGCATACGAGATGAAATGAGTTTTAGTGAAACACTTAAAAGTTCGAAAGAATTGAAATTTTAATAATTCAGAAAACAGTTTGTTTACAGTTTTTAACGCTTAATGTTCTCATAGCTGAGCGAAAATCTTGCAAAACGTACTAAAAAGTAAATAGACTGATTCCCCATCATTGATATTCATTGAGAAGATGGAAACGCAGTAGATAAAATAGGCGGGAGTACGTGAAGAGATTCACTAAAAGAAGGAACTCCTGACGAGTCTCCACCAGGCTCAGGTGAAGGAAAGTTAAGTACCAAGAATTGCTGAACATTGATTTTTTGACGATTCACTAGAAGAATGTGAAAGCTGAGATAAACAGAAATGAATTGCACCAAGAAGTGCTGCTGAAAATGATTTTCATCTTGCATCAACATTTAAATACACTGCTGGGCACACAAAATGCTACACCAAGAAGGACACGATATGGCAAAGCCAGATTTACTGGACACATAACAACAGATACAAAGATGAAACGATTGAGTTACATCCCCGTGCGACTTGCGGAACACGCAGACATCAATAGTTCGTGTGACCCCCATTGCTGGTAATAACGGCCGCTACACGCCGCGGCATCGAACGACAGAGGCTTTGGATGTGGGCTTGGGGTATGTCGGTCCAGGCTGCTTCCACACGTTGCCACAGTTCATCAGGCGTAGCCGCAGGTGGTGTTTGCCGGGCCACTCGGTTGCCGATCAGCGACCAGACGTGTTTGATGGGCGACATATTGGCAGAACAAGCGGGCCACGGCAGCTGTGACACCTGGTGGGCCGTGAAGAATTGTTGCACGATGCATATCGCGTGCGGGCGCGCATTGTCCTGTTGAAACGTGGCCGCTGGAAGGTCCTGCAGGTAAGAGAGGACTACATGCTCCAAAACGTCGAATACGTAACTGTGGCTGTTGATTGTACCGGCGATGCGTACCAGAGGGGTGCGGGTGTCATATCCAATTGCGCGATAAACCATAACGCCAAGCGACGGACAGGCATGGCGATGCTTAATGCAGGCGTCATGCAGTCTCTCGCCGCGGTGCCGCCACACGCGGATCCGACCATCGTGGTGTTGCAGGCAGAAGCGGGATTTGTCGGTGAAGACAATGTCGTGCCATTCCGTAGTCCAGGTGCGGCGTTGAACGGCCCACTGCCGCCGCAATCGCCGGTGGTGTAACGTCAATGATAATCGGAGCAATGGGCGCCGTGCGACAAGTCCCCGCTCCTGCAGACGACGTCGAACGGTACGTGCTGACACAGGTTGTTGCGCAACACACCCTAATTCCTGCGCTAACGTTCGTGATGTGGCGGTGCGAGTCGTCAATGCCCCCGCGCAACATGCCGGTCCTCTCGTTTGGTGGTGTGCCGCGGCTGCGGCAATCGCTCACGTCGGTCCATACTCGCCTCACTGTGGTCCATACTCGCCTCACTGTGGTCCATACTCGCCTCACTGTGGTCCATACTCGCCTTACTGTGGCTGTATGTCGTACCACACGGGCGCCGATGTCTCGGTACGATAAACCGCTCTCGCGATAAGCCACTATTCGTCCTCTGTCAAACTCCGAAACGTGCTGGAATGACTGCCGTATTCTGCGACGAGGCATCAGGAAGCTTCCCACGCACAGGTCCGGCAACACAACAAACTTCCACTATTTACACCCCGCCTTCTGTGCACCCTTCTTATAGTGCTTCTCGGTGGCGTGCCGGGCGCACATGATTTGCATATGCCCTGCAATGCTAATCGTTTGAATGCCCTTTCACGGGCAGCGCATGCTGCGAATTTCAGGCCAATCGGATGCTTCCTTCTTGGTGTTGCATTTTGGGTGGCCAGCAGTGTATAATGCTATTTAAATAGCACTTAAATATATCGTCGATTTAAATATATTCAAGATTTTCACTAACCTGGGCAGAGGGCACTTTAGGAGCAGTTACTTTCATAATCAGTGGCGTATCTAGCGTAAACAGCGCCTAGGGCAAACTCGGAAAATGTCTCCCACCCCTACATGCATATCATTCCAATTCCACCTTTTCTTTTTTACTTCTTTGTTAAACAAGATTCTGACTTTGGAGAAAAACACACAAACGAAAAAAAACTTCATTATTCAAACATTTTATTTTTTCCATCATGCACATACAAATTACAATATTATTTTTCTTGCCTTCATTACTGTAAACTTGTCTATGATGTCCTCAAAGTTTGGTTTTTCCGCTTCTTCTTTCTCCTCACTTAATATGGCAAGATTACGCAGTCTTTCTTGGCCCATAGATACTCTTAAGTAGGAAAGTATTAGATTTAACTTGTTGAATAATCTCTTACAGCTGGCAATGGAAATAGAAATGCTTAGCATTATTTGTGTCAGAATGCGCAGATTGGGGAAAACGCCCTCATCTCCATATTACACGATGAAATCGAGAAGCCCTTCAGGCCTTGAAATTTCCGCATTGCGAGTCGAAAGCAACATTCTGCAATCCAAAATTTCTTCATAAAGCTTCTGCCCATCAATATCGCAGCTGTAGGTTTCGCCCAAACTTGTGCACGTGTTTTTAAGTCGCTATTGTCACAGCACTTTGACGTCTAGAAGGAACCTGAACTTTGAATCGGCATCTTGCAACAGAGTGAGCCTTTCGTCCATTTACATCTGAAAACGGTCGAGTGATTCCTTCACGACTTTCTCTATATTTTTGTCTAGCGTTTAATCCGGCGTCTCTCGAGTTCTCGCCGGGTGTCATTTTCCTTCGTCTTTGACGTCTTTCAACCTCAACATTCCCTTTTTGATAGAGAGGGAATCCTTCATCCAGTTACTCTCTACCTAAAGCTTCTCTTTCGGCGTAAAAATGATCTCTGAGACCTTTCAAATCTAGCGCGGCATCGTGGAAGTTCATGTTAAGGTCTTGCAGCCTCTTTTGAACTCGATCAATTGAAATGGAGACTTCGTTCCAAAATCTCAACAAAGGAATCTGTAATTCAACAAGCTTGTGTTTAGTTGTCCTACTTCACTTTTTGTTTCATTGTTCGCGTTCTCATCATGTATCATGGTCTGAAGAACCGGAAGTATCTCTTCAATGTACTTGCTGAAGGGCTTCATTGCCTCCACACTTGCACTCCACTTAGTTTTTGACTCCGAATTTAAAACCAAAGGGCCAGTATTTTTCAGTTTATCCCCTCACTGTGTTGAATGAGCGAATAAAACGTAGAGGACTTCGATTGTTCCGGAAAACGTCATCATCAGTGGATCCAGTTTTGCTGCATGTACACCCACCAAGATGAGTGAGTGATTGTCACAATTTACGAGCATTGCCAGGTTATTTTTCTCCTTAATTCTTTGACTAACACCAGTTCTGTGTCCTGCCATCACAGCAGCGTTATCGTAGCATTGGGACCCTCAATCTCTAATGTCCATTTCGTCCACTTCTAGTTACTTCAAGATGGCTTCAATCAAGCACTCCCCATCCTTCTGTTTTATTTCTATAATGCCAAGGAAAGACTCTCTAATACGTACTGGTTTTCTCTCAAAATAAACTTCCATGTACCACACTACTTCATACATCTGCTGTCGGTGTGCCTGATCAATAATCGAGTCAAACATTAAGCCATAAAACTTGGCTTTACGTATGCTTTTTAATAACCTCTGCCGAACACTTAATGCCATTAGGTGGATGAATTCTTTCTGAACACTTGGTGAAAGATAAAATGTTGATCCAGGATGTTTTTCTGCTTGAACCAGGTGCTCCTTCATGACAGGATCAAAAACGGAAAGCAGTATCAGTAAGGCCAGGAAACTACCCACGTTAGAGTAATCGATCGTTCGAAGTGACTTCCTGTGTCCCCGCAGAGGTAGGTTTTTTGTCGCGAGGATTGTTACGCAATGAAGGACTCTCCTCAAGATTTCATACCACTTTTTCTTTTCCCTTGCTATCTGTGCCTGAAGTTCAACATCAATTACTCCTCTATTTTCAACTAGATTTCTTTCAATTTCTTTCCATTTTGTGAAGGAAGCGCGGCGTGTCTAGGCATTTTCATTAACGCGGAACGCCCAAACTTTCAGGTGCTTTCCAATTATTGTTAAATCCTGTTCCAATGCAGACTGATGAATTGACAGTGACGGGGAAAAAGAAGACAGAAAAAACAAAATGCCGACTTTTTAGATGAAAAATAAACCAGCGACCAGCCATGAGCCAATGACTTCCTCACGATGACCATCGGCAAATATCCTTTTGAACCAGTTTTGTTAATACAACGATTAGTTGTCGGCACGAAAGGTCCCTCGCTATTCTGGAAATACTTTGCACCCAACCGTATTATTTCTGTCCTCATCGAGTCAGACAATAGTGCTTTTACTTTGTTCTTGTCGAATTTAAGAAGTCTAATGTCATGCTGTTCAATCCCTTCTGGAATCACATTTGTAGGCTCCAGTTCAGCAGGTTCAGGCTTGTCAATGTGCACGACCTTCACCACTTCCACCTCTGTCTGTTCCTTTGTCCAGAACTTTGCTTCATCATACTCGACTGACCTGACCTCCTCCTGTGACGCATTTGAACTTGATCCACCACCGTAAATCATAGTAGCAGGTTAAGACGCATCGGACATGTCGAACTTCTTGACGTACCTGCTCCGGCCTCTAAAGAAGCTTCGAAAAAACTTGCTTGACTTTTCGCCTTCAGTTGCATCCAACTTTCGTCTCTTCCGCTCTTCAGCTCCACTTTCCTTCTCAGGTTTCATTGTTTTTTACACATATTTCTAAATTTAAAATAGAAGCCTATTTAATTTAGCAAACTTCGCTTCACTTTCAAAAACTTCACAACGTCAGCTTAACGCTAAACGGCCGCCCCGGTGGCGCAGTGGTCTAAGGCGCTGGCCTCTGATCATTCGTCCGTAATGGGCCCGGGTTCGAATCCCGGTGAGGCATGGATGTTGTGTTTGTCTTACGGCACTGGCTCTCTCCCTTCCCTGGAACCAGTGACCCTAAATTAGGGACGGGCGACTGCTTATAGCCCATTGAGTTGCTCACGGTAGTCGTTAAACCTCCAATCAAAAAAAAAAAAAAAAAATGACGCTAAACGATCACTAAGCTCCGGTGGCGAAGTGGTCTAAACGATGGCTTATGACCATTTGTCTGTAAAGGGTCCGGGCTCGAATCCCGGTAAGGCATGGATGCTGTGTGCATCTTACAGCACTGGCTGTCTCGTTTCTCTGCAATCAGTGACCCTAAATTAGGGACGGGCGACTGCTTATACTTATAAGCCCATTGAGTTGCTCACGGTGGTTGTTAAACTTCCAATAAAAAAAAAAAAAAAGATCACTAAGTACTGTACAAAACAATAGAAAAAACAGACCTCCTTCTTTGTCTGTTTTAAATCGTTAACTCACGAGATCGAATTTGGTAAAAGTATTTTTATATTACAATGGAAGCTACCAGAACATTCGTATACATAAAAGAATTGGAACAAAAGAAAAAAAGAATCAGAGTCTCCTTGAAACTACTGGAAAACAAAGGTGCCGAGTCGACGGCTGTCCGACAAACGCACTTACCACCGCGGTGCCGCCACGTATCGCTTGTCGAGCTGAGTACACAGAGACGCCGCGGCGCCGCCAAGTGTCGCTTGTCGAGCTGAGTACACAGAGACGCCGCGGCGCCGCCACGTGTCGCTTGTCGAGCTGAATACACAGAGACGCCGCGGCGCCGCCACGTGTCGCTTGTCGAGCTGAGTACACAGAGACGCCGCGGCGCCGCCACGTGTCGCTTGTCGAGCTGAGTACACAGAGACGCCGCGGCGCCGCCACGTGTCGCTTGTCGAGCTGAGTACACAGAGACGCCGCGGCGCCGCCACGTGTCGCTTGTCGAGCTGAGTACACAGAGACGCCGCGGCGCCGCCACGTGTCGCTTGTCGAGCTGAGTACACAGAGACGCCGCGGCGCCGCCACGTGTCGCTTGTCGAGCTGAATACACAGAGACGCCGCGGCGCCGCCACGTGTCGCTTGTCGAGCTGAGTACACAGAGACGCCGCGGCGCCGCCACGTGTCGCTTGTCGAGCTGAATACACAGAGACGCCGCGGCGCCGCCACGTGTCGCTTGTCGAGCTGAGTACACAGAGACGCCGCGGCGCCGCCAAGTGTCGCTTGTCGAGCTGAGTACACAGAGACGCCGCGGCGCCGCCACGTGTCGCTTGTCGAGCTGAATACACAGAGACGCCGCGGCGCCGCCACGTGTCGCTTGTCGAGCTGAGTACACAGAGACGCCGCGGCGCCGCCACGTGTCGCTTGTCGAGCTGAATACACAGAGACGCCGCGGCGCCGCCACGTGTCGCTTGTCGAGCTGAATACACAGAGACGCCGCGGCGCCGCCACGTGTCGCTTGTCGAGCTGAGTACACAGAGACGCCGCGGTGCCGCCAAGTGTCGCTTGTCGAGCTGAATACACAGAGACGCCGCGGCGCCGCCACGTGTCGCTTGTCGAGCTGAGTACACAGAGACGCCGCGGCGCCGCCACGTGTCGCTTGTCGAGCTGAGTACACAGAGACGCCGCGGCGCCGCCACGTGTCGCTTGTCGAGCTGAGTACACAGAGACGCCGCGGCGCCGCCACGTGTCGCTTGTCGAGCTGAATACACAGAGACGCCGCGGCGCCGCCACGTGTCGCTTGTCGAGCTGAATACACAGAGACGCCGCGGCGCCGCCACGTGTCGCTTGTCGAGCTGAGTACACAGAGACGCCGCGGCGCCGCCACGTGTCGCTTGTCGAGCTGAATACACAGAGATGCCGCGGCGCCGCCACGTGTCGCTTGTCGAGCTGAGTACACAGAGACGCCGCGGCGCCGCCAAGTGTCGCTTGTCGAGCTGAGTACACAGAGACGCCGCGGCGCCGCCAAGTGCCGCTTGTCGAGCTGAATACACAAAGACGCCGCGGCGCCGCCACGTGTCGCTTGTCGAGCTGAATACACAAAGACGCCGCGGCGCCGCCACGTGTCGCTTGTCGAGCTGAGTACACAGAGACGCCGCGGCGCCGCCACGTGTCGCTTGTCGAGCTGAGTACACAGAGACGCCGCGGCGCCGCCAAGTGTCGCTTGTCGAGCTGAGTACACAGAGACGCCGCGGCGCCGCCACGTGTCGCTTGTCGAGCTGAATACACAGAGACGCCGCGGCGCCGCCACGTGTCGCTTGTCGAGCTGAATACACAGAGACGCCGCGGCGCCGCCACGTGTCGCTTGTCGAGCTGAGTACACAGAGACGCCGCGGCGCCGCCAAGTGTCGCTTGTCGAGCTGAGTACACAGAGACGCCGCGGCGCCGCCACGTGTCGCTTGTCGAGCTGAATACACAGAGACGCCACTCTAGTCGGTAGTAATAGCGCGGCGTCTCTGTGTACTCCACGCACGCCACTGTATTCACCGCAATACTGATGACAGCCACTTTTTTTTTTTGATTGGAGGTTTAACGACCACCGTGAGCAATTCAATGGGCAATAAGCAGTCGCCCGTCCCTCATTTAGGGTCACTGCTTCCAGGGAAAGGAGAGAGCCAGTGCCGTAAGAAAAACACAACATCCATGCCTCACCGGGACTCGAACCCGAATCCCTCTGGGAGGCATGATCATAAGCCAGCGCTTTGACCACTTCGCTACCGGGGCGTCAACGACAGCCATTCAGAATGAACTTTTCTTTTCTTTTTTACGCTTTCCAACCGTAGGTTCAAGAAGCGTATATGCTCCAGCTATGTCCGCCCGTCCGCACGATAACTGGCGTAAAAATGGTTCGATTTCGATGAAATTTTAGTATGTGGTAGGGGATCACCTGGGGAAGAACCCTATTGAAAATGGGACAAATGGGGTCAAAGGTCACGACGTAGGAGCGAGATTCATTCCATTGCACTTATACGTCATAACTTGCGTAAATATGGTTCGATTTCAATGCAATTTTACTATGTGGTAGGGAACAGCCTGGAGACGAATCCTATTCAAAATGGGTGAATTGGAGTAAAAGGTCAGGACATAAGAGTGGGATGTATTCCATTGCCTTTATGCGTCATAACGTGCGTAAAAATGGTTCGATTTCGATGAAATTTCAGTATGTGGTAGGGGAACACCTGGGGAAAAACCCTATTGAAAATGGACGAAATGGGATCAATGGTCAGGACATAGGATTGCGATCCATTCCATTGCCCTTATCCCATAATATTAAGGTGGACGTCAAGTAATTTTGCTTCCTATACTTCCAATGGAAAAACTTTTGTACACATTTCCTTCACAATTAATTTGTTCCCAAGGATGAAAATTTGAACATCGATTAAAATAACTTCTTATTGTAGTTTGGAATACTTAATATTTTCTAAAACATAACCATAATTATATTTAAAATCAGTAACTTTTCCTTTGGTGGTGTTGAAACCAGAAAAAGGATGGCGCGACCTGTACTTTCATGACGTCAGTAGACAAAGAAATGTTGGATTGCATAATTATGGTTATATTTTAGAAAGTATTAGGTATTCCAAGTTATAAAATGAAGCTATTTTAATCGATGTTTAAATTTTCATCCTTGTGAACGCGTTAATTGTCCAGAAAAAAGATGGCGCGACATGTATTTTCATAACGTCAGTAGACAAACAAATGTGAGGTTCCTATTAAAGTTTTATGACGTCACACTCTTGCGAGCAGATGATCGCGATTTCCATCTGCCTCAATACGTCACGCGTTGTGTGCGTATGTTCGTCCGCACGATAACTCGCGTAAAAATTGTTCGATTTCGATGAAATTTTAGTATGTGGTAGGCGAACACCTGGGAAGGAACCCTATTGAAACTCAACTAAATGGGATCAAAGGTCAGCACATAGAAGCGGGATTCATTCCACTGCTCTTATGCCTCATAACTAACGTAAAAAAAGGTTCGATTTCGATTAAATTTTAGTATGTGGTAACGGATCACCTGGGGACAAACCCTATTGAAAATTGGCGAAATGGGAGTCAAAGGTCAGGGCATAGGAGCGGAATCACTTCAATCGCCATTATGCATCAACACTTATGTAAAAATGTTTCGATTTCGATGAAATGTTAGTATGTTGGAGGGGCCTGCCTCGGGACGTATCCTATTGAAAATGGGAGAAATGGGTCAAAGGTTAGGGCACAGAAGCGGGATCTATTCCATAGACCTTATGCATCATAACTTACGTAAAATTGCTTCGATTGCGACTAAACTTTATCATGTTATTTCGGAGGTATACTAAACCAGTTCTGTTGAATATCATCGAAATGGGATCAAAGGGCAGGGCACAGGAGTGAGATTTATTCCACTGCCATTTTCCTCATAACTTGAGTGATGATTTCTGGTATATTGGAAAGCGTATCATAATCAATGCATTGCATGATTTTACTAACTTGTTTAATTACGACTTTAGTTTTCACAAATTCAATTCTTATCAAGTTTTCTCAAAATTAATTTTCTTCAACAAACAAGCAGCAACCACACACTATTTATTTCGGCTTTTTTGTGTCCCCCTAGCATTGGCGCCCAGGGCACGTGCTCTACCTGCCCCACCCTAGATACGCCACTATTCATAATGCATCTAAAATTGTACCTACGGCACTGTTAAGACATGTGCTGAAATAACATTTTAGTCTTTCCTTTTTAAACCTCCACTTTCCAGTTCTTATGTTTGTCACATATCAACCGAAGTACGGTCTCTCAGACCGCCACATTTTATCGTTTACTTCATGTTAACGTTTTATTTTTTACATTTTTAAGGTTTTGGGGGATCGTTTATTTGTAAAATAATACAGTACATATAAAAAATAACCTTGATAAAACCCGTGAGACCGGACCTGGGTTGTTAAAGGTAACATATTGTTGCCACGGGGATCAACAACTTCAAAAGCACCCACGAATGAGGTTACGAACTTTTTAACTAGAGCATGAGAGATTGTTGTCTGAAAATTTGTTGCAAGCGTTGCATAATCCCCCACTTTCAAAACTTTTTATTAAAGCCTACTGAGCTTTGAATGCAAACTCTTTGAAATTCGCTGCCGTTGTTGTTCTTTGGTTTTGTTCATCCACGAAACCTGTCAGAACTTCAAAAGGCGTTTTTCTGCTGATGCAAACTTAATGTTTTCGTGTACTGAAGAAAGATGTGCGTAAAGAAGAGGTTTAAATGGGGAACTCAACGTTCGTGATGCTCAAGGCCGTAGATATAGATAGCTAAGTAAGGGGGGGGGGTTGATTAGTCTCATGAAATCGGTAATTCTGCATAAATTTCCGTATTTAATTTATTTTTATTATTATTTTCGTGAGTGTGTGTGCATGAAGCTTTTCAACCAAATATCGGTAATTTTTTACAATCAGTGCGACCCGGAATTTTCGGATTTTTTTATACATGAGACTAGTACATACTTGACTGTAGTTAGTGTAGTACTCTGATTTCAGAAAATTCCGTTTACTCTGCAACATTTCAAATTCTGCTTTAAATAACGAAATTCTTATTCCTATTTTTCAAAGAAAATTTAGTGACAACATCCTCAGCATTTAAAGGCACAGCACAACGAACACACATCAGTGCTAAACCTGTTAAACGTTCAGCAACCATTGAATTCCTGAGCCAGCTTTTAAAGCGTCTTAGCGTTGAAAAGTATGTTTCTGGGGTTGCAGTAGAACAGGGCAAGGTAGCAAGAATCTTCAAAAGTATTTTTATAATTGGGAAAAAGATATCGTCACAATCTGTGAGGGTCTTTACCATTGTTTCTGGCTTGCCATCTTCAGACAGCGAATTCCATTTACACTCCCACATTTCGAATTCTGCTTTAAATCTTCCGAGGTTTTCATCGTAAATTTCACAAGTTTGCTGAAATATTTCTTACTTTGCATTTTTACATTTCAGAGGAAGTAGCAGTTGCAGTTTAAGTATTACTTTGTTATGTTCTGAAAAACGATCTTTTAGTTCAATGAAGAAGTGATCAAGAAAATTTGAAAATAAATTCCGACGATAGTATTAATTTGCATCGCTTGCTGGGGCATTTTCACGCTTTGATTGTCGTCCAGCTATTCTTGGTTTGATCATTCGGCTCCCAATACTGTGCAGCATGCGTTCTGCTAACAGATATATTTCATTAAACGACTCTTCACTGCTACTAGGCAATTTTTGTACAACATTAATGACTAAATCAACATGATCGCAATATTGTACTAAATAGAAATTTACTTTTTGAAGATTTCTACAAAGATTTGCACTATCAGAAAATGCCTTATTTAAAGTTAGCAAGGCAGCTACAAATTCTGCACTAGTTATGCTGCATAATAGTTGATGAGCCTGATCAGAGGTTTCTTTAGCTCCGGAAGCTTAAAGTCCATGCAGAGCTTGTACTATCACAGAATACAATTCTGCAAACCGAGATACTGAGACATTCTTTTCAGTCCATCTGGTTTCGCACTGACCTAAGACTGTCTTATGAGAGAGGTCTTCATTTTCTTTGGCAATTTTCTCTAGTATATTGCTTCTTTCGATGATATACGAAAATAGTTTACTACTGTTTTAATATTGCCAATACAATTTCTAATGATGGATAATACTCAAGAGTATGCAATACCTAATTTCAAAGCATGGGCACTGTAATGCAGAAATTGGGCTTTGGGCTACTTTTTCGATACTAATGTGCGCACACCTCTGCACTTTCCACTCATTACGGCAGCCCCGTTATAGCCTTGCCCAACTACAGTATGTCAGTGGCGCACCCAGGAATTCTTGTTTTTTTTTTTTTTTTTTTTTTTTTTGGAATTTTAACGACCACCGTGAGCAACTCAATGGGTTATAAGCAGTCGCCCGTCCCTAATTTAGGGTCACTGGTTCCAGGGAAGGGAGAGAGCCAGTGCCGTAAGACAAACACAACATCCATGCCTCACCGGGACTCGAACCCGGACCCCTTTCGGACGAATGATCAGAGGCCATCGCTTAGACCACTGCGCCACCAGGGCGGTAAATTCTTGTTGGAGGGGGTGTTTATATATAGTATACGTACACAATGTGTGTACATATATACTGTATATAGAGTACGTCTATAATTTATATACGGTTGTGATATACGTCGCTCTTAATTTCTTTAGGGCTTTGGGAAGAAGACACCATGTAATAGTAGATATTATGTCATTTTAACACGTAAAATAATATTTTTGAATGTTTAATTTGTGACGTTCGTCGCTCTTAATCTCTTTGGGGCTTTAGGAAGAAGATCCCGTGTAATAGAATTTCAAACACCTTTATTATGCACAAGAGGTACAGGTGACGTGCAGACTGGCAGCGTCAAAGTAACAGACAATGATGAAAAATATTTACAGATGAATGAACGTGTATTTACAATGACATGATTGAGTAATAAAACTGACTTCGTCAGTCAATAAATACAAACAAGGCAGAGAATAAGGCATACACATAAGGCTGACAAACAACCCCTCCGGGGAAGTAAATAGAAGTGACAGGGAAGATGTCAGAGCACGAGATGGAGGTCATCGATAGTCCAGTGAACCATGGGAATGTGGGTGCCCATAGACGGAGAAAAGCATCGACTTTGCCTTGGCGTACTCCAGCCGCAGGCGGGACGTCAGCCGAGCGCGGTAGATGAAACAGAGTTCTGCAGCAGCGTCCTGAAGTGCTGGGACAGATGTAGCCGTTCGGAGCTTTTGGTGAAAACAGTACACGACATGTTTCACCATAACGAACACACACGCACTAGTGTGGGCGATTGACACAGGCTGGGTAATGGTGCGAAGCAAGGTAGTGTAAGCCGTGAGTGGAAGGTCGGTGTCTCCAAAATGCCCCACAGTGGTGAAGGCAAGGTGAAGGAGTGGTAGGAGCACCGGGCAATGGATGAAGACGTTATCCACATCAGCAGGTTGATTACAGAAGGCGCACAAATCCGACGCCAGAAGCATCATGCGGTGAAGCGTGACTGGAACTGGGAGTCACCGATGTAGAAAAAGCCAGTGAGTGTTGTATTCACGTTGTGAAGATAGCCGAGAGCCCGTCGCTCTCCAGACTGGCTGGAGGGCGGAAGATGGGACCCCCGGAATCTCTCGAGGAGGAAAAGTAGAGGAAGTACAAAGAAAGCGATAAAGGAACTGGATAGACAGAGCGGAAACGGGGAGAACGGAGCCACCGAGCGAGAGAGAGAAAGGAAGAGGAAGAGAGGCAGAGGAGACCTGAAGGAGGCCAGAAGAAGAAGCAAGATCAGGAAAAAGAGAGACAATGGACTCACAGAGTGAATCATACAGGGCGACAGAGGCTGGGGTGGATGGAAGAAAGGGTGAGAGTGAAGAAAACGGTTTTCACGAGAGATCTGGAAGAAGAAGATCACGGACAGTGATGACCCCGGCAGGAAGCCAGGTGGGACCATCAAAGCATGAACGGTGGGGAGGATGGATGACAGAAGAAAAGAAGAGGGGCTCCGCGAGAAGCTCTGAAGTGGAGGCAGGCAGAGAGCGAAGGAGCGGAAGGAAAGTGAGATAAGAGAGAGCTTCAGAATAAGAGGGTGAGAGGCGAGAGTGGAGGAGAGAGAACTGATCCATAAGAAGGAGGGTTGGTGAATTGAAAGGACGGATTCCGGGGAGAAGCCATCACATTACGCACTAAAGTTGCTGAAGCTCCCGGGGAGCAGAGGAGTCGGATGAAGCTGACCACTCGATGCGCACGGTAGTAGAGGCAAACGTCGACAAGGTGAAGGCCGCCGTGAGACAGCGGCTGTTGTATCTGCGTAACATTCACCCAGTGGTGGTGGGACCACACCAGAGAGGAGATGCAGCGGGTGATCACGCAAAGACGAGCGACAGGCATTTTGTGTGTCGTCCAGCCATGTAGACACAGCGATAGGATGTGCGTTCGCGCTAGGCGGGCCCTGGTGGAAAAGGAAACGCAGAACTGTGTACGGCGCCAAAAGGCGGTTGACTTCTCCAGGTGAGCTTGGAGCGCCGACCAGGATAGAGCTTTGGTGTCTAGCGGAGTCCCCAGGAAAACTCCGAGGAACTTCTGGGTAGTCGCCGACCACACTGCACCCCAAGGGGCGTCGGTGCGCTGGGACCATACGCCACACCAGAGGCCTGTGCTTTTCGCTGAATCCCCGCACGGGGATAACTGGTTTTCCAGTTATTTGGGGAGCGGCGCCCCCACGGCCCGAGCTGACCTTGTGACTGGTCAACATCTGAGGTCATGCCACCGCTTGTTTTTTATTTCGGTGCTATTGGAGTTTGCAGGGACGGCTGTTCATCCAGCTGTTGGGGAGTCGCGGCCCCACGATCCCGAGCTGGTCTTGTGTCTCGCTTTTTCGTTTTTATTTATTTTCTCCACTGGCTAGTTGCCCGTGTTGTATACTTTACCTAATCGCTACCACGTTATGTACTAACACCCCGGTCTTGTGGTTTTGTTACCCTCCACCACTAACTGTTTTATATTAACCGCTCAGTTCGTAGGTTGCTGAGATTCCGTTTAGGTTCCCTTCCAGGATTTGTCTTCTTTGGATTTCTTTTCTCCTTTTAACTGGTTTGGGTGCTAGACCTACCTGCATGTTTGCCGCGTGCGGAGACCCGTGAGGCGGAAATGGGATGTCTGGCGGCTGAGGTCGCAGGAGACCGGATAAGTGCCTCCTGTGTGCCGACACTCCTCTTCGACCCCGGCTTCGCTGTAAACGGGAGGCTAGAGACTAACCCACCTCTAGTCAGAAGTCTTGTACCAAGTTGTGTGCAGGGCTTTAGCGGCTTTTTTGTCGTATAGCACGGCAGGGTGAGCCCGGGGGCTGTGGGATCATGCCAAAGGCGTTGGCATGACGGTACCCGGAGGCCGAAGTGTCCGCCGAGTGCGTGTGATCACAGCCAACGGACTATATCTGCAACGTATAAGCTCCAGAACTGTGTCCAGCGTCATTTTCTTGGCTTGCAGACCTCCAGTTCTCCCTTGTAGGGCTCGGTGGTGGGTGGAGTAGTCTGCAGACGAATCCTTCTCCTTTTTTCCATGGGTAAACCCAAAAACAAACGCTCCAAATTCAAGTCACCTGAGCAAATGATCGTTGACACCGACTCTCCTTCGTCTTCTCAACCTACCAAGTCTCATACCCTTAAACGGTCTTTAGACCTTGACCTGGACCAAGAATGTGGAACCTCTTCTTCGGCTGCTGTACCAGTCGCTCCGAAGCGTCGTCTCCCCTCGATTGCTGTGACTACGCATGCTACACACTTACTTGTAGAATCCATCGATCCGAATGAGAGACTGTCCACCAGATCTCCCTTTTTCATTTCTAAAGCTTTGGACGCTGCGGTTGGCCCCTTGAAGTCTGTGAGGAAGCTTCGCTCTGGGGACCTGCTTGTCCAAACTTGCAGTGTTTCTCAAAGTAACACTTTTCTGCACCTCACTAGTCTTCAAGGCATTCCTGTCAAAGTGACACCTCACCCGTTTCTTAACACCTCTCGGGGTGTTATTTCGGAGTTTGATCTCTTGCCATGCAGCGAGGACGAATTGGTGACTGAACTTGCAGACCAAAGTGTTATTGCTGCACGTCGTATGATGTTCCGGCGTGATGGTTCTTTAATTAAGTCTAAAAATGTGATCTTGACTTTTAACTCCCCGAAAGTTCCGACCGAAATCAAGGCTGGCTACTTGGTCTGTGGAGTTCGCCCGTACATTCCCAGTCCTCTGCGCTGTTTCAGGTGCCAGAGGTACGGGCATTCACAACGTTTCTGTAACAGTTCCGCTCGTTGCGCAAATTGTGGCTCCAGTGAACATGACGGGGAAGGTTGCACTTCTGCGGCCTGCTGTGTTAACTGTGGTGAGGCCCATGCAGCTTACTCCCGCACCTGTATGAAATGGAAGGACGAGATGGCGATCCAGCGCCTCAAGACCCTGGAAGGCCTCTCGTACCCTGCTGCCAAGGCCAAGTTGGATATACCCACTAACCGACAGCGCACTTTTGCCGCAGTAGTTCAGTCTCTGCCACAACCCGTGCAGCCCTTTGTGCCGCGCCCTGTAGCTCTCGCCGCCCTTGCCAAGCGATCTACAGCTGAACAAGCGACACAGGTGGATTTCCCCGAGCTCCAGATTTTTCAAATAGCTGAGTCTGCGCCTTCTCTTTTGAAGACGACAGACTCTTCCAGTTCCCAGCAGAATGCCTGCACGTGCGGAAGACCCGGCCCTCAATCCGCAAAGGTGTGCAGTGTCCATCCAACTGTCGCGGTCCGCCTGACCAACATTGCAACTGTCTCGGAATCAGCGAGGTCCTCAACCTCAACCAACATTATAGGGGAACATAGGGGGAGGAGAGTGACAGTTCGTCCCCAGCCTCAACCAACATTGCAGAGGAACATGGGGGGAGGAGAGTGACAGTTCGTCCCCGCCCTCGGCCAGTATTGCAGAGGAGTGTGGGGGGAGGAGAGTGACGGTTCGTCCCCCTCCTGTGACTCATCCTTTGTGTAGTTGTGTTATATAAAAAACAAATTATAATACTTATAATAGCCAGTTAATATATTTTTATATAAACCCAATTAACTATCTTGTCTTCACGGCTTTCATCATCCTTTTTTCCAACTTTTACCACGCCTGTCTGCTCTAAATCATTTTCCACGCTTTTAAAAATCTGTAGCTGCTAGTTCTTTGTCTGGCGCTCTTTGGCCAACCATGGCCCTTGCGCCAATAAAATCTAATCACCAACCACCAACCAACTTTTCGCTGAATTCAATGTGGTTGCAGAGCAAGCAGAGTACTGTTGATAGATCCGTATAAGGTGATGAAATTGTGCATTGGAGCGTATGCAAAACGTGGCGTCGTCTGCGTAGGTGGTATAGACAATTCCATGATGTCTTGTGTTCCCTGTGAGAAGAGGAAGATTTGCCGTGAATTCACGGTGGACGGAACGAAGAAAGGGTTCGAAGGCTATCGCGAAGAGCTGCCCCGAAAGGGGACAACCCTGGCGAATGCCACGGTGAAATGCAACGGGGGCGGTGAGGAAGACGATTGACTTCACATGGATAACGGCGTCCCGATAAAGGCCAAGTAAAAGGGATACGAAGGGAGGGGGAAAACCGAAAGCGAGGAGAGTGTTAGAGAGATAAGAGTGTGAAACGTTGTCAAACGCCGCGCGTTGGTCCAGGTTGAGAAGGGCTAAGGGTTCCTTGTTAGTGCGGGCAAGATGGATTCTCATCCATCTTGAGAGAAGAGTAACGTTGTGAGAGAGAGATCGACCGGGAATCGCGTAAGTTTGATTAGGTGAAATAATGAAAAGAAGGAAGGTGTTAAGGCGACGTGAAAGGAGTTTAGCAAAAAGTTTATAGTCGAGGTTGAGTAGGGATATCGGGCGCCAGTTACCCAAGTCAAGAAAATCACCCTTCTTGGGGAAGAGGACGATATGGGCAATTGTAATACTCCGAGGAAGCACAGAGCCAGAGAAAGCTGCAGCAAAGGCAGGAAGAAGAAAGGGAAGAAGAGCAGTGAGGAAAGTCTTGTAGAAAGAATACGGAAGGCCGTCAGGTCCAGGAACAGCCCGAGCGTTAAGAGAGGAAAAGGTGTTACGAAGCTCAGAAAGAGAGGGCGGTTGGAGTACAGAGCCAGAGAAATGAGCAGGGACCTGTGGAAGAAAAGAAAGGAGAGAGGCAGAGGCCGAAGGAGAAGGAGTCGGAGTTTCACTGAATTTGGAAGCAAAGAACTGCCCCACCTGGGAGCACAAGATATCGGGGTCTGACGTCATGGCACCAGATGAAGGGCGTAGAAGGCGCAACGACCATGAAGACTGATGTTGGTCCTCGAGAGAAGATAGAAAGTCGTAAGACCCTTCTTCAGGCGACAGGTAACGGAGACGGAGACGAATCAGAGCCTGTCGAGCACACGGCTCAAGGATGGTGGTCAAGTCGTCCAGACACACGTGGTAGAACGGATCCGTGACCCCGATCTGGGTAAGCAGGAGCCTGAGGTTTTAAATCTTCATGGACTTTAGTGTTGTTGCTGTCTGAGAGTAGGTTCTAATAAAATACAGGAGCTGACCCTTAACCTCCAACCAATAGGCTAAAGCACTATTGGTAGAGGAGAGGCCTGTACGATGACATTCAAGCAGGGCGCGGACTTGGTCACAGAATTCATGGTCGTCCAGCAGGGTGGAATCCAGCGTCCAGGATCGGGTTCGATGTTGAGTACGAGCGGCAGACGACAGAGTAAGGACCACAGCACTATGGTCGGACGAGACCGTAGGTGAATGCAAGAAGTGCAAGACCACAGGGAGAAGAGAGATAGAGACATAAAATCTGTCGAGACGTGCAGTCGAGGTAGTCGAGGTAGTAGGGGAGACCCTCTTACGCCAGGTGTGGGAGACAACTCCTGGATATAGCTGGCAGAAGACATCGCAGAGGTTATAATCGGTGATAACTGACCAAGGCAGGTCAACCAGAGGAGGCCGGTGCTCCCGATGATCGGGTGCACGGTCAAGCACAGGATCTAGAGGGCAATTATAATCTCCGCCGACCAACACTCGGTCGGTCAACGGGACATCGGATAAAGCCTTGCGAAGTTCAGTGAAGAGATTAGGGACGTAAGTGTCTGCACAAGGCACAAAAAATTGAAAATATGATACTGTACTCCGTCCAACGTGAGGGAGAGGCACTGGAGTAGGTCACGATAAAGAGTGTGGATGTGACACGAAGAAAGGAGCCGACAGAAGCGCGGACGAATGCCGAAGGCAAGCCCGCCGCCCTGTGACAAGCGAAAAGCGTGTTGGAAGACATAACCCCATGTTCTCCACTGACAGGATAATGACGTGGAGGCGCACAGCGTCTCCTGCAACAGTAGAATGTCTGTATCTAAGTGCACAAGTTCTTCGTGCACCAGGGAGTTCGCCGAAGAAGTGGCGAACCCTCTACAGTTGTACGTCACCACCTTGAAAAGGAAGATCTTCTGGTGGCTGAAGGAGTCGTTGAAAGGCTTCGAACAAACGCAGGAGGCGTTCCGAGCATATACGAGCACATTGCTGCACTTCAGGGTCATCAAAGGAGAGTGAAGAGTAGGTTGTACTCAGTTCCATGGCCTGCTCGATAATAGCAGTCAATGACGAGAGACGTGGCTCTAGATAGCCTTCTATAATGTATCGCGAGCGCGGAGGTTGAAAGAGCTCGCGGAGATCCTCCGCCGTGAGCGGTCCAGGAGGCAGAGGGCTGAAATCCAATAGTGTGTTGAGGGCGGACTTCGTCACAGATGCCGAAGAGTCTGCGTCGGCCGCACGGTCCTCCTCGTCAGGGGACAAGCGAGAACCAGCAGGAGATCGATCACGTCGGCCTTTGTTCTAGAGCGAAACATCAGTCGGCGATTTTCTTGGGCGACCTCGTCGACGTCGGCCTGCACCCAAAGTAGTCGAGGTGCTGATCAAAGTAGAATCAGAGCCTTTTTCAGTTGTGCTGGAGGTAGAAGCAGCGTAGGAGGAAGAAACCCGCCCGATGTAGAAGGAGCCAGTCGAGGGTGAGACCGTCTTAGACGCACAGACAGGAGAAAGTGGTGGAAAGTTGCCACTTGTCAACACAGGGGCTGGTATCAGTAGAGGAGGCATTAAGGATGAAGAACCCTGCTTCGGTGCAATCTGAGGTTTCAAACTCGCCGGTCGTATAAGACGCGCCGCCGAAGCGGGAACAGACTGGGCAGAAAGCCCCATGGATGCAGGGGCAACCAGGCGCAAATGCGGGCACGAGGCTCGCATACGTCCGGAGCCTTTACAGTTGGAACATTGGGCAGCAGTAATCACATCTATGCTCCGGACTTGTGGTCCCACTCGGACGGTAAGGAGAGGAGGGTACAATGTAATGTCTTCTTCTGTTGGAAAGACCAGCCGAACTTTGCGACGAAATCGAAGATAAGCCTGATCAGCAAAGTCACGGGGAAACGAGGAAAAGGTGGAGACAGTGCCTACCACTCGGCCAAAGCGTGAGATGGCAGTAATCAACATATCGTCCGTTACCTCGGGTAGCACGGGGTGGAAAGTGACGAGAGTAGGGGTAGAAGACCTACCGGCTCGCCTGGTACCTGTCGATTGCCAATGGTAAGACCTTGAGCTAGGACACGAGCAGCAATCGCAGACGAAGTAAAGTATGCCTTAATAAAGCGTCCTTGACGTGCGATATGGGCAATGGCCTGTGGCGGGACAATGGACTTGAAAGCTTGGCAATATAACTGGAACTTGGTGTTAGGAAGCGATTCGAAGCACACACCATGTTCAAGCTTTTCAGTGAACTTCCTCCCTGACGGGGATTCTTTTTTTTTTTTTTTTTTTTTTTTTTTGATTGGAGGTTTAACGACCACCGTGAGCAACTCAATGGGCTATAAGCAGTCGCCCGTCCCTAATTTAGGGTCACTGGTTCCAGGGAAGGGAGAGAGCCAGTGCCGTAAGACAAACACAACATCCATGCCTCACCGGGATTCGAACCCGGACCCCTTTCGGACGAATGATCAGAGGCCAACGCCTTAGACCACTGCGCCACCGGGGCGGCGACGGGGATTCGAGTGGTATGTTGAGTAAAATTTCACTGGCAGTGTGAGTGACCATCTGAACAGCAGACGATGACGACGACAACAAGTGAGTTGAGGAGCTGGAAACACCGGAAGTCACTTTCGAATAGGTGAGAGCACCAGCTGTTGGCACTGTTGACGCAGTAGCAGATGACTCCCGGGTATCCATGAGCTCATTACTGGTCAGAGGGGAAGGCTGAGAGTCAGCGCTAGGGATCTGAGCAGATGAAGACCCCACGGGGAGGACAACGGAAGGTTGTGACGTCGGCATGCTAAGTGACTTAGCGACGACATCCAAAGTGGGCGCGGTCTCACTGACCACGGAGGAAGAAGAGGAGGCGGAACCACCGGAAGTGAGAGCTGGGGCGTCACTCCCTCCGGAAGCCGCCATACTTAATGGCGACTTGAACGTAAATTCGCACCAACTTGGTCGAGAAAAGCAGGAAGGATAACTAAATGAAAATAACACCCACCCACTTGGGAAATACTGAAAAAGAAAGGTCAAACCTTGAGGAACTTCTCACTCAACAAATAATACTTTTTTTTTTTTTTTTGATTGGAGGTTTAACGACCACCGTGAGCAACTCAATGGGCTATAAGCAGTCGCCCGTCCCTAATTTACGGTCACTGGTTCCAGGGAAGGGAGAGAGTCAGTGCCGTAAGACAAACACAACATCCATGCCAGACCGGGATTCGAACCCGGACCCCTTACGGACGAATGATCAGAGGCCAGCGCCTTAGACCACTGCGCCACCGGGGCGGCACAAATAATACTGGAGCACACCAGGAATACACAGTAAAGGTAAGTAAATTACGGAGAAAAAAAACGACACGTCTGCACCGGAACCATGTAATAGAAGGCACTATGTAATTTTTTGAACATATAAAATAATATTTTTGAATGTTTCATTTGTGACGAATTTGGGAAAAAGGCACTATGTAATAGACGATACTTTGTCAGACACTGTAATTTTTTGAATATGTCAAATAATATTTTTGAATGTTTAATTTGTACTGTACGTCGCTCTTAATCTCTTTGGGGCTTTAGGAAGAAGACCTCGTGTAATAGAATACACTATGTCGGACACTATGTAATTTTTTGAACATGTAAAATAATATTTTTGAATGTTTAATTTGTGACGTACGTCGTTCTTAATATCCTTGGAGGGGGCTTAAGCCCCAAAGCCCCCTCCGTGGGGGCGCCAATGAACCATGTTGTTCAAATCTTCACCAGCTGTATTAATGTGGACATGAGAGTTGTAGCCAAACCTACGGCAGTCACATCAGTTAGAGAAATAAAACACAAGAAATCTTCGTGAATGATATTTTCTTTAATGTCAGCATATCGAACACAAATTGCACGCTATTCTTTCCTGGATATGTCTCATCTGCTAATAATGAGAAACACTTAGCATTGTTTATTCGAGAAGCAATTGCATCTTGTATTATTTCCCCGCAAATTTAAATGATTTCGTTTTGAATCACTGGACTAGTATACATACTTTTGGAGCTAGATGATGCAGATAACTTATTTTAAAACAATGTATCCCCAGCTTTGGCACGGTATTGCAAAAGAGCCCTAAAGTTGCCATCATTGCAGTCTGGTTCTTGGAGATAAATGGGACCTAAATCATTTGTGGCTCTTAAAGGAAGCTCTTGGCGACTGCATAAAATTGTTGTTTCCATTATTGGAAATAACTTTGCTCTTTTGTACACTGCTGGCCACCCAAAATGCAACACCAAGAAGGACACGAGATAGCAAAGCCAGATTTACTGGACACATAACAACAGATACAAAGATGAAACGATTGAACTTACAGGCCCGTGCGACTTGCGGAACACGCAGACATCAATAGTTCGTGTAGCCCACCATGGATGGCAATAACGGCCGCTACACGCCGCTGCATCGAACGAAAGAGGCTTTGGATGTGGGCTTGGGGTATGTCGGTAAAGGCTGCTTCCACACGTTGCCACAGGTTATCAGGCGTAGCCGCGGGTGATGCTTGCAGGGCCACTCGGTTGCCGATCAGCGACCAGACATGTCCGATGGGCGAAATATCGGGAAAACAGGCGGGCCACGGCAGCAGTGACACCTATTGGAAACACCTTCTGAGGACTACGTTTTCCCTGTTTCCCTTAGCTGAAACAGGGAAAACGTAGTCCTCAGAAGGTGTCCATAGGTTTTTAAGTGCTTGTTGTTTTGTGAAATCATCCAAAATAACTTCTAAGAAACTGCCTATGTCAAGCTTATGGCACGTTTCATTGTAATTAACATAGTTTTCACTACCCGAATTTATGTTGTGTTCATTTTTCCCCAATAGATTTCAATTTCACATTACTCGCACAAGTTATAACGAAACTTGATGACACTGATTCACTTTGAAATTTATTTATTTTTTGATTGGAGGTTTAACGACCACCGTGAGCAACTCAATGGGCTATAAGCAGTCGCTCGCCCTTAATTTAGGGTCAACTGGTTCCAGGGAAGGGAAGAGAGCCAGTGGCGTAAGACAAATACAACATGCATGCCTCACCGGGATTCAAACCCGGACCTCTTTTGAACGAATGATCAGAGGCCATCGCTTAGACCACTGCGCCACCGGGGTTTTTAAAATTCATTTTCTTCTTTATTTATGTTTGCGTTACCAACAGGAACAGAATCTAAATCTTCTTTTACTTTTCTATTCGTCATAAAAGCTGTTAACGATGTTTGTTTTATTCTCTTCATTATTCTTACACAGCAATTTTGCTTTTTGCAATTAATTGTAAAACCCTTACCGTTTTAATCTGTTCGGTACACATACAAATATACAATGCAAATTTCTAAAGCATGTACGTACTACTATAAAGCCGGAAGCTACTTTCTACACTGACTAGTTACGAGGTTCGGCTATTTGTGGCTGTGGTGTGTGCGTTGCATTCCCCAACCGAACCTGCTACGAGCGACGGTAATGAAAGATAGCAGGAAGTGACGTCACTGAACGCTCTCGAGATACAAATTGGAATGCTACTGTTACAACCATAAGCTCACCTACAGGCTCTCCTGAAATGATTGATTGATTGAAGGTTTAAATACCGCCGTGAGCAATGCAATGGGCTATAAGCAGTCGCCCGTCCCTAATTTAGGGTCACTGGTTCCAGGGAAGGGAGAGAGCCAGTGCCGCAAGACAAACATAACATCCATGCCTCACCGGGATTCGAACCCGGACCCCGTTCGGACGAATGATCAGAGGCCATCGCTTAGAGCACTGCGCCACCGGGGCGGCCTCCTGAAATGATAGCAGTAATTACAATTTCTGTAAATCAGATCGTTAAATAAATGTAATGTAACTTAATATGCCGTTTTTACCAGACCTAAGGGGTTTGAACCCCCAAACTCAACCCTTATATACGGCGTCGGTGATGCTCCTGCAAGTAATCATTTTGACAAGATTATGATTTACTCTCTCTTAACGGGATTTTCTTTGGTATGTAGGTTGTTTTAAATTTTGTGTTTAATGGACAATCTCTAGCACATCTGCTCAAATAAATCACTAATAAATTCAACTGCGTCATCGAAGACTAAATTAGTAGGATTTTGTATTTACTAAATGTGTTATCCACTCGAATTGCACAAATAGTTTCGGAAGTATCTGTCTGCAGAGAGAGAATTATACCCACTTGGAGTAGGTATCCGCAACTACTGGAATGCTTCTACTTTTAAATTAAAAAGACATTGGATATGGGCCTTAGTAAAGCAATAAAGAGTGTTTCTAAGACATAATTAACAGGGCCATATATAAGGTGACCGGCTAGCCTTCTATTATTATATCTTTGACAAGTTTAGCCTGAACGGGCGTACATGAGAAAGCTACGGTATAAACCAAACCAATAGGCAACATTGCGTAATTTCGATCGAGTTTTACCAATGCCTAAATGACCTGATATAAGCTTTTCAAGAATTTCATATCAGAGCTATGTGCAGTTGACGTGGGCTGGCAGGGTTCTACTCTCTACGATTGCTACAACCACTAGTGTGATAAAGTAACCCATTCACTATTCCAAAGTTTGAAGATTGCTCTGGCAATGAGAGGACCATATTTTCGCCGTTATTAATCCTTTGTAACAGCTAATTATAAATAGACCCAGAGTGTAGGTATTTTTTCAAAGCTTCAACAATTTGTTCTTTTCTCATTTTGCATGAGCACCAAGAGATACTGCATCGGGGAGTTAATTTAACTTCTCGCTTCGGTGGGAAATTGAAATATTATACTGTTGTAACTTCAAGGCAGACTTTAAAGGCCGCGTTTTCAGATTTGTAGACGTGCTGAAATGTTCCAAGTGCAAAGGTTGCATGATATTTAATAATTTCCATTTGCGATTGGTTTAAATTGGAAGGGCTCTTGTGTAAGGCGAAAATAATAGCTAGGAACTCATGTTCCATGGCTCAGTGGTTAAGATCAGACTTGGACGGAGTTCTAGAAGCGTATGCAACAGAATGAACATTTTGCACTACTACAGAATCTAGACCAACAGCAGAAGTATATGTATAAATTTGAAATAACTTAGTAAAGGCAGGTAACGCATTAACAGGAGCTGAAATCAGAGACGACGCCCCGGTGGCGCAGTGGTCTAAGCGATGGCTTCTGATCATTCGTCCGAAAGGGGTCCGGGTTCGAATCCCGGTGAGGCATGGATGTTGTGTGTTGTCTTACGGCACTGACTCTCTACCTTCCCTGGAACCAGTGACCCTAAATTAGGGACGGGCGACTGCTTATAGCCCATTGAGTTGCTCACGGTGGTCGTTAAACCTCCAATACAAAAAAAAAAAAAAAAAAAAAAGAAATCAGAGACAGACCGTTTTAGCTTCTGAAATACATCTTCCGCTCCTGAAAAATTAGAAAAAAAAAATCTTGGTCTTCTCAAATTATACAAAGGATCAGACGGAGTTGTGTGATCGAAATGAATTGTTGATACCAGTCCGTAATTTCTGGAAGCAACAATTCCTTTGCATTACAAATTTTGAAGATGACGATCCAATTTTTGGTGTAAATCTGACAAGGATGGTAAGTCAGATTTCAAGTTTTCGGATATTATCTGACTTACCATCCTTGTCACATTTACACCAAAAATCAGATCATCTTCAAAATTTGTATTATATGGTGTAATCCAGTATTTCTTTCATGATTAATTGGATGTGAAAAACCTGACATTGCCTGCACTTTACCATCGGTGGCAATTAGCCCTTCGGGAAACAATTTTTAGCCGAAAATTAGGAAGTTATCACGTCCAGATGAACATTTACTTTTGGTTTTAATTCAGGTATAGAATTAAACAACAATGCACAGTGCACGCACTTAGTCGAAGATATTGGTATGTTCTTCGAATGTCTCAGTTGTAATGATAATGCCTTCCAAGTACACATGAACGTAAAGCAGTATCCCTTGGGCACCGAAATGTATCTGGAGCAGCAGGGGCACCGAAACGTATAACAAAGCCTGTCTTACAGTGGCGTACCTGACCCCCCCCCCGCAAAAAAAACCTTCGATGCCCTTTTGCGAAAATTTTTAAATTCCATAATGTAACTAGGCTTTAGGGGCGTTTTAATAATTCAAAATTTTCGGAACCTATGGCTATTTTTCATAAAACTAAAATTGCTACACTTTATTGCGTGTAACACAAATGCACACGTTGTAATTAAAATGATTGTCATAGTTTTTTGCCAATACAAAGTATTACAAAACGCTTACGCCAAAGTTAATCATATCATGCAAATTTTATTCCTTTAGTGAACTAAGGCCAGTCTCTTTGAAATACCTCACGATCCCACACATAAAGCACGTAACGGCCGTGTGTCAGTGTCTAATGACCTATCAGATTTATACGAAAATGCAAAACGTAAGTAAGCAAATAAAAAAGTGACAATTAAGAATTGTAGAACAAAAAGAGTAAAATTACTTAAAATATTTACTGTTGAACATAAAGAAACACTTAAAATAATGTCAGAATCTTTTGCACATGGTAAAAGTTTTTTCTTTTAACTCTGTTGTAAAAAAATGGCACAAGTATGTTTTATCGTTCTCGCGAAAAACACCTTTTAGCTCATTATATTCTGAAGGATGCGTAATTATTAGGGCTGTCGATCGATCAATATTTTTAATCTGTTAATATTTCACCATTGATCGACCGATTAATCGGTAATTTGATCGAATGATAAGAAATACTGTCACAAAAAATATACGACTGTAAATTACATTATGCATTATTTTATTGTTATATGGGTCTAAAATGTTAGGGTGTTGAATGTACCGCAGCCTGTTAATCTAGTAGTATTCATTGCTTTACTTTATTAAAAAAATCAGAAATACAAATTAATAATAATTACGTTAAACCTGGTTTGCAGTCACTGCTTTAGCCAAGATTTTAGGCACACGAGCTTGTCAACATCGGATGGTTTAAGCGAAGTACGAAGTTTGTTAACAATACCAGCGGCACTAAACACTATTTCACTTGGCACAGACGTTGCTGGAATGCACAACAACCGTTTTGCTAAAGTAGCAAGCAACGGCAACTGTAATGCATGGGTTTTCCACCACCGACTGAAGAGGATCTGTAAAATCGTCGTCGAGTTCAGGCAACTCTGATAAACTTGAAGCTCTAATTCTATTGGTGTGCTGTACATTTGTGTATTCCTTTATTTCTGTTTCTGGAATCGACGAATTGTCAAAACATGGTTTTCTTTGTTTCTGTTGCGCATTACTTTGTTCTTGGTGTAAGGGCAGCTGTTGATTTGTGCTACTGGATGAAATTCTGTTCCACACTAGCTCTCGGTTTTTTTCTTGGTATACAGCGTAGTCTCTTTAATCGAGGGTTAAGGGCAGTAGCTTCTTCGTACTTGTCGTATAAAGGTCATTGACTGAGTATTTCCGTCAGATCATCGAGCAACATAGCTTTAAATCTGCAAATATATGCTGGGTCAGTATCGGACAATCTCGCTGAGCTTTTGAGGTGTGAAAAAGCGGGAATTACAACATTGGTAGTTACATACTTGTGACCTGCGAGTATTTCAGTGATTTCCAAGCAAGGTTTCAATACGCTGATTAACTTCTCAAGCACTTCCTACTCAACTGTTGCCAGAACAAGGGTATTCGATGCGTTGTCTACCGGAATGTTGTCTACTGAGTTTTTAGCTTTCACAAGACTTTCCACCATGATGTAGGTACTATTCCAGCTTGTCTCGATGTTGCAGCTTAGTTTCAGGAAGAGCAAGTTCTTCTTAGACAAGAGTGTAGCCTCTAAATGTGAGATGTGTTTGAAAGGTCCTACAATTTTCGGCATTTAGATGGAACCTTTTCCATCGATGCGAATGTAAGAGCTTTATTTATACTCAATTTTAAAGTATGTGCCGAACAACTTACACTGTCAAACTTGATCTGTCAACGTCAAGTACAATATTTCTGGCATTATCAGTGCAGATGGCAACACGCTTGTCCGTTAGTTCCAATTTTTCGACGGGTTCCTCAAATTCAGTTGTGCACTGATTTGCAGTATGCTTCTCAATCACTTGTTTCACTTAAATAGTTGCATCACAATAAGGCCACTCATTGTCAATCCAGCGATGGCATCTAGTTGCTCGTTAGAGATGGGTCCCGGTTCGAATCCTGATGAGGCATGGACGTTGTGTTTCTCTTACGGCACTCTCTCTCTCTTTCCTGGAGCTGGTGGCTCTAAATTAGGGACAGGCGACTGCTTATAGCGCACTGAATTGCTCACGGTGGTCGTTAAACCCTCCAATAAAAAAAAGGATAGACAATTGGTAGAGGATAAATTTTTAAAAATATCATTTGTGACTAGCAAAGGCTTCGTAACAGGTTTAGTTACTTGATTTAACATGCGATATTCTATCGTAATCGAAGATCCGCATCCTTTTTGGAACCATGGAAAACTAGGACAGCCCACGGAGTTGTGCTTTCTTCAATAACTGCTTGTTGCAACATTTCGTGGAGCACATGGGTAAGACTTAGAAATTATATGTATAGCACTTCCAGTACCAATAGCATGATGATCGACCTGGGAGAAAACAGGCTTAGTAGAAAAAGGGTTAGGAAGCCTTTGGAATAAAGACTCACATTTGGTTTCTTGTTCTGGCGGGTTTTTTTTATTATCAGTGATAATATCAATACGCCTTGCCGGCAGTAAAGTGACTATATTTTTTTACTGTCAGTGATAATATCAGTACGCCCTGCCGGCCGTAAAGTGACTATATTTTTTTACTATCAGTGATAATATCGGTACCCCCTGCCGGCAGTAAAGTGACTATATTTTTTTACTGTCAGTGATAATATCAGTACGCCCTGCCGGCAGTAAAGTGACTATATTTTTTTACTATCAGTACGCCCTGCCGGCAGTAAAGTGACTATATTTTGTTACTATCAGTACGCCCTGCCGGCAGTAAAGTGACTATATTTTGTTACTATCAGTACGCCCTGCCGGCAGTAAAGTGACTATATTTTGTTACTATCAGTACGCCCTGCCGGCAGTAAAGTGACTATATTTTGTTACTATCAGTACGCCCTGCCGGCAGTAAAGTGACTATATTTTGCTACTATCAGTACGCCCTGCCGGCAGTAAAGTGACTATATTTTGTTACTATCAGTACGCCCTGCCGGCAGTAAAGTGACTATATTTTGTTACTATCAGTACGCCCTGCCGGCAGTAAAGTGACTATATTTTTTTACTATCAGTACGCCCTGCCGGCAGTAAAGTGACTATATTTTGTTACTATCAGTACGCCCTGCCGGCAGTAAAGTGACTATATTTTTTTACTATCAGTACGCCCTGCCGCCAGTAAAGGGACTAGTTCTGGTATAGTGACTAAGCTTTCTTGGATATTTATTGTCTCAGAAAATTTCTTTGTAGAGTCAAATCCCAGTTGACACTTGACAGGGGGCTTATCAATTAAAAAGAACATATGCATCAACTTAAACTTGCTAAACTGTAGTTATAGTGATATTTCATAATAAATTTGGAATGTCGTGTTAGTAGCACTACATAACTTGCGCAACGCACTTTCGACTGGCATTTGGGAAAACGACTCACTGTATAAAATTTCACTGATTGCAGAGATATCAGATGCGCTATCGAACTTGGTATAAACTTTGGTATTACCAAGTGTCATAGGTACATCTGGAAATTACGGAGCTCTTAGAGTTATCGAAATAGTCTTGATGTTGCGTAAAGGCTAGGAGGATGGTAAGCGTGATCTTTCACTTACCCCCCGTCGAAAGTTTACATTCATGTTATTTTTGTGCCTGTGATTATTTTTATTGTTTGTTGGTATTTAATTCCAGCATTCCAGATACTGTTTTGAAATCTTGCATTTTTTTTACCAGCAGCACAGAAACTGTATTTATTGTAATAATAATAACTGGTTCTTTGCCTTACATTCCGATCAGAGCTAAGTAGTGTATTTTACTGTGAGCTGTTGACGAGTGAATTTTTCGCTATGTCTTTGCTGTGGTTCTTCTTTTGATGGTGCACTTAAATCTTACCTTCGAGGTTTCGTAGGTTGGGGAGGAGCACACCTTCTATTCGCGTTACGTTTCTCATAGACATGGATTCTTCTCTGCCTTCTTTGTACTTACGCTAAATTCTGTAAACAAAAGATTTAACTGTGACAGTAATTAGTCTACAATTTCCGCTTTTCATGCGTAGAGGGAGGGAGGTTCCCTTCAACCTATAAAGACCGATTGCCTGCGAACTGAACGATACAGGGCTATCCGATGACTTTGAAATATGGACAAATAGCTTTTGTATTAACTTCGCCATTGTTAATCTATAGAAGAAAGCCTGCAAAAAATCTGAGTAGAAAGCTTAACAAGATACGCCCTGTGATGTACTACAGAGGTGACGCGCATGTCAAGACGGCAAATAGCAGCGATAAACCCTTGCCGGTGTAGTTTATTTGGTAAAGCATTAGGCTCCGGAGCAGGAGGGTAAAGCATTCGGCTCCAGAGCAGCAATTTGAAAGCACATTTGTTCTTTCACATTGACGCCCGAACTTAAAAATGGATCTACTCGCCGTTAGGTTCTTCAAAAAATGCGTGATGTTTTTCCCTCGCATCGTCTGGAATTAATGAGAATTCCTTCTTCGCTTCAAAAACAAAGTTTAATGTTCCTTCCACACATCGTCTGGAATTAATGAGAATTCCTTCTTCGCTTCAAAAACAATGTTTGATGTTCCTTCCACACATCGTCTGGAATTAATGAGAATTCCTTCTTCGCTTCAAAAACAATGTTTGATGTTCCTTCCACACATTGTCTGGAATTAATGAGAATTCCTTCTTCGCTTCAAAGAAATGCGTGATATTCCTTCCACACATCGTTTTGGGATGTCCTTTTCCATTTACTTTACGGATTCTGTATTCTTACAACTCAATATTGGTTGCCATTTTAGGATACTATGAGTACTGGACAGCTTTTAGTAACCGTTAAAATCTTTGCTTCTTAAAGCCGTTTTGTTACTTTTATTAACTTTTTTGGACTTTTTCCTGGTAATTCATTAGTAACAAATGCTCTCCCTTTTGTATAGTGAACATGTTGTCTTCAAAATACGTTGGATTTTATTTACCGGCAATCATTTTCATTGATAAAAGATTTACGTCTAAACCGGGAATATGGGGCATATTTTCCAGTTTAAGTGATTGTTTCCTTGAAACGTTTTTACTATTAGATATTCTTCACCAATACCATGTGACGTTTCACTGGCAATTGTGACTATGTCTTCTACGCTATCTACCAACAAGTAATTGAACACCTGTGATAGCAAAGGAAAACGAAGTTTATTCACCTTCAATAGTTGGTGGAGCCTCCACGAGCGGCGATTACAGCAGCGACCCTCCGGAGCATTCTCTGAACCAGGCGTTGTACGACGCCTAGCGGTATTTTCTTCCACTCGGCTTGGAGAAGAAAGGCCAGTTCCTTTACCGATTTCGGACGGTGGGGGCACCCCTTAAGTCGACGCTCCAATTCGTCCCAGAGGTGTTCGATGAGAGTTAAGGTCCGGGCTCTGCTCAGGCCAGTCCATTTGAATAACCCCATTGTCACCATACCAAGCCATGGTGGACTTCTGCAACATGACAGGTGGCATTGTCATCCTGAAAGTAACATGGGTCCACCCCGTAAAACTGCAACAACGTAGGAAGCGCATGGTCATCCAAAATGGGGCAGTAGGTCTCGGCGTTGAGTCTACCAGGAATTGCGACCAAGGGTCCCATGCCATACCAGGAGAAACACCCCCATAGCATAATTCCACCGCCGCCAAACTTCACAGTTGGCACAATACATTCCGTCAGGAGGCGTTCTCCAGGCAGACTCCAAACCCAGACCCTGCCATCCGAACGGTAGAGGGTGAACCTTGATTCGGCCGCCCCGGTGGCGCAGTGGTTTAAGACGCTGTCCTCTGATCATTCGTCCGTAATGGGTCCGGGTTCGAATCCCGGTCAGGCATGGATGTTGTGTTTGTCTTACGGCACGGGCTCTCTTCCTTCCCTGGAACCAGTGACCCTAAATTAGGGACGGGCGACAGCTTATAGCCCATTGAGTTGCTCACGGCGGTCGTTAAACCTCCAATCAAAAAAAAAATACCTTGATTTGTCGCTCCAGAGAACCTGTTTCCACTGTTCAACGGTCCACTGTCGACGTTATTTGCACCACGTTAGCCGAGCAACGCTATTGGACTTGGTGATCAAAGGCTTGTGGGCGGCAGTACTTTCATGATAACCGAGCATATGGGCTTTCTTACGGATGGTGTTAATCGAAAGAGCACTCCCGGATGCCTGTTGAAACTCCTCGCGGATGTGGCCCATCGATTTGGTGCGGTTCTTCCGAATTTCTCTGGCCAGCATCCCCTTTGTGGGTCCCAGTTTTGTGGGTCTGCCGGGTCGGGGCACATTCCGACAGACACCTCTCATCTTCTACTTGCCAATCACGTAGGCCACTGTCGATTTTGAGTACTTCAACTCTCTGGATATGTCACGTATGGATCGGCCATTTCTGTGATACCCGACGATTACACCTTTCTCGAAATCAGAGAGCTCCGAACTGCGTGGCATCTTGCATGCGACTGATTGCATTGTTGTTTCCCACACGATATTTAACGACGGCGGCCGTGACGTGTATCATGACTACAGATATCGTCGATTGCAGGGGTGTCCAATTACTTGTTGGTAGATAGTGTATTTTGCTTACAGAGATGGCCCAAGATTTATTACAAATCATGGTCAAAGAATTTTTATTACAAATCATGGTCCATAATTTTCCAGGAGGATACATGGGCCTTTACTGAACAGTACGTACACCACAGTACAAAATACTTTGCAAAACTACAACTATAAATCCGTGACAGAAAATAATACCTTGCTGAATTTCATGGCTACCAAAGATGAACTTCTAGGATAATAGTTTTGCAGTGTTCTGACCTGTGATGCACGTGTGATAAATATGTAGCAATGAACTTTGATGTCGAGTATTTAATCTTGATGTGCAGCGACGTCGTATGTCGATTTGTAAAGCATTTATTAAAAACTAATGCTTTACGAATGAACGAAGTGAAACCATTAGTGGCTGATTTCCATGTCCACTGCGTCAAGAAAAAAAAATTAAACATAGGTCAAAGGAAAGCAAGCCAGTGAACATGAGGAATTTAACTGTAGTGTACATTAAAAGGTGTAACATCAACATCAGATCAGTGTGTCGTTTGTTTTGGGGTTTAACGATCACCATGAGTAAGTCTAAAGGCCACGAGTTGCGGGCCGTCCCTACTCGGGGGTAATTTGTTCTAATGAAGAACGAGGGCGGCCCCGTACAAAATGCGCTCCGCCGATGCCTAATCCGGGATTAGCTACACACTAGATTCCTGGGACCATTTGGCCATCAGGACGGCGGATCGAAATATCAGCGCGTATGGTACACGAAGTGTGCAATCGGTTTTTCTATATTAGATATTACACTGAAGAGCCAGAAAAATTGGTACACCAGCCTAACACTTAGTAGGTCCCCCAAGGGAGTGCAGGTCTGCAGAAATACGACAAGGCATGGACTCTACTAGCTTCTGGAAATATGCTGTAGGCAATACACGCCATACTTCCTGCAGAGCGTTTCATATTTCGGGTCTATTCCGAGGTCTCGGATTTCTGTGTTCGATAGCGCGTTGCATGGCATCCCATATGTGTTCTACCACGTTCAGATCTGGGGACTTGTGTGGGATTGGCAACACCCCAAACACAGATCAATGCTCCTCTAACCATAATGTGGCGTCACGACACTTGTATGGAGGTGCATTGTTCTTTTGGAACAGGCCCAACCCATCAGCATGAATGCAGGACATGAACGGATGTACCTCGTTAGAAAGGATGCGCACATAGCGATGGCCAGTCACAGACGTTTATAGACGTACCAGGGGTCCCAGTGAAGTCCAGCCAAACACACCCCATGCCATTACGGGCCCCCACCAGCCGGTACAGTTCCCTGGTCACAGGCGGGATCTATGGCTTCATGGGGTTTGCGCCACACACGAATTTTTCCATCTGCCCGATACAGTTGGAAACGCGACTCGCCAGACTAGGCTACTTATTTCCAGTCATCAAGTGTCCAGTGCCGGTGTTGCCGTGCCCACGCGAGGCGCATAGCTTCGTGTCGTGCACCCATCAAAGGGACTCGAGTTGGGCGTCGGCTCCCAAAGCCCATATCGTGCAGGGTACGTTGCACAGTCCGGACGCTGATGCTTTTTGAGACTCCAGCATTGAATTCCGATGATACCTGCGAGAGTGTTGCACGCCTATCGTTTTAAACGATTCCTGACAGCCGACGATGGTCACGTTCACCCAGTGTCTTTTACGGCCACACTGGTACTGTAGGTTGGAGGTTTTGCCGGATTTATTGTAGTCACGGTACACCCTTGTAATGGTTGTCCGTGAAAATCCGAACTTTGTTTCTACCTCCGAAATACTAAGGCCAATCTCACGAGCGCCAACTATGACACCGCGTTGAAAATCGCTTAAATCGTGTTTACTTGTCATTCTCATGCTAAAAACAGCTCTGACAGCTGGCAAGGATGTCTATCGCTTTATATACGCACTGGCGGACGCAACCGAGTAGGCGCATAGATGACGTTGCTATGTATTTTGCATAAGCTCATATATACCAGTTTTCCTGGTACGTCAGTGTCCATATATAAACAGGGTGACCCGTAAAGATCACGTAAACTCTGCGGAGAGCCGCCCCGGTGGCGCAGTGGTCTAAGCGATGGCCTCTGATCATTCGTCCGAAAGGGCTCCGGGTTCGAATTCCGGTGAGGCATGGATGTTGCGTTTGTCTTACGGCACTGGCTCTCTCCCTTCCCTGGAACCAGGGACCCTAAATTAGGGACGGGCGACTGCTTATCGCCCATTGAGTGGCTCACGGTGGTCGTTAAACCTCCAATCAATAAAAAAACAACTCTGCTGAGCGAAATTCCTGGCTCGGGGGACATAAAAAGTGTCCAAAGATCTATACCTCTACGACGCATAGTTTGCGAGGAAAATGCGAACGGAAATGAGTGACGTCACATCCAGTGCACGGAAAAGAAGCTTTATTGGAAACAGGAGAATCAACTGAACGCATACATGTACCCATCATGACGTTTACGAAAGGGGTACATCTGCATGCGTGCAGGTCTGTTATACAAATGAGCAGGCGACGTTGGGCACGTATAAAAAGGCGGCGTCTAGAATCCGCCGTATAACATTGAAGCCTCACATGGTGAAAATGTATTCTGTTCGTCAATATTGCGACATGTACCTTATCTTTGGTGAATGTAATGGTAGTTAATGCCTTACGAACCATGAGGGAGTATGCCTGGCGCTATCCATCACGCCGACATACCGATGCCAATGTAATCCGCCTACTGGATGGCTCACTGTGGAATACTGGACGTGTTCTGCCAACAGAAACTCTCCACGACGTGGGCAGATCACACATAGTGCGTACTGCGAAGGGTTGGCGCAGATCCGGAGCAAAGCACACGTGCACTAGCCCGTCAGTTTAATGGGCATCGAAATACTGTGTACTGGATATTACGAGCGAGGCAGCTGTACCCATTTCACTACAAAACCGAGCAAAGGTCTGCATCCAGGTGACTTGCAACGACGCATCAACTTTTGTGACTGGCTATTGCGACAACAGGAGACCGACAATGCATTCATTACACATGTCTTGTGGACGGATGAAGCGTGTTTCACACGTGAAGGGATCTTCAACAGTCACAACAGCCACATGTGGTCACGGACCAATCCTTATGCCATCCGCCCGCAGTGTCATCAGGTCCAATGGTCCGTCAATGTGAGGGCCGGCATGCTAGGCAATCGCGTTATTGGACCATATCTTCTGCAGCAACGGCTCACCGAACACACCTACCTGGTATTTCTTCGAGATGTACCGCCAGATTTCTTCAACGACATTCCCTTAGCGGCACTCCGTGGCCTATGGATACAGCATGACGGAGCACCCGCACATTTTACCTCACTTATACGTGCATGGTTGGATACGAAATACACTGATTGCAGGATTGGACCTGGGGTACCGGTTGAATGGCCTCCACGATCGCCAGATCTGACACCCTTAGATTTCTTTTTATGAGGCCATCTGAAGGAATTGGTGTATCAACCCCCACTTACTACAGAACACGACTGCGTTGCTCGTCTGCATGCTGCGGTCATTTTCGTGGACTCCTCACTGTTGGATCGTGTATATTCAGCCATTCCACGGCGCGTACAGGCATGCCCCGATATGCGTTTTTGAGCACCTTCTCATGTAAACATAATGTCAAATGCATGCACCGCAGTTTCTCCTGTTTCCAATAACGCACCTTTTCCGTGCACCGGATGTGACGCCACTCATTTTCGTTCGCACTTTCCTCGCAAATTATGCGACGTAAAAGTAATGCTCTTTGGACTCTTTTTATGTCCTCCGAGCCAGAAATCTCGCTGCGCAGAATTTATGCGGCCTTTACGGGACGCCCTGTATATTCAAAAACAAGCCATCCAGGAAATGGACATGGGCCGGACCGGTGGTGCAGTGGTCTAAGCGCTGGCTTATGACCATTCGTCCGTGAAGGGTCCGGGTTCGAATCCCAATGAGGCATGGATCTTGTGTTTGTCTTACGGCACTGGCTCTCTCCGTTTCCTGGAACCAGTGGTCCTACATTAGGGACGGGCGACTGCTTATAGCCCATTGAGTTGCTCACGGTGGTCGTTAAACCTCCAATTAAAAAAATGTACATGGAGACATCTCAATTGGACGATTGATTTTATTATATGTAACATGAAATTCACCATGGAAGACTGCAGTGTGCTAAACTAGTCCAACACAGGTAGTGACCATAAAATGGTGAGATGTAAGATGCACATCAACAATAAACTCGAACATGGCAAGCTCATCAGACAAAAAAAATGTATTGACATGAGCAGCCTTAAAAAACGTCATAATACCTTCAATTGGGAACCGAGGAAAAGATTCCCTGCTTTAGAATTCCTTACATCGGAAGAAGTGTATATTTCTGAAGTTAACAGAGAACTCGCCTGGGCTTTTGTGGAAACAGCAATAAAGCAAGAAAGATGACACCGAATTTTTGGGTGTAATAAGCCCGTCTTCTTGAATCCGTTCTGTCGCAAATTAAATTTATCAAAGCTATTCAAAGTCAATGGAACCGGTATGGAAAACAATAGTATCTGCCGGAAGAAAGAAGTTTTTCAATCGGGTTTTTAATCCCTCAGATATTGCTGTAAACGGAATCGTGAGCTTGCACCCTCTGGTTGCAGATTTGTGCGTTAAGAAAAACATAAATTTATATGAGAAACATTTGGCACCGGAAACGCTTTCCAACACAGAAACTTTTTTCAAATCGGGCTCTTAGAAACAGGGATATCGACAAAAATAAGATGTGACTTTACGTCCCCTGGTGGGAAAACCATGCATTATTTTAGGAAGAAAGTATTCTCAAAAGGTTTTCCAATATGCGCGGTATCAGTCCAAGAAAAAAAAGATTTAGTCGAGTTTTCAGGAATCCAGATTTTGCTACCAATACATCAGAAGCAGAAGTTAACACTTATGACCCCTGGTGGCCAGACCATTCTTTACGAAATATTAGAAATTATATGAAAAATATTTTCCATCAGGTGTTGTATGCGATACAGGAATAATTTTTCAAATCGGAGTTTTAGAAGCAGAAATAACGCAGAAAACGCAATTTACCTTTGTGCTCCCTAGCAGAAAGTCTATGATTTAGTTGAAAATTTTGAAATTATAGGGAAAACATTTCGCATCGGAAACACTATCCGACAAAGAAAGAATTTTTCAAATCGGACTCCTAAAAGTAGAGATATTGACAAAAAATATATATACGTCTACGCTCCCTGGCGTAGAAACCATGCATTATTTTAAGAAGAAAATGTTCCTAAAAGGTTTGCCGATATGAGTAGTATCGGTCTACAAGCGACTTTTTTTTCAGTCGACAATTTAGAAGATCATATTGTGTTGCAAATACATCAGAAGCGGAAATTAAGACTTACGGCCCCTGGTGGCCAAACCATTTTTTACAAAAATAAAAAAATATGTGCAAACGATTTCCCATCAGAAGCTGTATGCGGCGCAGAGAAAAATTTTCAAATCGGAGATTTAGAAGCAGAGATACAGGAAGAAACGCAATTTACCTTTACGCCCCCTAGCGGAAAGTCTATGAATAACTTTAAAATTTTGAAATTATATGAAAAGCATGTCACACTGAAAACACTAAGCAACAAAGAAGGATTTTTTTTTAAATCGGACTCCTAGAAGTAGGGATATTGACAAAAATAAGATATACATCTACGCCCCTGGCGGAGAAACGATGGAATATTTTAAGAAGAAAATATTCCGAAAAGTTTTATCGACGTGAGTGGCATCAGTCCACGGAAGAATTTTTTCAATCGTTATTTTAGAAGCTTAGATTTTATGGCAAATACATCAGAAGCAAAAATGAGCACTTATGCCCCCAGGTGGCCAAAATATTCTTTACCAAAAATTAGAAATTACATACAAAAGATTTTACATCAGGAGTTGTATCCGCAGAAGAAAAAAATTTCAAATCTGAGTTTTAGAAGAAGAGATATCGGGGAAAACGTTATTTACTTTTACGTCTCCTAGCGGGAAATCTATGCGTAATTTGGAAAATTAACTATATCTGAAATACGCTTCGCCATAAATGGAATCGAATGATAAAATAATTTTTTCAATTGGATGATTAGAAGCAAATATGTGGAATAAAATGTATTTTTGAATTCGACATCATCTGCATTTACGCCCTCTAGCAGCAAAATTGTACATCGTAAAAAAGGAACGGAATAAAGAATCATCATTCGCACATTTCAAGCTTCTCAATGCAAAAAGAAATTTTCAAATCGGACTAATAGTCCCAGAGATATCGTGTTTACAGACGGACGGACAAACCGATAATATAAGCACGATCTTTTTTTACAAAAGATCGTGCTAAAAAATAGGTGGTACTAAGAACAAGTTGCACATATGAAGAAAATTTCAGGAAAAGCAAAATTGCTGATGCAAAAGACAAAGGAAGAATGAAAAAGACTTCCAAAGTAAAGTATATACAGAGCTAAGCAAGACAGTACGGAAAAGTATCACTGAAGACATAAGGAAATTCAACTGTGAACCAGTGAGAAAAGCAATTGAAAACAACCAAAGCCTAAAGAGAGCAAAGGGACATCATCTCAGTAAGAAGGGAAAACAGATAATGTCATTGAGAAAAGAAGATGATTCTGTAACAATAATTAGAAGTGAAATTTTGGCAAGGGTGAAAATTTTCTACTGAAAACTGTATGAAAGGGATGATATATCCACTCCAGACATTACGACAGGTACCAGTACTAAAGTGACTCCAGTCCTTCCGACAGACGTTACGCACGCAATTAAGAACATGAAATGGGGAAGAACTCCAGGAGAAGATGGAATTACCGTGGACATTATGCAAGAAGCAAGTGGAGAAATTGAAACTACACTCGCCTAAGTTTTCACTCGGTACCTTAACGAAGGGAAGATTCCTGAGTATTGGAACAATGCTACAATGATCCTACTACATAAAAACGGTGACATTTAGGATCTCAGGAACTACAGGCCCATCAGCCTCCTATCAGTGGTTTATACACTGAAGAGCAATTAAATTAGAAACAGTTAGCGTTATGCAAACGTGGCGCTGTGTGCGGCCCTGTAAACGGAAGCGACATGACATATGCAGCGATCAGACAATATAAGGAGTGATGCGACGGGAATCATTAAGAGTCGGACGCACTATGGGTAAGACCGAGGATCTAAGTGCATTTGATCGTGGGCAAATTGTAGGTGCCCGACGAATGGGTCACTCCATCTCGGAAGTCGTGCAAGCACTGGGATTTTTACGAGCCACTGTGTCACGGGTGCACCGTGAGTACATTGAATCCGGCAAAACTATCCCGGCAAGAGCCAACTGCCGTGGACAACAGCGTGTGGACGAGCCGGGTCATCGTCGGCTAGCTCGCATTGTAACAGCGGATAGACCGGCCACAGTGCAAGAAATTACTCGGCAATTTAACGCTGGTGCACAAAAACGTGTAAGCAGCCACACCATCCAGAACCATCTCCTCGCTATGGGGTACAGAAGCCATCGTCCCACGAGGGTACCGCTGCTGACCGCACATCACAGGGTGCAAAGATTAGCATGGGCGTGGGAACATAGCCACTGGACGCTAGACATGTGGAAAAATGTTGCCTGGACTGACGATTCGAGATTCACTTTGGTACATGCAGATGGCAGGATACGAGTACCGCGCAAACCACATGAAGCGATGGATCCTTCTTGCCAGCAGGGTACTCTTGGAGCTGATGGGGGTGGCATTCTCGTCTGGGGACTGTTCACGTGGATTGAAATGGGACCCCTGGTACGTGTGACATCGTCCCTCACAGGTCAACGTTACCGGGTTATCCTGGACGACCATTTGCTCCCGTTTGTGCGTCTTCAACATCCCACTGTAGACCTCATCCTGAAACAAGACAATGCACCGTCCCATCGCTCCGAACTGTTCCGAATCGTTGGATGAACACTCCACTGACGTGACTTCGCTTCCTTGGCCAGCTAGGTCACCTGGCCTCAATCCCATTGAGCACATCTGGGATGCCATCGAGAGAGATGTTATAGGCTCTGACCCCCTCCATCAAATCTTCGTGAAATGTGGGAGCTTGTTTAGGGGTCGTGGATCCGTATGGCTTCCCAACGCTTCCGGTGTCTTGTTGAGTCCATGCCGAGACGAATCGCCGCCGTCATCAGAGCTAAACGTGGTGCTACACGTTAATAGACAGGTATCTCTAATTCAATTGCTCTTCAGTGTAAAATCTTCACTACGGTTCTTTCACATCCGTTGAAAGTAACACTATACATGGCTCAACTAAGAGAACAAGCTGGATTCAGGAGTACCTACAGCAGTGTAGATCATGTCCATGTACTGAGAGAACTAATTGAAAGAACAAGGTAATACGAACTACCATTATGCATGGTTCCCAAACCATCAGCAGTTTACAATGAATGGCTTTGATTTCGTGAAACCATCCAGCAGTTTACAATGAATGGCTTTAAAAATCGTGCGGTATTGAAGATGCTTACATTAGCATTATTAATAACATCTATGAAAATGCAAGTGCAAAGGTTCAGACATTTGAGGATACATCACCAATAAAAATTGGAAAGGGAGTGAGACAAGGTGACACCATATCTCCCAAGTTTTTTAACGCCATATTGCAAAATATCTTTCAATCATTTAACTGGGAAAACAAAGGAATAAAGATTAATTGAGATTACTTAACTCACCTTCGTTTTGCTGATGACGTAGTCATCTTTGCAACTACCCCTTCAGAGCTGCAGAGTACGATCCAAGAACTTGCTGAAGAGAGTAAAGAAGTGGGATTAAAAATGAACTTTCAGAAGACAAAAGTGATGTACAATTTTTTTTTCAAGAAACGAAGATTTATCGATTGATGGAGAAAAGCTTGAGACAACCGATTCCTACATTTATCTTGGGCAGCAGATATCAAGTGAGGGTCACATCGATGAAGAAATTAGTCGGGGTACAAAACTTGGATGGAGAGCTTTTGGAAAAAACAGTACAATTTTTAAGAGCAGTATGCCATTATGTCTCAAAAGAAAAGTGTTTAATCAATTCATCCTGCCAGTGCTTACGTATGGAGCGGAGACATAGACCTTAACTAAAAAATACATACAAAGACTGCGGACAACTCAAAGAAGCATGGGGAGAGACGCATGCTTGGTGTAACTAGGAAAGATAAGAACAGCAACTTGTGAATAAGGAAAATGACAGGGGTGGACGACATCATGACCAGAGTGAAATCACTGAAATGGCAATGGGCTGGACATGTTGCCAGAAGAACGGACCACCGATGGATAACCGAAAGCTTGGACTGGATTCCGAAGAACAGAAAATGAGCCAGAAGAAGACCACATGGGAGGTGGATGTATGAAATTCGAAAGCATGCCGGAGTGACATGGAAGAGACAGGCTCAAGAGAGACAGTTGTGGAAGAAACTTGAGGAGACTTTCATGCAGTAGTGGATTGATATTGGTTGACAATGATGATTATGATTTGTATATACAGTATATATACACACATGAAATTTTTCGATCTTTATAGAATTTGTCCTGAATATATCAATAGTTTCCATTTTTTGATGCACATAAGACATAAAATCCATATTACCTCTGTAACTGATGTTTGAAGAATGATGGAATGATACCACTGTTTGCATGGAGAGGGTACAGCATTGTTCAACAAAAATGCATCTGATATCACAGGACTTGTTCCACTCACCGGTGTTTCAGATTCCCCGTCTAGTAAGCTAAGGCTGGGCGAGTGCAGTCGATCGCTATTGTTGTCTTTCCTTTCTGAGTGCTTTTGAGCTATCAGAGATATAAGGGTGAAAGCAACTGACCCATGCCCTTAAGGGCTACTGGTTCCACAGAAAGGTCATAGGACAAACACACCATTCATGCTTCATCAGGTTCTCAAATCCATGCCAAATTCTAGTAATTCGCCAGAAGTTCTCACCTGTAATATCCCGGCCCGCCAGGGATTGTCACAACTAGTAACGAATGGTGTTAACTAATGCATGTTTACTGCTGGAGACATTAATAAGTAGCCCAGTAACATTCATATTTGAGGAACGTGTTGAACTAAATCCAATATTGTGTTGTTAATGTTCTATCAAGAAGCATCCTAGGATGGTAACAGTTTTATAAATTTCCGTTCGTATTTATTAGTTTGAAGCTTTTATTGCAAACTGATACGGAATAAGATTTATTAAAAGAAAACAGATTAACATACTGTCACCAATGTGAAACGGTTGTATTTTTTGGAGAAACATGCTTATTCTTAGTTCATAATGAATCATTTAAGATCGCACGCAAACTACACTCATACGTATCTCAGCCATTGGGGTATCACGAAGTTGGTTTTACATAATTAAAAAAATCGAGAGAGTACCCTAGTACTTTTTTTAGATAATTTATGTTATGCATCTTTTGCATGCCAAGATCTTTGTGGGTGTGAAATAAAACGACCTGATTCGAGAGTACACATTTATTTACGTACAACACATTGCATTTATTCGCGTCACTCACGACCCCACGGAGCTATAGTCCGGTGCCACTGTCTTCGAGTTCCGTCTTTTTGACCCTATTATTCCTGTTTCTGTTCTTTCAGCACAAAGTTCGTGTTCATCATCTGTTTTAAGTTATCGCGATTCCGTTAGCCCAGCAAGTTGCCCGGTAAGTGGATAATTAGCGTCTAACGGACTGTTGGTTTCTTGTTACTTTGCTGTTCTCGTGCTAATTACGGCTTACCATTACAAAATGTCGGCCTCCCGTGGTGATCTCGCTTCTACCGCTGCTGCTCAACGGAATTCTTCTAGAGCTCAACGGAATTCTTCTAGCTCTTCCGCTGTTGCTGAGTAAAAATGGATGCTTCGTCTCCTGCATCAAACATGCTTGCCTGCCACTTGTGTTTCTCTACGTCTTCGTCGATGAGTTATGAATCTTCTGCTGCAAATACTAGTGCTCCTGTGTCACCTGGTGTGTGCACGAGAAGTCCAGTCCTTTAGATTTGTTCATCACGCATATGGATACCTCTATTATTGTCACTCTTCCGAAATCTCTTCAAAAAAGTGCTTCCCTGTTGCCTACACTTCTGCTCTGCTCGGCGTCTCTTTTGAGGCGTTGCCTGATACTAAGCTCAAAGCCAATTCTACAGCCCTTCTCGGTGTTTTTTCCACCTAGCGCGGTATCTCGCAAACCCCGCCGTGTTCTTGTGCATTTTACCAAATTGGATTACGCCGATCGTATTCTCGATTCTGGCCTTTTGGTTAATGGTCATCGTCTTTGTTCTGAATCGCTTTCCCGCAAGTCTACCCAAGTAAGTGTTTTTCCGCATCTCCTGAGGTTTCTTACTCTCTTATTACAACTGCGCTTTTGAAATGTTGCGTGTGATTAGTCCTCTGACCACATTCCCTGCTTCCCTTCTGATCCTTCGTCCAAACATATCCTTAATTTCAGGTGTTTTACCAGAGTTGCATTTCCGTCAGAAGATGCTCTTTCCTCTTGCACTACTTCCCTCACTGTGAATCTCGGTTCTCTTTCTTGTACCATGAATATCTGCACGGCTATTCATTGTTATCATTCCAAGAGCATTGGTCATGTGTAATCAGCCTGTCCTCATCGTCGGAAGTCATTGCCTTTCGGAAATCGCTAATTGTAAGTGTCAACTAACGACACAAACGGATCTGACTCGGTACAGATTTCAAGAGTCACTACCTATGGAAATCGTTCATCGGAAGTGTCAACCAACGACGCGAACGAATCTTACTCAGTACAGGTTCGTGGAAGTATCCCCTGCGAAAATTGTTCATCGAAAATGTGAACAGATGAATCAATTCAGATTCGAAAGAAGTCATTCACTGCGGGAATCGTTCATCGAAATGGTCAATCAACGACATAAACGGATCTGACTCAGAAAATATTCGAAACAGTCATTCTCTGTGAAAAACATTACCCGGAAGATTCAACGAACGGATTGTTTTAGTGGGTCAAATCGGAAGAATGGGTTTTCCCATCGTTAAAACGAATGAAGCATCATAGCCCCGTCCAGATTATGGGAAGTTACGTGTCGTAACCGTCGAGGTACGCAGAGATCGGCTGAAGGCCTCTGAGCCCTTCCAAAGCCTTCTAGAATTTTCCATTTGTGACGTTATGTCGGCGCTCGAAAAAAGTTTCGGACTTCTGATGTTTTCGGTTTTGGAATTTTCGGATAAGGAATACTCAATGTATATAACTTAATGATAGTAAAAGGGACACCGCGCATCTTAGAATGTAGCACGCGTGTTTAAAGTTTGCCGGCTGTGCTTTAGGGCAGCGATCTAGTGCTGAAATTGGAAAGACTTAATGTGAGACGAACATAGTGTTAAAGATTTGCAATACTACAATTTACCAAGACACAGAGTTGCATGATAAAAGTAACTTGAGCAAATTTTTCCTCTGAAATTTATTGAAGGAGTTTGTTGTGTTGCACAAATTTTTCGCATGAAAAAAAAACCGTGTGTTACCAAACAGTGTTTTACCACCATTGAAGAAATTTCTGTGACGCCCATGGCACTAGCAGTCAGGCCTCCGCCCTCTCTCTTAGAACTCTTAATGAAAGCGAATTTGAATAAAAGAGCGTTTAAGGAAGACATTCAATCGCAGAATAATGAAGAATTGCCTGTTGTTTTTGCTTAAAATCAAGTACAAAAATAGGATTTACGTCCTTGTTTGCGTTTCTGTTAATGAACCGAGTTCGGATGTCTCGTCTACACGATTTGGCGCTCTTTTGCAATACATCAAAATTAATGACTAAATTTATTTTACTCGTACTTTCTTAGTGAAAATTACTAAGCTATAATAAACTGGTCTCATTCCATCCGCCACTGTAGGATGAGGTCAGAGGTGAGGAAACTTTTCATATTGGAAGGCCGTATTAAATTAGTTATAATCTAACAAGGCCGCATCAAAGAAACTTCAATTAGATACACTTCGAAATGCACAATATTTTTTAAAAATCTTACTATGTACTAACTAACTTCAAAACATTAAAAATATATTGATCAGAATACCGTGGGTCGAGCTGGGTTAATCATCCCACCGCTCGCCACCAATTGATCAGAACGTGCCGAGCGGTATATTTCTTCACTGATCTCTTTCGACATAGTTCTTGGCGCGAAAACTGTATTATATGGGCATACACCTAAACAATTTGAACCAATCACCTGCGTACACATAAATAATGTGTTCTATGACTGCGCTGACTGCCTAAACAAATATTTAATTGGCTATGAAAACATAACAATGACACACATATGAATAAAATTTAGCTATCTTCTGAACATGAGTATTGGGTCAACTTTGACCTAAATCAGTTCCCGCAAGATAGTTTTAATGAACTTAAATTCCACAGTTCAGTCTTACTATTTCTCAGTTCAGTTCTTGAAATATATTAGTTCAGTTCCTCAACTAATTGCGTAGCAGATGTAACAATAAAAACAAAATGTTTCTACTTACATGGATGTTGTCAAGAATAAATCAAAATTGTGATTGCACTAGTAAAGTAAAACACACCTTCCTTTTCACATGGAAGATTTCATTGTAGGAGCTGCGTCCCCTGGGCGCTACCGTACTCATACACACACACACATCCAGGCGTTTGTTGAGGGAGCCTTCGCCTCGTAAGAAAAGCGCGACTCTTCACTTCCTCCACAGTAGGGGATGAATGGGGGAGGATGATTCCACACTTCAGTGGTTGGCATTCGAACCCGAGCTTCGCTTCTCATTGGAATGACCACTGTCCACTCGCAGACTTCTTAATTCATCTGTAACTTTGCCTTCATTGGGCCAACCAGTCGCTAATTTCCATTAGGCCCCCAGCCTAGAAATTGCTGGTTTATCACGCGGATTTAGGCATTCCGATGTCTTTACGGCAAACTGGCATTTCCATTTGCCTCGAGTTGTCCTCCGTTTCTTACCAAATAAAGGGAGATTCGCTGCTTCATTTATCCCAATTCATATAGCAGATCCAAGGCAGCCAGCCTTTCACATCGGAGAGCGTACATACAACTGAACTTTCTTCCTTATTTTCACGCTAAGTGCGAAATCTTATTTTTCTGCACGGACCACACAGAGAGCAATTGTTCTCGAAAATGCCCTAAACAATCGACGAATTTACGATTATTCGCTAAACCTTTTGTCCCCCATCTTCATTCATTTCTGCTCAAGTGGCCCCTCTTCGAAATGTAACTCCATCCCTTTCCGTGTTTAGACTGGCCGTCAGCTGCAACCTTCGATTTATGACCTAACAGAGCTATTCTGAGACCACCCAGCCAGAGGGAGAATTCTTCGCCTCTTTTCTTTCCAAACCCCCAGATAAAACTTTCTCTGATGTTTACACTTTTAAACTCCAAACAAGCCTCGAACATAATTAATACTTAATTAATTTCACACATCCACCACGCCCATTAATTACTAAATTAATGGCGGGGTTGGGTCGTAACAATATTATTAATTCTAAAGTTCAACTAACCTTTTAATGACTTTGTTGTCACTGCTTTTTGCTGGAAAGCATTTGAATATTTGGTTGCAGTATGGAGGTCAGCAGTTTTAGCTTATCCTCTAAATGGTTATCCGTCATTTGTGACCTTAATGACGTCATGATTTGGCTTAGGTAGGAGAATGTAGATTCGCAGATACAAGTGATTGAAAAGAAAGAAAGCATTTTAAGTGCATGCTGCCGAAGGCATGGGTATTCTACTGCATTTTTCCATATTTCAACTAGATCTTTTTTTGCATCAAATAAGAACTTTAAAATGTCATCTTTCGAGAGCTCAATCAATTCCATCTGTAGTTCTTTAGGAGCCATAGAACGAAATCATGAGCGTAGCAGATGTCAAAATGGCCCCTTATGATTTACTTAACTGTGAACGTCAGTCGGGGAGTATTATTTCGTTGAACCTTCTTTTACTCTTTGGTATTTCAAATACGTTCTTTTTAGTATTAAAATAAAAAATAATACAAGACGAACAAAAACATATTAATGAAAATAGAAGGATTTGTTCTGCAAAATCTGGATTTACTCAGAAGGCTGCAAGTTCCTCACTCCTGGGCTAAGCGCTGACTTCTATAATCATTCGTTCCAGATGGCCACGATTGAGGTATGGATGGTGTGTTTATTTTACGGTCGTATCTTTCTTTCAGTGGTCTCAAAGTGTGTAACGGGAGATTACTTATAGGCTAATGTAATTGAGTCGCTCACGGTGGTCGTAAAAACCCATAAACAAATAAAAAAATGTTAATTTACAAATGCATATTTTCAAATCCAACTACTATTTTTTTCAAATCAAATTATTGGAGACCAAGCAGACTTTCCAGTTCTCGATTTGTTTTTCGTTTTGACTTATAACCGCATGTATTGGGTTGTCGGGAAAGTCATGACGTATTTTAGCCATGTTTTGCAAAGATCATTTATTGACAGAAATAACAAAGGTCAATCAATGATATAATGCCCGTTTTGTTCGATAACCTTTTGCCATCTTTCAGTGAGCTTCAGAATGCCTCGTTCACAGAAGGACCTGTTTTTCGTGGCGAAAAACTGTACAAGGTTCTGAATTGAATGTTATGCCTCATCTTAATTGAATGTTATGCCACGCAAGGGCTGTGGAAGAGAGCGAAACAAGTGACAGTCTGACGGCGCACGGTCAGGCGAGTATGCTGGGTGTGGCAACAAATCCCACCCAAGCTCCAATAATTTTTGGCGGGTGATCAAACTTGTGTGTGTTCTCGCGTTGTCGTGATGGAACACAACACCTTTACGATGAACGAGCTCTGGACGTTTCTGAATGATGGATTCGTTTAAACTGTCCAATTGCCGACAGTACACATTCGAATTGATTGTTTGGTTTCGTGGTAGGAGCTCGAAAAATACGACACCTTTAAAATTCCTCCACACTGAGACCAGAACCTTCCGCTGATGAATTTCTGCTTTGGATGTCGTTTGAGGCAAAGTAGTACGTCGGGACTAAGACCGTTTGCGCAGCACATTGTTGTTCACAATCCACTTTTCGTCACCAGTTATCAGTCGCTTCAAAATATGATCCTTTTCCTCACGTTTAATGAGCTGTGACGTACCTGCCAGCAGGACGCACACGACATAAAGGCAGATAGTAGTCAGAACAAAACGTCCGCGTAGCTCAATTGGTAGAGCGACTTATTCTGGAATGAGGGGATCCGGGTTCGAATCCTGGCGTGGACAGAAATGATGGAGAAATTTACTTCGTTATAAATGCGCCCGAACTTTCCGGATGACTCGGCCGTTCAAAATCTCGCATTGGTGTGATGTTCTTTCCACACCACGAGATAGGAAAAATCAGAGAATCCCTTCTCCAGCGCTTCGAAAAATAAATGTGTGTGACATTGCATTCCACACACCAGATTGACTAGGAGTTCTCAAGTGCACGTTCTTCAGCGGATGGCTGCCTGCAACGATTCATGGTCACGGCTGACCCGTGGGCCATGCCCCCGGCCCTCTTTCGGGGGGAGATGTGACGTACCTGCCAGCAGGACGCACACGACATAAAGGCAGATAGTAGTCAGAACAAAACGTCCGCGTAGCTCAATTGGTAGAGTGACTTATTCCGGAATGAGGGGATCCGGTTTCGAATCCTGGCGTGGACAGAAATGACGGAGAAATTTACTTCGTTGTAGAGCATATTGCAGATGTTTATACGCGCCGTCAATTGAGCTTCTTTGAGTTCATGAGAAACCCACACATCGAACTTGCTTACGTATCCCAGCTTCTTCAGGTGGTCGTGAACTCTCGAATGATGGATGTGCAATGTGTCTGCAATCTCTCGTGTCGTGTAACGTGGGGTTGCCTCGATCAATGCCTTGATTTGGTCGTTATCTACCTTGGTGGGCCTCCCCGACCGAGAAGCATCGTTGAGGTCAAAATTACCAGCACGGAATTTTGCGAACCATCGCTGGCACTGACGTTCTTGTAGAGCATTATCACCGTACATTTTACGCAACTTTTCACAAACGTGATGCGCATTCTTCCCTTTACGGAAGTAAAACAGTAAAATATGGCGAACATGCACAGTTTGGTCTGCCATCTTGAACTTGATGTCAAATCTCTGCAAATCAACCAAATCGCTCACTATTCCTTTTAGACTGTAGCTAGAACTGGCATCTGTCGAATGCCATAGCGATAACAAAGCTGCGCATGCCTCTAGCACTTCCAAAACCGCCCAACCGCCATCGGGTGCTAAAATACGCCGTGACTTTTCCGAAAACCCAATAGTTAGCAAATAAAGTAGTCCCTTGAGTTTTTTGAGAAAATATTCGAAATTTGAGTTGATTAAAACCGCCCTCTCAGTGACCACTATTCATTGTTGAAACAACTATGATGAGTTGTCCCGTGGAGCAGTGGTATGATCACTGGCTTGTGACCATTCGTCCGTGATGGGTCCGGGTTCAAATATCGGTGAGGCTTCAATGTTGTACCGAAATGGATCACTCCCTTCTTTGGTACAGGTGGGTCTAAATTAACACCCAAATATACGGTGATCGGTCAAATAGTCTAGAAGGAGAAGCATCTCATAATTTTTACAATAAGAAGCCTAAGAGGAGACCTTCGCTCGCTTCACTCCGTTTATACGTTTTTATTGTTAGAAGTTTTACTTTTCTCATTTGAGATAAAAATTAGTGGTGTTTTTCGTTAGCGAAAGGTAATTCCGGTTTTTGATTTCTTTTAGAACTTTTAATGAAAATTAGGATAGTTATATGACATCCACAAGCCGATGAGAAGTATTTTGAATTCATTTTATTTACTGATTTACATTTCTCATTTCTGTAAAAATATTTTTTACATAAAAACGCTTAAGAATATGGTCCTTAAAATCAAAATCATAAGCCTTTATTATTTCTATACAAGACGATTATTCGATTCAGGTAAATCCATAACTGCCGCACATTTATTAGGGCTGTGCTTGAGCATCCCCTCATCTTCTTCAATGATCTGCATATCTTCATTCCTGCAAAGAAAAATGTATATGCATATTTTAGAATCAAACAGCAATAATAATTTTAATGTTGTATCAACTTTCTTTGGGTAAAAATAGCAGAACATATCTGACAATCAAAACTTCATCGGAGTATTTACCTTTGTAAATCATCTTTATATATCACAGATGAAAACTTTGATACTCGAAACAAAATTTTAAAAATTAATAATCGCAGAGATCTAAATCAGAATGTGGAGACACCCACTGGCTGGCAATGTAAATACATAAGTTACTTCACTTCCACCAAAACTATATGATCGCGCGTCGAATCTTTAAATCTTTGAAGCATAATCTACAACAGACCTGGGTGATCTTTTTGGACTACGGGGACACTGAAAACAGAAATGGGGAGACTAACCTGCAGGAAAATGCGTGTTTTGTTGTTGTTGTACAAGACTCACTGAAAACATAACACGCTTTTCAAGCACAATATAAAATGAATAACATACGTATAATGCAAAATAAATCTGAACTGAAAGGTAAGAAACCTATTTTTACTGAAATTACTTATTTTAAGGAGATGATGCGATTGTTTCAAACCTTACAGTGAGCATTGGATATCCACCGCGTCTCGGAGAGCGAGTTAAACTGACAGGACCGCGTGTTAAGAGTAACCTCACCACCACTTTCCCTCACTACCCACCTGCCTATTACTCCTGCACCTGTCTTGTAACTTTCCAATCTCATGCCCTTAGCCTCCTCATCCGTCACTTACACTCTCACATCTGACACAAAGATCTCTTCAGACACAGGAAATCAGGTCTAACCCTAATATAGGGAGCAACCCCGTACGAGAAAGAAGGAAGCCTATTTGGGAATGTTGTAAGGGAGAGTTTCTGTGGATGAATATCGCTGTAAGAAGCGTTAAGCCGCTAAGCTGGTTCGCCAGAGTAAGGCAAAAGATAGGAAGGAGAAGGTGGAAAGGCATGAATTGGCCTTTTGGAAAGATTTCTGGAAGTACAGGAGACTCAGGAAAAACAGGGTAAACCAAGTGTTAAGTTGTGTGAAGAATAAGGTTGGGGAAATGACATGGGAGCCCAATGAGTTAAGTGAAAGATGGGGTTAATACTTCTGTGAGTTATTAGATCAGGAAAGCAAAGATGATTCTGAGACAGATGCAGATGATTGCACAGTGAAGTATGAAAGCACAGGGGGGATCTTAAGAGAAGAAGTGTGTAAAGCTCTAAAATCTCTTCAGAATGGTAAAGCTCCGGGAGTTGATGGCGTAACTGCCTAGATGTTGAAATATGGTGTTGACTCGGTAATTGATTGGCTAACTAAAATTTTCCAGTTGTGCTGGGAGTTAGGAATGGTCCCTCTGGGTTGGAGGGATGATATCATTGTTCCCTTGTATAAGGGAAAAGGTGATCAGACTGACTGCAAGAACTATCGTGGTATTAGCCTATTAAGTGTTCCAAGGAAAGTGTTTGGTAAGGTTGTTATTGAAAAATACGGTGTCTTACATCAGAGAAAGCGTGGGATGTTCAGAGTGGTTTTATGCCCGATAAAGGCTGCACTAACCAAATTTTTGCATTACGCATGATGATTGAAAAGTATCTGGCTGTTGTTAAGAAAGTTTTTGCTGCCTTCATAGATTTAGAGAAAGCTTATGACCGAGTAAACATAGGACACTTTTGTGGAGGGCATTGAATGAATATGGTGTTACTGGAAATCTACTTAATAGTGTAAAAGCCATGTATGCTGGCAGTAGAGCCTGTGTACGGGTGAATAAAGCTTTATCAATATGGTTTTCTATTGGTACAGGAGTCAGGCAAGGTTGTGTTATGTCACTATGGCTGTTTAATACAATATATTTATGGATGCGTGCATGTGTGATGCCAAAATAGATAATACTGGTTTATCTCTTAGTGATATCCGTGTGTGCAGATTGCTGTATGCTGATGACACTATCCTGTTGTTAGAGAGCAAAAGTGAGTTGCAGAGTATGTTGTCCCGGATGTACGAAGTTTGCATGAAATTCAAACTGAGTATAAATAAGGGAAAAACCAAAGTCATGGTTTTTGAGAGAGTAACTGGTAGCAATGAATGTAATGTAAATGTAAATGGCACAATGATTGACCAGGTGAGTGAGTTTGTGTATTTAAAAAGCATGTTTGACAGAGAAAACAAATTGGATGGTGAAATTAGTAGGTGAGTGAATTCTTCATTGAAAGTCATGGCTGCTCTGGGAGGTTTTCACAGAAATGATGGTTTCTCAAGAGAGTCCCACATGGCTGTATATGAAAGTGTAACTGTTCCTATTCCGAGGTATGGTAGCGAAACCTGGGTACTACAGAAGAAACATAGAAGTCGTTCGTGTGCTGGAGAAATGCGTTACTTATGGGGGGTTTGTGGCAAGACACGTTCTGACTGTGTGAGGAATGAAAATGTTTTGCAGCTGTGTGATGTAAAGCAAAATGTTGTTAGCAAGGTGGAGACTAATATGCTTCGGTGGTTTGGCCATGTTGAAAAAATGAGTGATGAGATGCTTACTAAGAACATCTTTTTAGCCCAAGTGACAGGAAGGAAAAGCAGGGGAAGGCCAAGAAAGTCATGGGAAGATCAGATTCAGAAGTCTGCATGAGAAACAAATTATGAGTATGAAGTTTAGAAGATCTTGTGTACTGCGTGTAACGGACGTCAGTGAAGCCTGTGTTGTATGTCAAGATCGCTGTAAGTGGCGAAGTTTGATACAGCAACAGTAAGTAAAAACTATCTGGTAATTTGTATTTCTTTTTGAAGCTAACCTCTGAATCTCAGAGAACAGCTTAGTTGTATGTTTGTATGTATGTACCCCGTACGAGGAAATGAGGTGGAAACAGATGATATGGGATCTGTTTCAAGCCATCTACAGTTTTTCCATGTCTGTTCGAAATTTTAAGGCAGGAATCCTGAAAACTATTTCCATAAATGTAGAAATATATACTGTTAAAATTTAGTAGTATCATACGTTGCACCAAATCGTGGTGCTGCAGCACTTTGCGGGAAAAGATACAACATTATATGGTGCAAACAAAACCCAACAACATAATGCAAACTTCCATCATAATGTGATACAGCCTTTTACTATAACATGGTAAAAAGATGGCCCATGTTGTTGAGTTTTGTTTGACACACAAAATGATGTATCATTTCTGGGAAAGTGGTGGAGCACCACTTTTTGGTTTCAACCTACCACGAAATTTTTAACAGTGTAGCGCTTTGAGGATTCCCGCGCAAAACACAGAGCAAGGGCCTACGTCATTTGGAATAAGCTTGTTTACCACGGGGTCGCGCGGTGTTATTGTTTACCACGGGGTCTTGCAGATATCACGAAACGATCCTCCTCCACCTTTCCCGCAAAATTTCTCTGATTTTAGAAAACATGGCGATTAGGATTGTCTGTGTCGCTTCGATTTGCAAAGTTTTTTTCGAAATAAATTTGTAAAAGTTTCGTTTTCTTCTTTGCTTGTATTTTTCCCGGCTTTCACAAATCCATTGAGCACCTAAGAATACAAAGAGTAGCCAGTATCTAACTTAAAAGCTACTAATTCCACACCGAACTTTTCTCTTGCAAATTTGATTTATTTGTCTTCAGTGGCTCGCTGGCGAAAGTTTTCCCATGCCTGCCTACATCATCAATTAACAACTGTACCATTATGACCTGAGCAATCTGTGAAACGTAAAATTTCCCTCGAATCCCGAAACCATTCAGCAATATTCAACAAAGCTTAGATCACCATGAATTTCTAAAACAAGCGACAAAGATAGAGTCACCCAGAAAAGCATGAACCATGTAATATATCGTGTAAAAGGGATGTAGATTTGAACTTCACGTTAGGTTTAACTTCAGGGTTAGCTTTTTCAATTCCGCTTCACAGTGAAACCCTGATTTCTTCAACCTGTTCATTGTTTTTTCTTTGTAGAGGGGGGGGGCTTAGTGACCACCGTAAGCAACTCAATTGGCTGTAAGCAGTCACCTGTATTCAAGCTCACTGGTTCCAGGAAAAGGAAAGAGTCAGTGCCGTAAGGCAAATACAACATCCGTGTCTCACCACGATTCGAACTTGGATCCATCTGGGACGAATAGTCATAATCCAGAGCTTAGAACACTGGATACCCGGGAGGCTTTGCTTATTCCTGAAAGTACACATAACATAACATTCATTGACACTCGGTGGCGCAGTGGTCTAAGCGTTGGCATCTGATCATTCGTCCGACATAAGTCCGGGTTAGAATCCCGGTGAAGCATCTATATTGTGTTTGTCTTGCGGTACTAACTGTTTCCCTTCACTGCAGCCAGTGCCCCTAAATTAAGGACGAACAACTGCTTATAGCCCATCGAGTTGTTCACGCTCTCCCCCCCCCCATAAGAGAGAAAGAAAATGAACATGTTGAAAAAATCCCGATTTCACGGTGAAGCTGAATTCAGAAAGTAACCTTGAAGTTGAAGTTAAACCTAACGTGAAGTTCAAATCTACATCCGCTTTATACATTTAAAGACCTTGCGGCAATAGTGGGCTAAATCAGATTTTGTTAAAACACTGTTGCAGTCACCGGGGACACACATTCAGAAATAGACCGGATAGTAGCATATTCCAATAGATACCTAGGGATAAAGCAAAATCACTGAGGCAAATAGAGGGTGCGATTACTTATCCATCTCCACCAATATCACATGTTCTGCTACGTTATTGTTATCCTATTGTTGCAGTAAGGTCTTCAATTATATTATATGGTTCATGCTTTTTTGGGTGACTCGAGCTTTGTCTTTTGCTTGATATTCATGGTGATCCAAGTTTTGTTGAATATTGCTGAATGGTTTCGGCATTCGACGGAAATTTTAAGTTTCACAGATTGTCCAGGTCGCAATCTGTGCCACTTAGACCACTGCCCAGGCCGCAATCATCAGACAGATTGGCCAGGTCGCAATCATTAGACAGATTACCTTAGACAAATTGTCCAGGTCGCAATCATCAGACAGATTGACTTAGACAAATTGCCTAGGTCGCAATCATCAGACAGATTGCTTTATACAAATTGCCCAGGTCGCAATCATCAGACAGATTGCTTTAGACAAATTGCCCAGGTCGCAATCATCAGACAGATTGCTCAGGTCGCAATCATCAGACAGATTTTCCCAGGTCGCGACCATCGCTCACACCACTTAGACAGATTGCCCAGGACACAATCATCGCTCAGACCACTTAGACAGATTGCCCAGGTCGCAATCATCGCTCACACCACTTAGACAGATTGCCCAGGTCGCAATCATCGCTTAGACCACTGTGCCACCGGGATTGCCGCCCCGGTGGCGCAGTGGTCTAAGCAATGGCTTCTGATCATTCGTCCAAAAGGGGTCAGGGTTCGAATTCCGGTGAGGCATGGATGTTGTGTTTCTCTTACGGCATTGGCTCTCTACCTTCCCTGGAACCAGTGACCCTAAATTAGGGAGGGGCGACTACTTATAGCCCATGGAATTGCTCACGCTGGTTGTTGAACCTCCAATAAAAAAACAAAAAAAACCAGTTGTTTATTGATGATGTAGGCAGATATGAGTAACATTTGGCCAGCGAGTTACTGAAGACAAATAAATCAAATCTAGAAGAGGAAAGTTCTATGGGGAATCAGTGACTTTAAGTTACACTGTTAAAAGTTTTATGGTAGGTTGCACCAAAAAGTGGTGCTACATCAGCTGCACCACTTTCTGAGAAAATAATACTCCACTGTGTGATGCAAACAAAACCCAACAACATAATGCAACTTTGCTTCACGTATGGAACAAGGTTGTACCACATCTGGCACCATGTTTTTGATTTTGTTTGCACCACACAATGGTGTACTCCCCCCCCAATGGTGCAGCGCTATTTTTTGGTGCAACCTACTACAAAAGTTTCGCAGTGGCTGGCTACCCTTTGTATTCTTAGGTGCTCCTTGGAATAGTGAAGGCCGGAAAAAATACAATGTTAGAATTTTTGTTTTAGGTTGCACCAAAAGGTGGTGCTACAGCAGCTGCATCACTTTTTGAGAAAAAATACACCATCGTGTGGTGCAAACAAAACCCATAACATGGTACAACTTTTCATCACATTACGGTACAAGGTTGCATCACATTATGATGCAAGGTTGGAACATGTTCTTGTAATTGTTTGCACCACAAAGGGTTACACCATTTTGCAAAATAATAAAAAATATTTTGCAAAATGGTGTAACTCTTTTTCCGAAAGCGGTACAGCTATTGGAGCACCACTTTTTGGTGCAACCTACCACAAAATGTTTAGCAGTGAAAAAACAAAGAAGACGAAGCTTTTACAAATTTATTTTGCGAAAATGCTTTGCAAATCAGAGCGACACAGGCAGTTCCTGATGTCTGCATAACAGCTTTTTACCCGAGTGAACAGTTAGTGGATTCAAAGAAGTATAAGATTCAACTATGTCCAATTCCATTTTCTTAGCATCGTAGCACGTCACCAGTAGAAAATGAATCACTTTGCTCATGACAACACACTACATCGAACTTCAATCAATAGCTTCTTACAACATAATACGTGATACTGCTCAATTGACACAAAATCTTATCGACTACAAGTTGCTCGTCCAAATATTGTTTAACATCTACACATTCGTGAATCTCTCTCTCTCTCTCTCTCTCTCTCTCTCCTTCTCAACATGAATACAGCTTGTTTAACATTTCCCTTTCGTAAATTGCTCAACTAACATTGCTGGTCAATCTCTCTGTAACATCGCACACTTATCACAGACAGAAGTCTTTATCTGCGTAGCTTACTTACCCTTTGACCTGTTATCAATATTGCGAACTTCAAATTCATCCAGAGAAACTCTGTAGCGTTGAGCTTAGAAAGTCTTTAACGCAAAGAAATCAAATTTACAGAATACAGGAACTCATAAAAAAGGTTAAATTAGAGATATACATTACAACCATTTAGAGAAACTTGACCACCCGTAGCTTAAACTACCAAAAAGAATGTGAAAAGCCTGTAGGAGCATGAACCATCCATCGGAGTTTGAGCTATTGAAAAAAGCGTTTGGAGTATTAATTCTCTTTCGGATCTTTTATGAAGATTTCGAAACCCGTGAAATCCAAAGGCATCGATATTAACCTAAGGCTACGACTGGACTTCTTATGTGCGCCAAAACTATGCACGAAAATCTGGTTCATTCAATCAGTTGTAAAAAACTTCTCATGGAAAGATGAGCACATAGAAATCTTGGACCACCAGCAATGCCGGGACACAACTGACGAAAGCATGAAGACTCACGGAAATCTGAATGATCAATGAAAGTATGTATTAATAATACGAGTGATTTAAGCTTGGAGAATACACATAAATGCTCTGTCTTTGAGACCTAGAATTCAATTTAACGAAATTTGTTGAATGAAGTCTCAAGAGTCTTGCATGAATTCATAGAACACAGTCTAGAAAAATTTGAAATTCTTCCAAAGACTATACCTTCCTTGCTATCATACGTGAAATAATCTGATATGCCATCTTCATAAGAGAGAATGTTTCAAAGCAATAACCAGGGCCGACCTTTTAGTAGTTCGGTAGCCCTAGGCAAAGATTTACTTGACGGCCCTTAAAAGCGCTTTCGACTGAAAATTGGGCTGTTTCTGAATCTTTAAAACATCAATTTTCAATCAGATTTGAGCAATATATTTTCTCCTCAGTGACAAAAAAAAATCTAAAAAAAAAATCGTTAAGTTATTGAATCTGTAAACACATGGACGTATATATCTAATTTAACCTCCTTTTTGAATTTATATTCTTATGCAAATTTTGCTGTTTCTCAGTTAGGTTTTTCTTCTGAACAGCTCGTCACTTACAGAAACTTCCTTATACGTTTTGGCAAGACTGACAGTGGGTCGAACGTAAATGAAAATTACGTCGAGAGTAAAGCTGAGAGAAAGTGGTTGTACGATAATGAGAGATCACAGATTGAAAAAAAGTGGCATGTTGACTGGACACTACAAAAGTGCAAAGTTTTTATGGGAGTGCTGTTGCATGTTATTGATGTTATAGCAGTTTATACAATCGTGTGACATCGGTAATAAAATTAGAAGGAATAAAGCTTCTTGAATTTTAAGGTAAATTGTTTTTGCTCATATGAAATATAGCCGTACTTTATTTGTTAATATTATTGTGTGATTTGAACACTACACAGCCGCCCCGGTGGCGCAGTGGTCTAAGGCGTTGGCCTTTGATCATTCGTCCGTAAGGGTCCGGGTTCGAATCCCGGTCAGGCATGGATGTTGTGTTTGTCTTACGGCACTGGCTCTCTCCCTTCCCTGGAACCAGTGACCCTAAATTAGGGACGGGCGACTGCTTATAGCCCATTGAGTTGCTCACGGTGGTCGTTAAACCTCCAATCAAAAAAAAAAAAAAAAAAAAAAGAACACTACACAGTCGTTTGCAAAATCACAACTCTTAAGCGCTAAAATATAATAGACTACTTATCCTTTTAGTGACTTTCTGTTTTTGAAAAATGAAACAGAAAGCTCAGATGATAAAAGTTCCCATATAACTGAAATCAGCGGACGCTAGAAATTGCGACCGTAAGCAGCCGCCTTACTCACCTATGCCCGGCTTTAGAGGTAAAACAATCTCAGGATAATCTACTCGAAGCATATGAAACAGTAGCATATACTGTATGTGCACTTACGTACCCTATAACATATACTCTAATTTGACTTTTAGGTTCAGTTCCTGTATCTATGTACATTTAGTTCGTTCTCCTTGAGCATTTTTCTACTTAACGTCTACATTTTCTCTCTCGGCGGAATGTTTTTTAGCAACTGTATTGAGGTCGGAGGTTGAGCGACGCATGAGAAAAGCAGGGATAAGAACGGTGCTTAGGATGTATGTTGAGGCTGACTTTCGGTAGACTATTTTACAAACTAGATGACTTTCTAACTGGTTGTGGTCTAATGCTTTCTAATTGATCTATGTAAAATTTCTGTTTCACGTTAACCTTTTTGGAGTGACTAGTTTGGTGTTTTGAGTCTCTCACCTTTGTGACTCCTGTTTGCTTAAAGCTGGTTGTTATGTGTATTACTTCGAGATTACAATATTAGTCTGTTGACGAGCTTATTATGTTTGAAAAGTGTTTCATGCTACGAATGTTATGATTCATTTCGCTAATTGCCAAAGTGACCAATCTTGGTCAAAATAAAGGAAGTGAAAGTTTGCGTAAGAACATTGATTTCATTTACTGGACATATTTTGAAAGCGACATTCTCTGTGCTGAATTAAGGACATTAAAAAGGTTAAGCTATTCAAGGTTTCAACTAAAACGAACCAGTTGCGATAGTTAATCAAGCTTCACGTAATGTTGGTGTTCTAGGTAACTGATATTTTTCAAGTTTATTTTGTTTCCTAAAACCAAAGAACACCACAACCCAGAGTTAGAATAGAGAGAATTTAACCTGTGTCATTATATACCTACAGAGAATATACGAAATTTCTTCCTTTTCTCCTGGCCCTTTTGTCGAGATCCGGTACTTTGGCATTATCTGATTCATTGAGTTCAAGTAGACTCAAAGATGAAATCAAATGGATTTGAAATATACGTATTAGTGCCTTTCTGTGGTGCGAAATAAACCCAAAAACATGATGCAGCTTTGCGTGCAACGTTGTACCATAACGTGGTGAGAAGCTGAACCACGTTGTTGGGTTTTGTTTGCACAAGACGATGGTGTATCTTTTCTCAGAAAGTGGTGCAGCTGGAGTAGCACCACTTTTTGGTGCAACCTACTACAAAATTTTTAACAGTGTATCAACGTAAACGATGAGCTTATCTGTCATTTTGAAAAACGGAAGCAGATCTTTTACCCGAGCACGAAACACAGGCAAATGCACATTCCCTTAGAGAAGATTCTACACTGCTGGAAAATTGCTAAGGACGGATCATAAACGGCTATATAGCGCATAAAAAAGTAAGTGTGGTTGGATGCCAAGTGAAATAAAATAATGTCAGAATGCCAGGACATTACAAGAAAGACAATTTATTGTGCTCTGAAATCCAGAAGGCTTTGGAACGTGTTCAAGGGACAAACAGGCCATTTTGTGCAGAATACGTAAACGTGAAAAAATGCAATTACCGTCCGCAGGCGTTCCGGTGTAAGATGTCAATACGGGATATGGCCACCATGGAGGGCGATGCAAGATGCCACACGTCGTGTCATGCTTTGCACAACATTATCAAGCAGCTGTTGGGGTGATTTATCCCAGTCCTCTGTCAGTGCACGGATGAGGGTGTCCTTGTTTATTGAAGGGCATTGGCGAGCAGCAAGACCTCTCTCCAAAGCATCCCACACATTTTCAATGGGATTCAGATCTGGAGAACGTGCTGGCCATACGAGGCGTTGAATATCCTCGCTCTCAAGACACTCCTGGACAGCGACTGTTCGATGACATGTTGCGTTGTCGTCCATGAAAAGGAATCTATCACCGACAGCACCACGGAATATGCGAACGTGAGGTAGCAGAGCATCATTAATGTATCGTTGGCCAGTCATAGTCCCAGTTGGAAGCACATAGAGGGACGTACGGCCATTGATCATGATGCCAGCCCATACCATGACACTACATGTCGGATATCGGTCCCTTTCCTGTATGTTTGCTGGACAATATGCAGTACCACTATCACGCCAGATCAGTTGTCGTCGACAATCAGACGATAGACTGTATCTACTCTCATATGAGAAGAGGACAGCAGACCACTCGTTATCAGTCCAATTGCGATGTTAATAGCACCATTGCAAACGGGCGGTACGGTGACGTCTGGACAATGGGATGCACACAACAGGACGGCGGGCGTATAGTCCTCCTTCATGCAAACGTCTGGCGACAGTTTTTCGGGAGATCCGCTTGCCAGTAGCAGCCATAAACTGATTTGCTACCTCACTAGCTGTGCTGCGCCGGCGTCTTTTTGTTGATAGCACTATGTACCGATCTTCTGCAGGTGTCGTACTGCGAACACTACCTCTCCCGTGACGTTTGCTACACTCTCCATTTGTTTGAAATGATTTCCAAAGCCTTGAAACAACACTGTGGCTGACGTCGAACTCCCTGGCAACATCTGTTATTTTTCGCCCTTCTTCAATCTTGCCAATAATACGGCCACGCGTAAAATCATCTAGGTGATGTCGGGAAGACATTCTGAAAATTGTAAGTTCGTCAATTGATTCTTTCCCTTTCAACTTTGCGTTTGAACAACAACGGTCAATACGCTTCAAATCCTTTATATCTCTTATCAGCGCTATGACGTCATGAACAAGTTCGGCAATTCAAAATTCGCATACGCACAACACGTCTTACTGTATCCCGCACTTATGCTAATTTCCACATTTTCCTGCCTTCCATTTTATGGTTGCTATCGTTGCTATTGTCATCCGTCCTTAGCAATTGTCCGGCAGTGTATTACTGAAGCCTGCACCCCCAACAGCTCTGAGCTTTACTTTTTGGCAATTCCATATCTCTCACTAGATCATTTAATTCATTCTGGGAAATTTTATGCGTCTGTGCAGATTATTCAGTAGGCACGAAATCAGAATCTCTTGATGTAGATGCTTTCACAGGTTACGGATATTCACTGGCCTTATTTTATTCTTCTTCATCCAGAGTATAAGAATCTGGTGTGTCCGGAATAGCAAGTCCTTCCCCGTGAGGCACTGGGCGCATAGCAGAGAGAATATTCAGATAACTCAAAGGCCGTTTTTACGCTTTCCAACCGTAAGTTGAAGAAGCGTATATGCTCCAGCTTTGTCCGTCTGTCTATCAGCACGATAACTCACGTAAAAATGGTTCGATTTTGATGAAATTTTAGTATGTAGTAGGGGACAACCTGGGGACGAACCCTATTTAAAATGAGCGAAATGGGATCAAAAGTCAGAACATAGGAACAGGGTCCATTCCATCGCTCTTATGCGTCATAACTTAGGTAAAAATGCTTCGATTGCGACAAAACTTTAGTATGTTGTTCCGAAGGTATGCTAAACCGGTTCTGCTGAATATCATCGAAATGGGGTCAAAGGTGAGGGCACAGGTGCGAGATTTATTCCATAGCCATTATCCCCATAACTTGAGTAATGATTTCTTGTATGTTGGAAAGCGTATCATAATCAATGCATTGCATGATTTTACTAACTTGTTTCTTCTTAAAAATGCAGTGTCCAATTAGACGAGTCAAGCAATAGTAACAATCAATAAGACGGTTTGTCGGTTCCCTACACATCCCTGGAACTGCAAAACGCATCGATCGTCCTTTTAGGTTCAACCAGCAGCACAGATTTATTGCACAGGATTGACAATATATGTGGGAGGGGCCCAATCCCGGACCTTGCCACCGATCTCACAACCAAAATAAAGTCTGTAAGCTTTCTTTATCATCGATGTAATGGGTCGTCTTTGTGATAGCAAAGTAATTTACCACAAATGTAGCAAACATTATCCGCACTGTTCACATATTCACGAGGCATCTTGGACAACACGTGACAAGAAGGAATTCACAGAATCCACAACGCACAAGATGAAAATAATAAAATGTGGTTGCAGTGACTGCTACAGATTGCGTCATCCAATTGGAGTTCAAGGCTATCCGTCTCCTAATGTCTCTCGCTCACTAAAATACGTAGTTAATAAACATCTGCGCAATACCGCTCCCGTTAGCTATACTTTGGCGTTAAAAACGGCACAATTCTCCGTGAACTATACAGTAGTGGCCAAAATTGTGGAAACCTTTTGGAAATAGTGTATTTTTGAGTTTTGATGGCTCATAACACACTTTTTTTTGGAGTAAAACCATGAAATTACATATCAATGGAAAGGTAATTTCATCAAGAATGTAATACAATAACTTTTATGAAGGATTTTGTATTAGCACAGCAGTTATAAAGAAGAAAAATGAAACACATAGAAAAATGATATACACAAAAATTCTCACCATGTTAGTTAATACTTAGTTGGGTAACCTTTAGCGTTAATTACGGCCTTACAACGCCTTCCCATGGAGTGAACCAAGTTTTTAGTTCTGCAGCTGTTATAATGTTAAACCAAGATTGAATTACTGCTTTTATTAATTGGGTTTTATTGCTGGGTTGCTTTTGACTAACAAGTTTCTTTATAGATTTTCGATTGGGTTAAGGTTCTCCATAGATTTTCGATGGGGTTAAGGTTCTCCATAGATTTTCGATGGGGTTAAGGTTCTCCATAGATTTTCGATGGGGTTAAGGTTATCCATAGATTTTCGATGGGGTTAAGGTCTGGGCTATTATTCCCAGGCCATTCCAACAGTGGAATATGATTATATTGAAACCACGTTTTGCACACAGCAGCAACATGACATGGAGCTGAATCCTGTTGAAATATAAATGCTTCATTATCTCGGAAAAGATCACGTGCGGAAGGCTTCAGTTTGGGCTGAATTATTTCATTAATGTATTTTTGGCCATTTATATTCCCATTAATCACGCAGATTCTGCCTACACCTTTTGATGTCATACAACCCCAGATTATAACACTAACTGGGTTTTTCATGGTAAATGTAAAGCAATTAGGATGCAAATCTTCTCCGATTCTTTTCCTTGCGTATTTTTTGCCATCACTACCAAACAGGGAGATTTTGGTCTCATCACTCCAAATAACACTGTCCCATTGTTCCGCTGTCCAGTTAACATGGGTTTTAGCCCACTTTAATCTTTTCAACCTTTGTTTGAGAAATAAAAATGGCTTTTTTCGTCGAATTCTAGCTTTTAGACCAAATTCCTGCAATCTGCGCCGAACAGTCCTTGCACTAAACTTCACATTGCATTGCGCCATTGCATCTTGTATACACCCAGATGATTTTCGTCTGTCATCTAGGCACAGTCTCTTAATTCTTCTATCATCACTTGCTGTTGTGCACCTTTTCCTGCCTATACCTCTTCAAAAATGTAGAAATGCCACCTTTGGTTGAGTTTTTACCAATTTTTCTTCTAATTTCTTCATAACTGAAGCCTTGTTCACTTAATAGTACTATTTTACATCGCTTTCTGGGTGACCAGACAACTCTTTCTACCATTTCTTTAATTTCATTACGTTTTATAAGCTCACTAAATGAAAGGACACACACACACACAAAAACCAACTTGATAGCAATCACATAACACACTCACAAATGTCCTCCTCTCAGCTCCAATACATAAGATCAATAGTTGAATCCTACTGTTGTGACCTTATTGGCTCATTGCCAAAACAAGATGACACCTGATTGGCTCTCTAAACACTCATGCTCATTGGCTACATTCAAATGAAGGAAAGCTACTTCATATCAACCTAAACAAGTTGTGCTTCCTTTTTCTGGTTATTTGGCTATAATTTTTCATAGAATACAGATAATTGAACAAACTTTGTTGCATTACATTTTTGATGAAATTATCTTTCCATTGCTATACAGTTTTATAGTATTATTCCAAGTGGTGTTATGAGCCATCAAACCTCAAAAATGCACTTTTTCCAAAAGGTTTTTCACAATTTTGGCCACTACTGTACTTGCAAAATGTGTTAAATGTATTGGGTCATTAACCCTTTAACGACCATGACCAAAAAATTGTGCATCATTATAAATAACATAACGCCCGAAACTGTCTGCTGTTTCACTTCTTTTTGTAATAGCAACTATAGTGACTGAGGGTGACTCCTGCTGATCCCTCATAGGTCGAGGAAATTTGAAGAACAGGCATTTAGACAGGAGTTTCGGGCGGCTATGGCAGTTGGTATGCACGGGCGTTGGGCATTTTGGGCGTTGTGGTCGTTAAAGGGTTAATATCAACAACAGGAGCGTATTCAGAGGGGATCAATGGGCCTCCCCCGCAAGTGCTTTCCATTTTTTTTTTTTTTTTTTTTTTGTTAAAATGCGACTTACGTTAGAAAAAGATTCTGTAATTAAAAAAAATGCATCAACTTACATAAGAAAAAATGCTTTAATTTTTTTCTTTTGTTTTCCTTTAACTTTTATTTGGGCTTTCTGGACTTCAAAAACCAATTTTTCGTCTTCTCCTCCCCCCACGAAAAGAATTCTATCTACGCCCAGATCAACGCTGTCATCCAATGCAACGCAAAATTTGGATAAAGACTTGCATATGAGCAGTCTCTTTACTGCCATTGCTTTCTTAATGTTTTCTGTTATTTCAGTAATTCGTCTTTTTTTTTTTTTTTTTTTTTTTTTGTTTTGATTGGAGGTTTAACGACCACCGTGAGCAACTCAATGGGCTATAAGCAGTCGCCCATCCCTAATTTAGGGTCACTGGTTCCAGGGAAGGGAGAGAGCCAGTGCCGTAAGGCAAACACAACATCCATGCCTCACCGGGATTCGAACCCGGACCTATTTCGGACGAATGATCAGAGGCCAACGCCTTGTAATTCGTCTTTCAGTAGATCTTATTTCTAGAAACTGCAGCATTTCGATTCCGCCTATCAGTTAATAAAATATGTCCTCACAATTCACAAAAGCCTCTTTAAAGTACTTCCTCATCTGTAAATGGCCTGGACTTGAGTCTCAGATGAGTTATGAGTGGTGTGTTTGTCCAATGGTGCTGTTTGTGTCCCTTATTTAGGACCTGTGGCACTAAATTAAGGCTGGGATCTTTTTTTTTTTTTTTTTTTTTGATTGGAGGTTTAACGACCACCGTGAGCAACTCAATGGGCTATAAGCAGTCGCCCGTCCCTAATTTAGGGTCACTTGTTCCAGGGAAGGGAGAGAACCAGTGCCGTAAGACAAACACATCATCCATGCCTCACGGGATTCGAACCCGGACCCCGTTCGGACGAATGATCAGAGGCCATCGCTTAGACCACTGCGCCACCGGGACGGCAAGGCTGGGATCATAGCCCTTAACATGAACAGACGGCACGAGCAGACCCTGTCAGTTCGCCACGGGAAGGGGAATAGGAAGAACTTGTAGTAGTTTTCATGGAAAGCTATGAGCCTCCCGAGGACAGAGGGGGTTGCCTCGTAGTAACTACAGGCACTGTTGACCTGAAAGGGTGTGTTGTAAATGTGAAGACGTCAAAATTGCAGCGATAAACTGCGTCGGTGTACCTTAACTGGGAAAGCATTCTGCTCCGGGGTACCAGTTCTGCCACAGTCAAATGGCTTTTACGCGATATTTACGCCCGAACGTAAAATGAATCTCCTGACCGTTGGGTTCTTCGAAAAATGTGTGATGTTCGTTCCACACATCATCTGGAATTAATAACAACTAGACGAAACCCGTCGGAATCGACGGTTGTTGTTTTTGTTGTTGTTGTTTTTGTTGTTGTTGTTGTTGTTTTTTGAAAAGAATAAACTCATATGAAACAAATGTAAACTTTATTTGATTGACAAATTCATTCAACCGCTTCAGTAAAGACAATAGTCCAGGTTTGTGATTTTTTTTTCTGTTTTTGCCTAAAGGTTTAAGGACCACCGTGAGCAACTCAATGGACTATAGGCAGTCGCTCGTCCCTAATTTAGGGCCACTGGTTCTAGGGAAGGGGAAGAGCCAGCGCCGTAAGACAAACACAACATCCATGCCTCACCGGGATTCGAACCCGGACCCTTCACGAACGAATCGTCATAAGCCAGCATTTAGATCACTTCGCTACCGGGGCGACCAGGTTCATGATGAGCATCACGACTGCACTCTTTTTCAGTCGTGCAATGTGAGGGCGGAAGTCCACTCATGTCGATCGTGTGCGAAAATTCAACTGGATAACTATCTCTTGTCTGAGACATATAGTTGCGATCCATTGATCGCTCACGCCTTCCGGTAAGGCCCTTACCTTTTCTTTTTTTTTCTGCGGGGTAAGCATTCTGTAAAGTGTAAGTATGCAATAAAGTATTTACTTACCTTAGGACTGATCATAGAGCACCATGCACACACCAAGTCAGACACTGAACTGAGCGCCTGATGTAGATAAGGGCCGTACGTTTCTTTCATGCACTTTACATGGGAACTTTACCGCCCCGCCATGCCCGAACCAATGCCCCAATCTCAGTTTTCTCTTCGACTGGCACATCTACATGGTAAGATCTTTATTTTGATACTTGAATCATATTTTTACGTTCATCCGTTCTCTCAAAATAGGTCTCACAGTAAAAAACCTTATAGAATGAAGATATAGATGGCGCGACTCAATATGTACATTCTAAATATTTTCACTAACAATGGCTAACGGAATGTTTATTTACGTCTATACATAAAGGGAAACGTCTTACCTACGTGAATAAACTGGATCGAATGAATATTAAAGTGTATATATACATCACACAGTCCAACGGCATAACGCAATCAGGTCTTCGAGAGTGTTCGCTGTTCCGATGAGAAGAACTTTGATATGAATGCCTGCTAGCTTTGCTTTAGGCAACGGTTCGCTCAGAAAAGAAAAGACTTAGGACTTTGGACTATCTCAGTCCCTCCATGCTTCCGCTTTCAACAGCGCGTGAGTCAACCGCAGGCAATCGAATGTCAACCGCTCGCTTCTCCGTAAGACTTTACATGGGAACTTCGCCGCCCCACCACGCCTTAACCGTTACCCCAATATCATTTTTTTCTTCGCCTGGCAGATAGATCTACATGGTAAGACCTTTATTTTGATACCTCAACCATATTTTTACATTCCGTCGTTTTCTCAAAATAGGACTCACAGTAAAAAACCTTGTAGAATTAAGTAAAAAACCTTATAGAATTAAGTAAAAAGCCTTATAGAATTATATAGATTCCTTTTTCAAGTGACCTCCTTCAAGCGTGGTTTTCCTCCTGCTGACCCGGAAACCCACGATTCCTTCCCAGCCCTTTCTCGGGGGGGGGGGGGTATATGTGACGTACTAAACCCAGAGGTGACGACCATGCCAAGACGGCAAAGTTGCAGCAACAAATTTTTTCGGTGTAGCTTAATTGGGAAATCAATCGACTCCGGAGCAGAAGGATGCAGAATCGATTAATGCCACTGGCAAATCGCTTATACTCTATAAGAGAAAACCACCACTGGTTGACAGTCGATATGAGCTCCAGTTGGAATGAGCTGTTCGGCAACCGACTGCTCACGGCCTCTCTCTTAACAGCATAATACAAACAGGACGAACAGGAAAACATTTCTGAACAGACGATTCAACGGATGTTCTTACAGACTGACCTACGCAGTCGTCAATCCGTTCGTATAACCATGTCGACTGGCTCTGGTCGACAGCTGCGCTTGAAATGGGTACGGGAGCACAATGATTGAACTTTTACCTGCTTGATAAGAGTCACATCTTCGGATGAGTCCAGATTCCAGCTCTAACATGACGATGGTGTTGATAAGATTCACATCTTCGGATTAGTCCAGATTCCAGCTTTAACATGACAATGGTGTAAGTCCGTATTCAATGCCGAAAGAGTGAACACTTTCAATCAGACTGTGCTGTTGGATGGAAACAGACTGGCGGCTGTGGTATCATGGTATGGGAATGAACTCTTAGGTTGACTCGGAGTGTAAATTATAAAGACTGGACTCGTGGAAGAGACGCTTTAGAAACACTAACGCAACAAACGGCAGCATACTTGAATTGGGAGAAACCTGCCTTCTTGCTGGTGGCGACACAGATTCAAGAATATGTAAAAGATTCACTAGAAATTGCAGATCCAAAATTAACATATTCATGTGAAGGCACTTTGGTGAGAGAGAACTGAGGGACTGTGAGGAAGGACAGACTATGCATCTTCTCACCACTCCATACATCGATGAAAAGTGGACCACGGAGGAACTCGTCGCAGCCAATGACAGGGCCGTAACATGTGCCAACGCCCCCTGTAACTGAAAGCCTAACAACTCATTCACTACGTCATCGTAAGTGGACTGCGTGTTTGCTTCCGTCAGCCGAGGAAAATACGAGTTTTCTTGTGAAGTGTGAACAGTAAGAACAACAGATGTTCAAATGTAGTCGTTATTTGTAGTATTTTTTATTGGGGGGGGGGGGACGACCACGGTGAGCAACTCAGTGGGCTATAAGTAGTCGCCCGTCCCTAATTTAGGGCCACTGACTCCAGGGAAGGGAGAGAGCCAGTGCCGTAAGACAAACACAACATCCTTGCCTCACCGGGATTCGAACCCGGACACATCTCGGATGAATGATCGGAAACCATCGCTTAGACCACTGCGCCACTGGGGCGGCATTGTAGTATTTTGTGTAGGAAAACCGACTGGGTTTGTGGTATAACACAACTACAGCAGGCGCTGATCTATGTCCCTAGTCAAAACAATTCCATTATGTTTTTGTCGCTAACCCAGTTAGTTTTGCGACGTAAAATACCGTAAACGACGACGATGTGCAAACATCTACCCTTCTAATATAAATTTGGTAGATATAAATCCGTTTATTGGTATAATTATGACATGGATGTTAAGTCAGATAATATCCAAAAGCTTGAAAATTTCGTCGTTCTGGAGCGGAAATCGAATCCGCGCCTCCCGGTTAGCGCCCGAGTATGCTAACCACTACACCACCCAGAAGGACCAAGTTTCAAGTTTCCGATTTATTTGAATATAACCATCACAGGATTCGCTAGTCGAAGCGACTGGCATTCATATATAGCTAATCTGGTGGTATAGAATTCATTCCTGTGATTGCCCTGAGGAACAGACGTTTTCGAATATCTGACTTAATATCTTTGTCATATTTACACTAAAAAACGGATTTACATCTTCAAATTTGTATTGTACAATGCAGTGGTGTATCTTGGGTCCGAGACCTGGGCTATCTCCCCTCTCCCCTCCTCGCCCTCCCCTCCGTCCCTCCTCTCCCAGTACTGTTTTTTTAATTGCGAAGTTTAATTTTTAATTGTTAAGTAATAGAAGTAACTTTTTATCTAAATTTTAGGTACATTGCTAACATGATACCAAATAATTATAACGATTAGGATTTGAACACTTATTTGTACATAAACTCCATTCTTCTTCTGAATACTTTATTTGTACATGAACTCCATTCTTCTTCTGAATACTTTATTTGTACATGAACTCCATTCTTCTTCTGAATACTTTATTTGTACATGAACTCCATTCTTCTTCTGAATACTTTATTTGTACATGAACTCCATTCTTCTTCTGAATACTTTATTTGTACATGAACTCCATTCTTGTGAACTTGAGTGTTACGTTTTCACAAAAATGTTTCTTCCGAGTACTTTTTCATATTTAAAAAGAATGTTTGACAAAACAGCCAAGTTTTTCGAATGTGCATGTCCTTATGTGGCTCTAAGATATATCTTGATTCTTTTTAATGCTGAAAAACTTCTTTCGGCAGTTGCAGTTGTTGATGGAAAGTTTAATATTAGATCTACTAATCTGTACTCCTCACTAAACACTATGTCCAATTTATTCAACTTTACGTAACACGTATGGCTCCTTACTGATTTGTTTTTGTATTCATCAAGGAAATAAAACACCTTCAGTTCATTTTTTAGTCGAGCTGTATCAAAATTTGAAGCATAGAGTTCTTTAAGGTCTGACAGTAGATGTTCAGGGAAGCTTTCACAAAATTTATCAAAACAGTTCGAATCCAACCAAGCCACGAATTTAAGATAAATATCTCTGATTTCAATTCATTGACACTTCACAAAAACTGAAACAACTCTCGCGAAACACGCTTATGGGCGGGAGTATGCGAGTGACTGAGATAGTGAAAGTCTTATTTTTTCTGAGCAAACCGTTTCCCAAAGCAATGGCCCATTCCCCTCTACCAGCTGATTCATGTTGTCATGGAAACACTAGCAGGCGATCGTACGGAAGGTTTTCGAATCAGAACTGCGAAGCCTCTGGAAGAAGTGCTTGCGTTACGTTACGGCTTTGGTTTTCGCTCGCCAGACTGAGTCAAAGAAGCGAATCCGCACGCGTTTTTTCTCACACCGAAAGCATCGACATATTTTAATACCGTTGATAATTGACTTTTATTTGTGCATATTTAATTCACCTTTATTTGTGCATTCTCTGGACTTCGCAGCCTCGAATATACGCCACTGGTACAATGGTGTAATATCGTCATTGATCTACTGTTCCATTTGTTTTAGATTCTGTCTATTCTCATCGGTAGACGAACACGGGAAACGAAAATATGGTCCACCTATTATGGCGTCATAAACAAGATGTTAGATCTTCAGTTCCTGAGGACGTTACTTGTTCTCGTTACTGGAAGAACACATGGAACTTTTGATTTAAGTACTCGAGAAGACGAATTATCGGCATGAGCATTTACCCATGAAGCCTGAAAATGTTTTGTGGTAAGACAATATCCGACCCTACTTCGACGAAATTTTTCCAAGCTGTAAAACTCCGGGTTTGATGTTCATGAAATCACACTTCTGAGTTGTCGAGTGAAACAGGAACCACAGATTTATGCCAAAATACGTCCTGCCCGAAGCGTCAGTGACAACGGTCAGTACATTTTAGGTTTCTTATGTTTTACTCTATAAAGAAGTGAATGCCTTTATGAACTTCAAACACATACACACAAGGAGTGGAAACTTTAATCATTTTTCTTAATCGAATTGCATCACGCAATTTTTTCATGGGGCTACCCGATTAAAGGGTAAAAATTATTCTAAACTCTCTTTTTTTATGTTTTTCGTAACATTTTCGAATGTGAAAAGATTACGGTTTTTCATAACCTTCAAAATTGTACATTTAATTAAACATGGCATTTTGAACAAAATACAACAAGAAAAAATAAACTATGGAAAAATAAATGAAGAACAAAAGTAAAATTAGATACAAACCTGATGCTATCTTGTGCTTCGAGTTTTATGACTCTCGTTTGCTGCCTTGTGCACCTCTTGTGTATTTGATATAAGCAACAATAAAGGGAAATGCCAATAATCACCGAATAACTGTACAGATACGGAAAAACATTCAGTTCATTTTGATGCTGAAAAGAAAATCAGAAAATATCAAATTATTTCCTGTATGCTACAAATTTGAAATTATCTAAACTTAATATTTTAGTATCAGTGACAACAACAACAACTTTTGCTACCCATGCTCTTCATTTTAATCAAAAAAGAGTTCATTCGGGTTCCTGAAGCTCAAATTCTTTTTAAATGAGATTGTCGAAAGATCATACAGGGTGTCCTATTCGCTACCGAACACGGCATTTCTTTAATAATATTAAATCCAATGAAGATATTTTAACGAAATTTGAAGTGAACTTACATGATTTCGTGCGAAATGTGATGACATCACAGCATGTGCCGGAAGTGGCCACCATTTGCGTCCAGACAGCATTGAACCCAGCGCCAGTCAGCCGGAAGTGCCTCTATGCTGAACCCGTCAGTCAGCCGGAAATGCCTCTGTGCTGAACCATCACCCCCTTATAGCTTACAGGCCCGCGCACCGAATGCCGGAAGGTGGGTGACGTAGGAGAGAGTAGTCTGATAATCCGTAGTGGGTAGTTGAACGGTCGAGCTTGCTCGCTCGCTGTATAGTGTATAAGCCTCACTGTCAATGTGCGTGGCTGTCGTTGGTTTTCAACTAAGTTTTCCTCTCTTTGTTCTCATCAATATTTTTAGGACAAACAACTTCAGAAGAAAATTCATGATGCAGTGTACCCCACTGTCGCGGTAATTGTGACGATCGACCACGTGGTATATTATGCACCACGTGTTATTATTTGCTTATTTTTCTCTGAAAATTGTCGGAATATTCAAATTCCCTACTAACGGGGACCTAATAAAACGGATTACTTCAATCAAGCGGGGAAGTGACCAAGAACTAAATCTCATGCATCCCGTCGCTGAACATAAACAGCATTTGCAGCAAAACTACATATGGTTTCAATTTCTGGTCGTAGAGCATAATATAATTAAAGATGTGATATTGCTCTTTCCTTGGCACTTCGTAACAATAATAGAACTTCCGTAATTAACAATGAAATGAAACACGACATGAGATGGCCGTCTTGTTTCTTCTGTAGTAGAAAATTCTATTACAAACTTTTTTATTTTAAAATTTAGTTGCCCAGCGTGGGCAACTAGATTTTTTATTTACCTGCCCAGGCCAATGATTTACATGCCCCGGACATCTAGGACATGGTATTTTCAAGCCCTGGATATTGTCATTTTTAAGAGACAAAAAAAGTGCCTGGATGGGTATGAATCTACATATTGCGGAAACTATGTTCTAAACAAACAAGACTTTTAAGATACAAGTAGAAATATGTACCCATATTTTTTTCTTCTGTATTTTGTAAGATTATAAAACAAACGTGTAAACTCTGCAGTTATTTAAATAAATCTAACATAGCTTATTTAAATGCAGTGAAACTCTAAATAACGCGTGACTTGTTTCTTTGGTGTACGTTAAAGACGTGTTCACTTCGCACATCGCCGTACGGTTTCCAAATTTCCCTCTCCCTGACTGCGGACTACTCTAGTGACGTCACAATCCGGTGCGCGGGCCTGTAAGCTATAAGGGGGTGATGCCTTGGCTGCTTTGCACCTTTGACGTCACAGGGGTGTGGTATCGAGTAGCCAATACCGCTCGACCGGCTTATGGACCTACCTCTACTATCTACTTACCTTGCACTAGGAAGACTACGCGCCCGCCTAGGCATCACCCCCTAATAGCTTAACTGGCCCGCTCACCAAACACCGGAAGCTGCGTGACGTAGGGGAGAGTAGGCTGATGTCCGTGGTGGGTGGTCGAGCATGCATGAGCTTCTCACTCTGTGTAAGCGTGACTGTCGGTGTGCGTGGTTGTTGTCAAATTGTCAACTAAATTTATTTTCATAAAGAGATATTAAGTGTCTTAAAAGTCGCTACTAATGGGGAGGTCCTCAGAAAATGGATTAGGGCAATAAAGCGTGAAAATTTTCAAGTGACCAAGAACTCTAAGGTAAGTGGAAACCTTTTGTTAACCTTATTTTAAACTACTCGTAAAATAAAAATTTTGAACTAGAAAATTTAAATTTGGCTAATTTTATAATCTAATGCATCTCACAGCGGGAAGTCAAAGCACTGAAAAGATTTTTGAAAAATGAAATTTATGTTTGTAATGGAAAGAATAGATTACTTGTGTTGTTATAGTAACCCAGAACATGTTTTTGCCAATGTATCAAATAAGTTCAAAGTAAAATATGTATATTTAGGAAAGGATTTTAAACTTTATTATGGACACAGAATAATAAGGGTTGAATGTTTTTGATCCCAAGAGTAATATGTTGATACATTCGTACTTAGTTATTTAAGTGTTTAGGCAGCGCCAGATTAACTTTTTTGGGGTCCCTATTTCTGGGCACAAGTGCTTGTAAAATACCTATATCCTATACGAAATAAATGTATGTCATGTACACATCTAACATGTCTATGTCCTTTATATAAATGCTAAGGCCTTGTTGCCATGTGAAATACATCTTTTGTGTTTGCAGACATGGAGAGTTGCATTGAATTATCATTTTTAATATTTATTACTAAAGGAACACAAACACTGAATCAAGTATAGACAGCAAAAATTAGATATGAATGCACAAAAACAGAAGTTCACACATAGTTCAGGAGTAAGTTTGCCTTTAAAATGTCCGTTTAAAGATTTTGAAGCATTTTTCTACAAACCAACACATTGAAGAACTCTCGTGTGAGCAGTGTGTATGCTCTATCTGTGGTAGGATGGGAATTTATCAGAACCATTCAATTTCTTAAAAATTAGGTGAAATATATCAGTACTACCTGGGCAAGAAATTATTTACTTGCCCAGGTAGTAAACGCTGGACGCGCAGGAAAATTTATCTTTTAAGACAACAAACCAGAACCCCAATTTTTTTTAAGTTAAAAATATGAACTGTTTTAACATGTTTGCACTTCCATTTTAAGGGTCTGTATTACAAATGTTCATTGCACAAACGTGTGTATATCAATTTTTAAGATGCTGATGCTAAAATTGGTATGAAATGGTACGATGATGAAACTGGTGTTTCGGAAATTTAGTGATTCTGCCATGTTCCTTTTGTTAAAGTTTTCCCCCTTTGTCACTAAACATGAGAGGCCAGTTACATCAGAGGCATGCATACCGTTGTTGATTATAAACAAAATTTGGAGCAAAACTAGGTTTCCGATTTCTGGGCGTAGAGCATAACATAATTAAAGATGTGATATTACTCTTTCCTTGGTACTTCGTAACAATAATGCAACTCAAATAGTATAACTATATACTAAAAATCCGAAAATTTATTGGCGTAAAATAAATAATCAAAATTTTCAAGCTTTCGCACATCAACCAGATGGCTTTCTCAAGGAAGGTAGACAGCTAACTGCAAACAGGATAATAGAACGTTTCAACACTTTAAATATGGTGACTTGACTAGACAATAAATGATTAGAAGCAAACGTGATATTTCTAAGAAACGAGGTCACGTTTGTTGGGCACGCGGTACTATGGTAGAAATCTCAGCATTATTTGAAGAATTGATTCCAAATACGTGGTAACTCCAGAGTGACGCTATCGTTGCAAGCCTCGCAGCTGGTCAAGATTTCCAAGGTTTCTCGAATGGCAGTAGATTTGGGAGTGGAGTATGAAGCTAATTTCTTTACATCACTCCATATAGGATCGGCGGACTTGAACTTGACTTCTCTTGATAGGGCAGTAGTTATTTTCCCGTCTCTTGTATCCCTTTTATGTTCGCTGATTCTAATTTCAAACGAACGTTTGGTCATTCCGATGTAGTATCACCCGGAGCCGTCCGGATATTTTAGTGGGATGGCATAAATGCCAGCCTCATTGAGAAGAGGGGGCTTGTCAATATTTCTCTTAAGCATCGTGTATAAAGATGCCGGAGACCTTATGCCGACACCGAAGTTCATCCTTCTGAGCGCGTTTTTGAGTTGATAGGAAATATTTGGTATGTAGGGAATAGAGCCCAGGTAGCGAAGTTGCGGCATAGAAATATTATTAGCACTCCTGGTTCTGGCTTTCTCGATAAAGTTATGCACCTGGTTCGAAGTATATCCTGCCTCAGTGGCCAATTCGACGATGTTTCTTAGTTCAGATTGTCTAGAACTGGCATCGGATGAGACAGCGAAGGCTCTTCTAATTCGTGAACGGAATAAGGCGGACTTGTAATCATCAGGGCAGAATGAACTGCGGAGCATCAGGTTGGGAACGGAGGTGGGTTTATAATAGACTTCCGTATGAAGGCGGTTGTCATGCGATTTGCTCACTGAGACTTCGAGATAAGGTAAGGTACCATTGTGTTCAAGCTCCATGGTGAAATTGATTGTAGGGTGTATACAATTTATTTTATCGAGGAAAAACGGGAGAGTCTCCTTTCCGTGTGGCCATATGAAAAATACGTCGTCTGCGTATCGTAGCCAGGTGGTAGGTCTTGGGGTGATGTTGGTGAATATATGTTGCTCAATGGGGCGAAGTATTGCTTCCGCAAGGACGGCTGAGAGCGAAGATCACATCGGAGCGCCATTTACTTGCTTATAAATTTGCCCTCGGAAATTGAAGTGGCTGGAATTTGTGACCAAATCCATTAATTTGAAGGTGATCCTATATGGAGTGATGTAAAGAAATTAGCTTCATACTCCACTCCCAAATCTACTGCCATTCAGGAAACCTTGGAAATCTTGACCAGCTACGAGGCTTGCAACGATAGCGTCTCTCTGGAGTTACCACGTATTTGGAATCAATTCTTCAAATAATGCTGAGATTTCTACCATAGTACCGCGTGCCCAACAAACGTGACCTCGTTTCTTAGAAATATCACGTTTGCTTCTAATCATTTATTGTCTAGTCAAGTCACCATATTTAAAGTGTTGAAACGTTCTATTATCCTGTTTGCAGTTAGCTGTCTACCTTCCTTGAGAAAGCCATCTGGTTGATGTGCGAAAGCTTGGAAATTTTGATTATTTATTCTACGCCAATAAATTTTTGGATTTTTAGTATATAGTTATACTATTTGAGTTTAATTTGGTGTACAGTTCCTACTTTTTGAATAATACAACTTCCATTAATTAACAATGACATGAAACACGACATGTGATGACTGTCTTTTTTTTTCTTGTGTAGTAGGAAATTTTATTACAAACTTTTTTATTTTAAAATTTAGTTACCATGTACAGGCAATTAGATGTTTTATTTACCTGCCCAGACGAATGATTTACATGCTCTGGGCATCTCGGGCATGGTATTTTTAAGCCTTGAATATTGTTATTTTTAAGAGAAAAAAAGTACATGGATCGACATGAATCCACATATTGTGGAAACTATGTTCTAAACAAACAAGATTTTTAAAATACAAGTAGAAATATATACTCGCTTCTTTTTTTTTTTTTTTTTTTTTTGAAAACATTTGCTTAAAATGAGAGATCAACTTTTTATTCATTTATCTAGACTTATCTGTTTCCAGACTTCCTGCACTGTGTCTTCACTAGCTACAGCAATAATAACTGTAACTAATATATCTCATATTATCCGATAACTACTGGAAAGGGTGCTTCCAAACGTGGGGGTGGGTGTCAATTTTTGTATGGGGAAAAACTTCTTCAATCCTTCATAGAATTTATTTTGAAACCAAAATCATAAAAAAAGGAAAAAACAATCTTTTTCAATAGCTTTAGTAATGACAAAACATTTGTGCAAAATTTTTTACCATTGCTTTTTATAGTTTCTGAGAAAATGGTACATCAAGTTAGTCAATTTATAATGAAACATGTACATCTTTTAAAATACATCCTATAGTACCAAAACAATCGCTTAGATTTATTCACTACAATAACTGCATGTGCATTTGTCAGGTTCTCAAAAAATATAATAATTATCTGAAAAAATACTTTAAGAAATTATTGGAACAAATTTCAGATTTTCTTAGAAACGTGTCTTTGAAATTCTTCAAGGAACAGCTAACGGACACATAATCAAATTGTGTTTGTGGTACACAAAGAACTACACAACCATAATTATTTGTACATTGGCAGTTTTCCTGAATACTTCTTGAAAATCAAATTTCAGAAAATTTCCGCCAATAAGTTACTTGTATTTTTTCAGATAAAAAGAAATACTTATATTGTGGATCCAAATAGTTTTGCTTAATGCTACTTGTATACTTAACACAGATGTGTTGAACTTTGACAAGGTAACTTTTTTGAAATAGTGCTCTTGAATACAAAAATTACAAACTTTATATTTGCTTATCAAAATGAAGTTGTCCAAACACGTAACTAGATGGTACTAAAAATTAGGAAAACTTGTTATATTGTTATTGTACGTTTAATAATGTAGCAATTGCATAATTTTCTTGAAATCTTAATTTATTTGATGCAATCAGTAGATCAAGCAGCAATTTACTGTATGTATGTTAAAACGCGTTTTATTGAGCCTTTGGTAATAATTAAAAAACACAGAAAAAAATTCAGTTTTTCTTGACCTTTTTTTATATATTAGTGATCACGGATTGCATATAAAATACATTTTCACTAAAGGAATTATTTCATTACTAAAATTTTCATAGTCATAAGTTTGCAATGAATAAAAAATCTGATTCCTTAAATATGTCAATCGACATCTTTTGAAACGACGGCGATACTTCGTAATGGACCCTCAAACTAATCTTTCAAGTACAAGAACGATTTGTTCACAAGTACAGGAATCGTTCGGCTAACTATAGAGACACTACAACTTCAAGTGAAACTACGACAACAGTTTATAATTTCTATTATAGGAATGGTTTATCACTTCCAGTGAAATGACAATGATGCTTTCATTAAGTAGACGAATCTGTCTTGCTTACCCTTTCAAGTCGAAATTATTGCTACGCTAAATTTCACGCTGTAATTTCTTTTTCTTCTGTATTTTAAAAGATTATTAAACAAACTTGTTAACTCTGCAGTTATTTAAAAACTAACACACAAGTTCTTATTTAAATGCAGTGAAACTCTAAAAGAACGCACGACATGGTTAGTTGGTGTACGTAAAGACGCGTTCGTTCGCACATCGCCGTAATGCTCCTCTCCGCGACTGACTACGGACTACTATAGTGACGTCACAAAATAGTGCGCGGGCCTGTTAAGCTATTAGGGGGTGATGGCTGAACCCGCCAGTCAGCCGGAAGTGCCTCTATACTGCTTTCTTATGCCATTTCGCTGAGCGTGTCTTCACAATACGGTTGTTGATAGTGAGTGCTCGTGCTCGTGGCTGTTCGCATACTTGTGAAAATGTATTGGCATACTCTGGAGGAGCGAGTGCGTATTGTTCAAACTTATTGGAAAATAGAATCGATAAAGTCTTGTCAACAGCCATTCCGGGAGAGGTTTGCAGGCAGACATCCGCCGAGCAAGTATACCATTTGGACATTGTCGAAGAAATTGGAAACCAAGGGGACTTTATTAGACGACCATGCGGGATGTCGTCCAGAAATGTCTGAGGAAACGAACCATGATGTAAAGGGCCGACTACTTGCGTCTCCCAGGAAGTCACTTCGTCTACTGTCACAGGAAACAGGGTTGTCCAAAAGCACTAGTCAAAGTGCTGTGAAAAAAGCGAAGCTTCATGCCTACCGTATCTCCGTGGTCCACGAACTGAAAGAGCCTGACCACGTGAAATACTGTCGATGGTTTCAGACATTTCTTCAGGAAAATCCGGGTATTCTGGACTACACGTGGTTCTCGGAGGAGGCGTGGTTTCACCTATCCGGATACGTTAATTCTCAAAATTCCCGTATTTGGGCCAGTGAAAATCCCCACGCGATACACGAAGAACCCCTTCATTCACAGAAAATTGGTGTTTGATGTGGGATGACCCGGCGACGCATAATTGGTCGCATCTCCTTCGATACAACCATAGCGACAGCTGCATATATGGAAATCTTCAACATCTTTGTAAATCAGTTGGACGACGAAGAACTCTTTATTGGATATTACCAGTAGAGATGAGTTCGGGCTCAAATTTTGGAGCCCGGGCTCGTCCCGCTTTCTTCGATTACATGTGTTTTCTCAGCCGGGGCCTGGATTCTTGGAAAATTTTGCTTATCAAGGCTTGCATTTATGCGTTATACACTGGCCAAAGATATGGCCCAAGCAAGGATTAGTTTTAAATGTTTAGTTCAGTTAATCCACTTTACAATAATATAATGTTTTTAGAAATACTACACATAAAGCCAAATGTTCTAAAATGTGGATTTGAAAATAAACAAATAATCAACGTGCCCTTCGACCGTATCAGTGAATCAGTAATTTTGGTAAAAGCTGAAGAAAAGAAAATCGTTTAGAAACAAAAAATTTCATTTGTTATTTCTTTTTGATTTCTAAATTTACTTTTATTTTCAATAAATTGCATTATAAAACGTACAACGCCCTACCAACAGTTGCAAGTGTTTGAAAGTTTGACTCTACAAAACTAATCTTTGCAATATAATATACATATATGCTAATTGGTAAATGTAGTTTAGAGTAATGTAATAGAATATAAAAAAATGCATGTAGGGAAATTTCCAAAATTAAAAAAAAAAAGAACGTAAAAGCATTCCAGACCAGATTATTCTGCATTTTGTAACATTAACAAAGCTTTGCGCTTAATAGTATAATAATCACAATATTATCATATGTGTGTGCAGTTTCCAGATCAAGTTCATCATGAAAAAAGAGAGAGAAAGAATTGCATCCAATGCCTCAGCGCTTCAACTTGATCTTCTTTTCTCTAAAACCCGACCTGCTGCACTAAAAACCAACGTCACCCCAAAAATCGCGGAAGTGAAGAAATTTAAAAAATAAATAACAATACTTCTAACTGCACAATTTTGGAAATCAATACATCATTTTAAAGATAGGATTCTTGATTTTTAATAAAATACCAAAAATGGGAATGTGATTTTTTCACAGTTTTTTTATACCAGACCTCCTTAAACTAATCCTTGCTTGGGCCATAGCTTTGGACAATGCATAATGCAAGTCTTGCTAAGCAAAATTTGTCTTGCAATGGCAGCTAGCTTAGGAAATTGAAAATCCTTCCACCATGGTAACAAATCCACAATGAAATTCAACACATGTAATTCAACCGGGCTCGGAATTACACGTGTTGAATTAATTACAGTAATGAAATTCAAGACGTGTAATTCCGAGTCCGGGCCCGGGTTTTTCGGTAGTAAATTAATTCTGAGTCCGCCCGAGTACGGACCGGGTGCCGGGCCCGAGCTCATCTCTAATTACCAGCAAGATGGAGCGACATCACACACATCACACACCAGTATGGCCGAAATTCAGTCTTTTTGCGGTGACCGCGTCTATGGCCACCGTGCTCGCCCGGTCTGACGCCTCCGGGTTACTTTTTATGTGGATATCTAAAATGGAGAGTTTACCAAAAGAAACCGCGAACCATAGATACCTTGAAAGCAAACAACACCGAAGAAATTCAGGCGGTGATGGTGGACGTAGTGGCAAGGACTTTCAACAATATGGTGTACCGGGTTCAATGCTGTCTGGACGCAAATAGTGGCCACTTCCAGCACATGTTGTGATGGCATCACATTTTGCACGAAATTGCAAAATGTGAAATTGCAGCATCTTCATTGGTGTTAATATTATTAAAGAAATGCCGTGTTCGGTAGCGAGTGGTACACACTGTATTACACTGTTTTCAAATGAAATAAGTTTCTACCCTGACAAACTGTTCTCATAAACCCAGGGCTTTAACTAAAATAGGAATTTTAATACTAGAGGAAGACGAAAGTGTGATTGGTTACATTAACAGCAGAGTGTAACAGGAATGGAATAGCTAGAAAGAAACATGAAGTGCATTCTGTTGTAAATGGCTGCCAATGAGGCTAAAATGGTAATACAGGTTTCCCCCGCTATACGAAAGTAGAGCGTTTCAATTAAACCTTTCCAAAGCCGAAATGGCATAAACCGAAGAAGTAATTACCATTAATTCATATTGGAAATCTTTTTCAGCGTTCCCAAACCCAGGCGTAGTGTTCCGTTAAATCATCTTATAATTAACGGAACACCACGCTTGACTTAACGGAATACCGCGCTTCCAATGCACGCAAGCAACAGACTTTCCATTTGTCCATTACAGGATGAAGAGACATTTTGCTACTAGCAGAATCATTCAAAGGCCTAACTAGGGCAGGGGCTGGCCCGGGCGTAGCTCAAGAGAGGGCGCAAAAATCACTGCTTGCAGTCTTCTTAAAATCGGAGTTGAATCTTTTATACCTATTTCTGACACAGTTAATGCTCAAATTTTTTCCTCAAGATGTTCAGAGGATTCTGGCTGCTTACATTCAGAAATGAAAGCGCAGTTGTATAGTCCGTTCAACTAAAGAAAAACCACAGCCTTTGTGGACAACAATGGCGCCCGCAGCCTTTTCTTTAGTTGGATAGATAAGGATATCGTTTCTCTTTAGTTGGATGGATAACAAAAAGATGTTGTTTTTCTATAGTTCGATGTATACAAGGATGTCGCTTTTCTTTAGTTGGATAAATAAGATAAGGATGCCGCTTACTTTGTTGAAAATTCTCTGGTGGCTATTCTATCATTACTGTGGCTGCGAGTCACGACTGACATCTGTATTTGGCCCGTTTGATGAGATACTGAAGGTCCGAACTCTGGAACTCTGAAACATGCGGAAAGCTGTATGCACACACACACACACACACACACACACACACACACACACACACATTTTATGGTTAGCCCTGGGCGCAGAAATACCTATTACGCTTCTGGAGCCAATAGTAACTTTGGCAGCTTTAACGATTCTTTCTCACTGTGCGTGTGTATACACTGAAGAGCAATTGAATTAAAGATACCTGTCTAGTAACTTGCAGCACCACCTTTCAACCTGATGACGGCTGCGATTCGTCTCGGCATGAACTCGACAAGACACCGGAAACCTTGGGAAGCCATACGGATCCACGACCCCTGAACAAGCTCCCACAGTTCACGAAGATTTGATGGAGGGGGATCTCTCTCGATGGCATCCCAGATGTGCTCGATGGGACTGAGGTCAGGTGACCTAGCTGGCCAAGAAAGCGAGGTCACGTCGGTGGAGTGTTCATCCAACCATTCGGATACAATTCGGGAGCTGCATTGTCTTGTTTCAGGATGAGGTCCCCAGTGGGATGTTGAAGACGCACAAACGGGAGCAAATGGTCGTCCAGGATATCCCGGTAACGTTGACCTGTGAGGGACGACGTCACACGTAGCAGGGGTCTCATTTCAATCCACGTAAACAGTCCCCAGACGAGAATGCCACACCCACTAGCTTGAAGAGTACCCTGCTAGCAAGAAGGATCCATCGCTTCATGTGGTTTGCGCCGTACTCGTATCCTGCCATCCGCATGTACCAACGTGAATCTCGACTCATCAGTCCAGGCAACATTTTTCCACATGTCTAGGATCCAGTGGCGATGTTCCCGCGCCCATGCTAATCTTTGCACCCTGTGATGTGCGGTCAGCAGCGGTACCCTCGTGGGACGTCGGCTTCTGTACCCCATAGCGAGGAGATGGTTCTGGATGCTGTGGCTGCTTACACGTTTTTGTGCACTAGCGTTAAATTGCCGAGGGGTTTCTTGCATTGTGGCCCGTCTATCCGCTGTTACAATGCGAGCTAGCCGACGATGACCCCGCTCATCCACACGCTGTTGTCCACGGCTGTTGGCCTTTGCAGGGATGGTTTTACCGGATTCGATGTACTCACGGGTGCACCCGTGACACAGTGGCTCGTGAAAATCCCAGTGCTTGCACGACTTCCGAGATGGAGTGACCCATTCGTCGAGCCCCGAAACTTTTCCCACGATAAAATGTGCTTAGATCCTTCGTCTTACCCATACTGCGTCCGACTCTTACTGATTCCCGTCGAATCACTCCTTATATTGTCGGATCGCTGCATACGTCATGTCGTTTCCGTTTACAGGGCCGCCCACAGCGCCACATTTGCATAACGCCAGCTGTCTCTAATTCAATTGCTCTTCAGTGTAGGTCTTTCGTAAAAGCGAAGTGGCGTAAGACGAACTTTCAAAAAGCGGGAGATACCTGTATTTTTCTTTTGTTTGTGGGTTTAACGACAACCGTGGGAAACTTCGTTAGCGACAGACAATCGTCCGTTTCTAATTTGTGACCACTGGTTTCAGAAAAGGAACAATGCCGTAACACAAACACACTATTCATGTCTCACGCAGGATTCGAACCCATACCCACCCCGGACGAATTATTAGAATCCAACGTTTCGTAGCACTCGTCCCGTAAAATGCAATTTTCAATGCAGCAAGAGCAGCTATAGCTAAAAGGCCATTTGCCGGTGGCATAAATCGAATCCTTTTGCTCCGGAGCCGAATGCTTTCCCAATTAGTCTACATCGACGAAATTTGTCGCTGCAACTTTTACCGTCTTGACATGTGCGTCACCTCTGAGGTAGGTCACCGAGAAAGGGCTGAGACGGAATCGTAAGTTTCCAGGTCATCCTGTAAAACAGGCTTGAAGGATAGCTCACGGTAGAAGGAATTCTGTCTAATTCCAGACTATGTGTGGTATCAACATCAAAAATTTTTCGAAGCATCCAACTACCAGGAGATTTATTTTACGTTCGCAAATTTGGCGGTGGCGTTGCTTGAAACCGCATCCTTCTACTCCGGAGCCGAGTGCTTTCCCAATCAAGCTACACCGTTGAAGTTTATCACTGCAGCTTTTACTGCCTTAACATTGTGCATCACCTCAGCGGTATAGATACGCCACACAGCAATGTTGTACACTGTTGACATTAGACCAACGAAGAGACGTGTAGCAGTGTTGCCAACTCACTCTAAGTCTCCAAAAGTGGAAGAAAAGAAAGTCCCTAAAAATAAGATTTTAAGTAAGCACATTTTTTTTACTTATCTCTGTGCCTTTAAATCTTAATAATGCGTCATTGTTATTAATAATTTGATATTCTAAATTAATAATGCATAAAAAAAGTGAACTGATACCATTATTTCCAATTGTCTCACTTCTGTACGTAATTATTTCCAATTGTCTCACTTCTCACTTAGCGGGAGGGGATACAATAACAAGTTTTAAAAGGCTAAAAAACCTTAGTGTACAAAATGTGGCGAGAACGATGCAAATTAAACTATGGGGTTGGAAATGAAATTACTTCTCGCAACAAAAGTAGTTTGTTTTTTTTTTTCAGATATGTATTGCTGATATTTTGATTTATTACATGAGTCAAATGAAAACCTTAAAAGTGCGATAAAAAGTTAAAAATACAGTGTCATTGTCCTGTAACTTGGCAATATTCTTACGAATGACTAAAATATCATCTTACAGGAGGCAGCACGATGCAGAAAAACTTAGTGACGTCACAGTAGCAGCATAAAGATGGCCGCCTTACTTGAGACATGCACCAAAGAGGAGCAACGTTCTGTCATCCGTTCTTTGAGTAGTGAAGACGAGAAAACTGTTGCAATTCATCGTGAAATGAAGTTGCAGTATGGTGGTGCATGTCTGTCACTCCAGTAAGTGTACGAATGGACTAGGAAGTTCCGAAACGACGTGAGTTCGGTGACAAATTCTCCTCGACCGGGTCAGGCAGACAGAGCAGTAACACCAGAATCCATTACAGCATTTGAAGGCATTGTGATGAGAAATCGCCGAGGGACAGTGAATGAAATAGCCGCACTTTTGAACATCAGTCATGGTTGAGTACACCACATTATCCATGATGTGCTCCAGTTCAACAAAGTGTCTGCAACAGTTCAACGAAGTGTTTCCAAGGTGGGTGCCACGCCAGCTGTCTCCAGAACTAAAACAACGACGTGTTGATTCCTGTCAAGAATTTTTGCGGCACTTTGACGCAGAAGATGATGGCTCCATACAGAGAGTTAGTTAGTTAGTTAGTTGATTTTAGTGGCGCAAGGGCCAGGTTTGGCCAAAGAGCGCCAGACACAGAACTATCAGCTAAAGATTTTTAAAAGCGTGGAGAATGATTAAGAGCAGACGGGCTTAGTAAAAGTTAGAAAAGAGGATGATGAAAGATGTGAAGACTAGTTAGTTAATTAGGTTTATATATAACTTTATTAGTTTACTATTATATTTATTATATAACTTTTTTTTTTTTTTTTTTTTTTTTAAATAAGTTTTAAAAAGTTAATCTGTTTTAAAAAGGAAAATACTGCGAAAGTGTCGCAGTGGTCGCCCAAAAGTTTTTGAAGCGTAGCTGCGTCCTCGTCCAGCAGATGAGACTGAAAATAGTGAAACCGATTATTACAAAACCGAACACAACTACATAAAACATGAGAGATGGTGAGTAAACAGTCGCACGCTTCACACATTGGGGCAGCGTCGCCACACAGCAAATAGCTATGCGTGAAGCGACAATGCCCAATGCGGAGACGCGCAAGAACAACTTCTTCCCTACGGTTCCGGCGACACGATGATTTCCAGACTCCAAGGATGGGTTTAACACGGTGCAGTTTATTCTCCACCTGTTGGTCCCACAGACCCCGCCACGTTCGTCTGATATGATCGTGAACAAGAAAGCGAAAATCACGGTGGAACAGTGGCAACGGTGTGACAACCAAAGAGAGGCAGATCTAGCAGCAGCATCAGCAGACTCGTTCCCTGGGATCCCAACATGCCCAGGAATCCAGCAGAACCGAATCTGGACATCAGCCTCGAACAAAGAACGAAGAAGTCTCCGTACGGTAAAAAGAAGGGGTGGCCAGTGAAATCCAAAGATGACAATGATTGCACAACACTCAACGAATCAGTGTACACAATAGCACGCTGATGAGAGCTCGACTGCACGTGAACAAGTGCAAGATACACAGCATGCATCTCCGCCGAAAACACCGTGGCCTCAGGAGGAATGCGGGCAACAGAAACTTCGTCAACGCAGATGGCGGCGGATCCAACAACACCAGCCGCCTTAGATCCATCGGTAAAAACAGGAATAAAGTCTGCATTGACGTAACGGTGTTCAGCGAAGAGCTGCTGGTACACTGACGCAGGGGTTGACTACTTGTCAAAAGATGTAAAGCTGGTATCAACCATGACACCAAGAGGATGCCATGGGGGATCCTCAAAGCCCCTGGTCTCTCCAACGAGTGACAAGTCGAGCCCTGCATCACGAGCTACGGCCGCCATACGAAGACCGAAGGTTCGAATGCACGAGGGACGGATCTCGAACAAACGAGCATGCTGGGGATGAAAAACTGCATCGTATAAAGGATGGTCTGTGAGTGATTTAAGTTTCAGGTAAAACTGAAGAGACAGCTGCAGACGGCGTAAATGAAGCGACGGTTCGTTCGCGTCGGCATAAAGGCTGGGAATGGGTGACGTACGAAAGGCTCCCCGTACAAAGACGCAGCGCTTGATGGTGGATGGTATCCAACGGCCGGAGAACGGTAGGACGCGCAGAGCCATACACCATACAGCCATAATCCAGCTTAGACCGAATGAGAGAATGGTAAATACGGAACAAAGAAGTCCTGTCTGCACCCCAGGAGACTGAGGCAAGGATCTTAAGGATTGACAAGGCTCTCAGACAGGAAGTCCTTAGCCGTCGAACGTGCGAGCGAAAGGTGAGAGCACGGTCAACGGTCAAACCAAGGAACTTGGTTTCCGGCAAAACTGGAATGGCTGCACGGTCCAAATAGAGCTCTGGATCAGGATGGAGGCCACGCCTCCGGCAGAAATGGACACAGGCAGTCTTGTCGGAAGAAAGAACAAACCCATTATTGTTAGCCGCTTTAACAATCTGGGTAATTGCAGACTGCAGCTGCCTTTCAACGAAATGCATGCTGGATGACGAACAGAAGATGTGAAGGTCGTCAACATAAATGGTAGCCGAAACCGTAGGAGGAAGATGTTTGAGTAAACAATTAATGCGGAGGATGAACAGAGTCACCGAAAGAATGCTGCCTTGAGGAACGCCTTGTTCTTGATGGAAAAAGGCGGACAGCGTTGTACCCAGGCGCACCTGGAACACACGGTTACGAAGAAAGTTGGCAATGAAGGTTGGCAGGTTTCCCCGCAACCCACTCTCGTGGAGGTCACGGAGGATACCGTGACGCCACGCTCTATCGTAAGCTTTTTCGATGTCAAAAAATACAGACACCAGGTGCTGCCTACGTACGAACGCCTCACGAACAGACGTCTCAAGGAGCAGGAGATGGTCAGGAGCTGAACGATGACGACGGAAGCCGCTTTGTGATGGAGACAGTATTCGATGTTCTTCAAGAAAATAAATTAGCCGGGAATTAACCATTCGTTCAAGGATTTTGCACAGACAGCTAGTGAGGGCAATTGGCCGATAACTAGAGGAGACTTGGGGTCTTTGCCAGGCTTGGGAAAAGGTAAAACAAAAGCTCTTCGCCAAGAGTCCGGGAAACTGTGCTCCAACCAAATGCGGTTGAAAAGCACTAACAGATTCTCGAGAGACGACTGCGAGAGATGACGAATCATGTCATAGTGGATGTCGTCGGGACCGACAGATGTTGCGCCGGACCGATGCAGAGCCACCCGTAATTCAACCATGCTGAAGGGGGAGTTATACTGAGTGTTATAAAAAGGCGCAAAGGAGATTTTCTGGCGTTCCGCGGTTGTTTTAATCCTCTGAAAGGGCGGGAGATACGCCTGAGAACTAGAAATTGAGGCAAACGCTTCGCCCAAGCAATCCACAATCTCCCCAACTTCAGCATACGTGCAGCCGTTATTCTCAAGAATTGAAATTTGGCGGGAACTATAGTTTCCCCGGATCTTACGAATTTTTCCCAAACAGTTTTTGAACTGGCACGTGAATTGATAGATGAAACGTACTTCATCCAAGACTCCCTCTTGCTTCGTCGACGCACCAACCGAGCGTAAGATTTTGCTCTTTTAAATTTAACAAGATTAGCATCGGTCGGATAACGCCGAAAAGTACACCAGGCCTTATGTTGAACTCTCCTAGCCGCTGCGCAATCAGGGTTCCACCAAGGCTTCGGACGTCTTGGGAGCGTCGTTGATGTTTTTGGGATAGAGAGATCTGCTGCCTGAATGATACACCTTGTGACATCAGTAACAGCTGCGTCAATTGACCCCCGGGTCACCATGGCAAAAGATATCATTGCGGACGGTGTGAAAGCCTCCCACTTGGCACGATCCATCCTCCAACGAGGAGGGCGGGAGGCAGAAGATGGTACGCTCACATTATACCTAAGTACAATTGGGAAGTGGTCGCTTCCATGGAGGTCGTCACACACCGTCCACGACCAGGCGGCCATAACCGATGGTTGACCCAAAGATAAATCGATTGCACTGAAACTTCGTGTAGGCTCGTGGAAGTAAGTGTCAGCACCGGTGTTAAACAGGCACAAAGAGGTCGAGGAAAGAAGAGATTCGATCCTACGGCCTCGTGTGTCTGTTCTGACACTACCCCACAATGGATTATGAGCATTGAAGTCACCCAGAACAAGAGCAGGTGACGGCAGCTGCCCAACTAAGCTCTCAAGAACGGACACGCTCACGTCCTCATCCGGCGGCAGATAGATGCTGCAAACGGTTAGAGGCACAGGCATGGAGATACGCACCGCAACGGCTTGTAAAGATGTTGAGACCGCAACGGGAGAAACAGGAACATTGTGGGGGACAAGGATGGCAACTCCCCCGCAAGCAATATCTCCTGAAACATTATCTTTCCGAAATGCACTGTAGCCTCGAACTGAAAGGAGGTCTGATGGTTTAAGTTTTGTCTCCTGGAGGCAAAGGCACACCGGAGAGTATGACGAAAGCAGATGTTTCACGTCGTCATGTCTTGTTCGAAAGCCTCGACAGTTCCACTGAACGATTTGATCCATGGTTTGAATTGTGGTGAATGAGAGAAAAAGAAAAAACGAAAAACAAAACCCGAGAAAACTGGGACAACTAAAAGTTGTCCGATTCCATCATTTCGTCTGCAATGTCCATTTGCGCTTGGGACTGTTTTGTCCGACGCCCTGTAGTCTCTGGTGGTAAAATGGGGCGGTATTTTGGTTCCTGTGTCGCAGATGATCTTGCCCGATCCTGGTTCTTATGATGGGAGTTTGGAGATTTCTTCTCCTTTTCTTTTTCCTTTCTCTTTCCTCCTGGGGTTGTTGAAGTTCCGGTGGTGCTGGTGTTAGTTGCAGCAGGTTTAGGCACAGTGGTTGTTGGAGCTTTCGCGTCCCTAGCTCGGGATTGTAGTGCTGCCAGACCAGCAGCTATGATGTCGTCTAGCTTGTAGGGACAATTCACTGGGATTTGGCTATCAGTCTGGGTACCGACTGTAGTCCTTGCAACAACCGCTGATGCATAGGATCGCCGATTTGATTGGTTTGGGGCGACCTTTCTTCTGGCCTCTGGGTAGGAGATTCCCTCAACGGTCTTAATGCGTTGGATCTCTTTTTCCTCTTTTCCACTTTGGACAGTCTCTCGATGATGCTGCATGAGATCCCTTGCAGTTGAAGCACAGCTCGGCTTCGGCATGGCAATCTTGCAAAGTATGGTCTGTTGCAGTACAACGCCCACACCGGGCAGTGCTCCTGCAAGACTGCTGGGAGTGACCATATGCTTGGCATTTGAAGCATCGTAGAGGACTTGGTATGAAGGGGCGCACTTCAAGGTGTAGATACCCTGCCTTGATTGATGTTGGCAGGGATGGGGTGTTAAAGGTCAGTATGACGTTTCGAGATGGGACAGATTGGCCATTTCGCCGAAATAGGATGCGCCGGACTCCACTCACTTGCTGGTCTTTCAGTTCCTCCAGAAGTTCTTGGTCACTGCACTCCAGAAGGTCTTGAGAAGAGATAACACCTCGTGAGGAATTGAGGTAGCCGTGAGGGGTAACTTTTACTGGACAATCTAAAAAAAGAGGTGGTGTTTAAAAGCACTGTAGCATATCTGGGACTCGACATCTCGACAAGAAGATCTCCAGATTGAGCTTCTTAACGCTCTTAGGAGAGCTGGCAATTGATTGCAATGCTTTATTTATCCAGAAGGGGCTTCTGGTGTTTAATGGGTTTGAAGCGTCCAAGGAGTGGATGCAAAAGAACCGAACATTGGCAGAATCAGGTGTAGGTTTCTTGTTGGGAGGGGGTGACCCTTCCTCAATGGGCCGCTTTGAGAACTGTTACTGGAGATGAAACCTGGATTCACTATCATCAGCCAGAAACCAAGAGAGCGAACAAGAAATTGCGTCATCCCTCTTCAACAAAACCGAAGAATTGCCGCACGCAGCCAGTTGCAGGGAAAGTTATGCTGACAATCTTTTTGAGATGAACGAGGCGTAATTTTGGAGCACTACATTCCCAGGTGGAACACTGTTACCAGTGACATGTATGCAGATATTATCAGGAATCATCTTCGACTTGCCATCAAATCTAAACGACGTGGATTTCTTAGTACTGATATCTTGTTGCAACATAACAACTCTCGACCTCATGCTGCCCGTGTAACGGTTGCAACCATACAATACCAGCACTTGGCGTCTTCCACATCCACCGTATTTACCACATCTTGCCCCAAATGATTGCCACATCTTTGGACAGCTCAGTGATGCGATGGAAGGAAAGACTTTCAGGTCTGATGAAGAGGTGCAGCAGGTGGTGCAAGAGTGGCTGCACATGCTACCGATAGAATTTTTTTTTCTATAGGAATCTATGCACTTTGTAAATGCTGGAGGACTTGTATCGCACAAAATGGAGATTACATTGAAAATTAATTGTTCAATAAATTCCGTGAAAAAAATTATTTAAGGTTTTCATTTGACCCTTCCTTGTACATAAAACAGAAGCTTTCGGTTTAATGATAAAATATTTCTGTAGATGGAATTCTTCTCACTACCTTAACATTCGCAGCCTAAGGAATTACAGAAGGAAATTTTTTCCCAGTCCAAGACATTGGGTACGGGCAAGCTTTCTTTTGTTGTTGTTGTTGTCTGGAGGTTTAATGACCACAGTGACCAACTCCATGGGCTATAAGCATCCGCTCGTCTCTAATGTAGGATCACTGGTTCCATGGAAGGGACAGAGCCAGTGACGTAAGACAAACACAACATCCATGCCATACCGAGATTCGAACTCGGACCCATCTCAGAAGAATGGTCAGAATATAGCGCTTAGACGACTGTGCCAGCTGCGCGGTACGGGTAAGCTTTTCGTGATTGATAAAGATAAAAATCCGCCCCGCATTGGAGATCTAAGAGTGAGTTCTGTTCATTCGTTTGATATGGGTTCGAATCTCGGTGAAGCATGGATGTTGTGTTTGCTTTACGGCACTGGCTCTCTCCTTTCCATGGAACTAGTGGCCCTAAATTTGGGTCATACGACGGCTTATAGCACATGGAGTTGCTCACGAAAAAACCTCCGAATATTTGCCATCCCGGTGGCGCAGTGGTCTAAGCGATATCTTCTGATAATTCGTTCGAGATGGGTGCGCGGTCGAATCCCGGTGAGGCATGGATGTTTGTGCTTGTCTTTAGGCACTGGCTCTCAGTGTGTTACTGAATCAACAATGGCTCTCTGTGTACATTGGTCATTTAGCATACTGTAAAACCATGTTTGATGTGTACTTGTTCATAATGTGTTACTTGATCAACACTGGCTCGCTGTGTATATTGGTCATTTAGCATACTGTAAAACCATGTTTGATGTGTACTTGTTCATAATGTGTTACTTGATCAACACTGGCTCGCTGTGTATATTGGTCATTTAGCATACTGTAAAACCATGTTTGATGTGTACTTGTTCACAATGTGTTACTTGATCGACACTGGCTCTCTGTGTACATTGGTCATTTAGCATACTGTAAAACCATGTTTGATGTGTACTTGTTCATAATGTGTTACTTGATCAACACTGGCTCTCTGTGTACATTGGTCATTTAGCATACTGTAAAACCATGTTTGATGTGTACTTGTTCATAATATGTTACTTGATCAACACTGGCTCTCTGTGTACATTGGTCATTTAGCATACTGTAAAACCATGTTTGATGTGTACTTGTTCATAATATGTTACTTGATCAACACTGGCTCTCTGTGTACATTGGTCATTTAGCATACTGTAAAACCATGTTTGATGTGTACTTGTTCATAATGTGTTACTTGATCAGCACTGGCTCTCTGTGTACATTGGTCATTTAGCATACTGTAAAACCATGTTTGATGTGTACTTGTTCATGATGGGTTACTTGATCAACACTGGCTCGCTGTGTATATTAGTCATTTAGTATACTGTAAAACCATGTTTGATGTGTACTTGTTCACAATGTGTTACTTGATCAGCACTGGCTCTCTGTGTACATTGGTCATTTAGCATACTGTAAAACCATGTTTGATGTGTACTTGTTCATAATGTGTTACTTGATCAACACTGGCTCTCTGTGTATATTGGTCATTTAGCATACTGTAAAACCATGTTTGATGTGTACTTGTTCACAATGTGTTACTTGATCAATACTGGCTCTCTGTGTACATTGGTCATTTAGCATACTGTAAAACCATGTTTGATGTGTACTTGTTCATAATATGTTACTTGATCAACACTGGCTCTCTGTGTACATTGGTCATTTAGCATACTGTAAAACCATGTTTGATATGTACTTGTTCATAATGTGTTACTTGATCAGCACTGGCTCTCTGTGTACATTGGTCATTTAGCATACTGTAAAACCATGTTTGATGTGTACTTGTTCACAATGTGTTACTTGATCAACACTGGCTCTCTGTGTATATTGGTCATTCAGCATACTGTAAAACCATGTTTGATGTGTACTTGTTCATAATGTGTTACTTGATCAGCACTGGCTCTCTGTGTACATTGGTCATTTAGCATACTGTAAAACCATGTTTGATGTGTACTTGTTCATAATATGTTACTTGATCAACACTGGCTCTCTGTGTACATTGGTCATTTAGCATACTGTAAAACCATGTTTGATGTGTACTTGTTCATAATGTGTTACTTGATCAGCACTGGCTCTCTGTGTACATTGGTCATTTAGCATACTGTAAAACCATGTTTGATGTGTACTTGTTCATAATATGTTACTTGATCAACACTGGCTCTCTGTGTACATTGGTCATTTAGCATACTGTAAAACCATGTTTGATGTGTACTTGTTCATAATGTGTTACTTGATCAGCACTGGCTCTCTGTGTACATTGGTCATTTAGCATACTGTAAAACCATGTTTGATGTGTACTTGTTCACAATGTGTTACTTGATCAGCACTTGCTCTCTGTGTACATTGGTCATTTAGCATACTGTAAAACCATGTTTGATGTGTACTTGTTCACAATGTGTTACTTGATCAACACTGGCTCTCTGTGTACATTGGTCATTTAGCACACTGTAAAACTCATGTTTGATGTGTACTTGTTCACAATGTGTTACTTGATCAACACTGGCTCTCTGTGTACATTGGTCATTCAGCATACTGTAAAACCATGTTTGATGTGTACTTGTTCATAATGTGTTACTTGATCAGCACTGGCTCTCTGTGTACATTGGTCATTTAGCATACTGTAAAACCATGTTTGATGTGTACTTGTTCATAATATGTTACTTGATCAACACTGGCTCTCTGTGTACATTGGTCATTTAGCATACTGTAAAACCATGTTTGATGTGTACTTGTTCATAATGTGTTACTTGATCAGCACTGGCTCTCTGTGTACATTGGTCATTTAGCATACTGTAAAACCATGTTTGATGTGTACTTGTTCACAATGTGTTACTTGATCAACACTGGCTCTCTGTGTACATTGGTCATTTAGCACACTGTAAAACTCATGTTTAATGTGTACTTGTTGATGTGAAACATCTGTATCCTGTTTGTCTTTTTTTATAAAGAAACCAATTAAAAAAAAACTCCAAATAAAAAATAAAACTAAGTGGGTGGGGGAAAGGATTGCATTTTCTAATACGCACTAGACTAGAACAAAGATAGATAAAAGGAGGGCATAGTTTGTTAGATTCTCATCTATATATTTTACATAAGAAAAGGTCAAAACACCTCTTTAAAGATAAGCTGGATCGATTATGCAATTTTTCTACGCTTGTAGCAAAAAGCATAGTTCGTGTTTAAACGATTTACTTAATTTGACCGCACGAGATGGTTCCTTTTTCAGGAATAAGTTATGCTCCATTTCGAGTTAGATAATGGGGGAAAAGCGAGAAAAAATCCACGGAGAACCTTAAAAAAAAAAAAAAAAGGTATCAGAACTAAAAATTGTTAACGTTTTAAAAGGGTAAAGGAGCATCAAACCATAAATGCGTCGTTTTGTGTACTTTTGCAAACTACACAAAGTGAGGAAAGTAACTTTTCGACTACATAAACTACTTCAGAAGTAGGGTCTAGTACTGATGGAAAAAAGTGTCACAACCGAGGGGTTTATTTTTACAACTGGGATGTTTCTTTATACAACTACTCGAATTGGGGTAAGTATCGTTTTCCAAAAGCAATTTGTTAAGGACATACTTCGTGTCGTGTCTTTTAGGGACGATCGACCAAAACTTAATAACGAATAGACTGTATCCAAAATGCAGGGCTGGAAAGTAAGCTCCTATATTAGGAATAACCAGCTGTATGAAGCATGCTACTCTGAATAACTCTGTGAGGGTGAACCCCAAGATTTTGAAGAAGACCGTCCCCGAACGTCAAAAGATTTTGAAGGTCGTCCCCGATCATCAACAGTTTTGCCTGATTTTGAAATCAGACCTGTGTTAACTCCTTCTACATCAACGACGAAGAACTTAAAACAGCTACATCAAACTTTTCCACATTTCCCTAACAATAGCTGAATTTAAGCAACTGTGCACATGCAACTAACTTCTTTTCCTGTAATAGTTCTTTATTTACAATCGTAGTTCATCACCTTCATTCGTTACGTCAACATAGATTTTGACTGGGCTGATCACACGTCTCACGCTGGCTTAAATCCAGCTAGTCGATTGCGAGGACGTGTGACGTCAGATGACACGTTCTGAAATCCTCGAAAACTCAGTGTACACATCATTGATGATAATCAGGGATGTAGGCCTTAGCGCGGCTTAGCGGCGCTAAGACACTATTTTTCTAGGCTTAGCGGTGCTAAAGTACTTTTCGTAGTTAGGTGGTTGCATAAGATGGATAAAGAAATATATTATAGATGATCATATATTCGAAAATAGCGCGTATACTGTGTTTTATATGCAATCACAACCAAAATATTCGTATTGCAAGGATGAAATTATACCGTCGGATCACACAACAGGACATCCCACGAGACATAAAGGTAAAGGGAATACTATTTCTGTCTCGGTATAGCTTTCACCGTCAGCTCCTATCAGTGCTATATGCCGTTGACAGTCCCTGAATTAGGGCGGGGGAGGCGCACCAGCCATGCTTCATTCGGAGCCGACACCTCTCACCGGGATGGCGTACAGAGGATATAAAGTCCATTGTCTGGATTGCAGTCCAGAAAATTATTTCATTGCTCGGAGAAAAAACTGTAGAGAGAAATTATTAGGTGTGCAACTTAATTCTCGGACCCCTAACCGCCAGCGATCATAGAACGTCGGCAAATACAAATAGCTGTGTGCGATAATGGCTGATTGCAGTGCCATCCAACAGTTTTCCAGGCACCCGTAACCGTTCACAGCTGTAGTGACAGAAGGGACGAAAGTTGCCGGTGAAAGCAATGTCGTTCGAGAAGCAACACTTAAGTCACTGCTTCCTGTTCGCGTTTCAGCTGAAACAAAGTGCCGCGGAAACCCAGCAAGTGATCTGCGCTGCTTTGGGTGAGGCTGTTGTGTCTTACAGTACGTGTAAAAAGTGGTTCCAGCGGTTTAAGCAGGGAAATTTCGATCTCCGTGATGCAGAACGTCCGGGACAGACACAGAAAATTAACGACGAGGAACTGGAACAACTGTTGGACGCGGATCCCTGTCGCACACAGTCAGAGCTCGCCCAGGAACTCGGAGTAACGCGGCAAGCCATTGCAAAGCGCCTTCACAAGCTTGGACGGATGATCCACCAACTCACAGCTGCGAAAAAGTCTAGGCGCTACGATGTTGCTGTGTCCTTTGCTCTCCAGATTCAAGAAGAAGGATTTCCTTCACACGATTTAGACCTGTGATGAGAAGTGAATCCTCTACGATAATCCTAAGCGGCGCAAATCATGGGTTTATCCAGGTCAGCCTACTACCAGTACCTCCAAACCGAATATTCATGCCAAAAAGTTGTTGCTGTGCATATGGTGGGATCAGCGTGAAGTCTTGCATTATGAGTTGCTCAAACGTGGTGAAACGGTCAATGCTGAGCGTTATTGTCAGCAACTCATTCGTGTGAATGACGCAATGGAGACGAAAAGGAAATACACTGGCAAGGGCAGAAGGTCGGTCCTGTTGCTTCAGAATAACGCGCGTCCTCAATCCGCGAAAATGACTTTAAACACGATCACCGACCTGGGATGGGAGATTTTGCCTCGCCAGGCGTATTCTCCAGACTTCGCCCCGTCGGATTATCACCTCTTTCGCTCCCTGCAACATCACCTGAGTGATACGCACTTCACTTCTGTCGATGATGAGGTCCACACAAGTATTGATGACTTTATCAACTCGAAACAGCCGTCTTTTTTCCGCAGTGGCATTCGGTAGCTCCCTGACGGATGGCTCAAATGTATCCAACACGACGGGGATTATTTCCCTGATTAAGTACTTATTCGATTTGCTATGATTTGCTGTCAACGTGTCGTGCCTGTGGTCGAGAATTAAGTTGCACACCTAATAAGTAGCCATTATGGCTTAATGATACGAGTTTTATGCTTGCGAAAAATACACTGGTGGCCACCCAAAATGAAACACCAAGAAGGAAGCATCCGATTGGCCTAAAATTCGCAGTATGCGTCGCCCGAGAGAGGACATGCAAACGATGAGCATTGCAGGTCATATGCAAATCATGTGCGCCCGGCACGCCACCGAGAAGCACTACAAGAACGGTGCACAGAAGGCTGGGTGTAAGTAGTGGAAGTGTGTTGTGCTGCCGGCCCTGTGCGTGGGAAGCTACCTGATGCCTCGTCGCAGAATACGGCAGTCATTCCAGCACGTTTCGGAGTTCGACAGAGGACCAATAGTGGCTTATCGCGACAGCGGTTTATCGTACCGAGACATCGGCGCCCGTGTGGGACGTCATCCAGCCACAGTGAGGCGAGTATGGATTCGGTGGGTGCAGGAGGGACGGACGGACCGACGTGAGTGATTGCCGCAGCCGCGGCACATCACAGAACGAGAGGACCGGCATGTTGTGCGGCGGGCATTGACGGCTCGCACCGCCACATCACGAACGTTAGCGCAAGAATTAGGGTGTATTGCGCAACAACCTGTGTTAACACTTACCGTTCGACGTCGTCTGCAGGAGCGGTGACTTGTCGCACGGCGCCCATTGCTTTGATTACCATTGACGTTACACCACCGGCAAGTGTGGCTGCAGTGGGCCGTTGAACGCCGCACCTGGACTACGGAATGGCACGGCATTGTCTTCTGCGACGAATCCCGCTTCTGCCTGCAACACCACGATGGTCGGATCCGCGTGTGGCGGCACCGCGGCGAGAGACTGTATGACGCCTGCATTATGCATCGCCATACTGGAACGTCGCCTGGTGTTATGGTTTGAGGCGCAATTGGATATGACACCCGCACCCATCTGGTACGAATCGCCGGTACACTCAACAGCCACAGCTACATCTCCGACGTTTTGGAGCCTGTAGTCCTCCTTTGCCTGCGGGACCTGCCAGCGGCTACGTTTCAACAGGACAATGGGCGCCCGCACGTGGCACGCATCGTGCAAAATTCTTCACGGCTTACTAGGTGTCACTGCTGCCGTGGCCCGCCTATTCTCCCGATATGTCGCCCATGGAACACGTTTGGTCGCTGATGGGCAACCGAGTGTCCCGGCAAGCACTACCCGCGGCTACGCCTGATGAACTGTGGCAACGTGTGGAAGCAGCCTGGACCGACATACCCCAAGCCCACATCCAAAGCCTCTTTCGTTCGATGCCGCGGCACGTAGCGGCCGTTATTGCCATCCATGGGGGCCACACGAACTATTGATGTCTGCGTGTTCCGCAAGTCGCACGAGCCTGTAAGCTCAATCGTTTCATCTTTGTATCTGTTGTTCTATCTCGTGTCCTTCTTGGTGTTGCATTTTGGGTGGCCAGCAGTGTATTTTTTCTAAGCTGCACTTTATTTGATTCTTTAGGGAAAACACAACAGATATCTGTTCAATTGACCTCAGAATCTTTGGAAAAAGGCGTATTAGTCAACATTGAATATATGTGGCAATATTAATTACATTTACTGTTATTTAGCGTGACTTTATTTCTTGGTTACATCTATTCAATGTGGCCCTAACAATAATCCCACTGAACATTTGAAATCGTGTGAAATGACCGAACCTTTCTTAATAAATACTACATATCTTAAGGATGTGACTAAAAAAAGTGTCTTTCCTTCATTAAAAATTGCTCAAACTAAGCGATTTAAATAAAAGTAATTAGTAATAACAGTTTTATTAAATGTACTGGACAATAAAAACAACAAATCAGAATTCACGATGTTTTTAAAACATTTGAGTCGTCTTTCCAAAGCTTTTTTACCTAATCAGTTTACCGCTAAGAAACTTTTTAATTAGAACTACATCACTGGTGATAATATAAAAAAAAAAGGCTTGGCATTGGCTTCGCTCTGCTTACAATTTTCTTCTGTTTCGACTCTTGCGACAGGTCGAAAACTTAATTGCGTTTGTCCTAACACTGACAAAATCCGAACAAAATTTTTCACTCCGCTTCGTTCTGCTCAAAGCACAGACACACACACATAACTATTCTTCAAAGTGATGTCATCTGCGAATGAAAAGAAATGGATATTTGTACATCGATTACTGAAAGCTGTTCAGTTAACAGCTGTGGAAGCTCGTAGTTTTAGCAAGCAGGCAGAGCACGCCAAACGAGAACTCATATATTAATATGTTTGTATGCCTCACAATGTTATTAAAAGTACCGCAAGAAACAAGATACCTGAAAACTTTGGACACCATTTGGTCCATGTGCAAAGTGTGATCAAAAAGTAGACTGGATTTATTGGAAAAAGACTAGAAGACATAAAAATTTGAAACTTAATCGCTTTCGAAGTGGACCTCTTCCGAAGCTTCACACTTAGCCCAGCGTTGGTTCCACTGCTCGAAGCATTTTTGATGTCACATTTTGAAATAGCGAACAACTGCTTCGTTGCATTTTATTCTATCTTATCAATATCTTGAAATAGTTTTCCTTTAAATTGGTATTTAATTTTTGGGAAGAGAAGAAGTCTCACGGAGCGAGATCTGGTGAATAAGGTGGCTGTCGGACTTATGAAATGCATAGCAAGAAACTGCTGCGCAAGTTACAATGCATGAACAGGCGCTTTGTCATGGTGGAGATACCACTCGCCATTCTCATGCAATGCCGGCCCTTTGCGACGAACTGCGTCCCTCAGACGCCGCAAAACTTGATTGTATCTTTGTTGATTGTCCGGTCTGATGACCGAGATCTGGTGAATAGGGTGGCTGTTGAACCTGTGTGGTGTGGTGTTTAACAAGAAACTGCTGCACAAGTTGCGATGCATGGGCAGGCGCGTTGTCATGGTAGAGATACCACTCACCACTCTCGTGCAATGCCGGGACTTTGCGACGAATTGCGTCCCACAAACGCTGAAAAATCTAACAGTAGTACTCCTTGCTGATTGTCTTGCCTGATGGAGGGTATTCATGATGCACAATTCTTTCATGACTGAAAAAAAAAAACAGTCAGCGGCGTCTTGATACTGCTGCGCCTCTGTGGTGCTTTTGCGGGTCTGGGAGAGTTTGGGGTCTTCCACTGTGAAGACTGGGTCTTAGTTTCGGGTCACCCACGTTTCATCCCCAGTTATGAATGCACTCAAGCAGGTCACTAGCAGCTGAAACACGAACCTTGTTTTTCATCAGCTGAGAAAGTTTTTGGCACAAAATTGGCTGAGACGCGTCTCATTCCCAAATCGTCCGTAAGAATCGACTGGACTGAACCAAAACTAATGTTGAAATCTTTAGATAACTCACGAAGGGTTATTCGGAGATTTTCCATCACAGTTGCGCGCGCAAGTCCGACATTGTTTTCATTTCTGCTAGTTGTGGGCCTCCCAGAACGCTCATCCCTCTCCACACTTTCACGACCATCTTTAAAACGTTTATACCACTCATATACTTCTGCGCGATTCATACAATCCTTTCCCTAGACTCTCTGTAACTTTAAGTATGCGTCTTTGCAAGTTTCACCAAGTTTTTCACAAAACATGATGCAAATTCGGTGATCAGTTTTTTTCCGATATGACAAATGCAATGAGCAGCTTCACACATGTAAGAACAAAGTACTACTGTGAAAAAAAACGGACTACGGGGGTCATAAGAAAAGTTCTGCACACTGTCCGTTTTTGAGCAAACTATGAAGTAATGGAGAAAACTTACCTTATTACCGTTCAATGTACTCCCCTCCGCTGCTAATGACAGCTTGCCATCGGTGAGGTAGGTCCTGTATGCCCCCGTATAGTACTCCATCTTTGTTCAGCTGTCGTATTACTCGAGTCACGTCCAATGATAGTTCGTCCAGCTATTCGTAGCAGATGCCACGGAGCCGATTTTTTAACTTTGGGAAATGATCGAAGTCAGGTGGACTGAGATCAGGGTTGTATGGTGGGTGGGATAAAGTTTTCCCGCCATATTTCGACAAAAGTCCCCGTACCGACGCTACACCATGACACGGTGCATTGTCATGCAGCAAGATCGCTCCCGCTTCCTACAAGTTGGGGCGATTTTGATAAATTTTCGGTCTCATCTTTGTCCTCAGAAATAAACTGTGCTTTGATAAAAAGTTCCTTCCCCACAAACTTCTTGCAAGGCAGTGTGGATGTGTGTCGGAGTTTTCACCGGCACAGTTTCAATTTTCACGCACGAGCGCCGGCGTAACGCAGTGAGTCGACCTGAGGAGCTGCACGCTTCCATTTCAAAACCCTCCCACGTCCACACAGCAAATAATAGCTCGTCGTTCTGACACCACTGCGTTGCTGAGAGTCTGCCCTTGACATGACGCAATCATTTTCCCGATTGCATCATCCGCTATAACGAAGTAAATTTCTCCGTCATTTCTGTCCACGCCAGGATTCGAACCCGGATCCCCTCACTCCGGAATAAGTCACTCTTCCAATTGAGCTACGCGGACGTTTGTTCTGACTGCTATCTGCCTTTATGTCGTGTGCGCCCTGCTGGAAGGTACGTCACATCTCCCCCCCGAAAAGGGGCCGGAGGCATGGCCCATGGGTCAGCCGTGACCATGAATCGTTGCAGGCAGCCATCCGCTGTAGAACGTGCACTTGAGAACTCCCAGTCAATCTAGTGTGTGGAATGCAACATCACACATTTTTATTTTTCGAAGCGCTGGAGAAGGAATTCTCTAATTTTTCCTATCTCGCGGTGTGGAAAGAACATCACACCAATGCGAGATTTTGAACGGCCGGGTCATCCGAAAAGTTCGGGCGCCATTATAACGAAGTAAATTTCTCCGTCATTTTTGGTCTACGCCGGGAATCGAACCCGAGTCCGCTTATTCCGGAACAAGTCGCTCTACCAACTGAGCTACGCAGACGTTTGTTCTGACTGCTACCTGCCTTTATGTCGTGTGCGTCCTGCTGTCAGGTACAACACACCGCCTTTGCTTTGAATTAACGTGTGCAGAACTTTTGTTATGACCCTCGTATGTCTGTTAGTCTGACCTTGACATGACGCAATCATTTTCCCGATTGCATCAACCTCTTCCGTTTTAGATTAACGTGTGCAGAACTTTTGTTACGACCCTCGTATGTCAGTTAGTCTGTCCTTGACATGACGCAATCATTTTCTCGATTGCATCATCCGCTTCCGTTTTAGATTAACGTGTGCAGAACTTTTGTTATGACCCTCGTAGCAGGGAAGACGTGAGTCACGGGTCATGCGAAGTAAGTCAACGTGTGCCGAAGCGCTTTCTGTTGTGTCGCGCGATTCCGAACTTATGCAACCAGTCTGGATACTTTTGGATCACACCTCGTATATAGGCGGCTTGAAGGGTTAAATTATGTGCAATATCTGCGCACAAGTTATTGTTGCATATTCAATTGGTAAAGTCCTTAAAAAAAATTAAGGTGACATACAAAAGTGAAACATCATCGGACCATGTGACCTTTTCTCAGCTCTCAATGGTCCAGTTTTGTAGCTCCCGCGCCCCCGCAGACGAATTTGTCGGTTTTTAACAGAGGCGAGTTCCATGAATACGTACGTCTGCTATTGTAATCCATTTGCTCCAATTTGTAGCGGACAGTGTATGCTGAGTTGTGCGTAGTTTCTCTGACACAAGCAATATTCGCCACACTGTATTCCACCTAATTTTTACAAGTTTTCTTATAAATGATTAAAATCTATAAGAACTGGTTAATTTTCTGTTAACAAGATTTAAGTACTTATTGCTCCATATTGTACCGGTTTCATTTCGCAGTTTTAGCACATCTCGATTTAACATTCCTTTTCAGTTTCTTTCTTCTGTGCAGTGGTGGCTCTAATTCATTTTAGAAGGTAGGAATACAAACAAAAATATTTGTGGTACACTGAAATGTATGTACGCGTGTGCATTGCGTATCACATAAATACTATTTAACACAATGCCGTACATAACGAACACATTACGTGCCTTATAAATCGTTTTTAATAATTATTAAATTATTTTAACAATAATTACATGTCCCATAAATAGTTTTTTATAATAATATTGACTTGTCTCTAAAGTTTGTCCAATTAGCCTTTAAAGTTGACAGGAACAAAATCATCAGGTCGATGTGGTCCTAAATGTTATACTTCTAAATTTTTGGTGTAGAAAAAAAATCTGAATTTTTTTTTTCTAAAATTATAATTTTTGAAAAATCTTTTTTCATTGTATAATTGAAGGTTTAGTATCACGATTGTGTTCAAGCTTCACTAAACACAATTCTGGAAAAACACGATTATTCACATTTCACAATAACTTCAGACAGATACAAATGAATCGGCAGATCTGCCGTGGCTATCAGGTCTATCTATTAGAAGCGGCACTTCTTCCACGTGCGTCTCCAAACCTCTCAAGGTCGAACGACCACGCGGGGATATTTCAGGTTATCCCCACTGTGGCATTCTGCGCATGCGCGTTTACCCATACTTCTCGATCGCTGACGATCCTTCATTAGGGCATTGCTGACTACGTCATACGATTCAGAGGATCACTAGCAATCATCCTGTGTTGTAATTACGAGACAGAAGCGCGCGGTGCCCTCTCGGTTTGACGTAGGGGAAGACAAAACGACGGTGTGAGAGAGGAGTGACAGTAAGAGAGAAAGCTAAACCGAATCGAAGTCGGTATGCCAACACTTCGTGAATCAGTGACGGGAAGTGGAAAGTTTTGCCACGTACGCAGGTCAGTTAGATGTGCATACAGTTTTCCTATTGGATGAGTGTTTCGTCACTTTATGATATTTCTCTTTGTCTCAGTGTATTTTTTACTGTATTGGACATCAAAGTCTGATATTGAATAAGTCAAGGAACTACGTTTTATTTCAGAACAAGAACTGTTTTATGAGGTTTGTAGGAAAACTTTCCTTTGTGCTTTCATTTACTTAGAACTTACCAGTTTAATTAAGCTCTAAGTAATAAGTTCTTGTCTAATTACTCTGCCGTTGCTTCCGGATGTTGTGATTTTCTTAGGGCCACATTCCCGATACCCTTCCATCTTTTATTATGGGACAAACACATTTCTGTACTATTTTTGCCTCGCTGAACAAGTTTGTAATTGACTTTTATACCCTATCTGCAAAAAGGGCGCGTAGCCCCCTCACTCCTCCCAAAAAAAGGAGGCGAGGGGATCCCTCGTGGTGTTATTGTGTGCGCCATAGGGGGTTTCCTATACAACTGCACAAGAAGTAAATCGCTAACTGCCATAGTTCGTGAGATATTGGCCTGATCAAGGGCTTTCCTTTTAACCCTGTATGTCACTATCTCTTTATTCTAAAAAAAAAAAAAGTAACTCCCGCCGCCGCTGTTTTAGAAATTTCGCGACACTCTTGCGAGCTAAGAAAAGCTCACAGCGCAAAACGTATTACCCACAAAAATATGAAATTTACATCGTTTGTAAAGAATAATTTGGAGAACACGCTGAAATAAAGCGTTTCTCGATTCTAGCGATACTTCAGGAGCTATTGTATTTCAAAGTTAAGGTAAGCAAAAAAGTGCTATCAAATCACGTTCCGGACGCACTAACAGCAACAGAACCACGAAACGTTGTAGGCATGTAGTGCCATGTACGAATGTTTGCGCCACGTTGCCCTTTTTTTAAATTTTGATTTAGTTTACGAGAAATTAAATTTCTATATTTCACAAAATTCTCTATTTTGCGATGGGATCCATTAAAAAAACAGATATATGGCAAACTATAACTCATAACGCATTGTAATTTTTACAGCATAAACTTACAACTATCGTCCCTTTTTTACAAAAACAAAAATTAAGAAAAAGTAATTTTCTGATTTTTAAGCATTCTTTAAAGACGCAAAGGAAAGAAACGAACGGTTTGTCTGTCTTCACGATAACCACAGAGGAACGTTCTGGTCCCGTGACCTGCTGCCATGGTGACGCAGAGAATTTGTTATGCATATGTTTTGTTGGTAAAGCTATCTCAGTTGTTTAAGGTGGACGTCAAGTGATTTTGCTTCCTATACTTCCAATGGAAAAACTTCTGTACACATTTTCTTCACAATTAATGCCAAGGATGAAAATTTGAGCATCGATTAAAATAGCTTCATTTCATAACTTGGAATACTTAATATTTCCTAAAACATAACCATAATTATGCAATCCAACATTTGTTTGTCTACTGACGTTATCAAAGTACAGTTCGCGCCATCTTTTTTCTGGACAATTAATGCGTTCCCAAGGATGGAAATTTGAACATCGATTAAAATAGCTTCATTTTACAACTTGGAATACTTAATATTTTCCAAAGCATAACCATAATTATGCAATCCAACATTCGCTTGTCTAATGACGTCATCAAAGTACAGGTCGCGCCATCTTTTTTCTGGACAATTAATGCGTTCTCAAGGATGAAAATTTGAACATTGATTAAAATAGCTTCATTTTATAACTTGGAATGCTTAATATTTTCTAAAACATAACCATAATTATGCAATCCAGCATTTATTTGTCTACTGACGTCATCAAAGAACAGGTCGCGCCATCCTTTTTCTGGTTTCAACACCACCAAAGGAAAAGTTATAGATATTTTATATAATTATAGTTATTTTTTAGAAAATATTAAGTATTCCAAGTTATAATATGAAGTTATTTTAATCAATGTCCAAATTTTCATCCTTGGGAACACAATAATTGTGAAGGAAATGTGTACAAAAGTTTTTCCATTGGAAGTATGGGATGCAAAATTACTTGACGTCCACCTTAACGGTTTACGGAAATGCTTTTTGGACCGCTTTTGTTTTCCTCAGTGGTAAATTTAGTAAGTGCTATAAGTTCAAACGACAAAAGTCCGACCTTCCACAAATTAACGACAGTAAAAAAAAAACTCTGAAATTTCGGAATAACAAGCCTTATTTGGTTAGACATGCAATAAAAATTGAAGTTTATATGAATTTTCCAGTTTTTATTTCATGGGATATACTTGGAGATCGGGCTGCAGGGCCCGAGCGCTACTCTGGAAACGAGCGTAGCGAGCCTAGAGGCGCAGCCCCTAGTTAAAAAAATAAAGATTTTGGCTTTCATTGTTGAAAAAAAGTTTTAGCCGTTAATAATAAGGAACTATACATCAACTATACTCAAAATAGTATAACTATTCTAGTAATCCGAATTTCGTAGCGTAGAATAGAAGTCAAAGTTTTCAAGCTTTCGCACATAATCCAGATGGCTATTATTATAAGGAAAGTTGACAGCTAACTGCAAACTTAATAGTAGAACACTTCAACAATTTGAACATGGTGACTTTACTGGACAATAAATGAATAGACGCAAATGTGATTATTCATTCGAAGAAACGAGGAGTTGTAACGAAGTATAAGAGTTTTAGCTTTTACACTTCGGAAGGGGAGAGACCTCCACTATTCCTTTGATAAGAGCCGCCACTGCTTCTGTGCCAATTATTTTACTCTTAGCATAGTAAATGCCACAATATGAAGAAATGTACGAAATGAGACGAAACTTACCAAACATTTAGAAAAGTAGATGGGAAAGAAGCGATTTTAAATTTCTAAGGGATTACATGAATGCGATGGGCCAGAAGATAGGCCTAAGTCAGCAATTAATATCTTAAACAGTACATCTTAAAATTATAGATTTAGACATCTCACGATTCGCCCTCATTCCAAAATTCTTCAGGAACCCTATTCGGATGATTAATGTCGCCCTGAAAGTTATTAGCGATAAATCTCATCACCAGCTTTACCAAAACTTGGCTCATATTCAACCCCAGGTTTTGGAATAATTTGTGTGCTAGTAAATTGAAACGGGCATTGTTGGTGTGAATACTGTGAACTCAATTATATGTGCGACTGATTCATTGCAGGTTTACAGAGATCGTTTGTAATAAGTCACATTCATAATTATGGATGCGACTCAATACAAACAAAAATGACGCGATCAAAATGATGTGATCAAACACACGCCATCCAAAGAAATTAGGCAATAAATCACTAAAAAATAAGGAAAAAGGAAAAGTTTCCATCATAATTACTGCATTAAGACTTGAGAAAAATGCCATGTCATAAAGAAAAAGTTTCCATCATAATTACTGCATTAAGACTGTAACGTATACTCTCGATTCACTTTCCTTTTGATTTTTACTATCTCTGGTTATTTTATTTTACTATGTAAATTATCTTCTTGCTGAACGAGATGTTATTTCTCCCGCTGAATGAGATCTGGCAATGAGTGTAAGTCATGACGTGGTGGTAGCCAGTATAAATAGGCGCGTTCAACGATACCTGAGGAGAGCGTTTGTTGTTGTATAGGGAGAGCGTTTGTTGTTGTATAGGGAGAGCGTTTGTTTATGTGGAGAGCTGTTGTTTATGAGTATAGAGCTTCGTTCATGTGCAAGGAGCTACGGGTTATTTGAGTAGCTGTGTGTGAAGTGTGTGTGATGATACCAGTAGAAGTTCATAATAAAAGATTTTAAGTAAGTACGTCTTTCTCAGTTCATAGTACTGTCAGACCTCTGTCTGGCTGTTAGGTTTATTTCATTTAGTGTTATTAGTAACAACCAGCATAAGACTTTATTCATCTTAATTACTACTACAACATTACTACCAGTTATAAGCTTGTTCATTATTATTACTACCCTACTAGCAGGAGACTTTATTCATGATCTTAATTAACAAACAACAACCATTACTAGAAGAAACTAGTAACAACAACCATTTGAATCCACTATTAGAAGCTTAGTACAAGCATTGAATTCATTATAGTATTGGTAGAAGAAGCCATATTCATTATAATTAGCTTGGTAGCAAAAGCGTTATTCATTATAAGACTTGAGAAAAATGCCATGTCACGTATTAAGATTTGCGGTTACGGTTATGTGAACTAGAAATAGTGAAGAAGATATTCTCCCTATTTAAAACCCGCATTTTAAATGTCTGACCATAATAAAAAACGGATAGTAAAAAAAGTAGCCTTATAATAAAAAAAATTACGTGAAATTGCAAAAAATATTAAAAAATCTGCTAACAAATCGTTAATCCCAAAGCAATATTTTCGCCCCTAACTACAATCTGAGATCCTCTAAATTTAGAGACTTTTTGCCCCAAGTTGGCAACACTGAAGTTTCCTTTTTTTTTTTTTTTTTTTTTTTTATTGGAGGTTTAACGATTACCGTGAGCGATTCAATGGGCTATAAGCAGTCGCTCGTCCCTAATTTGGGGTCACTGGTTCCAGGGAAGGAGAGAGCCAGTGCCGTAAGACAAACACAACATCCATGCCTCACCGGGATTCGAACCCGGACCCCTTACGGACGAATGATCAGAGGCCAACACTGATGTGCCGAGAATAAGCTAAACGCTGGAGAAATGCTAAGTATTAGGTGTACAAATAAGTTTTAAAGAATATTTTGTGTGACGTATACCGCTAATTTACATGTCCGATAATAACCCGCATTGTTGTCATGTGACCGTTACTGGTCCAGAGTTTAAAATGTGACACAGAAGTTTGCCCAACAGTCAAACGCACTTGCACATCGGTAGGTGAAAGATGGCAAGCGATACTGCATTTATTCGATACTGCATTCGTTACGAATTTCATCAAGGAAAAACTGCTGCAAATGCATGTGCATTGATCAGTTTGTTCTGTTCTGGGGGAGAATACTGTATCGAAAAGCACGTGTGAGTTTTGGTTTAGGAGGTTTAAAGCAGGTGATTTTGATATTAGCGATCGAGAACGTAGCGGCGCCCCACAGAAAGTTGCACATTAGGAACTGCAAGCACTGCTGAATGAAGATGCGTATCAAACGTAAAAAGAACTAGATGAACAACTGCGGTTAACTCAATAAATCATTTCCAATCGTTTACGCGCAATAGGAAAGATTCAGAAGGATGGAAAATGGGTGCCACATGACCTGATGCAGGGGAACAAGGATGAGCGTGTCATGAAGTGTTTGAATCTGTTGAATAAACAACACAAAAAGTCTTTCCTGTGGAAAATCGTTACGGGTGATGAAAAGTGGATATTGTACGACAATCCTAAACGCAAAAAAACACTGGGTAGACCCCGGTGAAGCAGCGACTTCGACACCAAAACGCAATATTCACTCCAAGAAAATTCTGTTGTGCATGTGGTGGGATATGAAGGGTGTGCTCTATTATAAACAATTGGAACAAGGTCAAACTGTTACTGGTGATCGCTACAAGCAACAATTGCTACGATTGAACCAGGAAATCCATTGTCTATTCACAGACAAAGGATTGTGTCTCGTGAAACTACTGCATGACAACGCTAGGCCGCATGTTGCAAAATCGGTCAACAAAACGTTATTGACGCTTGGCTGGGAAGGTTTGGAGCACCCGGCGTATAGTCCCGACATAGTTCCTTCAGACTATTATTTGTTCCGATCGATGCAGCATGGTTTGTCTGCTGTACGGTTCCGGGGATGGGACGAAGTGCAAAAATGGGTTAACGACTTCACCGCGACACACGACGAAATATTCTTCATGGCTGGAATCCGTTAGCTGACCGACCGATGGCGGAAGGTGATAGATAATGACGGTACATATTTTTTTGTAAAAGTATTGTTGATTTTGCTCAAATTACATGTTGCGTTGTCTTAAAACGCTTTGAAACTTATTTGTACACCTAATATACACAGTGCGTCAAAGAATTTTTAGACTGGCGCTAGATTTCAGCCTACGCTGACGCCACCAGTGTAATCGCGAATGCGTTATAAACCGTAACCATCTGCTTGCTTTCTGCCAAAAGTACTGCGCAATTGTTAAAGTAACTCAAAGGAAACGGGCGTTCATTAGAGAAGTAATTTTTTTTCATGTAGAATTATTAAGATGGAACAAAGGGCTGTTATTAAATTTAACGCAAAACTTGGTAAAAGTGCCTCGGAAACGTATCAAATGATGAAACAAGTTTGCGGTGAGTTTTGTTTAAGTAGATCAAATGTTTTCCTGTAGCAGAAACGTTTTTTGGACGGAAGAGAGACGCTAGAAGATGATAAGCATACTGGAAGACCAAGTTCATCTAGGACACCTGAGTTTATTGAAAAAGTGCTTGATTTCGTGGCAAACAATCGATGTGCGTCACTAAGAATGATGGAAGAGTCTTTAAACATCAACAAAGAAACGATTCGAACCATCCTGCATGAAGATTTGGGCAAAACAAAATTCTGTGCTAAATTTGTTCCAACCACGTTAACCAATAAACAAAAATCAAGGAGAAATGCACATTGCAGAGACATCATTTCAGCCGCTGAAAATGATCCAAACTTCTTAAAATCGATTGTTACTGGTGATGAAACATGGTGTTTTCAATATGATCCTAAAACAAAGCGACAAAGTGCGGAATGGAAGTAAAAAACTCGCCACAAGCCAAAAAAACAAGAAAAGTTCCATCGAAAATCAAAACAATGCTCATTACATTCTTCGATAGTAAGGGTATTATCCACAAAGAATTTTTTCCAAGTGGACAAACAATTACTGGTGAGTTTTATTTAAATGTTTTGAGGCGTTTGATGGACAGAATTTGTCGCATTCGTCCAGAATGTCGAGATAAAAACAGTTGGTGTTTGTTGCATGATTATGCACCCAGTCACACCTCACTTCTTTTTCGTAGATTCTTGGCGAAAAATAACGTCTGTGTGTTGAATCCTCCACCGTATTCGCCTGATTTAGCACCCTGCGACTTTTCTTTGTTCCCAAAACTTAAAATGACCATAAATGTTTGGGTTTTTTTATGATATTTCGACCATACAAACAGCTTCGACGCGTGCTCTGGAGGCAATTCCGCAAAGTGAACTGGAACAGGCATTCGAATCATTATTCAATCGCTGTAACAAGTAGTATTGAAGCCGGAGGGACTTATTTTGAATAACAAACCAAAACAAATTATTATTTCTTGTTTCTATTTCATTTTACAGACCCAGTCTTAAAAATTCTTTGACGCACTGTGTATTGGTGACTTCGGCAGAACGGATAGAATTTGGAATGAGAGCAATTATTAAAGACTTTATGGTTGAGCCGCGATTCGAGTCCTGGATATGACATGCGGGTGGTGTATTTGTCGTACAGCTCTGATTGATTGATTTTTATTTTTGGTTTCGATGCTTAACTACCATCGTGAGCAACTCCATGGAATATAAGAAGTTTACCATCCCAAATCCAGAACTACTGGTTCCAGGGAAAGGTGAGAGGCAGCGCCTTAAGACAAGCATAGCACCTAAGCATCATCCAGGACTCGAAACCGGGCACCCTCGGACAAGAAGTCAGAAGCCAGCGCTTAGATCACTGAGCCACCGATTCTATAGCTCAGGTTCTGCCTCTTCCTCGAAAGCATTGGCACTAAGTTAGAGACGATGCGACGGCCTGCAGATGATAGATGCTAATGGAGCTCGTTGAGCTCTTCCATAAAAGAGAAGAAAAAGAACAGAAGCGATTAAGAAGCACGCACGTGAACAAGAAAAGGGTGCAGGGTACGTGGGAAGTCGAATTTTGAATATGAAGTCTAGAAAGTAAGAAAGCACAGGGAGATCTAAGATGAGACAGATAAACTGGGCAAACTGCGGCATGGAGAATAATTCAAGTTAGGTGATGGAAGACAGAAAGAACTGAATGGAAACGTATAAATAGGAAAAAGTGACTCCACATATATTACATAATGCTGCTTTAGTAGTGGAATAAAATCTGGGTTTTAAATTAGAGAATTAGAGATTAAAAGTTTTCTGATTTATTAAGTTTGGTTCTGTTCATCTGGAAAGCCTTGCTGTGTTTCATTTTGGTACAGTATGGATTTCCAGCTATAAAGGAGGGACACCTTTTTTTTTTTTTTCATTTCGCGGATGATCTGCTTTTCTGCTTTATCATTAATGCCATTTTCATGTTCCGTGACTCGAATTCCCCTAGCGCCGAACGCTTCTGAAGTACATGGACAATCCAAAAATACCACAATTAACAGCTCTTAAAGCATAACCAGATGTGTTTATTTTTTTAGACATCAGTATCTCAGAGGTGTGCATCTTTGCAACCAAACGAGAAATTTACACACTCGTATGTTTTTGAATTGCTTAAAAGCTCCTTCTTTGGCAAAAGTGAGTTAAATATTCTCCCTGATACGAGAAAGATGAAGTTGCATATGAAATACATTCCTTGCTATTTTTTCTTATTAATATTACTGAAGCTCCTGAAATAGCCAGTAACCATAGTTCCCATTTTTTTCCCAACAAAAAAATCAAGGAATTTTCAAGGACTCGCAAAGATTTTCAACACTATATTCGTGCTCAAAAAGAACTCTTATGAAAAACCAAAACTGTAACAAACAGTCAAAAAGTTCAATTAAAACTATAGTTTTATCTAAACATAATGGCATACTTTGGTGAGGTATAATTTTTTCTCAAGATTTCAAGTTTCCTTATCAGTGACACAATGTGTAACTCATTTAACAAAATAGTTAAAAGCGAAATATTTTTCATTAAAGTCAAACTAAGGGAAGAATAAAATATAAGAAATTGAAAGCAACACCACATTGGGCACTATGAAATATTGTCATAAACGCAATGAAAACACTAGAAAAATGTACACCTGATGGCAGAAACTTCATTTTCATTAGTATTACGAGTACTTATTTTCTTTTTACTTACATTTGGAATTCTGATCCTTGCACATAGCTACAGATGTATAATCTATCTCTTTTTATATTAACAAAAAAGGACAGTTGGGAGTGGAAAAGCGCATATCAATGTAAAGCATCCCAATCACTTCTCTGTGAAGACCTTGTACTTAATAACAAAGGCTGGGAGAACCTTGGCAAAATGTATGAAATTTAAAGAACACACAACACTGAATGACAAAATTTGATTACTCAAGAAATATTGTTTTTATTTATAAAATTAATAAATTTTAGTATGCATTGTGATTCACAGAATTGTTTTCAATTTTTAATAAATGCCCCATAAATTGAAAGCATATTTGCGCAGTATTATCTAAATAATTCGGATTTAAGTATATATGCTGGAATAAAAAGTTGTAAGGTCAGGTGATGCGTAACATCACAGCCTCTCCTTGACAAATGTCAACCCCGCCTTCTCGTGGTGCATCCTGTTCCCACTAAAGGGGCTCTGACGACCGCCAATAGCGGTATAACTATACCATCGGGATCAGAGGAAATGCTATCCCACACTCACCAACCCGCTTGGCCAGCGTGGTGAGTTATGGCCAAACCCCTCCAAAATGACTCTACAACTTAAATCTTGGCCCTCAGTCTCCGGCAGCTGGAATGTACCTGGCCAAGGCAGCGGCCAGTGTGACATGAAGGCAGAGGGTGCTAAGAATCCCCGGAGGACCGGACTAGGCTGCCATTTGATGCTGACCTTGGCTACCTACAACGGACGCTCCCTGTCTTCTGATTCAAGGCTTCTTGAATTGGAAGAGGAACTACAAAGGATCAAGTGGGACATCGTCGGGCTAAGTGAGGTAAGGAGAAAAGGAGAAGATCTCATTGAACTGAAAAGTGGACATCTCTTCTACTATCGTGGGACAGATACTGGCAGAACTAGTGGTGTTGGATTTATAATAAACAAGAAACTGAAGGATAAAGTTGTAGAAGTTCAAAGTTCCTCTGACAGAGCTGCACGACTTGTTATCCAACTCTCGAAAAGATACCAGGCTCAGATTATTCAAACTTATGCACCCACCACAAGTCATCCTGAAGACGAAATTGAAGAATTTTATGAGGAAATTTGTCATCTAAATCATAAAGGTAAGCAGCACTTGAAAATAATTATGGGAGATTTCAATGCAAAAAATAGGGCAACGGTAACAGAATGAAACTTCAGTAGGTAAATTCGGTCAGGGCAACAGAAACCAGCGTGGAAATACTCTCGTTGAGTTTGCAGAGGCAGAAGGGTTTTTCATCTTGAACTCCTTCTTCAAGAAAAAGCCACACAGGAAATGGACATGGAGACATCCAAATGGGACGACAAGTGAAATTGATTTTATTATGTGTAACAAAAAATTCGTCATAGAAGACTGCAGTGTGCTAAACAAGTTCAACACAGGTAGTGACCATAGATTGGTGAGATGTAAGATGCACCTCAACACTAAACTTGAACGTGGCAAGCTCATAAGACAAACAAAATCTATTGACATAACCAACCTTAAAAAACACCATAATACCTTCAAGTTAGAACTGAAGAACAGGTTCTCTGCTTTAGAAGGCCTAACATCGGAAGAAGTGGACATCTCTGAAGTTAACAGAAAAGTAACCAAAGCTCTTATGGAAACAGCAACAAAATTAGCTGGGTCTAAGAACAAGTTGCATGTGAACAAATTATCAGGAAAAACCAAAATGTTGATGCAAAAAAGAAGAGAGATGAGGACAACTAAAGAAGATGTGACTTCCAAAGTGGAATATATAGAGCTATGCAAGACAGTAAGAAAAAATATCACTGAAGACGTAAGGAAATTCAACTGTGAACTAGTGAGGAAAGCAATTGAAAACAACCAAAGCCTAAAGATAGCAAAGGGACATCTCAGTAAGGGAAGAAAACAGATTATGGTACTGAGAAAAGAAGATGGTTCTGTAACAAGAAATAGAGGCGAAATTTTGACAAGAGTGAAAGATTTCTACTCCAAATTATATGAAAGGGATGATATATGCACTCCAGACATCATGAAAGATACCAGTACCAGAGTTCCTCCAGTCCTTCCAGCAGAAGTTGCACATGCAATCAAGAACATGAAGCGAGGAAAAGCTCCAGGAGAAGATGGAATTACTGTAGACATCATACAAGAAGCAAGTGGAGAAATCGAAACAGTACTCGCCCAAATTTTCACTCGATGCCTTAATGAAGGAAAGATTCCTGAGGATTGGAACACCGCTACAATGATCCTGCTACATAAGAAAGGTGACATTGAGGATCTCGGAAACTACAGACCTATCAGCCTCCTATCAGTAGTTTATAAAATCTTCACTAAAGTTCTTTCACACCGCTTGAAGGTAACACTGGACATGGCTCAACCGAGAGAACAAGCTGGATTCAGGAGTGGCTACAGCACAATAGATCATATCCACGTGCTCAGAGAACTAATTGAAAGAGCGAGGGAATATGAACTTCCATTGTGCATGGCTTTTATCGATTATGAAAAAGCCTTTGATTCGGTGAAACCATCAGCAGTTACAATGGCTCTGAAAACCTGCGGTATTGAAGATGCATACATTAATATTATTAATAACATCTATGAAAATGCAAGTGCAAAGATTAGGCTGTTTGAAAATACAACACACGTAAAAATTGGAAAGGGAGTGAGACAAGGTGACACCATATCTCCGAAGCTCTTTAATGCCACATTGGAGGGTGTTTTTCAGTCGCTGAGCTGGGAAAACAAGGGGATAAAGATTAATGGAGATTATCTAACCCACCTTCGTTTTGCTGATGACGTAGTCATTTTTGCAACTACCCCATCAGAGCTGCAGAGTATGATCCAGGAACTTGCTGACAAGAGTAAAGAAGTGGGATTGAAAATGAACTTTCAGAAGACAAAAGTGATGTTCAATGCTTTTACAAGAAATGAAGATTTATCGATTGATGGAGAAAAGCTGGAGATAACAGACACGTACGTTTATCTTGGACAGCAGATATCAAGTGAGGGTCACATTGATGAAGAAATTAATCGGCGTACAAAACTTGCCTGGAGAGCTTTTGGAAGAAACAGCATAATTTTCAAGAGCAATATGCCATTATGTCTTAAAAGAAAAGTGTTTGATCAGTGCATCCTTCCAGTGCTTACGTATGGTGCAGAGACGTGGACCTTAACTAAAAGAGACATACAAAGGCTGCAGACAACTCAAAGAAGCATGGAGAGGTTCATGCTTGGTGTAACCAGGAGAGATAAGAAGAGGAACTCGTGGATCCGAAAAATGACAAGAGTGGAAGACATCATGATCAGAGTTAAATCCCTGAAATGGCAATGGGCTGGACATACTGCCAGAAGGACAGATCATCGATGGACAGCCGAAATTTTAGATTGGATTCCAAGGGATAGGAAAAGACCCAGAAGAAGACCACATGGGAGATGGGTGGATGAAATTCGAAAGTATGCAGGGGTGACATGGAGGAGACTGGCACAAGACAGACCGTTGTGGAGGAAACTTGGGGAGACCTTCGTCCAGCAGTGGATTGATAATGGTTGACAATGATGATGATGATGAATAAGTTTACTGTTTTAAGTCATTAAGAAGAGTGTCAATCTTAAAGATTTGTATCTCTAAAGTTTTTTTTTTCTTTTGAAGTTTTTCTAAAGCTGATTGTTTGTGTCAGGGATTTCATATTGCTTGTTTTCTCAGCAGCTCTTTCTGCCAATTCATCAGCAGATGACTGGAGATCAATCACCGCTGTTTCAGTTAACACCCTTTTCATTCTTACATAGCCATTTTTCGTCTTCAAATGTGCTAGTTCATCATGCAAACTTTTTATTTCTATGTTTTTTACGTCCTCTTCTTTGCATCTTTTTATTTCCTTCAAGATGTGTCATATGCTTCTGCCGTGCCCCTTATGCCGCAATACGCACTTCTTTTGTAATTAATATTTTCTGTAAGCCGCTACAATGTGCCAGCTCATCATATGTAACCCTTTGGGCAATGTAAGTCATTCCCTGCAGGTTTTCCACTTCTAATTTGCTGTAGAGGAAAAAATCTCTTTCTACAGATGATTGGTCATGAGACAGCATCTATATTTTCTAATACTTCTGCTTTCCATTGAGTTGGCAGCAGATAAACTGATCAAGGCGTGAAATACTTGGATCAAAGTCACAAAACAGAACATCAGTAGAAACGCTGTTCAGAAAGTCATTGTACTCACAAAGTATGGCATCACGATCCTTTCCATCCACTTTTTTGAGAAAAGAAAGTACAGTTAACACCCTTTTCATTCTTACATAGCATCCACGTGCCTTACCAGACATCAGCCTCGGGTCTGAACAAGAAAGGTTTCTAACAAGCGGAAAAATATTTGGAATCTTTGTTGCCAGGTTACGTAACATTACAGAACTTCGGTCTCCATGTTTTAATTTTTGCAACTGCTTTTCCGACATTTTACCCCTAGAACTAAGTACCTTTAGCAATTTGTCTCTAGTGAAACCAAGGCTCACTTTACTGCTGCACGAATATGCAGACTTATCAGTGAAATCAAAAATTGGTCACGTCATATGCAGTAGTGATCTCATTTAGTAATACGTTTGTTAAGTTCCATTTTGTAATACAATAAGCTTAACAGTTAGAATTTTTTTCATGTTATTCTCTTTGGCGACTAATGGATTTCAAATATTAAAAACCTTTAAAAACTTTTGAAATATGAAAATGCAACGTACCTTTCAGCTGCAATGGCACTGAACTTGCGTTATGGTCACTCTGCTGAAGACGAGATAGCTTTGCGTTATGTTGTGCAACAAGTATTCTACAGAGTCGAAAGTATCAGCAAAATCCATTTTAAAAATGTCCTAATATGCATTATAACACCAATGGAGTTAAAGGAATCACTTTGCTGCAACGACAACGAAATTGTGTCGAGGCCATTCTGTGGCCGGCGGGATAACTTCATGTTATGCTCTGCAACAAATATTCCTCATAGGTGAAAGCATCAGCAAAAATTAAGTTAAACAAATTTATTAACTTGCTCTGTGTAATACGTTAACTAACGATGGCCGCAGAGTGGCCTCGACACAATTTCGTTGTCGTTGCAGCTGAAAGTGATTCCTTTAACTCCATTAGTGTTATAATGCATATTAGGACATTTTTAACATGGATTTTGCTGATACGTTTGACTCTGTAGAATACCTGTTGCACGACATAACGTGAAGCTATCTCGTCTACAACAGAGTGGCCCTACCACAAGTTCAGTGTCTTTGCAGCTGAAAGGCACGTTGCATTTTCATATTTCAAAAGTTTTTAAACGTTTTTAATGTTTGAAAGTTTGAGAAGTGCATTAGTTGCCAAAGAGAACCACATGAAAAAGTTCTAATTGTTAAACCATTATTACAAAATGGAACTTAACAAACGTCTTATTATTTTTAACATGTTTTTATCTCACTATTTTGAGAATAGCATATATGATCTCATTTAGTTTCTGAAGTTTCAGTGTACCGAAACATTTTAAACAGTCCTATTTTATTAATATCTTCAGGTAGAAATGGCAACAGCGGAAAGTCGCTTTGGTAGTGAACTCGGAAGGGTTGCAAAATTTTTGAAATTGAAAGGGAAAAAATATTCAGCTTCACTTTTATCATGACATCTTTGCATGCCTGTGGAACTACAAGATGTGATTTCCACTTTGGAATATTTAAATTTCCCTTTGTCGGTAACGAAAACAATTTTGTACATATCTCAATGGCTCTTTCAGCAGCGGGACAATTTTCCATCCACCGATGGTTGCAAAACTTTAAGGACATTTTTCCTGATTTTGTTGAATTCAGATGGCCCTTTTTGCAGTAGTCTTTAAAAAGTTAATAGTGGCTCGTCAGAAAACCCGCTACATCTCATGAAGAAGCTGTGAATCCAAGTTTAAAACAATTGTTCAATGTATGAATGCCACAACTACCTATGGCAAGCAAACTCGTTTTTTTTTTATTTCTCCTTTGCAGAAGGCTAAAAACCTCCCAGTTAACTGCTGGACTATCCATTAAAAGATTTAACACCTTGGAAAAATTAGGTTTCTGTGTAGCAACACGCAGAGATGGCAATGTTAATTCAGCAGTAGAGTGACCCATGAAAACAGGGTAGAGTTTCTGTTAAGAACTAGGTTCTTTTCTGCACTCCAGAAGTGAACGTGAATGTTAATCTGCTTTGACTGCGTAGCATGGTTTAAGCGCTCATCAAAACATAATGTGTGGGAGTTTAGTTCATTAACACACCTAAACCCAACTGTAGTAAAAGAAGGTGCTAATCCAAAGCAGAAAATAGGTAAGAACATTTTGTTGCACCTCACGTAAACCGCTTTGCTATATTACTGTCCACAAACATATTTCCAAATAATGCAGCAACTCCATCGCACGAATTAAATGAATAATGGATATCCACAGCCTTTAGCGCCTATTTGATCTTCGTATCCTGAACTGCAATACTGGAAACATATGACTTGATGGAAGAAATATCCTTAGCTGCTGAACAGGCTTTCTTCCTCCTTTTTTGATTTACACAAAATGTTGGTACTCCATTTCTTTGCGAAACGCGCGCCAACGTCGATTGGATACAGCGATGACGTGAAGCACATGAAGCTGATGACGTGCATTTGGCACGGAGCCAAATTGCGTATTCAGGTGAGCAGAGGATGGAGGTTGATAAACGTACTGTCCGGGTGAACCTGTGCCATTATTGGACAAACGGGTTAAACTCTACAGCAGCAGAAAGGGAAATTTGTGCAGTGGACATTGCAGAAAAGTGGTACTGGCGTTTAGATGCTGAGCACACCAGTTTCGAAGGCAAGCCGAGGACAGGACGTCCAACAACACCAACACAGACGCCCTGGTTGAAACTGTGACGGCGAACCTGGTATAAGTGCCCGGCAATTGGCAGCTGAGCTGAGGTCTTCCTAATCCATCATCATTTGTCATCTGCACCAGCTTGGTTTCTCCTCCTGGAGTCATCGAATGGTGCCCCGTGAATAGACACCCACACCAACAGGCGACACAAGTTGCCACTCTCTGTCGCAAATTGCTGTCAAATCCTCAGGACAATATATTTCGACTCCGTATCGTCACAGGTAATGAAAAGTTGATATTCCTATGTTATGTCACCACTGGGAACCAGTGGCTGAGGCCACGTCAGCAAGCATAGCCAATGGGGCAAAGAAGGCAGTTCAAGAGGAAAGCCAAACTGTGCATTTGGTGGAATTGTGGCAGTTTTGTGCACTATAGGAACTAGTACCAAATGATCAGTCTGTGGATGGGCACCTCTGTGCTGAAGAACTGTAGTGGCTCCATGATGCTCTTTGCCAACGCTGCTCAGCGCTCATGAATAGAAAGCGGGTGTTGCTGCGAGGAGACAATGCCCCAAGTCACACCTTGTACAGTGGTCTTTATTTCTGAGACAAGCATGCTTGCCGCAGAAACAAAGTTGATTTTGGTATTAAAACCATTAATATACAGTCTTTGCTTCGGAAAGATTGCGATGGCATACCCATGCATAACCGCTACGGTGTATATTCACTCCCGATGAAAGCTGTGGAACAAAACTCTAATGATCAATTATATATCGGCTCTACCTTGAGAATATTACAAACGCGGATCGCAGAACATAAGTATGATGTAAAAAGTGGATCCCAAAAGGCTACTCTCGTACGATTTGTGAATGAAGGAACCTAAGTAGGGGGATGCTTCCATCTTCGCAACCCCACGATCCAAGTTTACAGCCTTATTGTCTGACAGTTTGCACATTTTCAAAAATCTACAAAACTGTTGTAATGATGAAATTCCTGCTAATATCCCATCTCAATGGAAACGATTAATTACTTCTAATAACCTTGTACTTAGAACATTAACTACATCGATACCAACATCATCGAATCTTGTAAGTCGCCCCAGTGGCGCAGTGGTCTAAGCGATGGCTTGTGATCATTCGTCCGAAAAGGGTCCGGGTTCGAATCCCGGTGAGGTATGGATGTTATGTTTGTCTTACGGCACTGGACGACACTGGCTCTCTCCTTTCCCTGGAACCAGTCATCCTAGATTAGGGACGGGCGACTGCTTATAGCCCATTAAGTTGCTCACGCTGGTCGTTAAGCCTCCAATAAAAAAAGGATCTAGTAAACTGATATTATTCAGTACTCCTTAATGTTCCGGAGCATGTGCAGTGCATATCTATTTACGTTACCTGGTAGAATGACCCGACATATACACTGAGTGGCCACTTTATTATGACCACCTGACAGTTTTAAGCAAATGAGCTATGGCTGCACGCTGTTGCCGCCAGAGGGCGAGGCTAGTATAAAAAGGGAAAGCTTAGTGCTTGCGACAGTAGTAGAAGGGGTTTTTGGGTGACGAGATGGGTAAAAAATGCGATTTGACGGACTTTCAACGTGGGATGATTGTATGAGCTCGGAGCCATCGAGCGAGTAACACCGAAACCGTCGCATTCTTGAAAATTCCACAGCAGCTGTTGTTAAAGTGTTAAAAGACTGGACTGTCAGCCAAAAAACTGGGTCTCTACGTGCAACGTGTGGTCGTCATCGACTAGTGACTGCTCGGGAGGAACGGAGAGTGTCCAGACTGGTAACAGACAACAGAAGGGCAACAGTGCAGCAAATTACAGACCATCTTAATCAAGAATCCCCTCAAATGATCTCTGCACGCACTGTTTGCCGTACACTGCATCGGATGGGATATGGCAGCCGAAGGCCTGTTCGAACACCTTAGCTGTCTGCAGTTAACAAGAGAAAACGTCTCCAGTTCGCACAGGAGCACAAGGATTGGACAGTCGATAATTGGAAACAAATTATCTGGTCCAATGAATCATATTTTCAGTTGCACCATGCCGATGGCCGAGTGAGAATTTAGCGGAAACAGCACGAAAGCATGGATCCCAAATGCATTGCTACAACCCTCCAAGCTGGTGGAGGCAACGTTATGGTTTGGTGAATGTTTTCCTGGCATGCTTTGGGACTTTTAATTCGTGTTGATCAACGTCTGTCTGGCACATCTTATCTAAACATCGTTGCGGACCAAGTGCATCCTGTCATGTGGATGGTTTATCCCAATGGCGATGGCTACTTTCAACAAGATGATTCGTCCTGCCATAGTGCTCATATTGTACAGGATTGGTTTGAGGAACATGCCGGTGAGTTTACTTTGCTTAGGTGGCTCCCACAGTCTCCTGGAAAGTGCTATTCATCAAACATGGTCTCAGATTCCACAAACCGCCTATCAACATCTCGTGGAGTCCATGCCACGAAGAATCGACGCAGTGTTAAAGGCAAAAGGTGTCCCAACGAAGTACTGAGGGGGTGGTCATAATAAAGTGGCCACTCAGTGTATAAACTTTTACCAATGTTGAGTACACAACATCTGATGGGGATTCCCGGTGTAGGAATTGAGAGATCTCATGGTTTTAATCGTATATTTTTAAATATATTAAATATTTTACTTGCCACAACGCCAACTGTGATATCTTTTTAATTTTGTGAAGACGGATTGTGTCTCCCTTTTAATTGATACTCAGCACGAATTGAATACTTCACTTCATGTGGAAACTGCCATCAGAGAGTTTCTGTCGTCCAAACCAGCTGATTGATACCGCCATGGGATCATGACACCGGTAGAGCTTTGACAAAGAAATATAGGAAACAGCGACCTGTACTTTGCAGAATGGGGTGAACTTGTATGGCTTTATTACATTATCATATATGTTTCTTAGCTGCAAAAGGGAAGAGCTTTTGACTCGTCTCGGTAGCATAAAACAATGAATTAATCAGCACAAAAACAATAAGTTAATTAATACAGAACAATCATGTACTAATTAGCAACTGTTCATGAAATTACAACAGCATGCTTGTTCACTTACCTCTAAAGGAAATGACAAAATAATAATTGCAAGACCTGTTGCGATGTTTTGCACTCCGCACTCTACAGCGATAGTTTTCCTCACTGCAGGCTGTTGCCGGAACACAAAAGCCAATAAGTAACTTAAAGAAAATCCAGTGAGGGGCAAACTTATCATAACGAAATACAACTTGACAGGGATTTTGTGAATAATGCTGGGAAACACTATAGACTGAAAGACTAGATAAATGAGAAGAATCCCTCCTGAGATGATACCACAAATCTGAAAAATGGAAATTTTAAATTGTCAACATCGTCTGCCTGAATGATGAGATCTACATTGCGAAAGTTACGCAAAAACATTTATTAAAAAAATTTCGGAAATTAAATGACTAATAGCTCCTGCAAGGAAATACATTGATAACTACACATTCAATACTTACTACATATTAAAACTGTTCGCATTATAAATTTATTTGCAAGGGCGCATTACGTCGTTGATTCATTGTACACTTTAGAAGAAAAAGCGCCTAGTAAGTCTTCCGTGAGCCACCACCATTGCAGCCATGCGACGAGGCATGGACTTATAAATCCCCGAGAGATACACCGAAGAGCCAAAACATTATAACCAGCTCGTCTTTATTCAAATCGAAAGGACTGTAGGTAAACAGTGATGCATGCGATTATCATGAAACGGTATAAGTAACACCTGACACTGAGCTCTGTAAATCAGTGTTGTTCTTGTTCTTCAGATGGGAAAGGCAGTGGACTTAAGCGAGTTTGACAAAGGCCGAATTGTAACAGCAAGACGACTGATTCAGAGGATTTCCAAGAAGCCAAGGCTTGGGAAATGCTTACTGTCAGCCGTGGTTAGTACTTTCAAAAAGTGGTCCGAAAAGGGGAAAAAACCACGAACCGCCGGCAAGGTATGGGCCGACCACGTCTCACCGATGCTATCCCGTATGGTACGAGCCAACTGAAGGCATACTGTGGCAAGGTGTGGGCCGACCACGTCTCATCGATGCTAGAGGTAAGCGAAGACTATCCCGTATGGTACGAACCAACAGAAAGGATACTGTGGCAAGGTGTGGGCCGACCACGTCTCATCCATGCTAGACGTGAGCGAAGACTATCCCTTATGGTACGAGCCAACTGAAGTGATACTGTGGCAAGGTATGGGCCGACCACGTCTCATCGATGCTAGAAGCGAGCGAAGGCTATCCCGTATGCTACCAGCCAACTTTAAGTGATACTGTGGCAAGGTGAGGGCCGACCACGGCTCATCGATGCTGGAGGTGACCGTATGGTACGAGCCAACTGAAGGGATACTGTGGCAAGGTGAGGGCCGACCACGTCTCATCGATGCTGGAGGAGACCGTATGGTACGAGCCAACAGAAGGGATACTGTGGCAAGGTGAGGGCCGACCACGTCTCGTCGATGCTGGAGGTGACCGTATGGTACGAGCCAACTGAACGGATACTGTGGCATGGTATGGGCCGACCACGTCTCATCAATGCTAGAGGTGAGCGAAGGCTATCCCGTATGCTACGAGCCAACAGAACGGATACTGTGGTAAGGTGTGGGCCGACCACGTCTCATCCATGCTAGACGTGAGCGAAGGCTATCCCTTATGGTACGAGCCAACTGAAGGGATACTGTGGCAAGTTGTGGGCCGACCACATCTCATCGATGCTAGAGGTGAGCGAAAACGATCCCTTATGGTACCAGCTAACTGAAGGGATACCGTGGCAAGGTATGGGCCGACCACGTCTCATCGATGCTAGAGGTGAGCGAAGGCTATCCCGTATGCTACGAGCCAACAGAACGGATACTGTGGTAAGGTGTGGGCCGACCACGTCTCATCCATGCTAGACGTGAGCGAAGGCTATCCCTTATGGTACGAGCCAACTGAAGGGATACTGTCGCAGATTCTGAGCCGACAACGGCTCATCGATGACAGAGTTGAGCGAAGGCTATCCCGTATGCTACGAGCCAACAGAACGGATACTGTGGTAAGGTGTGGGCCGACCACGGCTCATCGATGCTAGAGGTGAGCGATGGCTATCCCGTATGGTACGAGTCAACAGAAAGGATACTGTGGCAAGGTGTGGGCCGACCACGGCTCATCGATGCTAGAGGTGAGCGAAGGCTATCCCGTATGGTACGAGCCAACTGAAGGGATACTGTGGCAAGGTGTGGGCCGACCACGTCTTGTCGATGCTAGAGGTGAACGAAGGCTATCCCGTATGGTACGAGCCAACTGAAGGGATACTGTTGTAAGGTGTGGGCCGACCACGGCTCATCGATGCTAGAGATGAGCGAAGGCTATCCCGTATGGTAGGAGGCAGCAGAAGGGATACTGTGGCAAGGTGTGGGCCGACCACGGCTCATCGATGCTAGAGGTGAGATAAGGCTATCCCGTATGGTACGAGCCAACAGAAGGGATACTGTAGTGCAACTCGCCGGTAATTCGAATGCTGGTGACGGGAGTAGTGTATCTCAACACACAGTACATCGAACCCTGCTGAAAATTTGGTTGCGTAAATGCAGGCAGCTCCGAGTGCCCATGCTAACCTCGGTTCACCATCGAAAACGCCTACAATGAGCATGCGACCATCAAAATTGGACCTCGAATGATTGTATGAAGGTCGTCTCATGCGATGAATCTCGTTTTCTGTTGCACCATATGGACTGTCGGATACGTGTGCGCCATTTACCTGGAGGAGTGTTAGCACCAAGATACACAGAAGGACAAAAACAAGCCGATGGAGGAAGTGTAATGCTTTGCCCAACGTCCTGATGGGAAACCCTGGTCCAGTCATTCATGTGCAGGAAACTATGACGCCTACCACCTACCTAAACATCATTACAGACTAGTTGCATCCTTTCATGGCAATGGTATGCCCCTCTCTTCTCTTGGCAGAATAATGCGCCATGACACACTGCCTGGATTTATCTAGAATGGTTCACCGAACATCAGGAAGAATTCTCGGTTTTGCCCTGGCCTCCAAATTCCCCAGATATGAAATCAATACTGCATCTGTGATTTCTGTTGGAACAACAAATCCGATCTGGGTTGGTTCAGCCACGTTACTTACAAGAGTTAAATGATCTGATGGCAACGCGTTGGTTCCAGATACCCCAAGACACCTTTAGAAACCGTGTACCATCGACACCATGCCGCTGTTTTGTTGGTACGTGGAAAAGCAACGTCGTATTAGGCAGGTGGTCATAAGGTTTTGTATCTTCGGTGTATATGTTGGTATGCCATACCATAATTGTATAAATACTGCGCTCGGCTCTTCTAGTGTCTGTGATGAAGGGCGCATACGCTGTAACTGCCGATCGATATGGTCCCAATTTTGTTGAATTGGGTTCATGTCGGGCGGCCATGGAAGAACATAGAAGTCATTCTCGTGTTCCTCGAAGCAGTCTTTTTGACAATATATTCCTTATAACATGGCATACTGTCCTATTGGAGCACCGAATCTCTGTCTGAACTAGAGATGGGTCGAAAATCACGATAACTGCCACCGTTACTGAAAAATCACTGTGCCAGTGACAAAAGATAACAATTCCAAAGTCACTAATAAGAGTGCCACCGTTAGTCGTATCCGAGCAAAGCTTCGGGTACAAGGTTACCATGTCACCATGTCGTTCCTGTTGAAACATCACAGAAGTCGCTAGCGATGCCAAGTTTCATCAGAAGAAGCGGGTTTTTCGTGCTCGTCTCTTCATCAGTAGTCATGAGGAATGGACGTGAGCGATAATAAGTGTTGTTTAGCATTCGACATATTAAAATGTCGGACAGCAATCGTAGAAAAACCAGTGATATCTGGAATTATTTCACCGTCGTTAATGAACATTTTGCTTCGTGTGATATTTATAAGCAAAAGCTTTCTTACAAAAGTTCGACTCGCCATTCCGTTACAGCTCCGCCACTACTGTCGTAAACGGTTATTTTGTCACCGTTACTTCCGTGAAACTGTTACCATTATCACGGTGACAGGAAAATCACGCTTAAGCCCACCTCTAGTCTGAACACACTGTCATCATAAGTGGAAGAACCTGGTCTGCAGTGGTGGCATTCAGGAGGCCATCAGCTGCTATTAGGGAACCGAGCACGTTCCCGGAAAATATCACGCAGGGCATTACCCCACACCCACATCCGCTTGTACCCGCGGAATCATGGGATCTTGCACCATCTTTTCCCGTAGCTTTTCGCATTTTCCCCCACCGTCCATCTACTCCATGCCGTAGGAAAAATTATTCATCAAAGAAAGGAATTTCTTCTAATTTTCCAAGGGTTCACTACCGATGTTTCCTGGCAAACTCCAGTCGTTGTCGCCGATGACATGACGTGATGAGGGGTGCTATGGTCATGCGCTTAGGCTCATTTGGTGGGAACATTATTGCATTCTATCTGTGGATACACTCTGCTGTTTTCCCTGGTTGCACAACATGGTCATCTGGATAAATACAGCATGTGACGTACCACTAAGGGATGCATGAATTAGAACGGCCAGTTACAGCGATAAGCCTTGCCAGTGTAGTTCATCCGAGAGAACATCCCTCTCGAGGGGTGGAATGAGAAGACGTGGGTTCAAATGCCTCTTCGGTCGAAAAGAGTTATTTGCTACAAGCACACCTATTATTCCTGACAGTAAGGCCAAGCCACCGTTCTCCCTAACGATTAAGCAGCTGTGGCCGTTCAATACGCATCTGCCGATTATGCGTTGCGCATCTTTCCATTTACTCTGGGTACACTTTAAATATGACAGCCCGTCTTCTTTTGCCAAGCATTAAGCAGCTGTGGCTGTTCAATGTGCATTAACAGGTTATGCGTTGCGCCACTTTCCATCCACTCTCGGTACATTTTGACAATGATAGCCCGTCCGTTTTCTCTCACTAAGCATTAAACACCCGTGGCCGTCCAACACCACCCGCCGATTATGTGTTGGACCTCTTTCCATCCACTCTCGGAACACTTTAACAATGATAGCCTATCTTCTCTCACCAAGCGTTTAAGCAGCCGTGGCTGTCCAATGTGCATCAACAGGTTATGCGTTGCACCTCTTTCCATCCACTCTCGGTACAATTTGACAATGATAGCCTGTCTTCTCTCACCAAGCATTAAACACCCGTGGCCGACCAACACCACCCGCCGATTATGAGTTGGACTTCTTTCCATCCACTCTCGAAACATTCTAAGTAGGCCATCCCGTGAACGGCGGACACATTTCGCTGTTTCAAAGATAAAATTATAAATAAGAGTTGAATGTTTTCCTTGTGTACCAGAAAAACATTCAACTCTCATTTTTATTTTGCTATTTGAGGGTAGGGCATCTTTTCTTTGCTTAGAACAGTTGTTTTTGGCACAAAATAAAAACGTGCGTTAAAATGACGGTGGGAAGAAGTTTCTTTTACCCCCTCTAAGATCGCGCTGGCAAATAAACTTGTCAAGATTCAGGGACTCCCTGTCAAACTTTTCTGAATTCACCCTGCAAAGGAGGATCTTATTGTACCAGTCACAAAGTAACTGCACACATAGGGGGCTCCCAGTAATTGCGCAGTACTGTAGACGTACAATGCGTGGCCCCCATTAGATTTAAATCCGAAACTCAACGTCATGTAGTCAGGAAAGAAAGTCAGTGGCTCGATCTCGGGGCATTGGCGTATTAGACGATCGCCTTAACGACAAGATAGTGTTTCCTCGTCCCGGCATCTGTGCCCTCCGTTTGATGTCTACTGCTTTAACTCTCATATCTTTGCCTTTCTTCAAATGATTTCAGTCAGGATGTCCTTTCTGGCATCTCGGTACTCCCGTTTTTCTTGCTTTGTTACTTAATGTGTTACTTAATTATTTTATCAGTGAGCAATGAACAAACTCCTTACTGGAGTTCGTTCATTGCTCACTGATAAAATAGCTGTTTTAACTGTTAGTCGAAAGGCACCAGAGGACCGCACGGGTCTTGATTTGAAAAGTCCGGCATTTCCAGTTCGCGGGCCACCCCACCCCGGGCCATTTTAGATTTTCAACACGCATACTCCGCCATTTACAGCAAATAACGCAAGGCTTCCTTTAGTGAAGCAAAGCTGTTTTATACTAAACTGAACTACCTCAGTAGTAAACGGAATGTATCGTGCCATTTCTTGTGGGGATTCCTGCAGCAGATGCGGTTTAGACCTGGTTACGTACTTCTGTTCCAAATATAAACGCATCTCCTCTTCCCCACTTAATTACACACGGGTAGTCTCGATTTTTAAATATGTAAACAAATACGTGGAACTTCCTCATCTCCGTTGTTGCAACGAATCGCGCCGGAAACTCGGTCATCTGGGTTTCGTGAAGCTGAGAATTCTGTTTAGTCTGGTGTATTCATAACCAATATTTCTGTTTATGCAAACATTTCTCGGAAAAGACAAAAAAAGCCAGGTGTTTAGAGGTTTAGAGGAACTTGATTTCAACCTTAAAGAAATAGACCGCCATATTTCAGACTCTCATCTTACAGCCCCCCTGCTTTTCTATTTCAGCTGTAATTAATCAACGAATCCGGTGGCGGATGTACGTCCATGCCCATCGTTTCACTCAGTGATCTTTTCCATCTGATTATTTTCCTAGTAAGTCATCGTTTTGTGAGTCGAAACGTTTTTCTTTAACATAGGAGTAAAATTTTAAACCTTGCAATAGAGACCCGTGAAGACCACTAAGAGACCTGCACTAAACAAATATGGACGGATTTATAAAGTTTACTTAAGAAGTTATAATAATAACTAATTTATCAATAGTGACAAGATGTTGATTTCATAATTTTTCAGATGAAGTGTGAACAACATAATTTCGAAAAAATTAACAACTTGTGTCAAAATACCACGATGAATGTTGATTCTATTTTGTATTGCACCATTCCTGGTGGTAGGAATGGAAGTAACAGGATAAAACTCCATAGAAACGGTTTGGCAGTTGTAGCTAATAGTTTATGTTGTTTCGATCCAGCGACGTTGAACATGAGTTTTGTACTGTGCTTTCATTAACTGCCAGGGTGGATTAATTTCACAATTTGACGAGAAAGCCGACACTTCTGCTTTTGTTGCCAGCTCAGCTCCGGTTGTATCATACAATCGAAGGCTTATGAGGGAAATTATGATGAAAATCATTTGGGGCTAGGATTTACGTGGAGTGGTGAGGGAAATTGTTCTTTACCCTTTTGTTTTGTATGTAGTACGGCACTATGCACTGAAGATCAATTGAATTAGAGATACCTGTCTAGTAACGTGTAGCACCACCTTTCATCCTGATGACGGCGGCGATTTGTCTCAGCATGGACTCGACAAAACACCGGAAGCGTTGGGAAGCCATACGGATCCACGACCCCTGAACAAGCTCCCACAGTTCACGAAGATTTGATGGAGGGGGTCAGAGCCTCCAACATCTCTCTCGATGGCATCCCAGATCTGCTAGATGGGATTGAGGTCAGGTGACCTAGCTGGCCAAGAAAGCGAGGTCACGTCGGTGGAGTGTTCATCCAACCATTCGGATACAATTTGGGAGCGATGGCAGGGTGCATTGTATTGTTTTAGGATGAGGTCCCCAGTGGGATGTTGAAGACGCACATACGGGAGCAAATGGTCGTCCAGGATATCCCGGCAACGTTGACCTGTGAGGGACATTGTCACACCTACCAGGGGTCCCATTTCAGTCCACGTAAACAGTCCGCATACGAGAATGCAACCCCCACTAGCTTGAAGAGTACCCTGCTGGCAAGAAGGATCCATCGCTTCAACATTTTTCCACATGTCTAGGGTCCAGTAGCGATGTTCCCGCGCCCATGCTAATAATTGCACCCTGTGATGTGCGGTCAGCAGCGGCACCATCGTGGGACGATGGCTTCTGCAACCCCATAGCGAGGAGATGGTTCTGGATGGTGTGGCTGCTTACACGTTTTTGTGCACCAGCGTTAAATAGCCGAGTGATTTCTTGCACTGTGGCCCGTCTATCCGCTGTTACAATGCGAGCTAGCCGACGATGACCCCGCTCATCCACACGCTGTTGTCCACGGCAGTTGGCCCTTGCATGGATGGTTTTACCGGATTCGATGTACTCACGGTGCACCTGTGGCTTGTGAAAATCCCAGTGCCTGCACGACTTCCGAGATGGAGTGACCCATTCGTCGGGTCCCGACAATTTGCCCACGATCAAATGCGCTTAGCTCCCTCGACTCTTACTGATTCCCGTCGCATCACTCCTTATATTGTCGGATCGCTGCATACGTTATGGCATTTCCGTTTACAGGGTCGCCCACAGCGCCACATTTGCATAACGCCAGCTGTCTCTAATTCAATTGCTCTTCAGTGTACGGTGCATTCGTGGTACTAGCAGAATTTTCGCTGCAAACTAATTCTCTAACAAATGCATTTTTTTCTCGCACATGATTCTCGTCCCATGTCAACTTAGCGACGGAAGCCGCGTCGCAATTACACAAAATTGCATCTGAGTTTCAGTTTCAGTTTCGGCTTTCATGTGACGACAAAAGGCCCTACGCTTGGCCCATTTGTAGGGATGGGCAAACCGATTCTTTCGATTTCATTCCCTAAAACGATTTGTCCGTTTAGTTCGGTGTTACTTCCGGTTTACTGAACGATTTACGCGGGAAATGGCTCCTGCGAACTGGTTCTCAGTCTGATTCTTTTATCCTTGAAACTTTCTATTTAGTGAACGTTTTTCCCAGGGAAATACATCTCGGGAATTGATTCTGTGTCGGATTCTTTATTTCGTTGAAACTTCCAGTTTACCAAATGATTTGCGCAGAAATGACTTCTCGGGAGTCGCGTCTGAGTCGAATCCTTTCATCCTTGAAATTTCCAGTTTAATGAACGATTTTCCCAAAGAACAGATCTCGGGAATTGATTCTGTGTCGGATCCTTTATTTCGCTGACACTTCTGGTTTACTGAACGATTTTTAAATTTCTCTTTAGTTTTTGCGGAAAATGCTGTTCCTTGGTTTTCGCATCTTCATAAGTTCGTTTCAAAATATTCACGAAGTATATATTGCATTTTGTACACTTCTGAATAAGGAAAGGTTTCCTGACCAGAACATGCGCCACACCGTTGTACCAAAGTGAAATTTTGATGTCTAGTAAAAAGTAATTCTGACTGATGCATTCAGGAAATTGGCACTTCTGTGAAATCGATTCTTTTCGGGAAAGATTCGTTCTCCAGTGACTCATTTTCTTGATTCGTTCATCGTTCGCGAACGTTACATTTCTAGTCACCTGCAGTATGACCTTGAAGAGTTTTCGGAACAATTTACTTCATACACACTTAGATAACGCTTAAAAAGTTTTTAGAATACGGAAATTTTTGCCCATGCTGTATATCTCAACCAAGGAGGTTAGAATAAGATATCTGGAGATTCCCTTGTTAATGGAGAAGTACAACTTTGCGTGAAGCCTATAACCGCGAGCGACAGCCGTCAAAGTGTGGGAAAGCTGATGGTTTTCAAGGCTATTGCAATGCATTTTGTGTTGGCCGAATCGCCTTCTTTCGTCGCAAATGTTTCCAATCTCGCATCGTAGATTGCTGCCGATGTGTGAGAAAATGCTGAATTTATAAAATTCTTAATTATTTTGAGGCTCCTTCCCATTTTTATTTTAAATTGAAATACACGAACATTAGTGCGAATTCTTAACAACATATAACGTGAAAATTGAAAACTTCACTCGTGTAAGAAGTATAATTCATTCCGGTTTGATATTAACACGGTTTCTGCAACCAAACAGCACGCAATTCCAAAATACACGCAGTTGAATTTTCATAGGTATTATGTAAACAATAGCAAATTCCCACACCTTGCTGCTTCACGGTTAAGAGACCAGGGCATCTCCAGAAGTATTATTCTAACCTCCTTGATCTTAACCCACTTGGCCGGCTTAATAATTTCGATAGCATTTGCGATCACAATCAGCGGCTAAAAATTAATTTAAAAAGAAAATTAATTTAACGTATAAAATTCCTCGGAAGCGAACGTGAATCCTTCATGCGTAGCATCATTTTCTGCGCTTCTCAAAATAAATATTTTACGTAATTAAATCCACTTATGTGGACGTGTACTTCCCCAAAACACTGGCAGTTAAGACTGCGCTTCCTTGTAAAACAGGCGATGCGTGTCAATTCCAGACCAATTTATACATTTGTAAATGATTTATCTAGTTGTTGTTGGCATCACTTCTGTTGTCTTCTACTTTTCACGACGTAAATAAAAAGTTTAGTTCGTTTTTTTACGCTTTCCAACCGTAGGTTGAAGAAGCGTATATGCTCCAGCTTTTTCCGTCCGTCTGTCGGCACGATAACTCAGGTAAAATTGGTTCGATTTCGATGAAATTTTAGTATGTGGTAGGGGACGGCCAGGGGACAAACCCTATTGAAAATGCGTGAAGTGGGGTCAAAGGTCACGACATAAAAGCGGAATTCATTCAATTGGGAACCTCAACGAACTATAGGGGGCGCTGCGCAAACGTAAACAAACTTCACTAGTACGGGTAACGTCGCACGTGTTTCCATAAAGTCGAATGTTAGAATGGCTGGTTGGTCACTTTCAATCCTTGAAATAATGAAATTTGTGGACGCTTCCAAAAATTCAAGATGCATTAAAGAAGGGGAAGTGATTGTTAATGTAGGCCATATAATTTGTTGTGGAATTAAGAAGGAAGATGGAAGAGAAATTCTCATAGTTTCGCACTGCATTCAGTCCACGGCAATAACGTCGTCGCCTCACTCCATCAACGGTATTTTAGATACAAGTAACAGTGAAATTTCTATAAAGTCATTTGAGTGCTCTTGTAAAGCGGACAGAAGTGGAAGGTGTAAGCACTGTGTAGCAGTAATGCTTTACTGTAACAGGTAATTTTTATTTTTACATTTTCAGGCAAGTGATATAGTAATACCGACAGGGATATTCTAATCCGGATTACTATTAAAAGCTGACATTTCGTTTCACAGGACCCATTTTCAATACTGTGAACAATAACATTTGTAATTTTTGAACATTCTGTTCCTAAAAGTGTTTGTGAATTGGTAATTGTTGATCATCATTGGGTTCTGCGTTTTTGAACCGATGACTGTTGACAGAACATTGCAAATCTTGTTCCATAATGAAGTTTAAATTTATATGGATAACAGCAATTATTTGTTTTTAAGATTATGTAGGAATGCGGATTTTTTAATTACTACTATGCAATAAAAACATGCTGCCTTGTTTATTATTCATTCAAAGACGTTACTAGGTTAGTAGCATTTCACTGGAAGGATTTCAAACGCAAGGCACAAATGTTTATACTAACTTGTGAAAAACATAGCAGAAACCTTGGGAACGACATTGCGGGACACAACAATATGATTTGTTCTTCTTCACGGAATTCTCCATTATACAACTCTCTAATTCCAGAATGAATGCAAAAATACACCAAACTACGACAACTGAACGTAATGAGCAATCTACCAACAGCCAAGCATTGAGCCAAAAACGTTACCCGTACTACAGGAATTTTTCCTTTTGCAGCTAGAGGAAGAGCGGACCGCTGAGATTGCCAATTGTCCTTATGCGTCATAACTTGTGTAAATATGGTTTGATTTCAATGAAATTTTAGTATGTGGTAGGGGACCACCTGGCGACGAACCCTATTGAAAATGGGTGAAGTGGGGTCAAAGGTTAGGACATAAGAGCGAGATGTATTCCATTGTCCTTATGCGTCATAAGGTGCGTAAAAATGGTTCGATTTCGATGAAATTTTAGTATGTGGTAGGGGACCACCTGGAGAGTAACCCTATTGAAAATGGGACAAATGGATTCAAAAGTCAGGACATAGGATCGGGATCCATTCCATCGCCCTTATCCCACAGTATTAAGGTGGACGTCAACTAATTTTACTTCCTATATTTCCAATGGAAAACCTTTTTAACACATTTCCTTCACAATTAGTGTGTTCCCAAGAATGGAAATTTGAGCATCGATTAAAATAACTTCATACTATAACTTGGAATACTTAACATTTTGTAAAACATAAGCATAATTATATTAAAAAACAATAACGTTTCCTTTGGTGGTGTTGAAACCAGAAAAAAAAATGGCGCGACCTGTCCTTTGATGACGTCAGTGGACAAATAAATGTTGGGTTGCATAATTACGGTTATGGTTTAGAAAATATTAAGTATTCCAAGTTATGAAATGAAGCTATTTTAATGGATGTTCAAATTTTCATCCTTGGGAACGCATTGTTTGTGAAGAAAATGTGTACAGAAGTTTTTCCATTGGAAGTATAGGAAGCAAAATTACTTGACTTCCACCTTAAACTAGCGCCGCCCCGGTGGCGCAGTGGTCTAAGGCGCTGGCCTCTGATCATTCGTCCGTAAGGGGTCCGGGTTCGAATCCCGGTCAGGCATGGATGTTGTGTTTGTCTTACGGCACTGGCTCTCTCCCTTCCCTGGGACCAGTGACCCTAAATTAGGGACGGGCGACTGCTTATAGCCCATTGAGTTGCTCACGGTGGTCGTTAAACCTCCAATAAAAAAAAACAAAATAAAAAAAAAATAAAAAAAATAAATAAAAAAACTAGCAATTCTTGTATGTATGTATGTACATTTTATTTTGAAAACGGCTCTAAGAATTTCGATGAAAGTCGTTAACCTACAGTTTTCTGGTGCTAGAAATCGATTTAGCTTGATCTCGACTTTAGGAGAATTCGTTTAATGTATTAAGTACCCACCCCGAATTATAACGTTTTTATTGGCAACATTAATGTAACATTAATGGAGTCGTTCCATTAATGTTACCAATGCTTAGAAATCTTATGACATCACAATCTCGCGTTTGAAAATGTTGGCGCGCGGTCACGCCATCTGTCTCATTACGTCACGCGTTGTGAGTGGGTCCTATTAAAGTTTTATGACGTTACACTCTTGCGGCGAGCAGATGGTCGCCATTCCCATCTGCCTCATTACGTCACGCGTTGTGTGCGTATGTCCGTCCGCACGATAACTCGTGTAACAATCGTTCGATTTCGATGAAATTTTAGGTAGGGTATCACCTGGGAAGGAACCCTATTTAAAGTGAACGAAATGGGGTCAAAGGTCAGTACATAGGAGCGGGATCCATTCCATTTCTGTTATGGGCCATAACTGACGTAAAAATGGTTCGATTTCGATGAAATTTTAGTATGTGGTAGGGGACCACCTGGCGACAAACCCTATTGAAAATGGGCGAAATGTGTTCAAAGGTCAGGACATAGGAGCGGAATCACTTCCATCGCCATTACTTACGTAATAATGCTTCGATTTGGATAAAATGTTAGTATGTTGCAGGGCCTGCCTGGGGACGAATTCTATTGAAAATGGGCGAAATGGGGTCAAAGGTTAGGACACAGGAGCGGGATCTATTCCATAGCCCTTATGCATCATTACTTACGTAAAAATGCTTCGATTGCGACAAAACTTTATCATGTTATTTCGGAGGTGTACTGGACCGGTTCTGTTGAATATCATTGAAATGGGATCAAAGGTCAGGGCACAGGACCGAGTTTTTTTTTTTTTTTTTGATTGGAGGTTTAACGACCACCGTGAGCAACTCAATGGGCTATAAGCAGTCGCCCGTCCCTAATTTAGGGTCACTGGTTCCAGGGAAGGGAGAGAGCCAACGCCGTAAGACAAACACAACATCCATGCCCGACCGGGATTCGAACCCGGACCCCTTACGGACGAATGATCAGAGGCCAGCGCCTTAGACCACTGCGCCACCGGGGCGGCCAGGACCGAGTTTTGTTCCACAGCCATTATTCTCATAACTTGAGTGATAACTTGAGTAATGATTTCTGGTATGTTGGAAAGCGTATTATAATAAATGCATTGCATGATTTTACTAACTTGTCTATATATTGAAATGTGTTTTTTGTAGTGAATGTGTGTTTTTACTGCGTTGTAGGTTGCTTATATTGTACTTTTGGAATGCCTTAGAGTGTTTATCAACCGAAACACAAGTTGGAACTCTCCAGATTATATTATGAACAAAATCGAACCTGCACCAAGTTGGAACTCTCCAGATTATATTAAGAACAAGATCGAACCTTCACCAAGTTGGAACTCGGTGGAACCAAATCGCTTCACCAAGTTGGAACTCTCCAGATTATATTAAGAACAAAATCGAACCTTCACCAAGTTGGAACTCGGTGGAACCAAATCGCTTCACCAAGTTGGAACTCTCCAGATTATATTAAGAACAAAATCGAACCTTCACCAAGTTGGAACTCGGTGGAACCAAATCGCTTCACCAAGTTGGAACTCTCCAGATTATATTAAGAACAAAATCGAACCTTCACCAAGTTGGAACTCGGTGGAACCAAATCGCTTCACCAAGTTGGAACTATCCAGATTATATTAAGAACAAAATCGAACCTTCACCAAGTTGGAACTCGGTGGAACCAAATCGCTTCACCAAGTTGGAACTGTCTAGATTATATTAAGAACAAAATCGAACCTTCACCCAGTTAGAACTCGGTGGAACCAAATCGCTTCACCAAGTTGGAACTCTCCAGATTATATTAAGAACAAAATTGAACCTTCACCAAGTTGGAACTCGGTGGAACCAAATCGCTTCACCAAGTTGGAACTCTCCAGATTATATTAAGAACAAAAATGAACCTTCACCAAGTTGGAACTCGGTGGAACCAAATCGCTTCACCAAGTTGGAACTCTCCAGATTATATTAAGAACAAAATCGAACCTTCACCAAGTTGGAACTCGGTGGAACCAAATCGCTTCACCGAGTTGGAACTCTCCAGATTATATTAAGAACAAGATCGAACTTTCACCAAGTTGAAACTCGGTGGAACCAAATCGCTTCACCAAGTTGGAACTCTCCAGATTAGATTAAGAACAAAATCGAGCCTGCGCTGGCTAGTAATTAACATCTGACATAGTAACGTCCGCTACAGAACTGAGGTTCCCAATAAGGTAAGCCTTTTAAAATGGTAAATATGGAAGACTTAAGGAATTCGCAGAAGCTCAGAAAGTTTTTTCGAACTGCTTTCACCTGAAATTTAAATAAGCTTAAATCGGAACCAGATGCTGGGGTACATAGCACTACGCTAGAGATAAGCCTAAAATTATTAAGGAATAAAAATAAAGAATTGCTGGAACTGAATAAGAAAATACTGTTATTGAAATTAGAAGTTGGTGAAGGTGATTTACATGAGGAATGTAGATTAGCAGAAAAATATCAGGGAATTTTTATCATCAGAGTATCGTGTAAATGATATAACAAAGCCAAATGTTGTTAATACTGTTCCAAATGATATTACAAGTGGTAATAATGAACTAAGCAGTAGAAGAAAATTTAAATTGCCAAAGTTAGAGCTTAGAGCTTTTAATGGTAATGTTAAAGAGCGGCTAAAGTTCTGGTGTCATTTTAAGAAGATGCATAATGATTTAGATTTACACTATCTACCAACAAGTAATTGGATCATCCCTGCAATCGACGATATCTGCTGTCCTGATACACGTCACGGCGGCCGCTGTTAAATATCGTGTGGGAAACAACAACGCAACCAGTCGCATGCAAGATGCCACGCAATTCGGAGCTCTCTGATTTCGAGAAAGGTGTAATCGTCGGGTATCACAGAAATGGCCGATCCATACATGACATACCCAGCAAGTTGAAGTACCCAAAATCGACTTTGGCCTACGTGATTGGCAAGTGGAAGATGAGAGGTGACTGTCGGAATGTGCCCCGACCCGGCAGACCCACGAAACTGGGAGTTAGAGACCGACGGGTGCTGGCCAGAGAAATTCGAAAGAACTGCCCCAAATCGATGGGCCACATCCGCGAGGAGTTTCAACAGGCATCCGGGAGTGTTCTTTCGATGAATTATATCCGTAAGGAAGCCCATCTGCTCGATTATCATGAACGTGCTGCCGCCCACAAGCCTTTGATCACCAAATCCAATAGCGCTGCTCGGCTAAAGTGGTGCAAAGAACGTCGACAGTGGACCGTTGAACAGTGGAAACAAGTTCTCTGGAGCGACGAATCGAGGTTCACCCTCTACCGTTCGAATGGCAGGGTCTGGGTTTGGGGTCTGCCTGGAGAACACCTCCTGCCGGAATGTATTGTGCCAACTGTCAAGTTCGGCGGCGATGGAATTATGCTATGAGGGTGTTTCTCCTGGTATGGCACGAGAGCCTTGGTCGCAATTCCTGGTAGACTCAACGCCGAGACCTACTGCACCATTTTGGATGACCATGCGCTTCCTACGTTTTGGCAGTTTTACGGGGTGGACCCATGTTACTTTCAGGATGACAATGCCACCTGTCATGTTGCGAGGTCCACCATGGCTTGTTATGGTGACAATGGGGTTAATCGAATGGACTGGCCTGCGCAGAGCCCTGACCTTAACCCTATCGAGCACCTCTTGGACGAGTTGGAGCGTCGACTTAAGGGGTGCCCCACCGTCCGAAATCGGTGAAGGAACTGACCTGTCTTCTCCAAGCCGAGTGGAAGAAAATACCGCTAGCCGTCGTTCAACGTCTGGTTGATAGTATGCCCCGGAGGGTCGCAGCTATAATCGCCGCTCGTGGAGGCTCCACCAACTATTGAAGGTGAATAAACTTCGTTTTCGTTTGATATCACAGGTGTCCAATTACTTGTTGGTAGATAGTGTAGTTCCAGAGGGAAAATTCCAGTATCTTATACAGGCTACTGGAAAGGATTCTAGAGCAAGGGAAGTTGTTTACAGTTTTTCCCCTACAGCTGATAATTATGAAAAAGCAGTTGAATGCTTAAAAGTTTGGCCGTGAAGATGTTTTAGTAGAAGTATACGTTAAGGAACTGTTACAGTTAGTTTTAAAAAATACATCACCACATACAGATTCACTTTCCGTGTGCTCACTTTATGACACACTTGAAATACACATTCGGGCACTTGAAACATTGGGTGTTACAACAGACAAGTGTGCTGCTATGCTGTTTTCATTAGTAGAATCCTGTATGCCAGAAGACCTACTGCGAGCATGGCAGACATGTGTCACTTTTGCACATACAAGTGAACCAAATGCTAGACTGAATAACTTAATGTCATTTTTAAAATCAGAATTTGTATCTGAAGAAATAATTACTTTAGCCGTAGATGGTTTTGGTATAAAATGTGAATCTAAAGCAAAAAAGAAAAGAAAAATTTCTTGGGATGATGAGGTTGACGATGTCTCAAGGAATGAATTTTTACGTTGGTTTAATGACCTCCATTTTTTTAAAGTAGTGTCTGTTAAAGGGTATATATGTGCCTCTCATGAGGAGGAGGTAAACATTAGCCTTCACACTTTCTACACTGCTGGCCACCCAAAATGCAACACCAAGAAGGAAGCATCCGATTGGCCTGAAATTCGCAGCGTGCATCGCCCGCGAGAGAACATCCAAACGATTAGCATTGCAGGACATATGCAAATCATGTGCGCCCTGCACGCCACCGAGAAGCACTATAAGAAGGGAGCACAGAAGGCGTGGTGTACGTAGTGGAAGTGCGTTGTGCTAACGGACATGCGCGTGGGAAGTTTCCTGATGCCTCGTCGCAGAATACGGCAGTCATTCCAGCACGTTTCGGAGTTCGACAAAGGACGAATAGTGGCTTATCGTAACAGCGGTTTATAGTACCGAGATATCGGCGCCCGTGTGGGACGACATCCAGCCACGTGAGGTGAGTATGGATTCGGCGGGTGCAGGAGGGACGGACGGACCGACGTGAGCGATTGCTGCAGCCGCGGCACACCACCGAACGAGAGGACCGGCATGTTGTGCCGCGGGCAATGACGGTTCGCACCGCCACATCACGAACGTTAGCGCAGGAATTAGGGTGTGTTGCGCAACAACCTGTGTCAGCACGTACCGTTCGACGTCGTCTGCAGGAGCAGGGACTTGTCGCACGGCGCCCATTGCTCCAACCACTGACGTTACACGACCGGCGAGTGCGGCGGCAGTGGGTCGTTGAACGCTGCACCTAGACTACGGAATGGCACGACATTGTCTTCTCCGACGAATCCCGCTTCTGCCTGCAACACCACGATGGTTGAATCCGCGTGTGGCGGCACCGTGGCGAGAGACTGTATGACGCCTGCATTATGCATCGCTATACCGGTCCGTCGTCTGGCGTTATGGCTTGGGGCGCAATTGGATATGACACCCGCACTCCTCTGGTAAGCATCGCCGGTACACTCAAAAGCCACCGCTACATCTCCGACGTTTTGGAGCCTGTAGTCCTCCCTTACCTGCAGGACGTTTCAGCGGCCACGTTTCAACTGTACAAGCACACCCGCACGTGCCACGCATCGTGCAACAATTCTTCACGTCCCACCAGGTGTCACTGCTGCCGTGCCCCACCTGTTCTCCCGATATGTCGCCCATCGAACACGTCTGGTCGCTGATCGGCAACCGAGTGGCCCGGAAAGCACCACCCGCGGCTACGCCTGATGAACTGTGGCAAAGTGTGGAAGTAGCCTGGACCGACATGCCCCAAGCCCACATCCAAAGCCTCTTTCGTTCGATGCCGCGGCGTGTAGCGGCCGTTATTGCCAGCCATGAAGGCCACACGAACTATTGATGTCTGCGTGTTCCGCAAGTCGCACGGTCCTGTAAGCTTAATCGTTTCATCTTTGTATCTGTTGTTATGTGTCCAGTAAGTCTGGCTTTGCTATCTCGTGTCCTTCTTGGTCTTGCATTTTAGGTGGCCAGCAGTGTATGATGCAAGTAAACATGCATATGCTGCTGCTGTTTTTATAAGAGTACAAGCAGTCGAGAGTATTGAAGGGTATCTTTTGGCTGCAAAAGAAAGAGCCGCGCCTATCAAGCCAATCTCTATTCCACGTCTTGAATTGCTCGCAGCCACGGTGGGAGCAAGACTGCGTACCTCAGTTTTAGATGGCCTTCAATGGGAAAATGTAGAACTGCATTTTTGGACAGATTCGTCCACAGTTTGGACCTGGATTCAGCGTGAGGAACCTTGGTATGTCTTTGTGAACAACGGAGTCCAAGAAATAAGAAAATTGACAGATTGTAGGTCATGGCGGCATATCCCTTTAGACTTCAATCCAGCAGACCTTCCATCACGTGGCTGTTCTGCCAAACAGCTCTTAGCACTTAGATGGTGGGAGGGACCTGCATGGCTTAAGGGGCTTGAGAATAAATGGCTAAGCTCTGACGTCGTTTACAATGAAGAAGACATTTTGCAAGAGAAGAGAAAGACTGACATGAGTCATGTGGGCCTTGTGACTGAGGGACTGACAAGTACCCCAGGCATAGGCGCCGACTTCGTGGGTTCGAGACACTTTTGATTTTGTTGTGTGTTTCTCGAACCCCTAACATTTCTGTGCGTATTTCGTGAGGAAAATACACGTACGCATATATACATAAATGTTGTTTTTCGTTATCAATTCTTCATTTTTTTTTATTATTCATGCTCCGTTTACTACATATAAAAAGTGTGTATAGAAATTTACCCCTCAGACTGTTTATTGTGCCTCAAAAAAGAATTATTGTTTGTTTGTGCTCATCAAATTTGTCGCGACAGGCAATACCACAAGTACCGGTGTTTAAGAGCATTTAAAACTGTCTCTTTTATAAAAGAAAATTCTTCGGTTTGTCTGGGTTCCGACAAAATTCAAAAGTCTAGCTCTAAATTCGGAGACGAGAACCTATTCGAGGTCATAGTAATAAAGGCGTAAATATGTTGTACAGTCAGTTGACCCACCCTATCTTCGGACAGTCGGGGACCAAGGAGGTTAGAAGAGACAAGAGATGGCATTAGCAGCCGCTGGTGAAGCCAATTCTGATCATCTGGTTTCTTGTGGCATCCGGGTGGGGAGGGTTCAGTGACGTGGCGTCACTTACTGAAGACCTCTGCTGGAGCACAGGTTGTTAGCGGCCGTCTCTTACTCTCTCCAGCAGGCCCTGAAGGTCAACAAGCTTCCTACAGCTTTAGCAAGGCCGTGATTGGTTAATGCGCAATATGCACTTCCGCTCGACGAAGCATAATTTTGTTTAATTTAAAAAAAATACTAAACAGTATTTCTGCAACTTTTTGCAAATTTTTAGTTTTGTGCATGTATATTTCGGTCTGATTTTTTCCTGACTGTTCATGCTGCACAAGTGCCTCTGAAACCTCTTCAAGGTCAACGATTTCCCCATAGAAAAGTACAGAAGCTGCCCAAGTTGGGCATACTGGGCATACACAGCTGATACGAAGTGGAGCCCACGGAAAACGCAGGGCATGGGGCTGATGCCATGTCCTCTTCCTTCTATCCTGCTATTGTAACTCAGAAATCATTTGAAGAAAAAAATTGTTGGCATTTTTAAAATTGGTAAAAAAAAACCTTAAAATAAATTTTACATGTTTTTGTTACTTTTATAATACAGTTGAGTTGGAAATTCACACAGTTTCTGTGTATTGTATATAATAATGTCGCGTCTACAAAAGCTAAATAAATGAAAAATTATCTAGAGAAAAATAAATTCTGTAATTAACTATAGTTTGCTTCATTTTAGCATTTCAGGCGTCTTATTGTGCCAGATAATCTGACTGAATGAAATTTAAATTTGACTTAAATACTTTGAAAAATGCATAGGTAGTTCGATTAAAAATTTTCGGAACCCCCAATAATTTTTCAAGTCGGCGCCTGTGACCCCAGGCGTTTGTGAGCGGTGTGGTTGCCCTGAACAGAAAAGCAGTTGCACAATGCAAGTACCATAATGGTTGTAAATGGTATTTTCGATACTTCTCAAGTTATGATAAGATGGTACGCATGGTAGGTTGGATGTTGATATTTATGAGTAACTGCAAAAACTCAAACATCTTAGACAAGATGGGGAATTAATGTATAAAGAAGTGGAAACTGCTGAAAAGATTGTGATTAAGCTAGTGCAAGAAGAATCATTTGAGTCTCTAAATTAAAAAATGTTGAGCTCCTTAAATGTTTACAAAGATGAGTTGAGACTTATCCGATTGAAGACAAAGATTGTTTATAGTGACGATACGAATGATTTTCGAAATCCCATGGTTCTCCCATCTAATCATTCAGTAGTAAGGATACTTATAATGACAGAACACAGAAAGCATTCTCATGTTGGAACCCAGATGCTGATGAATATTATAAGAGAGCATTATGGGATACTGAATGCTAGGAAAACCATTAGATCTGTGATATCTAAGTGTGTTGTATGCATAATGTACAAAGGAAATTATTTAAAAGTTGCCCCTGCTCCATTGCCAGAAAATCGGATAAAAGATGCTGCAGTGTCTGATGTTGGAGTAGATTTGGCAGGACCTTTATACACTGCCGTGCAAAAATTAAGGACGAGACGGTTTTTCGAATGTAACGTCGTGCAGAAGTGTTCTACATCGACTCAAATCATACCATAAGATCCCCAAGATGTAAGAATATGGAACAAGTGAGCAAACCCGTCCAAACAAGGAATCCAAAGGATACAAAGGCACTTTATTGAAAAGGTAGCTTCGAGCACAACTGGGCAGAAGACAGAAACGTCCATGTTACAGGCGGCTGCCAAGAAAAATCCAGTCTTTAGTAGGGGAGCGGCCGTCTCATACATGATCATCCCTGACTACGTTGCAGGATTTACAACGTCTGTGCATACTGAGGACAAGGTTGTCAAGGAGCTGTTGAGGCATCGCGGCCCATTCCTCTTGTAGCGCCAATCGCAGCTGCGCAATCGTTGCTGACGGCTGGTAACGTGCTGCCAAGCGACTCCCGAGAAGGTCCCACACGTGTTCGATTGGATTTAGATCCAGGGACCTTGCGGGTCAATCCATGCGTTGAATATCTTCACTCTCCAACAGCTCTGCGACAGCCCTGTACGATGAGGTGTAGCGTTGTCGTCCATGAAGAGGAACTCAGGACCCACAGCACCTGAGGCAGGAGAACCTTGGTAAAATAGCGGACACCAGTGACACAACCTCCTTGGAAGATGTGTAGGTCAGTACGGCTATCAAGCATGATACCGCCCCAAACGAGAACTCCACCACCTCCAAACCGGTCCCTTTCGATGATGTTGGAGGTGTTATTGCGTTTTCCCTGCTCTCTTTAGATATGTATACGTCCAGAATCGCTCGTCAGACTAAATCGGCTTTCATCCGTAAAGAGAACTAGACTCCATTTCTGATGTGTCCAGTTCTTGTGTTCCTGGCACCACAGAAACCGCCGTCTCCGATGAGCAGGCGTTAATGGCACACACCGTACTGGTCGTCGTGCAAATAGACCACCTTTGTGCATCCTCCTGGCCACGGTAAAACGCGATAACGGACGTCCAGTTGTCTGATGCATGTGCCTTGCGATTTCTCCCGCTGTCTTCCGTCTGTCTCTTCTCGCCTGTAGGACAATATGCCGGTCGTCCGCCGCCGTGGTTGCTCGTGGACAACCACTGCTAAACCCTCAGACAGCTGTTCCAGTCGTTTGAAATGATCTCCAAGTTCGTAAAACGATGCTGTGAGCGATTCCGAACTCCTCGGCCACACTAGTCCCACTTCAACCTTCTTCCAAGTTCCCAATGACGCGACCTCGGGTAAAGTCATCCAGATGTCGTCTACTGGATTGCTTGTTGGTCATATCACACGGTGGCAGCAACTCGACGTCGTTCACACCGATGTACACCGTGCAATAGCTTTCACCGAATTGCTGAGCGTACATCGCCCGTGTGCTTTATACCCTTCCGACCCCCCCCCCCGCGCCATGTGCATATATGTGCATGCCCTACCGTACCGGACCCTAGTCTATCTCCTGAGTGGTCTTTCGGTCCGTTCTGCCTGCTCGTTCCGCTGTTATGATAATTTCTCCTCTTCGTCCTTAATTTTTGCACACCAGTGTATTTGAAAGGTGATACCATGGCTTGGATTTGTCTTTAAACTTGTGCGATATGTCATGCTATTCATCTGGAGTTGCTGTCCTCTTTATCGACTCAGGTATTTCTTCTGAGTTTTCGACGATTTATTGCACGACGAGGAAGGCCAAGTGTAGTCTACTGTGACAATGGTACTAATTTTGTGAGTGCTTCCAATGCGCTAAAATCAGTTAACTGGGATCATATTAGGCAATTTTGTACTATCAAGAAGATTGTTTATCCCTCCAACTGTTTATCCCTCCAACTGTTTATCCCTCCAACTGTTTCCTGGTGGGGTGGATTCAGGGAGAGAATGGTTGGAGTAATGAAAACAGTCTTAAGGAAGGTTTTAGGACGAGCCTGCTTAACCTACGAGGAAATTATTACAATCTTATGTGATACTGAGTCTGTAATCAATTTAAGACCTCTTACGTATATTTCAGATGCAGATGGGGAGCTTGTGCCTTTGTCTCTAGCTATGTTCCTGAGAGATATACATGCCTCTGATATTCCAGATTTGGACGGTATATGTTGATGAAGCCTTCTTCAACAAGAGGCAGAAGTACAGAATGAAAGTCAGTAGTAATGATCTGCGAAAAATATTTCGATCTGAGTACTTAGGACTACTGATCCAACGAGCACCGAAATCACAGAGCCGACAGATTTGTCCTGGAGATGTCGTTCTCATTGGTAACGACAATGTAAAACGTGTCAACTGGCCGTTGGGACGAGTTATCGAACTAATACCAGGAAAGGATGGAGTGACCAGACTATTTCGTCTAAAAATCTCCACGATTGAATTGCTAAGACCTACTCAAAGACTGTATCCACTAGGGGTGTCCTCAACTTGAGTGACTGACCTCAAGACACAAGAGCATCCACGAAGACCGCCACAGGTAGAAGATAAGCAGTGCTCACGAAGTGGACGTGTGATTAAGATGCCAAAGAAGCTTGACTTATAATGGACTTGTCTTAGACAGATGTGTTGAGTTGACTCCCGCCAACTCAAGGTGGGAGGATGTCAAGTCCAGACCAATGTTTACATTTGTAAATGATTTATCTTGTTGTTGGCATTACTTCTATTGTCTTCTATTTTTCACGATGTAAATAAAAAAGTTTAGTTCGTTTTTGTAGATATTGGAATGTGTCTTTTGTGGTGAGTGTGTGTTTTTTACTGCGCTGTAGGTTGCATATATTGTAGTTTTGGAATGCCTTAGAGTATTTATCAACCGAAACGAGATCTTCACCAAGTTGGAACTCTCCAGATTATATTAAGAACAAAGTCAAACCTGCGCTGGCTGGTAGCTAGCATCTGACAATGCGTAGCATCATCTTTGCTTTAACAGTACAGAACTACTAAAATATTCGAACTCGCAGAAAACTGATGAAAAATTAAAATTGGCTTACCTTACAGATGGCAGTTGCTATCCGGGGAATTTTCCATCGAAGAATCATGCCGAAAACTACTGGAGAAGTCACACATACTAAAGATATCGCAAGCTTTACGTAAGGAATAATGAGATCACCTGTTTCGAAACTTCTCCCATATATCCACAAATTCAGAGGCATCACTCCCATTACGAACAGGTTCGAAAGCGCCGTCATTGTAACACTGTAAAATACTTTATGATTTTAATAAACGCTCAAAAGTTAAATATAAAAATTTAAATAATATACGTTTTCTTTCATTCAACATAAAACGAGCAAAACTTAATTCAACGAAATTTTCTGATATTGATTAGAATAAAAACTCATTCACGGAAATGTGGCTACTCAAAGCATAGATAGAGAAGAAGTCTGTTTTATATGGAGAACAGAAAACGATTACCACTAAAAGGTATGAGGATACGTTGCAGCTCTACGAAATGGTGATAAATACTTGTGCCTAAAACACATTTCCTATATCATCATCATCATCAAAAACAACTAAGGCACAAATGCCCGTAGGAGCCGGCCACCAGATGGCAGCAGATTAGAATCGTCTTGTATTTTTACCACCACCCCATCGACACTCATCTGGTGAATCCTCTCAGGGAAGAAGAATCAGGGACTAAGTGCGACCCGAGCCGACTTCATCATCATCAACAACCATGGCCCATGGGACAAATGCCCGTAAGAGCCGGTCACTAGATAGCAGCAGATTATAATCGTCTTGTTTTTTTACTACCACCCCATTGACACTGATCTGGTAAACCCTGTCAGGGAAGGGGGAACATGGACAAAGTGCGTCCGGGGCCGACTTCAAAGGGAACCATCCACTTCTTCGCGTCCCCACGCCCGGGGAGTCTGCGGAAAACCCCGGAAGAACCGCAAAGTCATTTCCTATCGGAGATTCATAATGCTACGGTGTGGACATTAAAAGGTGAGGCTTGTCCATATTCCACAGTTTTCAAACAGCACAAAGAATTTCTTTGTAGCAGGGAACCTTACGATGATGTAGATTGTTCCGGACGACTCTCCACATGCACACGTTTGAGGAAATGTCAAAAGTCTGCATTACCTCATGATTCATGGAAGTCTAATGACTGTCTTGTGTACAGCAGAATGTGTAGAAATTTCAATTGACAGGGTCAATATGAAGAATTCTTTGAAGATGAAAAATGTCAATGCGCGATGGTTCCCACGAATGTTGACAGATGAGTAAAAAGCATACCGCAAATGAAGGTTTATCACCAATTTAGACATTCCATTGAGGGCATGGAAAGATATCTCCCTTTCCGAGCTATCTGCCAAAAGTTGTGTCCATAAATTGCTGGATGGTTACACCCAAATGTGGTGGTGCTCCATCATGCTGGAACATGTCCATTGGATTCATTTTCTTGAATTTGCTGAACTGCGTACTAGTAATAGTGTTCTCCGCAAAAAAAAAGCTAACATTTAGTCCACTGCCTGTATTGCTACATCAGACATTCACCTTGGCGCTCGCTTTTTCGTGTTCAACGACAGCATGGGGTACAGAGGGTGAGTCGAAAGTTTTGATTATTTGCATAAACTCATGTGCTGCGGAGGGTATGTCACGTTTTTAAACTAGTTCAAGTCGCGCACTGCAGTCAGTCGAAAGGGATATAAAGTGGTAGTCGTTATTGTGAACAGCTTTGCATGTCGTCGTTTTGTCTGCGGCTGGGGAGCGTAAAAGGTGAACAGCCACAACCGGCTAATTGGAGAACTTTTGCTTTACGAGTTTGAACTCGGCCATAACGCTGCTCAAGCAACACGAAACATTTGTCATGCGAAAGGGGAAGGTTCCGTGAACCACAGCACCTCAACCAGGTGGTTCAAGAAATTTCGTTCAGCTGCCAGAGACCTCAACGATCAGCTAAGATCAGGTAGGCCGTCAACCGGGGATTCGGAAGCCGTGAGCTACGCCGTAGAGGCAAATCCGACCACCAGCACTTTACCCTTTTGTTTTGTATGTAGTACGGCACTATACACTGAAGAGCAATTGAATTAGAGATACCTGTCTAGTAACATGTAGCACCACCTTTCATCCTGATGACGGCTGCGATTTGTCTCAGCATGGACTCGACAAGACACCGGAAGCGTTGGGAAGCCATACGGATCCACGACCCCTGAACAAGCTCCCACAGTTCACGAAGATTTGATGGAGGGGGTCAGAGCCTCTAACATCTCTCTTGATGGCATCCCAGATCCGACGATGACCAGGCTCATCCACACGCTGTTGTCCACGGCAGTTGGCCCTTGCAGGGATGGTTTTACCGGATTCGATGTACTCACGGTGCACCCGTGGCTTGTGAAAATCCCAGTGCCTGCACGACTTCCGAGATGGAGTGACCCATTCGTCGGGTCCCGACAATTTGCCCACGATCAAATGCGCTTAGCTCCTTCGTCTTACCCATACTCTACTGCGTCCGACTCTTACTGATTCCCGTCGCATCACTCCTTATATTGTCGGATCGCTGCATACGTCATGGCATTTCCGTTTACAGGGCCGCCCACAGCGTCACATTTGCTTAACGCCAGCTGTCTCTAATTCAATTGCTCTTCAGTGTGCCCATATCACATAACACCGTGGTTCGTCACTCTCGGGACCTCGGCAAAGTCTACATGAGCTTCCGCGTTTTCACTCACGAACTGACGCCAACTGAAGCAAACCGCCGAGTGATGGGTGTGCACGAAACTCCTAGAAAATTATCAAGATAATTGTTACGTGTGATGAAAAGTAACAGTTATCTTGATAATTTTCTAGGAGTTTCGTGCTCCTAACACACAACGTTTCAGTAATCCTAACACACAACGGCAGCGGTTGAGCCCTATCCAGCTTCCTGAACCTGTTGCCAAACGTAGGCGCTTCGAGCACAAGGTGATACCTTGCGTCTGGTGGAATTTCGAGGGAATAATCCAGTACGAATTTGTTCCAGATGGTCGGACCATCAATGCCAGTCTCTAATCTGAACAGCTGGAGCGGATGTATTGTGTCATTTTGGAGGAGAGTACCTGGCGCTGATGAACAGAAAACGCGCTCACGTACAGCAGGACAAGGTTTGGCCTCATACCGCGCGAACTACACCGGCAAAACTCCAGGAACTTGAGGGCATTGAACTGATGCCACACCCAGCATATAGTCCGGATATTGCCTCGTCGGATTATTACTGGTTCCGGTCCATGACCCATCTCCCTCGCAGGCAGAACTTCAACAACCAGGAGGAGGTGGCAGCTGGGGTGAAGGAGTTCTTAGCCTCGTAGGACAAAAACTGGTACCGCCGCGGAATTGAAGTACTGGCAGACAGATGGCTAAAGACGGTGCAACACGATTGCCTATACTTTGAATGCTAGTCAGCTTTCTTCTTAAAGGTACGTGTGAAGACATAAAGTGATCCAAATATTGCAAAACTTTCGACTCACCCTCTGTAGAATCGAAGACCTGGCAGACAGGTGGCTAAAGACGGTGCAACACGATAGCCTATACTTTGAATGCTAGTCAGCTTTCGTCGTAAAGGTACGCATGAAGACGTAAAGTGATCCAAATATTGCAAAACTTTCGACTCACCCTCTGTAGAATCGAAGAACTGGCACACAGATGGCTAAAGACGGTGCAACACGATTGCCTATACTTTGAATGCTAGTCAGCTTTCGTCGTAAAGGTACGTGTGAAGACATAAAGTGATCCAAATATTGCAAAACTTTCGACTCACCCTCTGTAGAATCGAAGAACTGGCAGACAGGTGGCTAAAGACGGTGCAACACTATTACCTATACTTTGAATGCTAGTCAGCTTTCGTCGTAAAGGTACGCATGAAGACGTAAAGTGATCCAAATATTGCAAAACTTTCGACTCACCCTCTGTAGAATCGAAGAACTGGCACACAGATGGCTAAAGACGGTGCAACACGATTGCCTATACTTTGAATGCTAGTCAGCTTTCGTCGTAAAGGTACGTGTGAAGACATAAAGTGATCCAAATATTGCAAAACTTTCGACTCACCCTCTGTAGAATCGAAGAACTGGCAGACAGGTGGCTAAAGACGGTGCAACACGATGGCCTATACTTTGAATGCTAGTCAGCTTTCGTCGTAAAGGTACGCATGAAGACATAAAGTGATCCAAATATTGCAAAACTTTCGACTCACCCTCTGTAGAATCGAAGAACTGGCAGACAGATGGCTAAAGGCAGTGCAACACGATGGCCTATACTTTGAATGCTAGTCAGCTTTCGTCGTAAAGGTACGTATGAAGACATAAAGTGATCCAAATATTGCAAAACTTTCGACTCACCCTCTGTAGAATCGAATAACTGGCACACAGATATCTAACGACGGTGCAACACGATGGCATGTACTTTGAATGCTAGTCAGCTTTCGTCGTAAAGGTACGTGTGAAGACATAAAGTGATCCCAAATATTGCAAAACTTTCGACTCACCCTCTGTAGAATCGAAGAACTGGCAGACAGGTGGCTAAAGACGGTGCAACACGATGGCCTATACTTTGAATGCTAGTCAGCTTTCGTCGTAAAGGTACGCATGAAGACATAAAGTGATCCAAATATTGCAAAACTTTCGACTCACCCTCTGTAGAATCGAAGAACTGGCACACAGATGGCTAAAGACGGTGCAACACGATGGCATGTACTTTGAATGCTAGTCAGCTTTCGTCGTAAAGGTACGTGTGAAGACATACAGTGATCCAAATATTGCAAAACTTTCGACTCACCCTCTGTAGAATCGAAGAACTGGCAGACAGGTGGCTAAAGACGGTGCAACACGATGGCCTATACTTTGAATGCTAGTCAGCTTTCGTCGTAAAGGTACGCATGAAGACATAAAGTGATCCAAATATTGCAAAACTTTCGACTCACCCTCTGTAGAATCGAAGAACTGGCACACAGATGGCTAAAGACGGTGCAACACGATGGCATGTACTTTGAATGCTAGTCAGCTTTCGTCGTAAAGGTACGTGTGAAGACATACAGTGATCCAAATATTGCAAAACTTTCGACTCACCCTCTGTAGAATCGAAGAACTGGCACACAGATGGCTAAAGACGGTGCAACACGATGGCATGTACTTTGAATGCTAGTCAGCTTTCGTCGTAAAGGTACGTGTGAAGACATACAGTGATCCAAATATTGCAAAACTTTCGACTCACCCTCTGTAGAATCGAAGAACTGGCAGACAGGTGGCTAAAGACGGTGCAACACGATGGCATGTACTTTGAATGCTAGTCAGCTTTCGTCGTAAAGGTACGTACGAGGACATACAGTGATCCAAATATTGCAAAACTTCCGACTCACTCTCTGTAGTTCTGAACCCTGCACCCGGCAGTGGTGTCTGTTTACATTTTTACAACCGTAAAATGTTGCCTCGTGTGACAACTAAGTTATAGTTCACTTCCTGTAAAACACTGCAAGTAAACTCACATCGTGTTGTTTAATGGTCTTGTTGAAGCTGTTTAGATAGCTCTCAATTTGCACGCACGAAATTTCAAACATTTCTTTAAAACATCATGCACCGTGGATCGGGAACTGTCGGGCTACCGACTCGCATATTTTCTCGTTTTATCAATATGGTTTCAACATCAGGTGCTGACGTGGATGGGCATCCGGGACTGTGTTGCTTCTACGCACTACCCGTTGTCTCGAACTGTTTGACACATCACAGAATGTTACTACGAGAAGTGCCTCTGCCGTGCGACGTACTTCGCACAGTGGTAACGGACTTGGATTCTGTCATGCACAAACACACAAAGCCTTCTGCATATCGGACGCCATTCTCGACACAACTGGCGAGTGGCAATTCAGCTCTCACTTAAATTTGCGCATGCGCACAGTCACACACGCGCGCACGTTCGAATAGGCAGCATGTAAAAACTCGGAGAGTGCCGCTGTCGTGTGGTTAAAATCGTACTCTTGGGTCGAACCTAATTTTCATTTTGCATTTGTACGTAATGCTCTTAGGTTTTAAGAGTGACTACAATATATCTGAAAATGTCAGTTTTTTTGTTTGTTTTTTTATTGGAGGTTTAACGACCACCGTGAGCAACTCAACGGGCTATAAGCAGTCGTCCGTCCCTAATTTAGGGTCACTGGTTCCAGGGAAGGGAGAGAGCCAGTGCTGTAAGACAAACACAACATCCATGCCTGACCGGGATTCAAACCCGGACCCCTTACGGACGAATGATCAGAGGCCAGCGCCTTAGACCACTGCGCCACCGGGGCGGCCAAAATGTCAGTTTAACCAGAACTTTAACATTAAGTGAAGCTTCATTTTTATTGAATACCCTGGATAGCTTAATTATTAATGCCCTTAACTGAACACAGCAATATCACTTTAAGAAATCTTCAAGAGAGAGATACTTCAGTTTTAACCATTTATTTACGTCAGCACAACTATTACTTCAGCAGCAGAATAAACGACAGCTCATAACAAATAATATCCACGTCACACTGACAACGAATGTCACTTCACCAATAATGAAGCACCTTTCAGTACTCGCTTCAATCTATCTCGAATAACATAAGACTTTGAACACTCAAGAGACGCATATAGGGTATTAAATCGGTTTATTTTTGTTGCGTAGTAAGTAGAAAGATTCGCCAAGCTTTCGCACTCCACTGGGAGGCTTTTTCCAGGCAATGGTAGACATGAAAATACAGGGAATTGAAACACGTAAGGAACAAAGATGATTTTTGAAAATAACGTGGGTGACATCACGACCATATTACACGAATTTTTATCACGCAACTATGCGGTGTGTCACAATGTGTTTCCATCTTTTAATAACGCATGCCAAGCCCTTGGTAGTTCGATAGAAACTATATCATTGCACCCTAGTTTGCTGGATAGTATTTCGACTGTTTCTCTTATGGCAGCCCCTTTAAAGTTCGTGTATGGGGCAGTGTTTCTAATACTATTCCATAGAGGAGCGGTCGATAAATGCATGACTTCTCTGAAGAGGGCCGTATTCTGCATGTCCTGCTTGACACTTCGCACGAGCTGCTTACATCTAGTAACCAAGGATCGCTTTGCAATTCCAATACATATCTTTTCCGTGTTGTCAGGATATACGAACGGTATAGCGTGCACACCTGCCTTTTCTTTCTCACACTGTCTCTCCTTGCAACTTGATATTATACACTGATGGAAAAAAATCCCAACACCAAGAAGGGGTTGTGTTAGATAAACGACAGTTGGTTGGCGGTGAGAGTACATCTGTAAGATGACGTCTATGAAAATTTCGCGCTCGGCGCATACGTGTGGCGCTAGTAGCGCCCCTCGGAACATGCAAAGCAGGTTTGCTGTAAATACGCGCTGTAACGTTCGTGGGCGTTAGTTATCGTTGAGATTCGACGTAGGGTGTTGATGTTAGTCAAGAATGCCTTTAAGAAGACGAAGAAGCCATTATCAACAGCTCACGGAGTTTGAACGAGGTCGTGTAATAGGGCTACGAGAAGGTTGGTTTTCTTTCCGCAATATTGCAGAACGACTTGGCAGGAATGTAGCCACTGTGCATGATTGTTGGCAGCGGTGGTCAAGGGAAGGTACTGCCTCAAGAAGACCCGGTTCCAGCCAGCCACGTGGCACTACTGAGAGGGAAGACCGCTGTGTACGGCGTATGGCCGTGGCGCATCGTACCGCGTTTGCGGCAGCAATTCGAGCTGCAGTTGCCACCACAGTGACACAACGAACTGTTACAAATCGGTTACTTGAAGGACAGCTCCGAACCAGACGCCCTGTAGCGTGCATTCCACTTACTCCAAACCACTGCCGTCTGCGACGTCAGTGGTGTCAAGCTAGAGCTCATTAGAGGACGGAGTAGAGATCTGTTGTGTTTTCTGATTAAAGCCGGTTCTGCCTGGGTGCCAGTGATGGCCGTGTGTTGGTTAGAACGAGGCCACGTGAGCGTCTGCAACCAACTTGTCTGCGGCCAAGACACACTGGACCTACACCTGGAGTTATGGTCTGGGGAGCAATTTCCTATGACAGCAGCAGCACTCTTGTGGTTATCCCACGCACCCTGACGGCACAGTTGTATTTCGGTCTGGTGATTCAACCTGTTGTGCTGCCATTCATGAACAGCATCCCAGGGGGTGTTTCCCAACAGGATAACGCTCGCCCGCATACCGCTGTTGTAACCCAACATGCTCTACAGAGTGTCGACATGTTGCCGTGGCCTGCTAGATCACCAGATCTTTCACCAATCGAGCACGTATGGGACATCATTGGACGACAACTCCAGCGTCACCCCCAACCAGCATTAACCGTCCCTGTATTGACCGACCAAGTGCAACAGGCATGGAACTCCATCCCACAAACTGACATCCAGCACCTGTACGACACAATGCATGAACGTTTGCGTGCTTGCATTCAACATTCTGGCGGTTACACCGGTTATTAATGTACCAGCATTTCACATTTAAAATGGCTCTTCTCGCGCTTACAATAAGCTGTGATCTTGAAACCTTAATCGATTAAATATATTACCTATACGAATGTATTGCCGCCATTTCATTCCTCTACAACTATTTTTTCGTGGTGTTGGGATTTTTTTTTCCGTCAGTGTATGTGATAACGGGGTCGAAGTCTCATGTGACTTAGGGGACTTATCTGATATATGTGATAACGGGGTTGGTTATCACATATAATATCAAGTTGCAGGGAGAGACAGTGTGAGAAAGAAAAGGCAGGTGTGTACGCTATTCCGTTGGTATATCTTGACAACACGGAAAAGATATATATCGGAATGACAAAGCGATCCTTGGTCACTAGATGTAAAGAGCACTTGCGAAGTGTTAACCAGGACATGCAGAATACAGCTCTCGTCAGAGAGGACATGCCTTCATCTTCCGCTCCTCTATGAAATAGGATTAGAAGAATTGCCCCATACACGAGCTTAAAAGAGACTGCCATCAGGTAAACAGTCGAAATCCTATCCAGAAAACTAGCGTGCAATGATATAGTTTCTACTGAAATACTAAGAGCTTAGCGTGCGTTATTAAAAGATGGAAACACATCGTGACACACCGTATAATTGCGTGATAAAACTTCGTGTAATATGCTCGTGATGTCACCCACGTTATTTTCAAAAAACATCTTTGTTCCTTACGTGTTCCAATTCCCTGCATTTTTATGTCTACCATTGTCTTGAAAACGGCTCCCAGTGGAGTACGAAAGCTTGACGAATTTTTGTACTTACAACTCCACAAAATAAACGGATTTAATACCCTATATGCGTCTCTTGGGCGTTCACAGTGTGGTATATTTATAATTACGTATAAAATTTTGAGCATATAACATTGACTATCGCATAACAATATCTAACTACACGGTAGAGTCACATTATTGTGACCACCAGCTAATATTCAGAGTAACCGCCGTGTGCAGCGCGGACAGCAGCTAGACGGGCTGGGGGTGACACGATAAGATGCTGGAAGGTGTTCACAGGTATGTGGAGCTATGCTGACTGCAGTGCATCTGACAGCTGCTGGAGGGTGCGTGGTGGAGGATCCATAGAGCGAACAACACGATGGAAGTGGTACCACAGATGCTCAATTGGGTTTAAGTCTGGGGAATTAAGGAGCAGGGAAGTACTTTGAAGTCTTCATCGTGCTCTTCCAACCACTCTCGAACATTTCTAGTTGTGTGACACGTAGCATTGTCGTTCTGCAAAATCCATTCCGCCCCAGGAAAGACAATCAGCATGTATGGATGTACGTGGTCTGCAAGGATGGATTCATAACGAATTCGGTCCATAGTGCCTTCCACAGGTATGAGTAGGCCCAGAGAATGCCACGAAAACATTCCCTAGACCATAACGCTGCCCCCACCAGCTTGTGTTCTTCCAGCAATGGTTGAAAAGTGTTTGTCCGCCAACGTCCATCAGTTCGATGAAACAGAAAACATGACTCATCGGAGAAGGCAATACTTTGCTAATCAGCGAAGGTCCAATTCCCATTCTGCCGTGCAAATGTAAGCCTTTTCTGTCGATGCACCTTCGTTAGCATAGGTTCAATGACCATCCGTCTGCATCGGAGCCCCGGGTTCACTGAACTGTCGTTTTACACACACTTCCGGTAGCCCTCTGATTCATTAGGCCCATGAGTTGCTCCACTGTAGCGTATCGATCGGCCCTCGCGCACCTTCGAAGCCGACATTCACCTCTCGCATCAATGGCACGTAGAGCTCCGCAATTTCTACGTCGCTTATTCGCAATGCTGCCATTTCTCCAATCACGATAGATTTCAGCCACAGCAGCACGCGAACAGTTCACAAACTGCGCTGTTTCAGAAATGCTGCCACCCTTGGCCCGAAAGCCGATAATCATTCCTTTTTACGAATCTGACAAATCGCTCCTTTTATTCATCACAGCATGCATACAGCACATCTTATATACCCTCCAAGCCAGCTCACAACACGTTTCATAATACCTACAGAACATCTTACTTACCCTCCAAACTAGCTCACGACACGTGCCTTCTTTCATTGGCTACGCGCTGTTGATGTCAAAAGGAGGTGGTGGTCACAATAATGGGACTCGACTGTGTATAATTTTTGGCTTACGCTGCACACTGTGAATTGTTTAAAGCTTTAGTGTTTTATGGGTATACATGTAATGATCAAAACAGATAGAGAGGGATCAGAACACAATGGGATAAAAAATGTTCTAGCGCAAAGCAGACTTGGTGCTTCGCTACTCTTTTGTTTAAGTTAATAATTAAGTAAATAAAAAAGTAAAATAGAAGCATAAAATGAAAATACAGTTGAAGAAGGTTTACAAGAAAAGACTTTCCATTAGCGAACTTTAAATAATGTTTAAGTTTAATATGGTTTCCGTTAGGGAAGTTTAAATATTGCATTCCTTATGTAACAGAGTGCATTTAATCAATTTTTTGCCGCCCCGGTGGCGCAGTGGTCTAAGCGATGGCCTCTGATCATTTGTCCGAACGGGGTCCGGATTCGAATCCCGGTGAGGCATGGATGTTGTGTTTGTCTTACGGCATTGGCTCTCTCCCTTCCCTGGAACCAGTGACCCTAAATTAGGGACGGGCGACTGCTTATAGCCCATTGAGTTGCTCACGGTGGTCGTTAAACCTCCAATAAAAAAAAATCAATTTTCCTGTAATGTGCTTCGTAGTGGCAGAAGTTTCTAATTTGTCTTTACAAATTTCAAATTTAGGATAGGAATTGTAGTTGTGGCATATACTACTTCTTTAACTTTACGGGTTTGTTTACATCATATACAGTTGGGAAACGAATTTCTCCGAAGAAATAGTTCTTCAGAAATACATGAAGAATTATGTCTTCGGGGACTATTATTGACATATTTTCACTGCATTCCATGTAAGGCTATTATTGACATATTTTCACCATGTAAGGCTATTATTGACATATTTTCAGTGTATTCCATGCTAAGGCTATTGATATATTTTCACTGTACTCCACGTAAGGCTACTTATTGACATATTTTCATTGTATTCCATGTAACCACTTCCTTTTGAATCCAAATCTGAAAGTTCTCAGATACGTTCAGTTGCTTGGAATTTCCTTGTCCTGGGTAGTGTAATAACTAGCACGCTCGACCGGAAATCGGGAGGTGCTGGTTCGATTCCCGCTCCAGGACGATGAAAGTTTTCTGAAGGATTTTTTAGTTTTTCTTATGTTTACTATTCCTTTTGTTATCTTTTCTGCAATGAGATCATATCGAAACCCCAAAGGGTTTTTTTCTTTGGTAAAGATGATAATCAATTCAGACTTAGATACAACAGGACTGTATTAAGTGTGTTAGGTGTGGATGCCAGGGCCGGAGCTAGACAACTTCCCGCTCAGGTGCAGAAAACGATTTGCCGCCCCTTCCACAATTTTTTAAGAAATGAAGATACGAATGGTGAGGAGGTTTCTGGTCTCTAAGGTTGCCTTATATATCATCATCATCATCATTGTCAACCATTATCAATCCACTGCTGGACGAAGGTCTCCCCAAGCTTCCTCCACAACGGTCTGTCTTGTGCCAGTCTCCTCCATGTCACTCCCGCATACTTTCGAATTTCATCCACCCATCTTCCATGTGGTCTTCTTCTGGGTCTTTTCCTGTTCCTTGGAATCCAATCTAAAATTTCGGCTGTCCATCGATGGTCTGTCTTTCTGGGAGTATGTCCAGCCCATTGCCATTTCAGGGATTTAACTCTGATTATGATGTCTTCCACTCTTGTCATTTTTCGGATCCACGAGTTACTCTTCTTATCTCTCCTGGTTACACCAAGCATGCACCTCTCCATGCTGCTTTGAGTTGTCTGCAGCCTTTGTATGCTTCTTTCAGTTAAGGTCCACGTCTCTACACTATACGTAAGCACTGGAAGGATGCATTGATCAAACACTTTCCTTTTAAGACATAATGGTATATACACTGACGGAAAAAAATCCCAACACCAAGAAGGGGTTGTGTTAGATAAACGACAGTTGGTAAGCGGTGAGAGTACATCTGTAAGATGACGTCTATGCAAATTTCGCGCTCGGAGCATACGTGTGGCGCTAGTAGCGCCTCTCGGAACATGCAAAGCAGGTTTGTTGTAAATACACGCTGTAACGTTCGTGAGCGTTAGTTATCGTTGAGATTCGACGTATGGTGTTGATGTTAGTCAAGAATGCCTTTAAGAAGACGAAGAAGCCATTATCAACAGCTCACGGAGTTTGAACGAGGTCGTGTAATAAGGCTACGAGAAGATGGATTTTCCTTCCGCAATATTGCAGAACGACTTGGCAGGAATGTAGCCACTATGCATGATTGTTGCCAGCGGTGGTCAAGGGAAGGTACTGCCTCAAGAAGACCCGGTTCCATCCGGCCACGTGGCACTACTGAGAGGGAAGACCGCCGTGTACGGCGTATGGCCGTGGCGCATCGTACCGCGTCTGCGGCAGCAATTCGAGCTGCACTTGCCACCACAGTGACACAACGAACTGTTACAAATCGGTTACTTGAAGGACACCTCAGAGCCAGACGCCCTGCAGCGTGCACTCCACTTACTCCAAACTACTGCCGTTTGCGACGTCAGTGGTGTCAAGCTAGAGCTCATTGGAGGACGGAGTGGAGATCTGTTGTGTTTTCTGATGAAAGCCGGTTCTGCCTGGGTGCCAGTGATGGTCGTGTGTTGATTAGGAGGCCAGGTGAGCGCCTGCAACCAACCTGTATGCGGCCGAGGCACACTGGACCTACACCTGGAGTTATGATCTGGGGAGCAATTTCCTATGACAGCAGGAGTACTCTCGTGGTTATCCCACGCCCCCTGACGGCACAGTTGTACGTCGGTCTGGTGATTCAACCTGTTGTGCTGCCATTCATGAACAGCATCCCAGGGGGTGTTTTCCAACAGGATAACGCTCGCCCGCATACCGCTGTTGTAACCCAACATACTCTACAGAGTGTCGACATGTTGCCGTGGCCTGCTAGATCACCAGATCTTTCACCAATCGAGCACGTATGGGACATCATTGGACGACAACTTCAGCGTCACCCCCTACCAGCATTAATCGTCCCGGTATTGACCGACCAAGTGCAACAGGCATGGAACTCCATCCCACAAACTGACATCCAGCACCTGTACGACACAATGCATGAACGTTTGCGTGCTTGCATTCAACATTCTGGCGGTTACACCGGTTATTAATGTACCAGCGTTTCACATTTAAAATGGCTCTTCTCGCGCTTACAATAAGCTGTGATCTTGAAACCTTAATCGATTAAATATGTTACCTATACAAATGTATTGCCGCCATTTCATTCCTCTACAACTATTTTTTCGTGGTGTTGGGATTTTTTTCCGTCAGTGTATATATCGCTTTCATGGATCAAACCATATAGCTTTCAGTGTTCAAAACTAATTTACATATCCAACATTCCCCCGCGTTGTTGTCATGTGACCGTAACTGGCCCAGAGTATGAATGTGACACAGAAGGTTTCCCAACAGTCAAACGCACTTGCACATCGGTAGGTGAAAGATGGCAAGCCATACCGCATTTATTCGACACTGCATTCGTTTCGAATTTCATCAAAAAAAAAGTGCTGCAAAAGCATGTTCATCGATCTGTTCCTTTCTGGGAAAGAATGTTATATCGAAATAGCACATGTGAGTTTTGGTTTAGATGGTTTAAATCAGGTGATTTTGATGTTAGCGATCGACAACGCAGCGGCGCCCCGCAGAAGGCTGCACATGAGAAACTGCAGGCATTGCTGGATGAAGATTAGTCTCAAACGCAAAAAGAGCTAGCTGAACAACTGGGGGTAATTCAACAAACCATTTCCAATCGTTTACGTGCAATGGGAAAGATTCAGACGGAAGGAAAATGGGTGACACATGACCTGAGCCAGAGGAACAAAAATGAGCGTGTCACGAAGTGTTTTAATCTGTTGAATAAACAACACAAAAAGCCTTTCCTGTCTAAAATCGCTATGGGTGATGAAAAGTGGGTATGGTACGACAATCCCAAACGCAAAAAATACTGGGTAGACCCCGGTGAAGCAACGAGTTCGACACCGAAACGCAATATTCACTCCAAGAAAGTACTGTTGGGCATCTGGTGGGATATGAAGGGTGTGCTCTATTATACGCTATTGGAACAGTGTCAAACTGTTACTGCTGATCGCTACAAGCAACAATTGCTGCGACTGAACCATGAAATCTATCGGAAACTACCATTCACAGGCGAAGAATTGCGTCCCGTAAAATTACTGCATGACAACGCTATGCCGCAAGTCGCGAAATCGGTCAAGGAAACGTTATTGACGCTTGGCTGGGAAGTTTTCCAGCACGCGGCGTATAGTCCCGACATAGCTTCTTCAGACTATCATTTGTTCCGATCGATCCAACATGGTTTGTCTGCTGAACGGTTCCGGACATGTGACGTAGTGTAAAAATGGGTTGACGACTTCACTGCGTCACACGACGAAGTATTCTTCATGGCTGGAATCCGTCAGCTGCCCGATCGATGGCGGAAGGTGATGAATAATGACAGCGCATATTTTGATTCTTAAAGGTATTGTTGTTTTCTCTCAAAATACATGTTGATTGTCTTAAAACGCTTTAAAACTTATTTATACACCTAATACACTGCTGGCCACCCAAAATGCAACACCAAGAAGGACACGAGATAGCAAAGCCAGATTTACTGGACACATAAGAACAGATACAAAGATGAAACGATTGAGCTTACTGGCCCGTGCGAGTTGCGGAACACGCAGACATCAATAGTTCGTGTGGCCCCCATGGCTGGCAATAACGGCCGCTACACGCCGCGGCATCGAACGAAAGAGGCTTTGGATGTGGGCTTGGGGTATCCAAAGCCTCCTTCGTTCGATGCAGGCTGCTTCCACACGTTGCCACAGTTTATCAGGCGTAGACGCGGGTGGTGCTTGCCGGGCCACTCGGTTGCCGATCAGCGACCAGACGTGTTTGATGGGCGACATATCGAGAGAACCGGCGGGCCACGGCAGCAGTGACACCTGGTGGGCCGTGAAGAATTGTTGCACGATGCGTGCCACGCGCGGGCGCACATTGTCCTGTTGAAACGTAGCCGCTGGCAGGTCCTGCAGGTAAGGGAGGACTACAGGCTCCAAAACGTCGGAGATGTACCGGTGGCTGTTGAGTGTACAGGCGATGCGTACCAGAGGCGTGCGTGTGTCTTATCCAATTGCGCCACAAACCATAACACCAGGCGACGGACCGGTATAGCGATGCATAATGCAGGCGTCATACAGTCTTTCGCCGCGGTGCCGCTACACGCGGATCCGACCATCGTGGTGTTGCAGGCTAAAGCGGGATTTGTCGGAGAAGACGATGTCGTGCCATTGCGTAGTCCAGGTGTGGCGTTCAACGGCCCACTGCCGCCGCACTCGCCGGTCGGTCCGTCCCTCCTGTACCCACCGAATCACACGGGCGCCGATGTCTCGGTAAGATAAACCTCTGTCACGATAAGCCACTATTCGTCCTCTGTCGAACTCCGAAACGTGCTGGAATGACTGCCGTATTCTGCGACGAGGCATCAGGAAGCTTCCCACGCACAGGCCCGGCAACACAACAAACTTCCACTACTTACACCCCGCCTTTTGTGCACCCTTCTTATAGTGCTTCTCGGTGGCGTGCCGGACGCACATAATTTGCATATGCCCTGTAATGCTAATCGTTTGCATGTCCTCTCGCGGGCGACGCATGCTGCGAATTTCAGGCCAATCGGATGCTTCCTTCTTGGTGTTGCATTTTGGGTGGCCAGCAGTGTATATATTTGTCAAAGCTTTGAGGACGTTCAGGCCTTATGGACAATGATAGTGTTTCTTCTGTGGCTTCGGAAAGCCATAAAGCATAGCACAACCAATCCTTGTGGCGAGAAAGCACTCCATCAGAGTATTTACAGACTGGTAGTAATTTAAGCGATGGAAACATGTCATTAACCCTCCAAGAGTCTTTCTTAACAGGTCAACTCTTCCTCAGAGAGCGTTCCTCAAAGCTACAGAGACAAAATTATTCTTTCTATGGAAAACCTGTTGAAAGCGTTAAGCAGTGAGCTGGCTTTCAAAATAATTTCCACCGGACGAAACATTTTGTCTCTACCACTTTGAGGAACGCTCACAGAGGACCAGTTAACTCCTCCATGGACGCTCAGACGATTCAAAAAAGAATACAGTCACTTCACTTTCTAACTTAAAGCAATGGACATTTTTTTCTATATCAAAAATAGATGTGAAAACTTTGCAGTGAAAACAAAAAACGCAATTCTCGGAGACAGAAATACAAGCTAATCCCTAGGAATCACTTCTCCGTTTGACATCTTTTTGTGATAGTATGTGTCAAACTATCTTCTGCCTGATTCATCTTTTGGATAAACCCGACGCGGGCCACTTTGGCCGGCCCTGTTTCAATCAAATATGTTCTCCTCTTTTCATTTCACGTATATGGCCATTTCGCCGGATTTGGATCATGCGATTCGGTGAGAGCAAACACATGACTACCTTCTCTAAAAGCATCAGTGGGTGTAGTATACACTGACGGAAAAAACTCGCAACACCAAGAAGGGGTTGTGTTAGATAAACGACAGATGGTAGGTGGTGAGAGTACATCCGTAAGATGACGTCTATGCAAATTTCGCGCTCGGTGCATACGTGTGGCGCTAGTAGCGCTACTCGGAACAGGCAAAGCAGGTTTGCTGTAAATACGCGCTGTAACGTTCGTGAGCGTTAGTTATCGTTGAGATTCGACGTATGGTGTTGATGTATGTTAGTCAAAAATGCCTTTAAGAAGACGAAGAAGCCATTATCAACAGCTCACGGTGTTTGAACGAGGTCGTGTAATAGGGCTACGAGAAGGTGGATTTTCGTTCCGCAATATTGCAGAACGACTTGGCAGAAATGTAGCCACTGTGCATGATTGTTGGCAGCGATGGTCAAGAGAAAGTACTGCCTCAAGAAGACCGGGTTCCGGCCGGCCACGTGGCACTACTGAGAGGGAAGACCGCCGTGTACGGCGTATGGCCGTGGCGCATCGTACCGCGTCTGCGGCAGCAATTCGAGCTGCAGTAGCCACCACAGTGACACAACGAACTGTTACAAATCGGCTACTTGAAGGACAGCTCCGAGCCAGACGCCCTGTAGCGTGCATTCCACTTACTCCAAACCACTGCCGTTTGCGACGTCAGTGGTGTCAAACTAGAGCTCATTGGAGTACGGAGTAGAGATCTGTTGTGTTTTCTGATGAAAGCCGGTTTTGCCTGGGTGCCAGTGATGGCCGTGTGTTGGTTAGAAGGAAGCCAGGTGATCTCCTGCAACCAACCTGTCTGCGGCCGAAGCACACTGGACCTACACCTGGAGTTATGGTCTGGGGAGCAATTTCCTATGACAGCAGCAGCACTCTCGTGGTTATCCCACGCACCCTGACGGCACAGTTGTACGTCGGTCTGGTGATTCAACCTGTTGTGCTGCCATTCATGAACAGCATTCCAGGGGTTGTTTTCCAACAGGAAAGCGCTCGCCCGAATACCGCTGTTGTAACCCAACATGCTCTACAGAGTGTCGACATGTTGCCGTGGCCTGCTAGATCACCAGATCTTTCGCCAATCGAGCACGTATGGGACATCATTGGACGACAACTCCATCGTCACCCCCTACCAGCATTAACCGTCCCTGTGTTGACCGACCAAGTGCAACAGGCATGGAACTCCATCCCACAAACTGACATCCAGCACCTGTACGACACAATGCATGAACGTTTGCGTGCTTGCATTCAACATTCTGGCGGTTACACCGGTTATTAATGTGCCAGCATTTCACATTTAAAATGGCTCTTCTCGCGCTTACAATAAGCTGTGGTCTTGAAACCTTAATCGATTAAATATGTTACCTATACGAATGTATTGCCGCCATTTCATTCCTCTACAACTATTTTTTCGTGGTGTTGGGATTTTTTTTTCCGTCAGTGTATGTTGGCAAATCTCCTTCAGCAAGTTTGCAAGTTTGCATCTCCTTCAGCTTGTTTGCAGGTTATTGTGCACAGATGCACCAAATAAATCACTAAATGAAAGTCACTGCCCTAGCGAATCACAAAAACTAGGTAATTCTAAAATTAGTAATTCAACTTCCGGTACCTGCGGAATACATGATACAGTAGCATTGTTCGTATGACTTAAAACGTATGAGTTGTTCCCGATTAGCATGTAATAAGGTAATCGAAAGTTTATCTGCGTATCTTTAACCCTTTATCGACTTTGACCCAAAAATCGTGTATCACTCTAAATACCATAGCGCCAGAAACTGTGTGCTGGTGCATTTCTTTGTTTAGTAACAACAATAGTGAGTGAGGGTGACACCTGCTGATCCCTCATAGGTCGTGCAAATTTGAAGAGCAGGTAAAGGTAAGAAATCTGACTGACTCTACACAGGCGTTTTTGGGCGGCTATGGTCGTTTATATGTACAGGCGTTATTGTCGTACATACAAAAAAATTCTGTTATATGTAACAAAATATAAACCTTGAATCATACAACTCTGAACATCTTTTAAGAGTATTTTCAACTTCTGCTTTATAATAAGCTAATTGTACAGAATCCATAGCTTCTAACGACGTTGTTTGCTGCAACTTTAAAAAAATATCTGTCGTGGCCTCCACTGGACTTTCTCATACATAAACTGAGATGTGAAGACGCATAACAAAAAAATGCAAAATATAAAATTTAAGGTTGATAAGCTTGATAATTATTGAACGCCTACTTCTGGTTCCTCGATTTTTACTAAAAATCTGGTGAGCACTGTACGTATAGAAAAGCTGCTAAATAATAAATTTTGTCTAATGAGAAAGTTACGAAAAGGACTGTCGACACTGCATTTCCAATTGTTGCTTTTAAAGTGGACTCTTCCTATACTTCCAATGGAAAGACTTTTGTACACATTTTCTTCACAATTTATACGTTCCCAATGATGAAAATTTGAACATCGATTAAAATAGCTTCCTTTTATAACTTGGAATACTTAATACTTTCTAAAACATAACCATAATTATGGAATCCAACATTTATTTGTCTACTGACGTCATCAAAGTACAGGTCGCGCCATCTTTTTTCTGGTTTCAACACCACCAAAGGAAACGTTATTGATTTTTAATACAATTATGGTTATGTTTTTTTTTTTTTTTTTTTTTTGATTGGAGGTTTAACGACCACCGTGAGCAACTCAATGGGCTATAAGCAGTCGCCCGTCCCTAATTTAGGGTCACTGGTTCCAGGGAAGGGAGAGAGCCAGTGCCGTAAGACAAACACAACATCCATGCCTCACCGGGATTCGAACCCGGACCCCGTTCGAACGAATGATCAGAGGCCATCGCTTAGACCACTGCGCCACCGGGGCGGCGGTTATGTTTTAGAAAATATTAAGTATTCCAAGTTATAATATGAAGTTTTTGTAATCGATGTTCAAATGTTCATCGATGTTCATCTTGGGAACACACTAATTGTGAAGGAAATGTGTACAAAAGTTTTTCCATTTGGAGCATAGGAAGCAAAATTACTTGGGGGTCCACCTTAATGCGATCCCAAGGATGAAAATTTGAACATCGATTAAAATAGCTTCATTTTATAATTTGGAATACTTAATATTTTCTAAAACATAACCATAATTATATTAAAAATCAACAACTTTTTCTTTGGTGGTGTTGAAACCAGAAAAAAGATGGCGCGACCTGTACTTTGATGACGTCAGTAGACAAACAAATGTTGAATTGCATAATTATGGTTATGTTTCAGAAAATATTAAGTATTCCAAGTACTAAAATGAAGCTATTTTAATCGATGTTCAAATTTTCATCCTTGGGAACGCATTAATTGTGTAGAAAATGTGTACAGAAGTTTTTCCATTGGAAGTATAGGAAGCAAAATTACTTGACGTCTACCTTAATGATCAGATTACTTGTAAGCTAGATCACTCTTACGATTAATCTTCTTGAGATGACACTTATTCACAAACCAAAAGTTGTAGATCGACCGTCGTAGTATCAATATGTCTGTGTACTTGTTTGAAGCTCGCGGTCATCGACCTAAGCACGCTGCTTTGCACACAAATAAATACTGTAGCTGACTGCTGACATCATTTTCACACGATGAAGTTTACTAACACAAAATTAAATTACACTCTCTGTACTTACTGCATTGACATTCATTAAGTAGTTACACAGGAGAAAAAACATATATAAACAACTTCACTACTGAGTTCCCGAACACCCACTGCTCCAAGAGCGAGACAGCTGGAGAACGCTTTAAAACTTATTTATACACCTAATGTATATTTGTCAAAGCTTCCAGGAAGTTCAGGCCTTATGGACAAAGACAATGTTTCTTCTGTGGCTTCGGAAAGCCATAAAGCATAGCTCAACCAATCCTTGTGGCGAAAAAGCTTTCCATCAGAGTATTTACAGACTGGTAATAATTTAAGCGATGGGAACATGTCGTTAACCCTCCGAGAGTCTTAACAGGTCAACTCTTCCTAAGTGAGTGTTCCTCAAAGCTGCAGAGATAAAATTATGACTTTAACGAGAGTAGCTTTAGTGGAGCATTCACGTGATCCATTAAAGCTTATCTTGTTAAAGTTGGCACGACGCCAGATCTTTGTCGACATCGGTATTTTTTTTATTTTGCTGAGCCCAGCTGAACTAAAACAATATTATCTAATTGTTTGCAAAATTAAATTTGAATTATTGTTTGTACTTACTTATTTATATTTTTACTATTTCATATCATTTTTTCTTCTCATCATCATCTTTCTTTTCATACCTTTTACTTTTCATTCTCTCTCCTTTCATTATTTTTGAAAAAAAAAAAAATGCAGCCCCCTGAGGAGTGCCGCCCTGGTACGTCGTACCTCCCGGACCCTAGTCGCGCCGGCACTGGTGGATGCTATCAACGAGATTAGAATGTTAATTGAGAAGTTAACGTTTTGTTCGTTACAATGGAAGTTATTTACGACAATTACTAAACTATCTTCAGTTACTGCATCATGGTGTACTTTTGATTAATCAAATAAACATCCGTTAGAACACTACTAATACGTCATTCATGGCTTTCCGTACTATTCTTCAATAATAATTAATATATATCAAATACGTGGAGATAATGTAAATGGACGATGTCATCACTCTTTCCACGTTGTACTATTCTTCACCTAGCGTAAACCCCGATATAATGTTACACATTGTGGGAAACTAACTGAGTCGGTATTTCGGAAATGAAAGTAAAATATCAAGAACAGTTCTTGCAAATGAATAAAAACTGTCTAACAGAAACCTCCAAAATGTTATTGTTACCTTCTCAAAAACGTACTATTCACATGACATGCCATGAATGCAGAGCCATACTTAAAGCCCTATATTCATGGTGGTATTTCAAGCGGTGGAGTTGTGAATCAAACCCCTTCGGAAAGTCATGTTTTTTTGGGGTTTTTTTTCTTCTTTTTAATATTAGAATTCCCTTCCGAGTTGGATAAATTTTAAATAAAAGATAATTTCACAAAGAGAAATTCAATTTTGGGCTATAGTTTTTTACGCTTTCCAACCGTAGGTTGAAGAAGCGTATATGCTCCAGCTTTTTCCGTCCGTCTGTCTGTCCGTACATCCGTCCGTCTGTCTGTCTGTCGGCACGATAACTCACGTAAAATGGTTCGATTTCGATGAAATTTTAGTATGTGTTAGGGGACCACCAGGGGACGAACCCTATTGAAAATAAGTGAAGTGGGGTCAAAGGTCACGCCACAAGAGCAGGATCCATTCAATTACCCTTATGCGTCATAACTTAAGTAAATATGGTTCGATTTCGATGAAATTTTTTTACTCTTTCCAACCGTAGGTTGAAGAAGCGTATAAGCTCCAGCTTTTTCCGTCCGTCTGTCTGTCCGTCCGTCCGTCTGTCTGTCTGTCTGTCCCAATAACTCACGTAAAAATGGTTCGATTTCGATGCAATTTCAGTATGTGGTGGGTGACTACCAGGGAACGAACCCTATTGAAAATGGGTGAAGTGATGTCAAAGGTCACGCCATAAGAGCAGGATCCATTCAATTGCCCTAATGCGTCATAACTTGCGTAAATATGGTTCGATTTCGATGAAATTTTAGTATGTGGTAGGGGACCACCAGGGGACGAACCCTATTGAAAATGGGTGAAGTGGGGTCAAAGGTCACGCCATAAGAGCAGGATCCATTCAATTGCCCTTATGCGTCATAACTTGCGTAAATATGGCTCGATTTCGATGAAATGTTTTTACGCTTTCCAACCGTAGGTTGAAGAAGCGTATATGCTCCAGCTTTTTCCGTCAGTCCGTCTATCTGTCGGCACAATAACTAACGTAAAAATGGTTCAATTTCGATGAAATTTTAGTATGTGATGTGGGACCACCAGGGGACGAACCCTATTGAAAATGGGTGAAGTGGGGTCAAAGGTCACGCCATAAGAGCAGGATCCATTCAATTGCCCTTATGCGTCATAACTTGCGTAAATATGGTTCGATTTCGATGAAATTTTTTACGCTTTCCAACAGTAGGTTGAAGAAGCGTATATGCTCCAACTTTTTCCGTCCGTCTGTCCGTTCGTCCGTCTGTCTGTCGGCACGATAACTCACGTAAAAATGGTTCGATTTCGATGAAATTTTAGTATGTGGTAGGGTACCACCAGGAGACGAACCCTATTGAAAATGGGTGAAGTGGGGTCAAAGGTTACGCCATAAGAGCAGGATCCATTCAATTGCCCTTATCAGTCATAACTTGAGTAAAAATGGTTCGATTTTGATGAAATTTTAGTATGTGGTAGGGAACTACCTGGGCACGAACCCTATTGAAAATTGGCAAATTGGGGTCAAAGGTCAGGCAGGGCATAAGAGCGGGATTTATTCCATTGCCCTTGTGCGTCATAACTTGCGTAAAAATGGTTCGATTTGGATGAAATTTAGGTATGTGGTAAGGAACCACCTGGGAACGAAACCTATTGAAAATGGGTGGAATGGGGTCAGAGGTCAGGACATAAAAGCGGGATCCATTGCCTTTATGCGTCATAACATGCGTAAATATGGTTCGATTTCGATGAAATTTTAGTATGTTATAGGGAACCACTGGGCACGAACCCTATTGAAAATGGGCGAAATGGGGTAAAAGGTCAGGACACTGGAGTGGGATCCATTCCATTGCCCTTGTGCATCATAACTTCCCAAAAAATGTTTTGATTGCGACAAAACGTTATCATGTTGTTCCGGAGGTATAGCGAACCGGTTCTGTTGAATATCAACGAAATGGGGTCAAAGGTCATTGCACAAAAGCAAGATTTATTCCACAGCCATTATTCTCATAACTTGCGTAAAACTGGTTCTATTGCGACAAAACTTTAGTATGTTATTCTTGAGGTGTACTGAACCGGTTCTGTTGAATATCATCGAAATGGGGTTAAAGGTCAGGACACAGCAGGAGCGAGATTTATTCCACAGCCATTATCCTCATAATTTGAGTAATAATTTCCGGCATGTTGGAAAGCGTATCATAATCAATGCATTGCATGATTTTACTAACTTGTTAAATATTCATCTACATTGTACACAGCATAATAAGCAGATGGAATATCTTCTATATTTTTTTACTTTGTGTAAAATATACAGGGTGTTGTAAAATTATCCTTACAATTTTGACCCTCAATAAAACCTAAACGAAATAAGATAGCGGAGTTATGTTTTTTTATACATGTAACAGCAACGCATAAAATTTTATTGTTACGCAAGAATATTTTGTTTAATTTCATGCAACACCCTGAACTTGTGATGGCTAATCCACAGCAAAAGGCCCAGTGTGGTTCATAGAGACAAAGTCAGATACATAAGTCTAAAGGAATTTTTGTACCAAATACCGGCGTAATCCACCATCCAGACCCTCAATACGCAAGTGGCACTATAAGTTTATGGAGATTGGTAGTGTGGCTTCATAAAAACGGCGCTGGCAGACCAAGCACAAGTGAAGAGGATATGGAACGTGTTCCACAGAGTTTCCTACGAAGTCCAGAGAAGTCCATATTCATACGGCCTCCAGGCAGTTGGGGTTGCCACCTACAACGATACACAGGGTGCTGCAGAAGCGCTTGCACCTGACTGCCTACAAAGTGTATTTGACACAGGCACTGCACCCCCGGGGATGAACCGAAACGTTTCGATTTTGCTGTTGATATGCTACAAAGGGTTGATAATGAGGCAGGCTTCCTGAAATGTGTTTTATTCAGCGATGTGGCAACGTTTCATGTCTGTGGTGCTATCAACAGGCATAACTAATTTGGGATTCTGAAAACCCACATCTCGTCCGTGAGATTGAACGCGACAGCCCTAATATTAACCTCTGGTGCGGTCTCCTACACAACCGCAACATGAGCCCGTTCTTTTTCACCGAAAACACAGTCACGTCCAATGTTTATTTGGACATGCTAAGTTAGTTTGTTACCCCCCCCAATTGGAGGGCCTACAACCGGCTGTCATCTTTCAGCAGGACGGTGCACCCCCGCACTGGGCACTTCGTGTTCGTGAGGTTTTTGATGAAACCTTTCCGGAGCGATGGGATGGACGGGATGGTCCAATTCCTTGGTCTCCACGTTCACCGGATTTTACCCACCCTAGACTTTTTTATGTGGGGCAATGTGAAGGATATTGTGTACCGCACAAAGGTTCCAGATGTGGATGAGTTAAAGCACAGGGTTACAGCTGCCACCACAAAAATTCCTGAGGAGATACTCGGGAGAACATGGGAGGAGGTAAAATACCATCTCGACGTTATTCTTGTAACTAACGGTGCGCATGTGGAACTCTACTAGCATCCCAACAAACTTTGGAGCGTGCTGTTCAATATGCAATAAATCGATTTTTGTTCTTTTATTCAGTTTTATTAAGGGTCAGTATTGTATAGGTAATTTTGGAACACCCTGTATTTCAATTTAAAGCAAAAAATCTTATAACTGGTAGCAGACAGTTATCATTAAAATGTTGGGTTGTTCTTGACTGCATGCGACAACTGTAGAAAAAGTATCTAATAGAAACCTCCAAATGCAGATCAGTCAAATTTCTTTTCACTTCCGCTCTCATCTTGCTTTGTTGCTAAACTCTAGTTTGTTTGTTTGTTTTTTCTACTGAAGCTAGAACAGAATATTTTATCTTCAAATTTACAGCAAACTTCAATTGATATGAAAACTTTTACGAAGACCTGTGGATTTTTTACTATAATTTTACAAAAATAAATGCATTAATTATTTAGATATTGCCCATTTAAATCGGAAAAAACTGCGTGGGGGTTTTTTCATCAAAAGAAAAGAAAAAGACACTACTTTGAAACATATAGAAAGAACGAAATCCTTTACAAATGTCATAATAGAAGTAAATTAACAAAGACATCGCTCTTTCCACGTTTTAGCAATACACAGCAACCGAAAAATTGTTATTTGGTCACCTCTGGGGATCCGAATCCCAGATCTTTCGATATCCAGCCGAGCGCGTCAGCCTTACACCACGGTGGCCAACAATTCACGGCGCTAACGTGGAAAGAGCGATGCCCTTGTTTATTCACCGGCGCCACGTATTTGGTAGATTTTCATAACAGAAGTATCAAGATATGAACAAGATCTTACCTAAGAGAAAGATCCCCATCACATAATAATGCGAAGACATTGGAAATCGGCCCGCCAGGACAGCAGGCCATTATAAGAACGCCTGTAGCTTGCAATCCACTCACACCAACACAATGCAGAAGAAGATATGCAGAGAGTGGCAGGATCACAAACTGGCTGAACATTCCGACTCCTATTCCAATGGGTTTCTTGAGGTGGTATAGTAACTGAAAAATTAAAAAGAGATATATTCTTCTCCCTCTTATTAACAATAGACTACGTGCATTAATATCACGGGATACAACTCCACTATTTTCCCCAAAACAAAAAAACTCCATAATGTCAACCCTAAACAAAAGGAAAACCTGAAGATGTGCATTCTGTTGTCCTTTTTTTTTTCTTTTTAATGTTGAGGACATGAGCTTGTATTTTGCAAAAGTCAAAATTTTAGAAAGAAGGAAAGAAGCTCATTTTTTAAAAAACATAGCAAAATAGGCAGTTGTATACCGATGAGTCATTTCATTACGACCACCCTCAGCATAGAGAAATGAGCGCGCCTGGATACCGAACGGCGGCGCAGGTGAAGTTCACAGAGCAGTATATAAACAACCCGAGAACTGGCTTTCGGTTAGCAGAGTGTTCGGGGTCAGAATGGGAACAGCTGCCGATTTAATCGAGTTTGATAAAGGACAAATTGTGAAGGCATGGAGTCTCGGAAACGGCGTTGCATGTTGGTTGGTCACGTGCCGCTGTAGTGAGTACGTATCAAAAGTGGTGCACAGCTGGCCCGTCGTCAGCCGTGTGTCGTCAGCAGCTCGTTGATGCCATAGGGAAGCGGAAACTGTCGCGCATTGTTCACAGCAACGGCAGGGCCACAGTGCGACAAATCCCCCGCACCTACAACAGTGGCGATCAGTGCAACGTGTCACAGCACACAGTTCATAGCAGCCTTCTGCGCATTGCCGAAGATCCAGCCGGGTCCCCATGCTCACTGCACGTCATCGCCAACAACGCATGAAACGGGCCCAAGATCAAGATTGGACAGTGGATGACAGGAAAAAAACGACCTGGTCAGACGAAACAAGATTCCTGGTGCGTCACGTAGAAGGCCAAGCGCAGATACGTCCATTACCAACGGACCTGAATGCACTGTTTGGCGGAAACAGTCCGGAAGCGGCGGTGTTATGCTGTGGGCGATGTTTTCTTGGGGCACATTAGGCCCCATTATCCCAATAGCACAATCCCTGACAGCGGTCAGGTATCTGAAGATCATTGCGAACCAAGTTCACCCATTCATGGCAACTGCGTTTCCTGCTGGTGATAGCCATTACCAACAGCATAATGCGCGATATCACGCTGCCAGAATCGTCAAGGAGTGGTTCGAGGAACATGAGGGTGACTTTCTGTTTAAAGTCTCCCAATTCACCTGACATGAAATCAATTGAGCCTTTGTGGTTCGACTTGGAAAAGCGGGTTCGCGATAAATCACCACCACCCCAAAATGTACGGGAACTGGAGGGCCTGCTGTTGACATTATGATACCAGATACCCCAGGATGCCTATCGCCACCTCATCGAATCGATGCCTCGCCGAGTGGCTGCTGTTCTGCTGGCTAAAGGGGGTTTTACAGCTTATCAGGTAGGTGGTCATAATGCAATGGATCACCGGTGTACAAACAAAACTTAGAAGTAGACATCTTGGGTTTATTTTTCATAATCATCTATGAACAAGCTGGGATCAAAACTATTCAGACTAGATTTATTAAAACTAAAGTACAAGACTTACAGATTTGAAACTTAATTGACCTCCAAGTAGTCCCCTTTCGAAGACGCACACTTAGCTCAACGCTGTTTCTACTGCTCGAAGCATTTCTTGAAGTCATCTTCTGAAACAGCGAACAGATGCTTCATCGCATTCTGTTGTATTGCCTCAATATACCGAAAACCTTTCCCCTTTCAAGTGGTATTTGATTTTTGGGTTGAGAAAAAAGTCGCAGGGAGCGATGTCTGGCAAATAGGGTGGTTGTTGGACCTGTGCAATGCGGTGTATAGCAAGAAACTGCTGCACAAGATGCGATGCATGGGCAGGCGCGTCGTCATGGTGGAGATACCACTCGCCACTCTTATACAATGCCGGCCTTTTGCGACGAACTGCGTCCCTCAAACACCGCAAAAACTTCTGCGTAAGGTGTCTGGCCTGATGGAGCATGTTCATGATGCATAATTCCCTTATGATTGAAAAAAAAACGGTCAACATCGTCTTGACATTGCTGCGGCTCTCTCGTGCTTTTTCGAGTCTGGGAGAGTTTGAGGTCTTCCAGTGTAAAAACTGGGCTTTAGTTTCGGAGTCACACACATAAACCTTCGATTCATCACCGGTTATGATAATTTTTTAAGTTTTCCTCGTTTTCGACGCACTCACGCAGGTTACTAGCAGCTGAAACACGGGCCTGTTTTTTGCTCAGCTGAGAGCAATTTTGGCACAATTCCACCGTATTATTCGACCGAAGTTAACCAAATCTAATGTTGAAGTCTTTATATAAGTCACAAATACATAGTCTTCATGGTAAATGGTTACCGATGACTCATTGGTAACCATTTACCATGAAGCTGTGCTCACTAATTCGACATTGTTTTCCCTTTTGTTGGTTGCTGGCCTCCCAGACCGATTATCACTCTCAACACTTTCACGACCATCTTAAAAACGTTTATGCCACTCGTAAACTTGGGCACGACTTATACAATCCTCCTTATAGACTTTCTGTAACTTTAAGTATGTGTCTTTGCAAGTTTCGCCAAGTTTGTGATAAAATCTGATGTAAATTCATTGATCAGTTTATTCCGACATAACAAATGCGACGAACAGCTTCACATACGTAAGAACAAAGCAATACTGTAAAAATATCGGACGAGCAGAGGAGGCGTGACTCACGGCACATGAGTGACGTCTCCCTTAAGTGGTCCCGGATGAGGTATGAGTGGTGTGTTGATGCGTAGTATGCTCTAAGGTCAACCTGTGCCAAACCGCTTCCTGCTGTGTCGCGGGATTCCGAACTTACGCAACCAGTCTGAATACGTTTTGATCACACCTTGTATACACATACACTTTACAAGATTCAAAATTCGAAGTCTGAGTGTGTTTCTCGGATACGGAAAAACGCACTAAAGGAACCATAAAGTTGGTCATTTTGGTATTTTACTGACCTGTTTATTTATTTATTTATTTTTTATTTTATTTTTTTTGCCCTTGATCTTTTAGACCAAAAGTGTAAATTATTATACAAATTTTGAAGATGACAATCCGATTTTTGGTGTAAATGTGGCAAGGATGGTAAGTCAGATAATATCCGAAAATTTGAAAAATTTTTTTTTAAATTATTGCTTCTTTAATTTTTTGATGTCGTAAAGCAATCATTATTTATGTGTGTGTTCAGAGTCGTAGCTGCAGGGAAGGAAGAAAGGAGCGTAAGGCTTGAATGTATAAAGAAATGCATAAGGATTGAATAAATGCAAGAAGAAATGCGTAAGGATTGAATAAATGCAAGAAGAAATGCATAAGGCTTGAATAAATTTACTGAAAACTGTAGCTCTAAAAGAAAGTTGTACACTTCGATAATTTTTTTTAGATTTCAGTTAATTATATTTTTCCGTGAAGATATCCGGGGTACAGAGTAACATACTGTGTGAAGTGCATATCACTTACACTGAAGAGCAATTGAATTAGAGATACCTGTCTAGTAACGTGTAGCACCACCTTTCGCCCTGATGACGGCGGCGATTCGTCTCGGCATGGACTCGACAAGAGTCCATGCCGAGACGAATCGCCATCCATACGGATCCACGACCCCTGAACAAGCTCCCACAGTTCACGAAGATTTGATGGAGGGAGGTCATCTCTCTCGATGGCGTCCCAGATGTGCTCGATGGGATTGAGGTCAGGTGGCCTAGCTGGCCAAGGAAGCGAGGTCACGTCGGTGGAGTGTTCATCCAACCATGCGTATACAATTCGGGAGTGATGGCACGGTGCATTGTCTTGTTGCAGGATGAAGTCCCAGTGGGATGTTGAAGACGCACAAACGGGAGCAAATGGTCGTCCAGGATATCCCGGTAACGGGGACCTGTGAGGAACGATGTCACACGTACCAGTCCACGCAAACAATCCCCAGACGAGAATGCCATTCCCTCCAGCTTGAAGATTACCCTGTTGGCAAGAAGAATCCATCGCTTCTTATGGTTTGCGCCGTACTCGTATCCTGATATCCGCATGTACCAACGTGGATCTCGACTCATCAGTCCAGGCAACATTTTTCCACATGTCTAGGATCCAGTGGCGATGTTCCCGCGCCCATGCTAATCTTTGCACCCTGTGATGTGCTGTCAGCAGCGGTACCCTCGTGGGGGGATAGCTTCTCTACCCCATAGGGAGGGGATGGTTCTGGATGGTGTGGCTGCTTACACGTTTTTGTACACCAGCGTTAAATTGCCAAGTGATTTCTTGCACTGTGGCCTGTCTATCCGCTGTTACAATGCGAGCTAGCCGACGATGACCCCGCTCATCGCACGCTGTTGTTCACGGCAGTTGGCAATTGCAGGGATGGTTTTACCGGATTCGGTGTACTCACGGTGCACCCGTGACACAGTGGCTCGTGAAACTCCCAGTGTCTGCACGGCTTCCGAGATGGAGTGACCCATTCGTCGGGCCCCGACAATTTGTCCACGATAAAATGCGCTTAGATCCTTCGTCTTACCCATACTGCGTCCGACTCTTACTGATTCCCGTCGCATCACTCCTTATATTGTCGGATCGCTGCATACGTCATGTCGTTTACAGGGCCGCCCACAGCGCCAGATTTGCGTAACGCCAGCTGTCTCTAATTCAATTGCTCTTCAGTGTATACGCAGTAAGGGAATTGTCCGAAATAGCGGAGAGTGCCTATAGAACGATGTGCAGATATGCTCAAATTCCGTGACCTTTCGAATACATCGTGTGGATGAGAAGCTTAATTTGTCATCTGTGTTCTGTCGCAGAAAGTGACTCTGAGCTTTTAACTTTCACTGGAAAAAAATTGATGCTTGCATGAAAGAAAAAACCGATTTCACTAATTCAGTCATCACAAATTTATTCATAATGTGATTATTTCAGCACTTGGCCGTACACAACATTTTGGGTTGAGTTTCTCGTTCTTCATCGGGAGACCATGTATAATAATTTTGTTGGATCCTTTGCTCTTCACTTTCCAACATATACAGCTTATAACGAAGTAAATTTCTCCGTCATTTCTATCCGCGCCAGGATTCGAACCCGGGTTCACTCATTCCGGAATAAGTTGCTCTACCATTTGAGCTACGCGGACATTTTATTCTGATTCCTATCTGCCTTTATGTCGTGTGCGTCCTTCTGGCAGGTACGTCACATCTCCTGGTACGTTACATCATCTCCTCCTTATTTTTTTTTTTCGAAGTGCTGCTCTTATTTTTCCTATCTCGCGGTGTGGAAATAACATCACACCATTGCGAGATTGTGAACGGTCGGGTCATCCGGATAGTTCGGGCGCCATTATAACGAAAGTAAATTTCTCCGTCATTTCTATCCGCGCCAGGATTCGAACCCGGGTCCACTCATTCCGGAATAAGTTGCTCTACCATTTGAGCTACGCGGACATTTTATTCTGATTCCTATCTGCCTTTATGTCGTGTGCGTCCTTCTGGCAGGTACGTCACATCTCCTGGTACGTTACAAGCTGTCCGTGTGAGAAGCATTCGTCTGTCAAATCCAAGCCCGTAACTTTAAGCGATTGTTCCTGCGATTTATTAATAGTGATTGCAAATGCAAGCTGAATAGAGAATTGTAATCGTGACGTTCGGCGCTCGTTCGTCTCTTCAGCAGTCTTGTAGCAGTTCCAAATTGTTCAGCAAGTCGCGCCTCTCTTTCTTCAATAGCTTCGTTGTTTTGTCGAACAGCTTGTTGAGTTTTGTCCGCTTCACGTGCTTGTGATCTTTCCTCTTCCGATTGATTGGTTCGCGATAGCTTTTGGCGTTTTGTGTTGATACGTGTTTGATTAAAAATAGGCCTCTTCCTTTTGGGCATTGCTGTCACAAATATTTGTCGAGTTAAAGCAGCGAAATGTACAGAATGTAAGGAATCTGTGGAATTAAACGGACCAAAAACGCTATCAAGCAAATATTTAATTTTTACTCTATGTTGATTTGGCACAGCAATAATACTCGATCTATAAATTCTAGAAACTAATGCTTAGCCTAGAAATTCCAGCATTAATAAGCTGTGCCAATTTCATGATGCCAGAGTTCAGCATTCGAGAGTTTTTTCTGCTTCAGACAAGTAACAGACACAAGGATTTTCTGTTTTATAGTTGTGAAATAATTGATATCCATGGTGTTACACATAAATACGATACCAGAAAAAAATACTTATTAAAACATGTAAGCTAAAAACTGAACTGATTAAGCAAAGCATAACTTATCAGAACCCACGCTATTGGAATCATTTACCTTCTGAATACCTATAAATTAACAATTATAATTTATTTAAAAAGAAACTAAAAAGCTACTTACTTGCACACTAATAATCTTATTATTATTTTAAAAAAGCGGGGATTGGAGGAAACAACAAGCCCGAAAGGGGTGAGTGAATAATGTAAAATGACATTGCCTTTTTCATGCTGATTCTTCGATTTTCTTCTCGTGATCTGTCAAACGCTGGGCTCTATTTGACTACGACTTCGGGGTTTCAATGCTAAGTCAGGTCACTATGTAGAAACCTTTTCCTTGATACTCCGTGCTGTTTCATCATTTCCCAGATTAATATGTTAATAATTGTATTAATTGTAGTAATATTTCATATAACAGCTAAAAATGGAAATAAATAAATAAAGATTTACTGGCTCTTGGATATTTACCTTCTTTTCCCATTTTTAGGAAAATTCACGTCAAAAACTGAAAATGAAATTTTTGAACGATCATAGTACGGTACTTTCCTATATTGAAGGTATGAGAATGTATAAACTGCGTATTATTTGGGTGGAAGTAGGAAATTTTTGAACTTGAAGGGGCGTAATTTTAAGGGACGCCCCTCCAGATGAGAACAGCTTGTTCCGGCTCTGTGTGTGTTTTATCAGTATTTGTTATACTTTTGGTACAAATTGGTGATTACTGGTAGCACATTGCTTGAAAAAAAATATGCTTATTGTACCACTGTGTCCGTCAGTCTGTCTGCTGAAATCTCAGCATCTATTAGTTACATTTGAAAAAATAATTCCGTTGAACTGTGAAAATGATTATTCATTCTTTCTGCTGCGTGTTTTTTGCTGCTACAAGACGAAAAGACAGATACTTTTTTCTGTTCAAGCGGCAAAATAATGCATAAAAAGTATCTATGAATCATCTATATTTATTTATTACGCATCACTGCTTCAAATATCCGACTGGAGAAGCTCATTTACTCATCGGTAACCATTTTCTATGAAGACCATTTTGTGCATACTTTCCATTTCAAATATTAGTTTTCTCGCTACACGGTGCAAACTTATATTCTATTTTTCTTCAAATCCCTGCTTCTAACAGTCCCGATGAAAAATTTATCCTCCTTTGTGAAGACTATTTTGCGCACGTTTTTCACGTTGAAAGGTTTTGCAACTAGGGCGTATTTGCGTATTTCTATTTGCAACTGCATTTCAACTTCGACAGACAAGTTTGAAAAAAATCTCTTCTCTGGTCAGATGAAACTCAGAGTGAAATGCATTTTACGCATATTTCAAAGGTCCTTTAATTAATAAGGTAAAAATAAGTCCTGAATTAAAATTCATAACGCGACAATGAAGAATTAAAATGCATGCGTATGTATGCCCAAACAGCCAGAAACATCACTTCTCCACCAGAGGGTTTTTTATTTTATTTATTTATTTATTTTTGTTGTTACATGCTCTTAGAAGAAAAAAGCATGGGAAAAAATTGACAATTCATAAATGATGAACATAGATTGTAACAACAGGGAAGACAAGGGAAAAGGCCAAAATGGCCTGACACAGCCCCATACTCCCCGTAGAAGAAACAAATGAAACAACAGATAGACACATCAAGTCAGACAATCAGAAGACGTTTTGCCAATCTTTTCCTTTTTTTAATTATTGAACAAGACAGAGTTTGAATTTTTTTAAATAAATTAAAATTATTTAAGTTAGTCAGGTTGCTATGTAAAGAATTCCAGTATTGAGGGACTCTGTAATTTAAAGTAAGTTTAATTGATTCCGTTTTTGGAAAAATAGGTTGTAATTGTAGTTTATTCCTTGTTTCATACGAATGTGCAGGTGTATTGAGAAATATGAGATCTGAATGTAAATTATATTTAATTCGTTTGAACATAATTTTACCAAAATTGAAATAGTACAATTGAGTAATAGCACGTATATTATATTTATTAGGATATACTTTTGTTCTGTGATTTATTAAAGGTCAAGTATTAGGATATGATTTGAGATCAATTAGTCTAATAAATTTGTTTTGTAAAATTTGTAATTTATTAATATTGTATTGTGTCGTTTATTCCCGTGATAGTATGCAGTAGTTAATATGAGTTTGAAGTAATGTGTAATACAATGAGATCAATGTTTTAGTTGTTAGATCAGTCAGAATACTACTCACTATACCAATGTTTCAAGATAGTTTAATTAAAAGAAAATCAATATGTTTATTCCATTCGAGGTCAAAATTTATTGTAGTTCTCAGGTAATTGAATGAAGGTACTATATCAATTATTTTATTATTAAGGGATATTGGTGCATTTGGTGTTAAAGGAGATAACGTATTAGAAAAAAATCATTGCTTTAGTTTTATTAACATTAATTATTAATTCATTAGCGTTTAACCAGTCAGATATAGTTTGCAACTGTTTATTACATTGTGTTAGTATTACACCTAAGTTTTTTCCTTTTATAAGAACAATTCTATCATCAGCATACAGAAAAAGATCCATATGAGTTAAGTGCGAAAAGAAATCATTAATGTATATATTAAACAATAAAGGGCCGAGGACAGAACCCTGTGGTACTCATAATTTGAAATGAGGAGTGATAATTCTCAATTTGTGTATATTGTTGTCTGTTAGTCAAGTAATTTTTGAAAAGTCAATAAGTATTACCTATGATTCCGATGTTTTGTAATTTAGAAAGAAGAATAACATGATTTAAAGTATCAAATGCCCTTGACAAATCCAGAAATAACACTATTGTTGTATATGTTTGAGTAAAATTATTTTGTGTAGCATTTTGAAGGTATATCAATGCTAATTCTGTAGATTTATCTTCCAAAAATCCAAATTGATACTGACTGAGAATCCAATATTTTTGAAGATGGGAAACTAGTCGAATATAAATTTATTTTTCAAGGATCTCGGCAAAAATTTGTTCTATGCCTAATCTTTTTTAGGACGGCTGTTGAAAGATGGCTGCATTATTGTCAACATTATTTACACGCGGAAGTGCGAGGCGTAATTCGGTTTCTTAAAGCAAAGGGTGTTTTTTGCTCCTGTGAAAATTCATCACCAATTGGTGAAAGTGTACTGCGAAGATGCTACGTTAAGGAATAAGGAGTGGAAATGGCGCAAGGGGCAGGACAGACGTTGAGAACGAATCTCGAAACAGACGCCTAGTGACCGCCGTTTGAGAAGATAGATATAGTGCTACAGACAGATGCTCTCATTCGTGACGACATATCCATTACAGTGAGAGATCTCGCCCGCGAACTGCGAATTTCAATTGGTGGTGTCCGCAGTTGTGCATGGCCAGTGCACTGAAATACTTAGCCCATGAACATTTTGCTTGCGCGACAAGTGTTGTACAATGTAGAGGTCTGCATAAGGCAAGTCGGGCCTGTACTGGAAGGTTTAGCATTTTGCTCTTACATTAAAGAAATCTTTTCGTCTCGCGAAAGGAAGACTAACTTGTTAAGTAATCAAATGGCGAAGTTCACGGGGTAAAAGAGCCCATCATGGGGTAAATGGTATCATGGGTAATGAGACTCTCATCTCATTCTCGTCGGTTTCGGACTCAAAAAGATGAGAGTCTAAAATGGGACGGTTTATTTCTTTAATGGTTGAAATCAAATTCCATTTTCACTTCGTTGGCCTTAGCGACTAAAACACGTGGCTGTTTTTCTTTTCCAATAAATGTTTACAAGAAGAGAGTGTTCAGCTACACGAAACCAAAACCACCTTCTGGCACCATTCGGCGTTACAACGGAAATGAGGAAACTCGAAGTACATTTTTTTACAAATTTAGGGCACGAGGACTACCTTGTTTATATTTAAGTGTAAAAGAGGAAAGGGGTTTACATATACACAGTCGTATCGGAATAATATGACCACAATGTACCCGATCAGGCGCGTCACAGACTGCTCGTGGCAAGGTCGACCACACGGAGATATAAACGGCCCGCCAGGACAGATGAGCCATAGCGCGTTACATGAGCACAATGGGCAGATGTAGTGATTTGACAGACGTTCAAAAAGGAATGATCATCGGCTAAAGTACCAAGGGTGGAAGCATCTCAGAAACAGCAGGCTTTGTGGGCTGTTTGCGAGGTGCTGTAGTAAGGGTGTATCAATAATGGACCGCTGGCACACCGAGTACCTCTCGACGTCATAACTATGGACCCTCAAAGGCCATCGACATTAAAGGAGAACGTCGCCTCCATCGACTGGTAAAGTGCAATTGACGCGCAACAGTGTAGCAAATGACCATACAAATGAATGCTGGGGCACCCAGAGAAGTGTCCCCTATAACAGTAGAACGAGCCCTGTTACGCATCGGTCTCCTGAGTCAACGCTGCGTCAAGGTGCCCATGTTAACCCAGGCCCATCGGCAACGACGCCTGCAGTTCGCATTGGACAGTAGAAGAGTGAAAAGAGGTTGCCTTCTCCGACGAATCGAGGTTTCTACTCCACGGAAGTGACGGGCGGCGGCGGCGGCGGCGGCGGCGGATACGGCGTCAGACACACGAGAACCAACACCCGGATACGCTTATTGATCAAGTACAGGCCGGCGGTGGCAGAGTGCATTAGGGTAAGTAAAAAAAACCAGAAATTCACTGATCGAAGCTCCCTAGTGCGGAATAGGTTTTAATAACCATCAACAACAAATGTATAAAGTATAATTCCAATCAGTTAATTTATTCGGCTCTGACCAAAAGCTCGAAGCCGCCCCGGTGGCGCAGTGGTCTAAGGCGTTGGCCTCTGATCATTCGTCCGAAAGGGGTCCGGGTTCGAATCCCGGTGAGGCATGGATGTTGTGTTTGTCTTACGGCACTGGCTCTCTCCCTTCCCTGGAACCAGTGACCCTAAATTAGGGACGGGCGACTGCTTATAGCCCATTGAGTTGCTCACGGTGGTCGTTAAACCTCCAATCGAAAAAAAAAAAAAAAAAAAAAAGAGAAAAGCTCGAAATTTCGAAATTTTACATAAAAAACGCGAAATGTATACGATTGTTAATATATTAAAACTCGTCTCCGACGTCCCATCATTGTCTCATAATTATTTAGTTTTACGACGTCTTGAGGTTGATTTGTTGAAGTCAGATTTGGGGTCATTCTAGACAGTAGGGTGGATCGTATGCCTCCATTCCTATTGCCGTGCCCACACCGCGAGCGGATGCCTCAGTCACTAGTTTCACTATCCGTGTGACAAGGAAATTGGGAGAAATCCCAGCCGTTGGCCTTTCCGTGGAGACTCATCAGTTCCTCTGAGCTCACTCGGCTCAAGACTGGCGGTGGTGTAACTTCACAGTGAGACCAGTAGATAGTGTCTACGTAGTCCTGGGCTTCAAAGTTAAGCTTAGGCACAACAGATCTGCGGACAGATCCACTAACAGTTCGCCTTACCTTCATTATTCTCCGGACTGCGAGCTGTCTAATTTCGGCTCTATCATCTGTAAGCATAGCCAACAGCAGATTTTCAGGGAAAGCGCAAAACGCATTTCTAGCAATGACTGGTTCAATAATCTCCAGAAGGTTCTTTGGGAAGAATCTAGATCTGTTAACGACTTCCCATAAGTGCTTTGCACCATCGTCGATTGCGTGTTTAGTTTTGACAGCAAACCATAAAGGTATGTAAACTTTCATGACGTATTCCACAATCATCCTGAAGCTGGATTTGCAGTAGCGATGTATAGCCTCAATAATCTGTTTGCAGTTGTCAACCAACGGGAGTGTAAAAGCGGCCCCAGATTACGTTTACTGAGATCAGATGAGCAGGTGCCTGATTGAACTGCATGTGATATTTCCAGCAAATATCTTTGGCCTGTACTCAAGTCTGAAGTTGTAATTGAAGGTAAATCACAATCCACACGTTCATATTTGACTACGGGTAACTCTTCTCATCCAGGAGGTTGTTTACTTATGGGACCACCGTACGACTTGGGACCACTTGTTGGGCCATCTATATGTTTGAACAGGTGTCTGAGAGGTAGCTCATTCAAATGAAGGAGGAAAATTTCCCATCGCAAAGGCCTGCCCATTTTTAGCTCCAGATGACGAATTATACCAGATTTTTATCCGGTATTTACTGCAATTCCATCACAACCGATTACTTGAAGCTCACCGAAGTCACCAACCTTTGAGACCACGTACTCGTATATGCTATCGGCTATTTCAAGTGCTGTGCCAGATTTGGGAGTCACATGTCCAACATACTGTGACGATGGTTCCTTCACTAGCGAGATGTGTTCCTCTGTGGCGGTTCTCTGGTAAATTTTTGCCCCGATTTTTACTTGAGCTAAAGTTTCGTCCTTACATCCATCAAAATATAAACCTCTCAAGGCTGTATCGAACGGAGTCTTTGTTTGAAGCTGCTTACAAGATTTTCCCTTTTCCCTTCGAATTTTGCTTTTGTCTGTTACAAGTGAAGCGTCTGATTTCGATATGAGGCCCATATCCTGAAGTACAGTAGATGCTATTGCAGCAATTGCTCTGTCAGACACACCAAATCGCTGACTACTAAGTACAGTTGCGGAAAGTGTTACTCGTATTTGAGAAGGGGATTGAGTTGGTTTACTGGTACTGGGGTGATACAAATCATATGTTCCTTCGTCAGAAATTAATTTGGTTTCTGTTTCAGTTGGATCATCGTTGTCAGTCCCACTGGAAAGACACGCAACCTCCTGTTTTCTGGGAAGAGCAGAATCTTGTAATTTTCTCTTGATTCGCTTTTTGGAGCTTCTGTGTTTCGATAAGATCAACGGGACCTATGTAACATTTCCTGGTTGATCTATGATCCACAATTAACAGTCGTTCTTTGGCTGGGACTTTATTCAATGAAGGGCAAGTGCATTTATTTATATCTGAGCACTTGCAAGCAGCTATATATCAAAAATGTTGCATTTGCTTCACGCCTAAACTTTTCACTGTTTGACTTTTGTAGCACGGCTACTAGAACTGTTCGTGTTAACAACTTCTTGTGATGTGAGAGCAACATAGCATATACACGCTGCTGAGAAACTGTTGGAATAGACGCTCCTTGAAATAACTTTTCAATTTTCCCAGCCACAGCGTCTGCAATACATGAGAAACTAGGTTCTTGTCTGCTGTCAGTATCCAAAATAATTTTACGTCTCTCGTTGAAACAATACCTTATGACATCTTCATATGTCGGAAGCTGGCTGTCACACAGATCTTTCGGGATTCCACAACCAAACGTTTGTCTCAGAGGAGGCTTTGAACTTGAATACTTTGGAATTGCCATCGCATTCGCCATCGCGCCAGCGAAGTTATATTGCTGCGTGTCATTATAGTCAAACTAGTGGAAATGGCGCGGAGCCGATGGTGGTCTCGAATCCCCTCCCCCACCTACCCCACAACACTTGGTAAGAGCAATGGCGGCCAAGTTCATTCTGAGCAGGGTAGAACAAGACATGATGGCTGGATTGGCTGAAAGGAAGCGTGAACACGAGTGTATTATTGCAATACATTTCACGTTTGTTATGTAAAATTTTGAAACTTCGAGGCTTTGGTCACAGCCGAATAACTCAACTGATTGGAATTATATTTTATACATTTGTTGTTGATGGTTATTAAAGCCTTTTCAGCACTAGGGCATTTCGATTCAAATAATTCTGGAATTTTCGACGGACACTTGAAAATTTCATGTTTTTTTGTGAAATTTCCAAACTTTGAGTGAGCCTCTGGTTAGATCCAAAGATATTAACCGATTTGAAAAATATTTCACACAATTCTTAGTGGTGCTCACTCACAGCTTTTCCGCACTTGGGAGTTTCGATCAGAGAATTTCGGGTTTTTCAACCCACCCTAGTGTCCATGTCTGAGGGATGTTTTCTTGGTTTGACCTGGGACAGCTGGTACAACTGGATGGGTCCCTGAACGCCAATGGCTATCTGCCCATCCTCGCTGACCACATGCATCCCTTCTTGTTGGACGTTTATCCTGGTGGTGATGGTGTCTACCAACAGGACAATGCGACCAGCCGTGTCTCTAACGGTTTACGTGACTGGTTCCAGCAACACGACAATGTTGTGTCCGTTCTCCCCTGGCCGGCGAAATGACCTGAACTCGATCCCATATAGCACTTGTGGGACTATTTGGATAGACAAGTTCGAAGTGCCAGCCCACAACCACGACTTCTGTGGGAGCTCCGTGCTTGCTCTGCTGCAGTTCGAATGGGCACGTGTGCTTCGGGCAACCTTCCAGGACCTCATAGTGTTCATGCCACGCCGTCTCGACGCTGTCATCCGGGCCAAGGGTGGTTATTCCCATTATTAGGTAGTTGGTCATGTTATTCTGATACAACCGTGTATGAAACAGAAGTATGTAGTCTGGTGCGTCGCATTCCTTTTACAACTAAGCTAAGTCAGTTCAATAGAGCAGTTTTGTTTCTCCAGAGCAGGGGTTTTCAGAATTTTCTGAATCGCGGACAACATGACAAAATGGAATAGGACTAGTGAGCCACAATGAAAAAGAAGAGTAAAATGCACGTGAATATCGATTATTTCAGGGAGGTTTTGAATCCTAAAACTTAACTTTCGGAAAGAAAAATGATGCAGTTAGCGTTATGTTATAAAAAATTCCACAGTAGGTACCTATGCCTACATACAGCTTTTAGTGATCTTTAAAAATTTCAGTTATATGGTTTATAGCAGCATAGCTCATAGAAGATGTAAAAAATCAAAGACAATATATCCAAGGTACCTGGATATTCATTTTATCATATCAAAAATGTGTTTTCTTCCATTTTAGAATTTCCTTTGCGGACATCTCAAGGGGCCATTAAAAAAGTGATCCGTAGGTCACGGGTTTTAGAACCCTGCTCTAGAGGAAGCCTTGCATTATTTGCAATAAGTGGGAGAGAACGCTTGATGAAAGTCTGATATGGGACCGGCAGTGAATTGGAAATTCAGAACCGGGCCTGGCCATGCACTGGAAATTCAGAACGTGGCCAGGCTGTAAAGTGGAAATTCCGAGCCGGGTCATGCTAGTCGAGGGCCCTCTAAAGTTCGGGCCTGTGCCTAGCCGGACTTTCAAGTTAAGGTCCATAGAGGCCTCAAGTACAATGGTTTTACAAGAACTGAAGATTTGGATGTTGATAAGACAGATTTAGAAGTAACTGATGCATTCTTCCGCCTTGAACAATAAATATCAAGTGAGGGCCACATGGAAGAAGAAATAACATGCGCATGAATGGAGAGCGTTTAAAGGAAATAGTACAGTTTTCAAGAGCAATTTACTATTATGTCTTGATAGAAAGATGTTTAGTCATTGCATCCTTTCAGTTCTTATTCATAGGTCCGGGACATCGATCTTAACTAAAAGAGGCAGCGAACAACTGAGAGAATAATAGAGAGATGTATGCTTGGTGCAACTGAGAAGGATGTGAAAAGGAACTCGTGGATCAAGAAAATGAGAAGAGCTGATGACCTCCTGATCAAAGAAAAATCGCTGAAATGGCAATGGGCTTAACATGTTGCTCGAAGTACTGACCACCGTTGGACAACTGAAATACTAGATTGGATTCCAAGGGACAGGAAAAGACCCAGAAGAAAACCAAGTGGAGGATGAGTGGATACAATTTCAAACATGTCGACATGACATAGTGTGCATTGCCTACAGCATGTTCCCAGAAGCTAGTGGAGTCCATGCCCCGTCGCATTTCTGCAGTCCTGCGCTCCCGTGGGGGACCTACGAAGTATTAAACTGATGTACCAGTTTTTCTGGCACTTCAGTGTACATTTCAATACTTCTGGGAACGTTTTAACCCGTCGAATCTTCCAACGGTTCAGAATTCTCCTCTTCTCCAAAATCTTCCACAGGTTCCAATTTCTCATCATTCGTAAGAAATAAGGGTATCTCGTGCTAGTTGTAGATAAGGTGAGTTAAATGCTGTCGCAGCACGGTTACATTTTTTGGAGCCAAACACACACACCATACCTTTAAATTATTATTTTAAAAAACTTAGGATTTAAAAAAACGTCTTTATTTACAATTTACAATTATCTACCATATTTTTTAAATTCTAAATAAAGACGTTTTTTAAAATGATAATTTAAAGGTATGGTGTGTGTGTTTGGCTCCAAAAATGTTACTGTGCTGCGACAGCATTTAACCTACCTTATTCTCATCATACACTTCTTCTCAGTACCATCGCCTCTTCAGAAATTTCCACTGCTTTTGCTCGCCTTAGCAGTCGCTCTGCTCCGGGAGTAGACGGCCGTCCTACCTCCTACTACACTACTTTTAAATATGAGCTTTTGCCTATATTTATTATTCTCTTCAATGCTGCTCTTTTCACTTCATCAACTCTTCCTTCAAATTTCACGATCGCTCTTCTTCGTCTCTTACCTAAATCTGGGAACCTTCAACTACTTACTAATTGGCGTCCGATTTCCATACTTAATACTGACTACAAATTTTATTCCACTGTTCTTTCTCTCCGGCTGGGGCATGTTCTCTGGAATGTTATCCATCCGGATCAAACCAACTCTATCACTAACCGCTCAATCAGTGAAAATCTTACGCTCCTCTCTAACTTTCAATTTATCGCTCAACACTTTCACGAACCACTTGCTTTGTTCACTCTTGATCAGCGCCAAGCGTTCGATCGTATTAATCATTCTTACCATTCGCAAACTTCGACTTTCCTCCATTTTTCTGTCAAGCTGTTCTCAATCTCTGTTTTTCATGTTCATAATCCTTCTTTTATAACTGCTGCTATTCCTTTCAACATTGGGGTTCGTCAGGGCTGTCCGCTGTCAGGTCAACTTTTTGCCATTGCTTTTGAACCTTTTCTAATTATGCTTCGCCCTCAACTCACTCCTAGCCCTTTCCATCTCAATCCGACAACCCGCCATCACTCTACAATTCTAACAGCGTATACTGATGATGCTACTATCATCATCCGAAATGATTCGGATTTCAATATCATTGCAAATACTTACAAAGAGTACTCTTCAAAAATCAGGAGCATCTCTCAACATCTCGAAAAGCTCAGAACTCTGGTTAGGTATTTGGGAAGGAAGAACTTCTCAACCATGAGGTACTGCCTGGACTTCGGACTTCATATGATCTAGCATGCATGATGTTCGTACAAATATACTTACATACCCACCTTCATTCGGAAGTGTTAACCTTCCATCAATCACTCTTCGCTACAAAATCTTCCTTCTCCATTAAGTGATGTCATGAACTTCTTCGTCAATCCATATAATTCTACTCTTTCATTCAGCATTCTTCTTGGCATAGATAAATATCCGCTTCTTCCACATTGTCTTCCTTCACTTTACTGCGAAAGTATTTCTCTTTTTCGTTCTCTCCCTCTTCGACGTCTTTATCCAACTTCCACTCTAAATTTATTGCAGGAACCTATTTTTTACAATTCCTTCTTTCACTCATCTACTTGTACTTATTTTTTCTTTCCATCTTGGTCTCGTTCTGGAATTTTCCAAGTTCAACATCTCATCCAACCATATTTATCATGGAAATCTATTACAGACTTCTCTGGCTCTATCCCTAACACAGCTGCTAATCAACTAAAACTTCAACTGCTACAAGAATCCATCATCAACAGCTTCCTGGGCGTTGCTTCAACTACTGGATTAACTTACCTTTCATCGGCGTCACTACTTCTTCCTTTCTATTTACGAATCAATCAAACAATCATATGCGTTTCTTGCCTCACTACAAAAGACCTTTTCCTCTTCATGCTGACGTTAGATATTCAACCTGCTCCAATTTTTGACTTACCCGGTCTTTCATTTCAACGTACTTGGAAAGCCGCATGTAACCCACTTTCATCACCTTAAAATAACGACCGCCAATGGCTTTTTCTTCATAATCGTCTTCTTTCACCTTTACGACTTCACCACCTACAAATTTTAGCATCATATGTTTGTTCATACTGTAATACCACTGGCTCAACCATTCATCTGTATTCTCAATGTTCTCTACTTTCGCCACTCTTCAATTTCATGTTTAGCATCACTTCACCCGTCTGTACTACAGTACACAATCTTCGTGACTACATGTTTCTACCTGCCTATAACCCTATAACTACATGTCTAAGCCCATTATGCGCATTTTTCTTTATTCTCACCAAATCAGCAATTTATAATTTCTTTCTTAATCATGTCAAATAAAATATAACCCACCTCTACCACTTCGTACAGCAAGAAAACTACTACTTCTTCAATTCCGCATTCAACTCATCTCCAGATTATAACTCGAACTTACAATGGCACGTAAAACTGCTCAAATTTGGAATTTTCACTCCATGCGGAAGACTTCTACTGGTTGGATGTCTGTTCACCGCAATCGTATCCGTCTTAGAAACTAGAACTTCGTACCTCCAGTACTTTTCATCATTACGTAATGCTTCATTTAATATGTTTGTTCTGAATCAAATATGACTTCTAAAGCAACCGTTTTGGAAAAGTTTTATTTCATTGTTTCATCAAGTATCACATTGTGTTCTTTTATATCAACTGACTTATTTTTGCGACGTTTATACTCAGCACTTGTGTTTTAATATCTGTTTTCTTCCATTTAAGTTACTTTATTCACGTATATTACACTATCTACCAACAAGTAATTGGACACCTGTGATAGCAAAGGAAAACGAAGTTTATTCACCTTCAACAGTTGGTGGAGCCACCACGAGCGGCGATTACAGCTGCGAACCTCCGGGGCATACCCTCAACCAGGCGTTGTACGACGGATAGCGGTATTTTCTTCCACTCGGCTTGGAGAAGACAGGTCAGTTCCTTCATCGATTTTGGAAGGTGGGGGCACCTCTTAAGTCGACGCTCCAACTCGTCCCAGAGGTGCTCGATAGGGTTAAGGTCTGGGCTCTGCGCAGGCCAGTCCATTCGATTAACCCCATTGTCACCATACCAAGCCATGGTGGACCTCGCAACATGATAGGTGGCATGGTCATCCTGAAAGTAACATGGGCCCACCCTGTAAAACTGCCACAACGTAGGAAGCGCATGGTCATCCAAAATGGTGCAGTAGATCTCGGCGTTGAGTCTACCAGGAATTGCGACCAAGGGTCCCACGCCATACCAGGAGAAACACCCCATAGCATAATTCCACCGCCGCCGAACTTCACAGTTGGCACAATACATTCCGGCAGGAGGCGTTCTCCAGGCAGATACCAAACACAGACCCTTCCATTCGAACGGTAGAGGGTTAACCTTAATTCGTCGCTCCAGAGAACCTGTTTCCACTGTTTAACGGTCCACTGTCGACGTTCTTTGCACCACGTTAATCGAGCAGCGCTATTGGACTTGGTGATCAAAGGCTTGTGGGCGGCAGCACGTCCATGATAACCCAGCAGATGGGCTTCCTCATGGATGGTATTCATCGAAATAATACTGCCGGATGCCTGTTGAAACTCCTCGCGGATATGGCCTATCGATTTGGTGCGGTTCTTCCGAATTTCTCTGGCCAGCACCCGTCGGTCTCTAACTCCCAGTTTTGTGGGTCAGCCGGGTCAGGGCACATTCCGACAGTCACCTCTCATCTTCCATTTTGCCAATCACGTAGGCCACTATCGATTTGGCGTACTTCAACTTCGCTGCAAATGTCACGCATGGATCGGCCGTTTCTGTGATACCCGACGATTACACCTTTCTCGAAATCAGAGAGCTCCGAACTGCGTGGCATCTTGCATGCGACTGGTTGCGTTGTTGTTTCCAACACGATATTTAACGGCGGTGGCCGTGACGTGTATCAGGACCGCAGATATCGTCGATTGTAGGGGTGTCTAATTACTTGTTGGTAGATAGTGTATATTGCTATTGTACAATGGAAATTAGTTATTGCTTGTAAAATGACAGAACTGCCTGATTCTCATCACAACAGTCGTGCAATACATTGCAGATGTGTATGGATGACTGTTCAGCACTTGAGTGTTTGACCTACTTTCGCACTCCTAACACGTGTTAAGAAAATCATTCTTCATAGCTGCGTAAAACGTTTATCTTTATTTTAAGTGGCAGATTAATGTTTTAACAGACTTAATTCCTTAGCTTTTATAAATCAAAGGTTTATCTTTTCATGTCTTCCTGTACTACCATTTATTTAATATTTTAGCTGCCAATGCTTTATTTTTTTAGCTCATTAGCATAATAAAGTATTATGACTTCAGTTGTCTGCAGTCTTTGTATGTCCTTTTTAGTTAAGGTCGACGTCTCTGCTCCGTACGTAAGCACTGGAAGGATGCATTGATTAAACACTTTTCTTTTAAGATATAACGCATATTGCTCTTGAGAAATGTGTTGTTTCTTTCCAAAAGCTCTCCCACCAAGTTTTATACGTCAATTAATTTCTTCATCAATGTGACCTTTGCTTGATATTTGCTGTCCAAGGTAAATGTAGGATTCGGTTATCTCCAGCTTTTCCCCTTCGATCGATAAATCTTCATTATTTTACTAAAGAGTTATTCTGTCCAACAAAATATCCGCCATACAGAGTAGTCCCGAGCAAAAAGAAATTTTTAAATTGGTATTTTAGAGGCGGAGATAGAGTTGCAAATACGTTTTTGTCTGGCATGTAATGAGAAATTGTGAAGTACTTTTTCTTGAAAACTAAGTTTAATGATAAGTAAAAACATCTTAACAATCATTTAATATTTGTTTTACTTTAGAAAAAAAGAAAGAAAGCTAGTTGCATAGTTTAACCAGAGATCTTCCATAGTTGAACTACAGCTTTTTTTTTCCAATATCCATGCGTTCTGAATTGTTTTTCTAAGAGGTGGACTGTTAAACTCAATGACATCTGACATCACAATTGCCACAGCATGGGCTTTTCTCCCTAGTATGTTCCACCTGACTTCTATGTACTAACCAGGGGCGTATTTATGGGGTCGCGCAAGTCGCAACTGCGAAGGGCCCCGCGTTCCGGAGGGCCCCCGATTTCCTGTGAAGAGAGAAGTAAAACAAGGAGGAAACAAAAAAGAGGGAAAAAGAGTGAAAAAATTGTGTTGATGAATATAATATTTTGCGTATTCATACATTGCTGGTTCTAACTTTATATAGTGCTTATCGTCTGTTCACTACTTAAGAGATGTAAAGTTGGCTATTCTGCTTGACAAGCTGGTAAAAGTTTGTTAACTGTAGAGTAATTTCATTTGTGCGTGCTGGCGACACTGACCACTGGTAACGCCGCAACATAGCTTCAAATATCGTTTGTAATCTGTACTTCTGTGTTGATATTCGATCTCCACGTTATGTTATTATACAGTGTTACTTAATATTGTGATTACTAACACCTAACCTTGCCCTTAAAATAGGCATCGTTACAGCTGTTGTTTCTGTTTCGTTTACATATAGTTTATGTAACTGATTGTCCTGAAAATGAAGCCAGTGAAACGAAGTTATGAGTCAGGTTATGAAAAGTGAAAGAGGAAAAAAGAGAAAGACGAACGTCTTCAAAAGCAAAAGGATAGTTTATTAGCATTCCTACAGAAGCCTGTGCAGAGTAATACCAGTGATGAGCGAATTGAGCAAAAGCCTTCGGATTCAAGAGCTTCGAAAGAAAATGTACAACTGGAACCTATATAGGACCCACACCATTTAAGCTTAGACAACAACGATGGGAAGTCTAGTGCTCTTTATTTCTTTATTTTTATATTTTTATATAGTTGCATGTGATATTAAAGAAGACATGGAAAAAAATATAGAAATGTTTGCTAAGATCTTTGACATAAAAGACTTAGGACATGTGATTCATTACCTAGGAATACAAATAGATAGAAAAAAGGATGGAAGTTATTTAATAAATCAATCAGCCAAGATTGAAGAAATCATGATGAATCTGAACAGAAAAAGAGTTACATACCTATGAGTACAGACTTCTATCGTAATAATAATAAAGAAGGAGATGAATTTGCTGACAATAGGAAGTATAGGGAAGCAGTGGGAGCTCTGCTGTATATATCTACAGTTACTAGACCTGACGTTGGAATTTTAGGCAGAAGAGTAGAAAGCCCAACAGTTAACGACTGGAAAGCCCTACAAAAGGTACTGCAATATTTTAAAGCCACATCTAACATGAAGCTATTGCTTAGTGCTAAGGAAGAGCTAATTTTGACAGGCTATGCAGATGCAGATTGGGCAAGTGACACAAAAGATATAAAATCAACAAGTGGGCATATATATAAACTAGGGAATAGTTGCATCTCATGGGCAAGTAAGAAGCAAAATTGTATCGCATTGTCTTCAACAGAAGCCGAATACATCGCTCTTGCTCAAGCATCGTAAGAAGTAATTTGGTTAAGACAACTGCTGGAAGACCTGCATTACCAGCAAGAAAGTCCAACCACCATGTTCGAGGACAACATGTTGTGTATCAAATTGGTGATGAATGAAGGAACGAGTGCTAGAACCAAGCACATTGATGTTAAAGATATTTCATCAAAAACCTCCAATCATCTACCATGCCATTAAAATATTGTCATACTAGTGAGATGTTAGCTGATCTCTTCACTAAACCATTGCCTGGAGCCAAAATTGAAAAATTGAGAGACAGTCTTCAGCTGACATGCCAATCCATTGAATCGAGTGGGAGTGTTGGAATCACAGCCTCTCAGCGATAAAAAAAAAAAAAACGCAGATCGTCAGACGGGAATCTTAAAACCGCTCCAAAATGAATTGCCACATGCAAGACGCAACTCTGTGACGTAATTACACGCAGCCAACCTTGAAACGTCACGACGCGTGCATCTTACTCTCACGTGATCTGTGACGTAGGTGAAGTCGAGACTTGAGCCTTCTTCTAAAAACAGTGTTGTTGTTGTTGCTTTCTTTGCTTGCGTAAGAAAGGGTGTCTGTGACGTTCCGTCTATGTTCTGTAAAATAGGACTACTCCTTTTTTATTGGAACGAGAACTATTTTGCAAGATGTTTTATATCTGTAAATTATAGAACGCTTTATGCTGTTTCTACATAGATTCTGTCTACTTACAAAGAGTTTTGTGCGTGATGAACTGAAGTGTTTTTATGGCCAGTAAACATGGCGTATGTTCGAATGATCTTCAGTTCCACTAAAAGTGTATCAACTTGCAGATGTACTTTCATCAAATGAATAATCTTCTTGTCATCATTTCATATTATCATTAAAAATAATTTTTTACTGCCACAACTCAGGTCTGTATAAAAGTTTATTATTGCTTGCATGAAGTCATCTGCTCTATTTTTACTGTTAAGCATACATTTCTTTACCACGAATGAAGAATAGCAGAGAAGTATTTTTTCTACTGCGTACTGAGCATTTGGGGAGCTGGTGTTAAATTTAATCTAATATTTCCACCTCTCTAAAAATCACAACAGATCCGACCATCGTGGTGTTGCAGCGGGATTCGTCGGAGAAGACAATCTCGTGCCATTCCGTAGTCCAGGTGTGGCGTTCAACGGCCCACTGCCGCCGCACTCGCCGGTGGTGTAACGTCAATAGTAATCGGAGCAATGGGCGCCGTGCAAAAAGTCCCGGCTCCTGCAGATGACGTCGAACGGTACGTGCTGACATGTTTTTGCGCAACACACCCTAATTCCCACGCTAACGTTTGTTATGTGGCGGTGCGAGCCGTCAATACCCGCCGCACAACATGCCGGTCCTCTCGTTCGGTGGTGTGCCGCGGCTGCGGCAATCGCTCACGTGGGTCCGTCCGTCCCTCCTGCACCCACCGAATCCATACTCGCCTCACTGTGGCTGGATGTCGTTCTACACGGGCGCCAATATCTCGGTACGATAAACCGCTGATAAGCCACTATTCGTCCTCTGTCGAACTCCGAAACGTGCTGGAATTACTGCCGTATTCTGCGACGAGGCATCAGGAAGCTTCCCACGCACAGGTCCGGCAGCACAACACACTTCCACTACTTACACCCAGCCTTCTGTGCACCGTTCTTATAGTGCTTCTCGGTGGCGTGCCGGGCGCACATGATTTGCATATGCCCTGCAATGCTAATTGTTTGCATGTCCTCTCGCGGGCAACGCATGCTGCGAATTTCAGGTCAATCGGATGCTTCCTTCATGGTGTTGCCTTTTGGGTGGCCAGCAGTGTATATAGAATAATAATAGAATTTGATGATGATGATGATGATGATGATGATGATGAAATTGATTATAGTCAATTTAAAAATTGTGGTAAATATACCCAGAACCCGGATGTGTCTCAAAACGAGGGGCCCCCAAAAGGTTCAGTGAGACGGGCCCTGTACGTCATAAATCTGCCCCTGGTACTAACAATTAAATAACTTCAAACAGAAGTCATCGCTAATTCCACGTTTATATTTTGTGTATTAATTGAATAACTGTCGTCGAGTTTACTTCTTGAAATAAAAATATTTCGACACTTATGCAAATTTTGGTGCTTCAGATAAGTTATCTCCTTGTTGATAAATAACTGGCATTAAATTGGGTGTTTTAGACAAACTATTTCTTATAGGCAAAAATTCTGACGTCTAGTCTTAAATTTTGGTCTGCAGGATGCTACTAAATTCCTTCTTTCGAAAGAAATTTTATTTTGTAAGTAACTGATTTGATTTTCACCGCGTTTTCTACGTATATAAAAGACGACCCTTAATAGGTTCTTAATGACACTATCACGCAAAGGAACCCTAAAGTAGAAGCTCTCGAACTCGAAACATCTGAATGTGTCATCATTTATTTCTAAAGTTTCAAGTTTGAGAATGGAAAATCTGAACTGAAAAACTTAACTCTCTCATTAGACATATGCAAAATTACATGCTTATGAAATCGCTTTATTACGAACACCTGAATCAATCATTAGTTGTTGATAAAGATACAAACAAGTTTGTTGATGAGTGATCTATATCAAAACATTTAAGTCTGTGTTAGCTATTTGTAAAAGTGCAAGTTTGGAGATGAGAGATCAGCATTGAAACACCTTACCTGTCCTTAATCATTTAGCTAGTTAAGATCTTGGAGGTAAGTAATCTGTGTTGAGTCAACTTAATATGTCATCAATTATTTATAGTTAGAAGCTTATGTAAGAGAGATCTGTATGTATGAAAGCATCGAAGTCATTTTAACATGTCATCAATAGTTAGAGCTTATCTGTATGCATGAAAGCATAGAAGTCTCTCTTTAGCTGTAGAGGATTCATACATTTTTAGAACAATTTTCCAGCAAAATAATTAATGTTTAAAACAAAATTATTCATTTCTTAAATGTTCTATCTGATAACCCTTTCTCTGGATGAACCTACACCCACATTTTCAAGATAACAGGGCATTTCTTAAAATTCGTAGTTGTATTTTATTCCACTCCTATTCCACTGCTTTCCATAATCCAATCATTTTTTTAGATCTGCGTTCGGAAAGCGCTCTTTTTAGCAGTCCAAAGGCACAATAGTCCATTGGTGACACATCAGAATACTTTGAAGGAATACGAGCAAAAGGTATAGACCTTATACCCGTCTCTTTCTTCATGTTTTCAAGAAATAAACTGGTAGATTTGAATGTATGACTGGAAGCCTTATCCTGATGGGATTCTGCTCTGTGGATAAAGGAATGGTATTTACTCTTTAAATATAGAAGTTAAAACATTATTTTGGTAATATGTAGAATTTATTTTAACATTCTTTTTCAACTTTTCTTAACTTTAATTCCCCATCGTACGAGAAACCAGCAGTAATCATAAATCCTAAAGGATTAATGATTTATGATTATTGCTGAAACTTTCTTTGGATTCTTGGAACCAAGTTTGTAAGTCTTTTTCTGCTCTTTTGCGATAGTAAATCGACCTTTTTTGTTGCAGTCGTTTAGGTAACTCCATTCCATGCTTCATTAATAGTCACAATAAATTTCCATCCGTCTCCGGAAGTGATTTTCATAAAGAAGTCTACACCGTGTTCTGCGCTCAGCCACATGCCTAGGCAAAAGGCAGTGAACATTATATTTTTTGGTTTCTTCAAATTCAAATCTTTGTTTATTACTTTGTTTACAGTTGATACAGAGATATTTAACGACTTAGCGATTGCTCTTTTGGTCATTGGATTTTCTTTCAAGACTAGTGACCTTACTTTTGAAATAGTCGTAAAAGTACGTATATTCTTTGGATACTCGTTTGGTATCCTTTTTCCTGTTAAAAGCAATGCTTGGCGATTTTTCCGTCTATTATTAATAACATTGCTTATTTTACATTTAGAAATGCTAATTCCATGAGTTTTACAGCGTTTTGTAATTACAGAATACGAATATTTCTCTTCGCAAAGAGCAAAAACATAACCTTCTATCCGCACCTTGTTTAAGCGCGTTCTTAGTAGACGATGTTTAACTGCAGCAGATGTTTTCTCGTGTCCATCAAACACGCTGTTGCCAGGTTCAATTATTTGAACTTCTTTTATCCTCTGTAATTTCTTATCGAAAACGTTCTAAAAATGTGTGAGCATCGTCTGTATTTGTAAAAGCGCAAGTTTGGGGACAAGGAATCAGTACTGAAACATAGACATTAGCTGTTTATAAAACTATAAGCTCGGAGACAAGGAATCTGTATTGAAACATCTTAGCATGTTTTTAGTTATTTATAATAAGAAGCTGTGACGTACCTGCCAGCAGGACGCACACGACATAAAGGCAGATAGGAATCAGAATAAACGTCTGCGTAGCTCAGTTGGTAGAGCGACTTGTTCCGGAATAAGCGGCCTCGGGTTCGAATCCCGGCGTAGACCAAAAATGACGGAGAAATTTACTTCGTTATAATGGCGCCCGAACTATCCGGATGACCCGGCCGTTCAAAATCTCGCATTGGTGTGATGTTCTTTCCACACCGCGAGATAGGAAAAATCAGAGAATCCCTTCTCCAGCGCTTCGAAAAATAAATGTGTGATGTTGCATTCCACACAGCAGATTGACTGGGAGTTCTCAAGTGCACGTTCTACAGTGGATGGCTGCCTGCAACGATTCATGGTCACGGCTGACCCGTGGGCCATGCCCCCGGCCCTCTTTCGGGGGGGGAGATGTGACGTACCTGCCAGCAGGACGCACACGACATAAAGGCAGATAGGAATCAGAATAAACGTCTGCGTAGCTCAGTTGGTAGAGCGACTTGTTCCGGAATAAGCGGCCTCGGGTTCGAATCCCGGCGTAGACCAAAAATGACGGAGAAATTTACTTCGTTATAAAGCTTATTGGAGAGAGATATGTATGGACGAAGGCATTTACGTCTCTCACTATTTGTAGAATTGCAAGCTTGGTCATGAGGAATCAGCATTGAAACACCTTATCTGTCCTTAATTGCTTAGAAACTTAAAAGTTTGGAGATGAGCAATCTGTAGGCAGTCATCTTGAATGTCATCAGTTATTTATAATTAGAAGCTTACGGGAGAGAGATCTGGATGGATAGAAGCGTTTAAGTCTCGTTAGCTATTTGTAGAAGTGCACGTTTGAGCATCAGGAATCAGCATTGAAACAACTCTTTTTTTTTTTTATTGCAAAGGTTTAACGACCACCATGAGCAACTCAATAGGCTATAAGCAGTCGCCCATCCTAATTTAGGGCCACTGGTCCCCGGGAAGGGTAAGAGTGCCAGCGTCGAAAGAAAAACTCAACATCCATGCCTCACCGGGATTCGAACCCGGGCCCATCTCGAACGAGTGATCAGAAGCCATTGCTTAGACGACTGTAAAGTTAAAAGCTTGGAGGTACGGAATCTGTATTGAGTCATCTTAAATGTCATCAGTTATTTATAATGAGAAGCTTATGTGAGAGAGATCTAGGTGGACGGAAGCGTTTGTCACTCTCATTAGCTATTTGTAAAAGCGGAAGTTTGGGGATGAGGAAACTCTGTTGAAACATGGTCATTTCTATTTATAAAATTACGAGCTCGGCGATAAAGAATCTGTATTGAAACATCTTAACATGTCATTAGTTCTTTTAATAAATTCATAAGCTCGCGAATAGAGAACCTGTTTTGAAGCATATAAAGGACTAGCTAAATACCCGTTCTGCGAACGTATTAAAATACAGTTGAAATACAGATGATATGATTTACAGTGAAATGACCATACACTGCATATTTCTTTGCTCTTTTGGGAAACACGTCTGCATTATTCTGCCGGAAGACACAAAAGCAATTTCGTTCCTAACTGTAAATTTAAAACTTCAAGCCTACACGAAACAAATCAAAATACGTCGTTACTCTTCACTTTCATCGTTAAAATATTAATAGACAACAGAACAAAATAATAATAGAAAATACGTTGTTACTTTCAGCATAAACGTAAAAAGAACCTTGCGTATAAACGATTTCGTTCGAAACTGTACATTTAAAAGCTAGCGAAGGCTAGCAAGTCAGATGTTTTTGGAAGCGTGAGCAAAATTGTGTTGCCATCGCTAATATCTCAAGGAGGAAACTTTTTTTTCAAATTTCAATTACTGTGAAAATTTACCCGTATATTTATTGCAGTCACCTTACCACTTACTGTATATGACGTCTCCGTTGCTTCGGTGAAAACGAATGTTGGTAATTTGACTTTGACTCAAAAAAACTACTTATATGACGTCACCATTGCTTCGGTGAAAACGAAGTTGATAATTTGATTTTGACTCAAAAACCCTTCACATTTGATATGTCAAACGATACTATAAATGTTTAAATGCAAAGCATATTATGATATAGCTCTTTTTACGCGATATTTTTAAAAGGTTTTCTTTTTTTGTTAAATAAATTTAGAACAAATCGAAAAACCTTGACATTCGATATGTCAAACGATAATAAATGTTTAAATGCAAAGCACATTATGATATAGCGCTTTTTACGTGATTTTTAAGGTTTTTGTTAAATAAATTCAGAACAAATAAATTTAGAACAAAATATATACTGACCAGGTCAACTCAAGTCATTCAAAACTTAGGGCAGGGCTTTAGTTGCTGGGCAACAATGGCTCGAAAATTGCAAAACGTTGAAGCGTTATCAAAGCTGGGTTATTTAAAAAAACCCATTTCAACCCGCTTAAAGTTATCGTAGGAAAAAATCCTTTCTTGGTGCGCCTCTATGTTGTAAAAGGAACATTCCTGTCAAATATGAAAGTTCTAAGTTCAGTAGTTTCTGAGATTCGGTGATGAGTCAGTGAGGGATTTCAGTTTTATATGTACAGATGTCAAATCATCCCTTATTTATGAAGTTACAGGCTTAGAGGTTGAAGAAGTGTTCAACAGCTTACATATACATACTTGCGTAGTTTCATTAAGACATCTTCCTTTCCGGGAATTGAAGGGTTCGGCGTAAACCATCGTAACCAACATATTTGAAAAAAGAATGAGTTGCGTACGAAACCCAACTGAGGTGGCAATCTGAGCATTTTAGAGTATTTATTATATATTTATGTCAACATATGACGCTACAATACAATTTTCAATTTACGGTAAGTGCAAACGTTTACTACTTATATTCTACGTATCTCACAACGATAGAAGTGTTGGTTACCATGGTTTACATCCGAGTCCTTCAATTAGTCCTGAATGTTCGAATTTCATGTTGTGCGTACAATGGGTAATTAATTTTCGTCTGGGAATACTTGATAAGCTTTGTCAAGCTCTAAAGCTTTAGTTTATTATAGTTCCTTCTGTACACATGAATCTTGAGTAAGAAACTATTCCATTTAGATGTTTCTGTTTTGATGATAGGGGAAGCTAGTGGCACGTCGTAATCCAACCATTTAGTTCAACTGTAAAATCAGGTATTCACACAAATAGCATTTTCTGAGAACAGTTAACCGCCGAAATAAATATCTTACCTGATCTCTTTGAATCTTTATACCCATACACATCATGATCAGAATAACAGCAAACAGCAGCACGCCGTCCATAATAGGTTTACTTTCCAAGACTTTTTCTGAGATTGTCTTTTCACTACTGTTGCTTGTAAAGTTCTGCATTTCTTCCAACGTTGCATTTACAATACCAGAAAGTTCGGCGAACACTTGTTTTTCAAGAGAATCCATTGCAAAGTAAGAGAAATAGTAATATTCCCCTCTTTATCTTTGGTCTAGCGTTCGTGTTATGTGAAGACGATATCGACTCATCCAGCTGTGAGCAATTCGGAGTACCAGAACAACTATTTAACATATGATGCAATAACTTTGCAGTTTCCGTTGTTTATTCAGTAACGAAATTATTTGTTCAGAAGTGCCGGCGCTTCTATAACATAAATCACCTGCTCTTACGCAGTAGACAAGTCATGCTTGATTCCCTGGGAGACCCGGTCTTTCTTTTTTCTGTGGTGGTGAAGAGATTTAACGACCATTGTCAGTATCTAAGATAATAATCAGTAGCCTCAGAGCCGTAGCTAAATCCTAGGACCGGGAGGGAGGGGATGGTGAGAATCAAGAATCCCCTGTGTGGGCTCTGTGCTCAGTTACAAATCATACTTTAATGCGCGTACAGATCGCAAGTTCTTCTCCGCTGCTTTTGATGATTATAGTTTACTAGCAAATAATTTCTCCATTCCAAAAAGTAAAAATATAGAAATAATCATCATTACTGTCAATCACTATCAATCCCCTGTTCGATGAAGGTCACCCCAACTTTCTTCCACAACGGTCTATCTTAACTTAGTCTCCTCCACGTCACTACGACATGCTTTCGAATTTCATCCACCCATTTCCCACGTGGTCTTCTTCTAGGTCTTTTCCTCACCGCCTAGGTATCCAGTCTAAAATTTCGGTTGTCCATCGGTGGTCCGTCCTTGTGGCAATATGTCCATTCCATTGCCATTTCAAGGATTTTACAATGATCGTGATGTCTTCTACTCTCATAATTTTCCTAATCCACGAGTTCCTCTTCTTATTTTCCCTGGGTACACCAAGCATGTATCTCTCCATGCTTCTTTCAGCTGTCTGCAGCATTTGCATGTCTTTTTTTGTTAAGGTTCATGTCTTTGCTCCGTACGTAAGAACTGGAAGGATACATTGATTAAACACTTTTCTTTTAAGACACAATGGCACATTGCTCTTGAAAAGTGTACTGTTTCTTCCAAAAGCCCTCCAACCAAGTTTTACAAGCTGATTAATTTCTTCATCAATGTGACCCTTGCTTGATATCTGTTGCCCAAAGTAAATGCAGGTATCGGTTGCCTCCAGGTTTTCTCCATCAATCGACAAATCTTTATTTCTTGTAAAAGCATTGTACATCAGTTTTGTTTTCTGAAAGTTCATTTTTAATCCCACTTCTTTGCTCTTGTCAGGAAGTTCCTGGATCATAATCTGCAGCTCTGAAGAGGTAGCTGCAAAAACAACTGTCATCAGCAAAACAAAGATGAGTTAAATAATCTCCATTAACCTTTATCCCGTTGTTTACCCAGTTCAATGATTAAAAGACATTTTGCAATGTGGCATTAAAGAGTTTGGGAGATATGGTGTCACTTTGTCTCACTCCCTTTCTAAGTTTTATTGGTGCTGTATCCTCAAATAAGCAAACCTTTACGCTTGCATTTTCATAGATGTTACTAATAATATTAATGTATGCATCTTCAATACCGCAAGATTTCAAAGCCATTGTAACTGCTGATGGTTTCACGGAATCAAAGGCCTTTTCATAATCGATAAAAGCCATGCATAATGGGAGTTCATATTCCTTAGTCCTTTCAATTAGTTCTCTCAGCACATGAATATGATCTGTAGTGCTGTAGCCGCTCTTGAATTCAGTTAGCTTTCTCAGTTGAGCCACGTCCAGTGTTAACTTTTTTTTTTTTTGATTGTGGGTTTAACGACCACCGTGAGCAACTCAATGGGCTATAAGCAGTCACCCGTCCCTAATTTAGGGTCACTGGTTCCAGGGAAGGGAGAGAGCCAGTGCCGTAAGACAAACACAACATCCATGCCTCACCGGGATTCGAACCCGGACCCCTTTCGGACGAATGATTAGAGGCCATCGCTTAGACCACTGCGCCACCGGGGCGGCCCAGTGTTAATTTCAAACGATGTGAAAGAACTCTAGTAAAGATTTTATAAACCACTGATTAGAGGCTGGTGGGCCTGTAGTTCTTGAGATCTTCAACGTCACCTTTTTTATGTAGCAGGATCATTGTAGCATTGTTCCAATCATCAGGAATCTTGTCTTCATTGAGACATCTAGTGAAAACTTCTGCGAGTGTAGTTCCTATTTCTCTACTGGCTTCTTGTATAATGTCCACGGTAATTCCATCTTCTCCTGGAGCTTTTCATGTTCTTAATTATATGGGCAACTTCTGCCGGAAGACTAGAGGAACTTTGGTACTGGTACCTTTCTTACAGTATTATCCCTTTCATAGGATTTTGTGTAGAACCCTTTTTTTTTCCTTTTTTTATTGGGGGTTTAATGAACACCATGAGCAACTCAATGGGCTATAAGCAGTCGCCCGTTCCTAATTTAGGGTCAATGGTTCCAGGGAAGGGAGAGAGCTAGTGCCGTAAGACAAACACAGCATCCATGCCTCACCGAGGGTCATAAGACAGCGCTTAGATCACTTCGCCACCGGGGCTGCTAGAACTCTTTTACTCTTGTCAAAATTTTCCCTCTATTTCTTGTTTCAGTACCGTCTTTTCTCAGTACCATTATCTGTTTTCTTCCCTTACTGAGATGTCCCTTTGCTTTCTTCAGGCTTTGGTTGCTTTCAATTGCTTTTCTCACTAATTCACAGTTGAATTTCCTTATATCTTCAGGGATACTTTTTCGCACTGTCTTGCATAACTACATGTATATATTCCACTTTGGAAGTTACATTTTCTTTATTTGTTTTTATCTCCCTTCTGCTTTCTTTATTGTCTTCATCTCCTTTTGCATTTTTTTCTTTCTGATATTTCCTTCATATGTAACTTACTCTTAGTACCGCCTGTTTTTGTTGCTGTTTCCAGTTACAGTAGTTTTCTGTGAACTTCAGGAATGTCCACTTTTTCTGATATTAGACGTTCTAGAACAGAGAATAGGTTCCTCAATTCCAATTTGAAGGTATTATAATTCTTAATTTTGGTCATGTCAATACATTTTGTTTGTTTTATGAGCTTGCCAAGTTCGAGTTTAGTGTTGAGGTGAATTTTACATTTCACTATTCTATGGTCACTATCTGTATTGAACCTTTTGATCGCACTGCAATCTTCGATGACAAATTTCCTGTTACAAAAAATAAAATCAATTTCACTTGTCATCCTATTGAGATGCCTCCATGTCCATTCCCACTGTAGCTTTGTATTGAAAAAGGAATTCATGATGAAAAATCTTTCTGCTTCTGCAAATTCTAAGAGATTATTTGGGGGGGGGGGGGGGGTAAACAGAGACTGTAAACTCTAAAAGAGCATTTTGATGGGGTTAACGATCTTCATGAGCAACTCGATGGGATATAAGCAGCTGCCCGTCCTTAATTTAGGGCCACTGGTTCCAAGGAAAGGAGAGAGCCAATACCTTAAGACAAACACAACATCCATGCTTCTCCGGGATTCCAACTCGAACCCATCATGAAAAGTCAGAAGCCAGCGCTTAAACCACTGAGCAACCAGAGCGGCAGAGTATTTCAACGCTGGTTTCTGTTGCCGCGACCGAATTTACCTACCAAAGTTTCATTCGGTTGCTGTTTCCCTGTTCCCGCATTGAAATCACCCATAATGATCTTCAAGTGCTGCTTTCCCTTGTTGTTTGAAAGCCGAATCTCCTCGTAAAACCCTACAATTTCTTCCTCAGGATGACTTGCGGTGGGTGCGTAAATTTGATAAACTGAGCTTGGTATCTTTTTAAGAGTTGGATTACGTGTCGCGCCGCTATATGTCCGAGGAAATTTCAACTTCTAGAACCTTGTCTATCAGTATCTTGTTTATTACAAACCCAACACCACTAGTTCTGCCAGTATCAATCCCGCGATAGTAGAAGAGATGTCCGTTTTTCAGTTCAATGAGATCCTTTCTTTTTCATCTTACCTCACTGAGCCCGACAATGTCCCACTTAATTCTTTAGAGTTCCTCCTCAAATTCAATGAGGAGGAACTGAAGATAGATCTCGTAGCCAAGGTCAAAATCAAACGGCAGCTTAGTCCTGTCTTCCGGTAATTGTTAGCACCCTCTGCCATGTCGTTGCCTTGGTCTGCTACATTCCAGCTGCAGGGGACCGAGAGCTAAGTTTTAAGTTGTAAAGTCATTAGGGGGGAGGGCATGGCCATAACTCATCATGCTGGCTGGCCAAGCGGGTAGGTGAGTGTGGGATAGCATTTCCTCTAATCTCGGTCGTATAGTTATACCGCTATGTGACTGTCGAATGGGCTCCTTTAGTGCGAACAGGATGTACCGCGGGAGAACGCGGAGTTGACATTTGTCAAGAAGAGTTTATGTTATGTTTGCGGATCACCTGACTTTGCATCCCATAATAATAAACAAGTTAGTAAAATCATGCAATGCATTGATTATGTTACGCTTTCCAACATACCAGAAATCATTACTCAAGTTGTTACTCAAATTATGAGGATAATAGCTGTGGAATAAATCTCACACCTGTGCCCTGACCTCTGACCCCATTTTAATGATATTCAACAGAATTGGTTCAGTATACCACCGGAATAACATGATGCAGTTTTGTCGCAGTCGAAGCATTTTTACGTAAGTTATGACGCATAAGGGCGATGGAATGGACCGCACTCCTATGTCCTTACCTTTGGCCCCATTTCGCCGATTTTCAAAAGGGTTCGTCCCCAGTTTGTCCCCTACCACTTACTGAAATTTCATCGAAATCGAACCATTTTTACGCGAGTTATCGTGAGGACAGACAACAGACGGACTAAGCTGGATCATATACGCTTCTTGAACCTACGGCTGGAAAGCGCAAAAAATAAAAAAAATGTAAAAAAAAAAAAATAAACTCTTGAAATATAACAAGTTAGTAAAATCATGCAATGCACTGACTATGATACGCTTTCCAACATACCAGAAATCATTACTCAAGTTATGAGGAAAATGGCTGTGGAATAAATCTCGCTCCTGTGCCCTGACCTTTGACCCCATTTCGATTATATTAAACATAATTGGTTCAGTATGCCTCCAGAACAACATACTAAAGTTTTGTCGGAATAGAAGCATTTTTACGTAAGTTATGATGCATAAAAGCGATGGAATGGATCCCCTCCTATGCCCTGACCTTTGACCCTATTTAGCCCATTTTCAATAGGGTTCCTTCTTAAGTTATCCCCTACCACATACTAACATTTCATCGAAATCGAACCATTTTTACGCGAATTATCGTGCTGACAGACAGACAGACAGACGGAAAAAGATAACGCTTCTTTAACCTACGGTTGGAAAGCGTAAAAAAGTAAATCGAACTCTCTATACTTCCCTGATATTGGTTGAGTGGCACAGCTCCTGAACACTGGAAAAATGTTCAACTAGCATGGAAAAGCATTTATTTTTCTTCTTTACCCTTCTGGACACTTCCTGTGTATCCACGCAACGGCACCTAAGAGTTACAAGCATCTTATTCCGATTCTTTCTTTCCATATTTTTCGTCTTTGCTTCTTATTCCCACTTTAATCGGGCATTCTTCTTCGCTGGTGTTAGTGTCTAGCCTCTTCTCTCCTTGGTCAGCAGACAAGCCCCCTCTTCTCCCTGCATGTAAGAAAACGAAGAACCCTTAATTTTTGTCAAAAAATCTCTTCTCCTCCACAAAATATTGTAAACAATACTACTAACACTCTGGAGGACTGGCGAACCACAAACGATCCAGAAAGCGAATGATTTTTTTGCTGCCGATTATTTCAAAGAGCTGTTTCGGTATTCCTACCTTAATAACGGTATACCAGAGTGGGGGAAAAGTTCGTCCCGTTTGCAGTTAAAGGGTTTAATGACGCAAGAATGACATACACGCTCACCTCATTGTGCAAAGTACTGGCCGTTATTTTCTAAAGTTCTTTGTCAACATTCCACCAGAGTCACGATCGCACGGCAGTACCTCTTGGCAGCTTTCGAGGACAGAAACTCTGACGCCAGATTTTGCACCCACCACTGAAGCTTAGTGTAATTTTTATAAGAAATATGCCATAGAGCGAAATAGGAGGTAATCGGATGGGACAAAGATCATATTATATGGAGGATGAATAGAATCTCAACCACTTCCAATTCCTATAGTTTTCGGCGGACAAGTCTAGACGTGTAACTTGTGGTGTTATCCACTTGCGGCAATGCCTGCTTCCTATTGGTCAGCGCTGGATAGCGTTGACGCATAGTATCATGACCCGCTTCAGTTGTTCGGCATAGAGGTTCCATTTCACATGCTGACCATCTGGCACGAGTTTGCAGTGCACAGGACCCTCACAATTCAACCAAACGCAAGCATGACTTTCATCTCGAATCGCCCTCTTTGTACCGTTGGCTGTGTTTCCTGTTGTGGCCTCGGTTACTGGTTTCCAGTGATACGGTAGCGTAGGAAAATCCGCTTTTTATCACCTGTGACGATACGATGCCAAAACCTCTTCTCTTGTGGATTGACAGCAACTTGCGGCACAGAGTGACACGTTGCTGAGACTGCTGGGGTGTCAATCCATGTAGAACTATTCGATGTTGCTTGGAGAAGAAACCAAGCTTGTGCACGTGACAAAGAAAGAATGATGCATTGGGAAGACCCCACGTCAGCTGTCAATTGTCATGAACTGGCACTGGAGTTCGCTGTCACAGCTTCCACCAGGGCGTTAGTGTTGGTGGTAGAGATCTACACGGGCCTTAATTTGGAAAGCCCGGCCCGGCCCAAGCCCTCACGTCCAAGGCCCGGCCCGTTTCAAATTTTTTAATGAAAGCCCGGCCCGTATATTTTTCCTGTTTCTAAGGCCCGGGCCGGCCCGTAAAATATCAGCAATTACTGAAACACGAATTTGACACCTGGTGTACTCGGTCATTAGACTCCTGAAGAGTTCTCGTTTTCTTAATTGCTACACGTATTCTATTACAATAAACGTTAATTCGGAATATTTCTGAGACTCTGTATAAGTCACGTGACGTCTGAGGATGTCGGGGGTGGGATTTGTATGCCCAAAAATATATCATGTAAGCGACAATTTCCATGCCTTTCAAATTTTCTGGGTTTTCAAATTACCATTGCTTGCCGCCTGACCCGGACTATCCTTGGGGATAAGGAGGTGGGGGGGGGGTAATTCGAAAAGTGCGAAATATCCAGAATTATAAGTCCGATCGTTCTACTTTACATTGTCTACAAGCACATATTCTCCGGAAGCGATTTTTTCGCGAAAATCGTTCGCTTTCTTAAGCTCCATAATAAGTATGGGATAGTATTTATCAGGGACACTGAACTGAGCATATGCTAGGGAAAACAACGACACACTGCCCAGCTAACCAGTGTCACAGAAGTTTTGAAAACGGCTGGGCTCGGATACCTAAGGGTGCATTTGCCATCTGCTGACTCCCTGAGAGTACAAATGGGAAAAATACGGCACAGTTGTACACACAGAAGTGTTTCTCCCAGCCCATTTCTCCCGCGCCGTTTAAGAAAACTTAAAGGCTTTTCACACATCTAGAGAACAAAGTGCTGCCGACCAGAACAATAAAAAAGACCGTCTGCGAGCGGGTGGCTCGGTTTATAAATGCTGTAGCTAATAGCCTGCTCTAAGCATGAGAGGAGGGTGAAAGTTAGGGAGAGAGAAAGGACCACATTCACATTGAAAAGCTAAGGGAGCTGACCCACTCCAATTGTTTTGTAGGAGGGGAGGATGTCGTAAAACTTCTATTTTTTCAACAGCGGAAATTATTCAATCTTATCCTGCTGCTGTAGGTTGTGAGATTTTCAAACGAAAAAGGCACCGTACAGCGATTGTTTTGCTCATAAAAAAATCCTGCTCGGCCCGTGTCTGTTTTACATTAAATATGGAAGGCCCGGGCCCAGCCCGTTTTCCCAACTTAGAAATGAGCAAAGGCCCGACCCGTTTTTCTAACTTAGAAATGAGCAAAGGCCCGACCCGTTTTCCTAACTTAGAAATGAGCAAAGGCCCGACCCGTTTTTCTAACTTAGAAATGAGCAAAGGCCCGACCCGTTTTCCTAACTTAGAAATGAGCAAAGGCCCGACCCGTTTTCCTAACTTAGAAATGAGCAAAGGCCCGACCCGGCCCGGGCCGACCTCTAGTTGGTGGCTGTTGGATGTCCAGACCTCGACTTGTTTTCGATACCAGTGTCCTCAGCATTGAAGCGCCGGAACCATTTCGTCCACTCTTACCTCACCTTCACCTGTATAAGTTTCTTTTGCTGTTTCTGTCGCGTTTAACCCTTTTTTTCAATAATGGCCTAAGGGCACCCGCACAGCACGTTTATCGACCGGCCTCCATCTTCTGCTCACCTGAAAACGCAAAGTGAAGTCCTTCTGAAAGCACGTCTTCATCTTCGTGTGTCCCACGCCATCGCGCTACCCAGTCGACGCTGATGCGCTTCTCCCACAGGAATGGAAGCCCAACGTTATGTGAAGCTCAAAACGAGACGGCCACCCCTGTGGCGCAGGGATCTAAGCACAAGAGTTTGTATTAATTTAGAGCCATTTGATCTTTCCATAAATCAGTCACCCCTAATCTTTGCTATATATACATCTGACGACGAAGGAGGCTGAGATGCGTTTTATTCTGGTACACACACGCGCACACACAAACACGCACTCACGTATGCACACTCACAATCAAAGATTCGGCAAACTTGGTTTCAGTCCTTTTTATAAGAATGCCTGACTTCTGTGATTCCCAGAATCTTGGAAGCTCCAAGAAGGGAGGGAAAGGGACAAGAGAAAAACCCTAAAACAGATGAACAGGAATTTATGAGTCCCAAGCCTGGAACCTGATCCTGAGGACTTAGATTCAGTAAAGAAAGATCATCTTCTTGCTTCCCCTATTAGAGAAGCCTCGTGTCTCCGGTGCTGGTATTCAAAACCAAGATGTGCCCCTTGTCTCAATCTCTATCTAACTTTCTTCATGGTTGCAATCAGCTGAAGAGAAGATGAACTCTCTGGATTTTTCCATTGAAGCAGCAACCTGCCCGGATGTCAAAATTGATCTTCTCCTTTATTAAGTTGCTACGCAGAGAAGCCTCCTTAAATCTCTCGATAATGCTACTCAAGTATACAGTATAGTTACAACACAAGCGTGCCGATTTCCGTTTAATTGGCGTAAGAGTAGAAACTAAAAAACTAGAACTCTAGCTTTCACCGCCGAAGACGGGCGGCTTCATCAGGCTAACGTTTACAAGGTTGAGTACAGAATCATATTAAGGAAATTTAAACTAAAACAAACAGAAAAAACACGTAATAAGTACGTTATGAGCACGTGATGTTAAACAATAGATGACACGCCAAAGACGGGCTGTTTCATCAGGTTAATATCTACAAGGTTGAGTACAGAATCGTACTGAGGAAATTTAAACTAAAACAAACAGAAAAAAACACGTAATAAGTACGTTATAAGCACGTGATGTTAAACAAGTGGTATATCACTTGTCATCTATTGTTTAACGTCACGTGCTCATAACGTACTTATTACGTGTTTTTTTCTGTTTGTTTTAGTTTAAATTTCCTCAGTATGATTCTGTACTCAACCTTGTAAATATTAGCCTGATGAAGCCGTCCGACTTCGGCGGTGAAAGCTAGCGTTCTAGTTTCTTAGTTTGTACTCTTACGCCAATTAAACGGAAATCGGCACGCTCGTGTGGTAAATATTCTTGGTGCATTTACAGCCCATTTTTCAAAACCTTGATACAGTATAGTGTTGGCCGATCAGCATAGACATGGTCAACAAACTAAGGATGCCGTCTCCTCTTTCCTGAATTGTCGACTCTCTGAAGACCATGCTTCTATCCTGAAGACAACAACGGAGGCAATTACCACCATCCGGAAAGAGATTAAAGAGAAGCTCAACTTATTTGTAAAGACCGAGCATTTTGAGAAGCTTGCCTCAATAGCTTTATGTGAACGTGCTAAGGAGGCCCTGTCTTCTGACTCTGTCAGAGGCGCCATTTCTCACCCGAAGATTTTACTCCAGGTTGCAAGACATTTGCTTCTGTGGCAACTGCTTGGTCTTCGTCTACAGCAGCAGTTCTCAACCGGGGCCCCAGAACATTCCTAGGGGGGCCCACAGGTGAAAATCTCGTAAGATGGGGACACGGCACGGGACTAGGAGGCCACAGATGGACGCAAACTGCAGCATAGGGTATTATTCAGATGATAATAGAATAAAACGCACGCGTATTACGTTTTCCACCCAAGTAAGTGCTTCATCAACGGCGTCTAAGCCAGGTGCTCAGCAGAAGCCTTTGGCAAACTGTTGCTTAAGAAGTTACCGAGCTTCCCAGTGGATGGATTGTCACGCGCGCTCTGGGACAACGCCGTTTCCCCTTACCCTCTCACTTCCGCACTCCATCACTGAGGCAGCAAGCTGTCCGCGTCTCGTTTGTTACGAGCAGGGCGTGCCGTTTCTTCGTTCAAATATTACTGCGAAAGGAGGTATGTCCCTGCCCGTAAGAGTTCTGCATGCAATCTCCAGGTATATTTAGCCATTGTGTTTGCCATTCCTTTCGCGGTTGCTGTGTTCAATTGCTTCGCGTCGTAAAGATCTGTCGGGATCTGACATAACCTTTTGCCTAACAAGTTAGGCAAAAGGTTAGGTCTATATGTCTGCGAAAGTTATGTTATATGTCTGCGAAAGTTATTTTATATCTGCAAAAGGTTATGCTCTTTGGGGGGAATGTAGCTATATAACTGTATAAAATGACAGCAGAAGAAATAAGTGTCACGGTGGAAGAGAATAATAAAGATATTCAATCGATAACGAGTCTTACGTTAAGTTCTATAGAAGAAAAATGTAAGACAGGGAAGTAGAAGGAAAGGATTATGTTGTTGTAGAGAAAATTGAGTGCGAGGAATAATTGGATTGCGGCTAAAGAGGAGGCAAGTTTCGCCTAGCGCTAAAAAATATATTTGTAGTTTCAAACATACGTAAAATTAGTCTGCATCTGTATCGAATTTCGTTTGTTTTTGTTTTTTTCTATTGCCAGATCGCCCGTGGCTACCTCGGCAAAGAAGAAATGCCGACAATACTCAGTCGAGTATCTTGGCTACGGATTTATTTCGTCACCACAAGACCGCACGATGTCTATGTGTTTGATATGTACGACTACACTTTCGATTGAAAGTATGCATCCATGAAAGTTGCAAAAGCCTTTGGAAACGTCTCATAAAGACAAGAATAATAAACCACTGGAATATTTTCGCACGTTGCGAGATAATTTCTAAACTAGCACTGCAGTGAAGAAAACGTTTGTTCAGAAACCGGCTAATTTAAATGGCTTTAATCACATCTTACGAGATATTCAAACTGATAGCCTAGGAAGGAAAACCTACATTATAGGAGAGTCCTTGGTTTTGCGAGCAGTGTCTGTTGTTTTTGCAACCGTCACGAACCAAAATGCTCGTGAAATTATTGAATCCATCCAATTCATCAGCGTCGAGTCGTATTGACGAAATGGCGGAAGATGTTGAAAACCAACTGGTCTCGCAGTTAAAAGTTAAGATGTTTGTTTTGTAAAGAGATGAATCGTGTTTACTAGATAACACGGCAATACTGATGGCTTATGTTAGATATTTGCACGACAAATTGAAAGAAGAAATGCTATTTGCTCCAAAACTTAAAACGGATGCTAAAGGCCAGCGCCTTAGACCACTGCGCCACCGGGGCGGCACTGCGTAGTTCACAGACAACACTTGGTTTCAAAAACGCTAGCAGGGCCTTGCATCAGTGTCTACAGATTGTAATAAAAGCAGTAAATTACATTAAATACAAATGCATTTCAAGATCGCACTGTTTCGACAGCTGTTGCAAGTACAATAACGAATATTTTGCATAATATTTGCATTGTGGGACTCAGTTGTGACATTTTTCAGAGGCAGGAAAATGGAAGAACAGATTTTTTTTTTTTTTTTGATTGGACGTTTAACGACCACCGTGAGCAACTCAATGGGCTATAAGCAGTCGCCCGTCCCTAATTTAGGGTCACTGGTTCCAGGGAAGGGAGGGAGCCAGTGCCGTAAGACAAACACAACATCCATGCCTCACCGGGATTCGAACCCGGACCCCGTTCGGACGAATGATCAGAGGCCATCGCCTTAGACCACTGCGCCACCGGGGCGGCACTGCGTAGTTCACCGACAACACTTGGTTTCAAAAACGCTAGCAGGGCGCTTGCATCAGTGTCTACAGATTGCAATAAAAACAGTAAATTACATTAAATCAAATGCATTTCAAGATCGCCTGTTTCGACAGCTTTGCAAGGACAATAACGAAGATTTTGCATAATATTTGCATTGTGGGACTCAGTTGTGACATTTTTCAGAGGCAGGGAAATGGAAGAACAGATGATCTCCGCTAAATGTTATATATTTTACTTGTGTAATGTCTTCGAAAAACTCAATTTGTTAAACAAACAACTGCAGTAAATAAACAAAGACATCACTGTTTCCACGTTTATCAACACATAGCAACCGAAAAATTGTTCTCTAGTCACCGCTGGGATCGAACCCCAGATATCTCGATATGTAGCCGAGTGCGTTCGCCTTACGCTACGGTGGCCAACAATCACCCATAACATACATAGCGCAGCTGATTGTTGGCCACCGTAGCGTAAGGCGAACGCACTCTGCTACATATCGAGATATCTGGGGTTCGATCCCAGCGGTGACTAGAGAACAATTTTTCGGTTGCTATGTGTTGATAAACGTGGAAACAGTGATGTCTTTGTTTATTCACATGAATGTTCCGCCCTGAGTAGTTGATTCATTTCCTGTGTATGCTGCTGACGCTGAAGTTTCTTTACATTTAGAGGATTTTCACTAAACAACTACAGGTAGGAATTGTGACTTTTTTTCAAGCAAGGAGATTGTCACTTCCCTTACAGCTTCTTACTGTGCGGTGACACTGCGCCGATGTGTGAGACGTGCAATTGCCAACTCACTGTCACACATATTCTTTGTAATTGTTTGCGTTTTCGTGACGTTCGTTTTTACTTCTTTCATTCTCATTTGTTGAACGAGGACGCCGCTACGCTGCAGCGGCTCCTAGATGACCATTGCCATGCATTCGCTATCTTTTAATTTTTTAAAGAAATTAACTTTTTTAAACGTATCTAGTTTTCATACTTTTCTTCATTCTCATTTTTCACTTTTACCGAATCAGCCTGATTTTAAGCACTCAACCACGTTGTTAATACTGTTTGTTTGATTGTCTTGTATCTGGCGCCCTTTGGCCAAATATGGCCCTTCGCCATAAAAATTCAACAACCAACCAATCAAGGAGATTATTACAGGGTTTCTAGGAAGTCCAGCTGTATGCCACCAATATCGGACGTCGAGAATTCGCCCAATTTTCCTCTTTGGCAGCAGTTAGTGATGAATTGAAAGATGATGAAATAATTGTGTGCGTGGATCATTTGAAGCAGCTCTATAATGATGTGGAAGTTCGTTTCCGTGATCTGCTGGACATGGATGTTCCGGCCTGAGTAGTTGATTCATTTCCTGTGGATGCTGCTGACGCTGAAGTTTCTTTACAAGAAACGCTCATAGAGCTGCAGAGCGACATAGCAGCCAAAGTAACTTTCAGTCAAGAAAAACACCATTTTTGGAAAAAGAGTGCATATCTAAAATGTTTCCACAGCTTTGGGAAAAAGCAAAATTGTTTTTCATGTCATTCCCTACTTCTTATTTGGTAGAATCAGACTTCAGTCATGTGTTATTTACTCAGCCAAAAGCTGAATGGTCTTGACATAATGGACAAAGGTGATCTTCGGTTATTCCTCACAGCTTTTCTTAGATACACTGGCGTGCAAAAATTAAGGACGAGACGGTTTTTCGAATGTAACGTCGTTCAGAAGTGCTCTACATCGACTCAAATCATACCATAAGATCACCAAGATGTAGGAATATGGAACAAGCGAGCAAAACCGTCCAAACAAGGAAACCAAAGGTTACAAATGCACTTTACTGAAAAGGTAGCTTCGAGCACAACTGGACAGAAGACAGAAACGTCCATGTGACAGGCGTCTTCCAAGAAAAATCCAATCTTTAGTAGGGTATATGATCACCCCTGACAGCGTTGCAGGATTTACAACGTCTGTCCATGCTGAGGACCAGGTTGTCAAGGAGCTGTTGAGGCATCGCGGCCCATTCCTCTTGTAGCGCTAATCGCACCTGCGGAATCGTTGCTGGCGGCTGGTGACGTGCCGCCAAGCGTCTCCCGAGAAGATCCACCACGTGTTCGATTGGATTTAGGTCCGGGGACCTTGCGGGCCAATCCATGCGTTGAATATCTTCACTCTCCAATAGTTCTGCGACAGCCACTGTACGATGAGGTGTAGCGTTGTCGTTCATGAAGAGGAGCTCAGGACCCAAAGCACCTCTAAACAGACGCACGTGAGGCAGGAGAACCTCGGTATAATAGCGGACACCAGTGACTGAACCTCCTTGGAAGATGTGGATGTCAGTACGGCTACCAAGCATGATACCGCCCCAAACGCTCCGCCAACTCCAAACCGGTCCCTTTCGATGATGTTGGAGGTGTGATTACGTGTTCCCTGCTCTCTCCAGATGTATACGTCCAAAATCGCTCGTCAGACTAAATCGGCTCTCATCCGTAAAAAGAACTCGACCCCATTGCTGGTGTGTCCAGTTCTTGTGTTCCTGGCACCACAGAAACCGCCGTCTCCGATGAGCAGGCTTTAATAGCACACACCGTACTGGTCGTCGTGCAAATAGACCACCTTTGTGCAGCCTCCTGGACACGGTAAAAAGCGATAACGGACGTCTAGTTGTCTGTTGCATGTGCCTTGCGATTTCTCCCGATGTCTGCCGTCTGTCTCTTCTCGCCTGTAGGACAATATACCGGTCGTCCGCCGCCGTGGTTGCTCGTGGACGACCACTGCTAAACTCTCGGACAGCTGTTCCTGTCGTTTGAAATGCTCTCCAAGCTCGTGAAACGATGCTGTGAGCGTTCCGAACTCCTCGGCCACACTAGTCAAACTTCGACATTCTTCCAACTTCCCAATGACGCTACCTCGGCTAAAGTCATCCAGGTATCGTCTACTGGATTGTCTGTTGGCCATATCACACGGTGGAAGCAACTCGACGTCGTTCAAACCGATGTACACCGTGTAATAGCTTTCAACGAATTGCTGAGCGTACACCGCCCGTGTGCTTTATACCCTCCCAACACTCCCCCCCCCCGCCGTCATGCTACATATATGCGCATGCCCTACCGTACCGGACCCTAGTCTATCTCCTGAGTGGTCTTTCGGTCCGTTTTGCCTGCTCGTTCCGCTGTTATGCTCGTTTCTCCTCTTCGTCCTTAATTTTTGCACACCAGTGTAAGATAGATACGCATCTGAAAATTTAGCTTCCCTGTCTTTATGGAGCAAATTGCCCTCCTCCCCCGTTCCTTTGTTCTGTATTCCCTTTGGATAAGAGTGGGGCATATGAAAGAACTATATAATTTAGCCCAATAAAAACAGAATGTGTGTTCAACTTTGTTAGTAAAAAATATTCTCTATCCATTACATCCCAACAGAAGTCTTTCTCTAAACCATGACATGAAATAATCCCAAAAAAATGTAATTCCACTTTTTTTTAGATATTGGGCAAGAGCTGGAGAGACATGAGAAAGCTCTCCAACCCATCACAGGGCCGCCACTGCTTTGAACAGAGTCGACCTGGTAAGACGGGGTCATGGCCTCATGCTGTCGACGTCATAACCGCACTCTCCGGTCAGCTCGGTACAGCTGAAAACGGCATTCATCTGACCACACGACGGGGCACCACACTGTAGAGGTCCAGTTTTTATGTCCCCAACCCTAAGCGAGGCGTAATTTCCGATGACGAGCAGTCAACAGTGGCACACGAGTAGGGCGTCGGCGCACGCAGCCTAGGTGCGCAGCGTGCGTCGTATCATTTGTTCGCTGACGCTGCTTGGGCCTCTGACGCAGTTGTGAAGTGGTCGGTCTGTACGAACCTGGATAGTCTACGTCAACCCCGGTTATCAAATGGCGTATTGTCGGCCACCGATTGTTCACTTGTACGTTCGTCGTCGACGTCAAACTCGCGGTACACCTTTGATACGGTTGCCCTCGGGAACCCTTGGGCGATAGAATACCCGTCTTCCACTGACAATGCGTCCACGCTCAAAATCGCTCAGATCACCAAGTTTACCCTTGCTCGTCGATCGCGGTACGCTACTGAGAAGACCTGTTGTCCGCCTACTTATCATCTGCGTTCGTTTGGGTCTGTTCAACTCTGCGCGGGTGATGCCCACGTCAACTGCCCATCACCCCAATCTCTAATGTTTTGTCTACTGAATGTATATACAACCAGATAGAAGTGGAATAGCTTGCAGCCACTATTGTTCATTTCAGCTATGTGAAACCATTACCACATGGTACATTGCAATTACTATTATTATATGAAATCATGTAAAGAATAGTACGATAACATTTTTCACCCACACTGTAGGTATAGTCTAAAGGTGGCTTCGTAAACAATCAAAGGCATTCAGTTTTGAAAGTTTTATGAATGATTTACCCTGAAAATTTCTGTTCAGGAGAAAATGGAAAAATAGAATTATTCATTTACAGTACTTTTTAAACATCCTCATAGAGAATAATTTCTCCAAACATACACACAACACTCTGTTAACAGATCTAATTAAAAGTTTATTATTTCAACAATACGCACAAATTGTCGATTCAATTATGCACGTATAATATTGAAATAAACTGGCGGAAAGTGAAAAAAGAACACCAAGAAGGAATTGGCGGACGATCATGAAATTTATATATGTTAATGGGGTCGAGTTTACGTAGGTGTGATGTTAATTTCGGGACCAACCGGTGAGCGCTTGCGCCACAGCATGGCATAATATGCAAATTATCGTCGGTGGTATTTAAGGAGTACTGCGAAGTGAATGTAATCAGTCGTCGGCGTACGGACACGTGCGAAGACAAGTAAGAAGCTGCAATGCCTGGACATGGAAGACGTGTAGGATTTCAGCAGTTATCGGACTTTGAGCGAGGTCGTCTAGTCGGACACCGCAAAGCCGGGTGGTCGTACCATCGTATTGCGGAGCGAATTGGACGGGAAGTATCGGTGGTGGTACGATGGTGGCGTAGATGGTCCGAGGAACATCCCACACGAGAAGACGTGGAACCGGAAGTCACAGACGGACTGATGAGTGGACCGATCGACGCATAAGAAGAGCGGCGTTGTCAAGCAGAACATCCACTGCGACGCAAATCCGAGCTGCCGTTGCACCTGAGGTGACTGTGAGAACAATCCGCAACCGTCTACTGGATGCAGGACTACGTGCACGTGTGCCTCTGGCATGTGTACCTCTGACTCCAGCCCACCGTCAGGAACGGCTGCGGTGGTGTCGCCAACGTCTGCACTGGAGAACGCAATGGCGATCTGTCGTGTTCAGCGATGAAAGCAGATTCTGCTTGGGAGCCTCCGATGGCCGTATGCGTGTTCGCAGACGCACAGGGGAGCGTCTCCACCCTTTTTGCATCCGCCAGCGACACACAGGGCTTACACCTGGTCTCTTGGTGTGTGGAGCGATCAGCTATCACTCACGTACACAACTAGTGTGTGTACCGGGTACGTTAAACAGCACCTCCTACATTAACAACATCATTCAGCCCGTTGTTTTGCCATTTATAAGGTAGGTCCATCGTGGTGTTTTCCAGCAAGATAACGCACACCCACACACGGCACGTGCAACGCAACATGCACTTCAGGGTGTGAGACAACTTCCATTGCCTGCACGTTCACCGGATTTGTCCCCCATTGAGCACGTGTTGGATTTTATGGGCCAACGACTTATCCGGTCTCCACGGCCAGCCACGACCATCCCCGATTTTCGCGTCCAGGTTGGGGATGCTTGGAACTCAATACCCCAAACTTACATCCGACATCTGTACGACAGACTCCATGCCAGAATTGCACAGTGTGGCGCAGTTCATGGCGATTCAACCTCGTACTAACCATGTTACATGGAAATGTTATTTTTCAGTTTACCAGCAAATACAGCTGTATTTTGCCATAATGTTTTGATCACGTTATCCTCTGTATTCCGTTGTTATGCTGTATAAATTTCGTTGGTATCAAACGTCTCCTTCTTGGTGTTCTTTTTTCACTTTCCGGCAGTGTAGTTTTACCCTGCTGACAATGAAAGAAAATTTTTGTTATACCTTTCGAGGAACTAGAACCATTATGACATGATGCATTGTGATTAATATTAATACTACATGAAATCACTCAAAGAATGGTCCATTAACATTTCTCACTCACACTACGGGTGTAATCTAAAGACAATTTCATAAACTGTCAAAAGACATTCGGTTAGGATCGACATATAAAAAATTATACATAACTATAATACTCATGTTCATAAAAAAACAGCGCAGCTGAAAAGAGTCTAGCTAAGACTTTGATTTCTACAGGATATGCTGATCAGGCAATATCGCAGAAATATCGGCGTCATAGGTGCATGTGTACCACGTCTAGGCAAATCAGATCGCCCAACGTAACAGACCGGAAACCGGCTGTTCTGTTATAAACGCCGCTTGGCTTTGTCGGTATGTCAGAGTTTGATCAGCAATGAGTAAGGATGTCTCGTCGTCGTGTAAGACAGTCGTACAGTCACATCAGCGAGTTCACACTATCGGCATGAGAGACTACAATGCTTCCTGACAGTCTCTCGACCGACAGTAGGGAATGGGGCGCAGTGTGTTCGTCGTGGCAAGAGTGTGTAAAGAATGGTATGAAGAAAGGCAAAAGCTCTGGGCGTCGTACACACACAATGTCGAAGGGCAACAGTCATCTTATGAGGATATCTTTGAGTGACCGTTCTGCACCATCAACTGCGTTGGGCACCAGTGGCGAACTGTGACGGCTGTAACAGTACGTCGGCGATTATTACAGTTCGGACTGCAGGCTCCTCCTCAGGCTACCTTTGACACAGCAGCAACAGACTGCCAAGCTGCAATGCTACATCGAACGAGAGGAGTGGCGTAACGAATGGCTGAATATGGTGTTTTCGGAAGAAACGCACCTCTGTTTAGGCGAAAATGATGGGCGCATTTCTGTTGGCTTGCATCAGGGGAGGAAAGGGCGTTGGGAAGAGTGTATTCGTATCAGGCATACCGCACCAACACGAGTCCGTACCACCATAACAAGTGCCCGTTACGTCAATGACATTCTGCGGACGGTCGCCCTTCCGCACCTATAGTGTTACAGTGGACACCCCCCCCCCCCCCCCCCATCCTAAAACCTGAAGAAAACTCTAAAATTTGTCCGCCATGTCGCGTATTGTATGAGGCAGCTAGGAATCACAGTTCGGCAGACTCACATGTTCTTTTACAGTTCAGTTTTTTTTTTATTTATTTCTCATTTACGTTGTTTTTCTTTCGGATGTTCTCAAAAATTAATTAACAAAATTGCGGGATAATTAGGAAGTCGCTCCAATGCATTTGAAGGCAAGAAACGCAATATTTTTGCCATTTTGAATTGTTTCTACCTGTGGGAAAATGTAGCACTCAATGGTTGCTCTGGAAATTGATAAGAGCAAAGCGATAGGCCCAGAAGAGGACTTCTAGATTTCTTGAGGAGGGGCCGATGTTACGACCCACCCCCGCCATTAATTTAGTAATTAATGGGCGTGGTTGATGTGTGAAATTAATTAAGTATTAATTGTTCGAGGCTTGATTGGAGTTTAAAAGTGTAAACAGCAGATAAAGTTTTATCTGGGGGTTTGGAAAGAAAAGAGGCGAAGAATTCTCTCTCTGGCTGGGTGGTCTCAGAATAGCTCTGTTAGGTCATAAATATCAGGGCGCAGCTGACGGGAAACTAAGCAACACGGAATGGTACCTTTCGAAGAGGGGTCCACTTGAGTAAATGAATGAAGATAGGGGACGAAAGGTTTAGCGAATAATCGTAAATTCGTCGATTGTTTGGGGCATTTTCGAGAACAATTGCTCTCTGTGTGGTCCGTGCAGAAAAATAAGAGTTCGCACTTGGCATGAACATAAGGAAGAAAGTTAGTTGTCTGTGCGCTCTCCGATGTGAAAGGCTGGATGCCTTGGATCTGCAAAAAAATGAATTGGGAAAAATGAAGCAGCAAACCTCCCCGCATTTGGTAAGAAATGGAGACAACTCGAGGCAGCTGGAGATGCCAGTTTGCCATAAAGACAGCAGAATGCCTAAATCCGCAGGATAAAGCAGAAATTTCTAGGCTGGAGCGTAATGGAACTCAGCGACTGTTTGGCCTAATGAAAGCCAAGTTACAGGGGAATTAAGAAGTCTGCGAGTGGACAGTGGTCATTCCAATGAGAAGCGAAGCCAAGCAAAAGTCGGGTTCGGATGCCAACCACTGCAGTGTGGAATCGTCACCCCCATTCATCCCCTACTGTGGAGGAAGTGAAGAGATGCGCTTGTCTTACGGGGCGAAGCGAGGCCCCATGTGTGCGTGTGTGTGGTCGCGTAAGCAGCGAAGCCACTACGTGTAAGTGCGACGGGATAAAAACATGTCGAAAGAAAAATATGAGCGTAAGAGCGGTGGCTTCGATACCTAACAAATATACAGGTGAAATGTTGAGTTGCCGATATACGCTTAAGGTAAAAGCACGTCTGATTTCGCTCGGCCGAGAAAATCAATCTTGGAAACCGCAACTGCAGATGTGAGAGGGCCTATTTTGCTTAACGGCCACCTTCAAATCGTCACGAGAATAGATCAGTGTGCACTCTAATCATTGCAACAAAGTGCGGCGTGATATTACCATTTTTAATTGTGTGCTTCATTTACATCAAGCGTCAAAGTGAAGTGTTGAATCATCGGTGCTGCCACATGGTGCAAGTGTCTGTGTGCGTGTTTTTTTTTTTGTCGAGTGATATTATGTGATGCACAACGGATTTGCACAGCAAAGTCACGAAACTGTAAGTAGATGAATATTTCCTTTTTCTTTCTTCGCACATCTGCGAACTTGTGCCATCCCGACACCCAAAGCTGCATGGACATAGATGCAGTAATGCTGAGTGACTGAACCTCAGAGGAAATACCTGCACATACAGATTTCAATTTCTTACAGGGCCCATTTCCTGATTACTTTTTTTACATGAATAAGGGAGAAGGTGTGGCCACAAATTCCGCTGGGCGGGACAGTTTCTTTTAACTTTGGTTCAGGACCAACGTCAGCGGGGCAGGGTTCTGCATGTGCATGCTTATTAGATTTAGTTAATTAAATTTGGCAGTATTTCGCACCTATAATCTTATACCGCAAATTAACGTGCTTGTGTATTTTGTGTCGCGAGTATTTTTAATGTGATCGTTTGCATATAATTTTTTTTTCATTCTCTAAGCAATTGTATATGAATATCACCTGCAGCTCTATTTAGTGTGTAAACGAGTAGTATCTCTTGTTCAGATAGTCCGGTGGAGACTCAGTCGGCTGCGTTATCCGACAGTAAAGTGTGACACCGTATGCTGCCCACATATGAGGGGCAATTGTCTATGCGCCTAGAGAGCGCCGGATCTGTTTAAATCTCGCAGAACGTTATTAAATGTTGTGTTGTGTATTTGAGAATCATGTGTTATTTGCGAAAGTGAGTGTTGTACTGGCTGGTTGGGGATTGAATGTACCGGAGTAAGATCCGGACCACTACACTCAGTCACGAATTGGTGATTGCGGGTGAACCTCATCACAACTCTGATCCCAAAGTATCATTTTTTTTTAGATTATTTTATATTTTATTTGTTGTTGTTATTTTGTTCACAAGGTGGATTCACCCAAGCCTTATGCTTCGGGTCATTCTTCAACTTTTCATTTTTTATGTTCTGGTGTGAATCTTTGAGTGCAGCAGTGCACCTGAGATTCTCACCTGGTGCCGTGGCCAACTAAATTGTACTTCAGGTCTCAAGCACCGTTACCGGCAGACTCGGCAGGAACACTGCTAGTGCCGTGTAACATTAATGGTGCCGTTGTCCCAGGATCGATACCTATATTTTGCAGCTAGCGGAACGACACTCATGTTCGTAAAATAAGTGCGAATTGACTGCCATTACTATTTTTATTTAGTTTTCTTCGGTGCGAATTTTGTATGATTTAGCATTAAGTAAGCCTTAAGCTGTTTTCTAAGAACTGCCATAATTTTAGTGGGTAAGAAAAACAAAATGGCTAACACAAAAAAATCGTCATCTGCGAGTCACATGGATTCAGATGATTCTGGTGGTCACTCTGACGGAGAACATGTGAGCACTGGGGCTGCAATTGTTCCGGAAGAGAGTACACCTGTTACAAGTACAGCGGGTACATCACAGCTGAGACAAACAGCTTTAGCCGCACCTATGGTTTACGGTGAGCAAATAGCGGGATGCATAAACATGTTGAGGCTATTTACAGGCACTGATCCGCTGTATCGTGCTAAACACTTTTTTCAGGATGTCGAAAGTGTAGCGATGGTGGGTAGATGGTGTGAGCAAACTAAACTCGCGATTGCAAAATCTAAATTTCGGGAGAGAGCTGCTGAATTTCTATCTGATAGCGATGAGCTGAGGGCAGAAACCGAACCCTTTGCAGCGCGAACCCGCATGATTGTGGATCCCTTACGAGTGCAGGGAAGCCAGGTCAAAAGTCCTCCAATCATTTCGCGGGCGTAGGAGCATCGAACGTGAGAGATCTGTGGAACTCGTGGATTCTCGAAGCTATGCCTCATATTTAAATTTTTTTTCCGCCTATCTCGACGGGTAGCAATGAACGTGTGATGAAATCCTTAAACTTTCCTTCCACTCCGGGCACTTAAATCCGGAATTAGGTGCCTTGCGACGGTGGGAAAGGGTTGAGTGTTTACAGTTAAAAAAAAAATAGAGTGATTGGATGAATAAACTTCATCCAGTCATCCCTTTTTTCTTTCATGGGGGATGGAATGTTACAGTGGACACCCCCCCCCCATCCTAAAACCTGAAGAAAACTCTAAAATTTGTCCGCCATGTCGCGTATTGTATGAGGCAGCTAGGAATCACAGTTCGGCAGACTCACATGTTCTTTTACAGTTCAGTTTTTTTTTATTTATTTCTCATTTACGTTGTTTTTCTTTCGGATGTTCTCAAAAATTAATTAACAAAATTGCGGGATAATTAGGAAGTCGCTCCAATGCATTTGAAGGCAAGAAACGCAATATTTTTGCCATTTTGAATTGTTTCTACCTGTGGGAAAATGTAGCACTCAATGGTTGCTCTGGAAATTGATAAGAGCAAAGCGATAGGCCCAGAAGAGGACTTCTAGATTTCTTGAGGAGGGGCCGATGTTACGACCCACCCCCGCCATTAATTTAGTAATTAATGGGCGTGGTTGATGTGTGAAATTAATTAAGTATTAATTGTTCGAGGCTTGATTGGAGTTTAAAAGTGTAAACAGCAGATAAAGTTTTATCTGGGGTTTGGAAAGAAAAGAGGCGAAGAATCTCTCTCTGGCTGGGTGGTCTCAGAATAGCTCTGTTAGGTCATAAATATCAGGGCGCAGCTGACGGGAAACTAAGCAACACGGAATGGTACCTTTCGAAGAGGGGTCCACTTGAGTAAATGAATGAAGATAGGGGACGAAAGGTTTAGCGAATAATCGTAAATTCGTCGATTGTTTGGGGCATTTTCGAGAACAATTGCTCTCTGTGTGGTCCGTGCAGAAAAATAAGAGTTCGCACTTGGCATGAACATAAGGAAGAAAGTTAGTTGTCTGTGCGCTCTCCGATGTGAAAGGCTGGATGCCTTGGATCTGCAAAAAATGAATTGGGAAAAATGAAGCAGCAAACCTCCCCGCATTTGGTAAGAAATGGAGACAACTCGAGGCAGCTGGAGATGCCAGTTTGCCATAAAGACAGCAGAATGCCTAAATCCGCAGGATAAAGCAGAAATTTCTAGGCTGGAGCGTAATGGAACTCAGCGACTGTTTGGCCTAATGAAAGCCAAGTTACAGGGGAATTAAGAAGTCTGCGAGTGGACAGTGGTCATTCCAATGAGAAGCGAAGCCAAGCAAAAGTCGGGTTCGGATGCCAACCACTGCAGTGTGGAATCGTCACCCCCATTCATCCCCTACTGTGGAGGAAGTGAAGAGATGCGCTTGTCTTACGGGGCGAAGCGAGGCCCCATGTGTGCGTGTGTGTGGTCGCGTAAGCAGCGAAGCCACTACGTGTAAGTGCGACGGGATAAAAACATGTCGAAAGAAAAATATGAGCGTAAGAGCGGTGGCTTCGATACCTAACAAATATACAGGTGAAATGTTGAGTTGCCGATATACGCTTAAGGTAAAAGCACGTCTGATTTCGCTCGGCCGAGAAAATCAATCTTGAAACCGCAACTGCAGATGTGAGAGGGCCTATTTTGCTTAACGGCCACCTTCAAATCGTCACGAGAATAGATCAGTGTGCACTCTAATCATTGCAACAAAGTGCGGCGTGATATTACCATTTTTAATTGTGTGCTTCATTTACATCAAGCGTCAAAGTGAAGTGTTGAATCATCGGTGCTGCCACATGGTGCAAGTGTCTGTGTGCGTGTTTTTTTTTTGTCGAGTGATATTATGTGATGCACAACGGATTTGCACAGCAAAGTCACGAAACTGTAAGTAGATGAATATTTCCTTTTTCTTTCTTCGCACATCTGCGAACTTGTGCCATCCCGACACCCAAAGCTGCATGGACATAGATGCAGTAATGCTGAGTGACTGAACCTCAGAGGAAATACCTGCACATACAGATTTCAATTTCTTACAGGGCCCATTTCCTGATTACTTTTTTTACATGAATAAGGGAGAAGGTGTGGCCACAAATTCCGCTGGGCGGGACAGTTTCTTTTAACTTTGGTTCAGGACCAACGTCAGCGGGGCAGGGTTCTGCATGTGCATGCTTATTAGATTTAGTTAATTAAATTTGGCAGTATTTCGCACCTATAATCTTATACCGCAAATTAACGTGCTTGTGTATTTTGTGTCGCGAGTATTTTTAATGTGATCGTTTGCATATAATTTTTTTTCATTCTCTAAGCAATTGTATATGAATATCACCTGCAGCTCTATTTAGTGTGTAAACGAGTAGTATCTCTTGTTCAGATAGTCCGGTGGAGACTCAGTCGGCTGCGTTATCCGACAGTAAAGTGTGACACCGTATGCTGCCCACATATGAGGGGCAATTGTCTATGCGCCTAGAGAGCGCCGGATCTGTTTAAATCTCGCAGAACGTTATTAAATGTTGTGTTGTGTATTTGAGAATCATGTGTTATTTGCGAAAGTGAGTGTTGTACTGGCTGGTTGGGGATTGAATGTACCGGAGTAAGATCCGGACCACTACACTCAGTCACGAATTGGTGATTGCGGGTGAACCTCATCACAACTCTGATCCCAAAGTATCATTTTTTTTTAGATTATTTTATATTTTATTTGTTGTTGTTATTTTGTTCACAAGGTGGATTCACCCAAGCCTTATGCTTCGGGTCATTCTTCAACTTTTCATTTTTTATGTTCTGGTGTGAATCTTTGAGTGCAGCAGTGCACCTGAGATTCTCACCTGGTGCCGTGGCCAACTAAATTGTACTTCAGGTCTCAAGCACCGTTACCGGCAGACTCGGCAGGAACACTGCTAGTGCCGTGTAACAATAGGACGTCCCCGGGGCCATATTTCAGCAGGACAATGCCACACCGCATGTTGCAGCGACAACACATGCCTTCTTCAATGATAACAACCATCCAACTCTTGATGAACTTTGGATGTGGGTCAATACAGTCTGAAAGACGATTCCACAATCCAACATTCACACATCTGATTCGATTCCTCGGCGCGTACAGCAGCTGATACATGCCAGAGGTGGCCACACCGATTATTAGCTACATCGATGTACCTGGTACGTATAACACCCAAATGCTAATCGTTTGTTTGGTACTGCCTAATGAATATATCCTGGAAAAATCAAAGTCGTAGCTCGACTCCTTTCAGGTGTTCTGTTTTTTCATGAACATGAGTGTATATGTCTATATAAAGATATATACCATAGTTATGCATAACTTTTGCAATTAACTTTTTATTCTGACTTGCGGAATTCCATGACAATGAGTATAAAAGTAAATGTAGTGTTTCTTTCAAAGGACTGATACCACATTGAAGGTTTTCTAATGTCAATTTTATCATGTTGAACTGATACACAGAGGAAAAGAAAGATGGTTGTAATCATTACAAAACCAAAACTAGCTGGAAAGGTAAAATATACAGGCGGTGCCATATAAAAGAGGCCCGAGTATAATGAACGACAACAGTCAGGCAGTTACTTTACATGGTAAAGAATAGTTGAAATGACCGAAAACAGGAGTAATTTGCCTGCGTTTACAACAATTGCTGAAAGTGCTGTCCTCCGACATCAAGACACAGCTGCACACGACAGAATATGTTCGTAACGCGCCACAACTCATTGGCAGTAATCTGGGCTATGGCATCCGTAATGTTCACTTTTAATTCATCAAGGATGTGCGGATTAGTTGCGTACACTTTTCCTTTCAGTGCTCCCCACAGATAAAAGTCATAGGTGGAGAGATCGGCTGATCTCGGTGGCCATAACATAATCAGCAGTTAAGTTCTTGGAGCGCCATAACTTTGTACGGCCGAAAATGCAAATCCATCTTAAGTATACGTCGGCATGACGTGGCAGATATTCCCGTTGCAGACGATAATCGGCGAATCGACTTCCGAGGGCTTTGTAACATCATTGTGCATACATTCTTGATATTGTCTTTAGTACGAATTGTCTTGGGTTTGGGTTTTTTTCCTGTTGCACACAGTGCTGGTTTCACGAAATTTCCGCACTAACTTCTGTACCACTGATTTCGCCGGTGCTGCACAATGCGGAAATTTTTCTGTAAAGAACTGGTTTAAAACCTTGTATGAGTTATTTCTGAAATACTGTTCCACAATAAAAATCCGCTGTTCCGTGCTTAAAACCATTTCTGTTGCCTTTGTTCTCTCTTCACTTACACTTATGACAGCGTACCTACACTGCTCTGGCTGTGACTAATCACTCCGGAGAATTCCTTTGCCGCTGAACACGCAGAAACCGGTTAGAACTGGAACAAAGCGGTTTTAACTGGAAACCCGCCTAACAATGTCTGGCCACGGGAACTCTTTTATATGGCGCACCCGGTACAATGGAATTATAATTTTTGGTGCATAAATTGCACTAAGGGTAAGCAATACACACCAAAATTTAGCAGTCTGATAGATACTGCCACAAGGTACCAACAAACACCACCAAAATACTGTTTTAACGTTCCACTTTTTTGCATTGCTCACTACAGATAAGGTGCTTATCTTTTTCAAATAGGTTTCCTAGTTCTATTAATTTAAATCTAAACTCGTATACTATAACAGAATTAGCAGAAAGTATAATATAAGACTAGCTCCAAGCCTAGAAAACCAAGTACAAAAAAATCCCACGATTAATTCAAAGTGAAGAAAATATTTTGAAAGCGAACAGTATAATATATGAAGTAAAATGTAGATGTGGAATACCTTATTACATAGGAGACAAGTCGCAGACTAGAGGCTCTAATAGCAGAACACAGTAGCAATAAAGAATTGCTCCAATAAAAGTTTTAGATAGGCATAATAGAGAAACTGGTCACAGACTGGACTGTGATTCCTTAAAAATCATCAGCCTTCAAAACAATTCCTTAAAATGAAAATTAAGTGCACTTGAAATTGAGAAGTAAAAGGATTCCATCATCAATCGCTACATGGGTTTGTCACCAGCTGACATAGTGAAAAATAACCTAACCATCAAGGCTAATCATAACCGTGACAGTAGTGGGTATAAGAGTAACAACAAATAACTACCTAAAGAAGAGTTATCATTGAAAATTCGCAAATGCTGTTTAAGAATAATCCTAGTTAAAATCCCATATAATATATCAATTCAGTTTTAAATGTATATTGCAGTATTTTCAGTACTCAGCTAATGTGACAAATGAAGTCAGTAATTACAATGTAAAGTATGGTTCATCGTTTTGTGGAGGAAAGAGTGGTTATAACTGAAAGATCATTGATTTGAAGTTCTAAACACAATTTCTCTAGTAGGAACAAAAGCTGTTTTTAGGGACGAGAGGGAAGGAAAGTATGAAAACTTAGAAAGGACGAAATTTCATGGGGTTTATGAGGAGCTCATTCCCCACAGGGAAACAACATGTTCACTTTATAGGTATATCCCCAGTGAAGATGTAGAAGTGAACATGCTGAAGAACAAGCTAGTGTCAAAGGGAATATCAGAATAAGAAAAAAGCTCTGAACAAGTAATGGTCACATTTCAGCTCAACCTTACTTGCTACCTTGTATCTAAGAATTAATTTCAGGCACACTTCTCGTTATCTTTCTTGCCACGGACTTGAAGACAAATCATTAACCCTTCAACAACCGACCGTCCCAAATGCCCATACATGCAGATGACCACTACAGCCTGAATTGCTCATCTATAATGCGATTAGCATTTTCTAACCCCACATGATCTTTGAATTTGTGAGGTCTCTATATGGGATTAGCAGAAGTTACTCTCAGTCACTAAGCAAAGAAGTGAACCACAAAAAATTCTACAAATTGGAGACTACAAGCTTTGTGAGAATTATATATATTAAGGAAATACAATGTTACTTTACAAATATTTTATTTTTCATGTTGACCAAAGTTTCGCTGGGCTCGGCTCAGCTTCATCAGGCAGAATGGCACATAAATTATATATTAAGGAAACAGTTGCTTCCTTATAAATTTATAGTACTTATAAATTCCATTGATCCTCACATTCAATTCAGCTTCAAAACTGAAAACAATAATTGACTACTATTTCTTGAAGTCCTGGTTTCACACTCAAATAGATCTCTCATAACTACAATTTATTGTAAGCCTTTCACTGTTTCCTTACCTCCACATGCAAAGTCGAATCATCCTTGGCAACAAAAACTCAGTGACTTCTACAGTTACATATATATCGTGCAATAATGATATGTTCAGAAGACTGTTTGAGAAAAGAACTTTATATTCTTAAACGCATAGCAGCACAGAGAGGATACAATCATTCCGTTATAGAAAATATTAACAAAATCCCGGGAACCGAAACCTATCTCCATGTTAAATCCTGTTGTACGTCCATTAAAAGATAATTTTGTCACTTATGTTTTCCCGCGCCTTTGCCTTAAAAAAATTATCAAAACTTTTATTTTAAAGTGATTTTTAAACTCATAAACAAAATGAACATTTCTGGATCAAAGGAACATATTGAAGATAAAAACTTGTGGAGAATTTATCAAATCCCATGTGAATGTGGCATTTTGTGTATAGGACAGACCCATAAGATCTTGCGTTTTCGATTGAAAGAGCACAAAACCTACATTCGGAACTGTGACCTAAAGAGATCATTGATGGCTAAACACTATTATGAAAATGATCATAGATTTCTCTTTGAAGAAACAAAACTAATGAACATGCTGGATTCAACCAGAAAACTTGATATTTTGGAAGCATTCCATATATATCATCAAATTCTTTACAACTTGCCAATGATATGACACCCACAAACATTTCTATCAAGCACGTGGAAGCAACTAACTAAAACCCATGACCATAAACACCATTGATGATGTCATATGGGATTTGAATAATTATGTTCCATTCATCCTGATGAAGCTGAGCAAGGGCACAGCAAAACCTTGGTTGACACAAAGGAATAAAATATTTGTGAAGTGATGTATTTCCTTAACATATAAGTGAACCACGTTGTTTTTCTCCGGAGAGAATGAACTTGTATTTTAAACACAAGTTTGTTCTCTCTGACACTGCATCTCTTTTCTGTGGAAGATAGCAATGATAAGCCCTGGAAAATGTCTTAAGGTCACAACACATCAACCCTACAGATCTGAAGTTTTGTGTGAGGACTCAGTACTAATCTTTTCTTTTGTTAACCTGTAAAATGGGGGGATAGAAATTCGAAAAGTCACAACAGATAATTTCAGGTGTTATGGTATTCTGAACAACACACAATTTTAGGGTCTTGGTTGTTCAAGGATTAATCAGTCAGCTTCCTAAAAAGCAAGAATCACCTTCAGTCTGACATTGCCTGATTACAAAGCAGATAGGCATAACTTGTTTTCCACTGAACTGTTTCAGGGGAGAAAGTTGAACTTGGATATCTAATAATACCTACACAAACACATGATGAATTTACTCATATAATACTTAGAAAAACATAAAATCTTCACATATTTAAAATGTTCATCTATAAATTGAAATATTTGTATTATTTTCAACACAGAAGCACCATACTCTACTCTTTTCCTAGTAGCCAACCAGTATAAAAATATGAATACTGTCATGTTCTTGAGAAGAATCATTCTGCATAAATTTTATGATCATTGGTATAATATTCATTGCTGGCTGCATTGTACTCATATGTTTCTACTGAAGTCTTTAGATACTTTTCTGCAATACACCAACTACAACATATATTCCTTTTTTAATTTTATTTGAGGGGTTTAATGACCACCGTGAGCAACTCTATGGTCTATAAGCAGTCACCCGTCTTAATTTATCGCCACTGGTCCCAAGGAAGGGAGGAAGGCAGTTCCATAAGACAGGCACAACATCTAGGCCTCATCAGAGTTCGAACCCGGACACTTCGGGGACACAAGTTAGAGCTTAGACCACTGCGGTGGCAACAACATGCATTTCCTTCGGCAGTGCTTCCAAGCTACTTTCACACCACTGAATTCTTAGGCATAATACAACAATCACGTAATTTTATAAATTGTCTCAAAGCTAGTACACTAAACATACATTATCTACCAACAAGTAATTGGACACCTGTGATAGCAAAGGAAAACGAAGTTTATTCACGTTCAATAGTTGGTGGAGCCTCCACGAGTGGCGATTACAGCTGCGACCCTCCGGGGCACACTCTCAACCAGGCGTTGTACGAAGGCTAGTGGTATTTTCTTCCACTCATCTTGGAAAAGGCAGGTCAGTTCCTTCACCGATTTCGGACGGTGAGGGCATCCATTAATTTTTTTTTTTTTTTTTTTTTTGATTGGAGGTTTAACGACCACCGTGAGCAACTCAATGGGCTATAAGCAGTCGCCCGTCCCTAATTTAGGGTCACTAGTTCCAGGGAAGGGAGAGAGCCAGTGCCGTAAGACAAACACAACATCCATGCCTCACCGGGATTCGAACCCGAACCCCGTTCGGACGAATGATCAGAGGCCATCGCTTAGACCACTGCGCCACCGGGGTGGCAGGCATCCATTAAGTCGACGCTCCAACTCGTCCCACAGGTGCTCCATAGAGTTAAGGTACGGGCTCTGCGCAGGCCAGTCCATTCGATTAACACCATTGTCACCATACCAAGCCATGGTGGATGTCGCAACATGACAGGTGGCATTGTCATCCTGAAAGTAACATGGGTCCACCCCGTAAAACTGCCACAACGTAGGAAGCGCATGGTCATCCCAAATGATGCAGTAGGTCTCGGCGTTGAGTCTACCAGGAATTGCGACCAACGGTCCCGTGCCATACCAGGAGAAACACCCCCAGAGTATAATTCCACCGCAGCCGAACTTCACAGTTGGCACAATACATTCCGGCAGGAGGCGTTCTCCAGGCAGACGCCAAACCCAGACCCTGCCATCCGAACGGTAGAGGGTGAACCTTAATTCGTCGCTCCAGAGAACCTGTTTCCACTGTTCAATGGTCCACTGTCGACGTTCTTTGCACTACGTTAGCCGAGCGGCGCTATTGGACTTTGTGATCAAAGGCTTGTGGGCGGCAGCACGTCCATGATAGCCGAGCAGATGGGCTTCCTTACGGATGGTATTCATCGAAAGAACACTCCCAGATGCCTGTTGAAACTCCTCGCGGATGTGGCCCATCGATTTGGTGCGGTTCTTCTGAATTTCTCTGGCCAGCACCCGTCGATCTCTAACTCCCAGTTTTGTGGGTCTGCCAGGTCGGGGCAAATTCCGACAGTCACCTCTCATCTTCCACTTGCCAATCACGTAGGCCACTGTCGATTTTTGGTACTTCAACTCGCTGGATATGTCACGTATGGATCGGCCATTTCTGTGATACCCGACGATTACACCTTTCTCGAAATCAGAGAGCTCCGAACTGCGTGGCATCTTGCATGCGGCTGGTTGCGTTGTTGTTTCCCACACGATATTTAACGGCGGCGGCCGTGACGTGTATCAGGACGGCAGATATCGTCGATTGCAGGGGTGTCCAATTACTTGTTAGTAGATAGTGTACTATGAGGTGCTTATTTTAAGTGTGCATTTAGTACTTAACAAAAAAATATTTATTTCATTATTTTACATCATCTAGCAGGAAGACGTCACCCTAGGAAAGCTGAAAATGTATGGAAAATCATGGTTGGTTACAACAGAATTAAAAAAAAAAAAAAAAAGAGAAATTTTAAAATATGTTTTTTTTAAATGTGGATGCAGTGCCAAATGCAAACATATTGTTATGTCTGTTAGTGGTAAAGTGATAGTTATGTCTGTTAGTGGTAAAGTGATAGTTATGTCTATTAGTGAAAATCAGAAGGATGACTAGTCTTAGAGCTAGCCAATACGAAAAGAATTTTTTTCATTGTACAGCACAACAAAATATAGTTGAATAAAAATTCCTACTTCATAACACTTAATACAGAAATTTTACATCAAGAGGGCTGGAAAATGCACGGAAAGTGGAAATCATAGCTACAGCAATTGCATGCAGAAACAAATTTAAAAAAATGTATTTTAGAAGGATAGATTGTAGGATCCAAATGTAAATATAGTGTGGGTGATACTTTCTAGCTACGAAAAATTGTACAACTGAAAATTCCAATGTCCATGATTAAAGCTAGCTAATGCTGTAAAATAATTTTTTTGATCAGACTTGTAAAACTTGAATCAATGTTAAACAAAACCCTGAGTGTACCTCATCACCTAGCAAGAGCATTTTTACTTCAGAATAAAGCCTTTCCTCGAATGATATTTTTTGGCAGGCTGTTCAGGAAAAAAACTGACGAGGGATAGATATTTGTGGGGTGCTGTGATGAAATGTCAGCATTTCTGAAATTAACGGAAAATTGAGATGACAATATAACAGAAATTAACAAAAAATTTCTTGTTCCTTAGATATTTATTGCCACCACATATACTAATCACTATTTAGAGTTTGCCATATTAGTGCTGCAGATTGTGAACTGTGATTTATGCTATATTGCTCTTATCTGGAGATCATACCATGAAATTCCCCATAAAAAACATGAACCTGATTATATAAATAAATCAGGCATAGAATCAACTTCACTACAAATAAAATCCAACAAAAGAGGAACGAAATGTGCTTACAAGTACTGTATACCAACTGCTGAAAAACGCATTCCCCAAGTTGAGGATATTATTCAACCCACAGTGATCAAGACAGGTATCAACTCAACATAAAGTATCATATGTGATCAATCAGATATCTAAAGATGGTACAAATAAGGTAATATAATTCAATATGAAAGACAAACTCTTATGGACTTAAAAAATAACTACCAGCTTTCCCTAATTATGGCTTATAAGTCCAAACAAATCGTGAATTTAAAAAGCGACGACTTCAAACCAAAATGACTACAGTTATTGGGGAACTAAATGTTATTATAGCTCAATCTGATCCAAGTGAAAACATTATGAGGAAAACGGCAGAATTCAAAATTTACCTATAAAGAAAAGATTTTTCTCCCAAGTTGGAGCCACAGTATCATCAATTTTTGGCAAAATAAAATTACAGAAGTTCAATTGTGGCTAAACAACTGGCCCCTACAATAAACCTGTAATGAACACTCTAGCATTTACAACTTTTCTTTAATAATAATATAGTGTGAAAAGCGCTATTGACATAATCAAGATAATTCGTGAATATAACATAACCTGTGACATAATTTTTGCTACCCTGGAAGTTGTTTCTTTATATCCTAACATTCCTACATAATCTGGGTACCTGTTTGAATGAATATTTGAAGGGCTGGAATCAAAAACTATTAAGAACATCAATGATACAATACTGCCTCGACAAAGAAGCAATTCCTGATTGGGAAAATATTTATTTAATGTGTACATACACTGAAGAGCAATTGAATTAGAGACAGCTGGCGTTATGCAAATGTGGCGCTGTTGGCGGCCCTGTAAACGGAAACGACATGACGTATGCAGCGATCCGACAATATAAGGAGTGATGTGATGGAAATCAGTAAGAGTCGGACGCAGTAGAGTATGTGTAAGACGAAGGATATAAGCGCATTTGATCGTGAGCAAATTGTCGGGGCCCGACGAATGGTTCACTCCATCTCGGAAGTCGTGCAGGCACTGGGATTTTCACGAGCCACTGTGTCACGGGTGCACCGTGAGTACATATCGAATCCGGTAAAACCATCCCTGCAAGGGCCAACTGCCGTGGACAACAGCGTGTGGATGAGCGGGGTCATCGTCGGCTAGCTCGCATTGTAACAGCGGATGGACGGGCCACAGTGCAAGAAATCACTCTGCAATTTAACGTTGGTGAACAAAAACGTGTAAGCAGCCACACCATCCAGAACCATCTCCTTGCTATGGGGTACAGAAGCCATCGTCCCACGAGGGTACCGATGCTGACCGCACATCACAGGGTGCAAAGATTAGCATGGGCGCGGGAACATCGCCACTGGACCCTAGACATGTGGAAAAATGTTGCCTGGACTGACGAGTCGAGATTCACGTTGGTACATGCGGATGGCAGGATACGAGTACGGCGCAAACCACCACATGAAGCGATGGATCCTTCTTGCCAGCAGGGTACTCTTCAAGCTGGTGGGGGTGGCATTCTCGTCTGGGGACTGTTTACGTGGACTGAAATGGAACCCCTGGTACGTGTGACATCGTCCCTCACAGGTCAACGTTACCGGAATATCCTGGACGACCATTTGCCCCCGTTTGTACGTCTTCAACATCCCACTGGGGACCTTATCCTGCAACAAGACAATGCACCGTGCCATGGCTCCCGAATTGTATCCGAATGGTTGGATGAACACTCCACCCAGGGCCCGACTTACACGGAATTGGGCCCTAGGCACAACCCAAAAAGGCCCCCTCCACTCTACATTTACTTTACGGCGTCGAGTAGGTAAGTGTGACCATTTTGAGCGACTGTATTACAATCCAGCGTAATAATTTAATAAACACAATACATTTATAAGCTTACATTAAATTACGGTAGTACCTGGTAAAAATATTGTTTTCTCCTAGATTTTTATGCTGTCCTACTGATTTGCATCTGAAAAGACTTGAACCTTCATCGATGAAACAGTTGTGTATGACAAAGCCATATGACGGGTAAAATTCAATTGGACATTGGATTTTTTGCCAGGTGTGTCTAAACTATACTATTACCATATTAACCACGGGTGTACTTAAGAGAGAGGTTTTGGGAGATTCAAACCCTGCCCGAATTAAGTCCAAAGATTTTTCAAATATAACTTTTGGGAGCTAAAATGTCAAAATGTTTAAAAATTGCTTCAGAACCATGCATTATTTGAAATTGAAGTACATAGTTGATCTTAGTAAGCCATAATTACAAATATACACATACTGCTAGTTTTTATTACACAACACGATAATTTTTTGTTTAATCTTACACAAAAACCCACCCCAAATTATCTGGAAAATGTTACTGATATTAACTAGAAATAACACATATTATATTGCCAGTACTTGCTTGTGTTTTGCCAGCGATTTATATATAGTTACTCCACATCACATCTACCCAAGTATAAATATTTTGAAAAAGGGAAAGTTGTTTTTTTTAACCAAGATTTTGGGGCCCTTTCAATTTGAGGGCCCTATGCATGTGCCTTGTGTGCCTAGGCGTAAATCAGGCCCTGACTCCACCGACGTGACCTCGCTTCCTTGGCCAGCTAGGTCACCTGACTTCAATCGCATCGAGCACATCTAGGATGCCGTCGAGAGAGATGTTCGAGACTCTGGACCCCCTCCATCAAATCTTCGTGAACTGTGGGAGTTTGTTCAGGGGTCGTGGATCAGTATGGCTTCCCATCGCTTCCGGTGTTTTGTAGAGTCCACGCCGAGATGAATCGCCGCCGTCATCAGGACGAAAGGTGGTGCTACACGTTACTTGACAGGTATCTCTAATTCAATTGCTCTTCAGTGTATACCAAAACAAACAAATATTGACAGCAGAATCAATAATAATTATCGAAAAAACCAAGAATTCAACTGCAATACTAACTCACCTGTTGATATCTCACAAGCATGGAAATATCCAATATATAGAGAAGAAATGAAAAAAGTACAGCAAATAAAAATATAGATTACGACATAAAGAGACATCGGGAAACCATCCACCAAATGACGCACATGTCGAACACGGCAATGCAGAAAATGATGACAAATACATTGACGTTGCAGTGGTACAGCGCAGGCTGAATGGTGTGGCCGGCCATATGTTGCTCACTTTTATTCAAACACCATACAGGATGGCACAGACTTTTGTGCCAAAATGTATTTGGAAACTGCAATGGCATAATGCGATGTTCTTTCCAGGCATTTGAAGTTTGTCATGTCTCTTAACGAATTTCGTGGTTTTAATCTCATGTCATTTATGCCATTATTTCATTTTATTCAATCTTTCACTTTGTGGTTCCTTTTACCGTTCGTACATATCAATACACTATTTTTATTACAGATAGCAGCACAGATGAAGTTTAATTTACTCAACTGTGAGGTCACATCTACCTTTCACCAGGTTAGTTGTAATTACTTGTATTTTTTTTGTGTTTGAACATTTAGTTTTAACGTTGCCGCTGTAGGTTGAAGTACATCTATTAGTGATGCATGCAACAGAATTTAATTAACATTTTCGTTTTCCAGTAGATATTTCTGACAACTCTTCCCCTCACCGTCACAAGTGGATGAAGGGGGAGAGAATTCTTTGTGCAATTAATTAAACTCCAGGAGGCCACAATAAGTAAATAATTCCTCATCCTAACCTTGCCTGACTACACCTGGGAGATACGAAACTGCAGATTCCAAGAAAAGTACCCAGCTGTCCTGTCAAATATTCTTCCTATGGCAGAGTCAAATGTGAATAGCAATGGCATCATCTTGTTTTTAAGTGTTTTTTTTTCTTTTTTTTTTAATTCAAGTTATGAAATGAAAATTGTGCAGCAAGACATTTAATGTTACTTCAAATTATAGAGAAATTCAACTTTAAAACATTTGGCTTCGCCGCTTGTGAAATTTAAAAAGTATGGAAAAAGAGAAGTTTTGAACAAAGCACATAAATTCTTATAGTTATAGAAAAATTTGGGTCATAGATGTTCCAGTTACAGAAGTTTGATAAAGATTTGAAAAACAGCAACACTTTTTATAATTATTTTATTACATTAATTAAAACGCTTGTAATTCTTTCAGAAGAAATACAATTATAGTGCACAACATAAAGAAAAAGCTTTTATTTGTGCTCCCATTTCATTGACAAGCATATCAATTCTTAAAGCAACGCTTACTACAGTTACGATAAAGATCTATTTCAAATTGAAGATACTTTTTGCTTTTTAACAGTTTTTGCATCAAAGAATGCATGTTCATGGAAGCATGTGGAAGTGAAAAACTTTGATAGTTTTGAAAGCCATATTGTAGCTATTCTTCAACATATACTTCTATCAACATAATTCAGGTGCAAGGAATTTGTTTTACATTATTTATTACTTTATAGTACTACTTGTATTCATGAAGGAAAGTTTTGAGTAATGAAATTCTATAAATGATTGATATTTATTACTCTGCTTAATGTTCTTGTTAAACTCCATGTTCTTGTATATTATTACATTATTTTTAACTCCTGTGGAATGTAAGCAGTTAAAAAAAAAAACACTGCAAATTTCTGGAATTCATTCACACAGTTACAGCAGCATGTTTAAGAAAAAAGAAATAACACAGGGGTTTGGGTATCAGTCAAATTGCTTTGTGGGAAACACAGTGCTGATAGGATCATAAACTCTGATAAAAATTTGGTTACTTTTAAGGCATGACTGACTAACTAAAATATAGAAATTCACACTAACTATTTGCTTCAAAAATGGTAGTTCTCTTCTAAATAAAGTAAAATAGCTGTACTTACTGGAATTCAAGACTTAAAAAAATGCATTATACACAGAACATTACAAAACAAGAGTTGTACTAATAAAAAAAATTACACAGTGAAAAGTTTATTACAGTTAATTAAATTTGTTGACCAACAAGCTAACTTCTATATAACACAATGAGATGAATATGCAAAATTTCTGAACATGACAGTGTATCAGCTCTAAAAGCAAAATAATTGAAAACCATAATGCAATGCAGTTAGCCGAAATTCATCTTCACATTAGTACAGAGGTCAAGTAAAGTAGTGGTGAATCATGTGGTGTTAAGTTGCTTGCTAATACTAAAATTATTTGGGGTTTTTTCTTACTAATTACAACGTTTGACTATGATTTATTAGATATATTGATAATTGGGATACGACCCTGTTGAGGTGCCCATAGAGGAAGGAATTACTTTGTTGGATGAAAATATTCTGGTACCTCCTGTCATTTGACCTTTACTGCAGTGAAAGATGACTTCATATCTTCATTGGTTGACCTGGAGTTAAAGGTAGATAACAATTCTATCCTGGTGTTAACAGAACCATGATAAAAGTTCTACTTATTAATGTCAGTCATAGTTCGTTTCACAAAAATATATATATCAGGGGGCAAATATTTGGGGTGTGCTAGGTGTGTGGAGCACACGCACACAGAGTCATCGCAATTTATTTAACCTATACTATCGACATTACATTTTAGGATTTATTTCTAATAAAACTCGCGATAGTTTGTCTTAAGGCTTCGAGTGGTGGATAAAATAAATTCCCTCGCACAATATTTTCATTAAGAGGAGAACACATTCGTTCAGTAAGCATATCACATTTGTACTAATTAAATCCTGAGGACATCAGACAGTTTTCAAGCAACTGTGGTACAAGCGCTCCCTAGATGGCACTGCAGGTCACATTTCTATTTCCCTGTGGTTTCAAACATTACAGCTGATCTCAGGGTGTGCTAGCCAAGTACAAGACCACTTGCAATCCAACGATACTCAGGCAACTGTGGTACAAGTGCTCCCTAGATGGCGCTGCAGGTCACGTTTATATTTCCCTGTAGTTTCCAACATACAGATGATCACTCAGGGTGTGCTGGCCGCATCAGCACCGCTTGCAATCCCATGGGGCAATGCAATTCAACATTGACATACAATGTTGCTGTTATATTATGTTTCTGGATAACAAAACTCACCAAAGTGTGTCCTAAGGTTTCGAGTGGTGGCAAAAATTTATTTCCTTATACAATGTTTTTGTAAAGTGGAAAACGTTCGTTGCTTCATTGAGTAAACAGAACAGTTTTGTAGTATTCACATCCATAGGTGTGCTGTTTGGTCAATGAACACTTGAGGTGTGTAAAGCAACTGTGATACAAAACTCTCCAGATGGCGCTGCAGGCCACGTTTTTCTTTCCACAGAGGCTAAATTTCCAGGATGTGCCTGCCTAAAAAGCACTTCTGGTCATATGTTTGCGTTTGGAATGGCGTAGTCAGAAATACAATTCAACATTCAACCACAAATTGCAGTTTTTCTGTCTTTTCGTCGCAGTGTGAATCGATGTGTTTATGAGCACAGATTTAAAAACAGAATTTAAAGTTTTGTTTTCCATATAGGATGGGATAACAAAAATTCCTTTTTTTTTTATTTTACTTTCAATGACTGCTAAATTAAAAAAAATGCTTTCGTATGTTCAAAATCAATGTGTAAATTTTTCAGCTCGGGTTACATAGTAAAACTTTTACGTGCATTTTTCCTTTCTCCCGTAACAGTGCACACGCAACCTAAATGGGCACGCAACGCCACTGATATATATATTTCAAATACCTATATATTGCTTCACTAATAAATACTGTGCTACCATTTATTGACAATTTCAGTATCCTGCTGATAGAATCTCTCCCCTGATATACCGACACTCTGGCTTTAAACTAGTATTTGAATACTTATTCTTCCACAATGAAGTTTCAGAGATTCAGTGGAATACATATATGCATTTATAGTATTCATCTAGTACTACTTTAGTTTACACTGCAGTAGTTATTGCATTTACTGCAGTGTTATGCACTTCATAAACTCTTGCTGTTTGTACAGTATTTTTCAGCTATATTTAATTACAGGTGCTTATGTTATAGAATACATTTCTTGTTACTGTTACAGACTTTATGTTTCAGACTGTTTACAACTTATCTTGATTGACATACAATACTGTCCTGAATATAACCATATAAACTAAAATTTTTAAATGTTCATTATATGCCGGATATGACTGGTAAGAGAGTAAACACTGGTACACATGGATCTAAATCTTCTACTGTACCTACTCTGGGCACAGGCCAGGTAGACATTGATGTAATAATGACTTCATTAGTAGATATGAATGCAAAGATCAGCTTGATACCAACTCAGGTAAATGAAGAGTTCAAATCTATTACACGAGAAATGAGTGAAGAACTCCAGAATATCAAGCTTTCCACTGACCAGCTCACAACTCATTATGACAATATAGTGAACAATATCACTCAATTACAGGAATCTACTACTTCATTACAGACAAAGATAAATGTGATAGAATCTAGGGAGGATTCCTAGAAGAACCAAATTCGAACTCTCAAAACTGAACTAAACGAATTAAATCAATATAACAGAAAGAGGAACATTGAAATTCATGGTTTGGACTTGGGACATATTGCCAGTGACTCTGAATTGAGAGAACATATTTCTCTGCTGGCTAATAGGCTTCGAAGTGCCTGCCTAAAGTCCTTCATATATAGATGTGGCCCATGTTCTGCCTCGACAGAATAGAGATACACACAATTCAGTGGTTATTTTTCAATTTATGCAGAGGAAGACGAGGGATCTGTGGCTGTCAAAAAAGAAAGAAATAGTGCTGAATTCGGATTTGCTGCTGGATGCTCAAAAAACCAGAATCTACATAAATGAAAATCTATCTCCTTTAAATAGATACCTATACTGGCACACCCGAACAATCTCCTGTAATGGATTAATAAAACATACCTGGATCTGGAATGGATCAGTTTATATCAGAGAAAAGAAATATTGGCCTAAAACAAATTTCAACTTTAGAGGACCTAACATGCATTCACTAATATATTTAACATTATGTCTAATTGATGTTAGATATTTAACTTCTTGACTTGTGCTTTTTATGAAGGGAGATCAGGACTTGTCAGGTCATTATGGCCTTTTTTCTGATCTCCCTAGCTGTTATATGTACACTAATTTGTTATTTCTAATGAGCATTTTGTATGTATATGATAACAGTTAAACTAATAAATTGAATTGAAAAAAAAAATGCCTTTCCAGACACCTGATGCATCTTAAATTTTTGATTTAAAGTGCTCACATAAATCTTCAATAAAAAAAAAAAAAAGGTTCTATCCTCTGAATTGAGCGACTTAAATCTTGCTCAAGTTCAATTTCTTATGAGAAGTTTTTGGAAGTAGGCCTAAGGCATACACAGATGGTTTACCTTGCAGTAAATTGAACAAGCTGAATAATTTCATACATTCTTCTCTGCTCTCTCTCTCCTTTAAATTTAGTCCTTTGATGACTTTACAGCCTCCAGGCAAAAAATATTCAACAGAATCATTCACATCTGCAATTATTGAATGCTTTATATCAGAACCCATACAAAAGAATAAATTCCACTTAGTAGTTCTAATTCTGACTATTATATAGCTCTAATTATTCTACTATTCTCTTTTACGTGCGATATTTCAAAGTAACTTGTACAAAAAATTCCAATTGCACACATACCCCCAATATCGTACATTGGAAGTACAAAAAACAGATTAAAAAAAAGACTTAAACAACACATATCTAACTGGCAAAAAAAGAAGACAAAACTGCTTTAGTGCAATTCTGCATGGAAAACCGGACATTCCCAAAGTTCGATGAAATTAAAATGCTAAAAAAGAATAAAAAATCGGAAAGGCAAATGAGGAGGGAAGAAGCAATATTAATCTACAAAAATAAAGCAAGGGTATGTAACTAGAACAACCCTAGCACATTATCGGGCCTGTGGAAAGGACTAATAAGACAAGAAAAACAACAACAAAAGAAAAACCGGGAAAAAAAGACAAGAAAACCAGGATAGGAGAAGAAAATTAAATAAAAAAAATAAAATAAAAAAATAAGTGTTTTTAACGAAACATAGATGGCGCCAGCCGGGCTTGATAACGAAATATATCCAGGAAAGTATTTCCGACGAATGGCAACAAGGAGTATCGGACTCCATTAGCACGAAGTTAACCACGAACATCGGTGGTAAAGTCGCCACGCTCCTGAAGATGCCCAGAGTATGGGCAAAAATTTCGAGTGTAAAGAACGGTAAAAATTGATGTTTGAATCCTAAGGCAAAGATCCAATGAGTATACCCAGCGAAAAGTGTGAGAAGTAAAGCCAGTCATCGCATACAACGGACTTTAGGACAATAACATCAACAAAGACCGGAAAACACGTGCGTGAAATGTTTCCGTCGCTAGAAAGGAATGCCAAGGTAAGCATTATCCGCTAGATTTTTGTACCATACAAAAGAGGTGAACATTCATTGAAAACAGAATATTCACCTAAATGCATTTTCCCTTACCATCATCAATCACGAATTATAGGATGCTCTACACTATGTGGCTGAGCATCTTTCTTAATATATTCTCCACAGCAAACTGCAGAATACTATGTGCAAAGGTGGTACTTACACATTACTATATAAATGGTCATTATTTTCTGCTGAGTGCAGAATTCTATATCCCACTGATATGGAACAACAGTAAGAGTAATATTTTCAAAACAATTTTTTCAATCATGTAAAATAACACTTGAGAAACTAAGAAAAGCATCATTTGGTATTATAAAAATTAATGTTAAGTGCATTTTTATAATACCAATTAATATTTACTGATTAATTTGCATTCTTATTAATTAGCTTTATTTTATTAACTTGTACTCTAAAGCTCTGTACTGACTATTTCTAAATGAGATCTGAACACCTGCACCACTATCCCATTATATGCGTGTTTGTTGCGCTGATGGGGAATAATACCAAGAAACATTGCAAACAGTATATCTTTGAAATTCTTTGTCACTGACCAGGATTACTAATCTTTTACTATACAATTAAAGAAAATTGATGGCACCATTATTTATGAACAAAAAAATTTTTCTGTTCTTTTTATGTAGATTTTACATAGTTGAAAGAAAATGCTGCCCTTTAAATATTCCCAACAGCAAGCTTTCGATGTAGATTTAAATTGTATCTTTATTTACATTAAAACTCATTCTGAAACTATTTCCAGTTTGCTAGCATTACTTCATCTATGCATAAAAATACTGCCACATCACACACATGCAAATTCTCTCTCTCTCTCTCTCTCTCTCTCTCTCTCTCATCCATACACACACATTGTTATGAGAAAACTGCAGCTACTTTGGCTTGAGCTTGAAAGTCGGGTTACATATAATTACATTTATAGTTTATTACCAAGATATAATTTTGGAAACTCAAGCTTAAGTTGAAATTTGCACTGCAAAAACATTTTACATATTTATCAGTCTAACAATTTGTGCATCACCAAACCTATTGATTTTGAAATTTCACATGAAATTTAATGGGAAATATTTCATTACTTCCACTTCCTACCTTAAGTATTATTTAGTATTCTTCACCTCAGATGTGACTATAATTTGATCACCAAGTAAAAAAAAAAACACACACTGTGGTATTGAATGGAAATAAACATAATAAAATTCTATAAATTTCCCTTATCAGTTTATGCATATGAATATTATGTCACCTGTTGTGTTCAATTAATTGGTTCTGGATCTGAAAAAAAAAAACTTTTAGGGTGTTCAAAGCACTTTTCAATACTGAAAAAGAATATTTCTTGTATATTCTTAATAAAGACTGTTCTGACACTGTGTTGATAATGCCCATTCTGACGGTATGTGTGGCTTAAGAAGTCCTCCAATTAATTGTTTTATTTCATTTATTTTATGTTTTGTGGGTACAGAGTTTGTACAATGAAAATTATCAGAACTATAAAAAAATCTTTTGTACTTTGTTCTTTACCTATCATTGCTAAGTGGGATGAAAATATATATATTTTTTTCTATTTGGGGGTTTAACGACCATCGTGAGCAACTCAATGAGCTGTAAGTAGTTGCTTATCTCTAATTTAGGGTCATTGGTTGCAGGGAAGGGAGAGAGCCAGTGCCGTTAGACAAACACAACATTCAAGCCTCACTACGGTTCAAATACAGACACATTTCGGACAGATGGTCAGAAGCTAGTGCATAGACCACTGTGCTACGGATGTGGCATAGCATTCATTTGCACATTTTGGTTAATTCAGTATATCATGCATGAATTTATGTGGAATATGAGGAATTGTGGCCACTGAAAAGGTCTATAGTTTTAAATAACTTAATGTTTCAATAAAAAATGTAGTAAATTGCTCTTAGGAAAGATATGCACATGTAAAGTGTAAATTTGGTCCAGCCTGCATTCACAATAAAAAAGGCCCCTAATGAGATAGTTACTAAACATACCAGAAGTAAGTCATCTTTGGTGACTAGTCAAAGGCAGAAGATCACAGGAAGATGGGTAAATGGTAACCAATGCAGCTAATTTCAAACCATTTTCATAAAGAAATAACCACTGTATTTAAGAACATGCCTTGGAAAAGTCCTGTTAATTAACACAGCAATCAGACATCTCTGAATTGACTGTATTTACTGTTCTTCATGTAACACCAATCACATCAGAAAACTTGAAAATTTCATCGCCCTGGAACAGGAATCGAACCCGCATCTCCCAATTACCATTCGAGTATGATAACCGTTACACCACCCAGGATGAGAAAGTCACAAGTATATGAGTGCTAAGAGCATCAAAAAGCAGTCGGACCGCATTCTTACTTGAAGCAACTGTGCTGATCCTGAAATTTTGTGTCATCATACACTGAAGTGCCAGAAAAACTGGTACAGATGAGCTTATGCAAAATACATAGCAACGCCCCCTATGCGCGTACTCGGTTGCGTCCGCCAGTGTGTATATAAAGTGATAGACATCCTTGCCAGCTGTCAGAGCTGTTTTCGGCACGAGAATGATAAGTACTAGCAAATTAAGCGATTTTCAACGCAGCGTCATAGTTGGCACTCGTGAGATGGGCCATAGTATTTTGGAGGTAGAAACGAAGTTCGGATTTTCACAGACTACCATTGCAAGGGTGTACTGTGACTACAAGAATTCCGGCAAAACCTCCAACCTACGATACCAGTGTGGCCGTAAAATGACATTGGGTGAACGTGACCATCGTCGGCTGTCAAGAATCGTTTCACGCAATAGGCCTGCAACACTCTAGCAGGTATCATCGTAAATCAATGCTGGAGCCTCAACAAGCTTCAGCGTCCAGACTGTGCAACGTACCCTGCACGATATGGGCTTTGGGAGCCGACGCCAAACTAGAGTCCCCTTGATGGGTGCACAACACAGAACTATGCACCTCGCTTGGGCACGGCAACACCGCCACTGGACACTTGATGACAGGAAACAAGTAGCCTGGTCTGACGAGTTGCGTTTCCAACTGCATCGGGCAGATGGAAGGATTCGTGTGTGGCGCAAACCCCATGAAGCCATGGATCCCGCCTGTCAACAGGGAACTGTACCGGCTAGTGGAGGATCCGTAATGGTTTTGGATGTGTTTAGCTATGCTTCACGGGGACTCCTGGTATCTCTACAAATGTCTGTGACCGGCCAAAGCTATGTGCGCATTCTTTCTGACAAGGTACACCGGTCCATGTCCTGCATTCATGCTGATGGGTTGGGCCTGTTCCAACAGGACAATGCACCTCCACACAAGTGTCGGGATGCCACATTATGGTTAGAGGGGCATTCATCTGAGTTTGGGGTGTTGCCATTCCCACCCAAGTCCCCAGAGCTGAACGTGATAGAACACATTTGGAATGCCATGCAACACGCTATCGAACACAGGAATCCGAGATCTCGGAATACACCCGAATTGTGGAACGCTCTGCAGGAAGTATGGTGTGCATTGCCTACAGCACATTTCCAGAAGCTAATGGAGTCCATGCCTCATCGTATTTCTGCAGTCCTGCGCTCCCGTGGGAGACCTACCAAGTATTAGACTGGTGTACCAGGTCTTCTGGCACTTCAGTGTATTTACTGTTTAATGTATTATTTACTGGAAAAGTCCAGTAAAATAGCATCGAGTGGCCCAGCAGTTAAAGCAACTGCCTTCTTGCCTAAAGTCTTTTATTCCTTTCTGTTTTCCTTGTCTCTCTCCCTGGAAGTGCTTGTTGTGAAGTCATAGTCTAGCACTTCCAACTGTCAACTTGCTCTTTCAATTTGGCATTCCTTCTCTAACCTGCCTACCTTCTTTTGTATCTGAGCATCTTGGTTCAATCTAACGTAACTTCATTTCTGATACACAGCACGAAAGACCCATGGGACATAAGCAGCTGTGCCCAAACAACCTTCACTGTGAGTGTATGACTGTACACCCTATGAAAAATTGCTTGATTTGTTAGAAAAAGTCCAGTAAAACATAGAACAGCTCACAATGGATTCCAAATTTGTTGTAACACAAAGCATGCTGTGGGTTGCTTAGTCCCCATTTTGCATATTTATTATTGTTTGTCACTAAATTCTAGGTGAATACTTTCTAAACATTTTTCTACCATGTATTTCTTCTCAAAAAAGCTAGTTTTCTAATATATTTTTTCAGAATATTTAAAATGTGTAGCAATTTGTGAATCCACTAACAAAAATCCCAATTCCACAGTTTCCTTTCGTTTGTTTTAAAGCATCACAGAAATCGAGCCCTGACATGTCCAAAAGCAATGGAAATTCAAATTATGGTGCAATCAAACATAAAAGATGAATATAATGATTTTAGTACAATGGTTAAATACAGTTTCAATGAATTAATACCACATTTCATGTTATACACATACAGTTAATCAGGTAGCAAATTACACAACTCAAATAGGCAACAGAAATTATTACAGTATTTGGAGTTATTGTGGTGTTTCCTAATGTAAGTGCTTTCTTTACATACACAAATAAATTGTTGAATAAACAAACTTCAAATATGTGTATATAAATGGCAAAACACGGTAATAGTCCTGAGATAAAAGAGCTAAGTACAGTATTTTAAAAACATCATACCACCACTGAAATCACAGTCTACAGCAATTTTATATGTATTTTATGAGACTTCTGGTTCTTATAAATTCAATAATACTTGTTATAGTTTCAAAGTAGTCTTAAACTTCGTAATAAAGTGTAACACCATAATTACAATACAGTTTTTTCAAATGTGTTTACTTATTTGCCACAAATTACGTGTGGATTACAGATTCTAAGGTTATTGAATAATGAAATCTGCTATTAATGAACTTATCCAAGTGTCCAAAAATTTTGATGATGTTCACATGGCAGAAAAATTTTGCACCTGCAATTAATAAAAAGTGGAAAAAAATACTTTGGGTATTGCAATTAAAATAAAATTTGAATGAAGACAGAAAAAAAAAAAAAAACAATGTTTGAAACAAGTAGTTCTAATGATGCCATAATGAATATGAAACACAAATATATTTAGACATACAGTGCTGTAAGGAATCAAGAAATTCAAAGTTTATATGTATCTTTTCAAATAAAGGAGATCTGTGCAAAGTTTGACAGCATTTTGGATCAAATAATTTAAAATAAAATAAAATGCTTTGCCAATTAGAAGTGTTACATTAAAGCTTTTAAACCACAGAATAAACAAAGGCCACTTGCAATCCATTCTCTAAACAAAACACTAGAAAACAAACTGAATCAGATTAATTTACAAAATACATGGAAATTGTCATATGCTGCTACAGTGCATTTACTCGAAATTTAACTGGCATACATTGGTATATTTGAATTTGTTCAAGGCCTATAGAAATGTGTTTTTTTTTATTTATAGCACAATCGGCTATCAGAGATCAATCTCTAGGATAAATTATACACTATACTGATCATAAAATAAGCTCATTTAAAATCATTTATTATATAATATATCAAGTACATATATATAATACAAAATAAAGTGGATATAAAAATATAACTACTGTATATATATTTTTATATTTACTTTAGACTATATAATAAATATATGTGTATATATTTATTTGTAGTCAACCCTCAATGTACCATTCTTTGATTTACTGCCATCCTTGCATAATCCCCTCCACCCCCCCCCCCTTGATCTGAACAGACATACTCAATACACAACATCACCCTTGATATACTGCCACATCCTTAGAACCCACTAAAATATGTTACAGAACATATTTTGTTGTACTGCCACTTGCAAGCTGTGGGAGAATTCCTTACCTGTCTTTTTGGACCATGATTCAGTTGTGGCAAACCTTTTGGTGGGGGAAAATGGCAGGCACTGCCACTTTGGGTGAACATACCACAGTGAAGAAGTCCAGGAAGGTGGGAGTCTCCTGCTTTCTTAGGGTGGCACACTGGTCAAAAGGAGAGGAATAAATCACTGAATTACAGTCAGGATTTATCGCAATTTTGGGGGAACATCTATTTTTGGAGCTTAATGGATGTCTCATGACCCTTTACCCCTTATCCATGTTATCTGCTTGTGTACAGAGTAGTGACAGCAAAGAGTGCCTGCTCTGGATCTGGTTACCTGTGCTTAAGAAAAGAAGTTCCTTAGCAGCAAACAGATTAGGTAAAAACAACCCTTCCCCCTCTCCGAAATTGTTTTTCAAAAGTTTATTAAAATTTGACTTGTTCTTAGCACTTTGTAATTAAATTCTGATTATTTTTATTAATAATTTCTTATCAGTTTTTATCAAAATTGCTTAATTTAGGCAATTTAAAACTAAAGAATGTTACTTGACAGTCACATGCTTAGAATGGTTGTGTTTTTTTTTTAATTATTTTTTTGAGAAAAGAATTGTCTTACCAGTGAATGTCATTATAAACACTTTCATTTTCAAATGCTCAGCATCAATAATATGAAACAGTTACACTGAATAAATGTGTCTTACACACTGCTTTTCCTATGATTATGGGGTGTCAGTATGAGATACCTTTTATGTTTGTTTTTCAGGTTTTTCCAAGCACCATGTGCATCTAGGACCATAGGCGGTCTCCCATGTCTGATTTGGGGCCACTGGTTCCTAGGAAGAGGTAGAGCCGAGGTCACGGTGCGGGCACCCCAGCCATTCTTCATTCTGGGCTTGGGTTCTGAGACCAGCACCAGGGATTAGCGTGAAGTTAGCACCTGTGACCATTGTGTTCAGCAGCCTGAGTGGTTACATTCCTTTTGTGTTGCTCATAAAGAACCAAGAATGGGCTCGGGGAATTACTTTTTTCTTTAATTGAAGCCCTTGGTGAGTTTAGGAGAAATGTCCACTGTAACCATAAAACACTTGTCAATCAACCTACAAGTTTGCTCAATTTCTGTGTTGATTTTACTACTAGCAGTGAAGTTTTGAGACACTTACTATAGACTTGATCTGGAAATTGCGGTCTTGATAAAGGAGTCACCATTCTCTTTACTCAAGAACTCTTGAGATTCATGAAACGTCCTCCCATTTTACTGTGCGAACCGAATGTTTAGCCTCATCCTTTTAAAACAAATATTCATTTAGTATGCAAATATACCTGCATATAGAAGATAGCCATTGCTTTTTTGTTTTGGGGTTTAACCACCACTGTAACTAACTCAATGGGCTACAAGCACTCATCCCTAATTTAAGGCCATTGGTTTCAAGGAAGGGAGAGAGCCAGTGCAAACACAGCATTCACGCTTCACCAGGATTTGAACGCAGACCTATCTCAGACGAATGGTCAGAAGCCAGCAATTAGACCCACTGCGGCAACGGGATGGCTCGCTATTTTTGCCTACATGGACATCTGAAAAAAATTCTTTTAATCTGCTTCTCCTGCCATCAAACCAGGAAAAGTGCCTGAGTGCCGCTAAGCCTAGAAGAAAAAAAAAAGTGCCTTAGTGCTGCTAGGCCGTGCTAAGGCCCTTTTACATTACTGCCTGCAAGTCCATTGCTGCTTACGAGTTGGAGTGCTGTAAATGAGTGGTAAGCAATGCACATAACTAACAAACAAATTAAGAAGAAGGTAGTGTAGAACACGCTAAGTTACGTATAAAAGTTTAATGCAAATATATTTCACCCATTACTATGGCCTTCATCAGCGCGACTACGATTGGTTTACGTTGCCAGATTGGAAAGATAAGTTTCGTAATGGTAACTCTGGGTGACTTGATGCAATGAGGGATTTCCAGATGTAAGGAACGAAAATAATGGGGAGCTAAGAGTTGCAATTTTTGGAAAATAAAATTTCCAAACTGTCTCAACTTTTAAAAAATCTGAATTAATAAATCGGTATGCTCTGAGGTTTAGAGAAAGTTTGGAAATTTTATTTTCCAAAAATTGCAACTCTCAGCTCCCCATTTTCGTTCCATACATCTGGAAATCCCTCATTGCATCACGTCACCCGGAGTTACCATTACAAAACTTATCTTTCCAATCTGGCAATGTAAACCAATCGTAGTCGCACTGATGAAGGCCATAGTAATGGCTGAAATATATTTGCATTAAACTTTTATACGTAACTTAGCATGTTCTACACTACCTTCTTAATTTGGAGTGCTGTCTTCTAGTCAACCTCACCTGTCTTTATAATGTCACTAGGCACAAAGCAAAAATTCTCAATGTGAAAATCAATTTTTCCTCCAAACACAACAGGTGTTTTTCAGCCATGCAATCCATAATAAAATTCTTCAAAGCCAACAATAATTGAAACCAAGTTAGGCACAGTATCAATGAGTATCAATGGGAAGTTACCTATCTCCATATCCCTGAAAAATGCAAGGAATAGAGTTTCTAAAGAAACAGTATCTAACTGCTGGATATACACTGGCTCAATTAAAAATTGTGTGAGATCAGCCATTTGCCTTGATTTTTAACTTAGTCTGAAGATAAAGTAGATTCCAGTTAATTGGGACATGTCAGGGCTAGAACACTTTGGTCCAATTAAATGGCTGTCCCAATTATATGAAGCTTTATCCCAAAGAGCTAATTTGGGATATTCTTGAAAATTGTCCCAAATAAATGGCTGCTCCAGTTAACCAATGGTCCAATTAACTGGAATGCACTGTATTTCACAAATTTCCACAACTGGACATAAAATGTCAGAAAAGGAATACTTGAGGGGTAAGTGAAACAGGTCATGCCACTTCATAAGGGAATAATACATGACCTCATCTCTTGCTAAACCCAGAAAATGAAGAGGAAACTGAAGGATCAGATGAAAAATTGCCACTCTTCAATCAAATATGCAGTGTCTTTTGAATGAAACTCACAGGACTGTGATATTTCAAACATATTTGTTAAATTTGATAGAGCACTGGAAGTAATTGGACATAAATCTAAAAAACAAATGAAAACAGATCATGTTTTTAGAGAGAAACCTATGCAAAATGATTCTGTATACTGCAATTAATTTTTGCTTGATAGAATCTTAGTAACGTGACGTGATTTTTTATTCGTTTTCTTAAAATTTAAATGTTTGCCTTCCTTTATGCAAAGCAAATGTCCCCATTTAAATGCCTACCAGTTCTGAAATGGAAATTGACAAATCAAACTACCATGCACACTGAGATGCATCATATAATTGCATTTTTTCTAATTAACATGTTTTTAAAGTAATGCCAATTATGATTTTTAAGGAATCACAATTAATAAAATACAGAGCACTGAAGAATAATTTGCAAATTTGATATGCCATAATGCAATGCAACAAACTGTGGTGGTACATCAAGGGTTGACTGTATTTAAGTATATACAGTATTATAATATTTATTAGTATTATAAGAATATTTTAACATATATTTTTAAAATGCATTCCTGCATCCCCATTCCCCATATATTATGATGAAACTGAAAGATGAGAACATTTTGTGCAACATGGTTTTATAAACTGAACATGGGGATAGGGAATTATGACAGGACAGTTAATAAAAAAGCTGTTATGAGTTAGGTTTTATCTTGGTTATGAAGTAATTATAACAATCCTCAAAATTATTTTTCTGAAAATATACAATTTTTTTCAACATACTTCATATTTCTGTACAAGTCCGCATGTTTGATAAAAATACATCACATTTGTAAGATACATCAGTTATCTCCACTAACAAATATAAATCTCATACAATCATAGTAAATAAAATCACATTCTAAATGGAAAAAGTACAAGATTTTACATGTTCTTAAACAAACATAAGCCACAAAAATATTTGTTTACACACAGCAGACTTCACAGTTGTGCAGTTAAGACAGAAAAATATATATCTTCATATTTAACTTCTAACAAAAATATATGATTCCCACATTCTAGGTTCGCCTTTAAACTCTTAACATAATGCTTGAAAAATATTTGTAAAATATGGAAATATGTAATTTTCACAAAATGAAGAAAATTAGGCACTGTTAAGTATCTGGTGAATAATTACTTGATACAGTCAATCACAGTTGTAATGTACATTTAACAAGCCTTTAAAATGCTATAACATAACAACATGGTGTTTTTCTAAAAGTTTGAATTCTTATGAAAACACCATCAAATAAAGTATAGGGGATAAAATATGGCAAATAATATATTTAAAAATGTAACTAAACATTATAACAATAATATATGTTCAAAAGTAAAACATTGGGTATATATAAAAAAGACACCATTCTCAATCTAATATATATTCATTCCTTTTCAAAAATCTGAATTAATAATAAGTAGATCCAAAGCCTAAGTGTTTGGTACGCTCAATCATTATTTGTTCTTGGCTGAAATCTTCAATACTCACAGGAGCAAATCTTTGGACTCTAAACTCTGACAGCCTTTTAGATCCTTCCATATCTTTGTGCATATTCAACAAGCAATCCACAATTTTCTTCTTCAAAGATGCTGGAAAAGTTAAGGACCATCTCAAATGATTAAATGCAATTAATAAAAAATGTACAACAAAAGATCTCAAAAAAGATTAGACTTTGTTTAAGAGATCAGTTCAAATTTTTTTTTTTTTTTTTTTTTTTTTCTGGCTTATACATACACTATTGTCTCCTTCAAAATATGTTCCTCCACAGTTGATACTTCACTCCCAGGGTTTTTTCCAGTTCTGGAAAATCTGCTTGAAGGCTTGTTTCGAGATTGTGTGCAGCTCAGTCAGCAAATTTTCTTTTATGTCGTCTAATGTGACAAAATGCTTACCTTTCAGTGGAATTTTCAACTTATGGAAGAGAAAGAAGTCTGCAGGAGCAAGGTCTGGTGAATAGAGTGGCTGAATTGTGTTGTGTTTTGCCAAAATGTCACAAATCAATAGTGACACATGAGCCTGTGAATTGTCGTGGTGGAGTAGAGCCGAGTCTGGGCTCAATTTTTGGAGCCCAAACCAGTGGTATAACCAGCACAAGCCCACCTGAGCCCGAATTTTGTATTGCAAGATAGAGCCCAGGCCCAAATGAGCTTGAAAACTGGCTAACCTGTTCAACCATTAACAAAAAACATCTCCTTTTCCAGACTTTCACTCTCTCCTCCTCCTGCAATATGGGGAGTGGAGAAGGGACCTCTATCTATTGTTACAGTGTAACTGTACGATTTTCTTTGATCATTTGTTTCCACCTGAAGTGCTTTGGGTGGCCGGGCATCCAAAATGATCAGGCGGTGCTGCACTTGTATGTTGCTCAAATAATGCTAATATTATTGTGCCATAATGTGTTGCAATATGTACTAAATAGAATTAGCAGGGAGCTACTGCATGGAGATAGGGGTAAATTATCATCGGCATGCTATCAACTATCCAATAACTATAGTTCTTCAAAAGCTTTTTCTTCTTTGCAGGAACACACTAATGCGTGGCCTATGGCATTTTCTACCCAAGCCCAGAATAAATTGCCATTTCCAATGTCTGCTACCCAACCAGAACCAGTTGCTGAAGAATTCCCTTTACCAACTATAAAGTGTCTCATTCACTAAATCACACAAAATCAGATTTATATATTAAAAAAATTCTCTCTCTTCCTCTCTCTAAGAGCCCAAGCCCAATCTTCAGTAAATATTCTACAGCCCTGGCCCGACTTCAGGCTTTCGGGCTCGGCCCGTTTCAGCTATATGGTGGAGCATCCAGGATATCTTTCTCCAAGACTCGGGCCGTTTCCTCTAAACACTTTCACACAATTGCCAAAAAACATCACACTAAAATTCTTTGTTCACTGTTTGTCCTTGAGCAACAAGCTTATGAGGTACCAGACCATTACAGTAAAAAAACACAATCAACAATACTTTGACCTGACTTGTCGCACTTTTTCAGTCCTGACGAACTTTGTGAAACCCACAGAGATGATTGGGCCTTGATTTCCACATAATATTCATATACCCAGGTTTAATCACCAGTTATTTCAAAAAAATTATCCGCAACAGCGCAATCCAAAAATTCTTGACTGATGGTAATGCGTTACTGTTTCTGCTCGTCAGTAAGAAGAGGTGGTATGAATTTTGCTGTTATGCGATGCAAGTTCAATTTTCCAGTTAAAATTTGATAACATGAACTAATAGATTTTGCAACATTCCACAACTTCTCCGACAGTAAGATGATTAGAACAAACAGTTTGACGCACTAAGACAAAGTGATCGTCATTTGTTGGTGTTAATGGCCGACCTGATCATGGGTCATCCTCTATTCACTGCCAACCACTTTTAAAGTGTTGGTACCAAACATAACAACAACACTGTGTACAACTCATTGCTTTAACATTTCATAAGTTTCAGTGAACAATTTTCTGAGCCGAAAACAAAATTTAATATTCACATGCTGCTCATGAGGATCAGCCATTTTGAACAATAACAAACCGCACCCCACACACATTCACAGATGAACTGCCTTACTGAACAAAAAGTTAATAAGACAGGGCATTGTGTTCATTGTCTATTTTTAGAATATGAACCCTGCTGTCACATGATACTTGCAGGATTTTGATGCGACTTTAAACTTCCACCAACAGTTCCAAGTTCGGAAACTTTTTGAACGGATCTCATATAATAAAACTTCACAACAGTATCAAAAATGTCCAACTATGGAGTGATTATTAAATTTCTTACATAAGTTAAAGAATAATTAATTACACAATACAGTTATGAAATAATAAGACTGTGATCATGGCAAATGAAATGCATATTGCTGGCCAAAAGTGAGTGGGAGGCCAGTGACCTTACACTGCATGTAACTGGAAATGCAAAGTTCGCCTGACTCTCTGTATCAGTTTGGTGACATGCATCATGCTGATTTCAAGAACTGAGCAACTAACAAACATAAAATTTCAGGTGAAATTAGGGAAAAAAACTCAAACTGAGTCTTTTTGTATGTTAAGTAAGGCATACAGGGAAGTATGCATGTCACATGCGCATGTTTTTGTGTGGCATAAGAGGTTCAGTGAAAATTGGGAAGATATTGAAGCTGTTGAATGTACAAGACACCCAAGTGCTTCAAAAACAAAGGCAATGTGGACAAAATCTAGGCAATTTTTCAAAATAATCAATAGCAGAAATGGTATTAACATCAATAAAGAGAGTGTTAGGCACATTTTACATGAAAATTTGAACATGACAAAGGTTTGTGCCACAATGGTTCTGAAGCTTCTCAACCTGAACAAAAACAAAACCTCAAGCAAATCTGCATTAACATTCTGGGAGAAATTCAGGCAAACCACAACCGTTTAGGAAGTTTTATCGCTTGTAATGAAACCTGGGTATTCTAATACAACCTTGAAATGAAACCTGGGTATTCTAATACAACCTTGAAATGAAAAAATGGTCAAAGTATTGGAAAACACAGTCACCAATTATGAAGAAAGCACATCCAAATTGTTTTCTTGAAATTAAAGGTGTAATTTTGGAAGCGTGGGTTACTGATAGAGTAACAATGACCTATCACTGCTACTAACAGTTTCTGGTGACTTTAAGATAGTGAGTCAGAAGGAAGAGGCCACAGTTGTGGATTTTTTTTTTTTTTTTAATTGAGGGTTTGTCGACCACCGCGAGCAACTCAATGAGCTATAAGCAGTCACCCATCCCTGATTTAGCGTCACTGGTTCCAGGGAAGGGAGAGAGCCAGTGCTATAAGACAAATATAACATCCATGCCTCATCGGGATTCGATGCCAGACCCATTTCGGATGAATGATCAGAAGCCATTGCTTAGACCACTGTGCTACCGGGATGGCCAGTTGTGGAAAAAATGGCTTCATCCTTCACAAGGCTCTCTCAGTGAAGCAGTTTTTAGCCAAGAAACACACCACAGTAATTACACATCCTGTCCACTTACCAGATTTGGTCCTACATGACAAATTTTCTTTTCCCCGAAGTCAAATTTGCACTCAATGGGACCTGTTTTAAGTCAGTTACAGGAGCATGACCAATCTTCTCAAAGGGATCACACCAGATGAGGTACAGCACTGCTTTGCACAGTGGAAGATCAGAAGGCAGTGGTGTGTTGATGTGGAAGTGGAATACAATGAAGGTGATAAGAGTTAAAATGTTAATTTCTTATGTAACTAAAGTTATAGTGTACAGTCTATGCTATAGACTACCTCTTCTTGTAACTGGAAGTCTTCCTGTTGTTTTAGGGATGGAAAAAATTTCTTTGTTTTGTTATTCAGATCTGCAGGCAAGCCTGATTTTGCTTGCTTACAAAATGGGGTAGTCTATATTACAGATTGTATCTGTGGACTAAGCTGTATAGCAGAAATGGGGAGAAGTATAAAAATCAGTATGGAAGAACATAATGCAGCTATTAGAAACATATCAGACAAGACTGGATTAGACAGACATATACAAGCAAGTGGACACTCCATAAATTGGGACTCAGTTTGAATAATCATCCACTAATTACACTTAATAAAGAGAAACCTTGAAGAAGTGATGGAAATAGCAAGTACCATGCTAAACAATAATTGAAGTTAGGCACTCTCGAGAGATTGGTAACAACTACTCCAGTGACATAGTCCTGATGATGAATTAGGTTTCAGTTCAAAAAGTTTACTATTAAACTTAAAAAACCTGCAAACCCAAATCTTTCAATGTAAAATGAGTTTTAATTATTTTAATTACTTGTCTCAGCCAGTTAAAGGAGCTTCCTCCAATGGTTTTCATCTCTGGAACAATCATGTGAGTTGTAGCAGGTTTGATTCCTGGTGGCAGCATTTAAAAATATTTTATACTGTAATTGTGGTTTAAGAAGGATTAACCTCAATTCAAATTCTTACATGAAGTCTTGATGACTGAACTCAATAGGCTGAGTTTGATCTGTTATTGTCAGTACTCTTATTAACTAGTATGAAACACATGGATACATGTACACATATTTGTGTATGTTGTGTGAGCAAAGGGAACCTTTTTCACAGCAGGGTGTACAAGATGTAGCTAAATTTCCATAGAGTGTTTTTGTAGGAGAGTGCATCCACTAAGAGCAAATTTTCAGATTTCCTAGAACATGGATGTGATAAATGGTCTCAAACATTACACTGTTAATAAGTAATGAATAAGGAGTGTTTGCTACATTTTTCAATAGTGTTCAAGCTTAAAGTTCACATGGAGAATACACATCTCTGAGCACCAGTTATTTCATTACTGAAGAAATCATAGCAGTACTATAGTGGTACTTTTCACTGTCTTCTGCTTGGTATTTTACAAACAAATTAATTGATCTTCTCCATGGTTTCATTTCTCTTATTTTTAGTGTAAAGTTAGTTTAATCTCTATTTTTATGATATTTTTTAGCACATCTTTTGAGGCAAAATAAAGGATGTGCTTATGTTATCACTGTCCATCTCTGGACTCCATAATTTTGCACCTATTAGTCCAGTTTGGAAAATTCTTTCTGCATTAGGAAGCATGAACTGTAAGAATGACGATCCTTGCCATTTGGTTCTAGGGGGCATAAAAGCAGATGGTACTAAATTCAAAGTAAACTACTGTTTGTGAAAATTGCAACATCATGAAGGAATGATAGTAATCGCGTGAAACTTACAGGATATGTAGAGCACGGTAGGACATGCAAATTATTAGAAGTGAAGAGTAATTGTGCACGTCTGGGCCCGGCAGCGCCCTCTGGACAGTCGAGTGAGGGGTATAAAGAGAGAGCTGTTTAGGATACACACAAGTAGTGCATCACAGACAGCGAGTTGTAAAAGGGTCTCCAGGATTCAATAATGCCTTGGCAACGACGAAGGGTGCAATATCACCATACACCAGAGTTTGAACGGGGACACGTGATTGGCCTGCGTGAAGGTGTATTTTCGTACCGCAACATTGAGGCTCGGACAGGACAGCAATGGACCCAGGAGAACCAGGTGCATCGACAATCTGGCAGTGCACCGAGAAATGTGACAACATCATAAGCATTAGCACAACAGTGGAGCACTGCAACAGGTGTGGCATTGTCTGCCTCCACAGTTTGACGCCGTCTGATGCACAGAGGACTGGTTGCATGCATCCTTTTGTGGCAGATTCCTTTGACCCTGAACCATGGATGCCTCAGTCTGGAATGGGGTTTTCAATACCGACAATGCATGCTGATTGGCAACATGTTGTGCATTCGGACGAGTCCTGGTTCAACTTGGACTACCATGATGGCGCCATATGCATTAGACGGTATTGTGGTGAGCGCCTTTTTCCAGCATGCATTCTCGAGTAACATACGGGCCGAACGCCAAGTGTGATGGTGTGGGGTGCCATTGGGTACCATTCGCGATCTCGACTGCTACGACTTGAGGGCAACCTCAACAGCGACGGCTACATCAGGGAAGTTGCACAGGCATAAGTCATAATGCCTTTCCTTTAGAGCACTCCTGGCACTATGTTCCAGCAGGACAAGGCCCAACCACATGTTGCCAGGAATGTTCAAGCCCTCTTCGCAGCACAGAAAATACAGTTCTTCCCTGGCCTGCACGTTCGCCTGACATGTTGCCCATTGAACATGTCTGGGATATGGTCATTCAGCAACTGGCCATCAAAGTCCTCCAGTGGTCAATACCAATGTCGTATGGACTGTTATTATTGCAGTTAATTGTTTGGTCTTATTTATTAATACTGCTTCTGCTACTTGTATTGTTCTTATATTATTCTGCTGGTTTGTGGTCACGTAATGGTATGTGAACTTTATGATATAATGGCAAGAACTTTATGATATATATGTTTCCATTTGTGACTAACACTTCTGAATCACCCTGTAGGTACATGGTATGGGCATGCCCAGCAATGTAAAAAAGGGAATGAGTCGGTACCATTTGAACATCAAATGATTATTGGATCTCCAAAAATCCCCTTGTATCTATCATGCACGTAACTTGCACGCTTGCCACCAGTCATTTAGGTTGACCTCCCGCTCAGAGCTTGACGTTCCACCTGAGAAGACCCCTTGTCATAGTATACAACATACGTGCTTGCGGAGGGTTGTGATCCAGGGCTATGTCAGTCAACTTGGTTCAACAGGCACAAAAAGACATAACATTCACCCCCCCCCCCCCCCATTGCCTTGTGACCAAAAGAATAGTGACCAACTTCTGGAGAAACAGCAACAGCTTGTGTCTCTGCAGAAATTCAAACATATGAAAAGTAATGAAGAATATTTAAATATAGAGAAAGTTACTGCTATTTTAAACCTTGCAGTGTTACCACCCTGCTGCAGACACATCCAGCAAATGCTCTGGTGATGGGCCTAAAGAGTCAGCAGTTTGTTCATGTGCCCCTGTTAAATAACTCATCTACATCTCTGCCTGGAGTTCACACAATAGCTCCATGACTAGAAAAAAATTGCTTGGTCCTCCAACATGCCAATTGACAGGATCGTATTCAGTGCTGCGCAGGTGAACAGCTGCAACCTGACTGCAGGTCAGATGAGAACAGTTCATTAGTGTAAGTATTTGGTATGGATATTTTTCTAATGGACATCACATGGACATCACTTGTGCAGAAATTAGGACTGAAACCTTCTGACCCCATGCAGGAGTATTGGAAACCACTGCAGTGGTTCACCCACAGAGAGTCAGATGACTCCAAGTGGAGTTTTCTTCTGGCTTGCTTATGTACGTACGGAAGAGTTTTCTTCCCTCCCGATGTCCCCACCCTCAAAGGATTTTATTTCGCTCTCCCCATTGATTCCCCAGCAACTGTGATTGGTGTCTTTGTACCTCATGCCAATTCTACTGCCACACGATCTGTGGACTCATATACATGCCATCTGGCCAGCAAGACCCAGGACGCCATCCAACACCTTTTGCATTCAATGCGCCATGCTGTCTAGAAGCTCTTACCGCAGCTCACAGAGGCTTCAGGGCTTCAAAAGATACTGATTTTTGCAAGCAAAAATTGTTGTATTGTTCTGAAAATAAAATCACTTATGTATGGTCATATAATTACTGTGTGCTATAAATTTCATTTGAATCGCATGGTGCCTTCTTGGTGTTGCAATTTTCACAAACAGTAGTGTATATTTTATTCCATATCATCGCTTCTAAAAACCTGAATGAAACAATTCTTTTTCTTTGATACCATTTACAACAATGGCCAAATAATTCATGTTCTAGGAAGAACATGAATTCTTCTTCTTCAAATAATTCATGTTCTTCCTGCTAGAGAGTGTAACTGTTTATTATATTTTCTCAAGTAATTACATGGTCGAGTCACGTTACTGTGACCACCAGCTAATATCCAGACTAACCGCTGCGAGCAGCACGGACAGCAGCTCGATGGGCTGGGAGTGACTCAATAAAGTGCTGGAAGGTGTTCACAGGTATGTGAAGCCATGCTGACTGCAGTGCATCTGACATCTGCTGGACGGTGCATGATGGAGGATCCATAGAGCAAACAACATGATTGAGGTGGTCCCACAGATGCTCAATTAGGTTTAAGTCTGGGAAATTAGGGGGTCAGGGAAGTACTTTGAAGTCTTCATCATGCTCTTCCAACCACTATCGGACATTTCTAGCTGTGTGACACGTTACACATTGTCATGCAGTAAGATCCTATCCGCCCTAGGGAAGACAATCAGCATGTATGGTGTACGTGGTCTGCAAGGATGGGTTCATAACGAATTCAGTCCATAGTGCCTTCCACAGGTATGAGTGGACCCAAAGAATGCCAAGAAAATATTCCCCAGACCATAACGCTGCTCCCACCAGCTTGTGTTTTTTCAGCAGTGGTTGAAGAGCATTCTCCGATGTTTCCTGCCTTATACGCCAACGTCCATCCGTTCAATGAAGCGAAAATGTTACTCATCGAAGGCAATCCTTTGCCAATCAGCGGAGGTCCAATTCTGATACTGCCGTGCAAATGTAAGCCTTTTCTGCTGATCCACCATCGTTAGCATAGGTGCAGTGACCATCCATCTGCATCGGAGCCCCATACGCAGCAGGGTTCACTGAATTGTCGGTTTAGACGCACTTCCGGTAGCCCCCTGGTTCATTTAGCCAGTGAGTTGCTCCACTGTAGCTTATCGATCGGCCCTCATGCACCTTCAAAGCCGACGTTCACCTCTCACATCAATGGAACGTGGTGCTCCACAATTTCCTTATTTACAATGGTGCCATTTCTCCAATCACGATACTTTAACCACAGCAGTATGCAAACAGTTCCTAAACTGTGCTGTTTCAGAAACACTGCCACCCTTGGCCCGAACGCTGATATTCGTCCCTTTTTGCAAATCTGTTAAATTGCTCCATTTATCCATGACAACACCGAGTGATATGTTTTCAGGATGCCTACAGCACACCTCATATACCCTCCCACACACGTGCCTTCTTTCATTGGCTACGAGCTGTTGACGTCAAAAGTAGGAGGTGGTCACAATAATGTGACTCGACTGTGTATTATATATGCATTATGAAAAACTAGAAATTATATGAAAAATGTTCCTTACCATGAACTCTACCCAACACAAAAAGAATTCTTCTAATCGGGGTTTTAGATACCTGCTTTACAGACAGTATATACTCGTGAGCCATAACATTATGACCAACTACCTACCTACCAGCATGTGTAGCTGTCTTTTGTCACAATAACTTCTTGCACCTGTTGTAGCATCAACTCCACTAGACTGGAGACGCTGTACACTCTGGTATTCTGTACCAGTTGGACAGCATGATGTCTTGCAGTTCAGCAATGGAGAAAGCAGAAAGTCTTGCATTTCACTGCATCACAAGGGGATTCAAGTCTAAGGAATTTGGCAGCCAGGAGACCACACAAAATGCCCGGGCATGGTCTTGAAACCATTCCAACATAATGCAGGCCATGTGAAATGGTGCACTATCTTTCTGAGAGAGTCCCGTTCCATCCAAAAGCACAGTCACTATGGAGGGCGACACATGGTCCAAAACAATGCCCAGGTAGAATCATTCAACTGAGATGCGAGGATCCAGTGCATGTGTGATGTCCATTAGAAAAATATCCATACCAAATACTTACACTAATGAACTGTTCTCATCTGACCTGCAGTCAGGTTGCAGCTGTTCACCTGCGCAGCACTGAATACGATCCTGTCAATTGGCATGTTGGAGGACCAAGCAATTTTTTTTCTAGTCATGGAGCTATTGTGTGAACTCCAGGCAGAGATGTAAATGAGTTATTTAACAGGGGCACATGAACAAACTGCTGACTCTTTAGGCCCATCACAAGAGCATTTGCTGGATGTGTCTGCAGCAGGGTGGTAACACTGCAAGGTTTAAAATAGCAGTAACTTTCTCTATATTTAAATATTCTTCATTACTTTTCATATGTTTGAATTTCTGCAGAGACACAAGCTGTTGCTGTTTCTCCAGAAGTTGGTCACTATTCTTTTGGTCACAAGGCAATGGGGGGGCGAATGTTATATCTTTTTGTGCCTGTTGAACCAAGTTGACTGACATAGCCCCGGATCACAACCCTCCGCAAGCACGTATGTTGTATACTATGACAAGGGGTCTTGTCAGGTGGAACGTCAAGCTCTGAGCGGGAGGTCAACCTAAATGACTGGTGGCAAGCGTGCAAGTTACGTGCATGATAGATACAAGGGGATTTTTGGAGATCCGATAATCATTTGATGTTCAAATGGTACCGACTCATTCCCTTTTTACATTGCTGGGCATGCCCATACCATGTACCTACAGGGTGATTCAGAAGTGTTAGTCACAAATGGAAACATAGTCAGTACTCATCAAAACAAACAAAAAAGTCTTAGTCAACATAGGTCTGGAAACGAACTGTTTCTGATATAATTGACAATTTATTGCAGTGTTGCCCAGAGGTAATGTAAAGTTGTTTTCCCCCAGCTATCCGCTATTTCAATAGTTTCTGCACCTCTGGGTAAGAAATCAAGAGGGCTGAATTGTTTGTAGAATTAGTTGGACTCCAAACTCGTCCCTCCCCAACAGTGCACCCCCCCTCCCCCAGCTAAAAAACAAACCCACTCCAGTTCTTGCAGTAAAACCCCACAGTGGCCAATAATTTGAACTCCTGGGGACAGTGAAGGGAATGATTTTGGGGAGGTGTGGGTTGAGGGCTCCAACTTTCACTCCAAAAACAAAGGCCTCTCAGATGTCTCCTGCAGCAGCTTGACAAATCAATGGGACACCCAGGTGTATGGAAGTCTATGATGGCACACAGACAGCGACCTGTTGTATGATACTCTAATCAGGTTCAAGCAAAAGACTCCATATCAGTACAGCAAGCACCTCATAATGCATAACAGAAGACATTCAAATACTACTGTGACAGCATCCCGGTTCAGTCAACGCACCACATCTGACGGGCATCAGTTAGCATGTTGAGGCTCAAATGTATGCATTACAGGCAATATTGAAGTGTGTTCCATACTGGTACTATTAAAGGCTGCTATGGCTGGTGCGTTCACAAATGCAGAGTTAGCTGACATGCATTTCATGTACGGTTGGGCAAATGGAAATGCAGCGCTTACAGCGCATATGCACATCAAGAGGCCTATCCAAACCAAAGCAATCCCGACTGACATTTTTGTGTGGATCCGCCAGCGCCTAACAGCATATGGGTTGTTTCAGTTTGCTGCACCATCGAGGAGCCCAAGAGCTGCCCGAGATCCTGGATTGGACAAGCGACTGTTATGAAGAATAGAACAAGATCCAGCAATGAGCACTAGAAGGACTTGCTTTTGCAGAGAATAGGAGTTGAAGTACCATCTGCAGTGATGGAAAGTTGCAAAATCTTTTTTTTTTTTTTTTTTTGGATTTTTAACGACCACCGTGAGCAACTCAATGGGCTATAAGCAGTCGCCCGTCCCTAATTTAGGGTCACTGGTTCCAGGGAAGGGAGAGAGCCAGTGCCATAAGACAAACACAACATCCATGCCTCACCGAGATTCGAACCCGGACCCCGTTCGGACGAATGATCAGAGGCCATCGCTTAGACCACTACGCCACCGGGGCGGCAAAATCATTTTTGGAGCAGCAAAATGTGTTTTGGGATGAGGTGAAACACATTTTTAGAACAACAAAATGCATTTTTGGTGGAAGAAAACATTTTTTGGAGCACATAAATTATTAGTAGGTAGAACAAACTTAAGCAAAAAATGTTTCTTTTAAGCAGTGCACCCTACTCAAATTTAAAACATCTTGCATTGAAATGCACATACACATATGCAAAGATTTTAGTTTTCAAATAGATCAATAAAAAAATTTGTAACCATAGCAGGATTCTATTAATAATAATTTATTTTATAAAAAAATTTAATTTTTTTAGCTGCTTTTCTCAATATTTAATGGCTCACTTTTATTTTTTTCTAATTTTTTAAGATAGTTAGCTATGTTTTGTTTCTTTTAATAGTACCTGTTCATTTTTTATTGCACTCATGTCTCTTTTTTTCATGCCACATTCAGTGTTCATCTCAGCATTGTTTAACATTTTATGAGAGGAATCCAACTGCTGCAAAAGTTCAGCTTCTTCCCGTTTCAAATCACCTTGTGAAAATTCAATTTCTTCTTCTCTTTTTTGCTTATTTTGCTGCATTTTTCCAGCCCTAATCCACTCTTGATATTTTTTCCAGGATTCTTTATAAGCTGTCAGAAGTTTTTTTGGTTACATTAATTTTACTCACATCTCCATTTAGTCTCTTGACATGATCTTTGTGCTTCTTGCTCTCTGCATGACGCCTACAATCATCGCCGCCGCCATATGCTAGGTTAAAATCGTAGCCACATGGCTTACAAAACATGATTAGGCAAAACTTTAGATGCTTCATAAAAAGGTCATTCTTTTCTATACATACCGCGATACATTTGACGATAAGTTTTATCTGACTTCATTCTTTTTGTTGCCATAGCTGGCTGTTTCTCTGCTACGTTTCATTTTGTTTTAATCTAAATTAACCCTTTCCACTTGAATAACTTTTCACCCATACTCACCCAGCACTCTTTCTTTTTTTTTTTTTTTTGCAGTAGAGGCTACAACTTAGCAGTGAAAGCTCAACTTTGGCTCGCCAGCCCCGACATATGAGCTATAGAGGCATCATCGGCGTGGTGGGTGACACACGAGCTATTCGGCGAAAAAGAAATGTCTCCCGAGCGTCGACATGCGAGCTATAGAGGCGTCATCGGCATGGAGGGTGACACCCGAAACGTGCGATATTCCGCGAAAATAAAATGTCTCGCAAGCCCCGACGAACGAGCTATAGAGGCGTCATAGGCGTATCGGATGACATCGGACATGCAAGCTATACGGCAAAAAAGTAATTTCTTGCAAGCGCCGACATGCGAGCTATAGAGGCATCATAGGCCTGGCGGATAACACCCGATATGCCAGCTATGCGGCAAAAACGAAATTCCTCACGAGCGCCGACATGCGAGCTATAGATGCATCATCGGCATGGAGGGTGACATCCGACATGCGAGATATTCAGCGAAAAAGAAATGCCTCGCAAGCCCGGACATATGAGCTATAGAGGCATCATAGGTGTGGTGGATGACACCAGACATGCAAGCTATTCGGCGTAAGGGCCGCAGGTGGCCTAGTGGTCAGCTTTTGTGACGGCCATGGAGATAACCTCAGGTTCGATCCTGGGCAGGTACGAACATTCGAACCACTAAATACCTGCTGGGCATCGGATGGGCATGTTAATCCGTCCGACCCCAGGTACTGGCCCCCGGTGATAAATAAGGCCGTCTTCCTCCCCCTTTCTACCTCGCTTCCGTGTCACTTTCTTATCAGGCACTCTAGCACAAATCTCCTAGCTTCCTAAATCTAAAGCAGGGCTTGAAAAATATTGGAAAAGTTATATGCCCAGCTGGGCATGTGCAGAAAATATTTACTTGCCCAAAAGTAAAATCTACAAGCCCAGAAAAACTTATCTTTTAAAATAACAAAACAGAAGCCTCATTTTTTTTAAAGTTAAAAATTGTGATAAACTTTTTATACATCTTTTGCGTGGCCATTTTGAAGTATTTGTATTAAATGCACAAAAGCATATATCTCAAGTTTTAAGAAAGGTAATTGATGGCATTTGAGAAATTTAGTGATGATGCTCTGTTCAAGAATTTTTAATATATGTCCTGTGTTTTGCAAAAAAAAAAAAAAAATAATAATCATAGTTAACTGTATAGCAGTTTAAGTAGTTCTTAACAACAATTTTGAATGTGAAAATTATTTACCTTTTTCTCTTGTGCAAACAGAAGTAATTTTGCATCATAAAATATCCCAAGAATTGTTGTTTAGGAACAAAGGCAATCCCTATGTCTTTGACTACTGTTGTATGAACTTATAATTATTAAACGTATATCACCACCTGACACCCCATAATCCTTGAAAAAATTGCTAGTGATGTCAGCAATTTTACGATGGTTTTCGCAAACAGTGCAACACATAATAGTCTTGTCATCATTTTACTTTAGCCAATTAAATGTTTTTATCCAAGATTCCTCAACTGTGTGACAGTGTTTTTTTTTCCGTACACTTTATCAGACTGCTTGCGCAAGTGTATGTTTTGCCAATGATGTAGAATCCTATTCTGAAATTAAGTCACTCAACCATGCGAAAGATGAATTTGTAACTACCGCTGACAGATCGAGAATTTCACATAACTTCTTACTATAAGATATACTGTCATTGCCGAATTGTTTTCCGAAAAAACATCTTGCATCCATTACTAAATACAACTTTATATCTGCAGCTAACATGAACTACTGTTCTTTCAGATAAACTAAGTTATCGGTGTCAGTAATTTTTGCTCTTCTCCCGGTTAAGTGGAATACATTGCGCAGGCTCATTCTTAAACGAAACTTAGCTTTTGTTTCAGTAGTACAGCTGTCAGTTCGTGTGTGTGGGGGAGGTTCCGCTTACCCCTCCCTCACTCGCGCAAGTTATATCAGGGACCCCACTCCACTCCACCCGTGGCTGTGCAATAAATAATCCGTTGTTACTCCCTCCCCATAAAGCACAGCTTTTTTTCCCCATCAGTCTGCATCCTCCTTTTTCATGGCAGTTTACGCATTTGGCCACTAAACACCTTAGGCTAGTTTCATTAGAGGCATGCATTCTGTCGTTAACTGTAAACAACATCTGGAGCAAAACTATGTATGGCATAATATAATTGAAGCACTATTCTTCTGGCCTTGGCACTCATTCCGTAACAATAATGCAACTTCTGGTGATTTGCAGTAAAATGAAAATCACGCATTCCAAACTTTTATTTTTTAAAAATCTAGTTGCCCGACCAGGCAACTAGATTTCATTTCTACTTGCCCAGGCCAATAATTTACATGCCCCGGGCATCTCGGGCATGGTATTTTTCAAGCCCTGTAAAGGGTTGTTTAAGACCTGGGGTCAGACACTCCCTTCCTAAAATCCTCTACATATGATCTGATCTGATCTATTCCACGAAAAACGAAATTCTTTGCGAGCGCCGACATGCAAGCTATAGAGGCTTCATTAGCATGGCGGGTGACACCGGACATGCAGATGACGTTTCTTTTTCTCTATTCGATGAAAAACAAATGTCTCGTGTGCGCCAACATGCGAGCTATAGAGGCGTCATCGGCGTGCCGGGCGCTATTTGGCTATTTCGTAATGTCGTGTGTCACCCAACAGTCGAGTGGAAAGGGTTAAAACGTTTGCACCAAAATTTTCACAAGCAGAAAGCCATATATAATCAACATAAAGAGTTCACAAAATTCGCTGAGCTGAGCTCCCTCTCAGCTCTTGCGCACAGCACTCTCAAATGGCTGTACCGGGAATCACGTGACAAAACTCAGCTTCCGTTTTGTTTTGTTTTTATTATTATTGGAGGTTTAACGACCACCGTGAGCAACTCAATGGGCTATAAGCAGTTGCCCGTCCCTAATTTAGGGTCACTGGTTCCAGGGAAGGGAGAGAGCCAGTGCCGTAAGACAAACACAACATCCATGCCTCACCGGGATTCGAACCCAGACCCCGTTCGGACGAATGATCAGAGGTCATCACTTAGACCACAGCGCCAGGGTGGCTACGCCTCTGTTGGCGGGGGAAGACAGAACATCGAAGGCGTATGTATAGAGACTACATGTAAAGTGGATTTTTTCGACCAAAAGACGGTAAAAAACAGAAAATTGCGTGCAGGGATTTTGCATGGGCTTTTCCATAGTTTTTTGGGCGACTTCCGTAAAACCATAAGATGGAGTGAAAATTCGCACAAACTACGAAAAATTCGTAAAAGTTAGCATCTCTGAATACCTATAAATTCTTTAGAAACAGAAGCATCATATCCTGCCATGGGAGAGCCATTTTCAGTCATCCTCCGCATCAACAAAATAGCTAATGACTGACCTTATGCTGTATTTAGGAAATCGCGCAACTCACCCGGAACGAAGTAACTACGCTATGCCAAAGAGCAGGGAACGACATATAAACAATCTCAACTGCACAACACTCTGAAAGACCACCAAACCATCTGTAAACAATCATCAGGATTTCATAATGTACAGCATCGTTTCTCCTACATACCACGTGATTACAACAAAACTGCTCCTCCACAAGCTCCAGCTACATCGCGAAACGTATTCATCACTTATGCCGAAAAAACAAACTAAGATTGGCGGTACATGTTGATTAACCATCGTTATACGTTTAACCAAATTAAGCGTAGACCTTAAAAAATGCGTCATTCGATTCGCCATTTAAAGTGCCATTTTTAGCTGTGAAAAAAAGTTTTCACTCTGCAGTTTTTGCTGTGGATTGCCGTTTCGGTGCAAATATTAAAAATTTTCGTAATTTGTAGCAGTTTGGCGCAAGATAATGAAATTGACGCAGTACGGCGCAACTTTCCATCACTGCATCTAGAGAGTTCTGCTTGACAATTGGCTACACCCTTACCATATCTAGCGAGTGAAAGCCTTACATGTGAGGGACTTTCCGAGAGTTGCATTCTTCCGGTGGCTGCTACATTGATGTACACATAACCTGCGCTTTCTTGGTAATGTTTTATTCACTGATGAGGCCTCATTCACCAGACACAGCATTTTCAACTTCCATAAGTGGGCAGCCAAAAAACCCTACGCCATCCAGCAATCACATCACCAGGTTTGATTCACAATTAACATCTGGGCTAGTGTTTTAGGTAATAGTCACATAGGACCATTTGTGCTTCCAAACAGGCTTACAGGTGATTTGTATCTGCACTTTCTGCAGCATGACCTCCTGCAGCTATTGGAAGATGTCCTCATTCATACATGTGCAATCTTGTGGTTCATACACAATGCTGCACCTGTGCATATTCTTTGCACGGTGATGCAGCATCTCAATGTAACATTTGGAGAGCAATATGTTGGGGTGGGCTCTGCGCATGGCCTCCCAGCTCACCTGACATCAATCCATTGGATTTCTGGAGGCCTGTATCAAAGCAAACTGGTGACATTTTGAACATTTGTTGTGAAGGTAAGCATTCTACAAGATTTTTCTGTCCATATTTGTTGTTTGCTATTGTAACATCATGCAGGGTTGCCAGATTTAACGTTGGTTTCACCCCACAGTCTATCTGTGTTGTATTTGGTGAGCTCCTGCAGGACACATCTCAGAGGAATTTGTTTCTGGGGTTAAAGTTGAGACCCTCAAACCAACCCCACCCTAAAACTATCGCCTTCACTGTCCGCCCAGGAGCTCAAAGTATTGCTCGTGTGTGGGGTTTAACTCCAAGAGCTGGGGTGGTTTGTATTTTTAGCTTGGGGGGAAGTGTAGGGTGGACTGTTGGGGAGGGGTGAGTTTGGAGTCTAACTGGCCCTCAAACAATTCAGCCCTCCCGATTTCTTCCCCAGAGGTGCAATAACTATCGAAATCATGGACAGCTGGAGGAAAAAAACTTTACATTACCTCTGGCAACCCTGCAATAAAATGCCAATTATCACGGAAACGGTTTGTTCCCAGACCTATGTTGAGACTAAGACTTTTTTGTGTGTTTTGATGAGTACTGACTATGTTTCCATTTACGACCAACACTTCTGACACACCTTATATATTGCCCGCTGGTGGGTGATATCATTACTAGGTGCTGAGGAACATATTCAATAGTGGAAACAAGGGTAGTTGTAATGATATGGCCTGTGTGTGTCTTCCGAAGCCCACATAGATCACAGTCAAAGGCATTTTTTTTTTTTTTTCCAAAAAGTGATGTAACATTTAAAACTATAGCAGTCTGAAAAGCAATAAAGGAGACACAAGTTTACTTGCTAATTTACTAAATGACTGAAAAAATAATGCTCAAGTTACTTCATTCACATTCACTTGTACGTTTTAAGTTACGAAACTACATATCTGCCAATTTGTACATTTTGAGCTACAAAAACTACATGGTAACACAAACAATTAAAAATTTTACCTGAACATTTTGCAGTTGTTACAAATGGATATGGTGGCAACATTCCCCATGATGTCAAAATTTTAATATCATCCTTGAAGTGAGGATTTCTGTCCATGAATAAAGCCAAAGCATTTGCATCCACAGCAGCAGCATCAGCTTTTTTGCCAAGTACCATACGTATGGATTCTAAATGGGATCCTAAAATGAAGATATTACATCAGACTTGTGCAATATGTATTTTAGAGCCATATTAACTGTATCAATAAATTCCCAAAGTTCATTAAAAAAACTGTATCGCCCCATTATTTTTAAATACAGATATGTGAGGAAGAAAATATGGAATGAGGACTTAATTCTAAAGATTTAATATATTTTTCCTTGACTAACAATAAATCGTAAAGCAAACCATAGGCATCATAAAATGAAACATTTTGGGGGTACTTCACAAAAATAATTAAAGCTCCATATAGCAAACGTGTTGAGAGGAAAATCAATGTCCAATCAGAATTTAGTTTTACTGCAAAATATATTTGATATACACTGAGAGCTCACTAAATTGTAACCACCCTTATGGAAAGTGAGTTACATCTGGAACTGGTGTGGTAAGGCATGGCCTATAAGCTAAAGGGGTGAAACTGGTGTAGTGGGCATGGGCTATAGGCTAAAAGGGTTGAGAGCCAAGTTACAGACTTGATGGGCAACACCGAGAACTTATTGGAGTTTACAAAATGCCAAATTGTGGGTAAACGAAGGGTTGGTACACCTATTTTGAAAACGACAAAACTTGTGGGTTGTTCAAGGGACTCTGTGGTTAAACTGTACCAGGTGTGGCGCCAAAATGGTAAAACAACCAACTGGCAACATAACTGTAAAATGTGGTGAAAGCTGGATTTTTTTATTTTTTTTTTTTTTGATTGGAGGTTTAACGACCACTGTGAGCAACTCAACGGGCTATAAGCAGTCGCCCGTCCCTAATTTAGGGTCACTGGTTCCAGGGAAGGGAGAGAGCCAGTGCCGTAAGACAAACACAACATCCATGCCTCACCGGGATTCGAACCCAGACCCCTTTTGGACGAATGATCAGAGACCACTGCGCCACCGGGGCGGCGAAAGCTGGATTCCAGTGAACGATGGGTGTGCTGCTTCGTGCAGGACCACAGTTTCGCAGTTCAGGGCGCAATACAATATGAGACAATGAGAAACAATATTCCATGACACTATATGCATTGCACACTGGCAGGGATGGACAATAAGAGCAAACATCCTATATGACACAGTTGCTAACAACAACCGTCCATTGATGTAAATGACATTCCTGGTGCCAACAGCATGTGGATTGGATGATAGAAGATTGGAAGCTGGTCTGATAAATCACAATATGACGGGATGCTGACAAGTTCTTGGCTTAACCCACTTCCTGTAATTGTAGCATTATTTTGCCACTGCAGCTCGAAACTGTTCTTTTGTATCGTAAAGTGCCAATTTTCAGACTAATAGCTCTTTTTTTCTTTCTACAGATGTTTGACATCCTGAACTGAATCATGTCAATGCAAAGTGCTGAATTTTTGAATGTGGAACACTGAGCTGTCATGAAATTTCTGTTCCTGCAGAAGAAAACTGCAGAGGAAATCTACAAGTGTATGACACAAACATTAAGTGACAAGTGCCCTTCATATTACACTGTGAAGAAACAGTGTGCCAACTTTCAGCATGGAGACTTTGAGATCGAAAATGCAGGAAGATCTGGGAGGCCTTCAACATTGACAACACCCAAAATTGTTGATCATGTTCATGACTTGATTTTGTCAGATTGGTGAATCTCAGTTAAAACAATAGCCGAGACACTGGAGATATCCAGGGAACGTCTTGGGTTCATAATTCATGAGCACTTGGATATGCAGAAGATATCAGCGAAGCGGGTGCAGAAATGTTTGAACGTCGATGAGAAGCGAAAACGCGTGGACACTTCTAAATTGGTTTTGCAGCATTTTGAGTGATCTGAGGATAATTTTTTGCAGCGACTTGTCACTGTTGATGAAACATGGTTATATCACCAGAAGTGCCTACCTCTAGCAGAACGTATCAGTAATTAACAGGGGATTTTTCAGTAATGTTTCAGTAATGGAACACAAACTTTCAGTAATATTTTCCTTAATGTAACATGCCATTTTTTTTTCAAAGTTAAGGACAATATTATAGTATTACTGTGTAACCTGTAATACTTGTATGAGATGATGACCTTCTGAGGAGCCTATCAGTAATCACCATACGAAGCCTCATCGTTAGCGTGTGGAAAGGGTATTTCATGAGAAATTAATGTGTGAAACGTGTAATAACCTTATATGTTTACACTTTCCTGATAAAAAAATTATGAAATTAAATTATCAATATTGTACTTACCTCATGTCATTGCTGACATAAAGACTCCCTTGTTGCTTGTTTTACAGTGGTATATTCTTTTTCAGAAAACTTCTTTTATGACGGCTCACCTGCGAAAAATGCTTTACTTTCCTGTACACTAACAAGAAGGGCACTTAATGTTTGGGTGCTCATTGTTGAGCAGAAGTATGTGAGGTTTTTCTTTACTATACTAAATATTCTCTCTGTAGAGGAATTGCTGTGAGGGATAGTCAATTTTGCCAACATTAGTTTAGGCAATGCAGAATACTTGGGAAGGCCAGATGAATCCTTCATCTTAGATATTTCATTCCATGCCACATCTGCTCTAGGATATCCAGCTTCATCAATATCACAGTCTGGGAACATAGCATGATCACAGCTTGCTATAGATAGGTTATGCTCCACAACGAATGTAGTAAACAGCAATTCAGCATTTATCACACTATTTTCATTCTTTTTTGCAAAAATATTATCCAAAGGCTTTTATTGAGTCTTTCATTTTACATAACCCTCATGTTTTTTTGACTGGATATGCCTTCGGCAATCATCTCGTCCTACATGAGCTACTGATTACTCCTATATTAGAAGGCACGCAAGGAAGCCTTTATTTCAGCATTTGCAACATATTTCCTAGCTCGAGATTTGGGAGAAAGATTTGGATGTTCCTCAAGAAACCTCTTTGCATATTTATTTGTTTCAGAAACGATAATTCCAAGGATGAAATTAGTAAAAAACAAGTAAAAATATACAATAGGTGCCATATCAGTTGCAGGAGCATGTTTGATAATAAAAAGGATGCTGAAGTTGTTCATCACTTCCCTCTATTACATCCTCCCATTCGCTTTCATGACCTAAAGATTCTCTATCAAGATCTTCACTTTCGAAAAATATCGTGTGAGTGGCATGGTGGCTAGTTTTCTGGCTTGATGTTGCTTGGCCAATATCACTCTCAGATGATTCAAAATCATTACTATCACTTGCAGGGATCATAGCATACTTCTGGAAAATTTTAGGTAGGAATTTTAGGACTTTTTAGAAAAATTTTAGGAAATTTTTAGGAGTGTATTTCAATAAAAACTAGATACATATTTGTATACATCTAGTAAAACAACTTTGTATACATTGTAAAGAGTTTGTTTCACACCCTTCAACCATATATACTGATAGACTGCGCACGACATCAAAATTTCTGGCTCCAACATAAAATCACATGACAACAGTCAAAAAGATGGGTTACACCTGCTGTGCTTATGGTTGCTCTGAGCGATATAGTGAAGAAAGTTCTATGATTTTTCATGGGTAAGAAACGAATTAAATACCTAAGTCAATAAAGTTCAATTACTTAACCAGAAACTTGCAGCTATTGATATAAAAATATAGTAACTTAAGAAAAAAAAATAAAAAATGGAATGCATGTTCCAAATTCTTCGCAAATGTTCATCACATTATAAATCACAAAATGTAAACAACCCGATCATGCATGTATATAGCTCATAAGTAAACTTACCTGAAGAGTTTTCATTATATATGAGGCGCATTCACATAATACACCGAAAACACTGAAGTTCTGCAGCGCAAATTAGTAATCATAACAGCATTTTTACACGAAATTTGGAGTCTGATGATGACGTGCCCAATGTTTGAGCCATGGCGGCTTTGATGCAGCTATTGCCAATGCGCAGTCCATTAGTATATATGGTTGAAGTTCACACCCAAATTTTTTGCATAACGTCTAATGTCTAAAGTTTAAGTATGATTTACTTCTAATGTTCAGTTCTTATCTTTTCAAGTGTTATTATCATATTCAAGTATATTTACCACATTCAAGTTTCACTTTGAACATTAATATGCTGTTGAACCAGAAGCAATTCACGATTTTCACAGTAAAGTTTTCAGGTTTCACATTAAATTATAATATCCTAAAAAGGTAATTGAAAACCAAGAACTATGTACAATTGTTCACTGAATTACTTTTTTCATATTATTGTTTTAACCTTTTCCTGATTAGCCTATCTTTTTCTGCTTCCACCACAACTAATTTACTTTCAGTTTTCTTTATTTCAGCTGAACCTTGTATGATCAAGTTAGAGGCAACTGCTATTTCAATAGTATTTTGTTTTTCTGCAGCTTTTCTCATTCTTTCTGTTCCCTCTTGAATTACTGCTAGGGAGGCTTCTTTATCTTTTTTAAGCCTATTTATTTCTGCATCGTTTTCTTTTATTTTGTCATCAAACTCAGCTTTTCTTTTTTTCTCCAGCTGCTTTTCCTTATTTTCCTTCTCTTTCTGCTTCCTTTCTTTTACCTTTTTTGATTCTTCTTCCTTCAGCTTATCAACATACTCTTTATAAAATTTATGTGAATCACGAACACTATTTAACAAATTTCTTGTTATGGGAACTTTACTTACACATTCATAGTGTTTAATGGCCCCTTTAACTATTCTTAATGATGTTATAGTTGAGTCTTTTAAGTTAGCCTTGTCCTTCCTAAACAGAGTAGTGTTAACCAAAAATCCCCTTTCTGCATCAGCATTACCATGAGGTTAAACTAATATTGACTTGATGAGTTTAGCAAGATTTGAGTATTTTTCTTTTCCGCTAGAGTCTTTAATACTAAATATATTACGCCAGTAATGATCAATCCGCACTGGAATATGCCCTTCCTCTGAAAATTTCACTAGTTCATCTAGAGTTGGCTTATCGCAATTTAAAAGTTTCCACTCTTCTCTTACTCTATCAATTTGTTCCTCAGAAAGATGCAAAACACTTGAAATTCTGTTTATTTCCAAATGTCCTTCAGTGACTGAAAGTTGAGTTGACTCTTTCTTTGGTTCTTTTACCTTTAAAACTTCTATGTCTCTTAGCTTTTGATTGCAGAATGGCAAATTTGACTTTAAATATTTTGTGGTTGCAATTAGTGATGATCTTACATCTAAGAGAAATAATTTCTGCCTGGTCTCCTGAACATTCCTGAGGAGATTTTTGGTCTTCATACCAACTTCTAACTCCCCTAGTTTTTTCCAGGAATTTTTGTTTTCAAAATCTACATTCTTTAGGTCTTCTCCAAATTTCCCTGCAATAACATCATCTTGGATAAACTGAGCCATAACATTCCTCATTAAAGTATTTAAATCAGAATATAATTGATGTATTTTTGGTTCTTCACTCTGATAACATAATGAAAACTTTTCAAAATTTTGGTGTGAAAATGAAATTTTAATGCTAAATAGCAAGGAGTTAGCTCATTTTTCAGGAAACAGTGAATTCTTTTATACCCTGCCGAATTGCGTAGTTGTTTTTCAAAAAAATTTTGAGATGGCAAGAAGTTTAAAAAATATTCTGTAATATTTAGCCATTGATCCAAGAGCCTCTGGGCTACAGAACCAACGGTTAATCATCTGTTGCTGACATGACGCAAAAGAAATTTGGCTGTGACCAATGTTATATCCTGGACAGATTTATAATCCTCTCGTCTTGCAGCACTACTCTTTAAAAAGTAATGCATATCAGTAGCAAATTCGTCAAAATCTATATTTAAGCTTGTCAAAAAAATTTTAAATGCATTACTTAACAACATGCAGGTTGCAAAAACCTAGTTCCAAAGATTTCTGGTCTGTTTTTTGTTTTACAACTTCATTGAATTTGCGTAAAAACACTTATTTACATTTGGGCTGTCCATGGATACACAAATAATTCTGTTCAACAAAATATTGAAGGATGATAACACATCAAGAATTTCTTTTAGCAAAATATCTGCTGTTATATGACCCAGAAAAACGCTTGTTAGGTATTGGCAAGAAACTGAATTTATTTCTGAAGACCAGTACCTGAGATACACATCCAACTGCCATTTCACTTGTGTATTTGTAGTTTCATCAAATGCTATAGTAACCTTTCCAGGGCTACTAGATGCAATGTCTTTTTTCAAATCCTCTTCAAAATATTTTGACAATCCATGTGATATCACATAAGCAACTTTTTTTTCTTTAAGTTGCATTTTGGCTGCAATAGCAGAATTAGGAAACATTTCTTTGAAAAGTTCAACTGTTTCAGTGCATGAAACAAAAGACATTGTCCTTAGCAACTTTCATGGCCCATAATGCTTCGGCTTTAGCCAACTGTAAATCATGACTCAGTACTTCACTAATATTTGTTTTGGGCTGAAGATCCTGTCCTCCAAAGGCTTTCATCAGGATGGACTTATTTCGAAATTTACTTTGAAATTTCTGCAAATGCTTTTTTCCTTTATGATGCGCTTTTACTTGTGAAAAGCCACTATTAGAAATGTTGAAAATTTCTGAACACAATATACACTTAGCAGAAACTATTGTTTCAGTTGCAGAACACCATTCTTTCAACTTCACTCCGTCCAATTCTTTGGTGAGCCACGCATCTTGAAATTTCGTTTTGGATTTAGGCATCTTAAACACTTGTATTACTAATCAGAAAATGAAAGGGAAGTACAAAAACACGTTCCAATATTGCAAAACCAGACAACTTCCCAAAATTTGGCTGCGAGGATGTCAGAAGACGGAAAAAAAAAAAGCAGGTCACCACTAGAGAACTGAACCTGCACACAGCACAGAGAACACCATAAAAGACGCAAAACCAGAAACTATCATACGCATCTCACGCAAGTTCAGTCAAAGCGAGTCGGAGCCGAGATATATTGCGCATCGAAGGTCGCTGTCGCCGACGCACGATCAAAGGTCAATGATCACGTGCTCTACTGCCTGCCACGATAACACTCAGCTACCATCCCATCGTCATTACCGGAGGTTACGGAAGGAGACCACATGTTTCCTCTTTGCTTCCACCCACCTGCGGTTTACAATAACAAAACATCAGCAGAAAGAGGAGGTTCCACAAGGCATGTACAAAAATAAAGTACGATCTTCTGCGTGCCACGGAGTTCGTCTGCAAAGCGCAAACCAGGGGTGAAAATGACCTCTCCCCTTTTCCCTTAGATCTCTTGTTACTCTCGAAAACTGTCCGAAGGCAAAAAAGTGGAGCGCCCGCCCCGAAGCAAGTGCATCTCGATGGCGTCATTTTTCCCTCCCTTCAGCAGCACAGCATATAGGCTGTGTTTCTACAATAACAGGTCTTTTTACCTTACCGTAATGGTAAATTTATTGGCGTTAATAACGGTTGTGTTTTTAATAAATAAGCTTACGAAAATTTTAGGATGAATAGCAAATTTTAGGTATAATTTTAGGAATTTAAGGAGGGTCACAAAATATTAGGAATTTTAGGAGGAATGCGATCCCTGCACTTGGCAAACTTTCACTCTCACTACAACAAGCCATTTCAAATAACCTTACAAAAACATTTCACGCAGTAGGAAAAATCACATCTGCTAGTCTGAGGAACAAGCTGTCAATAAAGTCATCCTCTGCTAACACTAGTTTGTAAAAAGAGGTGGATTCGTAATTTACGGAGTTTTGCGATTATGTCCGTTTGTTTGGGAAAAAAGAAATGAATGTGAAGAGCTTCTAGTAATAAAACACCGCATTTCGTTCTCCCGCGCGGCGAAAGTCCGCAAAAATAAATAAATAATAAACACCCGCCGTAGCGGGACCATGTGTTGCGACGAGTTGCGCGTTATTGCACTTCGAACGGGGCTCGAAAAAGTGATTTCCGATACTACGACGTTTTATAGTTCACCAACAAGGCCAAGTGAACAGCCCTGCCTCAACTGCAGTAGGAAAAGTTTTGGCTAAAGTAGCCTTTCTCCCGTCACACGGAGAAAGCGTGTGGGAGGCCCAATAGCAAGCGCAAACTATTTCACGATTCAACTCTTACGGCATATTACGATTTTTTCGATAATATCGCTGTTTGACAATATGATTCATGGAGATTCCATTTCAAAACGATATGATTGATAAATAATATGATCATTGACACTGATATCTGCCGTCTGATTCGGAAAATACTCGGATCAAAAGCGAACGCCGACGAATCGGCTGCGTCGCACTAAAAGGGTTAATAAAAGGATACAAAATTGAGATTCTCCAAAACACACTGAAATCCGTAATTCTTCCAACCTGTCCATAATTCCTTAATCTGACAGTCAAACCGTAATAATTACAGACAATCCGTAATAGTTGGCACCTCTGTATCACTATGATACAGAGACTATGATACAGAGACGAAACAGCAGTCCCTGCAGTGGAAGCACTCGGGTTCTCCACAACCAAAGAAATTCAAAACTCCAAGGTCTGCAGGAAAAGTCATGGCAATGTTTTTTGGGATTCATGTGTTTTACTGACTGCCTATCACCCAATGCCAAACAAATGCTGAATACTATTCCAACTTGCTGTGCCGATTAAAGGAGGTGTTGAAGAAAAAAAGGAGAGGAAAACTGCAGAAAGATCCTAGTTGTAAATGAATTTATGGCACCTCTATTCATAGTGTACTGTGGAATTAACTTTTTTACGGTTCTTATAGAGGTTATTATTCAAAAAAGTTGGTGGTCAAATTTTTGAACTTAAGCCTAGTTCGTCATCAGGACTACGTCACCTCTTTTTTACGGGTCTTATAGAGGTTATTATTCAAAAAAGTTGGTGGTCAAATTTTTGAACTTAAGCCTAGTTCGTCATCAGGACTACGTCACCTTTTTTTACGGGTCTTATAGAGGTTATTATTCAAAAAAGTTGGTGGTCAAATTTTTGAACTTAAGCCTAGTTCGTCATCAGGACTACGTCGACGTAGTCCTGACCACGAACTAGGCTTTAGTTCGAAAATTTTACCAACCAAGCAGTACGTGGGACCAGATGGCTTAACGTGCCCATCCAACGCACGGTCAGGTATTTAGTGGTTCGAGCGTTCGTACTTGCCTGGGATCGAACACAAGGTCTTCTCTGTGGCAGTCACGAACGCTAACCACTGCCCGGTACATGGTCATAATTTAGTAGGCACTCACTGTATGATCAGCATTTTTTTTTAATGCCTTACACAGCTAATTTCTGGCTTGAAGCATATTTAGCACTAAGAAAGATAGTGGAAGGTGTAATATTTTACAATTTAAGCCAAAGGTACCACATTTTCTGATTATAACACCATGATATTAAACTAATTTACAAACAGGTAGTTCTGAAATGAAGCACTTACTAGGCAAGGCTTATAACCATTTTTAGTAAAATAACAAATTTCAACCATTGTTCACAATATTAAAACAGATCGTTTCAGGAATCATTTACGACAGACACGAGCTATAAAGAATTTGGAGTGATAGTTTTTAATTAATTAAACCTAGCAGCCCTGCAAATGAAGTCTTAAAACTTGCATGATTGCATGTGAACAGATAATTTGAGGAACAGGAAGAAATTAATCTGGCCTTTTGTTTTATGCACAAGTGGTTTACGATTTGCCATTTGAAAATCTGGTTTTGTGATTCATAAATTATGCTTTAGCATTTTATATTATTTTATTTTAGTCAGTTTGTTTTCTCTTATCTCATGCTATGGGAGGGTAAAGCATGGATTCCTTTTCTGTCTGGCACACAGTACAGTCAGTGAGCCTAAAACAGGTAAAACAACAAAATTGTACGTGCTTTCACTATCGCTCACCACCTCACACATGAAAGAGTGATGTCTCCCTCTTTCTAAAAAAACCCTACTGTAGGCGTCAGCTGCAAGCTAAAAGACTATCACCTCCTGCCACATGAGGCTGATAAACATCCTACTGTGAAACACAAAAGATTCGGTATCAGTGGTCTCTAACTGAACCAACTTCTCCCTTACTTTGCTCCTTTATTTCTTGACGGAATCTTCTAAAAGTGGCATGGATACAAACTTCAGAACAGAGGAATGAAGCATCACACAAAAAAAATTGGAATAGAAAGCTTTTTATCTCGTTTTAGCGCTCCAAAGTAAACTCACTCTCAACGGCAGCGAGCCGCCATGTAAAGTTCCCGCTGTCCGTAAGTTGCTTTCACCGCACAACCTGTCTAGTGGCGTCTGCTAGAAAGAACGTTGTGACGGAAGGGGAGTCAAATGACGAAACTTCCTGTGACGTCAAAACTCCCTGGCTGCTCGGTCGTGTTAGGTAAGTAAGTTTTTCACGCAAAAATGTTGTTCCGGAAAGGAAGCAACATCGTGTGACGTGCTTCCTTGTCTGACCGCGGCGGTTTCGTTAGTTTTCATGATACTGTTCGTGTCTGTTTCGAGACTATCATTTTCCCTCACGATGACAAAGCATTAAACAGCAATAAACACATTTGTGCTTTATCGATAAACACATTAGTGTGTACGGGTGTGTATTCATTTACTCATTTTATTTCTGAGTTATCAGCACGTGTCCCCTTAATTAATTGTTAGAATAATAAAAACCACACGTTGAAACCCTAAAGTTGCGTACTTTTTTTTTTTTTATTGAATGACATTACTAAAATAAATACGAGTGGGTCTCAGCAGCACCGATGCCAAATGTGACAGCGCACTATTAGCGTAAATTATATTTCTATTGTATTCGTCTACTTAGAAGTAATTTTTAATCTCTCTAAAAATGGGGGTTCAAGGATTGGGCCCTGTATGCCAGTGCATAAATGAGGCCCTGCCTAAAGGTACAACTGAACTTTAAAAAAAAAAAGGCGTCATTTCTCAAGGATGACGGGCAAAGTGAAGGGTCCTCTAAATTACTGAGGCTGTGCTCGGGGACCTGATAACTCCAAATCTTTCACTGAATAGCACAAATGTCGAATGTGACAATCCACTATTAGCTTAAATTTTACGTATATTTGTTCGTTTACTTAGAAGTAATTTTGAACTTCTCCGAAAACGGGGGCTCAGGGATTGGGCCCTCTAGGCTCGTGCATAAATTCAGCCCTGTCTAAAGCTAAAACTGAACTTTAAAAAAAAAAAAAAGGCGTCATTTCTCAAGGATGACGGGCAAAGTGAAGGGTCCCCTAAATTACTGATGCTGTGCTCGGGGCCCTGGTAACTCCAAATCTTTCACTGTACAGCACCAATGTCGAAAGTGACAATCCACTATTAGCCTAAATTATACTTATATTTGTTCGTTTACTTAGAAGTAATTTTTAACTTCTCCGAAAACGGGGGCTCAAGGATTGGGCCCTCTAGGCCCGTGCATAAATTAAGCCCTGTCTAAAGCTAAAACTGAACTTTAAAAAAAAAAAAAAGGCTTCGTTTCTCAAGGATGACGGGCAAAATGAAGGTCCCCTAAATTACTGAGGGCCGCCCCGGTGGCGCAGTGGTCTAAGCGATGGCCTCTGATCATTCGTCCGAACGGGGTCCGGGTTCGAATCCCGGTGAGGCATGGATGTTGTGTTTGTCTTACGGCACTGGCTCTTTCCCTTCCCTGGAACCAGTGACCCTAAATTAGGGACGGGCGACTGCTTATAGCCCATTGAGTTGCTCACGGTGGTCGTTAAACCTCCAATCAAAAAAAAAAAAAAAAAAAATTACTGAGGCTGTGCTCGGGGCCCTGTTAACTCCAAATCTTTCACTGTACAGCACCAATGTCGAATGTGACAATCCACTATTAGCTTAAATTTTACTTATATTTGTTCGTTTACTTAGAAGTAATTTTTAACTTCTCCGAAAACGGGGGCTCGGGGATTGGGCCCTGTATGTTCTTTATGATGGTTTTCGTGTGTGTATGTGTCGTTGGCTGTACGGAATACATTAGTCACGTAACGATTTTATTAAAATATGAGTTGTTTTTTCCCCTAGACAATGCAATGAAACTTCGCCATTAGGCCCTAAGTAGTAAATTTAATAATGTTTCACTTTTACTCAGGCATTAGTTACATGAAAAAAGTCATGGGCCATATCAGCAATGAGTGACCATGTTAATAAGATTTATAAGTTAATAATGATGTCACACTTTTTCTCAGGAACAAAACATTAATAATAAAACGTGGGACCCCCAATTTTACAAGGTTACTCATATTAATAATGTTTGCATTGCATGGCTAGTTCATAATATTGCGCTTTTATTCAAGCACATATTAATTTATGGGTTATGAATTTTATGTTTAATGCCACGATAAAAGCACAATATTAGTAACTTGACATGTCATGTAAACTTTATGAATTGAATAACGTTCGCCTCCCCGGTGGCGCCGTGGTCTAAGCGTTGGCTTGTGATCATTCGTCCGAGGAGGGTCCGAGTTCGAATCCCGTGAGACATGGGTGTTGTGTTTGTCTTACGGCACTGGCTCTCTCCCTTCCCTGGAACCAGTGGCCCTAAATTAGGGACAGGCGACTGCTAATAGCCCACTGAGTTGCTCACGGTGGTCGTTAAGCCTCTAATAAAAAAAATTGCGGTAGAAATTCGAAATGGTGACCACGAAATTTTCTCCCAGCCTGCCGATTCTAAAACCGTTTTCCATTAAAAACCGCGTTAACCGTGGAAATACAAACCGGAAATTTCCCCCACCCTGTCAGCCTGATTAGTGTAAGACCATTTTTCACTAAAAAGCGTGGTAACCGTCAAGATACCAACCCAGAACTTTCCTCCACCTCATCCGCTACTTACGGTACTGTAAGCTGCGATAAAAGTTCGAAATGCCGACCCCGGAATTTTCCCCTACTCTGTCAGCCTGCTGATTGTAAGACCTTTTTCCATTTAAAACAGCGGCAACAGTCGAAGTACTAATCCGGAAATTTCTCCCTCCTAATCCAGCTAGCTACTTGCAAAACAGTTTTTTTACTGTAAAAGCGACAAATGTTTGAAATGCCGACCCCGGGAATTTCACCCACATATTTGTTCACGCAGTTCGGTGGCATCTTGTTTTAAACAGCGTGCAAAGGAAATGATGACCCCGGAAATCTCCCCCATGTTCGTTATTTTGTATTAAATGCAATTTGTGCATGGTCCCTGGCTGAAAAAGGTGGGGGACTTTTCCGAATGTGGGGGACTCTTCCGTCCATCCTGAATACCACCCCCACCTACAAAAATAAAATTTGACTTTTTTTGTAAGCTTTACGGATATCTCATAGGGGAAGAAAAAAGTTTTAAAAAGGCCTAGGCCTACGGCCTATTAATTAATGCATGGTGCATAAGTGGAAGCGCAATATTATCGACATTTCTTTTTATGTAAATTTTAGGAATATGGGAATGACGGAATGAAAACTTTTTGAAGGACCTAGAGTTAGACCTAATAATATTTTCTGCCTGAGTAATATGGCAATCTTAATCATTTGAAATGTTACGTAAACGTTATGAACATGAGCACGATCTAATAAAAAATACCGATCCCGGAAATTTTACCCGCATATTTGTGCTACTTGTGTGGCTTCATCTTGTGTAAGACCATTTTTTACTGTAAACTGCGGTGGAAATCACCCCCCCCCTCCCCATTTTTCACAACTCTCTTAAACTGCAGTGAAAACAGAATTGCCAACACCGGAACTTTCCCTCACCCTGTCAGCCTGCTAAGTGCTAATTGTAAGATCGTTTTTAATTAAAAAGCGCGGTAACAGTCGTCGAATATTAACCCGAAAATTTCCCTCACCTCATCTAACTACTTGCAAGACAGTTTTTTACTATAAACTGCAGTAAAAGTAGAAATGCCGACCCCGGAACCCCTCCCCCCCCAAAAAAATTTGTTGAACTGCGTGAAAATAGAAATGGTGACACCGGAAATTTCCCTCACCCTGTCCTACTAATTGTAAACCGATTTATACTATAAACTGCCGTAAAAGTTTGAAATGCCGACTCCTGGAAATGTCCCCCACATGTTTGTGCACTTTGTGCGGCTGCGTCTTATTTTAACAGCGTGAAAATGGAAATGGTGACCCCGGAAAGCTCCCCCACATTCGATATTTTGCGTAAACTTCAATTTGTGCACGGTCTCCGACTGAAAAAGGTGGGGAACTTTTCCAGAGTATCACAGATATGGTCTATCAGGTTTAGGTTCAGAGATCTTGCGGGCCATTCCATCCTGTGAATATCATCACTCTCGAAGTATTCGCAGACTAACTGAGCACTATGGGCTCGGGCATTATCGTCCATAAAAAGGAACTGGGAGCCAATGATCCCTATACCGGGCAGCAAGAAGGGTGCCTCTTGGAAACTTGTGTTCGATTCAACATGATGCATGCCAAACCACCACCGAAGTGGTCAATTTCCCTAATGTTGGAGGGAAGAAGATTTCGGCTTCCGCACTCTCTTCCAAATATACACACGTCGAGAATCCGTGTTTAGGCTGAACTCGACTCATCACTGAAGACAGCACCGGCCCATTTATCAGAGCTACAGGGGTGATGCTGTTGGGCTGTGTTCATACCGACCCCTTCTGCGCGATGTGGCAAGTGGGATTCGGAGACCATCAACCTTTTTGCACGCAGACCGCTCTCCACAGATTTTTGTAAACTGTTTGTCTCAATATCGCTGTCCCCGTAGCAGAGTGGAACTTCTGTGAGAGTTGCTTGGCTGTCAGCTACTCATGGTGGCGAGCAGTTAGACACAAATACCAGTCGTTTTTCTTTTGCGTTTTTTTTTGAAATTGGAGATTTTATTTTTCATAATTTGACACTAAAACCTTACATGTACATCAGGAAGGGGTACACCGTACCCGACTCGGGAAAAATTTAAAAATACAAATTTGTAGGTACAACACGTTGAAATAAACAAGTGTAGATGCACAAGTATGTCGAAATCAGAGCTAAATGACGTTAACGTACAGCCAAGTATCCAGACCGGCCAACAAGAAACAAGGCGGAGGAAAAATCACACAAACTGCAGTCTATAAGCGCGATCTACAGAAAATATACAAAAAGTTCAAAAAATTCTTGCACGCAGAGCTACGATCTTTGTCAATATCATTGAAAAATTCATAATCTTCATCATCGAGATAACAAAGGTCGCGAACGTAGATGAACCCTCCAATATCGTCTTATAACGAAGTTAGCCCAGGTTTCGTTACGGACCTCAGGGTCTTCAGAAGAGTGAGGGCTACCAACAAGATCCTGCCAACACAGACGGAAAACGGCACTAAGGAGAAGGATAAAGTCAGCTGTGGGGAGTTCCGCTGCAAGTGGTGGTAAGGAAAGAGGATTCGGAGCTTCTGGCAAGCCAGAAACTCCGGGAGCGAGTCCGATAAGAGAAAGAATCCCCACAGCCTCGGGAGTAGCAGATGAAGATCCAAAAGCTGGAACAAGTGGAGACACTGTAGATGAATACTGGACCGCACTAGCTGAAGGTGGGGGAAATGGTTGAGCGCTGGCTGGCACAGAACTAGCAAGGGGAGAAAGAGAAACAATATGCACTGACATGGAGAGGCACGACTTCGCTGGAACATTATACCAGGCTAAAGAAACACTGGTTGGAGAAGCAGGAAGCACTGCAACAGACGTATCATTTGGCGAGGGATCTGCAGCACTAATGGGAATCGGCGTAGAGAGCTATGAAGCTGAAGTTTGAGTATCTGAAGATCAAGAACCAGTAAGAAGTTGCGAGGGAACAGGAGGTGGAACAGATAAACGGTGAGGACACCTGGAACGACCATGGCCAGGGCCTTAACACTGGAAGCATTGCAGAGCTGTAAGGACGTCTATGCGAAATCGCTGACAGCCAATAATGAACTCAAGAAATGAAGGGCAATCTGATGCAGCATCATCTGATGAAAACACTATGCGTGCTTGTCTGTTGAGGCCCAAAATTCCCTTATCATCCTGGTCAGCACGTGCAGCTGAAAGAGAAATGATGGGGCCAACAACTCGACAGCACTGTGAAAGTGCAGTCCGGAGCAGTACGTCAGAGATCTCGGGAGCTACTGGATACAAAGTAACCAGCACAGGACTCTGCGATAAGGGCACACCAAACAGAAAATGATCAGGGACAGCAATGACCGTTGATTTAACACAATCAACATACTCTATCTTAGCAAGGTAAACAACCACAGACCGTGGTTACCGTGCCATATCAGTAATTGCGCCCATAGGAAGGATGCCTTTTAATGCTCAGAAGTATAACTTAAGGTGAGTGTTAGGAAGCGCCTCAAATATAAAGCCCTAAACGCTGACGCAGCTAAAGATCCTTACCTTGGGAATAGTCCTCAGGAACAATCACACGGATAACATCCTTAGCTCGGGAGAAGGAAAGACGAGAATCCACATCAAAGCCCAGCATTAGATGTAAGGGCGGTACGTCAACAACCAGACGTAGCGGGGGCATAATCACTAAAGGCATTAACCGAAGTTGGTTGCGAAGAAGGCACCGAAGCAATACCAAGCTGATTAGGAATGAGAGTAGAGGATGATGAAACAGCACCATCGGATGAAATCAACTCATTAGCAGAAGTATCCATGAGATCCGTCGTAGAATCCGTGCGAGCAATATCTACATGGTGAGGGGAAGGCAGTGAGGAAGGCGCTTTACGCTTAACAGGCAGCAAACGGACGCCCGCTAGCTGGGCAGCATCTTGCTGATCAGGCGAATCAACCATGCAGCTGATAAGTCTCACAGCAAATGTAAACAAACAGTATTAAGGATAATTCTATCACACTGAAGCACTTTGAAGCACACACAAGAAGCAGTTATGGTGGAAAACCACAGAAAGGAAGCTCCGCTAAACAAGTAAATGCAGTAAGAAGCTTGTAGAAGAAATTAGGGCTCAACACATGCAAAACTCAGCTGCAGCTCTTTACTAACGATCGCGTTAGCACTTTCATAAAATTAAACACTTCACTATAACAAAAATAAAAGCTTACCGGACAACTTTCCGGGATAATTAGATGCACGGAACATTCATGAACACTGCACAATAAAAGCCAGGAACAAGAACAACGCACTGGGAAACACAAAACGCTAGAGCACATAGGCACAGGTTTAACAACCACCGTGAGCAACTAAATGGGCTATAAGCAGTCTTCCGTCCCTAATTTAGAGTTACTGGTCCCAGAGAAGGGAGCCAGCCAGTGCCGTAAGACAAACACAGCATCCATGCTAACCGGGATTCGAAACCGGGCTCACCTCGAACGAATGATCATAATTCAGCCTTTAGACCGCTGCGCAACACGGACGCATATTTCTCAAGTGAATGTACGGAATTGCGATTATTGCCATTTCCGCCACACGATTGGTTCAGAGCTACTTTGGAGATTTCGGGGCCTATGTGGAGAGTCACGTGACAGGAACACTGTCTTTTATTGGGGGAAGTTCTGCTTGCTAAGAAATGCATTGTGAGGTTACTTAACATATGTGACAAATGACCATATTGAATTATATCGCGCAAAGTTTTATCGTGGGAAGTTCTGTTTCCTAAGAAATTCCCTGTGAGGTTAATTAACATATGTGACAAATGATCATATTGAATAATACGGTAAGGTAATTTTGTACACGATATCATAAGGAATATCTACAATTTCTCAGATGAATAGAAGTCGAAATCTATCTTAATATAAAAATTGAGGACGACTTCAATAAATAGCTACCATACTCCGTATCAGCCAATAGATGGCAGCATGTTAACCTAGTACCCCTCACGATTTGTGCTGTGTGAAAGTGCGTATATAAGGATACTAAAAAGTACCCTTTTAAAGGTTCTTTCTATTACCCTTGAAAGGACCTTTAACAATGAAAAGTATGTCTCCACACCGAAATATTTATTCTGACGATAAAGTTTTTTTCCTCATGAATGTGAAGAGGTCTAGCTAGAAAAAAAAATCAAATAGTGATTTTGTATTAGCAAAGAACTACCTAATGATACGAAGTAAGACCTCAAAACAGTGTTCTGTTGAAATAAAACAGCTCAGTTTGAATAAATATTACAGAATGTTGTTTGCCATACATTGTGTCTCATAAAATATTAAGTGATCTTTCATATACATATTTTTCTAATATTTAGGAAATCCTCATATTTTTGGCCCTCCAAACTTCATCAAAAATGCCTTCAATTAAGCATTTCAATCCCCCTTCTCCCCGAAAATTAAAAACGTTAAACAACTAGTGGGTTCTCCATACAAAACACATCAGTACTAATCCGGAGCTACAGGAAGAGTGAGCGCTGGCATCTCTCAGCCCTGTGAGAACTATATAGAGTGAAGGTGCTTCAGAAGATAAGTCACAAGTCGATGAAGTCATGTTGATATAAAAACTCAAAAGTTCGTTTACCAATAAAGTACATTCTCTATTTACCTCCTGTCGCATTCCGACTGTACGGGTAAAACAACTGAAGGTAACCATTGTCGTAAAGAAAACACCCGACGAACCATACACCGTGACCCAAACATTAGAATGGCTTATGGCGAGTGCAGCAAAGCCTACAAGTATCCATCACATGACTCTCCTCATAGGCCCCGCCTACTCGCAATCTCCAAAGTAGCTCTGAACCAATCGCGTGGCGGAAATGGTATTAATTCCAATTCCGTACATTTACTTGTGAAATACGCAACCCGGACGGCAATACTGAAGGTCTTCTTGACTAGTTGTGGCGCGGGCGCCCTTGTCCCGGTATCTGGTTATTGTTCCGGTTTCTTGGAACTGTCTCCAGAGATTGGAGATCACTTGCCTCGGCACTCAGTTCCTTTATAAGTTAGGTAGGTGTAAAACCTAAACTTTTGTCATACAGCACTGCATATAAACACTCTACGTCAAAAAAAAAAAGTTGAACCCGTAAGGACGTGTTGGGTTGCAATGCTATTCGGAAAGAAGGTAAATGTTACCAGGAACAATAAATGATTAGGCATTGAGATCGATATGGGCAATATTTATTGAGCTATACGCCAATAAGTAGTGTCTCTCAGTATGGCATTGGGCCGCCATGTTTGCTGACACAGCGTGTCAGACGCCTCGGCATGGAGTTGCACAGGTTACTAATGGTATTCTGCGATAAGCCATCCCATGCAGCTTGAATCTTCTCACGTAGTTCCTGCAGATTGTGTGGTAGGGGTGGAGTGTGGATAGCGCGTCCAATAGCATCCCACACATTTTCAATCGGCGATAGGTCTGGCGATGAGGCTGGCCATGGCAGTGTTAGTGCCTTGAAGGCAAGCTCTTGAGACAGCTGCAGTATGTGGACGAGCATTGTCCTGTTGGAAAGTCGCACCGGAGAGAGCGTTCAGGAAATGAATTAATATTTAGGCCTAAGTAAAAGCGCAATGCTATTAACTTGAGTTGATAAATAAACGTTATGAATATGGAGTCGACGGATTAAAAACCGTCAAAAAGGCCAAGGCCTAGGTCCTATAAATTAATATTTTGTGCTTAAGTAAAAACGCAATATTATTAACTTTATTTGATGTGTTACCGTTCTGAATATGACATCGGTGGAGTAAAAACAAATAAAAAGGCCTATAAATTAATATTTCGTGCTGAAGTAAACGCCCAATATTATTAGCATGATTTGCTCTGTAAATGCTGTGAATATGACATTGATAGAATAAAAACTGGTAAAAGGCTTAGGGCCTGTGAATTACTATTTTGTGCCTAAGTAAAAGCGCAATATTATTAACTTGATTTGATGTGTAAACGTTGTGAATATGGCATTGATAGAATAAAAACTGTTAAAAAGGCCCCGGCCCAGGGCCTGTGATTTTAATATTTCGTGCCTAAGTAAAAGCGCAATGCTATTGACTTGTTTTGATACGTAAACATTATGAATATGAAGTCGGCGGATTAAAAGCTGTTAAAAAGGCGAAGGTGTAGGGCCTGTGAATTAATTAAGTAAAAGAAAAATATTACCAACTTGACATGTTATGTAAATATTTAGTGCCTAAGTAACAGTGCAGCGTTATTAAAAAGATCCCACATTAGGGTCCTTTTCTGAACATAGCATGGATTATGCTGTAATTCTCGCTTGGCTTACATAGAACGTTTTCTCGAAATTTGTTTGGAGTTCCCAATTCAATTCTAAATATAGGCCAAAAAACGGTAATATTTATATCCCCCTTCCCCGCACACACCCTTGAACTTTTGTGGCCAGTTGCCCTAAACTCGTATGAAACTATGAACCGACACGAAAATCCAGACAAACAAAAGAGCTCCTTCCCGTCGTTCAGACACCTTGGAAAATTGACACACATAATTCTGAAACTTGGAAAACTGCCACACATTCAGAGTGCTCCTCTAAAGAACGGCAATTTGTGGCTGGCCTCTTGATGAAAAGCATGTGGCAATCTTCCGGTGTGGCAGTTTTCCTATCTGGCGGTTTACAGTGAACTGTCTGTCTGAGCTAATCTCCTTCCTGACATTCCGGCATGCTTTCGAATTTCATCTACCCATCTCCCACGTGGTCTTTTTCTGGGTCTTTTTGTGTTCCTTGGTGCATTGTCTAATACATCATTAATCCATCGGTGGCCCATTTTTCTAGGAATATGTCCGGCCTATTGCCATTTCAGGGATTTCACTTTCATCATGATGTCTTCAAATTTGGTTATTTTCCTGATCCAAGAGTTCCTCTTCTTATCCTTCGTAGTTAGGCCAGTATTATTAACTTGACTTGATATGTAAACATTGTGAATATGACACCGATAGAATAAAACTGTTAAAAACGGCTAGGCCAAAGGCCCTTGAATTAATATTTCGTGCTGAAGTAAAAGCACAATCCTATTAACTTTATTTGATGTGTAAACGTTGTGAATATGAAATTGGTAGAGTAAAAATTATAAAAAATGCCTAGGCCTAGGTCTTATGAATTAATATTTCGTGCCTGAGAAAATACCCAATATTATTAACTTGATTTGCTGTGTAAACGTTGTGAATATGGCATTGGTTAAATAGAACTCCAGTAAAAGGGCCTCGGCCTAGGCCATTGAATTAATATTTCGTGCCTAAGTAAAGGCGCATTATTATTAACTTGATTTGACGTGTAAACGCTGTCAATACTGCATTGGTAGAATAAAAACTGTTAAAAAGGCCTAGGCCTAGGGCCTATAAATTAATATTTAGTGCCTAAGCAAAAGCGCAATGCTACTGATTTTATTTTATACGCAAGCGTTATGAATATGAAGTCGGCGGATTAAAAGCTGTTAAAAAGGCCAAGGTATAGGCCCTATGAATTAATTAAGTAAAAGAAAAGTATTACAAACCTGACATGTTATGTAAATATTTAGTGCCTAAGCACAAGTGCAGCGTTATTAAAAAAATCCCACCTTATCGTCCTTTTCTGAACACAGCATGAATCATGTGTAATTCTGTTGTTTCGTCGAACACTGTAGTTTTAAGAAATGTACGGCGATCTTTATACCCCTCCCTTCAGTTGAACTTTTGTGGTCAGTCATTCTAAACTAGTATGAGTCGGCGTGAAAATTCAGACAAACAAAGGAGCTCCTTCCCGTCGTTAGGCGCCTTGGAAAACTGCCACAACATAATTATAGGAATCTTGGAAAACTGCCGCACATTGAAAGTGTTCCTCGGAGGAATAGCACTTAGTGCCCGGCCCCTTAATGAAAAACGTGTGGCAGTTTTCCTGTGTGGCGGTTTTCCGGCAACCCCACAACACTAGGTAAATAATGAAAGTATGCCCCTTCCCCACACACACACCTTCAACATTCAAACAGTATGTCCAATCAACTTATTGGTATGCCCATGATGACAGTCAAAACGCCCATCTCAGACTTTTTTTCCTGGCCTTTTTTTCCTCGGACTTTTTTTCCGCGTTTATCAACAGTCTCGGACTTTTTTAAATGGACTTTTTTTCCTCGGACTTTTTACCTAGATTCCATGCCCTCATGTGTCGAGTTGTACGTAGCTTGTAAATGCTGAAAACTTCCGATCGGAACACAAATGCTTTATATTTTGCACTTTTGTTACCCCCCCCCCCCCGACGGGTTTCCTGAAAGATAATTTGCAGACTTGTAGTTTGAAAACCTTGAAATCCTTTGCTGAGATGTAGATCATAAACATTTTTTTAAATAAAGAATTACATTAATTATCGCAATTAAGAAGATACGAAATTACGGAAACTTTATATGACTCAGATAACCAACCTCTGGGGGTCGTGGGCATGAAGTGGTCAAAAACGGAATTTTTATACGGCCCCTTAAAATTTTGTGGCAAGTTTTCCTACACCCAAGTTGTTTGGCTGCATCTTGTTTTAAACAGCGTGGAAATGGAAATGATGACCCGGAAATCTCCCCCACGTTTTATATTTTGTGTCAAATGCAATTTGTGCATGGTCCCTGACTGAAAAACGTGGGCCGCCCCGGTGGCGCAGTGGTCTAAACGATGGCCTCTAGAAAAATATTACGAACTTGACATGTTATGTAAATATTTAGTGCCTATAAGTAAAAGTGCAGCATTATTAAAAAATCCCACCTTAGGGTCCTTTCTGAACACAACAATTCGCGCTTGGCTTACATAGAACGTTTTCCCGAAATTTGTTTGGAGTTCCCAATTCAATTCTCAGTATAGGCCATGAAACAGCAATCCTTATCCCCCCCCCCCGTCCCTTGAACTTCTGTGGCTTGTTGCCCGAAGTATGAACCGGCATGAAAATTCAGACAAACAAAAGAGCTCCTTCCCGTCGTTAGGCACCTTCGAAAAGAGCCACACATAATTTGGCAACTTCGAAAACTGCCACACATTCAAAGTGTTCCTCGGAGGAACAGCAATTTATGCCCAGCCCATATAATGAAAAACGTGCGGCAGTTTTCCTGTGTGGCTGTTTTCCTGCACGCCCTCCACACTAGGTAAATAATGAAAGTATGTCCCCCCGACTCCCACCACCCAACATTCAAACAGTATGTCAAATTGACTTATTAGTATGCCCATGATGACAATCAAAACGCCCATCTCGGACTTTTTTCCGCGTTTATCAACAGTCTCGGACTTTTTTTTACCTGGATTCAATTAATACTTACGTCGATGGAGTTTCCAATTCAATTTTCATTTTCAAGTGACAATAATGTTTTGTTGCGCATGTCAGATTTTCACAATAATTCCGTTAGAAAGGTGATGTGGCAAAAAAAAAACTGTACGGCCCCTGAAGTTTGTGTGGCTACTTGCCGGTTTAATCTGCTGACCGGATGTTCGTTGTTGTTCCCGTCCTCCGAAAGCACAGAGCCTGCTGTAAATGTTTCTTTTTACAGTAGGCACTCCAGAAGTTATTCCTTAGTCACACATATATGCCACATGTTGGGGCTTAAAACCGCTCTGTAACAAAACGTTTGTCCTCCACCGCCTGTGCGGGAGGATTACAAAAATATGCCTTGCCTGTCGGTAAGTTATACAAAGGTTTCTTCCAACAGAAAGCTATTGTGGAACACATGAGATGCTTAGTCTTCAGGGCATGTTAGCAATCCAATTAGTTTCACCGTTCACATGGTAGAAATCTGACCTTTTAATGGTTTAGAAAGCTGGATACTTTGCGATTTCATAACAACAAAGTCGTTCTGCAAAAATAATAATAAATTAACTCAGTGGGCTATAAGCAGTCGCCCATCCCTAATTTAGGGCCACTGGTTCCAGGGAAGGGAAAGAGCCAGTGCCGTAAGACAAACACAACATCCATGTCTCACGGGATTCGAACCCGGACGAATGATCACAAGCCAACGCTTAGACCACTGCGCCACCGGGAAGGCGAACGTTATTCAATTCATAAAGTTTACATGACACGTCAAGTTACTAATATTGTGCTTTTATCGTGGCATTAAACATAAAATTCATAACCCATAAATTAATATGTGCTTGAATAAAAGCGCAATATTATGAACTAGCCATGCAATGCAAACATTATTAATATGAGTAACCTTGTAAAATTGGGGAAGTCCCACATTTTATTATTAATGTTTTGTTCCTGAGAAAAAGTGTGACATCATTATTAACTTATAAATCTTACTAACATGGGTCACACATTGCTGATATGGCCCAGGACTTTGTTCATGTAACTAATGCCTGAGTAAAAGTGAAATATTTTAAACTTTACTAGTTAGGGCCTAATGGTATTTTTGCGGGGCCCAAGGCGAAGTTTCATTGCATTGTCTAGGGGAAAAAACAACTCATATTTTAATAAAATCATAACGTGATGAAAGTATTCCGCACAGCCAACGACACATACACACACGAAAAGCATCATAAAGAACATACAGGGCCCAATCCCTGTGCCCCCGTTTTCGGAGAAGTTAAAAATTACCTCTAAGTAAACGAACAAATATAAGTATAATTTAGGCTAATAGTGGATTGTCACATTCGACATCTGTGCTGTTCAGTGAAAGATTTGGAGTTACCAAGGCCCCGAGCACAGCATCAGTAATTTAGGGGACCCTTCACTTTGCCCGTCATCCTTGAGAAATGAAGCCTTTTTTTTTAAAGTTCAGTTTTAGCTTTAGACAGGGCTTAATTTAGGCACGGGCCTAGAGGGCCCAATCCTTGAGCCCCCGTTTTCGGAGAAGTTAAAAATTACTTCTAAGTAAACGAACAAATATAAGTATAATTTAGGCAAATAGTGGATTGTCACATTCGACATTTGTGCTGTTCAGTGAAAGATTTGGAGTTACCAGGGCCCCGAGCACAGCCTCAGTAATTTAGGGGACCCTTCACTTTGCCCGTCATCCTTGAGAAATGACGCCTTTTTTTTTTTAAAGTTCAGGCAGGGCCTCATTTATGCACTGGCATACAGGGCCCAATCCTTGAACCCCCATTTTTAGAGAGATTAAAAATTACTTCTAAGTAGACGAATACAATAGAAATATAATTTACGCTAATAGTGCGCTGTCACATTTGGCATCGGTGCTGCTGAGACCCACTCGTATTTATTTTAGTAATGTCATTCAATAAAAAAAAAAAAAAAAAGTATGCAAGTTTAAGGTTTCAACGTGTGGTTTTTATTATTCTAACAATTAATTAAGGGGACACGTGCTGATAACTCAGAAATAAAATGAGTAAATGAATACACACCCGTACACACAAATATGTTTATCGATAAAGCACAAATGTATTTATTGCTGTTTAATGCTTTGTCATCGTGAGGGAAAATGATAGTCTCGAAACAGACCCGAAGAGTATCGTGAAAACTAACGGAACTGCCGCGGTCAGACAAGGAAGCACGTCGCACGATGTTGCTTCCTTTCTGGAACAACATTTTCGCGTGAAAAACTTACTTACCTAACACGACCGAGCAGCCAGGAAGTTTTGACGTCACAGGAAGTTTCGTCATTTTACTCCCCCTTCCGTCACACCGTTCTTTCTAGCAGACGCCACTAGACAGGTTGTGCGGTGAAAGCAACTTATGGACAGCGGGAACTTTACATGGCGGCTCGCGTTCGCTGCCGTTGAGAGTGAGTTTACTTTGGAGCGCTAAAACGAGATAAAAAAGCATTCTATTCCAATTTTTTTTGTGTGATGCTTCATTCCTCTGTTCTGAAGTTTGTATCCATGCCACTTTTAGAAGATTCCGTCAAGAAATAAAGGAGCAAAGTAAGGGAGAAGTTGGTTCAGTTAGAGACCACTGATACCAAAGATTCAAACCCCTGCCTCTCCTGTAAACAGGGTGCTCATAAATGGAAGGTCTTTTACCCATCAGGAGCAGCAGCTACACAAATATAGCAATGAAGCAATAGTCAAAACTGCCATTTAGTGCAAAACTTTTTATGTATCTGTAGCACTTTCACCTCCAATGTTCTTTGATGTGAGTACTCTGCTATACTATATTGATAAAGGGGGTTGGATAAAAATTCCTTTGTGGTATGTTTACCTGCAGCTCTAAACTGCGTGTGGCTGTTATTTCTGATAAAAAATCAATGAGATAAATGGAATTGCAGTGTTATACTTGGTGAAGCATTATTCTTGGAAATTACAATATATTAACATGCTCACACAATAAGTACTGTCTACATTTAGAATCTTAAGTAGGGCAAGAAACTGAAAAAAAAATGAAATAAAGAAATATACATACCTGCCAACTTCCAGAACCAGAAATCCGTAAAAAATTAATCGATACATTCGATGAAAATTTTAATCGATATATTCTATGAAAATTTTAATCGGTATATTCGATTAGATTACTTGTCGCGCATATTGATTAAATGTACCGAACATATCGATTTTAAAACGATGTTATCCAAATCAAGTACAAACTTGTAATTGAAGTGACTACAGATGTTTGAATTTATTGGCACATTTATATCTATTAAAATAGATTCTATACATAATTTCTCATTACTATGCATTATGATCTATAAAGTGATAAAAATTTACTTTTACAGAAGTTTGCATCTAAAGAGAAGGATGTTCTACCCTTTCAATGGGATCATGTCCCATGCCGTCATGAAACTTAATAAAATGTTTTCAAAAACGGATATCCAATTCGAGCTGGTCAGCTAGGAAAGCAGAGAGCAACTGAAAGGTTCTTTCATCTAGAAACAAAGGTTTAGGTTTTAGTTATGAATGTCATCCTCTGGGGTCCTCCCCTCCCACCCCACCCCATCATTCCTCACAGGCGGATCGATGCCTTGTCTTTTACCAAATCCAACCTCTTTAGCGGCATCCTTTCATACTTCCAAATGGCACTGCTTTTATAGTTCTGTCTTCCCTTCCTGTCCTCCCCCTCATCTTACTGAATAGAGCTTCTCTAGTCTAGTTATTCCTTTACAAAAACAATCTGGGCCCACCAACGTCTGAACTACCCCCTCTCCTGCAGTAAAACTAACACAATGTGTTTTGCAGGAACAAAACCAACAGTCTTTTACATAAGGCGTCGCGAGAAATGATAGTCACTTCGTCGGTGACATCCTCCCCATCTCCCTTTGCGGCGTAGCCACGGCACAAAACGTTTGAACCAGGATTTTAATTCCGATCTTATATCTCTGCCAAAAAAAAAAAAAAAAAATATGGCTTAACATGACAAAATGCGAAATACATGTATTCAGTTTTAAAAAATGAAAATCTCTAAATATCACACAATTCGGTTTGATAGAAAGTCACAAAGCCAATGGCGGTTTTTTTTTCAAACAGATAAAAAAAAAAAATCTACTCCCTCCCTAGATTAAATTCGCGCTGTCAAAATCCGGATATTTTAAAATTCAGAGTTGTTTTCTAAAAGCCCAAAATTTCATACCTACAAAAAAGTTTGGGTTTGCAAAAGCAACAGTGTTCTTCACGATACTTTACTGTTTTCTTTACGAATCTTAGTATGAATTAATTGATACTGTATATTTTGCGTGTTTTTGCTTTATTATAGAACATTTTTTTTGTGTCTGTTAATTTCTAAATAGCTACCACAAACGCGTCGTTTTATAATAAAAATTATATCCAAATCGGTCAATTTCCATGGAAGATATTGTGCTGAAATTCTAAAAAGGGAGGGGGGGTGAACAAATCTTGCGCATGTACTACTGCACTGTCCCCATGAATGCTGACAGCAACCATTTTCAATAGGATAGGTCCACTATGGGTGCTAAACAGCATACCCAAACTTCATCACAATCATGCTTTGATTTTACGCAAGTCATCACCAAAAAAAAAAAAAAAAAAAAAAAAAAAAGACGGAAGAATGAATAGGAAAGCGGAGAGCAACTGAAAGAAATAGAAAGCAGAGAGCAACTGAAAATAATGTCTTGCCCTTATCTTTGACCATTTTCAATAGGAATTTGACGAATTAGTATATATTAACACCAACATATTAATTTCGTTGAATCAAGCAAAGACATTTTTATGAACGTTATAGAGCGATGAACAAAGCATGGTTGGAAAGCATAGAAAACTTACTGGCTAACGGACCAGCAAAATAAATCATTGCCGGAGCAGCACTGGCTCGAATGAACATTGGACTTACTTTTTTTTTTTTTTAAACTTCTTCTTATAGTAGCATTCTTTCGTTAGGTCAAATTTATTGCCAGAGAAGTTACGAAACCATGCCCCAATGCATTTTTAATTTCACAAAACTGGTAGTTTTTGCTTAATTTAATCATGTTGGGTATCGATCTGGGCTTAAAAATTCTACAGATTTAAAATCAGTTTGAATTTTTTCTACAATAACTACGTTCTGAGATAGCATTTCGAACTAGGAGGAATAAAGACGCCTGTTCCAATGCAAGATACACCCCATGCTGGCCTGCTGAGAAGTTTCGACTCGGGAGACAAACAATGCGTTATCTGAAAAGAAGGTGGGAAACAGCATGCAGAGAGGGGGAGAGAGCCAATGAGCCCAAGGTTAAACAAGCTCAGCTGGTTGGTGTTCTAGTGTTTGCAAAAAGGCAAAACAATAACCTAAAACGAGGGAAAACTACAGCAAAATGTTCCCAAATAAACACATGTAACTGAAAACTTATTCGTAACTTACATCGGCACTTTACTTTGAATGGATTAAGTTAAAAAACAAAAAAATTAATAGTGGGTGCAAAATAGTCAGAAAATGAAAAAGAATCTGAGAAATGCCAAATCCGTAAAATTAACATTTTGCCCGTAAAACAAGTCACATTTCCATAAATTTTACAGATAAATCGTAAAACCTGGCACATATGAATATATATTTCTCATTCTTCTTCATAAAAGGATTTTAATACTTTATTTTATGACACAAAAAATGACCGTAAAACCAAAATTGTATAGCAAAAAAAATTTGAATCAACAGTTTCTAGTATAGACCATGCTTTGTTCAAAATAAGTTGAGATATGGATTGGTAGCTTGTTACAGTTAAGCATAATGGGTGAACAGAAAAAAGAGGACAATAGTAAATAAAAGACGGATACCTATCAAACTACTATAATGTAACAGAGTGAGTAGTAGCTAGATGTAAGCTGCGCATGAATTATCTTCAGCCACAAGGGACGTATCAAGTGTCGGTATAAACTAACGCTTTTAATATTGTAGGGTCCTGAGTTAATAGAGTGTATAGATGTTTACCTTTTCAAAAGAATATTTTGAATTATAATTTAGAAGAAACTGTCTAATGTATATAAATGAAGTTATACGGACAGTTATTAAATAGTAATTTTTGAATAAGCGATTCAGTTATTTTTTATATTAACTGAAGTACTGCAAATTTTAATTAATAACTCCCTGCATTTGAGAGGTAATTGTGCTGCGATGTACATGTACAGAAATATTAGAAGACCAGTGGGTGTAGTACTAAATTTCAAATCCAAAGTCACTTCTTTTATCATATGCATCCAGGCTGGTGATAGGACCTTTGTTTAAAGAGATATCCAAGTCCAGATTTTATACACCGTCTGAACCAGTATTAGTTTTTATGAGTGCAAGATCAATTAATTTATATGTAAAATCAATTAAGACAGTTCTATTGAGTTATTGGTTTTCAGGATTCTTGAAAGGGTAACTGATTCATCGAATTTTTGTTACATTATTTCTAATTACAATTTTCACTGTGAACCATTATCAATCCACTGCTGGATGAAAGTCACCCCAAGTTTCTTTCACAGCACAACTGCCTGTCTTGAGCCTGTCTCCTCCATGTCACTCCAGCATGGTTTTGAATGTCATCCACCCATTTCCTACATGCTCCTCTTCTGTGTCTTTATGTCCCTTGGTATATAATCTAACATTTCAGTTGTCCATTGGTGGTTTGTTCTTCTAGCAATATATCCAGCCCATTGCCATTTTAGGCTTTTTACTTTGATCATGATATCTTCCACTCTTAATTTTCCTGATCCGCAAGTTCCTTTTCTTATCTTTCCTGGCTACACCAATCATGCATCTCTCCAAGCTTCTTTCAGTTGTTTGCAGCCTCTACATGTCTTTTTTAGGTAAGGTCCATGCCACTGCTCCATATGTAAGAACTGGAAGGATACACTAATTCAACACTTTTCCTTCAAGACATAATGGTAATTTGCTTTTGAAAATTCAACTGATTCTTCCTAAAACCAAGTTTTATATGCTAATTATTGCAATTATTGCTAAATCTTCATTTCCTGTAAAATAATTATACATCAGTTTTGTTTTCCGAAAGTTCGTTCTTAATCTCACTTCTTTACTCCTGTGTCAGCAAGTTCGTGGATCAAATTCTGCAGCTCTGAAGGGGAACTTGCAGAAATGACTATATCATCAGCAAAACAAAGGTGAGTTAAATAATATCTATTATCTTTATCCCCTAGTTTTCTGAGTTCAATGATTAAAAGACTTTCTGCAACATGGCATTGGGAGATATGGTGTCACTTTGCCTCACTACATGTCCCTTTCCAATTTTTATAGATACTGTATCCTCAAATAGCCAAACTTTTGACCTTGCATTTTCATAAATGTTATGAATAATGTTAATGTATGAATCTTCAATAGTGCAGGATTTCAAAAACATAAATGCTGATGGTTTCACAGAATCAAATACCTTTTCATAATCAACAAAAGCCATACATAGTGGGAATTCATATTCCTTTGTTCTTTCAGTATATGGATATGATCTGTAGTGCTCATATTCTATGTTTATTGCATGAACCAAAATACCACTAAAGACCACTGATCAGGGTTAACAAAAATTGATCAGTGAATGGATTGGAGAAAAAACATACATGAAACAATAATTACCCATACATAAAATTTCACATTCAAATATCAAAATGTTGCTATTTGAAGCAGCTTCCGCTCACAAAATTAAACAGTAGTGAAAAATCTGGCTGAAGTGGAATACATATTTGCATATACAGGGTGATCATAATTAAAGTATCCCTAGTCAACACTCTGTGGAGAGATATCTAGCAGCCCAAAAGCAACCAAATTTGGTATGCTGACAATTGAGGACATGCGGAAGAGATTTCCAAAAAAGAGAAAAAAGTTCCAAAAGTCACTACCAGGAGACTTCTGGCGCTGCAATCTGCAATAATATAGACAATTTGTGGCTCTACATAGGAAACAACACAAAAATCAAAGCAGAAATCAACACACGTGTTGCAGTCAAGATGTTTTATTGTCTCTGGTATTTAATTGCACAAGGGAGAGATTTTGCAATTAAATACCAGAGACACCTTAGTGGTGCAAACGGCACTGCTCAATGTGGGCGCCATTGTTAAATTGCAAAACCTGAAGTCGATGAGCAGTGTGTTCAATGGCCAAATGTAACTGATTGTCTTTCATTTCAACAGTGGAATCTGTTGAAATGCATGAGGATTTTGCAATGCCCAAATGCGACAGTTATGCGCGTTGACTGTTCCATTGAGGTGAAAATTTGCCTTGCCACTCCACCAGACCTCCCATGGCCACGCATCGTCCACTTCCATTCTATCAAGAAAGGTCAACGCAAAGGTCAGTCGGGTATCTTTGTCACCATCAATCAACTGTTTGGTGTGGCTGATCTTGCATGGAAAAAAATGCAACACCTTTTTCAGTACCTTCCACACAGTGGTGTAGGGCAAATCCAGCTTCCGTGACACTGCGCGTGCATCACTGAAACCTGGTACACATTATCCATGGAGCAATCCACAAGCGCCGTGGTGATATCTTCAACCACTTCTGGAGCTATAGGTTTGTGCCCTTGCCCTGGTTGAACACATAGACATCTAGTTTCCTCAAAAGGAGCTATCATTCTTCTGAGAGTACGTGGAGTCAATGGGGTTTTCTTACGATGTCGGAATTCTCAAAGCACAGCGGCAGCATTGCTCGTGTTTTCATAAAACAACTTCACAAGAAGAGCACGTTCTGGCAAGGTGATACCCATTGCGGTTGATGGAATACGAATGGCATTCACCATACCTAGGGCAGTTTTATACCATGGAGTCACCCGTAGCGCGTGTGCCTTATGCAAATGATACGCTTTCTTGTCGCTCATAGTGCCACAAAGACTCATTTCCCTCGTAGAGCCGAAAATTATCTATATTATCGCAGCTTGCAGCGCCTGAAATCCCCTGGTGGTGACTTTTGAAACTTTTTTTTTTTTTTTGCGGATATCTCTTCTGCGTGTCGTGAATCATCAGCATACCTAATTTGGTTGTGTTTGGACTGCTAAATATCTCTCCAGAGAGCGTTAAATAGGGATACTTTAATTGTGATCACCCGGTATATACAAGTATATACGAAGTTGCTAATGCAATGTTAAATACACACTGCACTAACAACTCTAAAAAGACAGACTATTTCCTGCACAACACAACTATACAGTTTGTGGGCATCTTCCCTCATACAACAAATAATGTGGTTAGTTTTAGCTAGCTATTTGATTTATGTGGCTATTACATATCCTAATAGCTGTATAACTATCATTTTAACTGTTTCACATGTTTTGACAGTTTCCATGTCGAGTGCTCCATTGTCTCATAATTTCCGCTGTTATGTGAAATTTTCAAGTTTGGTAGATCAACAGTCAATGAATTAAAGTTCAAGATATTGTAATAGGCACTTACCTACCATGATATACTTTGGAAGAATAATTGTAGGTCCCAATGTTTAGTACATTCCATTCGGTCATTTTATAGTTGATTTCAGAGTTGTAGTTTGCAGAATTAGCTTTCTAAATGAACATAAGGTATTCAAGTCCAGTTTCAAATACATATGATATTTGGAGTTCAAAATAGTCGGAATTAAAAACTATCAGCACAAATTTTTAAAATCTTTATCATAATCATTGAAATCCATATCGTCAGAATTTAAAAAGAATATCTACAAAAATTAAAATCCTTATCGTTACATGCAGTCGTCAAATTTGTAAAATTGCTCAGCAAACAAACTACAGAAGTCGAATACAAAGACCTTTATGTTAGCAAAGATTTCGGACAAAGAGCAGAAAATTCTTAACAAAGAGCACTCACAAACACGAATAACATCCAGACTAGTTTCGACCTGTATTCGTCACGGTCATCTTCAGCTGCACAATATATGCTGTTCTATGTTGTCACATTTAGTCGAATCCAAGTAATAAATGAGACTCGGAGATTGACTAGACGTGACAACATAGTTCAACATAGAACAACATATATTGTGAGTGCTCTTTGTTAAGAATTTTCTTCTCTTCGTCCGAAATCTTTGCTAACATAAAAGGTCTTTGTATTCGACTTCTGTAGTTTGTTTGCTGAGAAGTTTTACAAATTTGATGATTGCGTATAATGATAAGGATTTTAATTTTTATAGATATTCTTTTAAATTCTGACGATATGGATTTTAATGATAATGATAAGGATTTTAAAATTTTGTGCCAATAGTTTTTTAATTCCGACTCTTTTGAACTCCAAATATCATATGCATTTAAAACTGGACTTGAATACCTTATGTTCATTTAAAAAGCTAATTCTGCGAACTACGGCAACTCTGAAATCAACTATAAAACGACCGAATGGAATGTACTAAACATTGGGACCCACAATTGTTCTTCCAAAGTATATCATTGTAGGTAAGTGCCTATTACAATATGTTTAACTTTAATTCATTGACTGTTGATCTACTGAACTTCAAAAATTTCATATAACAGCGGAAATTATGAGACAATGGAGCACTCGACACGGAAACTGTCAAAACGTGTGAAACAGCTAAAATAATAGTTATACAGCTATTAAGATATATTCTCTCATACAATATGACAATACATGGACCATACCTACACCTGTTTGTTTGTTTTTTTAATTTGAATGGACAAAGAGAAAAATGTAAAAACTTAGAAATACCTGAGTATAAAATGTGCCCAAAGAAACTTGAGCTTTCACCAAGATCTTTCAAGACATCTAAAGTAACTATATGCCCACTGAGTGATTCAGCACCATTATATGCCCATTTACATCCTCTGAGATCCTGAAACTCTTTCATTTTAGCACTGAAATAGTACAGAAATGAGAAAATATGTTAATAAAGTAAAATGCCACTTACACATCCAATTATTATTCAAGTATATCATCATTTTTACACATCCAATTATTATTCTAAGTATAGCATGATTTGTTTTAATTACTCTTATCTATTGCATGTAATTTTTTTTTTTTCAGTTCCAGTAATGTTTTGTTCCCAAATACCTAAGTGTTTTATTAGTAAGTGAAGTCCCTTGTACTCAGTATAGCATGTTTGTTAATCAAGGTACATATACAGTGGAATTTCTGTTACATGTTTGTCAAGTGGATGGCCTTAAAAATATATATAAATGTATAAAAAAAATTTAAAAATGTTTAGTACTATTAAAAAATTTTGAATGCCTTCAGAAAGACAAATGAAAAAAAAAAAATGGGGGGGGGGGGGGGGGGTTGCTCTTAATTTCAGATTATACTAATTAATAATGTAAGATATACATCATCATCATTGTCAACCATTATCAATCCACTGCTGGACGAAGGTCTCCCAAAGTTTCCTCAACAACGGTCTGTCTTGTGCCAGTCTCCATGTCACTCCCGCATACTTTCGAATTTCATCCACCCATCTTCCATGTGGTCTTCTTCTGGGTCTTTTCCTGTCCCTTGGAATCCAATCTAAAATTTCGGCTGTCCATCGATGGTCTGTTCTTCTGGCAGTATGTCCAGCCCATTGCCATTTCAGGGATTTAACTCTGATCATGATGTCTTCCACTCTTGTCATTTTTCGGATCCACGTGTTCCTCTTCTTATCTCTCCTGGTTACACCAAGCATGCGCCTCTCCATGCTGCTTTGAGTTGTCTGCAGCCTTTGTATGTCTCTTTTAGTTAAGGTCCACGTCTCTGCACCATACGTAAGCACTGGAAGGATGCATTGATCAAACACTTTTCTTTTAAGACATAATGGCATATTGCTCTTGAAAATTATGCTGTTTCTTCCAAAAGCTCTCCAGGCAAGTTTTGTACGCCGATTAATTTCTTCATCAATGTGACCCTCACTTGATATCTGCTGTCCAAGATAAACGTACGTGTCTGTTATCTCCAGCTTTTCTCCATCAATCGACAAATCTTCATTTCTTGTAAAAGCATTGAACATCACTTTTGTCTTCTGAAAGTTCATTTTTAATCCCACTTCTTTACTCTTGTCAGCAAGTTCCTGGATCATACTCTGCAGCTCTGATGGGGTAGTTGCAAAAATGACTATGTCATTAGCAAAACGAAGGTGGGTTAGATAATTTCCATTAATCTTTATCCCTTTGTTTTCCCAGTTCAGTGATTGAAAGACATTTTCCAATGTGGCATTAAAGAGCTTCGGAGATATGGTGTCACCTTGTCTCACTCCTTTTCCAATTTTTATGTGTGTTGTATTTTCAAACAGCTGAATCTTTGCACTTGCATTTTCATAGATGTTATTAATAATATTAATGTATGCATCTTCAATACCGCAGGATTTCAAAGATATACATACAGTACATAAATACATGAATATTTTGTATACCTCAAAGTCTACACTATTTTGATTTCTATATTATTCTTTTCATTCTAATTTCATTGAAAAAACTAGGCTAAGAAATTCTGCATGATTTCATACACAGTTGAGTCACATTGTGACCACCTCCTACTTTTGACGTCAATAGCGATTAGCCAATGAAAGAAGGCACGTGTTGTGAGCTGGCTTGGAAGGTATATAAAAGGTGTGCTGTAGGCATTCTGAAAACATATCATTCATTGCTGGCATGGATAAAAGGAGCGATTTATCAGATTTGCAAAAAGGGGTGATTATCGGCTTTCAGGCCAAGGGTGGAAGTATTTTTGAAACAGCGCAGTTTGTGAACTGTTTGCGTGCTGCTGTGATTAAAGTGTATCGTGATTGGAGAAATGGCACCATTGCAAATAAGCGATGTGGAAACTGCAGAGCACCACGTGCCATTGATGTGAGAGGTGAACGTCAGCTTCAAAGGTGCACGAGGGCCAATCAACATGCAACAGGGGAGCAACTCACTGGCCAAATAAACCACGGGGCTACCGGAAGTGTGTCTAAAATGACAGTTCAGCGAACCCTACTGTGTATGGGGCTCCGATGCAGATGGTCACTGCACCTATGCTAATGAAGGCGCATTGGCAGAAAAGGCTTACATTTGCACTGCAGTATCGGAAACAGACCTCCGCTGATTGGCAAAGGATTACCTTTTCTGATGAATTACGTTTTCTGCTTCATCGAACGGATGGACGTTGGAATATAAGGCAAGAAACATCAGAGAACAAACACTCTTTAACCATTGCTGGAAGAACACAAGCTGGTGGGGGCAGCGTTATGGTTTGGGGAATGTTTTCATGGCCTTTCCTGGGTCCACTCATACCTGTGGAAGGCACTATGGACCGAATTTGTTATGAATCCATCTTTGCAGAGCACGTACCCTCATACATGCTAATTGTCTTCCCTGGGGTGGATGGGATCTTCCAGCACGACAATGTGACGTGTCACACAGCTAGAAAAAATGTCAGAGTGGTTGGAAGAGCATGATGAAGTCTTCACAGTACTTCCCTGGCCCCCTAATTCCCCAGACTAGGTGGTCCCACACAGTTTTTTGTGTGGGACCACCTTGATCGTGTTGTTCGTTCTATGGATCCTCCACCATGCACTCTCTACAAGCTGTCAGATGCACTGCAGTAAGCATGACTCCACATACCTGTGAACACCTTCCAGCACCTTATTGAGTCACTCCCCGCCCGTCTAGCTGCTGCCCGTGCTACACATGGCAGTTACTCTGGATATTAGCTGGTGGTCAAAATAATGTGACTTGATTGTAAATTTTCAATATATGAAAAAAAAATAACTCTTACCCTTACCTAGGTAGTAAATCCAAATATGATTGTGTTTTATACCCAATACCCTATTACATATTCTTTAGATAACGTTAATTTATAATGTAAGATATACACTCAGAGGACAAAAGTCATGGGATACCTGGTTTTTGGGTAATGTGACAATGTGGCCCCTCTCACCACTCGATAAATTCACTTCTTGACAGGTCTATAGGTAGGAGACATCACTGAATTCACAAAGATGGTAGGTAACTCGATGTCAGTATGGATAAATGTCATAAGTAAAGCCCGGAAGTTGAGGCAGTAAAAATGCTAAAAATAGCCAGGCAAATAAGCGAAATAAAGCGTCAAAATAGGCATCAAAAATAGGCATTTATAGAAGTGGTCGAAAAATTCTGAATCATACACAGGTGTTAAGCTGAATTGGCAAAATCATTTATCAGATTATCACTTACTTATTTTTGCGGTTACACATAAGTACTAGGTGTTTTTTTAAATGTTCGAACGTGAAACTCTGCCTTCTGTCACGTAGGATATGTTTTAGACGCGAAAATGATCTTTCAACTTCTACGGAGGTAATGGGAGCGTATTTGAAACATGAGGCAGTTGTAGGATCCATTTCAATAGAAGTTGAACTTTCACCTTGGAGTATTTCAGCGATGATTTTGATTTTCTCCAAGTCACAATTTGCTGAAAGAACTCGTTGACATTTTTCGCTCACGATTTGACCCTTTCTCCCGGGAACACATTTAATTGTACTAACTACATCATTTGATATTTTCAAGGCATTTACTAATGTTTCGTTCCTTTTTTCCAGCAAAGTAATCATATCTGGCAACTATGAAAAGTATGCTTGAATAAAAGTTAAATCGTTACGAATGGAATCTTTAGCTAGTATCTGTTGAGCATTGCGTATTGCGCAGGATTCATCCTCTTAAAAACTGTTAACAATTTCAGCAATCTTGTTCAAACTGTTTGTGTAATATACAGCGTCTGATATCCATGTTCCCCATCTTGTCAAAATCAGTTTAGGCGGTAAAGCAAAATTTGGTTCTCTCTTTGAATAAGTGAACTCGATGAGGAGCTTTAAGGAAAATTTTCTTCACATTACTCACTAACGCGTCAATATCCGGAAATAACCCACGTACTTCCTCCGCTACTCTGTGGAAAGCATGAACCAAACAAGTTAAATGAAGCATTTTTGGAAAGAGTACTTTCAGGCTGTGGGCAGCCTTTTTCATATAAGGAGCTGCGTCTGTTAAAAAACAATACTGCGTTTTCATACTTTATTCCGTCAGGCCAAAGCAGAGCAAATGAAGAGGCAAAAAGCTGAGAAATCGTGCTACTATTTGTTTTTGGAAGTTGTTCTGATGTAAGTAAATAGATAATTGAGGGCTGAGCAGGTTCCATTGTACCTATAACAACATTTGCCACATACCTTCCCGTGGCTTCTATTGTCTCATCGATACTGATCCAGATATTTTTATCCCCGACATCTTCTCGTATTTATTTCATTATACCAACATAGCAGGAATCTAAGTATGTTTTCCGCAAAGTTGCTTCGCACGGAATATTTTCCTTTGTATATTTCTCAAAAAAATTCTTCAGTGAAATATTTTCCAGCTTCCACAAAGGTATTCCAGCATCTATAAAAGCATGGCACAAATCACTTGCAAACTGTGACTGCTTGCTCAAAGTAGAAGCGAATGACGAAATCAAACATGTCTTTTTTTCACCAATCTTCCGAATAACAGCAGCTTTATGTTTAGCTGTTGCCAAATGTTGTGAAATGAAGAATTTCTTTTCGTAATTCAGTTTCGTATCGCACATTTTACAAAACAACACCATTCCATCAATGGACAAGATATCACTTCCATACTCTTGAACATACAGACATAATTTAGCACTGGTTGAAGAAGCAGTTTTCGGCATTATTGTTTTACTTGGATGCAAGGCGAGATCTATTAGGGGTAGCGAACTAACCGAATCTACCTCCCTTGTTTTGCACTTACGTTCAAGATCTTATGCGTGTACGTGCATTCCTGGCTTTCACTCTAGCTTGATTGGTTACAATGTTATCTGACTGGATTTGGCTACTTCCACCCTGCGCAGAAACTATCATCTAGGATTCTAGGGAGAGCAAAACATAAAATGAGATGCCGACCATCGCAGACTCTGCGCATGCGTCTGCCACCACTGCTTAAATTGGAGCACCTCGTTTTGAATGTACCGATGTTTACTTTCAGATGTCTGCTGACTGTGATTTTGTTTTAGAGAAAATGCCACCTACCTTATGGTTTGTACACCTATACCCTAAAAACGAGTTTTTAAAGGAAATGAATAACTTAAAAAAAATTATGTGCTTACCCGGAAACACTACGTACTGCATGCTAGATTGTTACAAAAACTTTGATTTTATCGCATTCTTAAGAAGAAATAATTTTTTGATAGTGCATTTGTTGAGTATAGGCAAAAAAAAAAAGCATTAAAAACATAAAAAGGCATTTTCTTCAAATATGAGTCGAAAAGGCAAAAAAAGCATTTTAAGGCATTTTGCCTCAACTTCCGGGCTTTAGTCATAAGTTAACAAAGTTTGAAAGAAGGATGATAGTGGGTTCCTGATGCATGAGTCACTAACATAGAAGTGGTCCAGGAATTGCAGTATTCCCATTCAACAGCATCAAGAGGGCATCAGGAATATGCCATTTACGGAATAACATCACAATGTGGACAGTACTATGAGTGAAGAAATGTGTTGGATGAACACATTTCTAACATATGTGCAACTAACAACTAACTCACATATGTGCAACTAACGGGAGAGTGACAGTGGGACAAATCACCATAGACTTCAATGTGGGGAGTGCAAGAAATGTCTCCACTAAGACCATCAGGCAATCATTAGCCACAATAGGTTATGGGAGTTGCAAACCCACCAGAGTGACACGTGACCGGACTGTATGCCAGAACTGGGCAAAGGACTAAACTTTAGATGATTGGAGACTGGTCTTCTGGTCCAATGAGTTTTGTTTCAAATTGTTTCATGAAGACAGGAAGGTGTAGATCTGGTGGAAGCTACATGAACCGATGGACCCAGCATGCTAACAAAGAACTGTTCTGGTTGGTGGAGACTCAAGTTATGGTCTGGGACATGTTCAGCTGGCACACATTGGGATCTCTGCCACCTCTAGATGCATCTCGGAGCAGTCCACGCTACATGTTCATCCTTGCACACCATCTGCATCTGTTCGTGGTCAGGGCTCGACAAATCCCGGACGCCAGGTCACCCAGGCACCTAGAAATTTGACCTTGGCAAAAAAAAAATTTTTTACTACAGATTTAGTAATTTGCAGTAAATACTGTGATTTCTGTCATATAATTCATGAATTATCTATTAAAAAGGTATAAACGAGCCGCGGATGGCTTAGTGGTTAGTGTTTCAGACTATCGATGCTGGGTCCCCAGGTTCTAGCCTGGGCTGATCCTTCAGAGATCGTGTGATTTACTAACAATCGCTGAATATCCGCCGTGCATCAGACGAGCACGTAAAGTGACGGCCCCCAGGCTGGACCCACTGGTTAAATGGGTATCCTTTCCTATGTCCTCCCTGAAATTCTCTCACCCATCTATGTGCAATATCCTACTTGTACGGTGGCGCCATCTACTGTACTCTAATCTCACTACAAACTGTTCTGTCAAAAGTCGCTAGACTTGCTCTCATTCCTTCCGTTTCTGTGTCCTGCCCAAAAGGCGATCTTGCTGTAGGTGGCTGGGACCTAAACTCTACTCACTGTGGACGGAAGTCCTACATGAAAATGACAAACTGCACAAAAAGGTATAAATTTAGTTTCACCCAATAGCATATCAGTAAAGAAAGAAAACAAAAATTCTGCAGCATTTAAAAAAAACACACAATTATGGTAATTTAGTGTTCTCCCTAGATTTTTTTCATAGCTAGGTGGCAAGAAATTTTAACTGGATGGCACTTTTACAACCCGTTCTCCAATCGAGAAAAAAAGTATGCTGTTTTGCTTAATGTTATTGTTACATATTAAACATCTTTAGCAGTGTGGTAGGCAGAGTAATGTAACATAACATGTTGAACAACATTAGAAAGGGCACATAAATGATAAAAAAAAAAATGAGTACTTACTAATAAATCATATTTGATGCAGATTTCAGCCAGTTTTCATCAATATTTATGGCGTACGTGGGAATAACTTTTCCTCTCTTACTATTATGTGCATTGTGAAAATGTTCATTAAAGGAAATTTCGCTGGGTGGCAGAGAACTAGTAGAACACTAGTAATTGGAAATTTAGCTGGGTGGCAGAGAACTAGTAGAACACTAGTAATTGTTGGGAAAAGTGTTATTGAAAAGTACTGAAATTGCTGTAACAGAAAAAATGTAAAGCAATATGGAGATAGATGGCAGCAAAGAGATTGAAAGAAAAAATATTCCCTTAAAAATATTTAGACAGAAAATATGACGCAACAAATGCGGTACTATTTGCACTCGCAGAACCGTATGTGCGGTGAGAAGCCCGCAGAGTTAATCCATGGCACGTAATCATTTGGAGAATCGCATTCGTTAGTTTTGTTGTGATAACCATTTTATTTATGAATTTATTTCGCTATTCAGTTGAAACATATTCAGAAGAGAGGCAATTGCTATGGATTATTTGTAATTTCTATGGATCTTTTAGGTCTAATTCATGAACTACGGTAATGCTAAAGCCAGAGATTTTAGTTATTTGTTTAATTAAAACTAACAGAAAAGTACTTAAAAATAACAGTTGCTTTTTTTAAAATAAGATAATCATCTCTTTCTTACTTCTTTGGACTTCTGGGCCAGTCATCCAAAGAATTGTGGCTTTTCTGTCAGAAATTATGGTTCAAGATGAACATGACAAGTGCAGATTATATGGTGTTTTTTTTGTTTTTTTTTTTCTGAATTTCATGGTCTACAAAGCACAGGACTGACTATATGAAGGGAAAAAAATTTCTTTCTCAAAATTTTACGATCTACGGATTACACATCACGCGGATTATGAGTCTGAAGTTTTTATTATTATTTTTACAGCCTGCAAGTGCTGCAGCAAACCTTATGGACTTTTTTTTTCTGAATTTTATGGTCTGCAGATTATATGAAGGAAAATACTGTACTTTAAATTAATATGTACAAAATCAGACTTCCATAAATTGAGTTTTAATAAAATCAAAATCTAAAATTTTAATTTTTGAGAGCAACAACTGGAAAAACGGGAAAAGAAAATTATAGAGCAAATTGGAACTTTATTTCTCAGTGGTTTGGGTAAAAAGAAAAAAAAACCCGGCAGCAAATATACTTTATTACTTTTTCTTCCAGCATCATCAACACAAATTACATCCATGTGTTATTCTTTGAAATTTAACTTTGTTTTACCGGGCTCCTAAATTTTGACAGCTGACTTCTAGGTCTGGAGCATATTTGTCAAGCCCTGTTCATAGTCATCAGGCACCCACAAAGAAATGGACTCTTCCAGCAGGACAATGTGATACCCCACAGAGCCATGGTGATTAGAGAACATGGTTAGAAGAACATTCTGCAGAATATATAGTGTGGAAGAAATATTCTCGTAATTCGTGGAAAATATGTCACTATATTAACACAGGAATCAGACATCTGTGAATTGCCTGTATTTACTGTTTTTCACATAACATCAGGCTGTTGATGTTACATTGATGTTATGTGAGAAACAGTAAATACAGGCAATCCAGAGATGTCTGATTCCTGTGTTAATATAGTGACATTCTGCAGAAGTTTCCATGCTAGAATGGTCTCCATGCTCACTGGACACGAATCCTGTGGAAAATGTTTGAGGTGTTGTGGAAAGATCAGTTTGAGCTTTGGCTCCTCCACCCAGGAATGCGATGGAATTGTGGACAGTGGTGCAGCAAACATGGGTAGAGATACCTGTGGAATGCTTTCATGACCTAGACGACTCAATGCTTTGCCATGTGACTGCACTTATCCTGGAAAAAGGTGGGCCTAACCCTTTACTAGGTAGGTATCGAATGATTTCTGTTCAATAAGAGTATGTACATACATGAATACTTTGCTTGCTACGTCAAGCTTACATCTCTTTATTTTTGTGTTAATTTTTTATTTTAATTTCATTATAAAAACTAGGTTAAGAAATTCTGTACAACTTCATATTTTTAATATATGAAAAGAAAAAAACACTCTTACCTTTGAAAAAATAGGCAGTAAATCCAAATATGATTTTGTTTTACATTCAGTACCAGTTTCACACATTCTTTACTTATAAGCATCACCCTTTTCAAAGCAATTTGTCCATTAGTTGATTTAGCATTAGAGCCAAATAAAATATTCACTAAATCTTGGCTTGTTTTAAATTTTTTGAATTTAGAGAAAAAAGAAAACTGTGAACTTAGTAAAATTTTAGTCACATCAGCTACTTATGAATGTAAAATAAAAATATTGCACAGTATGAAGAAAAGCTATAACTTCCCTAAAATATGCAACTTTTTTTTTTTTGTATATTCATCTTCCTCCACACTATTATCATCCTCCAGCTTCTGACATGCTATAAGTTCATCAAGCGTGAGAAAACATTATTTGCTTGTTCTTCAACACATGTGGCATAATCTGCAAAGCTTTCTTCATCAGTCAAACATTTCCATGGCAAGAGGAATGTCATCTTCAGAATCTTCACCTTCCTGAGTAATCTGCAAGTTTACTGAGTTTGAGATGTTTGAGAAAAAAACAGCGTTGGTGAAACAATTTTAAATTGTTTTTGATGAGACTTGCTGCCATCAATCTATTAATGCCATGGCTTGAAGAAGGTCTATTCAGGTTTATTTGCTCATTGTTATGCAAAAAGTCGGTAGCCAACTGCACAAAACTTTTACGATAAAAATCTTTAAAATTTTTAACTATGCTGAAGTCCAAAGGCTGCAACTTGCTTGTGTAATTTTGATGGTTCAAACCTGACCTCAATAATAATCAGAAAATCAATGTTTGCAAGTGAGAAGGACAATGATCTATAAATAGTATCTAATGCTTCTTATGGTGTATTTTTGGTCATATATCAAATAATACAAATTGATGAAGTAATACAGAAGGTCGTTCAGGATGTATGGTAATGATTTTCAGATAACAGGGAATCGAAAAACCCTTTCTCCACCTCCGATGGTGTTTGAGCTGGTGGCTCTTCGTTGCTGCTATTGCTCCATAATTCAATTTCTACTGTAGGTGGGTTTGAAGTGTAGTCAGAGCTGCCAACCTTTTGAGGTGTCTATCAGTAATCATTCAGAACCTAAACAAGTTAGTAAAATCATGCGATGCATTGATTATGATACGCTTTCCAATAAACCAGAAATCATTACTCAAGTTATGAAGATAATGGCTGTGGAATAAATCTTGCTCCTGTGCCCTGACCTTTGACCCCATTTCGATGATATTCAACAGAACCGGTTCAGTATACCTCCGGAACAACATGATAAAGTTTTGTTGCAATTGAAGCATTTTTACGTAAGTTATGATGCATAAGGGTGATGGAATGGATCCCGCTCTTATGTCCTGACCTTTGACCCCATTTCTCTAATTTTCAATAGGGTTCGTCCCCAGGTTGTTCGCTACCACATACTAAAATTTCATCGAAATTGAACCATTTTTACGCGAGTTATCGTGCAGACAGACGGACGGACAAAGCTGGAGCACATACGCTTCTTGAACCTACGGCTGGAAAGCGCAAAAAAGCAAGCAAGCACAACGTCTAGAGGTTTTTCGAAGTTGCTAACTAAAATTACTATATTATAAAGTAAAACTAGCACATTCACCTCATAACAGTATAACACCAAGCATTGTGAAAAAGACTTCTGTTGAAAAAAAAAAGAAAAAAAAAGCTGAAAACAAACTAGCAGTTTCATGCCTGTCAATCTACAAACATTAGAAACCAATTTTATTGGTGTCTCCTTAGAATGTCAAAAATTTTGATGCTATAAAATTTGACTATAGAACCAAACAGATGATAATACGTCTGGAGTAAATAACTATGGATAATGCTGTTCGGGCAGTAAGCTGCGTAGCTCTGTGCGCATCAGTTTTATGCCTGCTGTTCACCCAAAAAGTGACTAATGTGTTTCTTATTTAGCAGATTCAGTTCTTTCACTGAAAATATTTTCTTGTAGCCTGCAGAAGAAAATGCTTTAGTTTTTTCAACAAGGAATGCACTTAAATTAATTGTGCTCCTACTTGGCCAAAATTCTGCAATTTTTTTTTACTGTGCTAAAAATTCTCTCTATAGGAGGGAGCATTGCTATGTGGAATGGTTCAAACAGCAAGCATTACTTTGGACAAGGTTTTTGACAACCTGAGACATCAGAGAGTTTACATATTTCATTCCATGCAATATCCATTCTGGAAAATGAGCTTTCAGTATGTTCAAATTGGTATGCGGCAAATTCTTCCTCTAATTTTACTCGCTTCAGAAGTTAGAAGATTTAGAAACAAGGACATCATAAACTCTGATGCACAGGAAACCTTTTCCTGGAATGACACATTGGCCACCTCTGTGTGCTTCAGTATTTCACTTTTTATGGGAAAGTTTTCCAATATGTACTCACATCATGCTGTGTAAAAACTGCTATCATAATCAAAAATCTTTAGTTGTGTATCTGTGAAACTATACTGTTTTACATAAACTCTTGCTTGGGCTTTAATAACAAGATGACAGTCATCATCCTTCTGGTACTTTCTCTTTTTTAAATCTGTATTATTGATACCGAGCCCTCAGATACTGTTGTAGACTACAAATCTTACTAATAATTCAGTGAAGAGCCTGAAAGTTTCCTGCGCAACAAATGTATAGCAGGTGCTTCTTGTAGAAGAAATACATAAATGGCAGTAAATACTGAAAGGGCATTAAGCAATAAACAGTACAATTTATTGTATATACACTTCTATGAGAGGTACCTATTCATTTCTTTCATCAGGTGTTTCTATTACGTGGTATATTGGTTTTAATGTTATTACAAAAACTGTCAAATTATTCTGTTTATCACTTTTTTTAAGCCTTCATTAGAGGAGTCTTACACATTTGTTAGTTCTTATTGCTTTTATGTTATTTGGTTCAAATAAAGAATTTTTTTTTTAACCTTGGGTCTTGCTTTTTAGTGTTCTTAATTTCCCACACACGTCACTAATTCAATGGATGACTTACATTTTTTCTGAAGGACGTACTTTTTTCACTTATATTACCAGTTCTATGAAAGACTAAAGAGGTTAATAGGAAAAATATTTCATCTTATTCATACTGTGGATAATACACAAATTTAAGAATTAAAAATTTCTATTGCAGTTAAAAGACTTTGCAATGTTATATCCTCTTCATGTCAAGGTCAACTGAAAACTTAGTCTGTCTTCAAAAAGTTCTTCATAAGTTTCAGGTCCAGCTGTCATTAAAAGTCTTGAGGTTAAAAGCAGTTTTAAAATTTTAGTTATTTATATTGATACATGCACTATGAGGAAACATGAATAACTTATAAAAACCATATTTAAATACTGTAGTTGCAATTTCCAGGCATATAAGCCATCTGTAGCTAAAGAAAATGGATTTTTCTGTAGAACATTAAGAATGTCATTTGGTGTTAAGATGCCATATTCTGTATGAGAGCACTCTCCTTGATTCTTGCACACCCATACTTTTTTTCTTTTTTGCAGTTTTAGAGTCCGGTAACATGACACAAAACAACTGTCTCACATGATCAGTATTTGCAACAGGTAAATTGTGCTCCAAAACAAAAGAAGTTAAAAGCATTTTTGCTGTTGATACATCACTTTCCATACTTTTTTTGAAAAAACTGGCCAGTGGTTTGAAACAGCTTTTAATATCCCAATTCTTCATTTTTTGGGGTTTTTTTTACTTTTGAAATAACAAGCTGACGGCAGTTGTCTCAATCATCATGAACAATCAAAAAGTCAACAACAAGTTGTACAAAAACACATGCTCCTCAGAAACCTTGGACTTTTAAAGGTAAGGCAATTTCTTTGTATAGTTACCTCGGTGACACTGTGATATCTTACATTTTTATCCATAATTTCAAAAAATGGCTAAATTTTAAACAACATCCAAAATCCTGCAACCAAATTCCAAATGACAAGTGAAAACGTAAGATCGAATGGTGCTTTGTGCTGCAGCTACAAAAACCCCAACCTGAGAGCAGAAAACCAACCTGTCCATCAGAGCTTACCCTGCCAGAATGATGCTCTGCCCTCAGATGGAGTTTTAGAACTTGAAGTACAGCATCAAACAATAAGGATGATAGCTTGAGATGTCATTCATTTCATGCCCCCTTTGGCTTCATGAGATTGAGAATCACAGCAAGCATGGTGCAGAACATTGCAGGGCATTTACAAATTACACTATTGATCAAAGTTAGAGGTTCATTCACAAATTGCACTGTAGACTGACTAACAAGTGACTTTCTACAATTTTTTAGGTATGATCTGTAATTAAATACATTCAGCTGAAAATAATAGTTAGCAGCTCTGTGTAGTCATTCTGATATTGTACCACTCTTCCTCGCATGATTTCTAAAGACCATCTCTTGTACATAGTCATCTTTGCCAAAGAGCAAGTTTCAATAACCCGAAGATGCAGAAGCCTATCAAATAGGAGTCAAGAGATTTAACAGAGATTACACTGTATAGTATTGCCTAAATTCCAGTTTTCTGGTCTATCTGGCATAAGAAATTTTGGGCCAATTTCACTGTGTAGCTCTAGCTTGAAGCTTTATCTTGGGAAATGCAAACCAGAGTTCTGTGTCAGCAATTTCTGCTTGATTTTGGTATCAGAATCTTCATCTGATGGTATGCTGAGTTACCTTGGACATTTTTAGCCTGCCAACAAATCTGCAGCTTTCCCTGGAACAAAACTCCAGCCACAATCATAAAGCCAAGCAGTGAAGTTTTACTGCATTCTACATACCATTTTGGAAAGGTCTTAAAGCACCATCCTGACCATAGCAAATTGCATGGGGGTTGTTGCACTATGATAGGTGAATGTTGGCTTTGTCCAAAGTGGCCACATAGTACCATGTTTCAAAGACCAGGTGTTTTTTATAACAGCTGTTTTTGCAGGCAGTTCTTCTCTCTGAAATGAGCCTTGGAAGAAGTTTGTGATGTTTCCGTACATTTAAATCTTGGTGAATCATGGCATTAATGGTCCCGACAGACGCTTTTTTTTTTTTTTCTGCAATGATGTGTTGTTGGCTTTGGTCCCAACACTAACTTCTTTACTTTCCAGATGACAGCTGCAGAACTACTTGTGCTGGGACTTAGATTTAACTGTTTTGTATCAACCAGGAAATTTCCACTGTGCGACTTTTTTTTTTTTTTTTTTTTTCAATGTAATACAACATGGGTGACTTTCTTTGATATGTTGAATCCACGATAACTGCATGCTTTTATTACTTGTGAATACCTATATTTCACGTCACACTGGGCTGTTGTGTACCTCCCCTACTATAAAATGTGCAATTTTGGAGACACTGTCTACATCAGTACTGTAATGGTTTGTGGCATTTCACACTGAAGAGTGATCTTTATACGAGTGAGGGCCTACGGTTTGTTTTGCATACTTGTTGTGACACACTTTGCTCATACGAATTGTTACTATAGAATCTGAACGTATTCTGAATAAACTTCTTGCGGAGGGAATAATGTCACAGTGCTAATAAAATAATTGTTATTGTAAATCAGCAGAACAGGACTTCAACATCTCTGATGGGAATCAGGAGATAAAAATTACAAAAGAAACAGCTATTAACTGCATAATGAATGAGCAGTTAAAAGCACCAATGAAGTAAAAAAATCATTCCATGCACTATCTTAACAGATTATGCTTGAAAAGTGATGCATTAATGTTGGTTGGCTTTTTGATTATTGGCTATGTTTAAAATGTCACTGATATCTAAAAAAATTAGAAGGGTCACAATCATTTCCATGGAATATACCACTTTAAATACCACAGTGAAAACGGACTAAAACTATAGTCCATACATTTTCATCAACACAGTATGGAAATTATTACTTTTAGTGATTTGTTTATTAGTACAGCATTAAAAATCTGTAAAATGTTGAAAACTAACCCAAGATCCTTGCGAACTATCACATCTGAGAAATATCCTGGCTTATCTTCTGCACGGTGGTGTAAGTGAACTGATGACACTGGCAACAATTCAATAGGACTCTTTTTATTTTTATACAGCCTCAGAAAAACTGTGCTACTCATCCATGCTGTTCAAATAAAAATAAAATACACAAAAATTCAAATTATTTGAAAATAATGGAAAATTTATCATATTTTAATAAAAACAAATGGCAGAATATTTCAAATTCAATACCTTCATAAGTAACAAAATATGTGCATGCAATCAGAAATGATGAAACAACCTTATGCATAATAATGGTAACAAAATTTAAAAAGTGATAAGAACACAAAAATTGTTTTATCAACTTTACTGCAGTCTTAGAATTTACATACACAGATCTTGTTTCAAGTCAATGAGGCTGACATCCTCACATGGTTAGATTTTTTATAAAATCCAATGGAATAATTTTTTCTGACATAAAACGAAAATACACGAAATTTCCCTTGTGGGTGATTACACTTTCACTCCTAATATGGGTCCTTTTTTTTTCTTTTTTTTGGTTGGAGGTTTAACGACCACCGTGAGCAACTCAATGGGCTATAAGCAGTCGCCCGTCCCTAATTTAGGGTCACTGGTTCTAGGGAAGGGAGAGAGCCAGTGCCGTAAGACAAACCAAACACAACATCCGTGCCTCACCCGGATTCGAACCCGTACCCCTTTCGGACAAATGATCAGATGCCATCGCTTAGACCACTGCGCCACCGGGGCGGCAGTCCTACTTCAATATATGGAGTTGAAATTTTGGTTTCATTTCAAAGTTTTGAAATATACTCTATTATGGTGCATCATGTTATCAAAATTACACGTATTTTTTTCTTTATACTTATAACCTTCTTTTATTAATATAATTACTTAAGATTTCCGTGAAAAGTTCAACTCTGAATTATATAAAATATTACATTTTCAAAACTCTTAAAGAAATAAAGCCATTACTGAACATAAAGTTTTAAATATGAACTGTAAAACCAATGAGATACTAAATATCTCATATGGTATTTCTAAGAATAATGATAAAACCAGTTCTAATATAATTGTAGTTTGTCATATGGGTCATTCTATACAGAATGATCCAATTTTGAAAAAGTGTGTAGCTGCATAGTTCTGAAAACATTTGAAACTTTGCTCATTTATTTGTGTGGTAGCATAATGGCCAAAAATAATTTTAATTTGTTTACAACCCCCCCCCATCTATAGGTTGCTTCAAGGATGGCGGCCATCACAATTTTTAGCATATTGAAGCCTTTCCGATATTTCTATCTCCTGAACCAATACAGATATTGGAATGATTAAAAAAAGGTTTTGTTAAGCGTAAAATGAGGATTCCGTAACACTAAGAAAATGTTAAGAAATCAGTCGCATTCTTGACTTACAAGCCCTTTAAACATTGATGATCAGATGCCGATTGTCTTATTCTGTGATTATTTTTTTTTTATGAAGCACAGGAAACATACACAAAGTTGCAATTCATACTGTAGAAACCTTGTCCCTTGAAAAAAAAAACCCCAAAAATAAGAAATCCTGAAATTAGGTACCCCTTCATGCTCCCCCCCCCCCTTCCCTCCTGAATTTGAGAAAAAACACACACTCTCAATTTTTGAGGTCTTATATATCTCTGGTGAGGTGAGATACAAAAATCTGAATTTTTGTGTACATAGCCACCTACATATATGATGGCTATTAACTCACAAAAATTGTTTGTGTTCAGCTTCGTTTTTGATATACAGGGCTTGCTATATCAGGGAAAATATTGTTATCGGTACATTCGTAACACTTGTTTAAATTATATCAATATCACATTATATTTTTATTAAATGCTCACAAATGAAAAAGTGAACAGTTAGCCATAAAATACTCCAAGAAAAATATGTTATAATACCTTTATAACTCTCAACAGTCAATGTCTCTGGATTTTAGAGTGAAGAGAAAAGATATCTCGTTCTTCAGTTTTTCATCAGTTTTGTAGACTAGGCGAGAACTTGAAGTATAGAACTCGAATGGTGTCAAGAACTTTAGGATTTTGCTGTTTGGTATCCATGCTGATGTCCTGTCATCATTGTTAGGCACAAAGGATGCGGCAGGTCAAGGAGGACTATAAAAATCGATGTTCGATTCCAAATCCACTGTGTCGCGTACATGTCCAACCCACCAGTTAGAGCCATAGATGCATGCAACATCGTCTCTTTGTTTTGCAGCCACAACTGATGATAAGCAACTGACTTGATGTTCATTGACGTCCATGGATGATGTTGTTTTTGTTAGTATTTTGCTTTCTTGGGATAGGAATAACACAGTGCATCTCACGTATTCCTTTCAACTTTCTGAAGATAGCATAATGCTTTTCAAGTGTATTCTCTAGAGCAAGGACCTCAGCACTTACAATAAAAATGAAATGGACTTCTTGAATATTACCAACACATAATTCATAAAGAGCTTGAGCTATAAGAATGGCCACTGCATAGGTTTTTTGCAGTGAAGCTTTCCTTACTAGATGTTTGATAGTACCTCCTATCCCATCACATGAGTTCTTGCCATGTACAGTGGCAAAGAAACGCCATTCGGCATAAAGCCCAAAATCAACCTTGTGACGGAACAGATTGCAGCAATTCTTATAATTTTTATACTGGCTGGCTGCACCATCAGAAAAGTAAAACACTTTGGTGAGATGGGGACCAATGAGCTCCTTTACTTGTGGCAGCAGCTTCTTCTGGAAGGTAAAGACAGCATTAGTGCTGTGGGACAAATGGTCACTCACCACACAGAAGCTTTGACCTTTGACTTCATTATTGGTCTTGAAGTACACCACAAAAGGATGGAGAGTAACTTGATCAGTTTCCCAATGAAAAGATTGCATCTCACCTTGGACTATGTATGTGAAGTTTTCACTGAAACCACCCATGATTATACTCATTTTGCTTTAAGTTTTTTTTTTTTTTTTTTTTTTTTTTTTTTTGGTTGTTGTTTTTAGTAGTTTTAAGGAAAGAGGACTGCTGTTTTGCTACACAAAATGGTGTTTCTTGAGGTCCATCACTTTTTCTATTACCTTTTCAATGAAATCATCTGATGAAAGGGAGACACTAACCATCTCTGTTCTGTCTGTGGTCATCCACTGAGGGAAAGTCAAAGTGTGTTCATGAAGATACATATTTCTTTAAGCATATTCCTGGTTACGTCTGATCCTGGGCAATTAGGCATATTTTAATCATACACTCTTCACTCTCAATGTTACACACAACACTCTCCAGAAAGTCTTTGTAAGAAATATTCATTCTTGTTCCAAGCAACATAAATTTCAAGTTCTGATGGTAAAGGCAAACGCAGACAGAGTGTGTCCCACTTGCTCCTGCAAGAACACACCTCGGTCTCAAAAAGGCAAACTTGGAGAAACCAATCTTGTCATTTGGATTTACACTCTTGTAGTTCGTGTACAGTTCTCTGATATTACACAAGACCAGTCTCTTTTGTTTCAAAACCTTTCTGCCTTCATTGTCTCAACAGCAATGTTTGCTCCAGGGCAAACCCTGCTGTTCTCATCATCTGTATAAAACTGCATGACTTTCTGAGTTATCTCAGGACTAAAAATCCTTTTTGCAGGCTTGGAAATATCAGGTAGGATACCAAATTTTTTCACAAGTTTTTCAGTTTTCTTTACAATGTATTCTGTGCAATTAAATTCTTCACAGATATGAGCAGTAAACCCACTTTGTGGTAGTAGACTGATTATTTGTATTTTTTCTTTGTTATGAGCTGTAGTTAACTTTTCTTTCAATTTTCTTATCAGAGCATCATCTTCTTCACTTAACTCATTCACGTCATTGTCATCAGATAACTTTCTGTTTTCAATGTAAGTGCCAATTTTCTCTTAGCTGCATGTGCTGTCCTTTCAGATTTTGCCACTATGGCCTGTGCTCTTCATTTTGATGGCAATTTCCGAATGCAAATTGGACAGATATGCAGGAGTGAGCAGGCTGTATTGATTTCTTTCACCTTTTGAATTGCAGGCCTAAAATCATCGTAGCCGTCATCATAATTTGCATTGCTTTGTTGTTCAGTTACTTTTTTGTTCAGAGCAAGAACACACGAAGAACAAAGAGCTTTCCCTGATATTAAAAACACAAACCTGTTGCAGTGTTCTCTCATTTCAGTTGTTATTATTTTCAGAGAACCTGATACTCTGGTCTTCCTTTTTTTATTTTTAGCTGAATTTTTAGTGGGTCACAAACAACTATTTCCATAAAGGTGCTCAAATTTCAGTAAAAAAAATTTTCTTATGATACTCACAAATAGAGGTGATCTCTGACCATGTACTGAGCTTTAGAAGGTTTTGTTCCTCTTCACTAAGCTCTGTAAGTTGTAGCACCTGCTTAGGTACTTGACCATAACTTAACTTATGACAAGGCTCTTTGCACCACAATTCAACAGTACACTCCATATTAATTAAATGAATTCAGTTTAAGAATGAAACACTAAGAACACAGTCTAAAGGCCTAAACAGGAAGATGAGTCTAAAAGTAATCCAATAATATAAATAAAACAATAAGAAAGTTTACTTTCACACTTTAAAATAACATGAAAACTGTGAAGCTTACAGAGCACACCACTAGCATGTTCACTCCACAAAGACAAGCAGCAGACTGCAGCTGATTTGTGGCTAACTCTGAATGTACAGGTCAAGGCACTTTTCAACAAGTTTGAGCCTGCTGATTTCTGCTGATTGTCCATGAAGCCACAGACAGGCATGTTCAGACAGGTTTTGCCTGCCTGAACCTTGCTGTTTGCATTGTCTAAGCATGTCCAGTGTTTATAATAATTTTGCTCCATCATATGTAGCTTTAGATATTGGGTCATAAAAATGTTCACCCTTTTGTAAATAAAGAAATGCAACATTAAACAGAAGTAATTTGATAAAATGTTAATAAACATAAGACAAACAAATTGAATGTAATATTACAGTTTCCACTTTTTTTTTTTTTTCTTCTTTTGAGTTCTTCCCTTATTTGAGCTACTGTATCTTAGTAACTAGGCTGGAAACAAGAACCAAATTTATTTAACAGATTTTTTCTTGGAGCATTTTATGGCTAACTGTTAATTTTTTCATTTGTGAGCATTTAAAAAAATGTAACATGATATTTATATCATTCAAACAAGTATTACGAATGTATGGACAACAATATTTTCCCTGATATAGCAAGCCCTGTACATCAAAAACTAGGCTGAACACAACCAATTTTTGTGAGTTAATAGCCATTATATAAGGTGGTTATGTACACAAAAAATTCTGATTTTTTGTATTTCTCCTCACCAGAGATATAAGACCTCAAAAATTGGGAAAGTGTGTTTTTTCTCAAACTCCCTATGTGCTCAAAGGGGTACCTAATTTTAGGATTTGTTTGTGTGTGTGTGTGTTTCAAGGGACAAGGTTTCTACAGTATGAATTGCAACTTTGTGTATGTTTCCTGTTTCATAAAAAAAATCACAAAGTAAGACAAAATTTACATAATCCTCATTTTACTCTTAACAAAACCTTTTTTGAATCATTCCAATATCTGTATTGGTTCAGGAGATATCAGAAATATCGGAAAGGCTTCAGTATGATAAAAATTGTGGCGGCCGCCATCTTTGAAGCAGCCTAGGAAGGAGGTGAAAAAAATGTCTATTTATTTTTGGCCATTATTTAACCACACAAATAAATCAGCAAAGTTTCAAATTTTTATAAAATCATCTGGGTGAATCTCCATGGAATGACCCATATGCATATAAGCAAGGCTATACAAAACACAATAAAAATATAAAAAAAATACGCATTCGTATAGTCAGATGCTGACTGATAAACCACGCATTGCGCTGAGAATTGTTGGCGCTGTAGCGTAAATTCGAACGCACTCGACTAGTTATCGAGAGTTCTGGGGTTCGATCCCAGCAGTGCCGAAATACAATTTTTCAGTCGCTATGTGTTGTTTAAAAAATAACGTGGAAAGAGTGATTACATCGTCCATTTACATTATCTCCACGTATTTGATATATATTAAACAATAAAAATATTTTCAAAAAAAGTCCATGTTTATAAAATGAAACATATCTCACCTTTCACCACTCCTTTCATCACGAATATATCAGTCCTTTTTGTAGCAGCATGCAAGCCAACTTTTACATTAGATTTTACGTAGGAATTTGTATGGCACCTGTTCTTGTAAGATGCATACTGTAGTAGGGTCCTCATTATATTATCTTTGCTTTATCTGACACAGCAATATGACATGCTTGGGTCACCAAGAGTCAAAATCATAACACAAACCTATTAAAGTGACCTCATACTTTAACATTGAGAGATTGGATCAGAATGGTGAAATACACGAAGCTAAATTTTTTACTTGACATCTTATCATTTTAGTCTTTCCTAACAAACAAACACACACACACAGACTTTTTTCTATTCTCCTTGGCCAACTTTCCATTTTTTACGCTTTCCAGCCGTAGGTTGAAGAAGCATATATGCTCCAGCATTGTATGTCCGTCCATCCGTCCGTCCGCACGATAACTGGCGTAAAAATGGTTCGATTTCGATGAAATTTTAGTATGTGGTAGGGGACCTCCAGGGGACGAACCCTATTGAAAATGGGACAAATGGGGTCAAAGGTCACGACGTAGGAGCGGGATCATTCCATTGCCCTTATGCATCATAACTTGCGTAAATATGGTTCGATTTCAATTAAATTTTACTATGTGGTAGGAGACCGCCTGGGGACGAACCCTATTCAAAATGGGTGAAGTGGGGTCAGAGGTCAGGACATATCGGGATGCATTCCATTGCCCTTATGCGTCACAACGTGCGTAAAAATGGTTCGATTTCGATGAAATTTCAGTATGTAGTAGGGCACCAACTGGGGACAAACCCTATTGAAAATGGACGAAATGTGGTCAAAGATCAGGACATAGGATTGCGATCCATTCCATCGCTCTTATCCCATACTATTAAGGTGGACGTCAAGTAATTTTGCTTCCTATACTTCCAATAGAAAAACGTTTGTACACATTTCCTTCACAATTAATGTGTTCCCAAGGATGAAAATTTGAACACTGATTAAAATAACTTCATATTATAACTTGGAAAACTTAATATTTTCTAAAACATAACCATAATTATATTAAAAATCAATAACTTTTCCTTTGGTGGTGTTGAAACCAGAGAAAAGATGGCGCGACCTGTACTTTGATGACGTCAGTGGACAAATAAATGTTGGATTGCATAATTACGGTTATGGTTTAGAAAATATTAAGTATTCCAAGTTATGAAATGAAGCTATTTTTAATCCATGTTCAAATTTTCATCCTTGGGAACGCATTAATTGTGAAGAAAATGTGTACAGAAGTTTTTCCATTGGAAGTATAGGAAGCAAAATTACTTGACGTCCACCTTAAAGTAGCAATTCTTGTATGTATGTATATACATTTTATTTTGAAAACTGCTCTAAGAATTTTGATGAAAGTTGTTAACCTACCGTTTTCTGGTACTAGAAATCGATTTAGCTTGATCTCGACTCTAGGAGAATTCGTTTAGTGGGTTAAATAACCACCCCGAATTACAACGTTTTCAGTGTCATGGCGTTGTTCCATTTATGTTGCCAATGCTTAGAAATCTTATGACGTCACAATCTCGCGTTTGAGAATGTTGGCGCGCGGTTACACCATCTGTCTCATTACGTAACGCGTTGTGTGCGTATGTCCGTCCGCACGATAACTCGCATAACGATCGTTCGATTTCTATGAAATTTTAGTATCTGGTAGGGGATCACCTGGGAAGGAACCCTATTTAAAGTGAACGAAATGGGGTCAAAGGTCAGTACATAGGAGCGGAATCCATTCCACTGCTGTTATGTGTCATAACTAATGTAAAAAAGGTTTGATTTCGATGAAATTTTAGTATGTGGTAGGGGACCACCTGGCGACAAACCCTATTGAAAATGGGCAAAATGGGGTCAAAGGTTAGGACACAGGAGCGAGATCTATTCCATAGCCCTTATGCATCATAACTTACGTAAAAATGCCTTGATTACGACAAAACTTTGTTATTTCGGACGTATACCGAACCGGTTCTGTTGAATATCATCGAAATGAGATCAAAGGTCAGGGCACAGGACCGAGATTTATTCCACAGCCATTATTCTCATAACTTGAGTGATAACTTGAGTAATGATTTCTGGTATGTTGGAAAGCGCATTATAATTAATGCATTGCATGATCTTAAAAACTTGTTTAAATGAGTTCCTTCTGCATAAAGACTATAAGAGAAAGAAACTCAATCCTTCTGCCTTCAAGAGGTAGCACAGATGAACTTCCTCCTGTAGATCACATGGGCTTTCAGCTGCTCCTCTTCATTGGAAAAGTAACCTGTAAACTCATCACTCAACAGGCAGAGAGAATTGTGACACACTTGTCAGTGATGTTCAACAAAATGCTATCTCTTTCTTTAAATGCAGATTAACATAAAACAAATTCTTTGCACCAACCATAACAATACATACAATTTTACTATTTGTGGAACATAGCATGTGGAAAAAACAACATCATGGTTCTTTCAACTGAACAAAAACTAGAGATCCTAAAGAAACTAATAAAAGACAAGTCTATGAAAAAGCAATGCATCCAAATTCGATGTGGGGTAAATTACAGAATTGGTTCCTGAAAAGAAAGGAACAAAGTGAGTTAAAAACTGGTGCTCTTATCAAGCCTCAGGTATTGGACTGAAAAACAGAAAATTGATAAGAAATGTGAATATGAAAAGGTGAGTGATGCTTGTTCTTATGGTTCACAGAGCAAAGGGATAAGTGCATGCTAATAATGGGTCTAATCCTACAAGGGAAAGTTCTTCTCCAAAAGAAAATTTAGTGAAGGGAAACTTAATTTCGCATCTAGCTCAGGGTGGCTTGATTGCTGGAAAAAAAATACTGTATTTTTTCATATAATCTGTGGATTGTCTGTTAAAAAAATTAAAATTTAGGTTCTGCAGATAATAAAATTAAAATTTAGGTCCTGCAGCTTAAAAAAAAATTGCAGCATTTGAATTTGTTAAAAATACATGTCACACTTGTCATCAGAAGTCATATAATTTAGAAAATTACCTGAAATACATTAATAACAGAAAAATATAATGCAATATGAAGATGGAGGTCCACAAACAGTTGGAAAGAAGTGTGGGGGTCACCTAGAACATATTTCACAGAAAATATGATGCAACGAAGGAGATATTGTTTGCTCTTGCAGATGATCATGTGCTATGGGAAGCTCAGTGTCACACACATTTATGCGTGCCATAGGTTTAACTATGGAACTGTGGTAATGCTGAAACAAATAATATTTTTTGCTCTTTATTCAATTCAAAGTAACAGAAAAGTTTTTAAAAATGACGGTTATTTCTTTTAATGAGATCAGTTTCGTATTTTTTTCCTGTTCCTCTGGACTGCTGGGTCATCCTGTGCATTGCGACTTTTCTGTACAAAATCATGGTTTGAGATTATACTGCAATTTCTTTCCCTAAAATCCCAAATTTCTCAGCCTGTGGATTATGCTTTGCCTTGGATTACACAGGAGTTTTTTTTTTTTTTTTGTTTTTTTTACTTTTTCTGAGTTTCACAGTCTGAGGATTATAAACCCACTGCAGATTATAAGGAAAATATGGCATAAGGCAGTAAAATATCTGTGGGAAATAACTAGGATGAGCCACCAACAGTAACCAATAACTTGGGTACAGTTGGCAAATTTTAAGCTCATTAAGGCATCTATTATAACAAATTTTTAAAAACGAACACGTAAAATTTATGACTTCCAGAACAAAAGTATGAAACATTCTAAAAAGAAATGCTTAAAATTTATCATGAACTACTTTCCTTCATGTTGGTTGTGATCAGGTTGCATGTAAACAAAGCGGAAAGATACACTCAGATGGGGAACAACATTTTTCATTTTGTATCATGAAAGACACACACACACACACACACACACACATACACACACACACACATTCCTTTTACACACTCATACACAAACTTCCTTTCACACACTTATACACAAACTTCCTTTCACACACTTATACACAAACTTCCTTTTATTATTATAGATTAAGCAAGTGTTGAGCTAGAAGACAGAATGTTTCCATTTCTTCGCTTTTCAATTCAAACGATTTTTTTCAATTAATGTTAGTGTACAGACTTTCGTAAAACGGTTCAAGTAAAAGCCCGCCTGGTTTCAATTGAAATTCCTTAAATAACACAGAATTTCAGGAATCGGAAGGCGGCAAAACCTGACCATGGACGATGTCCAATCGTATGCCAAAAATCACGGTGATCGGATGTGTCATGTCATGGCTATGCCCGAACTAATAATTGCCCAGAGTCTTGTATAGAGAGTAGATTTTTTCAAATATTATTAAAATTGATCAGTCTTTTTAATGGTCATTATTTTTATATGACACGACTAATCACCATGATGCCAACTCCATTCATGTCACTCACCATGTCCTTCCCTTTCTCTGTGGCAAGTGTCATCGCGATCGGCTGAAGATCTTTGGAGGAGATAGGTAACAAACGACCGCTTCTTAAAATCCGGAAAAAAACCTAAAAATGCAAGTTTCTGGACGATTATTCCTGAATGACATGGAATTTTGGGAATCGGAAGGCGTCAAAACCTGACCATGGGCGTTGTCTGATGGCATGCAAAAAATCACAGTGATCGGATGTGTCATCTCATACCTATGCCCGAACAACTAATTGTCTCGAGTCTTGTGCAGAGAGCTCCACTCGACCTTCGGCCTCGCTTCGCCTAATTATCAGCAAATTCAGAAGAAAAATTGAAGTGAAATTCCATTGTTTCATGAACAATGAAGGATTATCTGGTGTGAGCAGATATACAACTGCAATGTGACAGGCTTCAGCTATAGAATGCTGCCTTTAAAAACTAGCTTTCTGGGCTGAAGCTTCAGAAGCAAAGCAAGAGTGATAATTCTAGCCTGCATTAAAGCTACAGGTAACCACAAATTAAAATCTACATTTACCTATCTCCTATAGGCTTTATCAGTAGCATGTAAGAACCAGAAGAATGCATGGATGCATTCAGAAAGTTTCTGAAGCTGGTTGTTCTGCAAGTTTGTTTCAGTAAAACCTACTGAGGAAAGCAATCCTTGTCAATGACAATAATACACCATCTCATCCTAATGAGGATGAACTGTGAAGTTGAGACGACAACATTTTAAGGTTTAACTACCACCATGAGCAACTCTAAAGTTATTTCCAGTCCCCATCCTTAATTTGTGGACACCAGTTCCAGGAAAGTGAGAGACTAATAATTTTTAGACAAGCATACCACCCATGCCTAATCTGGGAGTCAAACCCAGACCCAACTTGCACATTACAGTAAATTCTTTTCTTTCTGATGTAACTCATTATATGCCAGCCTATGGACCAGATCATCTTCGAAGTGCTATAGGAAAAATATTGTCATTAGTGTTACTGTGCTCATAAAGGTGATAGATGATAGAGATGGTATTGTACATAAGCAAAGAAAAATTAACCAGAAAAAAATTATTATATTGGGCCTCAATCACAGAAAGAGATTGAACCACAAATTCAAGTAGACATGTCTCAGAAAACTTGAAAATTACATCATCCTGGAACAGATTGAACCCTCATCTCCTGATTTAAATTTGAGTATGTTACAGTTACACCACCCAGAACAGCCAAGCCACTTGGAGGTTCCTTGTTCTGGGTGGTGTAACGGTAACATACTCGAACATAAATCGGTAGACGAGGCTTGGAGGTTCCTTGTTCTGGGTCGTTAACAGTAGCATACGCATACTTGAACGTAAATCAGGAGATGAGGGTTTGATTCCCATTCCAAAACAACGTAATTTTCAAGTTTTCTGAGGCATGTCTACTTGCATGATTAATTTGGCATTCATCTGCCATCTATTTGACTATTAAACCACAAATTCTGGTAAGTTCATAGAGACAGTTGCCTTTAAGAAAAAGAAACTACGCAGGAAACAGTGCAGAAAAATTTTAATAATCTGATACCTTTGTTAAAATAAATTCCAGGGTGTGAAATGGTGAATGACAATCATATGTTGGAATGCATGGACAAAGAAAGATGTGCAATGAGAGCTAACCAACCTTGAGCTCTCATTAATCAGAATAGCAATGAAGATGAAGTTGTTGGGGCAGAAGTGAACTTACACGAAATTAAGAGAATGATTCATATAGAGAAAGGTTCGAGCATACATTGAACAGGTCCACTCAGACAACAACAAGTCAGAAGCCAGCACTTAGACTATTGCACCACCAGGGCAATAAAGATCATTACAACTATTCTTATTTCAAACGGATGCAAAATAGTGATGTCATAGACCAGTATAGAATGTATATAGACAACATAAGCAAGGTGAAAGAGTTTACTAATACAAAGCCTGTGCATTAGGGAAAAGGTAAGGACTTGTCAGAGCTTGAACAGGAAATGACTATCACTTTAAGGAATGTGAGGAGGGACGGTATTTCAACAATTGCATGAATAACAGTTCAACGGCTGTTGTAGTGAAGGTGTTGGGGGATTCGTCTGAAGAGGGACATATTCATACCAAATGTGTTAGAAAGGGGAAACCACCGTTGGCAGATGGCCCAAGAGATCTCGATTAATGGCAGACTACAACCAGGATAAACAGAGAAAACATTTCCAAGAAAACAACCCAGTGTATGCTCTCACAGATGGGACTAAGAAGTTGGCAGCCCAGTCATGGGCACATGTTGACTGATTGTCAGTGACAGCTCCACCTGTAGAGAGTACAGGGACATCATGATTGGAAAAGAGTCATCTGAGCAGATGAATCAAAGTTCCATTTTAACATGCTGATGGGCAAGTCTGTATTCAATGCCAAGTAAGTGAATAACCACAAGCAAATTGCAGGTTGGACAAACAGGCCTGGTCCCAGACAATTTGTCCAATGACAACTGGTCCAATGCCGATTAATCCAATGCTGATTCACCCAAAGAGACAATTAGTGCAATGGTATCATCCCACAAAGTCAATTTTTTTATTTTTAAGAAAGGAATAAAAGTTTAAGTGTTCCTCCTTTTGAAAAATGATTTCTATACATTTGGTATTTCAAAACATTTTATACACCTGATAAAAGGCACTCAACGGTACATTTCTCAGCTGTTTACAAAGAACCAAGCCCGCAGGCCTTTATAGAAGATTTTAAGTTACAACTTAAATATATGACACTTGAAAACATTTCATAAAACCTAATAAAAAGCACTCAGCAGATTATTTCTCAACTCTTTACAAAACACCTAGCCACTGGCCTATTAATTAATATTTAGCGCCTAAGTAAAAGCACAATATTATTCATTTGATTTGATATGTAAACATTACGAATGTGAGATCGGTAGAATAAAAACTGTTAAAAAGACTTGGGTCCGAACCCCATCTAGTTTTCCAGTGGCCACATAGCCAAACCACTGCATGCTACAAATAAAAATGGGAAACTAGTCTTTACTATTATTTAAGGTGGGTGGACACCCTAAATATTTTTTTGTTCATTTTTTAAAAATATCTTTTCAATATTTGGAACACAAGAAGTTGAGCATTTAATTAGTAATATTTGTCAAAAAAGGGATGTAAGGTCAGGAGATGCATAACATCACAGCCTTTCCTTGACAAATGTCAACCCCGCCTTCTCGTGGTGCATCCTGTTCCCACTAAATAGCTCTGACGACCGCCAATAGCGGTATAACTATACCATCGGGATTAGAGGAAATGCTATCCCACACTCACAAACCCGCTTGGCCAGCGTGGTGAGTTATGGTCAAACCCCTCCAAAATGACTCCATAACTTAAATCTTGGCCCTCAGTCTCTGGCAGCTGGAATGTACCTAGCCAAGGCAGGGGCCAGTGCGACATGAAAGCAGAGGGTGCTAAGAATCCCCGGAGGACCGGACTAGGCTGCCATCTGATGCTGACCTTGGCTACGTATAATGGACGCTCCCTATCTTCTGATTCAAGGCTTCTTGAATTGGAAGAGGAACTACAAAGGATCAAGTGGGACATCGTCGGGCTAAGTGAAATAAGAAGAAAAGGAGAAGATCTCATTGAACTGAAAAGTGGACATCTCTTCTACTATCGTGGGACAGATACTGGCAGAACTAGTGGTGTTGAATTTATAATAAACAAGAAACTGAAGGATAAAGTTGTAGAAGTTGAAAGTTCCTCTGACAGAGCTGCACGGCTCGTTATCCAACTCTCGAGAAGATACCAGACTCAGATTATTCAAACTTATGCACCCACCACAAGTCATCCTGAAGAAGAAATTGAAGAATTTTATGAGGAAATTCGTGATCTAAATAATAAAGGTAAGCAGCACTTGAAGATAATTATGGGAGATTTCAATGCTAAAATAGGGCAATGGCAACAGAATGAAACTTCAGTAGGTAAATTCGGTCACGGCAACAGATACCAGCGTGGAAATACTCTCGTTGAGTTTGCAGAGGCAGAAGGGTTTTTCATCTTCAACTCCTTTTTCAAGAAAAAGCCACACAGGAAATGGACATGGAGACATCCAAATGGGACGACAAGTGAAATTGATTTTATTATGTGTAACAAAAAATTCGTCATAGAAGACTGCAGTGTGCTAAACAAGTTCAACACAGGTAGTGACCATAGATTGGTGAGATGTAAGATGCACCTCAACACTAAACTTGAACATGGCAAGCTCATAAGACAAACAAAATGTATTGACATAACCAACCTTAAAAAACACCACAATACCTTCAAGTTGGAACTGAAGAACAGATTCTCTGCTTTAGAAGGCCTAACATTGGAAGAAGTGGATATTTCTGAAGTTAACAGAAAAGTAACCAAAGCTCTTATGGAAACAGCAACAAAATTAGCTGGGTCTAAGAACAAGTTGCATGTGGACAAATTATCAGGAAAAACCAAAATGTTGATGCAAAAAAGAAGAGAGATAAAAACAACTAAAGAAGATGTTACTTCGAAAGTGGAATATATAGAGCTATGCAAGACAGTACGAAAAAGTATCACTGAAGACGTAAGGAAATTCAACTGTGAACTAGTAAGGAAAGCAACTGAAAACAACTAAAGCCTAAAGACAGCAAAGGGACATCTCAGTAAGGGAAGAAAACAAATTATGGCACTGAGAAAAGAATATGGTTCTGTAACAAGAAATAGAGGCGAAATTTTCACAAGAGTGAAAGATTTCTACTCCAAATTATATGAAAGGGATGATATATGTACTCCAGACATCATGAAAGGTACCAGTACCAGAGTTCTTTCAGTCCTCCCAGCAGAAGTTGCACATGCAATCAAGAACATGAAGCGGGGAAAAGCTCGAGGAGAAGATGGAATTACTGTAGACATCATACAAGAAGCAAGTGGAGAAACAGAAACAGTACTCGCCCAAATTTTCACTCGATGCCTTAATGAAGGGAAGATTCCTGAGGATTGGAACAACGCTACAATGATCCTGCTACATAAAAAAGGTGACATTGAGGATCTCAGAAACTACAGACCTATCAGCCTCCTATCAGTGGTTTATAAAATTTTCACTAAAGTTCTTTCACACCGCTTGAAGGAAACACTGGACATGGCTCAACAGAGAGAATAAGCTGGATTTAGGAGTGGCTACAGCACAATAGATCATATCCACGTACTGAGAGAACTAATTGAAAGAGTGAGGGAATATGAACTTCCATTGTGCATGGCTTTTATCGATTATGAAAAAGCCTTTGATTCGGTGAAACCATCAGCAGTTACAATGGCTCCGAAATCCTGCGGTATTGAAGATGCATACATTAATATTATTAATAACATCTATGAAAATGCAAGTGCAAAGATTCGGCTGTTTGAAAATACAACACACATAAAAATTGGAAAGGGAGTGAGACAAGGTGACACCATATCTCCGAAGCTCTTTAATGCCACATTGGAGGGTGTCTTTCAGTCGCTGAGCTGGGAAAACAAGGGGATAAAGATTAATGGAGATTATCAAACCCACCTTCGTTTATCTGATGACGTAGTTATTTTTGGAACTACCCCATCAGAGCTGCAGGGTATGATCCAGGAACTTGCTGACAAGAGTAAAGAAGTGGGATTAAAAATGAACTTTCAGAAGACAAAAGTGATGTTCAATGCTTTTACAAAAAATGAAGATTTATCGATTGATGGAGAAAAGCTGGAGATAACAGACATGTACGTTTATCTTGGACAGCAGATATCAAGTGAGGGTCACATTGGTGAAGAAATTAATCGCCGTACAAAACTTGCCTGGAGAAGCTTTTGGAAGAAACAGCATAATTTTCAAGAGCAATATGCTATTATGCCTTAAAAGAAAAGTGTTTGATCAATGCATCCTTCCGATGCTTACGTATGGTGCAGAGATGTGGACCTTAACTAAAAGAGACATACAAAGGCTGTAGATGACTCAAAGAGCCATGGATGCTTGGTGTAACCAGGAGAGATAAGAAGAGGAACTTGTGGATCCGAAAAATGACAAGAGTGGAAGACATCATGACCAGAGTGGCAATGAAATGGCAATGGGCTGGACATACTGCCAGAAGGACAGACCATCGATGGACAGCCAAAATTTTAGATTGGATTCCAAGGGACAGGAAAAGACCCAGAAGAAGACCACATGGGAGATGGGTGGATGAAATTCGAAAGTATGCAGGAGTGACATGGAGGAGACTAGCACAAGACAGACCGTTGTGGAGGAAACGTGGGGAGACCTTCGTCCAGCAGTGGATTGATAATGGTTGACAATAATGATGATTTGTCAAAAAAAGTAATAAAATGTGCAGCTGATTAATTTTAATAAATTAATAAATAATGGTATTTTGTAACACTAATAACTTGATAAATTTTTAATGCAGAATAATATTTTTTTTTCTAAACAATAAATCAAGATACTTACTATGCAATGAACTACAGCTGTAGTTGTGACAATTATTCAAAGTGATAATTTTTTTCTGAAAATTTACTGAAAAAATGTGGAAGTTCTACATTTGATGTCATATATCTCCAAATGTATTTGTTCCAAAGCAAAGCCTTTAGTTCTTTGCACAACAGACATAAGGATGAAATACTCCCAAAAAAAATTGACAAATTATTAAGATATCACTGTTATCATATTTAAAAACATGAAAATTTTCAAATTTAAGAAAATAGCAAAATATTTATTCTTGTTGAAAACAATCTATAATATATTTGAATGAGCTTAAAAGCCACCATATTTGTAGGTCTCCCCTTCATTTGTCTCGTGTATATCCAGTTTTGCCTTTCTTTTTCCCCTCAATATTTTTCTAGCCATTTTTGCTTCGGGTGTTGCAACAATGCTGGCTCTTGATAAACGCTGAATATCAAAGGACCTCAGTCCCTTGGTTGTATAACAGCCCGGTGTGCACCCAAGTGTTGTAAAAACTTCTTGGGGTCCTTCATAACCTTCACTGAAGGTGATAACTGCATCACTAACACCAAAACATAGTGTAGATAGGCCAAGGAAAGTAATCTTTGGTATTCTTTGCCATATAAGATTATTAAAACACTCATTCGCATTTAGGGTTTTCTATGGAGGCACTTAGCTAAAAGCTTTTCACTGCACAGTTCCATGTATGTAGTTTTCACTTGATTTAGTATATCATTTGGAAAACCTTTCTCTTCCTTGAAATGGACATTTGGTGTAACTAAGGATTTTTGGTATTCGCACCAGCTCTTCTCGCCTTTCAGGCACTGTCCATGTCAAACTTAACCATTTGATGACCTTTTGACAATGTACATATGTTTCAAAAGAATAAAATACACAAAAGCAAATGCAAAACAATCTAGATGAATTTTGAATAAAACACTAACATGCCAACAAATCAATCTTCGACTTCTCATGCAAACAGAACAAAAAAACACTGACAACAGTTGTGACCAAAACAGTTATGATATAAATGGCCCTGTTATGGTTGGAAATGCCATGTTGCCACTTCAGAGACAAAATATTATTACTTAATAAATATTGAATAAAGGAAATTATAGTTAAATACAAAATCCTAACTGAATTTGACAAAATTGTACAACTTTCGGTAAACATGAAATACCACTTCCGGTGAAAATATTGAAACAGCACAACTTTCAAAAAATCATATCTTAAGATCTGTCTTTTCGCATAAATTTAACATTTTTGGAACGAAGATAAGTGGGAGATATAGAAAAAAAAATTTAATTCAATTTTTTTAACAAAAATTATTTTTTCCGGGTGTCCGCCCATCTTAATGCAACAGAGAAACAGCTAAGTTACTTGAATGGCTCGCACATCAGTAACTTCATACTGCAGCAAGGACAATATAACAAGAAAAAAGCAAAAAATCTGTAACCACATTATTACGCATGAAATGTAATATTATTTTACATTCTTTGGTCTACGGGTGCTTACATACAACATCGAAGTAGAATCAGAACGGAAGAGATCTTTTCACATGAGTGGCACCTCGGACAGATTAGACGGAATTGGACAAATAGCATTAGACCACTCGTCCCATTGGACCAATCGTCGTTCGACTAATCGTAACAGACCCAAACAGGTCAGCTGCAGCAAACAGCAGTATCGTGGTATGAGAATTGTTCTTAAGAGCAACACTGGGTCCCCTAATCACTATTGGAACCTCTCCCCCTCCCACCAAGATTCTAATGATAAACTGTTTCAAGCAAACAGTTACTCCACATAGTACAGAGGGTACCCATTCTTTCTCCCACAAAAAAATATGCATTTTTTAAGACTTTAAGCACCCCTTAAAAAATTTTAAAATCTTACCAATTGCATAAGTAACAATGGCATCTGCAGAAATCTATTTTTACACACACAAGTTAGCTATGAAATTGAAGTATGTTGAAAAAGTCTGCAAATTTGTCCCATATAAGTTTGTAGATTTAATAAAATAGAACTTATGAGATTTAAAAGTGTTCTGCTGGTCAGATCAGTTTTCTTGTCTGTGAGAATAATCATACATGAAATAAAGTCTATGCAAATTGCAAAACTGCAGTTCAAGTTCTAACTCCAAGATCTGAATTTTGCAAATGACCATCTCATGGCTTAAACTTCAAAACCAAACTTAAAAGTAATGTTCATGATTTCAGTTTTCCACAGTTTTCTCGTGGTTATAACTAAATTATCATTATTTGCATATACAAAAAAACAAAACGGGAAATACAAAAAGAGAAATATCTGTACCGAGCGACAGTGATGGGGCCTGTTGAATAGAATCTGCTGGATGTATTTAATTTAGCCCATGGACATTCACTTTTAAGCATATTACTTATCTGCATGCTCTCTATGGGCTATCAGCTGATGTCACATGGCAGCAGCAGAAGTTCTATGCACTACATAATAACTTCTGGATTTCATGCTGCCAGTTAGAAAGAATAAGTACTTTTAGGCAAAAAAAAAAAAAAAAAATTAGGACTTCTAAGCAGTCCTCTAAAAATAAGCATTTTTAAGGATCTGTGGGAATCCTGTGGGAATCCTGTGGTAACCAGTACGATCTAGTGGTAACCATACATTTAGATTGTACTGTAATCTTGCAGTAAGGCAAGATGGTGTGCACCGTAGGGCCTACATTTATGCAGGAATGGTGGTGGATCATGTCCAAGTATTTTGTTTGCTCCTTGGGCTGCTGAATTCCTGACTTGAACCCCAATGATCATTTGTGGGATGCAGTGGAAGGCAGCATTTGCCAGTTCATGTTGTTATTAGATGATCATAGTGTTATAGCTTATAAATGTATTTTGTAATTTGAGCACATAGCTAAGTATTAAAGCTCATTTTCCCACACAAAATTTCATTGGTATGATCATTTCAGAGTGACAATATAGAATTAAAAAAATGCAATCAGAAAATCAATTTTATCACAATCAAGAATACAAAGCATTACCTAAATCAACATCACCAGACAGAAAGGGGTCAGGTCTATTTGCCCTAGGCCCCTCCCATCTAGACTCATACAGCAGTGAAGTGTAGATACCCAGTTTGGACTCCAAGTATTGCAGTATCATTTCAAAATATTCAACTGGTATACTGGGAGATAAGTATGTTGCAGCATGTAACGCAATCTCAGAATCAGAGGACATTCTTGCTGAAAAAGAGGTCAACATTCTTTGAAATATATTCAATCTATTTCACATCGTAAATAAAACTACACATGAAAATATTAATACTTTTGGTGTTTATAGATTAAGATACACACACACAACTAACATACCTCAAAATGAAAATCAATTGCATGATTATTCAGATATGCCTGTTGACTTCAAAACTTACATATGTATCTAAATGAAAGGGTCTTCTGATTATCACCTCTTCAAGTAGTTCTGCATATCAAGTTTTTAAGTAGTTCTGTTTACATAAGGCTTATACACACACACATACCACCACTGGAAAAAGAAACTAGCTCCACCGACATATTGTACGCCGAGTATTTGTTAGAATAATAATTCAGACACTGTAATAAACATTTTTTATATGAAAAACTGGTTCTTTTATAAAAATGAAATGTAGAATATTAATAGAACTGTCTTTTTTTTTTTTTTCCTTTGAGGATTGTTATAATTAGCTCAAAAGATTCTGCATGGTTTTCAATGAGAAGTGATTGGATATAATTATGGAACTTATACATGTTATTATAAATATGTTATAATATCAATTATTGCAATTGATATCTATGATACATATATAGGATGCAAGGTCAGGTGATGCGCAACATATCCCAGCCTCTCCTTGACAAATGTCAACCCTGCCTTCTCGTGGTGCATCCTGTTCCCACTGAAGGGGCTGTGAGGACCGACAAATAGCAGTACAACTACACCACTGGGATTCAGTGGCGGCTCGTGGTAGGAAAAATAGGTGAAGAGCTACAACAGCAATATGAAAAGATATCTACTGTCTTCAATGAAAATCAGTTAATGAGAACTTACCTATTTTTTTTTATATATTAGATCAATTCTTCTTCCCTTTAAAGCTGGAAATTTGTCGATTATGTCGTCAGAAAATGGCTGTTTCTTCGTGACATCAAGAAAATGTCTTTCTGAATAGAAATATTTGCCAAAGAAGCAAGTTTATCTGGAGAAATAGTGTTTCTAGAGTAAGTTTGTATTCTTTTAAGGCAAGAAAAACTTCTTTTCCACTGAAACACTTGCAGATGCAATTGTTAAAATCAGGGAAACCAATTTATAAGCTTCTGTAAAAATGTCTTTATCTCCATGAAGCACTCTAAGAAGTTCATGAGTCGATATATTCCTTAATTTTTCATCAGCATATACAAGATTCAGTTCATCTTTAAGGCGCTGGTGTTTAGTAAAAAAATTCTGTAAAAATGTTGTAGATTTTCAAAAGCGTGAGAGGGAAAGCATGAATTAAATTGGTCGAATTTGGTTGTGTCAGCAAGCCAGGCAAATTGAAGTTTAAGTTTCTCACAGTCTTGAAATCTTATATCCATTTCCATAAAAATGTGGTACAAAATTTCAAAATACAATTGTTTATAATTTTGAAAAATTGTTTCTGATGTAAGAGCAACATATTCCCATTAAGATCTGCTTATTTCTGTCATTTTGCTAGCTTTTCCAAACAGTGTTCCAAATACCTCATCGTTCCTTTTATGGCTCAAAATTTCATAAGTTGTTTTTTATTTGAGTAACACAGTAGTTTATGTCTATTGATTTTTTCTGCAAAATTTTGAACAATAGATCGGTGAAGTCAAATATTTCATTAAATACTATTCCCAAAAATGTAAATTCAAAAGTGTTCATATTATTTAAAAACCCTTGGGCAAGTTGAATTGATTTTTTTTCTGATTGGTCACTATTTGTGAGAAATTCGAATACTTCCTTCAATTTATTCCAATCTTCAACTATTACACATACTAACTTCGAAGTGGAGGACCATCGAGTTTCCATTATGATTTGCATGCATCTTGTGGGGTTTTTTTGTTTTGTTTTTTTTATTGGAGGTTTAACGACCACCGTGAGCAACTCAATGGGCTATAAGCAGTCGCCCGTCCCTAATTTAGGGTCACTGGTTCCAGGGAAGGGAGAGAGCCAGTGCCGTAAGACAAACACAACATCCATGCCTGACCGGGATTCGAACCCGGACCCCTTACGGACGAATGATCAGAGACCAGCGCCTTAGACCACTGCGCCACCGGGGCGGCCTTGCGGTTGTTGATGTGAGTATATTAGTTTTTTCACCACTGAAAAAACAGAGGAATTACACTGAGGCTTGCAAAAAATATTCGAAACTTAGAAATTTTAGAAAAACTCTGCTGTAATACAAAGTTCAAATGATGTACTAAGCAATAACAAAAACAGCTTGAGAAGCTTTATGCTTCATTTTTTTTTCTGGAGCCCAGTCCAGTGTCCAGACATTATGTTTGCCCCATCGTAACATTGTCCTATTGACTTGTGTTGATAATCACACTGTTCCAAAACTTTGTCTAGCATTTTGTATAAAGCTTCTGACGTTCTATCTTCACTCACACCATGGAAACCCAAAAATCGCTCAACCAATACACCTTCCGAATCAACAGATCGTATTATTAAACAGCACTCGGAAGTCTGGTTATGGCTTCCCATCTACTTGAATATAAAAGAATTGAACTTCATTTATTTCATTTTTGACATGATCATTTATATATTCAGAAATACATTCCATTAATTCATTTCGAATAGTTTTTGAGTCACCTGTGAAGACATTTTTTATCGTTTCGTATTGACTTTGAATTTTTAAAGGAGTTCTTGATATCAACAGTGAAAGCAATTCCTTGAATTTCTACGATTTATCGAGTCAATGCCTTCGTCATGGTCACGGAATGCTAGTTTTTGTTTACTCAAATATAGTACTGCATCAATCATTGTCTGCAGGAAAAGTCTATTTAAACGATCGCTTTCGCCGAAATGCATTTTCAAAAGCCTAGCATTCTCCCTCGGGGCATCGGCAATGGTATTCTGATTCTTTTCAAAATTATTTAGCATTAATTCGCATTTCAGGTGTTTGCTAGAATCCCCACATTTGTGAAGTGGCCGTTTTATATTTAAGAGATCTGAAAATTGTCTTTATTCCATGCCGAATTTTATTACCAAAAAATAAGCAGGGCCAACAAAATAGTTTTTGTAACACAGAAGGGCTACAAAGCCATTTATATTCAGCAAACCAACAATTTTTAAAATTAATATTGTAAGATTTGCCGCTCTTCTTGATTTCTTTCTTGGCGACAATTGTCAGTGAATCCGTCGGTCGTCATTGAAGTAAAATGTCTCTTTTATTTTCATCTTTCCACTGATTGAACGGAGTTTGCAATAAATTACAGACAATGTCGTTCACAGGATACATACTGAAAACTAATACTATCACTGTCAGTTAAACTGTACACAAAACTAAAGTAACTAATGAAGTTTTTAACAAACAATCACAAAACACGAAAAAACAAATCTCTTTCGGAAAGTATGTACCGAAACACCGCAAAGCCCTAGTGGATTGCTAAGGATTCCCGTTCCACTGCAATCTCTTCGGAAGGTCACGACTTCAGGTGGAGAGGTTTGGCGTCTCAAGCTAAAACACTTCACTTGCCCGGCAGATAGGGGAGGGTGACGTCACAGTTACCATGGCAACTCGGACGAAAACTGCAGACCTCCAAGCATTCTCATTTCAGCTCTTCACTTGTACTGTTTTGCATATAAGGACTTGTTTTCCGTATTGGACACGCATTGTGAATTGATATCTAATGAAAATTTTGGGTATTTTAGCACGCAATAAAGGCAAAAAAAGAATATATTATACGAAATTATTAAATTAAACTTTATTTCAAATAAAATAGGTGAAGAGGCACTTCACCTACTTCACCTGAAAAGCCGCCACTGCTGGGATTAGATGAAATGCTATCCCACACTTACCAACCTGCTTGGCCAGCGTGGTGAGTCATGGCCAACCCCCCCCAAGATGCTTACGCAATTTCAAACTTGGCCCTCAGTCCCCGGCAGCTGGAATGTACCTGGCCAAGGCAGCGGCCAGTGCATCATGAAGGCAGAGGGTGCTGAGAATCACCGGATGATCGAACTAGGCTGCCATCTAATGCTGACCTTGGCTACATTCAATGGACGTTCCTTATATTCTGATTCAAGGCTCCTTGAATTGGAGGAGGAACTTGAAAAGATCAATCGGGACATTGTGGGGCTAAGCAGTGGTGCCCATATGAGTACTTCGGGGGGGGGGGTAAGAAAATTTCTTACCTCCTTCAAGGCTGTCAAACATTTTAGTAAATGTACAAGATACTAAAATACAACCAAAATAATTGATACAATTGATCATTAATATCTCATTATTTTTAAAAATGCTTTTAAAAAAGGTTTCATCTATTTCAGGGTTTTAAATTTATAAAAAATGTGACTAAGCAAGGTAAGAAGAGAAGAAGATCTCATTGAACTGTTGAACTGAAGAGTGGACATCTCTTCTACTATCGTGGGATAGATACTGGCAGAACTAGAGGTTTAGGATTTATAATAAACAAAAGACTGAAGGAAAATGTTCCAGAAGTTGAAAGTTCCTCGGACAGAGTTGCGCGACTGGTTTTCCAACTCTCAAAAAGATACCAGGTTCAGATTACTCAAGCTTATGCATCCACCACAAGTCATCCTGAAGAAGAAATTGAAGAATTTCATGAGAAAATTTGGAATCTAAATAACAAGGGCAAACAGCACTTGAAGATCATTATGGGTGATTTCAATGCAAGCATAGAGCAACAGCAACAGGCTAAAACTTCGCTTGGTAAATTCAGCTATGGGAACAGAAATCAACGTTGAAATACTCTTGTAGAGTTTGCAAAACTGCTTACTTGTGGAATATACTTTCTCTCCCACCCGTAACCTAGAAAGGAGGATTATGGAAAAATGTAAACATTTCACCTCCAGCTATCCTTTTTCAATTTCCTCCACTAAAGAGTTCATTAGAAAACTGCCTTCTAGCATTGAACCCTCTGATAAAATGTTCACTCTGGATGTATTCTCTGTCTTCCCTTCAGTCCCTCTTTTCCACTCTCATGTGCTGTTAGTACAATTGCTCAAAGAAAACCAATCACTCTCTGGCCCACTAACAAAAGACCTGTAAGACTGCCTTTGAACTCTGAGAAATCTTTTCAGGTTCAACAACAAATACTAACATCAGCATGAAGGACTTCTGATGGGTTCACCTCTCTCTCTCTCTCTCCACTTCTGGCTGAAGTTTTCACGCAACATACAGAAAAAAATATAATCATGGAACACAATCTACAACCTTCCATTTGGCTTCGATACATTGATGATATTTTTGTAATTTGGCCACACAATAGACCTGACCTTGAATTTCTTCTTGAAAAGATTTCCCTGAAGTTCTCATCAATAAAATTCACCATCAATGAAGAATCACTGCAAAGCATTGACTTCTTGGATGTCCATCTGACAAGGCAAGAGAATCATCTCAACAGATCTGTCCACAGAAAACCCTCTACAATTACAAACATAATCCCATTTTCATCCCACTACCCTACTGCTCACAAATTTGCCACCTTAAAGACTTATGTTAATCATGCCAGGATTGTTTGCAACACTGAATCTTCCTTCAAAGAAATTGATACCATAAAGAAAATTGTCGAAGCCCATCAGTTCCCACCTTTTACAGTTGTAAAATTCCTCCAAAACTCCCATTTGAAAAATCTGTCTGCTCTCACACCAATACTCATGGGAAAACCACCATTCATTGGTTCCATCCCTTTCCTTGGATCCTTCTCTTATAAGATGTGTAAACTCTTCAAAACTATGGGCTACACTCTCACAGTGAAACTTAACCATCCTGCAATAATGTGCCTGCTTAAAGGCATACCAAAGCATCAATACAAGACTTAGTGAACACAAAAGAGGTATTTTCAATTGTCTTCTGAAGACAGCATTATTTGCACTAACCCTTGAAGACATCTCTGCAGTTTCCCTTTGAAAAGAAACAAAAAAAAAAAGCTGTCCCATTCATTCACAAAGCATCTCTGCATTTCCAAGAAAGCATTGAAATGTTGTTCACCAAAAACTGCAATTCAGAGACCCCTCACCAAATATCATTTATTTGGATCTCTCTACTAAAATCTGGCAACAGTTCTAGCCCTCCAATTTCAAATTGTAGTTCTGGCAACCAGCTCATCCAGTCGATCACGGGTGATCAAGGTCGTAGAATGACCAAGAGCTACCGCTAAACAAACCTTTTTACCAAACGTGACTGTGTGTTTTCACTCAATTTCTATGTTTATATGTTATTGTCACATGAAGCCTGAGTTTTAAACCATTTTTGTACCCTTTACAGAAGCAACAGAAAAGTAGCACTACAATGTCTGAAAAATTTTCCACAAGAGTATTAATTTAGCTCTAATTTTAAATGAATCTAATAGATTATATCACTGGAACTACATAGAACAGTATGTTTGTGCTTGGCACAATGTACTTTGAAGAAATTTTGGAGTTCCTTAAAAATGGGGCCCCACAGCAGAGCCTGATTTATGCTTTGTAGACCAGTGCATCAGACAATGTCTAGTACTGAAACTAAACTTAAAACAAGATTCAGTTCATGACAAAGCATAATTCTTTAAGAACTGCAGTTAACTTCTGTTGGCACAATGTACTTTGAAGAAATTTTGGAGTTCCTTAAAAATGGGGCCCCAGAGCAGAGCCTGATTTATGCTTTGTAGACCAGTGCATCAGACAATGTCTAGTACTGAAACTAAACTTAAAACAAGATTCAGTTCATGACAAAGCATAATTCTTTAAGAACTGCAGTTAACTTCTGTTGGTAAATGTCACCTGTTTTGTCACGCTTATCTTCCCCCTCCCCAGTCATTTATGTTATTGTCATATGAACTAGTTAAAGATTGTTGGGGGGTGAGGGGGTTAATGACCATCGCGAGCAACTCTATGGACTATAAGTAGTCGCCCATCCCCAATTTAGAGCCACTGGTTCCAGGGAAGGGAGAGAGCCAGTGTTACAAGACAAACAAAATCCATGCTTTGAACTTTGGACAAATGTATCACGTGGACAGCTTTATCAATTTGGCATATTACCCTTGGTTACAGCACAAGATAATAGCCCAAATTTCTCATACTTGTACTCATTACTGTACATAAACTATGAAATTTATTAATGTTCAAAACAGAACACATCATATTCACAACTCTACACACTAATTCCCCTTCACACAATTGGGCAATGGTAACCTTAAGTGTTTTTACAAATTCTGCTTCAGAGACATACATGTCAGTACCAGGCCTGCTCCACTTTTCCTTAACACTGCAAAAAATGCAGTTGCTCAACACCCTTACTACAGTGGCCTTGATTCTGATACTTGCATTCACTATCTATTTGAAACTGTAATTCAATAGGAGAAAAACTATATTTGCAAGTTTATCCAATCAAGTGTCACATTGATCACTCAGCCAACTCGTTCTTTTACACTCAAACTTTATAATTCTTACTGAAACTCTGAATTTTCATCTAGACATGACAAACAACCTTCATCTACTTAGGAACATACTACTTAAAAAGAAAGAAAAAGTTATGCTATGGACTAGCACTTGTGGTAAGGATAACCTGTAATTCAGTAAGTGAAAATATATACTTGCAAGTAAAAATCTAGGTATGCAGCCATAAACCTTTAATCCATCGCTCACATCTGTGACTTTCAACACTAAATTAAACTTACAAATTCATATTCTTTGGGCAACTGCACCAAAGATTTTCAACATGAACTTACAAACTCACGTTTTGCACAGTGATGAAAATACACATCAACCCTGCATTCTGCCTAGTACTATCAAAAAGGCCAACAGGTGGAAATTTGATAACACTACAGAACTAAATACACAGCTCCTATGTTCTACACATCACTCCTTTTGTATCATAATTGGGAAACACATCCAGCCTGCTACCTGTTGCTCAGCTACTTCCGAGTAAACAAAAACAAAACAAAAAATGTTTCATCAACCTATCTTTCATGCTCAAGTTTAACATATCACATCATGCTTGCCGAGTCTTATTGCTAAATTCTACAGTCGGAAGCCTATTTAGTTACGGCCTATGAAAAACTTGCTCCCACTTACGAACCTACACTTGAACAAAAATCTTTCCGGCTAATTCAGTTTCGGCAGCGCATAGCCAACGATCCCCTAGCAATCCTCTTTGTTCTTACTTTATTCTTAAAGGCAGCAGTACCAAATAGGGTAGCTTTTCTGGTATCTACATAACACACCTACTTTTTACATGCATTTACTAGAAACCAGCATCCCTTTTCTCATCCTCAAAAATACCTTCCCAACAAGCAGTCACCAATTACAACGGAAGCCTTTTACCTTACACTTCTGGGGCAATGAAACAAGAATTTAAAAACAAAATCGTTCTATCTTAACTCTAAAGCCACGAAGAATTATAACCAGAGTTACGACACGATTTTTTCCTTTTTTCTTAATTTTTAACGTAGAGTTAAAAACATACACTAAAACTTGTACGGTCTAATATGTGACAGAAGACAACACATTAGTTTCTATAATTACCTCTCCTTTATCGGTTCAAGAAATGATGAAATACTAAGATTTCCACAGATACCTTCTAGCCTCAGGCAGTTTCCCAGAATCTTTTTAATCTGCATAAACGAGTAAACACAAGAGAGGAGTGACGGCAACTAAAACGGAACAGGAAAAACATGTGTCCACAATTTACCGATATGAACTATATCGATACAGTCGTGTTTGTAATCGAAATTGCATACAACTTCTATCCAGAGCATGATTCAGGGACCAGAATGCCAGACCAGAAATCATGGAGGTAGGCAAGGAGGTAGGCCAGAAACTTTTGGGATTTTCTTCTCAGCATCGGTTTCAGTATTTGAATAATGGATTGTTGACAAGATGGTTAGTAGGCTGTGCAATGGAAACAGAAAAATGGTTGCCTTTACTTAAATCTTTGATACTCCAAACAGAAAGGCATTTAGGGCAGTCGTTCTCTACCTTTTAGCCGCGGTACCTTTTGAAGAATCAGGACTTTCTGAGATTAATTGTATTAATCGCAGAAAGCCAAAGAAGGTTCGGCCAGATCAGGTCTTTGAGGCCTTTTTCTGAGCAGCCAGGCAGGCCTTTATATTTTAAATAAAAAGCCTACATTTTTTTCCCTTTCATTTTGCCCTTTTCATTTACTCATGGAAGAGAACTATTGTTGTGCCGCCCCGGTGGCGCAGTGGTCTAAGACGCTGGCCTCTGATCATTCGTCCGTAAGGGGTCCGGGTTCGAATCCCGGTGAGGCATGGATGTTGTGTTTGTCTTACGGCACTGGCTCTCTCCCTTCCCTGGAACCAGTGACCCTACATTAGGGACGGGCGACTGCTTATAGCCCATTGAGTTGCTCACGGTGGTCGTTAAACCTCAAAAAAAAAAAAAACTGTTGTAACTTAAGTTTAGGCAAATATTTACCTAATATTTTCAAATTTTAAAAATTTTACATAATTTTTTTTTTGGGGGGGGGGGAGGGGAGGATTTTTTGCTTTCCTAACTGGTGAATGTACCTTATTCACTTCGCATTGGGTATTTTTTTGATTGGAGATTTAACGACCACCGTGAGCAACTCAATGGGCTATAAGCAGTCGCCCGTCCCTAATTTAGGGTCACTGGTTCCAGGGAAGGGAGAAGCCAGTGCCCTAAGACAAACACAACATCCATGCCTCACCGGGATTCGAACCCTGACCCCTTTCGGACGAATGATCAGAGGCCATCGCTTAGACCACTGCGCCACCGGGGTGGCTCGCATTGGGTAATGGGTAATATGTTAGGTGGTTGCGAACCAGCAAGGGCTTGTGTTTATTGTCGTTTTCCCATTGCTTAAGGAGAACATTGCAGGATTTCAGGAAAATAGCGATGTTTCATATATTTATTAACGACGTGCCTAACTTTTACTTATTTTATGGTTGTGCTAACAAATTCTATCACTTAAAATGTATACAGAAAGGGAGAACTTTTCATAAATCATCCTAACAGGCTACACTTTAGACTTCGGTCACCGTCGTCTGCTTCAGCTATCGCGCCAATGGAATGCGGGGAGAAATGTTTCGCGATAGGTGGCGCTGCGTCGGCGTTTTCTCCTGCGCTATGTGTGTTACGTAATCGCTGTTTGCTGAGTGCGTGAGCCGTGAATCCCGTATACTTACGTCTGTTCGCCCTGTTCTAAGCGATACTTGGCTTGTGTTTTCTAAGCGATGGAACTGGTGGCGTTTCTTTGACGAAGTTGGGAAGGATGAAAAAACATGCATCGCATGGTGTGAGCGGATAGGATTGCTTCCAACCGAACGAAGATGTTCCGCAGGTCACCCAATGAGTTTGCGAGTGGATATGTGTCATCGTTTAGGACAATTCAGGTGTATAAAGAATCACGATACAGGGAAAAGCGAGCAATGTTCCCGTTTACTTGGGACGTGGTTTGAAGCTGCTTGTATTTCTTTTGATAAGGTGATGACTCTTCTATATTGTTTCGCCAAAGGATTGTCCTACGAGGCCACGGGTGGCCGAGTGGGCAACGTTCGTGACTGCCACGGAAAGGGCCTCAGGTTCGATCCCAGGTAGGTTCGAACGCTCAATCCACTAAATATCCGCCGTGCGTCGGATCGGCACGTTAAGCCGTCAGACCCCGGGTACTGCCCCCCGGTAATAAATAAGCGCGTCTTCCTCCCCCTTTCTACTTCGCTTCCGTGTCAATTTCCTATCGGGCAATTTAGCCCAAATCTCCTAGCTTCCTATTTCTAAGGGTTGTTTAAGACCTGGGGTCAGACACTCCCTTCCTAAAATCCTCTACATATGATCTGATCTGATCCGATCTGTGAACAGCATTGAATGTCGTCGTTCTGTCTGTGTTTGGGACGCCTAAAACGTGAACAGCCACAATCGGCTAATTAAGAAACTTTTGCTTTACGAGTTTGAACTCGGCCATAACCCGGTTCAAGAGTTTTCGCTCAGGTGACAGTAACCTCGACGATCAGCCAAGGACAAGTGAGCCGCGAACCGTGCGTTCGGAGGCCGTACGCCAGATCGCAAAGGCAAATCCGACAACCAGCACTCGAAGATTATCAGGCGAGCTGGGCATATCACAGAACACGGTGGCTCGTCACCTTCAGCAGTTCGGCAACGTCTACAAGAGCTGCCGCATTGTCCCTCACGAACTGACACTAGCTGAAGCAAACCGCCGAGTGGAAGTGTGCAGGAAACTCTTAGAAAACCCGTGCGATGTACGTTTTATCAAGAAAATTATTACGTGTGATGAAAAGTGGGTCCATTTCCGTAATCCAAACACACAAGGGCAGTGGTTGAGTCCGGGCCAGCTTCCTGTACCTGTTGCCAAAAGTGGGCGCTCGAGCCGAAGGTGATGCTCTGCGTCTGGTGGAATTTCGATGGGATAATCCATTACGAATTTGTTCCAGACGGTCGCACCATCAACGCCAACCCCAACTCTGAATAGTTGGAGTGGACGTATGCCGTTTTGGAAGAGAAGCATCCGGCACTGGTGAACAGAAAGCGCGCTCTCCTACAGATCAGATCAGATCATATGTAGAGGATTTTAGGAAGGGAGTGTTTGACCCCAGGTCTTAAACAACCCTTAGAAATAGGAAGCTATAGGAGATTTGGGCTAAAGTACCCGATAGGAAAATGACACAGAAACGAGATAGAAAAGGTTAGAAAGTCGCCCTTATTTATTACGGGGGCAGTACTCGTGGTCCGACGGCTTAACGTTCCCATCCAACGCACGGCGGCTATTTAGAGGTTCGAGCGTTCATACCTGCCTGGAATTGAACCTGAGGTTTCTCCGAGGCAGCCTCGAAAGTTGACCACTAAGCCATCCGCGGCCCTATCGCTCTTCTACAGCAGGACAACACTCGGCCTCATACCACGCGAACGACCAGGGCAAAACTCCAGGAACTTGAGGGCATCTAACTGATGCCACACCCAGTATGTAGTCCGGACCTTGCCCCTTCGGATTATTACTTGTTCCGATCCATGACCCACTTCCTTCGCGGCCGACACTTCAACAACTAGGAGGAGGGGTGAATGAGTTCTTCGCCACGAAGGACAAGTTCTGGTACCGCCGCAGAATCGCAGAAGTGGCAGACAATGGCTAAAGACGGTGCAACACGATGACCTATACTTTGAATGCTAGTCTGCTTTCGTCGTAAAGGTACGTATGAAGACATAAAGTGATCCAAATATCGCAAGACTTTCGACTCACCCTCTGTAGAATCGAAGAACTGGCAGACAGATGACTAAAGACGGTGCAACACGATGGCATGTACTTTGAATGCTAGTCAGCTTTCGTCGTAAAGGTACGTATGAAGGCATAAAGCGATCCAAATATCACAAAACTTTCGACTCACGCTCTGCAGAATCGAATAACTGGCAGACAGATGGCTAAAGACGGTGCAACACGATGACCTATACTTTGAGTGCTACTCAGCTTTCGTCGTAAAGGTACGTATGAAGACATAAAGTGATCCAAATATTGCAAAACTTTCGACTCACCCTCTGTAGAATCGAAGAGCTAGCAGGCAGATGCCTAAACACGGGGCAACACGATGGCATGTACTTTGAATGCTAGTCAGCTTTCGTCGTAAAGGTACATATGAAGACAAAAAGTGATCCAAATATTGCAAAACTTTCGACTCACCCTCTGTAGTATCGAAGAGTTGGCAGGCAGATGGCTAAACACGGTGCAACACGATGGCCTATACTTTGAATGCTAGTCAGCTTTCGTCGTAAAGGTACATATGAAGACATAAAGTGATCCAAATATTGCAAAACTTTCGACTCACCCTCTGTAGAATCGAAGAACTGGCAGACAGATGGCTAAAGACGGTGCAACACGATGACCTATACTTTGAATGCTAGTCAGCTTTCGTCGTAAAGGTACGTATGAAGACATAAAGTGATCCAAATATTGCAAAACTTTCGACTCACCCTCTGTAGAATCGAAGAGCTAGCAGGCAGATGCCTAAACACGGGGCAACACGATGGCATGTACTTTGAATGCTAGTCAGCTTTCGTCGTAAAGGTACATATGAAGACATAAAGTGATCCAAATATTGCAAAACTTTCGACTCACCCTCTGTAGTATCGAAGAGTTGGCAGGCAGATGGCTAAACACGGTGCAACACGATGGCATGTACTTTGAATGCTAGTCAGCTTTCGTCGTAAGGGTACGTATGAAGACATAAAGTGATCCAAATATTGCAAAACTTTCGACTCACTCTCTGTAGAAGGGGCTTAGCGGCGCTAAGGCACTTTTCACGGTCAGATGATGAGAAAAGCTGCTCAAAGTAATTTTTTTAGGTGACCATGTAGGCAAAACTAACTGTTGCTGTGCTTTATATGCAAGTACATTTTCATGTTAGACAAATGTTCATGTTACAGGATGATGCTAAATAAACAGTCTCTTCACGCAATCACAAAAGGTCTAGTGTGGGGAAAATGCTAACTACTTTTTAGGAGGTAGCCTTTTCGTATGTTAATTTCACTGCTACCATGGAAATCAACACAGAAAAATTAAACAATCATGTAGGCCGACTGACAAGTGTTCTATGGTTGTTATGAGCATTTTTTGCTAGTCGCCTCAGGCTTCCATAAAACTGATCCGCTGAGCCCATTCTTTGGTTCCTTGCGGGTAACAAGGCCCCGGTAGACTAATGGTCAGAGACTGTACCTTATGGCTAATCACAGGAGCTGGTCCCAGACCCGAGCCCAGAATGAATTCTGGCAGGACACTATCCCCAGGGTACTGGGACTCTCCTCTCCCCAGCACAAGTGGGCCCAAAATAGTGACGAGCGGCTATATCTTTTTCTGCCACTTCAAATTCATCGGAAAAATGGCCTGTAATTCACATACATTCAAAATACATGAACCATATTATTCACACTGAATATTTGAAATCTTTTAGAATTAAATTCACCGTCCAAAGTACTTGTTTTTTTTTTAAGAATTAAAAACAAAATGATATTCTTAACTTTTTGCTTGGTTTTAAATTGCCTAAATAAAGCGATTTTAATAGAAATTGGTAAAAGTAATTAAACATTTAATTAAACGGGATAAATTATAGAAACAACGTCAAATTTTAATAAGCTTTCGAAAATTTTTGAGTCTTCTTTCAGATTGTTTTTACCTAATCCGTTTACCGCTAAGCCACTTCTGTTCTTAAAACTACATCACTGATCAGATTCGAGGCGCCAGACACACACACGATGAAACCGGAACGGTAGAGTTCGATCTCTGGATCACCGAGCAGTAAAGAAAATAGTGTGAACGTAAAAATTTGCTCTAGAGAGCATTAAACCAAAAAAATGACAACAACATTTAATCACTAAAAATATAAGTTTCATGTCAGAAGATACAGCACAATCACGTTAAATAAAGACAGCAAATAACTCGTAGGGAAATTAGTATCTCTGTCGCTAACTACTTTCTTCGGACAGAAAACAATTTCTTTTGCACTGAAGGCAATAATTGAGCTCTGAAATCTTTCCTTTAAAATACAAACAGCTCAGTTGTTTCGGAGCAAAATGAACTCCTTACATGTGCATACTGCGATAAGTGTAATTCACTTACGTATCTGAATTACAACACACACACACACACACACATACACAGGCATTTGTTACAAACCTGCTCGTAACGACGTCCGTCACAAAATCACGAGTGTCTCTTCCTACTGTCACAAAAGCACCGTTTTTTTTAACAAGTTCCTTTTTTTTTCTTTGCTGCAATACGATGCCATCATGTGACCAACACCCTGCTCTTACGACATTAAAAGGCGCTAATAGGTTTTTTTACGAAAACTAAAACAACGTTCATGACTGCAAAGTTTTCCCACGGTAAAAGAAAAGAAAGGTGGCAACACTAACTCTTTTCACAGATGTAAAGCTTGGCTTCTCATGACACGTCGTTAATCAAAACGCGAGAAAAGCACTTAAGATGATTTCTAGAATCTGTGTTTTCGCACTCGGCAATAAAAAAGGAATTAGTAATGAAGCCACGTAACAATATTTTCACAAATCTTGTGCATGCTGAAATGATTCAGAAGCATGTCTGAAAAATTTGTAGCACCCTAAAGGGAAGAGATACGTATACACATATGCTTCGTGATTGCAATAACAGATTTTAAGCATGTGCTTTGAACAAGAAACACTTTAAAAAAGAAAAGAAAAAGAAGAGTAGACTTCTATATACATAGACTTCAGAAAGATACTTCAAGATAAAGATGAGGAATTTATATAAATGCTTTCAGCTATTCACAACTGTGCTTATATGATAATGAAAACGACCAAGAATTAAGTATTAATATGTGCGTGTGCTTTACTCACTTTCAAATGCTGAGATTTTTTCATGGGGGAGTGTCTGAGGAAGTTTCGGGATGGGGTTTGTATGAATCTCTGGGGGAGCGTCAATAAGCGTTGTAACACCGGGAGCCTGGAACGCTAAAGCCAGCCCTGTCAGTAATGACTCCGGTGTTCTCGGAAAAACGGGTTGAGAAAAGTGGGATTTATAAAAAAGCCGCAAAGAAAAGTGGGATTTATAGAAAAGCCGCAAAAAAGTGGAAGCGGTTAATGCCACCTAAGCCAGACAGTGAAAGAATGAAGTTCCAACTAATTTTAAAAACAAGAAAAAAAGAAAGTTCGGGTGGGTGAAGTTGAAGAAAGACTTTGAAAGATTAGACAAGGCAATAAATACAGACATAGTGCGTGCCCATAAAAATGTTACATACACCAGTCCAGTCACATTATTGTGACCACCTCTTACTTTTGACGTCAACAGCACGTAGCCAATGAAAGAAGGCACGTGTCGTGAGCTGGCTTGGAGGGTATATAAGGTGTGCTGCAGGAATTCTGAAAACACGGAGCCGTGGATGGCTTAGTGGTTAGTGATTCAGACTTTCGATGCAAGGTCCCCAGGTTCAAGCCTGGGCTGATCTTTCGGAGATGGTGTGATTTACTAACATCGCTGAATACCCGCCGTGCATTGGACGAGCACGTTAAGTGACGGCCCCCAGGCCACTGGTTATATGGGTATCCTTTCATATGTCCCCCCTGAAATTCTCTCACCCCTCTATGTGCAATATCGTACTTGTACGGTGGCGCCATCTACTGTACTCTGATCTCACTACAAACTGTTCTGTCAAAGTCGCTAGACTTGCTCTCATTCCTTCCGTATCTGTGTCCTGCCCAAAAGGCGATCTCGCTGTAGGTGGCTGGGACCTAAACTCTACTCACTGTGGACGGAAGTCCTACAAGAAAATGGCAAATAATTGAATTCTGAAAACACGTCAGATTTGTAAAACCGGATGATTATCGGCTTTTGGGCAAAGGGTGGCAGTGTTTCTGAAGCAGCGCAGTTTCTAAACTGTTCGCGTGCTGCTGTGGTTAAAGTGTATGTGATTAGAGAAACAGCACCATTGCGAATAAACGACGTGAAAACAGCGGAGCACCACGTGCCATTGATGTGAGAAGTGAACGTCAGCTGCGAAGGTGCGTGATGGCCGATCGACAAGCTACAGTGGAGCAACTCACCGGCCGAATGAACCAGGGGGCTACCGGAAGTGTGTATAAAACGACAGTTACTGCATATGGGGCTCCGATGCAGATGGATCCTGCATCGGAACCCCATATGCAGCAACTGTCGTTTTAGACCCATATGCATCGAAGCCCCATATGCAGCACGGACCCTGCTGCATATGGGGCTCCGATGCAGATGGATGGTCACTGCACCTATGCTAACGAAGGTGCATCAGCAGAAAAAGCTTACATTTGCACGGCAGTATCGGAATTGGACCTACGCTGATTGGCAAAAGATTGCCTTCTCCGATGAGTCACGTTTTCTGCTTCATCGAATGGATGGGCGTTGGCGTATAAGGCGAGAAACATCGGAGAACAAACACTCTTCAACCATTGCTGGAAGAACACAAGCTGGTGAGGGCAGCGTTATGGTCTGAAGAATGTTTTCGTAGCATTCTCTGGATCCACGCATACCTGTGGAAGACACTATGGGCTGAATTCGTTGTGAATCCATCCTTGAAGACCACGTACACCCATACATGCTGATTGTCTTCTCTAAGGCGGAAGGGATCTTCCAGAACGACAATGCGACTTGTCACACAGCTAGAAATGTCCGATTGTTTAAAAGAGCTCGATGAAGACTTCAAAGTACTTCCCTGGTCCCCTAATTACCCAGACTTAAATCCAATTGAGCATCTGTGGACCACCTCGATTATGTTGTTCGCTCTATGGATCCTCCACCACGCACCCTCCAGTAGCTGTCAGATGCACTGCAGTCAGCATGGCTCCTCATACCTCTGAACACCTTCCGGTACCTAATTGAGTCACTCCCAGCACGTCTAGTTGCTGTCCGCGCTGCACACGGCGGTTACTTTGGGTATTAGCTGGTGGTCACAATAATGTGACTTGACCGTATATATAAAAATATGCATTAAATTTTGGAATCACTTCTCATAAAAAAAATTGCCCTACCAGGAAGGAACACAGCAACATTAATCCACCTTGTTCGGAACTGATGTTGTGAACTACTAATACGAATCTGAAGAAAGAAGAGATTGCATGGATGTGTGTAAAGTACGTTAACAGCCAAGATACCAATACTGTACTCGATGCATCGTGGGCTGTCAACCATGCGAGTGACCAAAAAGCTCCAACTGATTTCATTCCTGGAATATCAACAATTTTACCAATATTTTACAAAGACACGTCAGCAATAGCTGTGATTGAGTTTGCGATGATGATCATGAAACAAGTTACACAATTTCTTAATGGAAATCAAATTCCTGTCATGGCAGTGGAACAACCTTTGTTTGCGTTAGCAAAACTGATTCAGTGGAATTATCCAGACACATATGGGGAAAAAAAGTTCATTGAACAAGCTTTCCTCCTAGTTTTGGGTCAGTGGATGTCAGGAAGCGGATGGAATGGTGCAATTGCCCATTCTGATATTGCATCTCCTCGTGCTACTGAAAGTTATCTAATAGTAACCTACATGACAAAAGCCAGAGTAACTCACCAAGTAACTGCTGCAGCACTATACTATTTGTTGCATGATGTTTTTAATAAAATAATCCCGAGATTGAATTTAGAATTTGGTGCGAAAAACGAGCAAAAGAGTGGGGTTTTTTTCAAATATTGGCTGACTTGTCCTAATCTGGAAATCCTATTGCTTCTCTTTGTTCGCTCAATCAGAGAAGGAAACTATTCTTTGTATCGTGAATGTCTAAAAAAATTATTCCTTGTTTTTGTTTTGTTTGACCATCATAAATGTGCACGTTTTCTACCAATCCATCTGAAAGACCTTTTTGATGCCGAGATTCAACTACAAAACATACATCGCTCATTTTCGTCAAGACAGTTTGTGATAAGAAAATCAAACAGAATCCTCTCAGCAATCAACGTAGACCAAGCACATGAACAAAGTAACGCAATAGTGAAAGGGTATGGCGGCGCAGTAGGGTTGACACAGGATCCATCGGCACGAAGACGTTGGATGGTTGCAAGACCAGAAATCTGTCGGTTAATACAAGAATTTGAGAGTGGCATTCATGCTGCTCTCAAATTTCCGAATTTCATGCTTTCACAGGCTGTGATAGCAATCCTAGTTCGGAAGACATAGATGCTCCTTAACGAAGCTACTACTACATTTTCATTCATCTTATAATCACACATTTCCATTCCTACGGAAATTTTAGACATTAAAAGATACGTAGTACTACTGTACTGTTCAACCAGTAGCAATACAAGAGTAAATGATGCAAGACAAGAGTTGTTCATGACGTAAAATCGTCCGCTTGAAAGTCTGCCACCAACAAAGGGTGCATTACAACAACAGGTATTACGTAGTGCTTTCCAAGCTGGACACATTTGGAGACAAGCAAATAGATGCACAATGTGTGTACCATCTCCAACCGAATGGGGATTATGGTTGGATTGGCAGATGAAATGGTCGGAGTTGCCAGACATTTCTGATTCATGTAAAGAGCTAATCAAATGTATGTGCAAAATATGTAAGAACAAGAGTGGCTGCAGAAGTTGTGGCTTGTATTGCACACTATTGTGCAACTGTAAGAACGAATGTGAAGAATGATGTGGTGCCGGCCGATGTTGTTAAAAAGCTATGTTTTTTTAAAAAGCAATTTTCAAATTTGGTAATATTCAGTATACTCATTTTTGTTAGTAGGAGGAAATATTGAGTTCCCCTTTTTTCTTTTTACCCAGTATAGGCAACAAAATAGCACCTATATTGATTCTTAGCACATTTTTAATATGAAAAGTGAAATCCTTGACCTCAAAAACATATAAATCGATACCAAACACTCTTTTGGGAGATGTGAAAAAAAAAGTTGTAACAAAATCTCAACACGAGTAGCCATTTTGAAATATAGCCGCCATCATGGATTCCCATTACTTTGGGAGATTCCTCCCCATCTTATTTGCATTGTATAACCATAAACTACATTCGTACCAATGGAAATATTCTTATCACAATTTGCAGTTTCTTAATGATTTCTGTTCACCTCCATTAGCACCACTAGTATCTGTCAAACCATTCATCGGCTCCTGCACAAAGCGGTGTTATAAAATAGGCTCCCTGTTCAATCAGCACTCGAAGTCATAGGCATGCCGGATTGCAGCATCGCGACGTATCAGGGGTGCGTGTCACGAAAGGCAAACTATAGTCTTCAGCAATGAGTCCCGGATCTGTCTACTGAATGATGGTCGCGCTCGAATGTGGCGATGCACAGACGGTGGAACTTCCACATATAGTTCAGAACTGTACATAACTTACTGCTAGGATCCTAGTGTGGATCACAATCCCTTGTGACAGTCGGTCGACTCTCATAGTCACCGAGGGCAATTTAACCGCCCAACGACTGGGAATTCTATTCAGCGCCCTATGGTCTTACCACTTCTTCCGGGAAATTCATAAGCTGCATGATAATGCCAGAACACATACCCTTCGGTTCGCCCAACTGTGTCTGGAAGCCGTCGCGATAATCAGATGTTCTGAATAGTTTCATGCATGAAACGACGTCTGAGAACAAAACTGTCTCCGTCCTTCACGTTATAACGTGAAGGATCTTCTGATGCAAGTGTAGTGAGCCTGGAGAACTATGAACTCGACATTACTTAAAACTTTCTTGATTCACTTCCTAATTGTATTAACCGTCACCTGAGGCGGCCGAAACTAGGGCTGATGTTTGCTAAACATCCAGGTATTCGCTTCACTATTCAGGCTGCAAATGTGATCATTCATTCCTTGCGCTTCTACATCTCGGCGCTTCACTCATTGTCGTACGTACGACATTCATCAATTCATTTTGGGTGAGGCAAATTTTTTGATAAGGAGTTTATAAATCAGTCTTCCTCTATGTATGAAAGAAATACAGTGTGATTCATAAAGAAGTATACAGTTTCAACGCACTATAAAACAAGAGCAATGTAAGATATTTTATGTTACCTGTAACTGAATTGTAGGGGAATGTTTCAAGTTTCTTTAGAGACAGTCACAGATGTTCTATGTGTGCACTTTTAGTCACACGATACACATCGATCCGGTAATCTATTTCCGCCCAAACGGAATACACGCGGTCGTCCAGGACTTTTAAATTTTCACAAACAGCCCGTAGTTTCAATCATAAATAGATTTCCTGGTTGGAGGTTCTTTTCCGAATCGTGATCGAAAATGCCGTTGCACAACAGTTACAGATTCCGTTTTGCTCAATTCAAGAACACACAACGCCTTCTCCACTGCAGACGCTGCCATTTTGACTGACTAGTCACGTGACGCGCGCTATCGCTTACGTTACTTCCCTTAGTAGCGGGGCGCAAGCTGTATGAGTACATCTACCTAACGATTCGCAATTGTGGTCCATGTCTTCAACTGTTACTGTTTTACAGCAACTGGAAACTGTATACTTCTTTATGAATCACCCAATATATGTACATATAACAGATGTGAGAGAGGACCTAAGCCGATAGTTTTTAATGTAACTGACTTTCGGTCTTTTCGTGAAATTCCGCGAATAAATTAAAATCCCATATACATTTCAAAGGAGTACCTCATTATGATTCCGAGAGCTCAGCCTTAACTTCTCACACAGAATTTGATCCGTGGAACTTAGTAAAAAAATCGCGTATTTATGTTATTCTTATTTTTGTTGAGAGACACTGGGGTATTGTTTGTTTACTAAACCATTTCTGACAATCATTCAATAGTTTCAGAGTTTGCACAGAAATAAACAGTTTCATTGGAATTTTTTTAGGCATGCATGTACCTGAACATTTGGCAGACATCTACGAAAAGAATTGTCTTCTAACAATGATTAAAGAGAAAAAGAAATCCTTTAGGATCTCTCCTCTCACATTAAAAAACCTTCTCAACTTTACACTGACTTAAAGAAATCTACACAGCTGAGATTCCATTTTATTTTCTGACCAGCAGGGAAAAATCTGTGGATGTTTCCCAGATTTCTACACACCAAGCTTATTCTTATCCATTTTTGGTTAAATCTTTTTCTGTAGTAATTCTCAAAGCCCGGTTTTTAAGCTTTGTTATTGAGAATATCATACATCCACAAGAGTTTGTTTTCCTGCCAAAGCATTGTATTGTGCGTCAGTTGTAATGATTCAAAGATGGAATTTCCAAAGACTTCAACATTTAGCAGTATACACCGAAGAGTCAAAACATTATGACCATCTGCCTAATATGATGTTGAACCTCCACGTGCCACCAAAACAGCTCTTACTCGGCGATGCATCGACTCTACAAAGTTTTCAAAGTGCTCTTGTGGTATCTACTACCAACACGTTACCAGCAGATCTTTAACTCTTCTGAGTTACATGGTTGAGCCACCGCATATCGAATTTTCTGTTACAATACATTCCACAGATGCTCGATTGGATTGACTGGGGAGTTTGGAGGCCAGGGTAATTGCTGGAAACCTTCTTCATGTTCCGGGAACCATTTTCGAACAATCTGAGCAGTGTAGCAAGGAACATTTATCTAGCTGAAAGAAGGCACTACTAAAGGGAAATCGCGTTACCCTGAAAGGATATACCTGGTCTGCAATGATGTTTAGGTAGTGATAGACGCCGTAGTTTCCTGCAGAGAGAAGGCACTACTAGAGGGGAATACCGTTAACATGAAAGAATGTACCTGGTCGGCAATAATGTTTAGGTAAGTGATAGACGCCGTAGTTTCCTGCTGAGAGAAGGCACTACTAGAGGGCAATACCGTTACCATGAAAGAATGTACCTGGTCGGCAATGATGTTTAGGTAAGTGATAGACGCCGTAGTTTCCTGCGGAGAGAAGGCACTACTAGAGGGGAGTACCGTTACCATGAAAGAATGTACCTGGTCGGCAATGATGTTTAGGTGAGTGATAGGCGCCGTAGTTTCCTGCTGAGAGAAGGCACTACTAGAGGGTAATACCGTTACCATGAAAGAATGTACCTGGTCGGCAATGATGTTTAGGTAAGTGATAGACGCCGTAGTTTCCTGCAGAGAGAAGGCACTACTAAAGGGGAATACCGTTACCATGAAAGGATGTACCTAGTCGGCAATGATGTTTAGGCAAGTGACAGGGCCGTAGTTTCCTGCTGAGAGAAGGCACTACTAGAGGAGAATACCGTTACCATGAAAGAATTACCTGGTCGGCAAGGATGTTTAGGTAGGTGATAAGCGCCGTAGTTTCCTGCCGAGAGAAGGCACTACTAGAGGGGAATACCGTTACCATTAAAGAATGTCCGTGGTCTGCAGTGATTTCAGCTAGGTGGTAGACGTCATGGTTTCCTGCACATGAATGACTGGACCCAGGGTCTCCCATCAGGACATTTCCCAAGGCATTGTACTTCTTCCACCGGCTTTTTTCTGTACCACGGTGAATCCTGGTGCCAACACTTCCTCAGGAAAACTACGCAACGAAATGTTTAAATTGTAACAATATTGCACGTTTGATTTAGAACAAGTTTAGTAGAGTCTACTAACCTTGGCTTTAGAATACCAAATTCAAATTCATTCACAGTAACTATGATGATGTGAAAACCGTTAGAAAGAAAAGAACTGAAAAAAATGCCAGTGGTGTACAGGAACATAGGAACTGCTGAATTTTAAAACTGTAAATGTGAGAAAAATCAGAAATGGGCAATGGGACGCTATTTTGAAGTGAAAGGCAAGGAAGGGAGAGGACGGCCATCTTCGTGACCAGTTCACAAAGTCAGGACGAGCCCATGAATTCTCAGAACTTTGAGCGTGGAATTCTTTGAGAGAGCAAAGCACTAGCGAGGGAGGGGCCATCTAGTTTCAGAAAGTCCTCTAGTTTCTGAAACTAGAGGACTTCATCTCCGCTTCTAGATCTACAGTACTACGAAGGAACCCTTTAAATTGTTGGATTGCCCAGGTACAAAGAGCTGCCAGGTTGACCGCTATCCCGGAGGATCTCAAGAAAGCCGTCAAATTGCCACCAGGCCCCCAGATCCCGAAGCTCTTTGGAAGACTGAAGCACCACAAGCCCGATAATCCATTGAGACCCATCGTGTCAAGGAGATCCGCACCGACGTATCATTTAGAGAAGGCACTCTGCAAATTTCTGGCCAATCACCTCCCTGAATCGGACTTTATAATAACTTCCACTCGAGATTTTATCACGAAAATTAAGCAACTCTCTGTCCAACAGCATGACATTATCGGTAGTTTCGACGTGGCTTCTCTTTATCCTTCGGTCCCCGTGCCGGAAGCCATCAGAACGTTAAAAGAAGCTATACATAATTCAGCACTTTATTCGCAAGAATCTTGCCACAGCATCTTCAAATTAATGGATTTAGTCTCAAATTCTAGTTACTATAGTTTCCGAGGAAAAATCTATAAACAAACAAATGGCGCTCCGATGGGATCTTCACTTTCAGCAATTCTCGCGGAAGCCATCCTTCGCCCAATCGAGCAGCACATATTCACCAGCATTACCCCAAGACCTACCACTTGGCTCCGATATGCTGACGACGTATTTTTCATATGGCCTCATAGAAAGGAGACTCTCCCGCTCTTTTTGGATAAAATCAATGATATACACCCTACGATCAATTTCACTATGGAGTTAGAACACAATAATGCATTGCCTTATCTGGATGTTTTACTGAGTAAATCGCCTGAGAATCGCTTCCGTACACAAGTCTACTACAAACCCACTTCCGTTCCCAACCTGATGCTCCGTAGCTCATTCTGCCCGGCTGATTACAAGACAGCTTTATTCCGTTATCGAATCAGAAGAGCATTCGACATCTCCTCCGATGTTCCTTCTAGACTAAGCGAATTAAAAAGCGTTATGACTTTGGCAACCGAGGCAGGATACGATCCGAACATGGTACATAGATATATCGAAAGAAACAAAAAGAGGCATACCGATCTTTCTATGACGCGGCTACGCTATCTGGGCTCTATTCCGTACGTACCAAATCTTTCCTATAAGCTCAAGAACGTGCTCAGAAAGATGAACCTTGGTGTCGGCATAAGATCTCCGACACCTTTATATGCTATGCTTAAGCGAAATACTGACGAGCTCCCATTTTTCAACGAAGCAGGTGTTTATGCCGTCCCTCTACAATATCCGGATGGCTCCAAGCGATTCTACATTGGGATGACTAAACGTTCATTTAGAATTAGAGTCAACGAGCATAAGAGGGACATAAAGAACGGAAAATTAACCACGGCCCTGTCCAGAGAAGTCCAGTTCAAGTCCGCCGATCCTATGTGGGATAACATAAAGAAATTAGCTGCCTACTCTACTCCAAAATCCACTGCCATTCGGGAAACATTGGAGATCATTACAAACGATGAGGCCTGCAATGATAGCGTCTCGCTAGAATTACCACGAATTTGGAACCAATTCTTCAAATAATGAATGCCTTTTTTTCCTCCAAGGATTCCGCGTGCAATACGAACATGATGTCTCGTGTTTTTATTGAATAATTACGTTCGCATCTCTTCGTTTATTGTCAAGTCAACCACCGCGTTCAAATTCTTGAAACGTTCTATTATCCAGTTTGCAGTTTGCTGTCTACCTTCCTTGAGAAAGCCATCTGGTTGATGTGCGAAAGCTTGGAAACCTTGATTTTATATACGCCAATAAATTCGGATAACTAGTACAGTTGTACTATCTTATGAATAAAGATTAATTGAGATTATCTAACTCACCTTCGTTTTGCTGATGACGTAGTCATTTTTGCAACTACCCCATCAGAGCTGCAGAGTATGATCCAGGAACTTGCTGAGTAAAGAAGAGTAAGAAGAGTATGATCCAGGAACTTGCTGAGTAAAGAAGAGTAAGAAGAGTATGATCCAGGAACTTGCTGAGTAAAGAAGAGTAAAGAAGTGGGATTAAAAATGAACTTTCAGAAGACAAAAGTGATGTACAATGCTTTTACAAGAAATGAAGATTTATCGATTGATGGGGAAAAGCTGGAGATAACCAATACCTGCATTTATGTTGGACAGCAGATATCAAGTGAGGATCGCATTGATGAAGAAATTGATCGGCGTATAAAACTTGCCTGGAGAGCGTTTGGAAGAAACACTATAATTTTCAAGAACAATATGCCATTATGTCCTAAAAGAAAAGTGCTTGATCAATGCATCCTTCCAGTGCTTACGTATAGTGCAGAAAAGTGGACCTTAACTAAAAGAGACATACAAAGACTGCAGACAACTCAAAGTAGCATGGAGAGATAAGAAGAGGAACTCGTGGATCCGAAAAATGACAAGAGTGGAAGACATCATGATCAGAGTTAAATCCCTGAAATGACAATGGGCTGGACATATTGCAAGGACACACCATCGATGGACAGCTGGAATTTTAGACTGGATTCCGAGACACAGGAAAAGACCCAGAAGAAGACCACATGGGAGATGGGCGGATGAAATTCGAAAGTATGCAGGAGTAACATGGAGGAGACTGGCACAAGGCAGACCGTTGTGGAAGAAACTTAGGAGACCTTCGTCCAGAAGTGGATTGATAATGGTTGACAATGATGATGTTATATATCAGCGTAGGATATTCTGGGTGGGCGAGTATCAATAAATATCACCCAGTACATCCTACGCTTATATATATATATATATATATATATATATATATATATATATATCATCATCATTGTCAACCATTATCAATCCACTGCTGGACGAAGGTCTCCCAAGTTTCCTCCACAACGGTCTGTCTTGTGCCAGTCTCCTCCATGTCACTCCCGCATATTTACGAATTTCATCCACCCATCTCCCATGTGGTCTTTCTGGGTCTTTTCCTGTCCCTTGGAATCCAATCTAAAATTTCGGCTGTCCATCTATGGTCTGTCCTTCTGGCAGTATGTCCAGCCCATTGCCATTTCAGGGCTTTAACTCTGATCATGATGTCTTCCACTCTCGTCATTTTTCGGATCCACGAGTTCCTCTTCTTATCTCTCCTGGTTATACCAAGCATGCACCTCTCCATGCTTCTTTGAGTTGTCTGCAGCCTTTGTATGTCTCTTTTAGTTAAGGTCCACGTCTCTGCACCATACGTAAGCACTGGAAGGATGCATTGATCAAACACTTTTCTTTTAAGACATAATGGCATATTGCTCTTGAAAATTATGCTGTTTCTTCCAAAAGCTCTCCAGGCAAGTTTTGTACGCCGATTAATTTCTTCATCAATGTGCCCCTCACTTGATATCTGCTGTCCAAGATAAACATATGTATCTGTTATCTCCAGTTTTTCTCCATCAATCGATAAATCTTCATTTCTTGTAAAAGCATTGAACATCACTTTTGTCTTCTGAAAGTTCATTTTTAATCCCACTTCTTTACTCTTGTCAGCAAGTTCCTGGATCATACTCTGCAGCTCTGATGGGGTAGTTGCAAAAATGACTACGTCATCAGCAAAACGAAGGTGGGTTAGATAATCTCCATTAATCTTTATCCCTTTGTTTTCCCAGTTCAGTGATTGAAAGACATTTTCCAATGTGGCATTAAAGAGCTTCGGAGATATGGTGTCACCTTGTCTCACTCCCTTTCCAATTTTTATGTGTGTTGTATTTTCAAACAGCCGAATCTTTGCACTTGCATTTTCATAGATGTTATTAATAATATTAATGTATGCATCTTCAATACCGCGGGATTTCAGAGCCGTGGTAACTGCTGATGGTTTCACCGAATCAAAGGCTTTTTTCATAATCGATAAAAGCCATGCACAATGGAAGTTCATATTCCCTCGCTCTTTCAATTAGTTCTCTCAGTACGTGGATATGATCTATTGTGCTGTAGCCACTCCTGAATCTAGCTTGTTCTCTCGGTTAAGCCATGTCCAGTGTTACCTTCAAGCGGTGTGAAAGAACTTTAGTGAAGATTTTATAAACCACTGATAGGAGGCTGATAGGTCTGTAGTTCCTGAGATCCTCAATGTCACCTTTTTTATGTAGCAGGATCATTGTAGCGTTGTTCCAATCCTCAGGAATCTTCCCTTCATTAAGGCATCGAGTGAAAATTTGGGCGAGTACTGTTTCAATTTCTCCACTTGCTTCTTGTATGATGTCTATAGTAATTCCATCTTCTCCTGGAGCTTTCCCCCGCTTCATGTTCTTGATTGCATGAGCAACTTCTGCTGGGAGGACTGGAAGAACTCTGGTACCTTTCATGATGTCTGGAGTACATGTATCATCCCTTTCATATAATTTGGAGTAGAAATCTTTCACTCTTGTCAAAATTTCGCCTCTATTTCTTGTTATAGAACCATCTTCTTTTCTCAGAGCCATAATCTGTTTTCTTCCCTTACTGAGATGTCCCTTTGCTATCTTAAGGCTTTGGTTGTTTTCAATTGCTTTCCTCACTAGCTCACAGTTGAATTTCCTTACATCTTCAGTGATACTTTTTCGTGTTGTCTTGCATAGCTCTATATATTCCACTTTGGAAGTCACATCTTCTTTAGTTGTCCTCATCTCTCTTCTTTTTTGCATCAACATTTTGGTTTTTCCTGATAATTTGTTCACATGCAACTTGTTCTTAGATCCAGCTAATTTTGTTGCTGTTTCCATTAGAGCTTTGGTTACTTTTCTGTTAACTTCCGAAATATCCACTTCTTCCGATGTTAGGCCTTCTAAAGCAGAGAATCTGTTCTTCAGTTCCAACTTGAAAGTATTATGGTGTTTTTTAAGGTTGGTTATGTCAATACATTTTGTTTGTCTTATGAGCTTGCCACGTTCCAGTTTAGTGTTGAGGTGCATCTTACATCTCACCAATCTATGGTCACTACCTGTGCTGAACTTGTTCAGCACACTGCAGTCTTCGATGACGAATTTTTTGTTACACATAATAAAATCAATTTCACTTGTCGTCCCAATTGGATGTCTCCATGTCCATTTCCTGTGTGGCTTTTTCTTGAAAAGGAGTTCAAGATGAAAAATCCTTCTGCCTCTGCTAACTCAACGAGAGTATTTCCACGCTGGTTTCTGTTGCCGTGACCGAATTTACCAACTGAAGTTTCATTCTGTTGCCGTTGCCCTATTTTTGCATTGAAATCTCCCATAATTATCTTCAAGTGCTGCTTACCTTTATTATTTGGATGACGAATTTCCTCATAAAATTCTTCAATTTCTTCTTCAGGATGACTTGTGGTGGGTGCATAAGTTTGAATAATCTGAGCCTGGTATCTTCTCGATAGTTGGATAACGAGTCGTGCAGCTCTGTCAGAGGAACTTTCAACTTCTACCACTTTATCCTTCAGTTTCTTGTTTATTATAAATCCAACACCACTAGTTCTGCCAGTATCTGTCCCACGATAATAGAAGAGATGTCCACTTTTCAGTTCAATGAGATCTTCTCCTTTTCTCCTTACCTCACTTAGCCCGACGATGTCCCACTTGATCCTTTCCGATTGGCCTGAAATTCGCAGCATGCGTCGCCCGCGAGAGGATATGTAAACGATTAGCATTGCAGGGCATATGCAAATCATGTGCGCCCGGCTCGCCACCGAGAAGCACTATAAGAAGGGTGCACAGAAGGCAGGGTGTAAGTAGTGGAAGTGTGTTGTGCTGCCGGACCTGTGCGTTAGAAGCTTCCTGATGCCTCGTCGCAGAATACGACAGTCATTTCAGCATGTTTCGGAGTTCGACAGAGGACGAAAAATGGATTATCGCGACAGCGGTTTGTCGTACCAAGATATCGGCGCCGTGTGGGATGCCATCCAGCCACAGTGAGGCGAGTATAGATTCGGTGGGTGCAGGAGGGACGGACGGACGGACCGACGTGAGCGATTGCCGCAGCCGCGGCACACCACCGAACGAGAGGACCGGCATGTTGTGCGACGGGCATTGATGGCTCGCACCGCCACATCACGAATGTTAGCGCAGGAATTAGGGTGTGTTGCGCAACAACCTGTGTCAGCACGTACCGTTCGACGTCGTCTGCAGGAGAGGGGACTTGTCACACGGCGCCCATTGATCCGATTATCATTGACGTTGCACCACCGGCAAGTGCGGAGGCAGTAGACGGTTGAACGCCGCACCTGGACTACGGAATGGCACGACATTGTCTTCTCCGACGAATCCCGCTTCGGCCTGCAACACCACGATGGTCGGATCAACGGGGGCTGCACCGCGGTGAGGGACTGTATGATGCCTGCGTTATGCATCGCCATACCGGTACGTCACCTGTCGTTATGGTTTTGGGCGCAATTAGATATGACACCCGCACCCCTCTGGTACGCATCGCCGGTACACTCAACAGCCACTGCTACATTTCCAACATTTTGGAGCCTGTAGTCCTTCCTTGACTGCAGGACCTGCCAGCGGCCACTTTTTAACAGGACAATGCGCGTCCGCACGTGGCACGAATCGTGCAACAATTCTTCACTGCCCACCAACAGGTGTCACTGCTGTTCTCCCGATATGTCGCCCATCGAACACGTCTGGTCGCTGATCGGCAACCGAGTGGCCCGGCAAGCACCACCCGCGGCTCCGCCTGATGAACTGTGGCAACGTGTGGAAGCAGCCTGGACCGACATACCCCAAGCCCATAACCAGAGCCTCTTTCTTTCGATGCCGCGGCGTGTAGCGGCCGTTATTGCCAGTCATGAGGGCCACACGAACTATTGATGTCTGCGTGTTCCGCAAGTCGCACGGGCCTGTATGCTCAATCGTTTCATCTTTTTATCTGTTGTTATGTGTCCAGTAAATATGGCTTTGCTATCTCGTGTCCTTCTTGGTGCTGCATTTTGGGTGGCCCGCAGTGCATATATACAGTGGCGGAAAGTGAAAAAAGAACACCAAGAAGGAGACGTCTGATACCAACGAAATTTATACAGCATAATAACGGAATACAGACGATAACGTGATCAAAATGTTGTGGCAAAATACAGCTGTATTTGCTGGTAAACTGAAAAATAACATTTCCATGTAATATGGTTAGTACGAGGTTGAACCACCATGAACTGCGTCACGCTGTGCAATTCTGGCATGGAGTCTGTCGTACAGATGTTGGATGTAAGTTTGGGGTATTGGGTTCCAAGCATCCTCAACTTGGTCGCGTAAATCGGGGATGGTCGTGGTTGGCCGTGGAGACCGTATAAGTCGTTGTCCCATAAAATCCCACACGTTTTAAATCGCTGAATACGACAGATCGCCATTGCGTTCTCCAGTGCAGACGTTGGCGACACCACTGCAGCCGTTCCCGACGCTGGGCTAGAGTCAGAGGTACACATGCCAGAGGCACACGTTCACGTAGTCCTGCATCAAGTAGACGGTTGCGGATTGTTCACACAGTCACCTCAGGTGCAACGACAGCTCGGATTTGCGTCGCAGTGGATGTTCTGCTTGACAACGTCGCTCTTCTTATACGTCGATCGGTCCGCTCATCAGTCCGTCTGTGACTCCCGGTTCCAATGTCTTCTCGTATGGGAATGTTCCTCGGACCATCTGAGCACTACCGGTAGTTCCCGTCCAATTCGTTCCGCAATACGACAATACGACCACCCGGCCTCGCGGAGTCCGAGTAGACGACCTCGCTCAAAGTCCGATAACTGCTGAAACCGTACACGTCTTCCATGTCCAGGCATTGCAGCTTCTCCAGGATCTTCGCACGTGTCCGTACGCCGACGACTGATTACATTCACTTTGCCGTACTCCTTAAATACCACCGACGATAATTTGCATATAATGCCGTGCTGTGGTGTAAGCGCTCACCGGTTGGTCCCGAAATTAACATCACACCTACGTAACCTCGACCCCATTAACATATGCAAATTTCATGATCGTCTGCCGATTCCTTCTTGGTGTCCTTTTTTCACTTTCCGCCAGTGTATATATATATATATATATATATATATGGGATGCAGGGTCAGATGATGGGTAACATATCAGTAGTATAAAATGACGGCAACTGGCTTAAACCGGAGCCCATAGACTTAACATTAGGCGCCGGCCGGGGCAGCCGGGCGGAGGGAGTGGGGCGTGGTCAGTAGCAGCCTCCAATTCCCCGCCGCCACCCCCACCCCGACCGAAGTGTGTGTTTATCTCCGGAGATAGTAGTATTTATTGGACTTTTTCAATTTTTGGGGGAAATTAAAGAAGGTTTATTCCTTATTTTTTAAAATTTAATGAAGGTTTATTCCCTATTTTTATTTATTTTCCCCTCTCTCGGTCCATCCCCTTAGGTTATTTTTATGTAAAACGTTTTTTCCCTCGTAAATTTGTTCATGTATTTTTTTTTTTTTTTTTTTTGTATTAATTTTAATGAATTCCTCATGTTTCTTCCCTTATGTAAATTATGTAGGGCAAGTATTAATTATTCCTTTCTCTTTTTTTTTCTCGAATATTCCGTTCATGTCCTCATCTAAAGAAATGTTATTATGATATCTTATTTTTGTTCATAAATGGATCCTTTCTGTCATTTAGAATTTATTTTTCTCAGTTCTGCGTATGCATGGTCATTATCTGCGCTGCCCTCTTGCGGTGCTTCTTGGAACTTTCGATGGATCTTTGATTTTGAGAGATGGCAACGACCGAGTGGGAAAGGGGTTGGATATAGGGGGGTAAACTCGATGTGCTGCTTCCCTAGCGATGCTTCTTGGAACTTTCGATGGATCTTTGATTTCGAGAGATGACAACGACAGGGTGTGTAAAGGGGTGGACATAGGGGGATGTCAACTCGATGCTGATGTGCTGCCCCCTAGCGGTGCTTCTTGGAACTTTATTATTTCGATGGATCTTTGATTTTGGGGGATGGCAACGATCGGGTGGGAAAGGGCACTGCGTAATTGTTAGATATGATGGTGCTTCTTGGAACTTTATTTTTTCGATGGATCTTTGATTTTGAGGGATGCCAACGACAGAGTGGGGTCCGTTGGGATTTTTTGTATTTATTCCTGTGGTTTTCAAGCGGGATTTTTTTCCCCTCTTCGATGCTATTTTTCCCCCGGAGGAAATTTTTACGTAACGATACTGGGGAATTTTCTTTCCAAGGGAATAAAAATGCTCTGATGGTCTTAGCGGGGTTCTAACTCACGATGATTTGGTTTCAAAAAATGGTCAGGTGGTCAAATGGTTTTCGTGTACTACGTATTCACTCTATTTTTTTTAATTACTTTTACGTTATTTCTTCATGTGTTTTTATATATTTTTTGTATGTTTTGAGGGAGTTTTTTCGTGTAGATGTAATGATTTTCTTTTTCCTCCATTTAATTTTTTTCACGCCATGAGACGAGGAAATGCTTCTTTAAAAACCATTGCGTTCCTGTTCGCAGTAACTATTGGACTTTGACAAAACTTTTGGGAATCAAGCGGAAATGTAGACATGTTAATTCTGAGTCTTTCGCCCTTCCAATATTTTTTTCTAGTCATAATGCTTCCTTACACTATGTATTCCCTCTCTTTTTTTATAACTTTTATGTTATTTCATTATGTGTTTTTTATATTTTTTTGTATGTTTTGAGGGAGTTTTTTCGTGTAGATGTAATGAATTTTCTGGGGAACTTTTCTTTTTCCTCCATTCAATTTCATTTCATACCATGAGACGAGGAAATGCTTCTTTAGAAACAATTTCGTTCTTGTTCGCAGTAATTACTGGACATAGACTTCATGTTAAACCCCTGCAATAATATTTTCTCGTAATTTTTTCGTATGTTCAAGAACTCTACAGATCTTTCCCAGTTAAAATTCTGCTGAAACAATATTTTCGGTCTTTATTTCACATTTCATTATAGCTTCCCAATTTTCGATATTTTTCTTCTTCTATCTTTGAAATTTCGTTAAACTTCTCAATAGGTCAGGATTCTTTTTTTTTTACTTCGACAAACTAATGAGTCCTTTTATTCAGTTTTTTTTTACTTGGACAAACTTATGAGTCCTTTTATTCAGATTAGATGTATCAAATCGTCAGATTTTTGTTTCCTTATATAGCGTATTTTCCAACTTGCTTAATTCCTCAAAGCTTTCATGTATGTCAAATATGCATTTTTTTTATTCTTTCGTAGTTAGCTATACTTTTCGCGGACTGTCCCGACAGGAAAGCATTCATTCTCAAGACATACAATCTGAAACCTTTTTTCTTTCGATAAAATTTGTATTCTTTGGGCTGTATATTTTTCTGTCTCGTCCGAAAAAACATTCATTCTAGAGGCAAAGCGAGTAATTCCGTTCTTCATATAAACATTATTTTTTTTGAACGTTTTACTAACTCACCAGAAAAGCAGTTATTCCCCACCCCCATAGTGAAAATAAAGAAATTCTTACTTCTTTTCCATACATATCGACTCAATCTATTTCTTTTCGAAATGCTGGTAATAACATTTCAACTAAAATTTCATACATTCACCAAAAATCATATTCTTAAACGAGCTATTTTTTTTTACTTCATTTCATGTATAACTAATTTTTTACTCTTTACTCACCTCATCAAAGTCAGTAAGAACTCCCCTAATCTCATTCCTTTTCCTCATTCAGTTCGCTTTAAATTGAGAAGTTTCAAAACTTTGCGTATATTTCATTCACTCAATGTACAGTTCTTCCGTGTCCGTCCATTCATTTTTAACTTCTGTGCCTGCTGCATTTTTTCTTTAGACGTTTAGTTTCATTGACCTTTTCTTTCGTTTTGACGAAGACTCTTATTATTCCATACAACTTTGAGAAGATTTAAGGTTTCTTCCCAATATCGTTGCATACGCTGTAACATGCCTGCACCCCAGAACGCACATGAGATAAATGTAGATAGTAGCGTGAGTATTTGTCCGCACAGCTCAGTTGGGAGAGCGACTTACTCTGGAGTGAGGATACCCGGATTCGATACCCAGCGTGGACACATATCAGGGTGAAATTTACTTCGTCATAACGCTTATCTTTTAGAACTCTTCTCCACTTATTCTTCCATGATACATTCTTTTCTTATTTATTTGATATTCAGAGTTGTATACATTTACTGTCCAAAATGAGAAATATTTATTGTAAAGGTATATTCTTCCAAGCTGGGGAAATATCTGTATATATTAGTTCATGTTCAGTTAAGGGAAATGCATCTATATATTTCAATATGAAAAAAGAAGCCCTATAAGTGAAAGCTCAACCTAAAGACGGATAGATTGTTCACGCTCTCTCTACTCTATGACATTTCTTTACTGAATGAACCATGGCCTTTTTTCTTTTTTTTTTCATGAACCGCTTTAAAATCTTCGTTCTCACTTTACTATTGTCAGATTCCATGTCCCTCCAGTTCTTTACTGAGAAACAGAAGCATTTATTCAATTTTAATTTATTAAGAGAGTAGAACTCTTTTAGGCTATCGAAGTACTTTCAGGTCTTTCATTACGAAAATTTTCATTGTCATGAAAGCAGGCATAATCGAGATGATTTACTATCGTTTCAATGAAAGTGTTTACGCATTTATTGCTCTGATGTCAGATTTCATTTTCTTATACTTCGAACAGAAATGAGTTTGAATCATTCGTCGAGAAAACATTTCTTTCATATATATATATGTTTTTGCCTCCCAATCAAACGAACTCAAAAAATAAGAGACGCACTTTAATGTTTTTTCCTCTTATGAGAGGAATACGGGAATATGATACCAAAATTAAAGAATATCGACTTTCCTCTCAACGCCTCACTTCTACGGGGGTTTTTTTTGGGTTTTTTTTTAAATTTTCAATAAGCTGTTTCTATATTTTTACAACTGAATAGAATAATTTATTGAAAAATTCTAAGTAAGACGAAAAATGGTTTTGTTGATTTCCTAAGAGGTTGATATTGGAAATTTTCGTTTTCTGGTAATTGTAAAAATATCATAGAATAACATGGGAAAACTAGCATGCATAAAATACTGTTTTGGATCGAGTAAAATTCTGTAAACAGTCGTTTTCCCAAAGAAGAAATTATAACAGGACGAAAATGAATTGAAAGAAAAAGTATCATGGCAAGTTACAGAAAAGTAGAAAATAAAAGAGGGAGGAAATGGAAAGAAAGAAGATGCACTTCATGAAAAAAACATTAGAATTCGCTACGGCTGAAACGCTGAAGGTCCCCGAGCGGGTTCATAAACAAATATTCGTATTAGCCATTCAAAGAATGGGGATGTCAGGAAAGCCACTTAACCCTCATTGTCGCCTTCATGTAGCGTACGGAGGTGGTGAACTTCACCAAACATGGATCTATAATATTTTAAAAACCCATTCAGGTTTACGGGGGTTTAACGACCACGCCAGTGACCTTCATTCAGGTTTACCGAGCTATTAAGCCAACGCCAGTTTCCTTCATACATACAGAACATAAGTTCACTTTCTCATTCACACTCATGCATACAGAAAAAAAAAATTAAATAGTGCTGTTTGAGCTGCATGGAGGTGTCAAGATGGTGGGGGGGTTGGGACCTCCATCTATTGTTCAATTGGGCCAAAACCGTTGAAGGATGTGAGCTATTCTCACTAGCTCCTCCATGCTCGCTGTCTGACTCGAGGTTGACCACCTCGGGCTGTGAAATTAAATCAATAACCTCAACCTCTTAATCTGACTCAGTAGTCAGATCGATAAGTTCAGGCTCCGAAGTTAAGTCAATAAGCTCTGGTTCTTGGGTAGAGTCTTCCACAACCCAGAAGTTTTCATACTGTGAGGGGGGAGGAAGAAACCTAATCCACTGATTCACGTAGAAAATGTCTCTAGATTCCAGGAGGAGAGAAAAAGTAAAAATATATATATATATATATAATAATAATAAAAAAAAATAAAACCCTACATCCTAGATAAAGCAAAAAGAAGAATTAAAAATATTCTTACCGAGTCGAAGTCCAGGGGAGATGTAGGGGAATTATATGCAGACATCGTTTTTGTATCTATGGATTAATAGTATGCGTAGCTCAAGAAAAGATATAAACGTTCGAGAAGCTGTGGGATTCTGAGATCTTTCATGGTCCTTTTATACTCACAGAAGGATTGATAAGGAGAGATCATGTGATGCATACACGGAATAGATTGGTCTTTGAGGTCAACTTAAATCTGCAGATCTCTCTATTTTATAAACTTTCCGATGTACAGGAAACAACATCTTTCTCAAACACCACAGTTCATGGGATATTTTCCGTAATGGTGGAAAATCTAACAAAGCAAGTAATCTTCTCTGTTTATTGAGATCAAACAACTATTTCTTCTTAGGAGGTAAAAATATTCTAACGTGTATCTAATCAATGATCTGAACCGTTAGACTAGAGTTCATAGAGGAGGAGCCAACGACCAGCTGCAGTGCGATCGCGCGGCAGTTCGGTGTGCACCAAAGTACCGTGCTTGCCGTTCTACGCGACGAAGACCTGCATCCATATCACATCGCACGGGTGCAAGGCCTATTACCACAGGATTATCCTCGAAGACAGGAATACTGTGAGTGGCTGGTACAGCAATATGCTGCTGATAATAGTTTCATCCGCCGGATCTTGTGGACTGATGAAGCAAGGTTTACACGGCAGGGTATCTGCAACACCCAGAATAGTCATGTTTGGACCATTCGACAATCCACACGCAACACGTGAACACGCTCCCAGGTCCGGTGGGGTGTTAATATCTGGTGTGGTATTGTGAGCGATATCCTAATGGGACCATATCTTCTTCCCGAACATGTCACAGCTGCCAACTACATGGTGTTCCTAGTAATGCTCTGCCGGACCTACTGGAAAACATACCATTGGCGTTCTCAGCAATCTATGGTTCCAGCATGATGAAACACCTGCGCATTACGCTACAAATGTTCGCCAGTGGCTGGATACTGAATATCCCGGTAGATGGCTTGGCCGTGGTGGACCTATCAGATGGCCCGCTAGATCGCCGGATCTTAACCCATTGGACTTCTTCCTCTGGGATCATCTAAAGGAACTGGTATATCGACGGCCTGTCAACAGCCTGCACGACCTAGTGGCCACATTACACGCGGCTCTCAGAACTGCATCCCTGCTATGCTGCAACGCGTGCAGATGTCTATTCCTCGGCGGGCTGCCTCCTGTTCCGCACCACAAGGTGGTCATTTTGAACACATGTTGTAATCTGACACGAATCCAATTGTTTTATCATTTGTGTTGTAGCGGTACACATCAATAAATTACATGTTTTCTGTCAAAGTGATTGGGTAAGTTATTTCTAATGTCTGTATTCTAACCGGATGTGACATCACGAACTTTCGGCACGCATATCTTCGGAATGCGACATCCGATCGGACAACGGACAACGGTTTTCGGCTTCTTTTTCCACGAGGAATCGTCCGGTAGGTTTATTGTGAGGTCGATTATGATCACTCTGTATATTTCACGATGCTTTAGCTAAGAATGAATGCTGAGAAGTTGTGCATTCATTCTTAGCTAAAGAATGAATGCAGAACTTCTTTGGGCAGTTAAAAAAGCGAAACAACAAAAGGAAATTGTATTACTGTGCACGCTTCTGGTAAAGAAGTCAAAAAAACCTTTCGGCTTCAAAATTCATTTCTTTATAACTAAAATGTTAATTTCATCTTGAAAAGTAAATTTCCGCATTTAATGCATGCCAGAAGCTTCCAAGATGGAAACAGACTCTTCGAAGTACAGTGCTCACTAAGGACACAGCATTTAGCCACATTTTCTCCCTAATTAGTATGTTCTTAATTTAATGCTAATTATGATTTTTGATGAGATATAATTGACAAAAGTTAGGTTATTTAAAAATAATTGACAAATTTGATATAACGCCACCGTTGATGTAATGCGACAATGTAATATAACAAACGGCGGTGGTCCGTTAAGGGTTGACTGTATTTTCTAGAGAAAGAGCCATCTTATTCAGGGTAAGACTTCTCGGAGCTGTGTTACTTCCAGGGAAGGGTCAGATTTCGTGTTGGTTGCTTGACTTCTATGACAAACTCCCATCCTATTTCGTGGTTGTATTTTTTAGGGCATGTGCTAGACAGTCCATATTTGTGTGCATTTCATCATACATGTAAGTCACATACGCTATACATCATTGTTTCATGCTATCAAGTTTGACATCAATTGTTTATTTTTATTTACGCATTAATTTTCGAACTACTTCCATTTTTTTGTTCTGATATCTGCATCTACGAGAGTAAGTCAGAAAGTAACTTTCCCTATCGAAGAACTTTAAAAGTACTGCATGTATTGAAAATTTTTTTTACTGACGCGCAACTTGACATATTCTGTTAGAGGCGGCTGTAGTTTGAAGCTCCAGACACATTACGTCCCTGAACTACACTGATTCAAAATACACTATCTACCAACAAATAATTGGACACCTGTGATAGCAAAGGAAAACGAAGTTTATTCACCTTCAATAGTTGGTGGAGCCTCTACGAGCTGCGATTACAGCTGCGACCCTCCGGGTCATACTCACAACCAGGCGTTGTATGACGGCTAGCGGTATTTTCTTCCACTCGGCTTGGAGAAGACAGGTCAGTTCCTTCATCGATTTTGGACGGTGGGGGCACCCCTTAGGTCGAGGCTCCAACTCGTCCCAGAGGTGCTCGATAGGGTTAAGGTCCGGGCTCTGCGTCTCTGCGCAGGCCAGTCCATTCGATTAACCCCATTGTCTCCATACCAAGCCATGGTGGACCTCGCAACATGACAGGTGGCATTGTCATCCTGAAAGTAACATGGGTCCACCCCGTAAAACTGCCACAACGTAGGAAGCGCATGGTCAGCCAAAATGGTGCAGTAAGTCTCGGCGTTGAGTCTACCAGGAATTGCGACCAAGGGTCCCGTGCCGTACCAGGAGAAACACACCCATAGCATAATTCCACCGCCGCCGAACTTCACAGTTGGCACAATACATTCCGGCAGGAGGCGTTCTCCAGGCAGACGCCAAACCCAGACCCTGCCATCCGAACGGTAGATGGTGAACCTTGATTCTTCGCCCCAGAGAACCTGTTTCCACTGTTCAACGGTCCACTGTCGACGTTCTTTGCACCACGTTAGCGAGAGCAGCGCTATTGGACTTGGTGATCAAAGGCTTGTGGGCGGCAGCACGTCCATGATAACCAAGAAGATGGGCTTCCTTACGGATGGTATTAATCGAAAAAACACTCCCGGATGCCTGTTGAAACTCCTCGCGGATGTGGCCCATCGATTTGGTGTGTTTCTCCCGAATTTCTCTGGCCAGCACCCATCGGTCTCTAACTCTCAGTTTTGTGGGTCTGCCGGGTCGGGGCACATTCCGACAGTCACCTCTCATCTTCCATTTTCCAATCACGTAAACCACTGTCGATTTGGTGTACTTCAACTTGCTGCAAATGTCACGCATGGATCTGCCGTTTCTGTGATACCCGACGATTACACCTTTCTCGAAATCAGAGAGCTCCGAACTGCGTGGCATCTTGCATGCGACTGGTTGCGTTGTTGTTTCCCACACGATATTTAACGGCGGCGGCCCTGACGTGTATCAGGACCGCAGATATCGTTCATTGCAGGGGTGTCCAATTACTTGTTGGTAGATAGTGTAGCTACTGTACTAGTTGAATGGAGAAAGGAAGAAGTCCGAGCAGTCATTCGCCTCTAGTGGGCAAAAGGGACTCCGGCTACTGAAATTCACCGTGAACGTCAAGCTGTGTGCTGCCTAAACGTGATGACAATGCTGATTAAAGTTGACATTGAATTTCCCTTTTGCCCCAAGAAGAGAATGACTCGTCGGACTTCCTCCTTTGTCCATTCAACCAATACAGTAGCTATTTTGAATCTGCGTAGTTCAGGAAGGCAATATCTCCGAAGCTTCAAACTGCAGCCACCTACACTATATTGACAAAAGTCACCGGGCACTTAAAAGAAAAACACAACATAGCATTTATTGACATACATTAGTACGGTGTCGGTCCACCTTTGGCCTTAACGCATGCACTGACCCTTCAAGACATGCTTTCGACAAGATTTTGGAACACAGCGATAGGTATGTGCTTGCATTCAGTACATAATGCTGCCGCTAACTGTTGCTTAGTAGTAAGCCTTGGTTGCAAAGTTCTTATGCGGCGCTCTAATTCATCCCATAGGTGCTCTATGGGATTAAGATCAGGACTATGAGCTGACCAGTCCACACACGATACGGAATTATCGTCAAACCACACCGTAACAGTCTTTGCTTTATGACTCGGTGCATTATCCTGCTGGTACCAACAAGGCATAGTATTGCTACAGAGTTTGTAGGGCATATTTGTCCAGAATATCGAGGTAGACGTGCTGGTTAACAGGTTTGCCCACGATAACAAATGGGCCGGGACCACACCACGAAAAAAAAACCCACACGAGTGCACTGCCTGCTCCAAACTTGAACATTACACTGTGGTAAATAGCGTCTATCCGGTTGCCGCCATATACCCACACGCGGCCATCAGACTGATGGATCGCGTATATGGATTCATCAGTCCATAGGACCCGTTTCCATTGGTCTATGGTCTACGATAAATGTTATTTACATCATGCTAACGACGAGTAGCATTCCGAGAGGATATGAAAGGGTTTTGAGCAGCCGCACGACCACGGAAACCCATGGAACGAAGTTCTCTGCGAATGGTACGTGTACATACCTAGGTTCTAGCATGTTTACTCACCTGTACACTGAAGATTTGTGCAGTACTCCGTCGATTAGCTGTAACGACTCTCCCGAGGCTTCGACGGCCTCTATTACTGATTTTCTTTGGTCTGCCGGTACGTTTTGCTGCTTCAGGCACGCCATGTGTCTTCCACTTATTCAGTACATCCAAAACAGTTGACTTGGGTATGTTTAAACGGCTCTCGGTTTCTATTATGGACAACCCACTAATATAACACCCAACAATCTTTCCTTTCTCGAAGTCAGTTCTCTCCCGCCGCAACATTTTCGCTCAACGTCACAGTGCGATATGATCGTGGTTAGCTGCAAGCTTGTTTTATACAGTTTGCAGCTGTACCGTACATCTTAACAACGCAGCGGATCCGTTCATTTGCTTTTGAAGGAGTGTCCGTTGACTTTTGTCAATATAGTGTAAATCAGAACATGTCAGCAAGAAACATTTTCAATACATGCAGTACTTTTAAAGTTCTTCAATGGGGAAAGTTACTTTCTGACTTCCCCTCGTATCTACTGTAAAACATGTACGAGTGCAGGAATTGAGCACAAACCGATCCCATGCATAAAATACAAATATATGGTAAATTTAACTGTTAAAGAAACTTCTTTTATATTACTTTTCTGCGCACAGGCAAATAATCCTGGAAAAACTTGATACAAAATCTTTCAATTTTTTGAGTTTTCTGATCCAGGCTCGTTGACGTCGTTTTCCAAGGATTATGATTCTGTGATTCTCTTGTAACGTCATTATCGCGTAAATAACCTATTAAAAGAGTAAAACGTACTGTGCAATGAAGCTAACGCTAAAGGCATTCCCGAAAGAATTGTAACTGTAATCTTTCTACTTGTGTAGGTAAGATACCATTGCTAAAGGCGAGCTGGTAAGTGATGTTTTGATTAAATATTTGGCTGAATGTATCATGTGCTAAACAAGATTCAAGTGAAAGAAAAGTCGTGCGTGGCCAAAGAGTCGTTTTAAAAGGTCAGTAGCCAATCATACAAGCATGTGCGCACATGCTGTCTTCTTTCCCTTTATTTCGGGGGTTTAACGACCACCGTAAGCAACTCGATGGGGTATATGGCATAAGCAGTCGCCCGTCCCCAGTTATGACCACTGGTTCCAGGAAAGGGAGAGAGCCATTGGCGTAAGCCAAATACAAATCCCTCACCGGGATTCGAACCCTGAAGCATGCGTAATTTTTTATTTACAGAAAACTACCTAATGAAAGAGAGCCTTTTCGAATGGGGAAAAAAAATAAAAAGTAATACGCTCATGTACGTTCGTCAGCCGGATGGAAATGGAATTCTCTGCGCCGGTGGCGCAGTGGTCTAAGCGATGGCTTCTGATCCTTCGTCCGAAAGGGGTCCGGGTGAGGCATGGATGTTGTGTTTGTCTTACAGCACTGGCTCTCTCCCTTCCCTGCAATCAGTGGCCCTAAATTAGGGACGGCAGACTGCTTATAGCCCATTGAGTTGCTCACGGCGGTCGTTAAACCTCCAATAAAAAAAAATGGAATTCTAAATGGCGCAATACGATTACAATGATAACGCCCATGTTATTTTGTAAAAAAAAAAAAAAAAAAATTAGTCGTAAAATTTTCTTACATTTACCGAACACATGTTGTTTGCAAGGTAAGGCAAAATTTTTGAGAAAGAACAAGAGTTGAGCGAATAATTTTTCAAGTTCATGTGTAACTTTAGTATTCCTAGTTTATGTTAATTGTGCGGGCATCGTCAAGAAAGTTCATTTTTTCACTTTTACGTAGTTTACTTTGCCTCCTACGTCGAAGGAGTGGCAATTTAAGATAACTGGCACCAGTGAAGGGAGCGAGCCAGAACTGTACGATAAACCCCGTTAACGTCTCACTCGGAACTTTAAACTAATTTCACGTGATGATGATGTTCACAAGCGATGCATTGCTCTGAGCACTTGGTGTCTAGGCAACTTGTGCCTATAGACACCAATTTAATCTAAAACACTAAAAATTGTGAATTCTAAATAAAAAATGTCATTTTTAAGTGGAGAAAAAACATCGGGAAAAAGACAAAGTAATAGATAAAATGTGGAAAAAAAGAAAGCAAAGTAGTGTATCAGATTCAAGCGCTAAAAATTTCTTTTAACAGAGGTACATTATAAAGATCTACTCCTACCCCTACCTCCGAAAAGTGGACATAAAAACACGTGCTTTATTATAAGGTACTAAACTTCCGATTCTGCCATTTGTGATAAATTTATTCCTCTAATCATCATCATCATCATCGTCAACCATTATCACTCCACTGCTGGACGAAGGTCTCCCCAAATTTCCTCCACAACGGTCTGTCTTGTGCCAGTCTCCACCATGTCACTCCTGCATACTTTCGAATTTCATCCACCCATCTCCCATGTGGTCTTCTTCTGGGTCTTTTCCTGTCCCTTGGAATCCAATCTACAATTTCGGCTGTCCATCGATGATCTGTCCTTCTGGCAGTATGTCCAGCCGATTGCCATTTCAGGGATTTATCTCTGACCATGATGTCTTCCACTCTTGTCATTTTTCGGATCCACGAGTTCCTCTTCTTATCTCTCCCAGTTACACCAAGCATGCACCTCTCCATGCTGCTTTGAGTTGTCTGCAGCCTTTGTATGTATCTTTTAGTTAAGGTCCACGTCTCTGCACCATACGTAAGAACTGGAAGGATGGATTGATCAAACACTTTTCTTTTAAGACATAATGGCATATTGCTCTTGAAAATTATGCTGTTTCTTCCAAAAGCTCTCCAGGCAAGTTTTGAACTCCGATTAATTTCTTCATCAATGTGACCCTCACTTGATATCTGCTGTCCAAGATAAACGTACGTGTCTGTTATCTCCAGCTTTTCTCCATCAATCGATAAATCTTCATTTCTTGTAAAAGCATTGAACATCACTTTTGTCTTCTGAAAGTTCATTTTTAATCCCACTTCTTTACTCTTGTCAGCAAGTTCCTGGATCATACTCGGCAGCTCTGATGGGGTAGTTGCAAAAATGACTACGTCAATAGAAAAACGAAGGTGGGTTAGATAATCTCATTAATCTTTATCCCCTTGTTTTCCCAGCTCAGTGACTGAAAGACACCCTCCAATGTGGCATTAAAGAGCTTCGGAGATATGGTGTCACGTTGTCTCACTCCCTTTCCAATTTTTATGTGTGTTGTATTTTCAAACAGCCGAATCTTTGCACTTGCATTTTCATAGATGTTATTAATAATATTAATGTATGCATCTTCAATACCACAGGATTTCAGAGCCGTTGTAATTGCTGATGGTTTCACCGAATCAAAGGCTTTTTCATAATCGATAAAAGCCATGCACAATGAAAGTTCATATTCCCTCGCTCTTTCAATTAGTTCTCTCAGTACGTGGATATGATATATTGTGCTGTAGCCACTCCTGAATCCAGCTTGTTCTCTCGGTTGAGCCATGTCCAGTGTTACTTTCAAGCGGTGTGAAAGAACTTCAGTGAAGATTTTATAAACCACTGATAGGAGGCTGATAGGTCTGTAGTTCCTGAGATCCTCAATGTCACCTTTTTTATGTAGCAGGATCATTGTAGCGGTGTTCGAATCCTCAGGAATCTTCCCTTCATTAAGGCATCGAGTGAAAATTTGCGCGAGTACTGTTTCAATTTCTCCACTTGCTTCTTGTATGATGTCTACAGTAATTCCATCTTCTCCTGGAGCTTTTCTCTGCTTCATGTTCTTGATTGCATGTGCAACTTCTGCTGGGAGGACTGGAAGAACTCTGGTACTAGTACCTTTCCTGATATCTGGAGTACATGTATCATCCCTTTCATATAATTCAGAGTAGAAATCTTTCACCCTTGTCAAAATTTCACCTCTATTTCTTGTAACAGAACCATCTTCTTTTCTCAGTGCCATAATCTGTTTTCTTCCCTTGCTGAGATGTCCCTTTGCTATCTTTAGGCTTTGGTTGCTTTCAATTGCTTTCCTCACTTGTTCACAGTTGACTTTCCTTACGTCTTCAGTGATACTTTTTCGTACTGTCTTGCATAGCTCTATATATTCCACTTCGGAAGTCACATCTTCTTTAGTTGTCCTCATCTCTCTTCTTTTTTGCATCAACATTTTGTTTTTTCCTGATAAATTGTTCACATGCAACTTGTTCTTAGACCCAGCTAATTTTGTTGCTGTTTCCATAAGAGCTTTGGTTACTTTTCTGTTAACTTCAGAAATATCCACTTCTTCCGATGTTAGGTCTTCTAAAGCAAAGAATTTGTTCTTCAGTTCCAACTTGAAGGTATTATGGTGTTTTTTAAGGTTGGTTATGTCAATAGATTTTGTTTGTCTTATGAGCTTGCCACGTTCAAGTTTAGTGTTGAGGTGCATCTTACATCTCACCAATCTATGGTCACTACCTGTGTTGAACTTGTATAGCTCACTGCAGTCTTCTATGACGAATTTTTTGTTGCACATAATAAAATCAATTTCACTTGTCGTCCCATTTGGATGTCTCCATGTCCATTTCCTGTGTGGTTTTTTCTTGAAAAAGGATTTCAAGATGAAAAACCCTTCTGCTTCTGCAAACTCAACGAGAGTATTTTCACGCTGGTTTCTGTTGCCGTGACCGAATTTACCTACTAAAGTTTCATTCTGTAGCCGTTGCCCTATTTTTGCATTGAAATCTCCCATAATTATCTTCAAGTGCTGCTTACCTTTATTATTTAGATGACGAATTTCCTCATAAAATTCTTCAATTTCTTCTTTAGGATGACTTGTGGTGGGTGCATAAGTTTGAATAATCTGAGCCTGGTATCTTTTCGAGAGTTGTATAACGATTCGTGCAGCTCTGTCAGAGGAACTTTCAACTTCTACAACTTTATCCTTCAGTTTCTTGTTTATTATAAATCCAACACCACTAGTTCTGCCAGTATCTGTCCCACGATACTAGAAGAGATGTCCACTTTTCAGTTCAATGAGATCTTCTCCTTTTCTCCTTACCTCACTTAGCCCGACGATGTCCCACTTGATCCTTTGTAGTTCCTCTTCCAATTCAAGAAGCCTTGAATCAGAAGATAGGGTACGTCCATTATACGTAGCCAAGGTCAGCATCAGATGGCAGCCTAGTCCGGTCCTCCGGGGATTCTTAGCACCCTCTGCCTTCATGTCGCACTGGCCGCTGCCTTGGCCAGGTACATTCCAGCTGCCGGAGACTGAGGGCCAAGATTTAAGTTGTGGAATCATTTTGGAGGGGTTTGGCCATAACTCACCACGCTGGCCTAGTGGGTTGGTGAGTGTGGGATAGCATTTCCTCTAATCCAGATGGTATAGTTATACCGCTATTGGCGGTCGTCAAAGCCCCTTTAATACTTCAATATAACTTCTTTCTGCTTTGCATAATTGCTATTTTATTGAAAAAAAAATCATTGAAAAAATTGCTATTTTACTGATCGTGTTTCTTTTTTTTACATTGAGCTTGACGATGTATACGTTTTTGTTTTCTCAAATGAAATTCAAATATTGTTTCTAAATAACCTGTGTAAAAGTGCATATGCATCTGAAAAATTTTATGTCCCTCTTGATGAATATAATCTTATCCAAACCTGTTTCGTGCAATGTGATGAAATTTTGCTTTATCAAAATCCGTTTGTACGTAATATATTGAAATTTGGCTTTATCTTAATCTTTTTGTTATGTAATATGATAAATTTTTTACAACATTTCAATCAACTTTTACTTAATCCAGGCACGATCCTGGAATTGAAGTCGTAATGATAAAAAAAGAATGACCGGACAAAATTTTATTTTTTATATTACTTTATACCTTTTTGATAATTCAGAAGAACAAGCATTTTTCTTCCATCTCAGTTGGTTTGATTACCATACAGGTGCTACAGATCATCGCAGATTGTTGACTGAGAACAAAATCTCTCCAAATGAATCGCAAATTAAAAAAAAAAGATTCTAATTCTATAGAAATCTCATCTTCCGGCAAGTATTAATTTCCACAGTTGTAATGTTCGTGGAAATATGGCTGTCTGAACATTACATGATTCAATTCTCAATAACTTCACTTTTAAGCGAATCAGGAGTCACTCAAATAACTTCAGAAAAGGGTACTTACTATTAGTCTTTATTCAGCAAAATCTTCTTTAACACGACTCAGTTTTCAAGATCATTAGTGTAAAAAATCCAATTACTTGTTAGAGAACGTTTGACGAGAAACAAAAAACGCCAACTATAAATATTAAATACGCAGACGTCAAGAAATCATAATTTCAAGTACTATTATATCATCATACTACCATCATCTCCACCCACTGCTGCTGCTCAAACATTATACACACACACGTCATATTCCGACTTCAAGGTCTTGCCAACCATACTCTTGCGAAAGCGAAGATATCATGTTAACTTTGAAAAATGCTGAGGAGAACGAACTCAAATTTGCGTAGAGAAAGAAACTAACAAGAAAGATGACACCGAAATTTCGGGTGTAATAAGCACGTCTTTTGAATCCGTTCTTACGCAAATTAAATTTATCAAAGCTATTCAAAGTCAATGGAACCGGTATGGAAAACAATAATAGTATCTGACGGAAGAAAGAAGTTTTTCAATCGGGTTTTTAATCCCTCAGATATTGCTGTAAACGGAACAGTGAGCTTACGCCCTTTGGTTGCAGACTTGTGCTTTAAGAAAAACATGAATTTATATGAGAAACATTCCGCACCGGAAACGTTCTCCAACATAGAAAGAATTTTTCAAATCGGACTCTTAAAAACAGAGATATCGACAAAAATAAGATGTGACTTTACGTCTCCTGATGGGGAAAACCATGCATTATTTTAGGAAGAAAGTATTCTCAAAAGGTTTTTCCATATGAGCACTATCGGTCCAAGAAAAAAAAAATTAGTCGAGTTTTCAGGAGCCCAGATTTTCCTACAAGTACATCAGAAGCAGAAATTAACACTTATGCCCCTGGTGGCCAAACCATTCTTTACCAAACATTAGAAATTATGTGAAAAATATTTTCCATCAGGTCTTGTATGCGATACAGGAAGAATTTTTCAAATCGGAGTTTTAGAAGTGGAAATTGTATAACGAGTGCCCCCTAGCGGAAAGTCTATGATTTACTTGAAAATTTTGAATTTATAAGAAAAACATTTGGCATCGGAAACACTATCCAACAAAGAAGGAATTTTTCAAATCGGACTTATAGAGATATTGACAAAAAATAAGATATACATCTACGCCCCCTGGCGTAGAATCCATGCATTGTTTCAAGAAGAAAATGTTCCTAAAAGGTTTGTCGACATAAGTAGTATCGGTGAACAAACCACTTTTTTTTCAGTCGAGATTTTAGAAGCTCATATTTCGCTGCAAATACATGAGAAGCGGAAATTGAGACTTACGCCACCTGGCGGCCAAATCATTTTTTTCAAAAATTAGAAAGTATGTGCAAAGGATTTCGCATCAGGAGCTGCATCCGGTGCGGAATTTTTTTTTCAAATCGGCAATTTAGAAGCAGAGATATAGGGGGAAAGCAATTTACCATTACGCCCCCTAGTGGAAGGTCTATAAATTAATTGAAAATTTTGAAATTATATGAAAAACATGTCACACTGGAAAAACTATCCAACAAAGAAGGAATTTTTCAAATCGGACTCCTGGAAGTAGAGATATTGACAAAAATAAGATGTATATCTACGCCCCCTGGCGTAGAAATCATGCATTATTTTAAAAAGAAAATGCTTCTAAAAGGTTTGTCGACTTGAGTACTATCTGTCTACAAACGACGAATGTTTTCAATCAAGAATTTAGAAGCTCATATTTTGCTGCAAATACATCAGAAGCGGACATTGAGGCTTACGCAACTAGTGGCCAAACCATTTTTCCCAAAAATTAGAAATTATGAGCAAACGATTTCGCATCGGGAGCTGTATCCGGTGCAGAAAGAATTTTTCAAATCAGAGATTTAGAAGCAGAGATATAGGGGAGAACACAATTTACCTCAACGCCCCCTAGCGGAAAGTCTATGAATTACTTGAAATTTTTGAAATTATATGAAAAACATGTCACAGTGGAAACACTATCCAACGAAGGAATTTTTCAAATCGGCCTCCTAAAAGAAGAAATATTGACAAAAATAGGATATACACCTACGCCTCCTGGCGGAGAAACTGTGGAATATTTTAAGAAGAAAATATTCCGAAAATGTTTACCGATGTGAGTGGCATCGGTCCATGAAAGAATTTTTTCAATCGATAGTTTAGAAGCTCAGATTTTATAGCAAATACGTCAGAAGCAAAAATTAACACTTACTCCCCCTGGTGGCTAAAGTATTATTTACCAAAAATTTGAAATTATATGCAAAAGATTTTCCATCAGGAGATGCATCCATTGAAGAAAAGAAATTTCAAATTGGAGTTTTAGAAGAAGAGTTATCGGGAAAAATGTAATTTACTTTTACGCTCCCTAGCGGAAAATCTATGCGTAATTTGAAAAAAGTAACCATAACTAAAATACTCTTCGACATAAAAGGAATCGAAAGATAAAAGAATTTTTTCAATCGGAGGTTTAGAAGCAAATCTGCATTTACGCCGCCCCGTAGCGGCGAAATTGTACATCGTAAAAATAAAACGAAATAAAGGATCATGATGCGCATATTTCAAGCTTCCTAATGCAAAAAGAATTTTTCAAATCTTTCACTTTGAATAACTTGAGACCACACCACTACGTCGTCTATTTACGAAATCACATAACTTTATACAGCGGGATACTAGGGCATGCAACACACACCACAGCCAGTTTCACCCACACACCACACACAAAGCTGCCCCTTAGTCATCATATATCTCTCGTCTTGTTTTTATCACCACAAGCATACGTCATCTCACAGATATCAAGTGTTGCCAAGCGTATTCATGTGAGAGAGAAGTTATCACGTTAAGGTTGAAAAGTGCTAAATAGAACAAACTCAAATTTACATAGAAAAAGGAACTAAAAATGGAAGTTAAATTAGAGTATACGTCACACAGTCATGTAGGATTTCCGTCTACTGAGAGAGGGCCAGACTCTCAGCCAGCTACGCCTAGATACAGGGTCGGTTCAACCACTAGGCGAACTAGGCGACCGCGTAGGGCGCCAAGATTTCATAAAATCGAATGAGTTAATAAATGAGGGGAAAAAAAAACCCCAATAAAAAAACAATTTTATTTTCTCTTTACCTTTCGGTGTTAAATATAACTTTCGAATTCTTATTCGTTCTGTAAAGGGGAAATGGAGGCGGCCCGCGCTTATAGAGACTGGGTAAGTCGGCTTGTAGTACATCCGGCACCGATACGAAAGTGGAGTCTAGCGACTCACGGCAGAAGAGTGAGTCGATGGAGAGAAGTCAGTAGATATAGACACTGCAGCTCGTCGCAGGGGCGACTGACGTCACACAACGTCAAAGTACACTCTAGGAGATTGGTGGTGGACACAGAGAGGGCAGAGACACGGGGGGGGAGAGAACAGACGCCCTAAATTTATAACTGGGAGTCCAGAACCTGGGGTCCGTCGGCTTAACGTGCTCGTCTAGGGCACGGCGGATAGTGAAATGAAGTTTAACATTTATCACTCTGGGATCGATCCTGATACCTTTTTTACGCTTTCCAACCGTAGGTTGAAGAAGCGTATATGCTCCAGCTTTTTCCGTCCGTCCGTCTGTCTGTCGGCACCATAACTCACGTAAAAATGGTTCGATTTCGATGAAATTTCAGTATGTGGTAGGGGACCACCAGGGAACGAACCCAATTGAAAATGGGTGAAGTGGGGTCAAAGGTCACGCCATAAGAGCGGGATCCATTTCATTGCCCTTATGCGTCATAACATGCGTAAATATGGTTCGATTTCGATGAAATTTCAGTATGTGGTAGGAAACTACATGGGCACGAACCCTATTGAAAATTGGCAAATTGGGGTCAAAATTCAGGCAGGGTATAAGAGCGGGACTTATTCCATTGCCCTTATGCGTCATAACTTGCGTAAAAATTGTTCGATTTCGATGAAATTTTGGTATGTGGTAAGGAACCACCTGGGAACGAAACCTATTGAAAATGGGTGGAATGCGGTCAAAGGTCAGGACATAAAAGTGGGATCCATTTCATTGCCTTTATGCGTCATAACATGAGTAAATATGGTTCGATTTCGATGAAATTTTAGTACTTAGTAAGGAACTATCTGGGGACAAACCCTATTTAAAATGGGCGAAATGGGGTCAAACGTCAGGCAGGACATAAGAGCGGGATTTGTTCCATTGCCCTTATGCGTCATAACTTGCGTAAAAATGGTTCGATTTCGATGAAATTTTAGTATGTGGTAGGGAGCCACTGGGGACGAACCCTATTGAAAATAGGCAAAATGGGGTCAAAGGTCAGGACACTGGAGTGGGATCCATTCCATTGCCCTTGTGCATCATAACTTACCAAAAAATGTTTCGATTGCGACAAAACGTTATCATGTTGTTCCGGAAGTATAGTGAACCGGTTCTGTTGAATATCAACGAAATGGGGTCAAAGGTCATTGCACAAAAGCAAGTTTTATTCCACAGCCATTATTCTCATAACTTGCGTAAAACTGCTTCTATTGCGACAGAACTTTAGTATGTTATTCTTGTGGAGTACTGAACCGGTTCTGTTGAATATCATCGAAATGGGGTCAAAGGTCAGGACACAGGAGCGAGATTTATTCCACAGCCATTATCCTCATAACTTGAGTAATAATTTTTGGTATGTTCGAAAGCGTATCATAATCAATGCATTGCATGATTTTACTAACTTGTTTTTCATAGTCACGAACGTTAACCACTATGTCGCCCGCAGCTCAGCATCAACCACCCTGGACTCGTAGGGCAGGCCAGGCCGCTAAGGACACTGCAACGTGAGGTGATCACGGAGAAAAGTTAGTAAAGGATGAAGAACTCCTTTGGACGATCAGAAGCAGTGAAAGCACGCTTCCACCATCTAGAGAGAAAAGAGATTGGTGAGGTTGAGGAACCACGTAGAGGAATCACCGAAGACCAGCATTCTTACACAGTGTTTTCTTTTCTAATCAGTGATTGTTCCTCTGAAAGAGCGACAGAAAAGTGCAATCAGAAGCCTGCCTCCAGGATAAGTGCCAATGAAACTAGTGGATTATTTTCTGCACACCGCCATAGTCAGTACGTACTCTCTCGCTTGAACCTTATTAGTAATTTGGAATCAACAGTACAGTTCATAGCGATCTCAAGAGAAGTGGAGTGTTATTTCTTATGAAGAACTCTAATTTATATGAAACCTCTATTAACCGGTAGAAGAGCTCATTTGTAAGGCAAACAGCACAAAATGCAGCTCACATATCTTTATTTAATTCAATCACGGCTCGTATAGATGCAGTTATGTTAAATATATCTAAAATATTTAGTTCTGTGCTTATGTTCTAAAATCTCGGATGTCATTTCATTTGACGCTTGGGCAAATTCCTCCCGGACTGGCCACGCCCTCTTAGCCATGCATCTTCATTGAAAAGGCGGGTCTAAGTTATCCTGTTGCAGCGCGACTGGCTGAAAGAAAGCAGTGAAAAAGGAGTTTCTGAAATGGAAAATCTAAAGTAGAGATAGCGAAGTTAGAATAAGCGTCTATGTCCTGTGACGTGCCTGCCCCGCAGACCCCACACGACATAAAGGCAGATAGCAGCGAGAACGAACATCGCGTAGCTCAATTGGTAGAGCGACTTGTTCCGGAATAAGTGGACTGGGGTTCGATCCCCGGCGTGGACCAAAAATGAAGGAGAAATTTACTTCGTTAAAATGGCGCCCGAACTTTCCGGATGTCCCGGCCTTTCAAGATCTCGCAATGCTGAGATGTTCTTTCCACACTGCGAGATAGGAAAAATAAAAGAATCCCTTCTCCAGGGCTTCGAAAAATACAAGTGTGTGACGTTGCATTCCACACACCAGATTGACTGGGAGTTCTCAAGTGCACGTTCTACAGCGGATGCTGCCTACAACGATTAATGGTCACGGCTGACCCGTGGCCATGCCCCCGGCCCTATTTCGGGGGTGGGGAGGGGAGATGTGACGTGCCTGCCCCGCATGACGCACACGACATAAAGCCAGATAGCGGCGAGAACGAACGTCCGCGTAGCTCAGTTAGTAGAGCGACTTGTTCCGTAATAAGTGGACTCGTGTTCGATCCCAGGCGTGGACCAAAAATGACGGAGAAATTTACTTCGTTATAGTCCCTAAACAGGGAAAATGCTCGCCTTTTGAACAGAAAAGTTGCGTAAATGTTTTCCGTAGTGGATGATATCTAACTGAAAACCAGTTTATTTGGAGCATTATGTCCATATTCTTGAATTTTTCGTAACTCGCAGCTCTTTCAGTAATAGCCGAAAGTGTACACTGATGAGCCAATACATTATGACCACCTACCTAACAAGCTGTAGGACCTCATTTAGCCCGCAAAACAGGGGCCACTCGACGGGCATCGATTCGAAAAGGTGGCGATAGGTATCCTGGGGTATTTGGTACCATAATGCCCAACAGCAGGTCCTCCAGTTCCAGTACATTTCGGGCTGGTGGTTATTTAACGCGAACCCGCTTTTCCAGGTCGACCACAAATGTTCGATTCGATTGATGTCAGATGAATTTAGAGGCCAGGACATTAACAGAAAGACACCAGCGTGTTCCTCGAACCATTCCTTGGCGATTCTGGTAGTGTGGCATGCCGCATTATCTTGTTGGTAATGGCCACACCAGTAGAGAACACAGTTGCCATGAATGGGTGAACTTGGTCCGCAACGATGTTCAGATACCTGACAGCTGTCAGGAATTCTGTTATTGGGATAATGGGGCCTAAATTGTCCCAAGAAAACACCGCCTACAGCATAACACCGTCTCCATCAGCCTGTTTCCGCCCAATAGTGCATCCAGGTGCCAAAACCTCCGTTAGTAATCTACGTGTTCGCGCTCGCCCGTCTACGTGATGCACCAGGAATCTTGATTCTTCAGACCAGGCCACTTTCTTCCAATCATGCACGGTCCAATCTCGATGATATTGGGCCCTTTTAATGCGTTGTTGACGTGCAGTGAGTATGCGGCCGAGTCTTCGGCTACGCTGACCCATGCGCGGAAGGCTGCGATGAACGGTGTGCTCTAACACATTGCCCTGATCACAACTGTTACAGGTGCGGGTGATTTGTCCCACCGTAGCTGTGCGGTCGGTGTGAACAACGTGCGACAATCTCCGCTCCCCTCTGGCATCAATGAGCTGCGGACGACACACGGCTAGACGATGGTTCGTCGTTTGGCCATCTGTGCTCCACTTTTGATACGTAGGCCTACTCACTACAGTTGCACGTGAACAACCCACAAGCCACGACGTTTTCCAGATCGCAGTTCCGAGGCGCGCGTGCCATCACAATTTGTCCTTTATCAAACTCCGACAAAACGGCAGATTTTCCCATTCTGACTCCGAACACTGTACAAACCGAAAGCCGGTTCTCGGGTTGTATATGTACTGCTCTGTGAACTTCACCTGCGCCACCGTTCGATATCCAGGCGCGCTTAATTTTCTAGGCTGGACGTGGTCATAATGTAGTGACTCATCGGTGTTTATTCCTACTTGCAACTACATCTACACTTTTAAATATCCAATTGAAAAAATCCTTTTTGTAATATATGCCACTCACTATAAAGAATATTGCGTACATTTATGCTTAAAAAAAATAAAGATGACGCGGAGCTCTCGGGTTTGACGAGCAAGTCTTTTAAATCCTTTGTGACACCAAAATGATTTTTTGTAAAAGGATCCCGTCTCGGTGGCAGAGTTGTTAGAGTCGCAGGTTTCTGACTAATCGCCCGAGATCGAATCCCTGTGGCATGGGGGATATGTTTGTCCTACGATGCTAGGTTCCTCCTATTCTTGGAACCATTGGCAGCAAATCACCTAATGTGCAATTAGGGATTTATTCACGCCTTCATGGACATTCATTTGATAATTCGCACTGTTATGTTAACAAAAAAGGTACCTTAGAAGAATACTTTGTTTAAAAATGTACGACATTTTTTTGCATCAATAAAAGTGCTGCGAACATTTGGGTTTCCTTTCAGGACGCAGGAAACCAAAAGTTTTCAAAAACGACTAAGATATCAACAATTTTCGAAATTTCTAATTCAAAATTTTGAAAGAAGGTGTTTTTTTACAGGAATAAGTTTATTCCTACAAAATATTCGTATTAAGCTTTTGAGCTTTTGTTCTTACCGTTTAAGGTCTGCCGGTGGTCTAGTGGTCATCGTTCGTGACTGCCATGGTGATAACCTCAGGTTCGATCCTGGGCAGGTACGAACGTTCGGACCACTAAATACCCGCCGTGCGTCGGATGGGCACATTAAGCCGTCGGACTCCGGGTACTGGCCTCCCGGTAATAAATAAGGGCTTCTACCTCGCTTTCGTGTCACTTTCCTATCGGGCACTCTAGCCCGAATCTCCTAGCTTCCTATTTCTAAGTGTTGTTTAAGACCTGGTGTCAGACGCTCCCTTTCTAAAATCCTCTACATATGATCTGATCTTACAGTTTACAAAATAAGATTAATTCTATCATTTTAGGAATAAAAATGGAAAATCTCATTTTGGTATTCGTCCTTCTTCCAATATTAACAGCCGAATCGACGACATGCCCAGATGGACACGTATGCCCTACGGGTAAGTACGAACTACTCCGTTTTTACAGTAAACCCACGCTGAAATACAGTTATAGGAGAAGAATAGAATCCGTTAATGCCAGAAGCACGTTAAATGCGAAAGTATTTGGGGTATTGTATGTTTTTTTTTTTTTTTTTTTTTTTTTTGGTTGGAGATTTAACGACCACCGTGAGCAACTCAATGGGCTATAAGCAGTCGCCCGTCCCTAATTTAGGGTCACTGGTTCCAGGGAAGGGAGAGAGCCAGTGCCGTAAGACAAACACAACATCCATGCCTGACCGGGATTCGAACCCGGACCCCTTACGGACGAACGATCAGGGACCAGCGCCTTAGACCACTGCGCCACCGGGGCGGCGGTATTGTATGGAATGCATAATTATATTTTGAAGTAACCACTGTACATTAGGAATACTACTGACAAGCAATAAAGACACTAACATAAGTAATAAATGTTTTTTGGCTTCGTGGTTTAACGACCACTATGAGCAACTCTGTGGGATATAAACAATTGGCCTTACCTAATGTGGGCCACTGATTGTGGGAAAAGAACTGAACTATCAGGTAGGCCTCATCTGGGACTCGAACATGGGTTCATCTCAGAGAAATGGTCAGAAACCAGCGCCTCAGACCACTCGGCCACCGAGGTGGCTAGAAAACAGTGAGTTGTGCACTGAACTGAATACAGTGCAATGACGCTAACGTAAAAATAACGCTATTTTTTTGGATTGGAGGTTTAACGACCACCGTGAGCAACTCAATGGGCTATAAGCAGTCGCCCGTCCCTAATTTAGGGTCACTGGTTCCAGGGAAGGGAGAGAGCCAGTGCCGTAAGACAAACACAACATCCATGCCTCACCGGGATTCGAACCCGGACCCTTTTCGGACGAATGATCAGAGGCCATCGCTTAGACCACTGCGCCACCGGGGCGGCAAACGCTATTTAAAAGAAACAATATTATTTACATGTTATTGTTAAGATGAATGGTTGAGGGCGAAAAGGATAAGACATATCAGGAAAACGGTCAGTTCGAACCGCGAAACCGCCGTTCTCCAAAGAGCAGGGAAATCAGATGACCCTCTGTAGTATTATTGTGATTAATAGAAGAATTCAGCTAACTGAAATCAGAGTATTTTTTATTTTCACTCTGAGAAGTTGGTTCACATGGAAAAACTTCGAAGGAGAGGGAAAAGTTTTAAAGTACACGAGTAGTTTTAGTTCAGTATTATACACCGATGAGGGATTACATTATGACCACCTACCTGCTCCGCTGTAGGACACCCTTTACCCCGAGAAACAGCTGCCACTCGGCGAGGCATCGATTCGATGTGGTGCCGATAGGTATCCTGGGGTATCTGGTACCATAATGTCAACAGTAGTTCCTCCCGTGCTCGGCATCAGCTCCGATATTTTCAAGTATAAAGTTCCGTTTATAGTGCCCTCCCAGTTCTAATTTTGTGTTTTTCGTGTATCTAAAGATCTAGTGCATCGTTCTGTTCTACTTTCCGATTCGTAAGTACGATAATTTCTTCATTCCAAGCTTTATTTACTTTCTGGTCGAGCTGGCCAGACGAACTGCTGGGCGCCGCCATTAGTAATGACGGCTTCCGGTTTAGATGTCATGTTCGGTAGCCCTACTTCCACTCTTGCTGTAACCGGCGACGCTGCTACGCTGATTTCTCCTCATGGCGCTGTTCAACTGCCCTCTTCCGGTGTGTCATTCGGCACCTCTTCTCCTACTGCTGCCCGGTCAGGCAGCTATTCTGATACAGCTTCTACTATGATTTCTGCTGATGCAATGGATATTCAAGATGACGTCGCTCCTCCACCTTCCACAGCAGCTCATTTTCCATCGTCTTATTCTGCTGCAGCGACCTCTGCATCTGATCGCCAATCCTCGATTGTGTTACAGCAAGTCAATGCTTTGAAACCTCATGTTCGTCGCACCGGCAACTCTATTCCCCTTAATATTCCGGCGTCATCTGTTCAAGCTCAAACGTTCTCCTCGCATATGGCCTTAAGAGTCTTTTTTAAAGCTCTTCCCGATACCAAGTTTGCCGACCCGGTGGGGCAGTGGTCTAAGACGCTGGCCTCTGATCATTCGTCCGTGAGGGGTCCGGGTTCGAATCCCGGTCAGGCATGGATGTTGTGTTTGTCTTACGGCACTGGCTCTCTCCCTTCCCTGGAACAAGTGACCCTAAATTAGGGACGGGCGACTGCTTACATCCCATTGAGTTGCTCACGGTGGTCGTTAAACCTCCAATAAAAAAAAAAAAAAAAAAAAAAAGATACCAAGTTGAAAGTTTATGCTACGGCGTCGGGCTCGGACTATTGTTGTTTATCTTTCTCAACTTGCCCATGTGACCTCTCTTTTGCAGAAAGGTATTACTATTAATAATAACCTCTTGATGCCCAAACCTGTGATACAGCGCCCGGTTAACGTGTCGTTTTACCCGGTGCCACCTGAAGTCACAAATGTCATGCTCCTTTCAGTTATGTCATCTCTTGGTTGCGTTGCCGGGGACATCGTAACCTACTCGGCAGCGCCCAACGACTTTGAAGATCGCCATATTTATGGTGCTCGTCGTATGATGCCTGCCATTTTTTCTTCTCAGGATGATGTTGCAACTTTACCTACACAACTTACTGTCCATTGTCACGGTCAACGGAGACACATCGATCTTCTAACTGAGTTCACTGCAGCAAGTGTAAAGGCCTGGGGCATTTTTATAAAGAATGTCCTGGACTTTCCTCTCTACTTCTGAACCTTCTTCTGGATTTTTGTCTACATCAGTGCCTGTTGATACACCCCCGTCTGGTTCTCGTGAAGAGCCTGAATTGCGTGCTCCTGATTTTACTGAAGCTCACTTTCCTCCTCTCCTTGGTTCTTCAACTTCACTTGAACCGTTTACATCTACTTGCTCGATTTCTGAGCAGGACGTTTCTGCTCAGGTGGTGCTTTCTACTTCTCCTGTTGAGGCTCCTTCTGAGGAGGTAGCCATGATTACCACCGCTTCTTCAGCAACTGATCTCGATGATTACCGCGGCGCTCGCGGTGCTTTAACAACTGCTCAGGAAGCTCACGAACTGCTTCATATTCCTATTATTCCTACTACAGATCCCACTGGTGTGGATGACCTCACCATTACTGGTGATACTGTTGTTGATTCCAGTGGCCCTTCCACAAAACGCACCGTCTTCAAAGATCCTAGCGCTCCAGCTAAACGTGGACGTTCACGAGTGCATCGTTCTCGCTCATCTTCTAGCACTCGTTCTCCTTCAGCGTCCCCTAGAGAGGTTTGCCTAACGAATAATCCAGAAAAACTTGCAGAAACCACGCTTCAAGCGCAATTCGAACAGTTTTGTCAAGATAACGAAGTGCACACTCGCCCCTTTACCCATAGACAACTGTTTCGTCTATTTTCGCTCTTCCGGGATCCATCGTTTGATATGACCGCTTACCTTTTGCACTCCACTTTCCCTCCAGATGATTTTTATCGTCGACTAACGTGTATCAGAGCTGATCTTGAGGCTCTTTGTAAGACTGACAGTACGCTCCTTCCTTGTCATCTTCGGCTCTGTGGAATGGAGGAAACCGCTCAATTGTCTGTTTCATTTCTTCGTCACTCCCCTGCTGATTAGTAAGACTTTTTCTGACTTAATACTTGCTCCTGTACTAGTTCTATGTATCTACAGCGTTTCTGGACTTTCCTTTCCTTCCAGGTTGGACTTTATAGTGTGTCATTGAATGCAATTTTTCCGGATTATTTCCGAGCCTTTATTGTACATATGTCAATTTCTGTTACTACTTCTGCATCCGTGCTTTATCTTTCCACATGTTTTCATCTGTAGATATTGTCACTCATTAATCTTCTTTTTGGTTCCATCGCACGAGGTACGCTTGTATCATCATTTTATGAATAAAATTTATTGTTGAACTCCTCCAGTTCCCGTACATTTCTGGGTGGTGGTGAATTGGCGAGAACCGGCTTTTCCAAGTCGAACCACAAATGTTCGATATACTGTGCAATTCGAAGGACAAACCATGGATTTTGCGAAGCAACAACTGAAGAACTATGGATGTGTCAGTACGAGTTGCGTGAAATAGGCAGACTAAATTCTGACTGAGAAGTGCTCCATCTTAAAGGGTTATTTGACATGGGAAAAAATATAAAAATTTCAACCCTCTCAATTCTTCCAGCATCGAAATTGGTTTTGCAAGAGTTGAACTCTATGACGTTGTCCTCCTAAGAGATAGAACCGGATGACCGGTCAGTATTTTCTTTCCGGTAAGAAAAAAAAGGCCAAGAGCACCTGGCCTTTTTATTGATGATTTATTTCAATCCGAATGAATTAAATACTCATACCGGAAAAAATAAATTTAATCCGTGCATAATTTTTTTAATATGTTCCGGATCTTTCTTTCTGTCTCTCTTTGTTGTATGTACAAAATACATGTATATACACTGGGCCAAATTATTGTGACCACCAGACCATTTTATGCAAAGTAGCTGTCCCACAGATGCTGCTGACGAAAGATAGCTCAATTGGTATAAAAAAGACTCGCTGAAGGCATGCAGAGACTAATGAAGTGCATTGCGCAAGAGATAATGGGTGAAAGTAGGGTTCCGACAGACTTTGAACGTGGAATGATCATGGGTGCTCAAAGCACTGATGGACTTTGAACGTGGAATGATCGTGGGTGAAAGAAGGGATCCGACGGACTTTGAATGTAGGATGATAGTGGGTGCTCGAAGCAGTGGTGGACTTTGAACGTGGAATGATCGTGGGTGCTGGAAGCACTGACGGACTTTAAACGTGGAATAATCGTGGGTGCTGAAAGCACTGATGGATTTTGAACGTGAAATAATTGTGGGTGCTCGAAGCACTGATGGACTTTGAACGTGGAATAATCGTGGGTGAAAGAAAGGATCCGACGGACTTTGAACGTGGGATGATCGTGGGTGCTCGAAGCACTGGTGGACTTTGAACGTGGAATGATAGTGGGTGCTCGAAGCACTGATGGACTTTGAACGTGGAATGATCGTGGGTGATCGAAGCACTGATGGACTTTGAACGTGGAATGATCTTCGGTGTTCGAAGCACTGATGGATTTTTAACGTAAAATGATCGTGGGTGCTCGAAACATACAATGAAGAGCAATTGAATTGGAGACAGCTGGCTTTATGCAAATGTTGTGCTGTGGGCGGCCCTGTAAACGGAAACGACATGACGTATGAAGCGATCCGACAATACAAGGAGTGATGCGACGGGAATCAGTAAGAGTCGGGCGCAGTATGGGTAAGACGAAGGATCTAAGCACATTTGATCGTGGGCGAATTGTTGTGGCTCGAGGAATGGGTCACTCCCTTTCGGAAGTCGTGCAGGCCCTGGGGTTTTCACGAGCCACTGTGTCACGGGTGCACCGTGAGTACCTCAAATCCGGTAAACCCATCCCTGCAAGGGCCAACTGCCGTGGACAACAGCATGTGGATGAGCGGGGTCATCGTCGGATAGCTCGCATTGTAACAGCGGATAGACGGGCCACAATGCAAGAAATCACTCGGCAATTTCACGCTGGTGCACAAAAACGTGTAAGCAGCTACACCATCCAGAATCATCTCCTCGCTATGGGGTACAGAAGCCATCGTCCCACGAGAGTACCGCTGCTGACCGCACATCACAAGGTGCAAAGATTTGCATGGGCGCGGGAACATCGCCACTGGACCCTAGACATGTGGGAAAATGTTGCCTGGACTGATAAGTCGAGACTCACGTTGGTACATGCGGATGGCAGGATACGAGTACGGCGCAAACCACATGAAGCGATGGATCCTTCTTGCCAGCAGGGTACTCTTCCAGCTGGTGGGGGTGTCATTCTCGTCTGGGGACTGTTTACGTGGACTGAAATGGGACCCCTGGTACGTGTGACATCGCCCTCACAGGTCAACGTTACCGGGATATCCTGGACGACCATTTGCTCCCGTTTGTGTGTCTTCAACATCCCACTGGGGACCTCATCCTGCAACAAGACAATGTACCGTGCCATCGCTCCCGAATTGTATCGAATGGCTGGATGAAGACTCCACCTACGTGGCATCGTTTCCTTGGTCAGCTCGGTCACCTGACCTCAATCCCATCGAGCACATATGGGATGCCATCGAGAGAGATGTTCGAGGCTCTGACCCCCTTCCATCAAATCTTGTTGAACTGTGGGAGCTTGTTCAGGGGTCGTGGATCTGTATGGCTTCCCAAAGTTTCTGGTGTCTTGTCGAGCCCATGCCGAGACGAATCGCCACCGTCATCAGGGCGAAAGGTGGTGCTACACGTTACTAGACAGGTATCTCTAATTCAATTGCTCTTCAGTGTAGATGCGAGCACTAACAAAACTGCTGCACTTGTGAAATGTTCGAGGGCAGCAGTTGTTAAAGTTCACAGAGAGTGGATCACCAGTCAAAAAACTGGGTCTGAGCTCAACGCTTGTAGTCGCCAACGACTACTAGATACTCGAGCTGAACGGAGAGTAGGCAGAGTTGTTCAGTCCAACAGACGGGCAACACTTCTTCAGATTACAGATAATCTGAATCAGGGACCAAGTACGATGGCCTTTCAGGGTGCAGTTGCCGCACATTACATCGTAGGTGCTACAGAAGCAGATAGATGGCTTGTCCTTAAGCCATTGCTATCTGCAGCGAAGAAGAAGAAACGCCTCCAGTTCGCTCAGGAGCCCAAGAATTAGACAGTGAATGAGTGGAAAAGGGTAATGTGGTCCGACGAATCATGTTTTCAACTTCACCATGCAGATGGAGTGATGAGAATATGGAGACAGTAGCACAAAAGCATGGACCCATCTTGCATCGCCATTGCTCCTCTTCACGCTTGTGGAGGCAACATTACGGTCTGGGGCGGGTTTTCGTGGGAGTGTTTGGGCCTCACTTTGATTCGTGTGGAGCAACATCTGACCACCGAAAGGTATTTTAATACCGAGATTGACCAAGTTATGCTGAAGGTTTACCCCAATGGAGACGGATACCTTCAGCTAGACAATGTTCCATGTCATAGTACTCACATTGTACGCGAAAGGTTTGAGGAGCATAACGGAGACTTTCCCCCGCTACATTGGCCTCCTCAATCACCCGATCTTAATTCAATGGAACATTTGTGGGATGAAATCGGAAGGGGTATCAGTCAGTTGCATCCGCTACCATCAAATATTCAAGAGCTGGACGGTGCAATTCATCGCATTTGGGATAATTTATCACAAGCCAATTATCGACATTTAATGGAGTCCATACTTTGACGAATTCAAGCGGTTTTAAAGGCAAAAGTTGGCCCAACAACGTGCTAATTTGGCCACTCAGTGTATATTCGTTAATAATGACTGCACATCAGTTTGTTTTCGTGAATAACTGTAATTTTTGAATGTAGTGATTACGTTCAATTATTTCGATGGTCTCCAGAAAAAAAAGTTGGCGTAATATATATGCGTGTGTGTATGTATTACGTATTAAAGAGTGCATTTTGTATAATAAAAGTGCCTAAAACTTCAATACCTGCATGTTAGGCTATCCTAGTAACACCCTCTGCGAGTACATGTACATATACTGTAGGTTGGTTTCCATAAATTCTGGAAAAAAAAAAAAAAAGAAAAATCGCGATGAGTTTTTAAAGAAGAGTTGGAAATACACGAAACTCGGGTATATGACGTGAATTGTAATACGGAGTCAGGGTATCGTATGCAAATGAGTGGCAATGGCATCGGTTTATGCAAATGAGCCACAGCATAACAGGGGCTGTTGCGGAGGTGTACGTCACATCGTTTGCTGAGTGTAAAGAAAGGATTTTGGGATAGCAGATTTATTGTAACGGCTGCGAAACATCATTTACCATATGGGGTAGAGAGTAATTGGAAGACGGGAGGAAGAGCCAAAGACAGGTGGAAGTTGCAAGATATCTGCTAGTGAGTCCTCCTGTTGGTCCACAGACTGTGGAACCAATTAAAAGACACACAGTCAGCTTCCCGACTGTACAGCAAAGGAAGGCTTAGGGAAACAACATTTCTGGATAACCGATATCTCTTATTAACTGTGCGGAGGAACAGGACGCCTATCCCGACAACACTGTAATCTGTGGTTACACGAAAGGTGGGATATGCTACCACCGTGCGTAGAAGGCTTTACGAAATAGGTATTTATGCTGGGTGAACAGCACTTTGCACGCCCCATAACCCCGTCACGAAGAGGGGGGTAGTTTGAATTGGACAAGACTTTGTCAATTTGACTTAAAACCACTGCAAATCATACAGTATTTTTTAGATTTGCTCTGCAGAGATATTTCAGGCATGCTCTAATCTGGACAGAAAAAAAGGACTAATTATCATTCCTGTATGACCCATGAAAGGGACACTTATGGTGGAGGTAGCGTGCTGGTTTGGAGTGGCACCTCTTTAGGTGGACTCACGAAAACCAGGAATATTCGGCGCTATAGGGATGGTGTTCTGAACCCCTGTCTTTGCTCTTATGCAGGTGCCATAGAAAATACACCAATGAGCCATTGCATTATGACCACCTATCTAATAAGCTGTAGGACCCCCTTTAACCAGCAAGATAGCGGCCACTCGACAAGGCATCGATTCGATGAGGTGGCGATAGGTATCCTGGGGTATCTGGTACCATATTGTTAACAGCAGCTTCTCCAGTTCCCGTACATTTTTGGCTGGTGGTGATTTTTCGCGCTTTTCCAAGTCGAACCACAAATATTCGATTGAGTTCATGTCAGGTGAATTTGGAGGCCAGGACATTAACAGAAAATCATCAGCCTTGAACCACTCCTTGACGGTTCTGGCAGTGTGGCATGGCGCAATATTCTGTTGGTAATGGCCATGAGGAGTAGGGAACATAGTTGCTATGAATAGGTGAACTTGGTCCGCAACGATGTTCCGATACCTGACAGCTGTCAGGGATTGTGCTATTGCGATAATGGGGCTTCAAACTGTCCCAAGAAAACATCGCCCACAGCATAACACCGCCGACGCCAGCCTGTTCTCTCCCAACAGTGCATCCAGGTGCCATAGCCTTCGTTCGTAATCGGCGTATCCGCGCTCGTCCGTCTACGTGATGCACCAGGAATCTTAATTCGTCAGACCAGGCCACTTTCTTCCAATCATCCACGGTCCAATCTCGATGATCTTGGACCCATTCATGCGTTGTTGGCGATTACATGCATTGAGCATGGGGACCCGGCTGGGTCTTCGGCTACGCAGGCCCATACGCAGAAGGCTGCGATGTACTGTGCGCTGTAACATATTGCTCTAATTATCACTGTTGTTGCTACGGGTGATCTGTTGCACTGTGACCCTGCGGTCGCTGTGAACAATCCGCCACATTCTCCGCTTCCCTCTGGCATCAGTGAGCTGCGGTCGACATATGGCTGGACGACGGTTTGTCGTTTGGCCATCTGTGCACCACTTTTGATACGTACTCACGTGAACAACGCACAAGACGCGCCCTTTTCGAGATCTTAGTTCCGAGGCGCCTTGCTATCACAATTTGACCTTTGTCAAACTCCGATAAATCGGCAGCTTTTCCCATTCTGACTCCGAACACTCTACTAACCGAAAGCCTGTCCTCGGGTTGTATATATACTGCTCTGTGAACTTCACATGCGCCATCCTTCGGTCTCCAGGTGCGCTCATTTCTGTAGACTGGGGATGGTCATAATGGAATGGCTCATTGGTATACATTTCTCTTACAAGACGATAAAACTTGTCCCCAGCGAGCGAGGCTGGTAAAACAATTTCTTAAAGAGAAGACCATTGTGCGTATAGATTAGCCAGCCAGGTCTCTGCTGAGTCGTGTTGTGGTCCTCAATTTTTCTTCGCAAGACCTGGAGGAGCTTAGACAAACAATGGTTGTGGCTGTCTACTGTGCTCCGAGGCACCATCATCAGTGAAGCATCGCTGTGAAGGGTGAACACACTCCCTACTTTGGCTATTCCATTTTGACACCTTATTTTTCGTTTGGTTCCGTATGTGGCCAATTTTTTGTAGGAGTGAAGTGTTCCTTACGAAATGTTTTAGGGCGTTCTTCTGACGTGCGGTATGATATAAGTTTTTGCCAAATTTCATATTTCATCATGCATTTTTGAGTATTGCGATTTTTCTGTTTTTTTTTTCCCTTAGTTTATGGAAACTAGTGCAGTTTTAATTTAACTTATCATACATGCGTGCTCCATGTGATCAAGAAAGGAACTCATGTATCAGGAAAATGACAAGCGTGAATGACATCATGATCAAAGTAAAAATCCTCAAGTGGCAATTGGCTGGACGTACAGGGTGTCCATAAAGTCTTTCCCACATTACAAAAAATTGATATAAAAAATCTATGTAAGTTAAAATAAAATGGTTGGCAACATAATATACTCATAAGGAGTTTTTTTTTCTGTTATTTATTTAGGTGAACGCTACTGCACTATACGAGGAGCATTTCATCGATAATTACTACCATGCAAGAAAAGCGGCGTGCGTGTTGTGGTTACATGAGACCAAATCAGCGGTTATACTGTCCAGCGTCATTTCAGAAAAGAGTACAGACGATCACCACCGGACCAAAGAAACATAAAAGCTTGGTATGAAAAATTTGAAGTGACGGGTAGTGTTGGCGATCGTCTCAGAGTAGGTCGACCACCGGTTACACAATAGACAGCTGCAGCTGTTCAGGAAACATTTCTGCAAAGCCCCAGGAAATTAATTCGTCGTGCTTCGCTGGAAATTGAATTCCCCTGCCACGGTTCACAAAATTTTCCACAAACGTTTTCATCTGTATGCTTATAAGGTACAGATAATTCAAGCTCTTAAGCCTTATGACCGGCCCCGCTGTGCTGCATTTGCGACGGAGATGTTGCAGCGCATGGCTCATAATAGTATTTATCTGCACCATGTCTGTTTCTCAGATGAAGCAACATTCTACGTCTCATGTACAGTAAATAGCCACAATGTGCGAATCTGGGAATCAGAAAATCCCCGTTATGTCATCGTACAACAGGGGGCTAGCACAAAAGTGAACGTATGGTGCGGCCTGATGCAAGACAGAATAATCGCGCCCTTCATTTTTACAGAGTCCACGATAACATGTAGCGTGTACCTGGACATGCTGGAACTTTTTGTAGCACCTACGTTGCATGCACTCCAACCTTCGGTTATTTTCCAACAAGACGGTGCCCCACCATATTGGTCGAAAATGGTTCGTGAGATGCCGCATTTCCGGACAGATGGATTGGCCGCGACGGTCCCATAACATGGCCACCTCGATCGCCCGACATGACCCCTTTTGACTTTTTCCTGTGGGGTTATGCGAAAGACCTAGTTTTCTCTAGAAGTGTTCCGGATGCCTGGGCGCTGTAAAGCAGAATAACTGACACCATTGGTTCTGTCTCTACTGAGATGTTAAACAAAACATGTCACGAAATTGAATATCGCTTACATGTCTTTAGGGCTACAAATGACGCCCATGTGGAGGTGTACTGACACTGAAAAAAAAAACTTTACCTGTGCACCATCATTGTCGTGCAATCCCTTTCTTGTACACTGCCGAACAATTGCTAAGGACGGATGACAATAGCAACGATAGCAACCATAAAATGGAAGGCAGGAAAATGTGGAAATTAGCATAAGTGCGGGATACAGTAAAACGTGTTGTGCGTATGCAAATTTTGGATTGCCGAACTTGTTCGTGACGTCATAGCGCTGAAAAGAGATATAAAGGATTTGACGAGTACTGACCGTTGTTGTTCAAACGCAAAGTTGAAAGGGAAAGAATCAATTGACGAACTTGAAATTTTCAGTATGTCTTCCCGACATCACCTAGATGATTTTACGCGTGGCCGTATTATTGGCAAGACTGAAGAAGGGCGAAAAATAACACATGTTGCCAGGGAGTTCGACGTCAGCCACAGTGTTGTTTCAAGGCTTTGGAAATCATTTCAAACAAATGGAGAGTGTAGTAAACGTCACGGGGGAGGTCGTGTTCGCAGTACGACACCTGCAGAAGATCGGTACATAGTGCTATCAACAAAAAGACACCGGCGCAGCACAGCTAGTGAGGTAGCAAATCAGTTTATGGCTGCTACTGGCAAGCGGATCTCCCGAAAAACTGTCGCCAGACGTTTGCATGAAGGACGACTATACGCCCGCCGTCCTGTTGTGTGCATCCCATTGTCCAGACGTCACCGTACCGCCCGTTTGTAATGGTGCCATCAACATCGCAATTGGACTGATAACGACTGGTCTGCTGTCCTCTTCTCAGATGAGAGTAGATACAGTCTATCGTCTGATTGTCGACGACAACTGATCTGGCGTGATAGTGGTACTGCATATTGTCCAGCAAACATACAGGAAAGGGACCGATATCCGACATGTAGTGTCATGGTATGGGCTGGCATCATGATCAATGGCCGTACGTCCCTCTATGTGTTTCCAACTGGGACTATGACTGGCCAACGGTACATTAATGATGTTCTGCTATATCATGTTCGCATGTTCCGTGGTGCTGTCGGTGATAGATTCATTTTCATGGACGACAACGCAACATGTCATCGAACAGTCGCTGTCCAGGAGTGTCTTGAGAGCGAGGATATTCAACGCCTCGTATGGCCAGCACGTTCTCCAGATCTGAATCCCATTGAAAATGTGTGGGATGCTTTGGGGAGGTGCCTTGCTGGTCGCCAATGCCCTGCAATAAACAAGGACACCCTCATCCGTGCACTGACAGAGGAATGGGATAAATTACCCCAACAGCTGCTTGATAATGTTGTGCAAAGCATGACACGACGTGTGGAATCTTGCATCGCCCTCCATGGTGGCCATATCCCGTATTGACATCTTACGCCGGAACGCCTGCGGACGGTAATTGCATTTTTTTCACGTTTACGTATTCTGCACAAAATGGCCTGTTTGTCCCTTGAACACGTTCCAAAGCCTTCTGGATTTCAGAGCGCAATAAATTGTCTTTCTTGTAATGTCCTGGCATTCTGACATTATTTTATTTCAATTGGCATCCAACCACACTTACTTTTTTATGCGCTATATAGCCGTTTATGAACCGTCCTTAGCAATTGTCCAGCAGTGTACCTGTAATACATTTTTTATATTAATTTTCGTAATGCGGGAAATACTTTATGGACATTCTGTATTACTAGAACTGGCCACCAGTGGACAACTGAAATACTAGATTGGATACCATGGGACAGGAAAAGACTGTGGGAAATAGTTGGGATGAAATTCGATAACATGTCAGAGTGTTGTGGAAGAGATTGGCTCAAGACAAAGTGCTGTGGAAGACTTGGTAAGCCCTTCATTAAGCAGTGGATTAAAATGGTTGCTGCTGATGACTCAAAGTTCAAGAGTAGCCATTTTTGGATCTGAAAAACACGGATCCAGGTAAGATATTTCTTAGGCCGGGGTCATAAGATTGGGCCCTTTTGTATTTTCGGTGCTTATCTCGTTTTAAAATGACCCCATTACATCAGTACAAATGACGGCCGCATTCTCTGTCCTTCACTGATCGGAAGTTTGTGCTTTCAGCAAAACAGTGAATCAAATTAGCTGTAATGGAAGGAAAGTTATTGTTATGCAAGTAAGAGAAAGTGGATGACAGAATCGATATCTGAAATACTTTTGCATTAAGCGAAAAATGCGTCAGACAGTGCACCTGAACAGCACACGCACACACACAGTTGACACTCTTGTCGCTTAGAGTGGGAAGGAAGATAAACGACCTTTGACTCATATCAAGCATCAGACCATATCATTTAAATTTATTTCACAGGCTGAAGGCAGACCTTATCGAAAACTTTAGAAACATCGAGTAATTTTAATTGGTTGTTTGTTTTCCTACTTCCCGTGATTTCATGCCGTACTAAAATAGCCACCTCTCCCTAATTATTTAATGTATCTTACTCACGGGCGAAGAAAAATGAGACTGAAAAAGAGAAAAGGAATGAGAACTACTTGAGGCTCTTGGCGGTTGACCGCTAATATTCGCAAATTCACGGGAATGGAGTTTGGCGGTTCGTCATCTAAATCAACGCAGTTAAACGTAATACAGCTGACACATTTTAGTTTAAATATGCGTTTCTGTACAAACGAAGTTTGTCTTCTAAACATTTATGAAACTTCATTTTTAACTCAATGCCTGAGTAATTCTTTTTTAGGAAGTGCTTACGTTATCGCTAGGTCTGTTTGTGAACTCCATATCTCTTCACCTAGTAGTCCGATTAAAAAAAAAATGATTTCTTCATTGGGTAACCTGGACTGTGAGAACGATATTCCTTTCCTCCTGGTCTTTTTCCGATGCATAATCCCGCCACTAAGGGTGTAAATGCAGTTCCTGTCAAATATAAAAAAAGAAAAATTTTTTTTATTCTGCATCATTTCTTCTAAAAATTTCATTGAGACAAATATTTCTTCTTTCGATACCTTTTACAATGACGACTATTTTGCGCGCAGTGTTTTTTTCAAATATCATACAGTTTTTCCACTAGAGAGCATTTGAAAAATCCTTTCTGCATCTGATAGATAGCGTTCATGGTGATTTTGCATGTAATTTCTGATTTTTCGTAATGCACAATTTTTCCAATACAGCGCGAACAGAAATGTAAGAGCACATTTCTGTTCGCGCTGTATTTACAGCAATATCTACGCTTCCGAGAATTTGATTTAAAAAATTAATGTACCGCTCACTACGGACAACACGTTGTGCATATTTTCCCTCCTAAGCAGCGCACAGTTTTTACCCTAATGGGTTAAAATATAGTTTTGTTTTCTTGATATCTCTGCTCCTAAAAGTTGGATTTCAATAATTCCTTTTGTGTGGGACACCGTTTATGATGAAAAATATTGTCCATATGAAATTTTCTTAATGCAAACTTTGCCATTAGAGGGCGAAAGTGCACGTTTCTGTTTTCAACGCATTTGCAGCCGAATCTGAGCTTTTAAACACCGGACCGAAAAAATTCTTTTTCGTCAGATACTGATCACTATGAAAACATTTTGCACACACTCTCTGCCCAGAGTAATGCATAATTTTTCCGCTAGGAAGTCACAATCGAAAAGTCCGACTTGGAAAAAAAAATAACATTCGATGCCATTCACTTTGTCGAACACTTTGCATATACTTTTTATACAGTGCTCCACAGAAGTATAGACCCAGCATAATTCACCCCAAACCGGGCACACGGAGAACGTTTTTAATGTACAGAGAGTGAGTCAAAAGTTTTGCAATATTTGGATCACTTTATGTCTTCATACGCATCTTTACGACGTAAGCTGACTAGCATTCAAAGTACATACCATCGTGTTGCACCGTCTTTAGCCATCTGTCTGCCAGTTCTTCGATTCTACAGAGGGTGAGTCGAAAGTTTTGCGATATTTGGATCACTTTATGTCTTCATACGCACCTTTACGACGAAAGCTGACTAGCACTCAAAGTATAGGTCATCGTGTTGCAGCGTCTTCAGCCATCTGTCTGCCACTTCTGCGATTCCGCGGCGGTACCAGATCTTGTCCTTCGTGGCGAAGAACTCATTCACCCCTCCTCCTAGTTGTTGAAGTGCCGCCCGCGAAGGAAGTGGGTCATGGATCGAAACAAGTAATAATCCGACGGGGCAAGGTCCGGACTACATACTGGGTGTGGCATCAGTTCGATGCCCTCAAGTTCCTGGAGTTTTGTCCGGGTCGTTCGCGTGGTATGAGGCTAAGCGTTGTCCTGCTGTAGGAGAGCGATGGGGCAGCGGATGGCCTAGTGGTCAACGTTCGAGACTACCGCGGATAAACCTCAGGTTCGATTCCAGGCAGGTATAAACGCTCGAACCAATAATTATCCGCCTCCCGGTAATAAATAAGGGCGTCTTTCTCACCCTTTCTACTTCATTTCTGTGTCACTTTCCTATCGGGCACTCTAACTCAAATCTCCTAGCTTCCCATTTCTAAGGGTTGTTTAAGACCCGGGGTCAGGCACTCCCTTCCTAAAATCCTCTACATATGTTTTCATACATACCTTTACGACGTAAGATGACCAGCATTTAAAGTATAGGCCATCGTGTTGCACCATCTTTAGCCACCTGTCTGCCAGTTCTTCGATTCTGCCGCGGTACCAGTTCTTGTCCGTCCAGGCGCATAACTCATTCACCCCAGCTGCCACCTCCTCCTTGTTGCTGATGTACCACACGAGAAGGAAATAGGTCATGGACCTGAACAAGTAATAATCGGACGGAGCAAGGTCCGGACTATATTCTGGGCGTGGCATCAGTTCGATCCCTCAAGTTTCTTGAATTTTGCCCGGGTCGTTCGCGCTGTATGAGGCCGAGAGTTACTCTGATGTAAGAGAGCGCGCGTTCTGTTCACCAGTGCCGGGTGCTTCTCCTCCAGAACGGCATACATCCACTCCAGCTGTTCAGAGTAGAGGTTGGTGTCGATGGTCTGACCGTCTGGAACAAATTCGTAATGGATTATCCCCTCGAAATTCCACCAGACGCAGAGCATCACCTTGTGCTCGAAACGCCCACGTTTGGCAACAGGTTTAGGAAGCTGTCCCGGACTCAACCACTGCCATTGTGTGTTAGGATTGCGGAAGTAGACCCACTTTTCATCACACGTAACAATTCTCTTGATGAAACGTACATCGCGCGGGTTTCCTAGGGGTTTTCTGCACGCTTCCACTCGGCGGCTTGCTTCAGCTGGCGTCAGTTCGCGAGGGACATGCAGAAAGGCCTTGCCGAAGTCCTGAAGGTGACGAACCACGGTGGTCTATGATATGCCCAGCTCGCCTGATAATCTCTGAGTGCTGGTTGTCGGATTTGCCTCTACGGCCTGGCGCACGGCCTCCGGCATTTGTTTGTCTACAGACGTCATCAATGTACAGGTCGCGCCATCTATTAACAGTTCTGAACATTATTCAAAGAAAAATGATTGATTTTTAATATAATTATGGTTATGTTTTAGCAAGTATTAAGTATCCCATGCTATTAATTTAAAGTCAGTTTCATCGATGTGCGAATTTTTATCATTGGGAATACATTAATTGCAAAGAAAATTTAAAGAAGTTTTACAATTGGAAACATAAGGCAGAGATTTTAGATGGAATGACCTTAAAATTTCACCACCTTAGGACGGGCAACATCCACTAAATATTGATATTTATTTAAAGCTTCAAAACAACCTTCCTAGGACGGGCTATATGCTAGTTAATTATATATTACAATACTCGACATTTAAAATAAAACCCTTGCTTTAGGGGGGGGTCACCCCAGTTGTCCCCAGCTGAATTCACCACTTGCTGCGCTCCCTAGCTTTTTGTTTTGTGTGTGTGTGCGTGTGCGTGGTGGATTGTGTGGTTTTTCAGCAAAAATATGAAATATTTACCGTATAAATTAACAGTCGGCGCGTTGATCTCAAGGTGAACTTGAAAAAAGAACGCTTTTTTGCGCTTAATTCCAAGAACACTCTCTTGTGATGATTTGAATTGTGTTTTGGGGGAGGGGGTGTGGGGTGGGGGTTTAACGACCACCTTGAGCAACTCAGTGGGCTACTGCAGAGGATACAGTTCCTGGTGGGAAATCTTTCGCGTATAATTCCTAATATTTGGTAAAGAATGGTTTGGCCACCAAGGGATGTAAGTTTTGAATTCTGTTTCCGATGTATTTGCAGTAAAATCTGAGCTTCTAAAATCACGATTAAAAAATTCCTTCGTGGACCGGAATGTGTACCGTATGTCGGAGGGAAATCATCCTGCTGCTGTGATATTGTAATCACTTCTGTCCACGGTATGTACCATCTCACTACTAAAATAAGTGACATGGTATGTACCATCTCACTACTACTTTATCGACGTGAGTGGTTACTCACGTCGATAAACTTTTTCGGTATATTTTCTTCTTAAAATCATGCATGGTTTCTCAGCCAAGGGGCGTAGATATATATCATATTTTTGTCAATATCTATGCTTCTAAGAGTCCGACTTGAAAAATTCCTTCTTTGTTGGATAGAGTTCCCGTGAGAAATGTTTTTCATACAATTCTAAAACTTCAAGTAATTCATAGACTTTCCTCTAGGGGGCGTAACTGTAAATTGCATTTTCTCCGATATCTCTGCTCCTAAAACTCCAATTTGGAGAATACTTTCTGCAATGGATACAGATCCTGATGGGAAATCTTTTGCATATGATTTATAATATTTGGTAAAGAATGGTTTGGCCGCCAGTGTGCGCAAGTGTTAACTTCTGCTTCTGATGTATTTGCAGCAAAATCTGAGCGTCTAAAATCTCGATTGAAAAAATTATTTCGTGAACTGATACCACTCCCGTTGACAAACATTTTCGGAATATTTTCATCTTAAAATAATGCATGGTTTTTCCGCCAGGGGGCAGATGTATATCTTACTTTTGTCAATATCTCTGCTTTCAAGAGTCCGATTCGAAAAATTCCTTCTTTGTTGGATAGCGTTTTCGGTGAGAAATGTTTTCATATGATTTCAAAATTTCCAAATAATTCATGGACTTTCCGCTAAGGGGCGTTAAGGTAAATTGCGTTTTCCTCGATATCTCTGCTTCTAAATTCCGATTTGAAAAACTCTTCTTGCACCGCATAAAGCTCCTGATGGGAAATATTTTACATATATTTCTAATATTTGGTAAAGAATGGTTTGGCAGCCAATAGACGTGTTAATTTCTGTTTATATGTATTTGCAGCAAAATGTGAGCTCGTAAAAAATCGAAGGAAAAATTATTTCGTGGACCCACACCGCTCACACCGATAAACCTTTTCGGAATATTTTCTTTTTAAACTAATGCATGGTTTCTCTGCCAGGGAGCGTAGATGTATATCTTATTTTTGTCAATATCTCTGCTTTTAGGAGTTTTATTTGAAAAATTCTTTCTTTGTCGGAGAGTGTTATTGCCGAGAAATGTTTCTCATATAATTTATAAATTTTCTTAGTGCACAAGTCTTCCAACAGAGGGTGTAAGTTTCCGTTTCCGTTTACAGCAATATCTGCGGGACTAAACACCCTATTGAAGAACTTCTTTCTTTGGTCAGATACTAGTAACTAAGCAAACTCGATGTGCATATTCTCCCCCCCCCCCCAATGCACAATTTCGCTGCTAGGGGGCGCAAATGCTTTAATCTGTTGTTCTCAATACCTCTGCTTCAACATGTGTGATTTAAAAAATCTTTCAACACCGAATGCCATTTACCTTGTCGAACACTTTAGGCTAGTATATGAGGAATTTTGTAGTTCACAGTTCTGTCGGTAGGTGGTGTTTGTGTACTTCAGTTTGCAGCTGCATCGCCGCTTCTAAAAGCACTATCGAGAAATGCCTTTTTTAGTGTTTGCCATTTGCTACAATACACAATGCATTATCCCCTCTAGGTAATGCAAATATTTCCGCTAGGTGCCTAAATGTCGAAGCATTTTCTTTCGCTATCTCTGCCTCTGAAAAGTTCTTTCAGAATATGTTTCGCCTATTTTCAAATTTTCATTATGAAAAATATGTTTCGCCTATTTTCAGATTTTCGAATATATTAGCATAATGTATACCCTTAATACGTAAGAACACTTACCGCTGATATCCACACTATTAGAGAACATTTCTTACTCGTAATATTATGTGAGGATGAGAGAGGCACACGTTCGTCCAGAGTCCTTGACATGAATTACATAAGAGTGACAACTCATAAATAAATGCTTCAAACACACAAAGTTGAGAAAATCAAACAAAGCACGGAAGGAACTCTAAAAACTATTCAGAATATCAAAAACCAGAATTATTAAGACAATACAAAAATTCACTAAATGATCCAACAATATTTTACCGAACAGCCCGTCAAGCTATGAAACACTAAAAAACCGAAGTATCAGCAATGTTGCACAATATGAATCACGTAATAAGCAGCACATTAGAACCAATGGGGAAAATAATGCAAATTGTACAAAGCGCCAAAAACCCACCAGTCCACGGCAGCCTGAATAAATATCGACCTGTTGCCAACACAACAAGAGAAATTTCAACAAACACAAAGGCAATGCAGTTAAACAGTTCAAATATCCGTGCATAAAACTCGATGAAAACACTGCAAATTTGTCACAAAACAGTTCTCAGGCCGCCAGTCTCTAGGGGCACGAATATTTGAACCGTTGAACTGCATTGCCTTTGTGTTTGTTGAAATTCCTCTTGTCGTTTTGGTAACAGGTCGATTTTTATTCGGGCTGCCGTGGACTGGTGGGTATGACGTAGAAGTCTTTTCGTCTTCTACGTTATTTAAAAAAAAAACATAACTATAAGATGAAATAGTTCCTAAATTAAACCTTAACGGCCAGACGAAACTTGTAAACAACGGAAGTCAAACTTACGGAAAAGATGCTTTATTCAGGATGTAGCACTTCCATAACAAAACGGTATCAACATCAAACACACCACACAGCTCCACACAGCTCTTAACACAACACTCCACAAGCAACAGTTTACTCGTAGTTTTTATCTCTCGTTCTTATCAAATCAGGCATACGTCACGCTCATTCAACCTCAATTATGTTGCCAACAGTATTCGTTTGAGAGAAAAGATATCACGTTAAGTGCGAAGTATAACTGAGAATAAATTTAAGATTTACATAGGGAAAGAAACTAAAAAGGAAAGTTAATTTAGAATATACGTCACATGGGTTTTTGGCGCTTTGTACAATTTGCATTACTTTCCCCATTGGTTCTAATGTGTTGCTTATTACGTGATTCATATCGCGCGACATTGCTGATACTTCGGTTTCTTGTGTTTCATAGCTTGACGGGCTGTTCCGTAAAATATTGTTGGATCATTTGATGAATTTTCGTATTGTCTTAATAATTCTAGTTTTTGACTATTCTGAATAGTTTTTAGACTTCATTCCGTGTTTTGTTTGATTTTCTCAACGTTGTGTGTTTGAAGCATTTATTTATGAGTTCTCACTTTTACGTAATTCATGTCACAGACTTTGGACGAACGTGTGCCTCTCTGATTCTCACATAATATTACGAGCAAGAAATGTTCTCTAATAGTGTGGATACCAGCGGTAAGTGTTCTTACGTGTTAAGGGTATACACTATGTATAACGAAGTAAATTTCTCCGTCATTTCTGTCCACGCCAGGATTCGAACCCGGATCCCCTCATTCCGGAATAAGTCACTCTACCAATAGAGCTACGCGGACGTTTTATTCTGATTCCTATCTGCCTTTATGTCGTGTGCGTCCTTCGGGCAGGTACGTCACATCATCTCCCCCTTATTTTTTTTCTTTTTTTTTTTTTTTCTTTGAAGTGCTGGAGAAAGGATTCCCTTATTTTTCCTATCTCGCGGTGTGGAAATAACATCACACCAATGCGAGATCTTGAACGGTCGGGTCATCCGGATAGTTCGGGCGCCATTATAACGAAGTAAATTTCTCCGTCATTTTTATCCGCGCCGGGGCTCGAACCCGGATCCCCTCATTCCGGAATAAGTCACTCTACCAATTAAGCTACGCGGACGTTTTATTCTGATTCCTATCTGCCTTTATGTCGTGTGCGTCCTTCTGGCAGGTACGTCACATATCTTGGTACGTTACATATGTTAATATATTGGCTTATTACTGAACGTTTTTTGTTGGTGTTGGTGTTGAGGACTTTGCAACAGCTAACGTCAGTGTTTTAATTTAAAATTTTCCATTATGCAAAAATCTTCCTCTAGCAGACTTATGCCCCGATTCCTTTTACATTTCTTTTTTTAACTGTTTGATTTGAAAATATCTTTGTCTATGAGAAACTCTTTCAACTGTTTGATTTGAAAAATTACTTGTGCTATGAGAAACTCTTTGTGCGCCATTTGTTAATCTTCGTAACCTGCTTTTTTAGCCGCTGGTGGAACTAAGTAGATGTTTCTATTTCTGGATGTTTTATCGATTGTAGAAACCGGTTGATTGCTTTTCTTACCGGTTCCATTGAATTTTAAAAGCTATGAAAAATTTAATTCGCGTTAGAACGGATTCAAAGGCGTGCTCATTACAACCGAAAATTCGATTGTAATGAGTCGTATTGGAAATTTTCATATTTCTTGTTTTTCTATACTCTTCCGTTCCATACACACACAAAATAAATAAATAAAAAAAAGTACAGATTACACCACCTTAAAGCCAGCCCTTCCCAAGAAGCTGAAGCGAAATGCTGAGTGTCTTAGGCAGGGTCACAAGCATGATTCAGAGATGAAGCTAAATGAAGCTAAAACTGCCACAACAATAAGAGGCAATTATGTTTGGATAGATTACGTTATTCTAAGTCGTCTACCAGTTTGGGACGAAGAGATGAAAGTTGTGGAGGCATTTTTTGCAAATAGATATTAAGAAGAGCTGAATTTTTTTAGAGTGCTTTTGCAAAAATGAGTAATACCCCCAATGGATTAAATATTAGAGAGACTAACCTAGTAGAGCGTTGGTCCACCCGTAGCGCGAATAACAGCCTGCATACACTAATGTATCGACTCCACCAGATATCGAAGGGTTTTCGGAGATAATTTCAGCCATGCCTGTTACAGCATTGTCCACAACTCCGCCCGAGATCAGGATCCATGGATCCGATGTTCGAATCCACGGCATCTCAAAGAACGTTCACAGAGTTCAAATCAGGGGACTTTGGGGACTACTGGAAGGTTCCGAACTCAGATGAGTGTTTCTCGAGCTGTGCCTGGGTGGTTGCGGCACGGTGGGGAGGCGCATTGTCCATCTGGAACAGACCATTGGCCGCAGGATGCGCGAAGGCCATAACAGCATGTAAATGGTCAGCCAACACATGCTGGTAGCGCGTAGCGTTTAAGGACCTCTCAAGACACACCTAGGGGCTGGATATGTCCCATGAGAAGGTTCCCCAAATCATCGCAGAGCCCTGAACAGGGCCGACTTGGCACGACTTGACCATGGCCACAAGCTGTCGACGCCACACCCGCAACCTCTGGTCAGCTCGGTACAGCTTGAAACGGGACTCGTCTGAGCACACGACGCGGCGCCACTCTACAAAGGTCAAGTTTTGAAGTTTCTGGTAGGAAGCGAAGCGCATTGTCCGATGACTAGCAGTCGAAAACCATGCCGACGCCCGACAGCGGCACACGAGTAGGGCATCGGCTCCCGTAGTTTCGGGTAAGCAGCGTTCGCCATACCGTTCGCTTACTGACGCTGCTTGGGCCTCTGACGTTTAACCTGGATATGCCAAGCGGTCGGTACGGCTGCGCAAGTCACATCACTACCCCGACCCCGGTCATCAGTGCCGTATGGTCGGCTACCTCTTGCTCTATGAGTGCTGGTACGTCCGTCGGTGATATACTCGCGGTACACCCTTGATACGGTTGCTCTCTGGAACCCTTACCACTTGGTCGATAGAATGACTCATCTGTCTTGCGCCTACAATGCGTCTACGATCAAATTCGCTAAGGTCACCACGTTCGTCGTTTGAAATATACTGTTGTGAAGCCCTCCTGTCCACCTCTTTATCACCTGAGTTTGGTTCGGGTCTGTTCCACTGCGCGAGGGGGGATTTCCATGTCAACTGCCCATTATCCTTATCTTTAATGTTTTATCTACTGAGAGTATATTCAAGAAGAACATGGCTGCGTCACTTGAAAAAGTGCATTTAGCCACAGCATTCTAGTATTTCAAACCTATACTACAAGAACGCAGTTTCCAAATACAAAACTAAGTAAAAAAAGTCTTCAGGTAATCCACGTCAGGAATGACCTTAAGGCTGTCTTTGAATGAGTGTTAGGGTTCATCTCCTAACCTATATCAGCAATGTAAATTCTTTTGTACACACTTTCTCGAAGACTATTACTTTGTAGTGTTTGAAATTTTTAGCACAAATAAAAACGACCCATTGCTAATAAACTATCTACCAACAAGTAATTGGATACCTGTGATAGCAAAGGAAAACGAAGTTTATTCACCTTCAATAGTTGGTGGAGCCTCCGCGAGCGGCGATTACAGCTGCGACCCTCCGGGGCATACTCACAACCAGGCGTTGTACGACGGCTAGCGGTATTTTCTTCCACTCGGCTTGGAGAAGACAGGTCAGTTCCTTCACCGATTTCGGACGGTGGAGGCACCCCTTAAGTCGACGCTCCAACTCGTCCCAGAGGTGCTCGATAAGGTTAAGGTCCGGGCTCTGCGCCTCTGCGCAGGCCAGTCCAGTCGATTAACCCCATTGTTACCATACCAAGCCAAGGTGGACCTCGCAACATGACAGGTGGCATTGTCATCCTGAAAGTAACATGGGTCCACCCCGTAAAACTGCCACAACGTAGGAAGCGCATGGTCATTCAAAATGGTGCAGTAGGTCTCGGCGTTCAGTATACCAGCAATTGCGACCAAGGGTCCCGTGCAATACCTGGAGAAACACCCCCATAGCATAATTCCACCGCCGCCGAACTTCACAATTGGCACAATACATTCCGGCAGGTGGCGATCTCCAGGCAGACGCCAAACCCAATCCGTGCCATACGAACGGTAGAGGGTGAACCTTGATTCGTCACTCCAGAGAACCTGTTTCTACTGTTCAACGGTCCACTGTCGACGTTATTTGCACCACGTTAGCCGAGCAGCGCTATTGGACTTGGTGATCAAAGGCTTGTGGGCGGCAGCACGTCCATGATAACCCAGCAGATGGGCTTCCTTACGGATGGTATTTATCGAAGATCACTCCCGGATTCCTGTTGAAACTCCTCGCGGATGTGGCCCATCGATTTGGTGCGGTTCTTCCGAATTTCTCTGGCCAACACCCGTCGGTCTCTAACACCCAGTTTTGCCGGTCTGCCGGGTCGGGGCACATTCCAACAGTCACCTTTCATCTTCCACTTGCCAATCACGTATGCCACTGTCGATTTTGGGTACTTCAACTAGCTGGATATGTCACGTATGGATCGGCCATTTCTGTGATACCCGAAGATTACACCTTTCTCGAAATCAGAGAGCCCCGAACTGCGTGGCATCTTGCATGCGAATGGTTGCGTTGTTGTTTCCCCCACGATATTTAACGGCGGCGGCAGTGACGTGTATCAGGACCGCAGATATCGCCGATTGCAGCGGTGTCCAATTACTTGTTGGTAGATAGTGCATATGCCATAGTTATTATTGCAAAGATTTTTTAGATTTTCTTTTAAAAATTCAATTTATCTTACTCGAAAGCATTCCAATTTGGCGCTAGATGGCGTGATAAGTTCGCATAGCAGTGTTTCTGTCTGGAAGCAACGATACCTCTTATTTCTGCCTGATTTTTCTAATTATCTGAGCCAAATAGAAATCAATTAATAGGGGCAAAAGTGAGATTGGAATATTGTTTTCTAAAGATCATCTTAAATCCTACAGTACATTAATTTTTTGAAGAGAAAATGTGTACTTAGCAGAGAGTCCCTGAACTTGAGCTATAGAAACCTCGCCTATTTACTAATTTCCACCTACTTATCCACCCCCACATAACGTCATTGGTTAAAACGTAACAGCGCATATTTTGTTTTTCATTGTAGAGTCAACGAGAGACCGTTCCCATTCTGAATAAGGTGAAGTCTCCAGTGATTCGCTAACGCCAGCTCTGGGACAGTCACTCAAGACGTAAAAACCAAGCCCAAGGAGTGTTTTTTGGCGCCATCTATAGAAGAAGATTAACTCTAACACTCATTCAAAGACAGCCTTAAGAGACGAAAAGAAAAACAATTGGTTAAGAAAACAAAAAAGAAAAAAAAACATGTCTTCGCCCACTTGAAATTCCTGGTGAGAGAATGGGAAGAATTTCTAACCAGACAAGAAAATAGAGCAGGTCATGGCCAGAAACGAAGCTAGAACACGAAATAGAAAAGCTATTGGCTCTCAAACCTCAAGGACCGAGACCGATGGACAAACCTCAAGGAGCGAGACCGATGGACAAACCTCAAGGACCGAGACCGATGGACAAACCTCAAGGAGCGAGACCGATGGACAAACCTCAAGGACCGAGACCGATGGACAAACCTCAAGGAGCGAGACCGATGGACAAACCTCAAGGACCGAGACCGATGGACAAACCTCAAGGACCGAGACCGATGGACAAACCTCAAGGACCGAGACCGATGGACAAACCTCAAGGACCGAGACCGATGGACAAACCTCAAGGACCGAGACCGATGGACAGCAAAGACATCATCTGAGTACGTATCACTCAGGTGATGTCTTTGCTCACTAGTGAACTATACAGATTGAGAAAAGAGTAGAATGAAACATAAATTGTGCAAGATTCTTCGTCGACATAGGAAATAAAGAAACTTAGATCAGTAATTCTAATATCTCATGACCAAAAGGCAACTTAGGAGCATTTTTCTTTGGGATTAAATCAAGAATTACATGAACATTTCGTCGTATGTTTCTAATCCAAAAATCGTGTGACATACTTTCGAGTGGAAAACTAAAATTAATTTCCTATGTAAACAAAACTACAGTGAAATTGCACTGTCGAAAATCAAACTGCGTTTTACTTTGAAGGTATCCCCATACAGAACTTAGAGATACAGAAGTACCAGTGTACGACTCCAACGTACTGAAAACCAGAAAAGAGTAATAGTATTTTTATTGATATCAAATACAACCTTTTCATCAACGCTGTGCAGAAAACGGCATCTGTCACCGAAACTGGCATGTATTAGTTGTGCAACTTAATTGTCGGCCACAGACACGACACGTTGCCAGCAAATTATAGCAAATCGAATACGTACTTAATCAGGGAAATAATCCTCGTCGTGTTGGATACATTTAAGCCATCGGTCAGGGAGCTGCGGAATGCCACGGCGGAAAAAAGAGGGCTGTTTCGAGTTGATAAAGTCATCAATACTTGTGTGGACCTCCTCGACCGAAGTGAAGTGCGTAACACTCAGGTGATGTTGCAGGAAGCGAAAGAGGTGATAATGCGACGGGGGCGAAGTCTGGAGAATACGCCGGGTGAGACAAAATCTCCCATCCCAGGTCAGTGAACGTGTTTAAAGTCGTTTTCGCGGTGTGACGACGCGCGTTATCCCTGAAGCAACAGGATCGACCTTCTGCCCTTGCCGGTGTATGGCCTTTTCGCCGCGATTGCGTCACTCACACGAATGAGCTGCTGAAAATAACGCTCAGAATTGACCGTTTCACCAGGTTTGAACAACTCATAGTGTACGACACCGTGCTGATCCCACCACATGCACAGCAAGAACTTCCTGGCATGTATATTCGGTTTGGTGGTACTGGTGGTAGGCTGACCTGGATAACCCCACGATTTGCGCCGCTTAGGATTATCGTAGAGGATCCACTTCTCATCACAGGTTAAAATCTTGTGGAGGAAATCCTTCTTCTTGAATCTGGAGAGCTATATTCAGCAACATCACAGCGCCTTGACTTGTTCGCAGATGTAAGTTCGTGGGACACCCAACGGCTCTCGTTGTGAATCCGTCCACGCTTGTGCAGGCGGTTTGCAATGGCTTGCCGTGTTATTTCCGAGTTCCTGGGAGAGCTCTGACTGTATGCAACAGGGATCCCCGTCTAACAGTTCTTCCATTTTTTCATCGTCAACTTTCTGTGGCTGTCACGGACGTTCTGCATTACGGATATCGAAATTTCCCTGCTTAAACAGCTGGAAACCACTTCTTACACGTGCTGTAGGACACAGGAGCCTTACCCAAAGCAGCACAGATCATTTTCTGGGCTTCCGCCGCACTTTTTGTCAGCTGAAATGCAAACAGCAGGCAGTGCTTCAAATGTTGCTTTTCAAACGACATTGCTTTTATCATCAACTTTCGTTCCTTCTATCACTACAGCTGTGAGCGGTTACGGTTGCTTGGAAAGCTGTTGGATGGCGCTGCAATCAGTCATTATAGCACACGGCTATTTGCATTTGCCGGCGTTCTATGAACACTTGCGGTTAGGGGCCGAGAATTAAGTTGCACACGTAATATTAATGCTCATTGTTCATTAATCACATGTTGTCTTCGACGTACCATTATCCTAGAACATTTTTACTAAGTGCATGCATATACTGTGTTTTCTAGGATCGATTTCGTTCTTAATTGGGATAATATTTAAGTATAAAAATTTCTAGATTCGTTTTAAATATTGAAGCTTTTAATGACGTTCCTTTTATTACAGGAAAAATCTGTTGCCCTATGAAAAAATCTGGGTCATATTTCTGTTGCCTTCAGCACACAACCTGTTGTGAATTCAAGTGTTGCGCTGCAGGATATCAGTGCGAAAAATCTACTGGAGAATGCATCGGTTTACCGCTTCTCACCATTTACCCAGCATTTTTAGGAAGAGGAATCTTAAAATTTCAGCTTCTGGACGATAATATTCTTTTTAAAAGGAAATCCACGAGGATCAAACATTTACCTGCATTTCCAAATGGACTGTTCTTCTTTGTAAGAAGTATGAAACCTGTTGTCCCTTTGGATGTTGCCGTTATCGAGATGCCGTATGTTGTTCTGATAAAAAAACGTGTTGTGAATCTGGACAAAGTTGCACAGCACACGGGAAAGTGTCCTGCACGTCTTTGTCCATAGCTCAGCTTAGTACTTCTACGTCGGAGCAACCTGATCTTAGTACTTCACCTGGAGCTTCCGTACAAAGTACTTCCAAAGAGCCTCCAAGTACGTTTTATTGCATATATGGATTTGCGGTTAGCCGTTGCGAAAAGTATGAAACTTGTTGCCCATTTGGATGTTGCCAATATCGTGAGGCTGTATGCTGTCCTGATAATATAACGTGTTGTGAATCTGGACAAAGTTGCACAGGACACGGAAAAATGTCCTGCACGTCGTTGTCCAGATCTCAGCTTAGTACCTTTACGTCGGAGCAACCTGATCTTAGTACTTTACCTGGCGCTTCCGAACAAAGTACTTCCGAACAAAGTACTTCCAAAGAGCCTCCAAGTAGGTTTTTTGCTTACATGGATTTGCGGTTAGTCATTGCGAAAAGTGTGAAACTTGTTGCCCATTTGGATGTTGCCAATATCGTGAGGCTGTATGCTGTCCTGATAATATAACGTGTTGTGAATCTGGACAAAGTTGCACAGGACACGGGGAAATGTCCTGCACGTCGTTGTCCACAGCTCAGCTTAGTACTTCTACGTCGGAGCAACCTGATCTAAGTACTTCACCTGGCGCTTCCGTACAAAGTACTTCCAAAGAGCCTCCAAGTACGTTTTATTGCATATATGGATTTGCGGTTAGCCGTTGCAAAAAGTATGAAACATGTTGCCCATTTGGATGTTGCCAATATCGTGAGGCTGTATGCTGTCCTGACAACATAATGTGTTGTGACTCCGGACAAAGTTGTACAGGAGACGGGAAAATATCTTGTAAACCGTTGTCTACTGCTAAACTCAGTACGCCATCGTCGATTATACCACATCAATTCTCTACTTCTTCGTCGAAGCTACTTGTGTTTAGCATTTCCTCGTCTAAACCTATTAAGTTGAGTATTTCTTCATCAAAGCCTCCAACATTCAGCACTTCTTCATCGAAGTCTCCTGTTCTTAGCACTTCTACGTTGACGTCCACAAAATTCAGTACTCTTTCAACGGAACCTTTTGAGTTTAGTACGTCTTCATCGAAATCACCTAAAATAAGTACTTTCTCATCGAAGACACCTAAACCAAGAACTTCGTCGAAGCCACCGGAGTTCAGTACTTCTTTGTCGAAGTCCCCTAAAATAGGTATTTTTTCATCGAAGGTACCTAAATCAAGTACTTTGTCGAAGCCACCGGAGTTCAGTACTTCTTCTTCGAAGTCACCTAAAATAGGTATTTCTTCATCGAAAGCACCAAAATCAAGTACTTCATCAAAGCCACCGATGTTCGGTACTTCCTCTCCGAAGTCACCTAAAATAGGCATTTCTTCATCGAAAGCACCTAAATCAAGTACTTCGTCGAAGCCATCGGTGTTCAGTACTTCTTCGTCGAGGTCACCTAAAATAGGTACTTCTTCGTCAAGGTCACCTAAAATAGGTACTTCTTCGTCGAGGTCACCTAAAATAGGTACTTCTTCATCGAAGGCACCTAAATCAAGTACTTCGTCGAAGCCACCGGAGTTCAGTATTTCTTCGTCGGAGCCACCTATAATAAGTACTTCTTCATCGAAACCACCTAGACTTTAGCATTATTTCATCGAAGACACCTAGCTGGAATTGTATGGAGAATTTGAATTTGAACATCAAGATTCAGTTCCCTGTGCCGATACTCAGAGATGGCTTTTTGTGGATTTAATGAGACATGTTGTCCATTTGAATGTTGTGAGTTTCACGGTAGGGTGTGTTGCCCAAATAATATAACATGTTGTGAATCATGGCAAACTTGCACAGAAAATAAAAAACGACAGCCTGTGAACCACGTAATCAAAGTACAAAATCTCATTTGCTCCTACCTAAGCTGTAGACGTTTTTATTACCATCAGTACTAAATATTGTTACTTCTTCATTAAATCAACTTCAGGTTAATATTTCTATACCGAAATCATGCAAGGTGAACTGTTATGAACCGAACTTCTAAGATTTAATATTTTTTTCGATATCACACAGCTTAATACTCCTCCTTCAGCTACTTGAACGCCTTGTATTTTCCTGTCGTCCCCACCTATCCAGTTCTGTAGTATGGTACAGTAGTTCTTTGAACTCTGTCGGACAGAATGTTCCCTAAAACATTTTGAAAACATTTTATCGTAGAAAATTATTTTCAGACTTTTTATTTTATACAGCTACACTATATGATAAAATTTTAGATTTTGTGCATTCCCAGATAGAGATTTATACCGCGTAAAATGTAATATGCTCTCAAAGTAGAAAAGTGTCCAAATTTCTTTCAAAACCTACCGAATGTAAATGATTTTTCATTTCCGTTTTTTTTTTTTTTCGAAAGCAAAGTTTGTTGAAATACATGAGCTCAATGTAATATTGAAAAAACAAAAACAACAAACAAATAGTGAACTTAAAAACCTAAGGTTTGTAAAACATACAACATTTCGAATTTTGAAGAAGTGAATTTTGCAAGTAGTATGCGATTTTAATGAAAACTGAGAAAAAAAGAGGAAGAAAACGATGGATTTTTTTTATTTTTTTTTTGATTGGAGGTTTAACGACCACCGTGAGCAACTCAATGGGCTATAAGCAGTCGCCCGTCCCTAATTTGGGGTCACTGGTTCCAGGGAAGGGAGAGAGCCAGTGCCGTAAGACAAACACAACATCCATGCCTCACCGGGATTCGAACCCGGACCCCGTTCGGACGAATGATCAGAGGCCATCGCTTAGCCAACTGCGCCACCGGGACGGCAAAACGATGGATGTCTAGCACGAAGCGAAAACACATGCTTTAACGAGAACCATGTTCACAAATCGGAACCTTTCTGCCTAATCTGCATTAATGCGATTATAAATTTGCAGATAATAACGGTTAATATTTAGTGTCACATACAAAGCTGTCATATATTTGCACATTGCTGTCCGTCTCATTAACAGTGCGAAAAATTCCGTTATTGAAGGACACCATTTTATTTCAGTTGATTTTTTTGGGCGAATAAATTCATTTATAACAAAACATAGACTGTGTAATTTCAAGAAAAACAATAGTACGCATAATATAATAGTATAAAAGTATTATATAATCAAGTACATTCAACCGGATAGCGAATCTGGCTTCATGTGTGTTTGTTAAAAGGAAATCAGTCAAATCGAATCGTGGTACATGTTGCTATCATACATGTTTGTATTCTATGTTCCCCTATTTTGCGATACAAGTGACTGTGAAGGACATCGAACAATAGATAACTTCTGACCATCCGCCCGCGTGGGTCCTGGTTCGAATCCTGGTGAGACATGGATGTTGTGTTTGTCTTAAAGCATTGGCTTTCTCCCTTCCCTGGAACCAGTGGCCCTAAATGAGGGACGAGAGACTGCTTATAGCCCATCGAGTTGCTCACGGAGGTCATTAAACTCCCAATAAAACAAAAAGAGCAATGAATGAGCGGATTTCTTTCTTTCTCCCATTGTAAAGCAACTGCGAGGTGGAGAGTCTGTTTAAAGGGTTTCGAACCTAGACCCATCTCGGACGAAGGTCAGAAGCCAGCGCTTAGACCACTGTGCCATCGGGGTGGCTTTACTTGTCAGAGGAAAACATTCTTGTACGTTTTACACTCTTCTGGTGGTTAGCACGTTTTTTAAATGCTGATAACAACCAAAACCCCCTAAAGATTAAGAAAGCCTCCGAACTGGTCTGTGATGTCAAAGCTAGTGGGCCGACCGACTCGAGCCTCGAGCTCTCCGCTCCTGAAAACGCCGACGAAGTACCGTGGTGTTTACGCAGAGAAATAATTTCTCGAGTGCGATATTAGACAATTTGCGCACACAACAATAAATCGACCGGGGTTTTTTTTCTCTTTATTTTTTGTCCTTAGATTTCATTTTTTTTTCTCTCAGTTTCCAGCGATGATATCCGTAAATATGGGAATTCCAAAGTTTTGCTCTTGTGCTGGGAAATGATTTCATTAAATTTTTCCTTTAGTTTTCAATTTGGCTAAAGGAGCAAAAAAATAAGTTTTTTCGCGCATAACGTACAAAACCCAGCATTTTACGTTAAGCATTTTTGCAACTACGATCTTTTTAATGGCAAATTGGTAGGACTGTATGAACATAATCATTTCACTTAAAACATTTAGAAATTCCCTTCGCGTTCGATTTATTTAAATGAAAACAAAAAAGAAAAGACTTTTCCGTAATTACATAACGAGCGCGAAAGCAAAATTTCCGATTTAGTCAGTATACTTACTGAAAATACGGTAAAATGTGCGCTCAAATCTTGCAACTATTTCTAGAAGGTAAAAAAAAAATTATAAATTAAAATCATTTAGGAAAAAGTTATTTGTCAAATGAACATGGAATATATTAGTTCCGAATTCTTGTTTTAATTTAGACTCTGATACACAGCAATTTTATGAAGAAAAATGACATTTGTTTTACGGAAATGAAATGTTGATCAATAAATAACGTAATTATTTATTGCCAGTTTCTTTGCCTGGTTAACCTTAGTACTTGATGCGCTGATAATATATCTAGATCTTTTTTTTTTTTTTTTTTTTTTCAATTTGAACGCTACTAACTACGAATTTTGTAAAGAAAAATAACTATTACTTTGTGGAAATGAAATGTTGATTGGTTATTAATACCATTATTTAAACGACAACAAATAATGAGCTGATAATCGGAAGGCCCTTAAATTTACTCAGTCAATAATAAAAAAAAAAAAAGACTAACAATTCACTAAATTATAATCGTATTTACAACGAAAGCAGAAAATGCTGTCATGAAAACTTAACTAACCTTTGAATTCACGGTGGGTTCAAAATTTTTCATTGGTACGGAAGAAATCCGCCTTCTTCTAAAGCTTTCACTTTCAGGAAAGCTGAAAACAGTGGCTTTTGGATGTGCTTTGTAATTAGATCTATATAAAGGCACTCTATTTTCCAGGCATGTTGTAAAAAATGCTTACTCACGTGCACGACTACCGAAAGTTCAATACCGATCAATGCTGCATGAACACGAAACTAATATCGGCATTCCCCTTACGTTTGCCCTTTAACCTCTCTGGAGAGAGGGATTGCGATGGCCCTCTGACCGTGACGTCACACCCCTTCGTAGTTCGCGCGCTGGGGCTTTCTCTCCAGTGGGTTTGGTAACAACCCACATGACCGCGGTGTCTGTCAAAAACTTTGTGCGTGTGCACAGCATATTAAATTAAAGTAACCAGAGTGACTCTTCAAAACGTTAAATTTGAAGAGTCATTCCGTGTACTTCAATTGGAACAAAGAACATTGGGATTGTTAATCCTGCATCTCGTTTAAGCAATGATGAAATTTTCTGTAGGAATAAAAAATAAAAAAAAAGCACAAAAATACCGTTTAAACGTTTTGTATGTGACTTACAGTATTAAATATCCCCAAGTGATGTACTTTGTATAATGATTTAAGAAGTCATACACTCGGTAAGATAAACTGCGCGCCGTATTATGTCTATAGAATAAACGTTTATACCATATAGGCACGTTAAAATATTTTAATTTTCACTAAAATACACTAGCGCTTTCGAAACCTTTACATTGTATAACGAACTAAGTTTCTCCGTCATTTTTGGTCCACGCCGGGGATCGAACACGAGTCCACTTATTCCGGAACAAGTCGCTCTACGAACTGAGCTACGCAGACGTTCGTTCTCGCTGCTATCTCTCTTTATATCGTGTGCGTCCTGCGGGGCAGGCACGTCACATCACCCCTACCCTAAAGAGGGCCGGGGGCATGGCCCACGGGTCATCCGTGATCATGAATCGTTGCAGGCAGCCATCCGCTGTAGAAGGTGCACTTGAGTACTCCCAGTCAATCTGGTGTGTGGAATGCAACGTCACACACATTTATTTTTCGAAGCGCTGAAGAAGGGATTCTCTTATTTTTCCTATCTCGCAGTGTCGAAAGAACATCACACCATTGCGAGATCTTTAACGGCCGGATCATCCGGGAAGTTCGGGCGCCATTATAACGAAGTAAATTTCTCCGTCATTTTTGGTCCACGCCGGGAATCGAACCCGAGTCCTCTTATTCCGGAACAAGTCGCTCTACCAACTGAGCTACGCAGACGTTCGCTCTCGCTGCTATCTGCCTTTATAGAGGTATCGAAATTTCATCAGACGTGCTATAGAGGTATCTAGAGGAGAATTTCATCAGACGTGCAACAGAGGTATCGAGAGAAGAATGTCATCAGACGTGCAACAGACGCATCAAGAGCAGAATTTCATCAGACGTGCAACAGAGCCATCGAGAGGAGAATTTTATCAGACGCTGCCCGTGGCACATTGAAGCAATCAGGCTATGAAAGCTGACGTCCAATTCGTGTACCACTCTTCTCTGCTAAAAACTGACAAATTCGTCTGGAGTGGGCACGGGAACACGAAAAGTGGACTCTTGAAGACAGGACAATGGTCACCTGGTCCCACGAAACACGCCTTCAGCTAATACACGCAGATGAACAATAACAGAATATGGCATTAACAGCACGAATCGATGGATTCCAGGTACTTAGCCTTAATTGTACTAGCTGGTGGAGGTAATGTAATGATCTAGGGTCTGTGTTTATGGTATGCAATGCATTCCTAAATACCTCTGGATTATTTGAGTGCCATAAGGTATCATAGTATTATTAGTGAAGAGTCATACCGGTGCATATACAACGGCCGTTCCATAAAAACTGAGAGTAAAATCACAAAAAATTAAGAAATATACGTACGGCAAAATACATTATATTGTCAATGGGCACCCCTTCAAAAGCAAATGAACGGATACCCTACGTTGTTAAGATGCGTGGTACAGAACGGTATAAAAACAAGCCAGCAGCTGACCACGATCATATCGCACTGTGAGGTTGAGCGAAAATGTCGCGGCTGGAGAGAACTGACTTTGAGAAAGGAAGGATTGTTGGTTGTTATATTAGTGGTTTGTCCATAAAAGAAACCAACAGGCGTTTAAACATACCCAAGTCAACTGTTTTGGATGTACTGTATACGTGGAAGCAGCAAAACGTACCGGTAGACCAAAGAAAATCAGTGGTAGAAGACGTCAAAGCCTCAGGTGAGTCGTTACAGCTAATCGGCGGAGTACTGCACAAGATCTCAGTGCACAGGTGAGTAAAAATGCTAGAACCTCGGTATGTACACGTACCATTCGCAGAGAACTTCATTCCATGGGTTACCGTGGTCGTGCGGCTGCTCATAAGCCCTTCGTCGCCCCTCAGAATGCTACACGTCATGTAGCGTGGTGTAAAGAACATTTATTGCGGACTGTAGATCAATAGAAATGGGTCCTATGGACTGCTTAATCCAGATACACGATCCGTCATTCTGATGGCCGTGTGTGGGTATGGCGGCAGCCGGGGTAACGCTATTTGCCACAGTGTACTGTTCTTACGGTCAAGTTTGGAGCTCGCAGTGTACTCGTGTGGGGATGTTTTCCGTGGTATGGTCCCGGCGCATTGGTTATCGTCGACAAACCTGTTAACCAGAACGTCTACCTCGATATTCTGGACAATTATGCCCTACCAACTCTGTGGCAATACTATGAAACCGAGCTTTGTTGGTACCAGCAGGATAATGCACCGAGCCAAAAAGCAATGTTTTCAAAATCGCTTTATTGTAACATAAAGGGTAAAGGAGACATGCAAAGTGGAATCATCTGAAAGAAAAAATATGATGTAAACTGCTAAAAGCAATGGTATATACACTGAGATGAGTAGTGACAACATGCACATTTTGATGCAGACAGAGCAAAGTGTGTACAAGCAATGAGAATCACATGCGAGGCACCACGCATGTGATTCTCATTCAGTAAGAAATAAAAGTCATAGCTTACTGTGGGATGCAGCGGGCGTGGCGTGATAGCAAATCACGGGGCAGAGGGTAACCACGTGGCGAAGAAGGCACTTTCACTGTGTGTTGAGAGAGCAGACTGATGTTCCAGCCGGAGGCGGCAGAGAAGGCGATCACGAAAATGGCACAACAAAGCACTGGGGAGGAGACACTTGAGTAGTCCGTGGACTCCATCGGTTCAGTTGCAGAAGGAGGAGGATACACGCTACACGCAGAGCAGGCCGGGAGCGCTGGCTGGGCAGTAGTAGACGGGACTTCTTCTCCTTCCGGGCTCCGGATAGATTGGTATCCCGGCGTTTGCTTTGGACCGACGACGCACGTGACGCGGAGGGAGAGTCAGAGGAGGGGTCATCCCTGCCGCCAAGGTCGGAAACACCAACGGTGAAGGAAGCTTGAAGATCAGCAGTAATGTCATTAAGTGGAAAAATAACTTTTGGAAGAGGGAGCGAAGAGAGTGTTGGAAAATCCAGATGTGAGAACGGATCAGCATCGGAAGACACGCGTTGATCGAAAGCTTTAGTCGACTTTTGTGTAGAACTGGGCTCTGATGCCACAGGCACAGGAATGGACGCTGTAGTAGAGATTGTTGAAGAGGTCTGAAGCGATCCCGATGCAGCAGTGGTTGGTGACACAGCATAGGGGCACTGGGAACGCTGATGGCATGGTTCTTTGCATTGAGAACACTGTTGAGAGGTAAGTAGCTCTATTCGACAACGCTGATGTCCACATCGAACATGGAGGAACTGCGGAAACTTGAGGAGACGCTCTTCGGACGGAAAAACAATGCGGGCGCACCTGCGAAAACTACCGATATGCTTGTCGTCAGGGTCGTTAGGAGCTGAAGAAAGAATGGTCAGAGGACGGACCACTCGACCGCAACGACTGAGCACAGCATGAAGCATGTCATCTGAAATCTCCTGGGGCACTGAATAGAGAGAAACCAGAATAGGACGCTGTGCAACCGGTTCGGTTAGGAGATGATGATCACCGACAGTGAGCTCCTGCGTCATAAGGAGCTCGGCAAATTCCTTCTTTGAGAAGTAAACCATCACAGTCCGCGGGTTAGATGGGTAATAGCACCAGGGGGAAAATCTTCTTCAGAGCTAAGCTATACTTCTTCAACGGAGTGTTGGACAGACAATCGATGCAAACCCCCAAATCGAGGAGACGCTCTTCGGATGAAAAAGCAATGCGGGCGCTCCTGCGAAAACTACCGATATGTTTGTCGTCAGGGTCGTTAGGAGCTGAAGAAAGAATGGTCAGAGGACCGACCACTCAGCCGCAACGACTGAGCACAGCATGAAGCATGTCATCTGAAATCTCCAGAAGCACTGGATAGAGAGAAACCAGAATAAGACGCTGTGCAACCGGTTCGTGGACTGCTGAAAATTGGTTTACTTTGAGAAGTAAACCATCACAGCCCGCAGCTTGCGCGTTAGATAAGTGATAGCACCAGGTGGAAAAATCTTCTTCAGAGCTATGCTATACTTCTTCAACGGAGTGTTGGGCAGACAATCGAAGCAAACCCCCAAATCGAGGGTCCTGTCAAGGCGCTGACCGGCAGAAGTCAAGGGGATATCCAGCAAAAGTGCGTCTTCAGATAGCGTGACGTATGAATCCAAAGGGGACGATGTTGAAGTATTGGGAGAACCAGATGATGCAGAAGAATAAGAGCGGGATGAAGCTCCTCCCCGGAAAGATAGTGAAGTAGCATTGGACACCTTGCCCGAAGCAGAGGCGGAAGGAACACCTGAAGGCAGAGGAGCAGCGCCATCTGATACGTCCATGATGCCATCCTCGTCATAGGAGGGCAGCGACGCACGGTCACCACTTGTGAGAGTAGGATCGGAGACCTGAGTAGCAGAAGAAGAGGCATAGTCTACAGGAGGAGGACGAAAGAACGCACCACCATCGAGCAAAAGTGATTGGTCGACTTCGACAGAATATGATAAGGAGATGGGAGGAGCCGGAAGCAGCGCCCTCATCGGCAGCCGCATCATTAATGGCGAGGGTTAACTTAAAGTTCGACCAGCTCGGTCAGGAAATTAAAACGAATATGTAATAAACACGCCTGCACTCACCAACTCGTGAGATGGCATAAAAGGAAGATCAAACTTTTAACTTCAAGGCACACACAAAAGATAAACGGTAGAACTTCAAGGATAGCCACTTGAGGCACACAAACACAGAGCTCAGGAAGACACGTCTGGAGCGCCATAAAGCAAGAACTGTTACGGCGTGATTTGACGATATTTCCGTATCGTGTGTGGACTGGCCAGCACAGAGCCCTGATTTTAATCCCATAGAGGAGCTATGGGATGAATTACAGCGCTGCATAAGAAGCTTAGAACCAAGGCCTACTACTAAGCAACAGTTAGCGGCAGCATTATGTACTGAACGAAAGCGCTGTGTTCCAAAACTTTGTCGAAAACATGTCTCGAAGTATCAGAGCATGCATGAAGCCCAAAGGGGGACTGACACCGTACTAATGTATGTCAATAAACGCTATTCATGTTCCTCTTAATAAACATAATATAGTGGCTAAGTAGTGTACAGTGATTTGCAAAAGTTTAAGACCACCTGTTGGTATTAGGAGATTTCTGCCAATTGTGTCAGCTACAGTCTGTATTACTCAACTTCCTGTCGGCGTTGCATCATCCTACAGCGGCAGCTGTTGATAGAGTTGGGGAAGCGTGCGAGCGTCAGTTTGATTCTGGTTTTCACGCTGAGACGTTTTGTACGTATTTTCTATATAGCAAAAAATGGGCAAAAAAGCATCATTAAATGTTGCTCAAAGAATACAAATAATGACTTTATATCATGAAGGACACTCCGAACGTGACATAAGCAGAAACGTGAATGTAAACAAGACTGATATTCATAATACGATCATGAAATATCGAGATACAGGTGAATTTAACGACCGAAAGAGAAGTGGACGTCCAAGGAAAACCACCCCACGTGATGACAATACCATAAGGCGAATAGTTATGTGTTCTCCGAGGAGTTCGTGCAAGAAAATCAAGGCCTTTCTGCATTCAAAAGGGTCTGATATTAGTATCAGCACTGTTTCCCGACGTTTTAACAAATATTTTGGATCAAAATCTTATAAAATTGCACATAAACCTAGACTAATCTCTTTCATAAAAAAAGAAGACTCCAGTTCGCGAAGCGTCATCAGTCGTGGACTGCTGAAAATTGGAGCCAAATTCTTTTTTCCGATGAATTAACTGTGTGTCAATTTGAATCACTTGAAGCACATGTTCGACGACCAAAAGGCAAAAGGTTTAATGAAAAATACACCGTTAGCACCGTGAGACATCCGCCTAGTCAGATAATATGGGGTGCTATGTCAGCATCCAGTACTGTTTCATTATCTTTTTTGCTGACAGGCATTACCATGACTGGTCCTTTTTATGTGGAAATGTTGCGTGAGAAGCTGTTAACTCATATGCAGGTGCACAGATGCACAATCTTTATGCATGATGGTGCTCCATGCCAAAGATCAAAGACAGTAAAGGACTACCTACAGAGGAAAACATAACTGTGCTTGATTGGCCCGGTAATAGTCACCCCATCGAAAATTTGTGGGACATTTTAAAAGACAAGGTAGTAGAAAAACAGCCATCAAATTCCCAAGCTTTGATTGACGCAATAAAGTAAGTGTGGTGCAAAGACATTTCAAGTGACTATTGCAAATCCCTCGTTGAGAGTATGCCACATCGTATTCTGTCCGTTATAAAAAACAAAGGTGGCTGCACAAAGTACTTATTTCGTTCTTTTTGTGTTCTAAAGAATATAAGTATTCATCTGTGGTGTCATTTTTTCAAATATCTCTAATAGTACTTAGTTGTATCTTTGAAAATCTTAATTTTCAGTAAATTGACATGTGGTCTTACACTTTTGTAAATGACTGTTTGCTATGAGTGAAATTACTTGTTATAAAAAATATTTGGCCACTTCTTAGATTTCAGTTTTTTTTTTGGAGGGTTAAACAAGTCTTTCTGTGTTCATAGTTGTAGAAAAAATATAATGACTGTACATACGGCGAAAATATAAATGAGCGAAGGAAATTTGCTGCATTAAAAAACTGCCATTTTTGGGAAGCTTTTCTTTCGTTTAAACAGTGTTTCAAAATTATTGAAATAAAAGGTCAGCAATACAGGAAATTCCTTTTTTGTTACTACTTTTGGAGGTTTTTTTCGATTTCAGTTGACGTCAGTTTGCGTGTATTTCTCGTAATCGCTGTATTGTCGTCATCCTTACGCAAGTACCTAACACGTATGTTTAGGATATTTAGTAGAGATCAGCCAAAAATTACGTCTTGCCACACGGAAGTGTTTCAAGTTATAACCTTGTGAGTAGTTGGTTATAAATATTATTGTGGAAGGCATATTGGTAAGTCAAGTTTCCTTTAAATATTGTTTAGGTATCTATCTAGCACTATGCAGAATCTAAAAGAGAATAATGTCGAGCAAATTACTTCTGTACCGACTCAAACTTTAATGGAAATATGTGCGTTTATTATGTCACTCTATCTGCATTGTAAACGAAATGAATTAATAAAAGATGTGAGAGTTTTCTCAATACATCATATGGGAAAAATTGAAAAAAAAACCCAATGGAATCCGGAAGTCTCATTGATTTGAAACAGCTTTTTGTCCCCCTTTCCGCAAGTCTTGAAGCATTTTTCAGAAAAAATACTAGGTATTTCACTTCACACAACCATTATTTGTGGACCAGGTAATATAATTTTATAGTAAAATGAAGAGGCAGAGAGTGTTTTACTAACACACTTGCGATTCAGCTTTTCTTTGTATCCTGAGGTCAGATTTTACTTTGCGCATGCGCAGATGGACTTTCGTAGGTACATCGCATTTCTTCGGGATTATGGTCGTTCCTTGTGTTCGTCTGATTCTATCACATCAGCTAATAATAATAAATATATTTTTGAAAAACTAAACAGTCTAAATACTATGTAATTGCCGCCGCCATAGTTTAGCAAATATTTATTTTTATGACTCACATATTTTCTTTCATTGGTTTTACGGCATAACATTCATCTACCCACCTACCAAAGTACTTCTCAATGTCAGGAATTTGTAAACCTTATTGTTTGTGTTGTTATGATTTAATTCAACTTAGTGTGTACCGTACTGTGGCTTGGTTTGGTCTTGAGTGACGCAAATAAATGCAGGGTGTTGTATGTAAATAATGCATACTCTCGAATCACTCGTTTTATTTCATACCGTCAAAGATTTTGGCATGCGAAAGATACGTAGCATAAACTATCTACAGAGAGCACCAGGGTACTCTCTCGATTTTATTTTGCGCATGCGCAGATGGACTTTCGTAGCGACATCGCATTTCTTCGGTGTTAGGGTCGTTCCTTACGTTCGTATAAATCTGAATCACATCTGCTAATAATGATAAATATGTTTTTGAAAAACTAAACAGTCGAAGCACTATGTTATTGCCGTTGTCATATTTTAGTGAATATTTACTTTTATGACTCACATATTTTCTTTCATTGGTTATACGACAATAACATTCATTTATCCCCCTACCTAAGTAATGCTCAGTGTCAGGAATTTGCAAACCTTATTGTTTGTATATAATGTGAAAGAACTATTCCTCTCCTATTTTCAAGTTTTCTGTGTGATTGATATTACGTGTGGAACAGTAAATACAGTCAAATCAGAGATTTCTGATTGCTGTGTTAATTATTATGACTTATTTGTTTGTGTTGTTATGATTTAATTTCACTTAGTATGTACCATACTGTGGTACGGTTTGGTCTTGAGTGACACGAATAAAGGCAGTGCATTGTACGTAAATAAATGCATACTCATGAATGTATCGTTTTATTTCATACCGACAAAAATTTGGACATTCGAAAAATGCATAACATAAATTATCTGCAAAGAGCACCAGACATAAGCCCGAGACTATGAGGATTGACGGCCTCATAATCTCGGGCTTTTTAATTTTTTTAGTACTTGTTATCATAAGGATGTTTATGAATTCCAGTTTGTAACCTAAAAAGGAATCTATCTATCTAAATTTTAGCTATAATTGCGAAAATCATGTCTTTCTATTGCTCTCTTAGACATTCTCTCAGAGGTCTCCTTCCATTTCACAGAATATTACAACGCCAAATCTAACAAAATTTAATTTTATATAGCAAAATTTCTGTGAATTCGAAAATTCATATTTGCTTATCCAAGTTCTCTAAAATCTTAGTTGGTTGCACTTCCATGTGGTCGAACTGCTTAAATGGTTTTTGAAGAGGATAAAAGATGAGCTCAAAAATAGTTTGGTGGGCTAACCCACTCGTAACGTCGGGCCTGCCTATTACACGATAATTTTTAGCAGTATTTTGACGAAACATTCTTTTGCCCTATATGAATAACAAAGCTATTGACATGGCTAGATAAATATTTTCAGGAAATTAAATTAAATATGGCATCTCTTCATTTCTTCGCAGGCTGACGTGTGCCATATGTTAAAATGAGGTCTTTTTAGATGTAGCTGATGTGAGAACTATACGAAGAATATCAAGGAAACGTGTTTGGCTGTAATGGCCTCATAGGATTGACAATGCAGATTTTTGTATTTCTTTTGCATAAGAAAAATCAATGTTAACAATGGCAGATCACTGTGACAGTATTATAAAGTAGGTACTCTCAGGCTATGGCCGTTTTAAGGGGTGGGCCAACGAGGCCGGTGCCCAGGGCCCCCACCTGAACTGGGGCCTCCAACTCCCCAAGAGTCTTATGGGTTTACAAAAAGTGAAACTCTTTCACCACTCAGCAGCAGGGTTTTTATTTATTTAAAGAAACGAAGAAACAGCAATGCAGAAAGTTGGAAACTTGCTCGTAGCTTCTATTTCCCGAGGAGACAGAAGAGAACTTAGGTGTTAGGGTGGATCTTTTGTTACAAAACGGGAAACAAAGAAACCCTCCGTATCCCGAGTGTGGGTGAGGCTAGAGCCTTGAGGGCCACGAGGACCACACACAAATTTCATTTTTTTCGAATTACTTTTTCATTTTAAAAAGTAATTTGCAGGACCGGATTAAGGGGGGTCTATCGGGGCTATAGCTTTGGGGCCCACAATGACCAAGGGCCCAGGAGACATGGGTGGGAAAATAGTAGATAGATAGATAGAGATAGAGAGAGAGAGAGAGAGAGAGAGAGCGCGCTTTGTATAAAATAATTTTGCTTTTGTCTCTTGTGATTTCCAATTTGTCAGAAACAGAAGCTGGTAGACGAACAGATATATTTCAAGGCTATGACTTACGAAGGTAAAGGTTTCATGTCGCTGTGTACAGTGGGATGGGTGAGACACAGTTTCAGGTTTCTCAGTACCATCCACACATACTTCCCAGTTTGCACTTGGAACCGTTAATGGTCGAAGTCCCCTGTGGCTTCATATTACATAACAAAGAAAGATGCACTGAAAAAAGATACAATCCTGAAAATCCAAGATAAAATCTAAGGATCTTAAGCTTTTAACTCATGTTCATGTGAGAAAAATGAAAAATACAGTGACTTACAATGGAAACTCTGCAGATAATTTATTAGTTTGAAGAATGCACTACATGAATTAAGTATCACAAGCCTATTGCTACAGTTTCGTGTTTTAACGGATTTCATAACGATTCCTAGTCATAATTCTTTGAAGGCCCACTCAGATATCTTAGCCTTGGGACCCACTCAGATATCTTAGTCTAGGGACCCACCAAGGCTTTAATCCGGCCCTGGTCATTTGTGTTATCTATGCGAAAAAGTGCATGCACGTGCATCACTGGGGTTTACTCACCTGGGCTACTTATATATATTCAATAGTTGCTGTTTAAATAAATAACAATGACGGAGGCCGCATATCAGCATTTTTGTCGGATGAGTCATATTGTCTGGAAACGGCGCTGCTTGGTTTATCCCTTTCTTCTGTTTTAATTTAATTTTCGTTGAATGATTTGTAGAATGGGAAAGAAACATTATAACTTTGAGCACTCATTTTCTTGTAATTTACTAAGCAACTAAATGTGAGCGCATTTGGTAAACTTCATGGAGATCTACAATTTTTGTCATGCACCATTTTTCATCAAGTGGTATTTAAAACGTTTCTGGACATGAATGTTTCTTTTCTAGGGATAACATGATGATGGCGGTATTTATAATAATTCTCATACGATGTATTTATATATAATAGTACCATATGCGAATAAAAAATTAACCACATACTACAATAATACCATATGTTGTATACAGTCATCATCACCATCATCATTGTCAACCATTATCAGTCCACTGCTGGACGAAGGTCTCCCCAAGTTTCCTCCACAACGGTCTGTCTTGTGCCAGTCTCCTCCATGTCACTCCCACATACTTTCGAATTTCATCCACCCATCTCCCATATGGTCTTCTTCTGGGTCTTTTCCTGTCCCTTGGAATCCAATCCAAAATTTCGGCTGTCCATCGATGGTCTGTCCTTCTGACAGTATGTCCAGCCCATTGCCATTTCAGGGATTTACCTCTGATCATGATGTCTTCCACTCTTGTCATTTTTCGGATCCACGAGTTCCTCTTCTTATCTCTCCCGGTTACACCAAGAATGCACCTCTCCATGCATCTTTGAGTTGTCTGCAGCCTTTGTATGTCTCTTTTAGCTAAGGTCTACGTCTCTGCACCATACGTAAGCACTGGAAGGATGCATTGATCAAACACTTTTTTAAGACATAATGGCATATTGCTCTTGAAAATTATGCCGTTTCTTCCAAAAAGCTCTCCAGGCAAGTTTTGTACGCCGATCAATTTCTTCATCAATGTGACCCTCACTTGATATCTGCTGTCCAAGATAAACGTACGTGCCTGTTATCTTCAGCTTTTCTCCATCAATCGATAAATCTTCATTTCTTGTAAAACCATTGAACATCACTTTTGTCTTCTGAAAGTTCATTTTTAATCCAACTTCCTTACTCCTGTCAGCAAGCTCCTGGATCATACTCTGCAGCTCTGATGGGGTAGTTGCAAAAATGACTATGTCATCAGTAAAACGAAGGTGGGTTAGATAATCTCCATTAATCTTTACCCCTTTGTTTTCCCAGTTCAGTGATTGAAAGACATTTTCCAATGTGGCATTAAAGAGCTTCGGAGATATGGTGTCACCTTGTCTCACTCCTTTTCCAATTTGTATGTGTGTTGTGTTTTCAAACAGCCGAATCTTTGCACTTGCATTTTCATAGATGGTATTAATAATATTAATATACGCATCTTCAATACCGCATGATTTCAGAGCCATTGTAACTGCTGATAGTTTCACCGAATCAAAGGCTTTTTCATAATCGATAAAAGCCATGCTCAATGGAAGTTCATATTCCCTTGCTCTTTCAATTAGTTCTCTCAGTACGTGGATATGATCTATTGTGCTGTAGCCACTCCTGAATCCAGCTTGTTCTCTCGGTTGAGCCATGTCCAGTGTCACCTTCAAGCGGTGTGAAAGAACTTTAGTGAAGATTTTATAAACCACTGATAGGAGGCTGGTAGGTCTGTAGTTCCTGAGATCCTCAATGTCACCATTTTTATGTAGCAGGATCATTATAGCGTTGTTCCAATCCTCAGGAATCTTCCCTTCATTAAGGCATCGAGTGAAAATTTGGGCGAGTACTGTTTTGATTTCTCCACGTGCTCCTTGTATGATGTCTACAGTAATTCCATCTTCTCCTGGAGCTTTTTCCCGCTTCATGTTCTTGATTTCATGTGCAATTTCTGCTGGGAGGACTGGAAAAACTCTGGTACTGGTACCTTCCATGATGTCTGGAGTACATGCATCATCCCTTTCATATAACTTGGAGTAGAAATCTTTCACTCTTGTCAACATTTCGCCTCTATTTCTTGTTACAGAACCATCTTCTTTTCTCAGAGCCATAATCTGTTTTCTTCCCTTACTGAGATGTCCCTTTACTATCTTTAGGCTTTGGTTGTTTTCAATTGCTTTCCTCACTAGTTCACAGTTGAATTTCCTTACGTCTTCAGTGATACCTTTTCGTACTATCTTGCGCAGCTCTATGTATTCCACTTTGGAAGTCACATCTTCTTTAGTTGTCCTCATCTCTCTTCTTTTTTGCATCAACATTTTGGGTTTTCCTGATAATTTGTTCACATGCAATTTGTTCTTAGACCCAGCTAATTTTGTTGCTGTTTCCATTAGAGCTTTGGTTACTTTTCTGTTAACTTCAGAAATATCCACTTCTTCCGATTTTAGGCCTTCCAAAGCAGAGAATCTGTTCTTCAGTTCCAACTTGAAGGTATTATGGTGTTTTTTAAGGTTGGTTATGTCAATACATTTTGTTTACCTTATGTGCTTGCCACGTTCGAGTTTAGTGTTGAGGTGCATCTAACATCTCACCAATCTATGGTCACTGCCTGTGTTGAATTTTTTAGCACACTGCAGTCTTCTATGACGAATTTTTTGTTACACATAATATAATCAGTTTCACTTGTCGTCCCATTTGGATGTCTCCATGTCCATTTCCTGTGCGGCCTTTTCTTGAAAAAGGAGTTCAAGATGAAAAACCCTTCTGCTTCTGCAAACTCAACGAGAATATTTCCACGCTGGTTTGTGTTGCCGTGACCGAATTTACCTACTGAAGTTTCATTCTGTTGCCGTTGCCCTATTTTTGTATTGAAATCTCCCATAATTATCTTCAAGTGCTGCTTACCTTTATTATTTAGATGACGAATTTCCTCATAAAATTCTTCAATTTCTTCTTCAGGATGACTTGTGGTGGGTGCATAAGTTTGAATAATCTGAGCCTGGTATCTTCTCGAGAGTTGGATAACGAGTCGTGCAGCTCTGTCAGAGGACCTTTCAACTTCTACAACTTTATCCTTCAGTTTCTTGTTTATTATAAATCCAACACCACTAGTTCTGCCAGTATCTGTCCCACGATAGTAGAAGAGATGTCCACTTTTCAGTTCAATGAGATCTTCTCCTTTTCTCCTTACCTCACTTAGCCCCACGATGTCCCACTTGATCCTTTGTAGTTCCTCTTCCAATTCAAGAAGCCTTGAATCAGAAGATAGGGAGCGTCCATTATACGTAGCCAAGGTCAGCATCAGATGGCAGCCTAGTCCGGTCCTCCGGGGATTCTTAGCACGCTCTGCCTTCGTGTCGCACTGGCCGCTGCCTTGGCCAGGTACATTCCAGCTGCCAGAGACTGAGGGCCAAGATTTAAGTTGTGGAGTCATTTTGGAGGGGTTTGGCCATAACTCACCACGCTGGCTAAGCGGGTTGGTCAGTGTGGGATAGCATTTCCTCAAATCCCGATGGTATAGTTATACCGCTATTGGCGGTCGTCAGAGCCCCTTTAGTGGGAACAGGATGCACCACGAGAAGGCGGGGTTGACATTTGTCAAGGAGAGGCTGTGATGTTAAGCATCACCTCACTTTACTTCCCTGTACGTACATATACATATATAAGATCAGAGGCCCCGAAAAATGTGGCGGACCAAGGTCCTCGAAAATGTTAAGACGGCACTGTCTCAGGCTCAGTTCAGATTGATTGCGTTAAACAGGCCTTTAGTGATAAAAGTGAGAATTTGTCTGATGAGAGATAAAATCTTGCAATGGATTCTGAGAGACATGGAAAAATCTCGCTGATAATCAGTGTAAATTTTTTGCTTTGTGCTTTTTTTTTCTTTTGGTGTTTAGGGATTAGACAGCCATGAGTAACTAGTAATGATATAAGCGATAGTCTATTTTTAATTATCAGCCACTGGTTTTAAGAATTTCTGACGAATGGTCAGGAGCCCACGCCACAGACCACTCAGCTAGCAGCACAGCTAATTTTTATTCAGTTGGTCTGTTCTAACGGTTCGTAAGCGCCCATAGCCATTCAGAGTAGTTGGGAGAGGAGTCTGATGAGTGAGATCGGGCAAATGACATAAAGGATGTCAAACAAAAGATGAAGAAGAGGTGGGCCGCGGGTGGCCTAGTGGTCAACGTTCGTGACTGCCACGGAGAAGACCTCGGGTTAGATCCCAGGCAGGTACGTACGCTCGAACCACGAAATATCCCCCGTGCGTCGGATGGGCACGTTAATCCGTTGGGCCCCGGGTACTGGCCCCCGGTAATAAATAAGGGCGTCTTCCTGCTCCTTTCTACCTCGCTTCCATGTCAGTTTCATATCGTGCACTCTAATCCAAATCTCCCAGCTTCCTATTTCTAAAGGTTGTTTAAGACCTGGGTATGCCGCCCCGGTGGCGCAGTGGTCTAAGGCGCTGGCCTCTGATCATTCGTCCGTAAGGGGTCCGGGTTCGAATCCCGATCAGGCATGGATGTTGTGTTTGTCTTTCGGCACTGGCTCTCTCCCTTCCCTGGAACCAGTGACCCTAAATTAGGGACGGGCGACTGCTTATAGCCCATTGAGTTGCTCACGGTGGTCGTTAAACCTCCAATCAAAAAAAAAAAAAAAAAAAAAAAAAAAAAAGAAAGACCTGGGTACAGGCACTCCCTTCCTAAAATCCTCTATATATGATCTGCTCTGATATGATGTAGAAGAGGTGGGCCGCGGATGTCCTAGTGGTCAACGTTCTTGACTGCCACTGAGGAGCGTCAGGTTCGATCCCGGGCATGTAGGAACGCTCGAACCACTAAATATCCGCCGTGCGTCCGATGGGCACGTTAAGCCGTCGGACCCTGTGTACTGGCCTCCCGGTAATAAATAAGGGCGTCTTTCTCCCCTATTTTGGGCCTGGAGTGTTCCGTGTCACTTTCCTATCAGGCACTCTAGCCCAAATCTCCTAGTTTCCTATTTCAAAGGATTGTTTAAGACCTGGGGTCTGGGGTCAGATACTCCCTTCCTGAAATCCTCTACATATGAACTATTTAATATAGAAGAGGAAGGATACTGGATTGTAGTGTGAGTTACTAGGGCGGAAAAAAGGAAATGCAGTTTAGTGTGCAACCTCATACGGCTAAGGGCCTGTCGTAAGCTGCTGTGATACAATGATGAACTATCGAACGTGGTATACTTTCTATTTTTTTATGTTTTAATCAAATATATTACTTCTAATATGCCCCACTAAAGTTCCATTCCCTATGTGTGACATGACTATATAAAATTTGGGTTAAACTTGAGCCGTTAGTCCTCTCTCCTTCCCATAGGGTGAGAGTTTGCTCTTATCTTTGGCGCCGAAGGATGACACCATCTGTATTCAATCTTGGTAGTCTAATTTCTTTGTGGTAAAGTCGTTTAGAGTGAAATTATAGGTACCTAATGATAATTTCATTTTAGCATTTTGCAGTTAATAGTCGTTTTCTACGATAAAATCCTTCTTTAGCAGTCATCCCGCTCGCTATGATCGATTAAGAGTTTACACTTACCTTTAGTTTAGTTTTCACTTACCAGCGGCCTATTGTAGAGCACATTTAAGGAGGCAGGGCACCCCGGGGCTGGACAGTATTTTGGGGCCCTAGTATTGGCACATGCAGGATTTCACTATTGGGGGTCGAATAAAAATACCCAGGAGAAAACATTCCCAAAATATGATGAACTAATAAATATATCCTCTCCATATTTAACTGTGTATCCCATGGTTTGCGGACGAATCAGTGTGAGAAAGAAAATGTAAAAATTCATGGTTGAAAAATAAATACCAGTTCAGTTCTGCTTCAATCCCCCCTCCCCCCCCCGGGTTTAGCTTGTTGAAATTATATAAAAGTTGTGGACAAAATAATATTATTCAAATATTGTGATTCAAACGAAATCTTAATGTATGGAAAATTCCCCGAATTACAGAAGTGTACGAAAAAATATCTGTAATGCTTTAGAAAGAATTTTTATGCAGTCCTAAAAAAGCGGAGAGAAATAGAAATGGTTTTTCACAAGGCAGTTTTTTACAGTTTTTGCTGTGCTATCTGCAAAAAAAAGAAAGAAAAGAAAAAAAACTCTACCAATTCTTCAAGCATCCTGTGTAATTCTTGGACCCCTTGAAAATGCGGGTCCCGGGGCTACAACCTTCCTAACCGCCTCCCTCTTAAATGGGCACAAGCCTATGGTTAAGAACCCGGGTTGCCTAGTGGTCAGCGTTCGTGACTGCCATGGAGATAACCTCAGGTTCGGTCCTGGATAGGTACGAACGCTGGAACCACTAAATACCCGCCGTGCGTCGGATGGGCACGTTAAGCTGTCGGACCCCGGGTACTGGCCCCCGGTAACAAATAAGGGCGTCTTCCTCCCCTTTTCTACCTCGCTTCCGTGCCACTTTCCTATCGGGCACTCTAGCCCAAATCTCCTAGCTTCCTCTTTCTAAGGGTTGTTTAAGACCTGGGGTCAGACACTCCCTTCCTAACATCCTCTACATATGATCTTATCTGTTAAGAACCCGTGTTCAAAGGGATATGGGTACAATGCCTTTTTCACAAAGGGCAGGATAACGTCTGCCGTAAGAAAACGAGCGCACTTAAAATAAGAAAGATTACACTGAATTTCTGGTGGTAATGAGCACGCCTTTTGAATTTTTTCCAACACCAAGAAATTATTTCAAAGTCATTCATAGTCAATGAAACCGCTAAAAACATCTAAATGGAAATAGCTACTTTCTCACACTAGCGGATTGTGACGTATATTCTAAAATAACTTTCATTTTTAGTTCGTTTTCCTATGTAAATTGAGTTTGTTCTCCTTTATACTTTCAAACTTAACGTGATATCTTCTCTCTCACACGAATGAGGTTGGCAACACATTTGAGGTCAGAGAGAAAGTGACGTATGCATGTGATAAGAACGGTAGATAAAAAGGACGATACAGCAGTTGTTTAGTGGATGTGTTGTGTGTGTGTAGACGTCCGATGGCTAAGATAAATGTGAAGTTTACCTGCTGTGTTATATGTTGGATCTACTGAAAGATTCCGGGACCAATAAAAAGTTATCGTAAGTTGACTTCTGTTTAGATTCCGTCTGGCCGTAAATTATTGCATCGTATTCTTATTAAGTTCAACATTCTTTAGTCATGGTTTAGACATAACGTAAAACCAGTCTTGTTCACGAAAAAGGCTTACGTTATAGGATGAAAAATATGTTACGAAAATTTACAAACTGTGAACAAAAACTTCCTATAAATGAATGAAGACGTCAGAGAAAAGGGGATTTTCAAATCGAACAGTTAGACAAGGAGATATACGGGAAAACATCATATAAAATTATGCTTTATGATGGGATAATTTTGAATAACGGAAAGGTAGAAAATGTGCGAAAAGTATTTTTCATTATAAAAACTATGCTAACGAAAAAGAAATGTTTACATGAAAAATCATTGGGGGTTCCAGAAATTTTTAATCAAATTACCCATGCATTTTTCAAAGAATTTAAGTCTAATTTAAATTTCATTCAGTCAGATTATCTGGCACAACATGACGTCTGAAATGCTAAAATAAAGTAAATTATAGTTAATTACAGAAAAATATTTTTTTCTGGATAATTATTTATTTCATTTATTTTGCTTTTGTGGGCGCGACATTATTATATACAATACACAGATACTGTGTGAATTTCCAACTCAGTTGTCTTTATAAAAGTAACAAACACATGTAAAAAAATTTTTTAAGTGTTTTTACCAATTTTAAAAATGCCAACAAATTTTTTCTTCAAATATTTTGTGAGTTAAAATAGGATGTTAGAAGGGAGAAGACATGGCATCAGCCTCACGCCCTGTGTTTTCCGTGGGCTCCACTTCGTATCAGCTGTGTATGCCCAACTTGGGCTGCTTCTGTACTTCTCTATTGGGAAATCGTCGACTTTGAAGAGGTTTTAGAGGTACTTGTGCAGCATGTACAGTCAGAAAAAAATGAGACTGAAATATACATGCACATAACTAAAAATTTGCAAAAAAATTACAGAAATACTGTTTAGTATTTTCTAAAAAAATCAAATACAATTATGCTTCGTAGAGCGGAAGTGCATATCGCGCATCAGCCAATCACGGCCTTGCTAAAACTGTGGGAGCCTCGTTGACCTTCAGCGACTGCTGAAGAGAGTAAGAGGCGGCCGTTATCAACATGTGTTCCACCACAGGTCTTCAGGAAGTGACGTCACATCACTGAATCCTCTTCACCCAGAGGGCGCAAGAAATCAGATGGTCAGACTTGGCTTCACCATCGGCGGCTAATGCCATCTCCTCTCTCTTCTAACCTCCTTGTTCTTCGACTATCCGAAAGATAGGGTTGGTCAACTGACTGTACAACATATTTCCGCCTTTATCACTATGACCTCGAATAGGTTCTCGTGTCCGTAGTAGGGGTAGACTTTTGTATTTTGTGGGAACCCAGACAAACCGAAGAATTTTCTTTTATAAAGGAGGCAGTTTTAAATGCTCTTAAACAACGGTACTTGAGATCTGTCGCGTCAAATTTGATGAGCGCTAACAAACACTAATTCTTTTTTGAAGTACAATAAACAGTCTGAGCGGTAAATTTCTATACACACGTTCTATATATAAAGAGAGGTGGTAAACGGGAATGAATAATAAAAAACTTGAAGAATTGATAACGAAAAGTAAAATTTATGTATATATGCATACGTGTATTTTCCCCACGAAATACGCGCAAAAGTATGAGGGGTTCGAGGAACCCACAATAAAATTATTGAGGGTTCAAAAAGTGTCTCGAACCCACGAAGTCGGTGCTTATGAATGTTTAAATACGTCTCCTGGAAACAGCAATAGCGAGAAAAAGGTTTTGGTATTTATGCCCCCTAGTTGGAAATCTGTGCATTTTTTAAAGAGCATTGTGTTCGTTATCTTTACTGTAGCTAATGGCAAACAGTAAAAAAACATACACAAAAAACAAAGAATTCAGTGTGACTTGTTGAAACGGAGAGACAGCTGCAAAAAGAAATGCACACTAACACCACCTACCAGCAGAACTGTGAACTACAAAACCCCAAGCGTACAGGCAAAATATTCCACAAGGTAAACGGTATCCTGGTGTTAAAAGAACTTTTTAAACCGAACTTTTGGAAGCACAGACATCGAGAAAAACATATAAAATGTTTGCGCCTCCTAGCGGGAAAATTTTGCATTATTACAGGAAGGCAATGCCCAAAAATATTTTCATTGTTGGTAGTATCTGACTAAAAAATTATTTTTTTAATCGGGTATTTAGAGTCACAGAAATTGCTGTAAATATGTTGTAAACACAAACGTGAATGTATGCCCTCTGGTGGGAAATTTGTACGTTCAAAAAATTTGAAATTATATGCAAAACATTTCGCCTCAGAAACTCTCTTGGTCAAAGAATTTTTTATTGTTAGAAGCAGAGATATCGAGAAAAATAAGATTTGCATCTACGCCCCCTGGTGGAAAAACTATGCAACATTTTAAGCCGAAAATATTTTGGAAAGGTTTTCTGTAGTGGGCGGTAGCTGAGCAAATAAGAATTTTTTGGAATGGAATTTTCAGAAACTCAGATATTGCTGCAAATACTTCAGAAACACAAATACGTTCTTACGCCTAGTGGCAAAACCATTCTTTACCAAAATTTAGAAATTATATGCAGGACATTTACTACCAGGATCTCTATCCGATACAAAATGAATTTAATCTTTCAAATCGATCATTTAGAAACGGAGGTAACGGGAAAATTCCAACTGAACTTTACTCACCTCAGTGGGAAAAGCATGCATTACTTGAAAAAGCTGTACAAAAATTAGTCTTCCTTATAAATGGTATCCAAAAGGAAGAAAAACATTTTTCAGTCTGATGTTTAGAAATAATGATATGGGATAAAATGTGTTTTGAATTCGATAGCATCTGCATTTGCACGTCTAACGGCGAAGTTGTACATCGGAAAAAACCCGGAATGCAAGGATAATTATATAATCATTCTCACATTTCAAGCTTCCCAATGCAAAAAGATTTTTTCAAATCGAACAAATAGTTGTAGAGATACGGTGTCCACAGACATGATCATATCATATGTAGAGGATTTTTTAGGAAGGGAGTGTCTGACCTCAGGTCTTAAACAACCCTTAGAAATAGGAAGATAGAAAATTTGGGCTAGAGGGCCCGATAGAAAAGTGACACGGAAGCGAAGTAGAAAGGGGGAGGAAGAAGCCCTTATTTATTACTGGGGGCCAGTACCCGGGGTCCGACAGCTTAACGTGGCCATCCGACACACGGCGAATATTTAGTGGATCGAACCTGAGGTCACTTCCGTGGCAGTCACGAACATTGCCCACTAGGCCACCCTCGGCCCGGTGTCCACAGACAGACGGACGGGCGAAGTGATAAATATGCACGATCTTTTTCTCAAAAGACGTTCCTTCCTTACTCGAATTTATCTCAAAACAGTACGTTAAATAAAATTGTGGCATCAGAGTATCAGAGGATACTTTTCTTCCTTCAGCCTATTCAGACACCACAATTTCCAAAGGAAAATGAATGAATTTTCAGCATAGAAGCTGACAGGAGGTGATCTGCGTCCTAATTTCGACCAATTGTGTGCTCCACTCACACTCGAGGTTCCTTTACAGTTTTGAACGACTTGGTCTTTCTTTTTCTCTTTTTTTCATTTACACCACACACGGTGTATATGAAATTCCGATCATTTGGAGCTAAGAAAAGAAGTCATGGAGATGGGTAAATAAAAGTTATAAAATCGTATGATGAGTTTAAGAACAACAGTAATAAATAGTCTTGAAAAAAATGTGCAGGAAACAAAATTCAAAAGATTCCTCACATTTAGCTATTTATTATTTAAAAAATGGCTTTCAGAAAAAGTACTTACGTTTTCCAAAGAAACTGTTCGGTTTCGGACCTATGTTGACAAAGATTTTTAGTTTGTTTCCATGAGTACTACCTGTACGATTCCATTTATGACAAACCCTTCTGAACCATCCTGTATAATGTAAACATATTTAGCGAGAATCCAGATTTAACGAAGGTTTCCGACGGTCCTGAGCATTTCGTTTTCAGTGGATTCTACTGTATGTACTATGTATATCCTCATTCTCCCTTACTACAAGGGTAAGAAAAAAACGGGGAAAGGCCAAAGCATGGACTATAGTCACGCCGCTCCCAAGTCAAATTTCTCTCATATTTCTCAAACGATCAAACCAAATTTCAATGTACTTTGAAAGTGCTATCTTAGAACTTTGAGAGTATGGATGCCACCGGAAAAAATATCCACTCAAAAATTTGAACGGAGAACTCGTCTGATCGTCATCACAGTAACCACCTCCCACTGAACAAGTGGAGTAAACCTCAAAAATACCGGTGCGTAAGTAATTTCTTTTCCCCGTCAAGGGTTGACTCTTCCCTGAGTTATAACATGCTTGTTTCCCTTTTCTTGGGGGCATGCTTATTTAAATTTCACCAAATTCCTAAAATTAAATTCTCATCGATACAATTGCCAGTTAGCGTAATATATTATTCATGGTACAAGAGTTTGTTAAAATTTAAGTAAGAAAATCCCAAAATTGCATAAGCTCACCTTTCAAGAATTTTCTGCAGTATTCAGCAGTCCATGTGCAATAGTAGGCGAAAGACTAAACTGCGCACTATAAAAGATTAATTCTGTTTATCATTTTTTAGTGATTGAAAATGAAGCACCTTATTGGATTGTTAGTTTTCCTTGCCGTTTGCTCATCCACGCAGATATGTCCTGAGGACTTCAAATGCCCAGAAGGTAAGTGCAACTCATCTGACACATTTAACAGTCTGGATGTAAAAGTGCCTACTCGAAATTTGCTTTATTGCTTTAAACTTATTTTGTTGTAATGCTGTATTGATTTGCATATCTTTCAATCGACTGAATTTAGTTTCACTTTCTGCAAACTATAAAATAGGCACTGATCTCTTTCACATAACGATCACTTAACCTACTATTCTCACATGGCATATGGTATGGGCCCGAATTCCTTGTTTACAGCATAATTCACTCCCGAAAGATGAAAACCTCATAACATTGAGAGCATTATGAGGGAAGTGGTGATTTACAAAAGGACTTCCTCATTTAGACGTTGTTCTTATTGTGAATTAGTATGTTGCCTGAATACTTACTTACATACAAACATATCACTAAGCTGTTCTCTGAGATTCAGAGGTTAGCTCCCAAAGAAAGCTTATTTGCCGAATTAAAGTTTTAAACTGGTAAAACTACACACACACCCGTCAGTGAATTACAAAACATCAGGCAGGTATACATGAACATCACTTATGCAGCAGCGTATATGCGAAATACGTGATCACGTGCGTCATCACGTGACCCGGTCAACTATTTAAAACTGATGCTCATCAGTAATGTTGATCACAATTGGAAAAACAAAGGATCGTTTGGAGTTCGATAAACGGCTTATTGTGAGTACTCGTCTGGGTGGAGCTACGATTTTGAAAACCACTGGTTTCTCAAAAGATGAGATATCCCGGGTTTTTATTCAGTTATAAAATAACCCACATTGTTTATCTGAAATGCGTAATTGTGGCGCCACGACAATCTGTCAGGAGCCAGATCGCTCTCGTCTGAGAAGGCTAGTTCGATCAAATAAGACTTTCTCTGTGCTACAATTGTCCAAAGCATTCAATAAAGGCTGTTCCAGACCCATGTGTCAGAGAACTATATTCATAGGGACTTGGAACAGGATCGGTACTGGTAGTCACACGCTTGTACCGAAACGACTTATTTCTGCGAAGAACCGGAAAGTTCGTCTACAGTGGTGTCAAGAACACCGTAACTGGACGCTGAAAGACCGGGGAAAAAGTCAGGTGTTTCGACGAGTCACGGTACACCTTGTTCTGTACCGATGATAGCCGGGAAAAGACAGGGAAAAAAGTCAAGTGTTTCGACGAGTCGCGGTACATCTTGTTCTGTACCGATGATAGCCGGGAAAAGACCGGGAAAAAAGTCAGGTGTTTCGACGAGTCGCGGTACACCTTGTTCTGTGCCGATGATAGCTGGGAAAAGACCGGGAAAAAAGTCAGGTGTTTCGACGAGTCGCGGTACATCTTGTTCTGTACCGATGATAGCCGGACCGGGAAAAAAGTCAGGTGTTTCGACGAGTAGCGGTACACCTTGTTCTGTACCGATGATAGTCGGGAAAAGACCGGGGGAAAAGTCAGATGTTTCGACGAGTCGCGGTACACCTTGTTCTGTACCGATGATAGCCAGGAAAAGACCGGGAAAAAGTCAGGTATTTCGACGAGTCGCGGTACACCTTGTTCTGTACCGATGATAGCCAGGAAAAGACCGGGAAAAAGTCAGGTATTTCGACGAGTCGCGGTACACCTTGTTCTGTACCGATGATAGCCAGGAAAAGACCGGGAAAAAGTCAGGTATTTCGACGAGTCGCGGTACACCTTGTTCTGTACCGATGTTAGCCGGGAAAAGACCGGGAAAAAAGTCAGGTGTTTCGACGAGTCGCTGTATACCTTGTTCTGTACCGATGATAGCCAGAGATTTTGGCGATAACCAGGAAGTTTCATTAAACGATGGATCGAGCTTGCCTTGTAAACACAACTCAAGGTTCTGGAGGTGGTGTGGTAGTGTGGGGCACGTTCTTTTGGTAGAAAACAGGTCGTCTTATTTTGCTGCAATGTCAGGAGAACATTGACGCCAATCAAGTCCATCCTTCAATGTTTACCTTTTATCCAGCAGGTGATAACTGTTTCATGGACAACGATGCTACTGTCCATCGCGATCGATGTGTCTAGCAGTGGTTCAGCGAGCATGACAGCGACTTTCATCATCTTCCCTGGCCACCACAAAGCCCGGATGTGAACCCCATTGAGAATGTATGGGACATGTTAAAAAACAGATCAGGTAGCAAAGTCCTTTTCCGTCAAATATGAGCCAGTTAAAGGACTGTCTCGTGAGCGCCTGGTATGCTGTAGATGTAGATGCACTCCACCTGGTGGAATATAGGCCAAACCGCATACGTTCTGTACTTCGGGCTAAAGGAGCTCCAACCCGGTATTGAATAAAAGTTTTTCTGTTTCACTGGTTGGTTTGTGTAGAATTTATTTGCTGTTGGTGAATGAAATGTCTCTATTTGCAGCGATCTCGGCACACAACACGAACTTGGCCGCAGGGACGTCACCAAGGGGATGCTAGGAGGGGCTTTAACCCACCATGGAAATTGTCCTGCCTACTCTACCGCCCACCCATTTCAAGATGTGCCATGTTTTAGTTTTTTTTTTTCTGACTTTAAAATATAATCTGGATTTTGCCAAGAAATAATGACTCCTGTGTTTTCCGCCGTATAGACTTATGTATTTTTTCCTAGGAAGTGCGTTTTTCCTTCTTCGTGGAAAGGTCATCCAAATAGCATCCTTAGGACCATGAAAAATTTCAATTGTTCTCAACTCTTCCAAATCCTCAATTTAAGTTCTTTTTAAAAGTTAGTATGATCCGGGCTAAATGAAGAGGGTGAATAGGAATTCACTGAGGTCATTAATAATCGTTCTGCTGTAGTTAGATGTCATTAGTAATTGCTCTGCTGTTTGTTTATGTTACTAAGTAGAGGATTCCAACACGGAATACAGAGTCTAAAGCTATACCAGGTCTCTTAAGCCTGCCTTACGGCAATGAGGGAACAAAACGTGGCCGCCGAATGCTTTGGAAGAGATGAATGCAAAACAAGGTTGCTGGCCTAAAGGAAATGAGTTAAGGAGAGGAAAGATGTTGTGTCTGCGTGTCCTTATTCCCCTTCAACCTTAAACCACGAAAGCATTTGCTTAATACATTTCTCCTAGGATTGAAATGTTCTTTTAATCAGGGCGTATTACTCGTGCTGATGGCAGTGTGCCATGTTTATTATACGGATACGTAACTCGTATAATATACATAACACTGGGTGGGATACAGGTTTTACTAATTTTATAAAAAATGGATGAACGGAACCTTAGCAAAAAATGACTCTAAACAATGGATTTTTTGTATTCTGAAAAGTGCAAAAACTTCAAGACAATTTCAAAGTTCATGGGTATGATTCCAGGAGACAGGGGACGGATTGCCCGAATACCTTTGCAGCCTGTAATAAAAAGCATTACAAATTCTCAATGAAGGTTGAAGACTCGTGCAAGAATGAATCACTGATACGAAAAAATTAATGTCTTTGGCACGATTTAATGATAAAAGATGAGAAATATATACAACTAAAAACCATACGTACATGAGCACTTTCGAGGAAGCGGCTACCTCATTCTCAGATGTATTAAACAAAAACACATTCAATCTATATATAGCATAGATTATGGCAAGCATTGAGAGGCGTAAGAGCCAATAACATTTCGCATGCGTCAAATACTTGCGTACATATGGCAATGACTGAAGAATGAGGTGGGGTGGGGTGAGCATAGCATTCCAAACAAAGGTATAACGAAGTAAATTTCTCCGTCCTTTTTGGTCTACGCCGGGATTCGAACCCGAGGCCGCTTATTCCGGAACAAGTCGCTCTACCAACTGAGCTACGCAGACGTTTATTCTGATTCCTATCTGCCTTTATGTCGTGTGCGTCCTGCTGGCAGGTACGTCACATCTCCCCCCGAAAGAGGGCCGGGGGCATGGCCCACGGGTCAGCCGTTACCATGAATCGTTGCAGGCAGCCATCCACTGTTGAACGTGCACTTGAGAACTCCCAGTCAATCTGCTGTGTGGAATGCAACATCACACATTTTTAGTTTTCGAAGCGCTGGAGAGGGGATTCTCTGATTTTTCCTATCTCGCGGTGTGGAAAGAACATCACACCAATGCGAGATTTTGAACGGCCGGGTCATCCGGATAGTTCGGGCGCCATTATAACGAAGTAAATTTCTCCGTCATTTTTGGTCTACGCCGGGATTCGAACCCGAGGCCGCTTATTCTGGAACAAGTCGCTCTACCAACTGAGCTACGCAGACGATTATTCTGATTCCTATCTGCCTTTATGTCGTGTGCGTCCTGCTGGCAGGTACGTCACAAAGGTTACAATTTAAAGTTAAGAGATTTAATTAGTGATTTCAATGCATTGTGCAATTCATAGGGGCTATGTTCATTACAACATTGTACACTGAAAGCTTCTACATACACACTTTCGCTTATTAATAGGTCCCTTAGGTTGCTAGGAGTATCGATAATTCTTGCATTACTCCAATCTGGATTAAGATTGTCTTGGAGTGCTTATTTGGCTAGGAATGTGCAATACATGCCTGCTTTAATATTGTATTTATATTCTTTAATCCTAAGTCCAAGATTACGTTTTGTGGAACCCAAATAATTTGGGGCAATTTGTCCTGTTGTTGCCTGAAGTAGCGGAACGGTGTAGATACCCCATTGATCCCTACTACAGCATTGTTTACGGTCTTTACGAACAACTGAAAAAAGGTTTCGTGATTTTAAGCCAAATTTTACATCATGTTGTTTACAAAGGTGTGATAAAGTTCTTGTTAAAAGTGTATTATACTGCATGGAGCCCACATATTTAGCGTTACGATTAGAGTCTCTTGACAAAGTAGTAGTCACGGCATATTTGACTTTACTAAATACCCGACTAGTCAAGTATCTAGGATATCCGTGTTCTTCAGCTAAATTAAAAATGTATTTAACTTCTTGCTGTAGGAGTTCGGGGATTGACGAATGTGAGTGCGCTCTTCTGAACAAAAAGAACAAAGCTGACACCTTGTGTTGTTTTAGATGTGGTGAGAAAAATGGAATAATAACTGGGGAATGACAAGGTTTTCTATATACACTAGAAGTGATACAGTTATTATAATTCTTATTAATAAGAATATCCAGAAATGGTAAACAAATCTCATTTTCAAACTCTATCGTGAGCCTGATAGTTGGGAACTGGGATGATAGCTCGTTGGCGAACAAGTATAAGTCATCCCGGCTGTGAGGCCATGCAACCAGGATGTCGTCAACGTACCTTAAGTAAAGCAATGGACGGTGGGGAAAGGAACCAATGACCTGATTTTCAATATGCTGTAGAAGAAATTCAGCTGAGACAGCTGACAGGGGGGGGGGCCCATTGGGGAGCCCTCCAACTGTTGATAAATGCTGTCTTGAAATTTGAAATATGAACGTTTCTTAACAAGGCGAAGTGCGTTCATAATTGCATCAATTTCAGAAATTGGAATATGGGAATCAGCAAGTTTTGCCTCAATAATCTGATGCGTGGCCTCAACCGGTACATTAGGGTACAACGAGACCACATCAAGGGATGCCAAAATGAAGGGCTGTGCTTGTGGCTGAAGCAACCGCAGTCTTTCGATAGCCTGTGTGGAGCTTATAAAAGAATAAACCGAGTCCACAGTGTATTTGGCCAGATATTGGGCCAAGGCTTTTCCTAAGTGTCTGGTGGGGCTAACATAGCCAGACACCAGAGGACGAAGTGGAAAATTCTCTTTAGGCAGTTTTATCCTTCCGAACATATCAGGCACACGATATCCGGGGAGAGGGCTGAAAGCATGTAAAATACCTTCAGGAAAAGAATAAGCCTTTTTTAGTCTGCTAAGAGCCGTTACAGTTGCTTGACTAGGATCACTTTGAACTACACTATCTACCAACAAGTAATTGGACACCTGTGATAGCAAAGGAAAGCGAAGTTTATTCACCTTCAATAGTTGGTAATCTCCACGAGCGGTGATTACAGCTGCGACCCTCCGGGGCATACTCTCAACCATGCATTGTACGACGACTAGCGGTATTTTCTTCCACTCAGTTTGGAGAAGATAGGTCAGTTCCTTCACCAATTTTGGACGGTGGGGGTACCCCTTTCGTCGACGCTCCAACTCGTCCCATAGGTGCTCGATAGGGTTAAGGTCCGGGCTCTGCGCAGGCCAGTTCATTCGATTAACCCCACTGTCACCATTCCAAGCCATGGTGAACCTTGCAACATGACAGGTGGCATTGTCATCCTGAAAGTAACATGGGTCCACCCCGTAAAAGTGCCACAACGTAGGAAGCGGATGGTCATCCAAAATGGTGCAGTAGGTCTCGACGTTGAGTCTACTTTAAGAAACAAACGAGCAAAAAGAAGGAACACATTTTTCAATTCTTTCTTCAAGGAGTGTTAAACCCATTTTCTAAAACGGAAATCGATCTTACGTCTGACAGATCGGTTCCTGATTCAGAACATCTTTGTTTAAGCAAATAATAGATATTTTTTTTCCGTTGAAAAAGCTTCGTTTTTACAATTTACAGGGCGTTTCAGACAAAGGGATTCTGGCCCCCGCTGACGCGTTCAGTAAGGGTTACTTTGCTAATAAAATGAGGATGTTTTGAAGAGACCTCCAAGACATAATCCGCATTTATGTGAAGAAATACCGACAAAATTCTCATACGGCAGGAAAATAACTCTCAATGGTCGACCTAACTTTACTTAGCACTTTGCAATGGAATGTGAAGCCTTCTAACTAAGTAATCTATAAATACTAGCTTGATGGATCTAGAGAATTTGCTGGTATTTAATGTCAGTTTTCCATAGTTTCCAGGGTTGAACAAAGTGTGGGAAAGGGACAGTCTGCAGCAGAACGGCAGAGGAATGAGGGATCCAGCCAATGAATGACCTATGATGTACGAAGTTTTTGGCGGAGAAAAAGCCGAGAAATCCTCTATCTGAACGAAAGTACTGCAGACAGAGGATGAACTGATATGCGAGTATATTTTACGAAGATAAATTACGGATGGAGGAAAAAGGAAAGAAAAGAAAGGCTGTGATGACCTCATGCAGGACGCCCAACTGCGTTGCTGTCACTTGTAGCTATACATGAAGCCTAATGCTCTATGAAAATATGATATGCTCAATATCTTGGAAGTAAAATTGTAAATACTGTCTGTTTTTTTTTTTTTTTTTTTTTTTTTTTTTGGTTTGAATACTGAGATAGCTGTGTACCGAGATTTTCGGAACTGTTATGGATAAAGGACAGTACCTGATCTTTAAAGACCGAACTGTAGCTTGCATTTGTCCTCTGCATAAAATGGAAAATAAATGTTACTTGTGTAATCGTATTTGCGATATCCTGCTTTTTGTACCTTCGCTTGCTCCTTGTTTGCCCTTCATCTTCCATATTCACGCCCGGGTTAGTCAAATACTGTGAAAGATTCTGATCTCAGTAAGGACGTCGTAAATTATCTTGTCCGTTTCTTTGCAATATAAATCTAGAATCATTGAACGAAGTGTTACTAAGGTCTAAATAATAATAATCTCTCTATTCTTAAAAAAAGCAACTGCCGCTGCCGTCGCTGTTTTAGAAATTTCGCGATACTCGCGCTTCCTTAGCTCACAGCGCAAAAAGTATTGAACACAAAATTATGAAATCTACATCGTTTGTAGAGAATTGTCTGGAGAACACGTTGAAATAAACCGTTTTTTTTTATTCTGGCGATACTTCAAAAGCTATTGTATTTCAAAGTTAAGGTAAGCAAAGAAGTGCTATCAGCTCGCGTTCCGGACACACTAACAGCAACAGAACCACGAACCTTTGTAGGTATGTAGGGCCATGATTGAATTTTTGTATCCCGTTGCTCCTTTTTTGAATTTCGATGTAGTTTACGAGAAATTAAATATTTAAATTTCACAAGATTCTCTATTTCACGATGGGATCCATTTTAAAAAGCTGATATATGGCAAACTATAAATCATAACGTATTGCAATTTTTACAGCATAAACTCACAACTATCATTCCTCTTTAAAAAAAAATTAAGAAAAGACCATTTTCTGATTTCTAAGCATTTTTAAAGACGCAAAGGAAAGGAGCGATAACCACACAAGAAAGTTCTGTCTTCAGAGATAACCACACAAGAAAGTTCTGTCTTCAGCGATAACCACACAGAAAGTTCTCGTCCCGTGAGCTGCTACCATGGTGACGCAGCTATTTTTAGCACGCTCTTCCCATTGAGTGAAAGGACAGGCTACAATCGAACTGGTAATGACGCAATGCTTAATGACGTAGCGACACTTTCAAAGTTCAGCGTTTTTCGCCGGAATACGTTAAAACCTATAGGCTTTCGCCTCGTGATGTAAAAATTACATTAGGTTTGCCATACAGATTGCTTCACCTAGTCCAAACAAGGCAACCATTCTACAAACCTCTGCCATATTACTAGAAAATTCCTGAATTTCCAGGCTTCAGATGAACATCCCTGCCTTTTGCTCACCGGCTCTGGCCGAGAAGCCGAGAAAGTCGACGACAACAACAATAATAATAATAATATCTACTAGGCCACGGAGGGCCTAGTGGATAGCGTAAGTAGCAAACAACCAAGCGGTCGCAGATTCGACGCCACCTAGAACCATCGCCAGCCGCTGTGGATTTCGACTTGTGATTACCTTTCTAATAAAGGTATTGAAACAGTAGCAGGAATGGGGCGCCATCTAGTGCTTACAACATCAGCTAGGAAGATACAATATCCACTAGTTAAGAAACCTGCATACTGAAAAATCTCAGCTCCATCACGATGATACTAAGAAAAAGATTAGCACATACTGCATCGAATGTGGCGCAGGATAAAGTCACTCGCGTTAGAGCCTTAGGCAAAGGGGCCCGTTCGATAAGTAGGTTACAATCTCCAGAGGAAAGCAATGAAACAAGTGGCGTTGCGCCTCTCATTGCTACCACAAGAAATAATTAGCAATTGGACGGAAGTGCTTTAGAGGCTACTAAGCACAAGACCACGCAGGTCCAAAATGCAGGCCAACGCATGAAATGGGGTCCAGAAACAAACATGTACATAATGCGAACATACTACGAACTGACTAAAATGGAGACAGAGATGACAGTGTACAGGAAGAGACTGCATCACAAATGGCAACAGCAATACGAAAACATTCAAGTCAGCGAACTTCGACTAGTGAATCAGAGACGGACCATTGCCGCGAAGAATATGATACCTCCTGCCGTCCTGGAACCCATCATGCGAGAACTAAGTGATCAGCCACAGAGTAGCGAGCAGCACGCTGCAGAAAGGAATGCAATGTCTGATGAGTGATGATAAACATAACATGAGACAGAGTCAGAACACCGGACCAAACAAAGCCAGCGGGTACCATCAGCGGCTGCCAACGAATTCAGGACAGCCGTCCTAGAGTTCGAAGGAAAGGACCCTACCATGAGACATACACCGAAGAGCAATTGAATTAGAGACAGCTGGCGTTATGCAAAAGCGGCGCTGTGGGCGGCCCTGTAAACAGAAACGACATGACGTATGCAGCGATCCGACAATATAAGGAGTGACGTGACGGAAATCAGTAAGAGTCGGACACAGTATGGGTAAGACAAAGGATCTAAGCGCATTTGATCGTGGGGCAAACTGCCGGGGCCCGACGAATGGCTCACTCCATCTCGGAAGTCATGCAGGCACTGGGATTTTCACGAGCCACTGTGGCACGGGTGCACCGTGAGTACATCGAAACCTGTAAAACCATCCCTACAAGGGTCAACTGCCGTGGACAACAGCGTGTGGACGAGGGGTCATCTTTGGCTAGCTCACATTGAAACAGCGGATAGACGGGCCTCAATGCAAGAAATCACTCGGCAATTTAACGCTGATGCACAAAAACGTGTAAGCAGCCACACCATCCAGAACCATCTCCTCGCTATGGGGTACAGAAGCCATTGTCCCACGAGGGTACCGCTGCTGACCGCATATCACAGGGTGAAAAGATTAGCATGGGCGCGGGAACATCGCCAATGGACCCTAGACATGTGGGAAAATGTTGCCTGGACTGATGAGTCGAGATTCACGTTGGTACATGCGGATGGCAGGATACGAGTACGACACAAACCACATGAAGCGATGGACCTTTCTTGCCAGCAGGGTACTCTTTAAGCTGGTGGGAGTGGCATTCTCGTCTGGGGACTATTTACGTGGACTGAAATGGGACCCCAGGTACGTGTGACATCGTCCCTCACAGATCAACGTTACCGGGATATTCTGGACAACCATTTGCTCCCGTTTGTGCGTCTTCAACATCCCACTGGGGACCTCATTCTGCAACAAGACAATGCACCGTGCCATCGCTCCCGAATTGTATCCGAATGGTTAAATGAACACTCTACCGACGTGACCTCGCTTATTTGGCTCTACCGACGTGACTTCGCTTATTTGGCTCTACCGACGTGACCTCGCTAGGCCACCTGACCTCAACCCCATTGAGCACATTTGGGATACCATCGAGAGAGATGTTCGAGGCTCTCACCCCCTCCATCAAATCTTCGTGATCTGTGGGAGCTTGTTCAGGGGTCGTGGATCCGTATGGCTTCCCAACGCTTCCGGTGTCTTGTCGAGTTCATGCCGAGACGAATCGCCGCTGTCATCAGGGTGAAAGGTGGTGCTACACGTTACTAGACAGGTATCTCTAATTCAATTGCTCTTCAGTGTAGAATACCGAGGCAAAGACCTAATGAAAGAGATCTACGGCGAATTACAGAACATCTGAACAAGTCTGTGATAACAGCCTACCTAGATGATATGGCACCACGTTAGAACCCATCCACACAGCTGTGTACTATGCCACAGTTGTAGCCACAAGACTAAACGGAAAAAACCATCCATCAGAAAGAACAAAGGACCAAGAAACCTATCCTACCAGCCTGCCAAAAACGATTACAGGGTCGAGTTGATGAACTCCGGAAGAAAATTGGCCAACTCACACAGTACATAAAGAGAAATAGGTCAAGGAAACTGGTAGGAAAAGTAAAACTCATCCTGAAAAGCGCCAAAGTCCACGCCAGGGTCGAAGAAAACCAACAAATGGAAGAATACTTAGACACGCTGAAACAAAATCTACTAGCTATCAGCAAGAGACTAAAACGATAAAAAGAGAACACGCAGCGACATATGAACAATAACACATTCGAAAATAATGAGAAGAGCTTCTATCGTAACATTACCGCGAAAGACATCAAAGGCGAAGGACCACCAGAATGTGAAGCAGCAGAAACACTCTGGAGTAACCTCTGGGTGAGGAATGCGAACCACAAAAGCAAAGCCATGGCTGCAGCGAGAAAAAAGGACAGCGAGCCAATATCAGAAAATGACCAACTGAATGATTACAGCAGAGGGCCTTCAGCAAGACACACATCTGAATAGCACCAAGTGTTGAAAACATCCACAACTACTGGTACAAGCGATTCGCCGGTATATACAAATATCTGGTAGATTAACTGACTAACATGATCCAAAATCCAGCCCTAATCCCGGATTCCCTCACCCATAGAGTAAGGATACCAAAGGATAAAGATAAGGACACGAAAAATCCAGCCAATTGTCGACCAATAGCGTGCCTACCTACGCTGCATAAGATCCAAACAGCGTGCATCGCCAATCAGATAATGAGGGACATAGAAGGACAAGCAATTATGGCAGAACAGCAAAAGGGATACCAACTGGACTATAGAGGATGCAAGGAACAGCTTACCATCGACGCTGTTGTAATGAAGCAAGCTTTCAAGATGCACCGCAAAATGTTCACAGCATACATTGATTACCGTAAGACCTACGATTCCGTACCTCACAGCTGGCTAATAGAGGTTCTTGAAATCTACATAGTAAGTCCTGTAGTCATCAACTTCCTTAAGGCTACCGTAACAGTGTGGAAGACCACCATCAAATTCGAGAACATAACGACCAAGCCTATTCACATAAGGAGAAGCATCTTCCAAGGAGATTCACTTAGCCCAATATGGTTTTGTCTAGCATCCAACCCACTGTCAATCATTCTCAACGAAAGCAAGTATGGGTTTACCATCAAGTACAGCAAAACCAACAAGTACAAGCTATCTCATCTCATGTACATGGATGGCATCAAGCTCCTCCAAATACAACTAAAGGCTGAGGAGACTAATGTAGACCAAGCTCAACGCTCGCAACGTCACTAGGGCTATCCACACACGCAGTTCCAGTCCTCACGTGTTCCTTCGTATTTATCAAGTGAACAAGTGAACCACAACAGAGCTTGAAGAAATAATGCGCAATAGCAGGACAGCCCTCACTAAACATCGCCAGCACCACCCGAAGTAAGCAATAGAAAGGCTGACAATTGGACGGGCAGAAGGAGGACGGGGACGATCTCCTGGAACACCGAGACAAAGAAATCAGCAGCCTCAAAAATACTTCGATCAGAGCAAGGGGCCCCCTTCACCAAGCAATAAACCAGAGTGACAAGAAGTACACAGCCCTAGACATCTCTACTCAGAACATCGGGGCTAGAACGAGAGAGCCAAAAGAAGAAGCTTGGGGCAACAAAGTTCTACACCTACAACGATCTGCAATCGGACAATGTGGATAAGACTGCCTCCAATGCATGACTAGCAAATGATCCCCAAGACCCAAGGGTTCCTGGTGGTTGTACAAGATCAAGTTATAAACACCAGAAACTACCGGAAGCATATCCTGAAGGACCCGTTAATGGAAAGCGATACATGTCGGTTTCCATTGACGCCAGAGACTATTCATAAGCGCCAGAGACCATTCAACATATAACAGCAGGGTGCAGAGTCCTTATACAAACAGAGTACACGAACAGGCACAATCAAGTTGCCGAGATCTTCCATCAGAAATTGGCAAGAAAGCACCACTTCATTACATCTGAGCTTGTCTCCTACTTTAAGCATGAGCCATCAACGCTTTTAGAGTAAAACACACGCAAGATTTACTGGGACAGATCGATGAGAACTGATGAGAGCATCCCCCACAATCGGCCAGAAATCGTCCTGGTCTACAAGAAGACGTCAACATACCTGATTGACATAACCGTGCCCAACACGTGCAACATCCAGAAGGCGCACGGAGAGAAGCTGTCAAAGTATAACGACGTACGATACGAAGTCCAAGAAATGTGGCATACGGAGAACGTTACCACCGTCTCCATAGTAATATCAGCCACAGGAGTTGTGCGTAAGACCACTCACAGCTCTTTACATCACTAGACCTTGAACCTAACACCTACATAGAACTACAGAAGGCAGCTATGCTGAACACTTGTAGGAGAGTAAGGAAGTTCCTAGACAACTAAGAGAAAGAAATACCACTTCCCAGACTTGATACGTCGTACCAGTCCTGGAAGGAAGACAAAACCTCAGGAAGAGATAGAATAATCTTTAATAATAATAATAATAATAATAATATAATAATAACACAGTCCAACAAAAAAATTCTATTGCCTCGGAAGTTACATCTATTCTTTGTTTGGTACATTTGGGGCACTGATTCTAAAAGTCGAATCAGTTTTGCCCTATCAGCTCTATTTTGGAGATAGAGCATACCTACCCTATATGCTGATGTGCAAAAATATTTTAATTTTATGTGCGTAAATTCAGAAATATTTTTATTTTATGTGCGTAATCCAGTGTCTGTTAGTCTAATTGGGAGTTTGTGAACAGCTATACAATCAGATAATCTAATGTGATCTAATTTTGTTTGCAGATTGAGTAGAGGCTATGGCTTCCCCACGAAGAAGTTGATTGAAACATCCAGATGTCTTTTGCTACATTTGTGGCGAGTACACCCTTAAAGAAAGTAGGAAACCTATTTCTGAGTTTGTTAAGAGGGCATATCTTGGTTATTTTGGTGTTCAGCTTGGAGACCAAGATAAGTTGTGAGTTCCCCATATTGTATGCAAAACTTTCACGGAGCATTTACGGCAGCCGACAAATAGAAAAGGGAGCTCTTTGAAATTTGGAATACCAATGGTGTGGAGGAAACCTAAAAACCATCATGATGACTTTGTCTTGTTAACATCAAGGTCATCAATCGAAACAATCGAAGCAATTGGACATATCCGAACCTCGATTCAGCAAGACGACCGCTTCCACACTGCAATGAGGCACCCATTTTATCTTTCATCCACCTACCAGAGCTTTCAGAAGATGAGGAATCAAGCATGTCTGATCACATACAAGACAACAACAGCCACCTAGATCATTACCTACACAGCCACCTAGATCCCTTTCAAGAAACCCTTGGTGATTTAAGCGAAGAGCAAGGTGAAAGATTTCACCAGGACATAAAAATTATGAAAGACAGATACCAGGGTAGGCGGGATACCTACGTGATGGCAGATTACTGCTGGATCCTTCAGCGGGACTGTCCTCGTAGATCTTACTCTAGAAAGTCCTATAAAAGGCGTTTCTCATATGTTGAATGACTGATCAGTTTATATGCTCTTGTGTTGAAATATACAGATTTAGTAATATGTGCTTATTTCAATAGCATGTATATAGTATCAATATTTGTCAAGATCATGTCAAAAATAGTAGATCATGCGTTGTAGGATCCCGAAATTTGACGAATGACCGGTGGAATCAGCAAATAAGGTAGGTATGCCCTATCTCCAAAATAGAGTTGATAGGGTAAAACTGATGCTATTTGTGGACTCTGCGCCTCAAATATTTCCAAATATATCCAAGATTTTGTAATATGTGCTTGTTTAAATAGTATGCAATATTAATAGCATCAATATTTGTCAAAATCATGTCAAAAATAGCAGATCATGCGATGTAGGATCCCGAATTTCGACGAATGACCGGTGGAATCAGCATATAGGGTGGGTATGCCCTATCTCCAAAACTAGAGTTGATAGGTTGGAATCAGCGTCCCAAATATATTGAAAAATAGGTTTAACTTTCAAGGCACCAAAATGTGTGTTGGGCAGTGTAATATGATAACTTCGGAATCATCAAGTGGACCACAACAGAGCTTGAGGAAATAATGCGCAATACTACGACAACCCTCACTAAACATCGCCAGCACAACCCAAAGTCAACAATAGAAAGGCTGACCATTGGACGAGCAGAAGGAGGACGGGAAATGATGGATCTCCTGGAACACCCAGACAAAGAAATCATCAGCCTTAGAAAATACTTCCATCAGAGCAAGGGACCCCTTCACCAAGCGATAAACCAGAGTGACAAGAAGTACACAGCCCTAGACCTCTCTACTCAGAACATCGAGATTGGAACGAGTGAGCCAAAAGAAACTTTGGGGAAGAAAGCCCTACACGGAAGGCACTACAACGATCTGCAATCGGACCATGTGGATAAGACTGCCTCCAATGCATGGCTAACAAACGGGTTAATCTTCCCCGATACCGAATGATTCCTGATGATTATACAAGATCAAGTTGTAAACACCAGAAACTACCGAAAGCATATCCTGAAGGACACGTCAGTGGAAAGCGACGCATGTCGGTTATGCCACCAAGCGCCAGAGACCATCCAACATATCATAGGAGGGTGCAGAGTCCTCACACAAATAGAGTACCTGAACAGGCACAATCAAGTCGCAAAGATTGTCCATCAAAAACTGGGAAGAAAGCACCACCTCATTACAACTGAGCCTGTCCCCTACTACAAGTATCAGACAACAACGCTTCTAGAGAACAACACCCACAAGATGTAATGGGGCATATCGATCAGAACAGATAAGGCCATCTCCCACAATCGGCCCAACGTCGACCTGGTCGACAAGGAGAAGTCAACATACCTCATTGACATAACCGTGCTCAACACATGTAACATCCAGAAGACGAACGGAGAGAAGCTGTCAAAGCATAACGACCTACGGTACTAAGTCAAGGAAATGTGGCATATGGAATATCAGCCACAGGAGTTGTACCTAAAACCATTCACATACAGACACTCGACCTTCAACTTAACACCTACACGGAACTACAGAAGAAAACTATCCTGACCACTTGTAGGATAGTAAACAAGTTCCTGGACAACTGAGAGAAAGAAATACCACTTCCTTGACTTGGTACGTCGTACCCGTCCCGGTAGGAAGAGAAGATATTGTTATTATTATTGTTATTATATAATAATAATAATATATAATAATTATATATTTCATTTTTATATAATAATAATAATAATAATAATAATAATAATAATAATAATAATAATAATAATAATATATTTCATTTTTATTATATAATAATAATAATAATAATAATAATAATAATAATAATAATAATAATAATAATAATAATAATAATAATAATAATAATAATAATAATAATAATAATATTATTATTATTATTATTACTTTCTTTATTCGAAATATACGAATCACAGCCTATGACAAACAAAATGAACAGGAAATTATCATTGACTGGTATTGTTGAACTGATACGAGTTTCCACCGGAGACCTAGGTATCAGTCCAGAATCGGCGTAAAATATATGATGTCCCAAGTAAAGCTGTCTTCTGCAGTTTTGTAGGTGGCATATCAGAAAGCTGCAATTTTTCAAAAGGATTCATAAAATTTTTTAACATTGTTCCAAGTGCCCCGATGACAATGGGGACTACAGTTGTGTGTTTAGTCCACAACCGGGTAACTTCTATGGCCAGGTCTCTATATTTAGTCAAGTTTTCTCATTCTTTTTCATTGACCCTGGCATCTCCAGGGATCTCTATATCAATTAGCCAGACTTTCAGATTTCCTATGACTGTTATGTCTGGTGTATTATGTTCTACGTGTCGATCGGTTTGAATTCTGAAATCCCACAAGATCTTGACTTCATTATTTTCTATGACTTTCTCAGCCTTGTGTTCCCATGAGTTTTTCGATGCTGGCAGATCGTGCTTTCTGCATAACGACCAGGGAATCAATTTTGCAACCCTGTCATGTCTAACTTTGTAATCTGTCTGTGCAATTTTGCTACATTCACATGTTAGATGCGAAACAGTTTCATCTTTTTTTGACAAAGTCGACACTTTGGATTATCACTGACTTTCTGGATTTTAGCCTTCATAACATTTGTTTGCAATGCCTGTTCTTGTGCAGCAAAAATCAGACCTTCTGTTTCTTTCTTGATGGAACCCGATTTCAGCCACGCCCAAGTCAAGTTGTTGTCACTTTTTCCATCAATATTCTTTAGAAATTGTCCATGCAGTGGCTTGTTCTTCCAGCAGTCTAATCTGCTTTCAAACTGTTTCCTCTTGTATTTAGCCTTGTTTTCTGTTGTTCTTAAAATATTTTCATTATTCACTGCCTGAAGTAGCTTTTCTCTGCTTCTGTAGACGTAATCATTCGGGCTTCGTTTTTCTTCCTCTACTACCTGTTGTACTTGTAGTAGCCCTCTACCGTCAATCTTCCGAGGTAAATACAATCTGTCAACATCTCTTTATGGATGGAGTGCATGATGCATGTTCAATAAATTTCGTGTTTTCCGATCCAGTATTTTTAATTCACTTTGAGTCCAATCAATTATTCCAGCTGGGTGTCTAATTACCGGAATGGTACATGTATTTATGGCTTTGATTGTATTTTCATAATTTACTCTGTTGATATACTCACTCTGAGTCAGACCTTTGACTTTTGTATGTAAGATGTTATCTGATTCAAGAATTCCAAGGTATTTATAATTTTCATTATCTGACAATGATTTCATTATATTACCATTTTCTAGTTCTATTCCATCTATATTCTGGACTTTTCCCCGGAGCGTGGATAGCACTGCACATTTTTCCAGTCCAAATTCCATCTGTATATCATCACTAAATATTTGCACTGTATACAGCAATGTTTCAAGTTAGGCGGAACTTTTTGCATACAATTTAAGGTCATCCATGTACAGCAGATGGTTTATTTTTCCAAGTTGGTCCGAAATGTGGTAGCTCATTTTTGTTTTGTTCAAAATCATTGACAACGGAATTAAAGAGATATTAAACAATTAAGGCGACAAAGAATCCCCTTGAAATATGCCTCTCTTGATATTAACTTCTCCGAGTTCTTCACCATATGCATGTAACACTATTTTCCAGTTTTTCATATTTTGTTTGAGGAATCGGCAGATGTTCTTGTTAATTCCAAATAGTTTCAAACAAGTGTTAATCCAGCTGTGGGGCAATGAGTCAAAGGCCTTTTTATAATTTATCCATGCCATACTCAAATTCGTTTTTCTTCTTTTGGAGTTTTTTAGTAACATTTTATCAATTAGCAGCTGGTATTTTGTGCCACTTGACCTTTTGAACTTTCCCTTCTGTTCTATTGGTTACAAATTGTTTCCCCATCATCATCATCATCATTGTCAACCATTATCAATCCACTGCTGGACGAAGGTCTCCCCAAGTTTCCTCCACAACGGTCTGTCTTGTGCCAGTCTCCTCCATGTCACTCCCGCATATTTACGAATTTCATCCACCCATCTCCCATGTGGTCTTTTTCTGGGTCTTTTCCTGTCCCTTGGAATCCAATCTAAAATTTCGGCTGTCCATCTATGGTCTGTCCTTCTGGCAGTATGTCCAGCCCATTGCCATTTCAGGGATTTAACTCTGATCATGATGTCTTTCACTCTCGTCATTTTTCGGATCCACGAGTTCCTCTTCTTATCTCTCCTGGTTATACCAAGCATGCACCTCTCCATGCTGCTTTGAGTTGTCTGCAGCCTTTGTATGTCTCTTTTAGTTAAGGTCCACGTCTCTGCACCATACGTAAGCACTGGAAGGATGCATTGATCAAACACTTTTCTTTTAAGACATAATGGCATATTGCTCTTGAAAATTATGATGTTTCTTCCAAAAGCTCTCCAGGCAAGTTTTGTACGCCGATTAATTTCTTCATCAATGTGACCCTCACTTGATATCTGCTGTCCAAGATAAACATATGTATCTGTTATCTCCAGTTTTTCTCCATCAATCGATAAATCTTCATTTCTTGTAAAAGCATTGAACATCACTTTTGTCTTCTGTTTCCCCATAAGTAGTCATATATTGATCTTGCTAGTACTCTTGTAAAAAGTTTGAATGTTGTTGGGAGGCATGTAATTGGACGATAGTTAGTAGGTTCATTGCCTTTTTCTTGATCTTTCATTATTAGGAATGTGCTACCTGTTGTCATCCAATCTTCTGTGGCAGAATTCTGTAGCATTATATTGAATTGCATAGCTATTCGTTGATGAAGACTTGTAAGATACTTCAACCAAAATCCGTGCAATGCATCTGGCCCAGGTGCGCTCCAGGCTTTCACATTCTTTACTTGCTGTGTAATTATATCAGTTGTTATCATCAGATTATCCATGTGCATTCCTTTCAAATCTTTACAAACATCGTTGATCCACAAGACATTTTTATTATGTTCAACTGGGCTTTCCCAAATTTCTTTCCAAAATTTCAAGGCATCTTTCTTTGCATGGGCTGATGCTTATTTGGATTGCCTTTTGTCTCAATGATTTATAAAATACTTGTTGCTGATTCCGAAATTGCGCATTTTCTTTGTACTGTTTTATGCGTCCGTCATATCTTAAATTTTTTTTTTTTGCAGTAGCTGTTACTCGTTGTTTTAATTCTTCCATAATTTCAACAATTCTTTTTCTTTCCAGGTCGTATTTTTTGCAGAGTCCATCTTTTAGTTTTCTACTTTTAAGCTTCCCATCTTTCAGGCATTTTAAGTTACTAATGTCCCTACGGAGTTTATTTATTTTATTTTCTAGCCGAAATTTCCACTTAGGAGTGCCAGGCATTTTCTTCTTTGGCATCTTGTAACCAAGTTCCATGGTTACTATGGCAGCTGTACTATACATGAGCTGGTTTGTTTCCTTTAAAGTATGAGTTGGAATTTTGTCCACGACATCATTTGCAGTTTTTAACAAATGTTTCACTTGTTTGCTTCGTATTTGGCGAATTACAGGAAGTCTTTGTCGTTCCTCACCTTGTATCATATGGCTTAAAATTTTCTCTTTCAGAAGACTTTGCTGCTGTGTCAATTCATGGTTGTCATGCTGTTTCACAGATTGTTCTTCGGGTAAAATATTTTCTTCTACTTGATCTTCAGGCTTTACAAGCTCAAAGTTTTCCACGATGTGGTCCTTATTTTGTGTTGGTCCTTCTTTTGCCAATTTCTCCATCTTTTGCAATTCCAGTTCTGTAAATATCTTGTTCCTGATGATAAACCTTCTTTGATTCATCATTCTTTGTTCTGTTATTCCACTGTCTGGATGTTTTCCTTTCCAAATTTGCATAATTTGTTTTGGAAAACCACGGGCTGATGGATTTTCTTGGTAAAAGCATTTCACGATTTCTCGATTTTCAGCAACAGTCCAAGTTTTCCGTTTCTTTTGTTCCAGTAGCATTGTAGCAGCCTGTCCTGGTTCCTCAACAGGATCTTCTGAGCTCTGAAGCCCATTTGACGACAGGTGTCCAGGAGCCATAGCACCTGACGCGGTCCTTGATCACCCGGGCGAAAACCGATCCGGTAGAGAATTCTTTTTCTTTTGTCTCATCATGGTTGTTGGGTACTCTTAGTCTGGCTCCTCAGTCAAGACTTGTCTGGCTTGGGTGGCCCTTCTGGTAGCTATGCTACCGCCAGCATAGCTCTCAACCTCATCGGGACACACAAGCCCCACCACCGTGACAAGGTGGCACCCTCGGTAGGGATTATTATTATTGTTATTATAGCGGAGAAGTATCTGACTGAAATAATGATCCACATACTTCTCAAAAATCGTGCAAAAAATCATGCTTAATATCTAAACTAAAGTTTACTTTTTTCGTGTGTTTGGCAATTATGATGCAATGTTCAACATTTCGCTGTATTTTGGAATGCATGTCACGGGTTTATTTAATTTATAAAATATTTCTGTTTCAAGGATAAATTTCAAGAAGCGATATTTATCATCACTGTTCTCTTTTACAGGTAAAACCTGTTGCCCAATGAAAAATACCGGATCTTATTTCTGTTGCTCTCCATCTACAGTATGCTGCGAACCCGAATGCTGTGCAGAAGGGTATCGGTGCATGAAGATTATTGGAGGGTGCGTTAGTGAGAATTTCTCTGAAAATACCCCAACACTGCCGAAGACAAGAATTCCGAAAAGGCGCGCAGCTACGTATTCATTAAATATGGCAAACTCAAGTGCTTATGACAATTTATCCAACGTTACTCATGGTAGCACTCATTTACTTAATGGAACTGGCACTTCACTCAATGTAACTGAAGTTATCGGCCATTTAACTAATGGAACTGGCACTCCACTCAACATAACGGAAATTAGCGGTCATTTCAAGAGTGAACCGGTTAGCATTTCACAGAACTCAACCAAGCATAATGCAATTTCATCAAACAATGCTGAACATTTATCGAGCACACCTGCGTATAATATTTCCTCGACGGTACCAAGCGGAAATGGCAGTCTTTCACCGCATGTACTTCAGAACAATACAGGACAACCAATATTTGTGGCGAATTTAGAGATGTCAGGGCAGTTTGGAATCAAAGGCAGATTTGTAGTCGAACTTCCCTACATAAAAGATTTAAGTCTTACTTCAGCTAACCAGACTGAGGTTAGCACTTCTTCAGCGAACGACACTTAGTGCTGGTATTTCTCCATGGAATTCGTAATGCTCTGAATAACTTTCATACATATATTATTTCCTTAGAAAGGTATTGCCTTAGAACATAAGTGGTTCTGAATTTGGCAAATTTAAAACCGGCACAGTTGAGAGAATACACCTCAAGCTACTATAGATAAGATTGTTTGCGGAGTACAAACACTGCAGACTTTTACATGGAATCACGGCAATCTCAATAATTATATATTATTACCTTGTTACACTGCCAAAAGATGTGGCGCTGGAATTTATACCCTCAGAAAAATAAAATAATTTTTAAGAACAGCTTTGAAGCATATAAGCGATAATTCCATACATCCAGCAGAAATTCATAAGAAAAATTTTACGAATTCAAGCACTAGACTGCAAGACATTTTCTCCAAGTAAGGTGTAGTAACTCCAGAGTTCATTCGGCAAAATCTAAATGTTTATTCCTAGTTCACAGTTGATGATTGTATAAATTCTGTAAAGTATAGCTTGACGGCTTGCAAATTTTTCATGGAAACGAAACCGGTGTTTGAAAGTTCAGAACTTATCTGATTTATTAAAATGTACAATGCGGTTCATTATAGAATGACTCTCTCTTATTTACATTAGTTAAATTCGTTCAAAACTTTACTTTGCGTTAGTAAAACAAGTGGCTACGTGATTATATGGATAATAATATCGGCTGTATCAACATTAGAAGTGTTTCAAAAACATTCAGTTGTCCCGATGGTGCAGTGTTCTAAGCGCTGGCTTCTGACCATGAGTTCGAAATGGATCCAGGAGAGGAACGGATTTTGTGTTTGTCTTTCGGCACTGGCTTTCTCTCTTCCCTGGAACCTGTGGCCTACCACCCACCCCCCACACCAAAATGAAAAAAAAATAAGAAAGCATCTGTAAGCCCAATTAACTTTGGGAAATGTAAAATGGCAAGTAATGGTGCTCTATGGCTAAAACAAATTATTAGGAACGACTATCTCTAAACGACTCACAATTCATTATTACCAGGAAGGTTTCCTCTTTAAAAAAAATGGACGATTACGGTACCAGAAGATGTATTTTCAGTTTTTATTTGACATAACCATTATGAAAACACAAGTTTGTACGTGACGAAATCAAACTCCCACCCTCACTCCGGAGTAAGTTGCTCTCCCAACTAAGCTACACGAACGTAATATGCCGCTGCAGATTTGTCGTCTTGACACGTGATTCACCTTTGTAGTACGTCACATCATCTCCCTCTTAACTTTTTGTTTCTCTTGAAACGCAGTAGGAATTTCTCATTAATTCCAGACGATGCGTGGAACAAACATCACACATTTTTTGAAGAATCCAACGGCCAGTAGATCCATTTTTACATTTGGGGGCCATTTTGAAAACACAAGTTTGTCCGTGACGAATCGTTTCCACGCCCCCTCACTACGGAGTAAGTTGCTCTCCCAAATCAGCTACACGGACGGAATGTACCGCTGCAGCTTTGTCTTCTTGACACGCGATTCATCTCTATAGTACGTCACACCATTTGTTAAAAACATTTCATAATACAAGTTAGTATTGATTATGATATACTTTCCAACATACCAGAAATCATTACTCAAGTTATGAGTGTAGGGGCAAACGTAAATGCTCCACCTGCCTTATGTAATCCAAAGTCCTGCAAGGCTATGTAATCAAAGCTCGTTCACCGGAGTACGCACCCCACAGACAATAGGTCAAGGTTCCTGTTACTTAGATACCCAATAATTTATAACTATTGGTCAAACAGGCGCTCTGCTCCCTTAGCTTTGTTATATTAAGATCAGCTAGTCAAGGGAGGGGAGGTGAATGAATAACGAAGAAACAGGCCTTGAAATGAATCCATCAAAGTTTTCCGTACTTAATCAAATTTAATCATCATTCAAAGAAATGCTGTCCGAGCCTAGGCTATGTATCGGAGACTTCGTTCGTGGAGAGAAATCACTTACGCATTGTTTCACACGTGCGTTTTCGTCGTTGCGCAGCTCTCCTTGCGAACACTTTATTGTTCTTCCTAATAATACCTGCCGGAGTCTGTCCGCTCTACGGCACAGAATCTCCACGTGCTTGTGAGAGCTTGCAACGGCCTGTATCACAAGAACGCTAAATTTCCGTCCATCCACGAGGACATACTAAGCTTCTAGCTTCCTACCGAGTAGCATACACGTCCTCCTTCACCAAGCTCCGACCGTCCTCTAACTGAATATCAAGCCTTGCGGGTCACTCTTCTACCCTCCTCTGGTCACATGCTAACCACTGCCCTATCGCCTGAGGCGCGACGAACTATCTAGCGAATGCAGACAACGAGCTTCCGCTGTTGCACCCCGCCCCCTTCTTTTCAGATCCGTTTGCTCCCTGACCCCCTGCCTTCGCTGCGGAGTACGAAGTTCACCTAACGGCCCCTATCGCGACCTTGACCTTTTCCATGAACTAATCTCCAATGGACAGCATAGCTCGCCAGCATTGTATACAGTATTGTGTTCGTACATTCCGAACCGACTTGGTTACAATAAATATGTACATTTTCTCAAACGATCGGGCACCATGTTGGAGTCTTACAATACATCCGAAACCCATTAGCCTCAAGGGTTTTTAGTAATCCGACAAATTTAAATTGCAGAAATGTTCCTTTTCTGGAAAAAAAAATAGAAGAGTTCCTTTCCTGGAAACGGGAAAACACGTGCTGCTTCTTTCTTTTGTCGCTTGATTTTTAATTCCAGTCATTGTAATCACATAAAATATAAAAATGATGTCGAATGTCCGACATTACATTAATAATGTATTTCACCCTTACAATGAGGATAATGGCTGTGGGATAAATCTCGCTCGTGTGCTCTGACCTTTGACCCCATTTCGATTATATTCAACAGAGTTTGTTCAGTACACCTTCAGAACAACATACTAAAGTTTTGCCGCAATAGAAGCATTTTGAGTCCAGTTATGAGGAAAATGGCTGTGAAATAAATCTCGCTCCTGTACCCCGCCCTTTGACCCAATTTCAATTATATTCAACAGATTTGGTTCAGTATACCTTCGAAACAACATACTAAAGTTTTGTCGCAATATAGGTATTTTTAGTCAAGTAATGAGGAAAATGGCTGTGGAATAAATCTCGCTCCTGTGCCCCTATTTCGACGATATTAAACAGAATTAGTCAAGTATATCTCCGGAACAACATACTAAAGTTTTGTCGCAAGAGAGATATTTTTAGTCAAGTCACGAGGATAATGGCTGTGGAATAAATCTCGCTCCTGTGCCTTGACCTTTGACCCCATTTCGACGATATTAAACCGAATTGGTCAAGTATATCTTGGAACAACATACTAAAGTTTTGTTGCAAAAGATGCATTTTTAGTCACGTTATGAGGATAATGGCTGTGGAAAAAATTTTGCTCCTGTGTCCTGACCTTTGACCCCATTTCGATGATACTAAACAGAATTTGTTCAGTATACCTGCGAAACAACATACTAAAGTTTTGTCGCAATACAGGTATTTTAGTCAAGTTATGAGGATAATGGCTGTATAATAAATATCGCTCCTGTGCCCTGACCTTTGAACCCATTTCGATGATATTAAACAGAACCACCCATTTTCCCCAATTCGTCCATTTTCAATAGGGCATACTAAAAATCTTACCGCATACTAAAATTTCATCGTAATCGAACCATTTTTACGCGAGTTATCGTGCGAAAAGACAGACAGACAGGCAGACAGACGGACGGACAAAGCTGGAGCATATGCGCTTCTTCAACCTACAGTTGGAAAGCGTAAATAAAAATGAACGTTTAACCTTTAATTTTAATGTATTTTTAAATGATTTTTCCGTATCACACGACAGTGAGCTTGTGTTTCCAAACGCCAAGCATTGTGTCCTTCCTTCCGTGCACTAAGCCAAAGAAATAATGTTGAAGACAATAAGCTCAGATGAGTCCTTGTTTACGCTTTCCAACCGTAGGTTGAAGAAGCGTATATTCTCCAGCTTTGTCCGACCGTTTGTCTATCTGCCTGTCCGCACGATAACTCGCGGAAAACTGGTTCGTTTTCGATGAAATTTTAGTATATGGTAGAGGGCAACTGGGGACGAACCCTAATGATAATGGACAAAATGGGGTAAAAGGTCAGGACACACGAGCGGGATCTATTCCATCATCCTTATGCCTCATAACTTACGTAAAAATGCTTCAATTGCGACAAAACTTTATCATGTTGTTCCAGAGGTATATACTGAACCGGTTCTGTTTAATATCATCGAAAAGGAGTCAAAGGTCAGGACACAGGAGCGAGATTGATTCCACAGCCATTATCCTCATAACTTGACTAAATATGCTTCTATTGCGACGAAACTTTCGTATGTTGTTCCGGAGGTATATTGAACCAATTCTGTTGAATATCATCAAAATGGGGTCAAAGGTCAGGGCACAGGAGCGAGATTTATTCCACCGTCGTTATCCTCATCACTTGAGTAATGATTTCTGGTATGTTGGAAAGCGTGATCAATGCATTGCATGATTTTACTAACTTGTTTTTCGCATATCTGTTGCTTCGTCTTACAACAGTCTCGATAAAAAATAAATATTTTTTTCACTGGTCGGTGAACGAATCAGGAGGGACGTCATGTGAGGGACGTCATGGTGATATTGCATTCCAGAATGCTATATTACCGAATGAATTGTCTTCTGATAAGAAAAAGTAAAAAATATATCACATTCGTCTTCATTTGTGTATTATGATTTATTCATATCAAAGCCATGGGTTAAGTCATGCAATGCTGGCCACAACTCATGGCCATTGTTTGGAGATTTTCCTTCACTAGCAGGAATGTTGTACTGTATTAACGAATCGGAATCCTATGGTTTCCGTTTAAGGAATGGATTTAGTTGGATTCTTTTACATTGTTTTCCAAAATTAAAGTTCGAAAGGGAAAATTAAAGTTAGGAAGGCATTCGGAAAGATTACCAGAAAGATGACAACGAATTTTCGGGTGTCTTTTGAATCCGTTCTGACGCGAGTTAAATTTATCAAAGCTATATTCAAAGTCAATGGAACCGGTGTGGAAAGCAGTAGTATGTGACCGAAGAAAAAGTTTTTCAATCGGGTTTTTAATCCTGCAGATATTGGTGCCAACGGAATCATGAACTGACGCCCTCTAGTTGCAGACTTGTGCGTTGAGAAAATTTTTAAATTATATGAGAAACATTTCGCAGTGGAAACGCTCTCCACCAATGAAAGAATTTTTCGAATTGGACTCTTAGAAGCAGAGATCGCGACAAACATAGGATTTGCATCTACGCCCTCTGTAGAAAAAAAAGCATGCATTACTTTAAGAAGACGGTATTCTCAAAATGTTTTTCGATGCGAGCGGTATCGGTCTAAAAAATATTTTTTTCCGTCGAGTTTTCAGGAGCTCAGATTTTGCTGCAAATACATTAGAAGCAAAAATTTACCACGTATGTCCCCTTGTGTCCAAACCATTCTTTGCCATGTATCAGAAATTACAAGAATAGCATCTTCCATCAGGAGCTCTATGCGATACAGGAATTTTTCAAATCGGAGTTTTAGAAGCAGAAATATCGGGGAAACGCACTTTACCTTTACGCCCCTAGCGGAAAGTTTCTGAGTTACTCGAAAATTTTGAAATCATATGAGAAATATCTCGCACCGGAAACGCTATACAACAAAGAAGGACTCTTAGAAGCAGAGATATTGAAAAAATACATCTACGCCCCCTGGCAGAGAAACCATGCAATATTTTAAGAAGAAAGTATTCCGAAAAGTTTTATCGACATGAATGGCATCAGTCCAGGATAGAGTTTTTTTCAATCGAGATTTTAGAATACCAGATTTTGTGGTAATAATATCAGAAGCAGAAATTAACACTTCCGCCCCCTAGTGGCCAGACCATTCTTTACCAAAAATTAAAAATATATGTAAAAGATGTCCTATCAGGAGCTGTATCCGCTGAAGCAAAAAATTTTCAAATCGGAGTTTTAGAAACGGAGGTATCGGGGGAAACGCAATTTACTTTTACGCCCCCTAGCGGAAAATGACTATACTTAAAATACTCTTCGACATAAATGGAATCGAAAAAAAATTTGTTTCAATCAAATGTTTATAAGAAAATATATGGAATAAAATGTATTTTGAATTCGATATTATCTGCATTTACGTCCTCTAGATGATGTCGAATTCAAAAATACGTTTTATTCCACATATTTGCTTCTAAACATCCGATTGAAAAAATTCTTTTATCTTTCGATTCCATTTATGTCGAAGAGTATTTTAGATATAGTTACTTTTCAAATTACGCATAGATTTTCCGCTGGGGGGGCGTAAAAGTAAATTACATTTTCCCCGATAACTCTTCTTCTAAAACTCCGATTTGAAAAAAAAAAATTCTTCAGCGCATACATCTCCTGATGGAAAATCTTTTGCATATAATTTCAAATTTTTGGTAAAGAATACTTTGGCCACCAGGGGGCGTAAGTGTTAATTTTTGCTTCTGATGTATTTGCCATAAAATCTGATCTTCTAAAATATATAGATTGAAAAAATTCTTTCGTGGACTGATGCCACTCACATTGAAAAACCTTTTCGGAATATTTTCTTCCTAGAATATTCCACAGTTCCTCAGCCAGGGGGCATAGATGTATATCTTATTTTTGTCAATATCTCTACTTCTAAGTGTCCGATTTGAAAAATTCCTTCTTTGTTGGATAGTGTTTCCAGTGTGACATATGTTTCATATAATTTCAAAATTTTAAATTAATTCATGGACTTTCCGCTAGGGGGCGTTAAGGTAAATTGCGTTTCTCCCATATCTCTGCTTCTAAATCTCCGATTTGAAAAATTCTTTGTGCACCGGATACAGCTCCTGATGAGAAATCGTTTACACTTAGTTTCTATTTTTTTTTTAAATAAAATGGTTTGGCCACCTGGGGGCGTAAATCTTAATTTCCGCTTCTGATGTATTTGCAGTAAAATATGAGCTTCTACATTCTCGATTAAAAAAAACGTCGTTTGTAGACGGATTCTCTGCTGAAAAACCTTTTAGAAACATTTTCTTCTTAAAATAGTGCATGGTCTCTACGCTAGGGGGCGTAGATGTATATCATATTTTTGTCAATATCTCTACTTCTAGGAGTCCGATTTGAAAAATCCCTTCTTTGTTGGATAGTGTTTCCAGTGTGACATGTGGTTCATATAATTTCATAGTTTTCAAGTAATTCATAGACTTTCCGCTAGGGGGCGCAAGGTAAATTGCGTCCCCCTTCCCCTATATCTCTGCCTCTGAATCTCCGATTTGAAAAATTCTTTCTGCACCGGATACAGCTCCTGATAGGAACGCCTTTGCACATAATTTCTAATTTTTGAAAAAAGTTGTTTGGCCACCAGGTGACGTAAGTCTTAATTTCCGCTTCTGATGTATTAGTAGCAAAATATAAGCTTCTGAAATCTCGATTGCAAAAAAAGTCGTTTGTTGTCCGATACTACTCATGTCGACAAACCTTTTAGGAACATTTTCTTCTTGAAATAATGCATGGTTTCTATGCCAGGGGCGTAGATATATATCTTATTTTTGTCAATATCTCTACTTCTAAGAGTCCGTTTTGAAAATTTTCTTCTTGGTTAGATAGTGTTTCCGATGCGAAATGTTTTTCCTATAAATTCAAAATTTTCAATTAAATCATAGGCTTTCCGCTAGGGGGTACAAAGGTAAATTGCGTTTTCTGCGTTATTTCTGCTCCTAAAATTCCAAATTCTTCCTGTATCGCATACAAGATCTGAAGGAAAATATTTTTCACATAATTTCTAATGTTTGGTAAAGAATGGTTTGGCCGCCAGGGGTCATTAGTGTTAATTTCTGTGTCTGATCTATTTGTAGCAAAATCTAGGCTCCTGTAAACTCGACTAAATTTTTTTCTTGGACCGATACCGCTCATATGGAAAAACCTGTTGAGAATACTTTCTTCCTAAAATAATGCATGGTTTTTCCCACCAGGGGCCGTAAAGTCACATCTTATTTTTGTCGATAACTCTGTTTCTAAGAGTTCGTAAGCTCACGAGTCCGTTTACAGCAATATCTGAGGGATTAAAAACCCGATTGTAAAATTTCTTTCTTCCGTCAGATACTATTGTTTTCCATACCGGTTCCATTGACTTTGAATAGCTTTGATAAATTTAATTTGTGTCAGAACGGATTCAAAAGGCATGGTTATTACACCCGAAAATTCGGTGTCATCTTTCTTGATACGCTTTCCAACCGTAGGTTGAAGAAGCGTATATGCTCCAACTTTGTCCGTCTGTCCCCACGATAACTCGCGTAGAAATGGTTCGATTTCGATGAAAATTTAGTATGTGGTAGGAGATCACCTGGGTACGAACCCTATTGAAAATGGGTGAAATGGGGTCAAAGGGCACGACATAGGAGCGGGATCCATTCCACCACCCTTAGGCGTCATAACTTGCGTAAAAATGGTTTGAGTTCGGTGAAATTTTATTATGTGGTAAAGGACCAACTGGGAACAAAGCCTATTGAAAATGGGCGAAATTAGGTCAAAGGTCAGGACATAGGAGCGGGATCCATTCCATTGCCTTATGCGTCATAACTTCCGTGAAAATAGTCCGATTTGAATGAAATTTTGGTATGTTGTACGGGACTACTTGGGGAAGAACTCTGTTCGAAATGGGCGAAATGGGGTCAAATGTCAGGACATAGGAGCGGGATCCATTCCACCACCCATATGCGTTATAACTTAGGTATAAATGCTTCGATTGAGACAAAACTTTATCATGTTGTTCCGGAAGTATACTTTACCGGTTCTGTTGAATACCGTCGAGATGGGGTCAAAGGTCAGGTCATAGGAGCGAGATTTATTTTACAGCCATTATCCTCATAACTTGAATAATAACTTGAGTAATGATTTCTGGTATGTTGGAAAGCAACTTGAGTAATGATTTCTGGTATGTTGGAAAGCGTATCATAAACAATGCATTGCACGATTTTACTAACTTGCTGTGCAAAATACGTGCTAAAAAGGAATACACGTAACAGTAGGTAGGCGTTTACTATATAAAGAGACACAGTCATAAGAGTGCTAAACATTTTATAACAGCAGAAAAATATGTACACATTTTGCGTATACAAGGTTACAATCGCAAATGTTACCAAAGCGAGATGTAAGAATGTAATCTAAAGATGTCTTAGTAAGGTAGATAAAGATGTCTTAGTATCACCTCTTACGGACAGACAATTCTCACAACGAGGATACATACCAGGGCCGTATCTACCGGGAGTACAGTTGCCCTCCCAAAATGGTCGTTTGAGGGGCATAAATTCATGCTCTGGAGCATGTAAAATATAGATCTGTAACTAAAAAAGAAAGTTACACCATTCAGTGACTTCTTTTTAAAGACTTTAGTTAGTCTCATACAGTATTCCATAAAGCTAATCTGGGTATAGAGGTGTGAACAACTTCATATCCATACAGGAAATTTTCCAAATCAATGGATGGAGGTATGGAAAACAATATGTTGACATGCCTAATCTCTATGGCATTCCCGAACGTATCGTTGGAGATGAAGAGCTAATTTTCTGCTCTGCGTAGAAAGCTCTCAGAGCGTTTAACCTTGAACGGAATTTTTCTAAGCCCTACCCCTAAAGCTTCTTCCTATTATTACATTCACTATCCGATACTCATTCATTCTGAGCTTGTTTGTTTTTCGTTGTGCATTTCTGTGGAGTGGTATATTGTCGGCGTTCACATACCGATTACGCATTACTTGGTATTTACAACCTGTGGTTCTTGGGTTTTACCTAGTTTTTACACTTTTAATAAAATTATGTCAAAAACCTGAAGTGAGAGTTTTGAACGATGATTAGTAAAATTATGAACGATGATTAGTAAAATTAACCTGAAGTGCGAGTTTTGAACGATGATTAGTAAAATTAACCTGAAGTGCGAGTTTTGAACGATGATTAGTAAAATTCAGTGGCGGCTCGTGGTAGGAAAAATAGGTGAAGAGCTACAAGAGCAATATGAAAAGATATCTACTGTCTTAAATGAAAATCAGTTAATGAGAACTTACCCATTTTTATATATTAGATCAATTCTTCTTCCCTTTAAAGCTCGAAATTTGTCTATTATGTCGTCAGAAAATGGCTGTTTCTTCGTGACATCAAGAAAATGTCTTTCTGAATAGAAATATTTGTCAAAGAAGCAAGTTTATCTGGAGAAATAGTGTTTCTAGAGTAAGTTTGTATTCTTTTAAGGCAAGAAAAACTTCTTTCCACTGAAACACTTGCAGATGCAATTGTTAAAATCAGGGAAACCAATTTATAAGCTTCTGTAAAGATGCCTTTATCTCCATGAAGCACTCGAAGAAGTTCATGAGTCGATATAGTTCTTAATTTTTCATCAGCATATACAAGACTCAGTTCATCTTTAAGGCGCTGGTGTTTAGTAAAAATTTTTCTGTAAAAATGTTGTAGATTTTCAAAAGCGTGAGAGGGAAAGCATGCATTAAATTGGTCAAATTTGGTTGTGTCAGCAAGCCAGGCAAATTGAAGTTTAAGTTTCTCACAGTCTTGAAATCTTATACCCATTTCCATAAGAATGTGGTACAAAATTTCAAAATACAATTGTTTATAATTTTGAAAAATTGTTTCTGGTGTAAGAGCAGCATATTCCCGTTTAGATCTGCTTATTTCTGTGATTTTGCTAGCTTTTCCAAACAGTGTTCCAAATACCTCATCGTTCCTTTTATGGCTCAAAATTTCATAAGTTGTTTTTAATTTGAGTAACACAGTAGTAGTTTATGTCTATTGATTTTTTCTGCAAAATTTCGAAAAATAGATCGGTGAAGTCAAATATTTAATTAAATGCTATTCCCAAAAATGTAAATTCAAAAGTGTTCATATCATTTAAAAACCCTTGGGCAAGTTGAATTGATTTTTTTCTGATTGGTCACTATTTGTGAGGAATTCGAATACTTCCTTCAATTTATCCCAATCTTCAACTATTACACATACTAACTTCGAAGTGGAGGACCATCGAGTTTCCGTTATGGTTGGCATGCATCTCGCGGTTGTTGATGTGAGTATATTGTTTTTCACCACTCAGCGAAGCGATCGCTTCGCTGAGTGGTGAAAAAACAAAGGAATTACACTGAGGCTTGCAAAAAATTATTCGACACTTAAAAATTTTAGAAAAAATCTGCTGTAATACAAGGTTCAAACGATGTACTAAGCAATAACAAAAACAGCTTGAGAAGCTTTATGCTTCATTTTTTCTGGAGTCCAGTCAAGTGTCCAGACATTACGTTTGCCCCATCGTAACATTGTCCTATTGACTTGTGTTGATAATCACACTGTTCCAATACTTTGTCTAGCATTTTATATAAAGCTTCTGACGTTCTATCTTCACTCACACCATGGAAACCCAAAAATCGCTCAACCAATACTTCTTCCGAATCAACAGATCTTATTATTAAAGAGCACTCGGGAGTCTGGCTATGTCTTCCCATCTACTTGAATATAAAAGCATTGAACTTCATTTATTTCATTTTTGACGTGATCGTTTATATATTCAGAAATACATTCAATTAATTCGTTTTGAATAGTTTTTGAGTCACCTGTGAAGACATTTTTTATCGTTTCGTATTGATTTTGAATTTTTAAAGGAGTTCTTGATATCAACAGTGAAAGCAATTCCTTGAATTTCTACGATTTATCGAGTCAATGCCTTCGTCATGGTCACGGAATGCTAGTTCTTGTTTACTCAAATACAGTATTGCATCAATCATTGTCTGCAGGAAAAGTCTTTTTAAACGAACGCTTTCGCGGAAATGCATTTTCAAAAGCCTAGCATTCTCCCTCGGGGTATCGGCAATGGTGTTCTGATTCTTTTCAAAATTATTCAGCATTAATTCGCATTTCAGGTGTTTGCTAGAATCCCCACGTTTCTGAAGTGACCGTTTTGTATTTAAGAAATCTGAAAATTGTCTTTATTCCACGCCGAATTTTATTACTAAAAATTAAGCAGGGCCAACAAAATAGTTTTTGTAACACAGAAGGGCTACAAAGCCATTTATATTCAGTAAACCAACAATTTTTTAAATTAATATTGTAAGATTTGCCGCTCTTCTTGATTTCTTTCTTGGCGACAATTGTCAGTGAATCCGTCGGTCGTCGTTGAAGTAGAATGTCTCTTTTATTTTCATCTTTCCACCGATTGAACGGAGTTTGGAATAAATTACAGACAATGTCGTTCACAGGATACATACTGAAAACTAAAACTATCACTGTCAGTTAAACTGTACACGAAACTAAAGTAGCTAATGAAGTTTTTAACAAATAATCACAAAACACGAAAAAACAAATCTCTTTCGGAAAGTATGTACCGAAACACTGCAAAGCCCTAGCTAGTGGATTGCCAAGGGTTCCCGTTCCACTGCGATCTCTTCGGAAGGTCACGACTTCAGGTGCAGAGGCTTGGCGTCTCAAGCTAAAACACTTCACTAGCCCGACAGATAGGGGAGGGTGACGTCACAGTTACCATGGCAACTCGGGCGAAAAGTGCAGACTTCCAAGCATTCTCATTTCAGCTCTTTCACTTGAACTGTTTTACGTATAAGGACTTGTTTTCCGTATTGGACGCGCATTGTGGATTGATATCTAATCAAAATTTTGTGTATTTTAGCACGCAATAAAGGCAAAAAAAGAATATATTACACGAAATTATTAAATGAAACCTTATTTCAAATAAAATAGGTGAAGAGGCACTTCACCTACTTCACCTGAAAAGCCGCCACTGGTAAAATTATGTCAAAAACCTGAAGTGCGAGTTTTGAACGATCATAATGCTTTCCTATAACGGTGGTGTGTGAGAAGTAAAAACCACGCGTTATTTGAGTCGAAAGCAAAGGGATGTAAATTTGAATATGAAAGGACGTAATTTTGAACTCGAAGGGGTGTAATTTTAAGTCTCGCCCTCCCAGATAAGAAACGCTCACTAAGGTCCTGATACATACTCATCACCAAGTTGTTGATAAACTCTGGAGCCAAAGAATTTTAATTCTCGATGAAGCCGGTGTGTAGCTCAGGAAGGGTTTTGGGTGTGGGCTGAAGAGCTGCTGCGTGTTTTCCCAGAGAATCCCAAGTATGTTCTACAGAGTTTAAGTCTTGGCTGGCCAGTTCATAAGCCGAATGTACTTTTTCTGCAGAAAATAATCAACAAGTTAAGCCCTGTGCGGCCGATCGTAATCATCCTTTAAACTGAACTGATGGCCAACAGCTCCCGAAAATGTTTGACATAGGGCTGACGTGTCCCTATACCAGAGCTGGGGAACCTCTTCATGTTGGAAGGCCGTATTAAGTTTGCTGTCCCCGATGGCTCAGTGGTCTAAGCGATGGCCTCTAGCCATTCTTCCGAAAGGGGTCCGGGTTCGAATCCTGGTGAGGCATGGATGTTGTTTATGTCTTATGCCACTGGTTCTCTCCCTTTCCTGGAACCAGTAGCCCAAAATTAGGGATGGGCGACTGCTTATAGCCCATTGAGTTGCTCACGGTGGTCGTTAAACCTCCAATAAAAAAAAAGTTTGCTGTAATCCAACAAGGCCTCATTCAAGAAACTTCAATCAGATAAAACTTCAAAATGTACATTATTTTTGTAAAAATGTAACTATTATTAGGTGAGCAACTTAATTTTCGGCCACAGGCACGACACGTTGATAGCAAATTATAGCAAATCGAATACGTACCTAATCAGGGAAATAAACCCCGTCGTGTTGGATACATTTGAGCCATCGGTCAGGGAGCTGCCGAATGCCACTGCGGAAAAGAGAGGGCTGTTTCGAGTTGATAAAGTCATCAATACTTGTGTGGACCTCCTCGACAGAAGTGAAGTGCGTAACACTCAGGTGATGTTGCAGGGAGGGAAAGAGGTGATAATCCGACGGGGCGAAGTCTGGATAATACGCCGGGTGGGACGAAATCTCCCATCCCAAGTCAGTGATCGTGTTTAAAGTCGTTTTCGCGGTGTGAGGACGCGCGTTATCTTGAAGCAACAGGACCGACCTTCTGCCCTTGCCGGTGTATGGCCTTTTCGCCTCCATTGCGTCACTCACACGAATGAGTTGCTAAAAATAACACTCAGCATTGACCGTTTCACCAGGTTTGAGTAACTCATATGGTGTACAACACCGCGCTGATCCCTCCATATGCACAGCAACAACTTCCTGGCATGGATATTCGGTTTGGCGGTACTGGTGGTAGGCTGACCTGGATAAACCCACGATTTGCGCAGCTTCGGATTATCGTAGAGGATCCACTTCTCATCACAGGTCAAAATCTTGTCGAGGAAATCCTTCTAGACAGCAGCATCGTAGCGCCTAGACTTGTTCGCAGCTGTGAATTGGTGGGGCACCCAAAGGCCATCCTTGTGAATCCGTCCAAGCTTGTGCAGGTGCTTTGCAATTGCTTGCCGTATTACTCCGAGATCCTGGGCGAGCTCTGACTGTATGTGGCAGGGATCCGAGTCCAACAGTTGTTCCACTTCCTCATCGTCAACTTTCTGTGGCTCTCCTGGACGTTCTGCATCACGGAGATTGAAATTTCTCTGCTTAAACCGCTGGAACCACTTCTTACACGTACTGTAGGACACAGCAGCCTCACCCAAAGCAGCAGAGATCATTTTCTGGGCTTTTGCGGCACTTTTTTCAGCTGAAACGCGAACAAGAGGCAGTGCCTTAAATGTTGCTTCTCAAACGACAGTGCTTTCACAGTCAACTTTCGTCCCTTCTGTCACTACAGCTGTGAGCGGTTACGGTTGCCTGGAAAGCTGTTGGATATCACTGCAATCAGCCATTATCCATTATCGCACGCAGCTATTTGTATTTGCCGACGTTCTATGATCGCTTGCGGTTAGGGGCCGAGAATTAAGTTGCCCACCTAATGTGTACTAACTAACTTTAAAAATGAAAAACTAATGTTAGTTCTAAAGTTAACTAGCCTTTTAATTACTTTGTTGTGACTGCTTTTCGGTTGGAAAGTATTTGAATATTTGGTTGCGACATGGAGGTCGGCACTTTTAACTGATCCGTCATTTTTGACCTTAAAGGCGTCTTGATTTGGGTTAGGTAGGAGAATGTAGATTCGCAGCAGTAAGTGGTTGAAAAGCAAGAAAGCATTTTTCGTGCGTGTTGCCGAAGACGTGGGTATTCGATTGCATTTTTCCATATTTCAATTGGTTCTTTCTTAGTGTCAAATAAGAACTTTAAAATGTAATCTTATAAGAACTAAATAAAAATCCATCTGTAGTTCTTTAGAAGCCATGGAGACATCAACTAGGCAAGGTTGAGGTGCTAATTTCAGTGTGATGTCATGATTCTTAAAGTCAGTGAACTTTTCATTGTATCTCCAATTAATAAGTCCATAACAGCTGCGCATTTTAAAAACGAATTTGAATGAATCCTCCTGCTTATCAATGACCTCTGCTAAGGGTAGCGCAGTGGTCTAAGCGATGGCCTCTGATCATTTGTCCGGAAGGGGTCCGGCTTCGAATCCTGGTGAGGCATGGATGTTGTGTTTGTCTTACGGCACTTGCTCTCTCCTTTCGCTGGAACCAGTCTCCCTAAAGTAGGGACGGGCTACTGTTTATAGCCCATTGAGTTGCTCACGGTGGTCGTTAAACACCTAATAAAAAAAACAAAAAAATCTGGGGAAAATGGTCATCCGAAATTTTCTTTTGAAGAAGTAATATTTTAATTGTGGCCGTCAGTTGGACAGCATTATTTTATTGAATCTTCTTCTACTCTTTGGTATTTCGCATATGGTTATTTTAAGTTTAAAATAAAAATAATAAAATACGAACAACAAAAATAATAATAAAAGGATTTGCCCAGCAAAGTTTGGATTCACTCAAACTGCCGTACTTAATGGTTTAGACGGCCGCAAGCTGCCTTAAGGCAACCGGTTTCCCAACACTGTCCTATACCATTCAGCATTTACAATGCTTTCTGTGCACATAGGGAGTGGTGTGCTGCCGTTGAGCATAATACCTTCGCCTTCGAAGGAGTCTCGTTCGTGGACGTTTGCGGGATCATTTCGGTTTCATTAATCTTTCCCTGTGAAATGTCGATGAGAATGGGTTTATGGACTAAATAGCGACTCGTCTGTGAAAAGCACACCGACCCACTCCTTTGGGTACCAAGGACGATGTTGCTTTCACCAGTTAAAGCGATATTTGATTGCATTTTTCCACATTTCAATTGGATCTTTCTTAGTGTCAAATAAGAACTTTAAAATGTAATCTTCTGAGAGAAATGGTGCGCCGAATCGGCCGCCATTTGGACCGGTCGGACAGAGCGGTGCGATCATGTTAAGAGCAATGGACACGGGAAGGCACCCAGACACGGCGGACTGGCTCTGGACGACCCAGACACACCACCAGCAGAGAAGACCGTGGGATCGTGAGAGCGGCACGCACAGATGCAAAGACGTCCTTGTCCAATATCCAGAGACATGTGGCGGCTGTACAAGGGACTCCTGTGTCCGCCAGAACGATTTCCAGACGCTTGGCAGAGGCTAATCTGCACTCTCGACGGCCCTGACGTTTTCTGCCATTAACATCTGACCGTTGTCGGCGTCGATTGCAGTGGTGTCAGCAGCGAGCAACGTAGAATTCTATGGACTGGCGACGTATAGTGTTCAGCGACGAATCCCACTTCTGTATGGAAACGGACGACCACCGTGTCAGAATGTGGAAGACCGCAGGTGATCGCTGCAATCCTAACCTCATTGTACAGCGGTACACGTCCCGAATTGCAGGCGTGATGCTCTGGGAAGCCATCGCGTATGGTATCCGGACTTCCCTCGCAGTGAACCGAGGAACGTTGAAAGCCCAGCGCTACGTACTGGAGATCCTGCGGCTCCATACCGGAGATACTGTCTTTCCTGGTGGGGAGGCTCGGAGTCATTTTTCAACAAGATAACGCCCGTCCGCACACTGCTTGGGTTTCCCAGGACTGTCTATTTCATGCTTCGACGCTTCCGAGGCCTACCAAATCGCCTAATTTCTCGCCCATCGTGCAAGTGTGTGACCAAATGGGACGCCAGTTTTCGCCATGCGTCAGTTGCAAGAAGTGTGGGCTAGTCTGTCCCAGGATAGCATACGGCGTCTCTTTAACTCCATGTCGGACCATATCACCGCATGTATGTGAGCACGAGGCGATCAGACACGGTACTAACCCTTACTGGAATGTGTACCGTGTGTCCGCGAGAAAACGTCCTGCTTCTGAGATATTGTAATAATTTCTGTCCTTGGTGTATACCATCGCACTACTAAAATCTCATTTCAATCCGACACTTCCTCCTTGGTGCGTGAATTTTTATGACAATGAGTGTATTATAGTTACAGAGTTGACAAATGTCATGTGAGCGGACGTACATGAATGCACTATCATACAGACTAAGCCAATAGATGCAACTTTGTGTTATATCGTTTGGGTTTTGTGTTTGCTTAAATGGTCGGCAATTCTCTTATCATAGAATTCAATTAACAATGCAAGGCGCAACGTTCGTAAAAAGACAGGCCTAAAGTATTCACAATTGTTCCAGCCCTCAGTGTAATATAGCAACCTTTCAATAATTTCAAAATTCGAAGATTCTCTTGCCGCTGAGGGATCTAAATCTTGGTCGTCATCAGTCTTATACAATAAGCAGCGATCGAAACTCCCTGTGTCTTCAATAATTTGCCATCTTGAGGTTATTTCAGGTATTGGAAATAAAGATTGTTGTTCATTATCAAAATGTTCAAAGTTCTTCTTATTGCATGGCTGACGAGATAATGCAGCGAATTGATTGGATTTCTCACTTTGATATGGAATAATAACGTTGTTCTCTTGCAGCTTTAAGACACATGACAAAAGTCTGGTTGACAGGCTTTACGTAGTATTCAGATGCTGTAGTGCTTCATTATCAGTAATAACTTCAATTTGCAACTCATTGGAGACAGGAACGGAACTTGTGTAATGTAAAAATGATAGCCAGGAATTATCTGGGAACTCGTACCAGATGGTCGTGCTGTGGACGGGGAACCTCTATGGCGAGCAATTACAGCAGGTCCATGATACTCTGCACCAACTCTACCCAGCGCTCAACAGCAGAAAGCGGGAGTTACTGCAAATGGATATTACCCAAGTCACACCTCCACAGTGGTCCGATGAAAACTACAGGAATTGGAAGGGGTTACGACTTCACTTCAGTAGTAGATGTGGAATCTGGCATCAGCGGGTTTCTGTTCTCGAAACCTGCCTAGTGGTACCGCCGTGTATCGTAGCTCTGGTGGAACGTTGGGAAAGGACTATGGAACACAATGGCCTATACTTTACAGAATGAGGTGAACGCGTCTTCCTTGCATCATTAAACACTTTTTCTGGAAAAAGGGATCGTCGAAATTTCGATTCACCCTGGTAATATAAATCTAGACGAAATATTTCAACACCATTTGAAATGTTTGGAAATGATGATTTGGAAGAGAATCTGGGTGATTATATTACGCGAAAGAGATTATTGCAAACCTTTGATCACTCAAAGGGAAATCAAACAGTAGAAGAACGCCTACAGAAAATATCGAAATTCTAGTTATAGATGATTACCGCAGAATAATGCGTAGGAAAAGGAAGAAGATAATTTGTTCATTTTCTTATGACACTTGTAATGTTCGTGGAATATAGCTGGCTGAACACTACACAAATCAGTTCTTAGTAATTTCACTTTTACGCGAATCAGGAGTCACTCAAATCACTTCAGAAAAGGTTACTTATAGATTGATTCCTTTATTTTCTGTCAACAGATTCTTGAACAATAGCATTCCAACAGAACAGAACACTTAATCGTCGTACGTTAAATGTATCAAATTAGTAGTAGACTTCAGAAGGAAGCAACGTTAATTGGTATAACTCTTAACGATAAGCACATAAATATCAGCACAACACGCAGCTTTTAAACAGACACAACTTTAACTAAACAACGTCTCTTTTACAATAAGCACTAACTTCCACCATCTCCACACACTACTGCTGCTCAAATATTATATATCCTTCAGCTCTCATCTCAGACATCCACACGTCATTCTTTAACCATATAATCTTGCGAGAGAGAAGATATCACGTTAAGTTTGAAAACTGATAAGGAGAACGAACTCATTTTTTTTTATTTGAGGTTTAACGACCACCGTGAGCAACTCAATGGGCTATAAGCAGTCGCCCGTCCCTAATTTAGGGGCACTGGTTCCAGGGAAGGGAGAGAGCCAGTGCCGTAAGACAAGCACAACATCCATGCCTGACCGGGATTCGAACCCGGACCCATCTCGGTCGAATGATAAGAAGCCATCGCTTAGACCATTGCGTCACCGGGCGCCACTCAAATTTACATAGAGAAAGAAACTAAAACGGAAAGTTAAATTGGAGTATAGGTCGCACACTGTGTTCGGTTGTGTAAAAGCCTTTCTGCATTCCTAGACAGAAATGAAAAACAAAACTGTTACATGCCATTGCTACTTTACTTATTAATATTATTATTTTCCAGTATCTTTCTTCCTCCATTGGGTAGCATGAGAATTCTATCCACCCAGAACTTTTCTGGTTTTTGTCAAAGAACTGGTCAAGATGAGGCAGGAGATCCTAGAGGGGCTCCAACAATTTCTTTTTCGACACATGAAATATGGTGGAAAACAATGTACTTCTTGTTGACCATTACTGGACATATTTTTATCAAAAGTGTTAACAAACATTGGGAATAAACCCAAATCTGGAGGCGCAAGGTTGATTGAATAGTCCTGGTGTAGTGGTAAGAGATTCCGGAGGGCCTCCAACAAAATTTTCCTTTTATTTTTTTATTTTTTTATTGTAGGTTTAACGACCACCGTGAGCAACTCAATGGGCTATAAGCAGTCTCCCGTCCCTAATTTAGGGTCACTGGTTCCAGGGAAGGGAGAGAGCCAGTGCCGTAAGACAAACACAACATCCATACCTCACCGGGATTCGAGCCCGGACCCCGTTCGGACGAATGATCAGAGGCCATCGCTTAGACCACTGCGCCACCGGGGCGGCATTTTCCCTTTTGACCCAAAACACACGAGATCTGCCGTGTTGTCCTTGTGGAAGACAATTTACTTTGTGTTCACCATTTCTGGACATTTGTCATTAACTGTGTTAACAAACTGGGAATAAACGGAAATCTGAAGACGCGAGGTTGATTGAATAGCCCTAGTTAGGTAGGACATCCCAGAGGGGCTCCAACAATTTTTTCTTTTGACCCAAGAAACATGAGGTCTGGCGTTGTCCTGGTGGAAGACAGTGCACTTCTTGTTGACCGTTTCTGGAATTTGTCATGTCATTCAGCTGGTCAAATTAGAAACCCTACTAATCATAACTGAACTTTTGGTTGCTCGACAGCAGCTTCTAATAAAAGTCACTTCCAGTTCCACCAAAGGCAGAGCATTACCTTCTTGGGATGCAGACCTACCTTTGGAGTGTTTAATAGCGACTAATCCGGCTTGCTTCAAGTCATTGTACACAATCCATGTCTCATCACCCGTCACCATTCGTTTGAGCAATAAATCGCAAACATATTTGCAGTCGAGAACATTTTTCCAATTCAAACATCAAGTCGATTCATACCTATATCCAAGCTGCGCCAAATGCAATGCCACAGTGCATTTGGTTGTCTGCAGTGTCTGTGCATTTACTCGGGTCGTATTGTGTAGGTTTCTTTAAATTAATTGTCTTATTTTTGCAGGGCTAGCGTAGACCGCTCCATCGATGTGTAACAGTTGAAAAGGGAAAATAGAGAAGATTGCTTTTATAACAGGAAAGTGTGAGATATTTTTTTAAATGCCAAATGACGTAACATCACCGCAAAGGTCTTCTAAAAATTCAAAATTATTAAAACTCTATAAGACGCACAAATTCGTTAAACGATTATAACGACGTGCGATTTTACTAGAAGAAAATAACAGATGCGAGAACTAAGTATTTTATGAATTTTTATAAAAATGTATGCAGGAATGAAAGTGAGAAAACTAAAATACAAACAGTAAGGCGGAACTGATCATGAAATACTCTGCTTGGAAAACTTGGAAAATTCACTTTGTAGATTTGAAAAGATAAATAACTTTTGTAAAGCTCATCAATTTCAATTCACAAGTATTCAAAAGAAGAAGAATTTTCTATTGACTTTTCAGGAAAAAATTGTCAAAATGTTTGCATAATGTCTTATATGATCTGTACTCTACATAGTTTTTTCTCTACGGAACATGGATTTATTCAATGGAATGTACTGTAAGTTACATTTTGATTCAACACCCCAAGTACTAAAAAATTGTTAATTTTCTTATTGTTCTTATTGGGGTATTTGCTTTCTTATTTAGGAGAGCAGTACCTTAGCGTACGTTAGCAACGAACACTATGCTAAGTTTTTCTTATAATACTAGCCGGCAGCGCGTTTTAGGACGGCTGCATTTAAGCCTTAAATGAATATTCATATATATGAGGATGTTGCCCGACCTAGGACTGGGTGAAATTTTTAATTGAAGCAGATTGGAAACATATCAAATAGACGCCGGATTTCTGCAAGGAAAATAGTAAAAACTCATTCATGTAAAAGCTAAAAATGTTTTTAGATGCGATTTTGCTCACTTTGACGTCTCAAAATTGCAGTTTTTATTAGAGGGTTTTAAATTGATATGGGTATTTACATTTATAATTACGCTGATTCCCTTTTATGAAATTACTCTGCAATGCGAAGAGAATTAAATAAAACACGACATAACACCAACGTAACAGAGCAAACGTCGCGCAGAGTTGTTCTAGCATGTGCGTGTTGCCACAGATGGAATCGTTTGTTTTACTAACTTGAATTTATTTTCTGGTATTTCTCCTTGATTTTACGTATCGTGCGATAGCTGTGAGCTTAGTTCCGATTTCGACCACCGGATAAAAACAGATGGCGCTGAAAGTACTGAATGACGTCAGAGCGTTAGGTACAGACATAGCCTTATAACGAAGTAAATTTCTCCGTCATTTTTGGTCCACGCGGGAATCGAACCCGAGTCCACTTATTCCGGAACAAGTCGCTCTACCAACTGAGCTACACAAACGGGGGGCCGGGGATGGCCCACGGGTCAGCCGTGATCATGAATCGTCGTAGGCAGTCATCCGCTGAAGAACGTGCACTTGAGAACTCCCAGTCAATCCGGTGTGTGGAATGCAACGTCACACACATTTGTTTTTCGAAGCGCTGGAAAAGGGATTCTCTTATTTTTCCTATATCGCGGTGTGGAAAAGAACATCATACCATTGCGAGATCTTTAACGGCCGGGTCATCCGGGAAGTTCGGGCACCATTATAACGAAGTAAATTTCTTCGTCATTTTTGGTCCACGCCGGGAATCGAACCCGAGTCCACTTATTCCGGAACAAGTCGCTCTACCAACTGAGCTACGCAGACGTTCGTTCTCGCTGCTATCTGCCTTTATGTCGTGTGCGTCCTGTGGAGCAGGCACGTCACAGCCTATTATATTGGTTTTATGAGATAAAAAAGTGTGCAAAATCATTATCACACGCTTTACACAGGAGAAACATGCGACTATAAGAAACAACCGTGCCCAGACGGTCTCTACTTGGATCTCATGTTGTGTTGCTCTGAACTACAAAATATCCTGCCGAGTGTGGGAAGGTCACGCCAAACCGTCGACAGGGGAAATTGGACCCCTCTCCCGTTGCAAATAAAGGCAACGGTTCCTTTCACTCGCCCTTCTCTCCTCTAGAAGTGTTCGTTGTGACGTCATGTTCTGGATTTGCATTTTCTTTCTGGCACTTTAATACTTCTCTGACTGTCTACCCTTTTTCGTATATGAGCTACTTGGTCCAGTCTAAAGTAACTTTTTCTTTTTTTTTTTGATTGGAGGTTTAACGACCACCGTGAGCAACTCAATGGGCTATAAGCAGTCGCCCGTCCCTAATTTAGGGTCACTGGTTCCAGGGAAGGGAGAGAACCAGCGCCGTAAGACAAAGACAACATCCATGCCTGACCGGGATTCGAACCCGGACCCCTTACGGACGAACGATCAGAGGCCAACGCCTTAGACCACTGCGCCACCGGGGCGGCCTAAAGTAACTTTGTTCCTGATAAGCAGCACAAAAGTCACATGGGACATAGGTAGGTGAGTCTAAAACTTACTTGTGGGTGAAAATCCGACGAGAATCGGGCCATGCTTGCTCTCTTTCTTGACTGCAAAAAAAACAATTTTTCATGAAGGAAAAGCGCTATCATAATGTGGCAAGTTATGAGCATTAACTGATATCTAATTAGTTCATACGCGGACTGGGACTCCTGGAGAATTCCCGGTGGGAGATCGTGTTCTGAGCCGTTAATCCTCCTGTACTTTTCTGTTCTTATAGAAGAAAATCAAGTTATACCGAAAAGATCAAGTTTGTTCACCACTTTAGCGACTCCGAAAAAAATTATCTTAATCGCAAATTATCTCTTTTACCGCAAGCACACTTTTTCGTGCATCTAAATACTCTCGGACTTTCAAATTTCAACTCCCTCTCTTTCGATAAATTTCCTGTACGAAAAAACGAAAGTACTTTCCGCTGGTGTGCATGGCATTCCTGTAAGTCTTGCAGAAGTGCTTGTTCAGAAACCGGAGTATAAGTGATCATAAGCAAAGCAATCATAAGCTCAAACTCATAATAAAAGTAACCATAAGCTCGGTGCTTTTCAGTCAAATTCATAAGCCTAAGCAGTATACCATGCAAGCCACTTATATCAAATCAAAAATAGGATGCAATATGACATTGAAAAATTGTCAAGGGATGATCTGATAATTACGATATGCTGCTCCAGTGGGCAAGTGGTCTGAGGTGCTATAAGTTCTGATACTTTCGTCCTAGATGGGCCAGAGTTGTAATTCCGATGATGCAACAGTGTTGTGCTTGTCTTACAGCACTAACACTCTCGCCTCCCCGGATTCAGTGGCACCAAAATAGGGATGGGAGACGGCATGTAGTCCTACAAGTTTCTCATAGCAGTCGTTGAGCTCCGAAACAGAAGAAATTGCAAATATGATACAGATTGGTCTGCCCTTTCAGAAACTCCGGGGACTGGAACTTAAGGATTGGGGAGAGTGTCAGCCACCTTTTTCTTTTGTGCTATGGTGTTCTATGTTTCTGTTCCAAAGTGCATTCCCCCTCAAAACTTTTTGAATGTCTCTTGTTTGGTCACTAGTCTGCTGCGGTTTTTTCGTTTTTCTTTTACTTTTTTGTTCGGATTTTAACGATCACGGTGTGCAACTCATAGGACTATAAGCAGTCGCCCGTTTCCAGTTTGGGGTCACTATTTTCAGGAATGAACAAATCCAGGGCCATCGGGCAAGCACACGGCTCATGCCTCATTCGGGACTCAAACCAGATTTCCGACGAGTGGTCTGAAGCCAGTGCCATAGACAATTCTGACACCGGGACATCAAGTTCGTCTGAAGACTATAATGGCCTGAGTGCATGGCTAGAAAATGTATCATCATACCGTATCCATCTTTGGTGTTATGGGCATGTACTTAATTTAGTAATAACACATGTGAGAAAGTTTAGCCTTAGTCAGATTATTCTGGAAAATGCGCGATTATTCTGAGGAATCCTACCTGAGAACGAATATTCAGAAATAAAACACCAATAATGTTTCACTTCGAATATAAAAGATTATCAAACATCTGAAGTACAAAATAGTGTTCCAACGGCTCAGCATTAAGAACATTTTTGGGTTATACAGTATATAGATAACATCTGCTCACTTTATAACTAACTAGGGCAAGCCGCCTACGGTGACCGATAACTCGGGTACAGTTGGCAAATTTTGAGTGAAGCTATTGCAAAATCTAAGCTCATTAAGGCGCCTATTGTAACAAATTCTAACAAGAAAGTTGACACCGAATTTTCGGGTGTAATAAGCACGTCTTTTGAATCCGTTCTGAGGCAAATTAAATTTATCAAAGCTATTCAAAATCAATGGAACCGGTATGGAAAACAATAGATCTGACCAAAGAAAGAAGACTTTCAATCGGGTTTTTAATCCCTCAGATATTGCTGTAAACGGAATCGTGAGCTTACGAACTCTTAGAAACAGAGATATCGACAAAAATAAGATGTGACTTTACGTCCCCTGGTGAGAAAACCATGCATTATTTTAGGAAGAAAGTATTCTCAAAAGGTTTATCCGTATAAGCGGTATCGGTCGAAGAAAAAAAATTAGTCGAGTTTTCAAGAGCCCAGATTTTGCAACAAATACGTCAGAAGCAGAAATTAACACATATAACCCCTGGTGGCTAAACCATTCTTTATCAAACATTAGAAATTATGTGAAAAATATTTTCAATCAAGTCTTGTGTGCGATACGGGAAGAATTTGTCAAATCAGAGCTTTAGGAGCAGAAATAACGCAGAAAACGCAATTTACCTTTGCTCCCCTAGCAGAAAGTGTATGATTTAATTGAAAATTTTGAATTTCTAGGGAAAACATTTCGCATTGGAAACACTATCCAATAAAGAAGGAATTTTTCAAATCGTACTCTTAGAAGTTGAGGTATTGACAAAAATAAGATATACATGTACGCCCCCTGGCGTAGAAACCATGCATTTTTTCAAGAAGAAAATTTCCCTAAAAGGTTTGTCGATATGAGTAGTATCGGTCAACAAACGACGTTTTTTCAATCGAGAATTTAGAAGCTCATATTTTGCTGCAAATACAACAGAAGCGGAAATTAAGATTTACGCTACCTGGTGGCCAAACTATTTTTACAAAAATTAGAAATTATGTGCAAACGATTTCCCATCAGGAGCTGTATCCGGTGCAGAAAGAATTTTTCAAATCGTAGATTTAGAAGCAGAGATAAGGCGGGAAACGCAATTTACCTTTACGCCCCCTAGCTGAAAGTCTATGAATTATTTGGAAATTTTGAAATTATATGAAAAACATGTCACACGGAAAACACTATCCAACAAAAAAGGAATTTTTCAAATCGGACTCCTAGAAGTAGAGATATTGATAAAAATAAGATATACATCAACGCCCCTGGCGGAGAAACTGTGGAATATTTTAAGAAGAAAATATTCCGAAAGGTTTATCGATGTGAGTGGCATCAGTCCACGAAATAATTTTTTAATCGATATTTTAGAAGCTACGATTTTATGGCAAATCCTCAGAAGCAAAAATTAACACTTACGCCCCCTGGTAGCCAAAGTATTCTTTACCAAAAATTTGAAATTATATGCAAAAGATTTTCCATCAGGAGATGTATGCACTGAAGAATTTTTTTCAAATCGGAGTTTTAGAAGAAGAGTTATCGGGTAAAATGCAATTTACTTTTACGCCCCATAGACGAAAATCTATGCGTAATTTGAAAAAGTAAGTATATCTAAAATACTCTTCGACATAAATGGAATCGAAAGATATAATTTTTTCAATCGGAAGTTTAGAAGCAAATATGTGGAATAAAACGTATTTTGAATTCGACATCATCTTCATTTACGCCATCTACCGGAGAAATTGATCATTGTAAAATAAAACGAAATAAAGGATCATCATTTGCATATTTCAAGCTTCCCAATGCAAAAAGAATTTTTGAAATCGGACCAATAGTTGCTGAGATATCGTGGGTACAGACGGACGGACGGAAATCGGGGGGGGAGGTTACGATCACTGTTTATGTGTGATCGTACATCGTACCCCCCCCCAGATTTTGAAACAGGGTTACGCCACTGCCTTTGACGCATAGGAAAGGTACACACTTTGCAGAGCAGGTAAAGTGCGTCTTTACCCTAATTAGCTGCGATGAATCCGTATGCGTGCGGCTAACTAAAGTCTAAAAAATAAAATACCGACGAAGTGTATAGCTTTCTTTTTGCTGAATAATCGGCTGTAATTCGGTTTGCAGCCCCGATGCTCTACTACGAGAGACACGGTGCTAGTAACGTGCTGCCATCTATCAGGCAATAGGAAATACGTGACGTAGGCTATTTCTGTAATGAATGTGTTTCTGCAGTATTTCACATACCAAAGTGCAAACGAATAATCTTCAGTAAATTTATTCATACACTGCGAATTTCAATTTTTTGAGTTCTTTAAGTAATAAATTTATGCCCCTGGTATGACTGTTTTGGGAAGAAGGCCGCCCACCCTGTCGTCGTCCTTTAGAGGCGACAATTTAGAACTGAAGCAGCATTAGGGAATAAGAATCGTACGGGGGGCAGTGGCGGATTTCCAATTAGGCACGGTAGGCACGTGCCTATGGGCGCAGCTCCATGAGGGCCGCAAAAAGTCCTGTGAGGGTGTAAAATTGTGGTGGGACTGGGAACAATGCTACGCAGAGTCATGTTCGGACATAGTAGGGTTCCCTAAAATTTATTTTTGGTGTGTGTGTGTGTGTGTGTGTGTGTGTGTGTGTCAGACAACAACACGACCAGCGCCTTTGGGACACCACCGCACCACAACCTCCTGTTTGGAAAGGGGAGGAAGTCTTCTTTGTCTGAATGAGTCGCAGCTCACATTCTCGGACGGAACTACTGCTGCAACATAGGAGGCGGCATATAGTTCCGTCCAAGAATGTGAGCTGAAACTCAGACATGGCCGGAAATGATTCATCCTGATTATTCCGACCGAAACCCGAACAGGTTGAGGAGAAGAAGAAAAGCGACGTATTCGGGAGAGTGGCACTGGACACGCGACGTCTGTCCTGGCCCCTTCCTACACTGATGGTGACCACGACGCAACAAACAACGAATAAAGAGAAAAAAAAAAAAGAAAGCAAAGAAAAGGGACAAGGCATAATTCATTCCCAGGGAGTCCCATAAGTGTGATCGTGTGAGACCCGTTTACCATACCCAAACATACCACATGTGGTGGAAGACAAACGTTTTTAAATTGCTTTCATCTGAATGGCTGAGCGCGCGTGCATGGTGTACGTGCCCTGTGTGTACCTCCAACCTGATGAAAATGCGCTTCACAAAGACAAAGCTCAAGGAACTGGAATTCGCCAGAAGCTCAGAGCTATAAGAGTATCAAAGTGCCATACTCGTAATTAACCCAGCGTTTGCGGCAGTTTCTGCGATGAGTTGTTCCTTTTTAGATTCTTACTAGGAAGTTTGAACAAGCTTGTTTTAGTGTGTGTGGAATGCTGTGCTGAAATCTCCGTGAGCGATGAGTGAAAAAATAGGAAAAACTCAGTGGGGTTCAGAATCGGAAAATCGCGATTGCAAAAAAAAAAAAAAAAGAAAGGGAAACTAAGCTGCTGAAAAGCGTACTTCTTGAAGAACACCTTAAAGAAACTCGGGCTTAGCTTTGGGATACGCTCACCAAGATCGATATCACGCCACCTGCTATCATCCAGAAACACCCATACCTCACTGACTGATGCGGGAGTGTATTCCATACCATTGGAATACCCGGATGGTACCACCAAACATTACATCGGAATGACAAAACGATCTTTCGCTCTTCGATTAGTTGAACACAAGCGGAACGTCCCGCACAGAAAATTGACAACCGCACTATCCCGGGAAGTGGTTATCCAAAGCGAGTAGCTCCTTATATTACCAAGCGAGTGGCTCCTTATTATTCAAGCGAGTGGCTCCTTATTATTCAAGCGAGTGGCTCCTTATACTACCGCCAGGAGCACTGACCTCAGGGAAGCCACCGAGATATTGACTTACCCTGTGGTCTGCAATGATGACGTCTCACTTGAGCTTCCCCAAATATAGCGCACATTTCTTCGCGCTTAGCGCGTTTCTGTGGACATCTCTCATTGTCGCACGCACGCGACGCAACATAAGATGTTCTCACATTCTGTTCATGTTTGGCTTTTTAAATTTTTTCTGTTGTTTAGTTATCTTATCTTTCCTATAGACGCATAAGTTTGAAGAAGGCACCCGTTGGTGTTGAAAACTTACGCTTTAATAATCATATTTTTACGTTAATAAACGGATATTTTTATTCCTTTTCTTAATAAAAATTATATTTCCTTGCGGTGTTTCTTTACAAATCACCAATTTCTAATAGTACAATATTATAGCTACATGCATGTAGATATTTCTGTTGATTGTTGATTGAGATATTGAAACATAAATGAACTTTTTTGCGTAAAAATTTAAAAATTGATCATTCTGATAAAAATTTTGAGGACCCTTTATTTCATGGAAAAGAAGGGACATTTTTAAAACTATGAACTTTTATGAACCAAGCTAAAAAAGGGGACTTTTTAGGAATAAGGACCTGTTGGGAGCACGAAACTGTAAAAACTTTTGCCTAGAAAGTGGCGGGGTTGGAGGGACACAGCGCAGGAACATCCTGCTAAGAACCGGGCCCCAGGCACATACGCAGAACTTAATTTCGAGGAGGGTCCAAGCTCCACGGGGGTAAGCACAAAAACATGTGTGTGCTCAGTCAATATATGAATATATATATGTTTGACCATGAAGTCGAAAATTTAGGAGGGGAGAGGGTGTTCTAGACCACCTGGAGTTGGACCCCCCCCTCCTATGAGTACGACTCTGCCGGTCCCGATATCAGAACGAGAACGGGTGTACGAGTGATGAGCTCCTCCGCAGGGGGCGCTTGGACAATTTGTGCCTATGGGCGCCAAATCTGTATGTCCGCCACTGACGGGGGGTGGGGACAAATTTTGAAGTGCTATGTTATCCCCAGTTAAAAAAAAAGGAAATTTTTTTTTCAGGTACATACTGCTGTACGTAGTATTTATTTAATGTATGTAGTACCGGGAGCCATGGATTTGAACCCCCATGACCGTTAACTAGTTAACATTTTTTTTCGCAATTTTAGCTTAATTACGTCATCTTTCCTATCTTTTTTTAATATTTGCTGCCATAAGTTTGTTTACGATTTTTTTTGTAACCTAACAAGAAATCTTAACTCTTTAAATAACGTACAATTAGGTATAATATAGTTTCTACTACTATCTTAGGCATTCGCTCAGAGGACTCCCTCGATTTCACAAAACAGTTCAAAATTAATTTTATATAACCAAATTTCTATGAATTCGAAAAATTTCCATACGTTTATCCAAGTTTCCAAAAACCTTAGACGATTGCACTCGCCATGTGCTGTTACTGCTGAAATATTGGGGGATGCTTCCCCCTTGGTAGTTATGGCCCTGCATATAGTTAATCTTAGATTTGCGGTACTTCGATACACATCCCAAAAACTGTGCTGCACAAACATCCTTTCCCAGGGCCGTTTATGAATTGTCAGTCCACCATTGGATTAGTCGAAAGATAATCGCCGTAATTCTTCATTTTTTTTTTCATTTTTCCATCTAAACCGAGAGTTTAAGAATTAATTTAATAATCGTGATTTAAATGAAAACCAGACATTCAAGTTATATAGATATACATATATATAGTTCGTGTATGTGGTGCGATCTATGAGCAATAAAGTTTTCATTGAATTATTGGGTATCATCAGAGTATATTTTGACTCGAAACAACGCGCGATAGTACCAAATAGCACGAACACTAAGCATGTAGTAGCTTAGTGACGTAACGAGAAATTACCTTAAGACAAGGGAGTAGGGTTATCGGTGAAAACGTTAAGGAAAAAATAGTTCATATTGGAAAATGCACACAATCTTTAAATCTCAAAGAATACCCTTTCTCTGGAGTAAATAAAGTAAGGCGAAATTAACAAGCCCATCCACTGTGCGCATCTGTTGAAGCAATTTTTTTATTAAATATAAATATTTAAATGAAAAAAACATTGCTCAGAAAAAACTTATGCTGCCAGATCGGTGAAATGAAACTAAAGCCGCTGGGGTTGAGGGGACTCCGTACCCGAGGACAGCAGCCTTGGTAAAGCCAGTGTATTAGAGCATGAAATTTTATAACTAATGATTAATGATAACTAACGAGATGTTACTCATTTTGGATTCACTTCTATTGAAAAAAGAATCTTTGCACAAGATCTTTTTCACAGGACTCGGATTTTTTTGCATAAAACCTTTTCGTAATCTTTTCATAGTGCTACGAATTTTTTTCACAGGATTTTTTCGTAGCATATTTCCATAAGTCTAAGAATTTTTTCGTAGCATATTTCCATAAGACTAAGAAGCATGGGCGTACTGATAGCCCACGCAACCTCAGCAGTGCGGGGGTAGGGGGAGGGGAATCTCATGGCTAAGAGGGACTCTAGCCGCAGAAGAAGGAGTTTTCAAAATTTTTGCGGAAATTTCGTATGAAACTGGTTAAAGAAATAGCCAGGAATTTTTGACGACATCTTCGAATGAAGTATTAAAAAGAAAAACAATTTTTGTACATATTTTCAATAAATAGGTAACATCTTCAAGAAATAATTTCCGCTTTAGTATGTTAAAACTAGGTGACGAGAAAGCAGCTATTCCAGAGGACTTTAGGCCCCTTTTCGCTGTCATAGCAATAGTTCTTATACATGTACTTTAGCAACAGAATGTGACTGAAATACCTGTCGAATAAATGAAATTTTTATGTCAATGAGGGTAAGGCATTACATATTACACTTGCTTGCACAGAACTACACATCATTCAGAATATAATGAACCTAAAGGTGTTATTCGCGGGAATGAAAAAACAGAGACGTGTGGCATTTCTTTTTACAAAAGAGTCAAAAGAAAAGACTTTTAGTATGTGCAAAACACTGTAACGTTACGTTAAATGTCTTTTTTTTTTTTTTTTTTTTTTGTACTCAAGAGTAAATTTCAATAATTTTACTTTTTTTGTGACGCAGTTCTAATTCTTACCTTTAATTTGCTTGCTTATATCCTGTGTTTTCGAATAAATCGGAAAAGGTCATTAGACACTGACACACGGCCGTTACGTGTTTTATGTGTGTGATCGTGAGGCATTTCAAAGAGACTGGCCTTAGTTCTCTAAAAGAATAAGATTTGCATGATACGATTAACTTTGTGTAAGTGTTTTTGTAATACTTATTATTGGTATAAAACTAAAGAAATCATTTTAATTACAATGTGTGTTATAGGCAATAAAGTGTAACAATTTTATTTTTACGAAAAATACCTATAGGTTCTGAAGAATTTGCATTGCAGGTCGCCCGTAAAACCTAATGTAATGTGGAATTTAAAAATTTCAGTAATTGAAAGCAAATACATTTTGGCAAAAGGGTCTCGAAGATTTTTTGAGGGGGGGGGGTGTGTGTGTGTCGAGTTTTTCGTGTACGCCACTGGTCTGATAGCTGTTATAATGAAGTCGAAAGGAGGACCTACGAAGTATTAAGTAAGTGGTCATAATTCAGTGATTACTCAGTGTATATTAACAAGAGAATGTGAAAGAAATAACAGTTTGAAATGTTTATACCAATGAGGATAAAGTTCTATCATGTATTGCAGTTGTTTGCATATAACTATACCCATCCTTCAGAATTAAATGAACTATAAGCTGTTCTCTGCGGCGATGAAGAAACAGAGAGCTGTGTCATTTATTTATTTTTATAACAGAATCAAAAATTCATAGTCAAAGAAAAATTCTTAAAATCAGAATAAAAAAAAAGAAAATTCTTTACCATGTGCAAAATACTGGGGTTGTCCAAAATAATGGAAACGCCTCGCTGAAAACAGTGACTTTGGTATGAGCTGCTTTTTGAGTAAAACGAACGTGTATAGCTACAATTTATTTTTGTTAAAAAGTGTTGCTTATAGTCTCAAGTGTCTGTGTGATTGCATTGGAAATCGGTGTTTGCATAATTTCGTTCCAGGTGAAGGCACAATGAGTGACACGTTGGAGTTCCAAAGAGGGCAGATTGTAGGAGCTCGTCTGGTTGGTGCGTCGGTAACCACAATGGCACAGGGGTATCGAGAGGTACCGTGTCGAAGGTCATGACAGTATACAATGTTCACGGCACAACATCATCTGCGAGACACAATTGTGGAAGGAAAACCAAACTCACTGCGAGAGACAGGAGGACATTAAAGAGGACTGCGACCGCAAGGAGGAAGACCACTGCGACGAAAGTGACTGCTGAACTTAATGCACATCTCCAAAATTCAGTGTCGACTCATACCGTGCGAAGGGAATTGCATAAGCACAATATTTACGGCAGAGCTGCGATTGCAAAACCCCTGGTGTCACAGGTGAATATGAAACGGAGACTGCAGTGGCGTCAGGAACATAAAACATGGGCTGCGGATCAATGGAAACATGTCTTGTTTTCCGATGAATCAAGTTTCTCACTATTCACCACCACAGGACGGGTTTACGTGTGGACCCCCCCGCAGAAGCCTACAACCCAGACTGTCTCCTTCCTACAGTAAAGCATGGGGGCGGTTCCCTAATGGTTTGGGCCATGATCTCTTGGTTTGCAGCAGGTCCCATTATCACCTTACACGGACGGATCACTAGCGGTGACTATGTCACTCTTTTGGCCGACCACGTGCATTCAATGGCGCAGACATTGTTTCCGTCAGGGGATTGCACCTTTCAAGATGATAATGTCCCGATTCACAGAAATCGAACTGTTCAATCATGGTTTGAGAAACATGAGGTTGAAGTTGCACACGTTCCCTGGCCTGCACAATCACCGGACTTAAACATCATTGAGCCCTTGTGGTCTGTGTTGTAAAACAGAGCGCGATCCCGTTATTCTCCTCCGGCGTCTCTCAAGGAATTGGAGCAGTTTCTGCAGGAAGAATGGTACAACATACCATTTACCACCATCCAGGACTTGCATGCGTCCATTCCAAGGAGGATTCAAGCAGTTTTAAATGCCAAGGGTACTCCCACACCATATTAGGTGGGTAACACTTATTGCTTCAAGGTGTTTCCATTATTTTGGACAACCCTTGTATTGGGGCATTACGTTAAGCCTGTTTTTAATCTTTATATATTTATAATTTTTTATATTTATATATTTTTTTATTTTATATTCAAGAGTAAATAATTTAAGTAGTTTTACTCTTTTTGCACCACAATTCTTAATTGCTACTTATCTATTGGCTTGCTCAAGAGCGTTGCAAGCTTTTCTTACCTGGGGGTCGGGGGCGGGGGACGGTACTTGAAATTACGCCCCTCCGAGTTCCACTCAAAGAATGCGTGGTCTTTACTTTCTCACACTCCGCCGTTATTGGAAAGTATTATGATCAATCAAAAATCGCACTTCAGGTTTTCGACGTAATTTTATGAAAATGTAAAAATTAGGTGAATACTCAAAGAACCTCAGGTTGTAAATACCAAGTAAAGCGTAAACGTTATGTAAACGCCGACAACACAACACTCCACAGAAATGCAGAACGAAAAACAAACCAGCGCATAACGAATGAGTATCGATAGTGAACGTAACAATAGGAAAAGCTTTAGGGATAGGGCTTGGAAAAAATTCCGTTCAAGGTTAAACGCTCAGAGAACTTTCTGCGCAGAGCAGAAAATTAGCTCTTCATTCCTACCACATGTTCAGAAAGTTCACAGTGGCTCAGTATATCAGTACAATGTTTCCTATGTCTCCATTCACGGTTCGGAAAATTCCGTTCATGGATATGAGATGTTCACACCTCATAGTGTATATTACAATGCATTCTGGTTAGCTGCATGGAAGTATGAGATTAACTAAAGTCTTCAAAAAGAAAATGCTGAAGGGTGTAACTTCCTTTTTTTTAGTTATAATTTATATTTTTTATATTCCCCAGAACGTGAATTTACGCCCCTGGGATGACCATTCTGGGAGGGCAAGCGCCCTCCCTACCCTCAGTGTTTCTTTCAGGACTTTTTGGCCTGGGGGGCAAATGGAACCCTAGAGGGGGCTAGTTTTCCATTTGCTATATATATATATATACATATATATAATTTTTAGCTATTACATTAATATATATAGAAGTAATAACTATATATCTAGCACAGGGGCGAATTTAGAGAGGGCCTTACCCTCCTCCCCGGAAAATGTTTCATTTTCTTGTTTTATGGTTAAAATGCAACTTACATTAGAAAAAAATGCCTAAATTTAATAAAAATAAATCAACTTACATTAGAAAAAAATGCAATAATTTTTCTTCAATTTTTAATTAACTTTGATTTTGTTCCCCGGATGGTGGATTTCAAAAACATCCTATTTTCTCACCCCACCCCCTAAGAAAAATTCAATATACATCCCTGATATAGTTATTACTTCTTCAAACATTTTGGGAATAACAAGCTTTTTTCAGCTAAAAGAGGGGCGGGGGGCGGTTTCCGCAGGCTTGAAATTTTCATCTATAAAATTAAAATGCATTTAACGCACGATTCCCAGACAATTAGGTATGGTTAATCTATTTATTATACTTGTATTTTGAAGAATAAAATACGTCGTAATACACGTTTTAATAAAATAAACTATAACTAGTACCATTTGAACAAATATTAAAAAAAACCTAATTGGAGAAATATTTGTAGCATAAAAAGGAACGAAACTTCCTTTTTCATCATAGCCTGAATTTATTAAAATTTGGCTCGGTAGCCTAAAATGTCTCGGGGGGGATGGTCGTTTTTGGGAGGGAATACTGTACCCCCCCCCCCCTGGATGTATGCCTGAAAGAAACACTGCCTACCCTCCCAGGAGCTACAGCACTGGGCTTACTTATGTTCTTTGTTTTCGTATGAACCTGAACAGGTCATTATACACTCCCACACGGCACTTACATGTTTTATTTGTGATCGTGAGGCATTTTAAAAAGGCTGTTAGTTCTCTAAAAAAAAGTAAAATTTGCATGATATGATTAACTTTGGCGTAACTGTTTTGCAGAACTTTCTATTGGTACTAGGGAGATCATCTTAATTAATCGCCCCATGAACATTTGTGTTGCAAGCAAGTGCAGTAATTTTGGTTTTACGAAAAATACCTGTGAGTTCCAAAGAAGTTTACTTATTAAAACGCTTATAAAACTTAGTTAATAATATAGAAATAAACATTTCAGTAATTGAAAGCTAATAGATTTTCGCAAAAGGGCCGCGGAGATTTTTTTTGCAGGCTGCCAAGCGTTGTTTTAGTAAGCCACAACAAATAAAAACCTATTTACATTATGTACAAAAGGATATACGAACTAGAGCTCTTACAAGGCACAAAGCAGTGAAGTCGTCGATCATGAAAGAGTGTGTAAGAGGAGAAAAGAAGTAAGCGTCTGTAGTGCAAAAAAAAAAAAGGAATAAAGTTAATGCAAAGCCTTCAACTGTTAACTGCTAAAACTTAATAAGTAGTATATTTAAATTTAAATTTAAAAAAAAAATTGCAGTAGAAATCTATTTCAAAATTAACCAAGAGATGGCGCCACAATAGATGGTTCATTCAATCATTTTTAAAATACATCACAGGAGAATTTCCATGTTAAACAAATGAAACAGATATTAAAATATAAATTTAATATATCAATCTGTCCTCTCAAAAGTTTTAAAAGTATCCCTATATATATTTTTAAATAACCTCACAGTGCTTTTAAAAACCTTTATTTAGATTTGAAATATAATCGAACAGGATATTTTTCAATTTTATTGTTTGATAGGATACAATTTCCTGGTTTTACCTGCATTTTTAATTTGCTTACCAATACCTCAGTTATTCCTACACTAAATTTCTTTCACGAAATGGTAATAAACTGTTAAGTGTGGATTTTTTATGTATCCAAATTTCAATCCACTTAGCAGGAAATTCGTTTTTGTTTTTTTCTGAGAGTTAACAGCAATAAATTTCTTCTGTGATACCTTTTCGAATACTGTACCGCATAGAGAAACGAAATCCTAAATAAAATTTTCTTCGAAGAAATCTGTCCTCAACGCCCAGAAGGTGGAATCGAACCACTCTGACGCTAATCAGCTACGGGTTTGAAGCCCGCACACCGGACCACCGGAGCTCATCTGGGCGTTTAGCCTTAGCGCAAAGATAGTTCAAAAAGCGATACGATTCAGGTTACGAAATACGACGCCTATGTTCGATAACTTGATAGTAGTACAGTTCTTTGCTTTCCGTGCAATTTGTCGAATGGATCGCGGAAGCTTTATGGGTAAACAAAACGGTACTGACATTTGCTGTTTCCCAACATGGCGGCTGGTCATTTTCTTTTTAACACAAGATTATCCTTAAAACAATGCTTTGCGCATTTTTTTAAGGATAATCCGACTACAAAAACGATTTTTTTTATCACTTAATCATAACCGTTGTAACTGAAAAAGTAATTCAGCTTGGTCAGAATATTTTTAACAGTTATAAAAAATTGGAAAAGAGAATTAAAACCTTTTTGTCAGGGGCGTACTGATAGCCTCCGCAACCCCCGCATTGCGGGGCGAGGAGGGGCTCAAGTCTAAAAGGGCCTCTAACCTCTGAAAAAATACTTTACATTTTTTTTTCTGGAAACTGTATAGAAAGTTGGTTAAAGAAATAACCAGAGAAGATGCGGGTGGGGGGGCGCAGGTAACGAAGGGGCGTACTAGCTCCCAAGTTATAGTTTTATGAAAAAAATTCGAACGCGCACAATAATTAACCCAAAGATTCATATTTTGCTTTAAGATATATTTAACTTCGCCTAAATAAATGCCTAGTTTCCCTTTTAAAACACTGAATGTCCTACAGGTTGAAAGTGTTCGGCTCTTTGACTTCGGGTTGTAATACAATTGCTCTGGAATGGGTTGTAAATAACACGATCGCTCTCCAATCGCCCTCTCTCTCTGCGCTGCTGAGGAAAAGCGCGAGGCCACAGTGGGATCCCCCGTGGAGGATGTGGGAAAAGATTCAGTTACCTAGGATTACGTGCTCGACAGGCGTCAACATTTATTCACATCAGCCGCAGATTTGCGTGTGTAAGGGGTGATTTTTTCAAATGATTTGTGTTAGTTTGGGACAAAACAATTACACGTATTGTTAAATCTATTACTTAAAAAGTTAAAACTTCAGGGCTCTAGGTATAGACACTCTCCCTGACTTCCTACCTCCCCCCCCCCAACCACCACAACAACACACACACACCGTGAAAAATGCATCCTCCATTGTGTTCGAAATCCTGGGAAAATTACTGTGCTTAGGGGTGCTGAAGTAAATCTTGCAGGGGGGGGTGACGTTGTGCTAGTTACGCCACTGAACTGGAGGCCCCTTTTCCCAACCATAGCAACAGTCTTTATACGTACATGAATATTATCAGGATAATGTAAAAGAAATATCAATTCAATGAATGGAATTTTTATACTGTACTAATGAGGATAAGATGTCACGTATTACAGTTGTTAGCACATAACTACGCATCATTCAGAATATTATGAAGTAAAAGGTGTTTTCCGGGATGGAAGGGGAATAAAAAAGCAGAGGCATGCGTCACTTTTTACAACAAAGTCAAGAGTAGAAAAATACTATTTGCAAAATATTGTTGCATTATGTTAAGTGTGTTATTTATGCATTCAAAACTAAATAATTTAATGTATTTTTTATATATTCAAGAGTACATAATTCTTAATTGTCAATTTTTTTATTTTTTTTTTGCTTACTTATGATCGACATTTTCGTATAAATAAAAAAAAACATCATTAGAGACACTGTCACACCGCAATTAAGTACAATATTTTGTGTGTGTGATCGTACAACCTCTAAAATAATAAAATTTGACTAACTTTGGCCTAGTTTTATACCATTTAATACTTTTGTAGTACTTTTTAATGGTATTGAACTAGGGCAATAATTTTAATTACAACGTACATAATTGCCTTTTATGAAATAAAGTGCAATAATTTTAGTTTAACGAAAAATACCTGTAGGTTTCGCAGAATTTGAAATATTAGAACCCCTATAAACATTAGTTAATTATATGGAATTTAACTTAAACTTTTCAGAATTGGAAGGTAATATATTTTCGCAAAAGGGCCTCGAAAAAATATTTTTGCAGGGTCCCCAAAGTTTTTTCCGGCACGCCACTGTTAAGAATTTATAGCGTTTTTACAAGCGGAGATAAAGTCGTAAGCAGTAATGCACACTTACACTATACCTCGGGGCAAAACTGTGAATCCCTAATGTTTTTTTTAAATATATACATAATGTTTCTTGTACTGAAATGTGTACTGCTCAAAAAGAATTTTTCCAAATAGGCCTTTTACAGGCAGATACAACGAGAGAAAGACAATATTGATCTGCGCCTTTCAAGAGAAACTTGTGCCCTATTTTGAGTGGAGAATTTGTACTTCGGATTTTGAGAGAATACGTGCTTTTTTTTTTTTTTTTTTTTTTGCCAATAGACGGGTAGTGAGTGCCATGTAACTAAAAACAATTTCTTCAGTCGTGTTTTTAGGAAAGAGTATATGACTATATTGCAAATAAAAATATCACTTTCACCGTCCTAGCAGACAAATTGTTTGTCATGAAGAAGTAACAGAAGCATGCAACATATTATTCACACTGGAAACTGTGCAACCCAGATAGAATTTTTCAAGTCGGGCTTTTAGAAGAGACAACAGAAGAAAAAAGTAGAATATATGTTAGTGTCCTCAGCAAAAAAAAAAAAAAAAAAAAAAAACACAACAAAAAGCCTGCTTTCTTTGGTACAAAAAGCATGCACAACATTGTCTTCGTGGTGAAATGTACGTAGCGACAAAATAATATTTTCAATCGAATTTTTAGGAACAGTATGGAATAATTTTTAGGAACAGTATGGAATAATTTTTAGGAACAGTATGGAATAATTTTTAGGAACAGTATGGAATGCCATTTCGAGGAAACAGCATGCGAATTTACACTACCTAGCGGGAAGATTATGCATCGGAAAAAGACCAGTGATATGTTTCTTCAAATAAATTTTCCAAATTGATGTAACAGGTGCCGAGCTACTATGCTCGAACAGACAATCGGATACTGCAAGCATGCATTTTTTTTTCACAATAGGGGTGTTAAATGCGCAGCAAAAAAATTGTAGCTCCAAAATTTCTGGGTGCACTACTGGTATATTTGCATATGTTTCTAAATATATATTTTACGAATCATTGGAAGCGCACTCTAATATGGTGGAGATTTTTTTATCGCTTCCTATCTTGGGTGATTTTTTCTCTGGCGTATTTTTATTTGCATCTTCCATATTTTAAGCCAACCTCATAAAGAAATCCTCGGTGCACCACTTGTTTGCTCTCACCGCTGTTAATGAACATGCACTCCGCCATTACTGCGACACACAATGAAGCACCAATGAATTCGGAAACGAATTCACAATAAGAAAAGTAATGTCGAGGATTAATAAGTGTCAACCGTTATGCTAGTGAGAAATGAGCAGTCAAGTATTCAACACAGTGAAACTTAAGAATGGGAAGGAATGAAACGTGAATGCCATTTACTTGAATAGTGATGATCGAATTGTTTGCACGAGCGGAGATTCATTCATGGACGAACGGTAAGCTCTTTTGGGCCAACTGTCCAAAAGAGCGAGACCTTATGGGTGTCCTAAACTCTCGCTCTTTTGGGCAGTCGGCAGAAAACAGCTGCGAATGTGCTTGTTTGCCACTCCTGGAAAAGCATTCATCGTGAACGCGGAATGGTAGAGATGTGCTCTTTTGGGCAGTGTTTCAATTTCTGCTTGGCCTTGAACTCGCAGACGCTTTGAAGAAAAAACTGATTTGCTCAGTGAGTGCAGGGAGACAACTATCTGGGATTGAATGCATTCATTTGAACGAGCATTCGTGAATGACTCTTTTGTGTGAGTGATGAATGGTGAATGAACTCTCGAGAATCAATGACTTATGTCATCACTACTTCACGCTTCTCATATATTGAGATTTCATATTTTTTTCACGACTTGTTCAAACTTGGTATTGCACCCAACAGCGATATGATGATAATGTATTATATTTTATTCATTTTGCTGCTAAGGCGGGTGTGTTTCTACTATTAGGTGTGCTACTTAATTCTCGGCCACAGGCACGACATGTTGACAGCAAATTATAGCAAATCGAATACGTACCTAATCAGGGAAATAATCCCCGTCGTGTTGGATACACTTGAGCCATCGATCAGGGAGCTACCGAATGTCACTGCGGAAAAAAGAGGGCTGTTTCGAGTTGATAAAGTCATCAATACTTGTGTGGACCTGCTCGACAGAAGTGAAGTGAGTATCACTCACGTGATGTTGCAGGGAGCGAAAGAGGTGATAATCCGGCAGGACGAAGTCTGGAGAATACGCCGGGTGGGACAATATCTCTCATCCCAGGTCGGTGATCGTGTTTAAAGTCGTTTTCGCGCTGTGAGGACGCGCGTTATTCTGAAGCAACAGGACCGACCTTTTTCTGCCCTTGCCGGTGTATGGCCTTTTCGCCTCCATTGCGTCACTCACACGAATGAGTTGCTGACAATAACGCTCAGCATTGACCGTTTCACCAGGTTTGAGCAACTCATAGTGTAACGACACCGCGCTGATCCCACCATATGCACAACAACAACTTCCTGGCATGGATATTCGGTTTGGAGTTACTGGTGGTAGGCTGACCGGGATAAGCCCACGATTTGCGCCGCTTAGGATTATCATAGAGGATCCACTTCTCATCAGAGGTCAAAATCTTGTGGAGGAAATCCTTCTTCTTGAATCTGGAGAGCAAGGACACAGCAACATCGAAGCGTCTAGACTTGTTCGCAGCTGTGAGTTGGTGGGGCACCCAACCGCCCTCCTTGTAAAACCGTCCAAGCTTGTGCAGGCGCTTTGCAATGGCTTGCCGAGTTCCTGGGCGAGCTCTGACTGTGTGCGACAGGAATCCGCGGCCAACAGTTGTTCCAGTTCCTCACCGTCAACTTTCTGTGGATGTCCCGGACGTTCTGCATCACGGAGATTGAAATTTCTCTGCTTAAACCGCTGGAACCACTTCTTATACGTATTGTAGGACACATAAGCCTCACCCAAAGCAGCACAGATCATTTTCTGGGCTTCCGCGACACTTTTTTTTTCAGCTGAAACGCGAACAGGAGGCAGCGCCTCAAATGTTGCTTCTCGAACGACATTGCTTTCACCGTCAACTTTCGTCCCTTCTGTCACTACAACTGTGAGCGATTACGGTTGCCTAGAAAGCTGTTGGATGGCGCTGCAATCAGCCATTATCGCACACGCTATTTGCATTTGCTGACGTTCTATGATCACTTTCTGTTAGGGGCCGAGAATCAAGTTGCACACCTCGTAATTCACTTCACAACGAAAGGCAAGGGTTAGAATACTCACCACCGAGTTCCAAAATACTTCTTGAAGCAAGGCCAGCATGGCTCTTCGAGAGCTGAAAGGAATGGGTTTCATGCGAGCAGCTGCACACAAGCCTATCATCAGCAAGATTAACTTCAAACATGCACTGGAGTGATATAAAGCTCGGCGTCAGTGGATTCTGAACAGTGAAACCGCGTTCTCTGGAGGGATGAAACACGCTTCACCATTTGGCGTCGGACGAACGAGTCTGGGTGTGGAAGATGACCGGTGAATGCTACCTTCCCGACTGCGTTGTCCCAACTGTGAAGTTTGGTGGACGAGACATCACGCTATAGGGATGTTTTTCATTGCTTGGGCTGGGCTCCTTAGTTCCAGTTCTCGGAAATCTTAACGCTGCGGCGTATAATGACATTCTGGACAATTATCTGCTCTCAGCGATATGGCAACAGTTCGATGAAGACCTTTTCCTTTTCCAAAAGAACAATGCCCCTATCCACAAATCGAGGTCCATGCAGGAATGGTTTGATGAGATGGATGTAGAAGAATTTCACTGGATTACACAAAGCCCCGATCTTGACCCATTAGAACACCTGAGAAATGAACTGGAAAGACGACTGCGAGCCAAGCCAAACCGTCAAACATCGGTGAATGGAAGGCAAGTTCTACATCAACGTATCAAACTCTACTGGAAAGCCTTCTCAGCAGAGTAAGGCCGTGATAGCAGCAAAGGTTGGACACAGTGGATATTAATTCGTTTCTTACTACAATGAGTTCGTGGATACATTTGGTCAGATAGTGTCCGGATGCTTTTGATCATTTAATTCTAAGTATTTTATTCTTGGAATTAAATGGGCATACAAAAAGGTTCCGGTTCGTACAGTGTTGGAACGGTCTTGCCAGCATTTGATCATTGAAGTCAGTAGCTTGATAGCGATTCAAAGTTATTTGTTTCTTCAGAGCACCGAGGAATTAGATATATTTTCATTTCTAAAACAAACAACAACAACAACAAAAATAATTAACTGAAAAAAGAATTAAATATTTTGTAACACAGCTGTTTAAATTTTTTTTATTAAAAGTCATATTAATGATTTGAATTTTCCTTCAATTTAAATTTTCATTTCGTATGTTTCTGTCAAATATATATTTTTCCCCACAGGAAATAAGAATATAATTGGGGAGAGCAATGACGTTTCGCACAGAATTTGTCTCATTTAGCAAACATGTCTACAGCTTACTGGCTTTTGTGAAGTAACTTCGATATTTCAGGTCATTATTACAATTGACGAAAATGCTGATTTATTAAATTCAAGTTTTTCAAATATTACATTGCGTATTAGAGTACCTCGCAGATTAAGAAATTCTGAGCTAACAAAATTGTTCCAAACTTCCTGCACGCGAGAGGAAATCTGAGAATGGCTGACGTTGCAGAGTGATAAATGAATGCGTTTGCTAATTATGAACACTTTCTCTTAACTTTCTGAAACTTAAATAAAGTAAAAAAAAAAAAAAAAAAAAAACTATTGTTCCATCATAGACGAACGTTTCCAGTAGTGTTACCGTAAGAAGAAGAAAAATGATTCTGAGAGGACAAAGCCAAGCATTACATCACGTACTCAAAGAAGCACGCGCTCCCTTTTGAGAGTTGTACATGATGAGAAAGCCATTAACTCGTACAGCAAAATAGTTTGACGTCACACTTGGTGATGCACGAAGCGCCAGATGGCGAGGAGGGATCTGTTTTTACAACACCTGAGCATAACAACAGCCATGTTGCCTAAGATGTGGTGTGTTACAAGGAACAGGTTGTTGTCTAACAGATTGTTTTCTTGGAACAGATTGTTTTTCTCTCTTGGTTTGCATCCTATTTTTGTCGACATCTAGAAAATATTGCATGAGTTTTAGATTGCCCGTTTTTTTCTGTTGGCATCGCTTTCAATCGAGCATTTTGACATGCTGTAAAAAATATAATTACTATGTGCGCGTACAATTGTTTGTCTGAATGAGAACATAACGGCTTTGCTTCTAGAAGATCAACTAGAAAATTAATTTTTCCAGCATAGAGAGATGGAGAACCCAAATAGTATTTCATGGTTTTCCCTGCAAGAAAATTTTCTGTTTCTTTTTGTTTTAGCGACGGCCATTAGCAAATCGCCTGTCTCAAATTTTTAGCCACTGGGTCCAAAGAGGGTTGATAGAGTCCGGTGCTGTAAAATAAGTCCACCACCTATGTTTGTTCCAGAGCTTGACCCCTGGCCCGCCAGAACGAGTTGCCACTGCGCCACCGGGCGGTTTCTTGTTTGGATGACGATGATTTAAATACTTGAACAAAAAAAAAAAAAAAAGAAAGAAAGAAAGAAAAAGGAAAAACAGGAAATCGAGTTGAAAAATCCTTGGATCGGATAGAAGAAAACAGAATATCCATACCCTAGGTTTTCCATATGTGATAATCAATTTCCGCGCTAGGTTATCGTGCGTCTGAATTTGAATTTGCCTTGTTGCTTTTGCATTTAAAAGCATAAAATTTACCTATATTTTCCAACTTTTCTTGAAAATCAGTTTTCGAAAAACGTGATGCAAATGCAATTTTTTTTTTTTTTTGCGACATCTTCGATTATGAAAGACGGATAGCAGAAATTCTTTTGACAACGAGGAACATACACCACTTATGTAGGAAATAGTAACACTATACTAGTGATCCGATTTATTGGCGTAGGAATATATAATAAGCGTTTTCAAGCTTTCGCACATCAACCAGATGGCTTTTTCAAGGAAAGGTAGACAGAAATTGCAAACTGAATAATAGAACGCTTTAACGTAGTTCATCTTTTGAGTCACTTGGAACTCTACGCTTTCGAATTCGGAAACGACGTTTTTTGGGTTCGATCTGGTTCGGAAGCAGAAGTAGCGGACTTGACTACTACTCCTACTCTTATGTGGGATGATATAAGGAATTAGTTACCTACTCTACCTCTAAATGTACAGCCATTCGGGAAACCTTGAAGATCATTACCAACAGCGATACTTGCAACGATAGCGTCTCACTCGAGTTGCCACTACGCATTCTCCTTACCAGGTTACCGCTTGCACAACCAACGTGATGCTTCGTATCTTTAAATGAATGTAACGTCGTATCTATTTATTGTCAAGTCAAGTTTCCGGTTCAAATTGTTATGTTTAACTTCCTTGAAAAAGCCATCTGGTTGATGTGAGAAATTTGGAAACGCTATGTGTGTATTTCCTATGCCAATAAATCGGATCACTAGTGTAGTGTTACTATTTCCTGAATAAATTCTCTTTGTATATCGGATAGAGAAAAGCTTAAACAAGATTTTTTCCAAAATTTCTGAGAGAATAATTTTACCTCTGGATGACAGTAACAAGGGTAATAATACAGATGTAAGAGGTTCGATGCATATCTGCATATTTTATTTTTAGCACGTCTTTTGTAAAAAAAGATCGTGCTTACTGTTGGATCTTACCTTTACAGGCTGATGTGGCCGCGGCACCAGGTGAAGTATCGCCTGCAGTGAAGCACCCGATATCTCCACCGAAAAAAAATAAACATCTAAAAAAAAACACTAAGGAAAATTTTGTCAAAAATTTTGCTCTCCTCCTCTGCTGCTAGGGGCTAGCAAGGAGTTTTCCTACTTGCGTTGACAACCGAAAATTCTGCAACAACAAATTAATTATCTGATTTCAATAATTAATAATGACCTCCCATAATTAATTATAACAAATTAATTATTAACTTCCCGCAAAACCCGTACCGCGATTGGGCGTGGATGCCTGGATTTAACTCCAGCACGTCCCAATCTACCGAAAATCACAGCAACGCACACACACACTCGAAAAGATACCCAACGCTCATTTCACGTACGCTTGACATTTAATATCCAACGTTATATTATATACACTGCCACCTTTATCCATGATGTGGCACAAAAATCTGCTGAGATGAATGTATGGTGGGCTGCTCTATCGGCAGCTTAATTATGCACAATGATTTAAACACTTTATCACTGATTAAACGATAATACTGATTTAACTAACTCTGATTTAACAATTAACACTTATTCAAACACTGTTCAATGATGAAATTCTAGTATGCACAATAAACAAATAGAGCGAAGGAAACATATGTGAGAGATTACCCAAAACATTTAAATACACACTTTAGAAAACGATAATTGAGTACGAGCGTGGGTACCAGCAATTAAAATGATACAGTAATTATCATGACTGCCGCAGTTTAATTATAGCATGGAGACATCCAATTGGGACAACAAGTGAAATTGATTTTATTATGTGTAACAAAAAATTCGTCATCGAAGACTGCAGTGTGCTAAACAAGTTCAACACAGGTAGTGACCATAGATTGGTGAGATGTAAGATGCACCTCAACACTAAACTGGAACGTGGCAAGCTCATAAGACAAACAAAATGTATTGACATAACCAACCTTAAAAAACACCATAATACTTTCAAGTTGGAACTGAAGAACAGATTCTCTGCTTTAGAAGGCCTAACATCGAAAGAAGTGGATATTTCTGAAGTTAACAGAAAAGTAACCAAAGCTCTTATGGAAACAGCAACAAAATTAGCTGGGTCTAAGAACAAGTTGCATGTAAACAAATTATCAGGAAAAACCAAAATGTTGATGCAAAAAAGAAGAGAGATGAGGACAACTAAAGAAGATGTGACTTCCAAAGTGGAATATATAGAGCTATGCAAGACAGTAAGAAAAAGTATCACTGAAGACGTAAGAAAATTCAACTGTGAACTAGTAAGGAAAGCAATTGAAAACAACCAAAGCCTAAAGATAGCAAAGGGACATCTCAGTAAGAGAAGAAAACAGATTATGGCTCTGAGAAAAGAAGATGGTTCTATAACAAGAAATAGAGGCGGAATTTTGACAAGAGTGAAAGATTTCTACTCCAAACTATATGAAAGGGATGATACATGTACTCCAGACATCATGAAAGGTACCAGAGTTCTTCCAGTCCTCCCAGCAGAAGTTGCTCATGCAATCAAGAACATGAAGCGGGGGAAAGCTCCAGGAGAAGATGGAATTACTATAGACATCATACAAGAAGCAAGTGGAGAAATTGAAACAGTACTCGCCCAAATTTTCACTCGATGCCTTAATGAAGGGAAGATTCCTGAGGATTGGAACAATGCTACAATGATCCTGCTACATAAAAAAGGTGACATTGAGGATCTCAGGAACTACAGACCTATCAGCCTCCTATCAGTGGTTTATAAAATCTTCACTAAAGTTCTTTCACACCGCTTGAAGGTAACACTGGACATGGCTCAACCGAGAGAACAAGCTGGATTCAGGAGTGGCTACAGCACAATAGATCATATCCACGTACTGAGAGAACTAATTGAAAGAGCGAGGGAATATGAACTTCCATTGTGCATGGCTTTTATCGATTATGAAAAAGCCTTTGATTCGGTGAAACCATCAGCAGTTACCACGGCTCTGAAATCCTGCGGTATTGAAGATGCATACATTAATATTATTAATAACATCTATGAAAATGCAAGTGCAAAGATTCGGCTGTTTGAAAATACAACACACATAAAAATTGGAAAGGGAGTGAGACAAGGTGACACCATATCTCCGAAGCTCTTTAATGCCACATTGGAAAATGTCTTTCAATCACTGAACTGGGAAAACAAAGGGATAAAGATTAATGGAGATTATCTAACCCACCTTCGTTTTGCTGATGACGTAGTCATTTTTGCAACTACCCCATCAGAGCTGCAGAGTATGATCCAGGAACTTGCTGACAAGAGTAAAGAAGTGGGATTAAAAATGAACTTTCAGAAGACAAAAGTGATGTTCAATGCTTTTACAAGAAATGAAGATTTATCGATTGATGGAGAAAAACTGGAGATAACAGATACGTATGTTTATCTTGGACAGCAGATATCAAGTGAGGGTCACATTGATGAAGAAATTAATCGGCGTACAAAACTTGCCTGGAGAGCTTTTGGAAGAAACAGCATAATTTTCAAGAGCAATATGCCGTTATGTCTTAAAAGAAAAGTGTTTGATCAATGCATCCTTCCAGTGCTTACGTATGGTGCAGAGACGTGGACCTTAACTAAAAGAGACATACAAAGGCTGCAGACAACTAAAAGAAGCATGGAGAGGTGCATGCTTGGTATAACCAGGAGAGATAAGAAGAGGAACTCGTGGATCCGAAAAATGACGAGAGTGGAAGACATCATGATCAGAGTTAAATCCCTGAAATGGCAATGGGCTGGACATACTGCCAGAAGGACAGTATGTCCAGCCCAAATTTTAGATTGGATTCCAAGGGACAGGAAAAGACCTAGAAAAAGACCACATGGGAGATGGGTGGATGAAATTCGTAAATATGCGGGAGCGACATGGAGGAGACTGGCACAAGACAGACCGTTGTGGAGGAAACTTGGGGAGACCTTCGTCCAGCAGTGGATTGATAATGGTTGACAATGATGATGATGATATATCTCTATACCATTACACACACCTGCATAGGCTTGACGCCAAATTAGCAGGGAAGAGCTCTTAAAACTTATGGCCATAACACAAATAAAAATCACGAATAAAATGTGTTGGAGGCCTCCGCTGTCGTGCGTACTCCCTTTCACAGGGGACAGAGTTCTATATGCTGTTCACTGTCCGACGGCACTTGTAAGTCGTGAGCAAATGTTCGTATAAAGACCACATACCTTGGCAACCGTTGTCTGAGGTCCTCAGCGCAGAGAAGTGGCAAGAAATATCCTGCCTGTTTTGGTATATAGACAGCCTAGGCAAAAGTGCACTAATGTCGACCTAGTATCGGTCGAGAAGTCCAAAGGACTGAGATGTCCTCGTTTAAGAGGGGATCATTCATAGCCCTCCTTACATGCTTCTCTCTTCTTTTTCCGAGCTCTCCCAGCGGTCAGCTCTCAGGCCTAGGTTCCATGCAGCTCGCTGGTGCTGTTCTCGTGCGTGTGTCTGGCTTTGCCACCGACCTGAGAATGCCACGCCGCTTGTTTTTCTCTTCTCCTCGTTTCTCTCCTCTTTGTCCTGTCACAGGGCTTCTCTTAGCCACTTGAAAAGGGATTTATCACCTTGTTTTCAGCTGTGGGTGGTAGTCGGTTCTCCCTTATCCCGTTCAGTTCGGAGAAAAATGCAACCAACAGAATGTCTTTTGGCTTCCAGAGGGAATTTTGGGGGTGAGTTTTGCAGACTTTCGTTAGAGTTGAAAATGCACAAGACTGTTGCTATGAGTCCGAAATAGAGATGGTCTGTCGCCATGTGGCCTTTCACAATTCTCGTTTGCCAGAAGGCTACGAATTATGCACTTATCAAATAATGAACAAATTTTAACAATGGCAGTGATGAACAAATTAGAGGATCAATTACCGTAATTAATTATAACTATGAGTGCTGCCTTGCAGTTACATCGAAACACAAATTTACCGCATAAATGAAATATAAAAATTTTCCACAAGTTAGGCTGCACCCTATAACAATCCTTCTACCTTCCAAAGAAAAAAAAATATGAATGTATTTTTTTTTTTTTTTTCATTGAAGAATGGAAAATTTTGAATATGGATATCTCCCTCTTTCCTATATTCCATGACATGTCTAATTCCGGATTTTAGACACATCAAGGGTAATGGGAAAGTCTCGATAACATCTCTGATCCATTCATCATTGCCCATAACAAGAAAAGAATATAAACATAAGTTACACAGGTGAGAGCCAATGTGCGTCCGACCAAAACCCTTTTGGACTCAACGTGCCTTTCCTCTTATCTAGGTCTGCACTTCTGCGCGGTCCTGAGTTTGGCTCGCGAAATCTTCTTCCTCCTCACAACTGTATATTTCTGTGCTATCACTATCCTCCTCGTCTGCAACCATTTCTTCGCTGGATTTTTCCTCTTCAGCCTGATGTCCAAAGCTGAGAGGTTTCTCCACTCTCCCGTGCTCGTCTCGGGGTCTCAACGACGCTCTCGTTATGATGGGGGGACTTTTTTCTTTGCTCCCCTCTGCGTCTCCTTCGTGAGCTGCTGCGTCCTTCAACATGGGAGCAGGCTGGGCCGCCGTCCCGGTCTCTTCCAACCCCTGACGTGTTTCCGATTCATGCGGCTGAAAACAGCGCGTATCCCTTGTTATCACCGGCCAAGCGGGCGTCACCCAGTCATCATCCTGCTCTGAGAACTCTTCTTCATGATGCCTTTCGTCTTCGGTTGGCATACCTATGCTCAACGAAATTTCCTCATCCCCCTTTTCATCTTGAAATTGCCCTGTGTCAAACACCCTTCTCTGTGGTGGTTTGAAAATCCTGTCTACGTGTGTGAGTCGAGTTCGTCTCATATCATTTACTGGGGCGATTTTAAAGTTCACTGGGGATGTTTTCTCAATTACTCTGAAAGGTCCTATAGAAGGTTTTGCCAACTTTCGCGACCTTGTTTTGGATGCTGATGGGTCGTGCTGGTACACTATGTCCCCAATCTTGATCTGTTTGTCTACAGCCGACTTTGCTCGATATTCCCTGGAAGTTTGGGCTGCCTCTTCCAGATTATCCTTGACAATTTTATACGCTTCTTGCATCCTCGTGACTAAGCTCTCGGCGTAGCTCTGGGATTCAGCGTAGTTAAAAGAGATTTCCTCATTCAACAACTGTCCTGGCATGTTCAGATCTCTTCCGAACATGAGAAAGTTGGGTGTTTCTTTAGTAGCACTGTGTGTCGCGCTTCTGTAGGACATGGCCACAAATTCTGTATACTTGTCCCAATCCTTTCCCTTAGGGGAACAATAAATTGCTAAAGAGTGCATTATTGTCTGAATTTGTCTTTCGGCTTGTCCGTCTGTCTGTGCATGGTGTGGAGATGTATTCAGTTTTTTGATGCCAAACTTACGGTACAACTCGGTCATTAAATCGGACAAAAAATTTGTTCCTCTGTCCGTGAGTAACAAATGTGGGACACCGTGACGCGCTATCACGTTAGAAGCAAATTTTTCTGCAATTTCTGCAGATCGCATAGTCTTTAATGGAATCAGCTCGATGTACTTAGTGAATGAGTCGGTGACAACCAATAAATATTTATTTCCATCCTCTGTCAGTGGAAGAGGTCCAGCGATATCCATCGAAATTTTGGACCATGGGACAGATACAATTTCCGGGGTAATTAGACCCGCTTTTTGCTTCTTTTTGAAACCACGACGTTTCAGGCATTGTTCGCAACTCGCCGTGTAGTTCTTGATATCTGAGAACATGTTAATCCAAAAGTATTTCTGTTTAATTCTCCCAAGGGTCTTTTCAAAACCGAAGTGACCGGCGCATAGTCCGTCATGTTCTGATTTCATCACTTCTGATTTTAACTTATCAGGTATCACTAACTGTTCTGCGATCAATTTCCGTGGGCTGTTTTTTGGCTGGTAAGGCAAAATGAAATAAAAGGTCGTCTCTCATAAAATAGGTGTCAGTAATTTTGTCGACTGCTGAATAATCACGCCCTTCAAGACAATCAATTACTTCAGCTAATTTAGGATCTGTTCTTTGTGCTGATTTCAGAGTTTTGTTATTAAGTGGTACAACTGCGACTGTATCATTGGCTTCCACTGCTGCAATGTGCCTAGATAGCACGTCGGCGTTTGTGTTTTTTTTCCTGGTCGATATTGCACATCGAAGTTATACTCCGACAGACTAAGATTCCATCTGACCAGTCTAGAATTAGGAGTTTTCAAATTCATAAACCACTTTAGAGGTCTATGGTCGGTAATAACCGTAAACTGCTGACCTACCAAATATTCGCGCCAATGGGTGATGGATGATACTATTGCCAGTGCTTCCTGTTCTGTCGTGCTGTAATTTTTCTCAGCTGGATTAAGTTTCCTGCTAAAGTAAGCGATGGGATGTCTGTGTCCTTCGTCATCCTCCTGCTCGAGAATACCGGCAATCGCTACTTTGGAGGCGTCTGTGGTGACGAAAAATTTCTTGCTGTAATCAGGAAATATTAATAGTGGCTCACTCACTAGTGCATGTTTCAGCTCTTGAAAAGATTTCTCGCAGTGTTCGTCCCAAATGAATTTCACGTTTCTCCTAGTAAGGTTTGTTAGCGGTAAGGCAATGGACGAAAAATCTTTGATGTGGCGCCTATAATATCCTGCCATTCCAAGGAATGCTCGAACATGTTTCACTTTCCGTGGAGTAGGGAATTCCCGAACAGCTTCCACGTTCTGTGGGTTAGGTCTAATGCCCTGACGATCTAAAAGGTGCCCTAGGTATGTCACTTCTTCCGCCAAAAATTCACACTTACTGGGCTTAATTTTTAGATGGTGCTTCCTTAATCTCTGAAAAATTAATTCCAATTTCTCAAGGTGTTCAGATAATGTCCTGGAGGCACACAAGATGTCATCCACATATACCAAAATGCCATCATCTCTTTTGTCCATAAATAGAGAATCAAGTGCTCTTTCAAATGTTGCCGGACTGTTGCAAAGTCCAAAAGGCAAGCGATTCCACTGGAAATGTCCGAATTCGCATGAGAAAGCAGTTTTATGCCTATCCTGTTCTCTAACTTTAATTTGGTGATAACCAGCCAAAAGGTCAATTTTTGAAAAATACTTGCATCCATGCAGAAAGGATAAAGTTTGCTGGATTCGGGGAACAGGGTAGCTATCCTTTCGGGTAATTTCATTTAATTTTCGAAAATCAATACAGAAACGATAAGAGTTTCCGCGTCTCACGAGAACAATAGGAAAGCTGTAGGGACTATCTGATTTTGATATGATTCCTGCGTCAAGTAATTCGTTTACCTGAGCTTTTACTTCGGGTCTTAGGGCATGTGGTACAGTATACTGACGCAACTTAATAGGTTTATCATCCGTGAGATGAATTTCATGCTCTGTAAGATCCGTACCTTCTAAGTCTAAAGAATTCCGTGCAAAAACATCAGAATATTTCTGCAATAAATTTAGCATTTTCTCTCGTTAGCTAAATTCCAGGTGGTCTAATTTAAAATCTTCCACAGAGATTGGTTGAGATTTTCGGGATGTTCCTTGCAAACAACGCTTAACTTCCACTGGTTCTGCCTGAAAGAGTTTCGTATGTTTATTTAGCCAAATTGGTGAATCACTGTGATTAGCCGCTCTTACATCATACAGTCCGCTTGCCGAAACATTATTAACTGAACGTGCTAAAAGTAACCTATTTCTGCGTGCTCTTGGTAATGGCTCGAACATAATACTTCCTTCTGTTTTCCCCACTGAGGGTTTACTAAGCGCCACTTGGAGAAAAGTTTCGCTGTTGGGGGAATGCAAGTTTTACGAGTCAGTGCTGCTATCCTGGGGTGTCTGTTGAAAACATCATTACCTCTCCGCTCCTGTGGGGTGGGTGGCTGAGATGGGGGGTCAGGGAAGTGAAGCTGGTTTGTATCTGCTTCGAACGTAAGACGGTGGTTTCGTAAAGCATCTATTCCCAACAAAGCTGAGTAATTTTGACTCAGGGGATTTTTTGTCACAAATGCCTTGACCCATTTGTCTCTTCCCTTAATTCGCAGATTTACCTCGTAGCAACCCAGCGTTTGAATCACTTCTCCTGTGATGCTTTTGATTTTTACATTTAAATCAACAGATTTTAACTTTCTGCGAAATTTTAATCTACGATAAGCATCGTTAGCTAATAAAGTGACTGATGACCCTGTGTCAATTAGCATTTTAATTTTATCCCCATCCAGATCCGCATTAATGATTGGTAAATCATTCCCATTTTTCATAGACACATACCGCACTTTAGAGGGTTTTAAATATTTCTGAGCCGCACTACCTCTCACAGTTCGACTCCGATTCAGTTTAACTGTTTGTTCTTACGCTCGGGTCCTTGAGCACTAAACTTTCCTGTTGATTGATAATGAGTATCTCTGTCGTTGTTATTCCTAAACCTCTGTTTCGGTGTTGTTTCTGCCCTATCCCTATTTCGACCGTTATTCGGGCATAGCCTGATCACATGACCTTCCTGTCTGCATCCGTAGCACACAATCCTGTTGCTCCTGTACTGCGCTTGCTGGTTCTCAGCACGCGAGCGATTTCGAGTACCCGATCCTCTGCGTTCATTATTATTTGCCCCATACTGTCGAACGAGTTCGAGTCCAGATGACTGAAACCTGGGTAACTGCAAACTTTCTTCCTCTCTGGAGTTTCTTTCTCGTCTCCGATTTTCGCTTTCCTGAAAATTTACGGCTAACTGACCCACTGATCTTTCCGTCACTTCCATTCGGGCCATCATCTCTTCCAAAGTACGCGCTAATAAATCAGATCCTGGGTTTGTTTCCGATCTCTCTATTGCATTTACTGATGCTTTCTTACTCATGAGCGCCAAATTATCTTCTTCCTGAATTGCTGTGAGAATAGCGGCGTCTAGAGTTTCTGGGCACTTCGTTAAAACCCAGCGCCTGATAGATTCGGATAAACCAGATACAAACTGACACATCACTGTCTGATCCCTATGCTGCCTGATGTCTTCTGACATATCAGTTGTATGACCAAAATATTTTGCCGCTGCACTTTTGAGTCGCGTTGCATACTGTCTTACATCTTGTCCCGGCATTTGAACACAACTCATGAATTGTTTCATACGGGTAATAAGAGGTTCTTCCGCTTGGAAACGATCGATCACTAGACGTTTAAAATTTTCATAATTTCCTTCTAATCTCAGCTCATCACTATCTGACAAAAATTCTGCAGCCCTTTCCCTGAATTTCGACTTTACTACTGCCAATTTTGTTTGTTCGCTCCATCTCCAATACTGTAGCTACGTTTTCTACATCTTGAAAATGTTTGGCACGATATAGAGGATCTGTGCCTGTAAAATATCTGAGCATATTAATGCATCCTGCTATCTGTTCACCGCCGTACATTAACATACCTGGAGCTGTCATTCTAGTCTCTGACACTCCTGCGATACTTGTTACTGAATTACTAGTTACCAGATCGGTTGATTCTCCTGTGGGAATGCTATGTTCCTCCCCATCATGATGATCAGAATCATCTGAGTCAGTAGGTTTGGTGTTCGGCTTCTCTCCTTTATTTGCCATATTTAAATACACTTAACCTAAGGCAGTCTTTTACACAAAAATGCTTAAGGCTTACAATACTTATGATATGCTAAAATATGCTCGTACTGAAATAAATTTGATATGGCAGTCAATTCGCAATATTCCGAACGTTTGTGTGTGTTGCTCTGCTTTGGAGGTACAAACAAGTAAGAATCCTGGTCATCGGAACCAATTGTTGGATCTTACCTTTACAGGCTGATGTGGCCGCGGCACCAGGTGAAGTATCGCCTGCAGTGAAACACCCGATATCTCCACCGAAAAAAAATAAACATCTAAAAAAAAAAAAAACACTAAGGAAAATTTTGTCAAAAATTTTGCTCTCCTCCTCTGCTGCTAGGGGCTAGCAAGGAGTTTTCCTACTTGCGTTGACAACCGAAAATTCTGCAACAACAAATTAATTATCTGATTCCAATAATTAATAATGACCTCCCATAATTAATTATAACAAATTAATTATTAACTTCCCGCAAAACCCGTACCGCGATTGGGCGTGGATGCCTGGATTTAACTCCAGCACGTCCCAATCTACCGAAAATCACAGCAACGCACACACACACTCGAAAAGATACCCAACGCTCATTTCACGTACGCTTGACATTTAATATCCAACGTTATATTATATACACTGCCACCTTTATCCATGATGTGGCACAAAAATCTGCTGAGATGAATGTATGGTGGGCTGCTCTATCGGCAGCTTAATTATGCACGATGATTTAAACACTTTATCACTGATTAAACGATAACACTGATTTAACTAACTCTGATTTAACACTTAACACTGATTCAAACACTGTTCACTGATTAAATTCTAGTATGCACACTAAACAAATAGAGCGAAGGAAACATATGTGAGAGATTACCCAAAACATTTAAATACACACTTTAGAAAACTATAATTGAGTACGAGCGTGGGTACCAGCAATTAAAATGATACCGTAATTATCATGACTGCCGCAGTTTAATTATAAGCTATATATAATTATACCATTACACACCCCTGCATAGGCTTGATGCCAAATTAGCAGGGAAGAGCTCTTAAAACTTATGGCCATAACACAAATAAAAATCACGAATAAAATGTGTTGGAGGCCTCCGCTGTCGTGCGTACTCCCTTTCACAGGGGACAGAGTTCTATATGCTGTTCACTGTCCGACGGCACTTGTAAGTCGTGAGCAAATGTTCGTATAAAGACCACATACCTTGGCAACCGTTGTCTGAGGTCCTCAGCGCAGAGAAGTGGCAAGAAATATCTTGACTGTTTTGGTATATAGACAGCCTAGGCAAAAGTGCACTAATGTCGACCTAGTATCGGTCGAGAAGTCCAAAGGACTGAGATGTCCTCGTTTAAGAGGGGATCATTCATAGCCCTAATTACATGCTTCTCTCTTCTTTTTCCGAGCTCTCCCAGCGGTCAGCTCTCAGGCCTAGGTTCCATGCAGCTCGCTGGTGCTGTTCTCGTGCGTGTGTCTGGCTTTGCCACCGTCCTGAGAATGCCACGCCGCTTGTTTTTCTCTTCTCCTCGTTTCTCTCCTCTTTGTCCTGTCACAGAGCTTCTCTTAGCCACTTGAAAAGGGATTTATCACCTTGTTTTCAGCTGTGGGTGGTAGTCGGTTCTCCCTTATCCCGTTCAGTTCGGAGAAAAATGCAACCAACAGAATGTCTTTTGGCTTCCAGAGGGAATTTTGGGGGTGAGTTTTGCAGACTTTCGTTAGAGTTGAAAATGCACAAGACTGTTGCTATGAGTCCGAAATAGAGATGGTCTGTCGCCATGTGGCCTTTCACAATTCTCGTTTGCCAGAAGGCTACGAATTATGCACTTATCAAATAATGAACAAATTTTAACAATGGCAGTGATGAACAAATTAGAGGATCAATTACCGTAATTAATTATAACTATGAGTGCTGCCTTGCAGTTACATCGAAACACAAATTTACCGCATAAATGAAATATAAAAATTTTCCACAAGTTAGGCTGCACCCTATAACATTATGTTATCGGTTTGTCCGTCCGTCCGTCCGTCTGTACCCACGGTATCTCTGCAACTATTAGTCCGATTTGAAAAATCCTTTTTGCATTCGAAAGCTTGAAATATGAGAATGATGATCGTTTATTTTGGTTTTTTTTTACAATGTACAATTTCGCCGCTAGAGGGCGTAAATGCAGATGATGTCGAATTCAAAAATACGTTTTATACCACATATTTGCTTCTAAACATCCGATTGAAAGAAATCTATCTTTCGATTCCATTTATGTCGAAGCGTATTTTGGATATAGTTTCTTTTTCAAACTTACGCATAGATTTTCCGCTAGGGGGCGTAAAAGTAAATTGCATTTTTCCCGATAACTCTCTTTCTAAACCTCCGATTTGAAATTTTTTTTTCAGCGGATACATCTCCTGATGCACAATCTTTTGCATATACTTTCGAATTTTTGGTAAAGAATACTTTGGCCACCAGGGGGCGTAAGTATTAATTTTCGCTTCTGATGTATTTGCCATAAAATCTGAGCTTCTAAAATATCGATTGAAAAAATTCTTTGGTGGACTGATGCCACTCACATCCATAAACCTTTTCGGAATATTTTCTTCCTAAAATATTCCACAGTTTCTCCGCCAGGGGGCGTAGATGTATATCTTATTTTTGTCAATATCTCTACTTCTAGCAGTCCGATTTGAAAAATTCCTTCTTTGTTGGATAGTGTTTTCCGTGTGACATGTTTTTCATATAATTTCAAAAATTTCAAGTAATTCATAGACCTTCCGCTAGGGAGCGTAAAGGTAACTTACGTTTTCCCCTATATCTCTGCTTCTAAATCTCCAATCTGAAAAGTTCTTTCTGCACCGGATACAGCTCCTGACGGGAAATCGTTTGCACATAATTTCAAATTTTTGTAAGACATTGTTTTACCACCAGGGGGCGTAAACCTCAATTTCCGATTCTGATTTATTTGCAGCAAAATATGAGCTTCTCATTTTCTCGATTGAAAATAACATCGTTTGTACACCGATACTACTCATGTCGACAAACCTTTTAAAAACATTTTCTTCTTAAAATAGTGCACGGTTTCTACGCCAGGGGGCGTAGATGTATTTCCTATTTTTGTCAATAGCTCCACTTCTAAGAGTCCGATTTAAAAAATTCCTTCTTTGTTGGATAGTGTTTCTAGTGTGACATGTTTTTCCTATAAATTCAAAATTTTCAAATAATTCATAGACTTTCCGCTAGGGGGCAAAAAGGTAAATTGCGTTCCCCCTATATCTCTGCTTCTAAATCTCCGATCTGAAAAATTCTTTCTGCACTGGATACAGCTCCTGATTTGAAATCGTTTGCACGTAATTTCAAATATTTGTAAAAAATTGTTTGGCCACCAGGAGGCGTAAGTCTTTATTTCCGCTTCTGATGTATTTGCAGCAAAATGTGAGCTTCTAAAATCTCGATTGAAAAAAAGTATTTTGTGGACCGATACTACTCATGTCGACAAACATTTTAGGAACATTTTCTTCTTGAAATAATGCATGGTTTCTACGCCAGGGGCGTAGATGTATATCTTATTTTTGTCAATATCTCTACTTCTAAAAGTTCGATTTGAAAAATTCCTTCTTTGTTGGATAGTGTTTCCGATACGAAATGTTTTTCCTATAAATTCAAAATTTTCCAGTAAATCATAGACTTTCCGCTAGGGCGCACAATGGTAAATTGCGTTTTCTGCTCCCAAAACTCCGATTTGAAAAATTCTTCTTGTATCGCATACAAGACCTGACGGAAAATATTTTTCACGTAATTTGTAATGTTTGGTAAAGAATGGTTTGGCCACCAGGGGTCATAAGTGTTAATTTCTAGTTCTGATGTATTTGTAGCAAAATCTGGGCTCCTGAAAACTCGACTAATTTTTTTTTTCTTGGACCGATACCGCTCATATGGATAAACCTTTTGAGAATACTTTCTTCCTAAAATAATGCATGGTTTTTCCACCAAGGGACGTAAAGTCACATCTTATTTTTGTCGATAACTCTGTTTCTAAGAGTTCGTAAGCTCACGATTCCGTTTACACCAATATCTGAGGGATTAATGACCCGATTGAAAAACTTCTTTCTTCCGTTAGACACTATTGTTTTCCATACCGGTTCCATTGACTTTGAATGGCTTTGATAAATTTAATTTGCGTCAGAACGGATTCAAAAGACGTGTTTATTACACCCGAAAATTCGGTGTCATCGTTCTTGTTTTATTTTTTTGGAGCTTTTAAAAACAAATTACACGATTTTTAGAATATCATGAAGATTCCTAAGGCCACTTTTCTTTCCTCTCTCTCTTTCTCTCTAAATTTGGTAAATGCTTTGCGGGCAGCACGGCTTCCCAACAGTGTGTCGCAATCAACGAACATGGGTAAATGTGGTGATCTGAGCGACTTTGATTGTAGACGCATTGTTGGTTCATGACTGATGGGTCATTCGATCGCCCAAGTGCTAAGAACCCTAGGGATCCTGAGGGCAACCGCATCAAGGGTGTACCGCGAGTACACCAGCGACGGATGTACCAGCAGCCAGAGAGCAAACAGTGGCCGACCACACGCCATTGATGACCAGGGTCGACATAGACTATCCATGCACGTACATACCGACCGCTTGGGAAGGGAGGCGAAAATCACTTCTAAGTTAAATGTTAGAGGCCCAAGCAACGTTGTCGAGCGAATGGCACGGCTCACGCTTCATACTCTGAGCTACAGGGGGCTGACTGCCTGCTCGTGTGCTAAGAAACCTAGGACATCACGCATCTCCTGATGCCGGGAACACCAAAACTGGACCTCCCCAGAGTGGCGTCGCGTCGTGCGGCCAGAAGAATGCCGTTTTTAGTTTTACCGACTGACGAGAGAGTGCGGGAGTGGCGTCGTGGTGGCTCTGTGATGGCTTGGGGAGACTTCTTATGGGACACATATTAGGTCCTTTAGTATGTCTGGAGAGGTCCTTAGCCTCTGCGAGCTACCAGCATGTGCTGGGTGACCACCTGCACGATTTCATGCTGTTCGCTCATCCTGCGGCCGATGGTCTGCTCCAGCTGGACAATGCGCCACCGGATCGCAATTAACCAGGCATGGCTCGAGGAACACTCATCTGAGTTTGAAACCATCCAGTGGTTTCAAACTCAGATGGCCACCAAAGTCACCGGAATAAGACCATGTAGAGCTCTGCGGGATGACGAGGAGCGGAACATCATATCCGTGGATCCTGGACTGACGTCTCGGGCGGAGTTGGGGACATGGCTGGCATTACTTCCGGAAACCCTCCGGCATCTGGTGGAGTCGATGCTTTGGCGTGTACAGCCGGTTATTCGGACAACAAGCTATTAGGTAGGTATCTCTAATGTTTTGTCCCTTGAGTGTATATGAAATCCCAGTTTATTACGTACATCAGCCCTTCTCACAAAAACCAACCTGTAAGATGGGGAGATGTGCCGTGAAATTCAGGTGTACCAGCTCATCGAGCATCAGTTAGCGTTCGATTGAGGGTCTGAATGGGCGAAGCGAGTGATCTAAGCGATTTTGAACGTGATATAGTAGTCGACGCCACGGGTATCAGTTCGATCATCTACCAAACTGACGGTCCCTTGAGCTTTTCATGCATAACAGTAGCCAGCGTTCACAGTGAGAGGCACGACACGCAAACAATTTCCGGCAATCGGTGAGTCAGAATCTGGTAGATCAGAGGGGTCAAAGGTCACTGACGAGAACGTGCAAGTGATCAGACGAATCACAACCCTGCACTGTAAAAACTAAGCGGTGTGAATTCACGGAAAATTTCTGAAAATCATATGAAGTGTTCGTCTTTTAACGGAATTTCCGTTTTTAAAAGTCCCCGTTTTTTTTTTTTTTTTTTTTTTTTTTTTTGTATTTCCATATTTGCACAGCTTTTCCGTAGTCAGTAATTCCATTTATTTCAGAAAAGGCCGTTTCAAGTTTTTCTGTATTTAGGTAAAAAATTCGTAAAATCCAACACTTCAGCCCTTACGCCAGAGAATCCTTTTGAGCCGATGGTGGGAATCCAGATCAGGACATCTGTGTTGAAGTCGCCCGTCTTAACCACTGAGCCAGTAAGTCACAGGAATCCGACTCACGTTCAAGGTAAAACTAATTGCGCGATGGTGAATTGTATTTTCATTAATGCGACTGATTTAGTCATTTAATTTTCTACTGGAGCTCAATATTTTTTAACACGTTTGTAATGATTTCATTTTTTTCTGTACAACGTATTTTTTTCATCGTGATTTTTCGAAGCAGCAAAATTATTTGGACTTGAGATTTTTTTTTTTTTTGAACTGACAATAACTTTCATTTATCTTTAACAGAAGATATAATGTACGGTTTTATAACATTATGTCACAAAACTTCTATATATAAAATTCACTCTTCATAGCTATATAGCTTTTGTCTCACCCATACATAGACAACGTACAGTCACCTGTACAATAAATTAAGTACCTCGTTTCTTACGGTAACACATTATGTGGAGTACAAAATGGGTAAGAGGAGACGAAATATTCCGTGCCAAAGTAACCAAAATTCATGCGATATACTGTCCACAATATCCGATCTCGCTACAGAACTTCAAAATCAAAAACTTCGACAGACAATTGAAATTTAATAGTTAATCAAACCCAAAAGTATTCATGTGAATCTCTCCTATTACTGGTAATTTTTCGTCATATGGGCACGGAAAATGTGAGAACGGAATTTTTTTCGTTATTATGCGAAAGGAATTGTGGAAAGGTTTCCGAAAATTCAGAATTTTCCGTTAACACTTCTTGGAAACGGTCATTTACTGTCAATATAAGAAAGGAATTGAGGAAAGGTTTCTGAAAATTCAGAATTTTGCGTTAAGATATCTTGAAAACGGTAATTTACTGTCAATATAAGAAAGGAATTGCGGAAAGGTTCCCAAAAATTAAGAATTTTTCTGGCATAGGAAAAGTTAGTGAAATTCAAATTTTTCCCCTTCATTTCACTGGAAAAAGTTATATCAGCTTCGTTAATTCACAAAAGAAATCACGAAAAGGGACCCGTGAATTTCAAAAAAATTTCTAGTGTGTGAATCACTTTGAATTTAACAGTGTTGTACCGAGGATCATCTCCGATCGTATCATGTATCGGGTCATGTCGCGAGTGCGCTGCAATAGCAGACGACCATGTTGTCAGTCTCCTTTGATTCTTCTGATCAACCAGCTGTTTTCGTACACAGAATAGCCTATTGTTGGAAATTTTTGCTTGTCGCACCATTTACGGCAAACCCTTTTGGGAGATTCTCTAACGGGCACGCCTAACGCCGTCTGTCATGCTGCGCTCAGTGTCGCTCAGATCACTATTTTTGCCCATTCCGACATCCACTTGAACGCTATCTGTTGATCAACATGGGCTGTCTGATTTACAACACACACATGCCGTCTAAAATCTTGGAATGAGCAATTAATATTACAAGGTAGGTGTCCTTAACAAACTGGTACCTGAGTTCATGCATAGAAAGAGAAAATATAATTATTGATGGGAAAGGTTTTTTTACCATACATGCAGTTACACTGCATAGCACTTTTACGTTTTCACTCACAGAACCCTTTTGCAAACGCTAATTGACTCCCCGGTGGTGCAGTGGTCTAAGCGATGGCTTCTGATCATTCGTCGGAGATGGGTCCGGGTTCGAATCCCACTAAGGCATGGATGTTGTGTTTATCTTACGGCGTTGGTTCTCACCCTTCCCTGGAACTAGTGTCCCTAAATTAGGGACGGACGACTGCTTATAGCCCATTGAGTTGCTCACGGTAGTCGTTAGAGCTCTAATAATAAAAAAAGAACGCTAATATTTTGCAATTTCCTAAAAGTGCTCTCTATTCGTGGTAGGCAGATTGTGGCCTGAAAGTGCGATGGAGAAATAGAAGAATCAATGATACATTGTAAAAAACTGCCGTGCATAATCAGTATTTCATCCGGATTAAGGCGGTTTACAGATCGTAAGCACGCCACCTGGCGGTCAACCATAAATTTTTGGTAGATAAACTGCATGTTCACGGTGTTTAAACTGTTTGAACTGTTACTGTATTTTAAACTTAACAATTTGGCAACGTTCTTCTTAAAGTGATTATATACCTGTTTTTTTTCACGTGCAATCACTCGACCGGCAACACCTCTGTGTGCAACACGTTTTTATTTCCCGGTCATTAGACTGTTAATGAACATTACGGTATAGTACTGTAAAATTACGGTTTATTGACTGGCCACTCAGCTGCCAGTGTGTCTACCCGTAACTTGACCCTGCAATTTTTTACAGTGTAAGCAGAATTATGCGGAAGTGATACAAACATGTAGTTGTGCAAAGGTAACACAAACAACAGCTCAGTAGTTGTTTTATGAGATTTGCCATTGCATTAAACTCACAGGTGATGCCAGTATTGAAGTAAGGCAAAACTCGTTTCATGCGGCTTCGCAAAGCGCTGACTCTTTACAGCGCTGTTCGCCGGAGAAGTATTTCATATTTTAAAAGTGCTACGCATCATAACATTTGACCCTTTAAACGCAGTTATATATTAAAGCGTTCAGTGCAAGATCTGTAGCTCTTAAATAAACAGTTTTGCTCTCATTAGTTCACAGATAGACATACCATGGCTGTCTTAAGGGGCCGGCCAACGGGGCCGGTGCCCAGGGCCCCCACCTGAAGGGGCCTCAACTCACCAACAATCTTATGGGTTTACAAAAAGTCAAACTCTTTGACCACTCACCAGCAGGGATTTTTTTATTTAAAGAAAAGAAGAAACATCAATCCAGAGTTGGAAGTTCTGCCTTTTTTTTTTTTTTTAAACCTTGTTCGTAGATTCGATTTCCCGAGTAGGCAGGAAGAAAAATAGGTGTTAGGATGGATCTTTTGTGACAAAATAAGAAACAAAGAAAGCCGACCTCCCTCCCGATCCCGAGTGTGGGTCAGGCTTGAGCCTCGAGGGCCATGAGGGCCACGCACAAATCGCATTTTTTCCGAATCATTTTATCCTTTTAAACAGTCGTTTGTGTTGTCCACACGTAGAAGTGCATGTATGTTTATCACTGAGGTTTTCCCACCTGGGCTACTTATACATAAAGTCTTTCAATCGTCGCTGTTTAAACAAATAACAATGACAGGGGCCCCATATCGGCATTTCTGTCCGGTGCGTCATATCGTCTGGAAACGGCTCTGGTTGGTATGTTTCTTTCTTTTGTTTTAATTGAATTTTCGTTGAATAATTTGTAGAATGGGGAAGAAACATTATATCTTTCAGCACCCATTTTCTTGTAATTTGCTAAACAACAAAATGTGGATGTATTTCCTACACTTTATGGAGTTCTACAGTTTATGTCATGTACCATTTTTCATTCAAGTGGTATTTTAAAAGTTACTGGATATTCAATGTTTCTTCTCATAGGGATAACATCGGGATGGTGGTGTATATAATAATTTTCATACGTTGTATATATATCCATATGTTGTGTATAATGTAATAATGCTATATGTAAATAAAAAATAATCACATATTGCAATAATACCATATGCTGTATATCTTCTGTATATATAAGATCAGCGTCCCCAAAAGTGTTAAAACGGCACTGAGAAAGACAGACAAATACACTAACGTTCTCCCGTTTTTACACCCCTCAATTGCTCTTGCCCCGAAAAATACCCCTTTTTTCTTCTTCTTCTTTTTTTTTCTGGGTTAATTAAAGAGGTATAACGAAGTAAATTTCTCCGACATTTTTGGTCCACGCCAAGGATCGAACAAGTCGCTCTACCAACTGAGCTACTCAGACGTTCGTTCTCGCTGTTATCTGCCTTTATGTCGTGTGCGTCCTGCGGGGCAGGCACGTCACCCCCCCCCCCCAGAAAGAGGGCCGGGGCATGGCCCACGGTTCAGCCAGGACCATGTGTAGCAGTAGGCAGCCATCCGCTGAAGAATGTGCACTTGAGAACTCCCAGTCAATCTGGTGTGTGGAATGCAACATCAAACACATTTATTTTTCGAAGCGCTGAAGAAGGGATTCTCTTATTTTTCCTATCTCCTGGCGTGAAAAGAACATCACACCACTGCGAGATCTTTAACTGCAGGGTCATCCGGAAAGTTCGGGCGCCATTATAACGAAGTAAATTTTTCCGTCATTTTTGGTCCACGCCGGGGATCGAACCCTGGGATCGAACTCTCATTCCGGACTAATCGCTCTGCCAACTGAGCTACGCAGACGTTCGTTCTCGCTGCTATCTGCCTATATGTCATGTGCGTCCTGCGGGGCAGGCACGTCACAGAGGCGATTACATTTAATGTAAGAAAAAATGGAATTTTTCACGAGTTCGTCACGTGGCGATTTTTACATTGAATCTGCTCTGTTTCTCAGCGTGAGAAATGAATTTTTGCCTTATTCTTCAGCGACTTCAGGATGTGAATGAAATGACAAAGTGTTATACTAATAGACGGCTACAAAACTCTTTTGACGCGCTGCCCCGGTGGCGCGGTGTTCTAAGCGGTGGCCACTGATCATTCGTCCGAAAGAGGTCAGGATTCGAATCCCGGTGAGGCATGGATGTTGTGTTTGTCTTACGGCGCTAGCTCTGATCCCTTCCCTGGAACCAGTGACCCTAAATTAGGGACGCGCGGCTGCTTATAGCCCATTGAGTTGCTCATGGTGGTCGTTAAATCTCTAATAATAATAAAAAAAAACTCTTTTGAGTAGAACTACGTCTAATTCCGCAGATAGTATGGGGCGACTTACGGCGTACCTTCTGTGAAAAAAATAGGCCCCAGTTGAAATCATTATAGCGTTAAAAGTACGCGCCGTCCCCTAATCGTGTTAGCGTATTCGTAAACAGCATGAAGTCCAATTCGCGTACTGGGCAATACACCGTGCGCGCGACGCTCCTTTCGCTCTCGGTGTGCGGGGGAGATGGTGCAATATTTCTGGGTGTGCCGCCGCGTTTGACTCAGTCTATCTCGGCAACCGTGAGCGCAACACGACTGTGCGTGGTATCGCTTTAAAGCTCTCGACGAGATCTATTCAAATATACGAAGAACATTTCGCAGTGGTTTGAACTGAATATTAAAAAAATTTTCTTGTGAACCGGTGAACACTTTGTACAATATCTCGGTTTATCTGGACAACCGTGAGTGCAAAACGACTGAGCGTGGTACCGTTTTAAAGCTCTCGACGATATCTATTCATGTATATAAAGAACATATTGCAGTGGTTTAAACTAAAATTAAAAAAAATGTTTTCGTGTGAACGGGTTAACATTTTCGACAATGCCGCGGAATTCGCAGAATGAACGCAAGCAAAAGTGGAGAAATTCAAAATGAGAGGCAAGAGCAAGTGATGAGGAATGTAAGAAGACCAAGAAGACAGAACGCCACGTTGGGTAATTCGTGTATCTCTGTGCTTTGTGTTTGCAATGTATCCAGCATTATTTGTAAAAATTATGTAAGCTACTTTTCATATCATAGACCTATGTTGGCTATAAAAAATTAAATAAACGCTTTGAAACCATACTCGACTAGCTCATTTCAACTTTCCGATCTGCAAGTCGTAGTCCTACGTTCAAAACTGACGACTCAATCAGAACTGAGCCCACGTGCTTTGTTTTGTTTCTCAAATATAAACGGAAGCAAACTAATTTTCTGCTGCCGATCACTCATTTAATTATCGTTCGCTCTTTGCCAATTAGCGGTAGAGCTTTCTTCAGTGTCAGTGGCATCGGTACTCTGTTTCTTTTCTTTTTCGGACTTTAACGACAAGCAAGAGCAACTCTGACGAGTGACGATTCAAGCAGTTTCCCGTCCAAACATTGGCGTTACTGATTCCAGGGAAGGGAGAGAGCGAGCTGCGTAAGACAAACATCATCCGGGACTTGAGCCCTGACTCAACTCTGTTGATTGGCAGAAACCTATGCCTCTGACAACCCGCCACCGGGATGGAATTTTGTGTTCTGGTAAACAATCTGACTCGTAATTCTGACAAAGGACGTGAAAATGAGAGAGCTGGAGATGTCAAAAAAATGCCAAGAAAGGCTATCGCACTGAATGTTTTAATGAAAGTTTTATGGCTGCTCGAGTACTGTAGCATCAATAGCATGTAGGATGTGCTCTAAGTTTATCCAGCTGTGTCCATAATTTGAACATTTTTAAAGACTGTCTGGAAGATAAAAACACCAGCTAAATCCACCATTACCTGAAATGTAACCAAGCTAACACGTTCAGGGAGTGTTTTGCTGTAGAGGATAAAACGACGAGCGGAGGATCAGAATTAAGGCCTTGTGAGCAAATTAGTTATCATAGATAAGGCATGAATAAGGAGAAAGATCCGTAACAAAAAACATTACGAGCCAGTCGTCTCAGCACCCTGCAAAGTGTAAAAGGGAGTGGTAAAGCTGCTGACCATTAAGCAGCGCTTGAATTCCCTGTCATTCTCAAGGCAGTCGTTGAGTATGGAACTACCATTCCCAGCTTGGCTTCACTGTGAAAGAAACCAATCTATTTTGGAAACAAAAGCTGTTAAGCACTTTTATCGCCCCGAAAGAGAAACACTCATTAGGATTCAAAGAATATTCCAAGGACCACTTGGCGCTTATGCTGAGCAGTAATGCTGTGGGAGACTTTAAGTTAAAGTCATGCTGATCTGTCATTAAGAGATACCCCGAACGATCGTAGGGTATTCTAAGGAGCATCCTTTTGTCATTAATTCAAACAAAAGTATCTGAATGATAAGAAATAAGAATGATCTTCGAGCAGTGTTTCATTAAAAGTTTCTCCAGCAGAGAAGTGTTATTGCGAGGAAAGTTGTCTGGAACCCAGAGAGCAGTGATGTAGAAGGGTCTCAGCATGGCTTAATGGCGGTAAAGCACTATTTTCCTATGCTTAGTGACGTTAAGGACCAAAGAGATTTTTCTATTATACTCCACTTCAGTTATTCAACAAAAGGATTAGTTCGTCGTGTCAAAGTTGAAGCTCTACTAGTTGCGGCGCACTTTCAAGGAACTATTCAAGAAAACAGATGGTAAATACCAGTAGGCAATCAGGAATCTGTGGAAGTCTTTTGAAGAACACCCCTCCAGCCTGGAAAGAAGTAACCAGCAATTGTATTAATAGTACCTGGAAGAAACTATGGCCACACGCATGTCACGACATCAGGGATTTAAAGAGAAGAAAGCAACGATTGCCAACCACATTGTTCAGCTTGCCAACCAACTGCCACTGAACAAAGCTGACTTCGATATATGACGAAGTCACTCCAGTCCAGTCTCACCAACAAAGAACTTATAGTGGTGGAACACTAGCCCGCCGCCCCAGTGGCGCAGTGGTCCAAGGCGCTGGCCTCTGATCATTCGCCCGTAAGGGGTCTGGGTTCGAATCCCGTCAGGCATGGATGTTGTGTTTGTCTTACGGCACTGGCTCTCTCCCTTCCCTGGAACCAGTGACCCTAAATTAGAGACGGGCGACTGCTTATAGCCCATTGAGTTGCTCACGGTGGTCGTTAAACCTCCAATCACCCCCCCCCCCAAAAAAAAAAAAAAAACATTAGCCCTGTGAGAACGACGATGACTCGACATAAAACGCGCCCGACAGAAACCGCACCTGAAGAGTTCTGACACAAGCGATCAACTACATCATGAATAATAACGCAGTTTTTATCCGCAGCTGTGCAGTGAAGAGAATTGTTGCCGATAAGATCTCCTGCTGCAAAGAAACGCTTTGGGTAAGACAATAAAGCCTACTTGAAAGAGGGGTGTGTCAAAACATTGCACATGACTCCAGTAACTCCCATTTTTTCTCCAAACGCTGCCAAGTTCGCCATGTTTAGAGTTACGCAATGCATTATTGATTGCACTGCACTTTGACTCACTTTATTAATTTTTTCTTTCGTTATTGTTCATTGACAATACAGAGTATGTTTAGAAAATTATATTTATAATCTACGTTATTGTTTAAGTAACGCAATAAGCACCTAATATTTCGGTTGTAGGTGGCGGCGTAAAGCAAAACTGGCCGGGTGGCGCAGTGATCTAAGCGATGTCTTCTGACCATTCGCCCGAGAAAGGTCCCGGTTCGAATCCCGGTGAGGCATGGATGTTGTGTTTGTCTTACAGCACTGTCTCTGTCTCTTCCTTGGAGCCAGTGACCCTAAATTGGGGACGGGCGACTGCTTATAGCCCATTAAGTTGCTCACGGTGGTCGTTAAACTTCCAATAAAAAAAATAAAGCAAAACTATGCTGGGTCCACCACCAAAAAAATTACTTAGAGCCCCCTCTCTCAACAAAAAATGGTTTTGCGCTCTTCGATGATTTCAAATAGATCGTAACAACTTTTTGTCGCAATGCCTATTAGTATATTAAAAAATACGATACTGTATAGCTCATATCATACATAGTTTTATAAAAATTAAACAAAAATAGAAAATCTAAGTGTAGGAAAAAGAAACGCCGCAAAAAACAAATAATGTTTACGTGGGAATGATCGATTGCTTAAGGGAAGTTTTGCTACTTAGGAGCTTATAGCTGATCTCTCGGGTTATATCGTCCTTGAACAATAGATATCAAGTGAGTTCCATATCAAAGAAGACATTAATTGGCGTATAAAATTTGGCTGTAGTACATTTGGAAGAAAAAGCACATTTTTCAACAGCAATTTTCCAATATGTTTCATCAACGGTTCTTCCAGTTCTTACTTATGGATCAAACATGGACCTCTACTAAAAAGACCTATAGAGGCTGCAGACAACTCAAAGAAGCAGGAAAAGACACATGTTTAGTGCAATCAAGAGGTGAGAAGAAAATCACAAGAGTTGGTGACATCATGATCAAAGTAAAGACTGAAGTAGCAATAGGCTTGGACATACTGCTAGAGAAACTGACCACTGTTGGACAACTAAAACACTGGACTAGATACCAAGGAACAAGGAAAGACCAGGAAGTGGTCACATGGGAGATGGGTGGATGAAATTCGAAAGGATGCGGGAGTGACAGAAGAGAATTTCTCAAGACAGAGGGTTGTGAAAGAGGCTTCGGGAGACCTTCATCCAGTAGTGGATTGAGAATGGTTGTTGATGATGATGACGATGATGATATATATATTAATATACGATAATTTTCGGAAATATGCTTCAGTAAATCCTTTAATTCCTATCTGGAAGCTGTGCCAATGACCAGTATGATTCACTTACACACTTTCTCTCTCTCTTTTTCATATTTCAGAACAATTTTTATGCCTCGAGGTGGTAGCATTATGGTTTACATTGGGCATTATAACCACACTTCTCCAATCCGTAACCACAACTAAAATCTGCATTGCACTGTTCCAGTTTTCTGATGAAAATCTCGTTTGGTGGAGTAAACTTAGATTTGAAGCGATATTTATAGCTTTTACAGGTCGGATTGGGAAAATGTCTTTTGCATTGGATAGCTGTAACCAATGATTGCTTTTAATAGCACGCATTCTGATTTTCTAGCACACAATTTTCTCACTAGGTGGTGCAAAGGTGCGTGCGCAACTGTACTTCTCCTCCTCAAAGGGCGATATGAAAAATTCCTGAAACGACAACAATCTGCCAAGCCCCAGTTTTTCCAGTATAAGTAGCGCAAATTCACTCAATTTCTTCTTCCACATGGCAGCTTTTACAGGTTGGTGTGGAAAAAATTGTTTTAAACCAGATAGCTTTAACCATGTTCAATATATTTTTTTTTCCCTGGGAGTTTTTATTCTTTCGCTAGGTGGTACAAAAGTGTGGTTTATATTTGGCACTGTTTCTGTCCATCCAAACGTTCTATTTGGGAAATTCTATTCGTTTCAGATGGTTGATTCGATGTCTAAAACCGCGCATAAATATTTATAGCTTTGCTTCGTGTAAAATTTTTCCAAATGGTTCAAATAGATGCTCGAATCAAGTACAGTATCTGCCCTTGTGGAAGTAGAATTGAAAAAAAAATCATTCGACAAATGTTATTTTTTGCAACATTTTCAAGTACTTCTCGGATTTTTTTCTCAGGTGCTCAGCGTTTCGGTTAAAATGTTCTTTATGTTGCTAAAACCAATCTGCTGTTAGAACAGAATACAACTTTTGAAATACCTTGAAATTATTTTAGAGTGCTAGATTCCAGACCTTTGTCAAAACACATGTCCTTGCACTCGATAATTCCGTAGCACCTTTCTTGAGCTGCTTTTGAATTCAGGTTTTGATGCTAAATTTGGGATATATACTGAATTACGACATGACCTCCAGAATTCATATATGTTCTTTTAACCTCCCCCTCCCCACTTTTGTATCCTTCTGTCTGTTTATTAAATTCATTTTAAGAATGTCAACAATATGAATAATGTCTGTCGTCACTGCTTCTCTTAGTAGACGTTTGTTGCAACCAATCATCAGATTTCTTTAAAGAAACATGATAATGGTACTTAAAACATATGCATTTCTCATTGTATTACAATTATCTGACATAAATGGCCCGCTGCAAGTAATCCATAATTTATCTGACTGCTTTGGAGATAGCTTTCTTTTATTTTTAAATTGAGTGTTCCAGTTGTAGTATACGTATATCGAGCCTTGTGAATATTGTGACGGTTGCAAGAAGTGGTGTTTTCTTTATTTACGGTGTTAAGCTCCACCGAAGGAATTAAACAACAAGTTAGTAAAATCATGCAATGCATTGATTATGATACGCTTTCCAACATGCCATAAATTATTACTCAAGTTATGAGGATAATGGCTGTGGAATAAATCTCGCTCCTGTGTCCTGACCTTTGACTCCATTTCGATGATATTCCACAGAACTGGTTTAGTACAATTCAAGAATAACATACTAAAGTTTTCTCGTAATAGAAGCAGTTTTACGCAAGTTATGAGAATAATGGCTGTGGAATAAATCTTGCTTTTGTACAATGACCTCTGACCCCATTTCGTTGATATTCAACAGAACCGGTTCACTATACCTCCGAAACAACATGATAACGTTTTGTCGCAATCGAAACATTTTTTGGTAAGTTATGATGCACAAGGGCAATGGAATGGATCCCACTCCAGTGTCCTGACCTTTGACCCCATTTCGCCCATTTTCAATAGGGTTCGTCCCCAGTGGCCCCCTACCACTTACTAAAATTTCATCGAAATCGAACCATTTTTACGCAAGTTATGACGCATAAGGGCAATGGAACAAATCCCGCTCTTTGATCCAATTTCGCCCATTTTCAATAGGATTGGTGCTCAGTTGGTTCCCTACCACATACTAAAATTTCATCGAAATCGAACCATATTTACGCATGTAGGACGCATAAAGGCAATGGAATGAATTCCACCTTTATGCCCTGACCTTTGACCCCATTTCGCCCATTTTCAATAGGGTTCGTCCCCAGGTGGTTCCTTACCAAATACTAAACTTTCATCGAAATCGAACCATATTTACGCATGTTATGACGCATAAAGGCAATGAAATGGATCCCGCTTTTATGTCCTGACCTTTGACCCCATTCCACATATTTTCAATAGGCTTCGTTCCCAGGTGGTTCCTTAATACATACCAAAAAGTTCATCGAAATCGAACCATTTTTACGCAAGTTATGACGCATAAGGGCAATGGAATAAATCCCGTTCTTATGCCCTGCCTGACCTTTGACCCCAATTTGCCAATTTTCAATAGGGTTCGTACCCAGTAGTTTCCTACCACATACTGAAATTTCATCGAAATCGAACCATATTTACGCATGTTATGACGCATAAAGGCAATGAAATGGATCCCGCTCTTATGGCGTGACCTTTGACCCCACTTAACCCATTTTCAATAGGGTTCGTCCCCTGGTGGTCCCCTACCACATACTAAAATTTCATCGAAATCGAACCATTTTTACGTGAGTTATCGTGCCGACAGACAGACGGACGGACGGAAAAAGCTGGAGCGTATACGCTTCTTCAACCTACGGTTGGAAAGCGTAAAAAACTGTACACCCAACTCATCTTCCACGTTTCATCAAATTTAAAATTTCTTGTGCATGCGTGTGCGCCTAACTGTTCCTAACTTTCGGGTGATATAGGGGTGCAGCGCGTGATTTGGAGATGGGGACAACCAGGTTCGCTTCCCTCTCCCGCCGATCACCCGTCGTATTTCGGAATTCCTGTTACGCCGTTAGTCTCGGAGCAGAGACGTCTCCTTAAAAGCTCTGATTCTTTCACAATGTTCTTCTAATACTTTACTGAAACGATGCCTAATTCCGTAACATCTGAGTATGTCCATCAATCCCACTCCCATGAATATGATCATCAAGAAATATTTCCTAATAATTTATTTTTACTGGTGGATTTTGATATACCTTATTTCAATGGATTTGTTGAGACATGTAATTCAACTAGCTGTGGCAAAGCAAATTTTTAGACTGAATGCATTTAAAACACTTAAACCTTTAAGAAGTGAAATCTTTTGAAATATGTATATGGATTTTTAGCACGTCTTTGTAAAAAAAAGATCGTGCTTATGTTATCGGTTTGTCCGTCCGTCCGTCCGTCCGCCTGAACATACGGTATCTCTGCAACTATTAGTCCGATTTAAAAAAATCTTTTTGCATTCGAAAGCCTGAAATATGCGAATGATGATCCTTTATTTCGTTTTTTTTACGATGTACGATTTCGCCGCTAGAAGGCGTAAATGCAGATCATGTCGAATTCAAAAATACGTTTTATTCCACATATTTACTTCTAAACATCCGATTGAAAAAAATCTTTTATCTTTCGATTCCATTTATGTCGAAGACTATTTTGGATATAGTTTCTTTTTCAAATTACACACAGATTTTCCGCTAGGGGGCGTAAAAGTAAATTGCATTTTCCCCAATAACTCTTCTTCTAAAACTCCGATTTGAATTTTTTTTTCAGCGGATACATCTCCTGATGCACAATCTTTTGCATATAATTTCGAATTTTTGGTAAATAATACTTTTGCCACCAGGGGGCGTAAGTGTTAATTTTCGCTTCTGATGTATTTTGCCATAAAATCTGAGCTTCTAAAATATCGATTGAAAGAATTCTTTCGTAGACTGATGCCACTCACATCGATAAACCTTTTCGGAATAATTTCTTCCTAAAATATTCCAAAGTTTCTCCGCCAGGGGCGTAGATGTATATCTTATTTTTGTCAATATCTCGACTTCTAGGAGTCCGATTTGAAAAATTCCTTCTTTGTTGGATAGTGTTTTCCGTGTGACATGTTTTTCATGTAATTTCGAAATTTTCACGTAATTTCTAATGTTTGGTAAAGAATGGTTTGGCCACCAGGGGTCATAAGTGTTAATTTCTACTTCTGATGTATTTGTAGCAAAATCTGGGCTCCTGAAAACTCGTCTAAAATTTTTTTCTTGGGCCGATACCGATCACATGGATAAACCTTTTGCGAATACTTTCTTCCCAAAATAATGCATGGTTTTCCCACCAAGGGACGTAAAGTCACATCTTATTTTTGTCGATAACTCTGTTTCTAAGAGTTCGTATGCTCACGATTCCGTTTACAGCAATATCTGAGGGATAAAAGACCCGATTGAAAAACTTCTTTCTTCCGTCAGATACTATTGTTTTCCATACCGGTTGCATTGATTTTGAATAGCTTTGATAAATTTAATTTGCGTCAGAACGGATTCAAAAGACGTGCTTATTACCCCCAAAAATTCGGTGTCATCTCTCTTGTTTTTTTTTTTTTTTTTCAGATATATTCACATGTCAAACAGAAGGCATCGCTCTTTCCACGTTTATAAGTGAGTCATGGAAAAATTCTCATCAGCCGCCACCGGGAATCGCACCCAGGGTCTTGCAGTTACGCGCCTGACATGATACTACTGCACCAGAGCGGTCTGAAATTCTCCAGACTCACATACGATTACTACCAAACCACATGGCAGGTTTCTTTCTGGAGCCCCGCACATTGCTGGGGATTCACCAAAGTTGTAAAGCAGCAACTGAACAAATAACTAGGAGGCGAATGAATAATTAATACACACAATTGACGTGGATTAGGAACATCAAACAGAAGTCATCTCACTTTCCACGTTTTTTTTCTGTTTGATGTTCCTAATCCACGTCAATTGTGTGTATTAATTATTCATTCGCCTCCTAGTTATTTGTTCAGTTGCTGCTTTACAACTTTGGTGAATTCCCAGCATTGTGCGGGGCTCCAAGAAGCAACCTTCCATGTGGTTTGGTAGTAATCGTATGTGAGTGTGGAGAGTTCGAGGCCGCTGTGGTGCAGTGGTAGCATGTCTGGCGCGTAACTGAAAGATCCTGAGTTCGATTCCCAGTGGCCGCTAATGAGAATTTACCCGTGACTCCCTTATAAACGTGGAAAGAGAGATGACTTCTGTTTGATGTTCCTAATGCACGTCAGCTGTGTGTATTATATTCAAACGAATAAATTTATTTTTATGATTGGCCATTTATTTAACTTTGTATTTCCTATCAATTAACTGAATTTCGGCCGCAATTTTTTTTTTTTTTTTTTTTTTTTTGCTCCAGTTCTAAGTTATCTTGAAAAATCGTACTAAAAAAAAAAAATGAATTTTCGCACTCAGTTCAAGAACCCATTTTTTTTTATTTGCCCATAGTTGAAACTGAATTTTGCTTTCCACACAGGGCTATTCATGCTCTTAGTCTATTCCACCCCGAAATCCCGCTTGGAGGGGCGGATGATTACGAAATATTTACCACAATAGAATGCTCCTAACGCTTAGCTACGAAGAATTTCAACGGCTATTGATTGTCATTCAGTGCACATTCAAGATGTCTTCCTGCTTGGCGTGGAATGCGAACCGCAGCGCCCCCAGGCGTCTCTTCTTCACGGCCAAATGCCGGAGAATTTGACCCCACAGCCGAGCAAAATCTGTGATTGGTTAGCTGAGCCCTTAAAGAACAGGAATACGGGAAGGAAGTGATGCCAGCTTGTTGATGATTCCAAACTGGGGATGCCGGGGGAAAGAAAAGAAAAAAGAGAAACAAAAAAATAGAGAAAAATATAAATCATGCCCTGAAGGAAACGCTAATGCCTGTTGGGGTTTCCGAGATTATTTCTTCAAACCGTGGCTCACGTGTTTCTCCGCTTTGTTGAATTTAACGGTAGCAGAAATCCTTTCAATACCGCCATAAACAAACTTTGTCGTCCGATGCTCAGAAACGTGCTCTGTCACCCATTAAAACATTAAAGATTTCCGCTTATAAATATCTGACGAGATATCCACTTCCCCTACATACATCACATGACAGGAGGAGGATGCATTTTTTATCGGTGTACAATATACAAAAACAGGAAAGGGTTCTCTTTGTTAGTAAATTGCCCCAAAAAGTTATGCTGCCTAATTTTCTCCTAGGGCACATGTCTGTAAAACCTTACATTTTATTGACTTCAGTGGTACATTCAGGATTTCTTTACGGGTGTGGCCCAAAATATTGAAGATGCCAATAAAAATACGCCTCACCGGTGGTGCAGTGGTCTAAGCGATTGCTTCTGATCATTCGTCCGAGATGGGTCAGAGTTCGAATCCCGGTGAAGCATGGATGTTGTATGTGTCTTACGGTGCTGGTTTTGTCCCTTCTCTAGAACCAGTGGCCCTAAATTAGGGACGAGTGACTGCTTACAGGCTATTGAGTTGCTCACTGTGGTCGTTAAACCTTAAACCAAAACATAAATAAATTAATAAATAAAAATAAAAATATCCCGGAGAAAACACCTCCCAAAATATTGGGATATCTCCGCCATATTAAAGTGTCCTTGCAATGATTCATAAAATATGTATTTAAAAACAAATACAAATATATTTAAAATCAAGCAGCCAATAATAAAGAACGATGGACTAAATGATGAATCCTGGTAAACTCCCCCACCGGTAAATTCCCCCACATTCAATCAATTCCCCACCTCGGAAAACTCCCCCACCGGTAAATTCCCCCACCTTTTTCAGTCAGGGACCGTGCACAAATGAATTTTACTCAAAATACGACTCAAAAAGGTGGGGGAATTTACCGGTGGGGGAATTTTCCGGTGGGGGAGTTTACCGTTTACCCTAAATGATCCCTCACGGGGAAGGCCCAGGTCCCTAGGCCACTTCCACTAAGTGTGCCACTGATTGAGTTAGATATAAATTACCCGTAATGACCTGGGAATTCGTATTCAAGATGACACGCAATTAAGACAGGTAACTTCAAAATGGCAGACAATGCTGCTTTAAAGCACAAGCAACGAACTCCAGAGGGTTGGTTACCCAGGAATTTCAAATTGAAGGGGTGCTGAAAACATTTTGTGGGAATAGAAAAATTAAAGGGGTGTTGAATGAAAGCAAATTCCTCGAAAGATGAAAATTTTTGTAGTGAAATGTTTAGGCTTTATACCTGGAATTAAAAATGAGGAAATCTTTAAAAAATGGCTAACTGGGGAATTTTTATAGTTAAGAATGGTTAATGCTTAAAGCCGGGAATCGTTTTTTCCAAAATAGCACACCGTCATCATCTGCTGTTTTTACTTTTCATCTCGCACGTCTAAACACTTCCTTGAACAAGGCTATACTACACTGAAGAGCAATTGAATTAGAGACAGCTGGCGTTATGCAAATGTGGCGCTGTGGGCGGCCCTGTAAACGGAAACGACATGACGTATGCAGTGATCCGACAATATAAAGAGTGATGCGACGGGAATCAGAAAGATTCGGACGCAGTATGGGTAAGACGAAGGATCTAAGCTCATTTTATCGTGAGCAAATTGTCGGGGCCCGATGAATGGATCACTCCATCTCGGAATTCGTGCAAGCTCTGGGATTTTCACGAGCCACTGTGTCACGGGTACACCGTGAGTACATCGAATCCGGTAAAGCCATCCCTGCAAAGGCCAACTGCCGTGGACAACAGCGTGTGGATGAGCGGGGTCATCGTCGGCTAGCTCGCATTGTAGCAGCGGATAGACGGGCCACAGTGCAAGAAATCACTCGGCAATTTAACGCTGGTGCACAAAAACGTGTAAACAGCCACACCATCCAGACGCATCTCTTCGCTATCGGGTACGGAAGCCATCGTCCCACGAGGGTACCGCTGCTGACCGCACATCACAGGGTGCAAAGATTAGCATGGGCGCAGGAACATCGCCACTGGACCCTAGATATGTGGGAAAATGTTGCCTGGACTGATGAGTCGAGATTCACGTTGGTACATGCGGATGGCAGGATACGAGTACGGCGCAAACCACATGAAGCGATGGATCGTTCTTGCCAGCAGGGTACTCTTCAAGCTGGTGGGGGTGGCAATCTCGTCTGGGGACTGTTTACGTGGACTGAAATGGGACCCCTGGCACGTGTGACATCGTCCCTTACAGGTCAACGTTACCGGGACATCCTGGACGACCGTTTGCTTCCGTTTGTGCGTCTTCAACCTCCCACTGGAGACTTCATTCTGCAACAAGACAATGCACCGTGCCATCGCCCCCGAATTGTATTCGAATGGTTGGATGAACACTCCATCGACGTGACCTCGCTTTCTTGGCCAACTAGGTCATCTGGCCTCAGTCTCATCGAGCACATCTGGGATGCCATCGAGAGAGATGTTCGAGGCTCTACACGGCAGGGCCGGATTAAGATCTTACTGGGCCCCTAGGCTAAGACATTTGAGTGGGCCTTAAGCTAAGACATCTCAGCAGGCCTCCAAAGAAATTATGACTAAGAAACATTATCGAAATCCGTTGAAACACGAAACTGTAACTACTAAATTATCTGCAGCGTTTTGATAAAAAGTCACTGTATTTTTCATTGTTCTCATAAGAACACGAGTTAAAAGCTCAAGGTTCCTAGATTTTGTCTTAGATATTTTAATGATTTAGCATTGTATACTTTTCTTAGTGCATCTTTTTTGTTATGTTATACGAAGCCACAGGGGACTTCGACCATTATCGGTTCCCAGTGCAAATTGGGAAGTGTGGGTGGATGGTAGTGAAAAAGCTGAAACTGTCTCTCTAACCCTCCCTAATCTGGCCGACATGAGACCTTCATCATCGGTGAGCCACTACCTTGAAATCTGTTCGTCTTCCAGTCTCTGTTTCTGACAAAGTGAAAATCATGCGAGACAAAAGCAAAACTATTTTCAAAACCTCTCTTTCTACTTATCTGTCTACAATATAATTTGCCCAGGCATGCCTCCTAGACCCTTGGCCATGGTGGGCCCCAAGGCTGTAGCCCCTGTAGACCCCCCCTTACTCCGGCCCTACCACAGGGGTTAGTGACAGAATGGCAGTCTTATGTTCATAATGCAGAACATCGATAATTAACAAAAGTAGTGCGTAATATCAGACAATCAGGAACGCAACCATCATAAAAAATGTATCATGAAGGCAACGACATTCGGTAAGTGGACAACTCACTCAGGAAGTTAACACAATTTTTACAAATCGCGCTGTTCTATAAGAATACGCTTAAAAATTTGAAGTAAACGTTAGATATTACGTCTGCCAGTTGTTCAATACCAAAAACCAGTCAAAGAACCAGGAAATATTCATATTAAAAGCCTGAGGTATTCCCGAACGGGGAATCCAAATTAAAACAGAACTCTAAGACATACTCAACGTAACGTCCGAAGGAACCCATATCAGGAACAAGAAAACTTAATTTCATAGGACGCTCATAAACACAACACAAACGATACAAAATCGTAAAGCTGAGTACCCGACCACAAGATACATGTTAATACAATAGTTAAATAAGCACTAGAAGCCTACGTCATTGGCAGGAATGTAATCACACCATAAACGATATTGTACTATAATAAGAGTTCTATGCAAAGAGCAACCGATAAATAAGCACGAGTTAATATTAGGAAAAATAGCACTCAGAAAGCATGACAAATTTAATTCAACGGAAGCGGCTGACACTGCATAACATTTCAACATTAGAGAATTCACAAAATAAAATGCACTGAGAGGTTTCGAGAACAATAAATTCTCCAAAGAGAGAACTTCTTTATCTAACAACTTGGTAAGCATGCAAAGCAATCATCCTACTGAAAGAGTTGTGATGTGCCTGCACCGCAGGACACACATGAGATAAAAGAGATAGCAGTGAGAGCACATGTCCGCGTTTCTCAGTTGGGAGAGCGACTTACTCAGGAGTGAGGGGACCCGTTTGCCCGGAGCAGACAAACTTGTACGTTATATTGGCGCCCGAACTTCCAGGATCACCCGGCTGTTACGTTTCTCGCAATGATGTGATGTTCTTGCCACACAAGGAGACAGGAAAAATGATAATCACTTCTTCAGTGCTTCTAAAAAATAAACGTGTGTGATGTTACGTTCCACACACCAAATTGACTGGGATTTCTCCAATGTACGTTCTTCATGGGATGACTGCCTACAGCGACACATGGTCCCGACTGACCCGTGGACCATGACCCCCGCCCTCTTTCGTGTGTGTGTGTGGGGGGGGGGGGGGTGAAGTGCCTGCACTGCAGGACGCACATGAGATAAAGGCAGATAGCAGTGAGAGCACATGTCCGCTTATCTCAGTTGGGAGAGCGACTTACTCCGGAGTGAGGAAATCCGGATTCGATGCTCGGCGCCGACAAAGTTGTACGTTATACAGTAGATATCGATATTTTCATAAATCTTTTGCATGCTCAAATTATTCAGAAGTATATCTGCAAAATTTGTAGCAGACTAAGATGAAGAACTTGTGGTTGCAATGACTCACTAAGATGAAGAACTTGTGGTTGCAATGACTGACTAAGATGAAGAACTTGCAGTTGCAATGCTTTAAACAAGAAAAACTAAGAAAAAAAACAAAACATACAAAGACTGACTTCTATATACAAAGACTTTAAATTTAAAGAAAAATAATTGCATTATGATAGAAGATTCTTCAAAGTAAAGCTGAGAAATTCGTGTAAATACTATTGACAGCTGTACTATATGTTAAATGAAAATTGAAAGGATTAATATTTAAAAATAATTAAGATATAAATATACCTTAATTATTTTAAAGTATTAGTCTTCAGAACTCGGAGTGCTATATAATATATACTCACACTGAAGCATCAAATTATTAGAAACACCCAGTAATCATCAAACACGTGCCATCCTCACCTGCGCGCGGAATTAGGACGTTCAAATGACTTTATGGACAGCTATCTACAAAGGATTCAGACATGTAAGAAACGTTGATAGAGATAATATGGAAATACTTGTGATTTAATCACAGTCGTACCGAAAAAACTCGTGGCCCTCCGCAAAAAATGCTTTCGAGGCCCTTTTGTGAAAATCTTTTAGCTTTCAATTAGTCAAAATTTTAACTTCCATATTATTTACCAGGTTTTACGGGTGGGTGTTTTAGTAAATCAAATTCTTTGGAACCTACGAGTATTTATTGTAAAATAAAGAGAACTTCACTTTTTTGGGTTAAACACAAATATGTACCTTATAATTAAAATGATTGCCTTGGTTTCCGATACAAATTACTACACAAAACACTTACGTCAAAGTTATCATATCATGCAAAATTAATTATTTTGAAGAACTAAGGCCTGCTTTTTGAAATGCTTCACGATTGAGCAAATAACTAAGTAACGATTAAGAACTGTAGCACAAAAAACGCAAAAACTACTTAAGTAAGCAAATAAGTAAGTAACGATTAAGAACTGTAGCACAAAAAACACAAAACTATTTAAGTAAGCAAATAACTAAGTAACGATTAAGAACTCTCCTTTCTCTCTTCGCGAACTCCGCGAGGCGTTCGCTACTCTCAATCCTCATGCCGCTCCTGGACCTGACGGCCTTCCTCTGTCCTTTTATCGTGCTTTTCTACCGTGCCTTCTGCCTTTTCTGTCTGCGTGTTTCTCGTCTGCTTTTTCCTCTCCTGCGTTACCGCCCGACTTTACTTTGGCACACACCATCCTCCTTCCTAAGAAGGGTGACCTCTTGGATCTTGGAAACTGGCGCCCTATCTCCATCCTAAACACTGACTATAAGTTCTATACAAAACTCTTATCCCGTCGCCTTAATTCTGTTCTCTCTTTCGTTATTTCTCCTGACCAGACATACACTGTGCCTGGTCGGACTATTTCCACTAACGTTTCTCTTCTCCTTCATCTTCACTTCCTCGCTCGCTCTTTTTGTGAACCTCTTGCCTTCCTCAATCTGGATCAAAAGTCCGCTTTTGATAACGTTTCTCATTTTTATCTCTCTGTTGTCCTTTCACAATTTGGCTTTCCTCCTACCTTTTCTTCCGCACTCTTGGCCCTTTATCAGGGAGCTAGTTTCCATGTTCGAGCGGCCACATTTCTAACCGCTCCAATTCCGTTTAAGCGAGGCATCCGGCAAGGATGTCCGCTCTCCGGCCAGCTATTCGCTCTCGCTTTTGAGCCTTTCCTGTTAGCAGCCCGAAGATCACTCCTGGATGTCCTACCGCCGACAGTGGCTAGTACTCGTCATCATCGAATAATTTTCACCGCCTATGCTGATGATGTGACCTTTTGCGTCCGGGATGAATCTCAATTTGATCGCCTGTATTCTGTATATCAACAGTATGTTGCATTATCTGGAGCAGCGCTGAATGCCACTAAAAGTACTGGCTTATGGTGCGGGGCATGGGCTGCCCGCACTGATGCTCCTTGGGGTGCGCAGTGGACAGCCACTACACAGAAGATCCTCGGTGCGTATGTCGGATTGCCCTTGGCTTCTGCATCTGCCACCTGGACTGCTCTTCTTCCCCGGATACAACGGACTGCTGCCTACTGGAGTAAGGCCCGCCCTTTCACATCGTTCCGTCAACGAGCAGCCGTTGTTCGTCGACAACTTATCTCTCTATGCGAATACTCTTGGATGTCGACGGTTGTGCCCGTGTCACAAATGATGACCATCACTCGCCTCTCAACTTCCGTCATCTGGTCTTCACATCACTGGGTTAAACCTGCCACGCTTTATCTGCCAGCCTCTTTGGGTGGCATCCAGCTTCCTGATCCAGCTTTCCTTTATAAAACTCATCGCATTATTCATTTCATTCGCCTTGCCACTTCAACTGTTCCGTCCCTTACCACTACCTTGAATGTTCTAGCTTCTTTCCGTGACCCATCTTTCACCTTCCTACTGTTTCTGAAGATGGATGCATACTCTCTTCTCCCGTCCCACCTCCCTCCTGTCCTGCGAGAGGGCCTTTCTCTCTTTCGTTCGCTTCCTCTTCTCCGTTCATTTCCTTCTTCAACTCTTGATCTCCTAGATGAACCTCTCTTCTTCTCTTCTCTTATTCACCCTCCTAACCTCCCTTACTTTTACTTTCCTCATTGGATCCGCTCTGGTGTGATAACTGTCCGTTCTCTCGTAACTTCTGATCTAACCTGGAGACCTCTTTCTTCCCTGTTTCTATCTCCAACCATTACTCTTGCTAACGAATATCTTCTTCTTCGCACAGCGCTTTGGAGCCTCTTTCCACTCCTCGCTTCACCTGATGGTCTCTTCTCGGTCCCCTCTGCTCCTCTTTCCCTACCGTTCTTTCTCCTCATTCGTAGCTCCCCGGTTCTAGTTACTTCTCTCTCCTCCTCTTCTCTTTATTGGCTTCTTCTTTCCCCTCCCGCACTTCCACTTTCTGTTCATTCTGCTCCTCCGTCTCTTCTCCCCGCCATCTGGACAGCATCTACCTCCCCCCTTTCCTCCCCTCTTGAACTCAATGTCCATTGGCAATTTCTTCACCTTCGTCTCCCCGCCCCATCAGTACTGTTTCGCATGACCCTTCTCACCTCTCCGCAGTGCTCCTTTTGCCCTGAAGTCAGCGACGTCCAACATCAATACCTATTCTGCCCCGTTCTCCTGCCAGTCCTAAACACAGCATTTCGTCTTGCTGATCGAATTTGTGCTCGATCGTTACCATTTCTTGCATATGCTTGGCTACTCCAAACAAAGCATCCACCTACTCACTTGCCTCCTGTGTGCCGTTATATTTTTCTTCTTGTGAAGTTCACTGTCTATGCTTTCCATCTTCAACAACGCTTCCCCGCTCTTATTCCACCTCCTCAGGAGGCAAGTGCTATCATTCGGAGACGCTTCCTAGCACGGTTAACCACTCGCCTCCAAATGGAGCACTCTCGTGCTGCCTCAACAAACACCGATAGCGTTTTTCAATCCACTTGGGCCCAATCGGCTGGGTGGTTCCATATCCACAATTTGCAGTTACATCTCAACCTATAAGTGGGATTTTTGTTGTCGCCCACGTTCACTGTAACAAATCATGTTTTTACGTATTAATTTTGGTGCTTCGCTATTTGTGATTTTTCTGTTTTAATGTGCCATTGAAGATAGCTCACCATGTTTCCCATGTTCTCTTCGATAATGTTGGGTTTTATGTTGTTGTATATAATTCTTCCTTCTGCACAGTTTACTGCCCACGCAATGTCCCCTTCATTATGTTGAATATTTTTTTAAAATATTAGTCACTGTGTGTATAATTTAATGCAACAAGATGCCCTTCTGAGTACATTTAGCGTTATTTCCCCTTGTCACTGAATACTTCTGTACATATGTTGTAAATTTTGAATGTAGCATCACTGTTGCATTTCTGTGAATTAGTACCTAATGTTTAATCTTTAGTATGGTAGTAATGCTTAATTGGAATTTGTGCATAGTATAGAATCATGTCTTGCCCTGTCTACAATACTGTAGGTAAACATTTTCGTTTGTATCGCTCGTGCTTTATTGTCTGCCTCTCCTTCGCCCTACGTGGCGAAATATTTTTTTTATGATTTTAACAATATTTTGTTTTACGTTTCACTGGAACTTTCCAGCTGATGTATATACCGCTGTATTTATTGGCAGAATTCCATTGTCATGTACATAGAAATGTTATTTTACTGAAGAATAAAGGCAATTTTGAAATGTAGCACACACAAAAAAAACGCAAAACTACTAAAATTATTTACTCTGGAATATAAAAAAAAACCTTAACATAATGCCACGATGTTTTGCAGATAGTGAAAAAAAAATCCTTTGACTCTGTCATGGAAAAAAATGAACAGGTCTCTGATTTTTCTCTCCCGCGCAGAACACCTTTTAGTTCATTACATTCGAAAGGATGCATAGTTATGTGCAAATAAGTGTAATACATAACATGGTATAAAAAATCATCATGGTATAAAATTATCATCTCATCTTCATTGGTATAAAAATTCCGCTCATTGAACGGATATTTTTTTCACATTCTCTTGTTAACATGCCTGCATAGAAACTATTGCAAGGGTTCTGAACTTGAGGCCCCTTGTAACGGCAAGGGATATTAAAGGGGCTTAAAGTTCTTTTGAATAGTTAGCTACTTTCTCGTCGTCCAGTTTTTATGAACTAAAGCAACGAAAATGATTTCTAATTTCGAAAGATTTCACGTATTTACTGAGAAAAAATGCTTTTTTCTTAATACTTCGTTCAAAGCTTCCTTAATTCTTCGCTATTTCTTTAACCAGTTTCATTCGAAACTTCCGCCAAAAGTTTTGTAAAATCTTTTTGCTCAGGCTAGAGGCCCTTTTACCCATGACCCCCCCGCTCTGCGGGGTTTGCGGGGGCTATCAGTAGCAGTGGCGTTCCCAGAAATTAATTTTGGGGGGTGCATATCGTCATCTCAATGTTCTATGCGAAATTTCGTAGTTTGAATTATTGCTATTTAAAAATTAAATTTCATCAAAGAATCACTTTTACAATTACATCAGACTGTTCAAGCACTATACATAACATTTACATCAAGTTGCATCTGTATTATGCATCAGTGAGTAAAGTTTTATATGATGTAAAGTCAACAATCGAAAAATTCTCACATTCTTGGTTTTATCGCTGCAGCTACGATATCATTCCTTCCTAAAGTGATAAAAAAAAAATGTGCATGAGAACAGCCATTTTTATTTTTCTCAAATGCTATTAATTACAAAGTAATGTTCATTCTACGTTTTTGTTTTCCTGTTACAGTATGTACTCAAGATAAAAAGCTCACCCCTCCTTCCCCCAGGCTTCAGCCACCACCATTCATTAGACTGACGCCCTGACCACTACAACATCAACACCAGCTCGCTCTCTTCTTTCTTTGGTTGCATACAAGTGAGAAATGCGCGCCAGGGGGAGGGGGCAGGCATTAACAATAGGCATATGTGACCTCGTCTGACCATTCCAAATAAAGAAGCCGCCCCAGTGGCGCAGTGTCTAAGTGATGGCTTCTGATCATTCGTTCATAAGGGGTCCAGGCATGGATGTTGTGTTTGTGCCGCGGGTGGCCGAGTGGGCAACGTTCGTGACTGCCACGGAGAAACCTCAGGTTCGATCCCAGGCAGGTACGAACGCTCGACCCATTAAATATCCGCCGTGCGTCGGATGGGCACGTTAAGCCGTCAGACCCCGGGTACTGGCCCTCCGGTAATAAATAAGGGCGTCTTCCTCCCCCTTTCTACTTCGCTTCCGTGTCTCTTTCCTATCGGGCACTGTAGCCCAAATCTCCTAGCTTTCTATTTCTAAGGGTTGTTTAAGACCTGGGGTCAGACGCTCATTTCCTAAATTCCTCTACATTTGATCATCATCATGCTGTGTTTGTCTTACGGCACTGGCTTTCTCCCTTGGAACCAGTGACCCTAAATTAGGGGCAGGCGACTGCTTATAGCCCATTGAGTTGCTCACGGTGATCGCTAAACCTTTAATGCAAAAAATAAAATAAAGAAGAAACTAACGGCAATTTAAGTAAGGCTAGAATGGCGACACTGGCAAAATAACGTTACCGACAATTTTTAATACTAGACAAAATTATTTTGGGGGCTGCATATGGCCCTTTGCACATCCCTTGGGTACGCCATTGATCAGTGATCAGTACGCTCCTGGATTTAAGAGAATGAAACAATGCCGTAGCTAGACATAGAAGTTGGGACCGGCGGCTGATGCTTGAGGTCAGGCAAAAAAACAGAAATTTTACTGTCTCCTCTTTACTGTGTCTGTGTGCTATTTATAAGGCTTATTATTCCGTGCTGCGATTTTCTTCCGAGAAAAACAAAATAGCACTTCTATAGAAATGCAATACTGTACAAAGCACTTAACTATAAAATATCAAGTGACTGATTAGCTCTTTTTAATTATTTGCTTCTTTAATTTGTTACATTCTTTAACAAAGATTGCTGTGAATTGGATCACCGGGATACCAGGACATTTCCCGGTGGACGAATGGAGAAATGATCCATCTTCTCGCATACCTTTTATTTGGAGTTTTTTTGAATGAATGAAGAAGTATTTTAGTACTTGTGAATAATAATCGTTAATCTCATTGGAGCTTTATTTATTTCTGTCTGAAAAGATTATTCCCTTAAAAAATCTTATCCTCCTATTTATGTTGGTCATTGGCTCTGAAATAATACAGCAGATTTCTCTGTACTTAAGTGAAAAAAGCGCCGCCTGGCTGAGCACGTGGTTATACGTATATCAATTAAGCTGAAGCTAACTACAATTAGACGTAGTTTGTTTGTCTTGGATCCCGGGATAATTTGGTAGGCATTAACTTCCTTTTGTAATCTAGAAGAAAGCACACACATGCACAGATTCTCCCCAGAGATATTAGTGATTCTCCCCAGAGATATTTCGAAATCCGTTACCCAGTCACCTTTATTTTGAAAGAAATAACGATTTACTAAAGCTGGTTCATATACTGCTGGCCACCCAAAATGCAACAAAAAGAAGAACACAAGTTAGCAAAGCCAGATTTACTGGACACATAACAACAGATACAAAGATGAAACGCTTGAGCTTACAGGTCCGTGAGACTTGCGGAACACTCAGACGTGTTCGATGGGCGACATATCGGGAGAACACGCGGGCCACAGCAACAGTGACACCTGGTGGGTCGTGAAGAATTGTTGCATGATGTGTGCCACGTGCGGGCGCGCATTGCCCTGTTGAACGTGGCCGCTAGCAGGTCCTGCAGGTAAGGGAGGACTACAGGCTCCAAAACGTTGGAGATGTAGCGGTGACTGTTGAGTGTACCGGCGATGCGCACCAGAGGGGTGCGGGTGTCATAACCAATTGCGCCCCAAACCATAACGGCAGGCGACAGACCGGTATGGCGATGCATAATGCAGGCATCATACAGTCTTTCGCCGCGGTGCTGCCACACGCGGATCCGATCATCGTGGTGTTGCAGGCAGAAGCGGGATTCGTCGGAGAAGACAATTCGTGCCATTCCGTAGTCCAGGTCCGGCGTTCAACGGCCCACTGCCGCGGCACTCGCCGGTGGTGTAACGTCAATGGTAATCGGGGCAATGGGCGCCGTGCGACAAGTGCCCGCTCCTGCAGACGACGTCAAATGGTACGTGCTGACACAGGTTGTTGCGAAACACACCGTAATTCCTGCGCTAACGTTCGTGATGTGGCGGTGCGAGCCGTCAATGCCCGCCGCACAACAGGCTGGTCCTCTCGTTCGGTGGTGTGCCGCGGCTGCGGCAATCACTCACGTCGGTTCGTCCGTCCCTCCTGCACCCACCGAATCCATACTCGCCTCACTGTGGCTGGATGTCGTCCCCCACGGGCGCCGATGTCTCGGTACGATAAACTGCTGTCGTCCTCTGTCGAACTCTAAAACGTGCTGGAATGACTGCCGTATTCTGCGACGAGGCATCAGGAAGCTTCCCACGCACAGGTCCGGCAGCACAACACACTTTCACTACTTACACCCCGCCTTCTGTGCATCCTTCTTATAGTGCTTCTTGGTGGCGTGCCGGGCGCACATGATTTGCATATGCCCTGCAATGCTAATCGTTTGCATGTCTTCTAGCGGGCGACGCATGCTGCGAATTTCAGGCCAACCGGAAGCTTCCTTCTTGGTGTTGCATTTTGGGTGGCAAGCAGTGTAGATCAAAATGATGGGAAACTTTCAAAAGGCATCTACTCTAGGCGAAATTACCAATAACAATACGCAGTAAGCGATCAGTGACTAAATAAATATAAAAAATAACTGTTTGGAAAATTACTATGTTACATGTGCATATTTTAACTTTAATCTTCATGATGATTCCGTTGGACGTGGGATATTCAAGACTTGTGATTTTGTTAAAACAAAATTTTTCAAAAGAAAATAATTATCTCGTACAACACCCCATTTCGAGCGTGATTTGATGCTGAATTTAATCATGAAGAGATTTTCTAGATTTTATTAACGCTAAATTGTTAAAATTTGCTCACGGCTAATTTGTTTTGTAATGCATATTCTAGCAGTTCTCTTTCATCCAGGATTAAAAGAATTTGTTCATGAGGGAATTCATGAAGTATGTTTCTCTAGGTACGTGGATTTTTGTAGACCTCAAGATTAAAATTCTCTGCCAGATTTAATCATCCCAATCCATACATATTGCAATATATGAATGAAATCCTCAAAACTAAGAATCTGAGACCAGTGCTTCAATATGCAACCCATAAATTAACAGCTTTTTTTCTGCGGATCCATAGTGCATCCATTGGAAACCAGGATGTTGAACATTAATAACGAAGTACTGTACACCAACTATACACATAAGAGTAAAAGTACACTAAAAATCGAACTCATTGGCGTAAAAGTGTAAATATAAGTTTCCAAGCTATCGCATATTAGCCAGATGGTTTTCTTGGAAATTTACGTCAATAAATCGGATTTCTACTGTACTTTTAATATTATGTTGAACATTGAAGAATAATGTGATCACTCCTGGAATCACAGTGTCCCCGCTCAGACACGTCACAGAGTGCATGTGACAAGGTCGACCACACACAGATACACTGCTGGCCACCCAAACTGCAACACCAAGAAGGAAGCATGCGATTGGCCTGAAATTCGCAGCATGCGTCGCCCGCGAGAGGACATGCAAACGATTAGCATTGCAGGGCATATGCAAATCATGTGCGCCCGGCACACCACCAAGAAGCACTATCAGAAAGGTGCACAGAAGGCTGGGTGTAAGTAGTGGAAGTGTGTTGTGCTGCCGGACCTGTGCGTGGGAAGCTTCCGGACGCCTCGTCGCAGAATGCGGCAGTCATTCCAGCACGTTTCGGAGTTCGACAGAGAACGAATAGTGGCTTATCGCCACAGCGGTTTATCGTATCGAGATATCGGCGCCCGTGTGGGACGACATCCAGCCACGTGAGGCGAGTATGGATTCGGTGGGTGCAGGAGGGACGGACGGACCGACGTAAGCGATTGCCGCAGCCGCGGCACACCACCGAACGAGAGAACTGGTATGTTGTGCGGCAGGCATTGACGGCTCGCACCGCCACATCACGAACGTTAGCGCAGGAATTAGGGTGTGTTGCCCAACAACCTGTGTTAGCACGTACCGTTCGACGTCGTATGCAGGAGAGGGGACTTGTCGCACGGCGCCCATTGCTCCGATTACGGTTGACGTTTTACACCACCGGCGAGTGCGGCGGCAGTGGGCCGTTGAACGTTGCACCTGGACTACGGCATGGCATGATATTGTCTTCTCCGACGAATCCCGCTTCTGCCTGCAACACCACGATGGTCGGATCCCCGTGTGGCGGCACCGCGGCGAGAGATTGTATGACGCCTGCATTATGCATCGGCATACCGATCCATCGCCTGGCGTTATGGTTTGGGGCGCAATTGGATATGACACCCGCACCCCTCTGGTACGCATCGCCGGTACAGTCAACAGCCACCGCTTCATCTCCGACGTTTTGGAGCCTGTAGTCCTCCTTTACCTGCAGGACCTGCCAGCGGCTGCGTTTCAAGAGGACAATGCGTGGCACGCATAGTGCAACAATTCTTAACGGCCCACCAGGTGTCACTGTTTCCGTGGCCCGCCTGTTCTCCCGATATGTCGCCCATCGAACTCGTCTGGTCGCTGATCGGCAACCAAATGGCCCGGCAAGTACCACCGGTGGCTACGCCTGATGAACTGTGGCAACGTGTGGAAGCAGCCTGGACCGACATACCCCAAGCCCACATCCAAAGCCTCTTCGTTCGATGCCGCGGCGTGTAGCGGCCGTTCTTGCCATCCATGGGGGCCACACGAACTATTGATGTCTGCGTGTTCCGCAAGTCACACGGGCCTGTAAGCTCAATCGTTTCATCTTTGTATCTGTTGTTATGTGTCCAGCAAATCTGGCTTTGCTATCTTGTGGCCTTCTTGGTGTTGCATTTTGGGTGGCCAGTAGTGTATAAGCTACCGGCCAGGACATATGAGTCATAGTGCATAAAGTAAGCACAATGGGAAGAGGTAGTGATTTGAGGGACGTTCAAGAAGGAATGATCATCGGCTACCGCGCCAAGGGTGGAAGCATCTCAGAAACAGTAAACTCCGTGCGCTGTTCGCGAGGTACTGTAATAAGGGTGTACCAAGAATGTGTCGCTGGCACACCGAGTACCTCCTGACGTCATAACTGTGGAGGCCCAAAGGCCATCGACCCCAGAGGAGAACGTCGCCTCCGTTGACTGGTAAAGAGCAATCGACGCTCAAAAGTGCTGCAATTGATCACGCAAATGAACGATGGGACACCTAGGTACGTGTCTCCGATAACAATAGAGTAAACCCTGATACGTATGGGTCTCCGGAGTCGACGCTGCGTCAAGGCACCCATGTTTAGGTCCATTGGCAACGATAACTGCAGTTTGCATGGGACTACAGTCATTGGACAGTGGAGGGGCGGAAAAGGGTTTGCGTTCTCCGACGAATCGAGGTTTCTACTCAACAGAAGTGACGAGCTGTGACGGATACGGAGTTAGACACACGAGAACCAACACTCTGGTACGCTTGTCGGTCGAGTACAGGCCGGCGGTGGCAGTGTGCGTATCTAGGGAATGCTTTCCTGGTATGCCCATGCACCGCTGATACCACTGGATGGGTCCCTGATCGCCAATGGCTTCCTGTCCGTCCTCGGTGAATACATGCATCCCTTCATGTTGGACGTTTACCCTGGTAGTGACGGTGTCTACCAACAGGACAATGCGCCGTGTTACGTCGCTCAAGGGGTCTCCCTTGGCCGGTGAAATCGCCCGACATCAATCCCATAGAGCACTTGTGGGACTATTTGGATCGACAGGTACGATGTGCTGACTCAAAACCATGTCATCTCCGTGACCTCCGCGCTCTGCTGCAGTCCGAACGGGTAAGCGTGCTTTGGTCAACCCTCCAAGGCCTCATTGCCTCCATGCAAGCCGTCTCGCCGATGTCATCTGGGCCAAGGGTAGTTATTCCCATTATTAGGAAGGAGGTGATATTATTCTGATACTACTGTGTATATATCCTTTCAGGGTTTTTACCTTGATCATGATGAATGTCAACTCTCGTCATTTTTCAGGTAGGAAGAGGAAGTCATAAATCAGGAAAATGACTTAATTGATGATATCGTGATCAAAGTAGAAACCGAGAAATGGCAATGGGATAGAAAAATATTGCTATAAAACTGGGCACCGTTGGGCAACTACGAGACTGAATTCCAATGGGCAGGAAAAGACCCAGAGGACGACTACGTGGGAGATGGGTGGATGAAATTCAAAATCATGCCGGTGTGATATGGAGGAGACTGGCTAAAGCAAGAAAGTTTTGGAGGAAGCTTGGGGAGATCTTCCAGCAGCGGACTGATAATGGTTAATAAAAATAATACATATACGCTGATCGACAACACATAATTGACGTCACACTCCAATCTTACTGTTATCTTTATGAAGGTTTAAACAGTGTTAGGAATTGGTCTTGGGAGCCATTTAGAGCCTTAAAGGAGAAGGAGAGAGTGGGGGAGGGGTGTCCTATGTTTTAAAATGTAGCTCAAAAAAGACATAAAATGTAGAAAAATTCACACATGAAGTATACAGTGCCCATCACTCACAGGCAATTTCAATCTCCACATAGAAATTCTATTTATTCTGTGGATGCTCAAATGTGCTCAGAAAAAAAAGTAAAAACAAAATCGGACTACCTTTTAAAATACTAAATTAACTACTTCAGACAAGTCGAGATTATTGTGCTTCTTGCCACGTGCATAAATGTAATGTGGAACTGCTTGATTTGAGAGTTATATGGTGAAGATGTTTGTACAGAAAATCAGAAGAGAATTAACCTATTTGGACATTTTCAGTTTCATGTGTTCTTTTTAACCTCCATTTCCTTAGTTCTTGGAAGAGAAGAGAACTGACATTTCCTTTGCTTGAATTCCTATTTGTCGAATTCATTTGTCCCTTTTAAGCTTCTACAACAGGGGCATAGTCATTTATTATTAAAATGCTTTTGTGAAATAATTTATAAAACATAAAATATTTTTTGTAAATTTTCTTTGGAAAAATCATATACGCAATATTCCCCAATGTTCTCCAACCTTTTTTTTTCATGTGTACTACATTACTAATACTATTTTACTTCCGCCAACCCACGGATTCAGTCGAAGCCTGGCGGGGCCACTGTTATTTCATAGCCTCCCCCCCCCCCCTTTTTTTTTAATTATACGTAAATGGAGAAAATCACATAACATAGTGCAATCTGTCTATTATAAATGAATTGTACGTTGAAAAACTTTTAAAGAACTTCACTTTCGCAACTTTTGATCATTGTCGAATTAATTAACTTTTGTTTAATAAAATTTCCTTTATTTATCGAAGGAAGGTTAAATGAATTGTGCGAATTCTTTTGAAAGTTAAAATTTCGTATTATAATTGGTATATCTTGCTGGTTGGTCTTGCCCCGTTGGTCTTCCTTGACAGTGCCGAAACAGGGCTGGACCCCTCCCCCCCGTTGGTCTTCCTTGACAGTGCTGAAATAGGGCTGGACCCCCCCCCCCCGTTGGTCTTCCTTGACAGTGCTGAAATAAAGCTGGACCCCCCCGTTGGTCTTCCTTGACAGTGCTGAAATAGGGCTGGACCCCTCCCCCCCGTTGGTCTTCCTTGACAGTGCTGAAATAGGGCTGGACCCCCCCCCTTCCCCCCGTTGGTCTTCCTTGACAGTGCCGAAATAGGTTTGGGACAGAGCCAAGCCACTTTTCTTTTACGACTGCACCCGTGTTCCAACCCCCTAATTTCCCCACTACAACAGTAATTTAAAAAGATGTCCCCTATTCCCTCAAAATTACACACTAAATGATGATGTACGTGGAACCCTCGAAAGGCGGTAGCCAGGAGACCAGAGCCTCCCGAAATGTTGAGATAGCAGTGCTGCACATATCAGATCTAATTCTGTAATACTACTAAGAAATTGATTAACCAAAATATTTTGGAAATGTTGTAGTACTTACATGTCTTATTAAAACATTTCTTTCATAAGTTCAGTACATGGCTTTCTGGTTTTAATTTCAATATTTAATCATAGTCTTAAAAAAAGCACTACTCGTATACTGAATACGAACCGCGAACAACGCTAGCTGAAAGCTAATTATATCGGTTTCTTGAAGATGACGAAAAAACATCGCATTGTGTCATCGCCTGTCCAATGTCCGTACTGATCCTTTTCAGTAAAAGTAGGAAAGTTAGAGCAAAAGAAAGCTCTGAGAGAAAAGAGAAAGTACGTAAATCTCAGATTGAAACCAAAGCAAGCCAGTCGGTATTAATTTGTCCTAAATTAACCTTCGAAGTTTTATAACTGGACTGGGAGTGGAAGGTAAAGAGATCCATGTTATAGCACTACCCATTGTCCGGTCATCTCCACCAGACAAATTAGGAGCAATACACCAAAAGGACGCCCAGAAGGAAAGCAGGAAATCACAGCAGAAGTCTGAAAAGAAAGCCAAACCCAGTCCGTTTCTTCTAAAAAACCTTCAGTATTTTGTAATTGGGATTGGGTCACGGGAAGGAAAGAATCATCAGTTCGATACAGAAAAAAGTGTGCATAGTTTTTTTCTCCTTTGGTACATTATTCGTATTAAACTATGATTTATCAGAGTCATATATTTTAAGATTACACTGAATTATCCTTATCAAAAACTTCGTTTAAGCTGAGATCGCTAGGACGGGCTAAAAGAAGCGTAGGTCGGGCTGAGCCAGACCTGGTCCCCCTCTGGCTACGGCCCTGGACTGAAAGAGGTATATGATAGTGGGCGCTGGAGCATCTCATAAAAAGCAAACTTTCTCGACTATGCAAGGATAACAGTATCAAGTGTGTACAATGAGTGATGTATAAACAACAACACAAGCAATCAGCAATCTTCCTGTGGACGGAAATGACTGGTCGATTTTCAAAGGCAACAGCAGCTGGAGAGGATTGTACGAGGTAACAGACGAGCGCCACTGCGTCAGATAACAACGCAGTATAACAGCGGTATCAAAACTATTTTAGAATACACAGCCCGCCACCCATTGTCACGTACCACTGAATCGCCGTCGTCGGAGCTTGGAGTGGTATCACTCCCGTGTTACCTGGGTTGAAAAATGGCATCGTGTAATGTACGACGACGAATCTTTCTTCTCCCTTCAATGAGATAATCGTTGGGGGGCATGTGCGGCGCCGATATGGTCAACCACTTATTATTATTATTATTATTTTTTGATTATGCTGAAATCACATGACCTACTTAAAATGTGATATTTAATGCAGCATATGCATATACATATATTAGTTCAGTTGCATTTCCAGATTCGGGACTATTGAGACAAATGAAAGTCATATAAGTGATAACTCAAAGTACATTGGTGTCCATTTTATAACGACAGACAAATATGTACACACTTTGCGAATAGAGGGCCACGTGTGCAAATGTCACCAAGGTGAGACGTATGAATATAACCAAAAAATGTCTTAATAAGGAATGGCATCAGCTCGTACAGACAATCCGATTGTTGACGAACTCTGGCGCCAAAGAATTCCATTTTCCGATGAGGGCGGTGCGTAGCTCGGGAAGGCTTATGGGTGGGGTCTGACGAGCTGCTACATGTCGTCCCACAGTATTACAGACATACTCTAGAGGGTTCAGTTCTGGAGACCTGGCTCGAGAGTTCATACGCCGAATATCATTGTTCTGCAGGAAATCATCGACCAGCTGAGCTCTGTGAGGACGAGCGTTATAATTGATTAAATGGATCTGAAGACCAACAGCTCCTCGAAAAAGTCTGCCTCTAGACTCTCGTCCCTACAGCGCTCAGCATTTATGCCTCCTGCGAATACGTGGAGTGGTGTACAGCCGTAGAACATAATGCCACTCCACACGAACAGACCACCCCGTCGCTGACGTTTGCAGGATCACTTCGGTTGCCTTAATCCCTCCTAATAAAATTTCGACGAGAATCGGTTTGTCTATTAAATCTCAAGCGTAGCACTCGGCAGAATAGCAAGAACGACAAAAAAGTCAGTGATTAGCTAAAGTAATTTCATCCAGGAAATGAGGGCAAAGCATCCGGTGTGTGGTAACCCTTTACCAAAAATCATCACGAAAGGCCTTTTTAGTACGGTCGGGGCTGAAAAATACAGTTTATCTTCTTGAAACAGTTCATGCAGGATGATTGTAAACTCCTTCAACAAAACAAGAGGGGTAATATTACACATCAAGACGAACAGTATTTGCAATGGAACCTAGGGCCACATTCCACTCCTAGTGCCAGAAAAGAGTAAAGTTACATAAACACGTTGAGCCTTCAACAGTGCAAACAAAGAGACATACCTAATTTATGAGCTGCACAATTCCAATCGTATCAAAGAAAGACTCAAAGGAGCTGCTCAAACTGGCGTCCAAGGGCGTCGTTGCACAGCCCACACCGGCGAATGAAGGACTGTCGCACTCTCTCGTAGACTCCCGGTGTGGTAATGATTTTTTCCGCAGCAACAGCAATTCGCGTGACAAGATCTTCCAGGTAGTCCACAGGTGTCTCGTACACCAATATTTTCATGTGCTTCCAGAAGAAGAAGTCAGTGGATTAAGGTCCGGGGAGCGTGTAGGCCAAGCCACAGGTCCACGGCGTCCAATCAACCGCGTCCAATCCACCGTCCGGGATATGTCGCATTCAGGAAGTATCGGACCTCGGTGGCAAAGTATGTTGGGGCCCAATCGTCCATAAAACACATGTCCCTCCGTGTGGTGAGCGGAACATCCTGCAACAGACCGGGAAGCCCTTGCTCCAGGAACACACGGTACGCTACGTATACGTCAATTCTCATGAGATGTTCACACGGTAATATATCTGAACGGGTTCGGCTGCGTTTTTAAATTTTTGCTCCTCATCGTGTACGTACGTGTTCAGCGCACCTGATTTGCATCTTCTGCTCTTCATGCACTGGTTTGGAACTCCGTGTGCCTGCTGGACGTTTTTCGAACGTGCTCTTTTCTGGTACTAAAAGTGGAGTGCGACCCTAGATTCCATTGAAAATATTGTTCGTCTTAATGTGTCAGTCATCCGGTAATGTACAGTCATCCGGTATGTGCACCCAAATGTACGCATAAAAATCGAGGACAGCTAAGTCCAAGCGAATCGGCGAATATGAGGGTACAAAAGCAGGATCGGTACATAGGACAATCGAGAAATCACACGAGAAGTAAGGAGTCCAACAAAGAATGTTCCGGTCTGAGCAGTGCGGCCCAGGAAATACAACAAAGGAAGTATCAGCAGAGTGAAGTGTGAAGTGCGTCATAGTAGTTAATGCTGAGGGGGAACAAAAGCGTTATCATCTGTTGAATCAACAGAAATCGTAGAGGAACCAACACTATAACCAGGAGAAGAAACATTAAGATCCGGAGAAAGCGGAAGAAGAGAATTCGGCAGGAGGGGGAGCGATCAGGAACAGAAGCACTAGACGGGAGAGTAAGTGACTCAAAAGCGAAAGTAACAGGAGCATGGGAAAGTATAAAAGAACAGACTGTAGGAGGAGAAGTCAGTGATAGAGAAACCAAAGCCGACGTAGAAACGGGAGGAATAGGAGGAAGAGAGGGATTCACCACGCAAGTAGCAGAGCAGAAGCAACCTGCAAAGAAAAAATTAAAGAACAAAAGGGATCAGGACACAGGGAAGAAACTCGAAGAAGGTTGGAAGCCTGGATCATTAAGTGACAGGCTACAAAGAGGAAGAAACTTCTCGTTTAACGGAGCTGAAAGAGATGGAACAGAAGAGTCCATGAAAACACCAAGAGAAGATCCAGGAGGAGAAGAAACATCTACAACAGTAGAAGAGGTAGAAAAAGGAACCGAAAGAGGCGCATAAGAAGTGAGGAGAGTGCACTGGCGCTTCATATGATCCGATTGCTGACTGTGAAACACTATAAGAGTAGAAACATGAAACTTCTAAGTATAAACCCAAGTCCTGGACAACAATAACAGAAAGACAAGACTGAAGATCACAGTCAGACGGGAATATCACCTGAAGCTGCCTATGAAGGCAACAGATGTAAGAATACATTGAACCCCCAGGGGCAGCTGGAAGACGCAAGCCCGGAACAACAACCTTGCAGATGAGCCATAAGGCCAACGGCATGACCTTATCCGGGAGTTTGAGAGGAACAGGATAAAATGGAAAAGTTGTAATAGGTTGCGATAAAAGTGATGGAATCAGAAGGGTAGAATTAACCATAAGGCCAGAAGAGAAATTGAGATCAGCAGAAACAGGGAAGTCCAGAATAGCGGTAACTCCCCGGTCGAGCGTGCCAAATTTTGAATAGCTGAAGAGGGGAGTTTAGAAGTAAGGGGCTCTTATACATGTATATTGCTGTATAGTAGTATATGAAAAGGGCATGGAAAAGAATAGTTCTGCAGAGACAAGAAATCAAGTTCTGGCCGATAGTTGAGGTATCCCGAATAGAGACACGTGCGGTGTTATTATGGTGAGTAACAAGAGACGAAGAACAGACATGATGAAGAGGCACAGATGACAATGACTCCCAACGCTGGGGAGGGAACCTTGTCGTAACATAACTGCGAAAAGTTATTATGGTGAGTAACAAGATACGAAGAACAGGCATGATGAAGAGGCCACTTGAATTTCATAAAGCAAAACAAATCGGCATAGATAGTTCCAGAAACAGTCAACAGATAGAGTTATAAATTCACGAAATAGCACGTAGTATGTAGTATTCGGACATACCTCTAGAAGACGTAAAAAACGTCTACTGTGTGTATAATATAACATCTCCACGTATTAATCGGACATACCGCGAAATACCCCGAGACAAGGTACAGAGGCGTTGTAATCACTCGACGGTAAAATCTGGACAAAGTTCGCGCGCGAAGTCAATAACACTCGGAAGATGTAATAAAACGCTCACCCTTGAGCTGAAATAGGGGGGATAGGTGCAAAGAGATATTATAAGAAGTATACGAGCAAAAGGTCGGCCCAAAACGTAAATATACATACGAAACGCAGGTAAATAACGCGGAGCAGAACGAGCGTGCCTCTTAAGGACAGACAACATTGATCTGCGTTCTGAGCCGACAGTTATTTGCAGAGCTCTGTTTTGACGTTCTGTTAGGTTCGAAGGTTTAGCGGTTCGTTTCTTGGCTAACTTAGCTTCAGTCCGCAGCTGTTTGCATATCGCATCACCAACCGTCGACCCAAGGATCATTAATGCTGTTGAAATGTGCGGTACGGAGCGATTGCTTACGTGGAATTCTATTATCAAATCTCGCTGGAAATCAGTTAACTCTGTCGGACATATTTACAGTTAAGTCTGTGACGTGCTGCTTGCATAGGACCTAATTTGCGATCTTTCCACTGAAGAGGTTTGGACCTGTCTACCTACTTCTGTAACAAATGTAAACTCATTTCTTCTTCCACTCTTAAGCATAAACAAGGTAGACTTGATCTCCAAATGTGTGAACAAACACTTCGAACTTCATCTTCTTTTGCCGCAACAAATTGAGCCAGAAGCTCGGTCTACTGGCTTCCTAAAGTTGAAAAGTCTGTTTAGGTAAACATTTCTTGGGGTGGGGGGGTGGGGGGTGTAGTCGCTAACTCTGCTTACAGAAACATCGCTCAGAAACGATAGTAAGGTGTTGTATGGCATTCAAAGACCCTGACTTTTGTCAAACCAGCAGCAATTGTGGCATTTTACATGAAATCTTTAGAGCAGTTACGCTGACCGCTGCCGCAGTTTTCTAATTATAAGTAGTCATAAATGTATTTCCTTTCCAAATACGGAGGTCTTAACAGAAATCCTGCACGCTGTCCAGTTTTGAGAACAGTGTGAAACTACGGAGAAAACTTATCTTATTGCCATGCTAATGACAGCTTGCCAGCGGGGAGGCAGGTCCTGGATGCTCCGTAGTACGCCATTTTTGTTCAGCTGTAGTATTACTCGGGTCACGTTAAATGACAGTTCGTCCAGCGATTCGTAGCCGATACCGCGGAGCAGATTTTTTAACTTTGGGGAAAGATCAAAGTCGGATGGACTGAGATCAGGGCTGTATGGTGGTGGGACAAATTTTCCCAGCCATATTTCGACAAAAGTCCCCGTACCGACGCTGCACCATGACACGATGCGTTGTCATGCAGCAAGATCGCTCCCGCTCCCAACAAGTTGGGGGGGGGGGATATTTTGACGAATTTTTGTTCTCAACTTTGTCCTCAGAAAGTCACGATAATATTATGCATTGACATTTTGCCCTACCGGTACTCGATCAGAGACCACAACACCCTGGGCATCGTACGCAAAAATCATCATTTGCTTCACTTTGGATTGTTCCCGACGTCACTTTGAGTGGCGTGGGGAACTTAGATGCCTCCATTCTGCTGATTGCGACTTCAGTTCCGGCTCAAAATTACGGGTCCAAGTCTCATCAATTGTAACAATTCTGCTCAGGAAGGTGTCGCCCTCCTTGACTGCTTTCTGCTCAGGGGTGAGTTGATGGGGAAGCAATTTTTCTTTTCCCCAGTGAGTCGGTCAAAATCTAGTGAACAGACATGGTGGACAAATTTGCCTGATGAGCAATCTCCTCGAGTGTGAAACAGGGATTCCCTTCCAGAAGCTTTGCAACAATGGTGACAGATGCTTTGTCTGTCGCCATTTGAGGTGTCGGGCTGAGCGGTAATCATCTTCGATGCTGCGTCGGCCCTCCCGAAAGTGCGATTCCCAGCGAGAAATTGGGTTTCGATCAAGAGTTCCTTCCCCGCAAACTTCTTGCAAGGCAGTGTGTGATCTCTGCCACACAGGCACAGGGCATGTTGATATTAAGTGTCAGGTAAGAAGACAGAAATACCCCTATTTTTTCGGAGAAACGTAGAATTGGGAAGAACATTTCCAAAAATAAAAAAAGCGAGACGTAGTTCCGCAGTAAAAAACATGGTCACTTGGTAAGTGACTGTGAGGTGCTAAACTGCTCTTAAAAATCTTCCAGATATTTAATTGCCTGCATAGAAGTATTTTCGAGGACATTTTTTTAGCTAAGTAAAATCCTTGAGCGAGAAAGAGTTTTCGATTCCTTCCTGTTCATTGTTTTGCGGTCAGTACGAAGGGTTTTACAATGCTTGTGTGAGAGAAAATTATTTGTTGGCTGGAATCTGATGGCTCTTGGTTTTTTGAGTGGTGAATAGGGTTAGTGTTGACCACGGTAAGAGGCTACCAAAGAGAACCAACAAAGAAGAATGTGCAATTAAAGATGGAGAAAAAGTTAAACTGTTTAAGAGAAATAGAGAACAAATATACTGGTTTACATAAATTGGGTACAAAATAGAATAATCGCGATTATTTGTGAAAGAAGAGCTGAAAATTCACGAACCTTGGGTAAATGACGGGAGGTGTAATGCGGAGTCAGGATATCATATGCAAATGAGTGGCGATGGCATGGTTTACGCAAGTGAGCTGCCACATAAAAGAGGCTGTTGCGGAAGTATACGTCACGTCATTTGCGGAGTGATTTTTAGATAGCAGATTTGTTGTAATGGCTGCGAGCCATCATTTAATAGACGGACTAAGGTGGAAAGCGATAGGAAAACTAGACGCTCGCCAAAGTGATGTGGAAGTTGTAATATGGCTGTGTTACCGCGGAATTTTCTATATCCCCGTAACATTTAAATTTAATCCGTATAATTTTGATCATTTATTATTTTTTTTAGTTTTACTCTAAGGCGGTAGGCAATAAACATTTAAATTGCCAAAATAGAATATCATGATTAAAAATTACTTTCCGGTGAAGCCGACCCAGGCTACCCGAAAGTTTAGGTTGATAATTAGATCAGTCCTAATTGCACTCAAGCCAAATGAAAAGGGGGAAATTATATTTTTTTTTCTCACGGAAACTTGATGAAAATCCCAGATGGGAAGGAAGAGAAAGGAAGACATTCACAGTTTTTTTTTCTCACGAAACTCAAAGAAGCTGAAGAGAATAGCAGGAGCGCAATAAATTCTTTTGGGGCGTCACCCCTTTTCTCAAGCAACGCTTGCGAGCATCTCTGCATTGTCCAGGGTAGCGACAAAATTTGAGATAAGTCACGTCGCCGGAAATACCTACGTGACAATTTTTGGTTCTAAGTAGCTGGGCGAGGTCAATTAACAAAAAGGTGCGAGGACAAGTTGACAGCTGAAAGAAGACATAATTTTTGGGAAAGTGACCCGCACTGAATGGATGGCCAGCGAATCGCATAGCAGGGCTATCTGTGAGGGCCAATGACATAACCCGACGCGATTCGGACGGCCGGGCCGTCACGCCCCAAGATGGACACCGGACACGGGGAAAACAGAACTATTAACTGAATGAAGACTAAGAGGAGAGACGACTACACACAGACTCAAAGATAACGACAGAGGGAACACTGGAGAATTGCAGTCTGAGCAGAAGAGAGGTCTCAGCGGTTTCGGAGGAGAGATGTTTCCAAGATAGAGAAATGAGGTAGTAAATATTTTAAAGTATAGTCCATATATACCACCAATTAAGATGGAGAGCTGACTCTACGACCAGCCGGCAACACAGTTTCGCGTTCGGGGCTTCTCAAGGAAAAGAGGGTATGATGACATTTGTCTTACACATTTCTGATTCGTGCCTCATAGCTTTGCATGTGCTGTGCAGGACTAGTTACCCGAAAGTCTCTCACATAGTGCATTAAAATTTTTTCCTCTGGCGCACCGCGCCGAGTTTAAACCAGTAACTAAAGTTTAAAGTCAGTTATATAATATTAAATGCATTATACCCGGTTGAAATTAAAACTAAATTGTTTAGCTAAAGCAAGCAACCTCACCGGTACATTGTACCTAGCTTTAAGACCATATTCTAAAAAGAAATAAACAGTTAAATTTTAATTCACGTGTCACTCAGATCATTTCTCCAAATCTCATTAGAGTTCAATTTGTGATTTTATTATTATTATTCATGCAACTTTTTATTTTAACTTCTTTGCGGCATATGAATGAGCATGGAAACCCGTGCTGATTCATATGAAACACAACGCGATGCATTTGTCGACCCTGAGCTTGGAGACCCTTAGTTAGGGAATCCAAATTCATTGTTGACACCACTAGGCGAAATTTTGGGGGTGAATTGATAAGAATTGAATTTTGACCTTTTTAACTTTTACCCACTACGGCGAATAAGACGTAGTAGTGGTTCGCTGATACCCGACAGGGAGCGGTAATAGCTGCATTTCAGTCTTTCTATAGTCCACAGATTGTGGAACCAATTTCAAAATATGCAATCAGCTTCCCGAAGGTACAGCAAAGGAAGTCCTAGGGATACAACATCCGTGGATGGCCAATATGTCTGATTAAATACGCGGAAGAACAGGGCAGGTACACCGGCATAGCTGCGATCTGCCCTTGCTGCGGCTACAGGAATGATGGTATCTGATTCCACTGCGCGCAGAAGGATTCACAAAGGACGTCTTTATACTAGGCAACGAGTACTTTGCGTACCTTTTACACCTCGTCACATGGGGGTGGGGGAGTCTGCATTGGGCAAGACCTCAAGTCCGTTGTTCTGAAAACCAATGAAGGTCTTCATTGGTTTTACTCTTCACAGATGAGTCCAGATCGGTTTTTCAGAGCGATTCCAGGCGTGCTCTGATTTGGAGAGAACGAAAACACGCTCTCATCTCTCTATGACCAGTGAAAGGGACATTTATGGTGGTGGTAGCGTGCTGGTTTGAGGTGTCATCTCGTCAGGTGGACGCAGATACTTATATCTGCTTCCAAGAGGGACAATGTATGATCCTCGCTTTAGCGATTGTGTCCTAGACCCCATGTGTGCCCTTATGCAGGTACTAGGAGATATATTTCTCTTACAAAACGATAGCGCTCATCCACACCAAGCAAGGCTGTTAAAATAATATTTTCAAGAGGAGATCATTGTTCACGTGAATTGACCAGCCAGGTCTCTCGACCTCAATCCAATCGAGCATGTTTGGAGTGCTCTAGGGAAACGTGCAACCACCGTCCGCAAGACCTGGAGTGCTTTAGACACCCGCTTGATTTTACCAGCAGACAACTAAACTGTTGGTAATGGTCGAAGATTCAACTCTCGTAAAAGCTGGGCTACAATGCCCACTCGAAGTGTACCATAGATTTGCAGCGCTTTGTACTATTAAGTGATACCCGACACTGCAAATATATAGATTAGCCAGTTCGCTCACATTACCTGAACCCCATCGAATGTATTAAGGAAGCATGCCCTGCTCAACCGGAAAATCAGAAAAAGCGCTGCTATTTACTTTCATTCAACAACGTTCTTACGTAGTCTCTATTCGAGCCTTCTAGATACTGTAAATTATAGTTTTCCGTCTGCTTTGGCTGAAAGGGGTAGCCCCAGAACTCTCACTTCTAGCATTCGGAATTGTTGCTGTCTACACTGGTTGAATAAGGTATCTTAACTCCTTAAGCTGCCGATGTACCTGATTCGAACGCACAATTTTCTGCGCTCCCCAAACAGACACGAGGCATGATGGGGAAGGGCTAGTCCCTGACAGAGACATCATCCCACTGTGTAGAAACAAGTGACTGAAACATCTCTTTTCCCTCTTCTTAGGTTCATCGCCATTATAATAGCATTTTTAACAGGTAATCAGACAGAAAGGATTAGTGTCAATCATCCCCTTAAAGAACCACCTTGAATGAAAAAGCTGCGCTTCCTGACGCTCAGGTTCATTCGTTCCAGCGCATTCAACTTGCTTCTTAGACAGCGAATATGTTCGTTTGAACTGATTTCAGCTCATTTCTGTAACTCCAAGTCAACCCTTTCCAGCTTGTTAAAGGGTTAATTGCCTTCTCATATCCTGCATGCAGCATAGCTTGGAAGTTATGAAGAGTACTTCCTTTGTTGAGAGCTACTCCCTGCGTTACATTCTGAATACCTTTATTTAAAATTGTGACGCCTCTGTAACATTCTACAATATCAGACTGCCTATGTCTTCACACAATGACTCCATTGCTACTAATGGCATGCAAAATTCATACCATTCCAGCAAAGATACTTCGATTTTCCTTAACCGTCCTTAATATTGGGTAATCAGCATTTTTTAGCAATCAGAGACCTTTAATAACATCATTAGAATATGAGCACTTTGATCGTTAATAACATTTTTCTGTCTCATTAGGAGCGCAGTGGATCGTCTGTATTTCTCGAAGCGCGTCAGTTAAGACCGTACCCAAGAATCTGACTAACCGCCTCCATTTAAAGGCTTATTTATAGTGTTGTAATGATTTGTGTGTGGTTTGTAGATTACTTACCCGGAGATAATTTCACCCCCTATTTGTGCTTCAGTGTGTGAACATATTCAACATGAAATACGGGTGTCTGGTAAGTTGAAACGAGAAGAAAAAGGAAAGACGCATTAACGACAGATTCGTCATTAATCACCCGTCTAATTCATTTTATTCCGCGAACGAATCTCCGGTAATTTCAGCCCATCGGGGAAAATAATTATGGTACTAAACATTAATTAGGTCATCTGCACCCGTGGAGCAATAAAATCAAGGATGTCAAGTGAATAGGGATCATGTAAAGGGGTTGGAAGTTGAGCTTCATGCTCGAGGCAGGACTACTTGCCCTGTATCCAAAGGAAGACCTTTAGCTCGGTAGATACCACCAGAGAGGCCAAAAAACTATGTTGAATGTTTGTAAAGCCGAAAAAAAGGACTGAATTTCTTTGTTCTGTTAAAATAACGGATGAGATATTTTCTTTATCTTTTTTTTACGCTTTCCAACCGTAGGTTGAAGAACCGTATATGCTCCAGCTTTTTCCGTCCGTCCGTCCGTCCGTCCGTCCGTCTGGCTGTCTGTCGGCACTCACGTAAAAATGGTTCGATTTCGATGAAATTTTAGTATGTGGTAGGGGACCACCAGGGGACGAACCCTATTGAAAATGGGTGAAGTGGGGTCAAAGGTCACGCCATAAAAGTGGAATCCATTCCATTGCCTTTATGCATCATAACATGCGTAAATATGGTTCGATTTCGATGAAATTTTAGTATGTGGTAGGGAACCACCTGGGCACGAAGCCTATTGAAAATGGGCGAAATGGAGTCAAAGGTCAGGACACTGGAGTGGGATCCATTTCATTGCCCTTGTGCATCATAACTTACCAAAAAATGTTTCGATTGCGACAAAACGTTATCATGTTGTTCCGGTGGTATAGTGAACCGGTTCTGTTGAATATCATCAAAATGGGGTCAAAGGTCAGGACACAGGAGCGAGATTTATTCCACAGCCATTGTCCTCATAACTTGAGTAATAATTTCTGGTATGTTGGAAAGCGTATCATAATCAATGCATTGCATGATTTTACTAACTTGTTTCTTATTTTTCCGATTTTAGAAGGAGGCTGTTGATTTTTTTCATTTATTTACTTTATGTGTGTTTCAGATCTAATTTTTACATGCACGTTTAAAATATCGCCATCATGCGAGTTTGCTTCAAAGAATCTTCTTAATGTTAAAAAAAGACACTGATTCGCGTAGCCATTCAATCAATGTCTCTAACATTAAGGTTCGCCCCACCCGAATTACGATGCAATAAAATGGGAAGGGAGTTCTCCCACTGCTTGCATATGGCGGTACATCAAATATGGTTTGCGTTGGCATGGGAGCCCATATAAGGGAGGAGGAGCAAGAGAGGTCCCCCCCCTGGTAATCGGATCATGTCTTTTCTATCCTTGGAAAGTACTACAGAGATATTTTCGCGATAACACTAATTCCGATTGCTAATTTTTCGATTATGCAAAGGAAATACGAAATTTCCAGTAAAAAAATCCCATATTTACTGTAGAAAGTAATATTGAAATTTCATATTGAAGGACAGCGTACAAACGTACTGTGTGGGAAAGCATGAAAAGCGAAAAAATGAGAATTATACATATATCATTAGCAGTTATTAACTCCTGGACAAAGATCTCTCGAAATTTTCTCAAAAATTTGTCTTGATGGTGTTTTTTCATTCTTGATGACCAATTGAGAAATCTCTGACATTTCGTGGCCAAAATGACCAAAAGAACGACAAATTTTTTTCTTATTATCGCAACATGCTGTCTAATCTTATTTATCAATATTTTTTATGCAGTTTTTGGGTCTCCTGGTTTCCAATTAAATTTATGAGTTGAGGGTGCGGCAAAAACGGTTAGATAACAAAAAGGCACAGCGAAATTTGCGTATGTTGTTTGCATGTGTTTACAATTTCTGTTTGTTCCTCCTGAAAACTAAGCTATGGGCGCCCATGTGCGTTGGGATAGGCAACAGTTTGACGAATTAATATACACTATATTGACAAAAGTCACCAGATACCCCCTTCAAAAGCAAATGAACGGATCCGCTGCATTGTTAAAATGCGCGGTGCAGCTGAAAACGGTATACAAACAAGCCTGTAGCTGGCCGGGATCATATCATATCACACTGTGAGGATGAGTGAAAATGTCACCGCGGGAGAGAACTGACTTTGAGAAAGGAAAGATTGTTTGGTGTTATATTAGTGGGTTGTCCATAAAAGAAACCGAGCGGCGTTTAAGCATACCCAAGTCAACTGTTTTGGATGTACTGAATAAGTGGAAGACACATGGCGTGCCTGAAACACGAAAACGTACCGGCAGACCAAAGAAAATCAGTGATAGAGTTCGTCGAAGCCGCAGAAGAGTCGTTACAGCTAATCGACGGAGTACTGCACAAGACCTCATTGTACAGGTGAGCAAAAATGCTAGAGCCTCGGTATATGTACACGTACCATTCGCAGAGAACTTCATTCCATGGGTTACCGCGGTCGTGCGGCTGCTCATAAGCCTTTTATCTCCACTCGGAATGCTGCTCGTCGTTTAGCATGATGTAAAGAACATCTATCGTGGACCTTAGCTTAATGGAAACGGGTCATATGGACTGATAAATCCATGGCCGTGTGTGGGTATGGCGGCGGCCGGGGAAACGCTGTTTACCACAGTGTACTGTTTCTACGGTCAAGTTTGGAGCTGACAGTGTACTCGTGTGGGGGTGTTTTTCGTGGTATGGTCCCGGCCCATTGGTTATCGTGGACAAACCTGTTAACCAGCACGTCTACCTCGATATTCTGGACAATTATGCCCTACCGACTCTGTGGCAATACTATCGAACGGAGCCTTGTTGGTACCAGCAGGATAATGCACCGAGCCATAACGCAAAGACTGTTACGGCGAGGTTTGACTATAATTCCGTATCATGTGCGGACTGGCCAGCACAGAGCTTTGATCTCATTCCCAGAGAGCACCTATGGGATGAATTAGAGCGCCGCATAAGAAGTTTGGAACCAAGGCCTACTACTAAACAACAGTTAGCGGCAGCATTATGTACTGAATGGAAGTGCATACCTACCGTTGTGTTCCAAAACCTTGTCGAAAGCATGTCTAGAAGGATCAGTGCATGCATTAAGGCCAAAGGTGGACGGTCACCGTACTAATGTATGTCAATAAATGCTATGCTGTGTTTTTCTTCTTGGTGTCCGGTGACTTTTGTCAATAGAGTGCATAAGGGTTGTTCAATAAGTAGTGAGACTGTCTGCCTGAAAGAGTCAAAACATGACATACCTAAAAATAATCCCCATCAGCATTTAGACAGCTTTCCCATCGTGGCACAAGTCCTTGTATTCCTGCGGCATAGAAGGAGGCAGACTGCTGCTGCAACCAGTTATCTACAGCTTCACGCACCTGGTCATCCGAAGTGAAATGTTTGCCTTTGAGAAATTGTTTCAAAGGTTGTGACGTACTAGAGGTGAAAGCAAGTGTCCGGACGACAAATATGCAGGGAGAAATTTTGTCCGCGTAGCTCAGTTGGGAGAGCGACTTACTCCGGAGTTAAGGGACACGGCTTCGATGCCTGTCGCGGAGAAACTTGTGCTTTCACAAGGTCTAAAACGTGAAAATCGCAGGGCGATAGATCAAGACTATACGCCGGATGTTGAAGGAATTCCCAGCAAAAACCCCTGCAGTGTTCTTTGCGTGATGTCTGCCGTATGCATCCGGGCTTTATTGTGCGGAAGTACAACACCCTGAGTGAGATTGCCAGGTCTCTTGTTTTTGATGGCTTGTCGAAGCTTCATCAAAGTTTGACAATATCGTTCGGTTGATCCTCTTGGTAGCCACTCATGAAGAAATGGTCCCCAGTGGTCGAAGAACAGGGTTAACATCACCTTGCCTGCAGAAATGGTGGTCTGTGATTTCCTCAGCGGTGGCCATGATGCACGTTTCCACTGCATGCTCAAGCTTTTCGACTCTGGCTCGAAATGATGACACCAGCTTTCATTCCCAGCAATGATGAGTAGCAGAAAATATTCACCTTCTTCCTGGTAGCGGAACAGATGCTGTAATGATAGTCCCATTCGTTGATTCATCTGTTCATCGGACAGATGTTTCAGTACCCACGCGGTGCAGACTTTACTATATTCAAAATGCGAATGCATGATCGTATTAACAGTTCCGATACTGACCCCCGCACTGTTCACCAGTTCTCGGATCGTAATTCTTCGGTTGGTCTTTATTGCAGCATCCACACGTGCAATTGTCGTCGCTGAAACAGCATAATGTGGTGCTCCTGCTCTTTTGCTGGTCTGCAGTGTTTGTTCGTCCTCCACTAAAGAGCTGGTAACACCGCATTACAGTACTGCGTGGAAGACAAGCTGGCCCATACACCGCATTACAGTACTGCGTGGAAGACAAGCTGGCCCATACACCGCCTTCATTCGTCGGTGAATTTCACTTGGTGGCCTTTTCTCCGCTTTCAAAAACTTGTTACACAGGTATCAACGACGGATCTCCACAACGTTACAACCAATACGTGATGAAGTAACCATAAAATACGTGGCATCCATTCCCTTCCATCCAACCATTGTACCGATCTTACAAAATTCATGCAAAAAATACGATTGTTCCTTTGGTGTGTCTTCGGAAAGTTTGTTCAATTTAACCAAATCAGACCGAGATCCGACATCAATCTTAGATAAATACGGCGTTTATTCGGTACCACTGAACTCTTTCTCAACTACCTCACAGTCTACTTCTTACGTGGGATCCACTTGTAGATCATTAAAGACACGAATTACAGAACACAAATACAGTGTTCGTACACATGCCTTAACAACTTCTTTAGCGCGAGAGGTACTAAAAGGAGAGTACTATCCTGACTGGGACAATGTAAAACTGTTATCGACGACCAAAACTAAAAATGGCCTGTTGTTTCTCGAGAGCTTGTATATTTATCATTTGAATGAACAATGTTGTAATGATGAAGCTCCATCCAATATACCAGCACCTTGGCGATACCTACTGAAAAACCAAGAAACAAGATTAGACAACCATTGATTTTATTGTACATATATAAAACTCAGGCGAGGGAACTTTGACCTTCATTTTATATTTCTTATATTTATGACAACCATTATGTGTTTTTTACCCTATAGGTTATTTTAAATGTATGTATTTTATGACCTCATACTGTTCCGACTTGTACGCATGCGCGGTCTTTGCCCATAACCACACGTGTATATAACCACTACGTTTCATGTGCACCTTGCGAGTTTTGGTGCCTGATGATGAACCTATAAGTCGTAGGTTCGAAAGATCTCGCAAGTTTTTAACATTAAACCTTTTTAAACCTCAATGGAATGAGTTATTTGGGTCGTCATGGTTTTAACTGTGTATACTTTTGATACCGGTGATACGTCTTAGCTTCATTTGAGTGTTGTAATTGGTTTGAGCTAAAGTGTTCGTGCTTAGACAGCTATCATCTTCTTTATTTGTGTATCAATCAGCACGATAGTCTCTTCATCATATTCAAAAACTGAATTACAGCACTTTGAACAACTACGGACGTATCCATCTCCTACGAGAGAAAAATACGGCTTCCGTAACAAACAAGCTGCAATGCACTTACTTTGCATAGCCTTTAAATAGCCTGTACACTAGCGCCAGCCATTGACAAAGTCAGAAAGCGCAAACGCACTCCAGCCAAAGAGTCTCATTACTTATTGAACAACCCTTGTATGTGGTGGTACAGCAGGGAATGTTTTATATTGAGCACGTCTGTTCAGGCCCAAGGAGTGGCATAGTGCAAGGGAGGCGGTAAATCAAGGTGCGTTACATCAAGGGGTGACTGTAACTCGAGCTGTGGGAACTCTACTCTCGTCAGATATCCGGCTAATAAGCTGGTTCTGGGCATTAGTAGGAAACAAAAGCGGAAATACCTCAAAATTGTACAATGAAATTCTGTGATGCCGTATCTTTTTATTTGCAAAGCTAAATTCCGGAAAACAAAATAATCAGCATTGAATAATGTCTTTAAAAAGGCAAAAGTAATTTTAAAACCAGTAACACTAACACGGCTCTTTCACATATATATTCATTTTTTAGAATAAGACAGCAGCCACATCCAGGTCCTCTCATTTTCTGAGATTACATTTTAAAATTTAGTGTAAAAAATGTATGAATTTCAACCAAACAGCACAATTTTACCTTATTTTGGTGCTTCATGCAAACAAACAAATTTTCTGCAACATAAATATTTCAGAAATATGGCGAAAATTTCAAACTTTGGCTAAATATCTCCAGACATCACAATTGTAGCCTTTTTAATGGTTCGCGATTTGGAATTTTGGGGGAATTTTCTTATAGGGCAGATCAATAAAACGGCTTAGATATCTTTATGTGCCACTAACCGAACTCATTCTGTAAGCTCTGAATTTAGAAGCATTTTACCATGCGGTCAATAGAACACAAGTTACAATATTACAACACAGACTGGTGGTAAATAAGCATGTATTATGGCGAAAGAATGGCAACACTTTCATTGATGCCCATAGCTTAGTTTCCAAGAGGGACAAAAATAGAAACTCTAAACACAAATGGCATAAACAACGTAATTTCCACTGTGCCGTCTGTATCCTCTAACCCTTTTTACCACACACCTAGATAAACTTAATTGAAAACCAAGGGACCCAAACACTGCATTAAAAGGCTGATATGTGAAATTGGACAGCATGTTGGGAAAATAAAAAAATATTGTTGTTCTTCTGAGCACTTCCGCCTTCTGGCAATTTTTGTCGCATACACCACAAAACTCCTGTGTTCATTCAATTGATCCTCAAGAAGAAAAATAACACCTACAAGACAAAGTTCCGGGGGAAAGTTGCAGAACTCTTCGTCCAGCAGCAAATGGCCGTTGTTGTTAATGATATATACAGTATTTTCATTTCCCTGTTTTTCTGGCTCTCTTTGGCCACACATGGTCCTTACGCCATAAAAATTCACCAAACGACCAACCAACAAACCTTGTATTTTACACTGCAATACTCTGTAGTCCTGTATGCTGTGATGCGAATTTCAATATTACACTTGCGTGCAAAAATTAAGGACAAGACGGTTTTTCGAATGTAACGTCGAGCAGAAGCGCTCCGCATCGACTCAAATCATAACATAAGTTCCCCAAGGTGTAAGAATATGGGACAAGTGAGCAAAACCGTCCGAACAAGGAATCCAAAGGATACAAAGGCATTTTATTGAAAAGGTAGCTTCGAGCACAACTGGACAGAAGACAGAAACGTCCATGTGACAGATCACCCTTGACTGCGTTGCAGGATTTACAATGTCTATCCATGCGGAGGACGAGGTTGTCAAGGAGCTGTTGAGGCATCGCGGCCCATTCCTCTTGTAGCGCCAATCGCAGTTCCGGAATCGTTGCTGGCGGCTGGTGACGTGTTGTCAAGCGTCTCCCGAGAAGGTACCACACGAGTTCGATCGATTATATTTACGTCCGGGGACCTTGTGGACCATCCATGCGATGAATATCTTCATTCACCAACAGTTCTGCGACAGCCACTGTACGATGAGGTGTAGCGTTGTCGTCCACGAAGAGGAACTCAGGACCCACAGCAACTCTAAAGAGACGCACGTGAGGCAGGAGAACCTCGATACAATAGCAGACACCAGTGACTGAACCTCCTTGGAAGATGTGGAGGTCAGTACGGCTACCAAGCATGATACCGCACCAAACGAGAACTCCGCCACCTCCAAATCGGTCCCTTTCGATGATGTTGGAGGTGTGATTGCGTGTTCCCTGCTCTCTCCAGATGTGTATACGTCCATAATCGCTCATATGACTAAATTGGGTCTCATCCGTAAAGAGAACTCGACCCCATTGCTGATGTGTCCAGTTCCTATGTTCCTGGCACCACAGAAACCGTCGTCTCCGATGAGCAGGCGTTAATGGCACACACCGTACTGGTCGTCGTGCAAATAAACCACCTTTGTGCAGCCTCCTGACCACGGTAAAACGCGATAACGAACGTCCAGTTGTCTGTTGCATGTTCCTTGTGATTTCTTCCGCTGTCTGCCGTCTGTCTCTTCTCGCCTGTAGGACAATATACCGGTCGTCCGCCATCGTGGTTGCTCGTGGACGACCACTGCTAAACTCTCGGACAGCTGTTCCTGTCGTTTGAAATGTTCTCCAAGCTCGTGAAACGATGCTGTGAGCGATCCCGAACTCCTCGGCCACACTAGTCACACTTCGACCTTCTTCCAACTTCCCAATGACTCGACCTCGGGTAAAGTCATCCAGGTGTTGTCTACTGGATTGCCTGTTGGCCATATCACACGGTGGCAGCAACTCGACATCGTTCAAACCGATGTACAGTGTGCAATAACTTTCACCGAATTGCTGAGCGTACATCGCCTATGTGCTTTATACCCTTCCGACACTCCCCCACCCCTACGTCATGCTGCATATATGCGCATGCCCTACCGTACCGAACCCTAGTCTATCTCCTGAGTGGTCTTTCGGTCCGTTCTGCCTGCTCGTTCCGCTGTTATGCTAATTTCTCCTCTTCGTCCTTAATTTTTGCACACCAGTGTATTATTTCCTACTGCAAATTCCCGATGTTTATACTAAACGCACACAAACCTCCAGAAGTTAAACATAAAAATTAGCAATCAGAATTAATGATATGACGAAAATCTTTGTAGTGTCTCCCAAGAACTGATATGACAGATTTCCAGGGGAGGGCAAGTGCCCCCTCTTACTCCTCCCTATGGGCGCTGATGAAAACCCTCCATATGCAATGAAACCTCCGAAAAACAGACATCTCTTGGACAGCAAAAAAGTGACCCAATGTTTAGAGTAGGCTGTTATTCGGGGGTTAGGCCTAAGTGAATATTGTTTAGCAGTTTCGTTTTCGTTAAAGCAAAATGGGTTTATAAAATTTATGTACAATAAAGTTTATGGAAAGCCTTTTCAAAATGCTGAATAAAACTCATTCGAAATATACAGGGTGTCCATAAAGTCTTCTCCACATCACAAAAAATAATAATAAAAAATCTATGTAAGTTAAAATAAAATGGTTGGCAAAATAATATAGCAGCACTCAAAAAGTTTTTTTTTCTGTTCTTTAGGTGAGCGCTACTGCTGAATACGAGGAGCATTTCATCGATAATGGCTACCATGCAAGAAAAGCGGAGTGCGTATTGTGGTTCCATGAGACCAAATTGGCGGTTACTGTCCAGTGTCATTTCAGAAAAGAGTACAGACGATCACCACCGCACCAAAAAAAGCATAAAAGCTTGGTATGAAAAATTTAAAACGAACGGTAGTGTTGGTGATCTCCCCCGAGTGGGCCGACCACCGGTTACACAACAGACAGCTGCAGCTGTTCAGGAAACATTTCTACGAAGACCAAGAAATCCATTCGTCGTGCTTCACTGAAAACTGGGATTCCCCATGCCACGGTTCACAAAATTTTACACGAACGTCGTCATCTGTATGCTTATAAGGTACAGATTGTTTAAGCTTTTCAGCCTGATGACCGGCCTCGTCGTGCTGCGTTTGCGACGAATTTGTTGCAGAGCATAGCTCATGATAGTGATTATCTGCACCGTGTCTGTTTCTCAGATGAAGACACATTCCACGTCTCTGGTACAGTAAATAGGCACAATATGCGAATCTGGGGACCATAAAATCCCCATTATGTCATCGAACAACAGGGGATATCCCGAAAGTGAACGTATGGTGCGGTCTGATGCATGACAAAATCATCGGACCCTTCTGTTTTACAGAACCCACTGTAACCTGTGACGTGTACCTACCTGGACATGCTGGAACTTTTTGTAACACCTCATTTGCATGCACTCCAACCTTCGGTTATTTTCCATCAAGACGGTGCCCCACCACATTGGTCAATAATGGTTCGTGAATTCCTGAATGCCACGTTTCTGGACAGATGAATTGGCCGAGACAGTCGCATGACATGGCCACCTCGATCGCTCGATATAAATCCTCTAGCCCTTTTTTCTGTGGGGTTATATGAAAGACCAAGTTTACTATAGCAGTGTTCCAGATGTCGAGACGCAGAAGAGCAGAATAACGGACGCCATTGGTTCTGTCTCTGCTGAGATGTAAAACGGAACATAGCGTGAAATCGAATATCGCTTAGATGTGCTCTGGGCCACAAATGGCGCCCATGTGGAGGTGTACTGACACTGAAAAAAAAAACGTTGCATGTGCATCATCATTGTCGTGCAGTCCCTTTCTTGTACCTGCAATACATTTTTATATTACTTTTTGTAATATGGGAAATACTTTATAGATACCGTGTATATTTATATTATACTGCTGCTAGCTAATTCATTCAGCATAAAAACTCGGCTACTCTCTTTTTAGAGTGTTTGCCTCCTTTATAAGCATCAACATTTAAATACAATGCTTTGGCTGACAAAGCTTTAAAACATAACAGCACCAATTTCATGACCATTGGCAATATCCGGATCTTTATATTCAGGAACAATGTCCGTCAAAGTGCTTTTCCATGCTCACGCTATGAAACCGAACAGGGTGACGGAGTGCTCTGCTGATCATTCGCTCAAGATAGGCCTGGGTTCGAGTCCCAAATGAGGCATGGATGGTGTGTTCTTGCGGACCTGGATATCTTCTTTTCCTGAAACAACGCCGCTAACTAAATTAAGGATAGGCGACTGCTTATAGCCCTTAGAGTTAGGTTGTTGTTAAACCCCGGAACATTAAAAAAAGCCCTAAAATTGATGCTTCTCATCTTCTATTCACAATTTAAAGCACTTCTTACAGAATTGGACAGGAAGCAAAAATATACCTTGATTGACAATTAACAAACCATTCTAAAAGCGTTTCATCATTCCCTTCACTTCCAGTCTTCGGCCGTTTAGCTTGCCCTCTGGAATTTTGCATTGAAGCCACTATTCTTAATTTCATCCTCTTCCTTCGATAAATCACTTACTTGGGACTTTCCATATTTATAAAGTTCCGATAAGCGGAGGACACTTATTCCTTTTTCACATTTCACGATAGCTTTCATCTTTTTTGCTAATGTTGGAAACTTTGTTTTGCTTCTCACTCATTTGCGCTTTCCAACCATAGGTGGAAGAAGCATATATGCGCCGGCTTTGTCCGTCTGTCCGCACGATAACTCGCGTAAAAATGATTCGATTTCGGTGAAATTTTAGTATATGGTAGGAAACAACCTGGGAACGAACTCTATTGAAAATGGGCGAAACGGGGTCAAAGGTTAGAGCGCTCCTCTTGATGGAATGGATCATTCAACAGCAGCGGGATCCATTCTATCGCCCTTTTGCGTCCTAACTTATGTAAAAATGCTTCGATTGCAACAAAACTTTATCATGCTATTCCGGAGGTACATTGAATCGGTTCTGTTGAATATCATCGAAATGGGGCTAAAGGTTAGTACACAGGAACCAGATTTATTCCGCAGCCATTATCCTTATAACTTGACTAGAAATTCTTCTATTGCGACAGAACTTTAGCATGTTGTTCCGGAGGCATACTGAACCAATTCTGTTTAATATAATCGAAATTGGGTCAAAGGTCACGGCACAGAAGCGAGATTTATTCCACAGCCTTTATTCTCATAACTTGAGTAATGATTTCTGGTATGTTGGAAAGCGTATCATAATTAGGCATACGTAATTTTCGTATTTACGAAATAGATGCGAATAAATGTGAAATTTGCCAATATAAGCGAATAAATAGGAAAATTTAATTTTAACTACTTTTCCGCGACATCTCTATAATTAACATTTTTTAAGCGAAAATAGGACGTAATTTCGCGCAACACTTGCGCCGTGCGTATCCTACTCGTCGTGCGTTACCCGGAAAGCCCCAGATCAAGCCTCTTTCCCTCTCGGCGAATCAGCCAGCGCCGCTCAGTCGCACTGGCTGGCTGGCCTTGAAGGAATACGAGCGAACACATGTTTGTTTTTGCATTTCGCTAGTAGACTACAAACTACATCGCTCGCGAACCGTTTGATAGACGTATATCAATATGGGCTGCCCTAAGAAGGAATTAGTGATAGAGTGAAAGAGTTTGACCACAAAAGATTGCATTTAAGCGATAAAAATATCGTGATGTGCAAATTTTGTAATGCTCGCCTAGAAGGGAAAATTTAACCTCTACATGGCATCTACCGTAATAAATGACGCCTACCAGCATATTGGCAGACTATTTTGTCCATATGTAGCCACGATCACACCCACATCATCTTTGAACACAAATTTATTATTGGAAAGCTTCTCTAAAATACCATTTTTTAAAGGCATACCACGGAATGCGCTCATCGATGGATACAATCATTTTCACAGACAGGTACTTACAGTAATCAACCAAGAGACTCCCGTTGATGTCATGCAAATTTTAAAAGCAACAAAATGCTGCTATCTCTTCCCTCTATATTCACTGGTATGCAAACATTAAGGACTAAGAGGAGAAATTAGCAGAACAACGGAACGAGCAGGCAGAACGGACCGAAAGACCACTCGGGAGATAGACTAGGGTCCGGTACGGTAGGGCATGCACATATATGCAGCATGACGTAGGGGGGGGAGTGTCGGAAGGGTATAAAGCACACGGGCGATGTACGCTCAGCAATTCGGTGAAAGCTATTGAGCTATTGCACGGTGTACATCGGTTTGAACAACGTCGAGTTGCTGCCACTGTGTGATATGGCCAACAGGTAATCCAGTAGACGACATCTGGATGACTTTACCCGAATTCGCGTCATTAGGAAGTTGGAAGAAGGTCGAAGTGTGACTAGTGTCGCCGAGGAGTTCGGGATCGCTCGCAGCATCGTTTCACGAGCTTGGAGAGCATTTCAAACGCCAGGAACAGCTGTCCGAGAGTTTAGCACTGGTCGTCCACCAGCAACCACGGCGGCGGACGACTGGTATATTGTCCTACAAGTGAGAAGAGCCAGACTGCAGGCAGCGGGAGAAATCGCAAGGCACATGCAACAGACAACTGGACGTCCGTTATCGCGTTTTACCGTGGCCAGGAGGCTTCACAAAGGTGGTCTATTTGCACGATGACCAGTACGGTGTGTTCCATTAACGCCTGCTCATCGGAGACGGCGGTTTCTGTGGTGCCAGGAACACAAGAACTGGACATATCAGCAATGGGGTCGAGTTCTCTTTACGGATGAGAGCCGATTTAGTCTGACGAGCGATTCTGGACGTATGCACATCGGGAGAGAGTAGGAAGCACGCAATTACACTTCCAACATATTCGAAAGGGACCGGTTTGGAGATGGCGGAGTTCTCGTTTGGTGCGGTATCATGCTTGGTAGCTATACTGACCTCCACATCTTCTAAGGAGATTCAGTCACTGGTGTCCACTATTGTACCGAGGTTCTCCTGCCTCACGTGCGTCTGTTTATAGGTGCTGTGGGTCCATAGTTCCTCTTCATGGACGACAACGCTACACCTCATCGTACAGTGGCTGTCGCAGAGCTGTTGGAGAGTGAAGATATTCAACGCATGGATTGGCCCACAAGGTCCCCGAACCTAAATATAATCGAACACGTGTGGGACCTTCTCGGGAGACGCTTGGCAACACGTCACCACCCCGCCAGCTACGATTCCGCAGCTGCGATTGACGCTACAAGAGGAATGGGCCGCGATGCCTGAACAGCTCCTTGACAACCTCGTCCTCAGCATGGATAGACGTTGTAAATCCTGCAACGCAGTCAAGGGTGATCATATCCCCTACTAATTACTGGATTTTTCTTGGCAGCCGCATGTCACATGGACGTTTCTGTCTTCTGTCCAGTTATGCTCGAAGCTACCTTTTCAATAAAGTGCCTTTGTATCTTTTGGATTCCTTGTTTGGACGGTTTTGCTCACTTGCCCAATATTCTTACATCTTGGGGATCTTATGGTATGATTTGAGTCGATGTGGAGCACTTCTGCACGACGTTGCATTCGAAAAACCGTCTCGTCCTTAATTTTTGCACTCCAGTGTATAAAACAGACTGTGTGTGTGCCTGTCGGTCGGATTTCACATAGAATTAGGCGACCTAGAGCGACGAAATTTGTTATGAATGTACCTGCAGACATCTTCTGGTGCACCTCGAAGTGATTTTTTTTATTTGAATTTAATTTTTAGTTATTTAATGTTATGCGTCTCTACCCGATCTGAGTGTGTCTTTCGGCTTTGTTGACATCAACCTGATCACACCGAACATTAAGGCGTGCAGAAAAGTACTTCAACATAAATTTTAGGCGTTTCTTTTTTAGAATTCCGTCACGACTATTTTCATTCGTAAATGCATTTATTACGTCCTTTTCTGTAAGCGTTGTTTGCCAATTTTATTATGACCTTGAGGGCGGAGAAGAAAAAAAAGAAAATAGAATGTAGTTTTACAATCTGCGTTATTAATCCAAAAGTGTCATACGTCAGTAGGTCATCATACTGTGACGACGTTGTGAGCTAGAAAATACACCGTTGTTTTAACGTAATTCTAAAAAGAAATGCCTGAAATTTATCGTGAATTACTTATCTTCGCGCCTTTGCGTTGGGTGTGATCAGGTTGCATGTAAAGAAAGCGGTAAAGAAAGCGGAAAGCCACATGTTTTTTGTTAAGCGTTGTTTGCCAATTGTATTATGACCTTGAGGACGGAGAAGAAAAATAAATAAAATAGAACGTTGTTTTTAAATTTCCGTTATTAAGCAACGGCACGAGATTGTCTGTCAAGAAACGAATGAAGAATGTTATTGAAGCTACTATAATGACTGGACATGCAGCAGACAAAAACGTTTTTATTTCAAGGATCCCGATCATCCCATTTGATGTCCCGTTTCAATTTAAACGTCTTCAATTCCCGATTCGTTTGAGTTTCGCCATGAGCATCAATAAGGCACAAGGGCAGTCTCTAAAAGTTGTTTGACTGGATCTACAAGGTCCATGTTTTTCCCATGGTCAACTGTACGTTGGGTGTTCCAGAGTCGGAAATGGGGAAAATCTTTACATCTTTGCTCCGAATGGAAGGACTGCTAATATTGTTTATCCCAAGGCTCTACGAGAATAAGGTACTTTTCATCTCAATCAGTTTCATTGCATAAGCTTTCTGCTCTCAAACTTTTTGAATTATTTACATTGGACGTGATAACTACTAAATAATTCAAATACATTTTTTATCCTAATATTCTATTCCGGGAAGTTTTACTACAAAGTTGTATAAACCTTGATTTACCAGTCTTAATTTAATTGCCGATATAGCTTTTACTTTATACTATCACTAGCCCGACAATAACGGGTACAATAGGCTAGTCTAAACTATGCGAAGGCAGCTATTCAAAGCTTACATAATTCTGTTTACAGCGTGGATGCTGAGAGATATTTCAGTATGTACAACATCGTTATTACTGACAGAAGGCAAAGGCTAAAGGAAGAGAATATTGAGACTATTACAATGTTGTTAGCTTTTAACTAAGTATTTTGGTACTTAGCCTACCAGTAAGTAAACTTTGAAGTATTCTTTGGAAAACATTCTAAGTAAACTTTGAAAAAACAGTAAACTAACTAAAGTAAACTTTGAAGAAATATTTTGTATGTGTCTTCAGTTTTTGCGAATAAATGCAAAATGTTTATTTAAACATTTTTTTTCGCCAAATTTCCAAATTTTTTTTTTGGCGAAATTTACGTATTCCTAATCATAATCAATGCATTGCATGATTTTACTAACTTATTTTTAAAGAACTGTAAGAACGTCTGTGACAAATTTAAACTGCAGAAGAAATATACTTTCTGAGATTGTTGAGAAGTTGACCTAAGAATTAAAGCAGAGTTTCTACTTACACAAATTGATATAAATCACGCTGGGGACGAAATGCTGAAGATTGAAACGTCCCACGAGAAAAATAGATGTATGTAGCACGTCAAACAATTCATCTGGCTGAAGTCAGTGACATTAAGCAAGCACTGTAAGTGAAGAATCGGGGGAAAGATGTGGTCAATACCCAAGGTACCTAGAAACTTGGTGAATACCTACCAGAGGTTCCAAGGGCACTTATTGCTTAGTTTCCAGGTGGAGGCAAACGGAAGATGAAAATATAAATAACGTTTGTTAATATCTTACGTAAATTTCCACTGTGCTCACTCTGTCCTTAACCGTTTTTACCACACACACCACCAAAAATTAAATGAAAATCAGGAAACCAAAAACTTCATAAAAGAAATGGATAAATGAAATTCGACAGCTTGTTTAGACAGTAACGAAATTTCTTTGTTGTTCTTTTGAGCTTTACACCTTTCGGCTACTTGTGTCCCATGCGACATGAAAATCAGCTATCACGCAGTTGCTCATCAGGAGAAAAAATAAAATTAAAAAACATCCTCAAAGATAAAGCTCTGGAACTTTGAGAACTCTTAGATGAATGGTTGCTGCATTGTACATTATTTTTTTGTTTCTTCGCATTTCATTGTACGCATATACACAGTGTTCCGACACGCAATGAAAATTGTTTCGATGCTATGACTATTCTGCGGCAAATTCCCAACGTTTTGGTAATTTTTTTCACACATACACGCGCACGCACCTCCAGAATTTAAATAGGAAAATTTTCAATCAGAGTTAGCGTTATCGTTAAAATCTGAAAAACAGAAATGTAGTAATCTGATTTCCAGGGGTGGACAACTGCTCTGTCTCCCCGCCCCCAACATATGGGCTTCTAAGAGCAATATTGAGGTCAGAATGTGGAATGGGGAACAGAGCTTAGTTCGAGACCAAAAAGGATAAACCAGACCTGCAATTTTATGCTACTGATTATGAATGGAATACGGGATTACACCATATAATACAAATTTTGAAGATGACAATCTGTTTTTTGGTGTAAATATGACAAGGATAGTAAGTCAGATAACATCCGAAAACTTAAAAATTTCATTGTCCTGGAGCGGGAATCGAACCCGAGTCTCTCAGATAGCGCCCGGGTGTGCTAACCACTACACCACCTTTGAGACTTGGTCGCTCAAACTCCTTTTTTTGTTGTTGTTGAGACATCCCACCGGGATCACCACTAGCCCTGACTCAACAGTCAGCTTCTAGGATTTACACCCACAGTGAAGGTTCAGGCTCGACCAGGAACTCCTGTTACAGGTTTTTGATTGAGCCAAGTAGCGAAGCTGAAGAACATTAGATGGAACCTAAAGTTCACGACAGGAAAGTTGGTAGACAAAGAGGAGTCAGTAGATATAGCCACTAGCGCGTCACAGGAGCGACTGACTTCATAAGACATCAAAGTACACACTACTAGCACTAGCAGGAGACACAGAAAGGGGTAGAGGAAGAACAGACGCCCTTATTTTGAACCGCGGGGAGGGGGGAGGGGCAAACTACCCATGGTTCGACGGCTAAACGTGCCTATCCGACATCTCTAACCTACCAGAATAGAACCGAGGTTCTTTCTTCCATATCAGTAGGTAGAAACGCTGAACACTAGGCTATCCGCGGAGCCCCAGTTTTTTTAATCCTCTTTCTAATTTCTGAGTTCCGAACGTAATGAACACAGGAATTTGGTGGACTTTGGGCACCAAGAGAGAAAATTGCCTCCACACTAAACAGCATGCTGCACCGTTAGGATGGCCAAGTTTGAAAAAGGAAAAATTTAGATTACACAGAGTGATCCAAACAGGACAGAAAAAAATTGAAAAAATGCGGAAGAAAAATTAGAAATTGCAGTTTAAGAGTAAGGAAAAGCTTCTCTGGATACAAGATACCGCTTTGCTCCTCCCTTCTTTCACTTTTGCTCAATGTATCAGACGTTTGGTGACTGCAATAATTACACCTATTTTCACTTCGCAGTTGGATTGTAAATCTTCTTCTTAACTCGGCATTTCTCTGGGGCAACATTCAAAATAAATTAAATGCTCACTGGAACACAACACACCTACGTAATATCTCGGGGTCATTCTTTTCCCCGGATAACGGCTGCCAACCGGCTTGTTATCAACTCCCTGAAGTGTCTGTATAGTTATGTAGCAATCTGAAACCAAGCTGTTTGTATTGCAGTTCACAGTTCTGTCATGGAGTGGAATGGTCTGTCCATCTGCTTCACCTGGCGTTCCATAACATCCCACAGATGTTCAAATGGGCTGAGATCAGGCGACTTTGGTTACCATTGGAGATGTGCCATATCAGCAATATGTTCGTTGAACCGTTCCTGCGTGAGGCGGGCCCGATGGCATGAGGCATTATCGTTCTGGAAGAACCCATCTTCCTCTGGGTGGAAGTACAACACTGTGAGGTGTACATGCACCTCAAGCAGTCCCTGGTAGTATCCAGCACCCATACGTTGGTCCATGTGCACCAGGGTCCCAGTTAATGACACTTAAACATGCCCATATTACAACACCGTCCCCACCGGCCTGAATAACCAATGCTATGCATGCGGAATCCATACCTCATGCTGCTGACATCAAATACAGACTCGACCATCGGCAGAATGGAGTACATATCTTGATTCATTGAACCAGCGCACCTGCTTCCAATCTTCTGTAGTCCAATCTGCATGCAATTGGCACTAGAAGTGAGTCTGCTTTTGTAGTTCATCCGTGTTAGTGTGCGTCGCATAGTGACGCGAGATATTGTTTCTGGTTGTCCCATGTCGTATTGAGCCGTTAACTGCGAAACTGTTGTTTACTGATTGCTCTGTACAAGGCAACGTGGCCGTCTTTCACATCTCGAATCCACTTTTTCGTCGCCCTTTATAATATCTGTGTCGCCGGTTGGTTGTTTCACTATTTTAGTATCAGTCCTATTACACTTAAATACACTTAAACCATGGAGGACCTCAAACAACTCCCAAGTATCGACGTTTTCGAAGTGGATGCATTAACCCTACGTGCTCCTACAATTTGGTCTTTCGCAAACTAAATAAAATCCATGGCTTCACCCATCACGCCAGTAAATTCACTTTCAACTAAAAAAACCAACCACTTATATACACCACTTTATCCTACAGACCACGCCCTGTCCTCGTCACGTCATCATCTGGTGTATCTCATTTTGCATAGGGAGGGGGGTATACATTGTATGCTTTAATATTTTGTACTTTTCGTAAAGCTGGCGGTTTCGCTATTTTTGAAATACCACTACGACAGTGTTTTCCTAGTAACAGATTGGGGTGATTTTCAGCTTTCTCATAATATCTCTTAACTAATTCATAGATCGTACAGTCTATGGAGTTAACCTTCATCAATTCTTCAATTTCGTAATTAGAAAATTTTCCTTCTATGCCTGTGCTTTATGTAATGAACTACGACCAATCATAAGAGATATAGCCGTGTTCGAGTTCCGAATGTGTCACATATGGTGTGTGTCGAATGGTGCTGGCTCAGCCTCTTACCTGAAACCAGTGGTCCTAAATTAGGGACGGGCGATTGCTTATAGCTCTCAAAGTAGCTCATCGTGGTCGTCTGGAATTTTTAAACTCTTTTGGCTGTGGTTTTAAGGGTTAACTTATTAGCTAACTAATTGGTTGATGTTCTTAATTATTTTTCAGTATATAGCTATTTCGAAATCCGAAAACATGCCGGAGTAACATGGAAGAGAGTGGATCAAGACAGACAGTAGTAGAGGAAACTTGGGGAGACCTTCATCCAGTAGTGGATTGATAATGGTTGGCACTGATGATGATGATGACAGCTGTGTCATACATACCATTTCTTTGGTAATCACTTACACTTCAAGACATTAAGATAATTCCTCGCAAGAATATCATCTCGCTGACTTCAATAAAGAAGAGCCGCCCCGGTGGCGCAGTGGTCTAAGCGATGGCCTCTGATCATTCGTCCGAACGGGGTCCGTGTTCGAATCCCGGTGAGGCATGGATGTTGTGTTTGTCTTACGGCACTGGCTCTCTCCCTTCCCTGGAACCAGTGACCCTGAATTAGGGACGGGTGACTGCTTATAGCCCATTGAGTTGCTCATGGTGGTCGTTAAACCTGCAATCAAAAAAAAATCCAGAACACAATCTCAAATACAATGACATTAACTCGTTGAGTACATATTTTTCATCAACTTCACCAAAAGCTATTAATTCTTATCTGTCTCAACTCTCTACTTTCTGTATACATTCAACCTAGTCATTTTATGCTGTTCTAACTCACTGTTAGTGTTGCCAAACTGTGAAAGACATTCGGGGAAGTTATGTGCCGTTCAACGAGAAAACTTTGACCAAGAAGCAATTCAATTTACATAAGAAAACTTAAACTCAGAAGGAAGGTTATTTAGAAGTATGCGCCACAGTCATTAAACTTCGAAAGATAGTAAGGGGGGATGAACTGAGACCAAATCTCTCTTTTTAAAATTTTGTTTGGTGAAAAACACATTTCATCTCAAAATTTACAAAAGTAATATTACTACTGGCTACTGAATGGCGTACAGCGTAAGAGACTGTACTCTAACATGTGAGAGTGTGATGTTAATGCCCTCGTATACCCGAAGTTTTAATAAAGTGCTCCCCTGAGTGTTGCTGAAATTAAGTGCCGCCCCGGTGGCGAAGTGGTCTAAGCGATGGCCTCTGATCATTCGTCCGAACGGGGTCCGGGTTCGAATCCCGGTGAGGCATGGATGTTGTGTTTGTCTTACGGCACTGGCTCTCTCCCTTCCCTGGAACCAGTGACCCTAAATTAGGGACGGGCGACTGCTTACAGCCCATTGAGTTGCTCACGGTGGTCGTTAAACCTCCAATCCAAAAATAAAAAAAATTAAGTTGAAAGTCTGAAGTAGCCGGCCCAGTAGTGAAGTGGTCTAATCGTTAATTTCTGACCATTAGTCCGAGATGAATTCCGCGTTCGAATCCCGATGACGTATGAATGCTGTATTTGTCGTACGGCACTCGCTCTCTCCCTTCCCTGGAACCACTGGCCCTAAATTAGAAACTGGCGTCTGCTTCGAGTTGAACCCACAAACGAAGTTTGAAAGAACGACGAGCAAAAAAAAAAAAATACTTTAAAAGTGTAATTATATCTCTGATGAATAAAAAGTCCTCAATCAAAAAATATCACGATGTACCTTTTGCTTAAATTTGCCCACAGAATCTCTGTTGCCCTGGGGTTTCTGGGTTCTCTTTTCTGACATTCCGTTTATGACACTAATGCGTAGGAAAATACTTAAAATGTTATTGGACTCTGGATTCATGTCCCCTTAGGCATGACGTAGGAGATTATCTAGTTAAAAATTGAAAAAAAAGGGGCAAATTTAAAGTCTTTAACGCCAAGAATTTCTCCTAAAACAACAGAATTAATGCCCGCTACTTTAATTATGCACTTTCGGTAATTTTTTAATGCTAGAAAAATTACCAAAAGTGCATAATTTACTGAATGGTCGACGGAAGAAAGGGACATTTAAATGATTATTGTTCTAGATCAGTTTGTTAAAATGAAGTACAATAATTTTCATCTGTTTAAAAGAAAAGAAAAGTAGTGTACCGGTTTAAGTTCTTTCAGATTTTAAGCAAACATTTAGATTTCTTTTTGTTGAAATTTCTTCTGCTTTTAAGCACAGATTTGATTTTATCTTGTTTAAATTTTTTCAATGTGTAATAGCAAGTATTTTTAGTCGATATTTTATTCGATGCTCCATCATCTTGCTATTTAAGAACAGGGAAAACGAGTTTTCACTTGAAAAAATGACGTTGCAGGTTTCATCTGACAAATTCGTGCTTGCTGTGATAGATTTTCTCGAGTTCCACAGTAATCCTTCAGCACTTTTATGTTCATGTTCTTGCACGAATTACAGGGAAAAGAAACAGTAGTAGAGTTTCTAGGTAGAATTATACAAATTTATTCATAAAATATGCATCTTATTTGCAAACTATTCACGTTGAACTTCTGTTCATGTATATATTATTTTTATTTTCAAATATACCCATCCTTTCACGAGATTCGAAATATAACTAGTGTCGTGCAATGTCTAGAAAGAAAGAAAGCATCCATTTTTCATGTTTGTTTCTAAACATTAGACCATATAAAAGTCTGCCATTCTCTTTTACTTTTACGTAGGCCTTATTATTATTTCTTCTCTCGGACGCTAGACAAGAGAGAGTCAACGTTCTAACCACGGTTTCATTTTCACGAAAGCAATTGTGCAAAACACTAAAAGAATATTTGGAAACGAGAATGATTTCCCAAACTGACGGTAGGGACTAGTGTAGAAAAAATTGAACGCGAATAGGAAAACGGTTCTCCCATAGTGGACAGCAGAGTTCCTAAAAAGCATAATAAAAACCATGGCGAAATTTAGAATGATTTCTATTAAATTCTGATGAAAATAAGTACATGTTGAAAAAAATATATCTAGTTTGCACTTCCATACGTGAAAACTAGCTCAAAAGAAATCCTCTGAAAACATGAAAGTGAGTTGTTCAAATCTGTGCACTCCATATCAAATTTTCTTTTGCACCGTTTTACTTTGAACCAGAGGCGGATTGGTCTACCGGGACACTGGGATCTTTTCCGGTAGACCACTCGAGAAATGGCCCACTTTCTCATATCCTCTTTGTCTCGATTCTTTGGTAAGAACGACTTATTTTGATACTTATGAATGAGAATCGTTAATTTCATTTATTTTGATACTTATGAATGAGAATCGTTAATTTCACATACTAAAATTTCGTCTTTATATTATCCGTCTAAAATGTTATTGTCTTTAAAAAATGGCATTTCATTGTATCTATAAATATGTATGTATGTTGGGCGTTTGCCTAAAATGACAAAGTAAAATTCTTTCTACTTCAGTTTGAATTTCGCCGTTGAACCAAGCACGCTGGTTTAAATAAATTTAGATAACTGCCCAGGTATATGGTTAAGCGTAGGTCGTTGGACTTGAAGCCAAAGGGACATTGGTAGGCCCTACCCTCCTTTAGTAATCTTGAAGGAGGCGCTAGTAACGATTTTGATGGTCCATCATCAACACACCCTTATCCAGGTTCAGACATAGAGCACAGATTCTTTGCAGAGATCCATGTCCCATCGATATTTATCATAAAAAAACAACAACTATTTACTGGCACTGGTTCACGGATCAAAATGATACTTCATGAGCCAAAAGAATGGGTAGATTTTAAACAAGTTAGTAAAATCATGCAGTGCATTGATAATGATACGCTTTCCGACATACCAGAAATCATTACTTAAGTTATTACTCAAGTTATGAGGGTAATGGCCGTAGAACAAATCTAGCTCCGATGGCGTGACCGTTAACCCCATTTCGATGACATTCTACAGAACCGGTTCAGCACACCTGCGGAATAACATGCTAAAGTTTTGTCGCAACAGAAGCATTTTTACGTAATTTATGAAAGTAATGGGTGCGGAATAAATCTTGCTTCTGTGCCATGACCTTTGACCCCACTTCGTTGATATTCTACAGAACCGGTTAGCTATACCTCCGGAACAACATGATAAAGTTTTGTCGCAATCGAAGCATTTTTACCTAAGTTATGATGCATAAGGGCAGTGGAATGGATCCCGCTCCTATGTCCTGACCTTTTACCCCATTTCGCCCATTTTCAACATAATGTGTCCCCAGGTGGTCCCCTACCACATACTAAAGTTTCATCGAAATCGAACCATTTTTACGCAAGTTATGACGCACAAGCACAAGGGCAATGGAATGGATCCCGCTCTTACGTCCTGTTTGACCTTTGACCCCATTTTGCCCATTTTCGATTGGGTTCGCCCCCAGGTGGTCCCCTTCCACATACTAAAATTTCGTCGAAATCGAACTCTTTTTACGTAAGTTATGACACATAAAGGCAATGGAATGGATCCCGCTCCTATATCCTGACCTTTGACTCCATTTCACCCATTTTCAATAGGGTTCGTTCCCAGGTGGACCCCTACCACATACTAAAATTTCATCGAAAGGGAACCATTTTTACGCGAGTTATCGTGCGAACGGAGAGACGGACAAAGCTGAAGCATATACGCTTCTTCAACCTACGGTTGGAAAGCGTAAAAAAGCGTCTATTCAAGGAAGTGGTACAAATACCGTAGCGCAGTAGACGACCAGTGTGACCAAATAAATCTAATTATCTGATACAACACCCCGTTTTGAGCATGGTTTGATATGGTACATTCAATCACGAGTGGAGCTTTAAAATTCTTTCACCATTAAATTGCTGCTAAAATTTGTTCACGATTGAATTAGTTTTGCAATGCACATTTCAGCAATTCTATTTCATCCAGGAGTTAACAGAAATTTTTTTCATGAGGAAATTGGGTACATGTGCTTTTGTAGTACCACAAGACTAAATTTTCCGACCTGGTTTCGTCTACCCAATCCGCCCCTGATTTGAAAAAAAAATCTGTTGCTGTCTCGAAAGCAGTTGCATGTTTTTAAATAACATTTTCAAGAGGAAATTGTTTTGAAGGAAAACTAGACTCCAGATAAAGGACACAAGAAAATCTACCTGAGACATGCAAACGTAGCATTCATAATGTACCAAAATGAACTGAATTTTTTTTTTTTTTTAGCTGAAAACCATAAAGGCTTTGTTCACTCTCTTTGAATATGTGAGGTCTTGTTACAGTCTGAACGAGACTTAGAAACATGATAGCTAAGAAGAAGAACAGGATGCCGTCTTGAAATCAGAAGAAAGATAATTCAGAATTTGTGCGCTGTTCTTTTAGTAACTTTAGCTGAAGGGTTAGTTTCCATATATATTTTTTTTTTCGATGCTACAGCCGCTATTACACTGGTGTGCAAAAATTAAGGACAAAGAGGAGAAATTAGCATAACAGCTGAACGAGCAGGCAGGACGGACCGAAAGACCACTCAGGAGATAGACTAGGGTCCGGAACGGTAGACCATGCGCATATATGCAGCATGACGTAGGGGGGAGTGTCGGATTTGAACGACCTCGAGTTGCTGCCACCGTGTGATATGGCCAACAGGCAATGCAGTAGACGACATCTGGATGACTTTACCCGAGGTCGCGTCATTGGGAAATTGGAAGAAGGTCGTAGTGTGACTAGTGTCGCCGAGGAGTTCGGGGTCGCTCACAGCATCGTTTCACGAGCTTGATGAGCATTTCAAACGACAGGAACAGGTGTCCGAGAGTTTAGCAGTGGTCGTCCATGAACAACCACGGCGGCGGACGACCGGTATATTGTCCTACAGGCGAGAAGAGACAGACGGCAGACAGCGGGAGAAATCGCAAGGCACATGCAACAGACAACTGGACGTCCGTTTTCGCGTTTTACCGTTGCCAGGAGGCTGCACAAAGGTGGTCTATTTGCACGACGACCAGTACGGTGTGTTCCATTAACGCCTGCTCATCGGAGACGGCGGTTTCTGTGGTGACAGGAACACAAGAACTGGACATATCAGCAATGGGGTCGAGTTCTCTTTACGGATGAGAGCCGATTTAGTCTGACGAGCGATTCTGGACGTATACACATCTGGAGAGAGCAGAGAACACGCAATCACACCTCCAACATATTCGAAAGAGACCAGTTTGGAGGTGGCGGAGTTCTCGTTTGGGGTATCATGCTTGGTAGCCGTACTGACCTCCACATCTTCCAAGGAGGTTCAGTCACTGGTGTCCGCTATTGTTCCAAGGTTCTCCTGCCTCACGTGCGTCTGTTTAGAGGTGCTTTGGGTCCTGAGTTCCTCTTCATGGACGACAACGCTACACCTCATCGTACAGTGGCTGTCGCAGAGCTGTTGGTGAGTGAAGATATTCAACGCATGGATTGGCCAGCAAGGTCCCCGGACCTAAAGCCAATCGAACACGTGTGGGACCTTGTCGGGAGACGCTTGGCAGCACATCACCAGCCGCCAGCAATGATTCCGCAGCTGCGATTGACGCTACAAGAGGAATGGGCCGCGATTCCTCAACAGCTCCTTGACAACCTCGTCCTCAGCATGGACAGACGTTGCAACGCAGTCAGGGGTGATCATATCCCCTACTAAAGACTGGATTTTTCTTGGCAGCCGCCTGTCACATGGACGTTTCTGTCTTCTGTCCAGTTGTGCTCGAAGCTACCTTTTCAAAAAAGTGCCTTTGTATCCTTTGGATTCCTTGTTTGGACGGTTTTGCTCACTTGTCCCATATTCTTACATCTTGGGGATCTTATGGTATGATTTGAGTCGGTGTGGAGCACTTCTGCACGACGTTATATTCGAAAAACCGTCTCGTCCTTAATTTTTGCACGCCAGTGTATTACCACTGCTTTTTGATTTAAGATAATCTTGGTACTAACTGTGTAGGAATATCATTAAAAAAAAACTTCAGATGCTGCGGTGTTCTAGGCATTGGTGCCCATAGCTTAGTTTTTAGGAGGGGGCCAAACAAAAATGTTCGAATGAATGAAGTTAGACAGCATGTTAGGACAATAAAAAAATTTCTTTGTTGTTCTTTTGATACTTTTGTCTTCTTGTGTCACATGCGCCACAAAACCTCAGGGACCACACAGTTCGTCACCAAGAATGAAAAATTACCCTCACGACAAAGTTCTGGGGAAGATTTCGATAGATCTTTGTCTAGTAGTGAATAGCTGTTGCACGAGATGATACACTATCTACCAACAAGTAATTGGACACCCTTGCAATCGACGATATCTGCGGTTCTGATACACGTCACGGCCGCCGCCGTTAAATATCGTGTGGGAAACGTCAACGCAACCAGTCGCATGCAAGATGCCACGCAGTTCGGAACTCTCTGATTTCGAGAAAGGTGTAATCGTCGGGTATCCCAGAAATGGCCGATTCATACGTGACATATCCAGCAAGTTGAAGTACCCAAAATCGACAGTGGCCTAAGTGATTGGCAAGTGGAAGATGAGAGGTGACTGTCGGAATGTGCCCGGACCCGGCAGACCCACAAAACTGGGAGTTAGAGACCGACGGGTGCTGGCCAGAGAAATTCGGAAGAACCGCACAAAATCGATAGACCACATCCGCGAGGAGGTTCAACAGGCATCCGGGAGTGTTCTTTCAAAGAATACCATCCGTAAGGAAGCCCATCTGCTCGGTTATCATGGACGTGCTGCCGCCCACAAGCCTTTGATCACCAAGTCCAATAGCGCTGCTCGGCTAACGTGGTGCAAAGAACGTCGACAGTGGACCGTTGAACAGGTGAAACAGGTTCTCTGGAGCGACGAATCAAGGTTCACCCTCTACCGTTCGGATGGCAGGGTCTGGGTTTGGCGTCTGCCAGGAAAACGCCTCCTGCCGGAATGAATTGTGCCAACTGTGAAGTTCGGCTGCGGTGGAATTATGCTATGGGGGTGTTTCTCCTGGTATGGCACATGACCATTGGTCGCAATTCCTAGTAGACTTAACGCCGAGACCTACTCCACCATTTTGGATGACCATGCGCTTCCTACGTTGTGGCAGTTTTACGGGGTGGACCCATGTTACTTTCAGGATGACAATGCCACCTGTCATGTTGCGAGGTCCACCATGTCTTGGTATGGTGAGAATGGGGTTAATCGAATGGACTGGCCTGCGCAGAGCCCGGACCTTAACCCTATCGAACACCTCTGGGACGAGTTGGAGCGTCGACTTAAGGGGTTCCCCCACCATCCGAAATCGGTGAAGGAACTGACCTGTCTTCTCCAAGCCGAGTGGAAGAAAATACCGCTAGCCGTCGTACAACACCTGGTTGAGAGTATGCCCCGGAGGGTCGCAGCTGTAATCGCCGCTTGTGGAGGCTCCACCAACTATTGAAGGTGAATAAACTTCGTTTTCCTTTCCTATCACAGGTGTCCAATTACTTGTTGGTAGATAGTGTATATTTTTCATTTCTTCGCCTTTCATACTTCCCCATTTTACACATACTGTAGGTACGCTGTTCTCCAACAGGCAAATGGGAAATTTCATTATTACCTTCTACTGTAAATTTCCGCTTTTTCAATTGGAAATTACTAAAGTTTTTCCTACTTTTACTGCATACACACGCATCCAGAAGTTCTGCAGAAAAATTAGTAATCAGAATTAGCGTTAACACGAAAATCTCTGTATACTACCTCAGAAGGATAGGTCCTATCCAATTTCGAACCAAGATTCAATTTTCAGGGAGGGCAAATGTCCCCTCTTGCCCCCCCCCCTATATGGCGCCCATGGTTGCTGGATGTATTGAAATAAACTTTTGAACGTAAGTTATAGAGATTTTAAATATGCACAACGCCATCCGCTCAGAACAGGATATGCTATTAGGGGAGCGGGGACAAATTTTGAACTGTTTGGCAGAAATTTTGGCAAAAAATTCCTTTTATGCGCATTTTACCCGACGCTGATAATGTTATCACTAGCGAAAAAAATTTCAAGTGAATATTGTACATCGTATTCAGCGTAAAAAAATATATGGAAACGATGGTCAATATATACGAATCTCTATGGAAAGTTTTTATTTCTTCGCAATTTTAGCTTACTTAGGTCGTTTTTAATATGCTTTCATAAGGCTGTTTATGCATTCTAGTTTGTAACCTGACAAGGAATATTTCTCTCTCTCTCTCTCTCTCTCTCTCTCTCTCTCTCTCTCAAAGTTTTCAAGTGGATATTGTACGTCGTATTTAACGTATGTAGTATGGGAACCACGGATACGAATCTCTATGGAAAGTTTCTACTTCTTCGTAATTTTAGCTTAGGTCGTTTTTAATGTGCTTTCATAAGCCTATTTATGTATTCTAGTTTGTAACCTGACAAGGAGTATCTCTCTCTCTCTCTCTCTCTCTCATAGTTTTAAACTATAATGACAAAACTGGTGTGTTCCTACTACTCTCTTAGAAATTCGTTCAGAGGACTCCCTCCATTTCCCATAAGGTCCAGTTGTCTAAGCGATGGCTACTGACCATTCGTCCGAGATGGGTCCGGGTTCGAATCCCGGAGTGGCATTGATGTTGTGTTTGTCTTACGGCTCTGGTTCTCTCCCTTCCCTGGAACCAGTGGCCCTAAATTAGGGACGGGCGACTGCTTATAGCCCATTGAGATGCTCATGGTGGTCATTAAACCAGCAATAAAAAAAAATTTCCATAAGTACAAATACTAAATTTAACAAAGTCTTCGTTTTATATAACAAAATTTCAGTGAATTCGAGAAATTCACATACAATTATCCAAGTTCCCTAGAATCTTAGATGGTTGCACCCTCCATATGTTCCGACTGCTTAAATATTGGGTGCGGGCTAAAGTGGGGCTCAAAGAAAAGTTAAGTGAGCTGAAGCTCATCCCAGCCCACCAGTAGCGTCGCTCCTGTATATCATTGGCGTAGCCAGAAATTTCTTAAGGGGGGGGAGGATCCAGTGAGATTTGGTTCATAGGTGAAAGCCTCATATATACATATATATCGCTTTAAATTCCTGCTCAATCTCCCCTCCCCCTTGGCTACTCCTATGCTGTATATAGATCTTGAAGACCCATACTTAGGATTAAGAAACAAATATAAAGTAATTTTTTAATTATTCTATTTTTTTTGTTCGCTCTTTGTAGGGACAGAGAAAAAAGAATGAAGGTCACTAAGTTTTGGAAGGATTTATTTATTATTTTTTTTATAGGTGAGTGTGATCCTCCCTGGACAGACAGCTGATAGAAACAATCAACTAAAACGTCTGCCATAGATGAAAGCACGCATAAATGCTTTTGACGGCTAGCAGCTCAATTCGAAACAAATTAATTACACTCACAAACGGAATACTTGGCATTTCTTTGAACTGTGTTTCCTTTTGGCGTCTGCGCTCGGTGGACGAATTATCCTCGTGAACCGTCTAGTATGAAATTCAAATGATGTAAGCTTGATGCGGGATACGGGGGAAGGGAGGATCATAGGGGTCGTAGGAGCGCAAACGCGCGTGTACTTCCCTTGCAGCAGACGCAGGTCGTTCGTCAATGGCGATGCGCTGGAGCCCACCAGGCAGGCGAAATCCGGTTTTTTATCCGCTCTGCTCCCAGTTTCGCAGGTAAAGCCTGTTGCTGCCGCCATTGTGTGACCCCCTTCTCCATGGGTTGCAAGTTGGGGAACCATTTCAATTGGCTAAATACCTGCTCCTCGGGCGAATGCCAACCAATGGTGGCACGCAACGCATTCACGATTCCCTTCTACGGTGTCGGAGAGAAAAACTTTGCATTTCCAAGATTGACACGTCTAGAGGTTGTGTTGTGATTTATCCAAGACACTGTTTTGTGCCGTCTGATAAGTTTTCCGAGGATTGTCGTTTTACTTAACTGTCCCCCGATGTTCCAGTGTGTGTGATTGTGCTTCTGCAGACCGAGGATTGTTGCGGTCGCTTTTAACAGTGAGCATGTCCAGTTCAACATCGCCAATATGTCGGTGTCGTGTTTTGTATCTGGGCTCAGCAGTTCCTCACATCACGAAAGATGGCCTGCAGGGCATTCAGGAGCCTCTCCGTGATTTGTATCCGGAACAGGGCCCCTTCTCGGCTAAAGGGATCGACTCATGGCTGAGTGTTTGGAGTAACGGATTGTTATTAGAAAATGTGGACGAGTCCCTTCGGCAGGTTACTCGCTTTTTTAACATCGAAACTCTTCACTACTGTGCAGCTGTCAGATACGTTGTCGTTCCCGGCAACAATGGAGAAAGAGTTGAAAAATTTCTTCCTTTGGATAGTCCCTTCGCGCGCCATGCCAACCCCAACCACCCTCCCCTCTTCGCCTGCATTTTGAGACGCACGTCCGGGATCAAAGTTCTGGAATGCCATGCTTTCATCTGCAAAAAAGAACCAGCTGCCAATGCTCTCGTGCGGTGTTGTTTCCATTCGTATGCCGACAGTATGCAAGCAAAGCATTTGGAAGAAAACCCCTATTACGTGGAAAGCCGACGCTCGAGATCCATGTCAGGATTAAACACTCTGGAAAAGGTTGAAGTCTGGAGATCGAACGCGGATGTGTCCCAACCAGTTACTAATGGTTCCGTAATACACGGTTCAGGTGGGGGACCACCCCCACCGCCAAGAAGCACTATGGGAAGCAGCAGTACGTTGTTGCCGACGAGAAATGGAACTGTCGGGGCAGATCAAGAAGACGACAACTACAAGATTTGGACGGGGAACGCGCCAACGGAAAGGGAATTGCTCTACGTGGATTCTTCCGGAACCATGAGGAGCCTGAAATCTGGAAGTGCTACCACACGTTCTGCCCAAATGAAAACCCGTCAGATGATAGGCCAAGCCAGGCCCCCACCACCACCTTCTCCAAGTATCCTTAACGGAAAGGATCCCAAAGGAAAATCTTCTAAGCTTTCGAAGCCCAAAAACAAAAAGAAACAGAAGGATTTACCACCCATACCTAACGGCTCTGGCCGCATGATGAATGGGTTTCGTCCTGCATCAGTGATTGGGCATTTTCAGGCACCGGCTAGTGTGTATGGGGGATCAGGATTATATACCGAACGTCGAGTGAAGCGACCAGGCAGGCCACCAATACCTGGTCACGAGGAGCCAATTTACATACCATCCACTCGTCCTTTGAGCCCAGTGTCATCATACCAACCTGCTGGATTCCCGTACGAGCAGTATTTCATGCAGTACGGCACTGCACCGAGAAATAGGCCTTCCAAAGGGGAGAAGAAAACCCGCCAGCCCCAGTACATGCCCCAACACTACTATCAGCCCCCTCATCAGCCTGAACCACCACAAGAGAGACCTCCTCCACCTGATGACAAAGATCAGGGTAGTGACGACAAGGATATGGACTCGTCACCGTTTAACACAGGAATTTACAAGAAAAAAGGTCACCTTAACGAGAGAGCATTTTCTTACTCCATTCGCCAGGAGCATAGATCCAGGTCCAACAGCCTAGCCAACCTCAACTTCTTTGCCAATGGTGATGCAGATATTGCTGGACCTAGTGGCGAAAGATCGAGGGATGATGATAGGAAGGAAAGAGAACTTGCTCAACTGGTCAGTGGTTTGGACTTGAAAGAAAACGGTGATATTGCTAGCATGCATCATGGACCAGAAACAAATTTCATCAGAAGGAAAGCCCCACCATACCAGAGATGAGGTAAGTTTCAATGAGTTTTGCCTTTACTTCCATAGGACAAATGGTATTTTTCGAAACGATGAATCTTAACTCATTTCGTTCCAGTAAGCAAGGTACAGTTTCGAATGACTATGGTTGTTTTTATCACGAAAGTGTCTGCTGTTCTTTACTTTTCAAACGACAAAATATGCACTGGGTGGAATAGCCAATTTATTTTGCGCATATTCGTACTGTGTCTGTGTAACTTGCATACTGTGTCTAACCCCTCATAATCAGTGTAACACTTTAAGTCACCTCTTCATAGTAAAAAAAATGCACTGATAATAAGTTGAACTTGACATAACCTTGGCATCGAAAACGTAGCCTCAGGAATGTATTAAACTACAAAAATATGCGATCTCGAAATTTTGATGCGCATTTCTCCAGAATGGAGATCTCCTCATTTTGGATAAAATTCAACATACACACAAACTTCACTCAGTTTGCACACGGGTTGAATTCCTGCAGACAATAATTTTTTCTGTCCTTCCTTTTTTTAAAGAAAATTTTAAACAATCTCTAAACAGCGAAACTATATCCGAGTTCCCATATTTTTAAATTATGACATAAATGTGACTGTAAAAAACTGGAGTAGATTTTTCTAGTTTTAATATTAGATACAGGTCTTTCCTGCAAGAGTTATTTCAATAATGCACCACCTGTAGACGTTCTTCTTTGTAGACAAAGTATTGACATGTACCTATTAAAATAGTCCGTCATTGTATATTTCTAAAAGAAAGTATAAAACCTCGGATCTTTTTTAAGATGGACAATTCTCATAGAAGGGGGTGGGGTGGAGGTTTACTGATCCATCGAGGCCAATGACAAATAAATTGTATATTTTTAAAACAAATTTAATTAGTTATTGTATATTTCGTAAACAAATTTGTAAAAAAATATATAAAACCTTGGATTTTTTAAGCTGGACATTTCTCATAAAGGGGGGAGATACTGATTCATCGAGGCCAATGACAAATAAATTGTATATTTCTAGAACAAATTTAATGAATTATTATATTTTTCTAAAGGAAATTTGTAAAAGGAGGTATAAAACCTTGGATTTTTTAAGCTCGAAATCTTTCATAGAGGGAAAAAATATTGACCCATTGAGGCGAGTCCCAATTAAATCTGTAGACTATCACGAACCCAGAAAAATATATGTTCTCTTAAGCATTATTTATTATTCCTGTAAGTTCAATATCCGTACCATCTGTGAATGTTCTTTTTCACAAACACCGAATCCGAGGGTAACTTATAAAAAAAAGTCTAGTCGGTGTATACATGAAAAACAAAACAAAAACGAGATTGTTCGATTAGCGTCAGTTAGAGGTTTTACTTATATGTATTGATTTAGTTAAACGCGAACTACAAGTTTAACTTGCCGAATCTAATTATTTAGCACGGAAAGAAGGAGGAATAAATAAAAGAACTTTCGGAAGAAATTGAAATTGAAAGTTGATTTAGTTAAACGCGAACTACAAGTTAACTTGCCGAATCTAATTATTTAGTACCGAAAGAAGGAGGAATAAATACAAGTTAACTTGCCGAATCTAATTATTTAGCACATAAAGAAGGAGGAATAAATATAAAAGAACTTTCGAAGAAACCAAAAGCATTGTAAAAGTTAGCCTCGCATTAAAAGGGACAAGCAAAACCACTTGTTCAGGAAAAGTATTCTTACTAGTTTCAGTGATTAATAGGATTTAATAAATAAGTACCTGTGCCTTAATTTCAAAAATTTCATTTAAGAGTCTTAATTTAAAATCAAACCTGCGTCAATTATTTCTACCTAGAAAAGCGCAAATATTATTTATTTCAGAAGAAAAAAATCTTAAGGAAAATTCTCGCACTTTTGAGTTTTGTCCTTTTGTTATGTAAATGAGACATTCAGGATTAAGTTATACATTTTACGAGCCCTGCACAATTTCTTCCGGAAAGTTATTTTATTTATGTATTTATTCAATTTTGATTGGAGGTTTTACGACCACCGTGAGCATCTCGATGAGCTATAAAGCAGTCGCTCATCTCTAATTTAGAGCCACTGGTTCCAGGAAAGGGACAGAACCAGTGCCATAAGACAAACACAACATCCATGCCTCATTGGGATTCGAACCCGGATTTTACGAATGATCAGAAGCCAGCGCTTAAATCACTGTGCCACCGGGCGCCAAAGTTCTACTGAAGTTTTGTTACGTGGTACGGGGCTGGGAATGAGGCTCCACAAAGCTGAAACGTAGTTGAATGTAAGAATGTGTCAGACCACGCATCTTCGAAACTTATATATTCTTGAGCAAACTAAATGGAAAGAAATATTTTAAACTCTTTAAAATCTGTCCAGAGGGCCTAACCTAGATGTAAATTATTTCTGTAACTGCGAATTTTTCTTATGGAATGTAAACTGAGCGTAAATGAATCCAGCGGATTGCTGGATTTATTCATACATCTAAGATTATTTTAGCCAGTTCAAGGATTTTCTTTTGATTAATGTTACAATCAAAAACATTCTTCGTTTTGTATTCAAAACAGTTGTTAGGGCAAGGCCTGTGATATCCTTTTCTTTTTATTTTAGTTTTCGCACAATTTTAACATTATTCTAGCATCACTTTTTTCTTTTAATAGGTACTGATGAATAAGTATTTTTTCTTTTAATAAGTACTGCGCCGAAAACTTGGAACTTGATTATGAGTCGAAATGCACCCAAATTTTAACCGTATTATTTTTTCAATTTATGTATAAGAAATGGAATCTTAACGTAGGGAATCATTTTCTCTAGCGAAAGGGCTTTACTTTTAAGCTTGAACAAAATCCAAATAAATCTCCTTCCAGAATGATTAATTTCATCCTTTTAGGCAAAAGTGTACCCTACTTTTCAGTTTTGTGTTCAAAGGGCAGCAAGACAGAGCTGAAGTGAATTCAGAGTTCGAGAGAACGTATCAGTAGCTAGATGTTAAATTATTATTTGAAAGCTTAAACTTGATTTTTTGAGTTGTGTTATTTATTTATAACAGCCTGATTTATTTTTATGAAAATATAGATTTAAAAGCTGCATCAAATGGACTAGTGAAAATAATGCTGTGTTGTATTTTCACTAGTCCATGTTTTCACTGTTGTCCATGTTGCCACTCTAACAACAGTGAAAATACGGCACAGCAGTGCTAGTGTTTACATTTGTATCGCCTTCCATGTGTTTGAGAAGAATTATTTCTTCGGGGAAATTCGTTTCCCATTTATGTATAATATCAACGTGTTCTTCCATCTCTGCAATGAAGTAGGTACTTATATTCTTACGCATTCAACGCAGCACTTTTCTAGGTTTCCCATTTGCATGAAAGGTCAAAAAATATAAATCCGCTAATACAACGAGCATTAAAGCGTTTTCAGTTTTTTAAAAATTACGAATACATTATGTAAACATTTGGAGCGGAAATGGAAAACCTTGTAATTAAAAGAAGTTAATCACATTGGAATTTATTTAGATTAGAAGTGACCTCTTTTCGGGAAAAAAAGGGGGAAGGGGATTCGGCAACAGAATTGAATACAAATTATAAGATATTTTAACATGTACTATTAATTAAGTCTTCAAAAATGACTGGGTGCATAATGAATGCGTTTTCCAACTTTGATGGCAGTCTTAACACAATCCTTTTCAGACGTTTGGTAAATCACGGTTAATAAAATATAGCTGCTGCATTTTCCTCCCCCCCCTTTAATTCAAGTCATATTTCAAGGAACAGTTTTGTTGGTGTAGAGATGATGTCACGTCTTTGCGATTCTGGGTAGAAAACCAGTTTTATGTTTTCAACTTTAGTGGTGAACTGATTCTTCACCGGTGAGTCATCGCATTGTTGAAATCTAGTAAAGGGTAATGTTTGTCCTTTCCGTTAAATTCTACAACTTACGTTCAAGTCTTTTTCATGAAAGTGTTGTTTGAGCAAACAGACATTTCACAAATTTATCCTGAAATCTGAAGAAGGAAACTGACATCCCATTAAAAGATTTCGTCGAGTTTGAAAACTTCTGTTCGTTTAATGAAAGATTAGTTATATCTCTCAACTAAGACGCAGAATAAAGTTTGGCGGATTAATTGTCAGAGATGGCGGATTAATTGTCAGAGAAGTGATGACAAGCTGAAATAGTTTTGTAGATTGCAGTGTTATATTCTCCCGCGTTAGTTATGTATTTTGAAACTGTCTAGGTAAGCAACAAAATATTCCAATACATTTTACAGCTTCGTATTTAATGGAAAAAGAAAAATATGAATATTCAAATATTTAGGACATGCGCCGCTTTGGCGACACTGGCTTCCGCAATTGTAAGGATCCCTTATGCTTAGGTAGCTCTTGGATCTGTACCTGATAATTATTATCATAAGTTTATGATATAATCATTTTAACATTACTATCATTACAATGATATAACTGTATATTTTTATATCATTATTCTAAAACGTTGTTTATAATGAAAATAACGGCACCAAATGAAATACAAAATTAAATATAGTATATATGAAATATGTAAACATCAATTGCAATAATCAAATTACTCTGAATTGTGTCGCTGTGCAATGTATTTTTCATTTCATTTACCTAATCGTTTGATGCATGTGAAAAATGTGAAATGATTAAGTGTTTAATATCAAATGATTAAATGCAAATTGTAACAAAAAATTAAATACATGACGTCCGGCATATTGGAAAGTGTGTTGTTATTGGGAAGAGAGTGTGTTGTTATTGGGAAGAGAAATTCTTGTTTTGTTGCTTTCAGTATATTTAAAATTAAAAATGATTTAAAATTCGTGATAGGAAACTGGGATGAAAATTGCAATACAAACTCAATGGTTATATTTTCCGTAGGTACTATTTCCATTTTTCGTACAGTACGATATTTGTTACATGAATTCACTCGGAACGTAATTTTGTTTACGATCGGTTTTATGTCCTCGTTTTCAGGAGGAAAGAAATCATTTTCATACGGCTTTTGTTGCATCTTTGATATGTTCAAACACAGTGCTGAGTACAGATGTTTGTGCTTATTAATTTGCACTAAACACGACCTCTTACTCTTCCTCTTAAAACTGAAAAGTTAAATTATGTACTTTCAGAACGTTTAAGTGAGGAAAATTAATTTGATTTACCAAAGGAAGCTATGTAGTGGGAAGTGGAATACCTGAAGCGGGAATAACTATTGAAAGTTAGAAGTAGAGGTGGGACGAACCCTAAATTTTCTCGAATCCGAATCCGAATCCTAAAAGGTTCTCGAATCCCTTGAATCTCCCGAATCTCGAATCCTTCATATGAAAATAATTATATGAAAAAAAAAAAGAAACGGGAAAGAAAAGACTTCTACTTAAAATTAAATGTTTTTAATTGAAGCAAAATTTGAAGTTTGCGTTTAATGAAAAACAAATTCAAGAATACAGTTTTCAAAAAATATACCCATACTTATTAAGAATATACAAATGAAATTTATAATTTACATTTATTAATAAAGTACATAACTCTTGAGTCTTGAGGTTCATTTCCATTTTCTGAACATAATTTGACAAAAAAATATTTGAGTAACAATTCACATTTTTGACATTTTTCTTTAATAATAAAAGTTCCAAAACTTTTTAAATCAAAGCAAGTGTAGGGGCGGGGAGGATTATTTCAAGAGTTAATGTAGATAAACACTAAACATGAAACACTAAATTCAGTAAATTCTTTCTGGAAAATTAAGAAAAATCAATAACATGTATAATGAATTAGCTTTATTTAGCTTTCCGCTAAGCTAATTATTATGAATGAATAATGCTCTACCTACCAGCTAGTTAATGATATACTTGTACTAAGCTTCAAAGTAGTGAATTCAAAAGGGTGTTGTTACTAGTTAATTACGAACGTAAATAAAGTCTTAACGCTGGTTATTTATGGTAAGAAACTAATTGTAAACCTAACAGATAGACAGAGGTCTGACAAAAACTATGAATTGAGAAAAACTAACTTACACAAACTTCTTTATTATAAGACTCTTGGTCATCTAAAGCACACACACAACTTGTTTTACACTAATGAAGAATCTCTCCTCATAACAACACAATCTCTCCTCGTATTATAAACGCTCTCCGTAAACAACAACGCTCTCTCATAACAACAACAAAAGCTCCCTCTAAGTCTCGATGAATGCGCCTATATACTAGCTACCACCACGTCATGACTTACACTCATTGCCAGATCTCATTCAGCGGGTGAAATAATATTTCGTTCAGTAAGAAGATAATTTACATAGTAAAATAAAATAACCAAAGATAGTAAAATCAAAAGGAAAGTGAATATAGAGTATACGTTACACATGTTTGTTTTAGGAGTTAATGAAAACACTAAACACTGAAGTTTTTTCAGGGCAATGTAAAAATATCAGAAACCTTTAATGGATTTCATGCTGCCAAATTTCGTCATGCTGATAAAATATCGTCATGCTGACAAAAATTCGTCATGCTGACAAAAATTCGTCATGCTGACAAAAACTCAAACAAATATTGCTATACAACAAGCACCAAACGCCAAGTTTTTTAGCTTAAGATTCAAATGACGAAAAAAGCGTGAAGATTCGAGTTCTCGAATTTCGAATCTTTTTCAAGATTCGAGGATTCGAATGCCCCATACCTAGTTAGAAGGAACTAAGCTTGCATAACACTGACTGAATAATGATCGCTTTTGCGGGCACAGGCAGAACTGTACTTCCTGCTACGGCATTAAAAAAACAAAAACAGCGCTACGGCTTCAAATTAAGCCAGAAAGTCTCACCACACTCTTGAAAATTTTGTAGTAGGTTGCACCAAAAAGTGGTACTACACAGGTAGAACCACTTCTGCGGCAAAAGCAAACCATTCTGTGGAGCATGAAACATACAATAACATGGTGCAGTACGTGCAACTTCGCACCGTTTAGGTAGGATATCATGCATCATAATTGCATCATGTTTTTGTGTATTTCATGCATCATACAATGGTTTGTCTTTGCCCCACAAATGGTGCAGCTGGTGTAGCACCACTATTTGGTGCAACATATTTCAAAATTTTTAACAGTTCATGTTACATTCAGGCGCGACGCTATATGGGTGGGCATTCAGCCCACCCAACTTTTTTTGAGCTCACCTTTGGGCCCCCCAAAATATTTAAGCAGCTCAGTCGTGTAAGATTTTAGGAAACTTAGATAAAAGTATGTGAATTTTTTGAATTCACAGAAATTTTGTTATATAAAATATATTTTTTTTAATTTAGTGTTGTACTGTTCTGTGAAATGAAAGGAATTGCCTGAGCCCATGTAGTAGAAAGTTAACAACCATTTTTGCAATTATAGTTTAAAAAGTTGTGATATTCCTTGTCAGATTACAAAGTAAAAATCACAAACCGCTCTACGACAGCAAATATTGAAAATATTTAGAAAATGGCGTAAGTTAGCTAAAATTGCAAAGAAACAGTAACTTGTGAAGACCATGGAGATTCGTATCCACGGTACTGTTCTGTGAAATAGAAGGACTTTCCTGAGAAAGTAGTAGAAAAACAACAACCATTTTTGTAATTATAGTTTAAAAAGAAGAGATGTTCCTTGTCAGATTACAAAGTAAAAATCACAAACCACTCTACGACAGCAAATATTAAAAATATTTAAAAAATGACGTAAGTTAGCTAAAATTGCAAAGAAATAGTAACTGGTGAAGACCATAGAGATTCGTATCCACGGTACTGAATAAGTAGGTACAGCATGTACCTTAAAACTTGTTTTTTTATATTGGGGATAACGTCATCAGCGTCAGGTCAAAACCATATGTACGGAATGTTTTGGCAAAATTTCTTCCAAGCACTTCAAAATTTGTGCACCCCCCCCCGTACGATATTTAGCCCACCCAGTTCTGAACTTCTGGCGTCATCACTGGTTATTTTTACAGTGAGATAGCTTCTATATGTCAGAGAAACATATTCAATATATTCTCACTTATGCCATTCTGCAACCACAGCATTTCAACAACACTTCTTTGCTCAGATTGTAGAGATGTAATGTTTAAAATGCCGTAACTGGGAGTTTAGGTTACCATCTTGTTTGTGCATATCTTTAAATCTTTGCAGCAATGCAATGCGTCAAATAAATAATTATGAAAAAAAACCGACGAAGATTTGATTTATGGATTTATGTAGCATTTTAACGTCCTTTCGCTGGCATCAAATGTTTTCGGTCGTACCTTGTATCGGCAAATGACTAATTACCCCTCTCTTCATAAGCTAATCTGTTTCCACAAGACTACTTATATAAACTGGAAACATTTGCGAACTTAAAATAGAACTTCGTCACACTTGTGTTGATTCTTGCAGTTGACCAAGCAAGAAGTGCTTGATTATCATTCCTGAATTCCCGAAGACAATGAGCTCTTGAACTCGGTAAGACGTTACCTCAAATATCCCGAGCAAAAGATTTATTTGCAAGACGCCCGACTGATACTGCCTCAAAGGCTTTTGTTTAAGTCTATGAAAAGAATCGAAGCTCTTTGCTTGTTCATAACTACAAATAATTCACACCGAACAATGAATCTAAGAGGCTTAGCAAAGTTTCGAAAGAGATAAAACTTCATGGAGGGAAATAAATTAACACACCTAATTCTCTCTTTTTTTTTCTGCACGTAAATTTTGCTTTGGGAGGACGGGAAATGAAAATCAACAAATATCATAACCTCCAGCTTTCACCTTGGCAGTGTTTTGGGAAGTGACATATACATACAATGTCAGTAAATGAACCCTCCAGGCATACAGTGGCGTCAGTTAACCTTGATATACATAGATTATACAGATACATTTACAGATTATACAGATCCATAGCTCAAACGTTTCAAAACTTTTAAACTAAAACATTATTCTGTAGAACCAGTCTGAAACAAAAATAGGCCAGACAATTTTTGATTGATGGCAAATCACTTTTTCATTAAGTTAAAAACATTAAATACTTCCTTCTTTCATTCATACGCATTGATTCTTTCACATATGCATTTTTGCAGTCAAGAAATCTTTAGTTCGAATTAGTAAGTGTTCTGGCTTCCATAGGCTTTTCATAAAAATACAGAGTAAAAAAGAAAAAAATACCTATGTTCCTACAGTAAGTCAGATATAATAGGAATTTTTTCTCTTCCCGAGAGTTCCTTTTAAAAAATCTGCTTCTAAAAGAGCATTCCTTTCGTCTACCTTTAACAGGTTTGCGTTAAGACCTGATTAATTACCGCCCTCTTTATTTCAGCACATACTCCCTTGTTCATCTTTCTAAACCTGGCCAGTTACTGAGGTCGCTGAAGCAGAAGTCGAGAGACGCTGTCTCATTTCGTTCAGTGTTCAAACCCCTTCGATGTCAAAGTGGTTTAGTGTAGTGAGGTGAAGGGAAACAATTTCACATTTTCCAATACATTATTATTATTAAGTTTTTTATTTTCTTTATTCGAAATATACGAATCACAGCCTTTGACAAACAAAATAAACAGCAAATTATCATTGACTGGTATTGTTGAACTGATACGAGTTTCCTCCGGAGAACTAAGTATCAATCAAGAATCGGCGTAAAATATATGGTCCCAAGTAAAGCTGTCTTCTGCAGTTCTGTAGGTGGCAAATCAGAAAGCTGCAATTTTTCAAAATGATTCATACAATTTTTTGACAATGCTTCAAGCCCCCCGATGACAATGAGGCCTACCGTTGTGTGTTTAGTCCATAACCGGGTAACTTCTATGGCCAGGGCTCTATATTTAGTCATTTTTTCCAATTCTTTTTCATTGACTCTGGCATCTCCAGGGATTGCTATATCAATTAGCCAGACTTTCCGATTTTCTATGACTGTTATGTCTGGTGTATTATGTTCTATGTGTCGATCGGTTTGAATTCTGAAATCCCTCAAGATCTTGACTTCATTATTTTCTATGACTTTCTCAGCCTTGTGTTCCCATCAGTTTTTCGATGCTGGCAGATTGTGCTTTCTGCATAATGACCAATGAATCAATTGTGCAACTCTGTCATGTCTAACTTTGTAATCTGTCTGTGCAATTTTGCTACATTCACATGTTAGATGCGACACAGTTTCATCTTTTTCTTGATAAAGTCGACACTTTGGATTATCACTGACTTTCTGGATTTTAGCCTTCATAACATTTGTTTGCAATGCCTGTTCTTGTGCAGCAAAAATCAGACCTTCTGTTTCTTTCTTGATGGAATCCGATTTCAGCCATGCCCAAGTCAAGTTGTCACTTTTTCCATCAATATTCTTTAGAAATTGTCCATGCAGTGAACTGTTTCCTCTTGTATTCAGCCTTGTTTTCTGTTGTTTTTAAGATATTTTCATTATTCACTGCCTGAACTGAAGTAGCTTTTCTCTGCTTCTGTTGACGTAATCATTCAGGCTTCTTTTTCTTCCTCTACTACCTGTTGTACTTGTAGTAGCCCTCTGCCTTCAATCTTCCGAGGTAAATACAATCTGTCAACATCACTTTTTGGATGGAGTGCATGATGCATGTTCAATAACTTTCGAGTTTTCCGATCCAGTATTTCTAATTCACTTTGGGTCCAATCAATTATTCCAGCTGTGTATCTAATTACCGGAATGGCCCATGTATTTATGGCTTTGATTGCATTTCCACCATTTAGTTTTGATTTCAATATTTTTCTTACTCTCTTGATATACTCACTCTGAGTCAGACCTTTGACTTTTGTATGTAAGATGTTACCTGATTCAAGAATACCAAGTTATTTATAATTTTCATTATCTGACAATGATTTCATTATATTACCATTTTCTAGTTCTATTCCATCTATATTCTGGACTTTTCCCCGGCGCATGGATAGTACTTCACATTTTTCCAGTCCAAATTCCATCTGTATATCATCACTAAATATTTGCACTGTATGCAGCAAAGTTTCAAGTTCGGCGGAACTTTTTGCATACAATTTAAGGTCATCCATGCACAGCAGATGCTTTATTTTTCCATGTTGGTCCGAAATGTGGTAGCCCATTTTTGTTTTGTTCAAAATCATTGACAATGGAATTTAAAGAGATATTAAACAATAAAGACGACAGAGAATCCCCTTGAAATATGCCTCTCTTGATATTAACTTCTCCGAGTTCTTCACCATATGCATGTAACACTGTTTTCCAGTTTTTCATATTTCCTTTGAGGAATCGGCAGATGTTCTTGCTAACTCCAAATAGTTCCAAACAAGTGTTAATCCAGCTGTGGGGCAATGAGTCAAAGGCCTTTTTATAATCTATCCATGCCATATTCAAATTCGTTTTTCTTCTTTTGGAGTTTTTAGTACCATTTTGTGAATTAGCAGCTGGTCTTTTGTGCCTCTTGACCTTTTGAAGTTCCCCTTCTGTTCTATTGGGTGCAAATTGTTTCTTCATAAATAGTCATATATTGATCTTGCTAGTACTCTTGTGAAAAGTTTGAATGTTGTTGGGAGGCATGAAAGTTTGAATGTTGTTGCATTAAGTTTTTTATTATTATTATCATTATTATTATTACTATTATTATTATTGTTATTGCAAAAAATGAAGATTTATCGATTCATGGGGAAAAGCTGATGATAACCGATATCTGCATTTACCTTGGACAGAAGATATCAAGTGAGGGTCACATTGATGAAATTAATCGGCGTATAAACTTGGATGGAGAGCTTTTGGAAGAAACAGTACAATTTTTAAGAGTAATACGCCATTATGTCTTAAAAGAAAAGTGTTTAATCACTGCGTCCTTCCCGTTCTTATATACGGAGCGGAGACATGGACATTAACTAAAATAAACATGCGAATACTTCAATCAACTGAAAGAAGCGTGGAGAGATGCATACTTAGAGCAGCCAGGAAAGATGAGAAGAGAAATTCGTGGATAAGGAAAATGACAAGAGTGGAAGGCATCATGATCAGAGTAAAATCCCTGAAATGGCAATGGACTGCAGTATTGTCGGAAGAACTGACCACCGATGGACAACCGAAATTTTAGACTGGATACCAAGGGGCAGAAAAAAGCGCAGAAGAAAACACGTGGGAGATGGTGGATGAAATTCGAAAGCATGCTAGATGGACATGGAGGAGACTGGCTCAAGACAGACAGTTGCAGAAAAAACTTGGGGAGACCTTCATGCAGCAGTGGATTGATAATGGTTGACGATGTTGATAATGTGTGTGTATGTGTGTGTGTGTGTGTGAACTATGTAATGCACACAATTTCAGCATGGATTCTTCATTGCTTAGAAAATTGAACCGAATTTAGACGTCTTTTACCGTCTACTTTTAATTCAGAAGAGAAATCACGCTAATGTAAGGACTTGGAATCCTTATTAAGCAGTAAAACAGCGAATTTACTTTAAGTGCGTGCTTTGAAGTGTCTAAGTTTCTTTCAGTTTCCTTCTGTAGGAACTTGTTATCGCGGCGGGACCTTTGCAACTTTCCAGCTATTCGAACATATACTTGTATAGTTTAACAACCTAACGCTTAAGTATTTTTTATTGGGGTATGTACAGTAAATAGAGAACTGTGTCGTAAGGTGTCATTTCTCATTCCAAAGGGTTAACAGACTTTACCCTCTTTAATTGTGTCAGAAGAAATTAGGAAATGGGGGGGGTACACTCAGAGTAGGGTTTCCTGCATTTTCCTTATGCTTACGTCAAGGATGTTTTCTGGAGTGAAGCCGAAGTGGTCGCGGGGCGCCATTTAGGACTGTACAATACAGAAGGGGAAAAGGAAGGTCAGATTCTCAATTAGACCTTAGGTACCTCATCAAACTGACTGAATGTAGCTGATAGTCGTGGCTTGCAGCCGTAGCCTTGATTGCATATCCCTCAGATACCTGTGAACGACATCCTTACCTTGCAACGTAAGTAAAACCAAGTTTTCATTTCTGAATGTGAGTATTTAACATCCCCTGAACATTTAGAGGAAGAAATACGAATTTTAAGCTGCGGAACTGGCGAAACATTTTATAAGGAAATTCTGCTAAGTGGACAGATGACACGATGCAACTGCACCAGAAATTGGTGCAAAAGTTTCATTTCCAATTTTAATCGGATTGTACGCAGTGCTTTTTGCGCTCTTTTTTGAGTTAAGCCGTTAAAGTAATAGTTACAGACGTCTCTGTCTGTAACCATTACTTTAACGGCTTAACTTCACTTTAGTGCTTCATTAGTTTGTTTGTTTGTTTGTTTGGGGGTTTAACGACTGCCGTGAGCAACCCGATGGGCTATAAGCAGTCGCCCGTCCCTAATTTAGAGCCACTAGTTTCAGGGAAGGGAGAGATCCAATGACGTAAGACAAACACAACATCCATGCCTTACCGGGATTCGAACCCGGACCCATCTCGGACGAATAGTCAGAAGCCAGCGCTTAGACCACTGCGCCACAGGTGGCGGGAGTGCTACACAGGCGATTTAAGTCGTCACTTCAATCTAAAGGTTACTCTTCTGGATGAGGATACCTCAGAAAACTTGAAAATTACGTCGTCCTGAAACGGGAATCGAACCCGCATCTCCCGATTTGCGTTCGAGTATGTAACCGTTAAACCCAGAACGACAAACCTGCAAGCAACTTAGGATGTATTTGAGACTCAGATGTAATGCTTCCCAGTCGTTCGTAGCAGCTGAAAACTTAATTAGTCATGAAAAGTCACCACTCACGTTAATACGGCCAAGGTTGAATAACAAGTCAAAACTCACAAACCAAATCCACTTCTTTTCAGAGATTCAGCACGTCATCAGTTGAAATAAATCACTTCAAATATCACCATTAACAAGTCGTAGTAACTCTATTATCGAATACAATTCGCTTTTACAAATCTTTCGTATCACAGATGTAGCTCGCTCAATTATCTCTCCACAACAGTGAGCTAACGCGAATACAATCTACTCTTCTCTCTCTCTCTCTAAAGAACATCATCTTATATTTTTTATTTACGTTCAATTGCCCTCTTGCCCCGCTGCCAGGTTGTTGCCAACTTCGAATTCATCAAGAGAAAATCTGTGGTGTTATGTTTGGAAAATATTTAACGAGGAGAAAACCAATTGACATAGGGACATGGGAACTTTTTTTTTTTTTTTTTGATTGGAGGTTTAACGACCACCGTGAGCAACTCAATGGGCTATAAGCAGTCGCCTGTTCCTAATTTAGGGTCACTGGTTCCAGGGAAGGGAGAGAGCCAGTGCCGTAAGACAAACACAACATCCATGCCTCACCGGGATTCGAACCCGGACCCCTTACGGTCGAATGATCAGAGGCCAGCGCCTTAGACCACTGCGCCACCGGGGAGGCCATGGGCACTTAAAAGGAAAGTTAAATTAGAGGTGCACGTCATAAGGCATAAAAATAGGAAATTTAAATGCTGTGAAAAAAGGTGTATTTTAAAAAAGTCATACTTCTGTCGACGTTTTAAGAGCTGATTTTCAAGACATTGCTTTTACAGAAGCTTCCTGATAATTATATCCTGGATAAGCTAAATTCCAGAATTTTAATTTACCAGAGCATATACCTCCCTGAAAACGCTAAATTTAGAGGACAGGGAAATAAATTAAAGTTTATTTACCTGTCACCATTTGGTTTCCAAGCAGGTGTTATTTCACTGACCGACTTTTCTTACACCTTTAAGGTGTTTAACTATGTTTGCATATCATTTGCAGACGCCAGATGTTTTATTTGACGGATAAACTTTTCCTCTTTATGCTTGTTGTGCGTAAGATCCCATCGCCACAAGGAAAAGAGTAGGATTACACTCTACTATTCAAATAAATGTCGTTTGCGAGAGAATTAGTTGCTTATTGCAGTCTGCTATATCGGATTTTCCTTGCATTTATTGCGCAGCATTTGCATAATCATGTTCCTTATTTTTGATGTCTGGTGTCATACTTATTCCACCTTGATAACGAACTTCCGTAAAACATATTAAAACTGGTTGCCGAAGGGGATCATGCGTGTTATATGTCTGAGATTTTTCGATGCGTGGTTTGCTCAGGGGGAACGGAGAAACAGAAAACAAGAAGGATGGATTACGAAGCGTACCTGACAGTCAATGTTTCATTACTTTTTCCAGAACATATGCGTGCTTGCCGAATGGGGAAAAGTCAGTTTGAGGAGTGTATTACTACTCGAACTCCTTGTTCAAGTAACTTCAGTCTCACAAGGAAAGTGTCTCTTTTGTCCCACTCGCATTTTAATCAAACTTGGGGCAAATATTTATCATCACCAATGATGGACACATAAAATAAAAGTAACACAAACGCACAAAATTTGACTTCGTTTAATTTTCACTGAAAAATTGTGTGAGATTAAATAAATTATGAAGATTAGCAATTGAATGTTCAAAGCAGAATATACACTATATTGACAAACGTCACCGGACACCTAGAAGAGATACACAACATAGCATTTATTGATATACATTAGCACGGTGTCGGTCCACCTTTGGTCTTAATATACGCACTGACCCTTCGAGACATGCTTTCGACAAGGTTTTGGAACACAACGATAGGTATGCACTTGCATTCAGTATATAATGCTGCCGGTAACTGTTGCTTAGTAGTAGGCCTTGGTTCCAAACTTCTTATGCGGTGCTCCATGGTATTAAGATCAGGGCTCTGTGCTCGCCAGTCCACACATGATACGGAATTATCGTCAAACCACGCCTTAACAGTCTTTGCTTTATGGCTCGGTGCATTATTCTGCTGGCACCAACAGGGCTTGGTTCCATAGTATTACCACAGAGTTGGTAAGGGCATAATTGTCTAGAATATCAAAGTAACCGTGCTGGTTAACAGGTTTGTCTACGATAACAAATTAGCCGGGTCCATACCATGAAAAACAGCCCCACATGAGTACACTGCCAGCTCCAAACTCGACTGTAGGAACAGTACACTGTGGCAAATAGCGTTCTCCCGGCTTCCGCCAAAGCCACACACGGCCATCAGACTGATGGATCGTGTATCTAAATTCATCAGTCCTTAGGACCCGTTTCCATTTTTCTACGATCCACGATAAATGTTCTTTACACCATGCTAAACGACGAGTAGCATGCCGAGTGAAGATGAAAGGCTTATGAGCAGCCGCACGACCACGGTAGCCCATGGGATGACGTTCTCTGCGAATGGTACGTGTACATACCAAGGTTCCAGCATTGTTACTCACCTGTACACTGAGGTCTTGTGCAGTACTCCGTCGATTAGCTGTAACGACTCTTCTGAGGCTTCGACGTCCTCTATCACTGATTTTATTTGGTCTGCCGTTACGTTTTGCTGCTTCAGACACGCCGTGTGTTTCCATTTATTCAGTACATCCAAAAGAGTTGACTTGGGTATGTTTAAACGCCTCTCGGTTTCTCTTATGGACAACCCACTAATATAACGGTCAACAATCTTTCCTTTCTCAAATTCAGTTCTCATCCGCCGCGACATTTTCACTCAACCTCACAGTGCGATCTGATCGCGGTCAGCTGCAGGCTTGTTTTTATGCCATTTGCAGCTGTACCGCGCAACTTAACAACGCAGAGGATAAGTTCATTTGCTTTTGAAGGGGTGTCTGGTGACTTTTGTCAATATAGTGTATATGTGTAATGAACACTTCGGAATAAACTAATATCAATACAATTATCAGTACTACAAGTGTCTAATTCAGATTTGATACAATATTCTAGTGGTGTTACGTAATGACCTGGATGAGAAGATAGAAAACTTGATTTAAAAAAGCGCTCTTCATAAAATTTCTGAATCTAGGAGAACTAAATTGGAAGAGAGAAAATGACTCTAATTTTAAGAAGTTGTCTAGCTGCCAGATATTGAATTTTTGATCTGTTATTTTTTTATCTGTAATAAACCAAACAAATTGCTTGTATGATCTGAAGAATCCTACATCTAAAGGCTGAATACTACCAGTACAACGTTCAAGGTTGAAATACCTTTCAATAGTTTTGCCTTGAGGGAGTGCTGTATGAATAATATTCTCATCTTTATTTTAAGACCATGAAACCAGCAGAAGAACATTATCTTCGATCATTGATGGCTAGAATACTTCTTCCATGATTTAATCACTGGATATTACACCTGTTCTTAGTGCTATCATCACTTAATTTTTTATATCAGCTCATCATCATGATTTCTTTGTTTGTCATCAATAATAATCTTCCTCTAATCTAATTTAAGCATGTAAACTATGATTCAACGGTATTGATGAGTGTGTGGTGTGACGTGCTTGTCTAGCAGGACGCACACGACATAAAGGCAGATAGCAGTCAGAACGAACGTCCGCGTAGCTCAATTGGTAGAGTGACTTATTCCGGAATGAGGGGACCCGGGTTCGAGCCCCAGCGTGGACTAAAAATGACGGAGAAATTTATTTACGTTATAATGGCGCCCGAACTTTCCGGATGACCCGGTCGTTCAAAATCTCGCAATGGTGTGATGTTCTTTCCACACCGCGAGAGAGGGAAAATAAGAGAATCCCTTCTCCAGCGCTTCAAAAAATAAATGTGTGTGACGTTGCATTCCACACACCAGATTGACTGGGAGTCCTCAGGTGCACGTTCTACAGCGGATGGCTGCCTGCAACGACTCATGGTCACGGCTGACCCGTGGGCCATGCCCCCGGCCCTCTTTCGGGGTGTTTGTGTGTGTGTGACGTGCTTGTCTAGCAGGACGCACACGACATAAAGGCAGATAGCAGTCAGAACGAACGTCCGCGTAGCTCCATTGGTAGAGTGACTTATTCCTGAATGAGGGAACCCGGGTTCGAGCCCCGGCGTGGACTAAAAATGAAGGAGAAATTTACTTCGTTATAGTGGCTTTCATCATTGGTTAATTTTCTGGACTCTGTCTTCCTAACCTATTGAATATCCGTCGAAATATTTTACATGAGTCCTTCATTGGTGATGATGAACATTTGTGCCAAGTTTGGTTAAAATCTGAGTGAGACACTTACCTTGTCAGGTTGTCGTGGAACAAATACTTCAAGAAGGGAACATTATTTAAAAGAAACTTGGATTACCGGGAGATCCTTGGAATCAAAGTTGTTTCGCCTATTTCTCGACACAGAAGAAATGCAAAGTCGGCAGCCGACTACAGACTATACTTCTTAGTTTTTCGTTATATTTTTCGACATGCTGTGAGAAATGCTTGAGGAATAGGAAAAACAGTTTAGGTAGATCAATATGGAGTGTTCTTGACGATCTATCGAAGTTGCTTTTGCTTTTCGTCAGTGTGAAATAAATACTTGGGGAACGGAAAAAAGAAATAAAGAAGAGCTTGAATCAGATTTTACCGAAAATTCATATTGATGAAGATAGATTTCATTAAGTATTTGGGACTAGTGAAGAAAGAGAAACGCCCGCGGACAGCAGAACCACTGGATGCATAGAAACCTTCCAGTTCTCATCCGAAGTTCGAGCTTGGTAGCGCTCATGTGTGAGAGGGCTCTGTAATTCTCTGAGATGGCATGTGATTGTAAGAAGTATCTAAAAGTGCATAAACTGTATGCATGACCCCCCCCCCCCCCCCCCCCCGCCATCTCCCTCCAGTTACATTCCATGCAACGCGCATGTTTTTAGATCAGAAAAGGCCGGAGAACCAACCTTGCGAAAATTCATTAATGACTGCAAGAGCAACATATGACAAAACAAAATGGGAATAATTAATCTTGTACCACATCTGAATGCAAGGTCGTGTTCTGTGAATGTGTGTTGTTAATGCAACTGCTGAGGAGAACGTCCAACTCCTTTTTTTTTCTGACAAACACAATTAGTACGTCCTTCGACGAGTATTGGAATGTCTTATTTTTTTTACCTTTTACTTTTTTAAGAGCCGTTTCATCAACGAATCTCTCTTACCCCCATTGGGTTAACAGAAAATTTTAAGTCTTGGTAGCGATCGTGAGATTTCTCACCAGACCGAAAACAAATTTTATCCTTCCTTGATGATATTTTCTTGAATCCGCAGTGTTTTATTTTTCGCATTAACCTCAACTAAATTTTCTTTCTTATCAATAAAGCTTTCTCACCAAATTGCTCTTTTATTTATCTTTGTTTTCTGAAATACCTTTCGAACGTAGCTCTGTTTCTAGCTTAACACGAGAGTGTTTCACTCCTAATCTAAAGTTTGCTTCTGACAGCAAACTTTGAGGAATTTTTCTCTCAATTCATAATTACTGTTTCTCACCATTTCATATTTACTCGTACTTCCATGCGCACACACATTTGCTATAATCGCGGGCATGAAATTAAACATGCACTACAAATGGCGTCCGCAGATGACAGAAAAGAAAGCTAAGAAGTTGCCAAACTGTATTATATTTATCTAAAATCGATGGTTTGATTTTGGCAGATGAAATTCCTATGTTAATGACATTTCCTATGTATGTGGTGGTTTGATAGGGAAGATGCATATATGTGAGCAGTTATGTTAGGGGTATTTTCCTAGCATTTCACTCAACAAACGTCTGGCTTGTTCATAGATGGTCCCACGATTCAATTGAACAGAGCATAAATATATTTCGAACAACACGATGGCGAACCACGTGATCTCGTGCACAGACTTGCGGACGAAGTGGAAAGAAAGATCACTTCGTGACGCATTCAAATTTATAGAAAACCAGTATTATATCTAGAAAACAAACTGTCTAGTCAAAGAGTTTGATTTGCCATTTGATTCTATTCTCTCCATATAGCATATTATCCTCCTGATGAAGCCGTCCGAAGGCGGTGAAAGCTTGCGGGAAGTTCTTTTATGCCAATAAAGGGAATTATTTACTAGATTTAGTCAAATACAAATTTTAATAGCACATTTTTATGGCGAATTTCAGGAACTCCACTGGAATTTCAGTTTTCCCTGCAGGTACTGTTCGTCGATTGTATTTTGATAGTCTCTCTAACAGAATTAGCGTCTTCGGTGTTTATGATGCTAAGTGCCATAATTCTTCGCATAACGGTTTTTTTAGTCTGGGGGTAAACCATAGTCAGCTGAGGTCAGTCCATCATTTTCAACTGCGGGCACCATAAATGTTGCTCAACTTATCTTGACAGATACCCAAAGTTTACTTTGTGAGGCCCATGTATTGTCTAACACTGCCGTTAAGGTTGATTAGAAGTTCCATCGATGGTGGGGGGCGTAGTGCTGTTTGCGAACATTCCAAATAAGAGCAGATAACTCCAGTAGCGAAGGTATCTCAACAGAGATCTCGAGAGAATTTTGCATAAAATATTTATCTTAAAAGGATCCGACTTGTGAGATTTTTTAATTCCTCTAATGAAACGAAAATAAATAAAATGTTGAAATTTTTTTTTTGTCACTGCAATGCCACCTCCTCAGCTATAATCCCTATGTCATACTTTCATAGGAAATGAGAATGTATGAAATGTGACTATACACTCAACAAATCACGTGCGGAATTTGATGACGTTTTGTATACGGATTTCTCATGTTGCATATCTGAAAACGTATTTGGACTCTCCGCATGGCATGTGGCGGATAAAGCATCCATGTTTAGTTGAGCGAACATTATTCGTTTTACGCCTTATGATTTTATCTCTGAGTGTATTATATTTGAACAACTGCAATCACAAACTTATTAAAAAGACTGTCATAGTATCTCATCACTCCTTTCATCTCTCTGTTCAGGTGTGTGCTCTACTTACTTTGTTTCCCTTCGTTTATGCAGTTGTCCGTTCCTTTCTGCTTCCCTATGATTGATCCTGCATTGTGTGATTGATGGGCTTCGAGAATCATACCTATTGCTAATGCTGGAGATTCCTCTTTTCTTTTTTTTTTTTATTTTACTTTGTGTGACTCTGTCTCTTCTTTTTAATTGTCCGTTTGCAGCAGACAACACGCACTAGCTGATATGCGTGAGTAATTATTATGTTCGAGTATATTCATCACCCAGCGTCAATTATTTCTTTCAACTTTTTATTTTTTTTATCGTTATCTGTTTCTTATTCATTCTTGTTGTGTTGCCAGTCTAAGTGGTAAAAATAATTTCCTTAGTGCTACCAACCTCTAAAACTCGTTTATTACTCAAAGTAATACATGAGGCTATTTGATTTCACTTGCTTAGGCACCTTTCTCTTATATTTTCTTTCTTTCACATATTTAGGAAAAAGAAAAACATCAGTTGGGAGAGCGAGTAAGGAAAAAGTGTTTCAAAATACTTTAAGAAAACGCGACCAGTCCATACATACATCACCATACAGTGTATACCGTAGGGATAAACATGGACGTACTGATAGCCTCCCCCCCTCGCTTTGCGAAGGGGGAGGGGGGCTCACGGCTAAGAGGGCCTCTAGCCTCAGAAGAAGGATTTTTCAAAAATTTTGCGGGAAAATTCATATGAAACGGGTTAAAGAAATAGCCAGGAATTTTGGACGGCAGCTTTGAATGAAATATTAAAAAGAAAAGGAATTCTTGGATTTTTTTTTCAGTAAACAAGCAAAATATTGTGGAACTCATTTTCGCTTTAGTTTATAAAAACTGGGTGACAGAAAAGCAGCTATTCCAGAAGACTTAGGCCCCTTTTCACAGCCGTAGCAATAGTTCCTATGCATGTATAATAATAAAAGAAAGTGAATGAAATATCAGTTGAATGAATGAAATTTTTATATCAATGAGAATAAGGTGTTATACCTACAATGTAGGTATAATACACTTGTTTACACATAACTGCGCATCCTTCAGAAAATAATTAGCTAAAAGGTGTTCCTCGAGGAAACAAAAAATAGAGACCTATGTCATTTTTTTTATTTAAAAAAAATGACATAGGTCTCTTCTCATAGGTCTCAGAGTCGAAAGCAAAGACTTTTACTATGTGCAAGACATTGTGACATTATGTTAAGTGTTGTTGTTTTTTATATTCAAGAGTAAATAATTTAAGTAATTTTACTCTTTCCGCGTGCCGCAATCCCTAATTGTTACGTTTTAATTTGCTTACATATGTTCTGTTTTTTACGCTTTCCAACCGTAGGTTGAAGAAGCGTATATGTTCCAGCTTTGTCCGTCTGTCCGTCAGCACGATAATTCGCGTAAAAATGGTTCAATTTCGATGAAATTTTAGTATATGGTAGAGAACCACCTGGGGATGAACCCTATTGAAAATGGAGGAAATGGGGTCAAAGATCAGGACATAGGAGCGGGATCCATTCCATTGCCTTTATGCCTCATGACTTGCGTAAAAATGGTTCGATTTCCATGAAAATTTAGTATGTGGTAGGGGACCACATGGGAATCAACCCTATTGAAAATGGAAGAAATGGGGTCAAAGGTCAAGACATAGGAGTGGGATCCATTCCATTGCCTTTATGCGTCGTAACTTGCGTAAAAATGCTTCGATTGCCGCCCCGGTGGCGCAGTGGTCTAAGGCGTTGGCCTCTGATCATTCGTCGGAAGGGGTCCGGGTTCGAATCCCGGTGAGGCATGGATGTTGTGTTTGTCTTACGGCACTGGCTCTCTCCCTTCCCTGGAACCAGTGACTCTAAATTAGGGACGGGCGACTGCTTATAGCCCATTGAGTTGCTCACGGTGGTCGTTAAATCTCAAAAAAAAAAAAAAAAAAAATGCTTCGATTGCGACAAACCTTTATCATATTGTTCCGGAAGTATACTGAACCGGTTCTGTTGAATATAATCGAAATGGGGTCAAAGGTCAGTACACAGGACCGAGATTTATTTCACAGCTATTATTCTCATAACTTGACTAAAAATGCTTCTATTGAGACAAAACTTTAAGTATGTTGTTCCGGAGGTATACTGAACCGGTTCTGTTGAGTATTATCGAAATGGGATCAAAGGTCAGGGCACAGGACCCAGATTTATTCCACAGCCATTATCCTCATAACTTGAGTAATGATTTCTGGTATGTTGGAAAGCGTATCATAATCAACGCATTGCATGATTTTACTAACTTGTTTTCGTATAAATCGGAAAAGGTCGTTAGACCTTATCACATGGTAGTTACATGTTTTGTGTGTGTGTGTGTGTGTGTGTGTGTGTGTGTGTGTGTGTGTGTGAGGCATTTCAAAGAGTCTGGCCTTAGTTCGCTAAACGAATAAAATTTCCATGATATGATTAACTTTGGCGTAAGTCTTTTGTAATACTTTGTATTGGTATAGAACTAGGGCAATCATTTTAATTACATCGTATACATTTGTGTTACATGTATTAAAGTTGAATAATTTTGGTTTTACGAAAAATACATAAAAGGTTTCCAAAGAACTTGAATTATCAAAACGCCCTTAAAATCCTAGGAACTTGAAAATTTCAGTAATTGAATGCAAATAGATTTTCGCAAAAGGGCCTCCAAAATAGTTTTTGTGGGGGCCCCCGAGTTTTTCAGGTACGCCACCGGGAGTAAAACACATGCTGTATTGTAGGAGCACTTACCCAGAATTATGTAGATTTCCAAGAGCCACCACCACAACTGCTGCGGCCATGCTGTTAGGCATAAACTCCAAAGTCCTCAGAAAGGTGTTCACTGGTATGACGTAACATATCTGTATAACTGTTTCACGTAACTCTTCAGATGTCCGGGGTGAAGAGTACATACGTCGCATCTGCCGATTCATGCGGTCTCAAATGTGCTCAATTGGGTTTATGTCGGGAGACATGGGTTGGTAAGGAAGAAAATGGAAGTCATCCTCGTATACCTCGAACCAGAATTGGAAGATATGGCCTTATGACCCGGCGTGTTGTATTGTTGGAACACTCCATCTCGATACGGAAACGCTGTCAGCATGAACGGATTAACCTGGTCTACAATAATTGACAGATACACGACGACGTTCGGGCGGAGGGGCATCTGCCGCTATCAGGAGACTGGAAGTGTGCCAGGAATACATCTCCCACCGAGCATTACACCTCCACTACCTGCCTGTACTCATGGAGTCAAGTCATCTTGCACCACCTTCTCCGCAGTTGTTCGAATTACCCGCCATCGTCCATTCATTCGATGCAGTAGGAAACATGATTCATCAGAAAAGGCAACTTTCTTCCAATATTCCACGGTCCACTTCTGATGTTTCCTGACAAACTCCTCGTTGTCACCGATGACGTGATGTGGTCATGAGTTTACATCGTAGGCTCATACGGTGGATTGATCGTTGCACTGTAGCTTTGGATACACTCCTTTGTGTTCCCTATTTCGAAGACCATGGTCAGCTGTGTCAAGATACCACACCTATTGTTCAGGACAATACGACCGAGCTGCCTCCCTCCCTCCCCGAACATTAAGCAGCTGTGGCTGGGCTGCATCCACCCACAGGTTATATGTTGCGCCTCTTTCTATCTATTCTCGATATACTTTAACTACGATACCCCGTGAATAGCCGACAAAGCTTGTCTACATCAAATAATAATAAGTTTCTTACCCATTCCAACCACCGTTTTAGATCCGACTGGTACTACATGTGTCACAGGTATATATATATATATATAAAGGATATAAGTTGAAACATACTTAAGTACAATCTTTTTAAAATTAATATCATTTGTTTGACTTAACTTCTTTCCAATATACCATGGCCCACTCCTGAGAACAATATCAAGCAGAAAAACCTTAATTTTAAATTTCCATATGCAGCACAAAGTGCAATAAGTCGAAGTTGTCAGACTTCAGAGTTTTAATTGAATTGCTTGATATGAAGCCGAAAGCACAATGAGCCAGACTTTACTCATTTTATAGTCTTTAATTACTTTATAGGGAGCCGAATGTGCCATGAGTTAAAATTGTCCAACTTTGAACTGCTGCATGAGGATCCATATGGAGTCAAGAGCCAGAAGCCGTGGTGTCACACGACACCCTGGGAGCCGATGTGAAGAAAATTCAAATCTAGATTCAATTTCAAAAATTTCTGTGGGAGATTTCAGTTCATCTGATGCCATTCTGTAATGAGAACAAGTTTTGATTTTTTAATCTGAATAATTAGCCTTACCCAAAATTTAAAGGAAAAGATCAGAATCATTGCAGTATGGATGTTAACTCTTTTGGCTTTATCTTTCCAACTGCCTTGATCTGTTAATTTACACTTACCGACAAAGAAATCTAAAAACTTTCCATTATTTTGTCTTAATCATAGCATTTCAGAATAAGAATCGTTTTATACTAAGGGGGAGATACGTAGTCAGTCTGCTTTCGATTTATCAAATTATACTTTTTCCTTCTCACAATGCAACGATTTATTTGAGCACATAAAGCAGGACCGTCCCAAATTTTAGAACACTGATTTCAGGGAGCTAGAAAACTATGGCCGTGAGAATTAAACAAACATCAATATTTCACCCAAAATTAGAGCCCATGCTGGGTTTGGAAACAATCGCCAGCGTCATTTCGTTTATAACAAAGCCCATCGGAACACCACTGCAGTTTTTGTATGGGAACAATATTTTCCCAAACGATGCATTAAAAAATATTAAATTGGAAACCGATGAGAAGGACACTGAAGTTGCGAAGAAAGATCGTCGAAGTGTTAGTGTTTTGTTGATTTCCCCACTTCTCTCTCTCTCTCTCTGTTTCTCTCTGACTCACTTTCTCTCTCTCTCCATGACTGTCTTTTTCTCTGATTCTCTCTCTCTCTCTCTGTTTCTCTCTGACTCACTTTCTCTCTCTCCATGACTGTCTTTTTCTCTGATTCTCTCTCTCTCTCTGACTGTTTGTCTTTCTCTGATTCTCTCTCTCTCTCTGACTCACTTTGTCTTTCTCTGATTCTCTCTCTCTGTCTGACTCACTTTCTCTCTCTCTCTCTCTCTCTCTCTCTCTCTCTCTCTCTGACTGTCTCTCTTTTTTCTGATTATCTCTCTGATTCCTCTTTTTCTGATTCTTTCTCTCTCTTTCTCTCTCTCTCTCTCTCTTTCTCTGATTCCCTTTCTCCGATTCTCTCTCTCTGATTCCTCTTTCTGTGATTCCCTTTCTCCGATTCTCTCTCTCTAATTCCTCTTTCTGTGATTCTCTTTCTCTCTCTCTCTTTCTCTGATTATCTTTATCTGATTCTCTCTCTCTGTCTGACTCACTTTCTCTCTCTCTCTCTCTCTCTGTCTGACTCACTTTCTCTCTCTCTCTCTCTCTCTCTCTCTCTCTGTTTGACTCACTTTCTCTCTCTCTCTCTCTCTCTCTCTCTGACTGTCTCTCTTTTTTCTGATTCTCTTTCTCTCTCTCTCTCTCTCTTTCTCTGATTCTCTCTCTCTCTCTCTCTTTCTCTGATTATCTTTATCTGATTCTCTCTCTCTGTCTGACTCACTTTCTCTCTCTCTCTCTCTGACTGTCTCTCTTTTTTTTGATTCTCTCTCTCTCTCTCTCTCTCTCTGACTGTCTCTCTCTTTTTCTGATCTCTCTCTCTCTCTCTCTCTCTGACTGTCTCTCTTTTTTCTGATTCTCTCTCTCTGATTCCTCTTTTTCTGATTCTCTCTCTCTCTCTCTCTCTCTCTCTTTTTCTCTGATTCCCTTTCTCCGATTCTCTCTCTCTCTCTCTGATTCCTCTTTCTGTGATTCTCTTTTTTTCTCTCTCTCTCTTTCTCTGATTATCTTTATCTGATTCCTCTTTCTGTGATTCTCATTTTCTCTCTCTGTCTCTCTCTGACTCTGTTTATCTCTCTCTCTGATTCTCCTTTTCTCTCTCTCTTTCTCTCTCTTTCTCAAGAAGTCGTTGTCTATATCAAAAAATGGGGCCAAAGACTTTATCAACAGCATAAAAAAAATCTCTCTTTTTCGTTACCATATTTTAGCTAAGGCAGAATGAGGTAAAAAAAATGTCTCTGAGCCCGTTGGAGCCATTAGTGGCTGAACTACTGATTTAAATGAAATCGACTGAACGGAATTATTTTAGACTGAAATCGATTAAGTGGGATATTTTTAGCGCACGAAACCATCGGTTTGGTTTAATATGTTGCATACCATAGTTCCGTTCTAAATAATTTGAATTCGAGATATCAAACTCTTGGTTTCGAGTTTCCAGCCGCAAAGGAGGTGCATCGCAATTTCCCATTTGTAAATGAAATTATTCAGTGAAATTTTGAGTAATAATGGCTGGTCTAGAGGGGGGGGGGGCTGCGTTTTGCTTTACTCTCTGTCACACACATTTTTTTTACTAGAAATAATTGTTAAATGATTGTTCTTTGGGATGAGTAAGTTGTGATGAATGATTTGGGAAATGAAAGCAGCAGTGGTTGTGGTAATAAGACTGAAAAAAATAAATCGTGAATGCAATCAGAAGTGAGCCCATTTGAAAGGATTAATACCCAGTTTGTTCCTAACGGTATAGTTTTGCACTGAGTCATGCTTTCACCTATTCTTTCAGTAATGGTGGAAAGGCATCAGTTTACCATCATGACATGATATACTCTAATGACATGAAAGCAGCATGTAGGCGGAAAAAATCCCAAAACAATGAATAACCGGTTCACCAATAAGCCGTTTGTAATCCAGGTATTTGGGAATGAATCAGTCTTTTCAGCTATTACAAAAGAATGGGATCAATCGTAAAAGCACATTTGCCTTTCTCTATTTGCTCTCTACAATCTTGCAATCACAAAACAATTGTGCCGTTTTTTTTTCTTTTGTTTTCACACAGTTTGGTGAGTTACGCCTACGGTGTGAATGACATAAAATTCCATTGGCATTCAGGTGGTTTATATACATTTATGACCCCGAAATCACTCATGGATACATATCTATGATGCATTGCATTTATCATCATAAAATTCCGTTTGTTTCCTAAGATATCGTTTTCTGTACTTGTTTTATTCACTGTTTTTGTTTTTATTTGCTTTACCAGGTTAATGCTCAGACTAGCGGATTTCACTAGTGTCATTAAGAGATGCATTTGTGCAGGGCTGAATGTTACTTTTGCGGGGCCTAGAGCTAAATTTCATTGCGGGCCCTAGGAAATAAATCTCATATTTTAATAAAATCGCCACGTGAAAAATGTCATTGGTTAAGAACGCACACGAAAACTGTCAAAAAGACAAAATGATTACCTCAAAGAAGTATTTGCTTTAAGCTTAAGAAAAAGACCATAATATGGATTAAAAGTTCAGAGAAGGAAAAACAGAGAGTAAAAAAATGTTAAAATCTGCGATTTTCTTTCCAGGGAGAAGGGGTCAAATTCGCATCGTGATTCTTAAGAAAACTTCGTTACAAAACGATAAAAGATAACTTCAACTAATCCCCGTAGCGAACATCTTTGCGTAGCGAATAATAAGGATCCCTCTATAATAAATTCGCATATATATAGTTTTTTTTTCCCGATACATGATTTAGTGACTAATTTTGATTCAAAGTGTAGCTGACAAATTAGTGACTTGTTTATGCATATTTACGCACTCATATACAAAAACTTTTCGTTTTTAATTAAATTTATGTATATATATATATATATATATAAAAGTTAATATAACACAACATACCGAGCAAAACCCAAAGAATACCACCTTAATCTTCAGGGAAATGCACTTTGATACACTGCCTTTTCATATTCCGTAAAAGGGAAGACAAATCATAACCCCACTGAAGCATTCCCTAAGCCACACATTGCAAAAACAAAAAGAAAGAAACAAGACAGCGAACAACAGGCAGTTCACCTCGAGGCAAGACACAGATAATTCAAAGTCAAGAGGTCATAGTTCATGTAGACAGTCACGGTTAAGTGTAGTAGGTAGGTAGGTGAGAATTTTTTTTTTTTTTTTTTTTTTTTCTGTGATTGGAGCAACTCAATGGGCTATAAGCAATCGCCCGTCCCTAATTTAGGGCCACTGGTTCCAGGGAAGGGAGAGAGCCAGCGCCGTAAGACAAACACAACATCCATGCCTCACCGGGATTCGAACCCGGATCTACCTCGGACGAATGATCAGAAGCCATCGCTTAGACCACTGCGCTACCGGGGCGACAAAAGAACAGTATAAAGATATCTTTTTAAGGACTTTGCTCCCCAGAACCTAAAATAATTATAATAATAAATATAAAAATGTCTACTGACATGTAGACATTTTTATATTTATTATTATAATTATTTATATTATATTATAATAATAAATATAAAATTTTATATTTATTATTATAATATAATATAAATAATTATTATATATATATATTAATAATATATATATTATTAATATATATATATAATTTTTATATATATATATATTAATAATATATATATTATTATCAGCCGGCCCCGCATTATTATCATTATTATTATCAGCCGGCCCCGCATTATGCCTGCGTTGATTCGCACAGGAAACTATAACCGTCAGTTTTTTTATGTGTTTCAGTAACCATAATGCGGAGGTTTTAGACGGGTGAAGAAAACAAAGGAAGAAGAAAGTGTGATCTGCTAAAAGTTGTTGTCTTAGAGCCTAGTCTACCACGTGAGTGTTTCCAGAGGTGGCAAACAAATGATATCTTTCGTTCTTCTTAAAATTAAAGTACGCAAACTATGGGTTTGTTATTTAGTCCTCAGCAGACTATTAATCATACCAGTGATTCTCATAACTATTTCCGCCGCCATCGTTATTGATCACCCTGCTTACAATTTTTTAACACTGTAAACTACTGGGCTGCGATGCTGTCCAGCTCACAAATTAGTTTAATGCTCCTGTTCATCATCTACTTTCATATTTTCTGCACACTTAATAGCCTAGCAATTATTATTGAGCATTTATCAGAAATATCCGTTTTTGCGTATCCATTCATTTTTTATACCTAATTCGAGTATTTTATGTTAATTTCATTTTAAAGGGAAATAATTGTTTATTTCTCGTGAGACCCATTTCTTAACGTATCGGACCAGGATACACGTTCCTCGTTACCTACCTAATAGAGTAGGAGTTGGGAATTAAAACCCCCTCAATGACTTAAAGATCTATATTAAGTATTGGCGTTTTAGTGCGCATACACTTCGATCACTGTATGTTTCTCTTTTAGCTGCGTTAAAAGAATGTTGAACTATTTACTCCTCCAATAAAGATGATTGTGCGCATTCCTTTATTAAGCAGTCTAGGGCGCAGGCTTCTGACTTTTCGTATTGCTAGGTTTGGGTTCGAATCCCGCAGCAAGACGATGTTGTGTTTTTCTTTACGCACTGGAACCAAGTACTTTAAACTGTAGATAGGGCCACAGCTGTTTAGCTGCTCATGGGGTGTCGTTAACACTCTCATTCCCCCTAAAAAAACTGTTTTATTACCTAGAATTACAGTATTTTGTGAAACAAAATTGTATTATTTGGAAGAAATTTATATATATATAGAGGTTATTTCGCACATCAAGCAAAGTTGATTTTGCTAACTTGCTAAAAACTCTGGAAAGCTTTAAAACTGGCACTAATTTTGTTAAAAATACTTACAAAATTCTCAAGTCCTTCAAGCACTCTGTCCTTAAATGTTTTTTCAAATTCTGGAACGAAACTGTTGACCATGTTGATAAGCATGTTTTTGCTTTGGTTCTGGACATTCATAAACATATTCTTAAAGATAAAATTTCTCTTAAAGAATTTTCCAGTAATTTTGTTACCATCAGGTTCCTAAATAAAGCCTACGATAATCTCAATGTAAGGAAGCTGTTCTACAATAATGCAATTTTTTTCCCATCCACAGGCACCAGTCTATTGTAAGTTTTAAATATGTTAAGACCTTAGGGTCAATAGTTAAGAACTACAAACTTAACTCTTCGAGCTACATTCCTGTAATTACTACTTGTTCTTGTGATGAACATAAAGATACAGTTCACTATGATAAGAATTACAACCATATTATCACCGGAAACTTGAGTTATGTTGAAAATGAAAAGCTTAGGAATTTATTAGAGTATGGCTCTAAATTCAGACCTTCCTTCATAATTTCCAAAGAAAGGATTCTTGAGAGCTTCACTCAAGATGTAAATAAGTACATCGTAAAAACCAGTTTAACGTACAATCAGCCTATTGAGGCCTTCGCAGAATGGAAATATAATATAATCAATAGCTTCACCGGTGAGTTGGCAGGTCTGGACTTTTGTTTCGACAGAAATCTCTTTTTCTCTGGAGAAGCTAAAAGGTCACTCTCCAAACTACAAGACCAATTTATTTTTACCACTACGGATAAAGCTAGCAATAATTTTGCAATTATCTGTAAGAAGTTCTATTTTGAACTGTTAACTATGGAACTCAATAATAGAGTAACATACGAGCCCGTAAGTTATTCTACCAAGCAGTTAGAAAATCGGTTTAAGGCATTCTTCAAGAAACTTAAAATTCCACAAACTAGAAGATATGGGCCTGAATTTCCATTTCTTTTTGCAACGGTTAAGTTTCATAAGGATCCTGTGAAGTTCAGGTTCATAGCTAGTGGAGTAAGGAGTCATAAAAGAAAATAGATCTTGCTTTTGAAGATGTCTTAAAGAAGGTTTTGAAACACATTAGAAACTGTTCTAACTTGATGTACAGAGATTTTTGGATAATTAATAATAATGCAGAAGTAATTTCTACTATACTCAAAGTTTGTCCCCTAGATATTAATAGTTATGATTTTGAAAAACCTATATACTAATCTGCCTCTATCAGATATAATCACTACCTTTAAAGAGCTGTATGCAGAATTTAAACTTAACCAATTTGTTGATGTAGGAACTTGGAACTCTTATCTCAATTGCTGCATAAAAAATAACCATATCTTATATAATAATACTCTCTATAAGCAAGTGAACGGTATTCCAATGGGAACATCAACGTCCACAAATATCGCTAATCTATTCCTGTTCTTTAAGGAATATAAATTCATTAAATATCACCCCACCTGCTCAGATAACTACCTTTACACTTTTAGATATATTGATGATCTGCTGTGTATCAATAATTCAGAAGTTATAGAGAGTGATTTTGATAATATCTATCCTAGCTCTCTTAACTTATGTAAAACCAACCACAGTAATCAGGAACTTGAGTTCCTAGACTTAAGCATTAAGCTCAACAGAGGTAACCCATCTATTAGCCTCTTTGATAAAAGAGTTAATTTTCCTTTCAAAGTAATTAAATATCTACACTGGAATAATAACATTTCAACCAAAGTAATTGAGAATGTACTAATTTCTCAGGTCCTAAGAATTTCAAGAATTTGCAGCAACAATTTGGATTTCAATTACCACATTAATATACTATTAGAAAGTTTTCTAGAGAACGAAATTCCTTCTTCTTTCATCAAAAGAACTTTAAGAAAAATTATTCTGAATAATAGAGTAAGGTTGGCAGATCTGCTTTAATTTTCTACAGTTAATAATATGATTCTGACCAATCAAAGCCGTAAGGAAGTTGGCTAGAGGATGCCTATTAACTACCTAAAGGAACCTTAGTGCTATGGATATGACGGTCCTATTAAAACAAAAAATTAAATAATATAAACAAAATCACAAAAAAAGCTTAAAAATCTGTTTATAAAAGAAAATAAAAACAAATAAAAAAGAAAACTAGTTATTCATCACTAGGATAGCTATACTAAAAATAGTAAAACCAACATTAAAATTAATAAGATTCTGATTAATCTATAGAAGCTCACTAAGGTGATTTAATACATGCAAAGATTATTAAATAAACTGCTCGTGTATTTTATAATATTTCTCATGTATTCTGGAGAGTTAATTCTGCTCATTCTGATCATACAGATCCACAGTCTTAAGTTTATATATTTTTTTCTCTGGTTAAAATCTCCGCGCGTTGGTTTCTTGCTGTATGAGGAGGCCATCAGCCCCACCCTCACTGCCCCCCAGCGTCTAGGGAGTGGCGGAAGAGGTCAGCCATGTTCTCCTCTTGTGAGGAGAAAAGTTTTTGTCACACAAGAGGTAAGCTCTCTTCCTTGTTTTTGGGTTCTAGGTTTTATAAGTTCAATGTTTGTACTTTATGTACCTTTTCTCTGTCGTTTTTTAGCTTTTCAGCTTTTAAGCATTGGTTTGTCTGTTAACATTTATGCGGGTTTTAACTCTTACTTTTCTTTGTAACTTTGAGCGTCTTTTGGGGTACCTAGGAACAGAAGAAGGCTAAGCTTGTTCCTTTTCTATGCGCTGTCTATGCGCTGTTTTTTCAAAGTAGTAAAGTTCTTAATAACTAATTAATTATGCACTTAAAGCACTGCTGAAATACTTTGTACATATTGCAACTAACTGTTTAAGGTATATAACTTTCACAAAGTTTTCTTTAGTTAATTATTATCTTTAACTTATTCTCGTTTTCGTGCTGTCATAAGTTGTAGAGTAGGGGTTTTAGACTCAAGTTTTCTTTCAAAAAATCTGTTCGTTATAAATTAACATTTCCTTTTTTTAATTGCAATGTAAAATTTGGATTTCTTTTGCATTGTTTTTCAGGTTTAAATTCTCTCTCAAACGAACTTGGAATTTCGTTATAGCTGAAAATCATTTCTATTTATTATGTCACTCTCACAGCTTGAGTTCTCTTTAATCTTCTTCTCTCTGTTTAATAGTAACAGATGAAGAGCATGGGTCGGGCCATGAAGGTTAATGGATGCAAGCGAAATTGTTAACTAGTGCTAGGTCATGCTACTCTACGGAGGACATGACTTATATATATATAATTTTTAAACTATTTTAGGTGGGAATGTTACTTGCATCTATGGCCTTGCAGAAACCCATTTCCAACTAGGTCTTTGTAGAAGTGAGAAAATGCAGAGTTTTTGCTGGTCCTTGATAAAGCCAAGGCTCAGTATTCTCGACACCTTCTACATTCAGTTGTTTTATTTTATTTTTTTATCTTTTCTCCTTTTACTCACACAGGTAGATACATAACTTTTCTATGTTGTACTAGGTGTGAGTCAAAATTATATATGTATTTTTTTGCTTAGGTATCTTCTTTATAGAATATATATATATATATATATATAAGTCAAACTCTCTACACCTTCAACCAAGAACTTCCTGTAGAAATCCCTGAATCCCACTAAATTAACACACGCAAACTAAAACTCTAACAATTCACATACAACAATAATAATATTAATAAAAAAAAATAATTTTAAACACTTGGGTCGGGTACCGGGAGCCACTCATCAGGAAAAGACTCCCCCGAACCCTGGTTCAGGTTTCATGCAGGTGTCTTTGAAATATGTGATTTCCGAAACAAGGGTTCATTTTTTTTTTATTTATTTTTTTTTCAGTGTTATACACCTGGTTTTCCCTACCTGAACCAACAACACAACTGAAATACAAAAACTTACCTGAAATGAAATAACTTTAAACCTTACAACTCCACTAAACTCCAATAAATCTAAACTTCGATCTTAACACATCCCCTCCATATTATGCAAAAAACATACCAACAGCTGCCGAACCTACTCCCAGACATAGCTTGAATTTTTGAAAGTAACCATACGATGTCCTATGGTGACCTCTGTCGGAATTTACAAAAAACTGTAACGAAAATTAATTGTTTTTGTGTTTTAATGGATATCAACAAATGTTAGGTTAAATGCTCCGGGGCGACTCGGAGGAAGATATTTTCAATTGAGGCCCGAAGAAAAATTAGTCCAAAGCTTAAAAGGTAGTAATGTTACATAGTCTGATTATATAAGATTTTCCCGAATTAAAAGATGTCAATAATTTTTCGAAATGAAATAAACAATATTTTAACGGATAATTATTTTTTAAAAAAGAAGAAAAAAGTATTTTTAACTGCTTCGTGGTATTGGACCGATTATTGCAAATTCCTGTGATTCTGATGAATTGGGAAATAATAATATTTCTAAGTACGTGTTTAGAAACATTGGAATGTCAGGTACTTAAAACATTGGTATCAAAATTAAAATGTGTTCTCTTATCGAAAAGATCCAGAATGATACCCTGATTTTAGGGAAGAAGGTCCATATCAAGGAAATGCACATGATCTTTAGATCCCGTTTCACAAAGCACTAGTCCTGGAGGATAGATGTCATTAATTCGGACAAAAGAGGTACCAGATGAAAATGTTATTAAATCGTCAACGTATCTGAAGGAAAAAATTGTAGGTGAAATAAATTTCTCCTCGTAGTGATGAAGATAAAGATTAGCTAACAGACTGGAGCAACAAGAACCCATTGGAATACCTTTTATCTGTACATACTGTCGTCTGTTGTCAGAAATGTAATTATTCAAATATAATTTATATATATATATATATATCATCATTCATCACTGTCAACCATTATCGATGCACTGCTGGACGAAAGTCTCCCCAAGTTTCTTCCACAACGGTCTGTCTTGTGCCAGTCTCCTCCTTGTTACTCCCACATATTTTCGAATTTCATCCATCCATCTCCCATGTGGTCTTTTTCTGGGTCTTTTCCTGTCCTTTGGAATCCAATCTAAAATGTCGGCTGTCCATCGATGGTCTGTCCTTCTGGCAGTATATCCAGCCCATTGCCATTTCAGGGATTTAACTCTGATCATGATGTCTTCCACTCTTGTCATTTTTCTGATCCACGAGTTCCTCTTCTTATCTCTCCTGGTTACACCAAGCATGCACCTCTCCATGCTTCTTTGAGTTGTCTGCTGCCTTTGTATGCCTTTGTAGTTGTCTGCAGCCTTTTAGTTAAGGTCCACGTCTCTGCACCATACGTAAGCACTGGAAGGATGCGTTGATCAAACAGCTTTCTTTTAAGACATAGTGTAACACTGATCTTGAGAATTACACTGTTTCTTCTAAAAGCTCTCCAGGCAAGTTTTATACGCTGATTAATTTCTTCATCTATGTGACCCTAACTTGATATCTGCTGTCCAAGATAAACGTAGGTATCGGTTATCTGCAGCTTTTCTCCATTTATCGATAAACCTTCATTTCTTGTAAAAGCATTGTACATCACTTTTGTCTTCTGAAAGTTCATTTATATATATATATATATATATATGTGTGTGTGTGTGTGTGTGTGTGTGTGTGTGTGTGTGTGTGAAAGAAAGAAAGAAAAAGGATTATGTAACGTTTAAGAAATTTTGAAATTTATTGAACTCCTAATCCTTCTCGCCCCGCCGTCTATCCAATCATTGGCAAAGAATAGCACTCTTAGTTTAAACAGGATGTTTGTTAATCTTGGGCTTCAGTTCAATTTATTATGTAGGACAAAATGGTATTCAGTTTTTTAAAAGCAAAAACCTTTGAAATTTTTGCTGGACATAACCTTCTTGAGAAATGTATTACAGTTTTTCGTATTTTTATAAAATTCCAGACATGAGAGAATTTTAACTTCCTAAAACAGCAAAAGTACAATACGGCCGTACAGGAAATCGGTAACTCTCTGAAAGATTTGCGGAAATGGACATAATTACTAACTTGGTGAGGAATTTAGGACTGCCATGCTCATATCCGCCAGCTCTACTGCAAGCCTATGGTTACGTTAGGTAGCTGCTAAATGGCCCAAACAGTCGTCCGTACAACAATTCGAAAACCCATTGGTGATTAGCCAGACATTTTGATCTGTTTGCATTGCCTTTTTTCCAGCAGTTCTTCCGTGAAAACGAGGTGGTTCACAAAGTTGTCACTCAGAGTGATAGGTGAGAGAATCTATAGTTTAAATTTTTTGCTTTGTATCGACCCCCCTCCCAGTTCTTCCTTAAAAACAGAGCCCAGTAGGATTAGCGGATAGTGCACGTGACCTGGGACCGTAGAGTCTTAACTTGTATCCAACTACTACCAACCATCCTCCCTACTCCGGTAGCATGTCCCGGAATGGATTATTATTTTTATAAACAAGTCTGCCGTTTGCCTAAGGATTCTGGCCCGGTAATTGTGTTCATTGTGTGGCATAAGTAGATGTCTCGATGGAGATACCAACCAACCTTCCTTGAAAATGAAGTACTTCACAAAGACTTATTCGACTCATCTGTGGATTTTTTAGGGCAATGTCCTGCTAAATGTTTACCTTTATACTTTTGCAAAGTACCCTCTATTATATTTATGAATGTTACTTGTATATTCGTGGCTAGAATTGCAACATTTTAATCATTATTTGCATACTAAAAGGACACAGTGCCAGGTAAGTTCTTAAATTTTGTGAGAAGTGTCTGCTCTAAAAGTTGAACAGTGCCACTCATAAGTACGTGACAGTCAGTTCTTGGTGCAAATGTTTAGTTATTTAATAATTCGTTGTTATGAAATAAATACGGGATTACGCCATATAATAAAAATTTTGAAGATGACAATCCGATTTTTGGCGTAAATGTGACAAGGATGGTAAGTCAGATAATATCCGAAAACTTGAAAGTTTTCATCGTCCTGGAGCATCTTCAAAATTTGCATTTCGTTGTTAATTATGAAATGCACGAAGTAGAACTTCGGTTGTTGGAAAAAGCTAATGCAGATATTTGGAAGTTTCCATAAGGAGCTTAAAATCAATTCTGGTTGTTTCAGAAGGATGCAGATTATCTGTGTTTCTTCTTTTGATTGACGGGTGCCTCTCGCTAAACGCTTCACCTAACCACGACGTAAGGCCAAGAATATTTCGCCATAAGACACAATGTAAATGGAGAAAATTAATGTGTTCTTCCATATTGCCTCTTTTACTTATCGTCACAGCAGGGGACTTACTGAATGTATTTTGATTATCCGCTGTTTACATCTTTTGCATTTATCTAGGATGAAAGATTTCTTTTTGTATCCAACTTCTTTCCTCGAAGAAGCTAATGGTTCTTTTCCACAATAATCATGGATTAATAACAGTGTTCTTCTTATGGATGTACACAATTTATAACTTCTTACCATTTTTTATCTCTTAGAATATCGATGTTATATCAGCTTCACAGAAGAGTGTTCAGCTGCATAAGTTACGAGGTGCTTGGCTCTTAATTTTTTCGGTATTCTGTGAGTAAGATATCCAGCGATATTAGCTGCCAAATCCCAACCGTTGCAAGCCTATATCACTTCCAAATTAGCATTTAATGTTACACTACTGAGTTCGCGTTTGCACTGTTTTTTGCTTGTGCTGATCTTGTACCTCATCTTAAAATTGTTAACAAAGCACTATGCACGCTACAGCGCAGAGATAAAACAGCAAGAAGTCAGTGGAAAGGAAGACAATACAATTAGTGTGCAGATGTTTGTTTGGAAGTGAAACAAAAATTTAGATATCGTGACGTCAGAAGATTCTCTGACTATCAATGTTCGCCCTTTTCGTGAAAGGACACAAATATAGTGACCACCTCGACATTTTGTGAGAATTCCTACACCACTGGGACTAAACAATATAGTCAGGGAGGTACACCTACATCTGAATGAAATGCTTTGAACAGAAATATACGTATACCTCTATTTAACCTTCCTTGCCATCCGGCTGGAGCAGTGGTCTAAGCGCTGGCTTCGGATCATTCGTCCGAGAAGGGTCCGGGTCCGAATCCCGGTGAGGCATGGATGTTGTGTTTGTCTTACGGCACTGGCTCTCTCCCTTCGCTGGAATCAGTGTCCCTAAATTAGGGACGGGCGACTGCTTATAGACCATTGAGTTGCTCACGGCGGTCGTTAAACCTTCAATAAAAAGATTTAAAAAAACCTCCTTTTGAATTTCTGTGTTCTCATTAAATTTAGTTTCTTCTCGTTAAATAGTTTCTGAATTAACGCTACAGAATTTCTTTCGACAAACTTGTAAAAGTAGGCAGCTTGACAGTGGGTCAAAGTTCAATCCAGCCGCTCAGAACTGGGTGGGCTATTATGGGGGCTGAGCGTGACGGGAGGGGGGGGGCACAAATTTTGAAGTGTTTAGCAGAAATTTTGGCAAAAAATTCTGCTTATGTGCATTTTACTCAACGCTGATAATATTATCCCTAGTACAAAAGGTTTTCAAGTTAATACTCTACGTAACATTTCTTCAATGTTGGTAGTATGGGAACCATGAATACGAATCTCTATGGCAAGTTACTGTTTCTTCGCAATTCTAGCTTACTTAGGTCGTTTTTTTTTTTTTTTTTTTTTAATTTTTTTGGTTTTCACAAGGTTGTTTAAGAAGTTAAGTTTGTAATCTGACAAGGAATATCCGTCTGTCTCTCTCTCTCTCTCTCTCTCATCATTTAAAACTATAATTACAAAAATGATGTGTCTCTACTACTTTCTTAGAAATTCGTTCAGAGGACTCCCTCCAGTTCCCATAAGTACAAAGGGCATCCTGAAAGTAATGCCTCGTCCCTCATTAAGATTTTTATTTTTAGCAGCAAAAATGTGAAACTTGGTGGCAAAATACTTGGACATATTGTTAATAATGCTAGCCAATTCAAAGTATTCTCCATAACTTTCTATACATTTCCGCCATCTTTGAACCCATTGGTAAAATCAATTTTGGAAATATTCCTGAGGCTGTCGTTTCACCCATGAGTTCACAGCCAGTTTAACAGCTGTCACATTGCGGAAACAATCTCCACGAAGGGTGTTTTTCAAAGCTGCAAACAAGAAAAAGTCTGAGGGAGCCAAATCAGGGAGGTTGTAGGGGGATTGGGACATCACCGTCCACCCCATTTTGACAATAGCCTGTGAAGTCTCCATTGCGGTGTGGGGACGTGCGTTATCATGGTGTAAAACAACACTATGAAGCGGAATGTCACGTCTTTTCCTTCTGGTAGCTTCCATTATCTTCTTGAGTGTCTGCACATAGTGAGAACTATTTATTGTTGCAACTCCTGGTTGGTTACACGACGATCAGCTGTGATGAGGTCTTTCACTCGTTGCCTGTTGGCATCTGTCACTGCAGTTGTGGGTCTTCCACTTTGTTGTTTGTCCGACACTGAACTTTCTCCCTCTCGGAACTTCTTCATCCATCTTCGGACATTACTGGCATCGTTGTGGCAGCTCCATACACGGCCAGAAGTCTTCTGTGGATTTCTGGAGCCTCACATCCCTCTTTTCCAGGAATTCAATTACGGCTCGCTGCTTTTCTCTGTCATTCATGATCTTTATTTCTGATTCTGAAAACAATTTGTTCCCACATTGGAAACATATTATAGTACATGTCAGTGCAGTTTCATTAAAATCACTTCAAAATTTCAAAAATTATTAAGGAGGAGGCATTACTTTCAGGATGCCCGTTGTACAAACACTAAATTTAACACAGAATTTATTCTATATAACTAAATTTCAGTGAATTTGAGAAATTCACATGCATTTATCCAAGTTCCTTAGAATCTCAGATGCTTGCACCCGCCATATTTTCCAACAGCTCACCCGTAGCGTCACGCCTGGCGTACTAAAACGTAAATAAAAGGTATTGAGTGAGTATATTGTGTGAGCAGAGCTATAGTCGAGGTGCAGAGGGAATTACATAAGCAGAGCGATTCGTATTCAGAGTTTAAGAACGATATTATATGCTGAGAGCGATATTGCGAGAGAGATGTTGTAATGAGTGATGTTAAACAAAGCTATATGTTGAGTACGATACGATATGTATTGTAAGGTGACGGAGTCTAGCTGCCCATAATTATTTTCATGTAGCAACCTTTTCTGTATCAATTTATTATTTCAAATGCAATTTAATGTAAATTCCAACGCACGTGAAAAGCACGTGCGTGTTTCTTTTGTGCGCCGTGTTGGGGAGTGTTGGGTCAAGCATGTGCCTGGCGGCGTCCACTGACCTTGACCTGGACGGCTTGGTCTGATGTATCGAAGGTCACCACTCCCAGAGAGAGGCGAACTCCACGCCAATAGGATTCTAGAAGCTCGAAAAGGAGGGGAAGGAACGACAAAGATATAAAAGAGAGAACGACACGTTCGCTCAGGGTGGCCTAGTGGTCAACGTTCGTGACTTCCACGGAGAAGACCTCGGATTCGATATCAGGCAGGTACGAACGCTCGAACCACTAAATATCCGCCGTGCGTAGGATGGGCACGTTAAACCGTCGGGCCCGGGTACTGCCCTTCCCCCGGTAATAAATAAGGGCGTCTTCCAAACCCTTTCTGCCTTGCTTCCGTGTCACTTTCCTATCGGGCACTCTAGCCCAAATTTCCTATTTCTAAGGGTTGTTTAGGGCCTGGTGTCAGAAACTCCCTTTCCTAAAATCCTCTACATATGATCTGATCTACTCAGGAGGCTTTTAGTGTTTCGCCTTCGGCATGGTCGGACGGCGTGTTCGAGCAGAGAGTGTCGGCTAGACCTCTCGGGGATTTTCGTTTTGGCTGACGGAATGATCTGGGTTTTTCAGCGATCTGAGATCGACCGGGATTTATACGGAAAGATTCAAGTTAAACGTGGCGTAGGGTCTTCCGAGATAGTAAAGTGTTCTCCATCTGGAAACTTGTTGGCACGTGGAGATAGCTAATCGAACGGTGTTTATTTTCTCATCTATTAAATTTTTTTACGTCTAACAAAGAACATGTTATTGGAGTTACTCGTTGTATTAGATATTAAGTAAATGCAGACTACACGTTGCAGTATTTCAGCGATCGAGTTCAACTCGACGACACTCAAAAGAACCTACGTCAGGCCCGTTTGAGAGATTCAGAATCAGTAAGGCCTAGTGGCGGATTGAACTCAGCGGTGCCCGACAGCTATGTTCTGAGAAAGTGGTGTTTTGTGCTATATGAATGAAGATATTAGTCAAAAATATCTTGTTGTTGAGAATAACGTGTTTTTGAAAGACTATTTGGCCTGCTGGCTGAAAGGTTAATAAAGAGTGTATTTGGATTTTGTAAGTACTGTCTCATCACTTACCCAGCCCGGTATTTTGAAAAGTGTCTACTTAGAGATGTTTTTGTGCTTAATTAAGATTTCAGCTGCTACGAACTAACAACCATGAAAATAACGAGTTTAAATGGATTATAATTTTTTTTTTGTTTAACTTCAATTTAAACTTTGCTTAAATGTCACTTGACTTAATTTTATCTCGCTAACCCTGATCGTTGTAAGTTTTTCGTTCCTAACACTTGGAATCACATTTAAGCATGAATAACACCTTTAAAATAACAGCCAGGGTAAGTTATGAAACAGTACTTACAAAATCCAAATCCAGTCTACAGCCAAGTTAAACGTGGCGGTCTTTCAATAAACAAACAGTCTTTCAATAAACGTGACGTTCTCAATAACAAGACACGTTTGACTAATACCTCTGTTCACATAGCATATAACATCACATGCTCGTATCGTACTAAACATTTATAATTTAGCTTAGCATCATTCATGGCTTTTGTAATATCGCTTTCAAGCTCTGAATGCCGCCCCGGTGGCGCAGTGGTCTAAGCGATGGCTACTGATCATTCGTCCTTCATGGGGTCCGGATTCGAATCCCGGTGAGGCATGGATGTTGTGACTGCGTTGGCTCTCTCCCTTCCCTGGAACCAGTGACCCTAAATTATGGACGGGCGACTGCTTATAGCCCATTGAGTTGCCCACGGTGGTCGTTAAACCTCCAATAAAGAAACTAGAAAAACTCTGAATACAAATCGTCTGCTCCTATAATTCGCTTTTCCCCTGTGCTCATACAATCTGCTACTCAACACTTTTTTATTTACGTTCGATTGAACTTTGATTCACTGTCAGGATGCCAACTTTTACAAGCTCGTTGGGAGAAATTCTGGGGCATTTAGTCAGAAAATATTTAAAGAGGAGAAATATCTCAAACATTCTTTTTAAATTTCTATGTTCTCATGTAATTTTGGAGAAACGAAATTTAAACGAGAACACAAAAACTCAAAAGGAAGGTTAAGTTAAGTTATAGGTATTCGTCACAGAACCGAGTTACGTAAATAGAACTGTGCTTACGGAAAGGCTCAACTGGCATTACACTTTTTTTTTTGTTCGTTTGTTTTGTTCCGGGTTTAACGACCACCCTGGGCAACTTAGAGAGCTATACGCAGACCGCCGTCCCTAATATGGGGCCACTGGTTCCACGGAGGAGGAGAAAACTATCGCAGCAAGACAAGACACCATCTGTGCCCATGTGAGTCGAATGATCAGAATCCAGCATCTCAGACCAGTCGGCCACCGGCTTTAGTGTTATAAGGGTGGGGGAGTGGGGGAGGGGGAAAGGCCCCTAGAAGTCGCTAACAAGTTCTCAGCTCTCTATGGTGTAGAGTTCTAGGTTCTCGAACTGGATGGGGGTTGCATTTGTTTGTTTAGTACTGTCCTTACCACTTACTGGAACGAGTGATCCTAAATTAAGTATATTCTACTCTTCTAGCCTTAGGTTCTCATGGGGTTTGTTAAATTAAAAAAAAAGTAATAATAAACGCTGTCAAATTACTGAAAGAATCTAAAGTTAACATCACATTTGTTTCTAATTCGAAAAATTAAAAAAAAAAAAAAAAAAAAAGATTTTAACACCTATTCTTCACAGTTACTCCATATTGTTCTTCTAAATCTGATGAAGCAAACCAAAAGCTGTATCATTGTCAGGAGGATTTCATTCAGTGCTAAAAAGCACACAATCACGAGATCTATTATGTGACAGGGCTTATTAAACTTCTTGTTTGTAATTTAGATATATCAAGTGCCCTGGTACCCATTCTCTTCTAGCTTGATCTTTTAATTTAATTTGTTTTTGCCTTTGCTTCTCCTCTGTTCCGATACTTTAACGACATGACCCTGAAATGACCTTGATTATGCACCCATTTCTGTTGAGCTGATTTTCCACGACGTAACAACAAACATCTTCCTCGGTAACGAGTTCGAACGATCGGGTAGTTTTCTGCGAGTTATTACCGACAAAACTTTCAGTTTATAACCCAGACTTTAACATTACAAAAGAGTTATATCGCTACCTTACTCATTAAATATACCACTAATTTACTTGACAATTAACCTACATAAAAGTTTGCAAAAGCAAATATTGCATGTATTTTGTTTTGTATTGTTTTTCTTTTCTTTTTACGGAAATGGCCATGGGCGGCCAAAGGTTTTCTTTTTTTCTTCGGGGGAAAAGATATAAAGTTTTAATGACACAGTTAGCGTCTAAGGCTGTGACGAGTCCTAATTTGGGGCCATTGGTTCTATGTAGGGGAGAGAACTATCACTGTAGAATAAACACACCCCACATTCCTCAAGCAGGGGTAGAATCTGCGCCTTGTCCCGATGGCGCAGTGGTTTAAGCACTGGCTTATGATCATTCGTCCGAGATGGGTGCAGGTTCGAATCCGGGTTAGGCATGCATGCTGTCTTTAACTTACGGCACTGGCTCTCTCCTTTGCCTGGAGTCAGTGGCCCTAAATTAGGGACGGGATATTGCTTACAGCCCATTGGCTTGCTCACGGTGGTCGTTAAACCCAAAAATTAAAAAAAAAAAGTAATAATAAAAAGAATCAACGCCTTTCTGCACTCGCCAAATTTATATAGTTGAAAACTGCGAATTCTCCCAGTTTGCAACCAGATAAGGAATTCTAAATTTTCATTGTAACAGGGATGAATAATTTGGCAAGCAGGGATGAATAGTTCGGCATTTGTTCAAATTTCTTGCAATACCACAAAAAATCGAAGGAGGTAGCGTAGTGGCTGGAAGTTGCTGGAAACAGTTCCCGCGACAGAACAAAAGTTTTTGACAATCTAAATACTGATTTTAAGGCAATGACTTACAAAGGGTAAAGTTTCATGTCGCTGTGTACAACGTGGTCGGCGTGAGAGTTTCAGTTTCTTTTACAAGCATCCACTGACTCTTCCCATTTTGCACTTGGAACCGTTAATGGTCAAAGTCCTTTGTGGTTTCACATTGAATAACAAAAAGATGCACCAAGAAAAGTATACAGTGGTGTCCATTAAAAAAATTTAAGACAGAGTCTAGGAATGTTAAGCTTTTTAATCATGTTCTTATCAGAACAACGGAAAATACAGTTACTTATTACGAAAACTCCTGCAGATAATCTGTTAGTTTGAAGAATACACTACGTATTAACCCTTTAATGACCTTAACGCCCAAAATGCTCGTACATACAAACGACCATAGCTGCAGGAAACTCCTGTCTACAGTGAGTCACATTTCCTACCCTTACCTATTCTTTAAATTTTCACGACTTATGAGGGATCAGCTGGAGTAACCGTCAATCACCATTGTTGCGACTAAACAAAGAAGTGAAACAACAGACAGTTTCGGGCCTTGCGGTATTTAGAGTGATACTAGATTTTAGAGTCATGGTCGTTAAAGGGTTAATTATCACAAGCATATGGCTACAATTTCGTATTTCAGCGGATTTCATAAGGATTCCCTGTCATAATTCTTTGAGGGCCCACTCAGATATCTTAGCCTTGGGGCCCGCTCAAATGTCTTAGCCTAGGGTACCACTAAGCTCTGGCTCTGAATATTATTTTTGGAAGTTTAAAGTATTGTAGTTCAATTCACGCTTCATTATTTTCATATCTGATATGATGGAACACTTAAGATTTGCATTTTTGTTTTCTTTTTCCATGATTTGCGGCTTGATCACTTCCTTTATTTAATGTTTTTTTTTTTTTTTTTCAATTTTGTAGCCCTATACGTTCCTCGCCACTTGTTTGGGTGTAGCTCGTGCTTTTGTTTTGTTTCCAATCCTGTCTTTTTTTACGCTTTCCAACCGTAGGTTGAAGAAGCGTATATGCTCCCGTCCGTCCGCACGATAACTGGCGTAAAAATGGCTCGATTTCGATGAAATTTTAATATGTGGTAGGGGACCACCTGGGGACGAACTCTATTCAAAATGGGACAAATGTTGTCAAAGGTCACGACGTAGGAGCGGCATCCATTCCATTGCGCTTATGCGTCATAACTTGCGTAAATATGGTTCGATTTCAATGAAATTTTAGTATGTGGTAGGGGACAACCTGGGAACAAACCCTATTGAAAATTGGCGAAATGGGGGTCAAAGATCAGGACATAGGAGAGGAATCACTTCCATCGCCATTATGCATCATAACTTACGTAAAAATGTTTGGATTTGGATTAAACGTTAGTATGTTGTAGGGACCTGCCTGGGGACGAATCCTATTTAAAAATGGGAGAAATGGGGTCAAAGGTTAGGACACAGAAGCGGGATCTATTCTATAACCCTTATGCATCAGAACTTACGTAAAATTGCTTCGATTGCGACAAAACTTTATCATGTTATTTCGGTAGTATACTGAACTAGTTCTGTTGAATATCATCGAAATGGGATTAAAGGTCATTGCACAGGAGTGAGATTTATTCCACAGCCATTTCCCTCATAACTTGAGTAATGATTTCTAGTATGTTGGAAAGCGTATCATAATAAATGTATTGCATGATTTTACTAACTTGTTTTTCACTATCGCGTCATCAAAACTTCACCTATCTAGAGGCACTTGGAATTAGAAATGAAGATATGATATCATTAAGGTAAAGCGTGCAGGAACTGATACATAAACGACTGGGAATGCCGCAGAAACTCCTCGCGCGCCGGATGGAAGGGAATGTGGTTTTACAGGTTTACTACGCTCTGGATGTGAAACATTTTGCCAAAGTTTTCGAGGACTTGCGAAACACTTGGTCGCAACTTGGACTTGTTAATAACAGATTTTCGAAAGTACCTGATGTGCTTGGATGTAGCAACGTGGAATGCAAGCCACATCAGCACGATCCTGAAAGTTCTGACAAAAAATCGGAAACATATGCACCTAATCTTGATCATGATTCTAGATATTTAGCTCAAAAAATAATTTTTACAAACTGATATCTTTGGGCAAAAGTACAAGTATAATAGCACGTTTTTTTTTTCTTTTCGTTCTTGATTTTCGGCCGCTTAAATGCACCGTAACCTCAGTGTCCATATTTTGTATTCAAATCAAGTGACTGAGCAAGACAACAAACAAGCAAGCATTAAAATGTCAAGACACAGCCTGTACCCATACTGGAGTGTTTCTTTTGTGTTTTTGTTCACATTTATATGTCAAAAAGTATCCGTCCGTTACAAATATGGAGCCAAACGATTTTACATAACTGTGAGCTTGTTTTCGCGTTTTATCCACACACATTTATTCCTGAACAACTGACCGCTGCTGCAGGAAAAATCATTATTCTGGATTTAGGGAAGTTGACACACTTCCATTGTGTTCACGTGTTTATAATTAGAAAACATTACTTTGAGTGTACTTTCCTGATTTTCATTCCTTTCCTCTCTCTACCCCAGTAGTAGAAGTGGTTGTAATTCATCGCGGTGGCCACCCACTTAAATAAACCTCACTCAAGTTCACCTGTTTACCTGTCCTGATTGGAAAGACGTGTGGGTTGGACCTACTTCATGACTCATACATTTCTTGTTTTTTGCAGATGGTACTTTCTCCCCTTTAATTTTGAGTTTTTGCCTTTTACACACGTGCCTGTTTTTTTTTTTTTTTTTTTTTTTTTTGTTGTTTTTTGTACATGCCCTTCTTTCGTTGGTCAAAACTTGAAATCTTCTGCAAAACCTGTAGCCACTCAGAGTTACAGTATTTACTAGAAATGATCTGTCGCTTGTTGCACCCGCAGATTTTTAATCTGTTGGTACAAACCTCGACCAGTACAGCGTTAGAAAAGCTTGTCAAGGCGGAACTGCGACACCCCGCAACACCACAACTTCTTTCTGCTTCCTATTAGCAGAAACGGCTAGGGCCTAATTAAGACTTTAGTGGGCCCCTAGGCTAAGATATCTGTGTGGGATACCAAGGCTAAGACATCTGAGTAGTCCCATGAAGAACTTATGACGGAAAATCATTATTGAAGTCCGTCGTAGAATGACGCAAAGCACAGGGCAGTTGTTCACAGGTACAGATTGATTTCATCATGTCTGCGTTTCGTTTAATTTTCAAACGGACATATTTTAAATTTAACAAGAAGATTTACCGACAGGCAGAAGGGGCCCCTATGGGTTCCTCCCTCTCACCGGCGCTGGCGGGAATTCTTCTACAACAGCTGGCGGAGAGAATCATGGAATCTTGTAGTTTTTTTTTTTTTTTGATTGAAGGTTTAACGACCACCGTGAGCAACTCAATGGGCTATAAGCAGTCGCCCGTCCCTACTTTAGGGTCACTGGTTCCAGGGAAGGGAGAGAGCCAGTGCCGTAAGACAAACACAACATCCATGCCTCACCGGGATTCGAACCCGGACCCCGTTCGGACGAATGATCAGAGGCCATCGCTTAGACCACTGCGCCACCGGGGCGGCCTTGTAGTTTAAAACCATCTATGTACATGAGATACATTGATGATGTATTTGTGATTTGGCCCTGTTCAATACAAGAATTACATGCATTCACTGAGGCCTTATCTTCCGTTTACCCAACAATACGTTTCAGAACTGGAAAATAATAATTCTTTAGCTTTCCTGAATATTCTTGTAATAGGACATCAGTCCTCACAGCTACTATCATTTACGGTGTATAAGAAGCCAACTTCTAAGCCTGCCCTAATTCCAAACTCGTCAGCTCACCCCAAATGTTGTAAAATGTCTGCCCTCCTATTTATGCTTAATAGGGCCTACACGCATACCTCCAACCACAATCTTAGACAAGAGGAAATTTAAAAGGTGTTTCAGATTGCTCGGAACCATGGATATACAGATGTGATGCTTAATAGTATATTAAAACAGTTAAACCGGAGGTCCCGATCCACACTTCAGGGGAACACGCAGATTCGTTGATTCAATAGAGTATATACCGTGTTTAGTGGACACCTTGGGAAATATTTGTCGCAGGAACTAGTTGGCTTTTGGAATCAAAACCAGTAATATCCTTTCGCGTATTAAGAATGACCGCGACGATGTAGGCGTTGAACAAAAACATGGAATTTATTCCATCCCATTGAAACCTTTGGACGACTCAATGAAAAACAGTGTTTATATTGGATCCACAACCATATCGACTGGAATTCGACTCAAGGAGCAATAACACGGCTTTATCTAGAATTGCAAATAGAGGAACACATTATCCTGAGTGGTCATAGCTATCAGTCCTGGCAGTTCCTCGATCAAGGTTTAACATTTTATTTATTGAGAGCCTCTATATTTGGAACGCAGCAGACAGATGCTGCAATGAAGAACTTCCATTTATTTCATTTACCTGCTGCATGGAAATCAGTCGTGGAAAGTCCGTTTTCTACATAACGCAGATTTCCTTTATAGAAAAAAAGAGGAAATAGCCAATAACCCAAAATAGACTGCTGCGTATTATCAGTTGGGACTTTAACTTCCTTTTAATTTATTAAATTTGTTATCACGTTGTAATTTAATAGTTACGTATATCGATTGCAATTTCTTATTTACTATGACGTTTATTGGTCACATGATAGATCGTTGTATGTACATATACAATGTAGTTGACGTTCAAGAAGTATCCTGTGCCACTCACATCTAAGGATGGGTCGCGCTGACCCGAAAGATCTCATGTAGTTGTTGAGAGTTTGGTGACGTGTTTTTAGCTATGACTTTTGTATATTAAAGCATTTTAATGTCGAGTTGGGGATGTGTCACTGAGTTTTTAACTATTTATGTTTAAAATCGTGTATGGACGAAATTACCGCATTGGTGTTTCATGGCAAAGAAACTGTTAGTCTCTTAGGTCAACACTCACACTTAAATGGACTGTAGGAATTTATTATAAACTACACTGAGTAGACATTGATGATGGGCGAACAATCTGGTCGTCATGAGGATGAATACTCTACTCTCCAGAAGGATGAACACTCTGGTCGCCATGAAGATGAATACTCTACTATCCATGAGGATGAACACTCTGGTCACCATGAGATACATACAACACACTCACATTTAAGCGCAGCACTGATACTGACTGGTAAGCACAAAACTAACGCTCGCAGCTCCCCCTTGAGGGTCGATTAAAAATCCGCTTTAGGGCTTTAACATCCGTTAAAACACGCAATATGCTTGTGATAATTAATAAGTAATGAATTCTTATAACTTAAGATTCCTAGATTTTGTCTTGGAAAATTTAATAATTCAGCATTATTTACTTTTTTGGTGCATCTATTTTGTTATGCAATGTGAAGTCACAGTGGATTTTGCCCATTAATGATTCCAAGTGCAAGCAGGGAAGTGAGGGTGGATGTTAGTGAAAAAATTGAAACTGTGTCGCCAGATCCGCTGTACACAGCGACATGAAACTTTTATCCTTAGTGAATCACTGCCTTGAAATATGTTCGCCTTCTAATCTCTCTTTGTGATCGAGTAGAAATCATACGACGCAAAACTGAAACTATTTACTTCGCTCTATATATAAATATATAAGCTGTGTATTATTTGCAGTGTAGCTACATGCATCCTGGGCTTTTGATAATGGTAGACCCCCTAGGCTGTAGCCCCGTTTGACCGCCACCCCCGCCCCCCATTCCGGGCTTGGGGATGGTTCTACACATCAGCAAAGCCAGCAGGTGCTTGGTATCTTCTCCCATACCTCCCCAAACACCACTTGCTTTGTAATTTTATTTTTATTTTTTGATTATTCTAATTTATTTTTTTTATTTCCTAATGTTATGTTGTTGTTTTTTTTTTTTTATTGTAACTTTAACGACCACTGTGAGCAACTCAATGTGCTATAAGCAGTCGCCCGTCCCTAAATTTAGGGCCACTGGTTCCACGGAAGGGAGAGAGCCAGTGCCGTGAGACAAACACAACATCCATGCCTCACGGGGATTCGAACCCGGACCCATCTCAGACGAATGGTCAGAAGCCATCGCTCAGACCACTGCGCCACCGCGGCAGATTAATGTTGTTGTTTTTTCCAGAAAAATCTACCAATGTACCAAAAACAGCAACAGCAATGTGAAAATTAAAAAATATATATATCTTGTAATGCTACTGCGATAGGAGAGATTTTGAATGTTCTTTGCACCTCAAAGATTTTTTGCAACGTTTGCGCCACTAGAATTCTTTCGTTCTAGGGGTGGAAAAGCTTTTGTTACGAGTCTCATGATGATCTTATTCGTGATTCAAAAGCAAAGAAAGGTTTAAAATTCAATGTGTCCATTATACACGGTGGAGCCACATTACTGTGACCACCAGCTAATATCCAGAATAACCGCCGTGTGCAACAAGGAAAACAACTAGACGGGCTGGGAGTGATTCAATAAGGTGCTGGAAGGTGTTCACAGGTATGTGGAGCCATGCTGACTGCAGTGCATCTGACAGCTGCTGAAGGGTGTATGGTGGAGGATCCATAGACCGAACAACACGATCGAGGTGTTCCCACAGATGATCCACTGGGTTTAAGCCTGGGGAATTAGGGGGACAGGGAAGTACTTTAAAGTCTTCATCGTGCTCTTCCAACCACTCTCGGACATTTCTGGCTGCGTGACACGTCGCATTGTCGTTGGGATGGGAATTGCGGATAGGAAGATCCCATCCGCCCCAGGGAAGACAATCAGCATGTATGGGTGTACGTGGTCTGCAAGGATGGATTCATAACGAATTCGGTATGAGTGGACCCAGGGAATGCCACGAAAACATTCCCCAGACAAAAAAGCTGCCCCACCAGCTTGTGTTCTTCCAGCAGTGGTTGAAGAATGTTTGTTCTCCGATGTTTCTTGCCTTATACGCCAACGTCGATGAAGCAGAACACGTGACTCATCGGAGAAGGCAATCCTTTGCCAATTAGTGGAGATCCAATTCTGATACTGCCGTGCAAATGTAAGCCTTTTCTGCCGATGCCCCTTTCGTTAGCATAGGTGCAGTGACCATCCGTCTGCATCGGAGCCCCATATGCAGCAGGGTTCACTGAACTGTCGTTTTAGACGCACTACCGGTAGCCCCCTGGTTCATTCGGCCAGTGAGTTGCTCCACTGTAGCTTGTCGATCGGCACTCACGCACCTTCGAAGCCGAAGCTCACCTCTCATCAATGGCACGTGGTGTTCCGCAGTTTCCACGTCACTTATTTGCAATGGTGCCATTTCTCCAATCACGATACACTTTAACCACAGGAGCACACGAACAGTTCACAAACTGGGCTGTTTCAGAAATACTGCCACCCTTGGCCCGAAAGCCGGTAATCATTTTTGCAAATCTCAATCGCTCTTTTTCTCCATGACAGCAACGACTGATATGTTTTCAGAATGGCTACAGCACGCTTTATATACTCTTAAAGCCAACTCATGTCAGGTGCCTTCTTTCATTGACTACGCGCTGTTGACGTCAAAAGTAGGAGGTGGTCACAATAATGTGACTCCACTGTGTATTTTGAATGTAGCTAGCTAGCATGTTCCTTTATATTTTGCATGTAGGCTACCGTTGAAGAAGATTTTTTCAGTCATTGTGAAAGCATTGAAAAACAGTTTGACAAAGTAGACCTCATGAAACACTGCCAGGTAATGTATTTAATTAACTGTGTGGATAACGCTGGGTATTTTCGTATTTGAATTGTGTTATGAAATAATAAATTTCTGTCATCTAACAAGTCTTAAGAAGTATTAAAATTTTCATAGCAAAAAATTACGCGGAAGAGCAGCCAAACCATTATGCCCATCTGCCTAATATGATGTTGGTCCTTCACGTGCTGCCGAAAGCTCTTACTCGGTGAGGCACTAACGCTACAAGATTTCTAAAGGTGTCGTGTGATATCTGGCATCAACACGTTTCCAGCAGATCTTTTAACTCTTGTAAGTCACGTGGTTGAGCCGCCACAGATCTGATTTGCTGTTTCAACACAAACCACAGATGCTCGATTGGATTGATGTCTGGAGAATTTTGAGGCCACAGCAATTACTGGGAATCCTCCTCATATTCCGCGAACCGTTATCGATCGATGCGGGCAGTGTGGCGTAGTGCATTATCCTTCTGAAAGAAGGCACTACTTGAGGGGAATACCGTTGCCACGAAAGGATGTACCTAGTCTGCAACGATGTTTGGGTAGACGGTAGATGTCATAATTTTCCGCACATTAATGATTGGAGCAAGGGTTTGCTAGCAGAATATTGCCCAAAGCATTACACTTTCCCATCTACTTGTTTTTGTCCCACGATGTATCCTGATGCTAAAACACTTCCCCATCCTGCTTGTTTTTGTCCCACGATGGATCCTAATGCTAACACTTCAACCACCTGCTTGTTTTTGTCCCACGATGCATCCTGATGCTAACACTTTCCCCATCTGCTTGTTTTTGTCCCACGGTGCATCCTGGTGCTAACACTTCACCCACCTGCTTGTTTTTGTCCCACGGTGCATCCTGGTGCTAACACTTCACCCACCTGCTTGTTTTTGTCTCACGATGCATTCTGGTGCTAACACTTGCCCCACCTGCTAGTTTTTGTCACACGATGGATTCTGTTGCTAACACTTTCCCAAGTAAACGACACACACGAACCCGACCGTCTACATGGTGCAACAGGAAACGATATTCATCGGAACAGACGACCTTCTTCTAATCGTTCAAGGTCCAGTTTTGATGCTCTCGTGCCCATCGTAGGTGCGTTCGACCGCGATCCGAGGTTAGCATGGGCACTCGGAGCGGCCTACGCAGCCCCATTTTTAGCAAGCTTCGATGTACTGTGTGTTGTGAGACATCAGAGCCGTCATCAGCATTCAAATGAAAGACGAGTTCCGCTACATTATCCCTCCTGTTGGCTCGTACTATGCGGGATAGACTTCGCTCACCTCTAACATCGATGAGCCGTGGTTGGCCCACACCTTGCGGTTCGTGGCTTTCCTCCTCGGACCACTTTTTGAAGGTCCTAACCACGGCTGACCTTGAGTACCCCACAAACCTTGTCGTCTCGCAAATACTAAAATTTGGGTTATGTCCAACTCGCTTAAGTCAGCTTCCTTTCCCATCTGAAGAACAAGAATAACGCTGATTAACAGAGATCAGCATCATGTGTTATTTATACCGTTTCATGACCTTCTCAAGCGCCGTAGTTTTCTTGCAGTTGCTGAGGTTTACATAAAGACTCGCTGATCATAATGTGTTGGTTCTTCGGTTTATATTCCCATTCGCAACACTATACCGTTACTCATTTTTTTTTACATTACCAGTATCGGTGGCTTCCGGCAAGCGCCAGTTTGAAAACTGAAATGATTAAAAAACTACTCGACGTTCAAAATGTCTCAAAAGAGTTTACCAGGACTCGCATTAATTTTAATTGAAAGTTGAAAACTGAAATGATTAAAAAACTACTCGAGGTTCAATATGTCTCAAAAGAGTTTATCAGGACTCGCATTAATTTTAATTGAAAGTTGAAAACTGAAATGATTAAAAAACTACTCGAGGTTCAATATGTCTCAAAAGAGTTTACCAGGACTCGCATTAATTTTAATTGAAAGTTGAAAACTGAAATGATTAAAAAACTACTCGAGGTTCAATATGTCTCAAAAGAGTTTACCAGGACTCGCATTAATTTTAATTGAAAGTTGAAAACTGAAATGATTAAAAAACTACTCGAGGTTCAAAATGTCTCAAAAGAGTTTACCAGGACTCGCATTAATTTTAATTGAAAGTTGAAAACTGAAATGATTAAAAAACTACTCGAGGTTCAAAATGTTTCAAAAGAGTTTACCAGGACTCGCATTAATTTTAATTGAAAGTTGAAAACTGAAATGTTTAAAAAACTACTCGAGGTTCAATATGTCTCAAAAGAGTTTACCAGGACTCGCATTAATTTTAATTGAAAGTTGAAAACTGAAATGTTTAAAAAACTACTCGAGGTTCAATATGTCTCAAAAGAGTTTACCAGGACTCGCATTAATTTTAATTGAAAGTTGAAAACTGAAATGATTAAAAAACTACTCGAGGTTCAAAATGTCTCAAAAGAGTTTACCAGGACTCGCATTAATTTTAATTGAAAGTTGAAAACTGAAATGATTAAAAAACTACTCGAGGTTCAAAATGTCTCAAAAGAGTTTACCAGGACTCGCATTAATTTTAATTGAAAGTTGAAAACTGAAATGTTTAAAAAACTACTCGAGGTTCAATATGTATGTCTCAAAAGAGTTTATCAGGACTCGCATTAATTTTAATTGAAAGTACCACTGCAAAAAGTTTACCACATTATTCAAAATCTACGCAAGTATTAAAATCAGGAAAATTTAGTTCATATTTAAAATAGAGAAACTTCACGGGAAACTAGCATTTTTCACTAGAGTATTCAGTCGAACCCAAGACGCTTGTAATTCTGATTGTGCTAAATTAAACAAGTGCACTAAGAGAAGGAAGCTGTTTTACTTCACGAAATACTGTATAATGTTTCTGTTTTCATTTATCTTTATTTTTCATTCGCAATGCTTTTTTTTATCTGTCTAAAGTGCAAATCTGTCCAAAAGTCAACAACAAACGGTAGGAGGCAAAATTCGCGTACAGTCTACTTGGCTCATAACAAGACGAAAATTTGAGTGTCGTCCCCCAGGCCCGAAAGAAAAATGTTTAAGCAAAAAACGTATTTTCCTTCTCCCTGACGTAACAATAGAGTCTAGGTTCTTTTTCAACGAGAGGAAGGTTAACAACTCTCGAGAGCATCTAAGGCTATAAAGTATCTCCCACACCAAATTTAGAGCCACTAGTTCCTGGAGAAGCAGGAAACTAGCGCGGGGAGGAAGAGCACAGCTTCCATATTTTGCCATAAATTCCCCCTTCACTAGCACACGAAGTCAAAAAACGTTACCTTGAGCACATGTCTAAAGTTATGAGAAGTCGTCTGTTCCTAATATAGAGCGACTAGTTCCAGAAAAGTAAAGAATTAGCGCCAGGGAGGACGAGAGCAATATCCACACCTTGCCACCTATTCTCTTCGTTCATCAGTACGTAAAGTCAGAAACCGTTTTCCACTCGCCTAATCTATAGCTCTTAGATCAGATCAGATCATATGTAGAGGATTTTAGGAAGGCGGTACCTGCCACGAGGTCTTAAACAACCCTTAGAAATAGGAAGCTTGGAGATTTGGACTAGATTGCCCGATAGGAAAGTGACACGGAATCGAGGTAGAAAGGAGGAGGAAGATGCCCTTATTTATTACCCGGGGCGCCAGTACCGAGGCCGACGGCTTAACGTACCCGTCCGACGCACGGCGGATATTTAGTAGTTCGAGCGTCCGTACCTGCCTGAGATAGAACTTGAGGTTTCTCCGTGACAGTCACGAACTTTGACCACTAGGCCACCCGCGACCCTATGGCTTTTAGAAGTTGTTCATCTCTAATTTAAAGCCACTAGTTCCAGAAAAGGCTGGTCCCGGTGAGGCATGGATGTTGTGTTTGTCTTACGGCCCTGGCTCTATCCCTTGCCTGGAACCAGTGTCCCTAAATTAGGGACAGGCAACTGCTTACAACCCAACCAAAAAAAAAAAAAAAAAAGGCAGGGGATTAGTGCGGGAAGAACAAACACAATATCCACGTCTTTCCATAAATTCCCTTCTAAACGAAGTTGCCCATCCCCAATTGAGAGCTACTGATTCTGGGAAAGGCAGATAACTAGAGCGGAAAATACAAACACAACATCAACGTAGTGCTACAAAATTTTTTCCCTACTTACAAACCAGCACGGGAAGTAAAAAAATGTTCCCTAGACTCCATAACTAAAGCTATTAGACGTAGCTCATACCTAATATTGAGGAACTCGTTCTAGAGAAGGCAGAGAAGTAGGGAGGGAAGGACTAGCACAACATCCACGCCTTCCAGTATATGAAGCCAGAAACCTTGTCCTAGACCACATCCCTAATTTTATTTATTTATTTATTTTTGTTGGAGGTTTAACGACCACTGTGAGACACTCAGTGGGCTATAAGCAGTCGCCTGTCCCTAATTTAGGGCCACTGGTTCCAAGGAAGAGAGAGATCCAACTTCCATGCCTCACCGGGATTCGAACCTGGAGCCATCTCGTACGAATGATCAGAAGCCATCGCTTAGACCACTGCGCCACCGGGGCTGGGCGGCCATCCCTAATTTAGAGCCACAGGTTCCACAAAAGTAGAGAACTAGCACAATATCCACATTTTACCACAAGTTCCTCTGCGTACTCACCGGTACGTGAAGTCAGAAGCTGTGCCCCACATAAGGTTGTCTTTGTGATCTATCTACTTGATAAAATTCAGGAGTTTTGCATGCCAATAAATGTTTGCGAAATTCGACTATTTTAATGCAGTTGTTATTTATGATAATTGTCTTTAATAATGATGAAAACCCTTCTTTTGTAGCCATTGGGTGGGAGGGAAAGACCAAAATGAGCAATTCGGTGGCCTATAAGCAGTCACTCAAAGGCCACCAGTTCCAGGGAAGGGAGACAGCTAGTGCTGTAAGGCAGACACAAAATTCTTGCCTCACGGGATTCGAACCCGAACACATCTCTGACGAATGGTCGGGAGCCAGCGCTTAGACCACTGCGCCGGCTTTCGTAGCCGTAGTGATCATACATGTTTTGTCATTATTATATCCTGTTGCCCGCAAAACTTTACTTTTCTTTCCGTTCTTTCTTTAGTATTAGTTTTAGTTATTCCTATGATATGAGATGAGTAGAGGTGCACGTCGTCTACCTAAAATACTAATTTATTTGCTAACAATAGGATCACAAACACGCTTTATTTCCTGTCCTGTCTTTTTATCTTAAAGTTCTGCTTTGCATGTTAAGTGCCAAAGATCTTTGTTAAACACTTTATTAATTTAACTTTTATCATCAAGCATTTACTAACCTTGGGGGAAAATCTATGCTTTCGGCGCATTGCTTACATGTAAATTTTTGAGGAAACGGCAAGCTGGTTTATTACGTTCTTGATTTCTTATAGTAATATGAAAACGCACCTCGGTGGAACAGGTTTCTTTCAAAGGACAATAGCCCGTAGCTAAGGCACGCGGTTTAGCTGGTGTTGGGCACAAGAAATTGGTAATTTAATTGCCGTAGTCGGATCTTATGAAATGCTGTTCGATTCACACCATTGATAATAGTGAAATCTTGTTCTCATTGCGTGTTTAGCGGCTATTTGTTTCGTTGCTGTAATTGGACTTTTAATCTGCTGACTGTTACGTGCATGTCTGGTTTGTTTCCTATCACCGTGCAGGCTTACAGCATGCAAGAAATCGGAGGACACCCTTATCACTGTTCTGCAAATCTTCCAATTTTCGTAGCATTTTTTTTAAACGTCATAGTCGTCCAAAAGTACGTGAAAATCTAGCCCACAAAACTAGGTTTTGCAGCCCCGGTGACGCAGTGGTCTAAGCGATGGCTTCTGATCATTCGTCCGGAAGGGGTCCGGATTCGAATCCCAGTGAGGTATGGATGTTGTGTTTGTCATACGGCACTGGCTCTGTCCTTTCCTTGGAACCAGTGGCCCTCAATTAGGGATGGGCGATTTCTAATAGCCCATTGAGTCAATCTATAGTACTGTGATTGAGGCACTTGTTTAAGCCTAAGTAATAGTATGTTTTGTAATTTGAAAGCGTTTCACATTAGAGATATTGCATTTAAATTGTATAGAGTTCACACCATCATTGTAAATAGTGTTACAGTGACACCCCCCCCCTCCTAAAACCTGAAGAAAACTTTAAAATTTGTCCGCCATGTCGCGTATTGTATGAGGCAGCTAGGAATCACAGTTCGGCAGGCTCACATGTTCTTTTACAGTTCAGTTTTTTTTATTTATTTCTCATTTACGTTGTTTTTTCTTTCGGATGTTCTCTAAATTAATTAACAAAATTGCGGGATAATTGGAAAGTCGCTCCAATGCTCTTGGAAGGCAAGAAACGCAATATTTTTGCCATTTTGAATTATTTCTACCTGTGGGAAAAGGTAGCACTCAATGGTTGCTCTGGAAATTGATAAGAGCAAAGCGATAGGCCCAGAAGAGGACTTCTAGATTTCTTGAGGAGGGGCCGATGTTACGACCCACCCCGCCATTAATTTAGTAATTAATGGGCGTGGTTGATGTGTGAAATTAATTAAGTATTAATTGTTCGAGGCTTGATTGGAGTTTAGTGTAAACAGCAGATAAAGTTTTATCTGGGGGTTTGGAAAGAAAAGAGGCGACGAATTCTCTCTCTGGCTGGGTGGTCTCAGAATAGCTCTGTTAGGTCATAAATATCAGGGCGCAGCTGACGGGAAACTAAGCAACACGGAATGGTACCTTTCGAAGAGGGGTCCACTTGAGTAAATGAATGAAGATGGGGACAAAAGGTTTAGCGAATAATCGTAAATTAGTCGATTGTTTGGGGCATTTTCGAGAACAATTGCTCTCTGTGTGGTCCGTGCAGAAAAATAAGAGTTCGCACTTGGCATGAACATAAGGAAGAAAGTTCAGTTGTCTGTGCGCTCTCCGATGTGAAAGGCTGGATGCCTGGGATCTGCAAAAATGAATTGGGAAAATGAAGCAGCAAACCTCCCCGCATTTTGGTAAGAAATGGAGACAACTCGAGGCAGCTGGAGATGCCAGTTTGCCATAAAGACAGCAGAATGCCTAAATCCGCAGGATAAAGCAGAAATTTCTAGGCTGGAGCGTAATGGAACTCAGCGACTGTTTGGCCTAATGAAAGCCAAGTTACAGGGGAATTAAGAAGTCTGCGAGTGGACAGTGGTCATTCCAATGAGAAGCGAAGCCAAGCAAAGTCGGGTTCGGATGCCAACCACTGCAGTGTGGAATCGTCACCCCCATTCATCCCCTACTGTGGAGGAAGTGAAGAGATGCGCTTGTCTTACGGGGTGAAGCGAGGCCCCATGTGTGCGTGTGTGTGGTCGCGTAAGCAGCGAAGCCACTACGTGTAAGTGCGACGGGATAAAAACATGAGCGTAAGAGCGGTGGCTTCGATACCTAACAAATATACAGGTGAAATGTTGAGTTGCCGATATACGCTTAAGGTAAAGCACGTCTGATTTCGCTCGGCCGAGAAAATTAATCTTGGAAACCGCAACATCAGATGTGAGAGGGCCTATTTTGCTTAACGCCCACCTTCAAATCGTCACGAGAATAGATCAGTGTGCACTCTAATCATTGCAACAAAGTGCGGCGTGATATTACCATTTTTAATTGTGTGCTTCATTTACATCAAGCGTCAAAGTGAAGTGTTGAATCTTCGGTGCTGCCACATGGTGCAAGTGTCTGTGTGCGTGTTTTTTTTGTCGTGTGATATTATGTGATGCACAACGGATTTTCACAGCAAAGTCACGAAACTGTAAGTAGATGAATATTTCCTTTTTTCTTTCTTCGCACATCTGCGAACTTGTGCCATCCCGACACCCAAAGCTGCATGGACATAGATGCAGTAATGCTGAGTGACTGAACCTCAGAGGAAATACCTGCACATACAGATTTCAATTTTTACAGGGCCCATTTCCCGATTACTTTTTTTACATGAATAAGGGAGAAGGTGTGGCCTACAAATTCCGCTGGGCGGGACAGTTTCTTTTAACTTTGGTTCAGGACCAACGTCAGCGGGGCAGGGTTCTGCATGTGCATGCTTATTAGATTTAGTTAATTAACTTTGGCAGATTTCGCACCTATAATCTTATACCGCAAATTAACGTGCTTGTGTATTTTGTGTCGCGAGTATTTTTAATGTGATCGTTTGCATATAATTTTTTTCATTCTCTAAGCAAGTGTATATGAATATCACCTGCAGCTCTATTTAGTGTGTAAACGAGTAGTATCTCTTGTTCAGATAGTCCGGTGGAGACTCAGTCGGCTGCGTTATCCGACAGTAAAGTGTGACACCGTATGCTGCCCACATATGAGGGGCACTGTCTATGCGCCTAGAGAGCGCCGGATCTGTTTAAATCTCGCAGAACGTTATTAAATGTTGTGTTGTGTATTTGAGAATCATGTGTTATTTGCGAAAGTGAGTGTTGTACTGGCTGGTTGGGGATTGAATGTACAGGAGTAAGATCCGGACCACTACACTCAGTCACGAATTGGTGATTGCGGGTGAACCTCATCACAACTCTTGATCCCAAAGTATCATTTTTTTTAGATTATTTTATTTTTTATTTGTTGTTGTTATTTTGTTCACAAGGTGGATTCACCCAAGCCTTATGCTTCGGGTCATTCTTCAACTTTTTCATTTTTTATGTTCTGGTGTGAATCTTTGAGTGCAGCAGTGCACCCTGAGATTCTCACCTGGTGCCGTGGCCAACTAAATTGTACTTCAGGTCTCAAGCACCGTTACCGGTAGACTAGGCAGGAACACTGCTAGTGCCGTGTAACATTAATGGTGCCGTTGTCCCAGGATCGATACCTATATTTTGCAGCTAGCGGAACAACACTCATGTTCGTAAAATAAGTGCGAATTGACTGCCATTACTATTTTTATTTAGTTTTGTTCGGTGCGAATTTTGTATAATTTAGCATTAAGTAAGCCTTAAGCTGTTTTCTAAGAACTGCCATAATTTTAGTGGGTAAGAAAAACAAAATGGCTAACACAAAAAAATCGTCATCTGCGAGTCACATGGATTCAGATGATTCTGGTGGTCACTCTGACGGAGAACATGTGAGCACTGGGGCTGCAATTGTTCCGGAAGAGAGTACACCTGTTACAAGTACAGCGGGTACATCACAGCTGAGACAAACAGCTTTAGCCGCACCTATGGTTTACGGTGAGCTAATAGCGGGATGCATAAACATGTTGAGGCTATTTACAGGCACTGATCCGCTGTATCGTGCTAAACACTTTTTTCAGGATGTCGAAAGTGCAGCGATGGTGGGTAGATGGAGTGAGCAAACTAAACTCGCGATTGCAAAATCTAAATTTCGGGAGAGCTGCTGAATTTCTATCTGATAGCGATGAGCTGAGGGCAGAAACCGAACCCTTTGCAGCGCGAACCCGCATGATTGTGGATCCCTTACGAGTGCAGGGAAGCCAGGTCAAAAGTCCTCCAATCATTTCGCGGGCGTAGGAGCATCGAACGAGAGATCTGTGTGAACTCGTGGATTCTCGAAGCTGTGCCTCATATTTAAATTTTCTTTCCGCCTATCTCGACGGGTAGCAATGAACGTGTGATGAAATCCTTAAACTTTCCTTCTGCTCTCAGGGCACTTAAATTCGGAATTAGGTGCCTTGCGACGGTGGGAAAGGGTTGAGTGTTTACAGTTAAAAAAAAAAAAAAAAATGGAGTGATTGGATGAATAAACTTCATCCAGTCATCCCTTTTTTTTTTTCTTTCATGGGGGGATGGAATGTTACAGTGGACACCCCCCCCCCCTCCTAAAACCTGAAGAAAACTTTAAAATTTGTCCGCCATGTCGCGTATTGTATGAGGCAGCTAGGAATCACAGTTCGGCAGGCTCACATGTTCTTTTACAGTTCAGTTTTTTTTATTTATTTCTCATTTACGTTGTTTTTCTTTCGGATGTTCTCTAAATTAATTAACAAAATTGCGGGATAATTGGGAAGTCGCTCCAATGCTCTTGAAGGCAAGAAACGCAATATTTTTGCCATTTTGAATTATTTCTACCTGTGGGAAAAGGTAGCACTCAATGGTTGCTCTGGAAATTGATAAGAGCAAAGCGATAGGCCCAGAAGAGGACTTCTAGATTTCTTGAGGAGGGGCCGATGTTACGACTCACCCCCGCCATTAATTTAGTAATTAATGGGCGTGGTTGATGTGTGAAATTAATTAAGTATTAATTGTTCGAGGCTTGATTGGAGTTTAAAAGTGTAAACAGCAGATAAAGTTTTATCTGGGGGTTTGGAAAGAAAAGAGGCGACGAATTCTCTCTCTGGCTGGGTGGTCTCAGAATAGCTCTGTTAGGTCATAAATATCAGGGCGCAGCTGACGGGAAACTAAGCAACACGGAATGGTACCTTTCGAAGAGGGGTCCACTTGAGTAAATGAATGAAGATGGGGACAAAAGGTTTAGCGAATAATCGTAAATTAGTCGATTGTTTGGGGCATTTTCGAGAACAATTGCTCTCTGTGTGGTCCGTGCAGAAAAATAAGAGTTCGCACTTGGCATGAACATAAGGAAGAAAGTTCAGTTGTCTGTGCGCTCTCCGATGTGAAAGGCTGGATGCCTGGGATCTGCAAAAAAATGAATTGGGAAAAATGAAGCAGCAAACCTCCCCGCATTTTGGTAAGAAATGGAGACAACTCGAGGCAGCTGGAGATGCCAGTTTGCCATAAAGACAGCAGAATGCCTAAATCCGCAGGATAAAGCAGAAATTTCTAGGCTGGAGCGTAATGGAACTCAGCGACTGTTTGGCCTAATGAAAGCCAAGTTACAGGGGAATTAAGAAGTCTGCGAGTGGACAGTGGTCATTCCAATGAGAAGCGAAGCCAAGCAAAGTCGGGTTCGGATGCCAACCACTGCAGTGTGGAATCGTCACCCCCATTCATCCCCTACTGTGGAGGAAGTGAAGAGATGCGCTTGTCTTACGGGGTGAAGCGAGGCCCCATGTGTGCGTGTGTGGTCGCGTAAGCAGCGAAGCCACTACGTGTAAGTGCGACGGGATAAAAACATGAGCGTAAGAGCGGTGGCTTCGATACCTAACAAATATACAGGTGAAATGTTGAGTTGCCGATATACGCTTAAGGTAAAAGCACGTCTGATTTCGCTCGGCCGAGAAAATTAATCTTGGAAACCGCAACATCAGATGTGAGAGGGCCTATTTTGCTTAACGCCCACCTTCAAATCGTCACGAGAATAGATCAGTGTGCACTCTAATCATTGCAACAAAGTGCGGCGTGATATTACCATTTTTAATTGTGTGCTTCATTTACATCAAGCGTCAAAGTGAAGTGTTGAATCTTCGGTGCTGCCACATGGTGCAAGTGTCTGTGTGCGTGTTTTTTTGTCGTGTGATATTATGTGATGCACAACGGATTTTCACAGCAAAGTCACGAAACTGTAAGCAGATGAATATTTCCTTTTTCTTTCTTCGCACATCTGCGAACTTGTGCCATCCCGACACCCAAAGCTGCATGGACATAGATGCAGTAATGCTGAGTGACTGAACCTCAGAGGAAATACCTGCACATACAGATTTCAATTTCTTACAGGGCCCATTTCCTGATTACTTTTTTTACATGAATAAGGGAGAAGGTGTGGCCACAAATTCCGCTGGCGGGACAGTTTCTTTAACTTTGGTTCAGGACCAACGTCAGCGGGCAGGGTTCTGCATGTGCATGCTTATTAGATTTAGTTAATTAACTTTGGCAGATTTCGCACCTATAATCTTATACCGCAAATTAACGTGCTTGTGTATTTTGTGTCGCGAGTATTTTTAATGTGATCGTTTGCATATAATTTTTTTTTCATTCTCTAAGCAAGTGTATATGAATATCACCTGCAGCTCTATTTAGTGTGTAAACGAGTAGTATCTCTTGTTCAGATAGTCCGGTGGAGACTCAGTCGGCTGCGTTATCCGACAGTAAAGTGTGACACCGTATGCTGCCCACATATGAGGGGCAATTGTCTATGCGCCTAGAGAGCGCCGGATCTGTTTAAATCTCGCAGAACGTTATTAAATGTTGTGTTGTGTATTTGAGAATCATGTGTTATTTGCGAAAGTGAGTGTTGTACTGGCTGGTTGGGGATTGAATGTACCGGAGTAAGATCCGGACCACTACACTCAGTCACGAATTGGTGATTGCGGGTGAACCTCATCACAACTCTGATCCCAAAGTATCATTTTTTTTAGATTATTTTATTTTTTATTTGTTGTTGTTATTTTGTTCACAAGGTGGATTCACCCAAGCCTTATGCTTCGGGTCATTCTTCAACTTTTCATTTTTTATGTTCTGGTGTGAATCTTTGAGTGCAGCAGTGCACCTGAGATTCTCACCTGGTGCCGTGGCCAACTAAATTGTACTTCAGGTCTCAAGCACCGTTACCGGCAGACTAGGCAGGAACACTGCTAGTGCCGTGTAACAATAGATCATTTATTCGCTTATCTTTCAGATATTGAAAAGTGGCGTTCTGCTCTTTTCTTTTTTTTTCAAGATTGCTCAAAATATACATGTTTATTTTTGCACTGTAAAATTTATAGTTATGCCTTGTACTTGTGTTCACCTATTAGAGATGGCACTCTGCTGATGCGCATTACGAACATATGATGTACATAGAGTAAGTCAATCCTTAAGTCTAGTACTCTCAGTGTTATGAATTCGCTTACATTGTATATAGTGCATCCACATAGTGTAAACATCTCATCGTCATTGTAAATAGGTCATCTAATTGTTTATCTTTTGGTAACTGTTAAGCACAGGCCATCTGTATCTTCCTGTCCATGTTTGCTCCAAATAAAAATTGTTGAACCTCACGGTGGTCGTTAGACCTCCAATAAAAAAACCCCAAAAAAACCCTAGGTTTTCACACTTAGTGATCACCTAATACCTAGAACACTTCTACATACTCGTCTGTCTTGTCGACGTATCTCACATATATACACTGCCGGAAAGTGAAAAAAGAACACACATAAGGAATGCCAGTACGAGGGTCATATTATAATATGTTACTTGTTAAGGGCTGCAGAAACTGTGATCCAAGTTGGAATGTCATTGGATGAAATAATGACGTCACTGCGGACGACAACATGAAAATGTACGCAGCGCATTTTTAAGGACTAGGGCGTGCAGAACGAAGTCATTCGGACGCGGGTGGCATAGTGGTCAACGTTCGTGACTGACAGCGGGGAATCTCAGGTTCGATCCCAGGCAGATACGAACGCTCGAACCACTAAATATTCGCCGTACGTCGGATGGGCACTGTGACGTATATTCTAAATTAACTTTCTTTTTAGTTTCTTTCTCTATGTAAATCTTGAGTTTATTCTCAGTTATTCTTCACTCTTAACGTGATATCTTTTCTCTCAAACGAATACTGTTGGCAACACAATTGAGGTTGAATGAACGTGTCGTATGCCTGTTTTGATAAGAACGAGAGATAAAAGCGATTATTAAGAGTGTTGAAAGAGTGCGTTTTAAAGCGAGCGTTGTGTTAAGAGCTGTGAAGCTGTGTGGTGTGTTTAAATATTGATATCGTTCTGTTATGGACGTGCTACAACCTTGAATAAAGCATCTTTTCCGTAAGTTTGACTTCTGTTGTTTACATGTTTCGTCTGGCCGTTAATGTTTCTTTCATTTAGGAGCTATTTCTTAGTATGTTGGTATTTTAAATTAACGTAGAAGTACGAAAAGACTTCTACGTCATAGTACGTTAAGCCTTCGGACCCCGGGTACTGCCCCCCCATCCCTGTAATAAACAAGGGCGTCACACTTTCACTTTCTACCTCGCTTCCGTGTTACTTTCCTATCGGGCACTCTAGAATAAATCTCCTAGCTTCCTATTTCTAAGGGTTGTTTGACACAACCCTTACTAAAATCCTCTACATATAATCTGATCTGAACGAAGTCATTTGTCTGGTGTTATGTTGTTCGTGCTCGTTGAAGAAGCTACCATGCCTGGACGACGCATGCGCGAATCATTTGTTCAGTTATCGGAGTTCGAGCGAGGCTTTATAGTGGGACTACGGGAAGGAGGTTAGTCCTTCCTTCAAAATGCGGACCGAGCGGGACGAGAGATATCGGCCGTGGTAAGATGGTGGTGCCGGTGGTCAGTGAAGCATTCACACTCTCACAGACGTGGTTCCGTGCAACACAGAGTTACGGTCGCACGAGAGGATCGGCGTACCAGGAAGGCCGCGTTGACAGCGGACTTCCATGGCATCAAAACTTCGATCCTGTGTCATACCAAGGGTGTCTACCAGAAAGATACGGAATCGTTTGTTGGAAGCAGGACTGCTGGCACGGTTACCACTGAACCCTGATTACCGCCGAGCACGTTTTCGGTGGTTTCAAGAACGAGTTCATTGGAGGAAAGAATGGCGTTCAGTGGTCTTCAGTGATGAAAAGCGATTCTTATTGGGAGCGTCTGACGGTCGTGTACGCGTCCGAACGCGACTAGGTGAGCGGCTTCTGCCATCGTGCATCCGCCAACGACACGCAGGCCCCACGCCGGGCATCATGGTGTGGGGAGCGGTTAGCTATCAGTCTCGTATGAGTCTGGTGTTTGTACGCAGTACAATGAATAGCAGAACGTACGTCACGACATCGTGCAGCAGGTGTTTCTGCTAGCAGGATAACGCCCGCCCACACTTCTCCCGGGCAACTCAACATGTCTCTTCAGGCTGTGTATCAACTTCCTTGGCCAGTACGCTCCCCGGACTTATCTCCAATTGAGCATGTCTGGGACTGGATCGGACAAAGACTCTTCAGCGGACCCCGACAAACAGCTCATCTCTAAATTACGCGTCGAAGTTGAAAGTGAATGGAATGCTATTCCCCAGCGTGATATCCAGCATTTGTATGACCGATTGCATGCCAGATTCGAAGCTTGTATTGCTGCTGGAGGAGGTGCAACACCTTATTAAAATGTGCCTTCTGTATACTGTAATGCGCATTAAAAGGTAAAATAAACATTTAATCATTTCACACGTGTGACCACTTTCCTTTCTTAACAAGTTGTTGCTATGACGTAAATCTCACAGATGCACCTGGAATTTTTGATGGTGTACTCTTTTTTCACTTTTCGGCAATGTATGTTGTCCTCAATCTCGAGTAGTCTTTTTATAGTACAGTTGAAACGTACACTGTTCTGCGTTTTAGCATTTCCAGGAAGGCGCTTCCTTCTTGAAATTCTTTCAACTTTTATAATTTAACAAAGTGGTATAAATTATTGAAAATTTCTTTACTTTTGCCAGTTTTTTTCCTCGAAACTAAAAATGGTTACTTAAAGATCTTAATAGATTTGGAGTTCTGTCACCAATTTCTAGTGGCAATAAACACGTACGAGAGTTCCGTTGGAAACAGATAAAAAGATACAGTATGTTACTATACTCCAAGTCACTCTAAAAGTGTACTGTTGTTAAAGGCGGGGAGCCTTATCACGACCTTTCTGTGGAACGCAAGAACAGTATCAATCTACGGTACAGTGCACTCCTGCTGTTTTCTTTCTGTCAAATATTACTCTCCCCACACATTCACACATCACACAAGCAGTGGGGATTGTGAATCAAGCCTTCTCTTGAGCAAATGTTTTCCTCCATTATCATTTTTGAGGTGGATACAGTTACGAACTTTACAAATATCTCTTAAACTACTGAAGGCTATAGAAGGCTATATATATATATATATGTATACACTATCGTCATAAAAATAGTTGCACACAAAAGGACGTGTCGGATTGCAATGCTATTCGGGAGGAAGGAAAAGGTTATCAGGAACAATAAATGTTTAAACACTGATGAGACTGATATGGGCAATATTTATTGAGCTACACGCCAATAAGTAGTGTCTCTCAGTAGCATCGAGCCGCCATGTTTGCTCACATAGCATGCCAGACGTCTGGGCAGGGTATTGTGCTGGTTCTTAATGTTATCCTGCGATAAGCCATCTCACGCAGCTTGAATCCTCTCACGCAGTTCCTGTAGATTGCGTGGTAGATTGGAGTGTGGATAGCACATCCAATAGCATCCCACACATTTTCAATCGGCGATAGGTCTGGCGATGCGGCTGGTCTTGGTAGAGTGTCAGTGTCTTGAAGGCAAGCTGTCGAGACGGCAGCAGCATGCGGACGAGCGTTGTCCTGTCGGAAAATCGCACCAGATTGAGCGGTCAGAAAAAATAGGGCCACTGCTTGCAAGACCTCGTTTACGTAACGTTGGGCTGTCAAAGTGCCTGTAATGAACACCAAAGGTGATCTGGCATCGTAGGCAATTGAACGCCACGTCATGACGCCAGGCCTTCTGGACGTGTGACGCCCGACAACAAACCATCTTGGCGCTGACCACGGTGCCTCCACACACGGATTCGGTAGTCGTTTCCTTCAAGACAAAAGCGGGACTCGTCACTGAAGATCATCCGCTGCCATTCTGAGTGGCTCCATGACAGTCTGGCACGACACCATTGCAGTCTTTGGCGAGGATGTTAAGGGCAATCGTCGTAACGGTCTGAGTGCGTGAAGTCCTACGTCGTGCAGCCGTCTGCCAATGGTGTTGGCACTAATCGGACGATGCATGGAGGGCACCACTTCTCGCTGAATATCCGCAATCGTGGCTGTTGGGTCACTCCGCGCATGTCGGAAAACAAGTTGGTCCTCTCCGTGGTTGGTTTTGGTCTCCCAGACCCTTTCTGTCGCTACTGCGTGCCTTGTTCTATCCACTACCGTCAACAGCGTGCTATGGTGATATCCGCACGACCGGTACGGCGCGCAATACGGCGATAACACCATTTCGCTTCCCGCAGCCCAACGATGCGGTCCCTATCGAACTTCTCCAACTGCTCGAATTGCTTCCGAACTTTTCTCCGAGGCATACTTCACTTGCAAATGATGGAACCAACAAAACAGCACGTGTCAGAATGGCAAGCACGTGCAACGCGACGATCTTATGTAGCCGGTCAGGCACAGCGCTACGACTCCTCCTTGCTTGCGTCACATGCGCGGTCGAGCGTGATATTTAAATCATTTGCATGTCTCACGATGTGAAACCTACCCACCAAGTTTCATTCCTGTCGGTTGCTTCCTTCTGGGTGCAACTATTTCTTTGACGATGAGTGTATTTATATATAAGGAGGCCACCTCCACATATGAAAATAAATGTGCACTTGCAGAACCAGACGCCTTTGCGCAGGGTTTGTTGGGCACTGCATATAAAGAGAAGCAATGGACAGGAGAAGGGGGCGGGGGTTGGAGAAAAATGTTTCGCAAAGAGCATGGTGGTTAAATGCCACATGAGTAAGCAATCAAAGCGTAGCATTACCTACCTTCTTGGATTCACAGAATACACATTATGAATGGAAAGCAGGTGGCGCCACTGTAGAAAATTCAGGCTGGGAAGCCGTACAAACTGAGTGATCGTGCTGAATGAAGCTTATTGAGGAATGTGAAGGAATCTCACACGTCCTTGCCACAGACCTGACGGGTTACGTCTCACAAGCCACTGGAACAGCTATTTGTAACAGGACAAACAGTTCGTCGAGAACTGATGCCTACGGTTACAATGCTAGGTGAACCGCGCATAAACACTACATTGTTCAACGTAATGTCCGACGACGACTGCAGTGGTACCTCGCTTGCCGTTCGTGAACAACTGAAGAGTTGAAGAGGGTCGTGTTGAATTATGAGCCACGCTGTTCACTCTTATTTTCGGATAGACGTATTTGGGTATGGCTTTTTCCGAGGAACATTCACAGTGACATCCCTACAGTCAAGTTTGGAGGGGAATCTGTAATGGTGTGGTGCTGTTTCTTCTTCGAAGGGCTCTTTCCTTTGGTGGTGGTTCTCTCCAGCATAACAGCCGCAAGGTAAGATGTTCTGTACAATTTTTTAATACTGCTACGTAGTGTCAATACTTTGGCACCGATCCCTACCTGTTTCAGCAAGACAGAGCGCCTTGCTACCATGCAAAGTCTGTTCAGTCCTGATTTGAAGAGCAGGGCGACTAGGTGTTGGAATGGCGAGCCCAAGTTCCAATCTAAATCTAATCGAACACCTGTGTTATCAGCTGGAACGCCGAATCCGATCCCAGCCGGTAAGACCTTCCCCTACAGCAGCTCTGACAGATGTTTTGCAAAAGGAATGGAGGGAAATTCCGGTACAGACCGATCCGCATCTCGTGAAAAGCATACCTAGAAGGGTCGCTGCAGATGTAACGGCCGAATGTGAAACGATAATGTACTGATTTCGGCTAATAAATGCTCTTGTTGCCTGCTGTTTTACATAGGTATCCAAATATTATATTTTTTCATACACAGTGTGTACACGTATGAAAGACCAGTCCACAAGGGCTCTTGTTTATGAAGGGAAAGACACATTAATCAATCAATGTATATAATTGAGACCATAACCTTACGAAATCTTCTGATCATCAGAACTACTGTAAGTTCGTTAAATACCAGGTTAATTGCCATTACGGCTAAGGAGTCCGTTAGAAAAATAATAAAATCCTGAATAAGGTTGTTATGTTTGTTTTACGATTCTGATTATCTGTCCGGTCTGAAGACAGTTGCCTGATGCCGATGAACGTCTTCCCTATTTTCCAGGTCACGAGGAAGAAACCCACCGAAACAAAGCGAATAGAAAACAATGACATATGCATTCTGTCATGCACAAATGTTTTGCGTGGAAGTTGAAATGTAACTTCCAATTGCTGTAACTATTGATTATCATCATCCATTCTGTCTTCTTCGCCTCCTTGGTGACTCGCCACACCACAGATCTCTATTACAGGCTATGAGCGTCAGTTACTTCAAAAGAAATGCAGTATCCTTTTTATATAGGGTCAATCCATCGGGACCTCGGCTTGCACTTTGTCTTTGCCTTTCCACTTCTCCCAGCATAAGTCTTTTCCAAGGTGTTCTCTCTGTTCTCATCATATCAAATATACTTAAGTATTTGTCTCACAATTAGAGTCTGAAGCGAACAACTGGACTTTGTTTGATTCAAAATAGACCAAGCTCAGCTGATTAGTTCAAGGGATGTGAAGAATTCTCCTCTAGCACCACAGCTTCAACGTAGACTTTTCTCCTCTGAGCTTTTCGTATAGCCCATCTTTCTCAACGGAACGTGACAACTGGGAAGATCATTGTAAAGACAATACAAACTTCTGTATTCATCAAACAAAGATCTTCGCTGTTTCCACGTTTATAAGTGAGTTACGGAAAAATTTTCATTGGCCGCCACCGGGAGTCGAACCCAGGGTCTTCCAGTTACGCTCTGGATATGCTTCCGCTACACCACAGTGGCCTCGAATTCCTCCAGACTCACACACGCTAACTGCCAAGCCAATTTGGCAGGTTGCTTCTTGGAGCCCCAGGCACAATGCTTGGGATTCACCAAAGATAGTAAGCAGCAACTGAAGAAATAATTGCCGCCCCGGTGGCGCAGTGGTCTAAGCGATGGCCTCTGATCATTCGTCCGAACGGGGTCCGGGTTCGAATCCCGGTGAGGCATGGATGTTGTGTTTGTCTTACGGCACTGGTTCTCTCCCTTCCCTGGAACCAGTGACCCTAAATTAGGGACGGGCGACTGCTTATAGCCCATTGAGTTGCTCACGGTGGTCGTTAAACCTCCAATCAAAAAAAAAAAAAAAAAAAAAAAAAATAATTAGAAGTCGAACGAGTAATTAATACAGACATTTAACGTGGACCAGGAACATCAAACAAAGATCTTCGCTCTTTCCACGTTTATAAGTGAGTCACGGAAAAATTCTCATTGGCCGTAACTGGAAGACCCTGGGTTCGACTCCCGGTGGGGGCCAATGAGAATTTTTCCGTGACTCACATATAAACGTGGAAAGAGCGAAGACTTGATGTTCCTGGTCCACGTTAAATGTCTGTATCAATTCTGTATTCAGTTCTGCATTCCTACTCTTCAACACGTCTCTTTCCAAGAAGACGACATCTTCGAAATTCATGCCTGCAGTTTTCATCCGATGGATCCCGGGCAAAAGAGTTGAGAAAGCTCCAGCAAAGTGAATTCGTGGACAAACTCATTATCTTCATTGTCTATTGACAAATGGATGTAAAGCCAATGATCAAAACTAAATCTTCCTCACAAGTTGATCTTCAGCCCCTTCTTTTCCTTATGGTGTTTTACTCTTTTCAGGAGCTTACTCAACTCTTCCTTGTTTTCAGCCACCAGAGTGGTGTCACAAATATAATAGGTTGTAATGCTGTCTAAAACACGGTAAAACTTCATTAAAACCACAACACACTAGTTGCAAGATGAAATGAAAATTTACTACAATTAAAACCAGTATGTTGCAGTTAAAATGATAAAATTACATGAGGCGAGATCTTTCGGATCACTCCTTGGTGCCTATTGTCAAGCCAACCGTGAACACATGTGGTGCGGTGAGCACCCATATGCTTTATAATAGTCACGTGATGTCGCCATCGTAACAGTAATGTGCATGTGAATAAACATAGATTTTAAGGTTAACATTAAAGTCATATTAACGATGGAGGTTCCAGTGAACGTATAAGACGTTGCCAGGTTAAAGGGAGGGCATAAGGTAGGTCATCGTTACAGCATAATTTCTTAAACCATACTATAAAAAGTGCTTCCGTAAACAAGGTGTCTTTCTTGTATTTGGTGTAAGCGAGATGAGAGACTTCGTTCCAACACGGAGTAAAATGATTGAGGGTTACCGTGCGAGCTAAAGACGTGGTTGTAGCTTCCCTGGAAATGTCAGACGATGTTCTGATTTTTTGGCCTCATTCACTACAACTGTTTCAACAATTTGTTCAAACACTCTCCTCATTCATTCCCACCATTAAATTTACCATAGGTAACGAAGAAAACTGTTCCCTTCCTTTTTTAGATTTTTGTCTTCATCTTCAACCCGGTACCAATCGGCATCGTGTTCAGTTTTTCGTAAACGAACTTTTGTACCATCACTTATCCCTTTCTCGTCATACCATCCGATTCAACATAAACTAGCAGGATTACGTTCATATACAACAAGAGCTTTTACTCACTCTTCTTCAATTCGTCATCGTCGAACTGAACTTACATTTATTGCAAACTTAGCTAAGACATTTGGTTACCCACCTTATGTAGTACCGAAGCTTATTTCTCGTTACCAAAGGACTGTCTTCACAAAACTACAAGTAGACAAACCGACTGTTAAATTTGTTGGCTCTGTAACCTTTAACATCCCTATTGTCAACATGCTTAACAAACTTTGTAATAAACATAAATTACATTTCGGGATTCGAACCTCTAACATTTTAAAGAATTTACTTTCTGACCGAGATGTTGTATCAATAGGTGAAAAACATGGTGTATACTGTATTCCTCTACGCCCCAAACCCCTAATCAACCAAATTCGAGTTACATTGGCTGCACTTTACGAACAACTTCGGTTCGATCCCGTGAACACCAATATGACATTTCCAGGGAAGCTACAACCACGTCTTTAGCTCGCACAGTAACCCTCAATCATTTTACTCCGTGTTGGAACGAAGTCTCTCATCTCGCTTACACCAAATACAAGAAAGACACCTTGTTTACGGAAGCACTTTTTATAGTATGGTTTAAGAAATTATGCTGTAGCGATGACCTACCTTATGTCCTCCCTTTAACCTGGCAACGTCTTATACGTTCACTGGAACCTCCATCGTTAATATGACTTTAATGTTAACCTTAAAATCTATGTTTATTCACATGCACATTACTGTTACGATGGCGACATCACGTGACTATTATGAAGCATATGGGTTGTCACCGCACCACATGTGTTCACGGTTGGCTTGACAGTGGGCACCAAGGGGTGACCCGAAAGATCTCGCATCATATAATTTTATCATTTTAACTGTAACATACTGGTTTTAATTGTAGTAAATTTTCATTTCATCTTGCAACTAGTGTGTTGTGGTTTTAATGAAGTTTTATCGTGTTTTAGACAGCATTACAACATAATGTATTTGTGAACGGTAACACGAATTCTCACACAGAACTTTGGATATAGAGTGGTGTCACGTGCATATTTAAAGCTGTTAATATTCTTGCCACCAATTGTAATCCCTCCACATTTCTTAACGTTCTCAGCGCAGCGGTTGAAGAGGACAAGGGAAAGTACTCATCCCTAACACACACTGTCCTTATTAATTTCAATAAACTCTGTATCCCTTAGGACAATTCTAACTAATGTTTCCTGATCTTCTTATTTTCTACTTAGATATGATGAATTGGAATACCCATATCTCTCAAAGTGATGCAAAGTTTGTTGCGGTCAACGCAGTCAAACGTGTTAGCATAACCAATAAAACGTAAAAATGCCACTCTCCGAAATTGCCTTGTTGTTTTCATGATATTTGGATGTTTGTGAAGTAAACATTAGTTGGTACTAAATCCCGTCATGCCGCTGCTGCCTTTATTTATTTATTTATTTATTTATTTATTCTGATCGTGCAATTTCGTGAATTTCTCTCTTGGGTGTATCTACGCATTCAAGCTGAAATCACGTTCTTACATTCTTTTTTTTTTTTTTTTTTTTTTCTTTCAGATTAAAAAAAAAAAGAAAATTTGAACGAGTTGCCTCCCTCGTATTAGGCAACTGAATCCACTTCAAATCGAGCAAGGCCGAAATTCCGCTGCTAACAGATTTTCATTCGGTATCGGGAGTGTTTGTGCGTTGGAAGCGAACCTGTCGTCTCAAGGCTGCCCTGGTCAGTTCATGTCCCTGCGGGGCGTCTGGCGGCAGACATTACCCCAGTTCACCTGACTGCTTTTTGTCTCCCCTCACCTTCTCAGTCGTCATTCCCAGTGTGTGTGTGTGTGTGTATACCCCTTGAAGGTGCCCTGCATTGGCTTACCACACCTGCGGCTCGTCACCTTGGAGATGCCATAGTTTTAGAAAAAGAGGTGAAGAGGGGGGCACAGTTTTTGCACTTAGAGTGGGTGACGAGTTTGCAGCCGAAGCCACGCCCACTGATTGAATTTCAAAACCGAGAAAGGAATAAAAATGGAGCCTTAAAATAAATATTTGGAAACACTTTATATCCTAAACAGTTTTCAACTGCACACTTCATATTCTTTTCCGTCTTTTTTGTTCTTCCCTCTAGAGATGCATAAGTACGCAGTTTGGTCAGCTTATTAAAAATTCACAGCGAATGCTCAGTTAAGCATTTATTTACGCGCCTGTTTGAAGAAGGCAGGTTATTTGCTTTTATTACTATTGCCTTCTGAAAGAAGCCCATCAGAATTTTCAAAAATTAACAAGAGAAGCTTTCATTAGGGAACTTTTTGGAACCCTGACCCTCTCAGTTTCTCTCGCCTTTCTTTTCTTTTCCTTTCTAATTTTCCCCCATATTTTTATTTATTATCACACTTCATATTCTTAAATTATTTATTAATTATCACACTTTATATTCTTTTCCGTCTTTTTTGTTCTTCCCTCTAGAGATGCATAAGTCACGCAGTTTGGTCAGCTTATTAAAAATTCACAGCGAATGCTCAGTTAAGCATTTATTTACGCGCCTGTTTGAAGAAGGCAGGTTATTTGCTTTTATTACTATTGCCTTCTGAAAGAAGTCCATCAGAATTTTCAAAAATTAACAAGAGAAGCTTTCATTAGGGAACTTTTTGGAACCCTGACCCTCTCAGTTTCTCTCGCCTTTCTTTTCTTTTCCTTTCTAATTTTCCCCCATATTTTTATTTATTATCACACTTCATATTCTTAAATTATTTATTAATTATCACACTTTATATTCTTTTCCGTCTTTTTTGTTCTTTTCTCTAGAGATGCATAAGTCACGCAGTTTGGTCAGCTTATTAAAAATTCACAGCGAATGCTCAGTTAAGCATTTATTTACGCGCCTGTTTGAAGAAGGCAGGTTATTTGCTTTTATTACTATTGCCTTCTGAAAGAAGTCCATCAGAATTTTCAAAAATTAACAAGAGAAGCTTTCATTAGGGAACTTTTTGGAACCCTGACCCTCTCAGTTTCTCTCGCCTTTCTTTTCTTTTCCTTTCTAATTTTCCCCCATATTTTTATTTATTATCACACTTCATATTCTTAAATTATTTATTAATTATCACACTTTATATTCTTTTCCGTCTTTTTTGTTCTTTTCTCTAGAGATGCATAAGTCACGCAGTTTGGTCAGCTTATTAAAAATTCACAGCGAATGCTCAGTTAAGCATTTATTTACGCGCCTGTTTGAAGAAGGCAGGTTATTTGCTTTTATTACTATTGCCTTCTGAAAGAAGTCCATCAGAATTTTCAAAAATTAACAAGAGAAGCTTTCATTAGGGAACTTTTTAGAACCCTGGCCCTCTCAGTTTCTCTCGCCTTTCTTTTCTTTTCCTTTCTAATTTTCCCCCATATTTTTATTTATTATCACACTTCATATTCTTAAATTATTTATTAATTATCACACTTTATATTCTTTTCCGTCTTTTTTGTTCTTTTCTCTAGAGATGCATAAGTCACGCAGTTTGGTCAGCTTATTAAAAATTCACAGCTAATGCTCAGTTAAGCATTTATTTACGCGCCTGTTTGAAGAAGGCAGGTTATTTGCTTTTATTGTTATTGCCTTCTGAAAGAAGTTCATCAGAATTTTTTAAAATTAACAGGAGAAGCTTTCATTAGGGAACTTTTTTGAACACAGACCCTCTCTATTTCTCTCGCCTTTCTTTTCTTTTCCTTTCTTTAATTTTTTCCGTATTTTTTCTCATATTTCTTATTGACGATTTTTTTTCATTTCAGGAGTTTTACGTCATTGATGAATATCAACCCTAGTAAAGAAATACAATTGGTATTTCCCCCATTATTTTGAAAACTATTTCGTAGAGCCGTTATACGTCATTTGTTTCTTAAATTATTTATTAGGCTAGTGCATAAGTTTTCGGCGCTCCGAGTAACATGCGGAAAAAACGAAACGGTTGAATTTTTGTCAGAATTTCGTGTTTGGGGTTATGATGGAAGCACTGCATCGAACGACACGGGCTGATGGACAGCCTTCATGTGCGGTTTGTTGAGCTAGGACACGATGATCGACAAGGTTTATTCATGTTTGATATCGTGAAAAGCGCTGCACAAGCACGGGAGGGAATTTGTTCGTGATACGGCGAGAAAGCCGTACGTGCAAGCACATGAAGTTCGGAAGTGGCGATTACAGCATGGAGGACGAGCAGCGTATCGGACGGCCGAAGGCGATGCAAAGCACAGATTTGCAAGCTCTTCTGGAGGAAGATGCCGCCCAGTCGTCCACAGAACTGGCAAAGGTTCAGTCGACGGTTTAAGAACAGGCGTGTATCAGTCGACGATTGAAGGTCATAGGAAAGACTCAAAAAGTGGTAAAGTGGATCCAACACGGACAAATGCTGGAAACTTATACATTGGCCTAATAATAGTTTTGCTTCAAAGTAGCAACGAATGATACGTGCATTGGAACTCAGGAGTTTCAGGTTTTGATATCCTAATTATCGAGTAAAATGTGCTGCAGCTGTTTTATTTACGAGAGAGTTGTCGAGTACTAGAGTTTAATGGCTGCAGTAGAGAGTAGGATGTCGCCGCCATAGACTGCACACCAAAGGACGCGACAGAAACAAAACAAAAAACAAAACTGGAGGAGGAGGGGGGGGGGAAGGAAGGATGAACAAGCATCTGGAAAACACTCAGGTCGAAAGTCATAGAAAAAGTTGAGGCGGCAGTCAATCCCGCACGGGTTTCACTTGAACGCACTGTGGTGGCCAGTAAATCTGCCATTTTAAGCAGGTTTTGTTAAACAAGGAAACATTACTTATCTTGTGAGCACTTTATTGCATGCAATAAATAGTCTACAGAAATTAATAGAGTACTTTGGCTTCGCCATTTGATTAAATTGTTGTGTAACAAAACTGCATTGCTCTGTAATGTATATCCAATCAGTAATCTCCGGCAAGAGTGTGGAACGAATTCGGACTGGTGTGTTAAATCAGTGCGTTCCTGCCTTTTGGCAACAGCCGCTCCGTTTCTGTTGTGCATATTTGTTTCCCATAATTCTCTTCTAAATCTGAAAATATTCTGTCGAATTATCGCAAACATTTACTTTGCAATTAGTATAATGTTCTTACGCCAAAAATTCCCTAACTTACGGTACTTGTACAATTTTATTTGGCCCAGCATTGTACAATACATAGGCTGATCAATAAGTAACTCCCGATGACGTTTGGGAGTGAATTAGGAATGTGTAAAGCTGTGTCCTCAACGTCATTGCACAGCGTCATTTGTGGCACAAGAAATTTGATTTAAAAACAGCAACATGCAGGAGAATAGATTAAAGGGAAAATGACGTTCTGCCTGGAAACATCATCTCACTTAGAGGTACGCGCAGTGGTTTGGTTACTCTGGAGATGGAAAACGCCAGCAGCGAAGATCCATTGCCAATTACGAGAAGTATATCTTTACATAAAGTTAGTATTATTAGAAGCACCTCCTTTGGTTAGATTTCCACCTGATTTTCTTACGATTTCCTCATAAGTGTAACCTTCTTTACATAAAGTCAGTATTATTAGAAGCTATGTCAAGTACAGAGTATTTGAATCGTGTCAAAATGGTGTTGAAAATTCGCACACGAGGTCAATGAATTGACGGATAAAAAATGCAATGAAAACATTTATGACGTGCGCGCGTGCACGTATGTTTATGTGTGTGTGTGTGAGAGAGAGAGAGAGAGAGAGACAGCCGCCAACTGAGAGTACTGCACAGATAGAATAGTAGCGTGTTATTGTTTCGTTCATTCATTTGAATAATTTTGTTCCCTGATCTCAAGTACCTAAATAACATTGAAACTGCTTAAGGCAATGACGTGGAAATAAAATAAGTTGTATGAGCAGTGTTGGAGAAGTAATGTTGCCAAAGTTGCGCGTGCGCGCACACACGCACACACACACACACACACACACACACATACACACACATCTTGAGAGACATTGATCGTGATAATGCATGTGCTGTGTTACTTCCTCCAGTTTATAGAACAATTAGTGAATTAGTCAGAAGGTTGTTGCTTTCTATAGCCTGTGTAAGAACACTGATGGAGTGACAGGACAGAACGATATTCCAAACGTTTAAAACCACTATTAGCTCTGACACTTTACTGCTCACAGACACCTGTTATCAGTGCAGTAGGCAGAATCGTCTAATGAGAATTGTTGATGGGAATTTTCACCATGCTTTAGTGCCATGAGTGAAGCTTATGCACATTAAAAATCTTTTCTCTGTTATTGACTTCTGGATTGAATGGCCGTGGGTTCAGAGCACGAACTTCGGGGTACTTATCTGAGCGTATCCCGGGTTCGAGTCCCAGATGAGGAATGAGTGGGGTGTGTCATACGACGTTGGTTTTCTCTCTCTTCCCTGGAAATTATTGCTCTAAATTGAGGTTAGACGACTTCTTACAACCTTAGTTTCTCCAGGCAGTCGTTAAAACCCCAAGCTGGATAAATATACTTTTTCTCTAACCTCCCGCTGTACGTCATTGCTTGTGATGGTTCTCAGATGAGACAATGTGGACCAGAATTTAAACAGCAGCCAAATGTTTGAAAATACAGACTGGAGTCCACCAGAGAAGCTGTTATACGAGCCTGATGAAACGGTGAGTTGTCTTGTTGAAAGATGGCACTGGTGTCCGGGTAAACCTCCTGCAGATATGGTAGGAGATGGTAGGATAACACGTTGTGACGTATATTCTAAATTAACTTTCCTTTTTAGTTTCTTTCCCTATGTAAATCTTGAGTTTATTCTGTTATTCTTCACTCTCAACGTGATATCTTTCTCTCAAACGAATGCGTTTGGCAACACAATTGAGGTTGAATGAACGTGACGTATGCCTGAGTTTTGATAAGAACAAGAGATAAAAACGACGACTAATCTATTGCTTGAGAGCGTTGGATTGTAAACTGATTATTGAAAAGAGCGTTGTGTGGTGTGTGGAGAGTTTAGTGCAATATGCTATGCTACGATGTGTTTGCTACATCCTGAATAAAGCATCTTTTCCGTAAGTTTGACTTCTGTTGTTTAGATGTTTCGTCTGGCCGTTAAGGTTTCTTTCATTTAGGAACTATTTCCTAGTATGTTGCTGTTTTAAATTAACGTAGAAGTAAGACAAGACTTCTACGTCATAAAGTCCTTGTAGCGTCCGTCATTTAATGTTTGTTGGATGATAACCAACGGACCTAGGGCTTGCCAGAGAAAACTTCCTTAGATCAGAACACCACCTCCACCGGCTTGTTGAACACCAACTGTGCAACCAGAGGATAGGGCATAACGAAATAAATATCTCCGTCATTTTTGGTCCACGCCGGGGATCGAACCCGAGTCCAATTATTCCGGGACAAGTCGCTCTACCAACTGAGCTACGCAGACGTTCGTTCTCGCTGCTATCTGTTTTTATGTCGTGTGCGTCCTGCGGGACAGGTACGTCACCCCCCCCCCGAAAGAGGGCCGGGGCACGGCCCACGGGTCAGTCGTGACCATGAATCGTTGCAGGCAACCATCCTCTGTAGAACGTGCACTTGAGAACTCCCAGTCAATCTGGTGTGTGGAATGCAATGTCACACACATTTATTTTTCGAAGCGCTGGAGAAGGGATTCTCTTATTTGTCTCACGGTGTGGGAAGAACATCACACCATTGCGAGATCTTTAGCGGCCGGGTCATCCGGGAAGTTCGGGCGCCATTATAACGAAGTAAATTTCTCCGTCATTTTTGGTCCACGCCGGGAACCGAACCCGAGTCCACTTATTCCGGAACAAGTCGCTCTACCAACTGAGCTACGCAGACGTTCTTCCTTGCTGCTATCTGCCTTTTCGTCGTGTGCGTCCTGCGGAGCAGGTACGTCCCAAAGGCTTCATGATGTTTACGCCATATTCGAACCCAGCCATCAACATGGTGCAGCAGGAAACAGGACTCATCACTGCAGGCGATCGTCTTCCTCTGTCGGGGGTCCATTGCCGACCCTCCTTGGCCCATGCGAGGCGTTGTTTTTGATGATTGGGCGTCATCATGTGCACCCTCCTTGGTCTCCGGCTGTGGAACCCCTGGCGACGCAATTGACAGTGCATGGTGCATGTGGAAATATATCGAACTGCACCGATGTTGTACTGGTGGGTGAGCTGAGTGACTGTTACACGTCGATTCTGAGATACGAGTCGTGACACCCGACGCTTACCTCTAGGATCAATCGCGCGTGGCTGACCAATGTGAGCCCTTCTACTGAATGTCTGTTCATGGTCAATCCAGTCCTGGTACACCCTTGACACAGTAGAACTGCAACAGGCTGTTTCCGAAATACAGGGATCTTTCTGGGCCCCAATTATCGTGCTGCGGTCAAAATTGACTTAGGTTTCCACGTTTCCCCATTACTGGTAAATGCTTACTGATTACGTACAGAGGATAGGTGTGCACACTTTATAGTAGCCGCACGTGACGTTGATATCACGTGGTGCTCCGTTATCGACCCGAATATGTAAAACGGGGTTGTTGCTAATGCAAAGCTAGCTCAATGCATGTATGCATGCACATATGTTTTGAAGAAATGTTAAGAAATTTGAGGGGGCAGAATGCTCACAAGAAATATATCAACGTCACCTCAGAAGTAATGCCTGCAGAAACTTTTCTGCGTTTGAATAAGAAGATCGTGTAGTGTATTTATTTTCCATTTTTTTCTTCTTGAGAACATTCTGGTATATTTTGAGCTATTCCTTTTTTGAAGTTGTGAATCCTTTTTTTGGTGTAAATATGACATGAATGGTAAGTTAGATAATATCCGAAAACTTGAAAATTATGCCGTCCTGGAGCGGAAATCGAATCAGCGTCTCACGGCTAGCGCCCAAGTATGCTAACCACTACACCACCCAGAACGACCAAGTGTCAAGTTTCCGATTAATTTGAATATAACCATCACAAGATTCGCTAGTCGAAGCAACCCGCATTCATATATAGCGAATATGGAAGATTAGAATTCATTCTCGTGATTGCCCTGAGGAGCAGAATATCAGTGAATGAAATACGACGGGATTACAATATTGTACAAAACAATTTTCGAAGTTGTCAATCCGTTTTGGTGTAAATATTTTTACACTCAATATCAAGGAAAAGGAATTTGCTCAAAATTGGAGTCATACACGGTCGAGTCATATTATTGTGACCACCTGCTGATATCCAGAGTAACCGCCGTGTGCAGCGCAGACTGGGAGTGACTCAGTAAGGTGTTGACAGGTATGTGGAGCCATGCTGACTACAGTGCATTTGACAGCTGCTGGAGGGTGCGTGGAGGAGGATCCATAGAGCGAAGAACACGATTGGGGTGGTCCCACAGATGCTAAATTGGGTTTCAGTCTGGGGAATTAGGGAGCCAAGGGAAGTACTTTGAAGTCTTTATGGTGCTCTTCCAACCATTCTTGGACATTTCTAGCTGTGTGACACGTCGCATTGTCGTTCTGGAAGATCCCATCCGGCCCAAGGAAGACAATCAGCATGTACGGGTTTACGTGGTCTGCAAGGATGATTTCATAACAAATTCGGTCCATAGTGCCATCCACAGGTATGAGTGGACCCATGGAATGCCATGAAAACATTTCGCAGACCATAACGCTGCACACACCAGCCTGTGTTCTTCCAGCAATGGCTGAAGAGTATTCGTTCTCCGATGTTTCTCCCCTTATACGCTAACGTCCATCCATTTGATAAAGTAGAAAACGTGACTCATCGCAGAAGGCAATCCTTTGCCAATCGGCGGAGGTCCAATCCCGATACTGCCGTGCAAATATAAGCCTTTTCTGTCGATGCACCTTCGTTAGCATAGGTGCAGTGACCATCCGTCTGCATCGGAGCCCCATACGGAGCAGGATTCGCTAAACTGTTGTTTTTGACACACTTCCGGTAGCCTCCTGGTTCATTCGGCCAGTGAGTTACTCCACTGTAGCGTATCGATCGGCCCTCACGCAACTTGCCAACCGAGGTTCACTTCTCACATCAATGGCACGTGGTGCTCCGCAGTTTCCACATCCCTTATTCGCAATGATGCCATTTCTCCAATCACGATACACTTTAACCACAGCAGCACGCTAACAGTTCACAAACTGCGCTGTTTCAGAAATACTGCCACCCTTGGATAATCATCCCTTTTTGCAAATATGATAAATCGCTCCTTTTATCCATGACAGCAACGAGTGATATGTTTTCAGAATGCCTACAGCACACCTTATATACCCTCCAAGCCAGCTCACGACACGTGTCTTCTTTCATTGGCTAGGCGCTGTTGACGTCAAAAGTAGAAGGTGGTCACAAAATGTGACTCGACTGTGTATATTTGGTACTAACTACGTGCATAGTTAAGGACTGAAGAAACTTAAGACCCTAATTCGGAATAAATACGAATCGGTACACTGTCTGCCCAATATTAGTAGCAGCTCCATAAATAAATTTGTCGAAATGCTCTTTCTTTAAATGATGCGTGCAAGAAGCAAAACGGCAGATGTACGGGTATTTTCGCCGAGCCATTGCATCCTGCCAACCGCTCTTCTTTGTTCTGTGTAACACTTGTTTTTGTTGTTGCTGAGTCTTTGTTTTAAAACGTAACTGTTTGCCTGACTTCTTGTTATGAGCTTTCCGAGAACATCACTCGACTGCTATAAACTTGTCAATGTGACTTAAATCGAAGGCATCTTTTCACTTGCATTGAAACGAGTGTCCGGTGAAACCAGTTTTCTCTCGACCTTTCCGCTTAAGACTTCTTCTCAAACGAGTTTCCTGCTGCATTTTCTGGATCTTTTCCAAATACCATTAGAAATGTTTTGATCACTTCTCTACATGAACAAAAAAAATATCGGTATTCAAACCTAGCAGCAATAACTATCCAAAGGGATGAAACAGCTACAACTTGACAAATTATGTACTACAGAATGACGCAGTAAGCGGCAATGCATCTACCGTTTCAACGCAAGTGAAAAGATTCCATTAATTAAAGTGATTCTGCTTTAATTAATCTTAGATTTAATTGCACGAGCGTGAAACAGGTTAATGTAGTGCGCTTCTTTTTTATATCAACGTTCGTCGGTTATGCTCAGAATTCAAGATATTTACTTCCTTGTGTTACAACCACGAATTCCTGCATGGGAATGTTTCGTTTTTTATTTTTTAAACAAAGTGAAAGGTTTTTATCTAAATCGTAATACGGTTTTGAAATTCAACGCAACTAAAGATTTTGCATATGGAAACTTAAAAGTAAGACCCATTTTCTTTTGTGCGTCAGAACAAAACAGTCATCTTGTGGGGAAAATTACATAAAAACCAATACCTCATGTAGTAGTGCACAAAGGTTTGATCGATTGATGTAACTTCAACCGTGTTTTGGTCAAAGATTAAAGGAATACTTATCAACTAGTTTTCAATGATATCATAGCATCCGCTTAGCTAATACAGCAAAATTTGTTCACCATAATTACCAAAGACTCTACACCATTTATAAACTACAACACTTCATTTATTGGCGCAAAATTAACACACAGTTTAAGCGGAACTTTCCCGCTCCATCGGGAGGCTTCGTCTGGGCTAGGTTATCAAAAGCCTTCTTAGAAATAGCAACACACAATGCTCTTATAATTCGTAGAGTCTTAATGCACATGAATTATAACAGAATTGTGCGTTACTATTTCTAAAAAGGCTTTAAATAACCTAGCCCAGACGAAGCCTCCCGATGGAGCACGAAAGTTCAGCTTAAACTGTGTGTTAAGTTCACGCTATTGTAGAGGAAGTGTTGTAGTTGTTCACCACACCAAATGCAAGTTCTTATAACATACAGTATGTATGAATATATTTCATACGTGGAGATAATGTAAATAGGCGATGTCATCGCTCTGTCCACGCTATTTTATAAACAAGGCATAGCAACTGAAAAATTGTTCATGCGACGCCGCTGGGATCGAATCCCAGATCTCTCGATAACTAGCCGAGTGCGTTCGCTTTACGCTACGGTGCCAACAATTCACAGCGCTATGCGTGGTTAATCACACATAGCGTAAAGCGAACGCACTCGGGGCTAGTTATCGAGAGATCTGAGATTCGATCCCAGCGGCGTTAGATAACAATTTTTCAGTTCCTATGCGTTGTTTATAAAACAACGTGGACAGAGCGATGACATCGTCTATTTACAGTATGTACACTGAAGTAGCAAATTATTAAAAACACCCGATAGCAATCAGGCCGCGCGCAGTGGCTCTCCCCCTTCCCTGGAACCAGTGGTCCTAAATAAGGAACGGGCGACTGCTTGCAGCCAATAGAGTTGATCACGGTGGCCGTTAAATTCCCCCTAAACAAACAAAAATAGCAATCAGATACGCGCCTTCCTCATTTACGTATGCAACTTCCTTCGTTACTTACGTACGTTGAGATAGCTCTATAAACAACTCACTTCAAAGGATTCGGACGTATACGCAACGTAAATTGTGGAAGGAGGGGAAAAAACTCGTGATTTAAGGGACTTTGAAAGCGGCATAGTGGGCGCTAGGAGAGCAGGGAGAAGCATCTCAGAAACGACAAACTTTCTCGGCTATGCAAGTACATCTGTATCGGGGGAACAACTGTATCGCAAGGACAGTTGTAATAATGAGTGGTGCATAAATAATAAAACAAGCAGTCAGGGGGTCCTCCTGTAGGCCTAAACGACTGGTCGATGTTCGATGGCAACGGCAGTTGGAAAGGACTGTATGAGGTAACAAACAAGCTCAAGTAACTGCGCAGTAGAACAGCAGTATCGAGAGAATTTCAACTTAGGCACAGCCCGGCTACAGCATCAGACGTCTCCTACGTGTACCACTCGTTTCTGCTGAAAACATACAAATTCGTCTGCAGTGGACACAGCAGTACCAAAACCTTACCTTTGGTTACTGGAAAATGTCGCCTAGTCCTATGAATAACGTTTTCAATCAATACACGCCAATAGACTGGCTATAATATGGCGTCAGCTGCACGAATCAATGGATCTCAGCTACCTATTTTGACATAGTTTCCGTAGTCAGTAATTCCGTTTATTTCAGAAAAGTCAATTTCGACTTTTTCCATATTTATACAGATATTTAGCTAACTCTTCGATTCTGAATTTTTCAGCCCTTTTACAAGAGATTCTTCTGTCCTGACGTATGATGGTAACGAATCCCAGATACCTGGTGGAGTACGAACGAGGTTCTTCTTCAATGGTAGCGCACGTGCTGCCGTTGAGCTTGAAAGACACGTAACGCACAGTCATGTATCACGTAGAACTTTAATCGCTGGACGAGGAAATGTGTTTTGTTGTTAATACGGGTGAATTAGTCATTTTATTTTTTGTTAGAACTTATTATTTTTATGAGTAGCTGTGTAATAATTTTATTCTTTCTGTAGGAGAAATTACTACAAGGTGCGTTTTTTTTTTTTTTTTTGTTTGGAATTTGATATCTTTTTGAACTGACTATACCTTTCAATTTTCCTAAAGGAAAAGTGCAATGTACTGTTTTATAGTAGGCTATTATTGCGCAAAATGTCTGAATATGAAATTTACTATTGATAGCTAATGTCTTAAAGGGTCCGCAGACCAAAACATCGTCGTACAATCACTTGTACAATAATTTAAATACCCCGTTTCTTACGGTAACACAATATACAATAGCTGCTGCACAAAATGGGGCAGAGGGGAAGGAATTTCCGGTTTCACAATAGCTACAATTATCTGATCTCGCTAGAAATCTTCAAAATGAGATCCTCCGACCGACGATTGAAATTTAATGGTTAATCAAACCTCCAGTATTCCTGCGAATCGCTCCTATTGCCGGAAATTTTCCGTTATATGGATACGGAAAAAGTAGAAACAATTTTTTACGTTAATATACGAAAGAAATTGCGGAAATGTTTCTCAAAATTCTGAACTTTCCGTTAACACCTCTTAAAAACGGCAATTTACCGCAAATTATACGAAAGAACTGGGTAAGGTTTCTGAAAATTCAGAATTTTCGTGGCATACGAAAATCAGTGAAATTCAGGTTTTTTTCTGTCATTTCACTGAAAAAAGTGTATCAGGAGGCTTCGTTAATTCACGAAAGGAATAACGGAAAATAGCTCACAACTCACTCTCGAAGGACGCTTCGTGTATTAAAGCATTTATTTTTATAAGAAGTAACGGAAGTATCTTTCATTTAGTTTTGACACTATGATAACCAGCAGTTTCAAGCTTTCTTCACCTTACATACATAATACTTCCGTGAAATACTAAGAAATTTTAACTTGTGTTTTACAAAACAAAAATGGCGTTCTGCTACTAAACACTTTCAAAATTTTTCTATTTAAATTCAACAGTTTCTTAATTTTTCTCAAACCATTCCTCAGTAGAATACGGTCCAGAGGAGATATACAATTATGTACCACAAATGTTCGGCCAACTATTGCCCAGCCAATAGATAAGCAGGTGTTTATTGTATAAGCAGTATTTCAGATCAGATCAGATCGGATCATATGTAGAGGATTTTAGGAAGGGAGTGTCTGACCCCAGGTCTTAAACAACCCTTAGCAATAGGAAGCTAGGAGATTTGGGCTAGAGTGCCCGATAGGAAAGTGACACGGAAGCGAGATAGAAAGAGGGTGGAAGATGCCCTTATTTATTACCGGGGGGCCCAGTACCCGGGGCCCGACGGCTTAACGTGCCCATCCGACCCACTGCGGATATTTGACGGTTCGAGCGTTCGTACCTGCCTGGAATCGAACCAGAGGCAGTCACAAACGTTGACCACCAGGCCACCAGTGGCCATAAGTAGTATTTTATTATATAAGCAGGTATTTATTGCGTGAAGGCAAGCATGGCGCTTGCTATCACCTAACCGTTCGCTAAGAACAGCTCATGCTTTCTGTGATTCGTCGTATGTACCCATGTTAGAAAATTATCTGTGAGTGGGCAACCAATGAACTGCCGTAGAAAATGATTTACGGCTGGCAGTGAGATTTGTCATTGCTTTGGTGGCTGCAATGGTGTGGCATTAGCCTGCAGTACATTGGTCATACAGATACCTCGGCGTTTCATATACGTAATTCCGTTACGTTAGCTCAGTATATGTGTGATTACCAGTGGGGTGTTACAGATGAAATAAGTCGAAAAACACAGGTGCAGTAGCACGAATGAAGCAACTTAAAAAATACTGGTACTCATGAAGTTAGATAGAATACTGCGGTACAGTATCGTAGATGAGCAAGACTTCTGTGCACTTTTACATATCCTGTTACACTCTGAAACTGTTCTCATCGTTCGACAAGCCCGAAATATGCTCGACATCTACGGCTTTATCTCACGTCCTTCAGTTCCTTTTAAAATATATGGTGTCACTTCAACAATAGTACTTTTCCTATTTTCTCACGGGAGAAACACTTTCTTTCAGTTTGGGTCTTATCATGGGTGGCTTATCAAAGCATGGCAACGGCGGTAAATTTCAAGACAAGCTACAGCGCAAGTAATATTATTCATGTGTAAGAAACAAACGAAATATCGCAATGAACTTATCCAGAAATTTTGGATTCGTGCAATTTACCGTGATTGGAAGAATTATATTGTTACCATAACTGAATGTCGTTTGTAACCAAACGGCCATTCAGATTAATTTTCGCATCGTCATAATTACGAGGTATTCCATCGTGAATCGAAGAATGGTCTGTAGAGTACGGATATGCAATATAATGCATACGCTGTTAAAAATTGTGTGGTAGGTTGCACCGAAACGTCGTACTACACCAGCTGCACCACTTTCTGAGAAAAGATACGCCATTGTTTGGTGCAAACAAAAACGTAAAAACATGGTACAACGTTACCCCAAATTATGGTACACGGTTGCAGCATATTGTTGGTTTTCTTTTCACCACACAATGGTGCATCTTTTCGCAGAAAGTGGTGTAGTTGGTGCAGTACCATTTTTTCGTGCAACTGAGCACACAATTTTTAACAGTGTATTTTTTGCGCGTTTGTGACGTATGAATCAAATGGACCATGAAGTATATACGAAAAGCCTTATGGTGTAGTTCACCTGGGAGACATCCGCTCCGGGATAGGAAGATGTGGGTTCGAATCCCACTGTCGGCAAAAGAAAGATTGTGTGTTGCATGATTTTTTAGCCATCTGACACTTAATCCACCTCTTGAGAAGTATTCATTTCATTTTGTTATAATAACATTCAGTTTATTCATGAACGATTCGATGTTGAAGGATTCTGAACATATTATTTGCATTCCTTCTTAAGAAAGTCAACTATGCTAATCTTGAAAGAAATACAGGATTACGCCATATAATACAAATTTTGAAGATGACAATCCGATTTTTGGCGTAAATGTGACAAGGATGGTAAGTCAGATAATATCCGAAAACTTGAAAATGTTCATCGTCCTGGAACGGGACTCGAACCCGCGTCTCCCAGAAAACGCCCGGGTATGCTAACCACTACACCCCCCAGAACGACCAAGTTTCAAGTTTCCGATCAATTTGAATATAACCATCACAGGATTCGCTAGTCTAAGCAACCGGCATTCATGTTTAGCGAATCTGGAGGTTAAGAATCTTATCCCGTGTTTGCCCGGAGAAGCAGATAAATCATGAAAGAAATACAGGATTACGCCGTATAATACAAATTTTGAAGATAACAATCCGATTTTTGGCGTAAATGTGACAAGGATGGTAAGTCACAATCGTAAATGTGACAAGGATGACTTACCATCCTTGTCACATTTACGCCAAAATCGGATTGTCATCTTCAAAATTTGTATGCTAATCTTATTTTCCGTAACTGATAAAACTTGCAGATGCTAATTTATATTCTTCTTCTGGGCGTGCACTCGATCAGAAGGAGCAGAAAGATTTCCACAGAATGCGGAGACAGATTTTTGAAACGTAGCCAAATTGTAGTCTACTATACAGCAGAATGAAAATAAAAAGGGTCTGTATTTGAAAGGAAAAGTGCGTTAACAAAACATTTACGATTTATTTACGCTACAGACTTTCCTACATTTACGGTTAAGGAGAACTCAGTTTCTGGAATTTAATGGAAATGCAGTATTTTATACCCTTCTAACAGTTCTTTCGAAAGCTTTTTGAAAAGGAGCGCTCAATTGGGAGCTCCTTCTGTTTATGTTAACTCAGCCTGGTTAGATTCGGTAAAGCTCACGTACAAATAATAATAATAATACAATGGGGAGAAAACGTATTTGAGAACTTTCTCCATTGCGTTTTTCAAGTTCAGTATTGTGCGTTTACTAAGTACCGATGTCAATCTAGGTATTCGCCCATAGCTTGTCACGCGTGTTTTTATAAAATTTTTATTTCAACATATATGGCTTAAAAGCGGAACTGTGGCAATATCTGACATCAGTACAACTGTAGTAAGCCATTGAATATGTATTTATCGACTCCGTTTGTCAGTCCTTTTTCTGCATTTACTGGGTGGACACTACTGATCTGTAGTTTCCTTGTATTCTTAGTCAGTCCTAGAATTTTGTTCTCACCAATAAATTAACAAAATACACGCACTCATGTAGTAGTTTTTAGGCTCACTAATGTTTACTTTCTGCTGAACATATGCATGTATAAATGCTAATAACATTCCCATGTGCGAAATATCATAAATTATAACTGTCAAGAGTAGTAGTATCATGCCCTACAACTTTTACAGCACTGGCACACATAATAATCCCTAATAATCAGCACTCAATAATCCCTGGTAATAAATATGTCAAGTGAAAATTATTTTAAAAAATCTTACTTCAGATAATTTTTTTCGGAATTTCTTATTAAAAAACTTCCTAACTTGATTTCAGCATTTCAAGTGAAAAATTGATGTTGCTATCATGAAATGTTTTGGGACAAAGTCTTACACGGGTGCCCCAAGCTGAAAATATTTGCCAAAACCTGCCATTAATTTGGAACCTTTGGATTTCAAGTAGCTCGCAGATTTAATACCATCAAAAATGAAAGCAATCATCAGTGAAACAGCTTCTTTCAGAGATTGGTATAAAAATGAAAATTTTTCCTACTCCTAGCAGCTCTAAGAGGCAAATTCATGACTAAATATGCGAGTGAAATTTCGGGGACATTTTTCTGTTGCAAGTGTAAAAATATAACATCAAGCACTCGTTTTCTGAAATCATCTTTATTTTAAAATTAATGCTCTTCTTTTTTCTGCCTGTTTTTTTTTTTATCAAATCCTGTAGTGTACAAAAGATTTTGATTTGAAGAAATTGGAAACTAGTTCCTAAAAAAAAAAAAAAACACAGTAACATGGCTAAAACCTTCAGAAATGAAAACATGTTAGAAACCGTAAACTAATGTAATTGTGTAGTATATACGCAAGGGCGGATTTACAAGGAAGCCAACGAATCCTAAGCGCGGCGCCCCTAGGTTTTGTTGGCTTCCCCAACGAAGCCTCACAGCATCCAAAAATAATAATTATATATAATTATCATTTTTGGATGCTGGAGGGCCTCAAAAATAATGATATATTATATATATATATATATTGTAATTTTTCTTCTAAAAAAAGAGAGAAGTAGTAGAGCGTGGGATAAATTCATTTGGGAAGATTTGGAGGCATAATTCCGAACAAAATCGAAGTACGTCATCTACGAGTATGAATTTACTAGCTTAAATGTAGGCTCACTAAATATCGTCTTGAAAGTAATACTACACTATATATGTAAATAATATATATATATATATATATATATCAGCAGAGGTTACACATGCAATCAAGAACATGAAGCGGGGAAAAGCTCCAGGAGAAGTTGGAATTACTGTAGACATCATACAAGAAGCAAGTGGAGAAATCGAAACAGTACTCGCCCAAATTTTCACTCGATGCCTTAATGAAGGAAAGATTCCTGAGGATTGGAACACCGCTACAATGATCCTGCTACATAAGAAAGGGGACATTGAGGATCTCGGAAACTACAGACCTATTAGCCTCCTATCAGTAGTTTATAAAATCTTCACTAAAGTTCTTTCACACCGCTTGAAGGTAACACTGGACATGGCTCAACCGAGAGAACAAGCTGGATTCAGGAGTGGCTACAGCACAATAGATCATATCCACATACTGAGAGAACTAATTGAAAGAGCGAGGGAATATGAACTTCCATTGTGCATGGCTTTTATCGATTATGAAAAAACCTTTGATTCGGTGAAACCATCAGCAGTTACAATGGCTCTGAAAACCTGCGGTATTGAAGATGCATACATTAATATTATTAATAACATCTATGAAAATGCAAGTGCAAAGATTCGGCTGTTTGAAAATACAACACACATAAAAATTGGAAAGGGAGTGAGACAAGGTGACACCATATCTCCGAAGCTCTTTAATGCCACGTTGGAGGGTGTTTTTCAGTCGCTGAGCTGGGAAAACAAAGGGATAAAGATTAATGGAGATTATCTAACCCACCTTCGTTTTGCTGATGACGTAGTCATTTTTGCAACTACCCCATCAGAGCTGCAGAGTATGATCCAGGAACTTGCTGACAAGAGTAAAGAAGTGGGATTAAAAATGAACTTTCAGAAGACAAAAGTGATGTTCAATGCTTTTACAAGAAATGAAGATTTATCGATTGATGGAGAAAAGCTGGAGATAACAGACACGTGCGTTTATCTCGGACAGCAGATATCAAGTGAGGGTCACATTGATGAAGAAATTAATCGGCGTACAAAACTTGCCTGGAGAGCTTTTGGAAGAAACAGCATAATTTTCAAGAGCAATATGCCATTATGTCTTAAAAGAAAAGTGTTTGATCAATGCATCCTTCCAGTGCTTACGTATGGTGCAGAGACGTGGACCTTAACTAAAAGAGACATACAAAGGCTGCAGACAACTCTAAGAAGCTTGGAGAGGTGCATGCTTGGGGTAACCAGGAGAGATAAGAAGAGGAACTCGTGGATCCGAAAAATGACAAGAGTGGAAGACATCATGATCAGAGTTAAATCCCTGAAATGGCAATGGGCTGGACATACTGCCAGAAGGACAGATCATCGATGGACAGCCGAAATTTTAGATTAGATTCCAAGGGACAGGAAAAGACCCAGAAGAAGACCACATGGGAGATGGGTGGATGAAATTCGAAAGTATGCAGGAGTGACATGGAGGAGACTGGCACAAGACAGATAGTTGTGGAGGAAACTTGGGGAGACCTTCGTCCAGCAGTGGATTGATAATGGTTGACAATGATGATGATGATATATAGCAAAAAGCATTTTCAACGGGATCCAAGAGCTAGAGAAAAAAAAGGCAAAGAAACATACAATGCAAACAAGCAGAGAATAACATCCAAGAATGCAGAAAGTTTTGTAAATGCTGAGCTTTGGCTTTTTCAAGGACCAGCAAAACACAGCATTAAGTCATCTTTACAAAGACGTAGTTGAATCCAAACGTCTGTGCTATTCGTGCCAACTAAATACACCAAAATAACTGAATGCTGTCTAGGCACGGTACCAAACAAATTAGATAATTGCAGGTTAAAACATGACTTTTATTTACAACTTAAAACCATATATACATGCGAGATCTTTCAGACCCACTATGGGTCCATCATCAAGCACCGCAAAGGGGTGGTTCCGAGATTATAAAGTCGGAAAAAAAAACCCCACAATGCATTGGCATGGAGACGCCGCTCAAGCCCACTCATGCGCACTTGTTAAATATATAAACATGCAAATATTATAAAAGTACAAGAAACACGATTACGGATTACGATGATATATATACAATAATGTCAAATAAAATGTCTCCATGATGAAGGTAATGTCGACGGCATGTCGTCATTACAACACTGGTTAGCAAATACTGTATTAATGAAATAGAATAGACACCGTTCCAAAGGCACGGTGTCTATTCTATTCCATTAAAAGCTACTGAGCCTGATGTACAGGACACCAATTACGTAGGATCCACGATTCGGACTGGTGCTACCCATATTTCTGAACACATGTACAATGTACGGACTGGATTGGGTACCACTGCCTTATCCAGACTAGTTAAACAAGGCCAACACATTCCGGACTGGAACAGCACCAAGATCTTAGCAACAGCTGCAACTAAGACTGGCTTATCATTCACTGAAAGCATGTACATAACTCTATTTGCCAACCAGTGTTGTAATGACGACATGCCGTCGACATTACCCTCATCATGGAGACATTTTATTTTACATCATTGTATATATCATCATAATCCGTAATCGTGTTTCTTGCACTTTTATAATATTTGCATGTTTATATATTTAATAAGTGCGCATGCGTGGGCTTGAGCGGCGCCTCCATGCCAATGCATTGTGGGTTGTTTTTTCCGACTTTATGATCCCGGAACCACCCCTCTGCGGTTCCTGATGATGGACATATAGTGATTCTGAAAGATCTCGCATGTATATATGGTTTTAAGTTGTAAATAAAAGTTCATCTTTTAATCTGCAATTATCTTCATTGTTTGGTACCGTGTCTAGACAGCATTCAGTTAATTTGGTGTACGTAGTTGAATATGGGTTTCTGCTATATATAGTGGGTGTTATTTCTAGCCAATTTTCTTAGAATGTAAAGAACATTTAGCTCTTTAGTTCGCCATCTTTCTCTTAAAATTCTCTTCCGCCTCCCCCCATTAAGTTTAGTTTAAGAGGTAATCACAAGACTGTTATCATACAAGTAAAATTGCATTGGAAAATGTGTTTTATGAGGCACAGGAATAGATTTCATCCATGTTCGGACTATCTGTAAGGGAACTATTATAAATGTCAGTGGGGTGGAATCTGACGATATGCGACAACAGATGCCATAACGCATGTAACATAAATGTCAATTAAAGCAGTACCGTAAACTAACCTTGCGTAACATGTTAAAGTACTGTGGTTCAGTGGTTATCTTTATAAAAGTTCCGACTCTTCCTCCTTAACAAAAGGCTTTCCACTTTTAACTTAAAAAATCCGTATTTCTGTTGAAATCTGGAAGCCAATTAGGCGATTACAGTACTTTTTTATACATTAGTGGGAGAGATTAAAAATGCGCGTGTTATATTTTAAGGATGCCATCAAAGTGAGTGGTAGGGGGCCCCAAAATCGATGCTGTGCTCAAAGCCCCGGTAACTCTAAATCACCTCGCCATTGTATATACACTGCTGGCCACCCAAAATGCATCACCAAGAAGGAAGCATCCGATTGGCCTCAAATTCGCAGCATGCGCCGCCCGCGAGAGGACATGCAACCGATTAGCATTGCAAGGGCATATGCAAATCATGTGCGCCCGGCACGCCACCGAGAAGCACTATATGAAGGGTGCACAGAAAGCGGGGTGTAAGTAGTGGAAGTGTGTTGTGCTGCCGGACCTGTGCGCGGGAAGCTTCCTGATGCCTCGTCGCAGAATACGACAGTCATTCCAGCACGTTTCGGAGTTCGACATAGGACGAATAGTGGCTTATCGCGATAGCGGTTTAACCGTACCGAGACATCGGCGCCCATGTGAAACGACATCCAGCCACAGTGAGGCGAATATGGATTCGGTGGGTGCAGGAGGGACGAACGGACCGACGTGAGTGATTGCCGCAGCAGAGGCGCACTACCGAACGAGAGGACCGGCATGTTGTGCGGCGGGCATTTACTGCTCGCATCGCTAAATCACGAACGTTAGCGCAGGAATTAGGGTGTGTTGCACAACAACCTGTGTCAGCACGTACGGTTTGGCGTGGTCTGCAGGAGCGGGGACTTGTTGCACGGTGGCCATTGCTCCGATTACCATTAACGTTACACCAGCGACGAGTGCTGCGGCAGTGGGCCGTTGAACGCCGCACCTGGACTACGGAATAGCACGACATTGTCTTCTCCGACGAATTCCGCTTCTGCCTGCAACACCACGATGGTCGGAACCGCGTGTGGCGGCACCGCGGTGACAGACTGTATGACGCCTGTATTATGCATCGCCATGCCGGTCCGTCGCCTGGCGTTATGGTTTGGGGCCCAATTGAATATGCACCCGCACCCTTCTGGTACGCATCGCCCGTACACTCAACAGCCACCGCTACATCTCCTACGTTTTGGAGCCTGTAGTCCTCCCTTACCTGCAGGACCTGCCAGCGGCCACGTTTTAACATGACAATGCGCACCCGCACGTGGCACGCATCGTGCAACAATTCTTCACGACCCATCAGGTGTCACTGCTGCCGTGGCCCACCTGTTCTCCCGATATGTCGCCCATCGAACACGTCTGGTAGCTGATTGACAACCGAGTGGCCCGGCAAGCACCACCCGCCGCTACGCCTGATGAACTGTGGCAACGTGTGGAAGCAGCCTGAACCGACATACCCCAAGCCCACATCCAAAGCCTCTTTCGTTAAATGCCGCGGCGTGTTGCGGCCGTTATTGCCAGCCATGGGGGCCACAAGAACTATTATAATGTCTGCGTGTTCGGCAAGTCGCACGGGCCGGCAAGCTCAATCGTTTCATCTTTGTATCTGTTGTTATGGGTCTAGTAAATTTGACTTTGCTATCTCGTGTCCTTCTTGGTGTTCCCTAACTTTAAAAAAAATGTTTTCACTGTGTAATGCACTGAAATGTGTATACCCGCATGATATGTGAAGTAGACAGCCACATCTTTTGCGGAGAACATGGAGTGCTTCGTGGTACGAAGTATGGTGAATATATATGTTTTACATCGGAACTTGTAAAGAATGCAAACATTATCGTAATGCATTGATAATAATAGTGCTTATGGAAAATTTCCTGAATTGATGCTTTATTTCGGAAGGACAAAAGTTCAAGGCTGAAGAGCACAGCTCTCTCGAAATTAATGGTCCTGCAGAATGGAGTCCTTGCTTATTTTGTAGGTGCAGTGAGAAAGGCCTTCATTCAAGTTGAAGGAAGACAGATAAACTTCCCCAGCAGTCTGATTTCTAAGGCACGATTAGTCGGGAAGTTTGCCTTCTTAGTCATCAGGTCAGACGATCATCATTAGCTGGCACATTTAAATGATTTCTCGTATAATAAATAATGCAAGTTCTTGATAACATAAAAATAGCCTCTGTTCCGTCATTGTGGAGGCAATTCAGATATTTTCGTGACACACATATAACACTAGCAGGTAGTCTTTATGATAATGCGTAACATTCCGTTGTACCGCAATGTAGTTATTTACTCGTCAAAAACTTGTTCTTCGGTTAAGTTATTAGAAACCTGGATGCGGTACAGTTTGCTCTTCTCGTGTTCTGGCTTCAGAATGTATTCGCCGCTGTGTTATCGACTTGACTTCATGGCAACGTGTAACTAATTTTACAACGATTTCATTTCCCATTTTCTTCAGCCTCGTTTCAATTTCCTTCCCCAACTGACTTTTTTAGTGATATAGCATTTCTAGTTTTTGGTCTTGCCTTTTTCAACTCTATGGTGCTTAATTATTATACGAAACGAATCTCTTCGAAGAAATAATTCTTCAGAATAACATGGGAAGCACAGATTCATGCCTTTAATCGGCACAAAGGTGCAGTGTTTTCACTGCTTACCGGGTAGTTTGTGGCATTCGAGTATATTTCGAATTTAGATTTCCTTTTGAATTTTTTACGCTTTCCAACTGTAGGTTGAAGAAGCGTATATGCTCCAGCTTTGTCCGTCCGCACAATAACTCGCGTAAAAATTATTCGATTTCAATGAAATTTTAGTATGTGGTAGAGAACCACTGGAGACGAACCCTATTGAAAATGGGAAAAATTGGGTCTAAGGTCAGGACATAGGAGCGGGATCCATTCCATTGCCCTTATTGCCTCATAACTGACGTAAAAACCGTTCCATTTCAATGAAATGTTAGTATGTGGTAGAGGACCACCTGGGGACAAATCCTATTGAAAATGGCCGAAATGTTGTTAAAGGTCAGGATTGGGATTCATTCCATTGCCCTTATGCATCATAACTTACGTAAAAATGGTTCGATTTCGATGAAATTTTAGTATGTGGTAGGGAACCACTGGGAACGAACACAACTGAAAATGGACGAAATGGGGTCAAAGGTCAGGACATAGGAGCGGGATCCATTCCATTGCCCTTATGCGTCATAACTTAACTAAAAGCACTTCGATTGTGACAAAACTTCAGTATGTTGTTCCGGAGGTATACTGAGCCAATTCTGTTGAATATCATCGAAATGAGATCAAAGGTCAAGACACAGGAGCGAGAATTTATTCCACAGCCATTGTCCTCATGTCTTGAGTAATGATTTGTGGTATGTTGGAAAGCGTATAATAATCAATGCATTGCATGATTTTACTAACTTGTTAATTTTATATAAATTCTGTTCATTCTCAGCTTAATTTTCCTTCTGAACAGCATCTCACTTCCCCAAATTTCTTAATACGTTTTGGCAACACTAGCAGTGGGTCAAAGGTAAAGAAAAACTACTTTGAGAGTAAAAAGTGGTGAAAGTTGTGGTACGATCATGATATTATTTACTCATTCATATACAGGGATTGGACGGAATAATGTGAACACCACGCTCAGGAACGTGACTTTTAATGCAGCTACGTACGTCGCAATACGCAAAGGTATCCACCCATTTTTAGTTGCAATAGCTTTGTTTAGAACCTCAAGGTTCTGTTTAAGTGCATTTAAAGTGTCTTGTTGCAAAATGTTTTCAGGGTGACGACGAAATGAGCGTCCTAACGGACTTTGAAAGAGAGTTAATTGTTGGTGCCTCCGTGAGAACAGTCGCCAGGGTAGTGGTGGTATCGAAAGCTACTGTGTCTAGCGTCATGACAACATACCGTATTCGTGGCAAAACCTCGTCTGCAAAACACAAGAGCGGTCGGAAAATGACCCTGACTGTTAGAAACAGGAGAGCGTTAAAGAGGATTGTTACAGGTAATAAGAAGACCACGGCGCCGAAAATTAGTGCGAAGCTGAATCTGTATATCCAAACTCCAGTACCAACGAAAGCAGTGTACAGGGAACTGCATAGACAAGATATTCATGGCAGAGCTGCTATTGAAAAACTTCTGGTGACCCGGGTGAATGCACAACGGCGACGGTAGTGGTGCCAGGAGCATACAACGTGGGCTGCTGAAGCATTGAAGTGTGTAATGTGGTCGGATGAATCCACATTCACACTATTCCTCACACTGCAGGACGTGTTTACGTGTGGAGAACACCGCAAGAAGCGTACAACCCAGAGTGTTTGCTCCCAACAGTGCAGAATGGTGGTGGTTCTGTCATGCTCTGGGAGGTCATGTCGTGGTTTTCAACAGCTCTTCTGATCACCTTGAAAGGACGGATGACTGGCAGGGCGTATGAAACCATTTTGGACGACCTCGTCCATCGAATGGCACAAGCATTGTTTTCTGCAGGAGATGCCATCTATCAAGATGATAACGCCCCAATTCACAGAGCTCAGAATGTCCAAGCATGGTTTGAGAAACATGAGGGCGAACTTTCATACCTTCCTTGTTCTCCCCAATCACCTGACTTAAACATCATCGAGCCACTGTGGTCTGTGTTGGAAAGCAGAGTAAGATCCCGTTATCCTCCTCCTGCATCTCTTAAGGAAATAAACAAAGACATCGCTCTTTCCACGTTTTAACAACACACAGCAACCAAAAGATTGTTATTCGGTCACCACCGGGGAACCGAATAACAATTGTTGTTAAAGCGTGGAAAGAGCGATGTCTTTGTTTATTTACTGACGCCACGTATTTGGAGGATTTTAACTTTGGAATTAACTGCTATAATTAATATATAGCCAGTGCCGTTAATGCCCACCAGATGGAGACGTCTCAGTAGCTGAGCGTATCTTACGGATTTATGATGTCAGAAGCTGATTGAAAACCACACATAGCGCCGTGGATTGTTGGCCACCGTGGTGTAAGGCTAACGCGCTCGGCTAGATATCTAGAGATGCGTGGGTGCATTTCCCCGGCGGTGACTGAATAACAATTTTTTTCGGTTTTTGTGTGTTGTTAGAACGTGGAAAGAGCGATGTCTTTGTTTATTTACTGACACCACGTATTTGGAGGATTTTAACTCTTAAGGACCTGGAGCAGTTTCTGTACGAAGAATGGTGTAACATCGGACTACCCACCATCCAGGATTTGTATGCGTCCATTCCAAGGAGGATTCATGCGGTTTTAAATGCCAAATGTCGTCCCACACCCTATTAGATACTGTGACGTACCTGCCAGCAGGACGCACACGACATAAAGGCAGATAGGAATCAGAATAATCGCCCGGATAGCTCAGTTGGTAGAGCGACTTGTTCCGGAATAAGCGGCCTCGGGTTCGAATCCCGGCGTAGACCAAAAAATAACGGAGAAATTTACTTCGTTATAATGGCGCCCGAACTATCCGGATGACCCGACCGTTCAAAATCTCGCATTGGTGTGATGTTCTTTCCACACCGCGAGATAGGAAAAATAAGAGCAGCGCTTCGAAAAATAAAAATGTGTGATGTTGCATTCCACACAGCAGATTGACTGGGAATTCTCAAGTGCACGTTCTACAGTGGATGACTGCCTGCAACGATTCATGGTCACGGCTGACCCGTGGGCCATGCCCCCGGCCCTCTTTGGGGGGGGGGGGGAGATGTGACGTACCTGCCAGCAGGACGCACACGACATAAAGGCAGATAGGAATCAGAATAATCGTCTGCGTAGCTCAGTTGGTAGAGCGACTTGTTTCGGAATAAGCGGCCTCGGGTTCGAATCCCGGCGTAGACCAAAAATGACGGAGAAATTTACTTCGTTATAATACGTAAAGCCTTCTTTTCTAAGGTGTTCACATTATTCTGTCCAGCCCCTGTACATTGGCATGTTAATTTGATTCTACGAGAGTTCAGAGATTATATGTAAGTTCTGTTGAATGTTACTGATGTTTGTCGTGAAGCTTCTACAATCGCGTAACTTAGGCAAGGAGAAACAAATAAAGCCTACTTGGAGTTTTACGTAAGCTGGTCAATCATATGGACTTTGGCCATACTTTATTTGTTAATGTTAAAATAACTGTGTTGTTTCTACAGTCAATCTCCAAAACCACGAAACTTGAAGTTCAAAACATTAAAAGTATCTCGCGAAAACTTTAAAATCCTATTGCATTGGAGTAAGAACCGAAGCCGCATCTCTTGATTGAGCATGCTACCGTTACACCACCCAGGACAATGCAATTCCAAGAAACTAAATTAAGGTGTTTTAGCCGAGAAGTATGAATAATCTTCTGATGCGCAAGCTGAAGCCAACCGGTGATTCCTCGTAGCGCGGATGACCTCCAGATACTGATATAGGTCACAGATCTCACTAGTGCTTCAGATACGTAGGCTATGTCGATAGTTTTTAACTGCGAGGAAACGGGAGATTGGATGACCCTGAAGCACGGCTGATGTGGAAAATCAGAATGTTATTTATAAAACAATACGGAGCCAAGTTTCTGCATAAATCTATCTTTTAGTCCTTTGGCATAGAAATGCGACAATGTTGGTCTAACCTTCATCCGCGATGGATCCCTTTCGATGCGATTTTCGTGCTATGTGACTTACCCCATTTTACAAAAAGGATTTAAGTGCGGAATAGAGTTTTGAATCGCTGCCAAATACTTTCGGGACTCAGCGCCTTCGCGAGCAACAGTCGGAGACTGGTTCAGTGGATTTGGCCGGGGGTAAAACTTCCCTGGAACACGAACGAGCCTTGATCTGGTCTATCCCATATCGCTTTAATGCCTGAAAGTGCCTATCCCCAATTCAAAGCCACAGGTTCTAGGAAACGGGATGAACCAATGCGTCCCCCGCAAAAAAAAAAGAAGAACGCGAGCACGCACGCACACGCAACATCCATATATCTTGCCCCGAGATTCGAACTCACATTCAGTACTACCAGAAATCAGAGCTCCCAAAATCAGTGAACCCACCACCTGGCGAAAAATATTCTGATCACCATTAACCATTTATTGTTCAATTTTAAGCTGCCTTCCAGGTTTGTTCCCTTTACTTTATTGTTCACACATTTTCTGCCCAGTATTCGACTTTTAGAACCGGCCTATACAACGGGGTGCCAATTCAAGAGATAATAAAAACAATAATTTCCTTCTTCAGAGGCAGAAACTATTTCGAACTCATGCTTTAATTTATTCTTGGTAAGTCCATTCGAATTGCGCAAATTCAGATGAACGCAGTGTCGTTTCTCATTAACTCATCAATATTTAGTTTTAAATATTTTAAATCAGAAAATAGCGCTACAGTACGAGGGTAAATGAAAACGCACAAGTAGTTTCATAGTATTTACCAAGTAGAAAATGGAACTTTCATAACTATATCCTTATTTTCAATGTAGTCTCCCTGTAGCATCACACACTTCTTTTAACGGTCCACAAGCTTCGCGATCCCATCGACGAAAAAATGTTTCCGCTATCCCTGATGTGCCATGTGTTCCTTGTCACTTTCAATTCTTCATCGCTACCGTACTTAATGCTTCTTTAAGCGAACCCAAGGGATGAAAATCACTTGATGCCAGTTCCGGGATGTAAGGTGGATGCGGAAGAATCTCAGACTTGCAGATTTGAATTCCCGCCGTGATTGCAGCCACGGTACAGGAGCGAACATTGTCGCGATACAAAAGCACAGTTTCTGATAATAATCTTCTTATGTTGCGAATTGTAAGTTTCAGCATTGCTCAGTATGTTGCACTGCTAACAGCTTCGCTGTGTCAGTGTTCCTGATAATGTACCTAAATAGGTCCATGCATATCCAGCAACAAGGTTAGCAAAATGTTTTGAGAGAGGAAATAGTTTTGAACTTCTTTTTATTATCTAAAAAAGAGAGGAGAGAGAGAAAGTCTCTGGAGGAGAGACTTTCTCTCTCTCTCTCTCTCTCTCTCTCTCTCTTTCTTTTTTTTTTTTTTTTTTTATGGGGACGAATGGTGCTTCCACTCTTTTGCTTTGAGGTTCAAATTCGTGTACCCAAGTCTTGTCCCTTACTCAGTCGTTTTCAGTAAAACTGGATCTTCATAACCCTGCAAAAACTGGATGGAAATCTCCAGACGTTGTTGCTTGTGTTGATTGGTCCGCTGTTTCGGGGACCCACAGCTGTTTTGGGACCCACCTGGCACACACACGAAGACACACACTGTCCGGTATCAAAGTCGTCGAGCTCCATTCCATAGACAGAACCAGAACTCATATCTAGCATATCAACCACCCACAGAGGACACAGTAATCCTTAAGTCTTGTTAAATGAAAGAATTCGTACAATCGGCATAGTCTTGAATTCGCGACGTTGACGGGCGCCCTGATGGAGCTTCGTCAGTTACACTTGTTCTACCAGATCTGAACCATTCTCTCCATTTGTAAACTTTTCTCTGTTCCATACCTTTATAACCATACTGTGCTACCATTTTTCTATAAACTTAAGCGGGCTTGAAATGATCTGTTCAAATAAACCTTAATTCGGCACGCTGTTCAACAGCAGTGCATTCGGAAAAAGGAGGTTACAAATTTATACACTCACCCTGGAACTAGACTGACGCGTAGCTTTGCGCAATGCAGGTACTTACCTTGAATAACTACTGTGAAAATATTTCAATTTGGACACTGTTGGTCATTGTCATAGCTAACGGGTGCTTTGTTTGTTTTGTGGGTTGAGCGACTCGATGGGCTATAAGCAATTGCGAATCCATAATTTATGGGAGGGAGACAGTGCAGTAAAACAAACACAACATTCATGCGGTGTCATGGGTGAAGCGACCATCTGGAAAATCGTGGGCGAAGTGACCCTTGTAAATTCCGGTCAATCTATATATATATAGCTTTTGTCCTTAGTCCAACTTTGTAATATAGTCAAATTATTTACATCTTCTGAATTTTGTAAACTCTGGTCAATATATTTAGCCTTTGTCCTTAGTCCAACTTTGTAACATAGCTTAATGCTTTCAGGGATTTTTTAAGATCTTTAGAATTTCCAAATTCCGCCATGATGTTGTGAATGCGTTCGTCTACTTGTACATACATTTTCTTCCTTTTTGGACCAAGTTCTCCAAATTTTTTTAATTGCAATTTGTCTTCCTTTAGGCATTTAATAAGTTCAAATACTGTATATTTGTATGTTTTTTTTTCCCTAGCGTACTATTCAATTTTGAGTTTCATATTTCGACGGCGTTGTTAGTTCTATGACGCTGGCCATGTACATTCCACATTTGAATAGGAACATTGGGAAATAAACCAGCAAATGAAAAAAAAAGAGTGAAAAAAGAAACAAATGAAAATATATAAATAGAAGAGAGAAAACCCCAAAGAAAACCAAGATGTCTCTGTCATATAGATAGTGTCTGTCTGCATTTTCACATCTCTGTACGAGACAGATTCGAAAAATTATTTTGATGTCGAATAAAAGTAAACTTGACAAAATTTTAACACAGAGTCAGTCTCAATGAATGATCGTATTAATATTGCTGGAAAACCGCAAAAGAGTTTAGTCCATAAACACTTATTTAAAAATTTTGTGCTGCACAAATAAATTAAATTGTAGGCATTCGTAGATTTAGCTGATGAGTACGTACGAGTCTGGTGGAGCACACTGAATCAAAAGTTTATTGGTCGGTCTCTAGAATCGGAAATTTTCAACTTTTGTGTTCAGATGCGAATCCGCACGTGGACGGCGCATATTCCTGTGTTTAGAAATGTAGCATTTCCCAGGCGCAGTGTCGCGAAGTTCGTCATTTCTGACAGCACTCATGCACTGCAAGTACTCACTGCACAGAAGCTATGAATACAGTATTGGCTAGTGAGAATATCTGTCGGATTGAGTGGACAGCGCACTCTTCTGATCTCATTCCCATCGAATATCATTTGTTAATATGGATGGATTTAATATTAAGGAGGTGGAGATAGGCGTCGAGGCTGACAAATACGTGCTTGTTGAAAACCACAAGGGGAAGAGTGAATGCTGGAAGTTGTTTCGTATCATTAAAGAACCGGTGAATAATTCTGTGTTGTTTGGTATTGCTTGTTGTTCAAAATGTGGAAAGTGTATTATTACAAAGAAAGATGCCGACGGTGTAATAAGAGATTATGGAACCAAAAATCTGACTGACCATATGAAAGTATGCGCACCTCCATCAAAGCGTGGAAAGAGCGAACAACGTAAATAAATTAAAAAATACATTTGTGTAATAGTAAATAATGATTCCCATTTGCAATATACTCACGGCCACGCTGATAGTCAGCCATCACTTCTGGATTACGCAAATTAGTTGCACTAAAAATGGCACTAAAATTTAGCAAGTAATCAAATGTTATTATTAAAACAGTATTTCAGTTATTAAATATCGAGCAGTTATTGGGATGAATACATATATTACGTTTATATGTGCATATATATAAATCGAGTTTCGAATTTAGTTCAAAGCAGATTTGTCCGGGTCAATTACGGGTCCGGGTCGGGTCCAGTTATGGGACGTCCGGGTTCGAAATTTTTGACCCGTTTCCAACTCTGCCAACTGTCAGTACATCTGTTTTTATGTTTGGGCGGCCAGTGTGATGACACAAATTTGCCCGTGACTGAGATCGAACCTGCGGCCCCTCACTCCGGAGTAAATTGCTCTTCCAACTAAGGCACACGGACAGAATGTATCGCTGCAGATTTGTCGTCTAGGTCACACATCGAGAAAGCAACTAAAAATGTTAATTTAGAGTATACGTCCCAATGCGAATCCGCATATTCGTGTGGTTAAAAATGTAGCATTTCCAAAGGCGCGGGTCATTTCTGACAGCACTACAAGTTTTTTTTTCTTTTTTACCAGTTCAGCTATAACTCTTGGATTCCTCAAAAAATCTTGTTATTCATTAAAGCGTACGACCAGATTCATTTCTTTTCGTACTCGTCCTGCGCAGGCAGGGTCTTCCCTGGAAATGGCTCTTGCTTACACGTAGAAACCCTACAACCCAATCACCCTCGGGATGCGTACAATCCCATTCCTTGTGTTTGGCAATGCTGAAAAGTACTTAGCATTTTTATGTGGAAGCCAAGGCTGTGCGTTATTGCATGACAAAGGATTTCGTGCAAGGCCGCTTTTATTAACTTAACTCGTAAGAGGACTTTCCTGTCCACTTTGAGACTTTCGTGGCCTGTCGTCATTATAATAAATACGCTTTTCCCTCTTTTTTTGTTTTTTTGGTTTGTTTACTTATGGCCATCTTCCTGTAGCTGCACTAAAATGAACAAGCCTTGGAGGAACCAGTTTCGCATGTAAATTTATGGATCCATCTTTAATCCTGCAGCTGTTTCATGATCATTTCCTGAGATTCGAAAGATTATTCCATCATTTCCCAACTCGTTTTTTCGAGTATTCCTTTCTTTTATTTTCTTCTTTCGGCTTCTGAACGAGTTTGCACAATTTTCAGTACGTGAGATGTGACACGCACTGTGTTGAGTTTGCATTTAAAAGGTGCAAAAAAAGATTGCTATCAGTTTATTAGTAAAATGTGCAAAACAATAGTGTGGAAAAGCCGTAATACATCCGCACGCATGTTTACTCGTCTGTGCCATTTTACTTAAGTCGTTCTGGTAAAAACATTCACTCATTAATTGCATCAGAAATGGTCGAAGTTTTGCTTTTTGTCGCTTCCATGCAAAATAATCGTTCGACAGGAAGTAAATCATTGCTTGTCCTTGATTTGGAATCTTTTTTTTTTTTCATCTTCTTTGTTTTGGAAATAGATAGCGAAGAGCAAAACCTATAATTCATATTATGACGACCAGTTTTTTAAAATATTGGGCAGGAGTATTTTTAAACGTTTGCCCTTGATTAATAAGCTTGAAAACTGCGTGTTCTGTGAATACCAAACTTCTTATTCATCTGCTGTTGTTTTTTTCAATTCCTGTCATACAACTTTGTTTTCATAGCCCGTTGGTAAAGAGAAGTAATTTGTGAGATCCTTATTCTTCGTATTTATTGTCAGAGCTGTATTTGATACATGGATGTTGCGTTCGTTTTCATCACACTGCTTTTCTTTCCTTAAATTACCTGTCTAAATTAAGGACCAGCAGGCCCTGATTTACCGGAGAACATATGGGGCACATGACCTAGACCCCTAAAATATGGGAGCCCCGAAGAAGTACTAGATCAGCTTATTAATATAAATATTGAAAGTCATTTTTCCCCGTCCGTATTCTAATTTTTTTATTTAGTCCCGTAAATGTTACATTGATCTTTAAGTATCATAATACGGGTGAAACACTGGACGAAACGCAAGTAAACCTACACCTGCACGCAAGTAAACCTTGACCTACTTAAAACGCAATTAGGTCAAGCCGATATCAAACTTCAAGTAAAATAATTTCTATTAAATACCGAACTTTATTACTAAAAGTGTTTTTGCAAAAATTCGTGAGCCCAGAGAAATATTTCGAGCAGCAGCTAAAACGTAGTTCACAAGTATGTGATAATTTTAATATTTTTCTCGGCCTCACACCAAACCTAAAACAATTTAATTTCGTTCCTGAACAATAATATTAAGGAGAATAGTATAATTTCTGTTAAAATTATATTTCAAAAGTTAAAACTAACTGTACATGAAATGTGAAGTTATGTCAGAGGTATTGTTATAACTAGGTAACGGATTTTTAGGTAAATAAATATTTTCACATGAAAACACATATTTTCGAAAATTTTGTGCGAAAATACGTGTTTTCCAAAATTCAGTAATACATAAATTTGCATGTTTCCTCCATTTCTTTTTTACGCTTTCCAACCGTAGGTTGAAGAAGCGTATATGCTCCAGCTTTGTCCGTCCGTCTGTCGGCACGATAACTCAAGTAAAAATGGTTCGATTTCGATGAAATTTTAGTATGTGGTAGGAGACCACCAGGGGACGAACCCTATTGAAAATGGGTGAAGTGGGGTCAAAGGTCACGCCATAAGAGTGGGATCCATTCAACTGCCCTTATGCGTATAACTTGCGTAAATATGGTTCGATTGCAATGAAATTTTAGTATATGGTAAGGGACCACCTGGGGACGAATCCTATTGAAAATGGGTGAAGTGGAATCAAAGGTCAGGACATAGGAGCGGGATGCATTCCATTGTCCTTATGCGTCATAAGGTGCATAAAAATGGTTCGATTTCGATGAAATTTTAGTATGTGGTAGGGGACCACCTGGAGAGGAACCCTATTGAAAATGGGACAAATGGAGTAAAAGGTCAGAACATAGGATCGGGATCCATTCCATCGCCTTTATCCCACACTCTCAAAGTGGACGTCAAGTAATTTTGTTTCCTATATTTCCAATGGAAAACCTTTTGTACATATTTCCTTCACAATTAGTGTGTTCCCAAGGATGGAAATTTGAACATCGATTAAAATAACTTCATACTATAACTTGGAATACTTAACATTTTCTAAAACATAACCATAATTATATTAAAAAAACAATAACGTTTCCTTTGGTTGTATTGAAAACAGAAAAAAGATGGCGCGACCTGTACTTTGATGACGTCAGTGGACAAATAAATGTTGGATTGCATAATTACGGTTATGGTTTAGAAAATATTATTACAGTTATGGTTTAGAAAATATTAAGTATTCCAAGTTATGAAATGAAGCTATTTTAATCGATGTTCAAATTGTCATTCTTGGGAACGCATTAATTGTGAAGAAAATGTGTACAGAAGTTTTTCCATTGGAAGTATAGGAAGCAAAATTGCTTGACGTCCACCTTAAAGTAGCAATTCTTGTATGTATGTATGTATGTATGTACATTTTATTTTGAAAACGGCTCTAAGAATTTTGTTGAAAGTCGTTAACCTACCGTTTCCTGGTATTAGAAATCGATTTAGCTTGATCTCGACTTTAGGAGAATTCGTTTAGTGGGTTAAATAGCCACCCCGAATTATAACGTTTTTAGTGTCATGGCGGTTCCATTAATGTTTCCAATGCTTAGAAATCTTATGACGTCACAATCTCGCGTTTGAGAATGTTGGCGCGCAGTCACGCCATCTGTCTCATTACGTCACGCGTTGTGTGTGGATCCTATTAAAGTTTTATGACGTCAGACTCTTGCCAGCAGATGGTCGCGATTCCCATCTGCTTCATTACGTCACGCGTTGTGTGCTTATGTCCGTCCGTTAGATAACTCGCGTAACAATCGTTCGATTTCGATTAAATTTTAGTATCTGGTAGGGTATCACCTGGGAAGGAACCTCATTTGCAGTGAACGAAATGGGGTAAAAAGTCAGTACATAGGAGCGGGATCCATTCCACTGCTGTTATGCGTCAAAACTAACGTAAAAAAGGTTCGATTTGGATGAAATTTTAGTATGTGGAAGGGGACCACCTGGCCACAAACCCTATTGAAAATGGGCGAAATGGGGTCAAAGGTCAGGACATAGGAGCGGAATCACTTCCATCGCCATTATGCATCATAACGTACGTAAAAATGCTTCAATTTGGATGAAATGTTAGTATGTAGTAGTGGCCTGCCTGGGGACAAAGCCTGGGAACAAATTCTGTTGAAAATGGGCGACATGGGGTCAAAGGGTAGGACACAGGAGCGGGATCTATTCCATAGCTCTTATGCATCATAACTTACGTAAAAATGCATTGATCGCTACAAAACTTTATCATGTTATTTCGTAGGTATACCGAACCGGTTCTGTTGAATATCATCGATATGGGATCAAGGGTCAGGGCACAGGACCGAGATTTATTCCACAGCCATTATTCTCATAACTTGACTGATAACTTGAGTAATGATTTCTGGTATGTTGGAAAGCGTATTATAATAAATGCATTGCATGATTTTACTAACTTGTTTGTTTTTTAGTGCCAATAAACCCAAAGTAAAACTTTAGCGAAAAGAAAAAGTATAATTAGGATAAAGAGCAGATGAAATTTACTCCCCTCTTTCCCTCCACGAGGACTTTCGTCAACTGCTGTGGATCCTTCGAATCCAAAGCCGTTGACGAATGACTTCTCTTCCGCTCGGAAAAGAGAAACGGAAAGTTCCCTGTAGTCACGAAGGCTTATCTAACACATGGATGGATCTCAAAGTCCAACACGGAGACTATATACACTGCTGGCCACCCAAAATGCAACACCAAGAAGGGCACGAGATAGCAAATCCAGATTTGCTGGACACATAACAGCAGATACAAAGATGAAACGATTGAGCTTACAGGCCCGTGTGAATTGCGGAACACGCAGACATCAATAGTTCGTGTGACCCCCATGGCTGGCAATAACGGCCGCTACACGCCGCGGCATCGAACGAAAGAGGCTTTGGATGTGGGCTTGGGGTATGTCGGTCCAGGCTGCTTCCACCCGTTTCCACAGTTCATCAGACGTAGCCGCGGGTTGTGCTTGCCGGGCCACTCGGATGCCGATCATCGACCAGACATGTTCGATGGGCGACATATCGGGAGAGCAGGCGGGCCACGGCAGCAGTAACACACGGTGGGCCGTGAAGAATTGTTGCACGATGCGTGCCACGTGCGGGTGCGCATTGTCCTTTTGAAACGTGGCCTCTGGCAGGTTCTGCAGGTAAGGGAGGACTACAGGCTCAAAAACGTCGTAGATGTAGCGGTGGCTGTTGAGTGTACCGGCGATGCGTACCAGAGGGGTACGGGTGTCATATCCAATTGCGCCCCAAACCATAACGCCAAGCGACGGACCGGTATGGCGATGCATAATGCAGGCGTCATGCAGTCTCTCACCGCGGTGCCGCCTCACGTGGATCCGACCATCGTGGTGTTGCAGGCAGAAGCGGGATTCGTCGGAGAAGACAATGTCGTGCCATTCCGTAGTCCAAGTGCGGCGTTCAACGGCCCACTGCCGCCGCCCTCGCCGGTGCTATAACGTCAACGGTAATAGGAGCAATGGGCGCCATGCGACAAGTCCCCGCTCCTGCAGACGACGTCGAACGGTACGTGCTGACACAGGTTGCTGCGCAGCACACCCTAATTCCTGCGCTAACGTTCGTGATGAGGCGGTGCGAGCCGTCAATGCTCGCCGCCCAACATACCGGTCCTCTCATTCGGTGGTGTGCCGCGGCTGCGGCAATCGCTCACGTCAGTCCGTCCGTTCCTCCTGCACCCACTGAATCCATACTCTCCTCACTGTGGCTGGATGTCGTCCCACACGGGCGCCGATGTCTCGGCACGATAAATCGCTGTGGTGATAAGCCACTATTCGTCCTATGTCGAACTCCGAAACGTTCTGGAATGACTGCCGTATTTTGCGACGAGGCATCAGAAAGCTTCCCACGCACAGGTCCGGCAACACAACACGCTTTCACTACTTACACCCCGCCTTCTGTGCACCCTTCTTATAGTGCTTCTCGGTGGCGTGCCGGGCGCACATGATTTGCATATGCCCTGCAATGCTAATCGTTTGCATTTCCTCTCGCGGGCAACGCATGCTGCAAATTTGAGGCCAATCGGATGCTTCCTTCTTGGTGTTGCATTTTGGGTGGCCTGCAGTGTATATACGCCGCTAGCGTTATTGTCGTTGTTGTTGATGCGGTTCTGTTTAATTGCTGCGGTCAGCAGGTTCTTCTTTCTGTGGTACTCTGCTCCTGTATTACGTGCTAAAGTGTGGCTGTACAGGGCACTGAGTTAATTATTTCTAAGTGTCGTATAACGAGTGTTCTGCCTTTTCATTGTGAGTATAAAAAGGATCCTTCGAATCCAAAGCCCCAAGAAAAACAGCAGAAACATATCGGCACCCCGTCAAAAAACTAGGGCAGATGTGACATCATGTGGCATTATCATCCAAAAGGAAAATAAGTAAAGGCCAAACAGAAAACAAAAACATTTTGCGGAGTTTGCAGTTTAACTTCATTTTTCGTACTCCTATTAGCAGTGTCTGTGGATTACATGGTTTCCAAATGATTTTTACCAGTTGCAAGTGGTTTGGTCTTTCCATATCATTCTTCTGGTTTCAGTACTCTCATTCATGTGTCATTGTTTCGTGACAGTAATAAGCATAGATTTGCGATGGAAAACCTAAAGATGACATCTGTAGTCCACTGCAATTCCAAATAACTTTTTCCATTAAATGTATCGCAGTGATTAGTAAATTGAGTACTGAAATTATCTTTGTATCACAGAAAATGACTAGTAACATTACCGTTAAAGAAAATGCATTTTAATTTTCAGCAAATACTTTTTTATTTTTAGCATATATTATTTTTTTATTTTTGAGCAAATATTTTTCTGGTTTTAGGAAATATATTTGAAATTAGTAGCACATAAAAAAATATTTTCTCTTTTTAGCATCTAAAAATCCTTTTCCTCGTTACAGCTACAATAAAATATTCTGCATTTACTGTTTTATTAGAAAGTTCCACTGTTTTCATATTATTTGCTATTTGAGCTTTAACATAAACACGAAATAAAAAATAAAATTGAAGATTTAGAAGCCAATTCACATGCATCTTGAAGAATTAAATATTTTAGAAGCAGGCGTGGGTTCTTTGATTGGAAAATGGTTTTAAGGGGAAAAGGGGAAAAAAGAGTTAAAGGTGAGTATTACAAAGGGGAAGGATAATTTGTTAACCCCGTGTAGTTAAGTCAAAAGCACTTTTCACAACATTCTAACAATTTTGAAAATCACCAGTGATTGGAAGCAGTATTCTACTGTAGCACTCTACTTTTAAAATATCGCTACAAATAGAAAAAAGTAGTTGTAGCCAGAGATGGAAACGGGTGAACGGGCCTACAATTTCTTGCGAGTCCAACGGGTCGGGTCATGGTGTTCCTGACTTGATTTTGACCCGGTTTTATTCCCGTTTTACTTTTGAAAAGAGAAAAATATATTCCAAAGAAAAATGCGCGTTGTGGAATTCTGTAGTCGATTCTGGTGCCCACAGAGTGAATAAGGATTTGCCATGCAAAAATATTGTCGCCTCTTTCTTAAAGCAACGAAGATTTCCACCGACCGACGTCAAACACATCGACACCATATCGTAAAAAGATACTAACCCGAAAAAAGCAACTTAAACAAGATATGACCAATTCTTGACACCCGAATTTAGCATCTATCAGTAAGCTAAAACAAGAATATAGGAATACATTATTGACCGTCTCTGAACCCCATATAAACGCTTTTTATTTGTTTTGTTTTAGTTGTTAGGTAATCTTGAGAACCGATGCAAATCCAGCCAATCTGTTGTTTTGACGTCCACATGTGTTCAGCGGAGCTATGCGACGTATAGGAAGAGAAAACGAAAGTCTCCAAAACTGTGTATGGATCGGCTCTCGCATTTAGTACGTTGGGCCCTGGGGACGAGCATTTCCTCCTGAATTCAGATGATCACGTGGCCGTTAAACTTTAAGTAAAAAATAGTTTGGTTTGGTTTTGTCCTTTGGTCTCCAGCTAAAGCTCCATGGTGGTACGTAAAAGCTGATGTCAGCAGGAATCCGAATAATATTGCTTTATGAGGATAAATGCTTCTTTTTGTTTTTATAAAGAATAGGTAAAATGAAGGTGGATATGAATATACACATTATAGAAAAAATGACTGGTGTTAAAGTGACCTTCTTTAAAAAGTATATTTATAGAGCAAACCAACTGCGCTAGAGTAACCAACCGTCACGAATGAGAAGCAGAAATTAAAGAATTCAAAGAAAAATGTTTTTGTGCTGACTTGTAGGAAAGATCTCCGTTAACCTCGGAATGGAGAAAAGTGAAAACGAAGGTGCCTATATGTATCTGGATTTCTGTGTTGTTACGGTCAAAATATAGGTTCTGATGCATGTTGTGTTGAACTACGGAATGTAGAACGTTTAATGCAGATTCCGTGCAATGCGGTTTTGTGGTATTACGTGTGGAGAGTAATATCGGATATCGTCTATGCTAATGAATTGCATGGGCGGAGTGTATTTATAGATGGGAGGGACTGCAGTCTCAGAAAGAAACCCTTTCTCAACAGTAATAATAAATCTTTAGGGGGCTAAATTTGGGAGGCGTAGTCCTCACTAGTCTCACCCACCTGCCGCTATGGTGACGTATGAAATAAGGTTACAGAGATTTTGAAAAATCCCTTTTTTGCCCATGGTGGATTCGAAGCCACGTCTTCCTTCTCCGGAGCGTGATATTCTCCCAAATGAACCGCACCCCTAAGTTTTATCACTGCAACTTACCATTTTGACTCATGTGCTACCTGAATAGCACGCCATTAGATGAAAGAGAATTTGAAAAAGTGTCCCTTTTATTTATTTTTTGTTTGGGGTCTAACGACCACAGCGAGCAACTCGACGGGCTAAAAACAGTCGCCCGTTCCTAATTTAGGGTCATTGGTTCCAGGTAAGGGAGAGAGCCAGGACCGTGAGACAAACACAACATCCATGCCTCATGTGGGTCTCGAAACCAGGCTCATTTCGGAAGAATGGCCAGAGTCCAGCGCATCAAGACACTCTGTCACAGACGCCGTCGCCATGTTTCTATGCTAATACAGTGCGAAATGCTTGTAATGTTGATATTTCTAATAACTAGCAGTTGGTTACTGGAATGAAATAAGAAACTGAACTGAAATAAATGTTTTACATGAAAATGTAACCCCTAGTAAGGTTCATGTGCACCATGCCAAATAATCGTTTGCTGGTATACGAATCAAAGTATGAAACCTTCTTAATCTTTTATTTACGTTCGTTTATCATCATAAAAAAGAAAGATCGCAACTTTTGTGACGCATCCAAACCTCGAGTCAAATAAGAGAAACAAGAGGAACAGGGATGGTCACGATCCAGATAACCATAAACATTTTTCAGTCACAGAACTACCAAGTGCGAAATACATGTCACGGTTTCACGATGTTTCTTCTGTTGTCCTAAGATATAAATTTCAAAAATAAGAAAGATACCGGCATCCTGATTTGCTGTGTGAATCTATTCAAATTGGACCTGTGTGGATCTATTTCAAACATTCGAGGGTAAAAGCAGAAAATTTTAATGAGTATACACAATTTATGGGAGATTGCCATGACACCATCTTTTAATTCTAATTGTTTTTCAAACGTACTAATGAATCAGATAACTGCATTTCTAGTTAGGTATTTGCACTCACGTTGAAAAACGGGTTCGGTAAATTTAAAGGTGTCTGATACGATCTCATTTGTGTAACAACTTCATTGGGAAAAAGATCCAACAGGGAGCGCCGATACGATCAGTTGGTGCAGGACAGTAAATAACGCATTAACTTCCCTTTGTGAAGTGAAAATTCCCATGCTCGGATGCATAAAGAAGTATCCGACGTATAAACATTTCCCATGGTCTAAATTGCTAAATGCCGAAGCAAAGATTTAATCTTCCTGATAACTAATCCTTGTGCAAGTCAATTAACCTTGCGTTTCCCCGGATGAGCATTGCATAGTAACCAGCTGAGAAACATTTAGCATATACAGTGAAATCTCAGTTTAACGTTTGTAGAGACGATAATTATGCACGTTATATGCAGGAAAGCGCTGCATCCATTTATACCTATTAAATCACGGTTTCATATTACATGCAAATAAATATGAATTATTCAGTTTTATTACGTCCAGCCAAACGAACATGAGCCACTTTACTTTCATCATTTTGTACATGTTGATTGACCATAATCGTGAACTTGAATGCATTTAACTCGCTCTATAATAGTCTAATTAAGATATGGAGGTTGGGTTTGCTTTTAACGAACTGTTTTCTCCTCTTTGCCTGAAGCCATTGGTCTTAAATCAGAAAACCACTCCTATCTACTTTTAGATGAGCATGGAGGTAGTAGGAAGCAAACAATTCCTCTCATCCACACCATTCTGGTAAATATGTTTAAGAACTTTCAACGCCACAACGACGTCATCCTCAAAAACAGTTGCACTGTTTCTGAGGATGACGCCGTTGTTGCGTTGAAAGCTTTTAAACGTATTTATTTTAATTGTACATAGCTTTTTATCATTAAAGTGTATCGTGCAGGAGACGGCATTTGCTTTAGATTTAATAGCTTTTGGTGCACAAGTTAATTTCTTCATACCATTCTAGTATTTAACGATAACGTGGTACATATAGTCTGCATCACCCAGTTCTAAAATGACGTATAGTTTTGTTTGAGTATCAATAACATCGTACAACCTAACAACATTCAGATACTGAACAAGCTTCATACACTGAAACTGCTGCTACAGTTGTGCTCGGAAAACTTCATACGGTTTTGTCTTGCCAATAAATGTTACAGCTAGCTACTTGTTCTCCAATAAAAGCACTCAACTGCAAAATGACAGCGACCCCAGAGTATCGCCCAAATCATACATACCGGTAATTTTTCAATTATAGTGAGAATTATTTTTCACTTTATTCATCATCAAAAATCTGTTGAGTAATAAATCCTAGCAATACAGTACCATGGAACACGGAAGTGCCGCCCCTGTGACGCAGTGGTCTAAGCTCTGGCTTCTGATAATTAATCCTTCCGAGATGGGTCTGGGTTCGAATCCTGTGAGGCATGAGTGCTGCATTACGGCACTGATTTTCTCCCTTCCCTGGTACCAGTGGCCCTAAATTACGGACTGGCGATTGCTTATAGCCCTTTGAGTTGCTCATAGTGGTCGTTAAACCTGCCCTCCCCCCCCCTCAAAAAAAAATGAAACACAGAAGATATTTAATCGCATAGGAAACGATAGCCTTCCCCATTGTTTAAAAGGGACTCCATCACCGGAAATAAAACAAGGCTAAAGTGTTACGTGTATCTTTCCGTAAACACATCCTCATCGGGATTCGGACCCGGACTCATCTCGGACGAATAGTCAGATGCCAGCGATTAGACTACTGCGCCACCGGGGCGACCAATCGATATTTATATAGTTGACGTCTGTAAATTACATGAAATATTGACGTCCATGACGGTCGGAAATTACATGAAATATTGACGTTCATATGACGTCCGTAAATTACATGAAATATTGTGATAGACAGTTTATCCTCAAAGCTTCGGCCGCCCCGGTGGCGTAGTGGTCTAAGCGATGGCTTCTGATCATTCGTCCGAACGGGGTCCGGGTTCGAATCCCGGTGAGGCATGGATGTTGTGTTTGACTTGCGGCACTGGCTCTTTCCCTTCCCTGGAACTAGTGACCCTAAATTAGGGACGGGCGACTGCTTATAGCCCATTGAGTTGCTCACGGCGGTCGTTAAGCCTTCAATCAAAAAAATAAAATAAAAAAAGCTTCGCTAACGATCAACCTGCAGCTAAGTTATAATAATATTTTATAATAACAATAGTGCTTCAACAGCAGTTGCACCATTATTGCAGTCAGTACATACGTATAGGAAGCAGAGACCGCTTAACAGGGTCTTATACGCTTAATTATCTCCAGAGTTACCATGTTGTTTCCCAAATCCGAGCTTCGGAGTTGCAGAGCTCGTTCAGCTCCGGAACTGGCACGTACTCTGCCAACCCATGATTTACTCGAGACTTGAACCCTGCCCATTTCAGACGAATGGCCTCAGACCACTCAGCCGCTAGTGCGGCGATGTCCCTTTTTGGTTTTTGTTTGTTGTTTTTTCGTCATCGAACGGCCATAATGAACAATTTTAAGGGCTGTTAGTCAGTTATGTGTCCCCAATTTAGGGCCACTCGTTTCAGGGAAAGGAGAGAGCCAAAGCCATAAGGCACTTATGCCTCATCCGGAACTCGAACCCGGACCCGTTTCGGACTACTAGTCAAAAACCTACCATTTTTTTAAATGTTGAAACTTCCGAATAGTATCCTTTGCTTTTCCTGTCTGTGTCGTTTTTATAATCAGCGAAGCTCTTTAAACATTTTTATCCGTATGAAGTGTTACTGTAAAAGTGTTACATAAGCTAGTGCTAGAATACAGAGGAATCGAAGAAATGGCCAGATCAACGGCCTGGACTTATCTTCTCAATACTTTCCGGATTAGCCCTAAAACTTTTCCATTAATTAAAACGGAAAAATGGGTGAGAACTTGTACCGCACAATATGGTGCAAATTCTCGCATAAATACAACAATAATGAAATTCTTGTGATACTATCTGCGATACCATTCCACTTGAGAAACTGCACTGCTATTTTGTGGAGCAGAAAGAGCGCCGTTCAGGTGGACGGGTGCCGAAAGAGAGATATTGATCGATGTTGCTTGTCTTTTGGTGTTGGTGAACTGAAAGACACGCGCGCAAATGTACCTAAAGGTCAGGTATGGTTGCGCCCTACAGGGAGGTCTGAAATAGAGATGACAATTAAATAGGGTGCATGTACTTAAAGAAACCGTTAAAAAAACATCAGCATGAGAGGAAAAGTCTTCGGTCACCCAAATTATACATGAAGTTAGCTTTGCATTAGGAACAACCCCCGTTTGACATATTCTGAGCGATAGCGAAGTACCAAGTAAGATCGACGTCACGTGCGTCTACTATAAATTGTGCACATCTATCTTCTGGACGTAATCAGTAAACGTTTGCCAGTGAGGGGTAAACGTGACGTTTAAACCAATTTAACCACGGGCAGATAATTAGGGCTGGAGAGCAGGTGCTAGTATTTCGGAAACAGCCTCACTTGTTGGCTGCTCCCGTACTACTGTATCAAGGGTGTACCAGGACTTCATTAACCATGCACAGACATTCAGCAGAAGGGTTCACATTAGTCAGCTACACGCGGTTGATCCTCTAGGTGCGCGTCCGGTGTCACGACTGCTATCTCAGCAACGAGGTGTCACGACTGCTATCTCAGCAACGAGGTGTCACGACTGCTATCTCAGCAACGAGGTGTCACGACTGCTATCTCAGCAACGAGGTGTCACGACTGCTATCTCAGGAACGAGGTGTCACAACTGCTATCTCAGCAACGAGGTGTCACGACTGATATCTCAGCAACGACGTGTCACGACTGCTATCTCAGCAGTGAGGTGTTACGACTGCTATCTCAGCAACGAGGTGTCACGACTGATATCTCAGCAACGACGTGTCACGACCGCTATCTCAGCAATGAGGTGTCACGACTGCTATCTCAGCAACGAGGTGTCACGACTGATATCTCAGCAACGACGTGTCACGACCGCTATCTCAGCAACGAGGTGTCACGACTGCTATCTCAGGAACGAGGTGTCACGACTGCTATCTCAGGAACGAGGTGTCACGACTGCTATTTCAGCAACGACGTGCAACAGTCGTCCATCTCACCCAGCAGAACAACAGCGGTGTAGTTCGACCTATTTCCACATGCACCATGCATCGTAAATTGCTTCACCTGGGGTTCCACAGCCGGAGACCAACGAGGGTACCCATGATGACCACCAGTCATCGCAAACAATGCCTAGCATGGTACAAGGAGCGTCGGCAATGAACCCTCGACAGATGGAAGAATATTGTCTGCAGGGATGAGTTCCGTTTCTTTCTACACCATGCTGATGATCGGATTTGCATATGGTGTAAACAGCATGAAACAGCATCCCCAGGCTGCACAGTTTGAGTTTAACCGGCCGGTAGAGGTGAAGTTCTGATCTGGGGAGCTTTTTTCCTGGCAAGCCCTAGGTTCGTTGGTTATCATCCTTATCATCCGACAGACACGGAGTGGTGGGCACTATACAGGAACCTGTTAGCCAACCATCTCCATCAGTGTCTACAAGAGGTTTACCCAATCAATAGTGCCATCTTTCAACAGGACAACGCACCGTGACGTTGGGCTCGTATAACTACTGAGTGGTTGTAGGTACACGACAACGAATTCGCCCCATTGCCATAGCCCCCAAACTTCCTTGACTGTTACCCAATTGAACATTTGAAGGATACGCTAGAATAGGGTGTGAGAACTGCTGATCCTCCTCCACGTAATAAGCGTGAACTGACGGAGCTCCTGCAGTGGACATAGGTCCAGTTACGTATGGAGGATGTTCGACACCTTGTAGAATCTGTTCCTAGGCGTCTGTGAGCGGTGAGGTGGGCCAATGCCTTATTAGGTAGGTGTTCCTAATGCAAAGCTAACTCAATGTATTATTAGCCAATTTTTGAGTGATTAGATTTTGTGAAAATTGCTTTTGTACCCTCCTTTGGGAGGGAGGATTCTAAGCAAATCTGTTGTCAATATCAATTTAGGATATGTCCTTTTTTTTTTTTTTTTTTTTTTTCCGATGTTTAGCTCCTACCTCGAGTAGTAACTCATAGGGCTATAAGCGGTCGTACATCTCGTATTTAGGGCAACTTGTTACAGAAAAGAGACAGAGTCATCTGACAATACACCACCAATGCTCCATCAAGGACCTGGGCCCAACTAGGGCGAATAGTTGGAAGCCAGCCCCTCGGACCACATTTACTCCTATATGGCCATTATGTCCATTTGGGGTAATTAATTGGTGAATGGTAGAAAATGAACACGAAGCAATGTAGTATATCATAAACTGTGTTTTGTTTATTCTAATTTTTTTAGACTAAATAAGAGTTAGCTAATACTAGTGGTTGTCTGTGACTAAGTGGACTGAAAAGGGTTTTGGACCCTCCTCGTTTGAGAGGTGACGAAATTAATGTTTGGATCATACAAAGATCTTAATTGTATGTTACGTAATGATCGTCAATGACATTCAGCTGGAGAGTATATAATGTGGGGGTTGAGGTAGCGTGCGTGAATTCAGTTATGGCCACGGAACTTCTAGAGCACAGTGACCGAGAGCAGAATTAATAAAAAATCATCTCCGTTCAGGAGTGCATTCTTTTTAACCCTAGACAGGAAACCAATCATAGCGAGGCAGCCAGTTTTAATACGTAGACAAGCTAAATGATTCAGTTCCTGAAACCACACTCTTGGATGATATTCTTTTACGATATATCTTTGTGTTGCAGGGGCGTTGTCGTACCACACGTTTATGCATAGTTATCCGCCGCGTTCGTCACTAATTGTGTGTCGTAGAGGTATACGTGGCAAAGCACAATTTCTCGATAATTATTCTTACTTTGAATAATTCTCAAAACAAATCTTCGAAGTTCCTGAAACAGTATTTAAAATAAAGCTAAGGGACTAACCATATTAGGCAATTCTTGCTTTCCTTTTTATTTTTGCTTCATAATTATTCTTTTAATTATACTTTACACACACAGCTATTATTTCACCAGCAGTGTCATTTTCACATGGAAGAAAATCACTTATGAGTCGATAAAGCTCTTGATCATTCAGATTTCAAAGGGGCAATACTTTTTCATGAGATTTTATATTACATCCTAAGAACCGCAGAGTCATTAAGCTCATTCTTAATTTATGAAGAAAGGTTACGGAGTTTTAAGTAAGAGATGACATACTATAAACTGTGAACCTGAAAATATTTCTAAGATCACTGTGATGTCATGCTTGTATTCAGAATGCTATGATTTCTGCTTAAAAAATGGTTTTCTGAAGAAAAGTTTTCGATTTTAAAAATATTTACAGAAGCATCAAGTGTTAATAACAGTTCTGTCTGTTTGCTTGACTGCAGAATCTAATGGTATCTCTGTACGATGAACACATGTTGGTAGATTATTTTTGCAATTGGCAGACAGACGTAAGCATGATCAAGTTTCTCCACGTGATTTCCACTCATCCTGATGCATCAACTCGTATTTTTATGCGCCACAATGTCTCTATATTTCTAGAAACATATTTTGTAATGGGGAGACATTCTTGCGTAAGGTAAGGGCACACATGGCCATGATTTTTCCTAAATTTATCTTGATTTTCCACATTTCCTGTTACATTCTGTGAATATATACATCGAAGAGCTAAATTTTATGACCAGCTCGCCTTTATGCAAATCGAAGAAATTATAGGTAAACGACAACGCGTGTGAAGGCTACCATGAAACGGTATAAATAACTCCTAACACTGAGCTCTGTAAATGAGTGTTATTCTTGTTCTTCACATGGGAAAGGCAGCGGACTTATGCGAGTTTGACAAAGGCCTAATTGCAATACCCAGACGACTGGGGCAGAGCATTTCCAAGACGGCAAGGCTTGTGCGGTGCTTACGGTAGCCGTTGTTAGTACGTGCAAAAAATTGTCCGCGGAAAAACAACGAAACGCCGGTAAGGAGTGGGCCGACCACGTCTCTTCGATGCCAGAGGTGAGCGAAGGCTATGCCGTATGGTAGCCAACAGAAGGGATACTGTGGTGCAACTCGCCGGTAATTTCAATGCTGGTGTAGGTCAACCACGGCTCATCGATGCTAGAGGTGAATGTAGTTTATCTCGTATGGTACGAGCCAACAGAAGGGATGCTGTGGCAAGGTGTGGGCCGACCACGTCTCATCGATGCCAGAGGTGAGCGAAGGCTATCCCGTATGGTACGAGCCAACAGAAGGGATACTGTGGTGCAACTCGCCGGTAATTTCAATGCTGGTGTAGGTCAACCACGGCTCACCGATGCTAGAGGTGAATGTAGTTTATCTCGTATGGTACGAGCCAACAGAAGGGATGCTGTGGCAAGGTGTGGGCCGACCACGTCTCATCGATGCCAGAGGTGAGCGAAGGCTATCCCGTATGGTACGAGCCAACAGAAGGGATACTGTGGTGCAACTCACCGGTAATTTCAATGCTGGTGTAGGCCGACCACGGCTCATCGATGCCAGACGTGAGCGATGGCTACCCCGTATGGTACGAGCCAACAGAAGGGATACTCTGGTACAACTCGCCGGTAATTTCAATGTTGGTGTAGCCCAACCACGGCTCATCGATGCTAGAGGTGAGTGTAGGTTATCTGGTATGGTACGAGCCAACAGAAGGGATACTGTGGTGCAACTCGCCGGTAATTTCACTGCTGGTGTAGGCCGACTACGGCCCATCGATGCTAGAGGTCAGCGAAGGCTATGCCGCATGGTACGAGCCGACAAAAGTGATACTGTGGTGCAACTCGCCGGTAATTTGAATGCTGGTGTAGGCCGACCCAAACTCATCGATGCTAGAATGAGCGAAGTCTATCCCGTATGGTACGAGCCAACAGAGGGGATACTGTGGTGCAACTCGTCGGTAATTTCAATGTTGGTGTAGACCGACCGCGGCTTATCTATGCTAAAGGTGAGTGTAGGTTACCTGGTATGGTACGAGCCAACAGAAGTGATACTGTGGTGCAAGTCGCCGGTAATTTCAATGCTGGTGTAGGCCAACCACGGCTCTTCGATGCTACAGGTGAGCGAAGGCTATCCCGTATGGTACGAGCCAACGGAAAGGATACTGTGGTGCAACTCCCCGGTGATTTCAATGCTGGTGTAAGCCAACCACGGCTCATCGATGCAAGAGATGAGCGAAGTCTATCCCGTATGGTACGAGCCAACAGAAGGGATACTGTGACGCAACTCGCCGGTGATTTGAATGCTGGTGTAGGCCAACCACGGCTGATTGATGCTAGAGGAGAGCGAAGGCTATCCCGTATAGTACGAGCCAAAAGAAGGGATACTGTGGCGCATCTCGCCGCCGGTAATTTGAATGCTTGTGACGCGAGTAATGTGTCACAGTACATCGAACCCTTCTGAAAATGGGGCATCGTAGTCGCAGGCACTCGGAGAGGCCTGCGAGTGCACCAGTTCGCCGTCGAAAGCGCCTACAATGGCACGCGAGCATCAAAACTGGACCTTGAATAATTGAAAGAAAGTCGTCTGCCCCAATAAATCTCATTTCCTGTTTCACCAAGTGGACGGCCGGGTGAGTGTGCGTCGTTTAGCTGGGGAAGTGTTGGTGGCTCCAGGATGGACTATAGGACGAAAACAAGCCGGTGGAGGAAATGTAATGCTTTGGACAATATTCTGCTGAAAATCCCTGGTTCTAGTCATTCATGTGTAGGAAACGACGACGTCTGCCACCTACCTAAACAACATTGCAGACTAGGTACATCCTTTCATGGCAACAGTATTCCCCTCTAGTACTACCTTCTTTCAGAAGGATAATGAACCATGCCATATTGCCCGGATTGCTCGAGAATGGTTCGCGAAGCACGCGGAAGACTTCCAAGTATTGTCCTGGCCTCCAAATTCCCCAGGTGTCAATCCAATCGAGCATCTGTGGTTTGTGTTGGAACAGCAAATACGTCACTCTTGTAGTTCTGCCACGTAACTTACAAGAGTGACGGATCTGCTGTAATGTGTTGGTACCAGATACCACAAGACACCTTTAGAAATCTTGTAGCGTCTAGGCCTAGACGGATAAGAGCTGCTTTGGCGCTACGTGGAGGATCAACATCATATTAGGCGGGGGTCATATTGTTTTAGCTCTTCAGTGTATGTAATTCCATTTTATTCTTGTCACATCTCTATAGTGGTTCCGCGAAAAAAAACGAAGTAATGTTGCAAAATGCTGGAAACAGGAGGCTTAACCAAAAACTGGTGCATTAATTAATTTTACCAAATTTTAACCAAACTGGTGCGTCCGTTCTATCTTCCTTACCCATAAACCAAATTCCATGAGTGTATATACATAAACTTGCATTCTGACATTGTATATATAGTTGCATGCAATAATTACTGCTCATATTTCATAAAAACTGGTTAATTTTTGTGGTGGGATTTTCAACAAGGATTTCAGCATAGACCGTTGTTATAATGCTCCATAAGAAAAAAAAGAAGGCTATATGGATACTTCACGAAAACTGATTGAAGTACCCAATATAAAAGATACTTAAAGCAGTTTTTTACGCTTTCCAACCGTAGGTTAAAGAAGCGCATATGCTCCAGCTTTCGCCGTCCGTCTGTCCACTCAATAACTCGCGTAAAAATGGTTCGATTTCGATGAAATTTTAATATGTGGTAGGGGACCACCTGGGGACAAATCCTATTGAAAATGGGTGAAGTGGGGTTAAAGGTCAGGACATTGGAGCCGGATACATTCCATTGCCCTTATGCGTCATAACTTGCGTAAATATCGTCCGATTTCGATGACATTTTACTATGTGGTAGGGGACCACCTGGGGACGAACCATATTGAAAATAAGTGAAGTGCAAGTCAAAGGTCACGACATAGGAACGGGATCCATTCCATTACTCTCATGGGTCATAACTCGCATAAAAATGGTTCGATTTCGATGAAATTTTAGTATGTGGTAGGGGACCACCTGGGAACGAACCTTGTTGAAAATGGGTGAAGTAGGTTAAAGGTCAGGATATAGAAGCGAGATGCATTCCATTGCCCTTATGCGTAATAATTTGCGTTAAAACGGTTCGATTTCAATGAAATTTTAGTATGTAGTAGGGGACCACTTGGGGACGAACCCTATGGAAAATGGGTGAAATGGGGTTAAAGGTCAGGACATAGGATCGGGATCCATTCCATGGCCCTTATGCGGCGTTATAACTTTCGTAAAAATGCTTCGATTGAGACAAAACTGTATCATGTTATTCCGGAAGTATACTGTACTGGTACTATTGAATATCATCGAAATGAGGTTAAAGGTCAGGTTACAGGAACAAGATTTATTCTACAGACATTATCCTGATAACTCGAGTAATGATTTCTGGTATGTTGGAATGCGTATCATAATCAACGCATTGCATGATTTTACTAACTTGTTTGAAGTATTTGGAAAGGAATCGTTCTAAGAGGAAGGCAAAATCCCTATCGAAGATATGTAACTGGAAAAGCTGAAGACTAAACTAAACAACTGTCAAAGGAAAGATCATAATGAGGGAAAAGAAGTTTTTAATAAACACCAGTGAAGTGTCAGTTGACGCCCTGCTGGCGCAGTGGTCTAAGCGATGGCCTCTGATCATTCGTCCGAATGGGGTCCGGGTTCGAATCCTGGTGAGGCATGGATGTTGTGCTTGTCTTACGGCACCGGTTCTCTCCCTTCCCTGGAACCAGTGACCCTAAATTAGGGACGGGCGACTGCTTTATTGCCCATTGAGTTTCTCACGGTGGTCGTTAAACCTCCAATAAAGAAATAAAAAAAGTTTCAGTTTAGCCTAACTGGCTATCATTTCGTCGCCAAGAATTTGTCGCAGGAACTTCTGGATTTATAGTGATCTTGACGATACATCCTGATAATGTTTATATATTCTATACGCTTACACATACAGTGAATGTTTCATACAGAGAATGGTATGTAATTATAATTTGTATGTATTTGCCATTTCGTGAACAACATTCACTCATGAACCAGGGCGAGCCCTTTCGCAACTCTATTATGTGAGTGACTAAATAATATTTTTATAGTTAATTAATACGAGCGATAAACTTATCACACGGTATTATTAAATAAGGTAAATGTTTTCATATGACGAGGTGTGAACTACGTAAATAACTTCCATTTTTTCAGCATTAGTTTAACCCAGTAATATTTTGTCAAAGTTACTTATATCAATCAGTATTTTTATTTGTGTGAGTCTTGCAGTCCGACATTTATCAGTTACCGTGTAAATGCCATTATTAGTTACACATCTTTAAATCGAGTTCGAGTTCTATATTCATTAAATTGCATTTTCGTACTATCTGCGATTTTCTTGCACTCACTGGAAAACATCTGAAGGCATTTTTTTCTTAGTTTAATTTTCATATGTTGCAATAGAAATAATGATTTAATGCCGTCAGAATACTGCCATGTATTTTTTAAAGATTTTTTTTTATTTTAGTCTTTATATGAGGATATTTCCTGCTGGAAAACGATGATTTTTTGTTTACTGCACGAATTCCGGCTTTATTTCTGGGTCATGGGAACTCGTGAAGAAACTCACATTTTGCTTAAAAAAAAAAAAAAGTAAAAATATGAGTTCGAATAGTCTTGGCCCTAATCATGAGTATGACATTGAGCATCCTTTGTTTTTTAACACAAGGATAAATGTCAATGAACTGTGTGGTAGTTCCGTCTCGTTAACAGAGGCTGCTAAGAAACTTTTACCTATGTGGCTCACCAGCGAGTGCTCTCTCTAGGTTTAGCAATGTTTCTCCCATACAAACATAACGAATATAACGCTCCCATACTATCATTTTTCCGCTTGTAGATAAACACGATATCTTTAAATCTTCGAGTCGGATTTCAAAAATTTCCTTTTCGTTCGATCGCGGAAATCATGAAAATCGTGATCATAGTACAGGTATCCCACGCTTTTTGAAAGTTCGCTTTACGCCTCTTCGCTTTTACGAAATACCTACATTAGTACCAGAGGCGTAATTAGGCATTTCTGCGCCAGGGGCAAAAATGCCCCCATCTGCCTTTCTATTAAACTGTGACTGTTTCTACAGCTTTTCGCAACTGCTTCAGACTTAGGACCTTTGGCGCTACATTGAGCAAACCGAAAGTAGGTGGCACTAGTGGCTTGCAGTTACAGTAATGGCTGAATAGCCCTCAGAGAATCTTCAACAATGTGAACGATATCCTTATCACCAACCAAACTGCACGCCATGGTTCTTCTTTAGTTGGACGGCTTATGAAACTGCGTCTTTATTTTTAAATGTGACTAACAAGCATCCTCTGAACACTGCTGCTCATTTGGTATTGTTTGCTGATGATTTAAGCCTATTTTTTAGGGGGTGGATAATCTGAGTGAGTTGATTCCTCGAGTAAATCTCAAAATTAGGGAGTACCTTCGTTGATTTGCATGTAATATTTTTACGTTAAATGTTTAGAACTAAACATTATGATATGGCATTACAGTTTCAGACCACTGTGAAATTTTTGGGTGCAGTTCTGCATGAATCTCTTAGACGGGATTCTTAGGTAGATCAGCTTGTGTCGTGCTTGAGATCTCGCATCGGCATGATTTCGCGGATTTCTGGTTTTTTGTCACTTAAAATTCTGTTAATCTTATACTATTCTTTTACTTTTCCTGTATTGTCGTACTGCATTTTAGAGCTGAGTTCGGGCTCAATTTTCGCAGCCCGAGCCCGTCCGAGCCCGTGGTATATCAGCCCGAACCCATCTGAGCCCGAATTTTATATTGCAAGATAGAGCCCGGGCCCGAACGAGCCCGAAAATTGGTTAACCTGTTCAACCATTAATAAAAAAAACATCTCCTTATCCACACTTCCACTCTCTTCTACTACTGCAATTAACCAATGTATTTCTCAAATAGGGAATGGTTGGAAGGGACCTCTATCTCTTTTTACAGTGTAACTGGACGATTTTCTTGGACCGTTGAAGTGCTTTGGACGGCCGGGCATCCAAAATGATCGGGCGGTGTTGCAATTGTATGTTGCTCAAATAATGCTAATATGTATTATCGCGCCATAATGAGCTACAATATGTACGTTGCTAAATAGAATTAGCAGCAGGGAGCTATAGCGTGGAGATAAGGGGTAAATTATTGTCGGCAAGCTATCAACTATCTAATATCTATAGTTCTTGAGAAAGCGTTTCCTTCTTTGCAGAAACACACTAATGCGCAGCCTATGGCATTTTTTACCCATGCCCGGAATCAATAGCTATCTCGAATGCCCGATTCCCTAACAAGAACCAGTTGCCGAAGAATTCCATTTACCGATTTAAAGTGCCTCATGTGCACAATCATGTAAAATCACATTCATATATAAAAACAATTATCTCGCTCTCCTCCTCTAAGAGTCCGAGCCCGCCCGAGCCCGAACCACCATAAATATTCTACAGCCCGAGCCCGATTCGGGCCCGGGCTCTGCTTCGGGCTTTAGGGCTCGGGCTCAGCCCGTCTCAGCCCGTCTCAGCTCTACTGCATTTTAATGTGGAGTGCGACTACACGGCCTAACATAGTTCGTTTATCTGTGTTGCATAGGAAGTTTGTCCGTTTGTTAAATTTTTCAGCTTGTTCGGAGGATCTTTTTCGTCATTTTCAGATATTCACTATTGAGCAGCTACATAAATACAGATTGTTGCTGATGGTCCATAAAGGTATTTTTACAGGAAAATATTCCAACTTGATTTCATTACGGCGTACCGCTCACTCCTGTGATACTCGTAGTGGGTCGGGTTTTTCTGCTCCGTAGGCTCGTGCGGCCGGTTTAATGTCTAATACACTGCCGGACAATTGCTAAGGACGGATGACAATAGCAACGATAGCAACCATAAAATGGAAGGCAGGAAAATGTGGAAATTAGCATAAGTGCGGGATACAGTAAGACGTGTAGTGCGTATGCAAATTTTGGATTGCCGAACTTGTTCGTGACGTCATAGCTCTGATAAGAGATATAAAGGATTTGACGCGTATTGACCGTTGTTGTTCAAACGCAAAGTTGAAAGGGAAAGAATCAATTGACGAACTTGCAATTTTCAGTATGTCTTCCCGACACCACCTTGATGATTTTACGCGTGGCCGTATTATTGGCAAGATTGAAGAAGGGCGAAAAATAACAGATGTTGCCAGGGAGTTCAACGTCAGCCACAGTGTTGTTTCAATGCTTTGGAAATCATTTCAAACAAATGGAGAGTGTAGCAAACGTCACGGGGAGGTCGCGTTTGCAGTACGACACCTGCAGAAGATCGGTACATAGTGCTATCAACAAAAAGACACCGGCGCAGCACAGCTAGTGAGGTAGCAAATCAGTTTATGGCTGCTACTGGCAAGCGGATCTCCCGAAAAACTATCGCCAGACGTTTGCATGAAGGAGGACTATACGCCCGCCGTCCTGTTGTGTGCATCCCATTGTCCAGACGTCACCGTACCGCCCGTTTGCAATGGTGCCATCAACATCGCAATTGGACTGATAACGACTGGTCTGCTGTCCTCTTCTCAGATGACAGTAGATACAGTCTATCGTCTGATTGTCGACGACAACTGATCTGGCGTGATAGTGGTACTGCATATTGTCCAGCAAACATACAGGAAAGGGACCGATATCCGACATGTAGTGTCATGGTATGGGCTGGCATCATGATCAATGGCCGTACGTCCCTCTATGTGCTTCCAACTGGGACTATGACTGGCCAACGATACATTAATGATGTTCTGCTACCTCATGTTCGCATGTTCCGTGGTGCTGTCGGTGATCGATTCATTTTCATGGACGACAACGCAACATGTCATCGAACAGTTGCTGTCCAGGAGTGTCTTGAGAGCGAGGATATTGAACGCCTCGTATGGCCAGCTCGTTCTCCATATCTGAATCCCATTGAAAATGTGTGGGATGCTTTGGGGAGGAGTCTTGCTGGCCGCCAATGCCCTCCAATAAACAAGGACACCCTCAGCCCTCATCCGTGCACTGACAGAGGAATGGGATAAATTACCCCAACAGCTGCTTGATAATGTTGTGCAAAGCATTACACGACGTGTGGAATCTTGCATCGCCCTCCATGGTGGCCATATCCCGTATTGACATCTTACGCCGGAACGCCTGCGGACGGTAATTGCATTTTTTCACGTTTACGTATTCTGCGCAAAATGGCCTGTTTGTCCCTTGAACACGTTCCAAAGAATTCTGGATTTCAGAGCACAATAAATTGTCTTTCTTGTAATGTCCTGGCATTCTAACATTATTTTATTTCACTTGGCATCCAACCACACTTACTTTTTTATGCGCTATATAGCCGTTTATGAACCGTCCTTAGCAGTTGTTCAGCAGTGTAATACACTGCTGGACAATTGCTAAGGACAGATCATAAACGGCTATATAACGCATAAAAAAATAAGTGTGGTTGGATGCCAAGTGAAAAATAAAATAATATCAGAATGCCGGGACATTACAAGAAAGACAATTTATTGTGCTTTGAAATCCAGAAGGCTTTGGAACGTGTTCAAGGAACAAACAGGCCATTTTGTGCAGAATACGTAAACGTGAAAAAATGCAATTACGTCCGCAGGCATTCCGGCGTAAGATGTCAATACGGGATATGGCCACCATGGAGGGCGATGTAAGATTCCACACGTCGTGTCATGTTTTTGCACAACATTATCAAGCGGCTATTGAAGTAATTTATCCCATTCCTCTGTCAGTGCACGGATGAGTGTCCTTGTTTTTGGAGGGCATTGGCAACCAGCAAGACTCCTCCCAAAGCATCCCACACATTTTCAATGGGATTCAGATGTGGAGAACGTGCTGACCATACAAGACGTTGAATATCCTCGCTCTCAAGACACTCCTGGACAGCGACTGTTCGATGACATGTTGCGTTGTCGTCCATGAAAATGAATCTATCACCGACAGCCCCAATACAGAACATGCGAACATGGGCAACAGAACATAATTAATGTATCGTTAGCCAATCCCAGTCAGAAGCACGTACGTAATCATGATGCCAGCCCATACCATGACACTGCATGTTGGATATTAGTCCCTTTCCTGTATGTTTGCTGGACAATATGCAGTACCACTATCATGCCAGATCAGTTGTCGTCGACAATCAGACGATAGACTGTATCTACTCTCATCTGAGAAGAGACAAACCGGTCGTTATCAGTCCAATTGCGATATTGATGGCACCATTGCAAATGGCGGTTCGGTGACGTCTGGACAATGGGATGCACAACGGACGGCGGGCGAATAGTCCTCCTTCATGCAAACGTCTGACGACAGTTTTTCCGGGAGATCCGCTTTGCCAATGGCATAAACTGATTTGCTACCTCACTAACTGCTGCGCCAGTGTCTTTTGTTGATAGCACTATGTACCGATCTTCTGCAGGTGTCGTACTGCGAACACGACCTCCCCGTGACGTTTGCTACACTCTCCATTTGTTTGAAATGATTTCAAAGCCTTGAAACAACACTGTGGCTGACGTCAAATTCCCTGGCAACATCTGTTATTTTTCGCCCTTCTTCAATCTTGCCAATAATACGGCCACGCGTAAAATCATCTAGGTGATGTCGGGAAGACATACTGAAAATTGCAAGTTCGTCAATTGATTCTTTCCCTTTCACCTTTGCGTTTGAACAACAACGGTCAATACGCGTCAAATCCTTTATATCTCTTATGAGCGCTATGACGTCACGAACAAGTTCGGCAATCAAAGTTTGCATACGCACAACACGTCTTACTGTATCCCGCAGTTATGCTAATTTCCATATCTTCCTGCCTTCCATTTTATGGTTGCTATCGTTGCTATTGTCATCCGTCCTTAGCAATTGTCCGGCAGTGTATCAATGTGTTGGGATTGTGTGAGTGGAATGGATTACCGTTGATTATTAGATCAGAGGCACATTACATTATTCGGTATTTAAGCAAGTGCTAAGGAGTTTTTGACGGGAAATTTAATATTTGAATTTATTGCTTTATGATTTGTAAAAGAAATGCATTGTAAAGTTGCTTTCGTTGTCTTGACTGGACTGAAAGAATTCGTTTTTATTTTAGAGGGGATCAGGCGCTTGCCAGGCTGTACTTCAGCCTTTTTACCTGGCCCCTTGCTGTACATTTAATTATTACTATCATATAGTATTTGATTCATATTGGCAATTGATATTAATTTTCAATGGAATGAGTTTTGTTGTTGTGCAGAATTTGTAAATATTACGAAAGCTTTGGTGATTTTTTGTATTTTGTGCATTTTATTGGTGAATTTGTTTGCTTTATTTGTACAATTAGCTTATAATTGTGGTACATATTGTATTTTTACTGAGCAATATAATACTTTCTTATAATATTGTACAGCAGAAATTTTATAAAAATAAATAAAAATTAAATAAAAGTTTGATAAGGAAGAAATTCAAATTTTAAGTGTACCAGAAACTAATTTAAAAGCTTCATTTCAAGCACTAATTCTTGCGCCCTCTCTGGAGCTGCGTCCGGGCAGTAGCCCCCACCTGCCCCGCCCTAGGTGCGCTTCTGATTACTACCTGTTCTATCTAATCGAAAGAAATCCGAAGAGGGTTTTTGCTTTTACGAAAAAAATGCGTAAAGCGACAGTAGCGGTCAGTGATGTTTTGCACACTCCGAGCAGCGAGCGTGGCGCCACTTGCCTCTATCCCCGCGAACTACACACAGAAACTCAACATTAAGCCGTCATAGTTTTGAAATGTGTCTGTGAGCATGTGTGCTTTTATCTCGATTCATTTTGTACGAAAAATAAATGTGCAAAGCGACAATAGCGGTTAGTGATGTTTTGCACACTCCGAGCAGCGAGCGTGGCGCCACCTGCCTCTATCCCCGGGAACTACACACAGAATCTCAACATTAAGCCGTCATAGTTTTGAAATGTGTCTGTGAGCATGTGTGCTTTTATCTCGATTCATTTTGTACGAAAAATAAATGTGCAAAGCGACAATAGCGGTCAGTGATGTTTTGCACACTCCGAGCAACGAGCGTGGCGCCACCTGCCTCTATCCCCGGGAACTACACAGAGAATCTCAACATTAAGCCGTCATAGTTTTGAAATGTGTCTGTGAGCATGTGTGCTTTTATCTCGATTCATTTTGTACGAAAAATAAATGTGTAAAGCGACAATAGCGGTCAGTGATGTTTTGCACACTCCGAGCAGCGAGCGTGGCGCCACCTGCCTCTATCCCCGGGAACTACACACAGAATCTCAACATTAAGCCGTCATAGTTTTGAAATGTGTCTGTGAGCATGTGTGCTTTTATCTCGATTTATTTTGTACGAAAAATAAATGTGTAAAGCGACAATAGCGGTCAGTGATGTTTTGCACACTCCGAGCAGCGAGCGTGGCGCCACCTGCCTCTATCCCCGGGAACTACACACAGAATCTCAACATTAAGCCGTCATAGTTTTGAAATGTGTCTGTGAGCATGTGTGGTTTTATCTCGATTTATTTTGTACTTCCGAAAGAGGTCCGTGTGCCATGCCCCCCCCCCCCGAAAGAGGGCCGGGGCATGTCCCACGGGTCAGCCGGGACCATGTGTCGTTGTAGGCAGCCATCCACTGAAGAACGTGCACTTGAGAACTCCCAGTCAATCTGGTGTGTGGAATGCAACATAACCCACATTTATTTTTCGAATTATTTTTCCGGTCTCGCGGTGTGGAAAGAACATCACACCATTGCGAGATCTTGAACGGCCTGGTCATCCGGGAAGTTCGGGCGCCATTACAACGAAGTAAATTTCTCCGTCATTTTGGTCCACGCCGGGGATCGAACCCGAGTCCTCTTATTCCGGAACAAGTCGCTCTACCAACTGAGCTACGCAGACGTTCGTTCTCGCTGCTATCTGCCTTTATGTCGTGTGCGTCCTGCGGGGCAGGCACGTCACAAGGGATACGAGAAAAAGGTATAGACTTGATACCCATCTCTCTTCTCATTCTTCAATTTTTCAAGAAATAGAGCGGTAGATTTGGATGTATGACTGGTAATCTTATCCTGAGGGTGTTCTACTCTTTGAAGACAGCAATAATAATGAATTCTTTACTAAAACTTTCTTTTTATTCTTAGAACCAAGGTTGTAAGCCTTTTTTCTGCTCTTTTGCAATAGCAAATCGACCATTTTTCATACAGTCATTTAGGTAGATTCATGCTTCATCAAAAGTCACAATAAATTTACATCTGTCTCCAGCTAAGTGAATTTTATAAAGAAGTCTACACCGTGTTCTGCGCTCAGCCACGTGCTAAGGCAAAAGGCTGTAAACATTATGTTTCTTGTTCTTTTTTTAGATTCAAATCTTTGTTTGTTACCTTGTTTATAGTTGATACAGGGATTTTTAACGAGTTAGCAATTGCTCTTTGGGTTGGTGGGTTTTCTTCTAAGACCAGAGACCTTACTTTTGAAATAGTGGTAAAAGTACGTAACTTCGTTGGATATACATTTGGTGTTCTTTTTCTTGTTAATAGCAATGCTTGACAATTTCCCCCTTTATTATTAATATTATTTCTCATTTTACATTTAGAAATGCTAATTCCATGATTTTCACAGTGTTTTTTAATAACAGAATACGAATATTTTTCATTTTAAAGAGCAAAACATACCCTAGCAGACGATATTTAACTGCAGCAGATGTTACATCTAACACGCTTTTGCCAGTTTCAATTCTTCGAACTTCTTTTATTTTCTGTAATTTCTTATCAAAAAACAATCTAAAATGTGTGAACATCCTGTCTATAAATACAAAAAAAAAACTCATTAGAAAGATAAAAATTAGAAATGACACTTTCAATAAGATCAAGTAGAAACGTCCAAATTCGATTACAGCGAAAATTAATGTCCGCTTTGACTAAAGAGAGATGCAAAAACGGATGCAGTTATTTTCATGACTCAGCAATACGGTATTCTTTGCAGTTTGCAAACACGGCTGGGTAATTCCACTTATCAAGAATATCCTGTAATTTAGATAATTTTTGTCAAGCAGAAGATAGACGTCCTTGGTACTGTTGTTATGAGAGCAACTATCATAACACAATTCCAGCCGTTTTATTGTTTGTGTTACCTTTTCTCGCTGATTAGCATATTTAGTCATGCAAGAACCCGTGATAAAAACATCGAACTTTCTATGAATGTCTTTAAGACACAGGGAAATATGAAAAAAAGAAAAAGTGCTATGAGGTAGTAGAACTCACTGAGTAAAAACCAGTCTGGGGTATAAATAAATGGGACAAATTTTAACACGTTTCGTGCAATTAAGGCTCTGTTCTCACGAGTTCAGTTGTGTACGCAGAACAAACACTTTTGAATAGCGAAAGGCAGTGCTCGTAGACAGACAGGGAAGTGTGGTTAACTATATACAGTTGCCCTGTTTTGATGAATGTCGGAGATAAAACTGATATCCTGCAATTCATTCAGATTTCTTTTCCTCCAAGAACTGATTATTTAAAAGTCTTTTTTTTTTTTTCATACTTATCTTTCCTACTTGATACGCTGCTGACGGGAGGATATTCATTAGTGAAATTCATGGTGGGATTTTACAATCCTTTTATTTTTTGTTTAAAACAATTGTTCTAATGGTGATAAAAAACGGAAGTTCTCTCAGAATTTAAAAGAATCGAGTCAAATGAAGGTGAATGGCCTTCTCGGGTGCGCAGTGGTCCAAGCCCTGACCGTACGTAAGAGTGGGACTTGGCTCGGGGCCCAGATGAGGCAGGGGTGGTGAACCTGCTTTATGGCAGTGGGCCTCTACGGAACCGGCGGCCCCAAATTAGGGACGGGAGACGGTAGCGCTTAGAGTTGGCCACGATGATCGTTAATAGAGATGAGACGGACTGAGCTCGGGCTGGCTACGAATAGCATAATCAGTTTAATCTCGGGCTCGGGCTGGCTACGAACAGCATAATCAGTTTCATCTTGGGCTCGGGCTGGCTACGAAAAGCATAATCAGTTTCATCTCGGGCTCGGGCTGGCTACGAATAGCATAATCAGTTTCATCTTCGGGCTCGGGTTGGCTACGAATAGCATAATCAGTTTCATCTCGGGCTCGGGCTGGCTACGAATAGCATAATCAGTTTCATCTCGGGCTCGGGGGTCTCGGACGAGCTACGAATAGCATATTAGTTACATCTTGGGTTCGGACAAGTTACGAATAGCATATTAATTACATCTTGGGCGGACTTCTTTTTTATGTTAAAATACTGAGTCTTTCTTTTCCGCTTCTTTTCTTCTGCGTTTTAGGAAGAGGAATCAGTTGTTTTTTTCCGGCAGTGTATCATGAATCCTGATTGCATAGGAAGAAAATTGATGTGTCATTGTGTTATAGCTTAAATGCTTTTTAAGAGAGTAATTAGCCTAGGAAAGTAGGGGGTTGAGGCAGGGGAAATAGACATTACGGAACTCCACCTTCGCACAGACGCAGTATGATGGTCAGTTCTTTTTTTTTTTTTTTTTTTTGATTGGAGGTTTTAACGACCACCGTGAGCAACTCAATGGGCTATAAGCAGTCGCCCGTCCCTAATTTAGGGTCACTTGTTCCAGGGAAGGGAGAGAGCCAGTGCCGTAAGACAAACACAACATCCATGCCACACCGGGATTCGAAATCGGACCCAGTTCGGACGAATGATCAGAGGCCATCGCTTAGACCACAGCGCCACCGGGGCGGCGACGGTCAGTTCTGTGGCCAGCTAAAATTGCCCTTGGAACAGTGGCGTAGCCAGAGTGGCCCCCGCCCTTGAGGGGAGACTGAGCACAAATTTAAAGCGATATACATATGTGTATACGAGGCTTTCACCAATGAACCAAGCCCATGCCTAAGAAATTTCTGGCTACGCCACTGTCTTGGACACATCAGGGAAAACGACCTCAATTCTCAAATGAACCATCCGCAATAAAACAGATCCGGAAGAAAAAGGAAAAGCCGATAGTGTCATAATTTTGTCGTTGAAACGTAATGCACAAGAGAAGAAAAATATGTTATAAATCAGGACGCAGAGGGTTGATAAAGATATGTAGTTCGACTATGTTGTGAAGAATAGCTCTGCGGTATGATGAGAGTTAAAGTGCAAATCAAAGTAAATTCCCTAGAGGAAATAGTCCGCTTGAAAACCAGCGGTAGGACAGCCTGGAGATTTATTTCTTCGACGGATTTGTTCTGCATGTGTGAAGCCGACCTTAAGATCTCAGCTCCGAGAACGGAAGTTCGTTCCCAGTATTTCAGAAGGCCTCGTTGAACCAAACATCTTGTAGAAGGCGGCAAGGGAACAACCAATTAAACAAAGCTTTTCCAATAGCTGTTACTGTTGCCTCCACTCAACATTCATCCCTTAAGTTGAGTTACTCTTTTTATCTATTTGCGCATTACAATACTAATGATCCGTATCCTGAAGTTATACGAAACAAGTTAAATACTGGTGATTGTAAAACAGTTAAAAATGAAGTGGGAAAATGTACCGTGTGGAAACCTTTTTCTCCAAATTATTGATTGCACGACCAACGCAAAATTGGATTATGTTCAGCGTGAGAAATGTGAACGCATTTTGAAATATAAAAGTTCTTCAGGAACTAGCAGACTTCTGCGTCATACCAAAACATGCGTGAAGACCATCTCTTCCCCATGCACAAAAAAGGTAGGCAGTTTCTTTTTCTTAGATGAGAAAAAATATCAGCTACTGCGAAATTTTCTGTGAAACTGTAAAATATAAAATTTTCTTTCAAGGTTATGTCCTTCCTAACGAGACGCATAAATGCTGAGCATCATATTCCATGCCCCTTCCTGTTTTACGTAAAAATCGGATAAAAGGGAGAAAAGCATCAGCACTTGGAAAAGTCGGGCCCCACAGTACACAGACCTCATGGGGCTGAGTCGGGCTCGGGCCGAAACATTTCGGGCTCGAACGGCCTAGGGCTTCAAAAACCGAACCCGAACTTATCTCTAATCGTTAAACCTCGAAAAAGAGAAAACAATAGAAGATGAACGAAGTAAAAACCGATGGTATTTTAAGACACCAACTGCAGTGGGACTTCAGTTTTTCACTTTTATTCGAAATTCTGCGTTTGTCCCTATATTTTACTGTAGTTTCTATCGCTTTTTCAATTCGGCTATGCGTAGTTCATTTATACACTTTTTTGAGATTATACGTTTAATTTTGAATTTCAATTGATCAAAACTACGCAGTTCTTGGATTATTTTATACGTAACCTTGTATGTTACAACTTTGAAAGAATCAAGACAGCGTTTTTTCGCAGCCATGAAATAGATGATACAACTAAAAATTCGCTAAATGTTCTTTTTCTTCTTTGAATTAAAGAAATTTGAAATAAGCCAAGATTAGTGAATACTTTTCTCGGCATTAATGCCAAATCAACTAGTGGATAAACTGCTTCGAAAAATGCGATGCTTATGTGTAAAGAATGTTCTGTAATAGGGCATGGAATATAAAACAAAATCGTAGTCAGTTATATACCTGTATTTCAAAGGTAAGTAGGATTTTTATTTTCAGATGTTGGAAATATGAAATCGTACAGAATTTATTAACCTAGTGTTTATAATGAAATTAGAATAAAAGATTAATACAAAGGGCAAAATACACATAGGATCAATGTATTAAATAAAGTATACTCATTCATGTAGATGTAACATTACAAATTAGGGTAATTTAAAACTGCGTTTTTTCCTGTTTTTTACGTTTTTTTTATGGCTATCCCCTAGGAAAACGTATAAACGAAGTTCCACTGTAAAAGGTAAAGGATTACGAATTCATTTTGAACAACCGTTTCGGTACTTTTTTCTCAATCAGACAACAATGCTAACTGCAAACTTGAACACCAAATTCGGAAGTAGGAGAGGAAAGTAATTTTTTTTTATTTAGTAATTTTCGTTATGAAACAATGATGTGAGAAAGTACCATCTTTATAAAAAATTAAATACTTAGGGAATTAACTTTTCTGGAAATTATTTGAATACTGAATCCAGCAGTCGCTTGACTTCTTAAGAATAAGTTCCTATGATGACTTTTCTTCTTAATGTTTTTGAGGAGGGGCGTTCACGACCACCAACTCAATGGTTTGTAAACTGTCGCCCGTTTCTAACTTGGTGCCACTCCAAGAGCCGGTGCTGTAACAAAACACCATCCATATCTCAACCGAGGATCGAACCCGGACTAGTCTTCGATGCATAGCTAGAAGCCATCAGCACCTCGTACTACACGTCCCACTAAGATGACTTATAGTCATTTCTTTAATGTCAGAGAGTGAATACTGGCTTCTGTCCTGAGAGAAGCTGAAGATAGATTTGGCAAGTTTTTGTAAGTTTTAGTGTTTGACATTTTAGTTTTGCTATTTGTTATATATACTGAGTGACCACTTTATTATGAAAACATGACAGTTTTAAACAAATGAGCTATGGCTGCACGTTGTTGCCGCCAGAGGGCGAGGCTAGTATAAAATGGGAAAGCTTAGTGCTTGCGACAGTAGTAGAAGTGATTTTTGGGTGACAAGATGGGTAAAAAATGCGATTTGACGGACTTTTAACGTGGGATGATTGTAGGAGCTCGGAGCCATGGAGCGAGTATCACCGAAACCGCCGCATTCGTGAAATGTTTCAGAACAGCTGTTGTCAAAGTGTTTAAAGATTGGACTGTCAGCCAAAAAACTGGGTCTCTACGTGTAACGTGTGGTTGTCATCGACAAGTGACTACTCGGGCTGAACGGAGAGTGTCCAGAATGGTAACAGGCAACAGTGCAGCAAATTACAGACCATCTTAATCAAATATCCCCTCAAATGATCTCTGCACGCATTGTTCGCCGTACACTGAATCGGATGGGATATGGCAGCCGAAGGTCTATTCGAGCACCTTTGCTGTCTGCTGTTAACAAGAGAAAACGTCTCCAGTTCGCACAGGAGCACAAGGATTGGACAGTCGATAATTGGAAACAAATTATGTGGTCCGATGAATCACGTTTTCAGTTGCATCATGCCGATGGCCGAGTGAGAATTTGGCGGAAACAGCACGAAAGTATGGACCCCAAATTCATCGCTACAACCCTTCAACCTGGTGGTGGTTATGGTTTGCGGAAAGTTTTCCTGGCATGCTTTGGGCCCTTTAATTCGTGTTGATCAACGTCTGACTGGCACATCATATCTAAACATCGTTGCGGACCAAGTGCATCCTGTCATATGGATGGTTTATCCCAATGGCGATGGCTACTTTCAACAAGATAATGCGTCCTGCCATAGTGCTCGTATTGTACAGGATTGGTATCAGGAACATGCCAGTGAGTTTACTTTGCTTAGGTGGCCCCCACAATCTCCAGATCTCAACCCCATTGAGAATTTGTTTGATGAAGTTGAACGAGCCATCAGACAGCTGGATCCACATCCCTGCAATCTCACACTACTGGAAAGTGCTATTCATCAAGCATGGTCTCAGATTCCACAAACCACCTATCAACATCTCGTGGAGTCCATGCCACGAAGAATCGACGCAGTGATCTCAGAGCTAGTTTGCTGCACATTGTACGAAAGGCAAAAGGTGGCCCAACGAAGTACTGAGGGGGTGGTCATAATAAAGTGGCCACTCAGTGTATTCGTTAATGACTTTGTTTTATTTCCCCCTTTTTTACTTTTTTGGAAATGCCCTTTTTTTTTTTTTTTTTTTTGCTGTTATTTTATTCTCGCATATTAAAGTTATGAATCCATGTTACAGAGGAGACAGAAGAGAAGATTAGCAGCCTTCTGATCTCAAAACTATTTTGCTGCACATTGTACGAAAGACTGAAGACAAGACTGACAACTTCTAACAATGCCACAGCACCGATTTTTTTCTCTTCGTGGAAATAAATGAAGACAAGGCTGCCATCTTCGCACTCATACACTGCTTATCTCGTACTCCTGATAGCAGCGACAGTGTTGGAGAAAAAGGAAGGCAAAAATCCTAAAAACAACTGTAAATCGTTCTTACAGTTGTTGTGAAAAATTTTAAGTGCATTTGCAGTGGTTGCTGTGGCTTTTCTAAAGTATTCGTCAACCCATTTGCCAAATTCAATTTTTCTTTTTCGCCGAATATAAACTGAAGTCGCCATTTTTTTCACTCTCCATTGGAAATATAAAAACCATAAAGTCTTATAATAGTTTATATATTCTTTTGCAATTAAGCAGCAAAATACACTGCCGGACAATTGCTAAGGACGGATGACAATAGCAACGATAGCAACCATAAAATGGAAGGCAGGAAAATGTGGAAATTAGCATAAGTGCGGGATACAGTAAGACGTGTAGTGCGTATGCAAATTTTGGGGTGCCGAACTTGTTCGTGACGTCATAGCGCTGATAAGAGATATAAAGGATTTGACGCGTATTGACCGTTGTTGTTCAAACGCAAAGTTGAAAGGGAAAGAACCAATTGACGAACTTGCAATTTTCAGTATGTCTTCCCGACATCACCTTGATGATTTTACGCGTGGCCGTATTATTGGCAAGATTGAAGAAGGGCGAAAAATAACAGATGTTGCCAGGGAGTTCGACGTCAGCCACATTGTTGTTTCAAGGCTTTGAAAATCATTTCAAACAAATGGAGAGTTTAGCAAACGTCACGGGGGAGGTCGTGTTCGCAGTACGACACCTGCAGAAGATCGGTACATAGTGCTATCAACAAAAAGACACCGGCGCAGCACAGCTAGTGAGGTAGAAAATCAGTTTATGGCTGCTACTGGCAAGCGGATCTCCCGAAAAACTGTCGCCAGACGTTTGCATGAAGGAGGACTATACGCCCGCCGTCCTGTTGTGTGCATCCCATTGTCCAGACGTCACCGTACCGCCCGTTTGCAATGGTGCCATCAACATCGCAATTGGACTGATAACGACTGGTCTGCTGTCCTCTTCTCAGATGACAGTAGATACAGTCTATCGTCTGATTGTCGACGACAACTGATCTGACGTGATAGTGGTACTGCATATTGTCCAGCAAACATACAGGAAAGGGACCGATATCCGACATGTAGTGTCATGGTATGGGCTGGCATCATGATCAATGGCCGTACGCCCCTCTATGTGCTTCCAACTGGGACTATGACTGGCCAACGATACATTAATGATGTTCTGCTACCTCATGTTCGCATGTTCCGTGGTGCTGTCGGTGATCGATTCATTTTCATGGACGACAACGCAACATGTAATCGAACAGTCGCTGTCCAGGAGTGTCTTGAGAGCGAGGATATTCAACGCCTCGTATGGCCAGCACGTTCTCCAGATCTGAATCCCATTGAAAATGTGTGGGATGCTTTGGGGAGGAGTCTTGCTGGTCGCCAATGCCCTCCAATAAACAAGGACACCCTCAACCCTCATCCGTGCACTGACAGAGGAATGGGATAAATTACCCAACAGCTGCTTGATAATGTTGTGCAAAGCATGACACGACGTGTGGAATCTTGCATCGCCCTCCATGGTGGCCATATCCCGTATTGACACCTTACGCCGGAACGCCTGCGGACGGTAATTGCATTTTTTTCACGTTTACGTATTCTGCACAAAATGGCCTGTTTGTCCCTTGAACACGTTCCAAAGCCTTCTGGATTTCAGAGCACAATAAATTGTCTTTCTTGTAATGTCCTGGCATTCTAACATTATTTTATTTCACTTGGCATCCAACCACACTTACTTTTTTATGCGCTATATAGCCGTTTATGATCCGTCCCTAGCAATTGTCCAGCAGTGTATTTACACCAATAAACGGGTTCATATCTTCCCAATTTGTATTCGAATTTCATTTTTCAAATACCAAATAGAATAAAAATTAGACTGTTTTTGCTCGGGCGCATAGGCGTAGCCAAGGTGGTGGTGGGGGTCACCGGGTCCGGACACCCCCTTCAGGGTGATCGAGTACGAATTTAAAGCGATATATATGTTTATATATATTTATATATCAGATCCAATGGACCCCCTCCATCTCCCTTAAGAAAATTTTTTGCTACGCTACTGCTCGGACGTCATTAAAAATATTTTTTGCAAAACTTTTTATCAATCACCAAAGCTATTCTTTTTTTCGCAAATTGCAAAAATGCGATAGGCAGCGTGGCTAACGCATGTGCGTGCGTGCGTGTGTGTGTGTAAATCTCTTATTGGTCATATCATTTCTCAGACTGTGGTACCACCGAAACTGTAGACATGCAATAGATATTTAAAGGTCCTTAATAAAGCCTTGGGTTCACACGATTGGTGGAATAATTTTACTGAATACCGAAAACTTTGAAGCGCATCTTGTGACATATATGTTATTCAAAAAGAAAGATGACACCGAATTCTTGGGTGTAATGAGCATGTCTTTCGAATTTTCTCCCACACGAAAAAAAAATATTACAAAGAAGATTTTGAGAAGGAAAAAAAAACATCGTAAAGGGGAATTCATTAACATCTCCTAAAGAAAATCTACGCATTATTTAAAAATGCGCAGTTTTCGTTTTCGTCACAGTATATTGAACCTGTTGCAAATAAATAAATAAAAATAAATACTGTATTCCTGCACAATCGTTAAAACACCTACAAATAGAAATTGCTACTTTCGAACAATAGCTGGTGAATGTGTGCTACAAAAAATTCCAAATTGTGCGCAAAACACTTCTCATAATGGAATATGTATATCCAAGGCAAAGAGTCTTAGAAACAAAGATACGGTACCAAGTATGGTACAAATAGAAATGAGCACTTACACCATCTAGTGGAAGAATTATGTGGTACAAAAATTGACAAAAAATATGAAAAAATGTTAGAAAATATATGAATACGCGACTATCAGTAGAAGAAATATTTTTTTTTCAATTAGACTTTTAGAAGCCGAAATATCATCATAACAGAGATTTACATTATGTCCCATTGAAGGAAAACTAAACATTATTTGAAAAAAAAAAGTACAAATTGACGTTTTCCGCGGAAAATGGCGGTTGACTGAAAAAATCTTTCCAGTTAAACTGTTAGAAGCTAAGATACAATTGCAAACATGTTAAAAACAGAAATATGCACTTACGCTCCCTAGTGGGAAAGTATTTTGTCACAAAGTACTGTAAAATGTATGCAAAATATTCATCGTCGTGATGCAGTCCGATCTTTAGAAGCAGAGAGAAGTCATCGCTCTTTCCACGTTTATGAGTGAGTCGCGGAAAATTCTCATTGGCCACCACCGGGAATCGAACCCAGGGTATTCCAGTTTCGCGCCGGACATGCTTCCACTGCACCACAGCGGCCTCGAATTCCCCCAGACTCACATACACTAACTGCCAAGCCACTTGGCAGGTTGCTTCTTGGAGCCCCACACAATGCTGGGGATTCACCAAAGATGGTAAGCAGCAACTGATCAAATAACTAGAAGGCGAAGGAATAACAATACAGACATTTGGCATTTGAGAATTTTTCCGTGACTCACTTATAAACGTGGAAACAGTGATGACTTCTGTTTGATGTTCCTAGTTTACGTCAAATGTCTGTATTATTAGAAGCAGAGAGTCCGAGAAAAGTACAATATACCTTTATGACTTCTAGCGGTGACATCATGAAATATTTCGAACAGAATTTGTACATAAAATGGCTATAGTACTAAAAGGGATCGGAAGGTAAAAAGAATGTTTTAAATCGCTTTTATTGAAGTAATTGCATAGAGTAAAAATATTTTGAGTTTAATATCATGTGCATTTACGCCCGTGGCGGCGAGGTTTCGTATCGAAAAAAAAGACCAATTTAGGCGTTCGACTGCAGAAGGATTTTTTAAATCGGATTAATAGTTGCAGAGATATGTTGTCTGCGGACGGACGGACGGTTGGACATAATGATACTAAACATACGTACTTTTTTTTTCAAAAGACATGCTAAAAAGGCGCAGACGTGCCTACACAGTGTGGCAAAGATTTTTTAAGACTGGGTCTGTAAAATGAAATAGAAACAAGAAATTATAATTTGTTTTGGTTTGTTATTTAAAATAAGTCCCTCCGGCTTCAATACACTTGTTACAGCGATTTAATAATGATTCGAATGCCTGTTCCAGTTCACTTTGCGGAATTGCCTCCAAAGCACGCGTCGAAGCTGTTTGTATGGTCGAAATATCATCAAAATAACACCCTTTTAACGTCATTTTAAGTTTTGGGAATAAAGAAAATTCGCAGGGTGCTAAATCAGGCGAATACGGTGGATGGTTCAACACACAGACGTTATTTTTCGCCAAAAATCTACGAACAAGAAGTGAGGTGTGACTGGGTGCATTATCGTGCAACAAACACTAACTGTTTTCATCCCGATATTCTGGACGAATGCGATGAATTCTGCCCATCAAACGCCTCAAAACATTTAAATAAAACTCACCAGTAATTATTTGTCCACTTGGAACAAATTCTTTGTGGATAATACCCTTACTATCGAAGAATGTAATGAGCATTGTTTTGATTTCCGATAGAACTTTTCTTGTTTTTTTCTTTGGCTTGTGGTGAGTTTTGTGACTTCCATTCCGCACTTTGTCGCTTTGTTTTAAAATCATATTGAAAACACCATTTTTCATCACCTGTAACAATCGATTTTAAGAAGTTTGGATCATTTTCAGCGGCTGAAATGGTGTATCTGCAATGTGCACTTCTCCTTGATTTTTGTTCATTGGTTAACGTGTGTGGAACAAATTTAGCACAGACTTTTGTTTTGCCCAAATATTCATGCAGGATGGTTCGAATCGTTTCTTTGTTCATGTTTAAAGACTCTTCCATCATTCTTAGTGACGCACATCGATCGTTTGCCACGAAATCTCGCACTTTTTCAATAATCTCGGGTGTCCTAGATGAACTTGGTCTTCCGGTATGCTTATTATCTTCTAGCGTATCTCTTCCGTCCAAAAAACGTTTGTGCCTCAGGAAAACATTTGATCTACTTTAAAAAAACTAACCGTAAACTTGTTTCATCATTTGGTACGTTTCCGAGGCACTTTTACCAAGTTTTGCGTTAAATTTAATAACAGCCCTTTGTTCCATCTTAATAATTCAACATGAAAAAAATGTTACTTCTCTAATGAACGGCCGTTTCGTTTGAGTTACTTTATTAACAACTGCGCAGTACTTTTGGCAAAAAGCAAGCAGATGGTCACGGTATATAACGCATTCGCGATTACACTGGTGGCGCCACCGTAGGCTGAAATCTAGCGCCAGTCTTAAAAATTCTTTGACGCACTGTGTATGTTATGGCTGTTCTTTCGGTTGTTTGTGAGCACGATTTATCCCCGTTTATAAGAAAATAAGAAAAATTATTTTTATACCAGATAGATGAAATCATGAGCAAAATTCTCCATGTGATATCTATTTTTCAGTGACTCTTAATCAGATACATACATGCACGTCACTACGCTGCTCCCTGAGACTCAAAGGTTAGCTCTTCAAAGAAAGATCCTCTATTCATCGATGATGATGGCGGATTTTAACTACTGCCAATGTGTCAAACATCTCCCTTTATACAGCGATCTTAGCACACAACTCGAGCTTCTCTGCCATTGATCACACGTCTCACACAAGACCTTCGTTACTTAATTCTAATTACTTTTTCCTTTTCAGGCATTCTTGAATTCGGTTCCATAATTTCCTCGGCCATCCTCTACCTTGCCACTTGGGAAGAAAAAATTCTCTTAGTAGTTAGTACCTCTTTATTCCTCATTTTACAACATGGTCAAAGCATCACACGAATATTTCTTTGCATCTTGTCATCTCGCTGACAGTATTTTGCTTCACATTAAACATTTGTAACATATATCCTTTACACACATGATAAGAACCGGTCTTGCTACACAAACTCTCCGTAAGTAACGTATTTCTCCAGCACACAAACGATTTCTGTGTTACGTAATCAGATGATTAAATGTGTGTGCAGCGTCAGCTCAAGGCTTGTTTGCACTCCAAAGCAAAGTTCCTCTTAGGCGCCCCTTTGTGAAAATTTCCGTAACATTTTTCGGATTTCATGTGCGCAAACGCCTTTAGCTTTGCCTCTCCACTCCCCGAAAGTTAGATATAAGATATTTTAGTAACTTTGAAGTGCACAATGACCTAAATTGCCACGTGACAAATGGTTATTTCGTCCACGTTAACAAATCTGGAAGAAAACGCTCTGTTTATGAAGAGGAATAAATCAACAAAATTAGAATCTTTAAAGACAGCGCTTTTACTCTTTATTCGTTCAGAACATTTTAGCATCTCTCAGGTTTGCTTCGAATAAAATATATAAACCCTGTTTTTGGTTTCCACAGAAAAAGAACACTGTTAAAAAATTTTGCTGTATGTTGCACCAAAAAGTGGTGCTACACCAGGTGCGCCACTTTCTGAGAATAGATACACCATCGTGCCGTGCAAACAAAACCCAGCAACATGGTGCAACTTTGCACCACGTACAGGGTCGGCCACATTATTATGCAAGATTACAGCACATTGTTGGTTTCGTTTACTCCAAAAAATGATGTATGATGTATTTTTTTTTCTGAAAGTGGTACAGCTGGTGTAATATACCACTTTTTGATGCAACCTGCCACAAAATTTTTAACAGTGGAGAAAGGGTGCACTGACAGAGGCGACAAGCAAGATAGCCTCTGGCCATAGAAAGAGGCAAGATATATTGGTCAATGCCTGCTTTGGGTTTAAAAAACGAGACTACCGGGGTACTCTGTGGATGATTTATGTAATGCATCTTTCGCATACCAAGATCTTCCTCGGGTGGGAAATAAAACAAGTGATTCGAAAGTATATACATTTATTTACGTACAATACATTGCATTTTGTTTCCGTTACTCAAGACCACACCGAGCGACAGTCCTGTAGATACTGTGAGTGGAATTAAATCATAACAAGAAACAATAAGGTATACTAATTCCTGACATTGAGCGGTATTTAGGTAGGTGGATTAATGAATAGTATTGTCGTAAAACCAACGACATAATACACACCGATGAGTCTTTCATTACATTATGACCGCCTACCTAATAAGCTGTAGGACCCCCTTTAGCCCACAAAACAGCGGCCACTTGACGAGGAATCGATTCGATGAGGTGTTGATAGACACCCTGGGTATCTGGTAACATAATGTCAACAGTCGGTCCTCCAGTTCCCGTACATTTCGGGGTGGTGATGATTTAGAGAGAACCCGCTTTTCCAAGTCGAACCACAAATGTTCGATTCGGTTCATGTCAGGTGAATTTGGAGGCCAGGACATTAACAGAAAGTCACCAGAATGTTCCTCGAACCATTCCTTGACGATTCTGGCAGTGAGGCATGGCGCATTATCCTGTTTGTAATGGCCATCACCAGCAGGGAACACAGTTGCCATGATTGGGTGAACATGGTCCGCGACGATGTTCAGATACCCGACAGCTGTCAGGGATTGTGCTACTGGGACAATGGGGCCTAAAGTGTCCCTCCAGAAAAAAAAAAAAAAAACATCGCCCACAGTCTGTTTCCGCCCAACAGTGCATCCAGTCTCTGTCGGTAATCGGCGTACTCGCGCTCGGCCGCCTACGTGATGCACTAGGAATCTTGATTCGTCAGATCAGGCCACTTTCTTCCAATCATCCACGGTCCTATCTCAATGATCTTGGACCAATTTCATGTGTTGTTAGCGATGACGCGCAGTGAGCATGGGGACCCGGCTGGGTCTTCGGCTACGCAGGCCCATGCGCAGAAGGCTGCGATTAACACTGTGCTGTTGTAACGTACCAGGAGATGTGACGTACCTGCCAGAAGGACGCACACGACATAAAGGCAGATAGAAATCAGAATAAAACGTCCGTGTAGCTCAATTGGTAGAGCAACTTATTCCGGAATGAGGGGACCCGGGTTCGAATCCTGGCGCGGATAAAAATGACGGAGAAATTTACTTCGTTATACTGTGACACATTGCCCTGATCACCACTATTGTAGTTGCGGGTGATCTTTTCACACTGTGGCTCTGCTGTCGCTGTGAACAATGAGCGACAGTCTCCGCTCCCCTCTGGCATCACTGAGCTGCGAACTGCACGCGGATGGACGATGGTTCTTCGTTTGGCCATTTGTGCACCACTTTTGATACGTACTCACTACAGCGGCACGTGAACAACCCACAAGCCACGCCGTTTCCGAGATCTTAGTTCCGAGTCGGCGTGCCATCACAATATGTCCTTTATCAAACTCCCATGGATCGGCGGCTTTTCCCATTCTGACTCCGAACACTCTACTAACAGAAAGCCGGTCCTCGGGTTGTATATACACTGCCCTGTGAACTTCATCTGCGCCACCGTTTGGTATCCAGGCGCTCATTTCTCTAGGTTGGGGGTCATAATGTAATGACTCATCGGTGTATGTGAGTCATAAAAGAACATATTTAATAAAATATGGCAGCGGCGATAGTATCTCGACTGTTTAATGTTTCAAAAACAATATTTATTTTTATTATTATATATTATTTTTATTATCATATATTTAGATAAACGTAATGGACGACTCTGACACCAATGAAATGTGATGTAGCTACGAAAATCCATCTGTGCATGCGCAAGCTAAAATTTGGCCTCAAGATGGAGACCAAGAAGTGGAACTGCAAGTGTGTTAGTCAGGGGGATTGGTAACTTTTGGTCTAGGATATATACAGGTTACACCCGACCGTGTTATACATCATTTTAAAGTTCACGTCAGTAGCAGGTAAACCCTCTCGGGGAATGGGATGGGTCGAGAGACAGCTAAATTTCGGTACGACGCATAGCTTACTACTATCTTGAAAGATGTATAGCATCAAAATGCATTTTTGTGATGGCTTTTATCACATTTAGCATCAAGTTATCTTAATTTACGCAGATTGCAATAATATTGTTACGTTTGTGTTAAACGTAATATAAAATGTTCGGTGATAGTTTACTAAAATATATTGTTGAGTAATAATAAAATTACCTATTGCAGGGTCAGTTCATCCAAAGAAGTAGTTTTTCCCCCGATTAGGCTACTTAACATTAATTTTTTTTAGGTGTTACGTTGTTCATGGCGCCCCTCTGAACAAGTGTCCCGATGCTTTACTTGCCTTGCTTACCGGCTTGAGCCAGCCCTTTATTTTTCCGTTTGAAGACTACACATCGAGAAATGAAACTTCCTTGCATCTGATAGACGTAAGCACCCCAATGAGTTTTCAGTTCTCTCTGCACCCGATCCTCCCTCCCTCTTCACTTGCCTCGTGACTATGACTAAAGCGCACCTTTGAACGAAAAAACAAACAAACAGTTCGTTTGTATATACTTAGCATTTGTCACGATATAGTTCTTTCTATATTGCCAGTTGGAAATATTTTTCTTGCACTACAAAACATTTTCTGAAATTCACGAGCCATTATCCGTGAATCCTTTCGTTAATTAGTGAAGCATATTACTGACACAACCTTTTCCGTGAATCCTTTCGTTAATTAGTGAAGCATATTTCTGACACAACCTTTTCCGCGAATAATTTCGTTAATTAGTGAAGCATATTTCTGACACAACCTTTTCCGTGAATCCTTTCGTTAATTAGTGAAGCATATTTCTGACACAACTTTTTCCGCGAATAATTTCGTTAATTAGTGAAGCATATTTCTGACACAACCTTTTCCGTGAATCCTTTCGTTAATTAGTGAAGCATATTTCTGACACAACCTTTTCCGTGAAGCATATTTCTGACACAATCTTTTCCTTGAAGCATATTTCTGACGTAACCTTTTCCGTGAATCCTTTTGTTAATTAGTGAGGCATATTTCTGACACAACCTTTTCCGTGAAATGGTGGAAAACCCCCTCATTTGCAAGGATTTTGATTATGTTAAAAAATTTCTGAATTTTCAGAAACCTTTACGCAATTCCTTCCGTATATTAGCGGAAAAATTTTGTTCTGCCATTTCCCGTACCCATATTACGGAAAATTTCCGGTAATAGAAGCGATTCGCGAGAATTCTTGAGGTTTAATTAACTATTAAATTTCAATCGTCTGTCGGAGAATCTATTTTTGTAGTTCTGTGGCGAGATCGGATATTGTGGGCAACATAACGCATGAATTTTTGTTATTGTGGCACAGCATATTTCTTCTCCTTTCCCGCATTTTCTGGACCAGCTATTATTCAGGGTGATTGTAAACTCCCTCAACAAAACAAGAAGGGTGATAGTACACATCAACACGAACAATATTTGCAAAGGAACCAAGGGCCGCATTCCACTCCTAGTGCCAGAAAAGAGTAAAGTTACATATCCACGTTGAACCTTCAACAGTGAAAACAAAGAGACATACCTAATTTATGAGTTGCACAATTCCAATCGTATCAGAAAAAGACTCAAAGGAGCTGCTCAAACTGGCGTCCAAGGGCGTCGTTGCACAGCCCACGCCGGCGAATGAAGGACTGTCTAACCCTCTCGTAGACTCCCGGTGTGGTGTTGAACTTGTTCGCAGCAATAGCGATTCGCGCGACGATATCTTCCAGGGAATCCACAGGTGTCTCCGTACACCAATGTCTTCATGTGCCCCCAGAAGAAGAAGTCCAGTAGATTAAGGTCCGGTGAGCGTGGATGCCAAGCCACAGGTCCACCGCGTCCAATCCACCTCCCGGGATATGTAGTACGTATGTGTAGTGCTCCATGCCCTTCACGAATATGTCAATTCTCATGTGATGTTAGCACGCTAATATCGCTGAACGGGTTCGGCTGCGTTTTTAAATGTTTGCTCTTCATCGTCTGCGTACGTGTTCAGCGCACCTGATTTGCATCTTCTGCTTGTCATGCACTGGTTGGAACTCCGTGTGCCTGCTGGACGTTTTTCGAACGTACTCTTTTCTGGCACTATAGGAGTGGAATGCGGCCCTAGGTTCCATTGCAAATATTGTTCGTCTTGATGTGTACTATCACCCCTCTTGTTTTGTTGAAGGAGTTTACAATCACCTTGTATATCGGGTTACCATAAGAAACCGAGTACTTAAATTATTGTACAGGTGATTTGTATGCATTAGCCTGTGGAGTCTTTAAGACAAAAACTACATAGCAATCTAGAGTAAATTTTATATTTAGAAGTTTTGTGAAATTATGTTATAAAACAACGCATTGCACCTTCTCTTAAAGATAATTGAAAGTTATTGTCAGTGGGAAAAAAGGCCTCAAACTACAAATCATTCTGTTTCTTCAAACAATCTCGATGAAAAAAAATACATAATTTGTTAATAAGTCCTACAGAAAGAAATTTAATTCTTACGAACCCATTCAGATAAATAATGAGCTTCGACAGAAAATAAAATTACTTATTCACCCGCATTAATGACACAAAATACTTCATCATCGCGCAATTTGAGTTCAACCTGGTTTGTGACATTTCTTTGCGTGACTTTCTGGATCAACGGATCGCACACGCGCCTTCAGACGAGGCTGGTTCGGTCCCCACCTAACGGAAACGATCTGAATTTGTCAAAGCTGGAGGTTTTGCGAAATTTCTGTATAAATGTGGAAAAACTCGAAACAGGCTTTTCTGAAATAAATGGAAAATCTGTCAAAATACGGAAGTTAGAAGAAACGGAAACTTTTGAAAACTGAAATTTCGTTAAAAGACGGACACTTTGCGGCAACTTTCCTGCACGTTATTTTCAGGGATTTTCTGTGAATTCACACCACTTATTTTTTACATAAGTCGCGCATTTGTAAACCAGACTCTGATTTTGCCAAATTTTCACATTAAAAAATTTCCCATTTACGGGGGTAAAAATAGTATTTTTAACAAGATTTAAGTAGCACTGAAAAAGTTCTCTTTGGATCACATAAATGCTTTCAGGTTCTGTTTGTAAAGAATTGTTCCTCCTCGTAAGGATATTTTCATTCCATTCAATTTTCCAGAGCGTTCTGTATGAATCTGGAATATTGCAGATTGCTCTAAATTGGAATAATTTTTCTCTTCTGTTTGTTTAAAAAAGAAATGTTGATTGTGCACGAAACTATGGATACCTCTCTCCGATTAAAAATTATTCCAGACATTTAAACAATGCAAAATGATAAATCTTTTGTTAAGTTATGGGGGAAACCTGCTAAATATAGTGCAATTACAAAACCACGTTGCTTGATCTAAATATTTCTTCATGTCGCGAAAACCGGTTTGTTCTCAGGGAACGGCAGAATTGTCACCAATCCTGTTCAGTGGAGAGAAAAAAAAAGAAGAAGAAATTTCGCACAAGAAATTATGGTAATATCAGTGTATTTATCTGTTCAGCGTTCCTTGCAAAGTTTACATTGCTATACCCCGTTGGCAACTAAGTAGGAAATTGATTGGATTAAGAGCATTGTTGCTTCAGCAGCTGTCGAGTTTATCAAGACAAGGCATGTGTTTTACATCAACTTAATAAAAGGAATCAAGAAGTTTTTTGAGGTCAACAAGATTTACTCATGGTTCATGCGCATTGTAATCAAACATGCGCATTGTAATCAAATGTGTTTGACAAGATCCCCAAAAGGCACACATACCTGGGCTAAGCGTGTTTCAACGTTCTGGATATTCCAGATGTCTGGCGAGAAGCTTAGTGAAAATTATGTGTTCTGGTCTAACTTGTGTTGTGACGTTCCTTTAATCATCCGGAAAGAAACACACACAGAGTTGGTCTGGGGACGAGGCTAAAATCCCACTTTCATGAGATCTGTTAAATATCTTCGACCGCTGAGCTTGAGCTTTCATCGGGTATTACACCCCCTTCCCCCAACACACACACAAATAAGCATTATGTGTACGCTAATACAGTATGTCTTATTGTTCGAAATTGCTATTTAAGTAGTAAATTTCACCCAAGGATTTTTTTAAATGCGTAAGTCAAGCAAATTTCGAATCTATGCTCGCCGAGAGCTTGGGTTCGAGTCCTCCGCAGCTGCCAAATAGTGCTTTAAGGTTTAAAGTTCTGTGTCTTGCAGGTTGTTTGTCGTAACTGTAGTCGCTTTAACATTAGCATTTAAAGAAATAACAATACGACCAGAGTTCGTTTGATTAATCAAAACTTAACTAAGAATCCATGTCGTCCTTATTTCTTCTTAACTTGTCGAAGTACAACTAACAGGCGCAACTTCACGTGTAACATATACTCTAATTCATCTTTTCTTTTAGGTTCCTGAGTAAATTTTGGTTCATTCTCATTAAGCATTTTCTAATCTTAACGCTACATTTTCTCTCTCGGCGAATGTTGGTTTGGCAACCTATAGGTCAAAAGTGAATAACGTATGTGAACGACAGTGATAAGAATGTTGTTTAGAATTGTATCGACGAGAGAGGGAAGCTGAGAGAGCTCGGAGAGATTTGTTATGAGAGCTATTGGTGAGAATTGATGTTGTACGGTTAGAATTTGACGTTATACGAGCTTAATTGAGTTGCTTACGTTGAATGTTATGCTTCTTTAATATTGAAGTCACAAATTGTTGTCGAGTTAACTTAGCTATTATTTTGTGTTGCACGCTACTGCAGCAACCACTGATTGCTTGCGATTTGGGATTATATTCTGGGATGTTGTGCTTACCTATGAGCGCCTACCATCGACCTATAAACAGTAATTGGCCTTGTAAGTAGACTTTTACTTTCACCTGGCCGTAAATTCTATTCCGTTCTTAGTTCTGTGTTATATATTTAAGCTATCCAATGCAAGACTTAAATTTTACGGAATATTTCAGTAAGAAGAACAAGCTTTGCAGTGAAGTATGTTAGAGTTTTAGTTGTAGAATAAGCAAATAACAATATCTGCCAATCTGCTGTCTACCTTCGTTGAAAAAGCCACCTGGTTGATATGCGAAAGCTTGGAAACTTTGATTTCTATTCTACGCGAAGAAATTCGGATTACTAGTATAGTTATACTATTTTAAATATCTGCCATTAATTTAACTCTAAAGCCCTACACATTCTGACATCAACAATGAACAGTTATCATGCAACACAGCATTTATTCGGCATACTGATAATCTTTAATTTTCGTAATATCAGAAAAATGTGTGATCCTATTCAATATTTCAAGCAGTATACCACCCGACACTCATACCACCTCTCCACTCTTTACAAGGGGCGTGGCCTTTTATTTATTTCTGACTCACTATCTGTCATTGTTTAAAGGTTTTAAAAAATTCGGAGGAGGTGACATGCCGTTCAGAAAGAAATTAACGGAGACGAGCATACACTACTATCTGTGAAAATTCCAACATCAAGAAAGAATCGCGCTATTCAAATAAAATTTACATTACAGATTCCTCATAATAGATTTTTTTCATATGATTTCTCATATACAAGATTTTTCGCTTCAAAACTCAGTTTCGTGTGAAACCACCTCGCGCAACAATAACAGACAACACGGCGTGGCATTGAATGGAAGAGGTTTTTGATATCGTCTTGAGGAATAGCTTGCCAGGCTGCTTCTATGCGAGACCAAAGTTCATTTGTGGTAACTGGCGGGGGCGCTTGACAGGCCAGTCACTTAGCTATTATGTCCCAGACATGTTCGATAGAGGACATATCCGGCGAACGTGGAGGCCAAGGAGGAAGCAGTATCTCTAGTGCATGGAGTAGGTCTTGGACATTCCGGGCCACATGTGGCCGAGCATTGTCCTGCTGGAATATAGTGCCAGAACAACTCTGAAGGGAGGGTATCACCTCTGCCTGTAAAATATCGCTGATTATCGCTGGCTGTTGAGGGTTCTTTCAATTCGTATGAAGCGAGATCGCGAATCGAACCCAATGGCACCCCAAACCATGACACTTGGTGTTGAATTGGTATGATGCTGCAAGGTGCCCTTCACCATGATGCCTTCTAACATGTGTGCGACCATCATGATGCATCAGGTTGAATCGCGACTCGTCAGAAAACACGACCTGTTGCCAATCAGCGCGCCAGTGTCTGTGTTTGAGACTCCACTGCAGCCTGAGGCGTCTGTGGTTGAGGGTTAAACGAATACGCAGCAATGGGTTGTTAGCAACCAATCGTCTGCTAAGCAGACGAAGTTCAACTGTGCTGGAGGACAAACCCTGTTCTGTGACACTGCTGCACTAACACATTGGATATCGCTGTGCGATCGGTCTCTGCCATCCGGTAGAGGTGTCTGTCATCCAGTGCAGTTGTGCGATTTTGCTGTACATTTTCCGGATTTCTTTGCGTCCGAGCCTCATCTCTCCACTGACGCTACGTTCGCGTCACTGTACTGGAGTTCCGTCCTGTACATTGTGCTGGCGTTTCGTCCTGTACACTGTACTGGCGTTTCGTCCTTTACACTGTACTTTACACTGTACTGGCGTTTCGTCCTGTACACTGTACTGGCGTTTCGTCCTGTACACTGTACCGGCGTTTCGTCCTGTACACTGTACTGGCATTTCGTCCTGTACACTGTACTGGCATTTCGTCCTGTACATTGTACTGGCGTTTCGTTCTGTACACTGAACTGACGTTTCGTCAGTGTACTGTACTGGCGTTTTGTCTTGTACACTGTACTGTCGTTTTGTCTTGTACACTGTACTGGCGTTTCGTCCTGTACATTGTACTGGCGTTTTTCTTGTACACTGTACTGGCGTTTCGTCCTGTACACTGTACTGGCGTTTCGTCCTGTACATTGTACTGGCGTTTCGTTCTGTACACTGTACTGGCGTTTCGTCCTGTACATTGTACTGGCGTTTCGTCCTGTACGAGTGACGATTTCGTGGTAAGAAAATTCAGCTTCTCTCATCCCAACAAATCCTTCCTCGCTCAAAGTCCGTCAGTTGTTCATGATGCGACCTTCTTCGGTGACGGGAAATAATGAGACACAAGAAACACCCTTTCGACTCAATGTCGGCTCTTCACTGATTGCAGCATCTCGTTTGAACCAGCTCTTTATACCCAAGACCAGATAGTTCAAAAGGGTGCTGCTCCGCAACCGCATGCGCATTGTCACTGACATTTTAATCATTTGCATGTACCAACCTGTTGTACATATCCTGTAAGTTGCAAGCTAATGGCAGCAGTCCTTCATGGTGTTGCAATTTTTGCAAACAGAAGTACAGAAAAATTATCGCCGCTTAGGTGACTGAGCGGTCAGAGGCGCTGGATTCTGACAATTCGTCCAAGATGGGCTAGAGTTTGAGTCACTATACTTGTCTGGTGACGCTACCTCGCTTCTTTCCCTGGAACCAGTGCCCCTAAATCAGGGACTCGTGACTAAACATATAGCCCTTAGAGTTGCTCATGGCTGTAATTAAACTCCGAAACAAAAGCAGAAAGGCAATAAAAAAAGAGTTGCACCAGCTATTAATGAAACTTTCTGTAGACATAATGAGAGGCTTTTCGTTGCAAAGTGATCACGTACACCTGTAGTGCCCCTATATCAGAGACTCATGACTACCCGTATGGCCCTTAGAGTTTCTCATGGCGGTAATTTAACTCGAAACAAAAGCAGAAAGGCAATAAAAAAAGAGTTGCACCAGCTTTCAATGATACTTTTTGTAGACATAATGAGAGGCTGTTCGTAATAAAGTGAGCCGGTACTCCTGTATTGCCCTTATATCAGGGACTGACAGGACTACCCGTATGGCTCTTAGAGTTGCTCATGGCGGTAATTTAACTCGAAACAAAAGCAGAAAGGCAATAAAAAAAGAGTTGCACCCGCTTTCCATGAGACTTTTTGTAGACATAATGAGAGGCTGTTCGTAATGAAATGAGCAGGCACTCTTGTATTGCTCCTATATCAGGGACAGGACTACCCGTATGGCCCTTAGAGTTTCTCATGGCGGTAATTTAACTCGAAACAAAAGCAGAAAGGCAATAAAGAAAAGAGTTGCACCAGCTTTCAATGAGACTTTTTGTAGACATAATGAGAGGCTGTTTGTAATAAAGTGAGCAGGTACTCCTGTATTTCTCCTATATCAGGGACAGGACTACCCGTATGGCCCTTAGAGTTTCTCATGGTGGTAATTTACCTCGAAACAAAAGCAGAAAGGCAATAAAAAAAGAGTTGCACCCGCTTTCAATGAGACTTTTTGTAGACATAATGAGAGGCTGTTCGTAATAAAGTGATCAGGTACTCCTGTATTGCTCCTATATCAGGGACAGGACTACCCGTATGGCCCTTATAGTTTCTCATAGCGGTAATTTAACTCGAAACAAAAGCAGAAAGGCAATAAAAAAAGAGTTGCACCAGCTATCAATGAGACTTTTTGTAGAGATAATGAGAGGCTGTTCGTAATAAAGTGATCAGGTACTCCTGTATTGCCCCTATATCAGGGACTCAGGACTACCCATATGGCCCTTAGAGTTTCTCATGGCGGTAATTTAACTCGAAACAAAAGCAGAAAGGCAATCAAAAAGAGTTGAACCAGCTATCAATGAGACTTTTTGTAGACATAATGAGAGGCTGTTCGTAGTAAAGTGATCAGGCGCACCTCTAGTTCTCTATTCTTCTGCGGTATTTCTTCATCCAAGCATTTTTTTGTAAAAGGAGAAAATAAAATAAAATTGTGAAATATCTCGTCAATTATTAGAACAATTAAAAGAGAACATCGCAAAGGATCCCGCAGTGATGCAGTCTAGGAGGAGCTACGTATTTATGCACGTGAAAAAACATCTGTGAGTGTTGCGCTGTTTTCTTCCAGTATGCAAACGCCTCGCTGCACGTGTATAGTTGTTACATCATGAAAGTTGAAAGAATGGCCATGACATTTTCATGATCTAAAGAAACGACGCATCACCCTGAGGGTCTTTTATTCGCGCAGTGCCGTTTCCATTACTGCCACACACTTCCTTTTACCTGTGGTTCAGTAATTGCAGCAACAAATATTAAGACATAAATAACTCGACATTTTCCTTCAGATGATGATCATATCAGTTAATAGCAAAATGGCCACTCCATCGACTCATCAGATTGATTATCATTGTCTGATGCAGATTTTTTCTTTAATTTAGAAAGAATTTCTCATTGAGTCTGTTTTCGAATTCTTTTGCCTCATATACACTGCCATACCATTAAAATCCTGACACCTGCATGTCTATAAATAGTCTTCATTTAGAGAAAATTTAATATTGTGTGCAGAAACCTTTTGTCCCTTACAGCTGCTTCTAGTCTCCACCGGTTTTTTCATCAGATTCATCTGGAGATCTTGAAGTGTTAATCACACATGTACCAAATAAGACAACTGTAGGTGAAGGCTTTGGGATTTTTTTTTTTTTTTTTTTTTTTTTTTTTGCATAAGATATGTGTAGTAACTGTCGCAATGCTTGTGCTCAGATATGTTATTGCATGTTTTGGTAATCATTAAACAATGAACTACTACGTTTTGAAGTAATTCAATGACTGTCTTTTTTCAAAACGTTCTGTCACCCGGAAACTAAATGAGTTCTACACAACATTAAACACCATTGTTATTTTGCTTACATTCCTTACGCTGCTTCATTTGTTTTGCCGTTATATGTACTTTGTATGTTACACTTGTATTCCATCTATCTCCCCCTTATCTCGATATTGGAAACATACCTGATTTAGTAAAAAAATATCTGAATTCTTCAAAATACAATTGTTAAAGGGTCAACTGCACAAGGTATTTGCAGTGGAAATATACGTACATAATAATAAATAAATTCCCGGACTAAAGAAGTCTTGAAAAATAAAACCAATGATTGTCCGAAGGATCTTACTGATAGAGGAAACAGTTTTGCATTAACGAGGTCCTCTAAACTGTGGGAATCTAGGGTAAAAAAAGGAAAAGAAAAAAGAAACCAAGCGCTTAAATTTTTATGTTGAAAATTCATAAATAGGCTTTCATGAGCTGAGATATAATCGAATTCCTTTTTTCAAAGAGTTTGCAGCTTCTGAATTGTAGGTTGTATTTAATTGTTTGCTCAAGATACGCGTTCCTCTCACTTAAGTGTTCAATAGGTTTGGTTATCCCGTCCGCGCATCTTTCACAGTGGGAAACTCTTTGTTTGGGCTATTTTCAGCAATTAAATAATTATGGGGGTCTGTCAAGAACTCAGCTTGGAAAGTCAGGGCTCAGCTGTGCACTTCACAGTTGTTTGTTCCACAGCTACCAAGTAAGTTCTTGAGATTCATATATAAAATATCATGGCTGAATGAATTTTTAAGATTTTTTAATGTGCTCTCTCTCTCTCTCTCTCTCTCGCTGCTTAAAGCGAGCTGTAGTATTTTTAAATATTTGGACTTCGCTATTAATTGAATTAACTAAGTGTCCTCCATACTTCCTAAGATAACTTCATTGAACTAATTGTCTTCGATAACTTCGTTGAACATATATCACACTTCTGAATTAACTAAGTGAATAATAACAAACTCCAGGTTGAAAGAATCAGCACTTACGTGTAACATCAGCGTATTCTTTGTTCTCCACTCACTGGAAATTCAGGTCACCAATACAATACAATCGTCACAATGTATTTATTTAGTGACACTAAATAGCTCTTGCACCATCATATCGATCTCAATCATAAATCAACAATACGTATTCGTCGATTAAGGTAGATATCCAATAAGCTTCAATCTAATTAATAACGAAGAACTGTACACTAACTGTACTTCAAATTGTAAAACTATACTATTAGCAATCAGTGATTGGAAAGCTACTTTTTAAAAGTAGCTAGATAGTGCTACAACTACATTCTTGAAGAAGTAACTTGTTATAGCTACAACTACTTTTCCTGAAAAGTAGCTAGCTGCCCTACTTTTTCAGAAAAGTAGTGATTCCCGCTACTTTTTAACTACTTTTTTACCTTTAGGTTTAAGTTAAAGGATCAAATTTTGATGATCTTTATATGCATATACTTACATATGACATTGAGAGCTAAATACCGAGGCAAATTTCACAAATAATTTAACGATACATTTACCTTTTAGCTCTGTTCGTCATATATGTAACACATTTCAGCATATTAATCCCAAAGCTGCAGATTTCTGAGGGTTAAAATATATAAAAATACCAATAAAAATGTGCATATATTTTGAAGATTAGATGTTAAGTTCTCCACGGCCCCGCCAGAAAGAACACTCCATTGTTTGGTTTTTATAGCTTTCTGTACATATACATACCATTCTTGTCTACTAAGCCGCGCTTGCTGAGTGGTCTAAGGCGCGAACGTCGGATCATTCGTCCCAAGTAGGACCGGGTTCGTGTACTGAATGAGACACGCGTTTATTGTATATTTGACTGATGGCACTGGTTCTCTCCCTTCACTGAAACCAGCAGCCATAAATAGGGTTGCACACCTGCTTATGGGCGTTAAACCCCGAAGCAAAACAAAAACCTTGTCTATAAACAGAAACGCATTTGCTCAGTGGATTTTTAGAAGGATATTTCCTTTCATCGTGTAACATGGATTAGAAACATATTGCTGTACGTAATGTAACGGGGAAGATAATCATTTCGTTCTCTTCCTGAAACCGCGGTAATAAAGCATCATCACATACCGATGCTTTATTGCCATTGCCTATAGGTGGAAAAGAAATGTCCGCCACATTTACTGAGAGGAAAATTTGCTTCCACATTTCCACAAATGTGTTTGTGGGTAGAGTACCACCATTTTTGTTATGGGATTTTTTTTTAAATAGCAAATATAATGTATATAGGTTCAGAAGGCCTAGGGTATGAGTAAAAATATTTTTAACGTTTTTTTTTTTGGCTTTCACAATGTAAGTCAAGTTAACGATTGGACGCAGGGCCCACTCTGTCCCTGTTCATCCAGGAAATCTGAAAATGTCACGTGATATGAAGAATTATTTTTAGCTTTTTGTTTTTAAAGTAGCGTGATTTGTAGTGTAATTTTCCACTACAAGCTACTTCATTTACGCTTTCCAACAGTAGGTTGAAGAAGCGTATATTCTCCAGCTTCGTCCGTCTGTCTGTCTGTCCGCACGATAACTCGCGTAAAAATGGTTCGATTTCGATGAAACTTTAGTATGTGGTAGGGAACAACCTGGGAACGAACCCTATTGAAAATGGGCGAAATGGGGTCAAAGATCAGGACATAGGAGCGGGATTCGCTCCATCGTCCTTATGCGTCATAACTTACGTAAAAATGCTTCGATTGCGACGAAACTTTATCATGTTGTTCCGGAGGTAAACTGAGCCGGTTCTGTTGAACATCATCAAAATGGGGTCAAAGGTCAGGACATAGGAGCGAGATTTATCCCACAGCCATTATCCTCATAACTTGACTAAAAATGCTTCTATTGCGACAAAACTTTAGTATGTTGTTCTGGAGGTATTCTGAACCAATTCTGTTGAACATCATCGAAATATGGTCACAGATCAGGGCACAGGAGCGAGATTTATTCCACAGCCATTATCCTCATAACTTGAGTAATGACTTCTGGTATGTTGGAAAGCATATCATAATCAACGCATTGCATGAGTTTACTAACTTGTTTTGTAGCGTGATACTGCTACAAATACATTTTGCTATTTGTAGCGATGCTACAAATAGAAAGTAGCGCGTCACTTCCGTTTAGTAGCACGTCACGTCCGTTTAGTAGCACGTCACGTCCGATCCCCGCTACTAATCTGAATTTATTGGGGTAAAATAGAATTCAAAGTTTTCAAGCTTTCGCACATCAACCAGATGGCTTTCTCGAAGAAAGACAGTTTGCTGTGTACCTTTCTTGAAAAAGCCATCTGCTGAATGTGCGAAAGCTTCGAACTTTGAACTCTGTCTTACTCCAAAAAATTCGGAACACTAGTAGAGTTTTACTATTTTAAGCTTCAATCTCTTTCTCTGTAACAACTCTCTACAATCTACTCGACATCTTCATACTGTTCGCATTACACAGCTTTTATTTATTTTTCTCTGACTTACTGTCACCATTGCCAAAATGTACAAGCTGTGCGGAGAAAGTTGTGAAAATCTTTAACGAGAAGTAACGAAATACGGAAACAGAAACTTAAAAGGAAATGTGAAATGCTAACAGGATCTGGGGCATTTTCATCACTTTGGCCATCATTCCAATATTCTTATGTAACATAATCGTGTCGCTGCAATTACTGCAGCTTGTCTTTGTTTAAGTCACATCTCATTAGGCGTTCACGTACCTCACAATAAGTTTTCTTCATCTGTTTGGTCGATATACTTAGAAAGTTACAAACATGAAATTTCTGCTAAAACATTTCACACCAGGATCTCAATCGTCAAGCAGGAAGAATAAATATTAAAATGCGTACTGTTATTATTTTATTAGCAGCTATAAATTTTAGATTGGATTCCAAGGGACAGGAAAAGACCCAGAAGAAGACCACATGGGAGATGGGTGGATGAAATTCGAAAGTATGTAGGAGTGACATGGAGGAGACTGGCACATGGCCGACCGTTGTGGAGGAAACTTGGGGAGACCTTCGTCCAGCAGTGGATTGATAATGGTTGACAATGATGTTGATGATGATGATTATTCTATAACGCGTAATGCACTCAGAGACATTGGGTAATTTGTTCGCTGACCAAACACTCGCCATCCATGCCCATTTGGCCGCCCCGGTGTCGCAGTGGTCTAAGCGATGGCCTCTGAGCATTCGTCAGAAAGGGGTCCGGGTTCGAATTCCCGTGAGTCATGGATGTTGTGTTTGTCTTACGGCACTGGCTCTCTCTCTTCCCTGAAACCAGCGACCCTAAATTTGGAATGGGCGACTGTTAAACCTCCAATCCATTGAGTTGCTCACGGTGGTTGTTAAACCTCCAATCCAAAAAAAATAAATAAAAAATATGCCTATTTGTCCAACTCAGAACTTGAGGTGTAGTTAAAAGAACAGACTCGTGGATTAGCTGTATTGTGTAAATGATCCAGTGTTGACGTTGGTACCCACTTAATTTCTCTAAAATACTGAATTAAACACTGCAACCAGTTTCAAACTCACTTTCTCTCCCCAGCTGTGCCCAGTTTCGTTACACCAAAAACACTGGCGCTTTATTTAACCCGCTGATCTGCGAGACTAATTACTAAGCTTTTATATAAGTGAAGGATTTTAAATTAATTTATAACCAAAGCGCAATTCTAAGCGAGCAACAGAATTGAAAATCAATTTTTACCTAGTAGACGGGGGGGGGGGGCGTCAAGAACTAATAAAAAGATCTGGATTTCTTTTAAAATTGCGAGCTGAAATCGGACGTTCGATTCTTACCGATACTATCGTGGATGTGATCTTCAATATTTTCCCCATTTTTGCGATGTGAAAATGTATTTTCGTGGATTCGTTACGAGCACCTGGTTCGACTCGTACCTGAGAGGTTTATTAAACATCTCTCTCTCTCTATATCTTTCTCTTCGTCCTCGCCCAAGCAGAATTAGCGGGCATTTTATCAATGTTAAAATACCGCTTTAGTTAGAATAATCGCCACATACAGGATACGTTAAGAAACGCCGAACAGAGACGTGTATTTATAAATTAACTATCCTTTTCTTAAGTTTCTTTTCCTATGTAAATTATATTAGTTACATTTTCATTTTGAACTGCACATCGTAACCTCCAGGTTTCTGCATTGGTTTTGGCAGCGGATGACAGCGAGTTAGTGTATATAAATACAAACCCCTTGTAAAAGAGACGTGAGAGTGATACGGGATTTGATTCGAGTTTAACTGCGTGTGTTACTTTCCATGTTGTTATGTGTATGTATGTTTCTTATACTAACGCGATGTAAGCCTTCTGTGTGTTGAAAAAGTTGTCCTTCAGTGTGACACGTCATAAAGTTTATGAGAGCTAGTTCCACTCCAAGTGTCTTGTGAAAGGAGCTGCAAATAAAAATGCTGTCAAGCAATACGTAGTAACATAGGCGTAGCGTCGGGGGTGGGGGCATGGGAGGTTAAGTGCCAACACCCCCCCCCCACCCCCCACTTGAAAATTGGAAAAAATAATAGGTAGTCGTTCGCCTTTTAAATATTATAAAAGGTGACATACATCAAGGGAACAATGCTTCGCAATAGCGAGCATTGCTATGACTGTTTTCTAGCAGTATTCTATGCGTGACAGTATGCAGTCATCTGATGATGGTTATCATCATAACCATCATCACCATCATCAGATGATCATCAGATGACTGCTCGAGGTGCTTTGAAAGGCATGTTGTTGTTTTTTAATCCTCATTAATGTGAATCAACCAAGCCTGGCACACCTCGCAGTTTTGGCACTAATGGCAATTGAACAGGAGCATTTTCAGAGAAACTATTTCCGAAAGTGACTTCCCCCTCAAGAAAAACATCAGTTTACATGTATTTCTGCCCCCCCCATTTTTGGTCACGCTGCGGCTATGCTTTGTAAGTACTCTTTCTCGACCTTTGAACCTTTAGATAAGAACTGTTTAAAACATTATACAATAAATGCAGAATATCCATTCCCGCAATTCCCGTCGTTAAGATGACCTTCCCCATACAACAGCCGGGTCGGGTCGACTAATCTGGAGGTGATCAGCTTCAAGGTATTGTGAACCGAAAGTGGATAAAGGCTTTCAAGCACTGGAAGGTGAGTTACCTTAATTGGAGGTGCGACTATTTCGCACCAGTTAGTTACTTTGTTGCAATTTAGATCCCCTCCAGTTATGGAATAGGTCCTTCGACTCAAGAAAAAGGTAAGATTACGACTACAGACCATTTGGAGCTGATTTCTCGAACGATCAGAGAAGAACTGTGGTGTAGCTACCATAGAACGAGCCACCTAGGGCCCAACCACTTGAAGGGCCCATTGCCGTCTAATGATAAGCTATGGAAAGGACGAAAGGTAGCAATCAAAAATTGATGATAACACGAGATAATAACCTTACAATATCTGTGTGGTTGCAGAAAGACTTGTATCACATTCTCAAAGGTAAGACACAAAATTCACCCCACAGTAAGCCAATGGTAACATAATTATTAGGCATTATTGCGCTTGTTGAGCACTTGCCAATCGTCAGGTTAAATCACTTTTTTTTTATTATTACGAAAATAACTCTGAGAATGTATGTTTTCCCTACCTTCTATTTCCTTGGTTTGAGCCGTATTCTACACTATGTGGATAAAAATGATTAGACACCCCACGCAGGCGCAACGGTATGCTCCCGCAGCAGATACGTGGTCATTAAGGAATAAAAACGGCTACGGGAATAAGCTCAGATCAATCGCTGATAAAATGGCTTGCAGGAGAGGGCTCTCTGTGTTTGAAAAGGGCGTTATAATAAACTGCTCAATTGGTGGTATGAGCATACGAAGCATTGCTGATGTCATACAGGTCGCTAAATGGAATGTGGCATTTGTCATCAACAAGTGGAAGAAGACGGGACATTGCAGGAATGCATCTCGCTCTGGAAAACCCACGAAACTGCAACCTGGGGACTGCTGCAGAGGGAGATCCGCAAAATCGGGTCCTCACCAATGCACGCCATAGCACATGAGTTCCAAATGGCCATATATGTTATAGTCTCCACCAAGACACTTCGAAGAGAGGCCCATGCCCTCTGGTATCATGACTGAGGTGAAGCCCATAAACGTCTCATCACAAAAATCAATATAGCTACACTGCTATGATGGTGTTAACAGCACAAAAGTTGCACATGGCAGCAGGTGTTATGGAGCGACGAATCCCGCTTCACATTATTCCGATCGGATGGATGTGTCTGGGTTTAGCAGCTTCCGGAGTGTACAGTGCCGACTGTGAAGCACGGAGTCGGTGGAGTTACGGTATGGGACTGTTTTAACTGGTACGGTGTGGGTCCGCTGGTTATTATTCATGGCAGCGTGGACTCTGTGCTGTATAGAGATGTCCTGAATAACTCAATGCTCCCAACGTTGTGTCAGTTCTATGGACAAGACCATATTTTCTTCCAGAACGACAACGCCACTTGTCATTTTTCCAGTGCTACAATGGAGTGGTGTAAGGAAAATCAGGTCACGCTGATGAACTAGCCTGGTCATAGCCCTGACCTCAATCCCATAGAACACGTATGGGATGAACTTAAACGACGTGTGAGATCTAGACTAATACGACCTTCTGCACTGACTGTGCTGGTCACTGTACTCAAGACTGGATGGAGTAACATCCCGTTCTCCTTACTCCTTAGACTTGTGGACCGCTTATCTCGACGGGTGGCGGCTGTAATATCTGCAAATGGAGAACCAACCGGCTAGTGATGTAAATACCATAAAAAAAATTTCACTTTATTTACAATGCTCAATCGCTTTTGTCCACGTAGTGTACGATAAGGTTGCATATGCACGATGCTGCGCTTCTGATCTTCCAGGCTGTCGAAGGCGATGCTTCGTTTCCATGCTGTGTCCCTCCGATTAAACACATGCCGAAATACGTTGTAGGTTGCTCCATAATCAGTGGGCTACCGGTTGCCATATTGCTAAGAAATTTCCGTGTAACCATGGGTCGTTCAGTGTTGAGTTGCTTCACTCTATGAACAAAAGAAGTTGCAGAGTTGTTGATTGAAACCCATGAAATTTCACGCAGTGTCCCCGAAGTATATTACGCATACCTTTTGCTTTTGACGAGTCCTGTGTCTCTGGCCGCAGCTCTGTCTGTGTGTGTGTATGAGAGAGAGAGAGAGAGGGAGAGATAGATAGATAGATAGATAGATAGATAGATAGATAGATAGATAGATAGATAGATAGATAGATAGATAGAACGTTCTTTCTCAAAACTGAAACTTTTCAAAACGTATTTACACTGTTAAAAATTTTGTGGTAGGTTGTGCAACACCAACTGCACCACTTTCTCAGAAAGAATACACCGTTATATTGTGCAAACAAAACCCAACAACATGGTGCAACTATGCACCACGTTATGGTACAAGGTTGTATCACATTACAGTACAAAGTTTCACCATGTTGTTGGATTTCGTTTTGCCCCACACAATTTTGTATACTTCCTCAGAAAGTGGGCTAGCTGGTGTGGCATCTCTTTTTGGTGCAACCTACCACAGAAATTTTAACAAGGTACGAAGCACAATGGCGGAAGTACGGCTTAGTGAGCTTTTTTTATATTGTCCATTGAGAATGAACGCGCATGGAAATTGGACTTTTCCCAAATGATCGACGTCTTCGCACAACAGAAAACAAGGAGGATATCCTTCCTTTAGCATCGATTCGAATACTGGTGTGAGTAGACAATTTTATATTTTGCATTGTACACGTACGATTGCATGATGAGCTACCTTTTATGGTATGTGAGAAAATGCCGTACGTAAAATGAAATTCGCGGCAAATACGTCTGGACATACCTGGTATATCTGTATGGTACTGTATTTCGACAGAAATATCGGAGCCCACTGCATGATTGTGCACCAGGGCTCCAACATTATTAGCTACGTTACTGGAGAAGAATCAAAAGAATCAAATCCATGTGTGAAATGTCGTACATGTTCCTCTCCGTTAAACAAAGGGACACTGTGAACAATCACCTGTTAGAGCGAGTACTTTATTATCGTAAGAACGTCAGCCGAACTTCCTTCATGTGTATACACACTTTCTTTTCCATTTGTAAGATGATCTTTATTGGCTTGCAGTCAAGTGTAATCATCCAAAGTAGGCCAATCAATTAAATTTGATGATTACTGTCTGCGTGAATAAATTTCTGTAAAATTATTTATCTGAAAATCTTACCGCTTTTGATTCGATGTGCCAGTTGACCCGGTTGTAATTAAATGTGCCAACATAATGAGGAAGCTCTTTGCGTGAGTTTGATTTAACTAATACTCCTGTTTGCCAGTCTAAATGTAACATGATGGTGAGTATTGGCATAACTATGATAAAAATAAATATAATTAAAAAAAAATTTGGGGGGGGGGGTTCAGCGAAAAGGGGGTTGCTATCTTAAAATTGTATGAATGAGAGATAGAGAGAAAGGAAGCTTCTGTCGTGAAGTTTAACGTTAGTCTACATGTTTGACAAGGTCATCTTGAGGGCTTGTCACCCATCGTTGACTTTCGACGGGTTGCTGTGCGTGGTTGACGACGATGATGAGGAATGATGATGTCAGAAAAGGCTATTGACATCGTCGTCTAGAGGTTTTTACCTCTGCCAGAGGTAGCGTTGACGAAGATGCGTTCGAAAGTGATGAACAGTGCAGGTGCTTCCTCTCTCTCTCTCTCTCTCTTTCTGTTGCTTCCCTGTTATTTCACTTCAACAATCAGAGACAACGTGCCCCAAAAAATCGTATTCCGATCTAGTGGTGGGGGACAGCGGTTCCGGTTGGTCGATCGGGACACCCTCTGCACCGTGCTGAGCTCCACTCGACAACAAGGAAGTGTTTTGCTGCTTAACTCAACACTCGCATAGAAGCAACTCACATCTCGTAGCCCAGTTAACTGCCAAAACGTGATATAATTTGCCTTTCTCTTTTGCTTTTGCGGTTCGTAAATAACGCTTGAATGAAGAACTCCTTGACGGTCGCTCGAGGTTTAGATTCATCAAAATGCATTTCATTGGAGTGTGTCCTTGGTTAAACGGTATTTTCAGACTTATACATGGTGATGCAGTATCCCGTGGATATTTTGTGTTTAAGTTTAAAAAACAACTAGTCAGTGAAATGCAAAAAAATATTGATAATTTGAATATCTCGAAGAATACTTTCAACTACTGAAATTTTGCTTCCTTAGGTTCATCATCGTAACCATGAACTTCAAGGGTACGCTGCATAAACTGACCCGGGTAAACATATGCAAAATATATCTGCTTTAGCTCGTTCTGTAATCCGCTGATCAAATATCTGCTCAGGCGGAAAAGTGCACGTTTTGTTCAACTGACAATAGGAACCCGATTGAAATGTCTAACAGGAAAAAATCTGCTGGAATTATTTTCAGGAAACGGTAGATGAATCTTTTCGTTCACTGTCAAAACCTTCAGCTCGCAGTTTCCAGTTTTATTGTACCCCGAAAGAACTTTGCTGGTAGTCTTCATAACTTTTTCATTCTGTACTATTCGTTGAAACAATCCTGGACTCCGAATAATTCAGGATTGTTTCAACGAATAGTACACAGAAATAACAAAACTCGTCCTCAGTATAACATTTATGAGTTTCCTGAGAAAGAATGAAAACAAGATGTAAATGACTTATTATACCTAAAAAAGAAAAATAATGCATGGTTTTTAGTTTGGCATCATGCTCTTCAGGGTTGATTTAAATAATCAAGTTTTTAGTTTGGCATCATGCTCTTCAGGGTTGATTTAGATAATCAAGTTTCTAGTTTGGCATCATGCTCTTCAGGGTTGATTTAGATAATCAAGTTTCTAGTTTGGCATCATGCTCTTCAGGGTTGATTTAGATAATCAAGTTTTTAGTTTGGCATCATGCTCTTCAGGGTTGATTTAGATAATCAAGTTTCTAGTTTGGCATCATGCTCTTCAGGGTTGATTTAGATAATCAAGTTTTTAGTTTGGCATCATGCTCTTCAGGGTTGATTTAGATAATCAAGTTTCTAGTTTGGCATCATGCTCTTTAGGGTTGATTTAGATAATCAAGTTTCTAGTTTGGCATCATGCTCTTCAGGGTTGATTTAGATAATCAAGTTTTTAGTTTGGCATCATGCTCTTCAGGGTTGATTTAAATAATCAAGTTTCTAGTTTGGCATCATGCTCTTCAGGGTTGATTTAGATAATCAAGTTTCTAGTTTGGCATCATGCTCTTCCGGGTTGATTTAGATCGCACCATGCTCTTCAGGGTTGATTTAGCTTTTTTTAGTTTGGCATCATGCTCTTCAAGGTTGATTTTGGATAAAGTTTTTAAGAAACGTCTACTCTCGGACATATGCGCTGAATTCGCACAATCAACAATGACCTTGTTCTTTTTCTCCCATCTTAATAAAATTGAGGAACACAAATTTTATGTGGAATTTAAGTATAATGAGGCAGTTCTTGGACGACAAAGAACTGGCTCATTATACTTAAATCCCTACATTATGATCATATACTTAAATCCCACAGTATGATAAATAAGTGATGATAATACGAATGTAAAGTTAGGCTGTAATATTCGTACATGTACAGTATATGGCTGACTGAACACTACAGTTCTTAAATACTTCAGCTACAGTGAAATAGTTAAATACAGCAGCTACAGTGAAGCGGGAGTCACCAAGAAACTTCAAGAGGTTACTTACGGTTAATCTTTATTCAGCCAACATTCAGTATAAAACCACTCACTCGCACATTCTTGATAAATAAATATAAAGGACGCCGTCTGTGTACGAACAAATGAATAAGAAAATCAAGGAACCAATGAAATTAAAAGCTGTAAAACTTTCAATTCATTAGTTTAATCAAAAGATACACATTAGTACCAATTTGGTCCCATCTTCAGATGTGAGGTGAACGTTTGAACAGTGCTGCAATTTATAGAAACCAGGGCAGTATTTGTAAACATAGTATGTGTGTGTTACGTTAGCGACGCTTAAGGTGGAGCTCCCCCGTTTTGTCCAGTCTCCTCTGGGTGATTATATAATATTTTTCCATACAGGTAGTAAATCACGTGGTATATAGTCCTTACAACATTTGGTACGGGCTTTACAAATAAATAGACTTTCAGTCAATAACAGCATCGAACGGGATCTTGGTGTTACAAGGATTCTTGCAGGGTCCCAATCAAGGTAGAAAGTTCCATCGCTGACAGTTCGTGCCAAGGCAGTATTTTCAAGCCCTGCCTTGATGTTGCATATGTGTTCCCGGACTCTGCAGCTGTAGATTTGATACAACAAGAAGAAAGCTGGCCCGTCCCATCAAGTAAGGGAATGCTGTAGATACCCCATTTTTGATCTTCCGGGGTTCTTTCTCGATCCTTTCGGATCATGGTTAGCATATTGCGATATTTGGTGCCGAAATCCAAGGAGAAACGGTGACAGATGTTTCTGAGGGGTTTAGTGAGAGCTGGAATATAATCTATTGAACCCACGTATCTTTTAGAGTGATCATCAATTCGTTGTAACGAAGATTCCTTCTTGTAGCCAACACTCCTGCATTTTTCGGTCAAGAACAAGTCACAACTACAACTCAGCTAACTTAATCCAACTAATGTGAGTTAATAATCAGAACACTTGATTAAGGAAAAACACTAAAGATATAATACGCAGCCTTCAAACAAATCAAACTTCAATTCAACCAAGCCGTTCCCACGATTATAGCATTATAACATTCACCATCTCCACACCTTTGCTGGTGCTCAAACATTATATATCTTCCAATTCTCATCAGGCATACACACACGTCATACGTTCCGACCTCAAGGTGTTGCCAACCATACTCTTGCGAGAGAGAAGATATAGCATGGACATCGCTTTGTGGACGGCGGCTTTGTTCTGTTCGTAAAAGATAGGGCCTTCACTGCACTCTTACTACAATGTTGGGGGCACAAAATTTTCGAGAATGTCATCATATTCTGTAGAATTAACATGCCCGGGCACTGGAACTAAGGAGCCATGCACAAACCATTAGAACAGCCCCAGAGCACGATGCTTTCTCCACCAAACTTCACAGTTGGCACAACACAGTCGGGCAGGTAGCGTACATCTGGCATCTTGCACACCCAGACTTGTCCGTTGGATTTCAAGGTGGTGAAACGGAATTCATCACTCCCGAGAACGCATTTCCACTGCTCCAGAGTCCACTGGCTCTGAGTTTTACACCACTCCAACATCCGTTTGGCTTTGATCTTGATGATGTTAGACTTGTGTGCGGTTACTCAGCCATGAAAACTCCTCCCCTTAAGTTTTCGACGAGCCGTTATGACGCAGGCATTGCTACCAGAGTCGTTTTGGAACTCAGTGGGGAGTGTTACAACCCAGAACAGGGGATTTTCTCGCACCACCCGCTTCACTACTCGGCTGTGCAGCTGTGTCATTTTAAGTGGCCTAACAGATCGAGATTGTGCTGTTCTTGCTCCTAAGTGTTTCCATGTCACAATAGCATCTGTGACTTACTACAGAGGTGAAAACATGATTCAGGACGACCAATCTTCAGCGAGACATTTTGTCCGCGTAGTAAGAGCGACTTACTCCGGAGTGAGGCGACACGGATTCGATGTCCGTCGCGGACAAACTTGTGCTTCCACACATCACCTATGCAGTTGATGTGGGTGGCTGCAGCAGGTAAAAAAATTCCTGAACTGACTCGTTTCTAAGATGCCATTCTATTTCCGTGTCACAGTGAAAGTCACTGAGCGGCCCATTTTACTATTCAGGCTTGCCTACGATATTTACCGTGCCACATGCCTTTTCATATCTATGTCGGCTGTGGCTGTGACGTACATGGGCAGATACACTGCTCGAAAGGAGTGTTTGGATACTTTTGATCATATATTTGCTTATGACTGAAAATACATCGTCTAACATTTGTTGTTACTTCGCAGAAGATAGAAAATTTGAAATAATGCTTCTCAAAATTATTAGTTGCCTACGACCCATTATGTCTTTATTTAATTACTAATTGCGCCTTTCTTTGCATGCTTCCCACAAATAATTTATAAGAGAAAAGAAGTTTCCTTTGTTTGAGTTTACAGAGGTGTTAGATTTCCACAAGGTGGCCACTGTTTCACCACAGTGATTCCCTTTTGCCTTGCTATCCCATTCGCAGGGGAAACAGCGGTATTTTTTGTATTCACCCTGCAAACCACGAAACATCACTATTACTGTTGAGTCAGCATAGATGTTCGACTACATAGTTGATTTTTTCTAATAGAATTTTCATATTGTCGTATGTTTCCTTCATAGTAGGTGAATGTGCCACAGGGACAGATGGATGCACGTTACTACTGGGTAGCAAGAAGAATTTCAATCTGATTTTGGAGGAATCCACAAACAATCTCCATTCCTCAGGTTTATGCACGATAACAAAAGCTTCAAACAACTCAGCAATGTTATTACAGTAACATAGTTCACCACCTTTGCTGAAAAATGGCGTGTATTCGCTTTGACGAGACCTAAAGTGTGTCACCTTCGTTTCTGGAGCAAAAAGGTGCCATCCCTGGAGTCGAGACGCTAATAATTCGGACTGTGCCTTTGATAGATTAAGATCTCTTACCAGGTCATTGAAATCTTGTGTGATATTATGAGGATTTAAGGAGCATGCGCTGTCAACATCTTCATCTTGTTCACATACAGCCATTTTCTCTTCATCACTACGTTCAATATGTACATCAGCGAGGAGGTTGTGGCACTGGCAGTTCCTCTGAATATGAAACCGGTCTTATGACTGAAGGATCATTCGGATAAACAATAAAACGTTATTTTTTTGAAGAAAATCCAGCCACTTTCGTTAAACAAAAATAACAATCTGCCCTGGGATTTTTCTGTTCCCTAGCAAGTATGGCAAATGGTATATGACGTCTTTGTCGTTTCAACCATGCTCTGAGATTCACAACACAATTCATACAACATGAATTTTGTGCAAACCTTTTGTCTTGGTCACCAACCTTACATTCGAAATAAAATTCATTGGCTTGTTTTATCACTCGGGTGAATAGCCTACTGTTATTGTTTTTTTCGTGTAAACGCAGCACACACACATAGCAAAACAGGTCGAGAGAATTAACGCATTTTCGCGACATGTCGCACTTAGAAACAACTGACTCTGACTAAAGGGGTGCGTGAATGGTGCATGCTGGTCTTAGCGCACGATGACTCATGGTAAGCTGCGATAACAGAACTGAAAAATGTACAGCACGGGACGGGAACTTGTGTTTTGAGAGCATCCGCCGATGGTTGCGCAATACCGGAAGTACAGTAATCATTGTTTTCTCAAAAATGTTACGTGATAGAACGAAACGAACTGCAGATTTAAATTCAGCGGGCAAAACTCTATAAGAAACACCGACTTTTGTACAGGAAACAAAATGCGTGCTCAACAGTGATCTTTTGAGATGAGAATACCTATCGCCCTTATTTAGAGAATACAATGCGCAAAGTGTAAAGGTAAGGTCTTAAAAATTTCAGTTTTTGCGATTTTTCATTTCTTCCCAGTACTGTACGTTTTAATGGCTGGAGAGGTTCGTGAATAGGATTGGAGTGAAATTCCTTAACGTTCACTTATGGCCAATTGTTTTAAAGCGGGTATCCGAAAAAATAGCAGGCCTTGTTTTTGAAAAACGAAAGCTGTAACTAGACTCCGTTATGAAGAATTTCAGTAGTTACTTGATTTCAAAAACGTTTTATATAACGTTTGAAAATTAAACCCCTTTGGGCGTAGTTGCACAGCTATGAATGCGGACCAGTCCGCCTGCTGTTGGACTCGCTTTGAAAATGACGACGTGATCAATTGGATATGTACATGAATTCTTTCCAGTCCATTGTGTCTGACACATAACGCATCCGTTTGTATTCACATCACGAAAAACGTTAAAGACAAGAATGCTTTCCAAGAAATTGTAGTTTCTTCCTGCTGCCTTTCCGCTGACAGAATTTCTTCACTTCCATTGTTCTTTGGATCATATATCTGGAGTTCCAACCACTCATAACAATAAGGTGGCAGCGGAATGAAACTTCGCGTACTGCGGCCATGAATTATGAGGCAACGGTGACGACATACGGTTCTTAAAAAAGTCAAACCTATCTTTCATTTGCATGGCGGTAGTAATCAAACACTGCTTCTCCTCACAATGCAGTCAATCGGTCAACGACTTCGCTTGTTGTTAGTCATCTGTCAGCCATACTAGAAGGACAAATTATTCATGCGCACATCAATAGAAGTTCGAGACCACTCATGCATTTTGTGTATGATGAGGCACGTGCAATGCTCAGTTAGAGTTTGATTTAAAAAATGAGTTAATAAAATCTAGGTTTGAGTAAAATCAGTTCAGTTTCCAAAAATTTACAGCTAGTGTGCGGATGTGGAATATCAAAGACACCAAACTGTTCTGGTCTCTCTAAAACTTAACTGAGTTCAAATATGAGGTATAACGATTCTTATGTTAGGTACGTTTCGTATGTATTTTATATTCCACTGAGTGGTGTGAGGCATTTGTTTTGGATTATTCGCCTCGGATAGGTCCGGGTTCGGAGTCCAAGTTGTCTGAAGCGTCTGTTTTGGATAATTAATATTGGTTTGTCCCGCTTCAAGTACCGGATGAGGCATGGGTGGCGTGTTTGTTTTACGGAGCTGGCTCTTTACTTTCCTCGAACCCATTGCCCTAAATTTGGGATGGGGTGACTGCCTTATGAGTTGCTTATGGTGGTAATTACCCTCTCCCCTAAATGTATTTCATCTTATATGGTCCTGTTATTTGATAAGTTAATGATGGTCAATGCAGATGCTTTGGAAATGTGTTTTTAGTTAGTGATTTTGAAGGCAGATGCTTGTTTTTGAAAACGAAAGATATGCCAAGGCCCCGTTATCAAGAAACCTCCTAATAAAACTGATTTCAAAAGTTATAGCTTATATATAAGTATGTCCAGAAGTAATGCATACACATAATTTAATGAAAATGAAACGCTTCTTAATTATTGCAACGCATTATGGTGCGATAATATTAGCATTATTTGAGCAACATACAATTGCAGCACCGCCCGATCATTTTGGATATCCGACAGTCCGAATCACTTCAGGTGGAAACGATCTGTCAAAGAAAATTGCACAGTTGCACTGTAAAAATAGAGGAAGGTCCCTTACCCACTCCCCATTTCAGAAATTCATTGGTTAATTGCAAGAGGAGGAGAGAGTGGAAGTGTGGAAAAGATGTTTTTTATTAATGGTTGAACGGGTTAGCCAGTTTTCGGGCTCGTTCGGGCCCGAGTTCTATCTTGCAATATAAAATTCGGGCTCGGGTTGGCTCGGGATCCGAAGATTGAGCCCGAATTCAGCTCTAGTCCTCCTGGTGCTGTGTCAAGCGGCTGAGTTCGAGTTCACTCAAGACGTGGCCATTGTATTACGTCTTCGATTCCGAATTTATTCGCCTGTGGAATTAGTAACGCTAAATTAGTGAGGAACAACTTTTCGTATCTTTTGTGGGTCCATTACAGGGAAGATCACAAAACACAGAACTAGCCTGATGACCAGGAATGTTGTTTGAGCCATGTCCTTTGCAGAATGCCTCGCAGTTGTATACCTACGGATGTTCTTAACACTACGTTCCATGTACTACTGCCATGAATTATACCGCGTAGCAATGAATTATACCAGTGGATCAAATGATGTTACCTTTTATACCCTTTGATTCATCGGAGGTAAAAAATAATAGCGTGTATTTTTTTCTTTATCTTTAATTCAGAAGGCCGTAAAAATGTACAGCAATTTTTAAATCCCTTCCCCAGCTCCTTTTACTAAGAAACAGGCGATTGTTTTTAAGTAGTAGCAAGTAATTGTAAAATTAAATATATCCTGGTAGATTCCAATAAAAGTACTAAATTTCAGCATAGTATGTCCCATGAACATCCAACTCTTTGATTACTAAGTAAAATATTGTAAAGAGTAGAGCAATCAATAGTTACTGTCGTTCATGTTTCGTAAAATTTGCAGATCATTTACCACTACTTCATTCAGTTTTATGCCACTGTTTATATTCTGTTGCAGTGCAGTTCCTGGGTTATTTTTTATTTGTTTATGCACCTCTCCTCTGCACCCCCCCACCCCCGTTTTGATCATTTTCTTTGTATGTTTCTGGAACAAAAAACATGTCAGCATAGTATGTTAAACAACAGTTTTATGAAGAAGAATGAACTGAAGACAAGTTGAACTTGGAACGACTTATAAAAAATACCAACAATGGCATTTGTTTTAATTTGAATCGAAATCATTGGGGAACTCGAACTTTTGCGATCGATTATCTCCTCGAAGTTAGGAATTCTCCCTATGATTTTAGATAAAACTTGAAGAATGCAGTGTTTAATTTATAGGGGAAATGATTTTGCGTTTTTCCCTTCCATTTTAGTTTGACATATGAACGAAATTTAAGTGACAGACAGAGTACTTAATTAATGCATTTTAATTGAATATTCTTATTACTCTTCATAATCTAAATATATTCTATATACTCCTATTTACGTTATCATAAAGCAGTGAATAAATTATGGAAATTTTTAGTGTTTTTGGAAGGTATTAAAACGAATGATGATGACTGAATATTTCAGACAGACTTTGTTCTGTTCCGCATTTTTTAATTCTTAATTCACCTGTCTACTAGTTACATCACCTACCAATGTTTCTTGCCTACAGAGAGAAGACGGTCTCTGTGAATTGGTCCGTCACTGTAGTTGGTCGGTCATTTTTTATTGTGACTGATCAACAGGGTAGCGGTCGTACTCCAATTCGCATTTTGTTTCCTACAGGCCACTTATTTTGAAAATGATCTGAAGTTCTTTGCTCTCTTATTGAAACCTCTCTAATCCTTGTTTAACTGTTACTCTGCTCTCTTTCCAGGCGATTTCTCTTCTCTGATTTTAGCCTTTTCCTTTATGTTCTTTTATTTTCTGGTTCCATGTGTAGATGTTGGAGATGTTTTCCTCAAAAAGTGACCCTTACTCCATGAAAACTCAAAAAACTAATCATCCAATTGCTGTATATGAAGGCCATCTCTGATAGACCGCGATTTTTCTTAAGCATTCCTGTTGTTATTCCTAATTATCGTGAACCCCTTCTGTGGTTCTTCATGCTGTTGATGATTTTTGCCACTCAAAGTCCACTAATCAATTTATCAACTGTAAGAATTTAATTAGGTCGAAATTTTGAAGCACAATATTTAACTGTTTAACAGAAAAGATAAAAGAAGTGTCGTTAGCCACCTTCCAGTTTAACATCTGCGTAGTATTGTTCAACTGTTTTCCAAGCACAGAAGACATAAGATTGCTATTCAGACGACTTCAGTTCAAGCCTGTAATGCTTTCCCTTCGGTTCTGATTCCTTCCATCTCTTCGAGTCAATAACCTTTAATGAGTAACGGACGACTCCTTACAAGGGTTTGATTTTCACAAGTGTCCATGAACTGAGAACAGAAAAAGCCTACAATTTCTAAACTCGAGATTAATTTGGCCCGTGTTTCATTGACATCTGCTACTAACAGCGTATTTGTATTAAAACGTAGCAGTACATCGTGTGTGCAGTTATTTATTCAATGGGAATGAATTCCCCGCTCTCTGAGTTACGAATTTTTGGAGGAGCACGATGCCATTCTCGTGACAGCGTTGTTCACCTAACCGGAACAGTTTTAGCGGAACTACGCACAATGGATGTTCCCAGCGCACACAAATTGTCCGTAACCTGGAGATGAGCAATTTTTCAACCAAATTTCCTCGTACTTCCCGATTTATATTGACCATGGCGCGGTCAGAACAATATTCCTATGACATCTTGACCTTCAAGAGCCTATTCTTCTGTTAACATGTTGTCTGCTTCCTTGAGAGCAACAAAGGTTGTTAATGATTTGATGTCTTCCATTAATATTGCCTCTTATGAAAAAAAGCTTGAATCTCATTCAATAACCGTTTTCCAAATCATTCTTAAACATCATGCTAACAACAAGAAAATAAGGCAGGCATAATTAACTTTTGCATGTGTTGAAATTTAACAAAGCTATTCAAAGCCATTGGAACCGGTATGAAAAACTGTAGTATCTGACCGAAGAAAGGAGCTTTTCAATCGGGATTTTAGCCTCGCAGATGTTGCTGTAGACGGAAAGTGAACTTACGCCCTCTGGTGGCTGACATGTGCGTTGAGAAAAAAGTTTAAAATTATATGAGGAGCATTTTGCAGCGCAAATGCTCTCCAATAAAGAAAGATTTTTTTCAAATCGGCCTCTTAGAAGCAGAGATATCGATTAAAAAAAAAAGATATGCATCTACGCCTTCCGGCAGAAAACCCATTCATTGTTTTAAGAAGAAAGTATTCTCTCTAAAGGTTTTCCGATGTGAGCCGTATTGGTCCAGGAAATAATTTTTCCAGTCGAGTTTTCAGGAGCTCAGATTTTACTGCAAATACATCAGAAGCAGAAATTAACACTTACGCTCCCCTGGTGGCCAAACCATTCTTTACCAAATATTAGATATTGTATGCAAAACATTTCCCATTAGTAGTTGTATGAGATACAGGAAGAATTTTTTAAATCGGAGTTTTAGAAGCAAAAATATCGGGGAGAGCGCAATTCACCTTAACTCCCCCTAACGGAAAATCTATGAATTACTTGAAAATTTTAAAATTATAGAAAAACATTTCGCACCGAAAACGCTATCCAACAAACAAGGAATTTTTCAGATCGGACTCTTAGAAGCAGAGATATTGACAAAAATAAGATGTATATCTAGGCCCCCTGGCAAAGAAACCATGCATTATCTTAAGAAGAAAATATTTCGAAAAGGTTTCTCGACGTGAGTGGTATCGGTCCACGAACGAGTTTTTTCAATCGATGTTTTAGAAGCTCAGATTTTACTGCAAATACAGCAGAAGCAGAAATAAACACTAAAGCCTCCTGGTGGCCAAATCATTTTTTACCAAAAATTAGAAATTATATGCAAAAATTTCCCATCAGGAGCTGTATCCGGGGCAGAAAGAACTTTTCAAATCGGAGTTTTTAAAGCAAAGATATAGGGTAAAATGCAATTTACCTTTACGCCCCAGCGGAAAGTCTATGAATTACTTGAAAATTTTGAAATTACATGAAAAACAGATCGCGCCAGATATTCTATCCTACGAAGAAGGAATTTTTGAAATCGGACCATTAGAAACAGAGATATTGACAAAAATAAGATACATATCTACGTACCGTGGCGGATAAACATGCATTATTTTAAGAAGAAAATATTCCGAAAAGTGTTATCGACGTGACTGGTATCGGTCCACGAACGAATTTTTTGAATCGAGATTTTAGAAGCTCAGATTTTACTGCAAATACATCAAAAACGGAAGTTAACACTTTCGCCTCCTGGTGGGCAAACCATTTTTTACCACAAATTGTAAATTATATGTAAAAGAATCTCCATCAGGAGCTGTATCAACTGCAGAAAGATTTTTTCAAATTGGAGCTTTAGAAGCAGAGATATCGAGGGAAGCGCAGTTTACTTTTACGTCCCTTGCGGAAAATCTATGCGTAACATGAAAAAGTGATTATATCTAAAATAGGATTCGGCATAATTTGAATCCAAAGGTAAAAAAATAAAAAAAAATTCCCATGCTTATAAGCAAATATATGGAATAAAATGTATTTTGAATTCGATGTCATCTTCATTTACGCCCTCCAGCCGCGAAATTGTGCATCGGAATAAAGAACGAAATAAAGGATCATCATTCGCACGTTTCAAGCTTCCCAATGCAAAAATAATTTTTTAAATCGGACTAATATTTGCAGAAATATGGTGTTGTTCACAGACGGACGGACGGACAGACAAATAAATAACATAAGCACGATCATTTTTTACAAAAGACGTGCTAAAAAGTGACTGTGATACAAGAAGACATAGTTTGTTTTTTTATTATCGCAGTAGTATTTATTCCCTTTTGCTTTTGAATGATGCCATTATCTATTGCATGTATATTGCTTGCATGAAAAGCTTGCTTTTTTTAAATGGTTTTCTGACACATCAATCACTTAATATACGGCGAACGTTTTGCACTTGAATTTCGGTTTGCTCAAAACTTCGGATAAAATGAAGAGCAAAAGAAAGAAATATTTCTCTCGGGTCTAATTTTTCCTTAGTACGAATGTCTGTAGCCCTACGAAAGGTACAGTGATGCCGGATTTAGCCTTCTTTGTCATATTCGGGCTAAAATAAAAACGAAAACAACTGTTTTAATTTCCGCAAAGAAGTTTTAGCCGTCTTAAATGGCGATAATTTTTGTGATGTTTATGCGCCCGTGTTCACACAATGCGTATATTGTCACCTACAACTATAATGCATTTATTCCTATTTCTTTTCAATAGTATTGCAGTTCTTCGTCCCACATTTTTACAGAAAAATAAAAATATATATTTTGTTTTAAATATAAAATAATTTTTGAAAATTGTGCAAAACTTGCAACAATATAATTACGATATAAGAATTTTATCGTAACTGTATTTTTAGTAAAATCTGTACAATTATTTTCATGACCATGTTTGTATTAAGATTCGTAAAATTCTTATATCGTTATTATATTGTAGCGAGTTTTGTACAATTCTTATCGCAACCATATTTGTAATAAGGTTTGTACAATTCTTTCTGTTACTAAATCTGTTGTAAGAATTGCACAATTCCTTTCGTAATCATATATTTGTATAGTTCTTTTTATACATGTATTTGTGGCGATATTTCTACTATTCCTTTCGTAACTATAATCTGTATTAAGTTTCTACAATTGTTTTCGTGACTGTAATTGTAGAAAGATTTGTTTGGTACTTTTCGTATATAACTATATTTATAGCAAAACTTGCAAAAATTTTATCGTAACTACATTTTTTAGTAAGATTTGTATAATTCTTTTCGTAACTGTACTTGTATTAAGATCCGTACAATTACTTTTGTAATTATATTTGTACTGTATGTTTTGTAAATATGTTTGTGGCGAGATTTGTACAATTCTTTTAGTAGCTATATTTGTAGTAAGATTTGTACAATTATTTCTATAACTATACATATGTATTTGTACAATTATTTCTATAACTATACATATATCACTCAGGGTCGTAGCAATATGGGGAGTTGGTGATTTTATACAAAGCAAGCGATCTCTTTGGTAAAGTGGTTGTTTTTATAAAATGCCAAACTTTTCTTTTTCGTTATGTATGAAATTAATTTAATATTTCAACATGATTTAGAATAAAAATCCAAAACTCCTATTTAAAACAAAAGTCGGAAGATGAAACAGCAAATACGTTGCGTAAATAGAAATAAACTTCGATATATCAAAGTGAATGAATAGGAATTGCTGTACTAGAAGTGCTTTGCCGCATGGCTACAGGCTTTGCTGTAGTTAAGGGTCTGGAGGAAAGAATCAGATGCCTTTTTTCGGAAACGTGTGGAATTCAAAAGAATATTTCAAAAACTGTGAAGTAATGAACACTGAAACAAGGTAAGTGATCACGAGATTTTCAGTCACTGTTATAAAATTTGCAGGAAGTTAGTTACCCACAAGGGAGAACATATTTACTGATAATCGAGTAACAGCGGATTTTTACAAAATAGTCATCATCATCCTTAGTGTTCTTTCTTTTGACAGGTCCAACGGTAACTCAACAAGTTCTCTTCCTCCAGTGTTTTCTGTCTCTTTTTTCCTCCTTCAGTACTAGATAGCTTCCTGTGCCCATGATATCATCAAGCATCATTAGTCGTCTCCTTCCTCTTGGTCCCTTTCCTTCAATTTTCCTTTCTATCATTCTTTTCAATAAGCTGTTTCCTCTTAACACATGTCCTATCCAGTTATATTTTCTTTTTCATATGGTCTTTAGAATATTCCTTTCGTCCTCAACTCTTTGCAACACTTTATTATTGGTATTTTTTTCAATCCACTTTATTTTTTCCATTCTTCTTTATAACCACATTTCAAATGGCTCCAACATTTTAGCTTCTTTCTTCCCGATTGTCCACGTTTCTGCCCCATATGAAGTTATACACCAAATATAGCCCGTAACAAGCCTTTTCTTTAAATTTTTATTCATTTTATTACTAAAAAAATGTTCTTGTTGTAAAATGCATATTTTTCCTTTATTAATTCGTTCTTTTATTTCCATGTTTCATTTTCCATTTTCTTGGATTATGCGACCGAGATATTTGTATAGTCTCACTTGCTCTACATTATCTCCATTCATCAGCATCTCAACGTTTCCTGGTCTACTAGAGAACCTCATCGTTTTTGTTTTCTTTGTGTTAATTTTCATACCATATTTATGCATGCATTTTCAAATTTTTGCATTAGATGCCGTAGTTCATCTTCAGTATTAGCTAATATTGCTTGATCATCTGCAAATCTAATACTTTGTATTGTTCTTCCTCCAATAGTGATGCCTCTTTTCTCTTTGTATCATCATCATCGTCGTCGTCAACCATTATCAATCCACGGCTGGACGAAGGCCTCCCCAAGTTTCTTCCACAACGGTCTGTCTTGTGCCAATCTCTTCCGCGTTACTCCCGCATACTTTCGAATTTCATCCACCCATCTCCCATGTGGTCTTCTTCTGGGTCTTTTCCTGTCCCTTGGAATCCAGTCTAAAATTTCGGCTGTCCATCGATGGTATGTCCTTCTGGTAATATGTCCAGCCCATTGCCATTTCAGGGATTTTACTCTGATCATGATGTCCTCCACTCTTGTCATTTTTCTGATCCACGAGTTCCTCTTCTTATCTCTCCTGGTTACAACAAGCATGCATCTCTCCATGCTTCTTATAAGGACTTATTTTTACGTGTTCACAAAAGAGTCTATGTATTCCATATTTTAATATTATATGACGTTATTATTTTGTACAAGGGGAATCATTTTCAAAAATAGCTTATAAAGCTTTTCAATAGCTTATAAAGTTTTTCAAAGGGTTAAACATTTCATTCAGGCAATATTTCTAAAAATGACACTTATTTCAATCTTTCCAACGGTTTGACCGTGATTTTTTTCACCAAACGCGTTTTTTTAGCAATATAATAATCTGTATAAATTAAAATTAAAGTTTTGTCGAACAGGACGAAGAAAACTAATTTATTTTTGTTTCTTTACTTTGCTGTAATTTACAAAACTAAGCTCTAATAAAAGAGATTTACAAAAAGAAACGAAAAAAATTGTTTGCTGTATTTATGAAAAAATATTATTGCTTATGTGACGTACCTGCCGCACACGACATAAAGGCACATAGCAATCAGAACAAATGTCTGCGTAGCTCAGTTGGTAGAGCGACTTGTTCCGGAATAAGCGGCCTCAGGTTTGAATCCCGGCGTAGACCAAAAATGACGGAGAAATTCACTTCGTTATACTTATACTGTATTGAGCTTCCCTCAGCTAATGATTAAGACCCTCGGCCTTGTCACCTGGCATAGGTCTTGAGTCACCTCATGCATCATGAACCTCGACACGTGAGCATTACCTTTTTCTAAGAAAGATGCGACATAGTGGATATTGTCATATTTGTTAAAAAAGAAAAACTTTTTTTGACCCCATTACAAACATAACCTGATGTTCCTGTGGTTTTTCCACTCAAAGTGACGTCTAGAAGTCTCGCAAAGCCAGGTTTTTACCCTGCTCTAGGATGTATGAAACAAAAATCAAGAACAAGAAAGCGGAAAGTTAGCCTTGAAATCACTGGGCACAGAATCCGAATTCGAAGAAGAATTCCTGTTCCGATGGCTGAGTATTTTTTTTTTATCATATGTAGAGGATTTTAGGAAGGGAGTGTCTGACCCCAGGTTTTAAACAACCCTTAGAAATAGGAAGCTAGGAGATTTGGGCTAGAGTGCCCGATAGGAAAGTTACACGGAAGCGAAGTAGAAAGGGGGTGGAAGACGCCTTTATTTATTACCGGGGGGCCAGTACCCGGGGTCCGACGGCTTAACGTGCCCATCCGACGCACGGCGGGTATTTAGTGGGTCGAGCGTTCGTACCTGCTGGGATCGAACCTGAGGTCTTTTCCGTGGCAGTCATGAACGTTGCCCACTTGGCCACCCGCGGCCAAGATGGCAGAGTAGTTAGACGCGCGTGGTAATCATTCTATCTGGGTCTGGATTCGAATTCAGTATGGGACATAGCCAATGCGCCCATCTCTCATGCTTCCCATCTCCGGAAACAGTGGCACCAACTTAGGAACTAGTAGCTGCCTATAGACTTGGATAATCTCCGTGGTCGTATATTCAAGCTGCATGGATGGCTCATTCAAAACACAAATTATTGAACTAAAACTAACAGAGTGCGACGGAGAGATCAAAAGTAAATTCCTCCACTCATTTAAATCCCACCTCGTTGGTGAAGTGAAAAACGTACGAAAGAAATCAGATTTGGTGAAAGAATTCTGATTTCACATATTGAAGAAATGAAGAAATAAAAAATAAATAGATGGTGCAATGGTTTATTTTTCTCTTTAAAATGTTCGGTGTATCGCAAAACCCATTCTGAAATATTATACATTCGGGTTTCAGCTAACCGAACATGGTGTGACTCCCCCCCCCCCCACGCATCGTCCGATTGGTGCCAGCACCATTGGCAGACGGCTGCACGACGTAGGGCTACACGCACGCAGACCGTTACGACGACGGCCTTTAACACCATTGCATTGTCGGCAAAGACTGCAATGGTGTCGTGACAGACGGTCAAAGAGCCACTCAGAATGGTAGCGGGTCATCTTCAGTGACGAGTCCCGCTTTTGTCTTGGAGGGGACGACAGACAAATCCGTGTGTACAGACACCGTGGTCAGCGCTAAGATGAACGGTTTGTTGTCGAGCGTAACACGTCCAGAAGGCCTGGTGTCGTGGTGTGGGGTGCAACTGCCACCGATGCCAGATTACCTGTGGTGTTCATTACAGGGACTTTGACAACCCAACGTTACGTTAATGAGGTCCTGCAACCAGTGGCCCTACCTTTTCTACACGCTCACTCCAGTGCGATTTTCCAACAGGACAATTGTGACGTATATTCTAAATTAACTTTCCTTTTTAGTTTCTTTCCCTATGTAAATCTTGATTTTGTTCTCAATTATACTTCACTCTTAACGTGATATCTTCTCTCTCAAACGAATACTGTTGGCAACACAATTGAGGTAGAATGAACGTGACGTATGCCTGTTATGAGATAAGAACCAGAAATATAAACGAGACAACAGTTCCTCGCGTGGAGCGTTGAATGTGGTTGATACTGATTTGTTATGTAAAATGTGAAGTGCTATGATGTATTAGTGAAAACATCTGGAAGAAAGCCAATTTTCATAAGTTTGACTTCTGTTTTAAATGTTTCGTCTGGCCGTTAAGGTTTAATTTAGGAATTCTTTCATTGTATGGTGATGGTTTTAAAATAACGTAGCAGTACGAAAAGACATTTACGTTATACAACCCTCATACTGCTACTGTCTCAGGAGCTTGCCTTCGAGTCACTGACACTCTGCCATGACATCGCCAGACCTATTCCGATTGAAAATGTGTGGGATGCTATTGGACGCGTTATCCACGCTCCACCCCTACTGCACAATCTGCAGGAACTGCGTGAGATGATTCAAGCTGCATGGGATGGCTTATCGCAGGACAGCATTAGGAACCTGTACAACTTTATGCCGAGACGCCTGGCATTCTGTGTGAGCAAACATGGCGGCCCGCCGCCATACTGAGAGACACTACTTATCGGTGGGTAGCTCAATAAATATGGCGCATATCGGTATCAATGTTTAATAATTTATTGTTTGTTCCTGGTAACCTTAACCTTCCTCCCTGAATAGCATTGCAATCCGACACGTCCTTCTCGGTGCAACCGTTTTTTTTGGAGATGTGTGTATATTTGATGAAGTTGCATTTGTAGTGAGACACTTTGAGCCTCATGTTACAGAGGTTCAGTTTGTTGAGTTCGTTTGAAGTGTAGTGCTGTTGACTGTTTTAAGGTAAGCCCTTTGTTACCGATTATTACCTTTGATGAGCTATCCAAGTGATGTGTCTTAGAAACAAATAAGACTATTTTGGTAAGACTGCTCTCTTCTGAGCGTTAGAAAGCCTAATATTGCTCGTTGTCTAATTAAGGATATTGTGACACTGGAGCTTCTTAACTGTAACACTGGAGCTTCTTAACTGTAACACTGGAGCTTCTTAACTGTAACACTGGAGATTCTGAACTGTAACACTGGAGCTTCTTAACGTTATGATCATGCAGATCATAACGTTAAGAAGCTCCAGTGTTACAAGTATCACAGAAGTAAACACTCTTTTTGTTTCTGCAAGTAGACTACTTTCTTCTGGCAGTTAGAAAGACTAATATTGCTCATTGTGTAATTAAGGATATTGTGTTAGCTATCCGGGGCATAAAGTTAAGAAGCTCCAGTGTTACAAGTATCGCAGATGTAAAGACTCTTTCTGTTTCTGCAAGTAGACTACTCTCTTCTGGCCGTTAGAAAACCTGATATTGCTCATTGTGTGATTAAGAATTTTGTGCTGGTTGTCCGGAGCATAACGTTAAGAAGCTCTAGTGTTACAAGAACCACAGATGTAAAGACTATCTGTGTTTCTGCAAGTAAACTACTCTCTTCTGGCCGTTAGATTGCTCATTGTGTGATTAAGGATGTTGTGTTAGTTATCCGGAGTATCAAGGATGTTACAAGTATCACAGATGCATGAAAATAAGTAATGTTTTAAGGGTAAAGACTTTCAAACCCATAGCATAAGTATATATATATGTACCATTTAAAAATATTATAGCGTCTGATATACCTGAACCAAATGGTGCTGAAAATATTCTGCGAGCCCTAAACAGAAATGTTCATGTAGCTGCCGGGTATTACCAAAGTTACGGCGAAACAATCCTTTTCCACTCCTATCTCAGCTGTACCGATCGTAAACCTATCACAAATATAAGCGCTCCCTTCTTATCTTTCACTGCTCTATGATCTGATATGGAAGAGCAAGTCCCCCTGTCACGGACATGATGCCACTGAGAAAAAAAGTTGCTCTTCTCTGTTCCCTTTTAGGTTCGACGCCCTTTTGGTAGATAATAAGTATTAGTGTCAATCATCTCCCTAAATGGCTACTTTAAATAACAAAGCCTATCTATACGGCTTCTGAGCGCAGGTTCACTTACTCCAGCCGCGTTCGGCCCACTTCTTGGACAACAAATATGTTCGTCCGAGGCTATTTCAGCCTATTTTGCTAAAAGTTGGTTAAAGGGTTGCGCAGATCCGTGCTTCCGACGCACAACTGTAGGAAGCGTTTACCAGGTACGGCACGCAAAAAGCTTCTGGCAATCAGTGATGCAGTGAACGAAAACAGCTAGTGGATCAAGGACATCAAAGGAGACTGGAGAGAATCGTACAAGCGAAGTTGCGCGGCAAGTCGCTGTAAAATTCAACACTGGTGTACCGAGGGACATTTTCGAACGCACCACGTATGAGGCATGTTGCAGATGGACTATAACAGCCGACGACCATGTCGCACGTCTCCATTGACCACTCTGATCCAATAGCTTCTTCTGTCCACAGAATCGCCGATTGCTGGAAGTTTTTAGCTTGGCGCACCAATGGAAAATTTTTCCTGTGGTTGTGCGCGTGAAAAGCTCAGGAGAATGGCAGTTTGGGAGATGCTCGAACCGGCGTTTGTGGTGTCATGTCACATTCAAAATCGCTGGGATCTTGCATTTTGTTCATTCCGATCCTCAATCTACCACCGGTATAACGCAGTTGGCTAACGCGCTGTGCTTAGTGCGGAAGGCGGACGTTTCTGACGGGTGTTCGATCCCGCTTCTGCCTGCCATCTAGTCAGCGGTTTTTCCGGTGGTTTCCGCAGACTTCCCGGGTGTGGGGGCGCGAATGAGTGGATAGTTTCCTCTGAAGTCGTCCCCGCACGCACTTAGTTCCTGGTCGCCCCTTCCTTGGCAGGGTTTACCAGATGAGTTTCGATGGGGTGGTAGTAAAAATATAAGACGGCAGTAATCTAGCGGCCGGTTCCTCCGGGCATGGCTGATGATGATAATCCTCAATCTAGCGGATTTACGATTAGCTAATCTGCCTGATTTACATTAAGCTGACGTACAGGGACATCACTAGACTTCGAAATCAGGGTAGGGGAGTATTATTTTTTGCTAAGGCAACTTTATTTACGAAACACTGAAAGAATTTTTAATGCTTTCTACATATACTCACTAATTTTGGAATGTCTTGAAGATTTTGCCCTTTTTGGAATACAAAAGAATCTAAAGTTTGAGGTCTTTTTTTTTTTTTTTTTTTTAATGTTCAGAAACCCATTTTAACAAAATTAAAAAAAAACATGAAGAGTTACATACCTGTATAACAAACACCACACACTGCAACCTGCACCAGTAGCATGCACTGATTAAAAGGGATTTTTTTTGCGGGAGGAAAGGGAGGGATGGGGGAAGGGAACGACTGCCGGAAACAACTCGGCGGGCTATAAGCAGTCGCTCCTGTCGAATTTAGGGTCGCGCCGCGGATGGCCTAGTGGTCAACATTCGTTACTGCCTCGGAGAAAACTCAGGTTCGATCCCAGGCAAGTACGAGCGCTCGAACCACTAAATATCCCCCGTCCGTCGGATGGACACGTTAAGCCATCGAACCCTGGGTACTGGCTCCCCGGTAATAAATAAGGGCGTCTTGTTTCCCCTTTGTATCTTGCTTCCGTGTCACTTTCCTATCGGGCACTCTAGCCCAAATCTCCTAGCTTTCTATTTCTGAGGGTTGTTTAAGACCTGGCGTCAGACACTCCTAAAGTTCTCTACATATGATCTGATCTAATTTAGGGTTACTGTTTCCAGGAAAAGGAGACAGTCAGTGCTGTAAGACAACAACACCCTCCATGACTCACCCGGATTCGAACTAGAACTTATCTCGGACGAATAGTCAGAAGCCAGCGCTTAGACCACTGTTCCACGCGTTGGCGAAAAATTTCATTCCTAGGAGAAGAGTCCGAAAGTAAATGTTTACGTTGATAAGGGTTGAGGCGAAATGAAGGCAGAAAGACACAATACTTTCCGCTTCCTTGTCTCCCTTCCTTCAAGCCAACAACTTTGTCTTTAGTCATCATTTATTTCTATACTACTCCTATTCACGCTTCTTATTCGCTGCTGACCATACTAACACGTAAAAAAAAAAAAAAAAAAAAAAAAAGTTTAACTAAGGATTTGAAAAAGTGGAAAACCATTGAATTTGTATGGCCCTGCGGATGATATTTTCATTGCCTTTGTACAGAAAAGTAAATAAGGATGAGCTTAGGTGTCGGCAAAAAGTCTCCGGCATCTTTATATACGACGCTTAAGAGAAATATTGGCAAGCTCCCTCTTCTCAATGAGGCAGGTGTTTATGCCATCCCACTACAATATCCGGACGGCTCCAGGCGACACTACATCGGAATGAACAAACGTTCGTTTGGAATTAGAATCAACGAACATAAAAGGGATACAAAAGACGGTAAAATAACCACTGCCCTATCAAGAGAGATCAAGTTCAAGTCCGCAGATCCTATGTAGAATAATATAAAGAAATTAGCTTCATACTCCACACCCAGATCTACTGCCATTCGTGAAACCTTAAAAATCTTGACCAGCAGCGAGGCTTGCAATAATAGCGTCTCTCTCGAGTTGCCACGCATTTGGAATCAGTTCTCCAAATAATGCTGTGTTTTTCTACCACGGTACCGCGTGCCCAACGAACGTGACCTCGTTTCTTCGAATGACTGATCACATTTGCGCCTATTCATTTATTGTCTAGTCAAGTCACCGCATTCAAATTGTTGAAGTGTTCTATTATCCAGTTTGCAGTTAGCTGTCTACCTTCTTTGAAAAAGCCATCTGGTTGATGTGCGAAAGCTTGGAGATTTTAATTTATATTCTACGCCAAGAAACTCATATTACTAGTACTACTTTAAGTGTACCGTAATTGGTGTACAGTTCCTTGTTATTAGTTAGTAAGCAATACACTTTTTATGGGAAAATAGGTAGTGCTACACAACAAAAATCACGAGATTCATTATTATATAGCGAAGTCCAGATTTGATTTTGAAATAAAAAAAAAATTGAAAAGTGGCACATCTTGAACTGGGTGGGCAAAGGAAATTTCAGGATGGGCTCACACCCCCTTACTGACGTCCCTGTTCACGTGCTGACTTTTATGCGACGGGAACAGGTATGCCTAATTAATTGGCATCTCAGTGTATATTTTGTGTGTGTGGCTCTTCAAGACTGAATGCTGGAAGCTCTCGCTTTTGTAAAGGAAAAACGAAATAAAAACAAATACAAAAAGGTACTTGTTGGAATGAGTGAAACCAATTACAGGAAACATGACGTGAAAGTCAAGGAAAACATGTAAAAAGGAAGAGGAAACAGGAAAATTATTTGCTACGGTAAAAATCCGAATGAATGTATAAACTAAGGGAGAAAAAAAAATTGTGTGGAGCTGTCTCTGGAATTTTTTTTTGTGGGGGGGGGGGGTAGGAGGGCCTGTTCTTGCTTGGAACTAATCAAAGCAGCAGAGACGCATGTTTTTGGTCGCATACACTAAGAGAAATAAATGCTCCTGTAAGGATGAAGAAAAGGATAATGCATTTTTGCCCATGTGAAGCGTTTCAATCAAGATTTTCCCTATCGGGCGTAAGACTGGTCCATTTGGTGTTTAGATGTTAAGGTTTTCACGCTCCAGTGAACGGGTGGCTTAGACTTTACTTGTTAATGCGCTGTGAGTTTCCTTTGCTCTTCCAGATTCCTGTTTTGACTGAATAAGAAGAAAAACAAGGAATGGGATGAAACTCCAATTAGTAAATCTCCGTATGTGATTTCTTCCAGAATTTTGCGGGTAGACGTAAATCGTACCTTTCAAAGATAACGAAAGCTTTCTCGAATTATCATCGTAGTATTAATTCAATGACTTCTTTCTTTTTGCCCTTTGCACTTAGTTTAAAGAAACGCTTGGAAATAAATTAAAGAAAAAAACCTTGATACTAAGGGCTTCGAATAGTTAAAAGAAAATATTTTATGCATATGCAAGAAATTATTGTTTTGAATTTTATAGTGAAAGGGCGAGTACGCCACCGACTCTCTTTGGCATTTGATTTATGACTCTGCTGCTGATTATTTTCAAACATGCTAAAATTTATTTAAAATAGTAAAACCAAATACTAGTAATCTGAATTTATTGATGTAAAATAGAAATCAAAGTTTCTAAGCTTTCACACATCAGCCAGATGGCTTTTTCAAGGAAGATAGACAGAAAACTGAATGTGTACGGTGCTGTAATTTTGAAGCGTTCCATTATTCAGTTTGTGGTTTACTTTCCTTGAAATCTGTTTGATGTGCGGAAGCTCGCAAACTTTCATTTTTATTTTACGCCAATAAATTTGGATTACCAGTATAGCTTTACTGTTCTAAGTACAGGGTAAATAGTGGCAATTTCGTGATAATTTCAGAAATTTCCGTTGGCTTGGAGTATGTCGGTCCAGGTTGCTCCACACGTTGCCACAGTTTATCAGGCGTAGCCGCTGGTGGTGCTTGCCGGGCCACTCGGTTGCCGATCAGCGACCAGACGGGTTCGATGGGCGACATATCGGGAGAACAGCCGGATTCCGGCAGCAGTGACACCTGGTGGGCCGTGAAGAATTGTTGCACCATCGTGCCACGTGCGGGCGCGCATTGTTCTGTTGAAACGTGGCCGCTGGCAGGTCCTGCAGGCAAGGGAGGACTACAGGTTCCAAAACGTCGGAGATGTAGCGGTGGCTGTTGAGTGTACCGGTGATGCGTACCAGAGGTGTGTGGGTGTCATATCCAATTGCGCCCCAAACCATAACGCCAGGCGACGGACCGGTATGGCGATGCATAATGCAGGCGTCATACAGTCTCTCGCCGCGGTGCCGCCACACACGGATCCGACCATGGTGGTGTTGCAGGCAGAAGCGGGATTCGTCGGAGAAGACAATGTCGTGCCATTCCGTAGTCCAGGTGCGGTGTTCAACGGCCCACTCCCGCCGCACTCGTCGGCGGTGTAACGTCAATGGTAATCGGGGCAATGGGCGCCGTGCGACAAGTCCCCGCTCCTGCAGACGACGTCGAACGGTACGTTCTGACACAGGTTGTTGCGCAACACACCCTAATTCCTGCGCTAACGTTCGTGATGTGGCGGTGCGAGACGTCAATGCCCGCCGCACAACATACCGGTCCTCTCGTTCGGTGGTGTGCCGCGGCTGCGGCAATCGCTCACGTCGGTCCGTCCATCCCTCCTGTACCCACCGAATCCATACTTGGCTGGATGTCGTCCCACACGGGTGCCGATGTCTCGGTACGATAAACCGCTGTCCCGATAAGCCACTATTCTTCCTCTGACGAATTCCGAAAGGTGCTGGAATGACTGCCGTATTCTGCGACGAGGCATCAGGAAGCTTCCCACGCACAGGTCCGTCAGCACAGCACACTTCCACTAATTACACCACGTCTTCTGTGCACCCTTCTTACAGTGCTTCTCGGTGGCGTGCTGGGCGCACATGATTTGCATATGTCCTGCAATGCTAATCGTTTGCATGTCCTTTCGCGGGAGACGCATGCTTCGAATTTCAGGCCAATCGGATTCTTCCTTCTTGGTGTTGAATTTTGGGTGGCCAGCAGTGTACTTCAAAATGTACATTATTTTGTAAAAATCTAACTAGTATGTACTAACTAACTTTAAAAAATGAAAAAGGAAATTGTTAATGCTAAATTAACTAACCTTTTAATGTCTTTGTTGTGAGTGCTTTTTGTTGGAAAGCATTTGATTATTTGGTTGCAACATAGAGATCCGCAGTTTCAACTGATCCTCTGGATGGGTATCCGTTATTTGTGATCTTAAGGATGTCTTGATTTGGGTTAGGTAGGAGAATGTAGATTCGCAGCAGTAAGTGCTTGAAAAGCAACAAAGCATTTTTCGTGCCTGTTGCTGAAGGTATGTGTATTCTACTGCATTTTTCCATATTTCAATTGGATCTTTCATAGAGTTTGTTCTGCAAAATTAGGATAAAGAATTTGTTCTGCAAAATTTGGATTCACTCAAAAGGCCAAGAAGGCCCCAAGTTCCCCACTAATGTCCAAGAAGGCCCTAGGTTCCCCACAAATGGCCAAGAACGCCCCAGGTTCCCCACGAATGGCCAAGAAGGCCCCAGGTTCCCCACTAATGGCCAAGAAGGCCCCAGGTTCCCCACTAATGGCCAAGATGGCCCCAGGTTCCCCACAAATGGCCAAGAAGGCCCCAGGTTCCCCACCAATGGCCAAGAAAGCCCCAGGTTCCCCAATAATGCCCAAGAAGGACCCAGGTTTCCCACCTCTATACCATACAAAGGAATGGCATATATAAGTCCAAATAATGTCCAGCGTTTAAAATAAATTTAGTAAAATAGTGACACCGTGTGTCAAAACACATGCAAGATAAATTTTGTTTGCAAATTCGGAGCAACGGTGTTTTTTCAATGAGCTCGCTACATAAAACGCATTTATTTCTTAAAACGCTTTTAGCTTGCCAACGTGTTTTTTTTTTTTTGTTGTTTTTCTTTTTTTTCGCAGCAAGAGAAAATACTTTACCCTAGATACTTCTCATTATTTTCAACTGTTTTTTATGTTTCATGGTAATATTGTAATAACGAGGGAAAGGCTTTAATCTTTTGACTTTCTTGCATGTTTTTTCTTCACCTTAAGTCCCGGTTCATTTCAAATAAGAAAACGTAGAAAAAAAATACAGTACATTAAATAAAGAGCGCATATTTATGACCGTTAACGGGTTCTCTAAAGCCAACAAGCATCTCATATGTATCACTAAGCGGTGAAATTTTTTTTAACATTCCAGAATGAAAATAATTTTCACGCACTATTACACGTCTGCTAACCTGTCATGGAACATTAGCGTCAGATACCTCAAATTCCGGAATAAGCTAGGATAATTCTTTTTCGTCTTTATGAAGGAGAAATGCAGGGAAGATATTTATTGTCTAGATTATTTGGTTTGCAAACACAATCTGTCAGTTGTCATTCGAAAAGGCTTAGTGACAGCTTAAGGCACCAACAGATGCAAATCTTTCAAAAGGAGAAAGCAGAGAATTAAGAAGCATGAAAGCTAAGTTGAACATTAAAAGTAGTGATACTGTAGCAAATGATTGATAAAGTTTGATAGCGAAAGTATTGTTTTTTAGGGAAATTAAATTTTTCGATTCTTATTTTCATCGGTGTTGTATCAAATGAAGAGCTCCTTATGTGTGATGCTGCGTCCTACAACCGTGCTCATAATCAAGAGAAAAATATTAATAAATGAATCAAATACGCTGTATTGAGGCTGGAAAAAATAACTCCTTTCTTTTACTTGAGGTGAGTTTTTGAACTAACACCTAAAGCTACAAGGAATTGTTTATCGTTCACTTGAAATAATCGCTTAAACGGGAATCACTTGAACTTTTCGTTAGGTTTACTTATATCTTTGACTTCACTTAAATCTTAGTGCTCATAAGGTTTAACTTAATGATATACAGTGTGAAAGAAATATTTTTCTCATAATACGTGGCCAGCACGTCATGACAATTAACATAGCAATCAGACATTGCTGAATTGACTGTAATTACTGTTTCACACGCAATATCAATCACATCAGAAAACTTGAACATTTCAAGACCCTAGAGCGGGAGTCGAACCCGCATCTCCCGATTACCGTTCGAGCATGCTAACCATTTCACCACCCAGGACGACAAAAAGAAAAAGAAAAAAACTCGGATAACACTCAGATACTTGAGACTTTGTCGTCCTGAGTAGTGTAACGGTTAGCATGTTCGAACGGTAATCGGGAGATGCGTGTTCGATTTCCGCTCCAGAGCGATGAAATTTTCAAGTTTTTTGATGTGATTGTTATTACGTGTGAAACAGTAATTAGTCATTCAGCGATATCTGATTGCTATGTTAATTATCATTAACTTAATGAATTTTCTCCACACCTAAAGCCTGATTATTTTAACTCGGTCGTAGCTGAAATACTTAATTGCACATAGCATTCACTTCCAGAGTGTACAGTGTATGGAACTCAATATCAAATGTGCCCAAATCTAGGGGCCTGCAAATCTTAATCCGGCCCATGCGTCATATTTCTAAAAAGAGCTGCGTTCTAACGAAAATATTCAGCTGAAATTGAAATTCCAGTTTTAAAAATATGACCTCCCCCCCCCCTCCTCCCCGAGCGCCCTTACCTCCGTTGGCTTTTGTCGAAATGTTTTGAATTTTAACTTCCTGGGCTATGTACAAGGTTAATAGACAGTACGGTTTGCTCATCTCGCCGTCCTCGCAGACGAATAATCGTGACATCACCGTTCCGTCGCTATGAAGGCAGATGTCTTGTCAACAAATTTTTATAACTCAAGTACAGAACAAAAGCTTTTGCAAAAACAAATTTGCAATAAATACAGAAGAAATTCACAGTCGTGAACATTTTAGTAACGGAGATTTCAAAAATACCTCCCACACATTTTTGTTACGTAAAGGGCGGGAAAACCGTTATATTTTTAAATTTTAATTCAGTTTCAAGGGGAATTAATCCTGTTTTTATAAACATTTAGGAGGGAAAACGCACAACATGACATATTATTGTCATATAATAAAGCATTTACAGAACAAAAGCACATTTGCATTAAATATAGAAGAAATTCATATTTTAGTAACGGAGATTTCAAAAATACCTCGCACACATTTTTGTTCGTTAAGGGCGGGAAAACGGTCATATACTTTTATAATTTAATTCAGTTACAAGGGGAATTGTTGCTGTTTTTATACAAATTCAGGAGGGAAAACGCACAGCAGGACATATTATTGTCATATAATAAAGAATTTACAGAACAAAAGTTTTTGCAAAACCAAATTTGCATTAAATACAGAAGAAATTCACAGTCGTGGATGTTTTAGTAACGAGATTTCCAAAATACCTCCCACACATTTTTTGTTACGTAAAGGGCGGGAAAACGGTTATACTTTTAAATTTTAATTCAGTTACAAGGGGAATTGTTGTTCTTTTTATACAAATTTCGGGGGGGGACGCACAGCAGAGCATATTATTGTCATATAATAAAGAATTTCTTTATGAGGAATAAGAAAAGCATCTCGGCAACATTACCCAAATTTTTTAAATTAAAAATCAAAAACATTATGGATCAAAAAATCTGGTAGAATTCATGAAGATTATTCGAGCTGGTTTACAAAAAATAATTCCGACACTCTGCTATGTTTTGGATACAAAGAAATGTGGCGATTAGGTAGTCTTACGATGTCGATTTGGACAGTGACGTCACAAAGCAATCATCGGAAGTGCAGGATGAGCATAACCTTGTCATCGACTAACCTTGGGCTATGTACAGGGGCAAACGAAACAAAATGACCAAATGATCATATGTAGAGGATTTTAGGAAGGGAGTGTCTGACCCAAGGTCTTAAACAACCCTTAGAAATAGGAAGCTAGGAGATTTGGGCTAGAGTGCCTGATAGGAAAGTGACACGGAAGCGAAGTAGAAAGGGGGAGGAAGACGCCCTTATTTATTACCCGGGGGCCGCAGTACCCGAGGTCCGACGGCTTAACGTGCCCATCCGACGCACGGCGGATATTTAGTGGATCGACCGTTCGTACCTACCTGGGATCGAACCTGAGGTCCTTTCCGTGGCAGTCACGAACGTTGCCCACTAGGCCACTTGCGGCCGCGAACGAAACAATGTAAGCAGCTGATATTTTATAAGGTTTGGGCAAAAACTGGCTTTCATGTTACTATGTTTTAGATAACAACAAAAAATGGTTGTTTCCGACCCCTAGTCTTAAGGTGGAGATAAGGCATATCCAATGCAACCTGCTGCTTAGAGATGACGCTGAAAATCGCGCTTGTTTTGCGACCCTTCTTGTGGGTGAATCGTGAGGTCTTTCCCTTATCAGATGGTGATTTCTGCAAAAGCTTCTGTCAGCATCTTAGATTTTCAGCCCCCGATTTCTGATTTACATAGGTTTGCTGGTAGAAAAGCCAATAAACTGCAATGTAAGTGATTTAAATAATTACTGACATCCTAAACAAAAATATATAACCGCTCAGTTGTTATTGTTCGTGTGAACTTTTAATATTAAAAAAAAAGGTAAGGAAGTGCCACGTTTCTAGTACATGAAGTACATAGAGCGCCACCTATTAATGATATTCAACACTACTCCAACACGCAGAAATTTATTTTTAAAATATTCCCTATAATGTTTTCTCAAATTTCCAAGCCACTGTCTATAGTTCAGTGTTTTCTTCATCCGTGTGCCAATTTTCACGACTCAGGAAGCATATCTTGTATGTGAACTTACGTAACTCAATATTCACCATCGCAAATATAGCGGCGCATTTTCACTTGACGTCCACCTTGAACAGCCATTACAAACAGGAACTTAGATCTGGGTTAGAGTACCGATAAGAAGTGAATAGAGTACAGGTTACAGGTGACCTTATTAGTTTAACGGAAGGTCCAATATCCAGAGCCCGCTATTAACGTACTTTCCGGGGCGCGTCCGATATTTTGTAGTTGGTCAGTTGAGATGGGGGCGAATCCCCAATCATATGGTTTTGAGCTGTCAGTTGTAACCACAGCGCTATCTGCACTATACGAGTATATGCATTCAAACCGAGGTCGCTTGTGTTTTTTATAGGTTATATTGCAAAATATTTCAACATTGTTAGAGGACTGAGTACTTCAGACACTTAACAAATAACACAGACATAACACTTAACATAAGTATTTCCTTAAGCAGTTAAATTTGTGCTCCGTGATTCAATTTGTTTAACTTCTTCAGAAAAACTGCTTCCAAAATCATGGCTATGTTTTCAAACCTTTGAGGTATAAGCCCCCCCCCCTCTCGCCTAAATGAAATTGAGAAATCACTGATTTTACTTTTTCTTTATTTAAAAAAAAAAAGAAGTGTACTGAATTTGTGCATTATGTTCTCACTGAAGAGCTTAAAAAATAACCGTAGGGACTGTCGAAAATTGTTTTCGAATTTGGCAGGAACTTAACGCTTTCGGAAACTTTAAGCGGGTTCGTTAAGAGGTGCGCCCTGTACATTCAAAAATCAAAAATTCGTGATTTTTTTCTCCCTTTTTTTTTTTAATTCTATTGATAGTGGGCAGTTAGCTACCAGAGTTGGGCAAAATCGTAATTGAATTAACCGGTAATGCATTACAGCGTAATGGTAATGGAAACAAGAACTTAGCGTTACCATTACATGGTAATGGTGAACTGGTCATTAGAATTACATGGTTATTGTAATGACATGTAGCAGTTACCCATTATAATCGTAATGGTTAATGGTTAACTATATGTTGGTAATTAACCAATAACTTATGGGTAACAAATACAACGTGAATAAGCCAGCAACGAGTACACCCTTACACGTTGTGTAGGTTATTTGACAATTGTTCCACCCCTCGGACCTCAAATGCGTGTAAGTAGGTATTAGATATTATACGTGTATGACATAAGTAGTTGCCCCGTCTTCGCCGCAAGTAAAGTGATTTGAACGAAATAACACATATGAAGTAAGTACGAATGGGATGTTTATTTCGTATGTAATTATTATTTGCAAATTGTGTAATTTCGTGGCCAAATAATTCCATTGCGTTTGAATGGCATTATTAAATAATTGAATTATATCCTCTTCATTGTAATGCATTGCAGATTAATTCCATTTCCTTGTGCAAACCACACTTAGGATTACCTTGTAATGCATTACCTGTTACTGCATTACCTTGTGATGCATTACACTTTAATTGTAATCAGTACTTCCATTACTTTGTAATGCATTCCTGCCCAACTCTGCTAGTTACTTCAGCTTTAACACTGTGATAGAGGCTGTAAATTTTCCCTGTAGTAATTAACTTCTCTCTGGAATTTAAGATTCTTTTTCTTATTCGTTATCAGATATTGGCATGTAATTATCTGCAGGAAACTGGCGCTTTAACTTTTTTTTCTGTTCAGTTTGAATATTAAAATCTCAGCCGCCAACACTATTTATAGAAGGAAAGGGTTTTCAACCTAGTTTCCCATTTCTCAGTCTTCCTCTCGATAAGTCTGGTTTTTCCAGTTGCCAAAGTGGCCGCTTGGAAGACAGTAGAGCACATCGTGAAGGAACTATAATTATAAAAATGATACTCTCACAGCTGTCTACGACTGCCTCTCTTAAGGAACTTTTGCAGTCTCCTCGTTTCTTCCTTTTCGGTCAAAGCAACGATCAGGAGTGACATCTTTTAAAAGGCAGCTGTCGTGGGAAGGAATTCGCCGAAGTTTTGCCACCCTGAATGGGCGTTGCAAGGAAACGAGGGCGTTCCACTCTTTTACTTTATTTACCTCTTTGTGCTTAGTAAGTTTTCCTTTAACTTAGGGGACGTATATTATATAACACTGTCTTATTATTTTGATACTGAGGTGCTTCTTGGTGCGACATGTCCGCTTAAAAGGCACGTTTTGAAATGACCTTTGTTCAAGGCAGCTGTACAGAACTACAAGTGTAAAAGAGCTCACACCCAAGAAATTCCATTTTAAAAGTCGAACTTATTTTTATTTACTCACCATTTATTCCAATCATTTAACTCACTTTAAAATAAAGGTTTTACAAATAAAATGTAAAAATGATATCAGTTCAATTTTATCAATTTAATTATTGACTCTCTTACTGCTAATTCACTCTCACAAAAATGACGGGTTTAAAACTGAATGAAATTAAATAAATTTAATAACTGCTTAACAATTATATTTCTGGTAAACGTGCGCAGTTCATGTTGTATAATGCACGTCATCACCATTAGGGATGACTGTGAGATAAATATTTGTGACGCCACGCTTAGATTTCCATGTTTTCTGGCAGGTGTTCAGGAACTGGAAATTGCTCCGCGTATTAAATTATGCCAACATGTGACGTAACAGCTGCACGACGCAGTTTAGCTTATGCGTCTCTTATTATTATCAGTGCCTATAATTCAATTATTAGGTCTATGCATAAGTTTCCAGCGTTTAATGGTCGAACAGATGTTTTGAATCTCTTTGAGTCTTTCTCATGGCATGCAATCGTACACGGTCGTCTGATTCACGTCGAATTTGTATTGCCAGTTCGGTGATCGACTAAACTGCGTCTTCGTCCAGAAGAGCTCTCAGAGTTGAGCTCTGCATCTTTTTCGACTGTCCGCTACGCTGCTTATCCTCCATGCCCACTTCTGAACTTCACAAACCACTCACGATACGTTCTTGCACCAACAGTTTCTCACCGTATACCAAACAAATGCACTCTCATTCTTTTACAGAGGTTTTCCCGAGATTAAACATGAACATGTACCTTGTTGGTCGCTATGTCCTAGTTCAACTAACTGCATGTGTGGCAGTGGCTGCTTTTCAGGTAAAGTAGGTGAAGAGGCTTACTTAAAATAAAGCTTTATTCAGTAATTTTTTATAATATATTCTTTTTTGCCTTTATTCAGTTCCAAAATACTCAAATTTTTGAATAGATATTAATTCACATGGCGCGCTCAATGCGGAAAACAAACCTTATACGCAAAACAGTACAAGGGAAGAGCCGAAATGAGAATGATTGGAAGTCTGCATTTTCGGCCGAGTTGTCATGGTAACCGTGACGTCACCTTCCCCAATCTGCTCGCTCAAGTGAAGTGTTTCAGCTTCAGGCACCTTACCTCTGCATCTCTCAGTTTTTGAGCGTGAAGTTGTGAGAGATCACGGTGGAGCGGGCGGACTATCAGGGTACCTTGCAATCTACTAGGGCTTTTTCCTTGTGGTGCTGTGGTACATTAATTTCCGAAAGGAATTTGTTCTTTCGTGCTTTGTGATTATTTGTTGAAAGGTTTAGCTGATATTTTAGGTTTGTGTACAATTTAACTGATAGTAACAGTTTTTAGTATGCATCTTGTGGACGACATTGTAATGTATTACGAACACAATTTACTCTGTGGTAAGAAAAAAAAGAGATATTTTGCTTCGAGGACGACCGACGGATTCACTGACGATTGCTGCCCAGAAAGAAATCAAGAAGAGCGGTAAATCTAATAATATTAATATTAAAAATTAATGTTTTACTGAATATAAATGGATTTGCAGCACTTCTGCGTTAATTTTTTTTTTTTTGGCCCTGCCTACTTTTTAGTGATAAACATTCGGCGTGGCATAAAGACGGATTCTCAGATTTAATAAGCATAACACGGTCACTTCATAAACATCGTGATTCTAGCGAACACCTGAAATGCGAATTAATGTTAAGGAATTTTGAAAAAAATTAAAACACGTTGCCAATGCCTTGAGGAAGAAATGCTAGGCTTTTGAAAATGCATTTTAACGAAAACGTTCGCTTAAATAGACTTTTCCTGCAGACAGTGATTGATGCAGTATTAGTCTATACTGTATTTGAGCAAACAAGAACTAGCATTCCGTGGCCATGACGAAAGCATGGACTCGATAAATCGTAGAAATTTCACTGAATTACTTTCATTGTTGATATAAAGAAGTCTTTTAGAAATTCAAAATCAATACGAAAGGATAAAAATGTCTTCACTGGGAACTCGAAAACTATTCAAAATGAATTGATGAATGTATTCCTGAATATATAAACAATCACGTCAAAAATTAAATAATTTGTTTTTTGTTGATTCGGAAGGTGTATTGGTTGAGGGATTTTTGGGTTTCCATGATGTGAGTAAAGATAAACCGTCAGGAGCTTTATACAAAACGCTAGACAAAATTTTGGAACAGTTTGATTACCAACGCAAATAAATAGGACAATATTACGATGGGGATAATGTCTGGACACTTAAATGGGCTACAGAAAAAAAAGTCAAGGATAAAGCTTATCAAGCTGTTTTTGTTCATTGCTTAGTTCATCGTTTGAATCTTGTATTACAGCAGAGTTTTTCTAAAATTTCTAAGTGTCTAATACTTTTTGCAAGCCTCAGTGGAATTGCTTCGTTTTTTCACCATTCTGCGAATCGGTCTTATACACTTACATCAACAACCGCCAGCCGCATACCAACCATAAAAGGAACTCGATGGTCCTTCACTTCGAAATTAGTAAGTGTAATTGTTGAAGATTGGGATAAATTAAAGGAAGTGTTCGGATTTCTGACGAATAGCGAACAGTCAGACAAAAAAACAATTCATCTTGCCAAGGTTTTTTTTTGAATGATATGAACACTTTTGAATTTACAGTTTTGGCTCCACCAATCTATTATTCGAACTTTTGAAGAAAAACTCACTGAACATAAATTACTGTGTAACTCAAATAAAAAAAAAAAACTCGTGAAATTTGAGACACAGTTTGGAAAAGCTAGCAAAATTACAGAAATCAGCACGGGAATATGCTGCTCTTACACAAGAAACAATTTTTCAAAATTATAAACAATTATATTTTGAAATTTTGGACCACATTCTCATGGAAATGGATATAAGATTTCAAGACTGTAAGAAACTTCAATTTGTCTGACTTGCTGACACAACTATCGAATAATTTAATGCATGCTTTCCCTCTCGCGCTCTTGAAAATCTACATTTTTACGGAAGCATATTTACTAAACACCAGCGCCTTAAAAATGAACTGAGTCTTGTATATGCCGATGAAAAATTAAGGAATATATTGACTCAAGAACTTCTACGAGTGTTTCACGGAGACAAAGACGTTTTCACAGAAGATTCTAAATTGGTTTCACTCATTTCAACAATTCCATTTACAAGTGTATCAGTGGAAAGAAGTTTTCTTGAAAAAATGCAAACTTGCTCAAGAAACACTAGTTCCCAAGATATACTTGCTTCTTTGGCAACTATCGAATAATTTAATGCATGCTTTCCCTCTCGCGCTCTTGAAAATCTACATTTTTACGGAAGCATATTTACTAAACACCAGCGCCTTAAAAATGAACTGAGTCTTGTATATGCCGATGAAAAATTAAGGAATATATTGACTCAAGAACTTCTACGAGTGTTTCACGGAGACAAAGACGTTTTCACAGAAGATTCTAAATTGGTTTCACTCATTTCAACAATTCCATTTACAAGTGTATCAGTGGAAAGAAGTTTTCTTGAAAAAATGCAAACTTGCTCAAGAAACACTAGTTCCCAAGATATACTTGCTTCTTTGGCAAATATTTGTATTCAGAAAGACATTTTATTGATGCTCACGAAGAAACAACCATCGTATGACGATATAATCGACAAATTTGCAGCTTTAAAAAGAAGAAAAATTGATTTAATATACAAAAAATAGGTAAGTTCTCATTAAGTGATTTTCATTGTAGACAGTACATATCTTTTCATACTGCTCTTGTACCTCTTCACCTATTTTCCAACCACGAACCGCCACCGATGTGTGGGTTATCCACCAGCTCGTGTCGTTCGATGCAGTGTTGCCATCTTACCACCACAGCGCGAAATTTTGGCAAAAACAGCCGTTTCGCTTTAGAACGCTACGTGGAGGGCCGAAAACTTATGCATCGACATAATAAATGAATTATATATTCTATTAAGTCAATGTATCCACAATGAATTAATGCACGCATAAATAAACAGATACAGGAAAACGTATTTTAGTCTTGTGTCACATCACTTTGAAATATTCATTTTCCAATGAGTGAGTTAGTTGCAATTCCAAAACAACGTTATCTGAAAAATGCATGGACCGTTATTCAGCGTATTTATTGACCCCCCCCCCTCCCCTCCCCATGCAGCTGCAAAAGAAGTAAAAGGAAATACGGGTTTAATTAATCATAGCGCATGTGATTTTTCCTCAAAGTTCTTATGAAGGACGAAATAGAATGAATGTTCGTGACATAACGTTTTCCTCTTTCTAAGGAGTCGTTGAAAGGACTTTGATCGTGTGATATAACGCAGCTCAAACGTCGTGTGTCAGAATCTTTTGGATATCTGAGATGGCGTCAAAACAGCAGCTGTGAGAAAATATTTTCTTTTTCTTTTGCTATGGAAGCAAACCACAACATTTACATACGGAATCACAAAGAAAATTATGTATGAGATTACCTGTGTACGTGTAGTCATTAATATTCATCTGCAAGTTATTGTTTAATGAAAATACTTGAAAAGATTCTACAAAAAACTTACAAACTAAATTTTTGTTGTTGTTGTTGAATTACAGGTTTACACAATACCCCATTTTCGTTAGTTTCTTTTTGCTATGTATTGCGTGATATTGACACTCATCAATGTAAACTGTTTTTTGTTGAAATGTTTCACCACAAATATTCCAGAAAACAGAGGATATTTTATGTGGAAAGCATGATAAATTTAAACACACTGGAATTTAAGGTGACCTAGATGGAATTTGAATCCTGCGTTTGAAATTCAAGGCGAAAGTTGTAACCGCGCACACTCTGGACTTGAGGGTTGCGTTTGGTAAGGGTACACAGCAAAATGTTTGCATACTTGCTGTTGTGACGAAGGACTACTGTACCTTCCCTTCTAAAATCCTTTCCCTGCCGATGCAATGTAAATGGAAGCCTTGTATTTCTTATGTATTGGATATATGATGATATTTTAAGTAAAATTTGAAACATACAGGTTTAGGTCTACATATGCTGTATAAAATCAAATTGGCGAAAAAATGCACTTCGGACTGAACAGTAAGTACCTCCTGGGGGTGGTATTTTATTTTTTTTGGCTGATGCCGAGAACAAGAACCACAGAAAAACACATTACTGCCTCTTCTGGAATCAGGATCCAAAAAATTGTCGTCAACGCTAAGGGCTAGGATTCGGAATCCTAGCAAACAAAAATATGAATATATACTTTATTCTCTGCAGAGTGTGTAGCGTAAAAGTCTTTTCTACTTCTACGCTGTTTTAATACAGCAACATACTAAGAAATAGTTCCTAAATGAAAGAAACCTTAACGGCCAGACGAAGCATGTAAATAACTGAAGTCAACTTACGGAAAGATGCTTTATTCAGATGTAGCACACACATCGTAACATAGCATATTGTAGTAAACGCTCCACACACCACACATTATCACAACACTCCTATCAATAATCAGTTTACAACCCAACGCTCTCAAGCAATAGATAGTCGTCGTTTTTATCCCTTGTTCTTATCAATATCAGGCATACGTCACGTGCATTCAACCTCAATTGTTGCCAAACGTATTCGTTTGAGAGAAAAGATCTCACGTTAAGAGTGAAGAATAACAGAATAAACTCAAGATTTACATAGGGAAAGAAACTAAAAAGGAAAGTTAATTTAGAATATACGTCACAAGTGTTTAGCTCAGAAGTGGGGAATCTTTTCATGTTGGGAGGCTGCATGAAGTTAGTTGTAATCTAGCAAGGCGACGTTCAAGAAACTTCAATTAGATATACTTCGAAACGCACATTAATTTGTATTATAAAAATTTTACTATGTACTAACTAACTTCAAAAAATGAAACAAAAAATGGTAATTCTAAAGTTAACTAGCCAATGATTTCGTCTGACTGCTTTTTGTTGGAGAGCATTTGAATATTTAGTTGCAACATGGAGGTCCGCACTTTTAGCTGTTCTTCTAGATGCTGGGCATCCGTCATTTGTGACCTTAATGACGTCATGATTTGGGTTAGGTAGGAGAATGTAGATTCGCAGCAATAAGTGGTTGAAAAGCAAGAAAGCATTTTTTGTGCATGCTATTGAAGGCGTGGGTATTCTATTGCATTTTTCCATATTTCAAGTGGATCTTTCTTAGCCTCAAATAGGGACTTTAAAATGTCACCTTCTGAGAGATCAATCAATTCCATCTGTAGTTCTTTGGGAGCCATAGAACGAAATCATGAGTGTAGCGCAGGTGTCACAATAGCCCTTACGACTTACTTATGTTTTAATTGTGACCGTCAGTCGGGGAGCAATATTTCGTTGAATCTTCTTTTACTCTTTGATATATTAAATACGGTCGTTTTAAGGTTAAAATAAAAATAATAAAAGATGAACAAGAACATATTAATTAAAATAAAAAGATTTGTTCTGAAAATTTTGGATTCACTCAAGGCCGTAGGTTCCCCACCCCCGGTTTAGCTGTACGGCACAAGTTATAGGGGGGGGGCTCAGAATCATATTAAGGGCGTAAATCCAGGCTCTGAGGGACGTAAAAACTAGAAACACACAGCATGTTAATAAAATAACTCAAAATTTTAGCAGAAAAAAAAACAAAGTTAAACATTTCGATATTGTTTTTGAAAGTCATTAGTTAGCCTCCTACAGTGTTCTGGGCAACTAATCAGGACATATGCGCCCATGAGGAGGAAAAAGAGGAGGCACTTGCCCCCGGAATCTGACTGTCATTTCAGTTCTTGGGAGGCACTGCAAAGATTCTGACCATAACACGAACTCTGATTGTTAATTTTTCTAAATAATAACGCAAGGAACTATATACCAACTATACATAAGATAGTATAGTACTACTATACTAATTATCCGAATTTATTGGCGTAGATGAAATCAAAGTTTCCAAGCTTTCGCACATCAACCAGATGGCTTTTTCAAGGAAGGTAGACTGCAAACTGGATAATAGAACGATTCAGCAATTTGAACGCGGTGACTTGACTTGACAATAAACGAAGAGATGCTAATGTAAGTATTCAATAAAAACACGAGGCATCATGTTTTTCACGCGGCATCCTTGCAGGAAAACTATTCGAAGAATTGGTTTCAAATTCTTAAAACAGTGAAGCCAATTCTTCAAATAGTAAATGCCTTTTGTTTTCCTCCAAGGATGTCGCGTGAAAAACATTATGCCTCACGTTTTTATTTAATAATTACATTCGTATCTCTTCGTTTATTGTCAAGTCAAGTCACCACGTTCAAATTGTTGAATCGTTCTATTATCCAGTTTGCAGTTTGCTGTCTACCTTCATTCAAAAAGCCATCTGGTTGATGTGCGAAAGCTTGGAAACTTTGATTTCATCTATGCCAATAAATTCGGATAACTAGTAGTATAGTCGTACTATCTTATGTTAATTTTTCTGTTGAACTTCTGGAGGTGTGTGTTCAGTAAAAATGTTAAAAACATTGGGAACTCGCAATAAAAAGTAATAATACTGAAATTTTCCATCTCATGTTGGATACCTCATACATGACTACAGTTCAGAACAGTGTTGCCGCCCCGGTGGTGCAGTGGTGTAAGCACTGGCTTATGATCATTCGTCGGAGTCGGGTCCGGGTTCGAACCCCGGTGAGACATGGATGGTGTGATTGTCTTACGGCACTGGCTGTCTCCCTTCCCTGGAAGCAGTGACCCTATATTAGGGACGGACGACAGCTTGTGGCCCATAGAGTTGCTGCTTACGGTGGTCGTTGAACCTTCAATGAAAAAAAACAAAAAAGCTCTGTATCCTTTCCTAATACGCCATAAGGATGAAGAACTAATGGGTCGTCTGTGCTCCGTAAGCCCCCTCTGAGCGTTTAACCTTCAATGGAATTTTTCCAAGCCCTACACCAAAAGTGTCTTGCTATTGTTACTTTCATTGTCTTATTACTCATTCGTTCCGTTCTGGTTCGTTTTTTATTCTCCATTTCTGCGGAATCTTGTATTGTCGGTGTTCGCATGATTTTTATGTTTTATTACTACTTTTTACGCTTTTTTCCTCCTCGTGAGGTATCACTTGGCCCGTCGTTCTTTGTTATTGGTAGTTATTTGTAATTATACTTGCATATGTTTTTAAATATTGGTATGTAATTTACAAATAATTGGAAGCGTACTTTAATATGGTGGATATATTATTATCGCTTCCCATACAATATTTTGGGAAATGTGTACTCCAGAGTATTTTCATTTGTATCTCGAATATTTTGGGCCGCCCCTGTAAAGAAATCCTGGGTGTGTCACTGATGGGGGGGGGGGGGGGAGATTGCTGAACGCACACAGAATCGGAGAAACATCAACATTCCGAGGAATGATTTTTCTTCATGTCTGGAGGTAATCTTTTATACGCTATTTTTTTACGGCAGACAGTATTTTTAATTTTCCCAATAGCAAAACAGTTTTTATTATATTTTTTTTAATAGTTGTTGTAACAAACTAGAATTTGTTGCCGTGTTAAATACCCAAATTCGCTAAGGTGTGGACTGGATTACGGTAAATTATGGAAAAATTATTTTTGTTACTGAAAACTACTTTTTAATGTTTTCATCTCTGTACTAGATATTTACAGCCGTTGGCTATTGGGTATTTACCGAGTTTTCACATTTTTAATAAAATTGTCAAAAACATAGGTGTGATTTTTCGAACGATTATAATACTAATACTTTCCTATAACGGAAGTATAAGAAAGCGAAAACTGCATGCTATTTGAATGGAAGTGGGAAACTCTTGAACTCGAAGGGGGTAATTTCAAGTCTCGTCACTCCAGATACGGAATTCTTGTTCTGGCCCTGCTTAGCTGTCTCTCAGGATAATTACCACGTCCCTCAAAATAAGTCTGATGTAAATCTTAAAATATCTCTATTTTAGCATTTCACATTCCTGGAGGATTATTTGAAGCTGCAAACACAGAACAAACTTTACGGAAATGATGCAACTGCGCATTCCTGGATAATGCGGTTGCAGTTAAAGAAGATTCTACAACGGACTCTCAACCCAAACGAAGCTTTAACATTTCCGGATTAAGAAAAAAAATGGCAGTTTTGTTTACGGTAGAAATAACCTCGGGCAAACACTTAGCTTTGCGGACATTCCTGAGAAACACTTTTATTGTCTCAAACAAAGAACAAGAGGAAGAGTCCTTTTTCGCAATTTTCTTACCACGACTCACTGATCAAGGAAACATAACTGGCTATCCATCCTTACGAGAGTTCAAGGCAAGCACGTAGCCTGCTACGTTGATCAACCAATAATCTCACAATAACTTACTGCATCATCTTTGATCAACCAATGATGAAGAAGCTTTGACGCTGGCGGTCACGGTTTTAGGAAGTGAAGACGAAGCTTTCCGAGTAGAATCTGAGAAAGTTCAAAGAGAGTGGTTCTTAGACCAAGACGTCGTCGTAGTCCCTGTGAGCATTAATAACAGCTGCGATTTATGCAGAAGCACCCAACCTTAACCACATGCCCTGGGAGGCAGATGTCAGGTGAAGCTTGAATTTTCAGCTGGAAGCTCGCGTCTTGACTCCGACGCACCGCTGAATTGATGTGACACCGGAGGGTGTAACATACCTGAGGCGATATGCATGGCCTCTTCACTGAATGATACTTAAAAATGAAAGCATAAGAAAGGAAAAGAGAGGAAATAAACAAGCTTGCAAATTAATCAAAATGTATTTCGAAATGAAAATTTTTGGTACGACCTTTTTTTGTATGAAAGCTGTCACTGTCAGCAAGTCCTGACTAAAACGCCCAGGGGCCCAAGGCTACCAAATCGGCGGTGCCCCCATCAAAACAAAATCTTTCACCAATGTATATCTCTGGAGATGTCACGTGATACTCCCGACATTATATACGAGTATATAGTTACTCATACTTTCTCCTATTAAGCATTTTCATTAAACGTAGGGAGCTGTTTCATATCTCATCCTATGCAAAAAATAGTGTTATGTACTAGTTGAAAAGTCGTAGAATTTGATTAATAATCTACGAATTTGTAATGCTAATATTCAATAATTTTAGAAAGTGTACTAAATTCCAAGTAAAATTGATTGTATGTGTAATAAATTCCAAGTAAAATTTATTGTGATCTTGAAGTGAAGCACCAATTTCAGGAAAGAGTAATAAATGATTTTGTGAAAATCGAACCTGCTCCTTTGATGAAAATATTGGAGATTGACAAAACAAAACGCCACACATAAAACATTACTTTTACAGGAATAATAATAATGAAAAAAGTTCAGTAATGAATAGATCCTTCTAAAATCAGTTTTTTTAAAAAGGGACCCTTGTGAAATACGGTCCTGTCTCGTGCCCAGTTGCCCCGTTCGATAATTAAGCCCCGACTGTGAGATATTATCAAAAAGCTAAGTAGGCTGATGACCTTTTAAATAAAAATTTCGGCCTTCATTATATAGAAATGATGATCTATAAAATCATATCGGCAGAGAGTTTTTGAATGCACCTCGAAACGTTTCATTAGCCATTTTACAATACATGGACGTCCGTGTCGACGCACATATACAAGAGCGCGCGCCGGCACGAATATTTAATTCAAAGAAAACTACCGACAGACCGTCGAAGAATGCAACGTTTTATTAACCCTTTGGCAATGCCCTTATAAAAGCACCAGTAAAAAAAAACAACTATAAATCGCGCCATGATGTCGCGCTGATACTTCAGAGGTATTTTCTCTTAATATATGTAATTATTGGCTCTCAAATGGAAACCTTGCGTCGTAGGAATGACGCAGTACCGCACGTGAACACGGAGATCAGCATTTCAACCTATAATGCGACCGGAACAGTGATCGGAGTCTGGATGGTCGTAAGGTTTCAAAATACTAGGAAGTCAGCTTTGCAGAAATTTATCGCCAGCTGGTCGAAGTTTACAGGGAAGAAGGGAAGAGGTAAAAGACCATTATAGAAATATATACACCAGTTAGCCAAGATGTCAAAGACGTCCGAGATGGGACCGGGTGCGAGTTGTAGATGAGGCGTGGGTGCTGTATTTGCCCTGCAGCGCTGGGCCTTTCCATATCCTGGAACCAGTGGCCTCAACTTTGAGATGGGCTTCTGCTTAGAGCCCTTAGAGTGGCTCATGGTAGTCCTTAAACTCGGCACAGTAGTCTAAGCGTTGGCTCCTGATTGTTTGTTTGAGTGGACGCAGGTTTGAGTCAGGCATGAGACATGGGTGATGTGTTTCTCTTACCGTACTGGATCTCTCCCTTTCCTTGAGCCAGTAGCTCCAAATTTGGCACGGGTTTTATCCCTTATAGTTGCTCTTGGTGGTTGTTAAACCCCACACCACCGGCCTGGTGACTCAGCGGTCTAAGCGCTGGCTTATGACCATTCGTTTGAGATTGGTCCGGGTTCGTACCCCGGTGAGATATGGATGTTGTGTTTGTTTTACGGCGCTGTCTCTCTTCCTTCCCTGGAACCACTGGCCCTAAATTAGGGACAGGGAACTGCTTATAGCCCATCAATTTGCTCGTGGTGGTCATTAAACCCCCAACAAACAAACAAACAAGTAAACAAAAACCCAAACCACCCCAACCAGCAGCAGCACCACCACCAAGGATGCAATGAGTCGGCAGAGTGTAGCAATGCGATCGAAGTCAGTACATCCTATAGGGATCTAACGTGCAAATCAATAACAGCGGGCAACAGGAAACGTGTGGAAAACGCAGTTCGGAACAGGAAAGTCACGATTAGTGAAGCGCAATACGGCCTTTGTCTTGCCCTCTTCAATAAGCAGCTGGAGTTGTTTTTGTCTCGAACCCAAGTCCCCTCGGATGAAAGGCCAGAAACCAGCGCTTGGACTACTGTACCAAGGATGCGGCATAAACATTTACTGGATGTCGTCAACGTACACTATCGGTTGATTACAAAGCGTGCCGCCCCGGTGGCGCAGTGGTCTAAGGCGCTGGTCTCTGATCATTCGTCCGTAAGGGGTCCGGGTTCGAATCCCGGTCAGGCATGGATGTTGTGTTTGTCTTACGGCACTGGCTCTCTCACTTCCCTGGAACCAGTGACCCTAAATTAGGGACGGGCGACTGCTTATAGCCCTTTGAGTTGCTCACGGTGGTCGTTAAACCTCCAATCAAAAAAAAAAAAAAAAAATTACAAAGCGCAAAGAAGCCTGGCATGTGTCCTCTTATTTGTGCAACAATATGCTCTCAGTGATCAGGCATCGCTCGAATGCCTTGCCAACTGGAGACGAGACATGGGCCCCATCACCACACAGCGAACAAAACATGCAACCATGGAACACCCTGGGTGGCCACGATCCAAGAAGTTCAAGGTTATGCATGCATTCTGTGGGTAAATTGATGCTCACTGTGTTTTGGTACGGCGAAGATGTCTTGTTGGAGAACAGATAATAACCATCAATCCTGCTGCGTATTATTCAAATCTCGAGCGACTTAGAGTAGCCATTCAACGTAAGCGTCCAGCATTGCTGAAGAAAGGTTTGCCACCCCGGTGGCGCAGTGGGCTAAGCGATGGCTTCTGATCATTCGTCCAAGATGGGTCCGAGTTCGAATCCCGGTGAGTCATGGATGTTGTGTTTGTCTTACGGCGCCGGCTCTTTCCCTTCCCTGGAGACAGTGGCTCTAAATTAGGGACGGGTGACTGCTTATAGCCTACTGAGGTTGTTAAACCTCCAATCAAAAAACAAACAAACACCCCGGTGGCGCAGTGGTCTAAACGATGGCTTCTGATTATTCGTTCGAAAAGGGGTCCAGGTTCGAATCCTAGTGAGGCATGGATGTTGTGTTTGTGTTACGGCCCTTGCTCTGTCCCTTCCCTCGAACCAGTGGCCCTAAATTAGGGACGGGCGACTGCTTTTATCCCACTGAGTTGCTCACGGTGGTCGTTAAACCTCCAACCAAAAAAAAAAAAAAAAAAAAAGCCATTCCATTGGCGCAGTGGTCTAAGCGATGGCTTCTCATTATTTGTCCGAAAAAGGATCCGGGTTCGAATCCCGGTGAGGCATGGATGTGGTATATGTCTTACAGCCCTGGCCTTTCTCTGAAACCAGTGGCCCTAAATTAGGGACGGGCGACTGCTTGTAGCCTACTGAGTTGCTCACAGTGGTCGTTAAACCTCCAATCGCCGCCCCGGTGGCGCAGTGGTCTAAGGCGATGGCCTCTGATCATTCGTCCGTAAGGGGTCCGGGTTCGAATCCCGGTCAGGCATGGCTGTTGTGTTTGTCTTACGGCACTGGCTCTCTCCCTTCCCTGGAACCAGTGACCCTAAATTAGGGACGGGCGACTGCTTATAGCCCATTGAGTTGCTCACGGTGGTTGTTAAACCTCCAATAAAAAAAAAAAAAAAAGTGTTGTGCGGTTGCACGATAACACTCTACCGCATATTGCAAACGAGGTTCGGAATCATTTACAACGCTTCAGGTGGAAAGTCTTCGAATCTGGCACCTAGTGACTCAACATCATCTTGGCAGACCCAAATTTGTTAGCGATGAAAAACTGTGCTTTTGATGATAATGGGGTTTAAAAACTAGAAAAACAGACTTGAACATTAAAAAATATATTTATGTATCATTTTTGACGTATAATATTCCTTCAGTGGTTAATTTCATTTGCACTTGATTTCTGTCACCGTGACACTTAGAACAGCAGAGTTAAAAGTGAGTCGTAATACCAAACCAAGGGACCAAAGTTTCCCATTTTATTTCGCGTCGAACAGTTCTCGATATAGTAGCTATACCAAGCAGTTTCAGTGGTGTGTTTTTCTTACGCTGCTGGATCTCTCCCTTGACTGGAGGCAGTTTCTTTAAATTAGACTCGGTCTGCTTGTATGCTCACAGCGTCATTAAACCACGAAATAAAACAAAATAAGCTATTGGGGGCGACCCTGTTGCCCGAGACGCAGGCCTCTGACTAAATGTCCGATTTGGGTCATGACTCTTGGGAAACATATATAACACTCCCTTTGTGGCGTCAAACTAGCCGTCCGATCCAATGAATTACCTTTAAGGTGGTTCCACCTAAAATCTCTACCTTATATTTCCAATGGTAAAACTTCTTTACATATTTTCTTCGCAATTAACGTATTACCAAGTATGAAATTTTGCACATCGATAAAACTAACTATGTTATATCATGCGATACTTAATACTTGCTAAAACATAACCATAATTAAGCAATCCAACATTTGTTTGTCTACTGACGTCATCAATCTACAGGTCGCGCCATCTATTAACAGGTCGGAACATTTGTCAAAGAAAAACGATTGATTTTTAAATATAATTATGGTTATGTTTTAGCAAGTATTAAGTATCCCATACTATAACTTAAAGTTACTTTTATCGATGTGCAAATTCCCATCCTTGGGAATACATTAATTGCGAAGAAAATATGTAAAGAAGTTTTACCATTGAAAACCTAAGGCAGAGATTTTAGGTGGAACCATCTTAAATCTTCTTTTTAAAATAAATAACGTAACTACAAAGGGCTTTAATTTAGCTGAGTTATTTTTATCTCGAGTTATTATTATTGTTATTGATTGAAAGTTTAACGACCACCGTGAGCATCTCAATGGGCTATAAGCAGTCGCCCGTCTCAAATTTAGGGTGACTGGTTCCAATGAAGGGAGAGGGCCAGGCTGAAGGGAGAAGACGAACATAACATCCATGCCTCACCGGGATTCGAATCCGGAACCATCTCGTACGAATGATCATAAGCCAGCGCTGAGACCACTGCGCAACCGGGGCTGCATTATCTCGAATTAAAAGAGATTAAAAAGAAAAAGGAAGGTTAATTTTATCTCTCTAATCTCTTTTAATTCAAAGCAGAGAAGGCCGTCCCGGTGGTGCAGTGATCTAAGCGCTGGCATCTGACTATTCGTCCGAGAAGGGTCCGGGTTCGAATACCGGTGGCCGCCCCGGTGGCGCAGTGGTCTAAGGCGCTGGCCTCTGATCATTCGTCCGTAAGGTGTCCGGGTTCGAATCCCGGTCGGGCATGGATGTTGTGTTTGTCTTACGGCGCTGGCTCTCTCCCTTCCCTGGAACCAGTGACCCTAAATTAGGGACGGGCGACTGCTTATAGCCCATTGAGTTGCTCACGGTGGTCGTTAAACCTCCAATCAAAAAAAAAAAAAAAAAAAAACCTCCTACCAAAAAAAAAAAAAAAATACCGGTGAGGCATGGATGTTGTGTTTGTCTTACGGCTCTGGCTCTCTCCCTTCCCTGGTAGCAATGGCCCTAATAGGGGCTGGTGACTGCTTATAACCCATCGAGTTGCTCACAGAGGTCAGTAAGCAATCCCCCCTCCTCCTCCCTAAAAAAAAGAATAATTGATCTAGATTAAAACAAAACATTTCGTTCTTTAGTTAGAAAAAGAAATTGTAAGATAATTGAATCGGCTATGGAATCTGAAGCATCACAATAAGTGTGCTTGTACTTGTGGTCCTCCCCCATTTCGGCGTTTAATGATTTCTATGAACAATTCGTAGGATGTCGCCCCGGTGGCGCAGTGGTCTGAGCGCTGGGTTATGACCATTCGTCCGAGAAGAGTCCGGGTTCGAATCGGGGTGAGGCATGGATGTTGTGTTTGTCTTACGGATCAGGCTCTCTCCCTTCCCTGGAACCAGTGGCCCTAAATTAGGGACGGGTGACTGCTTTATAGCCCATTGAGTTGCTCACGGTGGTCGTTAAACCTTCAATCTAAAAAAATAAATAAAAAAAATCGTAGGACTATCTCACATGTCCGAAATTTGGGGCCGCTAGTTGTTAGAACCATGAGACAAGCATTACTGTTCATGCCTTATCCGGAACTCGAACCCGTTCCTATCTCGGACGAATAGACAGAAGCCAAATCTTCAGAATACTCGGTCACGGAGTGGTTGCCTTATACTTTCCGATTGCCGGCACTGGGCCTGAATTCCAAATGCGCCGTGCCGCCCCGGTGGCGCAGTGGTCTAAGCGATGGCCTCTGATCATTCGTCCGAACGGGGTCCGGGTTCGAATCCCGGTGAGGCATGGATGTTGTGTTTGTCTTACGGCACTGGTTCTCTCCCTTCCCTGGAACCAGTGACCCTAAATTAGGGACGGGCGACTGCTTATAGCCCATTGAGTTGCTCACGGTGGTCGTTAAACCTCCAATCAAAAAAAAAAAAAAAAAAATGCGCCGCGGTCGTGGTCTCATCCCTACCCTTGAAATAGTGGCCCACGTTAAAGACGACTCACTGTCAGAGAAGAGATTTGGATTAGATATTAAATTAAGGGATCAAATTTTACCCCAATCATACTGATTTTGAAAAAAAAAAGAAAGTAACGTCTCATTGTTTTTGAAAAAAATATATATCAGATTTCAACTGAGAACTAAATTCTTGTGCCACATCCATATTGTTAACTAAAACGGTTGAGCAATTTTCTTCTGCATGTAAGTGTTTAATAATAATTTATGCTTTGTATCACTTGCATAGTTAGTTATACTGTAGAGATAACTTTCTCTTACAAAGTTAAGGTGCGTTGTCGCACGTAATTTATTGTTGCAGCAAAAACAAAAGAAAAAATCTGTATATGATGTTTTATTATTCAATCGACGTCTTTGTTTGAACACGTGTTTTGCTTTTTTTTTTTCCACAGTGCCCTTGGTGACACCCAGAAATCTTTTCTTTGTACAGAAGGTGAAGGACCTCCAAGCCAAGGTGACAGATTCGTCGTCCGTGACGTCATCGACGACTCCATCATCAAACTCGTGCGCCTTCTTCTTCTTCTTTCGAACCTGCTACGTGAGGGGACGCTGGAAATGCGAGAAACACCTGTGGCCACTTCCATGATTGTAAGGAAGAAAGAAAATGCACTGTTCTTCGTGTTATTATCCGGGTGTTCCTTGCATTGCAAAGGGCGGCCAAAATCGCTGTCTGTTTCGCGAAACAGAAAAATCCCCTTGAATGATCCGATAAGAAACTTTTTTTTTTTTTAATTTGCATCATTTATTCTTCGAATTTTTAAAGCTATACGACTTAAATATAGATACGAATCAGCCTTATAACAAATGTTATCATACAAATGCATTGCTAGGTATGTCTACCTTTCTTCTTCTTCTTCTTTTTTTTTTTTTTTGTTGTTGTTGTTGTTGATTGGCATTCCGTAGATTTAAAAGAAAAGAATAGCGAAAATGCAATTATCTGAGTGAGCTGTTGATCTTCAAATCTCCACGATCATCGCAACTCTTTTAATGTCATTTGGTATTTTTTCTGATTGAAATATTGATCAGTTTTTCCAGAAGCAGATGTAAAAACAGTTGCTTTTAATCATTTCTTTTAATACGAGGAGTGACACAAGCGTTCTTAGAACGAGAAAACTTCCCGCAGCTGTGAGCTAAATAAGTCTGTGAGCGTAGCGCTTGTGCGGCAACTATTGCAGACCACTTCACTAGCTTCTTTTACATCCATTTCAGTACTGTAATTGCAGGTCTTACTAGCCTCGAAAACTGTCATTCAGTCTCACTTTTATCAAACGGTATGCGCGATGTTTTCTCACAGTAAATCGATATTAACTTTATTCTACTGCTCCCGTCTACTTCCATATTTATCGCAGTTTTCTGCGTTTTATATATTTTCACTAGCTTTTATTATTGCTTTTCAAATACAACAGAACACATCTAAGCTTACAATGCTTTACAACTGCATAATTTAAAACTTTCAAAAATGCGATTCCTTTTTCAAAAATTACGGTTTTGTTGATATCAATATTATCCTTCATCATCTTTTATTATTTCACTACCAATAATTGTACACTAGAAACAAATTTGGAGTATAAGCCTGCTGTTTTTTTTAAGAAGAATTTCTAAACAAATGAATATCTTTCTGTTAAAATTTGAAAGAATACGTTTAAGAGACGCATCTATGAATCTCCACTATCAAGGAAAAATAAAATAAAGGAAAATATTAACATTGCCTTCTGCTCCGGTCGTCGAGGGGTCTGAGGCGCTGAATTCTGACCGCTCTGTACGCGATGATGCCCGGATTCGGGTTCCGAAAGGGTGGTGTGCTGTTTCGATGGTGCTAGCTCTGTCCCGTCCCTTTCCTGTTACTTGGAACCAGTGGCCATAAATTAGAGAAGAGTGACTGTTTATTCTCCTTGTGGGTTGCTCATGGTAGACGTTACCCCCCCCCCCCCCCCCGCCTCCCGCCCTCAAACATACCCACACCCACGCACGCAAACAGAAACTGTGAAATATAGGTATTAATAATTATTGACAAGCTTCGCTTTATTCGAACGAAAACGAAGTTTCAAAATCTATATTTCTAAAATATAATTATATTATAGAAACAGGTTAAAATATTTGTAAATGCAGAAGAATGCCGCATATTACCCTGAAGTAATAAACATGTCTGTTCCCGAAGGAAAAAAATCTATGGAAAGTTTCAACATTTTAAGCTGAAATTTAAGATTTAGTAAAATATTGCGGTAATCTTAGTACCAGGGATTTCATGTCCATGAACATTATCATGTATGTTTTTACGCTAAACTTTATGACAATGCCATTCAATAGGTAATTGTACTGCGAAGATATGGGGAATTTTGGTGTTGCCCGCCTCTAGCAGACCCATGAAATGTTTTTTTCCCCACTATACACTCGAAAGTTTGACAAAAGCAAATATGTAAAATTTCCTTCATTTATCATAATATGCACACACCAAGAAATTCAGAAAAAATATAGAACGTGCTTGGCTTTATTGGATCCAAAAATAATTTTCCTAATCCATATTTTCAAAATATAAATACTGTGACAAATGCACAACAACGCCTCCTAGCAAGAAAATTTTGAACTTACTGAAGTGAAAATTTATAATACATATTAATTAAGTGCATGTATAGCTGTATCCTATAAGAAAAATTATCTATCTGAAACGGAGATAGCGTATTCATAGGTTGACTGACACACCAGCAAAATGAGAGGATAAAATCCTCGTTTTTGGTATACATATGTGTATATCAAAAGACAAGAAAAGAGTTGTATGTATTTAATAAAAGAAAGTTCTAATGTTAAATCACTGATACAGGTCCATAATGTTTAACTAACATGTAAGTCATAAGAGTAATATCTTTTATTTCTACTTGTTTGGAAATAAAGAGATTTTCAATAGCTGATAGAATCGACTTATCCGTGTTTTCTTATTTTCTTGTTTTTATCGTTTGAATTTCAATGTCAAGAGTTTCATTATTCACTTCCAAGTATTAAATCATTAACTATCATTAAATTTCGTCCGGCACTGGCTGAATAAACTATAAACTTTTGTTTTTACCAAATCATTACTTCGTCATTATGCGGAGATATTATCGTCTTAAGTTCTTCATTTAGAATGTAAACCGTAATTACATTTTTATGTAAATTCGGCTCCAAGTTGAACAATTCGCAAACGTTGGTTCTTGGACAATTATTATTAGTTGTTTTTTTTTTTTTTTTTTTTTTTTACGTGCGATGATCCAGTTTCCCGATTTCCAATCATTGAATGTATATACTCTGAAAATAATTGTATTATATGTATGTATTTTGCATGTAAAATGACTTACGACTTTATAAGAATGATGATCCCTTTTCTTACCCGCCCTCGGGCTGGAAAGCCAATCTTATAAATGAAGCTAACACAGCGAGACTTTTAGACGCGCTCATAACTGTCTTTGTGACTAACAACACTGTCCATAATGGAAAATAATATGTTGTTCTTGTATAATGTTTTGAAGACAAATCTGAATATATATAGAAATTATATATTTATCATGTGAGACGGGTAGCGAATTCAAAATTATGATGCTTCATATATATCTTAATTTAAGAAAGCTTCACAGAGTGTTATACGTGAAATCTTGCCTTGCCACAAAACTATGTACATTAATTTAACAAAGTGAATAAAGGTTTTGTTGTCAATAAAATGTGTTGGACTTGGTTTATGAGATTCTTTCTATTTTGGTTAAAAGCAAATGGTATCGATAACAGACTTCTCATCTTCTATAGGTTTGTAAAAACGAAATAACATCAAACGTATGCTCTTCAAGCATTTTATAGCGTAAAAGCCCAAATTTGCCGGTAACGGAATTCGAATCTTCCTTCTCCGGTGTTAGATTTCTTTACCGCTTGAACTACACCGACGAAGGCTTATCTCTGTAACTTGACGTGCGTCACCTTTGAGGTAGGTACGTCGCGTACATGGTGTCCGGGAAGAAAACTACCAATAAGAAATCGTTGTAAATCAGTGCAAAACATAGTTACAAAAATACTCTTTGCGGTAGTTGAAAAAAAAAATTGCCATGTTTCGTTCACGGCACACGGCGAGTCCCGATGGCGATAGATGGCTCTGTTGTTCCCCTGCGCAACTGGTACGTACATTGTGAGTTAGTCGTTATTGAAATGGCTGTCACGGTGCAGCAGAAAGTGCAGTGTTGTAACTGGCTTGCAGAATTTAAGTTTCCAGTCACCGTGCAGAGGAAATTCCGGCAAATGTACGAAATGGAACTACCCGGGAGACGCACAATAACAGCGTGACACAAAAGATCGCTGGAAACTGGCTCACTTGAAAAACAGAAGGCACGTGTCTGAAGATCAAGTGGAGGTCACTCGTGAAGCGTTCCACCGCAGCTCAACTATACTTCGATTCACCCTAAGATGACACTGCAGTTTAAGGTACAAGAGCCTTCGCACTCACTGAACCTTCGGTGACGGCCGAGGGTTATCTTCATCCGCGACACTCCTCACTGTGTCCTGCTGTTAGCAGCTGTCAATCACTTCCCCCATCAACTCATCCTTATCTTCCAAACACTGCATATCTACGCATGCGTGTGTTGGTCTAATTTAAAACATTTCTGAAAACAGATCATTTTTAGATTTGTCTAAAATAACTATATGTACCTATAAGCAAACAGCTAGGACAATACAAAGTACGATTCTGGACATTAAATGCGTTGGTTTTCACGGAAAATGTTGGGAACTACTTTTAGTCGCGGCGATAGGTTTCAAGTACCTTCCCCTTCAGTGTTACCTTAGGGTGAATCCAAGTATAAGTCCGTTCACGGTGCCAGTCGTGAACTGGGGATCTCCAGGTCGACAGTCCACGCCGTTCATCATAAGAAGTTACGTCTTCGTCCATACAAAATTCTCGCTATGGCAGAAGTTAAGATACCAGTTTGCTTCCATCATGTTGTCAAATATTGATAACGACAATGACTCTCTTCAGAAGGTGAGTTTCAGCGACGAGTGCACATTTCACGCCTGAGGAACGGTCCACACTGCAGGATATGAAGATCTGAGAATCCGCATGCTGTGAGAGAGCTGCTGCCAGATAGCCCTAAAGTGAAGGTTTGGTACGACTTCAGTATGCACATTATCGGCCTGTTCTTTTTCTCTGAAAGGATTGTCACTGCAGATGCTCACTTAGATATGCTGAAAATTTATTCCATACCACAGATACCAGACGCATTCTTTTTTTCAACAGGATGGAGCCCTTCCCCTATTACGTAACACGTCAGGGCTCATCTGGACGAATGTTTTCCTGGACGTTGGATCAGAAATGGCGGACGCGTGTTATGACCTACCAGATCCCCAGATCTTATCCCTCTTGATTTATGTTTTGGGGAGAATATCAAAGACATTATCTACCAAACTCCAATAAACGACTCAGTAGATTAGTGTCGGAGGATCATCACTGTTTGTGAAAGTGTCACTTCGCAGGCGCAGGAAAATACGTGGCGGGAGGTCCCATAAGGCTTGGATATCTGTCGCGCCACAGAGGGTGCACATGTCATGATTTATTGATATCCAACGAAACTTGGTAAGTTTCTCTTTGTGCTACCGCAAACTGCAATTTTGTATCTATGTTTCGCACTGATTTACAACCAGAGCCAATTTAAAGACACAGGGGGCCCGGAGGCTGGACAGTATTTTGGGACCCCATGTATTAGTGGCACATCTAGGATTTCACTATGGGTGGCTGAAAATAAAATACCAAGGAAAACACTTTCAAAATATGAGGGAGGCATAAAGGTATCCCTACCATATTGAAGTCTGTATCCCATGATTCATGGATGGAATCAGTGTTAGCAAGAAAACATAAAAATGCAGGCGTGAAAAATGGACACCAGTTCAGTTTTGCTTTAATTAATACAGACAAGTGACGTGGACCAGAAACATGAAACAGAAGTCATTGCTCTTTCCACGTTTTTATAAGTGAGTCACGGAAAAATTATCATCGTCCGCCACCGGGAATCGAACCCAGGGTCTTCCAGTTACGCGCCGGGCATGCTTCCACTGCACCACAGCGGTCTCGAATTCATCCAGACTCACATACGACTAACTGCCAGGCCACTTGGCAGGTTGCTTCTTGGAGTCCCGCACAATGCTGGGAATTCACCAAAGATGGTAAGCAACAAAATACAGACAACTGACGTGGACCAGGGACATCAAACAGAAGTCATCGCTCTTTTCACGATTTTATAAGTGAGTCACAGAAAAATTCTCATCAGCTGCCACCGTAAATCGGACCCAGGGTCTTCCAGTTACGCGCCGGACATGCTTCCACGGCACCACAGCGGCCTCGAATTCATCCAGACTCACATACGACTAACTGTCAGGCCACTTGGCAGGTTGCTTCTTGGAGTCCCGCACAATGCTGGGAATTCACCAAAGATGGTAAGCAACAACTGACAAATAACTAGGCGGCGAATGATCAATTAATACAGACAACTGACGTGGACCAGGGACATCAAACAGAAGTCATCGCTCTTTCCACGATTTTATAAGTGAGTCACGGAAAAATTCTCATCGGCTGCCACCGTGAATCGGACCCAGGGTCTTCCAGTTACGCGCCGGACATGCTTCCACTACACCACAGCGGCCTCGAATTCATCCAGACTCACATACGACTAACTGCCAGGCCACTTGGCAGGTTGCTTCTTGGAGCCCCGCACAATGCTGGGAATTCACCAAAGATGGTAAGCAACAACTGACAAATAACTAGGAGGCGAATGAACAATTAATACAGACAACTGACGTGGACCAGGAACATCAAACAGAAGTCATCGCTCTTTCCACGTTTCCTCCAGACTAGCTTCCGACTAAATAAATAAAAAAAGCGTGAAAAGAGCGATGACTTCTGTTTGATGTTCTTGGTCCACGTCACTTGCCTGTATTAATTATTAAAATCTCATATCAGTTGTTCACAAACACTTTACGAAGATACTATCACTTAGTTTGACGGGAACACTGGACATATTTCAAATAACAGAACAAGCTGGGCTCGGGAGTCGTTCCAATACTATAGATCGTATCCATGTATTTAGATAAGTAAATAATTGAAATAGGGAATGAACATAAACTCCCACTGAGTTTGTCCTTTACTACTGATTATGAAAAGGCTTTTAATTCATAGAAACCATCAGCGGTTGTAAAGGCTCTGAGTCCCCCTGCGTTGTAGATGCGTGCATTAATATTAATCATAACATCTATGGAAATGCAAGTGCAAAGGTTGGACTGTTCAAAGATACAGAATCTATAAAAGTTGCAGAGGAAGTGGCACAATGTGATACCATATCGCCCAAGAGCTTGTGACGTGCCTGCACCGCAGGACGCACATGAGATAAAGGCAGATAGCAACGAGAGCATACGTCCGCGTAGCTGAGTTGGGAGAGCGACTTATTCCGGGATGAGGGGTCCGGGTTCGATGCCCAGCGTGGGCAAAAATGACGGAGAAATATACTTCGTTATAAGATCTTTAATGCTGCGTTGTAGTATGCCTCTCAAACATTGAAATGGAAAAAGAGACAAAACACATAAAAACTGCGATGCTGAAGACTGGCAACTTGTCATTTGATCTGATGAATCGTGCTTTTCCGCCACCGGTAATGTGTACGTCAGCTGAAGCAGAAGCGTACCACCCCTACTGTTTGGTTGCGACTGTGGAACGTGGAGGTGGATCCCTGATGTTGTGGGGTGCCATACCACAGCATTCTTCAGCGCCAGTGGTTGTTCTGCAGGGTGTATCAGTCTTTACTATTTGAAACGTGTATATGTGGCTAACGGATCACTACGTAATGTTTGTTCTTATTCGCCCACTTGAAATGAAACAGGAGTCACTCAAATAAAGTTCAAGAAAAATTACTTAAGTTCTTCTTTTTTTTTTTTTTTTGTAGTCCGGCAATACTTCATAGGCATTCAGTATCTAACACTCATGAAGAACCAATTCTCAACAATACCTCACTAAGTATCTAACACTCATGAAGAACCAATTCTCAACAATACCTCACTAAGTATCTAACACTCATGAAGAACCAATTCTCAACAATACCTCACTCAGTATCTAACACTCATGAAGAACCAATTCTCAACAATACCTCACTAAGTATCTAACACTGATGAAGAACCAATTCTCAACAATACCTCACTCAGTATCTAACACTCATGAAGAACTAATTCTCAACAATACCTCACTAAGTATCTAACACTCATGAAGAACCAATTCTCAACAATACCTCACTCAGTATCTAACACTCATGAAGAACCAATTCTCAACAATACCTCACTCAGTATCTAACACTCATGAAGAACCAATTCTCAACAATACCTCACTCAGTATCTAACACTCATGAAGAACCAATTCTCAACAATACCTCACTAAGTATCTAACACTCATGAAGAACCAATTCTCAACAATACCTCACTCAGTATCTAACACTCATGAAGAACTAATTCTCAACAGCACTAATAACTGATTATATCATCACTCGAAACACAAATTTCAAGAACGGACCACTTCATCGTAAAACAGCTTTCACGAATCTAAAACGGGAGCGGATGATGCAATCGGGAAAATGATTCCGTCATGTCAAGGTCACAAGACTCAGGAACGCAGTGGTGTCAGAATTACGCGCTATTATTTGCTGTGTGGACGTGGGAGGGTTTGGTAATGGTAGCGTGCAGTTCCTCAGGTCGAGTCACAGCGTTAGACCAGCGCTCGTACGTGAAAATGGAAACTCTGCGGGGGAAAACTCGGACACAGATCCACACAGATCCACATCCTTGCAAGAAGTTTGTGTGGAAGGAACTCTTGATCAAAGCACAATCTCTCGCTGGATATCGCACCTTTAGGGAGGGCCGACGCAGCGTCGAAGATGATCGCCGCTCAGGCCGACCTCAAACGCCGGCAGACAAAACATCTGTCACCAATGTTGCAACGCTTCTCGAAGAGAAACGCCGTTTGATAGTCAAGCAGATTGCTCATCAGGCAAATTTGTCCACCATTTCTGTTCAGCGGATTTTGACCGACTCACTAGGAAAAAGAAAAATTACCGTGCGCAGGGTGCCCCATCATCTCACCCCCGAGCAGAAGGCAGTCAGGTTGAGCATCGCAGAGGATCACCTCCATAGGTTCTAAAGGGAGGGTGACACCTTCCTGAACAGAATTGTTGCGATTGATTGGACTCGGACCCGTGATTTTGAGCCGGAACTGAAGTCACAATCAGCGGAATGGAGGCATCCAAGTTCCCCACGTCTTTCAAAGTGACGTCGGGAACAATCCAAAGTGAAGCAAATGATTATTTTTGCGTACGATTCCCAGTGTGTTGTGGTCTCTGGTCGAGTGCCGGTAAAGCAAAATGTCAACGCACAATATTATTTTCACTTTCTGAGGACAAAGTTGAGACCGAAAATTAGTCAAAATTTGCCCAACTTGTTGGAAGCGGAAGCGATCTTGCTGCATGACAACGCACGGTGTCATGGTGCAGCGTCGGTATGGGGACTTTTGTCCAAATATGGCTGGGAAACTTTATCACACCCATCATACAGCCCTGATCTCAGTCCATCCGACTTTGATCTTTACCCAAAGTTAAAAAATTGGCTCTGTGGTATCGGCTAAGAATGGCTGGACGAACTGTCATTTAGCGTGACCCGAGTAATACGATATTTGAACAAAGATGGCGTGCTATGGGGCATCCAGGACCTACCTCACCGCTGTCATTAGCAGCAGAGGGGAGTACATTGAACGGCAATAAGGTACGTTTTCTCTGTTACTTCACACTTTTCTCAAAAATGGGCAGTGCGCAGAACTTTTGTTAGGACCCCTATGTATATGCAGCGATCTTACTTGTCAACTATGCATACGTCATTCACCCTTGACCTCAAGACTGTTGCCAGATAACATTCAGTGAGTGAGAAAATCTAACGTTAAAACTGAAACGCTAAAAGAGGACGAACTAAAAATTTACATATAGAGAAAGACAACTAAAAATGAAGGTTAAATTAGAGTGTACCTCATAAGGGTCGTGTAATATACGCAACGTAAGAATTCATTTTTAGGGACCGCTTGCATCCAATGTTGCAGGCAATGTTCTCTAATGACCGACCTTGATTTCAAGCAGATAATGCATTGTGCTAAACTTGTGTGATTTTCAAAGCATGACGATGAGGTACAGCAGCTACCCTGACCACCACAATTTACAGACCTCGACATTAGTGGACATTTGAGGGAACATTTGAAGCTAAAGTTTCAGACCACACTTTCCACCGCCAACATTACTGGCACATTTGAGACAATTTGCAAGAAGAATGGTCCCAAATTCCATTATCGTATGTGCATGACTTTTTAAGTCTATTCCAAGTCGAGTTGTTATGTTCTGAGAGCCCGAGTTAGAGTTGGAAACGGGTCAAAATTTTTGGATCCGGACCCGATACGACCCTACCCGATACGACCCTACCCGATCCGGACCCGTAACTGACCCGGACAAATCTGCTTTGAACTATAAATTCGAAACTCAATTTATATATATATATATATATATACACTATAGTGACAAAACGTCACCGGACACCGCTTCAATAGCAAGTGAACGGATCCGCTGCGTTGTTGAGATGCGCGGTACAGCTGCAAACGGTATGAAAACAAGCCTGCATCTGACCGCGATCATATCGCACTGTGAGGTTGAGTGGAAATGTCGTGGCGGGAGAGAACTGACTTTGAGAAAGGAAATGTTGTTGACCGTTATATTAGTGGGTTGTCCATAAGAGAAACTGAGGGGCGTTTAAAAATACCCAAGTCAACTGTTTTGGATGTACTGAATAAATGGAAACACACGGCGTGTCTGAAGCAGCAAAACGTAACGGCAGACCAAATAAAATCAGTGATAGAGAACGTCGAAGCCTCAGAAGAGTCGTTACAGCTAATCGACGGAGTACTGCACAAGACCTCAGTGTACAGGTGAGTAACAATGCTGGAACCTCGGTATGTACACGCACCATTCACAGAGAACTTCGTTCCATGAGTTACCTGGTCGTGCGGCTGCTCATAAGTCTTTCATCTTCACTCGAAATGCTACTCGTCGTTTGGCATGGTGTAAAGAACCTTTATCTTGGACGTGAATCAATGGAAACGGGTCCTATGGACTGATGAATCCAGATACAGGATCCATCAGTCTGATGGACGTGTGTGGGTATGCCGGGCAGCCGGGGAATTCTGTTTACCACAGTGCACTGTTCCTATGGTCAAGTTTGGAGCTGGCAGTGTACTCGTGTGGGTGTGTTTTTCGTGGTATGGTCCCGGCCCACTGGTTATAGTGGACAAACCTGTTAACCAGCATGTCTACCTCAATATTCTGGACAATTATGCCCTATCAACTCTGCGGCAATACTATGGAACCGAGCCTTGTTGGTACCAGCAGGATAATGCAGCGAGTCATAAAGCAAAGTTTCAACATCGCTTAAATAGTAGCTCTCTTGGAGCGTTACATTGAAATAACAGGAAAAACATGGCAATACAATAAAACAGGGCAAAACATAAAAACCTGCGCATAACAAACCGTGGCAGGAGAAAGATTACAGTAACGTGAACACACAATGATGAGCATGGAGCACGAGGCAGGGCTTAATCATTAGAAGTTCAGTACAGAAATGATCACACCAGTCGGAGGAACACAGCAAGAACAGGGCAGCAATATAGTCCTGAGTAGCACAGACGTGGCAGGGCAAACGATGGACAGTGGACACGGCGACAGCGGCCACTGCGTCTCACCAGAGAAGATCAGGGCGTTAGCAGAAGGTGATACACGGCAACAGGTGGTGCGGGCTGGCGGAAACTGGAATCGTCAGATGTAGAGGCAGATGGCTGAGGATGCGAAGACGCGCGTTGTATAGTGGCTGGAACTTACTGTTGCAGAGAAACGGGTCCAGAAGGCGGTGGAAGCGAATACGCGCGTTGAGCAGAGACTATAAATGACTTGTACAGCGAACCGTGCCCCGAGGGCAGCGGAAGCGAAAAACACGCGTTGAGCAGAGGTTGTAAATGACTTTTGCTGGGAAACATGCCCAGAAGGGTGGGACAAAAGTCTTGAAATGGGGGCACCACGAGGAACACTGCTAGAGCAAAATACACAATGACAGACCGAGACCTTATGCTAGTGTGAGTGATAGTACCGGGGGGGGGGGTATCGTCTTTAAGGCAGAACACTATTTCTTCAGGGAAGTGTCAGGCAAGGCCTCGAAAACTCCGAGGTCGAGCAATGTGCAGCTCTTAACCAGTGGCAGAGTCTTCAGGAAAATCTAGAAAAAGTTCATGGCAATGGTGAGTAACATAGGAATCCAAAGCACTTATCGAGGAAGACGAAGACGCCGAAGCAGGAGAGGAGGCAACAGATGAGTATGTGCAGGTGGTTGTTGCAGTCCTCGAGGAAGGCGAGGCTGTTCTGAAAGATGGAACACCAGGTCAGGGAACAGGAGCAACGTCCGGAGCAGCTGTTGGTAAAGCAGACAGCGATGAGGCTACGCGCAGCTGGAGTGCATAGCATCAACGGCAGCAACAGGAGAAAAAGAAGTATCCATCACACCGTCAGACGTAGGCGGCGAAGTCAATAAAGCAGAGGCCACAGCTGGGAAAGAAGGAGCATCTTGGCGCCATCTGAGGACGGCATTATGGTACGCAGTAGCCATGTCAGTTGTAGACAGGGCAGAAGGAGGAGGCTTAGAGAGATGGGCAGGGCCCTTAGCCAATCCGGGAAAAGATGCCATTTCCGATGGCGAAGAAAGTTCGTAGAACGGCCACCTTGGTCGAGAAGTAAAACTAGGATAATAGGAACAAACGAGCACCCACAGACTGGGGAGATATCTCAAACGAAAGACGAGAACTTCAGAAAATCACACCAACAAAGCAGATTACGGGAATCACTGAAAAAGCGTAGAAGGGCACAAAAACACGGAGCAAAGACACACACGTCCAGACGCCATAAAACAAGGACTGTTACGACGTGGTTTGATGATAATTCCGAATCGTGTGTGGACTGGCCAGCACAGACCTCTGATCTTAATCACATAAAGCACCTATGGAATGAATTTGAGCGCCGCATAAGAAGTTTGGAACCAAGGCCTACTACTAAGCAACAGTTAGCTGCACCATTATGTACTGAATGAAAGCGCATACCTATCGCTGTGTTCCAAAGCCTTGTCGAAAGCATATCTCGAAGGGTCAGTGCATGCATTAAGGCCAAAGGTGGACCGACACCGTACGAATGCATGTCAATAAATGCTATGTTGTGTTTCTCCTCTAGGTGTCCGGTGACTTTTGTCAATAAAGTGTATGATATTAAGAAATTTGATATCACGTGATTACTATGGAGTTGGTAGAAACAAAATTGTCCTAGAAAAATATCACCAGTAGCAGAATAACATAAAAGGGGTAGAGAGCTGAGCTGAATACAAAATTTGAAAAATATAGGGCACCTCGCATTGTTACAATTTCTTGAGGTGGGGGATTTCTCAGGAAAATTTTTCTGTGATCTAAAATTAAAATATATAAAATGAAGAACATGTGTGCGGTATATTTTAAATGCCACCCCCCCCCCCACACACCCCGAAAAAAGAAAAACTGCTAACTTAATTATCCCTTTCCTTAAGCCTTCAGCAATCACGACTTGAGCCTCCAAAGTTTGAGGTTTTAGTCTGCCACGGTCCTTTCCTGCAACCCGGCCAGCACACAAAAAGTGGCTCTCTGACTCTGCCGATGATGCTTCTATTACTAAATTTCTTTTCGCAATGGTACATAGTATAAGATACGTCAATATCTGCTCACCCCACCACTTAGGAGGATTGACTTTCACGGGAATCCTTGCACTTTCCACATTTGCACTGGGAAGTCACGAACAGTCCTACAATTGTACGGTAGCGTTTCAGTTCCACATCTTTAGTTCTGAAGATTGTTTGACTCACATTTTATGTAATTAGTTCAACATTACTTTGTCGGAAAGAAGCAAATGGGTCGTTCTCTAATTTGCATTCTCCATGTGGACTCTCATGAGTTGATGGTTCTGCTGTATTTAGATTATTTGCTCTCCTCTTCAGTATGAAAAAAATCATCTGGAGTATCCACGCAGCAATTACACTTACGGCGTAATCACGAATACAGTGAAGTGCTTGATCCATCATAGTTTTTCTTTAAAGCGCAGGCAGGAACGAGAATGCCTTCAAGCTTGGGTCAAGTAATGTTACACAAAAATGAATAGGAGTAATCGAGCTCCACATTTTCTCAACAAGTTGATTTACAAATACTCTTCTTATTTTCCGGAGGTCCACTGCCTTTCTTTGTATCCCACTGATTTCTCAGCAGATAAAATTTTGGCAAAACATTTTGTAAGGTTGGTATATAAGCAAATTCTAGCATATCGAGCACGTTGCTCATTGGAGCTAAGAATTCAACTGTTCCCTTAAGAAGATTTAGGTTTACGCCGTCCAAAAAATACCCTTTTCCTCTGTCGCGTAACATGAGTCTCAATTTACTATCCGTCTTATGATTTTCGAGTATCGAAGTGAACATTCGCTGAAGAGATCGCTAAGGCCGAGTCTTCCCACTGTGTTCGTACGAGATATTCAACTACGATTGAACGCCGGTAGTTTTCTTTACATACGTCACTAAATTGTGAGCACATTGGTCAAAGTCGTTGATGCTCTCCATTTTCTTGCATTTCTCCCACGCTCTAGAAACTGCCGTGTTTAGCCTATAGCAGGCACAATCCATGTAATATTGGGCCGTTTCATAATTATTGGCCGATGCCGACAAGGCGAATTTGCATAGCCTGTTACGCCTCGTAGGAGGTACTACCAAATGCCCCTGCAAATTGAATCGGTTCAGTCCACGTGTATAAAACGGTATTTCAGACAGATCTCAGCAGTTGGGTACGTGATGGAGCAATCCGACGTGAGATTAGCGATTTAGCATGGATTCAAACTTGGCCGGAATGTGTCCGATACGGTCTCAAATGTCAATAGAACGTGGAGTGTTGGAACGACGAGTGATAAAACTGTCTGTAGAACGTTTTCCAAGTTCCATGCCGGTAATGTTGCCAGAAGCCGGTCGTCCAGTTCTGTGTGACACTGTACAGTTAAGGCGGAAAATGGAAGAAAAACCAACTACCACAGTACGTGGGCTCAGTGCCGAACTTGTCGTATTATTAGCGACTGTTACCAGACACTTGGCAGCTATGGGCAAGGTTAAAACCTGGATACCTGGGTTCCACCACATGAACTCACCGAACAGTAGCAGATACGACGTCTGGAAACATGCATTGCCCTCCGAAAACGTGAGGCTAGCGCTCCCTTTCTGCATCGGATCCTTACGGTTGATGAAAAATGGGTGCTTTATGGCAACAGGAAGCGAACAGCGCAGTGGCTCGATAAAGGGGAACCACTCAAACACATGTCCAAACCCAAGTTGCACACACAGAAGTTTCTGATCTCTGTGTGGTGGACTGCCGTTTCTGATCTCTGTGTGGTGGACTGCCAAGACTGTGGTGCATTGTGAGTTTTTGCAGCGAGGTCAAATAATCACAACGGACGTGTACTACAGTCAGCTGGACGAACTTCCACGGAAAGCATGCAACAAACAACCATCGCTCGTCAATCGTTTGGGTCCCATACTGTTTCAGAACGGCGCACAACCGCATCTGTCTATTGGAAACCTGCGAAAAATCAACGCCTTGGGGTACGAGGTCCTCTCTCACGCTGTTTATTCACCTGACTTGGCCCCCTCGTACTTTCACATGTTTCGCCATTTATACTGCTTCTTGAGGGACGAATGGTTCTCTAACAAGGATGCTGTGATTCATGCCGTTAGCGATTCCTCGGACCACTGTGATGCCAGTTTCTACCACCGTGGCATTTTTGCATTGAAAACACTGTAGGGCCAGACACATCAATTCTTAGATAATACCTTTTGTTTCCCGCCGTATAGCGAGCTACCGCCTCGCCTTTACTATAGGATCTAGCTATCAAGGCTGCTGAAGGCGTCTTTGTGTAGAAGAATAATTACCTCGACAAAACTCAGTCCAGTACACGGAAATAAAAACAACAGCAAGACTTTATTATTCCGATAGCATTTGCTTCACGGGTTTCCGATGACTTTCCGCTCAGGTTCCCGTGCTGACCACGTGCTACCTTTCCACAATTCTTTCCGCGATACCCGGTGGACGAGGAATCCTCCTTCCCGTTCCCCACGCTGCACTTCTGCGATACCCGCAGCCCTTCTGTCAGAACCGGTGTCCAAACCAGGACCCTCTCTACTTGACGACCGAAGCTCAACTGTCCCTCTATTATCTTCGCCCCTTTTGTCCTCTACCACGCATGCGCAAGAAAAACTGGTTTCCCCGGTCAGCACGTGAAATACTTGAACTCAGGAATGCCGTCGGATACCCGCAGGCGATTACAACCTTGCACGTATACAAAAGCGGTATGACCACTTGTTTAACAGAAGCACTCGAGCAGCTGACTCTTCAAGGTCAGGTGCCCCAAGTGTTCATGCACCCCTCTTTTAATCTCACATAGGATTAAAATTGTACCACGTGGGTGGTGAAGAATATCAGTTCTTATCTGAAACAACAAAATGGCGGAATGAAACGTCCGTCAGCACGTGTTCATCACAATATTAAAATTAAATAAATTCATAATTGACAGAGTGATTGCGGGCGACCCTTACAAACACGTTGGGCACAGTGTATTGCTACCGAGGGCAGAAAGTTTTCGGAATAAAATGCATTTCATCGTCTGTTACTGCTGTTTGTTTCTTTGTGTCCGAATCGGCCACTAATTATGAAACGACCCAATATAAATACGTATTTTGTTCTGTTTCTGCTACCATATTTGACCCTTTATCTGTAGTGACAGGTGTGTTGGTCTCATCACATCCTACTTCCCTCAAAGTGGCATTTAACACGTTTGCGATATTCTGATCGGTGTTTTTCTCGGGGAAATGAGCACAAGAACACATAGCATGGTTGTGACTTCAACATGAACTATCAGCACCTTGTTCTTCAATCCAGAAGAATGTAATATCCAAATAACTTATCTGTACAACGTAATCAGTCCATAAGTCAGTTGTGAAAGATACAGCTTGTTCTTCTATGACTGGTTGTAAGGAATATTTAATATTATTTTTCACGCCTTCAACCATCTTCATACAGTCGGAAATTACTGTCTTCCTTCCTGCCCACTAATACACTGTTTACATCTATATTTCCATGCGCTGTTCCCAGTTTCACTAATTCTTGAGCAAAACCACGAAAGTATGTACACTCACGGACAATGAAATTTACGCACCTAGAAGAAAACATGCTACAACCGCTAAACTGCAAATAGCTAGGGTGCGTGCTGGTATGCAAATGATTCACATTTGGTGCGAGTGTGCATGACCGCACACCCTATTGTGGCGCTGCAAGCACGAACGGGCAGCCTTCTAAACCGGCGTGTAGTCGATGCCTCATTAAAGCGAAAAGCACTGACCGACGCAAGCCAGAGTATAGAGTGACACGAATGCCGGGTAGACGCCAGAGACTGAATTTCACGGATTTTTCGTTCACCAGAAAAATTCCGAATTTTCAGAAACCCTTCCGCAATTCCTTTCTTACATTAACGGAAAAACTCCGTTCTCACTTTTCCATATCCATATAACGAGAAATTTCCGGTAATAGGAACGATCTGTGGGAATACGTGAGCTTTGTTTAACTGTTAAATTTGAGTCGTCGGTCAAAGGATTTGATTTTGAAGTTCTGCAGAGTGGTCGGATATTGCGGAACGCACATCCCGTGAATTTTGGTTATTGTGGCACACGATATTTCTTCTCCTCTCCTCCAGATCAGATCAGATCAGATCATATGTAGAGGATTTTAGGAAGGGAGTGTCTGACCCCTGGTCTTAAACAACCCCTAGAAACAGGAAGCTAGGAGATTTGGGCTTGAGTGCCCGATAGGAAAGTGGCACGGAAGCGAGGTAGAAAGGGGGAGAGACACCCTTATTTATTACCGGGAAGCCAGTACCCGGGGTCCGATGGCTTAACGTGCCCATCCGACGCATGGCGGATATTTAGTCGTTCGAGCGTTCGTACCTGCCTGGGATCGAACCTGGGGTTTCACCGTGGCAGTCACGAACGTTGACCACTAAGCCATCCGCTGCCTTCTTCTTCTCCATTTTGTGCACCAGCTATTATGTATAGTGTTAGTGTAATAAAAACCCGGATACTTACCTAAATTATTGCTCAGGTGATTGTACGATGTCTTGTATCAATTTTTGCCCCCCTTAAGACAAAAACTATATAGACTCCTAAAATTTTAATTTTAGGAGTTTTGTGAGATAATACTATAAAACAGTGCATTTCACTTTTTCTTAAAGTTAATTGAAAGTCACTGTCAGTTTAAAAAGATTTCAAGTTGCAACGCTTCGAAAAATCACGATGAAGAAAATAATCAATTTGTGATAAGTCCTCCTACAGAAAAAACAAAATTATTATAAACCTATTGAAAACATAATAAGCTCCAAAAGAAAAGAAAATGACTAAATCACTCGCATTAATGACCGAAAAAAATTTTCATCGCGCAATTAGTTTTACCATGAAAGTGAGTCAGTTTCCGGGGTTTTCTGGCTCAGTGGTTAAGACCCGCGTTACCTAGTGAACCATCATAAACGTCGTTTGCTCAATCACAACTGTTGCTAAAGGATTGTCTAGTGTAAGGATTGAAAAATTCAGCCTCCTCGATTTTGTAAAATTTCTATATAAATACGGGAAAACCTGAAACTTGCTTTTCTGAAATAGACGGAATTACTGACAACGGAAAATCTGTGAAAATGCAAAAGTAAAAAAAAAAAAAAAAAAAAAAAAACCGGGCACTTTTGAAAACGGGAATTTCGTTAAAAGACGGATACCTACCGGCAACTTTGCTGTACGTTATTTTCATAAATTTTCAGTGAATTCACACTATTTATTTAGCGTACTACACTATTTATTTAGCGTACTACACCAAGGATGAAATTCCTTAAGTGGGTGTACTTCCCGGAAGTTATGTTCTTCTGCTATTTGGAACATTTGATTCTTAGAAAATATCGAGTAATTCCATTTAGTAATAGGACAAACTCTCTCCGGTGGCACGCCTTCGGCTTGAGTAAGCTGTACTAAAAAAAAAAAAAAAAAAAAATTAGAAATTCGTGAAACCAAATTTATATGCTTGCTTTCATATTCACGTAGGTACTGTGGGATAAATCAAAATCATTTTTTTCGGGCCCAATAATTTTTAGATGTCGCATTTTTTCAATGGCGCCTCTTAACTTTCTCATTCTGAAGAAAAGCCGACTCTAATTTCCTTTTCTCACAAAAAAAAAATTTAAATCTGAACATACGGCAACGAAAATTATTAGAAAATATGTTATGATAAATGTAGTTAAATTAATAAGAAAAAAAAAAGGGGCGAAACGACACCGAGTACCGGATCGAAATTTTTTGATAAAAGTCTCAAGCCCCCGATTTCAAGACTTTTGTTCTCTTATTTCAAAGTCCGCAATATGTAAGAACCGAAAAAACTCTGATGAATACATTAGGAGACGTTAAGACTATTTTACCGGCGATCGTCCATTGTGTTTAAAAAGAAAAATCTTCAATGCATGTATTAACCCCGTATTTACTTATGGAAGTGAAATGTGGAGCATCACAGAACGACAATGTGAAAAAATAAGATTATCGGAAAGAAAGTTAGAGAGAAGAATGTTAGGAATAACAAGAAAAGACAGTTAGAAATGTACTTATAAGAGAAAGAACAGGAATAATAGATACTATAAAAATAATAAAACAATCAAAGTAGAGATGGGCTGGCTCATGTTAACAGGAAGACTGAAAGATGGACACGATTAATAACAGAATGGCAACCGAGAGATGGAAAGAGACAAAGGGGGCGCCAGAGAACAAGATGAAGAGATGACCTTCAGAAATTTAGAGGTGCTAAATGGTGGACTGAGACTAAGGATCGAGGAAGTTGGAAAAGACTAGGGGAGGCCTATACCCTGCAGTGGGTGCCAACAGGCCAAGAAGAAGTAGAAGAATATGTAAGATTTGATAAAGAAAATCAGGATTTTACTGTACTTATAAGGATAAATGCAGGATAGCTCTGTTAGTGGTTGCCAGAGCTGAGCTCGGACCCAATTTTAAAAGCCCAAGCCCGAATTTTATATTGCAAGACAGAGCCCAGGCCCGAACGAGCCCGAAAGCTATGATTAATTTGTTTAGGCATTAAAAAAATCTCCTCTTCCAGACCTTCACTCTTTCCTCCCCATGCAATAAACCGATGTCTTTCTCAACTGCGGAGTGGGGAAGGGATGTCTATCTATTTCTATAGTTTCTTTGACCATTCATTTCTTCCTGAAATGTTTCGAGGGGAGGGGGCTAGAAAGATCAGGAAGCACATCAATCTACGTCGTATGTTGCTCAATAGAATCAGCAAGCAGCTGCCCCGCTGAGGTAGGGAGCAAAATTTCGTCAACTTGCTGTCTACTATCTACACTGAAGAGCAATTGAACTAGAGTTACCTGTCTAGTAACGTGTAGCAAGCACCACCTTTCGTCCTGTAACTCGGCATGGACTTGACAAGACACCGGAAGCGTTGGGAAGCCATACGGATCCACGACCCCTGAACAAGCTCCCACAGTTCACGAAGATTTGATGGAGAGGGGTCAGAGCCTCGAACATCTCTCTCGATAGCATCGCAGATGTGCTCGATGGGTTTGAAGTCAAGTGACCTAGCTCGCCAAGGAAGCGAGGTCACGTCTGTGGGGTTTTTATCCAACCATTTGGATACAATTCGGGAGCGATGGCACGGTGCATTGTCTTGTTGAAGGATGAAGTCCCCAGTGGGATGTTGAAGACGCACAAACGAGAGCAAATGGTCGTCCATATCCCGGTAACTTTGACCTGTGAGCGACAATGTCACACGTACCAGGGGTCCCATTGCAGTCTACGTAAACAGTCCCCAGACGAGAATGCCACCCACACCAGCTTGAAGAGTACCCTGCTGGCAAGAAAGATCCATCACTTCATGTGGTTTGCGCCGTACTCGTATCCTGCCATCCGCATGTACCAACGTGAATCTCAACTCATCAGTCCAGGCAACATTTTCCCACATGTCTAGGGTCCAGTGGCGATGTTCCCGCGCCCATGCTAATCTTTGCACCCTGTGATGTGCGGTCAGCAGCGCTACCCTCGTGGGACGATGGCTTCTGTACCCCATAGCGAAGAGATGGTTCTGGATGGTGTGGCTGCTTACACGTTTTTGTTCACCAGCGTTAAATTGCCGAGTGATTTCTTGCACTGTTTCCCGTCTATCCGCTGTTACAATGCGAGCTAGCCGACGATGACCCCGCTCATCCACACGCTGTTGTCCACGGCAGTTGGCCCTTGCAGGGATGGTTTTACCGGATTCAGTGTACTCACGGTGCACCCGTGACACAGTGGCTCGTGAAAATCCCAGTGCCTGAACGACTTCCGAGATGGAGTGAGCCATTCGTCGGGCCCCGACAGTTTGCCCACGATCAAATGCGCTTAGATCCTTCGTCTTACCCATACTACGTCCGACTCTTACTGATTCCCGTCGCATCACTCCTTATATTGTCAGATAGCTGCATGCGTCATGTCGTTTCCGTTTACAGGGCCGCCCACAGCGCCACATTTTCACAACGCCAGCGGTCTCTAATTCAATTGCTCTTCAGTGTATAGTTCTTAAAGAAACTTTTCCTTCGCAGAAATCCAGTAATTCATGGCCTTTTACCGAAGCCCAGAATGGATAGCTCTGCAGAATTCCTACTCCCCATCTAGACCCAGCTGCCGAAGAATTCTCGTTTTTTTAACAAATAGAAAATGTAAAAAAGTGTCGTGTGCTAAATCGTATAAAATCACATTAAAAGAAAAAGGAAGAAAATTATCTTTCTATCTCTCTCTCTCTCTCTCTCTCGCTCAAAGCCCGACCGCGGTTCGGGCCCTGGCTCGGTTTCAGACTTTCGGGCTCGGACTCGGCCCGTCTCAGCACTGGTGGTTATATCAATCGAATACAAAGTTTTGAAATGGGAGTTTAAGAAACGTGAATCTAGTAACAAATAAGGATGTTTCCCTAAATTATTTAATCTCATGAGAAAAGCATATACCTGGAAAGTCGAAAGTCATTGATCGCAGCAAAAACTTGCCAATGGTAAAAGAACTTTTCCAATCTGACCGTTCTTTTTTACGCTTTCCAACCGTAGGTTGAAGAAGCGCATATGCTCCAGCTTTGTCCGTCTGTCCGCACGATAACTCACGTAAAAATGGTTCGATTTCGATGAAATTTTAGTATGTGGTAAGGGACAATCTGGGAAGGTACCACCCTATTGAAAACGGAAGAAATGGGGTCAAAGGTCAGGACATAGGAGTGAATCCATTCCATCACCCTTATGCCTCAGAACTTATGTAAAAATGCTTCGATTGCGACAAAACTTCTTCATGTTCTTCCGGAGATGTACTGAACCATTTCTGTTCAGTATCATCGAAATGGGGTCAAAGGTTAGTGCACTGGAGCGAGATTTATTCCACAGCCATTATATCCTCATAACTTGAGTAATAATATGTGGTATGTTGGAAAGCGTATCATAATCAATGCATTGCATGGTTTTACTAACTTGTTTTTTCCTTTTTTTCTGTTACAGAATTAAACGACCACTATGGGCAACTATGTGGACTATAAGCATTTGCCCACTCCTAATTGAGCCCGTTAATTCCGTTGGAGGGAAGGGGGATGTAAAGGTTTGTACTGTGAGACAAACTGGCCACCCATGTCTGATCTAAGACTCCACCCTGGGAAGGCAGTCTGACCTTGAGAAGTAAGGCATCGTCTAACAAGTAATCAAAATTTAGGTTAGCTAACGGAGAAACTGCACACCCCAAAAAGCTGAGAAATGCATGGGGATATTGTGCGTACTGTTGTTTAAATCGAACCCCATTTTTCCCAATCGAACTTCGAGAAGCGCAGTTATTGTTCAAAATTCCAATATTCCGTAACAATTCTTAGTATTGAAACAGTGCATCGAAAAAACGGACAGTATGTGAAGTATACTAATCACAGCCCAACGCTTTCCAAATCTAACATGATAGTTAGAAAAAGAGTCATTTAGGGAGTTACTATATTAACCTAAATATCGCAATCTCGAGACTATATTTTTATATTAAAAAAAGTCGCATGTGTATGTTTTCGCGATTACAACAAACAGATGCAAAAAGAATTTTCCAAAGATGACGTGCAAAAGAATAGATACACAGTCCAGTGAAAAAATTATGACCACCTATTAACTCTTCGTGTGCCGCTAATACCGCAGATACACGGCGTTGGCGTGCCATTGATTCAGTGAGGTATCTGAGTAGGGCTGCTATACCATGCAGACACCAAAGCTTCTTGCAGATCAAGAGCCCTTGGAGGTGGATCCATAAATCGAACCTGTTGGTCAAGGTAGTTTCACAGATGTTCAGTGGGATTGATGTCCGGCTGGTAGGGTGCCCAGGATAGTAAGCAAAAGTCACTGGAATGTTTCTCAAACCATTCTCGCACACGCATAGCAACATGGCACGAAACATTAGTATGCTGGAAGCAACCCACGCCATCGGGGTAGACAGTCATCATGAATGGGAGCACCTGATCTGCGACAATGGATAGGTAGCCTCGTGCAATCGAGGGGAATGATTGTTCCCAATGATTCCCAGAAAACATGCCCCACACGAACACACTGCGACCTTTTTATTTATTTACTTTTTTTGATTAAAGATTTAAAGACTACCGTGAGCAACTCAATGGGCTATAAGCAGTCACCCGTCCCTAATTTAGGGCCATTGGAGAGAGCCAGTGAGGTAAGGCAAGCACAACAACCATGCCTCATCGGGATTCGAACCCAGACCCCTTTCAGACGAATGATCAGAAGTCATCGCTTAGACCACTGCGTCACCGGGACGGCCTGCCACCATCTATACCTGTTTCTTTCGAAACAGGCAGGAGGGGATGTGTCAGGATGCTTTCTGTCAGCAGTGCTTTGCCGTACTCTTTCCATCGACCATCCACATGATGATGCAGAAAACGTGATTCGTCTGAAAAGGCGACTTTCTTTCACTGTTCGATGGTCCAATGCTTCGATGCAAATTCACGCCGTAATCGTCGATGTCTGGCCGTCATCATGGGTACCTTGAGTGGACGGCGGCTTCGGAGGCCCATAGGGAGTAGAGTCCGTTGAACTGTTGTCTGCAATACGCTCCTCGATGTGCCTACATTAAATGCTTTGGCCAAATGTTGTGGCCCGTTTGTTGGATTGTGCTAGTCGGAATAGCCGTCCCTGCCCGCGGTCGTCAATGCTCGGTGGGCACCCATTATTACCCCGATTACTGCAGGTCTTGCCGGTTTCCTTCCATTCCTGGAACTCTTTAACAACTGCACCACGTGAACAGCCCACAATATCGGCTGTTTCTGTAATGCTGACACCTTCAGCCAACAGCCAACACTCATTCCTTTTTCAAACTCTGCTAGGTCACGTCCTTTTCCCATTTTCACGCGAAAATTCATACCGTCCGTGAGTTCGTGCCTTACATGATTTGCATATGTAGCTGCGCACGCCATATCGCTGCTGGTTGCGGTTTCTTCTTACATCAAGGAGGGTCATGATTTTTTGACTGGATTGACAAATTCAAAATGTTCGTTGACTTAATTTCTCAGAAATACATTTGTTTGGCGAAATTGCACATCGTATATCGGAGAAAATGTGCATGGAAAGTTTTGCACATGACTTTAGCTATCGAAGGCAGAAATGGCTGGGTTTTCTTTTTTTTTTTTTTTTTTTGCTCTTTTTTTTTCGTGTTTTTGTTTGTTTCTTGTTTTTTCAGTTAGACTTCTTATTTCGCAAAAAATGCTTTTTTTTTTTCAATTCGAATTTTAGATGTTGTATAAAGCATAAAAGTGTTTTTATGGAACCTGGCAGGAAAACTGCGCATCGCAGAAATTTGAATTCACCTTCGTGACTAGCGCTATCCCATACGAGAGGGATAAATATATGAGAGAGATACGGAGGGATTTCTTTTCGAATCTGACCAATAGATACATACGAAGGTACAGTTGGACGAAGGGACTGACGAACAAAGTATTTATTTTTCAAGCGACTACCTAAAAGTAAGTATCTTTCCTTTATAATACTGACGAACAAATTATTTATTTTTCAAGCGACTAACTAAAAGTAAAATCTTTCCTTTATAATACGGACGAACAAAGTATTTATTTTTCAAGCGACTAGCTAAAAGAAAATATCTTTCCTTTATAATACTGACGAACAAAGTATTTACTTTTCAAGCGACTAGCTAAAAGAAAATATCTTTCCTTTATAATACTGACGAACAAAGTATTTATTTTTCAAGCGACTAACTAAAAGTAAATATCTTTCCTTTATAATACGGACGAACAAAGTATTTATTTTTCAAGCGACTAGCTAAAAGAAAATATCTTTCCTTTATAATACTGACGAACAAAGTATTTATTTTTCAAGCGACTAGCTAAAAGAAAATATCTTTCCTTTATAATACTGACGAACAAAGTATTTATTTTTCAAGCGACTAGCTAAAAGAAAATATCTTTCCTTTATAATACGGACGAACAAAGTATTTATTTTTCAAGCGACTAACTAAAAGTAAATATCTTTCCTTTATAATACGGACGAACAAAGTATTTATTTTTCAAGCGACTAGCTAAAAGTAAATATCTTTCCTTTATAATACTGACGAACAAAGTATTTATTTTTCAAGCGACTAGCTAAAAGAAAATATCTTTCCTTTATAATACGGACGAACAAAGTATTTATTTTTCAAGCGACTAGCTAAAAGTAAATATCTTTCCTTTATAATACGGACGAACAAAGTATTTATTTTTCAAGCGACTAGCTAAAAGAAAATATCTTTCCTTTATAATACTGACGAACAAAGTATTTATTTTTCAAGCGACTAACTAAAAGTAAATATCTTTCCTTTATAATACTGACGAACAAAGTATTTATTTTTCAAGCGACTAGCTAAAAGTAAATATCTTTCCTTTATAATACTGACGAACAAAGTATTTATTTTTCAAGCGACTAGCTAAAAGAAAATATCTTTCCTTTATAATACGGACGAACAAAGTATTTATTTTTCAAGCGACTAACTAAAAGTAAATATCTTTCCTTTATAATACGGACGAACAAAGTATTTATTTTTCAAGCGACTAGCTAAAAGAAAATATCTTTCCTTTATAATACTGACGAACAAAGTATTTATTTTTCAAGCGACTAGCTAAAAGAAAATATCTTTCCTTTATAATACTGACGAACAAAGTATTATAAAGGAAATACATTTGCTTTTAGCTAGTCGCTTGAAAAATATGTACGTCAAGTATAAGAACATACTTATTTATCAAGCGAATAGCTAAAAGCAAATATCTTTCCCTTATTAATGACTTATACTTTGATAAGAAAATTATTCCGATGAAAAGGTTTCGCGCGATCGAAAAGTTTCAGAATTTTTTGATTTAAAGACAGAGAACTCCTGACCTTACAAATCCATCAGACACGGATCAATGCTGAGGAAGGAGAACTCCGATGCGTTTAAACGTTAGGTTCCCTTATTTACAAACGTTTGCAGGCAGAAAGAGATCTTGTGCGATGCTCCCTTGTTTGAAGTTTCCTTGATTTGGTTCCATTCCAGCCACTTTTCTGGAATGTTCCACTGCCCATGCGTGAAGCACTTTCTCTAACGTTCGTAACGCCGCCGTAGAAAACATAGTCAGAGATGTCGTCGTCCTGTCAGATTCCGGTAGTATGCGCAAGGTTCAGGAATCACCGACTGTCACGCAACTCAAATTTATCTTGCTTACTTCATCTGCTAGGTCATTTATCGGCGTTTATCAAGATAAACAAGAATACTTATTCCAAATTTTCTTTAATTATCGTCCTGGATTCATGGCATTTTGAAACACTATACACTTTACTGTAACCAGCTAAGTTGTTAATATCCAATCCTGTTTAAAGATTCCATGCATAGTACTACTCTTAGTAATATCCTTTGCTAATCTTTGAAATCGAAACAAAATGCAGTTTCTTTCAATTTTTCTTTTCTATGGTTGGTGGCGTTCATTATTTCGTAAACGCTTGTAACTCCCTAAAGCAGCTCAGCGTCAGCAAGACGTTGAAGCTACATTTCTTGGACTACCCTGCACTGTGCGTTAGGAAAAGAAATTAAATCAGTGATACAAAAATGTTTATTAAAATAGGAAAATACTAAAAATTTTTATTACTGATGCATTCGTTAACAAGTCGCTTTCGGAAATGTCATGTACTACATTTTTTTGTTGTTGTTTGTTTAGAGGTTTAACGACCACCGTGAGCAACTCGGTGGCATATAAGCAGTCGCCAGTCCCTAATTTAGGGTCACTGGTTCCACGGAAGGGAGAGAACTGCTGCCGTAAAACATACACAACATCCACGCCTCACCGGGATTCGAACCCATGCCTATCTCGGACGAATTATTAGAAGCCATCGCTTAGACCACTGCGCCACCGGGGCGGCTTTATGACATTTGTACAGCATCAGATTGATGTTCCTAGAAACATTTTTGTGCATTCGTTGTGAGATGTCTCAATTGCTTTGTCAATTTCACCAATGTATTCAATATGTAATACAAGTAGAACTGCCGCTCAGTGCAAAAACGGAATTGTCCACTGAATTAGAAGTATAGTAGTAGCCATAATTGTGGAAACCTTTTGGAAAAAGTGTAGTTTCGAGGTTTGATGGCTCATAACACCACGTTTCTTGGAATAATACCATTTATATATCAATGGAAAGATAATTTCCTCAAGAATGTAATGCAATGAAGTTTATTTAATTATCTGTATTCTATGAAAAGTTATAGCCAAATAACCAGAAAAAGGAAGCACAACTTGCTTAGGTTGACATGAAGTAGCTTTCCTTCATTTGAATGTAACCAATGAGCATGAGTGTTTAGAGAGCCAATCAAGTGCCATCTTGTTTTGGCAATGAGCCAATCAGGTCACAGTAGGACTCAGCTATTGATGTCATGTATTGGAGATGAGAGGAGGACATTTGTCAGTGTGTTATGGGATGCTATCAAGTTTTTTTTGTTGTTGTTTTTTTTTTGTTGTTTTTCTTGTGTGTGTGCGTTCTTTCATTTAGTGAGCTTGTAAAACGTAATAAAATTAAAGAAATGGCGCAAAGAGTTGACTGGTCACCCAGAAAGCGATGTAAAATAGTACTATTAAGTAAACAAAGCTTCAGTTATGAAGAAATTATAAGAAAAATTGGTGGAAACTTAACAAAAGGTGAATTTTTTTAATTTTTGAAGACGTATAAGGAGACTCAGTCACTACAATACCAGACTGGTAAAGAGAGGAAAAGGTGCCCAACAGCAAGGGGTGATAGAAGAATTAAGAGACTGTGGCTAGGTGACAGAAGATAATCATCTGGGTGTATATAAGATGAAATGGCGCAATGCAATGTGAAGTTTAGTGCAAGGACTGTTCGGCGCAGACTGCAGAATTTTTTTCTAAAAGCTAGAATTCCACGGAAAAAAGACATTTTTATCTCTCAAACAAAGGTTGAAAAGATTAAACTGGGCTAAAACCCCTGTTAACTGGACAGCGGAACAATGGGACAGTGTTATTTGGAGTAATGAGACCAAAATCTCCCTGTTTGGTAATGATGGCATAAAATACGTAAGGAGAAGAATCAGAAATGATTTTGCATCCAGATTGCATTACATGTACCGTGAAACATCCAGTTATTGTTATGATCTGGGGTTGTATGACATCAAAAGATGTGGGCAGAATTTGCGTGATTAATGGGAATATCATCATCATCATCATCATCATCATCATTGTCAACCATTATCAATCCACTGCAGGACGAAGGTCTCCCCAAGTTTCCTCCACAACGGTCTGTCTTGTGCCAGTCTCCTCCATGTCACCCCTGCATACTTTCGAATTTCATCCACCCATCTCCCATGTGGTCTTCTTCTGGGTCTTTTTCTGTCCCTTGGAATCCAATCTAAAATTTCAGCTGTCCATCGATGATCTGTCCTTCTGGCAGTATGTCCAGCCCATTGCCATTTCAGGGATTTAACTCTGATCATGATGTCTTCCACTCTCGTCATTTTTCGGATCCACGAGTTCCTCTTCTTATCTCTCCTGGTTACACCAAGCATGCACCTCTCCATGCTTCTTTGAGTTGTCTGCAGCCTTTGTATGTCTCTTTTAGTTAAGGTCCACGTCTCTGCACCATACGTAAGCACTGGAAGGATGCATTGATCAAACACTTTTCTTTTAAGACATAATGGCATATTGCTCTTGAAAATTATGCTGTTTCTTCCAAATGCTCTCCAGGCAAGTTTTGTACGCCGATTAATTTCTTCATCAATGTGACCCTCACTTGATATCTGCTGTCCAAGATAAACGTAGGTGTCTGTTATCTCCAGCTTTTCTCCATCAATCAATAAATCTTCATTTCTTGTAAAAGCATTGAACATCACTTTTGTCTTCTGAAAGTTCATTTTTAATCCCACTTCTTTACTCTTGTCAGCAAGTTCCTGGATCATACTCTGCAGCTCTGATGGGGTAGTTGCAAAAATGACTACGTCATCAGCAAAACGAAGGTGGGTTAGATAATCTCCATTAATCTTTATCCCTTTGTTTTCCCAGCTCAGCAACTGAAAAACACTCTCCAATGTGGCATTAAAGAGCTTCGGAGATATGGTGTCACCTTGTCTCACTCCCTTTCCAATTTTTATGTGTGTTGTATTTTCAAACAGCCGAATCTTTTGCACTTGCATTTTCATAGATGTTATTAATAATATTAATGTATGCATCTTCAATACCGCAGGTTTTCAGAGCCATTGTAACTGCTGATGGTTTCACCGAATCAAAGGCTTTTTCATAATCGATAAAAGCCATGCACAATGGAAGTTCATATTCCCTCGCTCTTTCAATTAGTTCCCTCAGTACGTGGATATGATCTATTGTGCTGTAGCCACTCCTGAATCCAGCTTGTTCTCTCGGTTGAGCCATGTCCAGTGTTACCTTCAAGCGGTGTGGAAGAACTTTAGTGAAGATTTTATAAACTACTGATAGGAGGCTGATAGGTCTGTAGTTTCCGAGATCCTCAATGTCACCTTTCTTATGTAGCAGGATCATTGTAGCGGTGTTCCAATCCTCAGGAATCTTTCCTTCATTAAGGCATCGAGTGAAAATTTGGGCGAGTACTGTTTCGATTTCTCCACTTGCTTCTTGTATGATGTCTACAGTAATTCCATCTTCTCCTGGAGCTTTTCCCCGCTTCATGTTCTTGATTGCATGTGCAACTTCTGCTGGAAGGACTGGAGGAACTCTGGTACTGGTATCTTTCATGATGTCTGGAGTGCATGTATCATCCCTTTCATATAATTTGGAGTAGAAATCTTTCACTCTTGTCAAAATTTCGCCTCTATTTCTTGTTACAGAACCATCTTCTTTTCTCAGTGCCATAATCTGTTTTCTTCCCTTACTGAGATGTCCCTTTGCTATCTTTAGGCTTTGGTTGTTTTCAATTGCTTTCCTTACTAGTTCACAGTTGAATTTTCTTACGTCTTCAGTGATACTTTTCCTTACTGTCTTGCATAGCTCTATATATTCCACTTTGGAAGTCACATCTTCTTTAGTTGTCCTCATCTCTCTTCTTTTTTGCATCAACATTTTCGTTTTTCCTGATAATTTGTTTACATGCAACTTGTTCTTAGACCCAGCTAATTTTGTTGCTGTTTCCATAAGAGCTTTGGTTACTTTTCTGTTAACTTCAGAGATGTCCACTTCTTCCGATGTTAGGCCTTCCAAAGCAGAGAACCTGTTCTTCAGTTCCAACTTGAAGGTATTATGGTGTTTTTTAAGGTTGGTTATGTCAATAGGTTTTGTTTGTCTTATGAGCTTGCCACGTTCGAGTTTAGTGTTGAGGTGCATCTTACATCTCACCAATCTATGGTCACTACCTGTGTTGAACTTATTTAGCACACTGCAGTCTTCTATGACGAATTTTTTGTTACACATAATAAAATCAATTTCACTTGTCGTCCCATTTGGATGTCTCCATGTCCATTTCCTGTGTGGCTTTTTCTTGAAGAAGGAGTTTCAAGATGAAAAACCCTTCTGCCTCTGCAAACTCAACGAGAGTATTTCCACGCTGGTTTCTGTTGCCGTGACCGAATTTACCTACTGAAGTTTCATTCTGTTGCCGTTGCCCTATTTTTGCATTGAAATCTCCCATAATTATTTTCAAGTGCTGCTTACCTTTATTATTTAGATGACAAATTTCCTCATAAAATTCTTCAATTTCTTCTTCAGGATGACTTGTGGTGGGTGCATAAGTTTGAATAATCTGAGCCTGGTATCTTTTCGAGAGTTGGATAACAAGTCGTGCAGCTCTGTCAGAGGAACTTTCAACTTCTACAACTTTATCCTTCAGTTTCTTGTTTATTATAAATCCAACACCACTAGTTCTGCCAGTATCTGTCCCACGATAGTAGAAGAGATGTCCACTTTCAACCCCGCCTTCTCGTGGTGCATCCTGTTTCCACTAAAGGGGCCCTGACGACCGCCAATAGCGGTATAACTATACCATCGGGATTAGAGGAAATGCTATCCCACACTCACCAACTCGCTTGGCCAGCGTTTTGAGTTATGGCCAAACCCCTCCAAAATGACTCCACAACTTAAATCTTGGCCCTCAGTCTCCGGCAGCTGGAATGTACCTGGCCAAGGCAGCGGCCAGTGCGACATGAAGGTAGAGGGTGCTAAGAATCCCCGGAGGACCGGACTAGGCTGCCATCTGATGCTGACCTTGGCTACGTATAATGGACGCTCCCTATCTTCTGATTCACGGCTTCTTGAATTAGAAGAGGAACTACAAAGGATCAAGTGGGACATCGTCGTGCTAAGTGAGGTAAGGAGAAAAGGAGAAGATCTCATTGAACTGAAAAGTGGACATCTCTTCTACTATCGTGGGACAGATACTGGCAGAAATAGTCGTGTTGGATTTATAATAAACAAGAAACTGAAGGATAAAGTTGTAGAAGTTGAAAGTTCCTCTGACAGAGCTGCACGACTCGTTATCCAACTCTCAAGAAGATATCCCAGGTTCAGATTATTCAAACTTATGCACCCACCACAAGTCATCCTGAAGAAGAAATTGAAGAATTTTATGAGGAAATTCGTCATCTAAATAATAAAGGTAAGCAGCACTTGAAGACAATTATGGGAGATTTCAATGGAAAAATAGGGCAACGGCAACTGAATGAAACTTCAGTAAGTGAATTCGGTCACGGCAACAGAAACCAGCGTGAATATACTCTCGTTGAGTTTGCAGAGGCAGAAGGGTTTTTCATCTTGAACTCCTTTTTCAAGAAAAAGCCACACAGGAAATGGACATGGAGACATCCAAATGGGACGACAAGTGAAATTGATTTTATTATGTGTAACAAAAAATTCGTCATAGAAGACTGCAGTGTGCTAAATAAGTTCAACACAGGTAGTGACCATAGATTGGTGAGGTGCAAGATGCACCTCAACACTAAACTCGAACGTGGCAAGCTCTTAAGACAAACAAAATGTAGTGACATAACCAACCTTAAAAACACCACGATACCTTCAAGTTGGAATTGAAGAACAGATTATCTGCTTTAGAAGGCCCAACATCAGAAGAAGTGAATGTTTCTGAAGTTAACAGAAAAGTAACCAAAGCTCTTATGGAAACAGCTACAAAATTAGCTGGGTCTAAGAACAAGTTGCATGTGAACAAGTTATCAGGAAAAACCAAAATGTTGATGCAAAAAAGAGGAGAGATGAGGACAACTAAAGAAGATGTGACTTCCAAAGTGGAATATATAGAGCTATGCAAGACAGTACGAAAAAGTATCACTAAAGACGTAAGTAAATTCAACTGTGAACTAGTGAGGAAAGCAATTGAAAACAAACCAAAGCCTAAAGATAGCAAAGGGTCATCTCAGAAAGGAAAGAAAACAGATTATGGCACTGAGAAAAGAAGATGGTTCTGTAACAAGAAGTAGAGGCGAAGTTTTGACAAGAGTGAAAGATTTCTACTCCAAATTATATGAAAGGGATGATACATGTACTCCAGACATCATGAAAGGTACCAGTACCAGAGTTCTTCCAGTCCGTCCAGCAGAAGTTGCACATGCAATCAAGAACATGAAGCGGGGAAAAGCTCCAGAAGAAGATGGAATTACTGTAGACATCATACAAGAAGCACGTGGAGAAATCAAAACAGTACTCGCCCAAATTTTCACTCGATGCCTTAATGAAGGGAAGATTCCTGAGGATTGGAACAACGCTACAATAATCCTGCTACGTAAAAAAGGAGACATTGAGGATCTCAGGAACTACAGACCTATCAGCCTCCTATCAGTGGTTTATAAAATTTTCACTAAAGTTCTTTCACACCGCTTGAAGGTAACACTGGACATGGCTCAACCGAGAGAACAAGCTGGATTCAGGAGTGGCTACAGCACAATAGATCATATCCACGTACTGAGAGAACTAATTGAAAGAGCAAGGGAATATGAACTTCCATTGAGCATGGCTTTTATCGATTATGAAAAAGCCTTTGATTCGGTGAAACCATCAGCAGTTACAATGGCTCTGAAATCCCGCGGTATTGAAGATGCATGCATTAATATTATTAATAACATCTATGAAAATGCAAGTGCAAAGATTCGGCTGTTTGAAAATACAACACACATAAAAATTGGAAAGAGAGTGAGACAAGGTGACACCATATCTCCGAAGCTCTTTAATGCCACATTGGAGGGTGTCTTTCAGTCGCTGAGCTGGGAAAACAAGGGGATAAAGATTATTGGAGATTATCTAACCCACCTTCGTTTTGCTGATGACGTAGTCATTTTTACAACTACCCCATCAGAGCTGCAGAGTATGATCCAGGAACTTGCTGACAAGAGTAAAGAAGTGGGATTAAAAATGAACTTTCAGAAGACAAAAGGGATGTTTAATGCTTTTACAAAAAATGAAGATTTATCGATTGATGGAGAAAAGCTGGAGATAACAGACACGCACGTTTATCTTGGACACCAGATATCAAGTGAGGGTCACATTGATGAAGAAATTAATCGGCGTAAAAAACTTGATTGGAAAGCTTTTGGAAGAAACAGCATAATTTTCAAGAGCAATATGCCATTATGTCTTAAAAGAAAAGTGTTTGATCAATGCATCCTTCCAGTGCTTACGTATGGTGCAGAGACGTGGACCTTAACTAAAAGAGACATACAAAGGCTGCAGACAACTCAAAGTAGCATGGAGAGGTGCATGCTTGGTGTAACCAGGAGAGATAAGAAGAGGAACTCGTGGATCTGAAAAATGACAAGAGTGGAAGACATCATGGTCAGAGTTAAATCCCTGAAATGGCAATGGGCTGGACATACTGCCGAAGGACAGATCATCGATGGACAGCCGAAATTTTAGATTGTATTCCAAAGTACAGGAAAAGACCCAGAAGAAGACCACATGGGAGATGGGTGGATGAAATTCGAAAGTATGCAGGAGTGACATGGAGGAGACTGGTACAAGACAGACCGTTGTGGAGGAAACTTGGGGAGACCTTCGCCCAGCAGTGGATTGATAATGGTTGACAATGATGATGGTGATGATGAAATGGCCAAAAATACATTAATGAAATACTTGAGCACAAACTGAAGCCTTCCACACGGATCTTTTCCAATATAATGAAGCATTTATATTTCAACAGAAATCAGCTCCATATCATCTTGCTGCTGTGTGCAGAAAGTGGTTTCAAGGTAATTATATTCCACTGCTGGAATGGCCTGGGAATAGGCCAGACCTTAATCCCATAGAATATCTATGGAGCCGACTAAAGAAACTTGTTAGTCAGAAGCAAGCCAGCAATAAAACCCAATTAATAGAAGCAATATATTCAATCTTGGTTTCATATTATAACAGCTGTAGAACTAAAACACTTGGTTCACTTCATAAGAAGGCGTTGTAAGGCCGTAATTAACGCTAAAAGTCACCCAACAAAGTATTAACTGACATGGTGAGATTTTTTGCATATCTCATTTTTTCTGTGTGTTTCACTTTTCTTCTTTATAACTGCTGTTCTAATACAAAATCCTTCAGAAAAGTTATTGCATTACATTCTAAATGAAATTATCTTTCAATTAATATACACTAAGTGGTCACTTTATTATGACCACCCCCTCAGTTCTTCGTTGGGTCAACTTTTGCCTTTAACACTGCATCGATTCTTCGTGGCATGGACTCCACGAGATGTTGATAGGTGGTTTGTGAAATCTGAGACCATGCTTGATGAATAGCACTTTCCAGGAGTGTAGGATTACAGGGTTGTGGATCCAGCTGTCTGATGGCTCGTTCAATTTCATCCCACAAATTCTCAATGGGGTTGAGATCTGGAGATTGTGGGGGCCACCTAAGCAAAGTAAACTCACTGGCATGTTCCTGAAACCAATCCTGTACAATACGAGCACTATGGCAGGACGCTTTATCTTGTTGAAAGTAGCCATCGCCATTGGGATAAACCATCCACATGACAGGATGCACTTGGTCCGCAACGATGTTTAGATATGATGTGCCAGTCAGACGTTGATCAACACGAATTAAAGGGCCCAAAGCATGCCAGGAAAACATTTCCCAAACCATAACGTTGCCTCCACGAGCTTTAAGGGTTGTTGCAATGCATTTGGGGTCCATGCTTTCGTGCTGTTTCCGCCAAATTCTCACTCGGCCATTAGCATGGTGCAACTGAAAACGTGATTCATCGGACCACATAATTTGTTTCCAATTATCGACTGTCCAACCCTTGTGCTCCTGTGCGAACTGGAGACGTTTTCTCTTGTTAACTGCAGACAGCAAAGGTGTTCGAACAGGCCTTCGGCTGCCATATCCCATCCGATGCAGTGTACGGCGAACAGTGCGTGCATAGATCATTTGAGGGGATCCTTGATTAACATAATCTGTAATTTGCTGCACTGTTGCCCTTCTGTTGTCTGTTATCAGTCTGGACACTCTCCGTTCCGCCCGAGCAGTCACTAGTCGATGACGACCGCGTGTTGCACGTAGAGACCCAGTTTTTTGGCTGACAGTCCAGTCTTTAAACACTTTAACAACAGCTGCTCTGGAACATTTCACGAATGCGGCGCTTTCTGTGATACTCGCTCCATGGCTCCGAGCTCCTACAATCATCCCACGTTGAAAGTCCGTCAAATCGCATTGCTTACCCATCTCGTCACCCAAAAATCACTTCTACAACTGTCGCAAGCACTAAGCTTTCCCTTTGTATACTAGCCTCGCCCTCTGGCGGCAACAGCGCGCAGCCATAGCTCATTTGCTTAAAAGTGTCAGGTGGTCATAATAAAATGGCCACTCAGTGTATAATTTTATTGTGTTACTCCAAAAAGAAGTGGTGTTATGAGCTATCAAACCTCAAAAATACATTATTTCCAAATGGTTTCTACAATTTTGGCCACTATAGTAAACAAAACTGTCGAGAAATTTCAAAAAATAATTGTTAAATTAAATTATTCGTATTGAAGAAATCAACGTTCAATCAGAATTAATTTCATTTCTCTTACCGATCACGTTATCTTGGTGCTTTTCCAGCTTCTTCATAAAAAAAAACTCAAATCGCATGTAACATCAATAACGGTGTTGATTGTCACGGATTCTCGTCAGTTGCTTTCATCGCTGGATAGAAATGGAATGGATACCGTGTCGTTGGCAAGTTGCGAAGAATGTTGGAATATATGAAAAGCTTCCAAAAGATTAAACTTGTGTTTGAATCTGGTGTATCCATAAGCTTAGCTTCTTCAAATGGAAATTTATTATTATTTTCATGGCAGTGTTGAGCTATCGGTGATTTCTGTAGTTGATGGTTCCGTACGTTGTTACGCTTGTTGTGTTCCTTCAACCCAAAAAGCAAGGTCCACCAGGCAGGGACGTCGCCATGGGGGTGAGAGAAGCCCACCCTGCCACCCACACAGTTCAAAGTATGCCATTTTTCAACATATTTAACTTTTAAATATAATCTGTACTATGCCAAGTAACTAGCCTTGTGTTTTATTTCATGTAACCCTACTTATTTTCCCCTAGGAAGTGCGTTGCTTACGTCTCCAGAAAAGGTTGTCCAAATAGAACCGCAGGGCCATGAAAATTCAGTTGTTCTCCACTCTTCCAATTCTTTAGTTTCAGCCACTTTTTCATGTTTTATGGCCAATATCTGTAGGACTACCTTTAGCTCGCAAAACAGCGGCCACCTGGCGAGGCATCGATTCGATGCGGTGGCGATAGTTATCCCGGGGTATCTGATACCATGACGTCAACAGCAGGTCCACCAGTTCCCTTACAATTCGAGGTGGTAGTGATTTAGCGTGAACCCGCTTTTCCAAGTCGAACTACAAATGTTCGATTGGGTTCGTGTCAGGTGAATTTGGAGGCGATAACTATTAACAAAAAGTCACCACCATGTTCCTCGAACCACTGCTTGACGATTCTGACAGTGTGGCATGACGCATAATCCTGTTGGTAATGGCCATCGCCAGCAGAAAGCACAGTTGTCATGAATGGGTGAACTAGGTCCACAAAGATGTTCAGATACCTGACAGCTGTCAGGGATTGTGCTATTGGGATAATGGGGCTTAAAGTGCACCAAGAAAACATCGCCCACAGCATAACACCGCCGCCGCCGCCGCCGCCGCCGCCGACTTGTTTCCGCCCAAAAGTACATCCAGGTGCCATAGCCTCCGTTGGTGATCGGCGTGTCCGCGATCAGCCGTCTACGTGATGCGCCAGGAATCTTGATTCGTTAAACAGGCCACTTTCTTCCAATGATCCATGGTCCAATCTCGATGATCTTGGGCCCATTTCATGCGTTTTTGGCGATGACGCGCAGTGAGCATGGAGACCCGGCTGGGTCTTCGGCAACGTAGGCCCGTGCGCAGAAGGATGCGATGAACTGTGTGCTGTGACGCATTGCCCTGATCACCATTGTTGCAACTGCGGGGGATTTGTCGCACTGTGGCCCTGCGGTCGCTGTGAACAGTGCGCAACAGTCTCCGCTCCCCTTTGGCATCAGTGAGCTGCGAACGACACACGGCGGGACAACGGTTCGTCGATTGGCCATCTGTGAACCACTTTTTATACGTACTCACTACAGCGGTACGTGAACAACCCACAAGCCGAGCCGTTACCAAGATCGTAGTTCCGAGACTCCTTGCTATCATAAATTGTCCTTTATCAAACTCCGATAAATCGGCAGCTTTTCCCATTCTGACTCCGAACACTCTACTAACCGAAAGCCGGTCCTCGGGTTGTATATATACTGCTCTGTGAACTTCACCTGCGCCACAGTTCGGTCTCCAGGCGCGCTCATTTCTCTAGGCTGGGGGTGGTCATAATAGAATGGCTCATGGGCGTATATGTACGATTGCTATGTTTGTTAAAAGCATACAAACTTGCATAAACTTAATTTACGATTGTCAGTTGAAGGCTAAGCAAGGATAAAGTTTTTGGTGACTACTATTTCATGTTCCGAAAATGAAACCAGTTCAAGTTTACGTGAATTGTTATTCTTTTGACTAAGGTTATTAATTGCAATTTGTCAGATTTAGTGAATTTGTGATGTCCACAACGAATATTTAACCAAAGACGTTAATTAATTCATTCATTAAAATTACAAAAGTCTAAAATCACATAATATATTAGTAGAAATTGTACAATTGTCAGGGTGTCTCAAGAAGAGAGAAAAGTTCTTAAGAGGACAGAAGCATCCAGTTCGCACTTACGAATCACGGACACGCAGTTTAGTTCAAGAAGGCAGAGAACGAAAAACGGAGAGAATTTCAGGGCAGCACAGATGGCTGAGTGGACTGAGGCGCTGGACGCTGACCATTCGCCTGAGATGGGCCTGGGCTCGTATCCCGGGTGAGGTACAGGTGGTGTTTCTGCCTGATGTTACTGGCTCTGGAACCAGTGGCCCCGAATTAACCCGCAGCCGGTGAGGTGGGGTTACACAAACCCCGAAACATCTTTCAGATGTCGCTGCAATCAGAGTTCGCATAGCTGAGATGCAGGGCTCCGTGTAGCTTTCAAGCAGTATGTTTTTTGTTTTGTTTTTGGATTGGAGGTTGTTGTTTTTTTTTTTTTTTTTTTTTTAATGATTTGTTGAGTCTGATGGTACAGAGAAATGGCAAACAGGCAGACATAGACAGGAGACAGATGTTTCACATCAACAAGAACATATCAAACATGGTTTTTACAGTATGGAAAATGACCAATGTACATAAAGAGCCAGTGTTGATCAAATAACGCATTGAGAGCCGGTGCCGAAAGACAAACACAAACATCCATGCCTCACCGGTATTCGAACCCGGACCCAACTAGGACGAATGGTCATAAACCAGCGCCTTAGACCACTGCCCCACCGGTGCGGCCAAACAGCATGTTAACATCGTCTAAGAAGCAAGTAACGTCGCTCTCAGTTAGAGAAATCGAGCTGTTCTGTTTTTTTTTTCATCGTCTGGGGTTTGCCAAACCTCACCTCACCGTTTACATAACTTTTTTACGGCATTGCAAATTTTTGTATTTTATTTGTCTATGGCTTCTTCATTCCAAGACGTTTATGGAGCAAGTAAGATGCAGGAAATGTCCAAGAACAAAAGGTCGCAAAATGAGATTCACCTGTGCTGAATACAAAATGCCAAATTGTTTGGTTTGTGCTGTGAGCGTGTGTGCCGATTGCGCTTCTTAAACGTGCCTAACTTTTGGTTTACATTTTTAAATAGTATCAAATATGCCATTTAATACCTTCGTGATTGTTTATTGTAACTATTCATGTTCACCTTTTTCTGATTTATATACACTATCTACCAACAAGCAATTGGACACCTGTGATAGCAAAGGAAAACGAAGTTTATTCACCTTCAATAGTTGGTGGAGCCTCCACGAGCGGCGATTACAGCTGCGACCCTCCGGGGCATACTCTCAACCAGGCGTTGTACGACGGCTAGCGGTATTTTCTTCCACTCGGCTTGGAGAAGACAGGTCAGTTCCTTCACCGATTTCGGACGGTGGGGGCACCCCTTAAGTCGACGTTCCAACTCGTCCCAGAGCTGCTCGATAGGGTTAAGGTCCGGGCTCTGCGCAGGCAAGTCCATTCGATTAACCCCATTGTCACCATACCAAGCCATTGTGGACCTCGCAACATGACAGGTGGCATTGACATCCTGAAAGTAACATGGGTCCACCCCGTAAAACTGCCACAACGTAGGAAGCGCATGATCATCCAAAATGGTGCAGTAGGTCTCGGCTTTGAGTATACCAGGAATTACGACCAAGGGTCCCGTGCCATACCAGGAGAAACACCCCCATAGCATAATTCCACCGCCGCCGAACTTCACAGTTGGCACAATACATTCCGGCAGGAGGCGTTCTCCAGGCAGACGCCAAACCCAGACCCTGCCATCCGAACGGTAGAGGGTGAACCTTGATTCGTCGCTCCAGAAAACCTGTTTCCACTGTTCAACGGTCCACTGTCGACGTTCTTTACGCCACGTTAGCCGAGCAGCGCTATTGGACTTGGTGATCAAAGGCTTGTGGGCGGCAGAACGTCCATGATAACCGAGCAGATGGGCTTCCTTACGGATGGTATTCATCGAAAGAACACTCCCGGATACCTGTTGAAACTCCTCGCGGATGTGGCCCATCGATTTGGTGCGCTTCTTCCAAATTTCTCTGGCCAGCACCCGTCGGTCTCTAACTCCCAGTTTTGTGGGTCTGCCGGGTGGGGGCACATTCCGACAGTCACCTCTCATCTTCCACTTGCCAATCACGTAGGCCACTGTCGATTTTGGGTACTTCAGCTAGCTGGATATGTCACGTATGGATCGGCCATTTTCTGTGATACCCGACGATTACACCTTTCTCGAAACCAGAGAGCTCCGAATTGCGTGGCATTGTGCATGCGACTGGTTGCGTTGTTGTTTCCCACACGATATTTAACGGTGGCGGGCGTGACGTGTATCAGGACCGCAGATATCGTCGATCGCAGGGGTGTCCAATTACTTGTTGGTACACAGTGTATATACATTAAGATTTTAAAACTAAAGTAAAAGATTTAACGCCATTTTTCGTATTTTTCTCAAGCCTTTACTTAAAACTAATAAGTCTACGTAACACTTTTTTTTTTTTTGATTGAAAGTTTAAAGACCACCGTGAGCAATTCAGTGTGCTATAAGCAGTCGCCCGTCCCTAATTTAGGGTCACTGGTTCCAGAGAAGGGAAAGAGCCAGCGCCGTAAGACAAACACAACATCCATGCCTCACAGGGATTCGAACCCGGTCCCGTCGCGGACGAATGGCCATAAATCAGGCTTAGACCACTGCGCCACCGGGGCGGCATAATCACTTCATTGCTTTTAATAATATCTATGTTTAAAAAGTATTGTTTTAAAATTATAATTCATCATTTGGGTGTTTTATCAATTAAATTTTTCTACTGAAGGGAAATTCTGCTGGGATTTATCAAACCACACCTGACCGGTTACATGTTAAAAATTGACGACTGCTTATAGTCCTCTGAGCTACTCGTGGTGCCTAATAAATATCCCATGCTCCAGAAACAAGACAGAGGAGGAGACCAGAGAGACGACAAAGAGAAAGACGCAGCATGAAAAGATGGATGCTTTAAGTTAAAAAGAAACTAAATGCATCAACTCCTTAAACTTACGTATCAAGAAATGAAGATTTAGCATCGAACAGGAATAAAGACTCGTACATCATGGAGAACCAAAGGGAAAGTAAGATTATACTTTGTGCGCCATTATTTTATTTTGAGTTTGTTATTCCCAACTGCCGGACTGTGGTGCTAATAATTTGGCCACCAATGAACAGAAAATAACTTTTCCAAAGCGCAGTTTTTATTTTTACTGGGTTTCTAAATATATTGTGTCCTACGTGTTTCTCCATTATCTTTCTTCTTTTCTTTGTTCACTTTTTCTCAGAAGTGTTTAATAACTGATTTATAGAATGACAAGCGCTCAGGATCTTATACAAAAATTCAGGCACGTGCTTTGAACTACAGGGTGAAGTCATAACTCTAAAAGGTTGAAACGACTCTTTCCGGGCAACGTTGTGAAGTGATGATATCACACATAAACAAGTTCGTCGCTATTGGGAGAAACTTTGCGTCATCATAGAGGAACTTCGCCTACCGTTGCTTGTCTGAAGAACTGCATAATCTCTAGACTACCAGGACTTATTGCCAATCTACGGAGCGAAACCGCATTTCGAGTAGTTCCGGGAATGTGATGATTAACGGTTATAAAATGCTCAGAATAATCGCTTGTGAATGCGTGTCAGTACATTCCACGTCTGATTAAATACATTAAGAACTTAGGTTGCTTCGTCTGTCAGATGTTGTCACCTACTTTGCAAGGGAAGAGGTATCAAACATGTAGCCTATATACGCTAAGAAATTCTTTTTTTTTTTTTTGGTTGGAGGTTTAACGACCATCGTGAGCGACTCAATGGGCTATGAGCAGTCGCCCGTCCCTAATTTAGGGTCACTGGTTCAGTGAAGGGAGCCAGTGCCGTACGACCAACACAACATCCATGCCTCACCGGGATTCGAACCCGGACCCCTTTCGGACGAATGATCAGAGGCCATCGCTTAGACCATTGCGCCACCGGCGCGACAGAAATTCTTATTGTTATTAAATTTAGAAAAATACGTCACCTCAAAGGGTTAACCTTGACATTGTTCGTGAAGCCAAAGGAGTTCTTTTTGTTTGTTTTGCACTTTAACGACCACCATCAGCAGGGCTATAAGCAGTTTCTGTTCTTAATTTGAGGCCACTGGTTCCAGGGAATGGACAGAGCGTTCCCTGGATATATTGTTTTCTGTTTTTTTAGCACGGCTTTTGTACAAAAACATCATGCTCACGTTACAATTTATGTCCGTCCGTCCGCCTGCCTGTGGACACCATATCTCTGCAACTATTAATTTGATTTGAAAAATTCGTTTTGAATTAGGAAGCTTGAAATGTGAGAACGCTGATCCTTTCATTCCGGTGGGTTTGTGGGTTTTTTTTTTTTTTATCAATGTACAACTTCGCCGCTAGAAGGCGTAAATGCAGGTGATATCGAATTCAAAATTGATTTTATTGCGCATATTTGCTTTTAAATATCAGATTGAAAAAAATATTTTTTCCTTTCGATACCATTGCCCGAACAAAAAGATTTTACAAATTTTTTTGCGGAAATTTCCTGTGAAACTGGTTAAAAAAATATTGATTGAAAAAATTATTTTTTCCTTTCGATACCATTGCCTGAACAAAAAGATTTTACAAATTTGTTTGCGGAAATTTCCTGTGAAATTGGTTAAAAAAATATTGATTGAAAAAATTATTTTTTCCTTTCGATACCATTGCCTGAACAAAAAGCTTTTACAATTTTTTTTGCGGAAATTTCCTGTGAAACTGGTTAAAAAAATATTGATTGAAAAAATTATTTTTTCCTTTCGATACCATTGCCTGAACAAAAAGATTTTACACATTTTTTGCGGAAATTTCCTGTGAAACTGGTTAAAAAATATTGATTGAAAAAATTATTTTTTCCTTTCGATACCATTGCCTGAACAAAAAGATTTTACAAAATTTTTTGCGGAAATTTTCTATGAAACTGGTTAAAAAAATAGCCAATAAATAAGGCAGCTTTGAATGAAGTATTGAGAAGAAAAGCATTCTTTTCTCAGTAAATGCGTAAAATCTTTAGAAAACATTTTCGTTGCTTTAGTTAGTAAAAACTGGATGACGGGAAAGAAGCTATACGAAAGAACTTGAGGCCCCTAGTAATAGGCCTTGGTGTTACAAAGGGCCTCAAGTTCACAGCCCTTGCATTGGTTTGTATGCATGTATGAGAATGTGAAAGAAATATCAGTTCAGTGAGTGGAATTTTTATAACAACGTGGATAAAGTATTATGTATTACAGTTGTTAACAAAAAACTAGGCATCCTTCTGATTATATAATGAACTAAAAGGTGTTCTTCGCGGAAGCGAAAAATCTGAGGCCTTTGTCATTTTTTTTTTTTTTTTTTATATATATAACAGAGAAATTATTCCTTACTAGGTACAAAACATTGTGAAATTATGTTAAGTGTGTTTTTTATATTCCAGATTAAATATCTTAAGTAGTTTTACGTTTTTTGTGCTCCAGTTCTTAATCATTACTTAGTTATTTGCTTACTTATGTTGTGACATTTCGTATAAATCGGAAAAGTCATTAGACACCGTCACACGGTAGTTGCATGTTTGGTGTGGGCAATCGTGAGGCATTTCGAAAAGCAGGTCTTGGTTCTTTAAAATAATAAATTTTGCATGATATGGCTAACTTCGACGTAAGTATTTTGTGTAAGTAATTTGTATCGGTAACTAGGGCAATCCTTTACGCTTTCCAACCGTAAGTTGAAGAAGCGTATATGCTCCAGCTTTGTCTGCCCGTCCGTCCGCACGATAACTCACGTAAAAATTGTTCGATTTCGACGAAATTTTAGTATGTGGTAGGGGATCACCTGGGGACGAACCCTATTGAAAATGGGCGAAACAGGGTCAAAGGTCAGGACATAGGAGCTGGATCCATTCCGTTGCTTTTATGCGTCATAACTTGCGTAAATATGGTTCGATTTTGATGAAATTTTAGTATGTGGTAGGAAACCACCTGGGCACGAACCCTATTGAAAATGGGCGAAATGGGGTCAAAGGTCAGGCAAGGCATAAGAGCGGGATTTATTCCATTGCCCTTATGCGTCATAACTTGCGTAAAAATGGTTCGATTTCAATGAAGTTTTAGTATGTGGTAAGGAATGACCTGGGGACGAACCCTATTGAAAATGGGCGAAACGGGGTCAAAGGTCAAGACATAAAAGCGGGATCCATTCCATTGCCTTTATGCGTCATAACATGCGTAAATATGGTTCGATTTCGATGAAATTTTAATATGTGGTAGGGAACCACCTGGGCACGAAACCTATTGAAAATGGGCGAAATGAAGTTAAAGGTCAGGACACTGGAGTGGGATCCATTCCATTGCCCTTGTGCATCATAACTTACCTAAAAATGCTTCGATTGGGACAAAACGTTATGTTGTTCCAGAGGTATAATGAACCGGTTCTGTTGAATATCAACGAAATGGAGTCAAAGGTCATTGTACAAAAGCAAAATTTATCCCACAACCATTATTCTTATAACTTGCGTAAAACTGCTTCTATTGCGACAAACCTTTAGTATGCTATTCCTGAGGTATGGTGAACCGGTTCTGTTGAATATGAACCGGTTCTGTTGAATATCATCGAAATGGGGTCAAAGGTCAGGACACAGGAGCGAGATTTATTCCACAGCCATTATCCACATAACTTGAGTAATAATTTCTGGTATGTTGGAAAGCGTATCATAATCAATGCATTGCATGATTTTATTATCTTGTTTTAATTATAGCGTACACATTTGTGTTTCAAAGAATAAAGGGAAAAAATTATTTTACGAAAAATACTTATAGGTTCCAAAGGATTTAATTTATTAAAACACCCATAAAGCCTAGTTAATAAATAATATCGTCGAAGTTAAAATTCTGGGTAATTGAAAACTAATGGAATTTCGCAAAAGGTCCTCGAAAACATTTTTTGCTGGCTGGTCGAGTTTTTCCGGTACGCCACTGTGCAGACTATTATAGTGTATAACCCTATGATCATTTTTGTTTTCCTGTTTTAAAAATACTGCTTATCTGCTTATAAATAGTTCTTGAGCTGTAATGTTTGTCGGTTAAATATGTCACTACTTGAACATAAACAAACGTCGTTTGTTCTCTTACCACTGGACCTATGTACTTTTAAACCTCAGATAGGCTAGTTCATAAACAATTCTTAATTACACACTGAGCTAAATTAGGTGACCTAACGGCTAGAAGAAGATGTCGACCCAGGACGCACTTTGTCCCTTAGTCCTCCAGGTCGAGGGTTCGGCGCGGGGCTAACGACCCCACCTAGTCAAAATTCTTTCGTTACAAAATCTCACAAAAAAACTCTTTGAGAAGGCCCTGGGCCCACGCAGTGCTGTTGAGCCACTGAAGAAGAAGAACGGCCAGAAGATAAAAGTCTTGAAAACAGGAGCAAATGGCCTCATACAATATAAGAAACTCCAAGATTTTGAGATTTCGATAACATAGATATGGAAAAGTTCGCAAAATGACTACTGTGGAATTTATTTATCCAGCTGAACACAAAATGAACGTTTTGGACCATCTTTCTTATAAAGATAAAGAAAAAAAAGGTTCTGTCTACAGTGGATTCCGATTATGTCTACGGCGTACTTTATTTTCTCTTGTTTTGATTTTTAGTGTCATGTAAAATGCCAAGGAATGATGTCATTAAATGCTAGGAAAGACATATTCTTCTTGGGGTACTAATTTCTTGAATGTAGTAATAAAAAAGGAATTCCCTTTGAGAGGATTTTGCTACAAATCGGTCCTACAGAAAGGTTATCTTTAAGCGTACATTTGAAAAAAAAAACAATTAGAATTTTGCTAACGTATAGAAATGTTGCGATGTAAATTAAAGGAGAGATTTCCAAAAAAAAAAATAAGGTAGATTTTTGAGAAATCAAAATCATGATGTAAGATAGAAAATTGCACTGATGTCACTGCTTAATAAATAGTTCTTGAGCCCTCTTAAAATTAAAAAAAAAATTAGGTTGTGATTCTGAGGTAATATTCAATGTAAGAAACTCCAAGATTTCGATGTCATAGATATGGAAGAGTTGGCAAAGTGACTTTGGTATTTATTTATCTAGTTGAACACAAAATTGATATTTTGTGACTCCGCTTCTCATAGAGAGAAAGAAATAAAAAAGTTCTGTCCACCGGGGATTGTGATTATGTTAATGTCTATGTCGCACTTTTTTCACTTTTTTTTTTTTTTTTTTTTTGCGTCATGTAAAGCGTAAAGAAATGATAGCATTAAATGACACATTATTCTTGGGATATTAATTTTTTGAATATATCTTACTAATAAAAAAAAGAGTTCTCTTTGAGAGATCGTTGATAAAAGTCGGTCCCACAGAACGGTTGTCTTTAAGTGTATATTTGAAAAAGTCAAATTATTGGAATGGTGTTAACGTATAGAAAGATCATGATAAAAAAAATTAGGGGGAGAAGATTTCCCAAAGCTTAACGTGAATTTTTGAGAAATCAAAATTGAAATATAATAAACAGAATATTGCACTGATACGGTCACTTTCAAAAGCATATTTATGGAAATATCACCTGCTTGTATTTTTATTCTCCCTATTAGCCGGAGTTCGTTCCTCCAAAAAAAAAAAAATTAAAATAAAACAAAGTTCTATGGTGAGTGAAATTATGAAGCGGAACCTCTTAAGCAATATTTAATATTTTATTTTTTCTGGAAAGTGATTATTCCTTTTTATTTAATATCAACACTTTTTTTTTTCTCTAGTTTCTTGATGCTGCTCCTGAAAAAACAGTGCTAAACAAAGAGGTTAAGTGCTATTGCGCCCTTCGCTAGCTAATGCTGCCATCTATCATAAGTAATTTGAACTACATAGTCAACACATATCTTTAGTTGTTGATCATGTCAGACGGTTTTTACCTCATATTAGGAACGCCCAGTATATGATAGTATTATTTCTTTACTTTATACTTGTGTTCACGGTCGTATGGTCCTGTACAGTACTCTGCACAAATAGACGGGGATTTTATTATTAAGCGTATAACTGATATCAGTGGGGGGGGGGGGGGGCTTGTGGACACTGCTAGGCAGAGAAAATGAAAAGAACCGAGAAAATGCCACACCATGAAGGAATGCTCAAAACCACCAAACTGCACACACAGATAGCCAAGTAGGTCCCGAACAAATGATTTAATTGTCACATACAGACTAGGCTGCAGTGGCCGAATATGCAGGATGATCAATAAGGAGTGTGGCCCCCATTTTGGGCGATACAGCGTTGAATTCGACATGGCATCGAGGTAATGAGAGTCCGAATCGAGTCCTGGGGTATCGTGGACCATGTGGTGTTGATCCGAATCCACAGTTCATCTAAATTTTGCGGGGGTGAGAAGGTACTCAACCGACGTCCAATCGTGCCCCACAGATGCTCGATGGGCGAGAGATCGTGGGATCGTGCTGGCCACGGAAGCATCCACACACCGTGCAAAGCATTCAGGCTGATCCTAGCGGTATGCGGCCGGTCGTTATCCTGTTGAAAAACGGCGTTTGGGATGCCTTGCAGATACAGTAGTGGCAGTGTACAAACGTAATACATGGAATTCCAAAAGGAGGAGAAGCAAAAGGGGGAGCATTTTAATAAACGCGCATAAGGAAGAATGAAGATTAATTCAATTTAGGAAAATAAAGGAATTTAAGAAGCCCAGGGAATAATTAACAAATCGATGCGGTCACAAAAGTGATAAACATGACCGCATCGATTTGTAATTATTTGCTGGGCTTCTTAAATTCCTTTATTTTCCTAAATTAAATTAATCTTCATTCTTCCTTATGCGCGTTTATTAAAATGTTCCCCCCTTTGACCGCATCACACAATTACACGCTACGTTTCTGGAAAAGCCAAAAGATAGCTCATTTTCGACCAATTATCATGGTAAAGGCAAATTTTAATGAATTTGTAAAATTTCAGTGCTTAAAAAATTTCATGTATATGAGTTTAGTGTAAATCATTGCATAGTCGATCACAAAAATTCATTGTTAGAGTTAATGAAATACAATAAGAAAAACTTCCATGCTAGTAGCTTGGATGTTTCACTCCTTTCTTCAGAACATGGGTGTCGCTGGCGGGTGAGACGGGTGGGGATATTGCAATGCATTCAAATTATTGCAATGTATTCAGACATGCATCTATCAATACACTTAGATGATTGCTGTCCCCGGTACATTTTAAAAACACTTTTTAAAAAATAAAGAAATTGGCTATTATTACTGCACGCTTGCGTCCCCCTTCCCCCTAATTCCTATTTGCCATAGGAATTCAGGATATATTGTTTTCTTTTTTTAGCACGGCTTTTGTACAACACAATCATGCTTACGTTACCATTATGTCCGTCCGTCCATCTGCCTGTGGACACCATATCTCTGCAACTATTAATTTGATTTGAAAAATTCGTTTTGAATTAGGAAGCTTGAAATGTGAGAACGCTGATCCTTTCATTCCGGTGGGTTTTTTTTTTTTTTATCAATGTACAACTTCGCCGCTAGAAGGCGTAAATAAATGCAGGTGATATCGAATTCAAAATTTATTTTACTGCGTATATTTGCTTTTAAATATCAGATTGAAAAAATTATTTTTGCCTTTCGATACCATTTATAACGAACAGTTTTGGGTACATTTTCTTTTTCAAATAATGCTTAGATTTTCCGCTAGAAGGCGTAAAGTTAAACTGCGTTTCCCCCAATACCTCTGCTTATAAAACTCAGATTGGAAACATTCTTCCTGTATCGTATACAGGGCCTCGTGAGAAATTATTTTACATAAAATTTTAATTAAGGAATGGATTGGCCACCAGGGGTGTAAGTGTTTATTTCTGCTTCTGATAATGTATTTCCGCAAAATCTGGGCTTCTGAAAACTCGATTGCAAAGATACTTTCGTGGACCGATTCCGTTTACTTCGGAAAGCCTTTTGAGAATACCTCCTGCGTAAAATATCTTATAATTTTTCCGCCCGGGATGGGGGGGGAGGGGTCGTAGATGTACATTTTATTTTTGTCGATATCTCTGCTTCTAAGAGTCCGATTTGAAAAACTGGTTTCTTTGTTAGAGTGCGTTTTTGGAACAAAATGCTTCTGATACAGCTTCAAAATTTTCAAATAATGCATAGATTCCCGCTACGCGGAGCAAAAGTAAATTACGTTTCCCCCGGTATCTCTGCTTCTAAAAGTCCGATTTAAAATTTTCTTCCGGCATCGGATACAACTCCTAATGGGAAGTGTTTTGATCATAATTTATAATTTTTGATAAAAAAAATGGTATAGCCCCCAGGGGCGTAAGTGTCTATTTCTGCTTCTGATGTATTTACAACAAAATCTGAGCTTCTGAAAACTCGATTAAAAAAATTATTTCGTGGACCGATACCGCTCACCTCCGAAAATATTTTCAAAACACAGTCTCTTTAAAAGAATGCATAGTTTTTCAGCCAGGGGTGTAGATATATATTTTATTTGTGTCGATATCTCTGCTTCTAAGAGTCCGATTTGAAAAATTCTTTCCTTGTTGAAGAGCGTTTCCTCTGCGAAAATTTTTCTCAGTTTGCCAAAAGAGGACGTAATTTCCCGTTTCCGTTTACAGCAATACCAGCAGGACTCAAATCCCGATATAAAATATTCTTTTTCGGTCAAATACTACTAACTATCAAAATTGGGTGGCCAAGGGAGGGTTGCAACACTACAAATCTGGGTGGCCAAGGGAGGCTTGCAACACTACGGAGGCCCTCCTGGGAATGGCGAGCCGCGTAGAGCCGAGAATTATCCTGCTGAAAATTAGCTCCTAGCAGACATGGTATTAAAGGCAAGACGTATCGCTGAGCTGTAAGCGTCCCTGTTACCACTATTAGTGGCCCCCAGATGTCATATGAGATGTCTCCCTACACTATAACACCACTAGTGAGGGGCGGTGTGCTGCTCCACAGCTAAATCCGGATGTGAGTGCTTCCCAGCACTCCTCGACACGTAAATGCGGTGGTCATCCGCTCCAAAGCAGAAGCGGAATTTGTCGCTAGAAACGGTGCAATACCAGTCGGAGGCGAACCATGATTTCCGGTCACCCCACCACTCCACACGAAGCCGCCGATGTAGGGTGATTCATGAAAGACATCTGAACGGGGCTAAGAGTATGGAGTCCTGCTTCTGCCAGTGGTCTTGCAATGGTGAGCGACAATGCTCGTAGATGTCGCTACATCTCACTGGATGGTTGACAGAGAAGTTGTCGAGGAGATTCAGGCTAGTCGGACTATGAGTCAATGCTCTCTCACCCAGTGGTCCCACCTGGACAGACCGGAAACTTCTTGGTGAGTATATTTGTGCCTTCACGTACCCACTACTACTGAAACATTCTCACTCTTGCATCAGTACGATTAAGATGGTGGGAGATTCGTGGATGAAACCAGTTTGTTTCCTTCAGTCCCACGATGCGGCCGGCCCCTCTGAAATGTGCTGGTTTTTTGTTTTCGGTTTTCGGTTTTTTTTTATTGGAGGTTTAACGACCACCGTGAGGAATTGAATGGAATACGAGCAGTCACCCGTCCCTAATTTCAAGTGGTTCCAGGGAATGGAGAGAGCCAGTGCCGTAAGACAAACACAGCATCCATGCCTAACCGGGATTCGAACCTTTCGGACGAACGATCAGAGGCCATCGCTTAGACCACTGAGCCACTGTTGTTCTTTGGTTCTTCTAGGACATCGTCGAGACATGATTAGCGGCCATCGCTTAGACCACTGCGCCACTGTTGTTCGTTGGGTCTTCTAGGACATCGTCGAGACATGATCAGCGGCCATCGCTTAGACCACTGCGCCACTGTTCTTCGTTGGGTCTTCTAGGACATCGTCAAGACATGATCAGCGGCCATCGTCGAGACATGATCAGCGGCCATCGCTTAGATCACTGCGCCACTGTTGTTAGTTGGGTCTTCTAGGACATCGTCGAGACATGATCAGCGGCCATCGCTTAGATCACTGCGCCACTGTTGTTCGTTGGGTCTTCTAGGACATCGTCGAGACATGATCAGCGGCCATCGCTTAGACCACTGCGCCACTGTTGTTCGTTGGGTCTTCTAGGACATCGTCGAGACATGATCAGCGGCCATCGCTTAGACCACTGCGCCACTGTTGTTCGTTGGGTCTTCTAGGACATCGTCGAGACATGATCAGCGGCCATCGCTTAGACCACTGCGCCACTGTTGTTCGTTGGGTCTTCTAGGACATCGTCGAGACATGATCAGCGGCCATCGCTTAGACCACTGCGCCACTGTTGTTCGTTGGGTCTTCTAGGACATCGTCGAGACATGATCAGCGGCCATCGCTTAGACCACTGCGCCACTGTTGTTCGTTGGGTCTTCTAGGACATCGTCGAGACATGATCAGCGGCCATCGCTTAGACCACTGCGCCACTGTTGTTCGTTGGGTCTTCTAGGACATCGTCGAGACATGATCAGCGGCCATCGCTTAGACCACTGCGCCACTGTTGTTCGTTGGGTCTTCTAGGACATCGTCGAGACATGATCAGCGGCCATCGCTTAGACCACTGCGCCATTGTTGTTCGTTGGGTCTTCTAGGACGTCGTCGAGACATGATCAGCGGCCATCGCTTAGACCACTGCGCCACTGTTGTTCGTTGGGTCTTCTAGGACATCGTCGAGACATGATTTTTTTTTTTTCATTGGAGGTTTAACGACAACCGTGAGCAACTCAATGGGCTACAAGCAGTCGCCCGTCCCTAATTTAGGGTCTTTGGTTCCAGGGAAGGGAGAGAGCCAGTGCCGTAAGACAAACACAACATCCGTGCCTCACCGGGATTCGAACCCGGGCCCCTTACGGACGAATGATCAGAGGCCATCGCTTAGACCACTGCGCCACCGGGGCGGCCGAGACATGATCAGCGGTAATTGAAGTAAACGCAGCCAGGGGGTTTACAGCAAACATCTGCAAGCCCTTATCAAGTCCACTGGGTGAGTGATTTATACGAGCTCTGGGCACGACCTGGAAGTTTATTAGAGATGAAATGTTTTTCATTTGCATGCCTCACCAAGAGGTATTTGCGACCGGTTCACATGGTTCGAGGGTGATTTTATCATTGTGAGTTGATTCTTTTATCTAAGAGCGTATCTATCTTGTGTGATGGCTAGAGAAAATAATAATAAAAGAGTTCAGGAAAAACGTTATAATTTACATTTTACGATTTATTGCAGACGTAAGCCAGACCACAACCTCCGCCTTTCTGTAATGATTTTATTTATCGGTGGTTCTACTCTGGATGCGTTTCATCCACTGTCCCAACTGTTCAGTCACAAGGCTTTGCCAGTTCACACCCAATTCTACAAGAATCCAGCGCAGGATGTTGAACTCCTTTTGAGTCAGCTGAGGTTCCTCTTCGTCGTTCTTCCGTGTTCTCCTCCTGATTTCACATTCCCTTTGTTTGAAGGCTTGTGTGATGGTAGTGTAATGCTCTTTACCTTCTTCGCCCAGAGTAAAGTTGAAGAACGAATCCACAGCTTTCCTTTCTCTGTCTCCCATAACTTCCCACAACTCGAATCGTTCTCTCAGTAATTCGGCATTCCTGGCTGCGAATATAAAAATAATAACAGTAAGCAGTAAGAATATAAGCTTCGTGCTGTTGTGACTCAAGAAGCAAGTAATTCCGTCTTAAGCGCGATTTTTAATAACTTAAAATTACCACATATTATAAAATATACAGGGTGATTCATAAAGAAGTATACAGTTTCCAGATGCTGTAAAACAGTAACAATTGAAGATACGGGCCACAACTGCGAACCGTTAGGTAGATGTACTCATAAAGTTTGTGCCCCGCTGCTGAGGGAAGTGACGTAGGCGATAGCACGCGTGTCACACGACTAGTCAGTCAAAACGGCAGCGTCTGCAGTGGCGAAGGCGTTTTGTGTTCTTGAATTGAGCAAAACTGACCCAGAAGTCCTAACTTAACACCTTGTGACTTTTTCCTGTAAGGGTACTCGTCTAATTGGATAAACAGTGAGGTTGCGTTCCCATGAATGTAAAGAACCCAATCTCAAAGTTTACGGACGTCGCGTTGTGTTTCATATGGGCTCGTTACGAGGTATTCGTAAAAAACCCATATGCCGCAAATTGTGAATTTAGAGGAATATACACAGCCTATAAAGTTAGCTACACCCTGTTAAGTAATTAACAATGTTTATTAATAGAAAAAGTATATATAAGCAATTACATCCTTTAGGTGGAGGCCAAATAAAAGCTACGTTAAATTAAAAAAATATTGGAATTAGCCATGTGTACTGGTCAACTGCTGCGTACGCCTGTCACACCCTTGAGCTTAACTTTAAAGTAACTCCCTCAATCTATTTCGCGGAGGCATAGCGACCATGCATATTTATATATCTAGTTAACATGGGAACTGGAGTTGGGGAATATAACGTCATCTTACCTTCCTGTCGTTGGTGTGGTCGCTCGTGGAACCCCACGCTGGTAGATGAAAACTTGCGTGGATGTTGACCGCGTGGTTGGTTTGCTGTATATCTTGTCTGCCACGCTGGGACCGCGTACTATGTCCGTTTCCTAACTAAGCCTCATCCGTCTCATCCTCGACTATCTCTGAAAATTGTACTTCGACTATCATCTCTAGCTAACCATCTCGAATTTTTCCATATGATCACCCTATCTTCTCTCGTGTCTGTGTATATATTTCCGTTCCTTTAATTTTCCACGGGATAGGGGCGTGCCTACAACCTTCTACGTACTCTTCGCCTGGGGTCCTGATTGGTCAGCTGATCTGACCAGTGCTCCGGCTTAGTGGCTATTGGTTGGACCTCCTGGTCCAGTTGGCTACCTTTTCGCGACAGCTGGCCTGTTGTGCAGGTGGTACTTTTTGTGAATTCCATAAGGCCTATCTTACGCTCAGATGAATAGCGAGGAATTTAAAAGGGGCTTTCCGCTGCCAGAGTTACGACTTTTCTGTGACACCGCGATGTACTTTACGACTTTCGCTAGTGCCTCCTTCATCAAGGAGAAGTCGTAAACCGCAACTCGCCTATTCATCTGACCGCGTTCCGGATTCTTGCCTGTGCCTTCTGAAATACCGGGATGTATTGTTCCACCAGCAACGCTAGCACTGGGGACATTTCTTAAATTTTGCGAATGTCATGCTTTTCCTCACAAGAGTGAAAAGTAGGTGAATTCCTTTGGTCATTCTTCACGGGTGTCCGGCAAACCGTTTTGACCACCTGGGTTTTCTGCTTCCGTGGGGAAAAGGGGGTTTATGAGGCAGGAAGGGAGCAAAAGAAAAATAATTTAAATTAAGTAAAAAAAAAAATAATTTAGGTAAATTACTCCTGGTCTTTAAATTTTAATTAGGCCGTAAACAATGTGACCCGAACTACGAAGTAGTTCCTCGGCAACACCACTATCACTGCACCTCTTACCTCCGTTTGGGAGGAAATGGATTACCGGCTCGATGTGTGTTGTGTTACTAAGGGTGCACACATAGAACATGTGTGACTGTCTCTAAAAAAACTTGAAACATTTCCCTACAATTCTGTTACAGGTAACATAAAATATCTTACATTGTTCTTGTTTTATAGTGCGTTGAAACTGTATATTTCTTTATGAATCCCCCTGTATATATAGTTAAAAACACATTAGTACTTTCGGATTCACTAGAATCCTTCATCAGATGTATGTTAAAAGCGAATAGCACTGAAAGAAATCTGTAAGTCACATGTTTTTTATACACAACCGACGTCATGCGTTTATTAGATCTTGCATTTTAATGTTCAACCAATCACCTTAGGTGGGAGGGGGTGGGGTCGGCAATGATGAAGAATTGTTTATTTTCAGAATTTGTTTCCACTGAGGAGGTATTGCACACAGATGATCATAATTACAACAATCTTGTTTAAATTGATAAACAGACTTTCTGTTAATAATAAGTGGACTTAGCCTTAGGGGTACAAAGAATGTTTCTGTTTTTCCGCTGGGTCATATACGACATAGTCGTGTATGACCCAGCGTGTATGACTCAACATCTACGGCATTAGCTCGACATAGCGTAGATGTTGATGCAGTCCTAAGGCTATATTTGTGTCGTGCCAGTCTGCATTTTAAAGTTCTAGAAGTTGAGCCCACATACACTCGGTCCGCTTCTTCCTCGTCATCCGCTTTCAGTGGTATTAAGTGTACTCCAAATTTATGAACACTTTTGACCTCATCTCGGTCATTCTTAATTTTCGATAAGATATTAATGGCTTTAGTCCCAAAGCCCACATTATTCTTCGTACATATTGTTCTTAAGAAGTTATTTATCTTTCGTAAGTACGGAAGAGAACCAACAAATATTATTTGTCTTTTTTTCCCGTTGAAGTGTTGTTACATTGTTCCTTTGAATTCGTCCATGGAGTTTTTTACTGTAGTTCCAGGACAACCACATTCCTCTGCCAAATTAGCAATATATGAGAGTTCTTTCTTCCGGGCCAAATGGTCCGAGGAATGAGTATATGCTCTCTCTTCAGCAAAAATCGCAGTGATACGTGTGTATGGTTTAGAGGGTGGGTGGAAGCATAAGGGATAATAGTGGTGTTTTAGTTAGGTTTTCTATACACAGAAAATGAAAGCTGGTTAGTATTTGGGTTCCGATGAAGGAGGATGTCCATGAAAGGTAAGATATGGTCTCTCTCCAGTTCGCAGATGACAACGCGCATAAGACGGAATTATCTGCATTTTGAGTAATAACTGTAAATAAGAAAACGGAGGTGAAATCAAGTAACTTTGAGTCCGCACAGAATGTGAAAACACATTTCAAACGAAGACGGTTCAGAAAATACCACAAAAAGGAGAATCACTATCTTCGACAAGGGATTTACGAAATCGGATCACAGGTGAAGCAGATACCTGAATTCCTTACTTATTGAGATTCCTGAATTCCGAACTGATTGCAACTTTCTCTTATGTGGACTTCTCTAAAATTAACACTAGGTGCACTGATGAATAAGAAAAAAATGAAAGTATCTGTGCATAAGTGTTGGCAATTACATATTGGATTTTTTTCCAACACAAAGTATTGAAAACCGAAACATAAATACAGAGAACAATGATATTTGAGGAAGTTTCACATGGACTCATTACAGCTTGATCGCAAAAGCACTATGTATTAACTCGGATAAAAGATATATTGGCAGTTGTGATTCGTCTGACTGGTCGATCGTTGTCTCTCGCTAAGCAAGGCCAGGGCAATTTTACACTATCACAAAAGCATACTCTAACTTCGGTAGAGTATGCTTTCGCGTCGTTTTTGTATACTCTACCAAAGGTAGAGTATACAAAAACGACGTAAACGGTCCCTCACCTTCCTTCAGTTGAGTTGCTCGGTTATGAAAGTACGAGAGAGGAAGGAAAGATCTCGTCGATTTCTAGAAGGAAGTTAGATTATTTAATTCGTTTTTTTTTTTTTCATTGAACTGTTCGTTTTTATTTATAAACTCCTGGATCGGACTGTGACGTAGTGATACATTGTAGCAAACGTTGGAGGCAAATTCTCCAAATCCATTCACTTAGTGCAGCATCGCTCCTAGTAGCTGTCCTGTAGAATGTGAGCTTAATATTTTGGCAAGAAAAACACGCTGTAATTTTAATTAAGACATATTTGCTAGCTTTTGGCTCTCATATTATATAGCATTAATTTTTCGGGTTTCAGTACGTACTTATTGATATCTCTTCCCCTCCAAAAAAAAATGGACGCATTTCTACTTTGGTCTAAAGAGTTCTAAAGCTGCGACATAGAAGTTGAGTTTTAATTCTTGAGTGCGAATGTTTTTATTGAAACTTGAATTCGCCATTATAGCATACATATTGCTTTCTTTTTCGATGACCAAAACGAGAAATAATTCCTCTGCTGTCTCTCCATATGTGCGCGTTGCAGTCTATCATTTACTCTCCAGTATAGATCAATGAATTCTATAAGCACCCAGAGGCGAGTAGTTGCCACTGAGCCTCTTCTAAGACCCAGTGGCGCAGTGGTCTAAGCGATGGCTTATGACCATTCGCCCGTGAAGGGTCAGGGTTTGAATCTCCCGGTGAGGCATGGATGTTGTGTTTGTCTTACGGCACTGGTTCTCTCCCTTCCCTGGAACCAGTAGCCCTAAATTAGGGACAGGCAACTGCTTATAGCCCATTGAGTTGCTCACGGTGGTCATTAAACCTCCAATAAAAAAAAAAAATAAAAAAATACATGCTGTCTCCAAACATGGGAGAGAAAAAAGATGGCGCAGTGGTCTAAGCGATGGCTTCTGATCATTCGTCCGAAAGGGGTCCAGGTTCGAATCCCGGTGAGGCATGGATGTTGAGTTTGTCCTACGGCAATGGCTCTCTCCCTTCCCTGGAACCAGTGACTCTAAACTAAGAACAGGCGACTGCTTATAGCCCATTGAGTTGGTCACGGTGGTCGTTAAACCTCCAATCAAAAAAATAAAAAATAAGAAGAGGATAGATCCGTGGGGCCCGCGATCCAACAAAGGAGGAGGGCAAATGACAGTTTAAATAAAAATGTGGCTGAAACAGGAAAAACGCTGTAATGTATTGTGAAATTTATGTGTAACATTATGCTCAGAGAATTTTTTTTTTCCTGGGAACAAATACAAAAGATAGCCTCAAGAAAAACAGGCGGAATATTCTCATCCAGTCTCCCCCTACCCCTTGTACATCCACCCTATTTGCGAATTGTATGTTTCATTAAAAAAAGTTTTCGATCAATAATATACGTGTACGCAAAGCAGTATTTTTACACTACCGCCGCATTCCCTGAAATAAAATTCTGACTCCGTCGCTGCAAATCAGTTTTATCTGTAATATCGTAAACCAGAAGAGCAAAGCGGCGCTCCTGTAACTTTAAATATTTTGATGTCTTATTCCTATTATTCTGCAATGTGTGGTAGTTGCAAAGATTTACAATTTCCTTAAACGCACAGGAATTTAGAATTCTAATCATGCAAGTTCTCGATCTCTTGCCGCATATGAGTAATACCTTTCTCGAAATACTCATTCTAAATCTAAATTTTTCTTTGATATGTTTTATTAACAAATTGTGAAGGAAATAATAGAAACTGTAAATGATTTACAATCCTAAAACTAAAGCTGCATCGCACCTAGAAAACCAGGTCGAAATTTGAAGTTAAGAAACGAACGCTGTGGGGAGTTGGACCACATTTTGGAGGTTTGGTAATTTTTCCTGTAGACATTTTTTCAGTGATCCCAAAAGGTTTAGCAGGAAACTGGTAAACATACATTCCTTTTTAAACGGTATCAATATTCCCTCTAAATTTTACAGCTTGTGCGCAGCTGAAATTTCTCTTGAGCAAAAATCAAGTTATGGAAATTGGGAAATTGCATTATTTGTGAGATGTGCGTGCATGAGTGATTGTCGTTTATTGCAGAGGTTGTCCTTATTTCTTTTCTTGGGAAAGGACAATTCTATTGCGTTTGAACTTCGCTTTTGCTTTTTTATTGTGAAAGATTATGTTAAAAGTCATCTTCTATAATTTAGTTTCAATTCTTTTATTTGTTCTGCAACCTTTTTACATCGTACGCGAAAGGATTTCAAATTGTATGTGGCCGCTCATACGTGCAGCTCTTTTTTTAATTTTAATTGGGGGTTTAACGACCACCGTGAGCAACTCAATTTATATATACACTATACAAAACTGCATGTTTGTTTGTATGTTCGCTATACAAATCTACAGTTCTCAATTTAGTACTACCAAATTTGGTATACTATCTCATGGTACCCTAACTTAGACCGTAGACGGTTTTTGGAAGGGGTCGGAGTCCGGGGTTAAGGGGCCCACACACAAAATTTCCGCAAAATCAAGTTTTCAATTTAGAACTACCAAATTTTGTATACTATCTCATGGTACCCTAACTTAGACCACAGATAGTTTTCGAATGGTGTCGGAGCTAGAGGTCAAGGGGCATCCGCGCAAAATTTCCGTGAAATCTACAGTTTTCAATTTAGAACCACCAAATTTGGTATACTATCTCGTGGTACTCTAACTTAGACCGTAGACGGTTTTCGAATGGGGTAAGAGCCCGGGGTCAAGGGACCCCGTACAAATTTTTCGTAAAAAGTTCCATTTTTTACTTTTTTAAGAACTGCAACACAATTCAGCACGCCAATACTCGATCTGCGGCTTAAGTTAGAGATCGTAGATAACAATAAAGTGCAAAAATATCCGTTTAATGGTGTACAGTTATGGACAATTAAATTTGCGCAAAAAGAAGGAAGCATCGGATTGAGCTAAAATTTTATGGACGTAATGATACAGATGAATGATTCACATGATGGCAAAAACAGAGCAACAGGACAATTACAGAGGGATCTGTGGCACGCAGTCCGGTCATCTTCAATAGCGCGTTGCAACGCCTCGTGCGGCGATACATGATGCAATACGGTCCGACATGGAGGCGAACAAACGCCTGATGTTGTCCTGCGGCACACTGGCCCCACACGTGTTGGACAGTGTGCTCCAAATCCCGGATAGTGCGGCACGGCGGCAGCCGGCGTTTCAACTGGTCCCACACATGCTCGATAGGGGTCATGTCCGAGGAGTGGGCAGGCCATGGAAGTGTCTGGGCGTGACGTAGGTAGTCCTGGGCAACACAAGCCGTGTGCGGGCGGGCATTATCCTGCTGGTATAGTGCACCTGGAATCCCGGCCGGGAATAAGAGCACATGAGGCAGTAGGATCTCATCCACATACCGCTGGCCCGTCAATGATCCACGTTCCACTACTATAGCTGATCGACTATCGTACGCAATGGCTCCCCAGACCATAATGCCTGCAGTGGAGGAGGTGTGGCGCTCGATAGCGAGGTTGGGATTGTGCCGTTGGCCCGGGGACTTCCACACCCGAACACGATGATCATCTGTCCCCAAAACGAAGCGGCACTCATCGCTAAACACCATACGTCACCAGTTCCACGTCGCTCCGGCCTGGCAGCACTGCACACGAAGCCGGCGATGTTCCGGTGCTGATAGCAGCACACGTAAGGGGCGCTGGGATCGCAAATTTGCTTTTCCGCGAGGTGTCGGTATATGGCTCGTAGACACACAGGAGCCGCTACATCTGCCTGTATAGTGGACCGGGATCACGTGGGATCCGTTCTTGCCTGGTGCACAATCCATCGATTCTCTCTACCGGTGGTCCTCCCGGTCCGTCCGGAGCCGCTTCGCCGTGTAGCAGTGCCGTCACGTGTCCACTGCTCCCAACAGAGTCGGACGGTATGATCAGAACGATCTACGTGGCGGGCTGAACGGTACACCAACTACCCTACGGTTTTCAACCCGATGCTCAAGCCTCTCTCAGAGTCCGTAAGTTGCATAAATCGACGTCACTGGCATCTCTACCCGGCATTCTTGTCACTCTGTACACTTGCTTACGTCGGCCGGTGCTTTTCGCTTTCATGGGACATCGACTACATGCCGATTCGTGGTTTCAGCGCCACCACAGGGTGTGTGGTCATGCGCACTCACACTAAACGTAGGTCAGTTGCATACCAGTACGCACTCTAGCTATTTGCAGAATTTCGCGGTTGTAGCATGTTTTTTTCTAGGTGCGGAAATTTCATTGTCCGTGAGTGTATTAGAAACACAAATGAATAAACGTTAGCTTTAACCACCAACGGGCGGCTTCATCAGGCAGAAATACGTTATCTGCCATAGAGACACATGGCAACAATTTGGTCCTGAAGATCTCAATAGAACAGAGCGCCAGTAGACGGACATGGAACTAAAACATCGAACCGTAACCGTTTGTCTGTTGTTGTTTTTTTTTTTCTTTTTTTTTCTTTTTATGTTTTATAGGGTTTACGATTCTTGCAGGTACCGTATCACGTGACAGACGCTGTCGTAGTTTCATGTCCGACAACTGGGGCGCTGTCTTAAACACGAGAGTTGGACCTCTGTCTCTCCTCCTCTGTGTACAATGTAATGTAAATAGGGAATTCCAGATATTCAAAATTCAAAACGGTAAACAAAAGGATTATCCAAAGCAAATGTCAAGTCACATGCACGGGACATGACACACACTGAAGCGCCAGAAAAACTGGTACAGACGAGCTTATACAAAATACATAGCAACGTCACCTATGCGCGTACTCGGTTGCATCCGACAGTGCGTATATAAAGCGATAGGCATCCTTGCGAGCTGTCAGAGCTGTTTTCGGCATGAAAATGAGAAGTAATAACGATTTAAGCGATTTTCAACGCGGTATTATAGTTGGCGCTCGTGAGATGGGCCATAGTATTTCGGAGGTAGAAACGAAGTTCGGATTTTCACGGACGACCATTGCAAGGGTGTATCGTGACTACAAGAATTCCGGCGAAGCCTTCAACCTACGATACCAGTGTGGCCGTAAAACGACACTGGGTGAACGTGACCGTCGTCGGCTGCCAAGAATCGTTTCACGCGATAGGCGTGCAATACTCTCGCAGGTATCATCGGAATTCAATGCTGGAGTCTCAACAAGCATCAGCGTCCGGACTGTGCAACGTACCCTGCACGATATGGGTTTTGGGAGCCGACGCCCAACTCATGTCCCCTTGATGGGTGCACGACACAGAGCTATGCGCCTCGCTTGGGCACGGCAACACCGCCACTGGACACTTGATGACTGGAAACAAGTAGCCTGGTCTGACGAGTCGCCTTTCCAACTGTATTGGGCAGACGGAAGGATTTGCGTGTGGCGCAAACCCCATGAAACCATGGATCCCGCCTGTCAACAGGGAACTGTACCGGCTGCTGGGGGGTCCGTACTGCTGGTATGGGGTGTGTTTAGCAGGACTTCACTGGGACCCCTGGTCCGTCTACAAACGTCTGTGGCCGGCCAACGGTATGTGTGCAGCCTTTCTGACGAGGTACACCCTGTTCATGTCCTGCATTCATGCTAATGGGTTGGGCCTGTTCCAACAGGACAATGCTCCTCCACACAAGTGTCGGGACGCCATATTATGGTTATGGGAGCATTCATCTGAGTTTGTGGTGTTGCCATTCCCACCCAAGTCCCCAGATCTGAACTTGATAGAACACATTTGGGATGCCATACAACGCGCTATCGAGCACAGGAATCCGGAGACCTCGGAATACACCCGAAATGTGGAACGCTCTGCAGGAAGTAAGGTGTGCATTGTCTACAGCATATTTCCAGAAGCTAGTGGAGTCCATGCTCCGTCGTATTTCTGCAGAGCTGCGCTCCCGTGGGGGACCTACCAAGTATTAGACTGGTGTACCAGTTTTTCTGGCACTTCAGTGTAGGTACATTGCATTTCAGTGTCGCGGGATTCTCAGAAGCGCACGCCACATGTACGGCAGTTCTACAGATATCTCCTCGAAGGTAAATATTTTTTATTCCTCTTCCTTTCTTTTTGTTTAGTGAAAGTAAATTAACTAAATATTTTTTTTTGATTTTTCACATTTGCAGCGATCCCAGCTTCCCCTGACCCCCATTTTTTTATTTACAGAAATATTACTGCGTCAGCCAATCATTGGCAGTGACTGGCATTAATTTAAAGTAACCCTGCGTTTCACACGGACAACTGTACGTCGCTTACTCAAGGGTTCGCAATCCTAAAAATCTCTACATTTTTGCTCCCAAGGGAAAACCAAAAATATTGTTCACCAAGAAGCAATAACCTAAATGAATGAAAATAAATTTACAGGAAAATTACAGGAATATCGTTTCCACTCATTAATTTTTTCAGGGCCACTAGTTCCAGGGATGGGACAGAACGAGTGCCTTAGGACAAACACAACATCCATGTCTCACCGGGATTCGAACCCAGACCCATCTTGGACGAACGATCATAAGCTAGCGCTCAGACCACTGACCCATAGGTGCGGCCACGCAGCTTAAGAGGGTCCAGTTCATAGCATATGTATTTACATTATTTAAATATAACTTACTGCATGCTGCAAGTTATACTAGTTAAAATTACACCAGATTGTGCACAATAAAAAAAAGAAGAAAAGCTTATGGTGTAGTAAAATTCATTTATTTATTGGCCTGAAAAGTATACAGAATCGCCAAGCTTTTGCTATTATCGAAAGATGGGCATACATTTATGTCTAGATAGACATACATTATGTCTATCTAGACATAGTTTTTATGTCTATATATTGCCTTTAGAGAGCCCTTCCACTGGAGAACGAAAGCTTGGAGATTCTATACACTTTTACACCTCAGTAATAAAAGTAAAATAATGCGGGTTTTTTTATTGCTGCACGCTAATTAAACATACATTATAGCCACGGCCGAAGCTAGAAAGAAGCGCAAAACTTAGTATCGGGGCTAAAAATGTACGAAAGGGCATGCATGTATATACCTTGAGAAAATGTTCACCAGCAAATGTTTTTAGCCGCCACTACTATTGGGTCAGTGAGAATGAAAAGTCCAGCAAAGGGCCAGCACACGTGGACTACGAGAACGGAAAAGTAGGACAACTTACCTAGGCAAAAATAATCCCCCCTCGGCATCGACATATAGTTGCTATCTGACCGGCAAAGACTATGATCCCGGAACGAAAAAACGTCTAGTGGCTGGGACCCGAAGAAGTCATCAACTGCACGCTGAACCTCGTTGTCTGTCGTGAACTGTTTCCCGGACAGGAAGTGATCCAGGCGACGAAACACATGATAGTCTACATATAATTTATGACTACGAAACTTGTCGTTTTGAGATAAAATAAAAATACCAACGTTTACCACAACTAAAAGGTTTATTATATATCGACTATAGTTTCGCAGAACTATTGGCTCGGCATCATCAGGACAAAATGTCCTGATGACGCCGAGCCAATAGTTCTGCGAAACTATAGTCGATATATAATAAACCTTTTGATTGTGGTAAACGTTGGTATTTTTATTTTATTTTAGATTATAGTCTGTCGGAGACAAGTCCAGGGAACAGGCAGTACTTCATAGCCCAAGACACTTAGTGTCAGCATCGTTCTTTGTGCGACTTGAGGGCGGTCGTTGTCCTGGAGCAGAAGAACACCATGTCTGTTGACCAAAGCCAGTTGTTTCTGCAGCAATTTCTGGTGCATCTGGTGTAATTCAGCACAATAACGTTTTGCAGTGATGGTTTGGCCTCTTGCCAAGAAACTCCGACGAATTATCCCGGCTGTGGGCCACCAGACAAAGAGCATCATCTTCTTGGTGTGTAGGGGTGGCTCCGGATGCCGTCCAACAGGCTTTGCCTTGCTTAACAATTATGCAGACAATTTCCGATCATCACGAAGGACCTACTTTTCGTCGCAGGTGAAGATTCGATGCAGTAGAAGTTCCTATTTATTCGTGGCAAGCAGCGACGTACAGACTTCCAAACGCTTGATCTTGTTGGCAGTTGTCACCTCATGCGGCAGCCACATGTCCAGCATGTTGACTTTACCCAGCGCAGCCGCAGGCGCCAAACAACTGTCGTGTGGTGGATACCTACCTCTGCCGCTATCTCACGACACGTTTTTTCGGGGTCCACTTCAACCACATGTAACAGAACGTCGTCAGCAACAGGCCGGTAACCACGTGCTTCGTTTTGCAGGTCCGTATTTCCGCTTCGAAACTTTACAAACTATCACCGAATAGTTCGTTCGTGGGCTGTATTCTCCACAAACGCTTTGTTGGCGTTTCTAGCGGCAATTCCTGCAGAATGGCCCAGTTTAAATTCATACAGGAAGATGACTCTCAAATCCGGCTACTGCATGTTTCCTTTGCAAGCCACGTTACGTCCAAACAAACCACGCCTGAATCTTGTTCTTCAGATCAGATCAATCATATGTAGAGGATTTTAGGAAGGGGAGTGTTTGACTCCCAGGTCTTAAACAACATATCGAAATAGGAAGCTAGGAGATTTCGGCTAGAATGCCCGATAGGAAAGTGACACGGAAACGAGGTTAAAAAGGGGGAGGAAGACGCCCTTATTTATTACCGGGGGGCAGGGAAGTACCCGGGTGCCCATCCGACGCACGGAGGATATTTAGTGGTTCGAGCGTTCGTACCTGCTGAGATTGAACCCGAGGTCTTCCCCGTGGCAATCACGAAAGTTGACCACTAGTCCACCCACGGCCCTAACCATGTTCTTCACACACGTGTTAGCTATTTATAGTAACTCTGTAGCGTAATACCCACAGCACCTGTGGGGGTTCCATTCCGCGGTGAGGGGGGAGGCTGTCTCCACTGCTTGTTCGCGCCGGACATTTCATTCGCCCCAACCCAACACATGGTATGCAGATTTTTTTCCGCCACTACTACATGGTATGCAAACTTTTTCCGCCACTGCTATATGGTATGCAGAGTTTTTTCTACGTGATTATAATTGTGCAACAAATATATTAATACTTTTATTTATCTTTGCTGCTTCCATGAAACCACAGTAAAGCAGGAAACCATCTTTGTATAGCTTTTTCCTTTTATTTGATTGCAGAAATTTATTTTCATATTAGGGGGCTACTGACATTCCAAGAGAGAGGGTGAGGACCCGCTCATGTACTTATATTGGGGCCCGTAGATTGATGGTTGGACCTTGAATAAATATGCAAACGAACAAACGGTAACCAAGCCATCACACTTAATTCCGAAAAACCTAGAATGATGCATGTGAAGTCACACTGGTACACCTGGTGAAATGTATACAAAAAGATCGTACTTGTAATTTGCTCATACGGCATATAATTCGATGTTCTGGCAAAGCACTACCCTCTTTTTGGTGTGCTCTTCCGATAACACACTCATTTACGTATTTCAAGTTTGCACGTATTGCTATGCCAGTTTACATACAACCGGCTCATACCCGCTGTCAACGAGCAAAGGAAGTAGTTCAGCATAAATTGCATGAATGCGGAAAACCAGAATAATATTTTCAACTCCGGGATAATACAAATTCCTTTTTACATTAAAAAATTCAGCTAGTTTTATACGAAAGGTTAGACTTCCGAATCAGAACGCTTTCAAGTAGTTCTCAATTTGGAGTGAATCGTTCCGCTTTGTTTACGTAGAACCTGATCGCACCCAACGTGAAAGAAAGTAGTTCACCATATGATACGCAATTTTAATTACTACTTTCATCGAAATAAATCATATCGCAATGGAAATAATTATAGGCATTTATTTTATTATGGAAAATAATACATTTATTTCATAATACAAATTTATAACATAATGCCATAAGGAGTCATACTGCAATCCAATTCAGCCCACTTAATAGCTGTCTCCGAATCTTTGGCTGGTATCCACAGCAATCGCGACCGATTCAACACCGGCATAATATACAAAATCCGAATAAATACTACCAAAAAATGAAGCATCAATCTTAGCCACTTTGACTTTCCAAACAAAACTTGGAAATAGCTTCGCATAAAAGACACGCTTGCTCTGGATAAAAAAAAAAGTACAATTATTCGATATATTACCTTCATAAAATCTATTTACAAATAGAAATAGTCACCAAGGCGTCTATCATAGCGAAAATCTAAAAAACATCGGCATAACATTGAGCGTAAACTACTTTCTTTCACGTTGGGTGTGATTATGTGCTATGTAAACAAAGCGAAATGACACATTCGAAATCGGGAACTACTTGAAAGCGTTATGATTCGGAAGTTCAGTCAGCTAAATGGCGTTCTTTGTTTGTTCGGATGGTCTTTAATATGCAGTTTGAACTCACTTTCGGCTGCACTCCCGAATCAGAACGTTTTCAAGCAGTTCCCGATTTTGAGTGTATCGTTCCGCTTTGTTTACATATAACCTAATCACACCCAACGTGAAAGAAAGTAGTTAGGGATTTTTTTTATTACTGTTTTCATCGAAATAAATCTTATCATAGTGGAAATAATTATAGGCATTTATCATTAAGCAAACTAATAATACATTTCATATCACAGATTTATACATCATATGTATATCTTAATAGCTAGTTGTCTTCGAATCTTTGGCTCTTTCCGCAGCAACCGACAGCGACCAATTCCACACAGGTATAATTTACAAAATCCGAATAATTGCTATCAAAAAATGGGGCGTCAGTCTTATCCACTTTGACTTCCATAAGAAAGGTTGAAAATAGCTTCGCGTAAAAAACAAGCTAGCTTCGGATAACAAAAAAGTAGTGGTATAATTCGATGTATTTCCTTCATAACATACACAGTCGAGTCACATTACTGTGACCGCCTCCTACTTTTGACGTCACCAGCGCGTAGCGAATGAAAGAAGGCACGTGTCATGAGCTGTCTTGGAGGGTATATAAAGTGTGCTGTAGGCATTCTGAAAACAGATCATTCGTTGCTGTCATGCATAAACGGAGCGATTGATCAGATTTACAAAAAGGGATGATTATCGGCTTTCGGGCCAAAGGTGGCAGTATTTCTGAAACAGGGCAGTTCATGAACAGTTCGCGTGCTGCTGTGGTTAAAGTGTATCGTGATTGGAGAAATGGCACCATTGCGAATAAGTGACGTGGAAACTGCGAAGCATCACGTGCCATTGACATGAGAGGTGAACGTCGGCTTCGAAGGCACCTGTGGGCCGATTGACATGCTACAGTGGAGCAACTCACTGGCCGAATGAACCAGAGGTCTACCGGAAGTGTGTTTAAAACGACAGTTCAGCGAGCCCTGGTGCGTATGGGGCTCCGATGCAGACGGGTCACTGCACTTATGCTAACGAAGGTGCATCGGCAGAAAAGGCTTACATTTGCACGGCAGTAAAGGAATTTGGCTTCCGCTGATTGACAAAGGATTGCTTTCTCCAATGAGTAATGTTTTCTGCTTCATCGAATGGATGGACGTTGGCCTATAAGGCGAGAAACATCGGAAAATAAACACTTTTCAACCATTGCTGAAAGAACACAAGTTGGTGGAGGCAGCGTTATGGTCTAGGGAATGTTTTCATGGCATTCCCTGGGTCCACTCTAACCTGTAGAAGGCACTATGGACCGAATTCATTATGAATCCATCCTTGTATACCACGTACACCCATACATGCTGATTGTCTTCCCTGGGGCGGATGGTATCTTCCAGCACGACAATGCGAGGTATCACACAGCTAGAAATGTCCGAGAGTGGTTGGATAAAGACTTCAAAGTACTTCTCTGTCCCCCTAATTCCCCAGACTGAAACCCAATTGAGCATCTGTGGGACCACCTCGATCGTGTTGTTCGCTCTATGAATCCTCCACCACGCACCCTCCAGCAGCTTTCAGATGCACTGCAGTCAGCATGGCTCCACATATTTGTGACCACCTTCCAGCACCTTATTGATCCACTCCCAGCCCGTCTAGCTGCTCTCTGCGCTGCATACGGCGGTTACTCTGGATATTATCTGGTGGTCACAATAATGTGACTCGACCGTGTATATTTGCAAACAAAAATATGACATTAAAGCGTCTATTATAAAAATAGATATTAAGGCGTCTTGAAATTCTATAAAGAAAAAAATTAGCATACAATTTATCGCGAGCTACTTTCTTTGAAGTTGGGTGTGATCAGGTTCTATGTAAACAAAGCGGAACGATACACTCGAAATCGGGAACTGCCCGAAAGCGTTGTGATTCGGAAGTTCAGCCCTCACTTTCTAAACTTGTTTGGATTTAGAATGAGACTTTGCCTTAGCCAATAGTATCTTTTGTTTGATTGGGCGACTTTTCGTTGGATCGGAGTGGATGATTTAATGTAGCAAGAATTTGTGGTTGGATTGGATCAGATCGTGTTCTCGAACAAGTCTTTGTCTTTTCTCTAGGTATATCCTCAGTTCAAAATTAACAATCCTTGGTTTAACACGCAAAAGTCAAGATCCCAAACCTAAACAACAACAAAAATGCGTCAGCAAATTTCGCGGTAGGATACACGTTCCACTTCGGAAGTGCTTCCCTGATTTCTGCTGAAATCTCTATATTTAAGAATGTTGAAAATGGAAAAAAAAAGTATTTTACTATTGTTTCCGATGTCGCAAATCAGCATCTTAGGACTTAAGTAAGTATAACGTATGCCAAGGCTGAACTCAATCCTATCAGGCTGTAACATTAAGCAAAAACAGCGAGGACAGAAAAGATGACTTGGGACGCAGCGCCATCTATTGACGTTGTTTGCATTAACAAACTGATTCCGTATCATTATTTACATTTGAGATTTTATTTATATTCACTTTCACATTAACAGAAGGATATTTGTATTCTGAATTCGTAGTACTTGGGCAAGAGAATTTTTCTGTAGGAACTGGTGTAATTCAGGTGTAAATCTCACTCCTTTATTCTTCAACGATCTAGAGCTGAGATTTTGGTAAATGTCTTAAATTATTTCGTCGGAAAAATGTTAGTATCTGGAAAATGTGCGACGTTCAGATTTTAGAGTACGGAAATTAAATGGCAAATGGTGCAGAAATTTCGTGTTTTAAATGTCTTTTAAAGATTTTTATCGTAACATTTACCTGCAAGTTCGATGCTGTGAAGAGACGCTGCCGAACGTACAGGTAAATGTTTCGATAAAAATCTTTAAAAGACATTTGAAACAGAAAATTTCTGCACCATTAGCCATTAATTTTCACACTCAAAAACCTGTACGTCGCACTTTTCCGAAGTACTAATATTTCTCCGAGGAAATAATTTAAAACGCAAATATACACATTTACCTACTATTTTACTTAATATGAGTTTATATAGCTGAGGTTTTTTTCTAAAATTGAATTAGGTACGTAATAATCAGAATAAAATGCTTACCACAGACAACAGTTGAAGGCAACTTGTCATTTGGAGCAAAATCCTGACGAGATATTGCTTTCAGCCGCAGTTGCCTTACGTTCTGATCTGAGGGGAACTCGTGGAATGACAAACCCACGATTTTCTTCTTAGAAGATGTGCACTTCGGCACACAGCAATAAACCATTTTGAAAATGGGTTGGATTTTGTTGTGAAAACAACAGTTTGGTTTTAAAACTAGAAAGGTTTTTTAAAAAGGAACAAGAAAAAACGACGAACATACACAATCCCGCAATTCAAACAACGCAGAAACTGAGGTGTTTATACCTTGGGACGCAGTGCCATCTAACGGCTGAAATCGTCCCTAACGCCCACTGGCCAATCATCAAAGGTCTATTGTCTTCAACGGTAATGTTACATACAGCCTGGTAGGATCCAGTTCAGCCTTGCGTATGCACGCTTGAAAGCGTAAGTTTAGTTGTATCCCTAATCTAAAATTATACTGCGTACGACACTACTGTAGCATTAGAATAACAGCTTTTACAACACGTGATCATTTTTCGAATACACGCATACTTTATATGACGCGATCCATCACGATTGAAAATCTGGACAGAACAAATCTTATTTATGATTATAATGAGTAATAGAAGATTCGTCCTGTTTAGTATGATAAATAATAGCCACAAAGAAAACTTAACGGATTCTTACATTTACCGACGGCAAGCATTAAGACCAGCTTCCTAATAAATTCCGCCTTCTCTTCTCCTTCAAACGCAGTAGAAGCCATGATGCTATCAAGGAAAACAATTGTTTATTTCTTATTAACAACTGCTTACTTGGGATGAGAATTTTGAAAAGACGAAAGGGACAAGAAATTAATCTTACTGGTAATAAAGATCGTTGTCAAGTACTGCCGTGAGGATTTCAAATGTTAGCAATTCCTCACGTGATCACGTCGTTTGACGTGACTTAATGATACGATTCAGAATTTTAACTAAAAAAGAAAGAAAATTGAAACGTTAGAAATAACATTGGCTTCGCTGCACCTCTGTGGTCGCACTTCAAATGAGTATTAAGGCAGGAATAATTGTTACAGGGCTGTGTTCGTTTATTATGAGCCTTGTTCGAGTTCGATGTTTAAGTCTAATTGCAACTCGTTGCAGAAAATGTACACCGATGAGTCACTACATTATGACCACCCCAGCCTAGAGAAATGAGCGCGCCTGGAGACCGAACGGTGGCACAGGTGAAGTTCGCCGGGCATTATATATACAACCCGAGTACAAGCTTTCGGTTAGTAGAGTGTTCGGAGTCAGAATGGGAAAAGATGCCAATCAAATAAAGAACAAAATTGATAAAGGGAAAATTGTGATGGCACGGCGCTTCGGGACTACGATCTCGGAAACGGCATGACTTGTGTGTTGTTCATGGGCCGCTGCAGTGAGTAAGTATCAAAAGTGGTGCACAGATGGCCAAACGACGAACAGTCGTCCAGCCGTGTATCGTCTGCAACTCATTAATGCCAGAGGGGAGCGGAGACTGTTGCGCATTGTTCACAGCGACCGCAGGACCACAGTGTGACAAATGACCCGCAGCTACAACAGTGGTGATCAGGGCAATGTGTCTCAGCATACAGTTCTGCGCAGTTTTTCTGCGCATGGGCCTGCGTAGCCGAAGACTCAGCCGGACCCCATGCTCATTGCACGTCATCGACAACAACGCATGAAATGAGTCCAAGATCATCGAGATTGGACCGCGGATGATTGGAAGAAAATTGCCTGATCTGACGAATCAAGATTCCTGGTGCATCACGTAGACGGCCGAGCACGGATACTTCGATTACCAACGGAGGCTATGGCACCTGGATGCACTGTTGGGCGGAAACAGGCAGGCGGCTGCGGTGTTATGCTGTGGGCAATGTTTTCTTGGGACACTTTAGGCCCCATTATCCCAATATCACAATTCCTGATAGCTGTCAGGTATCTGAACATCATTGGGGACCAAGTTCACCCATTAATGGCAACTGTGTTCCCTGCTGGTGATGGCCATTATCAACAGGATAATGCGCCACTGACAGAATCGTTAAGGAGTGGTTCGAGAAACAGGCTGGTGACTTTCTCCTTAATGCCCTGACCTCAAAATTTACCTAATCTGAACCCAATCGAATATTTTTGGTTCGACTTGGAAAAGCGGGTTCGCGGTAAATCATCCTCCCCCCCCGAAATGTACGGGAACTGGAGGACTAGCTATTGACATTATGGTACCAGATAACCCAAGATACCTATCACCACCTCTTTGAATCGATTCCTCTCCGAGTGGCTGCTGTTTCGCGGGGTAAATGAAATCCTACAGCTTATTAGGTAGGTGGTCATAATGTAATGGCTCATAGGTGTATAGCCAAGGAATAGTTGAGAAAGTTGCGTTTTCAATTAAATTATTATTCGCTTAAGCTTATAGTATAGGCTGTCCTAGAAAACCCATACTAAATTACTTCTTGAAACTCTCAGTTCTCTCGTTACTTATTCTGTTTCCTAATTATTCGCTCTTCCTTATTTATTCTAATTCTACGTAACTTTTGATTCTGTTTCTCTCTCGCTGCCCGGATACCCGGAAAAACTTTCTTCTCAGACTATCACCTCGCGATCTTTCCTTTTCAACTGCTTTCTTAGGCATCTGTTGGCCTCTAGCTCGAAGGGTAGAGCGTTTTCCCCGACGCCAGCTGAGCCATAACTTAAATTAGCCGTCTCGATGTGCTTTTCGGATTACAAAGTACAGGATTGCAGCGTAGGCCAATAAAACGATAAAAAACACGTAAAGTTTTCTGAACTGGCTCTTCAGTACAAAGAATGACTGCTTGGGAACACTTTTTTACAACACTTGATCATTACCCTTGACGCAGTAGATAGCGTCTTGGAACATTCTCAGGCTAACATAATAATGAGGAAGTTTTTTTCGTATTTACCTGGTGAATTTTCCTCGCTGGGGGGCATAACTTTATACATGAGTTTGTTGTGATGATTGCGTTTCTTGAAAATGGAAAGCTCCCTTCTCGCTCGCGCGGATTCGTTTAGCTTAAGCTTATTAGCTTGTACCTCTGGGGCATTCCTTACTTCCTCTTCTCTACAATTTTCACTCTTATGTGAACTCCGTTTTAGTAACAGGGAAAGCCCATATTGCCGAGAGTTTTTCATTCTTCTTGTTCTCTTCCATCTTTCGTTACCCAAAAAGCTTTTGATACTGTGTAGATCTTTAAATACAGTATGGTTTTCTTCTGTATTAATGTTGTAACATGCGGCTGGTGCTAGGGGAAAGCCAGTTTCATGAGCTCGTTATTCTTTCTTACATCAGAAACTGTAGCATATAATAATCTTAAACGTTAACAGCTAAATCTTCCTATATGAGTCGATCTTTCCCGTTGGATTTTTAATAAACCTTAAGGCACATGTAAATAGGCTCGAATCGCTATTTGTAAATCATTAGGTGCAGAGTTGGAAATGGATCAAAAAGACCCGGACCCGACTGACCCGGACAAATCTGCTTTGAGCTCTAAATCGACAATATATCATCATCACCATTATTGTCAATCATTATCAACCCACCGTTGGATGAAGGTCTCCGCACGTTTCTTCCACAACGGACTGTCTTGGGCCAGTCTCCTCCATCCACCCATCTCCCACCTGATCTTCTTCTGGCTCTTTTCCTGTCCCTTGGAATCCAGTCTAAAATTCCGGTTGTTCATCCGTGGTCCGTTCTCCTGGCAATATGTCCAGCCCATTGCTCGTTCTTGACAGATATTGTGTTGGTGGCTCCTACATTTTTTGCATGATAGTGTCTTAAAACTTTTCTTGTAGTTACCTGATGCGTGTCCCGCCTGTTTAAAGGTAATGTGTACGTTTTGAGCTACTTTTTTTGGCGATATCGTTCTTATATTTGTTCGTATTCCTCCGTTTTCTTATCGTTAGCCCGTTTGTTTACGTTTGGAAGCTGCCAATATGGCGGCTTCCGGTCAATGCTTATCATCTCTGGGCGTGGCGGGGGCATGTCACGTCGCACTTCTCGCGTCTATGGAAGTTGACTTACTCTCGTCCTCAGATGTGTCTGCTCATCTGCTTTCCCCAGCTACCTGGTGATCCTGCTCCGGTGCCCTCACTAGACTTGGACACTCCTCCTGTCTCTGCTTCGGTGCGCTCCCTGGGTGCAGCTGCAACAACTGCCTTGCCTTCTGCATCTTCTCCTCTTCCCTCACTGCGTTCTGTGCCAGCCGGCTCTGCGCATACTTCTCTTCCGAGGATTCCTTTACCTCTACACTGCAGCGAGGCGCTGCTTCCACGTCAGCTTCTCAATCTGACGCTCTCTTGCAATCATCACCTATTATTCAGGTATCCAACCACCAGATAAAGGTCACGATTGATGAAAAATTCGACTATTGGCCGTGAGTTCCATAATCTTCTGGATAGAGATGTGCTCTTTTATGCCGTACCAAATACTCCTTTGCAACTCTACATGTAAGCTCTTTCAGGGCATGTGTCATCTGCGTCTATTGCGGTAATTTATCGTACCCCTCGGGGTATCTGAGGGCAGTTCCAGCGCAAAGAGGAGGCTGACTTTTTTCTTGCACACGGACTTCCGATTGGGACAAATCATCTCATGCCTTCGTCTCTTTCCAAGCGACCGGTTAACATCACGTTCAATCCTTTTCCACACGAAGTGTCTGATATTGCGATTCCTCTCCTTGTCAATCATTTTTGTAAAATTGTTGGCAAGGTCCGTCGCCTTTCTGACGCTCCGCGTGGAACTTGATTTGCACATGCTACAGGACCTCGCCGTCAGTTATTGGTCATCTTTCCCATTGAGAAAGCCTTGGCGGATTGCTCTGCAGAAGCTACTGTTACAGTTGGCTCACGCTCATACAGTTTTAAGGTTTTCACCACTCACTACTGTACTTGCTGTTTAACACAGGATCATACCAATGCCTCCTGTGAGAGCTTCCGACGTGTCCTTTCCTGTAGTTTGCATCCCACTGCGGACCACATAGGTGCTTGTACCGTCCCCACTACCGGTGGTTTACCTGACCCGACCTCTCCTTTTCTACGTCACACGCGCATTCCAGTGAAGGACAATAATACCTTTCCTCCTCTTCTGACCCGTACGGTTGTGCCTCCTCCTTCCGGGTTGGCAGAAATATTTTCTACTACTGATGTGTCTACAGCTGAGTGTTTCGACCCGGATGTGTCGAGTGATGCTTTGGCAAATCGGCCGCCTGGCTCTTCTCCTAGTCTCTCGCATATCGGATCTCCAAATACAATTATGTCTACAATCCCCTTGTTGCCACAGCGTCCTGGTGCCTCGGCTGTTGTACCTGTATCCACTGAGGCTGATCTTCTACGTGCTGCTTCTTCGGCGACGCTTGTTTCCTCGTCTCCTGATTCGGGAGGTCATCCGGATCCACTAACGGATACATCCGCCTCAACTCCGTCTTCGAAATGTACTGGAACTTCCAAAGGCTCTGTGAAACAGAAAAAAGGTAAAACATATTTCTGTGCCTCCTTCTGTGGCTTCATCTAGTGTCCCGATGTTTCCTGTTCAGATGCTTCTCCGCTTGGTGACTCTTCGAACAGTATGCTTCTCCGTTCAGGTCCTGTTAATCCTCTCTCTCTGATGATGAGGTTATACAGGCCGTTGAAACGTTTCCTCCAGTTGCTGGACCACTGTCCGGCCAGCAATTTTTACGTATTTTTCAACCTTCTCGTACGATTGTTTGCACTGAAGAATTCCTCCACTCACCTGATCTTGACCTGTGTGCAGCGATCACGCAATTTGAAGCATATGTGCCATTTTTTAAATCAATCTCTGTGTGTCACCGATCCTCGGTACCAGGTTTTCATGAGACGTTACACGCGCCGTCTCACCTCCTTGAAGGAGTTCGCTGAGAAACATGTTTGTGATACCTCACTTCCTCATACTGATGACTTTTAGCTCTCTTCCCCAAACTCACCACTTTTTGTTCTCTCAATGCTAGGGGATTTGCGAACTCTCTCGCAAATTCCCTGGTTTTTGCCGACTTAGTGACTGTTCATTCTGATGTATTTATTCAGGAAACAAATTGCCTCCCCCTACGCCATTTCATTGGTGGCGCCCATGGCCTTATTGGTTCTTCCATTGCTTTCCTTCCGTCCCAAAAACTGCGTATTTATCGGCATTTATCATCGCCTTCAACCCGCCGTGTCTTCTATTGTCGAAGTTGCAAAGACTGAAGGAGTTTTCTTGTGTATCTCGTTTCGTCTTGAGGCCTTGGCTGTTCTTCTTCTTAACATTCATATTCCGCAGCGAAATGCCGTTGCACTTTCACTCTTAGACTTCATCTATGTTCATCTCGCCACGGACGCCTTTCTGATATTGTTCTCTTTGGAGGTGATTTCAATTGCACGCTGTACCCTACTTTTGATCGGTCACATTGTGTCGAATCTCGTTTTTTCTCTTGTTCTGGTTTTTCCCGACCTTCTTTCCCATTACAACCTTGCTGATGCTTTCCGTTCCCTTCATTCTTCTGTCTGTGATTTTAGCTGGCGTTCGTCCAATCCTGCTTCGTTGACTGAACTTGATTGGTTTTACGTTTCATATTATTTCGATCAGCACCTTCATGCAGCGTCACACATTCCGTGTGCTTCGTCTGATCATTCCATCTGCATTATTTCTGTATTTCTTCCTGTTGTCTTCAAACCGTTCTTAAGGTTATGGTCTCTGCCCATTTCGTTCCTTACTGATTCTGATTTTTGTTCCCATATCTCAGCCTGTCTTCAGTCTGCTGAAATTGGTCTTCAATCCATCTCTGACAATGTGTCTCTGTGGACCTCCGTTAAAACTACATTGGTTGCTTTCCCCAAGAGATTTTCTCTTTCCACTCGTCTCTCGGAATCCACGGTCGTTGATCGTCTTCGTTTTGAATTAGCTTGTGTTTCATCTACATCTGCTGCCTATCGATCACGGTCTTCGACTGTCCGGGGCCTCCTTCAACACCAGGCTCCTCAAGCTCTTTTTCACCTTCATGTACAGGACGTTTCTTCAGACATCCAGTATGCGGGTGCCTTTCTTAAGTTTGAGCGACACATCCTTTCTTCTCCTTCACTCACTCCCTTAACCCTTCCTAATATCTCTGTCTCCAATTATACCTCTCGGCTTTCTCCTTTCCTTTGTTTCTTATTTTACAGAACATTTCTCTTCTTCCTCTTCGCCTCCTGATTTTTCTTCCACTCTCTTAACTGGCCTTCCACAAGTTCCGTCTCATCTTCATTCTTCTCTCCTTGTCCCTATTACTCCCTCAAAATTCTCTTAAGCTCTTTCCTCTTTAAAATCTCAGTTCTCCCCTGTCCCTGGTTTAGATGGTATCCTAGTTGCGTTATATCTTACTTTTCTACCTCTGCTCTCTACCTTTCTTCTATCTTACTTTAACATTCTTCTATTTCGACCTGACTTCCCTTCTTCTTTTTACGTTGCCGTCATCCGTCTTCTCCCGAAGAAAGGCTGTCTCCTCCATATCGACAACTGGTGTTCTATTAGTATCTTGAATAGCAATTATAAGCTTTTTGCTAAGGTTCTTCCACATCGTTTGAATGCTATTCTCCCGGACATTATTCATTCGGACCAAACGTATATAACTCCAGGCCGTTCTGTTCAGTCAACATTACATCTTCTTCGAAACCTTCTTTTTCTTGCTGTTCGACAGGTTGAGCGTCTGGCCTTTTTCTCGTTGCGTCAGCGCCAGACGTTTGACGGTGTCTCTCATGCCTACCTTTTTCGGGCGCTTCTTTCATTTGGTATTCATCATAATTTTTGCACTCTTCTTTTGAACCTTTATCCCAATTCTTTTCTCCACGTTCGCGCCCACTCATTTTTAACGAGGTCCATTCTATTTGCTAATGGCATTCTCCAGGGATGACTCCTTTCCGGCCAGTTCTTTGCTCTGGCGCTTGAGCCGTTGCTGTGTCAAATCTGTTTTGTTCTTTCTCCTTCGCCTCGTTCTTTACAACCCGAATCTCGTCAATTTTCTTCTGTCCTGGTTGGGTATACTGATGATCGGACAGTACTCATCCGAGCGCAGTCTGGTTTCTCGACACTAGAATCTGTTTATTCTCTCGATGCACAACTTTTCGGCGCAGCGCTGAGCCAAGACAAGACCACCGTTATGAGGTTTAACGACAACCGTGAGCTCTGGTGTGGTGCGTAGCGAGCACGCCCACATCGCCTCTAGTTATCCTCTTGGTCTGGAACTACGCAGCAGTTTCTAGGTGTGGTTCTTGGATATCCTGATACCTGGACACCTCTTCTCTGCTACCTCATCCCGCTGGAGTCGTACTAAGGCTTTACTCTCGTATTCGGGTAAAGCCCGGGTTGTTTTTACGTTTCTTCTCCCTTTATTGACGTATACCTGGTCTACTCAAGCGGCCCTTCTTTTTTTCTTCGTAATATTCTTTCAGCCATCACCAGCTTCATGTGGCATCGACTGGCTTGGGTGTCTACACGGACGCTCACGTTTTTGTTGTGAAGCAACTTGTCACCCCGACTCATCTTTGCCGTTGTCTCTCACAAATTTCCGTTGCTCTTGCTGCTGATTCTAATGAGCATTTCCGGCTTCTCCTTCTTCAACGCGCTCTTCGTCGTTCATTCCCGGATATAGCTTCTGTTGATGGGCTTGTTGCTTGCGCGTCCGCCCCTCTTGCTTTACCTTTTTCGTTTGCTCTATCTGGCTTTCCCTATCTCCTTCATTCCGTCCCTTCTCGTTGTCTTTATCATCACCTTCTTCTTCACGATACTACTCCGTTACCTATATCCACTCTTCCACAGTCTTCATTTTCTGCCACTTGGTTTGCTCTGCGCCTTACTCTTAGTTTACCGCTGGAGAAAGATGTGCAGGGGAGATTTCTCCACGGACGACTCCCCACTCCAGCTATTCTCCATCGTCAGGAGTACTTTCTAGTCCTCTTTACCCTATTTGTGACCTATTCGGTGATCTATAATTTTATAATACCTACGTTTTCCTACAGCCCTTGTTCACTCTCATCCATCACATCGCTTTACTTTCCTATTCAGCGCTCCACGCTTTATATGATTTCAACTATCTTTCTCCTCTAGGAAGTATTACGCCTCAGCAACCTTCCATTTGTTCCTACCTTTTTGTTCTTGCTAAATCTGTTATCTATGCTTACCACCTCTCGATTCGTTTTCTCGGAGGCTCAATCACGTTTGGTGATGAATTTCGCGCCGCCCTTTTATCTCGCCTTATACAACTGAGTATCTTTCAGCATCGACTCACTGTACTTCTGCCACGTTTTCCACCTTGTGATCTCCAGGATCTTCCTGGTTTCGCGTTTCTTCTTCCACAGTCTCGTTACTTCTGTGCTCTCCCCATTATGTTATCTCGCGTGTTGCACTGTTGTCTCCTGAATTTGTTGCTGTCCCTTGTATTTTTATTGGGTTGTCGGAAAAGTCATGACGTATTTTGGCACCCGATGGCGGTTGGGCGGTTTTGAAAGTACTAGAGGCATGCGCAGCTCTGTTATCGCTATGGCATTCGACAGGTGCCAGTTCTAGCTGTAGTCTAAAAGGAATAGTGAGCGATTTGGTTGATCTGCGGAGATTTGACATCAAGTTGAAGGTGAAAACCAAACTGTGCATTTTCGCCATATTTTACTGTTTTACTTCCGTAAAGGGAAGAACTCGCGTCAAGCTTGTGAAAAGTTGCGTAAAGTGTACGGTGATAATGCTCTACAAGAACGTCAGTGCCAGCGGTGGTTCGCAAAATTCCGTGCTGGTGATTTTGACCTCAACGATGCTCCTCGGTGCGGGAGGCGCACCGAGGTTGATGACGACCAAATCAAGACATTGATCGTGTCAAACCCACGTTACACGACACGAGAGATTGCAGACACATTGCACATCCATCATTCAAGCGTTTACGACCACCTGAAGAAGCTGGGATACGTAAACAAGCTCGATGTGTGGGTTCCTCATGAACTCAAAGAAGCTCAATTGACGGCGCGTATAAAAATCTGCGATATGCTCATTAAACGGGAGGAAAACGATCCCTTTTTGAAGCGACTGATAACTGATGACGAAAAGTGGATTGTGTACAACAATGTGCTGCGCAAACGGTCTTGGTCCCGACGTGCTGTACAAGCGGTCTTGGTCCCGACGTGCTGCTTCGCCTCAAACGACATCCAAAGCAGACATTCATCAACGGAATGTTCTGGTCTCAGTGTCGTGGGATTTTAAAGGAGTCGTGTTTTTCCAGCTCCTACCACGGAACCAAACAATCAATTCGAATGTGTACTTTCGGCAGTTGGTCAGTTTGAACGAATCCATCATCCAGAAACGTCCAGAGCTCGTTCATCGTAAAGGTGTGGTGTTCAATCACAACAACGCGAGACCACACACAAGTTTGATCACCCGCCAAAAATAATTGGAGCTTGGGTGGGATGTGTTGCCACACCCAGCATACTCGCCTGACCTTGCGCCGTCAGACATCCATTTGATTCGCTCTTTTCAACAGTCTTTGCGTGGTATATCGTTCAATTCAGATGAGGCTGTAAATCAGCACCTTGTACAGTTTTTCGCCACGAAAGACAGATCCTTCTATGACCGAGGTATTCCGCAGCTCACTGAAAGATGGCAAAAGGTTATCGAACAAAACGGGCATTATATCATTGATTGATCTTTGTTCTTTCTATCAATAAATGACCTTTGCAAAACATGGCTAAAATACGTCATGACTTTTCCGACAACCCAATAGTTTGCTATAATTGCATGTTTTTGCTGTGTTAGTGTTTTCCTCTATCGCGGATTACTATAGTGGTACATTTTTTTTAACTTTCATGCAGTTACTCAATACTGTTTTGCGCTCTGACCACATTTCAGCTCCATTCGGTTGGTGCTTTATGCTACCTTAGTACATATAACTTCACTGTTGCACTTGTGTTACTTCATATCGTCTGATATGCCGTTATGCTCTTCCTTATTCGTGTGCATATTCTTTTCCTTTCTGTGCAAATCGATGTTCTGTCGGCTTTGCCTACCAATGTCGGCTTCCTGATTTTTGGTCAGACCCCTTCTTTGTACATAATTAACGATGAGTTGATCTCTAGCGAAGGTGTTTTCCCATTTTCCCCGACTCTGTTGATAACGATGCCACTGCACATTAGTGCTGCGCTCCTTATGTTTACTCTCCAGATTGTGCTGCATCGTGGATATACACTCATTGTCATAAAAATCCTCGCACCAAGAAGGAGGCGTTGAATTGAAATGAGATTTCAGTCGTGAAATGGCACATACCAAGGACAGAAGTGATTACAATATCACAGCAGCAGGACGATTTCCCGCGGACATACGGTACACATTCCGGTCAGCGTTAGTACCACGTCGGAACGCCTCGTGCTTGAATACATGCGGTGATGAGGTCCGCGTGGAGTCAAAGAGACGCCGTATGTTATCCCGGGACAGATTGGTCCACACTTCTTGCATCTGACGTTCTAAATCACGAACACTGGGACATGGAGAAAGCTGGCGTTCCATCTGGTCCAACACGTGCTCGATTGGCGAGAGATCAGGCTATCTGGCAGGACAGGGAAGCGTCGAAGCATGGCATAGGCAGTCCTGGAAAACCCGAGCCGTATGCGGGCGGGCGTTATCTTGTTGGAAAATGGCTCCGGGCCGCCCCTCCAGGAAAAGCAGCACATGGAGCCGCAGGATCTCCTGTACGTAGCGGTGGGTTGAAAACGTACCTCGGATCACCGCGAGGGAAGTCCGGATGTAATACGCGATGGCTCCTCAGACCATCACACCTGCAATTCGGAACGTGTACCACTGTACAATGAGGTTGGGATTGCAGCGCTTACCTGCGGTCCTCCACACTCTGACACAGTGGTCGTCCGTTCCCATATAAAAGAGGAATTCGTCGTTGAACGCTATACGTCGCCAGTCCGTAGCATTCCACGTTGCTTGCTGCTGACACCACTGCAATTGACGCCGACGATGGTCAGGTGTTAGTAGAAGAAAACGTAAGGGCCGTCGAGAGTGCAGACTCGCCCCCTCTAGGCGTCTGGAAATGTTTTTGGTCTACACAGGAGTCCCTTGTACAGCCGCCACATGTCTTTGGATATTGGACAAGGGCGTCGATGCATCTGTGCGTGTTGCTATCACGATCCCACGGTCCTCTTTGCTGGTGGTGTGTCTGATCGTTCGGAGCCAGTCCACCGTGTCCGGGTGCCTTCCCGTGTTCATTGCTCCCAACACTATCGCACCGTACCGTCCGACCGGCCCAAATGGCAGCCGATACGGCCTCATTCAAACTTCATCAGTTGCCCGTACGCACATCTACGACGGCTCCTCGGCAAGTCAATCGCTCAGGGATCTTACCTGACTCTTACCGTGTACTTTGGCACCCATGTGGAGTCCCCCTGCGCGGCTCCTTATAAGCCCAAGGATTACGATTGCAGCTCCGGTCTTGGACGCGTGGGCATGCGGAATCGCACGAAACTTTAATAATTTGCATGTCTGCCTTTCTCGTAGCTATTCGTCGAATTTCGCGTTAATCGCACAGTTTTTTCTTGGTGCGCGGACGTTTATGATAATGAGTGTACATACATTGCCGCATTTATGTTTTCTGTACTGCAACTTTCAATGATATCTCCTTTTGATTTGTATTTCCATTATAGCAATACACTGGGTAGCGCTTTGGTACCCACAGTTACCAAAACCAAAACCATTGCCATTTCTAGGATTTTACTCTGATCGTGATGTCTTCCACTCTTGTCATTTTCCTTATCCACGAGTTCCTCTTTTTACCTTTCTTAGATACACCAAGCATGCATCTCTCTATGCTTCTTTCAGTCGCCTGCAGTCTTTATATGTCTTTTTTAGTTAAGGTCCACGCACGTCTCTGCTGCTTACGTAAGCACTGAAAGGTTGCATTGATTAAACACAACATGTTTCTTTTAAGATGTAATGGCGCATTGCTTTTAAAAAGTTCTACTGTTTCTTCCAAAACTCTCCAGCCAAGTTTTGTACGCCAATTGATTTCTTCACCAATGTGACCTACGCTTGATATCTGTTGCCTAAGGTAAATGTTGGAATTGGTTATCTCCAGCTTTTTCCCATCAATTGATAAATCTTATTCCTTGTACAATGATTTTACATCAGTTTTATCTTCTGAAAGTTCATTTTTAATCCTCTTTTTTTCACCCTTCTCAGCAAGTTGCTGGATCATACTCTGCGACTCTGAAGTATTATTTCAAAGACCTCTGAAGGGTTCTTTGAAATATTTTTTTTTCTATTCAAAATTAAAACGGAAATAAAACCGGGTCGAAATCGAGACAGGAGCACCTTGACCCGACCTGTTTGACCCGCAAGAAATTGTCGACCCGATGACCCGTTTCCATCTCTGATTAGTTGGCAATATGAGATGTCTTCGCGAACTACCTCTACTTGAACGAGTTATTATTTATGAGCGCTATCTGTCAGTGGTGCTAAGTTCAGTACGTCAGAGAAGTTCGTATGTTCATTTAAATCTTCCATAAACCATTCCTTAGGAATGCGGGCTGCGAGTGACCTAGTGGGCAAAGTTTGTGACTGAAACGGAAAGGACCTCAGGTTCGATCCCAGGCAAGTACGAACGCTCGATCCACTAAATATCCGCCGTGCGGCGGATGGGCACGTTAAGCCGTCGGACCCCGGGTACTCCCCCCGGTAATAAATAAGGGCGTCTTCCTCCCCCTTTCTACCTCGCTTCCGTGTCACTTTCTTATCGGGCACTCTAGCCCAAATCTCCTAGATTCCTATTTCTAAGGGTTGTTTAAGACCTGGGGTCAGACACTCCCTTCCTAAAATCCTCTACATATGATCATTTGATCCTTAGGAATGCAAGGCACCCATGGAGTTGTTAGTATGATCAGAATACGGAATCTAGGCGCATCTTCATCCCTAACAGGCCAAATTTGGATGCATCTTCACCTACCAAACTGTTTTTTTTTCACATTTGTTTTTCAAATCCTTCTTTTAGAGCAGTTTTTACTCTGAAGAAGAGAAAAACATTGGATGATGGGAAACCTGGTGAGTAACGTGTATTCCTGTTTCACCTGCGGAACTTCTTCTTTCGGTTGGAAGCAATCCTTTCCGCTCACACCATGCAATACATGTTTCTTCCACCATGCAATACATGTTTCTTCATCCTTCCCAACTTCGTCGAAGAAACGCCTCCAGTTCCACATGGCTACTGACAGAGCCTGACAGAGACAGAGCTACAACGCACGCTGAAAAGAATGGCTTAGAACAGGGCGAACAGAAGACGGAAGACGCACTCAGCAAACAGCGATTACGTAATACACACAGCGCGGGAGAAAACGCCGAAGCAGCTGCAGCGCCACCTATCGCGAAACGTTTCTCCCGGCATTCCATTCACACGCTAGCGAAGCAGACGATGGGGGCAGAACTCTTAAAGTGTAGCCAAGGTTCCGAACTGCTGAACTGCGGCAACGCTCTCGAAATCCACTTCTATAACCTCTCCATCACCCAAACGTAAAATTAGCTGTTTATTCTTGGTCTTTCAGAATATTCCGTTTGTGTGTGTGTGAATCGCATTCAGTTTTTCAAAACGGGGACTCGCGGCTTTTGCGAGTAGAATATTTTTTAAGCCTCTGTCATCACTGTGTTGGCCGCCCCGGTGGCGCAGTGGTCTAAGGCGCTGGCCTCTGATCGTTCTTCCGTAAAGGGGTCCGGGTTCGAATCACGGTCAGGCATGGATGTTGTGTTTGTCTTACGGCACTGGCTCTCTCCCTTCCCTGGAACCAGTGACCCTAAATTAGGGACGGGCGACTGCTTATAGCCCATTGAGTTGCTCACGGTGGTCGTTAAACCTCCAATCAAAAAAAAAAAAAAAATCACTGTGTTGTCCATTGCCCGCTCTACCGTTTTCTTCCAAGAACATACTGAGATATCCAAGTGGCGTCTTCACGAGTAATGCAAGCGAGAGAGTGTGGATCGTTCTCACAGATATAGACGAAGTTTTTACAGCTCATAAATCTAAGCTCCTTTTGCGCATCCGCGAAACTGCACCGATCAGATTTCTCTGGAGAATATTCATTTTTATTTTTTCCAATATTCATGAAGATCCAGACTCTTTTTGCAAATGTTAAATTTTTTTTTTTTTTTATTGGAGGTTTAACGACCACCGTGAGCAACTCAATGGGCTATAAGCAGTCGCCCGTCCCTAATTTAGTGTCACTGGTTCCAGTGAAGGGAGAGAGCCAGTGCCGTAAGACAAACACAACATCCATGCCTCACGGGATTCGAACCCGGACCCCGTGCGGACGAATGATCAGATGCCATCACTTAGACCACTGCGCCACCGGGGCAGCGCGAATGTTAAATTCATTGATCATATCATTTTCAGATTCATTTCAGTGTCTTTTCACCAGCTGTTGCGATTTGTTTCTGGATTTCGAGCGAGTGGTCAACGGCTGCTTACTGCTTGTACATACGGTAGCTGAGTGGATAACCCGTGATAGTTTTCTTTTTTACGAATTTGCCATTACACACACACGCACACGCAGACATACACACGCACACACATACACGTACACACATACACACGCACACACACAAGAGTTTCGGCAAAGTTAAGCCCATCCGTTACTATTTCCATTAGCAAACATATGCTGTATTATCAAAAGTATTCGGCAACTACCAAATATTTGTACAATTGCAAAAAATGGTTGCGCAGGAAGGTGCGCTGTAAGTGGGGAAGTACGTATATAATAAAGCTGAGATGTTCTGTCGTGTTATCAGTAGCTTTGAAGCGGATATGGCGCGTGCACGTGAACTTTCCGGGTTCCAGGGTGAGCTGGACATAGGATATCATTTTGTTTTGTTTTTGATTGGGAGTTTAACGACCACCGTGAGTAACTCAATGGGCTATAAGCAGTCGCCCGTCCTTAATTCAGGGCCACTGGTTCCAGGGAAGGGAGAGATCCAGCGCCGTAAGGCAAACACAACATCCCTGCTTCAGAGGGATTCGAAACCGGACCCATCTTGGACAGGATATCATTGGAATAACTTATCCATACGGAGCATTACAGCTAAACCAAACATACCAAAATCGACTTTAAGAGATATCATAAAGAGATGGAAGCAGGACGGCGCATTTACAGAAAAAAAAAAAAAAAAAAAAACAGGAAGGCCGCAAAAACTAACAGAACGTGACAAAAGAGCCACGGTAAGAAATATTAAGAAATTCCGTTCCTCATCTGCCGTTTCCATCGCAACTGAAGTAGGAAATGCTTGTAATGGCTCGGTTAGTACCATAACTATCCGCAGAGAGTTGCACAATGCGGGTTAATACGGTAGAGCAGCGGTACACAAGTCACACATCATTACCGTGCATGCGAAGCACCGTTTGGAGTGGTGTGTCTCCCGTTGTTCCTGGACAATGGGCGACTGGAAAACTGTTCTCTTGAGTAATGAGTCACGCTTTTCACTCTTCCGATCTGATGGGCGTGTTTGGATTTGGCGACAGTTTGACGAACGATTTTCTTCGGACTGTGTTCTTCTAATTGTTAAGTTCGGCGGAGACTCCATCATGATATGGAGTTGTTTTTGGTAGATGGGACTCGGCCCTTTGGTTATTGAACCACAAACCATGAAGTTTGAAGTGTACATACACCTCGAAGTTTTGGATAATTCTGCCCTACCAACAATGTGGCATTATTATGGAAATGACCGTTGTCTCTTCCACCACGATCGAGCTTCCTGCCACACTGCACGGCCTGTGTACGACCAGAGTTGGAAACGGGTCAAATATTCGGACCCGGACGTTCCATAACACGACCCGACCCGATCCGGACCCGTAACTGACACGGATGAATCTGCTTTGAACTATAAATTCGAAACTCAATTGAAGGTCTAGAAAAACTAGTACACACGAGCTTATGCAAAATATATAGCAACGTCACCTATGCGCATACTCTGTTGCAGCCCGTATATAAAGCGATAGACATCCTTGCGAGCTGTCACAGCTCTTTTTGGCATGAGAATGACAAGTAATAGCGATTTAAGCGATTTTCAACGCGGTGTCATAGTTGGCGCTCGTGAGATGGGCCAAAGAATTTTCTTCTTTGCACAGATTTTCCGCTAGTAGACGTAGAGGTCAATGTTTTTCCCCCGCTATCTCTGCTTCCGCAAAACGTATTTAAAAAATTATTTTTCCTTTTCATAGCTTTTTCCATGAAAAATACTTCTCGCCTACTTTCAACTTATCCATTACGTAAAATTCTACCACTAGAAGGCGTACAGTTATATCATGCCTCTTTCTACATTTCTTCTTTTAACTGTTGGATTTGAAAATCTGTTTATCTCCGTTATCTTTCTGCTATGAGATACTTTTCGGGCGCAATTTGTTAATCTTTGTAACATACTTTTTAGCCGCTTGTAGAAGTAAATAACTGTTTCTATTTCTGGATGTTTTATCTATTGTAGAAATCCGGTTGATTTTTCTAACCGGTTGCACTGACTTTGAATAACTTTGTTAAATTTTCATTCGCGTCAGAAAGGATTCAAAAGACGTGCTCATTACAACAGAAAATTCGGTGTCATGTTTTTTATTTCCGTATTTTAACATCTTTCTTTGAGTAAAATCATCTTTTCTTGAGATTTGAACGTGATAAAAAGGAATATTTGCAGTATGTTATTACAGAGGAAAAGAACTAAATCTATGTCGGCAGGAACAAAAGGGAAAATACTAAGGAATATTTTTCTCAGTATCCGTTAAATACTAAGGATTCTTTTCTCAGTATCAGTTACTGTGAATGCTAACTGTAGGTGCAATTTGTGTGTAGGTACATAAACAAAATCCTACACAATTTTTTTCCACAAAAACATATTCTTTCTCCTTTTGAAGAGTTAACCAAGGAATATACACATTTGGAAGACGTGAATCCGTTTATTGGTGTAAATATGACATGGATGTTAAGTCAGGTAATAATCCGAAAACTTGAAAATTTCGTCGTCCTGGTGCGGGAATCGATTCCGCGTTTTCCTAATAGCGCTCGAGTATGCTATAACCACTACACCACCCAGAACGACCAAGTTTCAAGTTTCCGATTAATTTGAATATAGCCATCACAGGATTCGCTAGTCGAAGCAACTGGCATTCATAGCTAATCTGGGGGTTTTGAATTCATTCCCGTGATTGCCCGGAGGCGCAGAATATATATCAATGAGTGAAATACGGGATTGTGTAATACAAATGTAATACAAATTTGGAAGATGTGAATCCGTTTATTTGTGTAAATATGACATAGATGTTAAATCAGAAAATATTCGAAAACTTGAAAAATTCCGGTTGCTTCGACTAGCTAATCCTGTGATGTTATTCAAATTAATCAGAAACTTGAAAATTGATCGTTCTGGGTGGTGTAGTGGTTAGCATACGCGATCACTATCCACGAGACGCGAGTTCGGTTCCCGCTCCAGGACGAAGAAATTTTCAAGTTTTCGGATATTTTCTGATTTAACATCCATGTCATATTTACACCAATAACGGATTCACATCTTCCAAATTTGTATTGCACAATGGTGTAAACCGGTATTTCATTCAAGGAATATATATTTCTTTTTAATGTTTTTAAACAAGACATATAAAAAATTAATTCAATAAATTGTTGTTGTTTTTTAAATAAAAGAAGATTTTTGAAAAAGTCTTTTAATTTATGGGAATATATTCAAGCACTACTAGTATCAGCCACGTAAAGACAAAAGAAATAAGTGTTGTTGTTAACATCTTTTAATTACGTTCTGTATGTCAAGGGCAAGGAGGTTAGAATAATATTTCTGGAGATGCCCTGGGTCTCTTAACCGTGAAGCCACCAGATGTGGGAATTTGACGTTGTTTACATAACACCTATGCAATTTCAATGGGTGTATTTTGGAATTGCATGGATGTTGGTAGCAGAAACTGTGTTAATATTAACTCGGAATGAATTATGCTTCATAGACGAGTAAAGTTTTCAACTTTAATGTTATATTTTGTTTTGAATTCGCACTAATGTTCGTGTATTTCAATTTAAAATAAAAATGGGAAGGGGCTTCAAAATAATTAAGAATTTTATAAATTTAGCATTTTTTCACATATCGGAAGCAAGTTATGATGCCAAATTCGAAACATTTGCGGCAAAGAAGGCGATTCGGTCAACACACAATGCATTGCAATAGCATTGGAAACCATCAGCTTTCCTACAGGCTTCACGCAAAGTGTTAGTGCAGTGCTCCATTAACAAGGGCATCTCCAGATATCTTATTCCAACCTCCTTGGTCAAGGGCCGGTTTAACCATTAAACGAACTAAGAAGCTGCCTATGCCGCCCCGGTGGCGCAGTGGTCTAAGGCGTTGGCCTCTGATCATTCGTCCGAAGGGGTCCGGGTTCGAATCCCGGTCAGGCATGGATGTTGTGTTTGTCTTACGGCACTGGCTCTCTCCTTCTCTGGAACCAGTGACCCTAAATTAGGGACGGGCGACTGCTTATAGCCCATTGAGTTGCTCACGGTGGTCGTTAAACCTCCAATCAAAAAAAAAAAAAAAAAAAAAAAAAAAAAAAGCTGCCTATGACATCACGCGTTGTGACGTCACGTTACACGTGATTTTAAAAACAAGAATGTACCCAACAGATTCTGACTGCGAAGCGCGTGAGAGCGACACGAGAGCAAAATCATGCGGAATGTTACCAAACTAATGCTCAATTCTTATCGCTAATTTTATGTCATCCGAAATTATACTTCCAAGTTCTAAAGGGAGCCTGTTACTTATTTTCCGGTAAAATATATTACCATCCGATTCAAAAGCCTTTTTTTTACCAACGTGATGTCTTGAAGTGCAAGCTCGTTATTCCTCGCTCTGCTTTGTTTATTGATTTACAGGAGGGAATTCAGATTCGCTGATAAATTTCCGTTATAGGTAAGTCGAAAGATGTAAATTATTGTCTCTTAATGTGAACTCATTAATTCCTCAAAATAACTGTAGCTGTGTGGCAGGAAGCTGCGCGATTACCGTTAATGAATTTTTTATTTGTTTTAATTCTTTAATTTTATTTAAAAAATTATCAGGCCAGTATTTGAAGTCTTGTCAGGTATTGTTTCGTGTTGAGATCTCCTTTGAAGCTGTTGCGATTTCAGACTTGCCACAAGAAAACGTTTTGGCAAGTCTAGTAGATATTTAACGGAAATCCTAGTTAAGCATGAAAGGTGATCATTTTTAATTTATAAACACCAGAAGGAATTATATTTAGCTGAGTAAAAATATTGCTTTTTTAACGCAAATGAAAGAAGTGAGTGGAGCGCTGAAATAAATGGGATAGGACTGAAGAATTTAAATTTAAGCACCTTTACAGTAATGGAACTTACACCTAAGTATTACAAAACTTCGATTACTCTTTTTTTGTGTGTGTGTTGTGACAATTTACAAAAAAAACACAATGGCTAAGTGCCGAGCTTTCGCACCCCAAAAGAGTGCGAAAGCTCGGCACTTAGCCATATCAAGGCCAGGGAACACTAGAACATTTTTGGGAGCAACAAAGATGTTCCTAAAGGCGTTCTAGTATTCACTGACCTTGGAGTGCGAAAGTTCGACACTTAGTCATTATTATTATTATTATTATTTTTTTTTTTTTTGTAAATTGTTACACCAGTAAAAACGGATTAAATAATCGAAGTTGTGTTAAGCACCTTTGTTACTTGGTGACAAATCGTTCGAAGCAATACGCAACAGGCCGCCCCGGTTATCCAGTGGTTAGAGGCACGGTCTCCTGGCTAATCTGTAACGTACCAGGAGATGTGACGTACCTGCCAGAAGGACGCACACGACATAAAGGCAGATAGGAATCAGAATAAATCGTCCGCGTAGCTCAAATGGTAGAGCAACTTATTCCGGAATGAGGGGACCCGGGTTCGAATCCTGGCGCGGATAAAAATGACGGAGAAATTTACTTCGTTATAATGGCGCCCGAACTACCCGGATGACCCGACCGTTCAAAATCTCGCAATGGTGTGATGTTCTTTCCACACCGCGAGATAGGAAAAATCAGAGAATCCCTTCTCCAGTGCTTCGAAAAATAAATGTGTGTGACGTTGCATTCCACACACCAGATTGACTGGGAGTTCTCAAGTGCACGTTCTACAGTGGTTGTCTGCCTGCAGCGATTCATGGTCACGACTGATCCGTGGGCCATGCCCCCGGCCCTCTTTCGGGGGGGGAGATGTGACGTACCTGCCAGCAGGACGCACATGACATAAAGGCAGATAGGAATTAGAATACATGTCTGCGTAGCTCAGTTGGTAGAGCTGCTTGTTCCGGAATAAGCGTACTCGGGTTCGAATCCCGGCGTAGACAGAAATGACGGAGAAATTTACTTCGTTATAAATCATCCCAGCTGGGTGTGGATTCTGGTGCCGGAAATGGCATGGATGCGCTGATTCTGTTCCTTTTATCCTACTAGTGGTCCCTGATGGATTCTTCATAGCGTTAAGAAAGAAGTACTGTAGAGATTCGAGAAGTGCTTCCAAATTGTTACGTGTATCTTTCCGCCGCAGTTGTCAGCGTGTATACCTTTTAGATCACGGCTCTCACTGTGTCACTATGAGATATAAATAGTTCCGCAGTGAAATGCGAAAGAGGAATGTATTTGTTTAAGAATAAATATGCATATTCAATGAAATAAGGAGAATACAAAGAGTGGAATGTCAGAAATATTTGAAATTGTAATTTTCATACTACTTCTTCGGTGTGAAATCACTGTCTGCTCCTGCAGCTCGAAGTGATATTTTTCATGATGTCTTGGGAGCCGAAAAGTTATACGTACCAGTAATTAAACACATCTATACCCTGTCCTCTTCTCCTCCCACCAATATAGCGGGTGACACAGCTGATATTTTAACTGGTCAGAAAACTATCGCGTTCTGGCACATGGAAAGCCACCGTATAAAACTTAAACAAACTCACTCGCTACTGAAGCAGTATGATGCATGCAACACCTCTGAAGTCCAGTCAAGGTCCAAACAAGCACAGAAATCTCAGATGTAGCAGTACGGTGGCAGTAAAAATTTTATAAATTCATCCTGTTCAGCCTTGGTTCATCCGAAGTGCTACATGTATCCTTCAACTGCAGTTGCCGGCTGATTTGTTTGCGTTTCATGCCGCGGTTCCCCGTGTGTTACTGCGAAATATAATTAGTTCTAATTATTTATCAAAAACTCTACACCAGCATATGTATTACAATATACGACTCACGAAAGCCTAAAATTTCCTTTAAAATGAGTCGAACGTTTTGCAATATTTGAATCACTTTATGTCTTCATACGTACCTTTACGACGAAAGCTGACTAGCATTCAAAGTATAAGCCATCGTGTTGCACCGTCTTTAACCATCTGTCTGCCAGTTCTTCGATTCCGCAGCCGTTCCAGTTCTTATCCTTCGAGGCGAAGGACTCCTTCACTCCAGATGCCCTCTCCTCCTGGTTGTTGGAGTGCCGCCCGCGATGGAAGTGGGCCATGGACCGGAACAAGTAATAAGTCCGGGCTATATGCTGGGTGTGGCATCAGTTCGATGACCTCAAGTTCCTGGAGATTTGCCCGGGTCATTCGCGCGGTATGAGGCCGAGCGTGGTCCTGCTGTAGGACAGCGCTTTTTGTTCCCCAGTGCCAGGTATTTTTCCCTCCAAAACGGCATACATCCGCACCAGCTGTTCAGAGTAGAGGTTAGCGTTGATGGTCTGACCGTCTGAAACAAATTTGTAATGGATTATCCCCTCGAAGTTCCACCAGACGCAGAGTATCACCTTGTGCTCGAAGCGCTAACGTTTAGCAACAGGTTCAGGAAGCTGGCCCGGGCTCAACCACTGCTGTTGTGTGTTAAGATTACAGAAATGGACCCACTTTTCATCGCACGTAATAATTCTCTTGATGAAACGTACATAGCGCGGGCTTTCTAGGAGTTTCGTGCACACTTCCACTTCGCGGTTTGCTTCAGCTGGCGTCAGCTCGTCAGGGACAATGCGGCAGCTCCTGTAGACCTTGCCGAGGTCCCGAAGGGGACGAACCACGATGGTCTGTGATATTCCCAGCTCGCCTGTTAATCTCCTAGTGCTGGTTCTTGGATTTGCCTCTACGGCCTGGCGCACGGTTTCCGAATCCACGGTTCGCTGCCTACCTGACCTTGGCTGATCGTCGAGGTTTCTATCACCTGACGACATTTCTTGAACCATGTGGTTGCGGTGCTGTGGTCCACGGAACCTTCCCCTTTCGCATGGCAAATGTTTCGTGTTGCTTGAGCAGCGTTATGGCCGAGTTCAAACTCGTAATGCCAAAGTTCTCTAATTAGCCGGTTTTGGCTGTTCATCTCTTAGGCGTCCCAAGCACAGACAGAACGACGACATGTAATGCTGTTCACAGCAGCTACTACCCCTTTATATCCCTTTCGACTGATTGCAGTGCGCAACTTGAGCTAGTTTAAATGCGTGACATACCCGCCACAGCACATGCAATTATGCAAATATTGCAAAACTTTCGACTCACCCTCTGTAAAATCAATACTCAGTACAAACACAAAGCAAAACAAACAACAGATATTGCCCTCCATACTACGTGAGCATGACTGAAACACAGACTTCGCGGTGAACGAAACAACTGTTCCTCAGTATCAAAATTTTTAAATTATATTAGCGTTGTGTCCTCCTATTCTAAGAAGGTTTTGATAATCCAGCACAGACGAAGCCTCCCGATGGAGAACGAAAGCTTGGCATGTACTGAGTGCTGATTTTACACGATTAAAGGAAATTTTAGACTTTCGTGATTCGTATATTGTAATAATTAGTTCAGTTACTGGACTGATATACAGCAGCTAATTAGGTCTGCTACTTAAATAAAAACTATCCGCTTAAACACAAATAATAAAAACTTTGCGTGTGCTATGTTAGGATTTCTGTATTATTGGAGATACAGGGTAGAGAAAAATTAAATCTGTTTTTTGAATTGAAGATGATGATGATGATATATATATATATAAGAAAAATGTTTAATCAATATATATATATATATATACTGTATATATATATATATGTATATATAATTGTCTGCAACCTTCGTATGTCTTTTTTAGTTAACATCCGCGTCTCTGTTCTGTACGTAAGCACTGCAAGGATGCATTGATTAAACACTTTTCTTTTAAAACATAATGGCATATTGCTCTTAAAAATTGAAGTTTCTTCCAAAAGCCTATATATATACATAGAGAGGGGGCAGAGAGACAGGGCGGGGAACAGAGAGTGAGAGAGAATGAATGAGAGAGTGAGAGATGGAGAGAGAGAGAGAGAGAGAGAGAGAGAGAGCTGCAGAGAAGACTTTGCGATTGAATGGGAAAAGCTGGATATATCCGATACCTACATTTACCTTAGACAACAGATATAAAACAAAGATCACGTTGATGAAGAAATTAATCGGGGTATAAAACTTGGTTGGAGAGCTTTTGGAAGAAAGAGTGCAATTTTAAAGAGCAATATGCCTTTATGTCTTTAAAAAAAAGTGTTTAATCAATGCATTCTCCCAGTTATTACGTACGGAGAAGAGTCATGGACCTTAAATTAAAAAAGACATACAAAGACTGCAGACAAGTGGAAGTAACATGGAGAGATGAATACTTGGTGTAAGCAGAAAAAATAAGAAGATGAACTCGTGGATAAGGAAAATGACAAGAGTGGTAAACATCATGGTCAGAGTAAATTCCCAGAAATGGCAATGGGCTGGACATATTGCCAGAAGAACAGACCACCGATGGACAACCGAAATTTTAGACTGGATTCCAAGGAACAGCAAAAGACCCAGAAGAAGGCGACATGGGAGATGGATGATAGATGAAATTCGAAAGCATTCCGGAGTAACATAGACGAGACAGGCTCAAGACACACCTTTGTGGAAGAAACTTGGGGAGACCTTCATCCAGCAGTGAATTGATAACGGTTGACAATGGTGATATATATATATATATGTCAGTTGCAAAAATTATTTGTTTTAAAATATGTAATTTGGTAATTCTAGAGCTACTTATATAATCATCAAAGAAGGCAGGGGTGGTCTTCCCAAAAAGAATGCTTTTGAAGTAGTTACCGTCTTTGCGTGTATCGTTCCGCTTTGTTTACGTAGAACCTGCTCACACCCAATATAGGAACGGCAAATAAAGTAGTTCACGTTCATTTTATCGGGGTTCTTTTTTGTTTGTTTTTTAGAATTTTACTATAATAGACGCTTTAAAGACTCGTTTCTTATTTTTTAAATGTATTTTACGAAAAAAATTGTACTACTGACTTCTTTTTTTTTTTTTTTTTTTTTTTTTTTGTCTAGAGTTTTTGTGCGAAGCTATATTCCATCTTTTTTTCCGTGATAATAAAGTTGCACCGATTGATGCTTCAAGTTTTTTTTAAATGATTGTCAAATATATTAATTTTTTGCTATTTGAAAAGTACTGTACGCTCGGTCGATCCGTAGGAAATGATGCACGGGGAAGCTTTCCCTCAGTGAAAAGTGTGTTTCATTAAGGTTATGTATCAAATTATGATGTAAAAATCTTATATGAAATAAATATGCATTGTTATTTTCCGTATCAATCTATTAGTATAAAAGTAGATTTAAAAACAAGAATTGTCGGTTTCCTGAACTACTTCTTTTTCCGTTTCATGCTGGTTTTGAGGAAGTTCCATGTGAACATAACTGAAATATACACCACCCGAAAGCAGAAGCAAAAGACGAGAATACATAGCTACACGACGGAATATTTAGCTGACAGGCCCCTGGAATTTGTTTCGACAAATGTGAAGAATGCGGCGTTTAGATTTTTTTCAAGAATTAATCGAAGTAATTCAATCGGCAGAATGGAAGAAATTATTCAGATATTGTTGTAATTACTCATTCAAGTGCAAACGATTAACCACCTGCGCAAGAAATGTCATTAGTTCGTATTTCTTTAAACCGCGAATTTGTGTTATCTACCTTTTATATCCATGTATTCTATGTGGTAATTATATTCTATTCAAAAAAAAAAAAAACCTTTCCAAACCGAAAGATTTGTTTTCTCTGATATGTTTTTATTGTCTTTCTTTAGCATCGGAGCTAGTTCTTTTTGCCCCGTGATGGTGGGTGTGCGCAGGCTTTATGTAAACAGAACGCACTCATATACAGAACTACTTGAATAGCTGATAAGCGGACGCCCGCTGAACTTTTTTAGCACGTCTTTTGTAAAAAAAGTTAGTAAAATCATGCAATGCATTGATTATAATACGCTTTCCAACATTACAGAAATCATTACTCAAGTTATCACTCAAGTTATGAGAATAATGTCTGTGGAATAAATCTCGGTCCTGTGCCCTGACCTTTGATCACATTTCAATGATATTCAACAGAACCGGCTTGGTATACCTCCGAAATAACATGATAAAGTTTTGTCGCAGTCGAAGCATTTTTACGTAAGTTATGATGCATAAGAGCTATGGAATAGATCCCGCTCCTGTGTCGTAACCTTTGACCCCATTTCGCCCATTTTCAATAAGGTTTGTCGCCAGGTTGTTCCATACCACATACTAAAATTTCATCGAACTCGAACCTTTTTTACGTTAGTTATGGCGCATAACAGCAGTGGAATGGATCACTCTCCTATGTACTGACCTTTGACCCCATTTCGTTCACTTTAAATAGGGTTCCATCCCAGGTGATCCCCTACCAGATACTAAATTTTCATCGAAATCCAACGGTTGTTACGCGAGTTATCGTGCTGACGGACATACGCACACAACGCGTGACGTAGTGAGGCAAATGGGAATCGCGACCATCTGCCCGCCGCAAAAGTGTGACGTCATAAATTTTAACAGGGTCCACACACAACGCGTGACGTAAAGAGACAGCTGGCGTGACCGCGCGCCAACATTCTCAAACGCGAGTTGTGACGTCATAAGATTTTTAAGCATTGGTAACATTAATGGAACAACGCCATCACTAAAAACGTTATAATTCGGGGTGATTATTTAATCCACTAAACGAATTCTTCTAAAGTCGAGATCAAGCTAAATCGATTTCTAGTACCAGAAAACGGTAGGTTAACGACTTTCATCAAAATTCTTAGAGCAGTCTTCAAAATAAAATGTACATACATACATACAAGAATTGCTACTTTAAGGTGGACGTCAAGTAACTTTGCTTTCTATACTTCCAATGGAAAAAGTTTGTGCACATTTTCTTCACAATTAATGTGTTCCCAAGGATGAAAATTTGAACATCGATTAAAATATCTTCATTTTATAACTTGCAATACTTACTATTTTCTAAAACATAACCATAATTATGCAATTCAACATTTGTTTCTCTACTGACGTCATGAAAATACAGGTCGCGCTATCTTTTTCTGGACAATTAATGCTTTCACAAGAATGAAAATTTGAACATCGATTAAAATAGCTTCATTTCATAACTTGGAATACTTAATATTTTCTAAACCATAACCGTAATTATGTAATCCAACATTTTTTTGTCCACTGACGTCATCAAAGTACAGGTCACGACATCTTTTCTCTGGTTTCAACACCACCAAAGGAAAAGTTATTGATTTTTAATGTAATTATGGTTATGTTTTAGAAAATATTAAGCTTTCCAAGTTATAATATGAAGTTATTTTAATCGATGTTCAAATTTTCATCCTTGGGAACACATTAATTGTGAAGGAAATGTGTACAAAAGTTTTTCCATTGGAAGTATAGGAAGCAAAATTACTTGACGTCCACCTTAATAATATGGGATAAGGACAATGGAATAGATCGCAATCCTATGTCCTGACCTTTGACCCCATTTCGTCCGTTTTCAATAGGGTTCGTGTCCAGGTGGTCCCTTACTACATATTGAAATTTCATCGAAATCGAACCATTTTTACGCACGTTATGACGCATAAGGGTAATCGAATGCATCCCGATCTTATGTCCTGACCTTTGACCCCACTTCACCCATTTTGAATAGGGTTCGTCCCCAGGCGGTCTCCTACCACATAGTAAACTTTCATTGAAATCGAACCATATTTACGCAAGTTATGACGCATAAGGGTAATGGAATGATCCCGCTCCTACGTCGTGAGCTTTTACACCATTTGTCCCATTTTCAATAGGGTTCGTCCCTAGGTGGTCTCTTACCACATAGTAAACTTTCATTGAAATCGAACCTTATTTACGCAAGTTATGACGCATAAGGGTAATGGAATGATCCCGCTCCTACGTCGTGACCTTTGACCCCATTTGTCCCATTTTCAATAGGGTTCGTCCCCGGGTGGTCCCCTACCACATACTAAAATTTCATCGAGATCGACCCATTTTTACGCCAGTTATCGTGCGGACAGACGGACGGACAAAGCTGGAGCATATACGCTTTTCACATTACGGTTGGAAAGCGTAAAAAAGATCGTGCTTATGTTATCCGTTTGTCCGTTCGTCTGTAGACACGATATCTCTGCAACCATTAATCCGATTTGAAAAATTCTTTTTGCATTGGGAAGTTTGAAATATGCGAATCCTTCATTTCGTTTTTTTTCCCGATGTACAGTTTCGCCGCTAGAGGGCGTAAATGCAGGTGACGTCGAATTCAAAAATACGTTTCATTTCACATATTTGCTTCTAAACATCTAATTGAAAAAATTATTTTATCTTTCGATTCCATTTATGTCGAAGAGTATTTTAGATATAGTTACTTTTTTCAAATTACGCATAGATTTTCCGCTAGGTGGCGTAAAAATAAATTACATTTCCCCGATAACTCTTCTTCTAAAACTCCGATTTGAAAACTTTTTTCTGCACCGGATACAGCTCCTGATGGGAAATCCTTTGCACATAATTTCTAATGTTTGGTAAAGAATGGTTTGGCCACCAGGGGGCATAAATGTTAATTTTAGCTTCTGATGTATTTGTATCAAAATCTAAGCTCCTGAAAACTCTACTAAATTTTTTTTTTTATTTCTTGGCCCGATACCGCTAATGTTGAAACACCTTTTAAGAATACTTTCTTCCTGAAATAATGCATGGTTTTCCCACCAGGGGACGTAAAGTCACATCTTATTTTTTATCGATATCGCTGTTTCTAAGAGCCCGATTTGAAAAATTCTTTCTGTGTTGGAGAGCGTTTCCTGTGCGAAATGTTTCTCATATAAATTCATATTTTTCTTAACGCACAATTCTGCAACCAGAGGGCGTAAGCTCACGATTCCGTTTACAGCAATATCTGAGGGATTAAAAAACCCCGATTGAAAAACGTCTGTCTTTCGTCAGATACTATTGTTTTCCATACCGGTTCCACTGACTGAAAAGCTTTGATAAATTTAATTTGCGTCAAACCGGATTCAAAAGACGTGCTTATTACACCCGAAAATTCGGTGTCATCTTTCTTGTTGATATAGTAGAATTATACTGTATTATCAAAAGTATTCGAATACCACAATATTTTGGAGTAAATGGATTTATTATCGCAATTATGTGTTAGTCGATCCACGCTTTGCTTGTATGACAACGGCAACACGTCGAGGTATACTATCAACCAATGTTGGTATCGATAAGAATGGATCTCCATTCGTCCTGTAAAGCTGCTTGTAGGTGATTTCGTGTCTGTCGCTCCAGTTCATCCCAGAAGTGTTCTAGGGCATTAAGTTCATGACTCTGAGCAGGCCAGTTTAACAATTCTACCTCGTTTCAAGAAACCAGTCTTGCACATGTGGTGCGATGTGGCAGGGAGCTCAATCGTGTTGAAAGAGGCAACGAAAATTTCCATAATACTCCCACATTGTTGGTAAGGTAGAAGAATTATCCAGAATGCCGAGGTACACTTCAGAGTTCATGGTTTGAGGTATTATAACCAACGGGCTGAGTCTCATCCACGAAAAACAACTACGTACCATCATGGAGCCTCCGCCGAACTTAACAGTTGGAAGAACACAGTCCGACGAAAATCTTCAAGGACAAGAAGTCATTGCCGTCTATACACGATTTTATACTTTAAATAAAAAGCTACAACATTTGCGAGTTAAAACTATTGATTTACAATAAAAAGATCTAAGCATAAGACCCTTTGGATCTACACCAGGTCCATCCTCAGATGAAAGATAAATAAACAAGATAGAGCACAGCATATGAGTACACATGGGTTATTTATTGACGTAATAAATAAGGCCAGACGCAGATGCTCAAATGAAAGGTTTTGAGGCATGGCAAACAGGTGTAATTTACATAAGCTAAATGTTACACGGGAAAGTTGTTTTCTTCACAAAAAAAAATTCACTTGGTTAGTTCCTGTAAATAAAAATCTCTACGCCTGTGGGATACACGCTATGTTTACAAAAGTCACCGGACACCTAGAAAAGATACACAACATAGTATTTATTGACATACATTAGTACGGTGTCGGTCCCAATGCATGCACTGACCCTTCGAGACATGCTTTCGACAAGGTTTTGGAACACAGAGATAGGTGTGTGCTTCCATCCAGTATAAAATGCTGCAGCTAATTGTTGCTTAGTAGTATGCCTTGGTTCCAAAATTCTTATGCGGCGCTCTAATTCATCCCATAGGTGCTCTATGGGATTAAGATCAGGGCTCTGTTCTGCCCAGTCCACACACGATACTGAATTATCTCAAACCACGCCGTAGCAGTCCTTCGGTGCCAACAAGGCTCGTTTCCATAGTATTTCCACAGAGTTGGTAAGGCATAATTATCCAGAATATCGAGGTAGACGTGCTGGTCAACAGGTTTGTCCACGATAACCAATGGACTGGGACCATAGCACGAAAACCATCCCCACACGAGTACACTGCCAGCTCCCAACTTGACCGTAGGAACAGTACACTGTGATAAATAGCTTTCCCCCGGCTGCCACCGTACCCACACACGCCCATCAGACTGGTGGATCGTGTATCTGGATTCATCAGTCCATAGGACCCGTTTCCATTGATCTACGGTCCACGATAAATGTTCTTTACACCATGCTAAACGACGAGTAGCATTCCGAGTGGAGATGAAAGGCTTATGAGCAGCCGCACGACCACGGTAGCCCATGGAATGAAGTTCTCTGCGAATGGTAAGTGCATATACCGAGGTTCCATCATTTTTACTCACCTGTACACTAAGGTTTTGTGCACTACTCCGTCGATTAGCTGTAACGACTCTCCTCAAGCTTCGATGTCCTCTATCACTGATTTTCTTTGGTCTGCCGGTACGTTTTCCTGCTTCATGTGTCTTCCATTTATTCAGTACATCCAAAACAGTTTACTTGAGTATGTTTAAACGCCTCTCGGTTTCTCTTATGGATAACCCACTAACACCCAACAATCTTTCCTTTCTCATAGTCAGTTCTCTCGCGCCGTGACATTCTCACTCAACCTTGCAGTGCGATATGATCGCGGTCAGCAGCAGGCTTGTTTTTATACCGTTTGCAGCTGCAGCGCGCATCTTAACAACGCAGAGGATCCGTTCATTTGTTTTTGAAGGGGTGTCCGGTGACTTTTATCAATATAGTATATCTTGGGATACTATCGTTACAACATACTTGACCATTTTGTAAATATGTAAGCTTTCGAACAGTAGTGAAGAAGATTTTGAGGAAGGGGTTCCCAAGATCTTTCCTTCCTCCCATATTGGATGTTAATGGTCGCCATTATCCAAACGTGCTAGTGAGGTTGACATTATTCCATTCTTAACATCATATTTATGTTCGTGTATTCTGGTCTTCAAGGTACGTTGTGTGAGCCCATATACATTTTATTGGGCTGCACGGGGTACATGACTTTTATTGGTATACTGTAGATACTGTGCTCATTCCACTTGGTCGCGATCTTTCTTAACCATCGGTAGGATGTTATGGGTCTTGACACCGAAATTTATCCTGTGTCATCTGCGGACATTTTTCAGGATTGGGGTAATTACTGGGTGAAGGTTAATAGAACGCACATATCCACGTTCATTACTTTCACGTTGAAAAGTGGTTTGTGAAGCTTTTAAAATTTTTTAAGTATGTTGGTCACAATATACACTGCCGGAAAGTGAAAAAAGAACACCAAGAAGAAAATGGCGGACGATCATGAAATTTACATATGTTAATGGGATCAAGTTTACGTAGGGGTGATGTTAATTTCGGGACCAACCGGTGAGCGCTTACGCCACAGCACGGCCTAATATGCAAATTATCGTCGGTGGTATTTAAGGAGTACGGCGAAGTGAATGTAATCAGTCGTCGGCCGTACGGACACGTGCGGAGACCTTGAAGAAGCTGCAATGCCTGGACATGGAAGCCTTGTACGATTTCAGCAGTTATTGGACTTTGAGCAAGGTCGTCTAGTCGGACTCCGCGAGGCCGGGTGGTCGCATCGTCGTGTTGCGGAGTGAATTGGACGGGAAGCATTGGTGGTGGTACGATGGTGGCGTAGATGGTCCGAGGAACATTCCCACACGAGAAGACGTGGAACCGGGAGTCACAGACGGACTGATGAGCGGACCGATCGACGCATAAGAAGAGCGGCGTTGTCAAGCAGAACATCCAGTGCGACGCAAATCCGATCTGCCGTTGCACCTGAGATGACTGTGCGAACAATCCGCAACCGTCTACTGGATGCAGGACTACGTGCACGCGTGCCACTGACATGTGCACCTCTGACTCCAGCCTACCGTCAGGAACGGCTGCAGTGGTGTCGCCAACGTCTGCACTGGATAACGCAATGGCGATCTGATGGCCGCGTGCGTGTTCGCAGACGCACAGGGGAGCGTCTCCACCCTTCTTGCATCCGCCAGCGACAAACAGGGCCTACACCTGGTCTCCTGGTGTAGGGAGCGATCAGCTATCGCGTCCGTACACAACTAGTGTTTGTACCGGGTACGTTAAACAGTACCTATTACATCAACAACATCATTCAGCCCGTTGTTGTGCCATTTGTAAGGTCGGTCCATCGTGGTGTTTTCCAGCAAGATAACGCACGCCCACACACCGCACGTGCAACGCAGCATGCACTTCAGGGTGTGAGACAACTTCCATGGCCTGCACGTTCACCGGATTTGTCCCCCATTGAGCACGTGTGGGATTTTATGGGACAACGACTTATCCGGTCTCCACAACCAGCCACGACCATCCCCGATTTACGTGTCCAGGTTGAGGATGCTTGGAACTCAATACCCCAAACTTACATCCAGCATCTGTACGACAGACTCCATGCCAGAATTGCACAGTGTGACGCAGTTCATGGTGGTTCAACCTCGTACTAACCATGTTACATGGAAATTTTATTTTTCAGTTTACCAGCAAATACAGCTGTATTTTGCCACAATGTTTTGATCACGTTATCCTCTGTATTCCGTTATTATGCTGTATAAATTTCGTTGGTATCAGACGTCTGCTTCTTGGTGTTCTTTTTTCACTTTCTGCCAGTGTAGGTCAGGTGCGTCGAGCATTCATACATTCTTCAAACTCCACCCTTCGACAAAATGAAATTCAAAAAATAAGAAATATTGCAAAAACCTATGGCTACCCGGATTATATTGTGATTTTCTCTCATTAACAGAATGTTGACTTTTCACTGATTACATTAATCCCTTCATTTTGATGTAAACGCATTTGCAATTTAAATGACACTATATGTATATAGAATTGGTTGCAAAAATTATTTACTCTATTTAATTCTGTTAAATACGTTCAAATTGGGGTGGTTCACAGCTTTCACAGGGCATAATACAAGAGTTGCAAAAACTAAAACCTTAATTAAGAACATATACAAGAAAGGACTGATCATAAAGCATGGTGCAATTCCCGTTGTTGAGCCTGATAAAACGTACATCACCAGTTCTACCACTGTGAATGTTTCTAATGTTTAAGCAACCGGATTTGCACCATGCTTCGCGATCAATCCTAACCTGGTATGTTAAATTTTCTTGTGTACCTTCTTGTGTTTTGGTTCTCGCAATTCATATATTGCACCCTGTGAGAGCTATTGGCCATACCAATTGAACGCGTGCTACAGAACTAGATGCGGTAAATAGTTTTCACTACTTATTTCATATTTCTAATTACCGCGTGGTAATTTATACAATGCATTGCATGTCTTTACAACATACTAAGTCTTTGTAGCAAATGACAATATGATTTATTTTACAGGTGCACATACCTACTCTGGTACGAAAAGACAAAGAAATGGCATCCGAAAGCCGCCCTTTCTCAAAATATCTCAAATGGGAGCAAGTTGACTACCTCATACATGTCTTGGCATCGCTGGAGAAAGAGCTAAAGAGCGCCTTGGCAACTGAAAATGACAGACTAAACAGTCTAATGGACAAGATGTCAAGCATTGCCAGCAAAATGAACTCCATCCGAAAGGAACATGAAACCAAAGATTTAGAAACAAGAGACTACAAACATTTAAAAACCGACTTAAACTCTATTGATCAAGATTTGTGTTTTGTCAAGACGCACCTTGAGCAGTCGTCATATCTAATGACTGAAGCAATTTCAAACGCTAAACTCCAAATACCCGATTTAACTGAAAACATGAAACGTGTAGAAGACAGTTTTATGCGTGAAATATGGAAATTGAAGTCAATTAACTGTCAAAGAGACCATGCTAACAAAAAAGTTGATATCGTCCAGTTCGTACCTGAGCCAAAAGAGGATAAAGCTGTCTCTGGTCTCAGTTATGGTCATGGCGCATCTGACTTGACGGAATACACGCACAAAGCAACAGTGAAAGATAATGCCATTTTTCGTTTGAAAGATTTGGATATGAGTACGGATGACTCTTCGTGTTCGGGCACGGTTGCATTGGAGTTCCAAAACATACCACTTAAAAAGAGCGACCTTTTTAAGCATCTAAACGATACCAGTGTCACTGCGGTCGGACAGAGCTCAGGAAGTGGAGCTGACAACCAGCTGGAAGTACGTCAGAGATCTGGGAGCTTTCTCGGCAGTACTTCAAGGTGGGAGAAACTCGAGTTTGCTGAGAAGATCCTCCGTGCAGATTCCGATGAACTGAGATACACGGTGTCTTTCTTGGAGAATTCTTTCGAAGACATAGTAAACAAAGCCTACAATGTGAAGCACATGATATGGCCGATGGATCGACATCGAAATTTTTATGCTAGTGACTATACTGTTTTGTGGAGAAACATGATGTACGCAGGCCGCATGGTGGCGTTCGTTGGCCAACATTTAGAACGCGCTGAAGCCTTATGGATAGAGCTTTTCAACGGTTTTCCAGAAAGAATGGTCGTAATTAATAACATAGTCCAAACCGTTGCACTCATCCTTAAAAACGAGGAGCTTGAAATACTCGGTCTTGCCGCTGGAACTATTGAAAGTGAACTAGGGTCTCCTGGAAAAATTCAGACTGCGAGTACCTTAACGTCATCACCCCAGGCTGCTACTAAGCGTGGAACTCCAAGTAACGAAACAGTGCAAAGCATACGTCTCACAGTAGACGCTCAATGTCCATCCTTTAAGACTGGTAATGTTAGTTTTAAACCAAATGTTTCGGTGAAAATGTGTGATAAAGCACACCCTTCCGATCCAGAAACCGACATCCACAATCATGCCGCCGATGCCGGAAGGAAATCGCCTGTGCAGATGAGTGGCAACGATATTGTGGTGCCATTTTCTGAGAAGGGTATTTGTGAAAACGAGGGTTTCTATTGCAAGTGGTGCATGAGCGGGCAAGTCGAATATGGTCCAAAAAGTGCATATGACATCGACGTGTGCACTCAGCTCAGAAACATTTCCCCGCCTTCCGTTCAGATAGAAGTTGCTAAAAATGTTAAGTACCCCTCACAGGCTGATTCTCCTGGAAAACGTGCACAGAGCATTCAGGACGACTCACATGGTATCAGTGCAGGCACAAATCAAGCGACCAAACAAATTTCACAAAGAGCCGTCGCCGAAAGAAGGAGTTCTAAGTCGACTAACTTGTCTGCAGAGATACGTGCACTAAATCATAAGGCATCACTTGAAAGCGGTGGTACATGCTTTCACAAAACTCTTCAGGACAGCAACTTGACTCAAACGCCCAAACAGTTTTTACAGACGAGCAGCGGTATCCCAGAGGGAAAAGATTTCATGCCAACTGACTCGTCGACCCCGGCTCGCAGCGTTTCTCCTGATACCACTAGTCTTTTCGCAAACCAGTTTTCCCAGGGAAGTGATTCGAACTTAGCATCGATGCAGTTTTCGCCGAGGAGCCAGAGTGTTCCGGAGGGTAGCAAAGTTCAAAAAGTGGTAACTGCATCTGGAGAAGTTCTTGTCCCAATTTACAGGGTTGCCAAGATCAAGCCTGACTCGTTCTTTCACCGATCTTCTCAGGAAAATATTTCCCCAGGTTCCATCTCGGGATCGACAGAATCAAATACCGCAGGAAAATTCGGTAGCCCACAGCTGCAGCAATCACAAAAGCCAGAAGAAGATCACAGCGGATTACGCGCCGATTCCCCAGGAGCACCAGATTCAGACTGGAGTGATTTCATAGATTTGGCACCTTCACGGGGATCTTCTTTACGCCGACGAGAAGACTCCTTCACGCTGAGAGAAGGGCCTCGAAGTGCCGTGGAGCCGAAAACTAGCGGAACAAAACCGAACTGAACTCTGCTTTCCACCCAATTCAGATTCTGTGCTTAAAGTATAATCATTGAGCAAATTTTCATTTAATTGTATTTGTAGTCAGACGTGATGATCATTGTCTCTCAAAATAATTTTGAATGAACAGTCGGATATTCAAAGTAAGTTAAAAAAAGAAATTATTTTCTCGCGCCTTTCGACTTTAACATGAAATTACACAATAAATGCAAAAAACACATGCGCATGATGCTATCACGTTTCTGTTCTGTGAAATCATTTCTGCGGGCAGCTTTCTTTTCCTTAGTCTTCCATAATATTCCTTTACCTGTAAAAAAATAAAATAACATCATGAAGTACTTTGATTCATTAATATTTTTTGCGCATGAGCAGTTTAAATTAAACGCAAACACATTACCGTGAATACAAATTTTGAAGATGACAATCCGTTTTTTTTTTGGTGTAAATATGAAACGGATGGTAAGTCAGATAATATCCTAAAACTTGAAAATGTCGTCGTCCTGGCACTATCCCGGGCGCTATCTGGGAGACGCGGATTCCATTCCCCTCCAGGACGACAAAATTTTAAAGTTTCCGGATATTATCTGACTTACCATCCTTGTCATATTTACACCAAAAAACGGATTGTCATCTTCAAAATTTGTGTTGTATGGTGTAATCCCGTATTCCATTCATGACATTAGAGTGAAAGTTGTTAAAAACATTTTTTATAGTAAAATATGCTATCTAATAAGTTTTTTGAATAGGAATCTATTGATTTTAGATAGCAATTTTTTCGAAATTTCAGATTTACTATATATATACACTGGCGGAAAGTGAAAAAAGAACACCAAGAAGGAGACTTCTGATACCAACGAAATTTATACAGCATAATAACGGAATACAGAGGATAACGTGATCAAAACATTGTGGAAAAAATACAGCTGTATTTGCTGGTAAACTGAAAAATAACATTTCCATGTAACATGGTTAGTACGAGGTTGAACCGCCATGAACTGCGTCACACTGTGCAATTCTGGCATGGAGTCTGTCGTACAGATGTTTGATGTAAGTTTGGGGTATTGAGTTCCAAGCATCCTCAACCTGGACGCGTAAATCGGGGATGGTCGTGGCTGGCCGTGGAGACCGGATAAGTCGTTGTCCCATAAAATCCCACACGTGCTCAATGGGGGACAAATCCGGTGAACGTGTAGGCCATGGAACATTTCTCACACCCTGAAGTACATGTTGCGTGCCGTGTGTGGGCGTGCGTTATCTTGCTGGAAAAACCACGATGGACCGACCTTACAAATGGCACAACAACGGGCTGAATGATGTTGTTGATGTAGGAGATGCTGTTTAACGTACCCGGTACAAACACTAGTTGTGTACGGGAGTGATAGCTGATCGCTCCCCACACCAGGAGACCAGGTGTAGGCCCTGTGTGTTGCTGGCGGATGCAAAAAGGGTGGAGACGCTCCCCTGTGCGTCTGCGAACACGCATACGGCCATCGGAGGCTCCCAAACAGAATCTGCTTTCATCGCTGAAAACGACAGATCGCCATTGCGTTCTTCAGTGCAGACGTTGGCGACACCACTGAAGCCGTTCCTGACGGTGGGCTGGAGTCAGAGGTACACATGCCAGAGGTACACGTGCATGTAGTCCTGCATCCAGTAAACGTTTGCGGATTACTCGCACAGTCACCTCAGGTGCAACGGCAGCTCGGATTTGCGTCGCAGTGGATGTTCTGCTTGACAGCGCCGCTCTTCCTATGCGTCGATCGGTCTGCTCATCAGTCCGTCTGTGACTCCCGGTTCCACGTCTTCTCGCGTGGGAATGTTCCTCGGACCATATACGTCACCATCGTACCACCACCGATACTTCCCGTCCAATTCGCTTCGCAATACGACGATACGACCACACGGCCTCGCGGATTCCGACTAGACGACCTCGCTCGAAGTCCGATAACTGCTGAAATCTTACACGTCTTCCATGTCCAGGCATTGCAGCTTCTTCAGGGTCTTCGCACGTGTCCGTACGCCGACGACTGATTACATTCACTTCGTCGTACTCCTTAAATACCACCGACGATAATTTGCATATTATGCCGTGCTGCGGCCTAAGCGCTCACCGGTTGGTCCCGAAATTAACATTGCACCTGCGTAAACTCGACCCCATTAACATATGTAAATTTCATGATCGCGCACCAATTCCTTCTTGGTGTTCTTTTTTCTCTTTCCGCCAGTGTATATACAAACAGTACTAAAAAAGAGATAATGTTATCCCATGAGGGGTTGAGTCTATTTTTTACGCTTTCCTGCCGTAGGTTGAAGAAGCGTATATGCTCCAGCTTTGTCCTTCTGTCTGTCTATCTGTCCACCCGATAACTCGCGTAAAAACGGTTCGATTTCGATGAAATGTTAGTATGTGGTAGGGGACAACCTGGGGACAACCCCTGAAAATGGACGAAATGGGGTCAAAGGTCAGGACATAGGAGTGGGATCCATTCCATCGCCCTTATCCGTCATAACGTACATAAAAATGCTTCGATTGCGACAAGAATTGATCATGTTGTTGCGGAGGTACACTGAACCGGTTCTGTTGAATATCATCGAAATAAGATCAAAGGTCAGGGCACAGGAGTTAGATTAATTCCACGGCCATTATCCTCATAACTTGACTAAAATGCTTCGATTGCGACAAAACTTTAGTATGTTGTTCCGGAAGTATACTGAACCAATTCTGTGTAATATCATCGAAATGGGTTCAAAGGTCAGATCACAGGAGCGAGATTTATTACACAGCCATTATCCTCATAACTTGAGTGATAACTTGAGTAACGATTTCTGGTATGTTGGAAAGCGTATCACAATCAATGCATTGCATGATTTTACTAACGTTTTCATCCTAATTCCTAGTTTTCCCCAATGATTTCCTTCCCCGCCTTCTTCTATAAGAAGAATTTAAAACATTAAAAAATTAGCGTGTATCAAAAAATAATTATTTTGGGAATGAAAATGTAATTTATATCAAATGCTCGTGGAAAAGAAATCGTACACTTCTAAAGGAGAAATAATGTTGGGCAGAGAATATTGGTGAAACGTTAGATCAATCAGAATCATTCTCCGATTCACTATCACATGGATATACATTAGGATCATGTGTTATTTTCTTAAAAAATGAATCGCAAGGTGACTGTGAGTTAGTTAGTCTTTGAGCTTTGAATTATCCAAAGTAGTTCGAAGACAATCTTCATTCTGTTTTAGCAGTAAGCTTTACAAGCCAGGCACATTAGAAGATGAGAAAGACCTTCCACATGTACCCTATCCGGCATTCATGCAATTAGCTCACTTTCAGAAATTGTGCCACTGGTACTGTTTATTCTTGTGTGGAAACTGCCATCGCACAACTGAAAACGGATTGCCAAAATGTGCGCTCTCGCTCTTATAGCCAGTCTTTAAAAATAAAACGTATCCTCTAGAAAGGGTCATTATTTAAAGAAATTGTCGTTGCAGTGCTTTAAAATTTGCGTCATAAAAATACGCTACAAATTTCAATCGCATCGCGAAGTGCGACGCGATTGTGGTAAAATTTCACCTTGACACATTGCAAAACTTCGCGAAAAGTCAATCTCATTGTACGAGGACTATTCGGATTGCAATCTCCGTTGCAAAGGAGGAAAAGTGCCGCAGAAATTCATCGGGGACTGAGTAGAGTGTACGGTCTGAATTTGGTTTGAAGGGTGTGTGAGAAAGTGGTGTAGAAGATTTAGAGATGAGCGAATGGACGTGCATGATGAAGGGAGTCAAGGTTGGTGATCCACTGTGACTGATGAACTTGTTCAAAGTTATAACGTAAGCCTTTTTAGAGATGAGCGAATGGACGTACATGATGAAGGGAGTCAAGGTCGGTGATCCGCTGTGACTGATGAACTTGTTCGAAGTTATAACGTAAGCCTTTTTAGAGATGATTGAATGGACGTACATGATGAAGGGAGTCAAGGTCGGTGATCCGCTGTGACTGATGAACTTGTTCAAAGTTATAACGTAAGCCTTTTTAGAGATGAGCGAATGGACGTACATGATGAAGGGAGTCAAGGTTGGTGATCCGCTGTGACTGATGAACTTGTTCGAAGTTATAACGTAAGCCTTTTTAGAGATGAGCGAATGGACGTACATGATGAAGGGAGTCAAGGTCGGTGATCCGCTGTGACTGATGAACTTGTTCAAAGTTATAACGTAAGCCTTTTTAGAGATGAGCGAATGGACGTACATGATGAAGGGCGTCAAGGTCGGTGATCCACTGTGACTGATGAACTTGTTCAAAGTTATAACGTAAGCCTTTTTCGTGTGCGAGATTGTTGTTACGCTATGTCTAAAACCATGACTAAGGAAATGTTGAACTAAATGACAATACGATCCAATAGTTGCACGGAATAGCTCAAATTTAAGTTTTATGGCCAGACGAAACATATACAGAAGCCAAACTTACGATAACCTTTTATTGGTTCAGCAACGAATGATGACATCCACAATATAGTACTATAGGTTGTAAGCTTCACCTCTATATTAACAGCGGTCGAACATCTACACACACACACACATGCACTAAGCAGCTGCTGTATTGTCCTTTTTATCTATCGTTCTTATCACATTCATACGTCACTCACTCTGACCTCAAAAGTGTTGCCAACCTCATTCACGCGAGAAAGAAAATATCACGTTAAGTTTGGCAAGTGCGAAAGAGAACAAACTGAAATTTACATAGGAAAAGGAACTAAAAATGAAAGTTGTTTTAGAATATATGTCACAAAGTGTTGACCAACGTGTGCGAGAAAAAGTGCGCGAAAGGCAAGTGTTGACCAAAAAGTGCGCGACAGACGTCGATTCATAATGTCAGAGCTGTCGAGTGATTTTCCCCAAATTTCTCGAACTGTTCTGTTCGAGATCATTATAGGTAGGCTAGGCTACTATATGTTCTGTGTTAGATGGATGCCAAAAATTCTTACCTGTGTGAACAAAATGCAGAGAATGGGATCAGCTTTGATATTCTTGTAACGTTACATAAAAGTTGGGAATGCATTTCCTGACCATATCGTGACGGGTTATGAAACGTGGATTCAATTCGTGAATGTCCAACCCAAAAAGCAGACAAAGTAGTGGACGCACACACATTCATCGAACAAGCACGAAAAGTGCAAACAAACTTTTTCACAGAAAAAACTGACGGCAACCGTTTTCTGAGATCAGAAAAGAGTGCTTCTGACTAGCTTCATGGAACCAGGAACCACAGTAATGACAGAGAAGTGCTATGAAACACTAAGAAAATTGCGCATGGCAAATCAGAATAAAAGGAGAGGAATGCTGAGGTCAGGCGCTGTGCTTTTCCACGACAACGCCCGGTCACACACGGCAACCTCCAAAAGCACACGCGCTCTGCTGGAGTAGTTTGGTTGGCAGGTGTTCGATCACCTTCCGAATAGCCCTGACCTGGCACCGAATGATTTTCACCTCTTCACCCACATGAAAATCTGGTTGGGATTGCAGGGCTTTAGTGGAAATGAGGAGTTAAAGAATGGCGTCTAATCATGGCTGAGCTCTCAGGCGGCGACGTTCTTTGATGCAGGGATATAAAAGCTCGTACGTCGATACAATAATCGTCTGAATTTAGGGTAGGGGGGGACAATGTTGAGAAGTAGCCTAGTCCTTAAAGTATGTTTCATATACAATAAAATATTTTGTTCTCATTGCTTGTTTCTTTACTGCCCACGGGAATCTGATTTCCGAATAGTGTACGTATTAGGTAACCGTCTGCAATCTATCATGCGAAAGCAATATTTGTTTGTGCGGTTTCAATTCATTGCTTTCATCATAGCTCCAAATACGTACATACCTGTAAAATGTACCATTTCCCATTCAACGGTACAGAAAAAGACTTTGATAACTTTTCTTTTTACATAACTTGGGGCTGCGCCTCTAGGCTGGCTTCGCTCGTTTCCAGAGTAGCGCTCGGGCCCTGCAGCCTGATCTTCAAGTATATCACAACGAAATGAAAATGTTCCCGATTGTTCACTACTTTTTGCGCTGTATCGATTCCAAGATGGCGGCTTGTTTATAGTTTTTGTTTCGCTCCTGGTGAACTCCCTGTTGGATTTTTGAGGAACTTTTTTCATTTTCCTTCTATTTTTTTTGAAGGACTTTGCTCCTCCGTCATTCCGAAGTTCCCCAGTTTTTTTTTTACTGCCGTTATTTTTTTGAAAGGGCGGACTTTTATAGTTTGAACTTATAGCACTTTCTAAATTTAAAACTAAGGAAAACAAAAACGGTCCAAAAAGCATTTCCGTAAACCGTAAAACGTTATGCTGAACCGCTAAACAACTGAGATAGCTTTAGCAACAAAACATATGCATAACAAATTTTCTGCGTCACCATGGCAGCAGGTCACGGGACCACAACGTTCCTCTATGTTTATCGTGAAGACGGACAAGCCGTTCGTTTCTTTCCTTTGCGTCTTTAAAAAAATGCTTAAAAATCAGAAAATGAATTTTTCTTAAAACATTTTTAGTAAAAGGGGGTATCATCCCTTTTTAGTAAAAAGGGGTGATACGTTTATGCTGTAAAAATTGCAATGCATTATGATTTATAGTTTGCCATATATCGTTTTTTTTAATGTATCCCATCGCGAAGTAGAGAATTTTGTGAAATTTAAAAGTTTAATTTCTCATAATATAAATCGAAATTCCAAAAAGGGGCGACAAGGTAAAAAAATTCGGTCATGGCACTACATGTTTACAAAGTTTCGTGGTTCTGCTGCTGTTAGTGTGTCCGGAACGCGACCTGATAGCACTTTTTTGCTTATCTTGATTTTGAAATACAATAACTCTTGAAGTATCGCCAGAATCGAAAAAACGATTTATTTGAGCGTATTCTCCAAACAATTCTCTACATACGATGTAAATTTCATATTTTTGTGTTCAATACGTTTTGCGCTGCGAGCTAAGAAACCAAGAGTGTCGCGAAATTTCTATAACGACGGCAGCAGCGGCGGCAGTTACTTTTTACGCTTTCCAACGGACGGACGGACAGACAAAGCTGGAGCATATACGCTTCTTCTAGGCTGAAGAAGCGTATATGCTCCAGCTTTGTCCGTCCGTCCGTCCGCACGATAACTAGCGTAAAAATGGTTCGATTTTGATGAAATTTTAGTATGTGGTAGGGGACCACCATGGGACGAACCTTATTAAAAATGGGACAAATGGGGTGAAAGGTCACGACGTAGGAGCAGGATCCTTCCGTTGCCCTTATGCGTCATAACTTGCGTAAATATGGTTCGATTTCAATGAATGTTTACTATGTGGTAGGGGACCACCTGGGGACGAACTCTATTGAAAATGGGATAGATGGGGTCAAAAGTCACGTCGTAGGAGCGGGATCATTCCATTGCCCTTATGCGTCAAAGCTTGCGTAAATATGGTTCGATTTCAATAAAATTTTAGTATGTGGTAGGGGACCGCCTGGGGACGAATCTTATTCAATATGGGTGAAGTGGGGTCAAAGGTTAGGACCTAAGAGCGGGATGCATTCCATTGCCCTTATGCGTAATAACGTACGTAAAAATGGTTCGATTTCGATGAAATTCCTGTATGTGGTAGGAGACCACCTGGGGACGAACCCTATTGAATGTGGACGAAATGGGGTCAAAAGTCAGGACATAGGAATGCGATCCATTCCATCGCTCTTATCCCATATTATTAAGGTGGACGTCAAGTAATTTTGCTTCCTATACTTCCAACGGAAAAACTTTTGTACACATTTCCTTCACAATTAATGTGTTCCCAAGGATGAAAATTTGAACATCGATTAAAATAACTTTATTACAACTTGGAATACTTAATATTTTCTAAAACATAACCATAATTACATTAAAAATCAATAACTTTTCCATTGGTGGTGTTGAAACCGGAAAGAAGATGGCGCGACCTGTACTTTGAGGACGTCAGTAGACAAACAAATGTTGGATCGCATAATTATGGTTATGTTTTAGAAAATATTAAGTATTGCAAGTTATAAAATGAAACTATTTTAATCGATGTTCAAATTTTCATCCTTGTGAACGCATTAATTGTCCAGAAAAAAGATGACGCGACCTGTATTTTCATGACGTCAGCAGACAAAAAATGTTGGATTGCATAATTATGGTTTTGTTTTAGAAAATATTAAGTATTCCAAGTTATAAAATGAAGATATGTTAATAGATGTTCAAATTTTCATCCTTGGGAACGCATTAATTGGGAAGAAAATGTGTACAGAAATTTTTCCATTCGAAGTACAGGAAGCAAAATTACTTGACGTTCACCTTAAAGGAGCAATTCTTGTATGTATGCAAATTTTATTTTGAAAACGGCTCTGAGGATTTTGATGAAAGTCGTTAACCTACCGTTTTCTGGTACTAGAAATCGATTTAGCTTGATCTCCACTTTAAGAAAAATTTTTAAATAACCACCCCGAATTACGAAGTTTGCCGTGTGGTGTCATGGCGTCGCCCCTTTAAATATTGGAGCGCGGTCATGCCATCTATCTCATACGACACGCGTCGTTTGTGGATCCTATTAAAGTTTTATGGCCGCCCCGGTGGCGCAGTGGTCTAAGGCGCTGGCCTCTGATCATTCGTCCGTAAGGGGCCCGGGTTCGAATCCCGGTGAGGCATGGATGTTGTGTTTGTCTTACGGCACTGGCTCTCTCCCTTCCCTGGAACCAGTGACCCTAAATTAGGGACGGGCGACTGCTTATAGCCCATTGAGTTGCTCACGGTGGTCGTTAAACCTCCAATTAAAAAAAAAAAAAAAAAAAAAAAAAAAAAGTTTTATGACGTCACACCTTGGTAGCAGATGGTCGCGATTCCCATCTGCCTCATTACGTCACGCGTTGTGTGCGTATGATCTTCCGCACGATAACTTGCGTAAAAATCGTTCGATTTCGATGAAATTTTAGTATGTAGTAGGGGAACACCTGGGAAGAAACCCTATTGAAAGTGAAGGAAATGGGTTCAAAGGTCAGGACATAAGAGCGGGATCCATTCCACTGCTCTTATGCGTCATAACTAACGTAAAAAAGGTTCGATTTCGATAAAATTTTAGTATGTGGTAGGGGACCACCTGGGGACAAACCCTATTGAAAATTGGCGAAATGGGGTCAAAGGTCAGGACATAGGAACGGAATCACTTCCATCGCCATTATGAGTCATAACTTACGTAAAAATGTTTTTACTTGGATGAAATGTCGGTATGTTGTAGGGACCTTCCGGGGGACGAATCGTATTGAAAATGGGCGAAATGGGGTGAAAGGTTAGGACACAGGAGCGGGATGTATTCCATAGCGCTTATGCATCATAACTTACGTAAAATTGCTTCGATTGCACAGGGGTGAGATTTATTCCACAGCCATTTTCCTCATAACTTGAGTAATAGCTTGAGTAATGATTTCTAGTATATTGGAAAGCGTATCATAATCAATGCATTGTATGATTTTACTAACTTGTTTTAGAATAGAGAGAGATATAACATTATGAACATTTAAGAATATAAAAATTAAAGGTCAATCTGAAACACACATCTGTTGTAAAAAAAAATCAGGCTTATGTCAACACTTTGTCCGTCCATCTGTCTGTGGACACCATATCTCTGCAACTATTAGTCCGATTTGAAAAATTATTTTTCCATTGGGAAGCTTGAAATGTGGGAATAATCATCCTTGCATTCCGTTTTATTTTCCTCGATGAATACCTACCCCGCTAGAGGACGTAAATGCAGATGACATCGAATTCAAAATACATTTTATTCCATATATTTGCTTCTAAATATGCGATTGAAAAAAATATTTTTCCTTTGGCTGCCATTTATATCGAAGACTATTTTAGGTACAGTCTCTTTTCCAAGAAACACATAAATTTTCCGCTAGAGGGCGTAAAGGTAAGCTGCATTTTTTCCGATATATTTGTTTCTAAAAGTTTGATTTGAAAAATTATTCCTGCATCGGATACAGCTCTTGATGAGAAATGTTTTGCATATAATTTCAAAATTTTGGTAAAGAATGGCTTGGCCATTGGGGGACGTAATCGTTTTTTCCTGCTCTGATGTGTTTGCAGCAAAATCTAAGCTTCTAAAATCTCGATCGAAAAACTTCGTTCGTGAACTGATACCGCTCATCTCGGAAAACTTTTCAGAATACTTCTTAAAATAATGCATAGTTTCTCAAATAGGGGGTGTAGAACTATATCTTATTTTTGTCGGTATCTCTGCTTCTAAGAGTCCGATTTGAAAATTTATTTTTTGTTGCAGATCGTTTCCAGAGTGAAATGTTTCTTACATAATTTCAAAAATTTTAAGTAAAGCACATAGGTTTTCCGCTAAGGGCGTACAGGTAAATCGCGTTTTCCCCGATATCTCTGCTTCTAAAACTCCGATTTAAAACTTTCTTCCTGCATCAGATACAGATCCTGATGGGAAATGTTTTGCATATATTTCTAATTTTTAGTGAAGAATGGTTTGGCCACCAGAAGCAGAAATTTGCTTCTGATGCATATGCAGCAAAATCTGACATTCTGAAAACTTGATTGAAAACAATTCATTGTGTACTGATACTGCTCATCTCAGAAAAACTTTTGAAAATACCTCATCTTAACATAACGAATATCTCCCCCCCCCCTAGAAGGCGTAGATGTATATCTTATTTCTGTCGATATCTCTACTTCTAAAAGGTCCGATTTGAAAAATTCTTTCTCTGTTGGAGAGCGTTTCCGGTGTGAAATGTTTCTCATATAATTAATTTTTTTTTTTGGAACGTACAAGTGTGCAACTCGAGAGGAGAAGTTCAGGTTTCCGTTTACAGTAATATTTGCGGGACTAAAAACCCGATTGAAAAAATCCTTTTTCGGTCAGATACTACTAACTATGAGAACTCTTTGTGAACATTTCCTCCCCAAAATAATGCAAAATTTCCCTGCCAGGGACGGCAAGGGTTAATCTGTTTTTCTCAATATCTCCTCAATATCTCTGCTTCTACATGTGCAATTTAAAGAATTCTTTCAACACCGGAAGCAATTTACCTTGTGAAACACTATAGGTTTCCATTTGAGAAGTTTTACAGTTCGCAGTTCTGTCGCTAGGTGGTGGTTTTGTACTTTCATTTTATGCTGTATCTCCGCTTCTAAACATCCTATTGAGAATTTTTTTAACTGCATGTCATTCGTTACAATAGAGATGTGGTCATCATGGGTGGATTTACGGGGGTGTCAGGGGGTTCGCTGCCCCCCAAGGATTTGTGGGGAAAAAAAGAAATAATATAACTTTGAAAACATAAAAAAGTGTGGTTAATTTTAGAAAAAAAAAAAGTACCACAATATGTATTGCAAGGTATGCGACAAAGTAAAAAGAAATTGTTATTATTTTCTTTATTCGAAATATACGAATCACAGATTCTGACAAACAAAATAAACAGCAAATTATCATTGACTGGTATTGTTGAACTGATACGAGTTTCCACCGGAGACCTAGGTATCAGTCAAGAATCGGCGTAAAATATATGATGTTCCAAGTAAATTCTTCTGCAGTTCTGTAGGTGGCATATCAGAAAGCTGCAATTTTTCAAAATGATTCATAAAGTTTTTTGACATTGTTCCAAGTGTCCCGATGACAATGGGGACTACCGTTGTGTGTTTAGTCCATAACCGGGTAACTTCTATGGCCAGGTCTCTATATTTAGTCACTTTTTCCAATTCTTTTTCATTGACTCTGGGATCTCCAGGGATCGCTATATCAATTAGCCAGACTTCCCGATTTTCTATGACTGTTATGTCTGGTGTATTATGTTCTATGTGTCGATCGGTTTGAATTCTGAAATCCCACAAGATCTTGACTTCATTATTTTCTATGACTTTCTCAGCCTTGTGTTCCCATGAGTTTTTCGATGCTGGCAGATTGTGCTTTCTGCATAATGACCAATGAATCAATTGTGCAACCCTGTCATGTCTAACTTTGTAATCTGTCTGTGCAATTTTGCTACATTCACATATTAGATGAGACACAGTTTCATCTTTTTCTTGGCAAAGTCGACACTTTGGTTATCACTGACTTTCTGGATTTTAGCCTTCATGACATTTGTTTGCAATGCCTGTTCTTGTGCAGCAAAAATCAGACCTTCTGTTTCTTTCTTGATGGAATCCGATTTCAGCCATGCCCAAGTCAAGTTGTCACTTTTTCCATCAATATTCTTTAGAAATTGTCCATGCAGTGAACTGTTTCCTCTTGTATTCAGCCTTGTTTTCTGTTGTTTTTAAGATATTTTCATTATTCACTGCCTGAACTGAAGTAACTTTTCTCTGCTTCTGTTGACGTAATCATTCAGGCTTCTTTTTCTTCCTCTACTACCTGTTGTACTTGTAGTAGCCCTCTGCCTTCAATCTTCCGAGGTAAATACAATCTGTCAACATCACTTTTTGGATGGAGTGCATGATGCATGTTCAATAACTTGCGAGTTTTCCGATCCAGTATTTCTAATTCACTTTGGGTCCAATCAATTGTTCCAGCTGGGTATCTAATTACTGGAATCGCCCATGTATTTATGGCTTTGATTGTATTTCCACCATTTAGTTTTGATTTCAATATTTTTCTTACTCTCTTGATATACTCACTCTGAGTCAGACCTTTGACTTTTTGTATGTAAGATGTTATCTGATTCAAGAATTCCAAGGTATTTATAATTTTCATTATCTGACAATGATTTCATTATATTCCCATTTTCTAGTTCTATTCCATCTATATTCTGGACTTTTCCCCGGCGCATGGATAGTACTGCACATTTTCCAGTCCAAATTCCATCTGTATATCATCACTAAATATTTGCACTGTATGCAGCAAATTCCACTGTATCATCATGGGTGGATTTACGGGGGTGCCAGGGGGTTCGCGGCACCCCCAAGGATTTGTGGGGGAAAAAAGAAATAATATAACTTTGAAAACATAAAAAAAGTGTGGTTAATTTTGGAAAAAAAAAGTACCACAATATGTATTGCAAGGTATGCGACAAAGTAAAAAGAAATTGTTATTATCATTATTATTATTATTATTATTATTATTATTAATATTATTATTATTATTATTATCAGTATTATTAGACGTATAAGTGGCAGATCACGATAAAATTTAAAAAATGACAAAATTTATAAATTATTATTTGTTAAAATTTTGTACAATTGTTTACCACCGTTTTTAAGAACATAATACTTCATCCGTAATAGCATAAAGATTTTTTTCTTTGCATACTGTCCTTATGACCGCCTTCTTAGTGTAGTAATACGCTGGCAAGCTGATAGCAGCTTCGAGTGAACTGCACTGCAATGGTTGAGGCACCTGCTTTATTGGCGTTGATCTTGACATAGATAGAGAGCAAGAGTACAAACAGGTTTACAGTTGCTGGGAAGGGGAATCCCGCTCCGCTCCTCAGCCTCAGTCTGGCTCCGTCTGTCGTTCTGAACACACCTTTAACTGTGCGTTGTGTTGTGCACAACCGCGCAAAGCCGATTTAAAATGACTTATCTGCTGACAACTGTCCATATTTTTAGTTACTGTTTCGTGATTATCTGGCATGCAAAAACTTATCTGTTATTTTAGTTGAAAACCATGACCTTGAGTAAACCAGTCTGTGATATCCCCTCATTCATTATTAAGCCTAAAACTGTAAATCGTACAGGTGCAGATTTCAAGAACCAAATCAGTTCTAGATCATCATCATCATTTCTGCTGAACTCTATAACATTGGCCCCAAGTTAGGAGGTAGAACACTGTCAAATTACCAACAGGTAGTTCCTTGGTTATCTTGTTAGTGGCCCATCACAACCTGTTTTGGCAGTTTCCATTTATGTGTTTCTCTGACAAAAAACGTTGCTTCGGTAAACAGTTTTATGATAAATTTGAATGGCTAGAGTATAGTAGAGAAAAGAATGCAGTGTTTTGTTTTGCATGTAGACAGTTTCCTTCAAGTGGAAAATATTTGTTTACAGAAAAGGGTATGAGGAACTGGAGGAAACTATCTGAGAAATTAAATAAGCATGCTGTAAGCAATAGTCATTTACTGTCAATGTCCAAGTGGGATAGTTATAGAAAACCGTCAGAAAGTGTTATTTGTGAAATGTCTATCGGACATAAACAACAGGGTTTTGAAAAGAAAGCATATCTTAGAAAACTAATTAATATTTTACTATATATTGCAAGAAAAGGGCGTCCACTAAGAAGCCATCATGAGTCAAAAGATTCAAACAACGAAGTGAATTTCCGAGAGTTATGTGATATTTTTTGTAAATATGACGCGACTTTTGGAAGTAAATACCAAAGATATTTCAATTTAGCTGGTTCAAGTTCGCAAAATGAACTTATTCATATTGTTTATGAAGAAGTTATAAGAAAAGTTGTAAACGACGACAATGAATCTGGATATGACGCTCTTCTTATTGATGAGGCTAAATCACATAAGTCTCAACAGTTGTGTATTTGCATTCGTTATTGTCATCAAAACAAAATAGGCAGCCGCGGTGGCGCAGTGGGCTAAGCGATGGCTTTTGACTCTCGTCCGAGATGGGTCCGGGTTCAAATCCCGGTGAGGCATGGATGTTGTGTTTGTCTTACGGCACTGCAGACGAAAAGGAGTGAGAAAAGTTTGGGGACAGAATCATACAATTTGCTAGAGACAATGACATTGTCCTTCCTGGTGTAAATGAGGCTGAAAGCACAGCTGGAAGTAGTAAACGACGTAGGCTACTTTCTAGTAAACTGAACAGTTATGTTGTGATGACACCTGTTGGGCATAAACTTCCAGATTCTGTTCTACATGGCAATGAAGATCATGGTAAGATGTTCTTAAGGAACTTTTATTATCCTGTAACGGATATACTAATGGCGGAAATGGAAAGAAGATTTTCAGGCGGCAGTCTGAAATTAGCAGTATCTAGTGAAGACTTCCTGCGACTTAATGTAGAAGAAGGATCCTTCTTCATGAACTGTGCCTGGAGTTAACCCCAAAATGTTAAAAGCGGAAATGAACGTAGCAAGTCATGTTATGAAGAGCAAAAACGAAGATAACCCTAAATCAATTGATTCAGCAAGTTAATTGAAAGATATAGTAAAAGCTTTAAATGAACATGTGACAGAAGAACTCTACCCCAATCTTTACAAGCAGATGTGCATAGCTTTAATGCTACTGTCAAATAATGCCACATATGAGCGTATATTTTCAACGATGAGGAAAATCAACAACTAGCTGAGATCGACTATGAATGAAGAAAGGCTTTCCGATTTGATGGTTTTATTTTCTGAAAGTGAAGTCGTAAAAACTGTAGATTATGACCTCATAATTGACACTTATTTGATGAAAGAAGGAAGAAAAACATTTTAGGATTAAAATTAAGAACAAAAGGGAAATCTGGTTTTGGTAAATTTTTGTAAGTAAAGATTTTATGCTTGAAAATGTTTTAAAATAAAACATTATAAGAGTGTTTCATGTACTGTAGTTGTCCTAATTCATTATTAGGCCCAAATAAATGTTATGAAATCTAAACTTATTTAAAGAGTTCCCAGTAAACTTATTTAAAGAGTTCCCAGTAAACTTATTTAAATTAGCCAGAATTAGGTCCGAAAGAATTACTTTTGTTTGTGCTTCTTTCTTATTACAATCAAAATATTACACTTTCTTACGAGGGTTTAAATTTCACCTCTGCAATCCCCCCCCCCTTCCCACAACTCAACCGGCACCCGCAAATTAGACTCCCAAAATCCGCCTATGGTGGTCATGTGGAGCATTATCCTATTTAAATGATGCATAGCTTTCCTGGTAGGAAGCCAAACGTCAAAACCTTTTCTCGATATCTTTGCTTCTGGGAGACGTATTTGAAAAGTTATTTTTCCTTAGCATATATTTTTCTATGAAGAATATTTTTCACCTATTTTTAACTTTCCATTGTGCAAAAGTCTTCCGCTAGAAGTCGTCGATTTATATCATGTTTCCTTCTATATTTCTTCATTCAACTGTTCGATGCGAAATTCTCTTTGTCTTTGATACTTCCATCTGCTATGAGAAACATTTGTGCGCCCTTTGTTAATTTTCGTAACATCCTTTTTAGTCGCGGGTGGAAGTACCTGTTTCTATTTCTGGATATTTTATCGATTGTAGAAATTCGGTTGATTTTTTAATAACCGGCTACATTGACTTTGAATAACTTTGATAAATTTTATTCGTGGCGGAAAGGATTCAAATGAAATTCTCATTACAACCGAAAGTTCGGTGTCATCTTTCTTGTTTTTCAATAGATGGAGATGTTGCGTCTTTTGCTAAAGTATCCCGAACTTGTGGTTTCTAATATAGCTTCCACGCAGAAGTCAAAATGAAGTTTCGATTTTGTCTGAGTTTCATTCCACTCATCAAGTTTGATCTAAGGAAATTTAAGGGACGGAATATAGATAGAGCTGTTGGTAAATATCACTTACTATGACTTTCTGAGAGTGCAAAAATCGCTCAATATAACGTTGTTCATCTGGAAAGGGCTCAGAGGACACGGATGCCCGTTCGGAATAACGCAACAGTGAGTGCGCTGTTGTACGTTCGAATAAAATGTTAATACTTCATTTGCGTATTTCAAAAAGTTTCATAGTGATATACGATGTGAAAGGTCTTCTTTAATTTACCTCCTTATACATAATGTAACAACGTGCTTCAATATAAAAAAATCTGAATTTGAACTCTTTCCTTCGAATAATAATAAGAGGTGGGTAGGGAAGAAAGACGATTACCACCATAGATATAATGAATCTTTTGATAAAGACGAACCAGATTTCTGTGGTGAGACAGCAAAAATATGCCATCTGCACATAAATTATAAATTATATACAGGTTTTTTAATACTCTAACTATACTAGTAATCTGAATTTATTAGCGTAAAATAGAAATCAAAGTTTCCAAGCTTTCGCACATAAATTCTTATTACTATTATGGTTATACTATTTTAAATATAGTTGGTGCACAATTTCTTGTTATTAATTAGTCCTTTTTTTTTCTTTGGTTACGCAAGCACTGGAAAAGACGCATTCCTTTCTTTCATTTTCGGAAATAACTGACATGTTTTTTTTATCTTTGAAGACTACGGACGCATTTTTGCACCATTTTTTGGCATCCGTAACTCTTTTATGATTATTGCTTATATTTTCATTTCATTTTAAAACGTTTCAATAATATTTTAATATGTTAGTACGTCTTTTGCAAAAAGAACAGAAAATACGTGTTTATAGTATCACTTTGCCCGTTGTCCGTCTGTCTGTCTGTTCGTCCGCCTGTGGATACCACATCTCTTGAAATATATGTCTGATTTGAAAAATTATTTTTTGCGCCAAACACAGATTCTGATGGGAAACGTTCTGCATGTCATTTCTAACTTCGGTAAAGAACACTCTTGCCGCGAGGGGCGTAAGTGTATATTTATATTCATGATGTATTTTCCGCAATATCTGGATTTCTGAAAACTAGAACGAAAACGTTTCTTCGCGGTCGGTTACCTTCCCCTACGGAAAACCATGTGCAGACATTTCGTGCATAAAATAATCGCAATTTTTTTTGCCAGGGGACTTGGATGTATATATTAGTTTTCTGAATGTATCTGCTTCTAACAGTCCAATTTGGAAAACTCTCTTTCTGTCGGAAGGTTCTGCATATACACTGGCGGAAAGTGAAAAAAGAACATCAAGAAGGAGACGTCTGATACCAACGAAATTTATACAGCATAACAACGGAATACAGAGGATAACGTGATCAAAACATTATGGCAAAATACAGCTGTATTTACTGGTAAAACTGAAATATAACATTTCCATGTAACATGGTTAGTACGAGGTTGAACCGCCATGAACTGCGTCACACTGTGCAATTCTGGCATGGAGTATGTCGTACAGATGTTGGATGTAAGTTTGGGGTATTGAGTGTCAGGCATCCTCAACCTGGACGCGTAAATCGGGGATTGTCTTGGCTGGCCGTGGAGACCGGATAAGTCGTTGTCCCATAAAATCCCACACGTGCTCAATGGGGGACAAATCCGGTGAACGCGCAGGCCATGGAAGTTGTCACACACCCTGAAGTGTATGTTGCGTTGCACGTGCCGTGTGTGTGCGTGCGTTTTCTTGCTGGAAAAATCCACGATGGACTGACCTTACAAATGGCACAACAACGGACTGAATGATGTTGTTGATGTAGGAGGAAGCTGTTTAAGCCGCCCCGGTAGCGCAGTGGTCTAAGCGAGGGCCTCTGATCGTTCGCCCGAAAGGGGTGCGGGTTCGAATCCCGGTGAGGCATGGATGTTGTGTTTGTCTTACGGCACTGGCTCTCTCCCTTCCCTCGAACCAGTGGCCCTAAATTAGGGACGGGCGACTGCTTATAGCCCATTGAGTTGCTCACGGTGGTCGTTAAACCTCAAAAAAGAAAAAAAAAGACGCTGTTTAACGTACCCGGTACAAACACTAGTTGTGTACGGGATTGATAGCTGATCGCTCCCCACACCAGGAGACCAGGTGTAGGTCCTGTGTGTCGCTGGCGGATGCAAGCAGGGTGGAGACGCAGATCGCCATTGCGTTCTCCAGTGCAGACGTTGGCGACACCACTGCAGCCGTTCCTGACGGTGGGCTGGAGTCAGAGGTACACATGCCAGAGGCACACGTGCACGTAGTCCTGCATCCAGTAGAAAGTTGCGGTTGTTCGCACAGTCACCTCAGGTGCAACGGCAGCTCGGATTTGCGTCGCAGTGGATGATCTGCTTGACAACGCCGCTCTTCTTATGCGTCGATCGGTCCGCTCATCAGTCCGTCTGTGACTCCCGATTCCACGTCTTCTCATGTGGGAATGTTCCTCGGACCATCTACGCCACAATCGTACCACCACCGATACTTCCCGTCCAATTCGCTCAGCAATACGACCATCCGGCCTGGCGGATTCCGACTAGACGACTTCGCTCAAAGTCCGATAACTGCTGAAATCGTACACATCTTCCATGTCCAGGCATTGCAGCTTCTTCAGGATCTTCGCACGTGTCCGTACGCCGACGACTGATTACATTCGTTTCGCCGTACTCCTTAAATACCACCGACGATAATTTGCATATTATGCCGTGCTGTGGCGTAAGCGCTCACCGGTTGGTCCCGAAATTAACATCACACTACTCGACCCCATTAACATATGTAAATTCCATGATCGTCCGCCAATTCCTTCTTGGTGTTCTTTTTTCACTTTCCGCCAGTGTAATTTCAAGTTTTTCTTAACGCATAGGTTTTCCACTAGAGGGCATAACTCACGTTTCCGTGTTCAGCGTATTTGCTGCAATATCTAAAAACACGAATGGAAAAACCTTTTTCGTTCATATGCTACAAACTAAAAAAACATTTATTTTTTTATTTTTATTATTTTTTTTTGTATTTCGTGCCCAAGATAATGCACAATTTTCTCACCAGGGAGTTCAAATATTTAATTTGTTTTTTCTGATATCTCTGCTTCTAAAAGTCCGATTTAAGAAATTCGCTCAACATCGGGTAACATTCACCTTGTCGAACATTTTGCATGTACTCGTCGGTTGTTTACATTTCACTGATCTGGCGCTAGGTGGTGCTAGTTTGTTTATAACGTATACCCTAATTTAACTTTCCCTTTTAGTTTCTTTCTCTATGCAAATTTGAGTTCGTTCTCCTTCGCGTTTCTCAAACTTAACGTGATGTCCTCTCTCTCGTTAGAGTATGGTTGGCAACACCCTGAGGTCAGTACGTATGACCTGTGTATGCTCCACATGAGAGCTAGCCGATGTATAATGTTTGAGCAACAGCAGTATGTGGAGATGGTAGAAGTGTAATGCTAATTGTTGAAAAGACACGTTGTTTATTTCAAGCTGTGTCTATTTAAAGGTTGTGTGTGGTGCCGATATATATACAATGGCCGTTCCATAAAACTGAGAATAAAATCACGCAAAATGAAGAAATGTAGGTACAACAAAATACATGTTATTCTGACTCAAATTATCTTCCCTCCGATGATATGCAATGGTCCCATTGTTCAGTCCACTTTTCAAAGCATGTGGCGAAGGCATTTTGTGGAAGCTGCTTTAGCGATCCCTGTACAGCTTGAATAACGTCAGCATTTGTGTTGAATGTTGCGCCACGGAACATCTCCTTCATTGTTGGAAACAACCAGAAATCGCATGGGGCGAGGTCCGGACTGTAGGCAGGCTGTGGCATAATTTCAATACTACATTTCGTAAGAAACTGTTGAACACAAGCAGCCGCATGTGGGCGGGCGTTATCATGGTGCCCACTTGCTCACCAGGTCCGATCGCCTAATCGATATGTGTCGTCGCAGACGCTTCAAGACTGAAATGTAATAACTCTGCATTGACAATCCATTGTGGAAGAACGGCATGCTGGTAGACTACACGTTTATAACCAAAGAAAATTATCATCATCACCTTCCCAGCTGATTTGGTTTGGGGGACTTTTTTCGGGGGAGGCGAGCCTGTGTGTTTCCAGACACTCGTTGCGCGCTTCGTGACGGCGTCGGAATAGTGAACCCATGTTTCATCGGCAATTATTACCGTGCTTAGAAAGTCTGAATCTTTTGCAATCATTTGTTTCCACTCATGACACACCTGAATTCTGGCTAACAATTGTTCTCTCGTCAGATGATGAGGTACCCATCTGGAAGACACACGATGCAGCAGTAATTTGTCGCGTAGAAAGCGGAATGCCGACGTTTTTGAAATATTAGTTGACGCCGCTATGTCTTCACACGTCATTCGTCGATCTTCTTGCAGGATTGCCCAAACAGTGTTAACAATACGCTCTGTAACACTTTCAGGTCGACCAGGCCTAGGAGCGAGTTCTGCCGACAAATGAAAATCATGGTGCCATCTAAAAGTCTTTGACTCACCCAAACATTTATCTTTGTAAGCTTTTTTCATTAAACCGGCTGTTTCTGGAGCCGTTTTACCCAAACGATAGCAAAATCTTATCGCACAACACATTTCACTTCTTAACTATGAATTCATAGCCATACCTTTTTCCTCGGTGGAGTTACGTGCTTTTATTCCTCCGGGCGGACGGACAGACAGACGGCGGGCAGATGGAACGTAATGCTATCGTATCTGATATCTTGTTAAGAAACATGCTTTTGTGTTGCCGTAATAAGTCACATTTCAGTTTGTAGATGATCCCTTAAGGGAACCCATCTTCGTTTCCTAGGTGATTGTTAGATTTGCAATTTGTTTACGGACCCCTTAAGGCTTCGAGACTCGACAGTCGTCCGCGACGTGAGATGCCGTGCCCCCCAGCGCTTTACTCCGCTGAGCTCAGCTGCATGTGCCGGTGGATTTCAAAGGTGTCTGTATTAGGACATTAGCAATTTTTGTAACCTGAATTTTCTAAGGGGAGAGATACCGAGTCCCCAGACAGACGACCATGTAAAGTTATAGCAAATTCAACTTATTATTTTGCGTATGTGGTGTACATCGAAAGAAGTAATGTTGGTGAATTTCATTATTCAGTTTTTCTTTTTTAAATTCTGTGAAGCTATTGACAAATTCGTTCCCTGTGGTTGTTGCTACGTAATTCCCCTGTTAGGAACATCGTTATTGAATAGGCGAGCAGTAAAGAATTGAGCGCTGTGTTTTTCTGTTTTTGTGTTCATCACTTAAAATATAACTTAGTTCACTCTTGTACGAGATGTTATGCTACTAATTCAAACAAGAAGGAATAAAAAATTAAGAAAATGATACTGGTTCTGAAGCCTTGGTGGAAAGCTGTTTTAGCTAACTGGCAAATGTCAAGGACAGACAACCTGTTTTATTTATCCAAAGAATACTTGAATGTAAATTCTTAGGAAGAATAAATCTTTCTGAGATACACGACACACACACACACACTGAAATCTCATTTCCACGCAATAATGTTTTGCTCGTATATGAGGTCTATAGACGAAAACGTCTAACAACCATTGCTCATTGGGATAAACAAGCTCGCGGAGAACTACAGACTGGTGTAAGTAAGTAACATGTTTTTGTTTTATTTTAATATGAATAAACAACGTTTAGAAATGCAAGTATTAGCTACATTAACGTCTACCATAGTCAGAGCCGTAGGCATTTGGGAACCAGAAGGGCCTCATCCCCGGTTCCCTATCCTTTGTCCGTGTCCATTTCGTCCACGTTCACTTGGTCCAGTTCATTCAGTGCACCGTTCACTTTGTCCACATTCATTTCGTCCTCAGAATAAATGGAACAATTTTTGTTACTAGGCAAAAGGTCATTGGGCATGTGATTTTTTTCCTCTTTGCATTTTTCGAATAAAATCTAAAAATTTTAAGTGTTATTTAAATTAAACACAGGAACTGAACTTTAAAGAGCTTTTTAACACTTTTGTGTGGTACAATGTCTATAACTATGACATAAATCAAAGTTTATTCCAGTGGCCATTAATGTGTTATATTACCAGGGAAAATTTAAAAGACCCCATTCTCTTTTATGTAAAATGTCTCTATTCTCCTTCTCTCACACTGCGAATTCACAGTAAATATTAGTCTAAACCTTTTTTTCTTTCATCATTATACTTTTATGGAATTTTTTTCATTTTAGACAGCTATGACACGAAAATTCTGTGAATTGATGATTTTGAAATGTGAATCATGTCTTCGATATCTCTAATTGATAGGTGTCTTCCCGTATAATAACACCTATTGTATTGATGTTCACCACTATAACACTCGTTGAAGGACTTCCTTCATGCGCGATTAAAGCCGCCGACTCAAGACCATTCATAAATTCTTCATGCCATCTGTAAATTGTTGATTTTCCTAGACATCCGTCTTTATAAGTCTCCTGCATAAGACGGAAAGTCTCTCCGACAGACTTCTTAAGTCAACAGCGAAATTTGCCGCCCCGGTGGCGCAGTGGTCTAAGCGATGGCCTCTGATCATTCGTCCGAAATGGGTCCGGGTTCGAATCCCGGTGAGGCATGGATGTTGTGTTTGTCTTACGGCACTGGCTCTTTCCCTTCCCTGGAACCAGTGACCCTAAATTAGGGACGGGCGACTGCTTATAGCCCATTGAGTTGCTCACGGTGGTCGTTAAACCTCCAAACAAACAAACAAAACAACAGCGAAATTTAATGGTGCGTATTTGTTCGTCTTCCACATACATTTCTTCGAAAAGTCGCCGAGCGAAAACACTTGTTTGGGGTTCACGAAACAACGCTTATTAAACTGTGCACTATCGACGACGTATGCGTGATAAACAGGTGTTGCCGGTTGCTATGGTTACTACAACGACTAACGTTTTTTCGAGACTCGTGCCAAGATCGAACGTAGCATTGCACATGATTTATAAAAACAGTCTCAGTTGTTTCAAGAAAAGCTATGTACTATTGTAAAATTTATGCTTTGAAGGAGTACAAGATATTTTTAATAATGATTTACTTTAAGTTGAAATGGCGGCGAAACAAGAAACAAGTTAGTAAAATCATACAATGCATTGATTATGATACGCTTTCCAACATACTAGAAATCATTACTCAAGTTATTACTCAAGTTATGAGGAAAATGGCTGTGGAATAAATCTCACTCCTGTGCCCTAACCTTTGATCCCATTTCGATGATATTCAATAGAACTGGTTCAGTATGCCTCCGAAATAACATGATAAAGTTTTGTCGCAATCGAAGCAATTTTACGTAAGTTATGATGCATAAGGGCTATGGAATAGATCTCGCTTCTGTATCCGAACCTTTCACCCCATTTCGCCCATTTCCAGTAGGATTCGTCCTCAGAAAGGTCCCTACAACATACTAATATTTCATCCAAATCGAAACATTTTTACCTAAGTTATGACGCATAATAGCGATGGAAGTGATTCCGCTCCTATGTCCTGATCTTTGACGCCCATTTCGCCAATTTTCAATAGGGTTTGTTCCCAGGTGGTCTCCTACTACATACTAAAATTTAATCGAAATCGAACCTTTTTTATGTTAGTTATGACGCATAAGAGTAGTGGAATGGATCCCGCTCCTATGTCCTGACCTTTGACCCCATTTCGTTCACTTTCAATAAGGTTCCTTCCGAGGTGTTCCCCTACCACATACTAAAATTTCATCGAAATCGAACGATTTTTACGCGAGTTATCGTGCGGACCAACATACGCACACAACGCGTGACGTAATGAGGCAGATGTTAATCGTGACCATCTGATCGCAAGAGTGTGACGTCATATAACTTTAATAGGATCCACACACAACGCGTGACGTAATGAGACAGATGGCGTGACCGCGCGCCATCATCTAATGGAACGACGCCATGACACTACTCTAAAAACGTGATAATTCGGGGTAGTTATTTAACCCACTAAACGAATTTTCCTAAAGTCGAGATCAAGCTAAATCGATTTCTACTACCAGAAAACGGTAAGTTCACGACTTTCATCAAAATCGTTAGAGCCGTTTTCAAAATAAAATTTACATACATACAAGAATTGCTCCTTTAAGGTGAACGTCAAGTAATTTTGCTTCCTGAATTTCGAATGGAAAAATTTCTGTACACATTTTCTTCCCAATTAATGCATTCCCAAGGATGAAAATTTGAACATCGATTAAAATATCTTCATTTTATAACTTCCAATGCTTAATGTTTTCTAAAACATAACCATAATTATGCAATCCAACATTTGTTTGTCTACTGACGTCATAAAAATACAGGTCGCGCCATGTTTTTTCTGAACAATTAATGCGTTCACAAGGATGAAAATTTGAACATCGATTAAAATAGCTTCATTTTATAATTTGGAATACCTAATATTTTCTAAAACATAACCATAATTATGCAATCCAACATTTGTTTGTCTACTGACGTCATCAAAGTACAGGTCGCGCCATCCTTTTTCTGGTTTCAACACCACCAAAAGAAAAGTTATTGATTTTTAATATAATTATGGTTATGTTTTAGAAAATATTAAGTATCCCAAGTTATATTATGAAGTTATTTTAGTCGATGTTCAAAATTTCATCCTTGGGAACACATTAATTGTGAAGGAAATGTGTACAAACGTTTTTCCATTGGAAGTATAGGAAGCAAAATTACTTGATGTCCACCTTAATAATATGGGATAAGGGCGATGGAATGGATTGCAATCCTATGTCCTGACCTTTGACCCTATTTCGTCCATTTTCAATAGGGTTCGTCCCCAGGTGGTCCCCTGCCACATACTGAAATTTCATCGAAATCGAACCATTTTTATGCACGTTATGACGCATAAGGGCAATTGAATGCATCCCGCTCTTATGTCCTGACCTTTGACCCCAATTCACGCATTTTGAATAGGGTACGTCCCCAGGCGATCCCCTACCACATAGTGAAATTTTATTGAAATCGAACCATATTTACGCAAGTTTTGACGCATAAGTGCAATGGAATGGATCTTACTCCTACGTCGTGACCTTTGACCCCATTTCTCCAATTTTCAATAGGGTTCGTCCCCAGATGGTCCCATACCACATACTAAAATTTCATCAAAATCGAACCATTTTTACGCCAGTTATCGTGCGGACGGACGGACAAAGCTGGAGCATAAACGCTTCTTCAACCTACGGTTGGAAAGCGTAAAAAAGCATTACAAATCATAATATACACTATATTGACAAAAGTCACCGGACACCTAGGACAGAAACACAACAAAGCATTTATTGAGATACATTAGTACGGTGTCGGTCCACCTTTGGCTTTAATGCATACACTGACCCTTCGAGACATGCTTTCGACAAGGTTTGGGAACACATCGATAGGTATGCGCTTCCATTCAGTACATAATGGTGCCGCTAACTGTTGCTTAGTAGTAGCCTTGGTTCCAAACTTATGTGGCGCTCAAATTCATTCCATAGGTGCTTTATGAGATTAAGATCAGAGCTCTATGCTGGCCAGTCCACACACGATACGGAATTATAGTCAAACCACGCCGTAACAGTCCTTGCTTTATGAATTGGTGCATTATCCTGCTGGTACCAACAAGGCTCGGTTCCATAGTATTGCCACAGAGTTGGTAGGGCATAATTGACGAGAATATCGAGGTAGACATGCTGGCTAACACAGGAGTGTCCACGAAAACCAATGGGCCGAGACCATACCACGAAAAACACCCTCACACGATTATACTGCGAGCTCCAAACTTGTCCGTAGGAACAGTACACTACGGCGAATAGTGTTCCCCCGGCTGCCGCCGTACCCACACACGACCATCAGACTGATGGATCGTGTATCTGGATTCATTACACCCATTATAGGACCCGTTTCCATTGATCTACGGTCCACGATTAATGTTCTTTACACCATGCTAAACGACGAGTAGCATTCCGAGTGGAGATGAAAGGCTTCTGAGCAGCCGCACGACCACGGTAATCCATGCAATGTAGTTCTCTGCGAATGGTATGTGTACATACCGAGGTTCCAGCATTTTTACTCACCTGTACACCGAGGTCTTCATCGATTAGCTGAACCGACTCTCCTGAGGCTTCGACGTCCTATATCACTGATTTTCTTTGGTCTGCTGATACGCTTTGCTACTTCAGGCACGCCACGTGTCTTCCACTATTTAGGACATCCAAAACAGTTGACTTGGATATGTTTAAATGCCTCTCGATTTCTCTTATGGACAACCCACTAACATAACACCCAACAAAATTCCTTTCTCACAGTCAGTTCTCTTCTGTCGCGACATTTTCACTCAACCTCACAGTGCGATATGATCGCGGTCAGCTGCAGGCTTGCTTTTATACCGCGCATCTTAACAACGCAGTGGATCCATTTATTTGCTTTTGAAGGGGTGTCCGGTGACTTTTGTCAATATAGTGTATTTTATCGCATTGCAAAAATCATAAATCCTTTGAAAATCAGACTTATCTTTCGACAGCTCTATCTGTGTATAAAAATTCTGATTCTAGATTAAGTGAAATCTTCACAACTAAAAATCTGAGACCTGTACTTTAACATGAAACACACGAAGTGATAACTTTTTTCCTGAGCACCCTGGGTGTATCCATTTGAAACCGAAATGTTGAGTATTGATGGGTATTATTCTACTACCCTACGAAATGGTGGGATCTCAGATATTTATCAATTTTTAAATAATGCATTTGTGGGGAGAGTCGTAAAATGCAAAACCAGATTTTTCGTCCAAATCGAAAGTAAACAACATACCTTTCTCTGATGGGATCAAGATTAAACTTCGGCGGCACCAAGAAAGAACACAGCAAGGCTGTTTCGATTATCTCAAAGTTGAAACATATTAGGTTACGTATTAAAGAATCAAATAAACGTGTATGATACTCCGAAATCCAAATTTTAACGTATAATCTCATAAAGCGTAGGAATAAATTTCGTATAACCGAATTGAAAAAGTAATTGAAACTACAGTAGAATATCGGAATTAACGTAGAAGTCGGTATAATGTGAAAACATATAACTGAATTTTCACTGAACTTTGAAATTTCATTTTCGGTGGGTTATGCGTATTAAGTTCGTATTTCACTATAAGTATAAATGCTTTTGTTGTTTATTGTTTTATATTGCACTTTTTCTAAACAAGTAGAATTGAAGTGTCACAGTACGAACGACCGATAACCCAAGATAAATTGCTTCTCCCTGTGAATCAGTGGTAAGACAGGTGCGAGAATAATTTTCTACCAATGGGCTTGTTGGTGTTAATGGCCAAGGAAGACAGAAATGCTTTTATATGCTTTGAGGGGGGGGGGGGAGGCGATACGTAATTTTTTTTTTATTGGATTGGAGGTTTAACGACCACCGTGAGCAACTCAATGGGCTAAAAGCAATCGCCCGTCCCTAATTTAGGGTCACTGGTTCCAGGGAAGGGAGAGAGCCAGTGCCATAAGACAAACACAACATCCATGTCTCACAAGGATTCGAACCCGGACCCCTTTCCAGACGAATGATCAGAGGTCATCGCTTAAACCACTGCGCCACTGGGGCGACAAACGTAAATTTGGAAAATCTTTACAAAAAAAAAGAAAAAAAAAAACAGAGGTGCAGGTGAAGGCGTGGTTTGCGCTGAGGACAAAACATTGTTGGCCACTTAGTAAGTGACTATGAGATGTTAAGTTGCAGCTAATTGCTTACAAACGAACGTTATCGTGAGGAGGTTTTAACTTAATGTAGCCCTCAAGGCATTGGAAAATAGGGCTAGATGGAAATCTTTATTAGAGAGAGAGAGAGAGAGGGAGAGAACAAGAGCGTTCGACTTCTTTCTGTTCATTGCTTTGCTGCCAGTAGAAGCGGTTTTACGAGGGAGAAACGCATAACCCATCGAAAAAGAAGTCGGCAAGAATCTGAAGAATCTTAGTTTCTGAACAGGAAAAGGAGACTGTTTGGCTGTTGACCACCGTAGGAAGAGTCCACCTCTGAGCACCAGCGAAGAACAATGTACGATTAACGCGGAAGAAAAAGTGGTTACGATCACAAAGTGAAACAAGTGGTAAAAGTGCAACGAAATCCGTGGTATCGCCTCTTTCTAACCGAATGTCTAAGAATTGTTCATGACGTCAATATATATTGGCCGGAAGCTCGTTTCAACTTCTCATCTATTGACCAAAATCCAAAAATCTAAGAACATTTAATCTGAATAGACAGAGCAATAGATGTTCACATGTAGGCGCCATATGTAGAATTTTATATAGTAAGGCTGGCTATATTTATGACATAACAATTATTGGTGCACTGGGATATATATCATGGATCAAGCCAATTATGTTTTTATCTCTGGATCGACCCAGTTTTATGGCACGAAATATGATAAACAACGTCTGCATGTTAACATATGCGGTTACAGAACGAAAAACGAACTTATGATGACGTCATAAACAGCATGTTACGCTTCAGTTATAGGGAACAGTAAACGAAGGTATTAAATCATTGCTGACGTTAACGGGCCAGGGTTCTGAGTGAATCGGAAACGAATCACACGCGAACTAGATCTTGAACGTTGGGGCTATGTATTTGCAATTATGAACCTTGCAGGGATATCTACCGCCCCGATGACGCTGTGGTCCAAGCGCCGGCCTCTGACAGTTCGTCCCACTAGGCCCTGGGTCGAGTCCGGAATAATGCATAAGTGGTGTACTTGTCTCACGACACTGTCCGTCTCCTTTCCCTGGAACCATTGTTCCCGAATTAGGGGCGGGCGGTTTCTTATAGCCACTAGTGTTCTTCATGTGGTTTTCAACCTCACGCCAATAAAAGTAAAAAAAAAAAAAAAAAAAGGCACATAAGATACCCAGCGTGACCATAAGCGTCCATCGATCGCCTCAGAAATGCAAAGATTAATTCAAACTCAGTCAGAATTCTTACACTGCTGTTAAACGCTTATCGTAACCACGAGGTTCAACATTGTACATAACTGGTTGAAGGAGCATTTATTATTAACCCTTTAACGACCAGAACGCCCAGAACGCCCGTACGTACAAACGGCCATAGCCACCCGAAACGCCTGTCTAGAGTGCGTCAGATTTTCTACCCTTACTTGTTTTTCAAATATTTTTGACCAACGAGGGACCAGCAGAAGTCACCATCAGTCAATATTGCTGTTATTACGCAAAAACATTAACCAACAGACAGTTTCGAGCGTTATGGTATTTATAGTGGTACAATATTTTTGGGTCATGGTCAATAAAGGGTTAAAGGTTTAACAATCACCATGAGCGACTCGTAAGGCTATAAGCAGTAGCCCGTGCCTATTTTGGGGTCACTGATTTTAGGGTAGGGACGAAACCAGCGCAATCAGACCAACACACCCCTCATGTCTCATCCGCGGCTCGATCCCGGGCCCACCTTGGATGAATGGTCAGCATCCAGCGCCTCATACCTCTTCGCTACAGGGGAAGCCAAGGGATATTTAACACCGCATTTGAAGTGATAGACTGTGTTATGTTAATAATTTTAAGTGTTTCAAGTTCTTTTTAATGTATTTCCTTCGCAATATGCTCAGAAAGACGTGCAGGACCTAAATAACAACGGTCTAAGCACAAAGTACACTAAAGTTTTACATCTGAAAGGATTTACATTCTCAAAATGCTTCGTCACCTGTAAGAATTTTAAGGACATCTGATGTTATAAGATAAAAGACAGTACAGAAGGTTCTTGTTATTTTTTAACTTGGTATTTATTCATCTTTTAGTTTTCGAGACGAATATCATTTTACAAGAGTATTTGAAGTGGCAGCTCTATCTTGAATGTGCCAAATCTATTGTCTTCCGTCAAATTATCAGTAAAGTTCCTTTAAAAGGGTCGTGTGTCGATGAATGTTATCGAATACAAAACTACCATTATCTATCGCAGGCATGTGTATCATGAGTGCTGCCGCTGGAGAGAATAAGTAGTTTTCAAAACGCCATTTTGAATTTCCCACAAGAAACTGAATTCTGAGTTTCACGGCTGAAATACTAGTAAGTTCCTACCATATTTTTATATATATTGTCAGCATTTAGTTGAAAATTCCTTGAGGGAGGGGGGTCGTTCGTTACGTCATCTAACGAGGATACCGAGTATTTCATCATCATCATCATTGTCAACCATTATCAATCCACTGCTGGACGAAGGTCTCTCCAAGTTTCTTCCACAACGGTCTGTCTTGTGCCAGTCTCCTCCATGTTACTCCCGCATACTTTCGAATTTCATCCACCCATTTCCCGTGTGGTCTTCTTCTGGGTCTTTTCCTGTTCCTTGGAATCCAATCTAAAATTTCGGTTGTCCATCGATGGTCTGTCCTTTTGGCAGTATGTCCAGCCCATTGCCATTTCAGGGATTTAACTCTGATCGTGATGTCTTCCAGTCTCGACATTTTTCTGATCCACGAGTTCCTCTTCTTATCTCTCCTGGTTACACCAAGCATGCACCTTTCCATGCTGCTTTGAGTTGTCTTCAGCCTTTGTATGCCTCTTTTAGTTAAGGACCACGTCTCTGCACCATACGTAAGCACTGGAAGGATGCATTGATCAAACACTTTTCTTTTAAGACATAATGGCATATTGCTCTTGAAAATTATGCTGTTTCTTCCAAAAGCTCTCCAGGCAAGTTTTGTAGGCCGATTAATTTCTTCATCAATGTGACCCTCACTTGATATCTGCTGTCCAAGATGTACGTGTCTGTTATCTCCAGCTTTTCTCCATCAATTGATAAACCGAGTATATAGAGAAAGCTTAAAGATATTACTGGCTTTTGAAAATATCCAACGGTTAAAAAATATGCCATTTCTTTAAGCAGAGGTATCGTACTGAATTCAAGTTTAAACAAGCAGTCACCCGTCCGTAAAAGAGAGAGAGATCCAGTGCCGTAAGACAAACACAACATCCATGACTCACTGAGATTTGAACCGGTGCCCAACTCGGACGGCCGGAAGCCAGCGCTTAGACCACGGGGCCACAAGGTCGGCAGAATGTCTTTCCTTCACTTGGTAGTAAAAGTTTGAATAAAGAGAAGCTAGAAAAGATATGGATATTTCAGGTGAAGGTATTATTATTCCATAACAGTGCAGTTATTCGAATGACATCTTCAGAAGCGCAGATGTAGTACCAAATGCCAATATATTGCCCCACTACCTCGAAGGAATATACACGGCCAAGTCACATTATTGTGACCACCAGCTAATGTCCAGAGTAACTGCCGTGTGCAGCGCGGACAGCAGCTAGACAGGCTGGAAGTGACGCAATAAGGTGCTGGAAGGTGTTCACAGGTATGTAGAGCCATTTTGACCATAGTGCATCTGACAGCTGCTGCAGGGTGCGTCGTGGAGGATTCATAGAGCGAACAACACGATCCAGGTGGTCCCACAGACGCTCAATTGGGTTTATGTCTGGGGAATCAGGAGGCCAGGGAAGTATTTTGAAGTCTTCATGGTGCTCTTCCAACCACTCTCGGACATTACTAGCTGTGTGACACGTAGTATTGTCGTGCTCGAAGATCGTATCCGCCCCAGGGAAGACAATCAGCATGAATGGGTCTACGTGGTCTGCAAGGATGGATTTATCACGAATTCGGTCCATAGTGCCTTTCACAGGCATGACTGGACCCAGAGAATCCACGAAAACATTCCCCAGACCATAACGCTGCCCCCACCAGCTTATGTTCTGACAGAAATGGTTGAAGAGTGTTTGTTCTCCAATGTTTCTGGCCTTATAAGCAAACGTCCATCCGTTCGTTGAAGCAGAAAACGTGACTCATCGCGGAAGACAATACTTTGCCAATCAGCGGAGGTACAATTCCAATACTGCCGTGCAAATGTAAGCCTTTTTCTGCCGATGCACCTTCGTTAGCATAGGTGTAGTGACCATCCGTCTGTTTCGGAGCCCCATATGCAGCAGGGTTCGCTGAACTGTCGTTTTATACACACTTCAGGTAGCCCCCGGTTCATTCGGGCAGTGAATTGCTCCACTGCAGTGTGTCAATCGGCCCTCACGCACCTTCGAAGCCGACGTTTACCTCTCACATTAGTGGCACGTGGTGCTCCGCAGTTTCCACATGGCTTATTCGCAATGGTGCCATTTCTCCAATTACAATACACTTTAACCACAGCAGCACGCGAACAGTTCACAAACTGCGCTGTTTCAGAAATACTTCCATCCTTGGTCCGAAAGCTGATAATCATCTCTTTTTTCAAATCTGATAAATCGCTCTGTTTATCCATGACAGCAACAAGGGATATGTTTTCAGAATGCCTACAGTACACCTTATATACCCTCCAAGCCAGCTCACGACACGTGCCTTCTTTCATTGGCTACGCGCTGTTAACGTCAAATGTAGGAAGTGGTCACAATGATGCGACTCGACTGTATAATACATCTGAAAACTAAGAACGGATGTAGAAAGTACTGTTCCCGAGTTGCAGTTAATTAGAACAAAAATATTTCTGCAATGGGAACTTTAGAATCTAAAATATTGTTGAAAATATTGCAATTTTATGTCGCTTTTTTCTTCAGACAGAAACCTACTGCCCCAGAAAGCTGAAAAATCAATAGAAAATCGCGGTCGAGAATGGAACAAAGACATGCAGAAAGAATTTTTAACTATATCGTTTAGGGACACAGATATAGTAGGCTACTAAATGCAAATGTACAGATACACCCCTTAGAGGATATTAAAAAGATATGCGGAGAACACTCTAATCAAGCGGAAACCTTTGTTAAGAAAATTTTCCAGCGCAATCTGAAGGAGCTGAGATATTGATTTATTTGACAGTCAAGTTCAAACAACCAAAGGGAAATATTGTTCCATCAGAAAAAACTGTAAAACTGCATGAAATGTTTTGATCATAATTATAATGATCCGATTTAAAATGAATTTTTAAATGTAACTTTTAGAAACGGAAAATATCGTGCATTTCCTCCGTGTTGCACGTATATTAATTTCCTTGCGTGGCTTGAAAACTGCGCTTCTCAGTGCAAAGTGCAAAATATGTAGAAAACTTTTCTATATTCAATATATTCTTCAAAACTTCCATATATTCCAAAAGACAAGAAAACCCAGAAGAAGACCACATTGGAGATGGGTGGATGAAATTCGAAAGTATGCGGGAGTTTCATAGGAGAGACTGGCGCAAGACAGACCATTGGAGAAGATAATGGTTAACAATGATGATGATTATATATTCCTATATAAAATTTGTATATATATATATCGAATAAGAATATAAAAGGAATATTCCTTTTTTAAATTTTCAAAGGGTATATATCGCGAGCAACACAAAAAAAATGTGTTTATGCCACGTATAGAAGAAAAACTTTCCATCACAGAATTCGGAAATAAATGAATCATAATTTTCATGGTTCGCGCTATCTTGCGCAAAAGAAATGTTTTAGAAGTATACATATTGCTTGCATCTACAGACGGTCGCAGCGACAGAAAAGCGATGTCCTGAGCACGCATGTGTTATTAGAGAACATGTCAAAAATTACGTAGCGTCTGTAGACACGTTATCCCCACATCTACAGGTCGAACGAATTTGAAGCAATCATTCTGCGTTGGACGGCCAAGACAGTGCAGCGACGTAAGCGTATCTTCTCATCCCACACATCGTGTTCATATCTGAAAATCTGAGTGAACAAATTTTTACTCCTATAGCATAATACACTGGTGAGCAAAAATCAAGGACGAGACGGTTTTTCGAATGTAGCGTCGTGCAGAAGTGCTCCACGTCGACTCAAATCATGCCATAAGATCCCCAAGATGTAAGAATATGGGATAGGTGAGCAAAACCGTCCAAACAAGGAATCCAAAGGATACAAAGGCACTTTATTGGAAAGGTAGCTTCGAGCACAACTGGACAGAAAACAGAAACGTCCATGTGACAGGCGGCTGCCAAGAAAAATCCAGTCTTTGGTAGGGGATATGATCACCCCTGACTGCGTTGCAGGATTTACAACTTCTGTCCATGCTGAGGATGAGCTTGTCAAGGAGCTGTTGAGGCATCGCTGCCTATTCCTCTTGTAGCGCCAACAGAAGCTGCGGAATCGTTGCTCGCGGCTGGTGACGTGCTGCCAAGCGTCTCCCGAGAAGGTCCCACACCTGTTCGATTGGATTTAGGTCCGGGGACCTTGCGGGCCAATCCATGCGTTGAATATCTTTACTCTCGAACAGCTCTGCGACAGCCACTGTACGACGAGGTGTAGCGTTGTCGTCCATGAAGAGGAACTCAGAACACACAGCACCCCTAAACAGACACACGTGAGGCAGGAGAGCCTCGGTACAATAGCGAACACCAGTTACTGAACCTCCTTGGAACATGTGGAGGTCAGTACGGCTACCAAGCATGATACCGCCCCAAATGAGAACTCCGACACCGCCAAATCGGTCCCTTTCGATGATGTTGGAGGTGTGATTGCGTGTTTCCTGCTCTCTCCAGATGTGTATACGTCCAGAATCGCTAGTCAGACTAAATCGGCTCTCATCCGTAAGGAGAACTCGACCCCATTGCTGATGTGTCCAGTTCTTGTGTTCCTGGCGCCACAGAAACCGCCGTCTCCGATGAGAAGGCGTTAATGGCACACACCGTACTGGTCGTCGTGCAAATAGACCACCTATGTGCAGCCTCCTGGCCACGGTAAAACGCGATAACGGCCGTCCGGTTGTCTGTTGCATGTGCCTTGCGATTTCTCCTGCTGTCTGCCGTCTGTCTTTTCTCGCCTGTAGGACAATATACCGGTCGTTCGCCGCCGTGGTTGCTCGTATACGACCACTGCTAAACTCTCGAACAGCTGTTCCTGTCGTTTGAAATGCTCTCCAAGCTCGTGAAACGATGCTGTGAGCGATCCCGAACTCCTCGGCCACACTAGTCACACTTCGACCTTCTTCCAACTTCCCAATGACGCGACCTCGGGTAAAGTCATCCAGATGTCGTCTAGTGGATTGCGTGTTGGCCATATCACACGGTGGCAGCAACTCGACGTCGTTCAAACCGATGTACACAGTGCAATAGCTTTCACCGAATTGCTGAGCGTACACCGCCCGTGTGCTTTATACCCTTCCGACCCCCCCCCCCACCTATGTAATGTTGCATATATGCGCATGCTCTATCGTACCGGACCCTAGTCTATGTTATGAGTGGTCTTTCGGTCCGTTCTGCCTGCTCGTTTCGCTGTTATGCTAATTTCTCCTCTTCGTCCTTAATTTTTGCACACCAGTGTATGTGGAAACATTGGTAAAATTTTACTTTTCCAGTCGCTTTCAATGACTCCCTGTTTTCCTCCTACGTTGCATAAATGTGTATCTTAAATATTTGGTTTGAGCAGCATTTCTTCTTCTAAATGCTAGATTCTAAAATCCTTTTTATCCTTCTTTTATTACTACTCGCACCAGCCATTGTATTAGTAACTCTTATTCAATACCGTGTTGGAGCTCCTTTAACCCGAATTACAGCATGTATGCAGTTTACAATAAATTATACAGGGTGTTGGAGTACGTCTACGTCTACAGCATACCAGGAGTTCACCAGACAGTCCTTTAACTGGCTCACATTTCATAGAAGAGGACTTTACTTCCGGATCTGTTTTTCCAACATGTCCCATACATTCTCAATGGTGTTTAGATATGGGCTTTGTGATGTCCAGGAAAGATGGTGGAAGTCGCTGTCACGCTTGCTGAACCACTGCTGAACACATTTTGCCTGATGGACAGTGGCATTGTCGTCCATGAAATAGCAATTACGTGCTAGATAAAAAGCTAACACTGCAGGATGAACTTGATCGGCAACAATGTCCAGATAACCCCTGAAAAGCATCCGACCTTCCAGAATTATCAAGGGTCACCTGCTTCCCACCAACAAAAAGTGGCCCATACAATGCCACCACATGATCCTTGAGTTCTGCTTATAAAGCAAGCTGGGTCCATTGCTTTATGGGACCCCCACCAAACTCTCTGTCTACCGTCGATACAGAACAAGGTGCAAGGGTACCGGGACTCGTCGGACCACGAGATTTTTTCAGTCTTCCAGTGTCCACCCCCGGCGTTCCTTACACCACTGTAGATTAAATTTTCGCTTTTTGTAGAAATCGGTGGTTTCCGTAGAGGCATGCGACTGCCCATCCTCTTCAATTCCCTGCTCATAATGTGCTCAAATATCGGTCGGGAACAGCCTTCATTGAATATTTCGGTCAACTGCTGCACACAGGAACTCCTGTTTCCCGGGACCAGCCGTTCTCAGACGACTGCGATCTCGTTCCTGAAAGGTTGTCGCCGTGCTACAGTTATGTCTCTTAGACATGTAATCTGGATTATATTTCCACTGATGACCGGGGATACCTTACCTTCTGAAAAACCAGTCAGTTCTGCTGTTTTCAAAATCGTCGCTCCGCCCAGACTGGCACCCACAAGAAGCCCGTTATAAGACTCGGAAAGATCTTTTGTTTTTCCCATTGTGATCAACACTACTGACTATTGCTGACGAGCAACGGTCTTAAATAGTTGCCTTGATCATGTGGTGACGCACGTGACCACATATTTTGCATATGATATTGTGACGTGCCTGCGCCGCAGGACGCACATGAGATAAAGGCAGATAGCAATGAGAGCACATGTCCGCGTTGCTCAGTTGGGAGAGCGATTTACTCCGGAGTGAGAGTACCCCGTTTCGACAAACCTGTGTTTTCACATTGGCACCCGAACTTCAAGGATGACCTGGCCGTTAAGTGTTTCTCAATGGTGTGATGTTTTTCCCACACCGAGATACAGGAAAAATGAGATTCCCTTCTTCAGTGCTCCGAAAAAATAAATGTGTGTGATGTTACGTTCCACACACCAAATTGTCTGGAAGTTCTGAAATGCACATTTCTCATCGGATGACCGCCTACAGCGACACATGAGCCCGGCTGACCCGTGGGCCATGCCCCCGACCCTCTTTCAGGGGGGGGAGAAGTGATGTGCCTGCGCCGCAGGACGCACATGAGATAAAGGCAGATAGCAATGCGAGCACACATCAGCGTAGCTCAGTTGGGAGAGAGAGCGACTTACTCCGGAGTGAGGGATACCCGGATTCGATGCCCGGCGTGGACCAACTTGTATTTTCACACTGCCACACAGTATTGTCATTTTCTTGTAGGACTTCCGTCCACAGTGAGTAGAGTTTAGGTCCCAGCCACCTACAGCGAGATCGCCTTTTGGGCAGGACACAGAAACGGAAGGAATGAGAGCAAGTCTACCGACTTTGACAGAACAGTTTGTAGTGAGATTAGAGTACAGTAGATGGCGCCACCGTACAAGTGCGAAGGTGCACACAGAGGGGTGAGAGAATTTCAGGGGGGGGGCATAGGAAAGGATACCCATTTAACTAGTGGTGTCCAGCCTGGGGGCCGTCACTTAACGTGCTCGTCCGATGCACGGCGGATATTCAGCGATTGTTAGTAAATCACACCATCTCTGAAAGATCAGCCCAGGTTCGAACCGGAGGACCTTGCATTGATAGTCTGACTCGCTAACCACTATGCCATCCGCGGCTGTGTTTTCACACTAAACGTCAGTAACGTTTAAGTACATGATCATTCTAATTCAGTGGCCGGTGTGTGAATAAAAATATTTTATGTATTTTCCAGATTTTTCTGAAGCAAAATTTTGCTGGTTCCCGGTATAACATTAGATTTTGAGCTGGGTGATTCCTCCACTCGCAATCGCCGGACTGGAAAATTTCTCTGACATCAGTTTGGCGTAAGCATGGTTGCTTTAGGTTTTTGCAAAATGCAAAAATCTTCTCTGATAGAAAAGTGTATTTATATTTGTCACAATAGCTTTGCTCACGAAGACACTATACGAAAAAAAATCCACTCTGGCTTCAAGTTTCTGTAACCACAATTAAAATCTGCAACTGACGTCCCAGTGGCGCATGTGGCCTAATTGTGGCTTCTGACCTTTCTTCCGAAATGGCCCATGACTCGAATCGCGGATGCGATATGGGTGGTGCACCTGTCTTGTAGCAGAGGCTCTCTCCATTCCGAGGAACCAGTGGTACTAAATCAGGGTCAGGCGACTGCTTCTAGCCCAGAAAGCTCAGGATGGTCGTTAAAAAACGAATTGAGAAAACACTTTGTGACCGATTTTGGAGTGTTTGGGATGCTATCTTTTCTCAGATGACGTTCTCAAAACATCCGAGAATTATTTCTGCTAAATCAGATCAATGATTCTCAATTAAAATAACAGATGTGGAATGAGTGAAGTACACATAATTACAGGATTAGCTTGATAATCAGGACCGTAACCACCTGAAAGCAACGGGGGGGGTGACTTTGGTTATGTATTGGATGGGAGGAGCTTTAGTATTTTTTAGGAGGATGATCTACTTCATGAAGATATGAAATGGTTTCTACGCTCATGTTGTAGAAGTCAGATACCGAAGGAAGAATTGTGTGTTAGTGGTAGGGGTACAAGCAATTTTGCCTATATAAATTTCTCACAAAAAAAAAAATTACAAGTGATGTATATTTTCCCAATACAACCGAGTTATAAGCTTCATTATTAATTTATAACTTTCTCTTTATTCTAAAAAAAAGTAACTGTCGCTGTTTTAGAAATTTCGCAACACTCTTGCCTTCCTAACTCGCAAAGCAAAACGTTTTGAACACAAAAATATGAAATTTACATCGTTTGTAGAGAATTGTTTGGAGAACACATTGAAATAAACAGTTTCTCGATTCTAGTGAAACTTCAAGAGCTATTGTATTTCAAAGTTAAGGTAAGCAAAAAAGTGCTATCAGGTCGCGTTCCGGAGACACCAACAGCAACAGAACCACGAAACTTTATAGGCATGCAGAATGTTTGCACCTCGTCACCCTTTTTTTGAATTTCGATTTAGTTTATGGGAAATTAAATTTCTAAATTTCACAAAATTCTCTATTTCGCGATGGGATCCATTTAAAAAACGGATATTTGGCAAACTATAAAATATAACGCATTGCAATTTTTACATGATAAACTTACAACTATCGTCCCTTTTTTACAAAAAAAAAATTAAGAAAAAGTCATTTTCTGTTTTTTAAGCATTTTTTAAAGATGCAAAGGAAAGAAACGAACGGCTTCTGTCTTCACGATAACTACAGAGGAACGTTCTGGTCTCGTGACCTGCTGCCATGGTGACGCGAAAAATTTGTTCTGCACATGTTTTGTTGCTAAAGCTATCTCAGTTGTTTAAGGTGGACGTCAAGTAATTTTGCTTCCTATATTTCCAATGGAAAAACTTTGGTACATATTTTTTTCACAATTAATGCGTTCCCAAGGATGAAAATTTGAACATCGATTAAAATAGCTTCATTTTATAACTTGGAATACTTAATATCTTCTAACACATAACCATAATTATGCAATCCAACATTTGTTTGTCTACTGACGTCGCCAAGGTATAGGTCGCGCCATCTTTTTTCTGGACAAATAATGCGTGCCCAAGGATGAAAATTTGAACATCGATTAAAATAGCTTCATTTTATAACTTGGAATACTTAATATTTTCTAAAACATAACCATAATTTTGCAATCCAACATTTGTTTGTCTACTGGCGCCATCAACGTACAGGTCGCGCCATCTTTTTTCTGGACAATTAATGCGTTCCCAAGGATGAAAATTTCAACATCGATTAAAATAGCTTTATTTTATAACTTGGAATACTTAATATTTTCTAAAACATAACCATATTTATGTAATCCAACATTTGTTTGTCTACTGACGTCATCAAAATACAGGTCGCGCCATCTTTCTTCTGGTTCCAACACCACCAAAGAAAAAGTTATTGATTTTTTATATAATTATGGTTATGTTTTAGAAATTATTAAGTATTCCAAATTATAATATGAAGTTATTTTAATTGATGTTCAAATTTTCATCCTTGGGAACACAATAATTGTGAAGGAAATGTGTACAAAAGTTTTTCCATTTGAAGTATAGGAAGCAAAATTGCTTGACGTCTGCCTTAAGGTGGACCTCAAGTAATTATGCTTCCTATACTTCCAATGGGAAAACTTCTGTACACATTTTCTTCCCAATTAATGCGTTTCCAAGGATGAAAATTTGAACATCAATTAAAATAGCTTCATTTTATAACTTGGAATACTTAATATTTTCTAAAATATAACCATAATTATGCAATCCAACATTTATTTGTCTACTGACGTCATCAAAGTACAGGTGACGCCATCTTTTTTCTGGTTTCAACACCACCAAAGGAAAAGTCGTTGATTTTTAATATAATTATGGCTATGTTTCAGAAAATGTTAAGTATTCCAAGTTATAGTATGAACTTATTTTAATCGATGTTCAAATTTTCATCCTTGGGAAAGCATTAATTGCGAAGAAAATGTGTACAGAAGTTTTTCCATTGGAAGTATAGGAAGCGAAATTACTTGACGTCCACCTTAAGAGTTTAGCATAACGGTTTACGGTTTACGGAAATGCTTTTTGGACCGCTTTTGTTTTTCTTGGTAAATTTAGTAAGTGCCATTAGTTCAAACGACAAAAGTCTGACCTTCCAAAAATTAACGACAGTAAACGAAACTCTGAAATTTCGGAATAACAAGCCTTATTTGCTTAGACATTCAATTAAAATTGAAATTTATATGAATTTTCCAGTTTTTATTTCATGTGATATACTTGGGGATCGGGCTGCAGGGCCCGAGCTCTACTCTGGAAACGAACGTAGCGAACCTAGAGGCGCAGCCCCTAGAATCTAAAAATTTAGTGAACAGAAAAAATAATCTCTCCAACACACAGGACGGAAAATTAAATTTAATATACAGAAAAACCAGAAATATTTTGTTGGAAAGAAATTAATGTCTGCAAATGCAAGGCAACAAAAAAGTGCTAATTACCGTATATACAAATCAGTCCAAAATGTAATCGGTTGCCATGACCTGCCCCCATCATCTGGGCAACTGTTGGATACCGTCCTTGTAGACTTATAGCGGCTTGGACACAAAGAAGTGAGTAAGTGAGCGTTCGCCATCGTCCTTGTAGACTTATATCATCTTGGACACAAAGAAGTGAGTAAGTGAGCGTTCGCCATCGTCCTTGTAGACTTATATCATCTTGGACACAAAGAAGTGAGTAAGTGAGCTTTCGCCATCGTCCTTGTAGACTAATAGCGGCTTGGACACAAAGAAGTGAGTAAGCGAGCGTTCGCCATCGTCCCGGTTGGTGTCCAGGAAATGCTGCTATGACTGGAAACGGTGGTAATCGCTTTGGGCAATGTCCGGCAAAAAGTCTGGGTGCGGCAACAGCTCGCAACCCAAATCCTTGATCTTGCGACAGACGATATGCACGCATCGCTCATTTCTGTGTGAGGTGTCGCTCCATCCTGCTGTCGGAGGAAGCCTTTGCGGTTCAGCAATGCTGGTCGTTTCGACGTGAGCGATGCGTGCAGATCGTCGAACTGACCGCAGTATACATCGTCAGTATACATCGTCACGGCAGCAGCTCAAAAAACACGACACCCTACGTATTCCACCAAACAGACAGCAGGACTTTACGTGGCTGTAAGCGGCATTCGAAGTCGGCGTGGGCTCAATTTGTGGGGGTCCAACCTCGGTTCCTGGGAGCTGGCATTGTCATAGAAGATCCATTTCTCGTTACCTGTCACAATGCGGTCCGAATGGTTCAACTTGGTTATGTGTAAGCACGGAAATACATGCATTCATTGATTTGCTTACAGCTCAACTTTGAGTTGATGGGGTATCCAAACTCTCCTCTTGTGCACCGTCCCCATATTGACGCAGATGCGTGATAATGCCAGTGTGGATAGTTCCCAGCTATTTGGCCAACTCCCATGTGGTGTGTCGGTCTCCACTTAAGTCTTCAGCATGTCCATATTCAGTGTTGCGGGGCTTCAGGCTTTGGGACGGTCTGGCAGGTCAAAATTTCCCTCTACAGACTGTTCGAACCAACGTACGGCATTTAAGTACACACTGGCATTATTCTTTACAGCACTTGCGGGGGTGCCACCGCGACGAAACTCATACAGCATGCAATGGCAGATGTGCTTTTTGTCCACTTCCATGTTGGCTGGCGCTTACAGTCTTGGCCTTCTGACGGCTAATTGCCACTGACTTTAGCCACCTACCTGGTGATATCATGCCGGTGTGCATCGTGCCCGGTGCTTCGACTTCGGGTACCTCGTCATCGGACATTACTTTCTTTCTAACCCAATATAACTATAGATGGGGAAAATAATTGTGACAACAGGAAGGTAAAAATAATTTGCTTCAGCACAGAAAGGTAAAAACTATTGTTAAGCACATGGAAGAAATAAGTGCAGTTTCCATGCGATTAACCAACTACTGCTAAGTTATGTTACTATTCTCTGATCATGAGTTACATAAAAGAAGCTTGGTATCAATACTGCTATGCAAATATGTTTTGCTTACTAATTTATAGTTTAAAATGCCATAGTATAATGTTACACTTTAGAATGGACACACTTTACTCCGTAACGTAACTGAGTGCTCCTGACGTAAACACCCCAAGAAAAATGCCATTTCTCCTCATACTCGTGATACCCAACCAGAACCGGATGGAGCTTTTGCGGGGCCCGGGGCGAAATTTCATTGCTTGCACTAGGAAATAAATCTCATATTTTAATAAAGTCGTTACGCGAAGATGTCCGTCAATAATACACAGGATGTGAAACCCACAAATTTGCCTGTAACGGCGACGAATTCGCATTCCTCTGCTCCGGAGTTGAATGCTTTACCGATTAAGGTACACCGACGGAATTTATCTCTGTAACTTTTCCTTTTTGACATGTGCTTCACCTCTGTAGTACTTCGAAACGAAAACTATCGTAAAGACAAAAGGATTATCTCAAAGAACCATTTGCTTTAAGCTCAAGAAAAAGACCAGAATATGCATTGAAAGTTCAGAGAGAGAGAGAGAGAGAGAGTAAAAAATGTTAAAATCTACGATTTTCTTTCCGAAGAGATGGGGTTGAGGTTGTATTTTCACTTATTGTATAAAAACTGCTTCACAAAATGACAAAAAGCTACGTGCGTAGCGAACATTTTTGGATTGCGAATATTTAAGTGTAGAAATATTAAATAATAAATTCGTATAAATAGTTTTTTTCTCCTGATACATGTTTAAGTGATTAATTTTTAATGCAAAATGGCGTAACTGACAAATTAGTGACTTTTTAAACTTTTATACGTGTTCATATATGATTTTTTTTATTTCTAGTAATGTTTTTAAAGTCACTGAATAAATGGCCTCCATGTGTAGCCCGAAACAAACTTTTGATATTCTTCTTTTTTATTTTATTTAAATTTAAGTATCTGGTTCGCACGCAAATTGTTAAATATATAAAAGCAAGGGCCACAAAATGATGAAATTAAATTTGCGATTCCATGAATTCGGAAAATATTAAGGTCGTTAAAATAATCACTTGAAATCTACAGTGCTCCGTATTTGTAGGGCGAAGGGTGATAACCTATTCGAAAACCGGGCGATTGGAAACAAACAAACAAAAGAACTTAAAAAAGAAAGAAACATCTTTTTAAGGGCCTCACACCCGAAAACTTACACACAAAAAATAATATTAAAAAAAAACTTCTAACTAATTTTTTTCTTAAACTGCGGGGCCCCTTACAGGCGCGAGTCCCGGGGCGACGGCCCCGGTTGCCCCTATGGTCCAGCCGGCCCTGTACCCAGCCTTGCCGGCCCTGTAGCCAACCTTTTCGATGGGTGTTCGGTTGCAATTATCACAACTGAACATGAAGTTACATGTACGTGAAGATGTTAGCATTTTTTTAAATAAGTGTAAGTAAGATATGCCGACGACAACTTTTGATAGTAAACACACAAGGCCGATTGCAGTACAGCTTCTCGCTCGAAGTGACTAGTAGCCGATACTAAAATTCAAGTAATGAGAATTGCACTTCCGCTTGTGACCTTGATTTTAAGACGATGATATTTTTTTCTTTTTGCAGACACGACTCTTGAAGCAATTTCGGTGTTAACTTGCATCTTTCTTTAAAACAGAATTAGTAAATTTTATTTTATTTTGTAGGAGAAAATGTTTACCAAAGACTAAAAAGCCCAAACTACAGAATTTGTTACGCGGACTCATGAGTGCTCAAGGAAGATTAACCTCATCTCCCACTTCTGATTATGGGCCTGTTAATAATAAGATGAGTTACTTACAGGCGCCGACTAAGTGGGTGCTCTGAAGCCAAGGAACACATTGAAATTCATCAATGAATGCTGAGCTCCCATTAAGGTAGTTCCACCTAAAATCTCTGCCTTATGTTTCCAATGGTAAAACTTCTTTACATATTTTCTTAGTAAATAATGTATTCCCAAGGATGAAAATTTGCACATCGATAAAACTGACTTTAAGTTATAGCATGGGTTACTTAATACTTGCTAAAACATAACCATAATTATATACAAAATCAATCATTTTTCTTTGAGTAATGTTCAGACCTGTTAATAGATGGCGCGACCTGTACATTGATGACGTCAGTAGACACACAAATGTTGGATTTCTTAGTTATGGTTATGTTTTAGCAAGTATTAAGTATCCCATGCTATAACTTAAAATTAGTTTTATCGATGTGCAAATTTTCATCCTTGGGAATATATTAATTACGAAGGTAATATGTCAAGAAGTTTTACCAAGGTGGAACCACCTTAAGCCAGTAACAAGTCATAAGCGTTGGGATCGTGTAAAAATGGTGTTGAAAATTGCACATGGGTGCAATGCGGATAAATAACGAAATGACAGTCCTTTAGCATCAACAATACACTGAAGAGCCGGAAACATTATGACTAGTGCGTCTTTATGCAAATCGAAGCAACTGCAGGTAAACGACGGCACGTGTGATGGTCATGGAACGGTATAAACAACACCTGATACTGAATTCTGTTAATCAGTGTTATTCTTCTCAGGAGTAAAAGCCGTCTTTGTGCGGATAACTGAAAGTACAATAAAACTCGGCTTAGCTTAAATCAAATTAACTCATATCATGATACATCAATTTAATAAAACCTTACGATATTTTAAAAACAGATTAAAAGACATGAGTACTTTCGGGCCATCGCATGGCCCATCTTCAGATGGAACAGACAAATTGACAAGATCCGCATAATATATATACACACACATGAACGCAGTCAAAGTCGGTTGTTGTACATGTATGCAAAGAAGGAAGACATTCCTCCCGGCACATTATCCCACGGTTACGGGTAATTCAAAGCCCCTAGGATTACAGTAAATTAATATACCTTATAGGCATTGGGGAGCTTATTAGACATATAGTCATTACAACAAATATCTTGTGAGTGAAAAATGAATATGCTCTCGATAAGAAGCAACGTGTTACGATTTTTAGGGTTAACCAGAATTTTAAAATTTTCCCAGTCTGGATATAAAATCCTTTCTGTAACTTTTCTAGCAAGTGCTGTGTTGGTACCTCTTGTCTGGATATTATATTTATGTTCCTTTACCCTGCAAGACAAATTCCGTCCGGTAGATCCTACATAGACAGATTGAGTAGTTTCGAAAACATCTTTTAATGGAACACAATAAACACCCCATCTTTGAAAAATATCCGTCGGGGTCCTGTCCTTCTTAACAAGTGGTAGGATATCAAGGGAGCGCGTGCCGAAACCCAATCCAAATTTCCGGCAAATGTTACGAAGTGGTTGAGTAATTGAAGGGATGTAATCGATGGAAGCAATGAAACGAAATGGTGTGGGCAAAAATGGTTGTAATGCAGTAGCAAGTTTACTTTTAACTCGGGAATGGATCCGGTTAAACACGTATTCAGGATATCCAAATTGGGAGGCAAACGACGATACCCATTGTAGTTCTGCAACGCGTGCAGTGCGAGTTGAAGAATGGGTGTAGGCTCTACGAATGAAAAAGTGAAGAGACGTTAACTTTTGGTTTTGCGGATGATTAGAGGAGTATGGAATCATAGTTGGTGTACAGGACGGTTTTCTATAAACAGCAAAGTGCAATGGTAAAACCTGGTTTGGGTAATCATAATATCAACAAACGGGAGTTTTACGTTTTATTCGATTTCTAGGGTAAATTGAATTGACGGAAATTGTGAAGAGAAAGAATTCGTGAATGCTTGTAATTCAGGTAGCGAGTGGGGCCAGAGTAATAAGATATCGTCTATATACCTGAGAAATAAGGACAGGACCCCGACGGATATTTTACAAAGATGGGGTGTCTATTGTTTTCCATTAAAAGATGTTTTCGAAACTACTCAATCTGTCTATATAGGATCGACCGGACGGAATTTGTCTTGCAGGGTAAACAGTGGCGGCTCGTTATAGGAAAAATAGGTGAAGAGCTACAAGAGCAATATGAAAAGATATCTACTGTCTTCAATGAAAATCAGTTAATGAGAACTTACCTATTTTTTTTATATATTAGATCAATTCTTCTTCCCTTTAAAGCTGGAAATTTGTCGATTATGTCGTCATGAAATGGCTGTTTCTTCGTGACATCAAGAAAATGTCTTTCTGAATAGAAATCTTTGCCAAAGAAGCAAGTTTATCTGGAGAAATAGTGTTTCTTGAGTAAGTTTGTATTCTTTTAAAGCAAGAAAAACTTCTTTCCACTGAAACACTTGCAGATGCAATTGTTAAAATCAGGGAAACCAATACAGTATATAAGATTTTGTAAAAATGTCTTTATCTCCATGAAGCACTCGAAGAAGTTCATGAGTCGATATATTCCTTAATTTTTCATCAGCATATACAAGACTCAGTTCATTTTTAAGGCGCTGGTGTTTAGTAAATATTTTTCCGTAAAAATGTTGAAGATTTTCAGAAGCGTGAGAGCGAAAGCATGGATTAAATTGGTCGAATTTGGTTGTGTCAGCAAGACAGGCAAAATTGAAGTTCAAGTTTCTCACAGTCTTGAAATCTTATATCCATTTTCATAAGAATGTGGTACAAAATTTCAAAATACAATTGTCTATAATTTTGAAAAATTGTTTCTTGTGTAAGAGCAGCATATTCCCGTTTAGATATGCTTATTTCTCTGATTTTGCTAGCTTTTCCAAACAGTGTTTCAAATACCTCATCGTTCCTTTTATGGCTCAAAATTTCATAAGTTTTTTTTTTAATTTGAGTAACACAGTAGTTTATGTCCAGTGATTTGTTCTGCAAAATTTCGAATAATACACTGCTGGCCACCCAAAATGCAACACCAAGAAGGACACGAGATAGCAAAGCCAGATTTACTGGACACATAACAACAGATGCAAAGATGAAACGATTGAGCTTACAGGCCCGTGCGACTTGCGGAGCACGCAGACATCAATAGTTCGTGTGGCCCCCATGGCTGGCAATAACGGCCGCTACACGCCGCGGCATCGAACGAAAGAGACTTTGGATGTGGGTTTGGGGCATGTCGGTCCAGGCTGCTTCCACACGTTGCAACAGTTCATCAGACGTAGCCACGGTGGTGCTTGCCGGGCCACTCGGTTGCCTATCAGCGACCAGACGTGTTCGATGGGTGACATATCGGGAGAACAGGCGGGCCACGGCAGCAGTGACACCTGGTGGGGCGTGAAGAATTGTTGCACAATGCGTGCCACGTGCGGGCGCGCATTGTCCTGTTGAAACGTGGCCGCTGGCAGGTCCTGCAAGTAAGGGAGGACTACAGGCTCCAAAACGTCGGAGATGTAGCGGTGGCTGTTGAGTGTACCGGCGATGCGTACCAGAGGGGCGCGGGTGTATATCCAATTGCGCCCCAAACCATAACGCCGGGCGACGGACCGGTATGGCGATGCATAATGCAGGCGTCATACAGTCTCTCGCCGCAGTGAAGCCACACGCGGATCTGACCATCGTGGTGTTGGAGGCAGAAGCGGGATTCATCGGATAAGTCAATGGCATGCCATTCGGTAGACCAGGTGCGGCGTTCAATAGCCCACTGCCGCCGCACTCGCCGGTGATGTAACGTCAATGGTAATCGCAGCAATGGGCGCCGTGCGACAAGTACCCGTTCCTGCAAACGACGTCGAACGATTCGTGCTGACACAGGTTTTTTGCGCAACACACCCTAATTCCTGCGCTAACGTTCGTGATGTGGCGGTGCGAGCCGTCAATGCCCGCCACACAACATGCCGGTCCTCTCGTTCGGTGGTGTGCAGCGGCTGCGGTAATCGCTCACGTCTGTCCGTCCCTCCTGCACCCACCGAATCCATACTCGCCTCACTGTGGCTGGATGTCGTCCCACACGGGCGCCGATGTCTCGGTACGATAAACCGCTGTTGCGATAAGCCATTATTCGTCCTCTGTCGAACTCCGAAACGTGCTGGAATGACTGCCGTATTCTGCGACGAGTCATCAGGAAGCTTCCCACGCACAGGTCCGGCAGCACAGCACACTTCCACTACTTACACCCCGCTTTCTGTGTACCCTTCTTATAGTGCTTCTCGGCGGCGTGCCGGGCGCACATGATTTGCATATGCCTTGCAATGCTAATCGTTTGCATGTCCTCTCGCGGGCGACGCATGCTGCGAATTTCAGTCCAATCGGATGATTCCTTCTTGGTGTCGCATATTGTGTGGCCAGCTATGTAGATCGGTGAAGCCAAATATTTCATTAAATACTATTGCCAAAAATGTAAATTCGAAAGTGCTCATATCATTTAAAAACACTTGGGCAAGTTGAATTGATTTTTTGTCTGATTGGTCACTATTTGTGAGAAATTTGAATACTTCCTTCAATTTATCCCAATCTTCAACTATTACACTTATTAACTTCGAAGTGGAGGACCATCGGGTTTCTGTTGTGGTTGGCATGCATCTTGCGGTTGTTGATGTGAGTGTATTGTTTTTCACCACTCAGCGAAGCGATCGCTTCGCTGAGTGGTGAAAAAACAAAGGAATTACACTAAGGCTTGCAAATAATATTGGACACTTAGAAATTTTAGAAAAACTCTGCTGTAATACAAGGTTCAAACGATGTACTAAGCAATAACAAAAAAAGCTTGAGAAGTTTTATGCTTCATTTTTTCCTTGAGCCCAGTCAAGCGTCCAGACATTACGCTTGCCCCATCGTAACATTGTCCTATTGACTTGTGTTGATAATCAAACTGTTCCAAATTTTTGTCTAGCATTTTGTATAAAGCTTCTGACGTTCTATCTTCACTCACATCATGGAAACCCAAAAAACGCTCAACCAATACACCTTCCGAATCAACAGATCTTATTATTAAAGAGCACTCGGAAGTCTGGTTATGTCTTCCCATCTACTTGAATAGAAAAGCATTGAACTTGATTTATTTCATTTTTGACGTGATCGTTTATATATTCAGAAATACATTCAATTACTTCGTTTTGAATAGTTTTTGAGTCACCTGTGAAGATATATTTTATCGTTTCGTATTGATTTTGAATTTTTAAAGGACTTCTTGATATCAAAAGTGAAAGCAATTCCTTGAATTTCTACGATTTATCGAGTCAATGACTTCGTCATGGTCACGGAATGCTAGTTCTTGTTTACTCAAATACAGTACTGCATCAATCAATGTCTGCAGGAAAAGTCTATTTAAACAAACAATTTCGTTGAAATGCATTTCAAAAACCTAGCATTCTATCTCAGGGCATCGGCAATGGTGTTCTGATTCTTTTCGAAATTATTTTGCATTAATTCGCATTTCAGGTGTTCGCTAGAATCACCACGTTTGTGAAGTAACCGTTTTATATTTAAGAAATCTGAAAATTGTCTTTATTCCACGCCAAATTTTATCACTAAAAATAAGCAGGGCCAACAAAAAAAAATTGTAACACAGAAGGGCTACAAAGCCATTTATATTCAGTAAACCAACAATTTTTAAAATTAATATTGTAAGATTTACTGCTCTTCTTGATTTCTTTCTTGGCGACAATTGTCACTGAAATCCGTCGGTCGTCATTGAAGTAAAATGTCTCTTTTATTTTCATCTTTCCACCGACTGAACGGAGTTTGCAATAAGTTACAGACAATGTCGTTTCACAGGATACATACTGAAAACTAAAACTATCACTATCAGGTAAACTGTACACGGAACTAAAGTAACTAATGAAGTTTTTAAAAAACAATCACAAAACACGAAAAAACAAATCTCTTTTGGAAAGTATGTACCAAATCACCGCAATGGCAATCCGTCCCGTTCCACTGGGATCTCTTCGGAAGGTCACGACTGCAGGTGCAGAGCCTTGGCGTCTCAACCTAAAACACTTCACTTGCCCGGCAGATAGGGGAGGTGACGTCACAGTTACCATGGCAACTCGGACGAAAACTGCAGACCTCCAAGCATTCTCATTTCAGCTCTTCACTTGAACTGGTTTGCGTATAAGGACTTGTTTTACGTATTGAACGCGCATTGTGAATTGATATCTAATCAAAATATTGGGTATTTTGGCACTCAATAAAGGAAAGAAAAGAATGTATTATACGAAATTATTAAAGAAAACCTTATTTCAAATGAAATAGGTGAAGAGGTACTTCACCTACTTCACCTGAAAAGCCGCCACTGAGGGTAAAGGAACATAAATATAATATCCAGACAGGAGGTACCAACACAGCACTTACTAGGAAAGTTACAGAAGAGATTTTATATCCAGACTGGAAAAATTTTAAAATTCTGGTTACCCCTAAAAATCGTAGCACGTTGTGTAACGTACCAGGAGATGTGATGTACCTGCCCGAAGGACGCACACGACATAAAGGCAGATAGGAATCAGAATAAAACGTCCGCGTAGCTCAATTGGTAGAGCAACTTATTCCGGAATGAGGAGACCCGGGTTCAAATCCTGGCGCGGATAAAAATGACGGAGAAATTAACTTCGTTATAGTTGCTTCTTACCGAGAGCATATTCATTTTTCACTCACAAGATATTGTTGTAATGACTATATGCCTTATGAGCTCCCCAATGCCTATATGGTATTAATTAACTCTAATCCTAGGGACTTTGAATTACACGTAACCGTGGGATAATGTGCCGGGAGGAATGTCTTCCTTCTTTGCATATATGTACAACAACCGACTTTGACTGCGTTCATATGTGTGTATATATTATGCGGATCTTGTCAATTTCGCTGTTCCATCTGAAGATGGGCCATGCAATGGCCCGAAAGTACTTATGTCTTTTAATCTGTTTTTAAAATATCGTAAGGTTTTATTAAATTGATGTCTCATGATATGAGTTAATTTGATTTACGCTAAGCCGAGTTTTATTTTACTTTCAATTATCCACACAAAGACGGCTTTTACTCGTGAGATATAGTTTGTGCGACTCATCAGTATTGGAATACCTCGCCGCATTTAAAGGTATGGTTTTTGCATCATGAACTGTCATGAATATGTTTGCAAGATCCGCTAATGTTTTTCGAAGAAACAGACTGAAACTCGTCAAAGAAGAGTCCCACTTGCAATTCCTGGTTAAGTGTAGCGAATTATCGGTTATTTCTAAATTCCTTCGAATAACCACCACACCTAGATCTTGGAAAGATAATAACATTTTGAAAACTGCTGAAGGGAATAGGCTTAGACAGGAAATTAAGTCCAAGGAGGGGTTCATTTAATTACCTACAAAGGACTTATTATTCCTTCTCTATTTTTGTCAAGAACTCTCACCCACTTATTGTCGACAGAACCTTAACTATTTTGGCCTCGACTGCAGATACCCTTAAAAGACTTTATATACATCTCATGTCAAAAAATTGCGGGGGTTAGTGGACATAAAAACCAGGAGGCAACAATGTGGAAGCGAAAATTCCTCCAGTGAAAATCCCAACCCTCCAGCAATAGCACCACAGACAGTCATTAACCTTAGTGACTTTCAGCTTAGTGACCAACTAAAGAGTGTTCTTCAACTTGGGACGAAATTTGCTTTTCCTAAAATGGTTAGCTTACCACACACTATTCCGCAAGTTGAAAATATTATCTCTCAACTACCAGCTTCGGAACAAACTTTTACAAGACTAAAAATCTCCAAGATTATCAATAAGGAACATAATAAGCTAATCAAAAATTCATCCACTACTGAAAAAGACTTCTACGGACACTTAAAGAAGAATCTACTATCTCGATTATTACTGCCGATAAAACCTCTCAAATTGTGATTATTAACACTGCTGATTACTGTGATAAAATGATCTCTGCCATTTCCACTATCCCACATTGTATTATCGATCATAACCCTATAAACTCTGCCATTTAAGCTTTTCCAAAACTAGGCAAGGGCTTTGTTTCCCCCTAGTTTCTGGTGCTGCTTTAAGCCCCCACCAGGACTCTGAGTTCCCAACGTATTTGGTAAAATTAAACTGCATAAACCTAACCACCCGCTCAGGCCACTTGTCTCTGGAAGGTCTAGTCCTACAAGACCCCTCGAAGCCACCCTTTCTAAATACCTCTCACATCTGGTTCAGGACTCCCATTACTCTATAAAGAATTCTACCCAAGTTGTTTCAAAACTTTCAAATCTTCCAACCCAGGCTAAACCATTCATTCTGGCTTCACTCGACGTGGTATCCCTCTACCCCAATGTACCTGTTGAATTCACACATCAGATTATCGAAAATCAACTTCATTCCTTAGGGCAACCACTTACTGAGATTTCAGCAATAACGAATGCGCTTCGGTTTGTTAAAACAACGGTCATATTTCCAATTCCATGATAAAATTTATCGCCAAACCGATGGCGCGGCCATGGGATCACTACTTTCTGGCATTTTAGCCGACATTTTCATACAGCACCTTGAAAATACCTTTTTGACTTCTTATCCCCACCAACCTCTGTTTTTTCTCAGGTATGTAGACGATATCTTATTACTCTGGCCCCACTCGTTACCTGAATTACAAGCATTCAATAATTCTTTCTCTTCACAATTTCAGTCAATTCAATTTACCCTAGAAATCGAACAAAACGTAAAACTCCCGTTTCTTGATATTATGATTACCCAAACCAGGTTTTACCATTGCACTTTGCTGTTTATAGAAAACCGTCCTGTACACCAACTATGATTCCATACTCCTCTAATCATCCGCAAAACCAAAAGTTAACGTCTCTTCACTTTTTCATTCGTAGAGCCTACACCCATTCTTCAACTCGCACTGCACGCGTTGCAGAACTACAATGGGTATCGTCGTTTGCCTCCCAATTTGGATATCCTGAATACATTTTTAACCGGATCCATTCCCGAGTTAAAAGTAAACTTGCTACTACATTACAACCATTTTTGCCCACACCATTTCGTTTCATTGCTTCCATCGATTACATCCCTTCAATTACTCAACCACTTCGTAACATTTGCCGGAAATTTGGATTGGGTTTCGGCACGCGCTCCCTTGATATCCTACCACTTGTTAGGAAGGACAGGACCCAGACGGATATTTTTCAAAGATTTGGTGTTTATTGTGTTCCATTAAAAGATGTTTTCGAAACTACTCAATCTGTCTATATAGGATCGACCGGACGGAATTTGTCTTGCAGGGTAAAGGAACATAAATATAATATCCAGACAAGAGGTACCAACACAGCACTTGCTAGGAAAGTTACAGAAGGGATTTTATATCCAGACTGGGAAAATTTTAAAATTCTGGTTAACCCTAAAAATCGTAGCACGTTGCTTCTTACCGAGAGCATATTCAGTTTTCACTCACAAGATATTGTTGTAATGACTATATGTCTAATGAGCTCCCCAATGCCTATAAGGTATATTAGCCGCCCCGGTGGCGCAGTGGTCTAAGGCGTTGGCCAATGATCATTCGTCCGTAAGGGGTCCGGGTTCGAATCCCGGTCAGGCATGGGTGTTGTGTTTGTCTTACGGCATTGGCTCTCTCCCTTTCCTGGAACCAGTGACCCTAAATTAGGGACGGGCGACTGCTTATAGCCCATTGAGTTGCTCACGGTGGTCGTTAAACCTCCAATCAAAAAAAAAAAAAAATAAAAAAGGTATATTAATTAACTCTAATCCTAGGGGCTTTGAATTACCCGCAACCGTGGGATAATGTGCCGGGAGGAATGTCTTCCTTCTTTGCATATATGTACAACAACCGACTTTGACTGTGTTCATGTGTGTGTATATATATCATGCGGATCTTGTCAATTTGGCTGTTCCATCTGAAGATGGGCCATGCGATGGCCCGAAAGTACTCATGTCTTTTAATCTGTTTTTAAAATATCGTAAGGTTTTATTAAATTGATGTCTTATGATATGAGTTAATTTGATTTAAGCTAAGCCGAGTTTTATTTTATTTTCAATTATCCGCACAAAGACGGCTTTTACTCCGTGAGATATAGTTTGTGCGCTCATCAGTATTGGAGTGTTATTCTTGTTCTTCGGATTAGAAAAGTAGCGAACTGAAGTGATTTTGACAAAGGCCAAATTATAATGGTCATACGACTGGGTTAGGGCATTTCCAAGACGACAAGACCAGTGCAGTGCTCTAAGCCGTGGTTAGTACCTTCAAAAAGTGGTCCGAGGAGTGAAAGACCACGAACCACCAGCAAGGTGTGGGTCGATCACGACTCATCGATGCTAGAGGTGATCGAAGGGTATCCCGTATGGTACGATCCAACAGAAGGTATGCTGTGGCACAAATCACCAGAGATTTGAATGCTGGTAACGGGAGCAACGTGCTACAGCACGCAGTGCGTCAAACCCTGCTGAAAATGGAGCTGTGTAGCCGAGGCTAGTCCTAGTGCCCATGCTAACCTCGGTTCACCTTCGAAAGAGCATACAATGGGCGCGCGAGCAACAAAGTTCGATTTTGAATAATTGGAAGAAGGTTGTCCAGTCGGATGAATCTCATTTCCTGTTGCACCATGTAGACGGCCAGGTACATGTGTGTTGCTTGCCTGGGGAAGTGTTGGCACTAGGATGCACCGTGGGAAGAAAACAAGCAGGTGGAGAATGTTTAATGCTTTGGGCAAGCTTCTGCTGGGAAACCATGGTTCCAGTCGTTCATATACCGGAAACTATGGCGTCTACCACCTACCTAAACATCACTTCAGACCAGGAAAATCCTTTCGTGGCCCCTGTATTCCCCTCCAGTAAAACCGTCTTTCATCAGGATAATAAGCCTGTACGATATAGCAACGCATCATCGCCACATGCGGTCTGCAGTGGTTTGTGGCACTGTTGAGTATGTGAAAACACAAATTTGTCCGTGACGTAGATCGAATCCGCGACCCCCTCACTCCGGGGTAAGTTGCTCTACCAACTAAGCTACACGGATGGAATGTATATCTGCAAATTTGTCGTCTTGACACGTGCCTTTACCTCTGTAGTACGTCACAAGTATTTCTTCCTCTTGCGACATGAATTTCGATAAAAGTTCCTTGCTTCTGTCTGATGAGCATCGCACAGGGAGGCTACATAAGCCACTTCGTCTTTTAACCTTTGCTACAACTCAACCAGTAACGTCAGTAACACACAACTACACCACTGACTACGTACTACACAGAGGAACGACCATGGCACAGTCTTAGGTGGTAATGCTGAACCACGGAATTCTAGTAGTGCTGCCACTGCAAGAAAAATGATCACTGGTATATTAACTTCCTGCGAGCTGTGTTTTGCCATTCCTCCAAAATTTTAGACATCATATATGTGTGTGTCGAAGCGTTGGCAAGAAAATGGTAACAGAAATCCGGGGTTGAAAAACAGAAAGTTTATAACCGTAAAAGACACTTAACATAGGGAAACAGGAATCCAATAGAAATCCTTTTTGGAAAGTAAGTTTATTCGGTTAGATGACGAAATTCTCCAGAAACGGCTCTCCTGTTGCTTGCTTAGGATTTACTGATCACAAATACCCTAAATATACAGGGTGTCCCACTAAGGACTCCCTGGTTTTAAAATGAAACAACTCGGAAACGGAGATCGATAGAAGAATAAAACAAGTGGTATGTTTATTTGGAAAGCCGTAAAAATCTGACACAGAAGTTTCAAAATTACTTACAAATTTGCCGAAAGGTGGCGCTGTACGCTGTAGTCGTAGTGCGGAGTCCTATAAATAATGCTGTGAAGCACAGATCGATCAGTCTTCGGACAGTTTCGCTGTCAAAACGTGAAAGGAGGTTAACGTACTGAAGGAAGTGGATGAAGTCATGTATTCCGTGGAGCAACGGTGTTTTTCTGGTACTCGAGTATCAGGCACTCCGTCGTTTATTCAAGATGGTGCCCGACCACATCGTACCCCAGCGGTTTTGCCTTTCTTGAGGAATATTTCGGGAATAGAGTCATTGCTTTGAACTATTCCACATTTACTGGAACAGGCATGGATTGGCCTCCATACTCACCTGATCTTACCCCCTGCGACTACTTTTTGTGGGGCACATTGAAGGACACTGTTTTCCAGAACAGTCCTGCAGCACTGGACGAGCTTGAAGAGTTGATCGGTGAGGCATGTGCGTCCATTTCCGTTGACACACTACAGAGGGTGACTGAAAATTTCATTCTTCATTTGCGCCATCTCTGTGCTGCGAAAGGTGTACATTTTGAATCGATTGTCATGTGATTGCAACGACTGCTTGCAAAGGACAGTTTATAGACTATTTCTCGGACTCCCTACTACGACTACAGCGTACAGCGCCACCTGTCAGCAACATTTGTAAGTAATTTTGAAACTTCTGTATCAGATTTTTACGGCTTTCAAATATAAACATACCACTTGTTTCATTCTTCAATCGATCTCCGTTTCCGAGTTATTTCATTTTAAAATCGGGGAGTCCTTTCTGGGACACCCGTTACGAGGTGAACTCTTCTTCAAGTACGTCTGCTAGTACGTATGAGCTCCTCTTCAAGTACGTCAATCACATATTTCAAAATGTATAGGTCTTGCCGCTTATTTTAGTCTGTGAAAATGAACTTTCATTTATTTCCTTTATTACTTGCTGAATTGAGCATCATTAGGAAAGGTTATAACTGTTATTTCTTTTGCCATTAAATTCACAGAGAACACTTTTTTCCCTTGAGATCAACTGTACATAGAAAAATTAATTAAGCTAAGTGCACATACCAGGGTGAGCCAAAAACTCGTCCCGTTTTATGCTACACATAATGTGTCGATTGGACACCACAATGACGTGGAACACATGAGGCTGATGACGTGTAGTTGGCAGGGTGTCACATTGCGTTATCAGATAAGCATAGGATGGATGTCGGTAGACGTGTTATTCATGTGCTCCTACGCCATTATTGGAACACAACGGTACAAAGCTACAAAGCGCCTGAAACAGCCAGAGAAATTTGTGCAGTTGAAAGCTAGGAAACAGTGGACACTAGCTCTGCACGAAATTCCGGGATTCCGATACTGGAGACACCACTCTGGAAGACAACACGAGGTCAAGACGTCAAAAGACCTCCAACAATGAAACCCTGTTCGAAGCTGGTACAGTGAACTCCCGAATCAGTGCACGACATCTGGCAGCTGAGGTGGGGTCTTCCCAATCCACCATCGTTCGTCACCTTCATCAACTTTTTTTGTCCTCCAGACGCAATCGAATGGTTCTCCATGAATTGAGACCCTGCCAGGTTAATCAAGTTCTAGCTCCCTAGCGCAGATTGCTGTCAAATCCATAGGATGATAGGTTTACTGTCATGTTGTCACAGGTAATGAAGACTGGATATTTGCGCGTTATTCTACCACTGAGAACCAGTCGCTGAGGCTAAGCCAGGAAGCACAACTAGTGGTGTAAAGAGGGCGGTTCGAGAGGAAAGTCCTGGTGTGAATTTAGTGCAGTTGTGAAGGTACTGTGCACGGGGAACTCGTACCAGATGGACAGGAACCTTTATACCGGTAATGCTCCATAGACAGGAACCTCTATACCGGTGATACTCCGTGGACAGGAACCTTTATACCGGTAATGCTCCATGGACAGGAACCTCTATACCAGTGATGCTGCATGGACAAGAACCTCTATGCCGGTAATGCTCCATGGACAGGAACCTCTATACCGGTAATGATTTATGCACCGGAACCTCTATACTGGTGATGCTCCGTGGACAGGAACCTTTATACCGGTAATGCTCCATGGACAGGAACCTCTATACCGGTGATGCTGCATGAACAGGAAACCTCTATACCGGTAATGCTCCATGGACAGGAACCTCCTATACCGATAATGATTTATGCACAGAAACCTCTATACTGGTGATGCTCCGTGGACAGGAACCTCTATACCGGTGATGCTCCGTGGATAGGAACCGCTGTACCGGTAATGCTCCATCGGCAGGAACCTCTATACAGGTAATGCTCCATCGGCAGGAACCTCTATACAGGTAATGCTCCATGGACAGGAACCTCTATACCGGTGATGCTCCATGGACAGGAACCTCTATACCGGTGATGCTCCATGGACAGGAACCTCTATGCCGGTGATGCTCCTTGGACAGGAACCTCTACAGAGTTGTGGACAGAAGCCTCTACACCGATGATAGTCCATGATGGAGCATCATGGTCCTTGCGGGTACTTGATGCTCTATGCCAAAGCTACCGGGCATTCATCAACTGGAAGCAGACGTTTCTGCAAGTAGATAATGCCCTAAGTCGCATCTCCAGACGTTGTCGCCGAAAACTACAGGAATCGGAAGTGGTTGATATCCTACCCGTTCTTCATACAGTCCGGAATTTGCCCCATCTGACTACAACCTGTTTAGCTCCACAGTCCATTTTGTGTGAGGACGGCACTTTCTCTTCGGTGGTGTTGCAGAATTTGGTATCAGAGAGCTTGTGTTCTTGAAACCTTCCGAGTGGTATCGCCGTGAGATCGTGGCTCTGGTGGAACTTTGGCAAAGGAGTATAGAACACAACAGTCTGTACTTTGCGTAATGATGTCAATATGCATGACTTTCTTGCATCATTAAAGTGAGTCATTGAACTTTGTTCTCAGACTGGTATTGTAATTCACTACTCAAGTGGTTGAGGTGCTGGGCAGGATTCTGTCCCTAACATGGGTTCGCATCCAAGGTAAAATATGATGTCATATTTGTGCCTTAATCTCTCTCGGGTTGGAGTTTACCTCAGTCGCTGGTATCGGTGAACTGACTTTCTGCACACCAGGCCTCATTTTCTTGTATAACTCCAATTTCTGTCAGGTATGAGACGCGAGATGACGTAGAGGAGTATTAGACCATTTTTACAAGAAAGCAGCGACCCAGCTGCGGTAGCTCTGCGTTTTACGGGAGGTCCCTACCCGGGTTCATCAGCTAAACGCGCTCTCCGCGGCGTGGTGGCTGTATAGTATACCAAAATTGGTGGTTCTAAATTGAAAACTCTAGTTTTTACGAAAAAATTTTATGGGTGGGGGGGGGGCTCTGACCCCGAGGCCCCGACCCGTTCCAAAAACCGTCTACCGTCTAAGTTAGAGTACCATGAGATAATATATCAAATTTGGTAGTTCTAAATTGAAAACTAGATTTTACGGCAATTCTGTAGGAGGGGGGGGACTCTGACGCCCCCGTCTCCATCCGCTTCCAAAAACCATCTACAGTCTAAGTTAGAATACCACGAGATAGTATACCAGATTTGGTGGTTCTGAATTGAAAACTGTAGATTTTACGAAAATTTTGTATGTGGGGGTCTCTGACCAAACGGGCCCTGCCCCGTTCCAAAAACCGTCCACCGTCTAATATTTTTAGTGCCAAAGAAAAACGTAATATTTCTATCCTGTTTGCGTGTCCAAATTTTATAAATTTGATCAGGGAGCAAGACGTTCGAAATCGTACGTTTTCCTGCATTCGTTTTGTATGTAACCAAAATCTGTAAACGCGACGAATTGGCGTAGTCGACGAATTGACGTAGTCGACGAATTTGTCCGCGACGAATTGACGCTCAACGAATCGTCGTGGTCGACGAATTGACGCGCGACGAATCGTCGCAGTCGACGAATTGACGTAGTCGACGAATTGACGTAGTCGACGAATTGACGCACGCGACGAATTGGCGTGACACCCACTATAATAGTAGCCGTTTTTGAGATTGCACCTGTTAGACTTTCTTTCGCTGTTGTTGTAAACCTTCAAAAAACAGCACAAACGGGGGAGGGGGAGCCTAACATGTGCCAGTGCCGTAAGACAAACACACAATCAAACCCTCACCGGGATTCGAAACCCAGACCCATCTTGGAGGTATGATTAGAAGGTATCGCCTCGTGCCACTTGGAAACCGGGCTGCCCCGTTAGGTTGACAGCCAGCTTTTTAATCACTAAGCTACCCGTATATAATGTGGAAAAAATATTCCTCTCCTTACACGTGGAAAATACGTCATGATAATTAACACAGCAATCAGACATCCCTGAATTGACTGTATTTACTGTAATTATCATGAAGTTATCCTTAGCCACGCTCGAAACTCTGGAGAATTTCGGTTCAATTAACATGATCAGGAAAACTTTATGAATGTTGCACCTACATTACGGCTCAGTACAGCAATCTACGGTGGGTTCAACATTGTAAAATCTTACATAATTCGCCTGGTAAAACTAACATATCGATTAATTCCATTTTATTATGCATTGAAAGGCAGTAAAAAATCATCGTCACAAATCGTGTCTTTCAAAATTGTCAAGCTGGTTTTGTACACTGGCGTGCAAAAATTAAGGACGAGACGGTTTTTCGAATGAAAGGTCGTACAGAAGTGCTCCACATCGACTCAAATCATACCATAAGATTCCCAAGATGTAAGAATATGGGACAAGTGAGCAAAACCTTCCAAACAAGGAATCCAAAGGATACAAAGGCACTTTATTGAAAAGGTAGCTTCGAGCACAACTGGACAGAAGATAGAAACGTCCATGTGACAGGCGGCTGCCAAGAAAAATCCAGTCTTTAGTAGGGGATATGATCACCCCTGACTGCGATGCAGGATTTACAACGTCTGTCCATGCTGAGGACAAGGTTGTCAAGGAACTGTTGAGGCATCGCGGCCTATTCCTCTTGTAGCGCCAATAGAAGCTGCGGAATCGTTGCTCGCGGCTGGTGACGTGCTGCCAAGCGTCTCCTGAGAAGGTCCCACACCTGTTCGATTGGATTTAGGTCCGGGGACCTTGCGGGCCAATCCATGCGTTGAATATCTTTACTCTCCAACAGCTCTGCGACAGCCGCTGTACGATGAGGTGTAGCGTTGTCGTCCATGAAGAGGAACTCAGTACTCACAGCACCTCTAAACAGACGCACGTGAGGCAGGAGAACCCCGGTACAATAGCGGACACCAGTGACTGAACCTCCTTAGAAGATGTGGAGGTCAGTGCGGCTACCAAGCATGATACCGCCCCAAACGAGAACTCCGCCACCTTCAAACCGGTCCCTTTCGATGATGATGGAGTTGTGATTGCGTGTTCCCTGCTCTCTCTAGATATGTATACGTCCAGAATCGCTAGTCAGACTAAATCGGCTCTCATCCGTAAAGAGAACTCGACCCCATTGCTGATGTGTCCAGTTCTTGTGTTCCTGGCACCACAGAAACCGCTGTCTCCGATGAGCAGGCGTTAATGGCACACACCGTACTGGTCGTCGTGCAAATATACTACCTTTGTGCAGCCTCCTTGCCACGGTGAAACGCGATAACGGACGTTCAGTTGTCTGTTGCATGTGCCTTGCGATTTCTCCCGCTGTCTGCCGTCTGTCTCTTCTCGCCTGCAGGACAATATACCGGTCGTACGCCGCCGTGGTTGCTCGTGGAAGATCACTGCTAAACTCTCGGACAACTGTACCTGTCGTTTGAAATGTACTCTCCAAGCTCGAAAACGATGCTGTGAGCGATCCTGAACTCCTCGGCCACACTAGTCACACTTCGACCTTCTTCCAACTTCCCAATGACGCGACCTCGGGTAAATTCATCCAGATGTCGTCTACTGGATTGCGTGTTGGCCATATCACACGGTGGTAGCAACTCGACGTCGTTCAAACCTTTGTACACCGTGCAATAGCTTTCACCGAATTGCTGAGCGTACACCGCCCGTGTGCTTTATACCCTTCCGACACTCCCCCCTACGTCATGCTGCATATATGCGCATACCCTATCGTACCGGACCCTAGTCTATCTCCTGAGTTGTCTTTCGGTTCGTTCTGCTAATTCCTCCTCTTTGTCCTTAATTTTTGCACACCATTGTATAATGTTTGATGTGGGCTCTGCTGATAGGAACGACGGAGTGACACCATGGTTTCTGTATTAGTTTGTATACTGTTTCAATACAGAATACATTAAAAGTAGAAAATTTGTTTCTTGGTATTGCTGTAACGCATGTATGTGCACTTGGAAACTTTGTCACTACTGTCACCAGATCAAAGGATATCTAAAACATCAGTCATTTGACATTTCACTGAGTCCAAGGAATTTGATTACGGTGCTTAATTCCTGTTTATTTAGTTAATTAGTTGGTCTCATGTTTAACCAACTGCACTAGTCTCCAAAATTAATGTGACAAAAGCAAACTCGAGGGTATATCCAAAACGAGACGATATTTTGTAAAGATTCAGAGACATGTGCAATGGGAAAACGATAAGACGCCATGTCCAAGCAACATTGTGATAGCCCCTATGGAAGTATGCAAACGACGACCATACTTCATCGAGCTGGGAGGCACGTGACCTTGATAAACGTTGTTCAAAGCGGGGTACAGCCATTGAAGCTCGAATTGCGCTATTAGTGGAGCCGGAAGTGATTTTGAATGATATTCCTTTGATTTTTCAAAATAGGGTTAAGTTTTTAGATGTTTTGTTTCAGGAAAATTTAAAATGGGATGGCCATGTTGTAGTTATTTCGCGGGACTTAAGGTCTCGAAAAGGAGTTTTATCTACAGACTCCAGTCTATGGCCATTAAATATTAAATTAACACTCTATTATTACTTTATTTATCTCTACCTGTCTTATTGTCTGCTTGCTTGGTGTAGGACAACTAAATATAACATTAATAGAATTTCTTCTTTACAAGATAGAATCTCTCGTTTGTTGAATCCACCGCAAAATGTGGAAATCCTGTTCAGTTGTTATAAATAATTGATCTTTGAGAGATTATACAGTTTTCGACTGATGTTGTTAATGCATGAGCGTGTTTATGCCAACAAACATCTCAATTTAACAAAGTTATGTTATCCTGCACATAGATATCAAACTCGTGGGTATGATAACTTTTTAATTCCAAAGGCTCGTACTAATGCGCTGTATTTAGATATTAACGCTCTTTGCCTCCGACTCTGGAACGGGTTGCCGATTCTTATAAAATCACCCGATCTTACTTACTTGACTTGACATTTTTCTTATTTTAGGGGCCAGGGGCTAGTCAAGTTAACATTAGCCTTTTCCCCTGCTATGCTGCTATAGAGTTAACTGCGTGAAACATGGCAAAATAAATAACTAAAATAAATAAATGGCTCCGCATCATCTCTTAAACAAATCTTCGCGTTGTAGAGCGATTGGTAGATTGGAAGCAGGGCAACTACAAGCTGAGGGAGTAAGATGGATGACTGTGTTGAAGAAAGAGGTCTCCAAGCTCTGGAGACAGTTCCAGGAAACCGGAGCAGTAACCAGAAGGCCGGGACAAGAACGCCTACGAGCCACAAGTCAATACGACCGGTATTTGCTTCTAACAGGGCGCCATCATAGGGAAACGACAGTCAGGCAACTACACTGACAGAAAAAAAATCCCAACGCCACGAAAAAATAGTTGTAGAGGAATGAAATGGCGACAATACATTTGTATAGGTAACATATTTAATCGATTAAGGTTTCAAGATCACAGCTTAATGTAAGCGCGAGAAGAGCCATTTTAAAGGTGAAATGCTGGTACATTAATAACCGGTGTAACCGCCAGAATGTTGAATGCAAGCACGCAAACGTTCATGCATTGTGTCGTACAAGTGCTGGATGTCAGTTTGTGGGGTGGAGTTCCATGCCTGTTGCACTTGGTCGGTCAATACAGGGACGGTTAATGCTGGTTGGGGGTGACGCTGGAGTTGTCGTTCAATGATGTCCCATACGTTCTCGATTGGTGAAAGATCTGGTGATCTAGCAGGCCACGGCAACATGTCGACATTCTGTAGAGCATGTTGGGTTACAACAGCGGTATGCGGGCGAGCGTTATCCTGTTGAATGCTGTTCATGAATGGCAGCACCACAGGTTGAATCACCAGACCGACATACAACTGTGCTGTCAGGGTGCGTGGGATAACCACGAGAGTGCTCCTGCTGTCATAGGAAATTGCTCCCCAGACCATAACTCCAGGTGTAGGTCCAGTGTGTCTCGGCCGCAGACAGGTTGGTTGCAAGCGCTCACCTGGCCTCCTTCTAACCAACACACGGCCATCACTGGCACCCAGGCAGAACCGGCTTTCATCAGAAAACACAACAGATCTCCACTCCGTCCTCCAATGAGCTTGACACCACAGACGTCGCAAACGGCAGTGGTTTAAAGTAAGTGGAATGCACGCTACAGGGCGTCTGGCTCGGAGCTGTCCTTCAAGTAACCGATTTGTAACAGTTCGTTGTGTCACTGTGGTGGCAACTGCAGCTCAAATTGCTGCCGCAGACACGGTACGATGCGCCACGGCCATACTCCGTACACGGCGGTCTTCCCTTTCAGTAGTGCCACGTGACCGGCCAGAACCCGGTCTTCTTGAGGCAGTACCTTCCCTTGACCACCGCTGCCAACAATTATGCACAGTGGCAACATTCCTGCCAAGTCGTTCTGCAATATTGCGGAAAGAAAATACACCTTCTCGTAGCCCTATTACACGACCTCGTTCAAACTCCGTCAGCTGTTGATAATGGCTTCTTTGTCTTCTTAAAGGCATTCTTGACTAACATCAACACACTACGTCGAATCTCAACGATAACTAACACTCACGAACGTTACAGCGCGTATTTACAGCAAACCTGCTTTGCATGTTCCGAGGGCGCTACTAGCGCCACACGTTTGCTCCGAGCGCAAAATTTGCATAGACGTCATCTTACAGATGTACTCTCACCGCCTACCAACTGTCGTTTATCTAACACAACCCCTTCTTGGTGTTGGGATTTTTTTCCGTCAGTGTATTACAGGAGCTCGCTTCTGCTACGGGAGCCGTGATATCGAGGCAAACAGTGTACAGAAGACTCCACGAGAGAGGTCTGTACGAAAGATGGCCAACTGTCTATCCCACTCGTCGCATCGTACAGAAAGGTCTTTTTGAATTGTGCCTGACAACATCACTCCTGGATTAATGATCAATGGGTTTATGTTCTCTTCAGTGACGAGTCGTGGTACAGCCTAAACACGGATTTTTAACATGTGTACATTTGGAGATAGGCGGAAATCCGAATGATCCCTCCAACATTAGGAAAATTAATCATTATGGTGATGAAGGATTCTGGTTTGGGATGGCATCGTACTGGATGGGCGCACACCACTGGAAGTGTTTCCAGGAGGCACCATGGTTGCTACCCGCTACAAAGATGTCATCCTATAGCCCTATGAACAGATTTTCAGAGGAGCTGTTGGCCACCAGTTGCTCTTGTCTCCTCATACATGCCTTATCGACATGAACCCGATAGAGCATGTCTTGGATGCCTTAGGAAGAGCAATTGCAAGACGGTAGCCCCCCTCCCAGTACCCTCCAGGGACTCAAATGGCCCCCGGTGGAGTAGTTGCAATTATTGACCTAAAATCTTATTCACAACCAGTTAAACAGCATGAAGGTTCGTAGTGAGAGCTGTATTGTTCTTCACACTCCCTATTAACCCCTCGAAATTCGCGCTACTTCCTGCATCACTTTTGGACTTCCATGGTGTCATGTGCTTTCTCCTGATGCGGTGATGGCATTCTTTTTCTGTTGTGTATTGCTGCGTTAGATAGAATAATGTGAATACCTAGGAAGAGAAGTTCTTACGTACCTAGTAGGCTGTGGAAGATTCTCCTTGGACTGGACGCATACAAATCCCGGATGGTTTTTAGTGGGATGTTACCCATTCGTCATGCAGAAACTGCTCCATGTCCTTGAGAGATGCCGGAGGAGGATAACGGGATCTTACTCTGTTTCACAACACAGACCACAGTGGCTTGATGATGTTTATCTGGTGATTGGGGAGGCGAAGGAAGATATGAAAGTTTGTCCTCATGTTCCTCAAACCGTGAATGGACATTCCGAGCTCTGTGAATCGGGGCGTTATCATCTTGATAGATGGCATCCCCTGCAGGAAATAATGCCTGAGCCATTGGATGGACTTGGTCGGCCAAAATGGTTTCATACTCCCTAGCAGTCATCCGTCCTTTCAAGGTCACCACGGGACCTGCTGAAAACCGCGATATGACCACACAGAGCATGACAGAATCACCAAAATGATGCACTGTTTGGAGCAGACATTCTGGGTTGTACGCTTCTGACGGTGTTTTCCACATGAAACTCGCCCTGCGGTGGGGTTTAGTCAGAATGTGAATTCATCCGACCACATTCCATGCTTCCATGCATCGGCAGTCCACGTTGTATGCTCCTGGAACCACTTCCGTCGCCGTTGTGCATTCACCCGGGTTTACAGAATTTTTGGAATAGCAGCTGCACCACGAATATATTCTTTGTGTTGTTCCCTACGCAATGTTTTCGTTGATACTGGGGTCTGGAGATGCAGATTGAGCTCCGCACTCATTTTGGGCGCCGTGGCCTTCTTTGCGGGTAACAATTCTCTTTAATGCTCTCCTGTCTCTATCAGTCAGGCTCGTTTTCCAGCCGCTCTTGTGTTTCGCAGACGAGCTTTTGCCACGAACACGGTATGTTGTCATGACGCTAGACACAGTAGCTCTTGATATCCCCACTAATCTGATGACTGTTGTTACGGAATCACCAACTAGGCAGCTACCAACAATTAGCCCTCTTTGGAAGTCCATTAGGTCGCTCATTTTGTCGTCACCCTAAAAGAAATTTTACAAGATACTTTAAATGCACTTAAACAGGACCTTGATGTTCTAAACAAAGCTATCACAACTAAAAATGTGGTGTACACTTTGCGTATTGACTGCATTAAAAGCCGCGTCTCTGAGCGTGGTGTTCACATTATTCTGTCCAACCCCTGTATGTATACTCCTATGAACTGTCATTAAACTCTGTCATGGGGGTTTTGCGTTATTCATGATTTTGTGTTTGTCACGTTAATTTTGGACACCAGTGTAATTCACTAAATAAACAGAAATATGATGACAACGACGTCTTGTTTCACATCTCTTTGTGGACGTGGGTATTGTTTTGTTGGTAAAGGAAAGGGCTTTCTCCGAACTGTTCCAATTCTGTTGGGAGCACAGAATTGTCGAATATGTCATTGTAGGCTGCAAGGTTAACATCCCCGATCACTGGAACTAGGCACTGATGGGTGGACAAACCGCACTTTTTTTTATAAGATCCGAGGCTTTTAGCTCGCATGTTATGGTAATTAGTGTCCTTAGCTAAACATTTTGAACGCAAAACACACTAAAGTAACTCAATAGAAATAAATTATCAGAGTGAAAAGAATCAGCACGTAGGTAAACTTGAACTGGTTTTCACGAAGTAGTGACGAACAGGAAGTTGCAATCATACACAGTGCGTCAAAGAATTTTTAAGACTAGCGCTAGATTTCAGCCTACGGTGACGCAACCAGTGTAATCGCGAATGCGTTATAAACCGTGACCATTTGCTTGCTTTCTGCCAAAAGTACTGCGCAGTTTTTAAAGTAACTCAAATGAAACGGGCGTTCATTAGAGAAATAAAAAATTTTTCATGTTGAATTATTAAGATGGAACAAAGGGCTGTTATTAAATTTAACGCAAAACTTGGTAAAAGTGCCTCGGAAACGTACCAAATGATGAATAAAGTTTACGGTGAGTTTTGTTTAAATAGATCAAATGTTTTCCTGTGGCACAAACGTTTTTTGGACGGAAGAGAGACGCTAGAAGATGATAAGCATACCGGAAGACCAAGTTCATCTACGACACCTGAGATTATTGAAAAAGTGCGTGATTTCGTGGTAAACAATCGATGTGCGTCACTAAGAATGATGGAAGAGTCTTTAAACATGAACAAAGAAACGATTCGAACCATCCTGCATGAAGATTTGGGCAAAACAAAGTCTGTGCTAAATTTGTTCCACGCACGTTAACCAATGAACAAAAATCAAGGAGAAGTGCACGTTGCAGAGACATCATTTCAGCCGCTGAAAATGATCCAAACTTCTTAAAATAGACTGTTACTGGTGATGAAACATGGTGTTTTCAATATGATCCTAAAACAAAGCGACAAAGTGCGGAACGGAAGTAAAAAAACTCGCCACAAGCCAAAAAAAAAAAAAAAAAAAAATTCCATCGAAAATCAAAACAATGCTCATTACATTCTTCGATAGTAAGGGTATTTATCCACAAAGAATTTGTTCCAAGTGGACAAACAATTACTGGTGAGTTTTATTTAAATGTTTTGAGCCGTTTGATGGGCAGAATTCGTCGCATTCGTCCAGAATATCGGGAGGAAAACAGTTGGTGTTTGTTGCACGGTAATGCACCCAGTCATACCTCACTTCTTGTTCGTAGATTTTTGACGAAAAATAACGTCTGTGTGTTGAATCATCCACCGTATTCGCCTGATTTAGCACCATGCGACTTTTCTTTGTTCCCAAAACTTAAAATGACGTTAAAAATGTGTTATTTTGATGATATTTCAACCATACAAAACAGCTTCGACGCGTGCTTTGGAGGTAATTCCGCAAAGTGAACTGGAACTGGCATTCGAATCATTACTAAATCGCTGTAACAAGTGTATTGAAGTCGGAGGGACTTATTTTGAAAAACAAACCAAAACAAACTATAATTTCTTGTTTCTATTTTATTTTACAGACCCAGTCTTAAAAATTATTTGACGCACTGTGTAATACACTTCCAGTCCAGTTGACAATCATCAAGTCGCAATTCATCTGATGGTACGTAACAACAAGCTCATATATTTTTCAGAAACATAGAAATGTCCACCATATATCTGCTACACGTACAACACGCTCTCCACTCTCCACACTCACGTCGTAGTTTACATTTGATTCAATGTTATCGTTGCCAAACTGTAGAGTTTGTTCGGGGAAATAATGTGCCATTCAGTAAGATAATCTGCAACCGAGAAGCAACGAAATTTACATAAGAGACAGAGACACAAAAGGAAGGTTAAATTAGAGATATACGTCACAACTACAAAAGATGTCCTCAGCTATTCAGCTGGTGAGAGTGAAGTCCCGGTATTCGGAGACGGAAGGAGGCACTAGCGTGGACCGGAGAAACATACGTTCTACGGTATCCCACAAGTGAACGATAGGATTCAAGTTGATGGGATTTGGGGAAACGCACGAAATGCTTGAACACCATTCTCGAACCATTCTTGCATAATACGGTCCTTGTGACTCGGAACGTCGTGTTTCTGAAAGACACCAGTGTCATCGGAATATAGAGTCAACATGCAGGGCAACACTTGGTCAGAAACCACGCCTAGGTAGGATCTGTTGGAGAGGATGTGTTCAAAGGGGATGACTGGACCCGATGTTATCCAAGATAACATTCCCCATGTCATGATACTACAGCTGCCTGTCTGCTTCTGTCCAACCGTGTGCGTGGTTCGACCTGTTCACTCGTGTGACGTCCAATACGACCCAATCCATCGGCATGCTGGAGCTTTAATCTGGACTCGTGGGACTAGGCAACATATTCCCAGTCGTTCAACGTCCAGTCATGGTGATCCTGTGCTCGCTCACTGATGGCACAGTTGTCGATGCATGGACATATTAATGGGCCGCTGACTTCTTCGTTTCATTCGTAACAGAGTACTCTGGAATGTCTGCTCGGAAACTCTGCTCTTTGAGGCCTGGTTGTATTATGCCGTCATCAGAGGAAAGTCGAGACGTTTGTTGGACCCGTAAGCACGTGCCGACTGACTTTCAACTCGACTCTCAACAGTGGTGAATTTCTGTTTCCCACAAGTTGAGTGGATGTCTGTCCAACAGTTCTTCACTACGAAGATCCTCGAATAGCCAACGATGGCTGCGCTTTCTGTGATATCGGGTCCCGCCTTTCTCGATCTTTCTGTGCCTGCGATGTATTTGTGAAGATTCGTTTTCTTAAACGTCTATTACTTTTAGTCCAGTAGCACAGCATTATATTTTATTCATCAAAGTAGTCGGTCTTTAGCTCAATATTGTTGCAGGAGACACCATTAATTTTAATCTAGGTGTAAAAAGAAGCACTGATTTAAGTTTGGAAAATCTTTAATTTAGGTGTCGTCCAGTGACAGATTATGTTAAAATTCTCAAAACCGACTATAAAATAGCAATGTGCCTTCTCCTTTTTAATGTCTCCCATAAGCACATACAACAGGTGGATACCCACATAATTTTGGGCTACTATTTCCTGAGAAAGGAAAGAGACAGTCACATGAAAGATAACACAACATCTTCGTTTTGCAGGAGTCAAACTCAAGACTAACGGACGAGAAAATAAAGTCAGAACCATAGACAATTCGACCATTTGACAACAACCAAATTCTATTCCGCATTTTTGACTCATGTGAAAAGTAAAATCTTCATAAGTGAGAAACTATAAAATTCATTGCGTTGTAACTCTACAGCACACCACATGCGGCACAACATAGAAATTACATCACGAAAGCGGAATACAACACGTAAGCTGTATCAAAGCTTAAACCAACGAAGACAATATACACTGAAGAGCAATTGAATTAGGGACAGCTGGCTTTATGCAAATGTGGCGCTGTGGGCGGTGCTGTAAACGGAAACAACATGACGTATGCAGCGATCCGACAATATAAGGAGTGATGCGACAGGAGTCAGTAAGAGTCGGACGCAGTATGGGTAAGACGAAGGATCTAAGCGCATTTGATCGTACGCAAATTGTCGGGGCCCGACGAATGGGTCACTCCATCTCGGAAGTCGTGCAGGCACTGGGATTTTCACGAGCTACTGTGTCACGGGTGTACCGTGAGTACATCAAATCCGGTAAAAACATCCCTGCAAGGGCCAACTGCCGTGGACAACAGTGTGTGGATGAGCTGGGTCATCGTCGGCTAACTCGCATTGCAACAGCGGATAGACGGGCCACAGTGCAAGAAATCATTCGGCAATTTAACGCTGGTGCACAAAAACGTGTAAGCAGCCACACCATCCAGAACCATCTCCTCGCTATGGGGTACAGAAGCCATCGTCCCACGAGGGTACCGCTGCTGACCGCGCATCACAGGGTGCAAAGATTAGCATGGGCGCGGGAACATCGCCACTGGACCCTAGACATGTGGGAAAATGTTGCCTGGACTGATGAGTCGAGATTCACGTTGGTACATGCGGATGGCAGGATACGAGTACGGCGCAAACCACATGAAGTGATGGATCCTTCTTGCCAGCAGGGTACTCTTCAAGCTGGTGGGGGTGGCATTCTCGTCTGGGGACTGTTTACGTGGACTGAAATGGGACCCCTGGTACGTGTGACATCGTACCTCACAGGTTAGCGTTATCGGGATATCCTGAACGACCATTTGCTCCCGTTTGTGCGTCTTCAACATCCCACTGGGAACCTCATCCTGCAACAACACAATGCATCGTGTCATCGCTCCCGAATTGTATCCGAATGGTTGGATGAACACTCCACCGACGTGACCTCGCTTCCTTGGCGACCTAGGTCACCTGACCTCAATCCCATCAAGCACATCTGGGATGCCATCGAGAGAGATGTTTGAGGCCCTGACCCCCTCCATCAAATCTTCGTGAACTGTGGGAGCTTGTTCAGGGTTCGTGGATTCGTATGGCATCCAACGCTTCCGGTGTCTTGTCGAGTCCATGCCGAGACGAATCGCCGCCGTCATCAGGACGAAAGGTGGTGCTACACGTTACTAGACAGTTACCTCTAATTCAATTGCTCTTCAGTGTAAATTATGACGAAGGCACAATTGAGGTCATGTGTGCTACCACTTATGTGGATAGAAAGAGACTTCGCCGAGTCGTACGGGTTGTTGGGTCAGGCAACATATCAAGGTACATTCTCGATTGAGAGAAGACTAGGCTGTTGCAAACATCAGGTATGTTGCCAAATGACGAGCGCCGATAACGGAACGGATTTCCGAGAGACAAGACTATCCACATGAAGCATTGCTACATAGGTTTGGAACAACGCCACAACTACACAGTATTATCGATGGCATTATATAACAGGACAAAAAACACGCGAAACTCTGCCACAATGAAAAATATCGCTCGTGTGGATTACCAGATCTGGAGTGTGGTAATGTTTCCTGTAAACCACTTTATATCTGACCTTCCCAGATTTACTGAGTACTGTTGGATATTTAAAAATAATGATACGACTTTCACAAGACACTAGTTTCCAAAATCGCGGAATAATCCACTGCCCTCCACGGCTACTACTATCCACCTATCTGGAATGGTGTAGAACCCAAGAGTACTGTTCTCAAATGATGTGCCTTGGACTCACTGGCGGGATAAAATACTCCCAAGGCATTCTCATAACAGCCTTGAAGTAGCGTAATTCGCTCAAAATTTTACAAAACAGCCCGGTAAGACGTGTCAGTCATAATACACAATACATGCAGAGCTCTATTGCACACAATTTGGGCATTATAAGGGAACAGCGATTTTCTTTCACGCCAGTGACTACCACATTTGGTTTAACCTCTGTTAAACAAGTACCGAGCCGTGGGACTGAACGATAACTCTACTGGTATATTTCTTCTTATACCTGCCTTGAAAGATTGAAGATGCATGGGCAAAGGTTTCCATGGTAGGAATAAGGCTAACTAAACGATGGCATATTAAAAAAAGAACGTTTAGAAACGTAGGAATAGTGCTAACTAAACGATGGCATATTGTGGTTTCCGGCTTATATCATATATTTTGTATGAGATAATTTACATAAATGAGATATTTCATGAGAATTCCTTTTTAAACTCGTTACTGCCAAAACTTACATACCGCATTGTATTGTTGCGACCTTTTGGTCTTCAGATTTTAGGACGCCCAATTAATTACGGACTGCGAGTCGAATCACTGGATCCGCCAATACCTCGTTAGCTAATTAGCCGACACAGTACACCAATAAACCAATGGAGGCACAGTATAACAATTAAAACAGGGATTTAATAGATATATGCATAAATTACACCGGATTTTTCATCTAATTATAAAGGCTATAATTTCCGGCCAGCTTTGGCCCTCTTCGGTGTTTCAGAAAATATTTCCTAACGAAAAGTCTGTTCGTTCACAATGGACCGTAAATAAAATACTGGTAAAAAGTACTTACATAGGTCCTCGGGCATCCAAAGTGTTGATGACACCAAAAAAAACACAACCCTCACACTGGTAGTTTGATCTTAACTTCCATCACCAATCATTCTTTGCTGTGGCTAAAACGGCTAAAACGATGTCGTTAACCGGTCACTGGAGGTACGTAATCAGACACACACACAAGATTTCTCTCCCCGCTTCTCTCTCCTCTCTCTCTCTCTGGATGAGCGAGGATATTCCCAAATTATTATGTCTCTGTCTGCATTTCACCTGAAATGGCTCCTTACGACAGGTATCCCTGGTCCAGCAAGGTGAAGAAAGCTCCCAGGCAGATCTGGTGCAGCTTATTCCTCAGCTTATGTTTTCAGGTGGCTTCACTTCTTATGCTCAGAAATGCAAGAGCACAGCAGACGGCAAGCAATTGTTCTAGCGCGAGGAAAAATCCTTTCTAATTTTCTCGGCTATCCTGACGGATTCTGCCACTCTCAACAGCAATCTCCCGTCTCCAAAGAGTTGTTAAGCGGTGAATTCTACCGCTTGAAACCGCGACATATTTATTATATACCGCTCTTCAAATCCAAGAGCTTTCCCATTGTTTCGCGCGCGGCACAGACAAAAGCTTCCAAAGCTTTTGCCGTCTAAACATTTTTTGAGTCATGGGAAATAGCTTTTAAACTCTGACCCGTCCCATTTCCGTTTATGGGCTCTTTGTTCTCGTGGAAAGCACCTGCAACTCGCCACTTGAATTACAAGTGCCAGGAGATCTTTTCTTAATATACCGCCCCTTGCAAATGTTTAAATTATAACTCTCTGGTAATTAAAACCCCCAATCAAGTTTCAATTACCGTTAATTAGCCACGCCTCTCGCCAATTAATTATGCGAGGGGGGTCGTCACATCGCCCCCTTCTTAAAATGCAACTCGTCCCGAGTGCATATAAGCCACCTGTGATTCGTAGCGATTCCACCACCCGGAACTGCCTACCCTAGATAAGAACTCATCCGTACCCCTCTTTCTTTGTGCATCGTCGTCTCTACCCTTACTCAAAGCAATCGCTTTGAATTGGTCTTTGACATTCCCCGGGCACTTTTCTAACGAATCTCAGGGAACGCCCACATTCCATGCATACCTGCATAATTATCTACACTGCCACGCCCCAGGGCAGTACACAAATAAGACACTACATAATTAATTTACATTATACAGTTCCACTACCACAGCACACGACATATTGCAATATTAAAATATTTCCACCAATAGAACACAAACACCGAGTACACTATACAAAATTATTACAACCAACAAACTCATTCCATGTTCTCAGGCTCTCCGCTTCTCACCCTTTCACATCAACAAGTCAACCAACGGGAAACTAACCAATCACCTGAGACACTCATCCTTCAAACGTTTATGATTCGGTATTTCCTGCCCTATACGGTCTAAGCCTATCGAGGTGTATGACTCTAACTGGTCTATTATTGTACTGAGCTTTGTAAAGAATATCGTTGATTCTTTTCTTTACTACATAAGGACCTTCCCACGGGCGCTGCAATTTGGGTGACTTTCCCTTTCGCCTACGTGGGTTATAGAGCCAGACTAAGTCTCCCTCCTTAAGCACTTTCTTTGCAGCCTGCACGTCATATCTGGTCTTCATTCGTTCAGTAGCTATTCGAATATTCTTCCTAGCAAAACTATGTACCTTCTCCAATCTCCTGGCAAGCTCTGTGACATACGTGCTAGAATCCTGGGCAATTGGTTCCGGCCTTGCAAACACCAAATCACAGGGGAGACGTAATTCTCGCCCATACAACATCATACTCGGGGTGTTCCCTGTGGCTTCATGCACTGCAGCTCGGTACACCAACAAAAATAGCGGAACAAGCCTGTCCCAATCTTTCTGGTTATCACTAACAAATAATGAAAGCTGCTGTCCCAAGGTGCGTATGAACCTTTCACACATTCCGTCACTCTGAGGATGAAGTGGCGTAGTTCGAGTCTTTTTAATACCGAGTAAATTACGCATTTCTTGGAACACTTTAGACTCAAAGTTCCGCCCCTGGTCGGAATGCAATTCAAGAGGAACCCCCTGAGAGCTCACCAATCTACTGACAAGAATTTCGGCAACAGCAACTGCTTCCTGATTTTCCATAGGAAAGACCTCCGGCCATTTGGTGAAATAATCCATAACCACCAACAAATATCTGTTGCCATCCTCCGACTTAGGAAACGGTCCCATTACATCAATGGCTACCCTTTCGAACGGTGCTCCCACATTATACACTTGCATTCTGCCGCGCCGCGACATCGTGTCATTGGGCCCTTCTTGGACGCGCATAAGTGACACTGTCTGCACCAATCCTCTACATCCGTCCTACCATTTACCTAGCAAAATCGTTCCCGGACTTTCGCGACAGTTTTTTGACACCAAAATGTCTACCAGTCCGGCTATAATGCATTTGTTTCAACACATCTTTCACCAAAGATCTTGGAACCACCAGTTGAATTTGTCGCAAATCATTCCTAGAATTTTCCAATTCTCTACAATATTCTATCTCTAACCACAAGAGAATCCCATTGCGCCCAATAACTTTTCAAGATCTGTCCGTACGCTGCAACCGTCGCCTGCGGAGGACGGTCGGAAGACTCTTTTTTCCATCGGACCAGACGTCCAACATCTTCGTCCGCTTCCTGCGCTTTTTGAATTTCATCCGGACTCAGCGGATCTCGTACAGTCGGGGTTGGGGGAACTATCGCCTGGCGCACCGCTTGGGTCCCCGGCTGCAGATCATTGCTCTCTGCGCGTAGGCAGGATTTGCATTGCGGCGGACAGGGTCTTCTTGACAAAGCATTCGCATTCTTATGTGCATTTCCCTTCCGATGCTGTACTTGGAAATCATAAGTTTGTAAACGTTCTATCCACCTGGCTACCTGTCCCTCCGGATTTCTAAAATTAAACAACCAACGCAAAGCGCCATGATCGGTTCGCAACAAGAATTTTCTACAGAACAAATACAGGTGGAAATGTTCTATACCTTTTACCATAGCCAATAATTCTTTTCTAGTAACACAGTGCTTCCGTTCCAGCTTAGAAAGAGATTTACTAAAGTATGCTATGACTTTTTCCTGTTCATTCTGAACCTGAGATAAAACTCCACCTACTCCAGTTTCACTAGCATCGACACCAAGGATGAATGATAATTCCGCTTTGGGATAAGCCAATACCGGCGCTGATATCAGAGCTTCCTTCAGTGTCTCGAAGGCTCGTTGACACTCTTAATTCCACTCAAAGGGAACTTTCGCTTCAGTTAACCGATGCAATGGTCGGGCTATCTGCGAAAAACCTCTGATAAATTTCCGGTAATAGCGACATAACCCAAGGAAACTTCTCACCTCCAGAACATTCGTCGGCGTTGGCCATTTTCTTACTGCCACAATCTTTTCAATGTCTGTCCCTATGCCATCTGCAGAAATTAGGTACTAGGTACTTCACTTCCTTTTGCAAAAATCTACATTTTTTCGGATTCAATTTTAATCCAGCTTTACGGAGCCTAGTGAAAACGACTTTCAAATTATCCAAATGCTTAGCAAAAGTAGTACCACACACAATTATATCATCTAGATAAACCATGCAGATGTCAAACGGTAAACCTCGAAGAACAATTTCCATTAAACGTTCAAATGTGGCGGGGTCATTACCCGAAATTGCCACAAACCATTACCTGTCATGAAGGCAGTTTTCTCTTTATCATCTGCATGCATACCCACCTGCCAATAGCCACTTTTTAGATCGAGCGTTGAGAACCACTCAAATCCAGCCAAATGATCCAAAGTGTCATCTATCCTAGGTAATGGATAGGAATCCTTACGAGTTACTTCATTGAGTTTCCTGTAGTCTAAACAAAATCTAGTCGTACCGTCAGGCTTAGAGACTAAAACAATAGGTGATGCCCATGGGATAAAAGAAGGTTCTATAACTCCTTGCTTCTCCATATTTCTCAACATCTCTTCCACTTCTGCTCGCTTAGCTAAAGATAAACGTCTAGGCGGTTGCTTAATTGGAGCACTATTTTCCGTATCTATTTTATGGAAAACGACATTCGTTCGTACATAATCATCCTCACCTGCGGAAAAACATCGGCGAATTCGCATATTATCTCGGTCCACTCTCCGAGCTCACACGTATTCATGCCCGCCGTGGCCTCCCTTGCGAGGTGACGGAGATGCTCCGGTACTTCGTAGCTCCCTCCCACGCGCGAGTCGGGAGGGATCCTTCCTCTGCTGCTACGCGCCGAAATTACAGGATTCAAGGAACAAAGTGCTAACCCTTCCTTTATTTTCACATCGACGTCACCCAGATTAATTATTCTTACGGGGATGCAATGTGCTGTTTTTACCAGCACTCTCGCTACAAATACAATTTTCGGTAGCGGGCAAATTTCGGACATTTCGAATACTGCCATCGGAAATTCTAGTGAAAGCTCAGGCAAACATCCTGCTAAAATTGTTTTACTTTTTGCTGGTAAAACACACTTTTCTTTTGCGAGAACTGTGACCCTTTGCGACCTCAGGTGCCCATGTTGACTCCTCATGAGAACCATTTCCTCATGTTCCGTCTTCAGGGTTCCATTCTTAAGGTCCAAAACATATCCGTTCTTACTAAGAAAATCGAGACCTAGGATGCATTTTTCAACGATATTAGCAATCACTGCCGTGTGTCTGCAGCATTTATTTCCAATTCGTATGTCGACGCCTGCGGTTCCAAGAGCAACTAAACCATCACCATTCACAATTTGAATATCAACCTGTTGCTCACTCTTCAAACAATCTGCAGGTTCCTTAATTTGCTCAAAAAATCCGGACGGACTAATGTAATATCCGCCCCAGTATCCAGCACAAATTGACATTTAGTTTTATTTATCATCCCCTCAACTCTTAAACCACTGTAATCCCCAGAAAGACCTGCTACGCGCGCTTTCACCGTACGGGGCTGCTTTTGCCGCGTCAGTTCTAGCCCCTCGAAACTGACTTCTGAGAGTTTCCCGAAACCTGTTCCTTAGACTTTTTTTCCTCTCTCAACCGTTTTCTACATTCGAAAATACGATGCCCTCTTAATCCACAATACCAGCACTCCACTTTTCTAGACGGCGTATCACTTCTTCCCCGGCCAGGACACGTAACAGAACGATGTTTAACATCTCTGCGAAGGAGATCCAAAAGCTCTTCGAGTTTAGTTTCGACTGATGCATTGATCGGACTTTCTGCTACAGTCGCGTTACGAACTGTTTTTCTAGGACTCCTAGAATGTCGCGATGAGTCAAATTTCATTGCATGTAAGACGGCTGACTTAAGTGAGTCACAATCCGCCATGCACACTGAATGCTGAATGTCTGGATCAGCAATTGCTTCCACAAAATGTTGCTGCGCCATCGTGTCCTGTATATCCGACCTACATTGCCCATACACAAGCCTTGTCATCCGATCGATGTCGGTCGCGAGCTCTTGCAGTGACTCGTTGATCTCCTGCCTGCGATTTTTCAACTGAAGAACACGGAGTTGCTTTAAATGTTACTTCCCAAATCTGAATTCCAGGGCAGCGACGAGACAGGAATATTTTAAAAGGCTTTCTTCCGACAAAGTTTGTAGGATATCAGCAGCTGCATCCCTCAATGACGCCGCAAGCGCGCATGCTTTCTCCCTTTCGCTCCAGCCGTTCACACTCGAAACCATTTCGAACTGGGTCCTGTATACTCCCCAGCTAGTATTTCCGTCAAACGCGCCTGGTTTAATTCGGGTCGGCCTACTCAAAGCTTCGCTCATCACCCTCGGTGACTTAAATTCCGACGAACTTATTTTTGCCTCACAAGGTTGTACTCTTTTCTCAATATCCCTATAAAATTTAGTTTGTTCTAACTTAGTACCATTAAATTCTCCCGAAAGTTTTTCCTTTACATTTCTACATTGAGTCTCGCACAAGTTACGAACGCTCTCTAAATTTTGGGTACATTGTTCTATTTGGTCTACGCATTTTACCTGCCCAATTTCCAACAGATCGATACGCAAGTTGGTATCTTCTATTCTTTTATCAAATGTTTCCTCATACTTCCCAATTCCAGCTATCAGCTGATTTATGCTGCTCGTCTGCTGCTCAAGACTTTTTTTCTGCTGTTGTAAGCTTTGCTCAAAACTTTCTTGTTGTTGTTTGAGCTGCTGCTCAAAACTTTCTTTGGAAGTTTTCAGTCCATTTCTGAGTTCATCTTTCAGTTCATCTAATATTTTTGTAATTCCTTCAATTTTTAAAACTTTGAGCTCAACTTATTACGCAAGTTGCAAAAGTTGGCATAAATACTGTGCTCCGGTTGTACTGTGTTTCTGAGGTATACAATACGGATCCCACTGCTGATCACCACTTTTGTTGCGAGTTTTTGGTCTTCAGATATCAGGATGCCAAATTCATTCTGGACTGCGAATCGAATCACTGGACCCGCCAATACCTCGTTAGCCAATTAGCCGACACAGTACACCAATAAACCAATGGAGGCACAGTATAACAATTAAAACAGGGATTTAATAGATATATGCATAAATTACACCGGATTTTTCATCTAATTATAAAGGCTATAATTTCCGGCCAGCTTTGGCCCTCTTCGGTGTTTCAGAAAATATTTCCTAACGAAAAGTCTGTTCGTTCACAATGGACCGCAAATAAAATACTGGTAAAAAGTACTTACATAGGTCCTCGAGCATCCAAAGTGTTGATGACACCAAAAAAAAACACAACACTCACACTGGTAGTTTGATCTTAACTTCCATCACCGCTCATTCTTTGCTGTGGCTAAAACGATGTCGTTCCCCGGTCACTGGAGGTACGTAATCAGACACACACACAAGATTTCTCTCCCCGCTTCTCTCTCTCTCTCTGGATGAGCGAGGATATTCCCTAATTATCATGTCTCTGTCTGCATTTCACCTGAAATGGCTCCTTACGACAGGTATCCGTGGTCCGGCGAGGTGAAGAAAGTTCACAGGCAGATCTGGTGCTGGTTATTCCTCAGCTTATGCTTTCAGCTGGCTTCATTTCTTATGCTCAGAATTGCAAGAGCACAGCAGACGGCAAGCAATTGTTCTAGCGCGAGGAAAAATCCTTTCTAATTTTCTCGGCTATCCTGACGGATTCTGTCACTCTCAACAACAATCTCCCGTCTCCAAAAAGTTGTTAAGCGGTGAATTCTACCACTTGAAACCGCGACATATTTATTATATACCGCTCTTCAAATCCAAGAGCTTTCCCATTGTTTCGCGCACGGCACAGACAAAAGCTTCAAAAGCTTTTGTCGTCCAAACATTTTTGAGTCATGGGAAATAGCTTTTAAACTCTGACCCGTCCTATTTCCGTTTATGGGCTCTTTGTTCTCGTGGCAAACACCTGCAACTAGCCACTTGAATTCCAAGTGCCAGGAGATCTTTTCTTAATATACCGCCCCTCGCAAGTGTTTAAATTATAACTCTCTGTTAATACAGTAGACTCTTGAAGCCAGCCCCAATCAAGTTTCAATTACCGTTAATTAGCCACGCCTCTCGTCAGTTAATTATGCGGGGGGGGATCGTCACAGTATATTAGTGGAGTGAAATGTGTTATAATTAGGGAACGAATTGTTTCTTACTAAAAACAGAAAGATAACTATTTTTATGTGTTAATAATTTCAAAAATATTTGTTAAAAATATTTTTTTCTTCAATAATAATGTAATTAGTCATTTTCTGTGATAAGAAAATAATGTTAATATCTAGCTAACTGATCACAGCTATACATTTGATGGAAAAAGTGTTTTACAGTTGTAGTGGATGTGTTTGTTTTGTGTTTGGTCTTGACTTATTTTCCTTGTGAACGATAATGTCATAAGATATCACATCTAGCCTAGTTTTTTCGATGGAATGCTATTACGTTTGTGATGTACTAGCGGGCCTGTGGGTTCCAGGGCCCTATATTTGGTTCGGTTCGTTTGTCCTTTACAGTAGACTCATGAAGCCAGCCCTTAAGGAAAATACTAGATGAGATTACAAAATTTTTTTGAATTTTGGGAAACAATTCTACCTACAGAAGGACGTATTTACATTTTGATGCTCATGCGGTTGACCATCCGCCGAACATAAAAAACATCTTTCTCGTCCTCATAGCAACTTCCAATCTCCCCCTCGTCTCTCCTATCGTGAGCCCCCTCAAACGTTCTGGGGATCGCATCGTTGATACCTCTTAACGAATGTCACCGCCTCCAAACATGTAAGAAGACCTACCGAACATCACCATGTACTTTAACAGCGACCCTCCTATCAGTCCGAACAACATGTCTTCCTTTAGGAGAAGTTTCACAAAATGTCCAGCAGTGTTTTATAAGCATAAATTGTCCGTGCTCTTACAATATATCTTACACTGCCGTTAATCGAACACATACGCATACACACACAAAACAATATATATTCATCACTAAAAGGTAAATTTGAATAATGCATCAATTGAATATTTAAATCATATTTAAATACAGGGTGATCGAAAAGTTCCCGAACCCTAATTTGAACAGTTTTATTCGCATTATACAGATACATAAAGTTTACTTACAGCTGTGATACATCGTCCATCGACTTTTCAGTAACTGATGTTGAGCTAAAGAAGGTGCTCGAAGTGACCTCCATTTTGCTGGAGGCAAATATCAACGCGGCGGCACATGTTTTTCTTAACGCGTTTTAGCATAGATGGCGCGATTTCCGCTATAGCCTGAATAATGTTTGTTTTCAAGGACTGCAGGTCATGCGAGTTGTTTGCATAAATACGGTCCTTTGAATATCCCCACAGGAAAAAACATTATTCCGAAAAGAAAACATTGTTTAATAAGCCTTTGTTGTATCGAGTAAATTTACGAAGCCAACGACAATGCAGCACGCCAGTGCGTATCTGGTGCCTTCAGTTCTTAGACAACGTTCACTTTGTATGCATGAAGTTGCAATCTTTTAGTCGCTTTCTGTACTAAGCCGTGAGAAAGTTTCACTTGCTGAGATACGCGACGAAGTGATTTTGTAGGTGACTGTTGCAAACGTTTTTCGACATCGTTTATCACCTCCGTCGTTAACACACTTGGCCGGCCATTTCTAGGCATATCATCAATACTACCAATTTTCCGAAATCGTACGATAAAACTGTGTATCGTTGATTTACTTACCACAGTATGCTGCGGAAATTTTTTCCTGAACTCTTTTAAGACTGTTTGTAAGACTGTCTTGAAGAGTTCAAACAGTGTTGTTCTTAACACTGTAAGACTGCGTTTGCAAATCAGCTTCAAATAAACAAATTCTCTGCTCCCTCGTCAAACCCATGCCTCTGTGCAAATGGCGACGCTAAAGTGGGCAAACTGCGTAGCACGTATGGAACCGTTTATCCATTTCTGGCACTGCCTATTTCATTCGGGCATTTGACAAGCGCAGTATTTGATCTCGACAAGTTGCTGACTCGTGTTGCCTCATCAATTGGTTGAACCTTTGCTTACAGCATACGCAACAATTTTTAAAATTCAGCGTTTGGGAACTTTACGATCACTCTGCATTTATAGAGGCTTCTCGCTCGTAGAGATCCTCACAACGTTGTTATTACTTTTCTTGGACTTCGGATTCAAAGGATCCTTTTTTACTCACGAACTCGTAATAAAGAGGCAGAACACTCGTTAAAATTCAACACAGAAATTTATTCGACACAGTTATACAGCTCCTAGAAATAATTAACTCAGTTCACTTTACAAGTAGAGCCACATTTAACACGTAATACAGGACAGCCGCACTTTAGCATGTAATACAGGAGCAGCATAATATAACAAAAAGAGCATGCTGACCACAGCAGTTCAACAGAACCGCATCAACAACAACGACAATAAAGAAAGCGGCGTATATATACTCTCCGTGTTGGACTTTGAGACCTATTTATGTGTTATCTGAGCTGGGACTTGTTTCGGGTGTGGGAAAACTTACGGTTTTACTTCTCTGAGCTGGAAGAGAAGGTGTAATTCGCCAACGCGTTGGCGCCAATGAATCGAGTCCCGTGGAGGAAAAGAGGAGTGTAAATTCCACCCGCTCGTTACAATAGAGTTCATTTATTTTTATTTATTTATTTGTTCTGAAATTTTACTTCGGTTTTATTTACACTAATAAAAAAGAAATGGAGGAAACGTGTGAATTTTTGTATTTATTACAAAATTTTGGAAAATATGTATTTACATACGAAATTTTCGAAAATATGTGCTTTTATGTGAAAATATTTATTTACTTAAAAATCCATTCCCTAGTTAAGTATAATTACTTAGATGCTGTTTTTTTTTCTATTTTTAGAGTATACCAGTGGTGCCTTGATAATTTTGCAACTTCAAAGAAATGGAAGCAACAGGTAGCAACCAAATTGAATCTTCTGATGACTCATCACTCTCAGATTCTGAATTCTTAGATTTCTTGAGCTTCCTTGAAGTCATCAAAGAGAACGAAGAGGCGAGGAAAGAATTTATCAGTCGGCACAAGTACTACCAAGAAGAGATAAGACGATATACCACTCCACTTGCAAATGTATGCAATCGTCATGAAACATGTCTTAGTCTCTTGGACTTCATTCGAAACACTGCCTTGGTTGTAGCCGTACTTGGGCTTTTGTCGTCAATAAATGACTGGTCAGTCACAACAGCAGGAAAATCTAATGAGTTCACAGCTTTCCTACCACAATTTTCTGCGACTGTGCTCCTTATCATGTCCATAATGTTCTCAAAATACGTAAAGAAGAAGCTTCATAACAGCTGTATTCTTATGAGAAACCTAACCAAGACAATAAATGCAGCGATGAAACTTGCAGAGCCCTCTCATTCAGGTTCCAAAGTGCACCATTCCCTATTGGACACCAGTTCTAAAATCTACAACAGCCATAGGTTCGGAGTTCAAATCTTGACCGGTGTAACAATTCTTGTAGTTTTACAAAATCACATTTTTCCTGAGGAAAGCATTACGACTCTGACATATAGTGCGGCTATATTGACGATGGCTGCGGTCGTGGCGCAGTTTCTTCAAGTGGTCAGCTTTAAAGTAGGTATAAGGCACAACATTCAGTGCATCCGGTTGCTATCCGAAGAGCAGCTGAATTGGTACACTTCAACCTCAAAGCTTGTTGCTGCTCTTAAGAACTTTGAGCAAAAGAGTTTCGGTTCAATATTTAATCTTCAGCCTGTTGCGATATTAGATACTTCCAATTGCGAAGCTGATTACATTCGAATATTATTTGCAAATTTAGAAATAATCTCCGCAGTTTGTAAAATATCTGAAAACCTTGATCACGGTTCTAATTTGAAAACAGTTTTTGAATTAAAGTGCGCCGCTTCGCAGTGGAACGCCCGCATTCGTACAGGAGAAGAACTTATTGGTATGTCACACTTTCTAACTCCTGTAGGTGCAGCAGATGAATCGAAAAATTTTATGACTGTCAAGTCCAATGAAGAGTCTGAAAGTGAAGAATCTGAGGGTGAACACAATGGTTCTGTACAAAAAGGTTGTACAAATGTAATCGCTGACATACCACTTTCGAGCGCTAACCGGTTACACACTGTAAAAGATGGAAACTTCGAAACAAATTCCGCGACAAATATGAGAAGGGAAAACTCGGATAGTGAGGAAAATGAAAAGCAACTGACAGACTTCACATCTGTTGAAAAAAACCATGCAAGTCCGGCGAAGGACTTCAAGTTCGATGGGGTTAGTCAGGAAATTGGAAAACAAGAAAAGTATTATTTTCAGAAAATCAGAGACAACTTGTACGACATGGATTATGAGAACTCTTCAACGAATTCTCCTTCTGAAAGTAACAAAAACATAGATCCTATGGAAGGTAACAGCATAGGAGATTCCAACTTCACCGGTAAACGAAACGAAGAATTTAAGGAAAATGGCAGCCAGGTGGCGGATTCCCTGTCCGATAGCAGGAAAAACGTGAATTCTGAGGAAGATAATCACATAGCAGATATGATGTTCGACAGTATCCAGAACATAAATCTTAAGGGATATAGAATCCACATGGCAGATTTTCTCATCAGCAGTAACGAAAATGAAGATGCTATGGAAGATAACTACCACATGACTGATCCCTTCCAGAGTAACAAAAACGTAAATTCTGAGAAAGATAATGACATGAGAGATTCGAAACCTGACAGAAACCAAAACATAGGTTCTGAGGAAGATAAAAACCTCACTAGATATTCCCCGTCAGACAGTAACAAAAAGCAGGATTCTAAAGAAGACAACCAGGCTTCGTATTCCCTGTCCGACAGCAGCGAAAGCATAGATTCTGAGGAGAATTGTAACAAATGTACGGCTTCCACTTCCAACAGTAACAAAAACATAAAAACTGAGCAAGGTTACAACCACATGGTAGATTTCCCCTCTAGTAGTAACAGGGAATTAGATTCTAAAGAAATTTGCAAACACATCGCGAATTCCATTTCCGACAGTAGAAAAATCGTAGATTCTGAGGAAGATGGCAACCACACGGCCTATTCCCTATCAGACAGTCCCAAAAACACAAATTCTGCGGAGGATTGCAGCGGAAGTTCGGATCCCTCTTCCGACAGTAACACAAACACAGAATCTAAGCAAGATTACAACCAAATTGCAGATTTTCCTTCAAGCAGCAACAAAGGCTTAGATTCTGAGGAAATTTTCAACCACTTAGCTGATTTCGCTTCCGACAGTAACAAAAGCATAGTTTCCGAGAAAAATTACAAACACATGGTGGACTCCCCTTCTGGCAGTAACAAAAACGCAGTTTCTGAAGAAGATTACAAACACAAGGATTGTCTCTCTAGCGGTAACAAAAAAGTAGATTTTGAAGATTTTAATCGTAACGAGTATTCCCACTCCAGCAGTAACAGAAATGTAAATTCTAGGAAATAAACAAACATATGGCGGATTTAACATTGGGCTCAGTTGGCGTGAATAAAGTTAATAACGAAAGTGGATGTCCGGACGATATCAATGGTGTGGATGGTGAAATCCAGACCATCGAGCTGATAGATCTCCCCTTGAACTGTGCCAAATATCCAGGAAATCAGAGAAATAGAAACACGGAAACTTACTCTTTGTTGGACATTGACAACATAGTGAAATATCAGAAAGATGAAAAATCTGCAACGAATTTCTCGGGAAATGCTACCTTAAATGCAAATAATCAGGAATATGAAGACGCGGAAAAAAGTACACCTTTCCTGGCATTCGCAACAATGTGGATAATGACAAAAATGTTAACTCGGGAACTGATTCCTTGCCACGCAAAGACAACGCAGGTGATCAGGAATGCAAAAGTTATGAAATTATCCTCTCACAGGACAGTAAAAACTACGTAGGTGGCCAGAATGATGAAAGTTTGGTAACAGATTTCTCGTTGCCAGATCAGAAATGTGCGAAATCCGAAGCTTATTCCTCGACGAACGATGACAGTACATTCGAAACCAGGGAACAAATAAAATCGGTAAATGATTCCTTGTTAGGAAATAGTGGCAAAATAAATGACCAAGGTGAAAGCTCTGATACCTATTCCTCGCCGGACCAAAACGATACAATCAGTAGTGTAAAAGATATGAACTCATCAACGGATTCCTTTTTGGACAATACCGAGAACATGGATAATCAAAAAGGTGAAAATTCCATAACTCATCATTCGCCGGAGAATGGTGCCAGTTTAACTAACAAGAAATACGAAAATTTGGTAAATCGTTCCCTGTGCATCGATGTTATCGATTTGGACAATCAAGGAAGTAACATTTCGACTAAGCATTCTCTCCTCGACCAAGGTAATAATGTGAGTGACGAAGAGAAGGGAAATCCAGAGATAGGCCCCTCATACGTAGGTATCACCAACGCTGCTCGCTCCCATCAGATTGAAAGTTTCAACTTAATGCAAGATTGCACAAGTACGAAATTATTTACTTCCTTTGGTCAGAATACTGAAGGAGCAAGACCCGAACTTTCTCTGGAGATGATGGATTCTGCTCAAAACCATGGGTCCAAATCAAATGTATCGTACGTTATCGACAGCAGTATTCATAGCAGGCAGGACACAGCGTGCATTCATAATGACATAGAAAACAAGCTGTCTTCTACATCTTACGAGTGTTTGGACGACAATCCGAAGACTTGCTATGACAGAGTGGTTGCAATAAGTCCAGTGATCGAATTTGTGACGAATCCCTCGGTGGCTGAAATTACAACGCAGTCTCAGCAAAGCATTAAAAATTCGAATTCAAAGATTTACAGTAGTGAAACACCTGCTGCATCTGTATCTCAAGATGGCAAAACAAGCACAGAGTTCCAGCGTAAATCATCGATACAAAAACGTAGTCGGAATTCTGTGGAATTCAGTTGTGAAGGAAAAGTTTTCTCCGGGAGGCCACCGAAAGGTTGGCACAGAATGAAATTTGAATTCGTTAGCCAAAAGAATTCTAGTGATGGTTACAAAAACAGAATGCAGTTCTATGTAGAAAAACAATGTTCACTAGCCGCACAGAATGGCTCACAAGAAGAACCTCACATGCAAGAGAGAGGGAAGAAGAAGCTCTGAGAAAATAATTTCACTTCTCTGTAGTGTTGGGGGATGTGAAAATTTCCAACGAGGCGACGAATGCCGGTAAAATATCATAAATCCATGTCACATTAGTTTATAACGAAAGTATTCCTGTTTTTATACACTAAAAACCTCTGAACAATGGGTACCCTAGGAGTCCTAGGGTGAGTTTCTTTATATATATATATAAACTATGAAAAAAAAACAAAAAAAACGAAGCACCCAGTAGGAATCAATCACCCAGTAGAGATGAAAATTGGTATGTCCAATGTACATATACAGGAAGGGAAATAATTGCAATTCCAGAGCAGTTGGGCCATTTATTCGGATAAAATATCTACACGAGTGGAACAAGTCAGTACTTTGTAGCGTCATCACTGACTCGGATACAAGCGGTTACTTGGCGTTCCATAGACGCATACAGTTCACGGACACCGTCTTGAGATATAACATGCTAGATGGTGTCCAAATTGCTGGCCAGTTCGCCGACATTCCGTGATGGGCGTAGGTGCTGTTCCATACATGTTCGATCGGTAAGAGGTCGGGCGATCCGGCTGGCATTGGAAGGGTGTCGATATTACGGAGGCAGGCCTGGAAGAGCCGTGCCGTGTGTTGCCGGGCATTATCGTGTTGAAAAATTGCTCAGTGGTGGTGCGATAAGAATGGCAACACAACAGGTCGTAGAGTAGCGTCGACATACCATTGAGGTATGAGTGCGGTACGGAGGACTATCAAAAGTGTTCGGCTATCGTAGGAAATGACTCCTTGGACAGTCGCTCCCGGTTATATGTCCTCTCTCAAAACCGCTCAACTGCTCCTATTGTGCATTGATCCGATGTCGAGGCATCCTTACACTCCGTGGAAGTAAATACAATCGCAATCCACTCTCACAATTGTCCTCGCATGCGAGTTTTGCTCTTGATATAACCTACTCGATGCGCGGTTCCCGTGCGCTGTGGCGTGCCACTGTTTAGGCATTGGTTGTTTTATTTTAATCATTTGCATATTCTTCCCTCAGGTACTTACATACAGAGTTTCATCAAAATCGAACGACTTTCTCGTGGTGCTTCGATTTTTTTTTTTTTTTTTTTTTTGCAAAGAGTGTATATACACTGCTGGAAAGCGAAAAAAGAACACCCATAAGGAATGCCAGTAGGACCGTCATATTATAGCCCGTTATTTACTAAGGGCAGCGAAAACTGCGATCTGAGTTGGATTAGATGAAATAATGACGTCACGGAGAACAACAACATGCAAAAATGTACGCAGCGCGTAGTTAAGAACTAGGGCGTGCAAAACGAATTCATTCGTCTGGTGTCGTGTTGTTCAGTGCTCGTTGAAGAAGCTACCATACCTGGAGGACACAGGCGCGTAACATTTGTTCAGTTATCGGAGTTCGAGTGAGGCCGTATAGTGGGTCTGCAGGAAGGAGGTTGGTCCTTCCGTCAAACTACAGACCGAGTGGGACATGAGGTGTCGGCCGCGATAAGATGGTGGGATCGTGGTCAGAGTAGCATTCACACACTCACAGACTTGGTTCCGGGCAACACACAGTTACTGACGCACGAGAGGATCGGCGTATCAGGATAGCTGCGTTGTCAGAGCGAACGGTTACGGCGTCACAAATTCGATCCTCTATCATACCAAGGGTGTTTACCAGAACGATACGGAATCGTTTGTAGCAAGAAGGACTACGGGCACGGTTACCACTGGCCCCTGGTCACCATCGAACACGTTTGCGGTCGTGTCAAGAACGAGTTCATTGGAGTGAAGAATAGCGGTCTGTAATCTTCAGTGATGAAAGCCTATTCTGCTTGGCAGCGTATGACGGTCGTGTACGCGTCCGAAGGCGACAAGGTGAGCGACTCCTGCCATCTTACATCCTCCAAAGACACACAGGCAACACGCCGGACGGACATCATGGTGTGGAGAGCGATTAGCTATCACTCTCGTACGAGTATGGTGTTTGTACGCGGTACACGGAATAGCAGTACGTACGTCAGCGACATTGTGTAGCCGGTCGTCCTGCCATTTTTGAGTGCGATCCCAAATGCGATATTCCAGAAGGACAACGTCCGCCCATACTCCGCCCGAGCAACTCAACATGTCTCTTCAGGCTGTGCATCAACTCCCTTGGCCAGCACGCTCTCCGAATTAGTCTCCAATCGAGCATGTCTGAGACTGGATCGGACAAAGACTCTTCCGCGGACCCCGACATGCAACGCCCATCTCTGAGTTGCGTGTCCAAGTTGAAAGCGTATGGAATGCTATTCCCCAGCGTGATTTCCAGCATTTGTAAGACCGATTGCATGCCAGATTGGAAGCTTGTATTGCTGCTGGAGGAGGTGCAACACCTTATTAAAATGTGCCTTCTGTACACTGTGATACGCATTAAAATGTAAAATAAACACTGAATCGCTTCACACGTGTGATCACTTTCCTCTCAAGTTGTTGCTGCGACATAAATCTCATCGATGCAGCTGCAATTTTTAGTGGTGTTCTTTTTTCACTTTCCGGCAGTATCATCATCATCATCATCATTGTCAACCATTATCCATCCACTGCTGGGCGAATGTCTCCCCAAGTTTCCTCCACAACGGTCTGTCCTGTGCCAGTCTCCTCCATGTCACTCCCGCATACTTTCGAATTTCATCCACCCATCTTCCATGTGGTCTTCTTCTGGATCTTTTCCTGTCCCTTGGAATCCAATCTAAAATTTCGGCTGTCCATCGATGGTCTGTCCTTCTGGCAGTATGTCCCTCCATTTTTCGCTAAATGGAGGTGTCCGCTATTCGGAAGTGTCCGTTAAAGAGGTTTTACTATATTTCTCCTTTTTAGCGTAAGAACATTTTCGCTACGAGTCAATAGCAAATATTTAGTAGAAGTAATGCGGCAAAGAAACATCTATGACAGTGACTGAAAGAATATACAAATTCAGAAATATTACATGTTTCACTAATGGAAAACGCACCGGTGTATTATTATATTTCTCAGGTCCATAAGGTACAAAGTATCAGTAATTATAATCGTAATAATAATTGTAATAATAATAATTATTATTATACTTACTAGGATGAACTCAGAAATTTAGCAGCGTGTGTTTGCTTCGTTTCCTCTTCCTTTTTTTTTGACATCATGCCATCTGTTTCCTACTGCGGGAAGTGAATCAAGTAATATAAAAAAAGCTGTATGAAACTATCATCTAACAATACAGTTTCAGCATGGATCACGTAAAAATATTCACAGCGACCTTTTTCTAAGCGAAACTGTTTTTTTTAAGATAATTCTTCGAGAAACATTTCACATAGACATGATCTGTGCGTGAAACGTTCATGATGAAGGTTTATGAGAGAAACTTCCCACATAACATGTTCCGTACGAGAATCGATTAACACTGATAATTTTTTGGCTAGAACCTATTCATATAATAATGTTTTTTACAAAATATTCTTCACAAGGATGTGATATGTCACTTTCATCTATTGTTGGTATGAAAAATCTTATTTTTGTGAATTTGAAGTGTATGACTTTCATCGGTCCATCTCTTATGATATGTTGATCTGGTGAAAAGCCTTTGATTTGGGATAATGTAAAGGAATTCCAAGATATAAATAAATCATGTTAAAAAATAATTAAGTAATTTTCGTTTTTTTTCCGTGCTGGTGAACTTCGTGAATCATGAACTTTGTTAAAATACTATTTTAGCGGTGTTGTTTCTTTCATATTCTTCGAAACTTTTATTAAAGACGCTTAAGTGTTGCATGAAAGTTAGCATAGCAAACATTTGTAAAAAAATATTTAAATTTCTTAAGCGTTTCATTTTTTGACTATCTCTACAGTTTAGTTAGTTTCCGCTGATTTCTGATATTAAACTTATTTTAAAATGTATCTGAATTTTTATATTTGTTGTTTTTGCGATTCTATTTCACACTTTACATTATTTACTTATTCCGATTCCTCCAACATTTTGCGTTCTGTATTTTCAGTATGCTGGTGTGATTGCTTTCCTTTTTTCCTTTAGTCTTCTAGAAAAAAGAAAAATCCGCTATTAAAATTGTGATTTATTTAACAAAATTGACTTCCTGTTATTCACAGGTCTGCTTATCCAACTTTAACTTTCGGTACAGCTCAGTTGCAGAAAAAATACTATTTCTGAGTATATAAGCGTTACAAATTCATGTTTGGCTGGCTCTACAATTATAATTCCATCAACATTATTTTATTTGTTCGCGTAGAAGGGTATTCTACAAGTACTTAGGATAATTTGATTGCAGGACTTGCTTCGTGCTAAATGATAACTAAAATTACTTCTGTTAGGATTAAATTTGGATTTAATTTCTCTTATTTCTAAATATAAACGGTAAAATGATTCTGTTCGCCCTCTTACTAGTGAAGGCTGGTCAAAAATTGCAGTAGTAAATTGAAAACTAAAGCCACACCCTTCAAATGCAATCCTGCGATTACGTTTGCTGCTGTGATATAAATTCGAACGAACAGGTGAGAAAACGTTGCTATTGTTATGACCGCAGTCTGCGTAATTAGCAAAAATATATGTCTTCTTTCTTCACAACAGACGAATACAAGATGCCAGACATTGGGTTTACAACCAGAAACAGTAACTGTATAGATCTACTAGCGAACACCGTCTCCGAAACGTATACCGATGAGTTTTACTGCAACTTTGTTAGTGAAAGAACGATTACATAAACCTACTTTGTTAAAAACATTAAGAAGGAATTAGACAGCTGAAGCCTATTTCAACAAAAGAATTGAGTTTTCGTGTACGGTACAAATTTGAAATACAGATTCCATCTATTGGTGTAAATTATGACAACAGTGGAAGTCAACTAATATCCAAAAACTTGAAATTTTTCATCGTCCTGGAGCGGAAACCGAACTCGCGTCTCCCGAATTGCTCCAGGACGATGAAATTTTGAAATTTTCGGATGTCATTTGACTTACCACTCTTGTCATATACAAATTTGAAGTAGACGGAATCCCTTCTTCATATTTGTAATTGCATACTGGTGTAATCTCGTATTTCATGGTTCGTCTTGTAAGGGTCTGGAGCAAGGAAAAAATAAAAGAACTCTGAGTAAACTTGCCATGAAACTGAAACATATTTTCTCGCCAAGGGCCCCCGGTCTGAAAAATCTGTAACTCAGTTTATTAAAATTTATTGCACTGCTGTAGGCTATTTTATTTTTTTCGGTTGAAAGCTAAGAAGGAAAGTCCATGATATTTACGAGTATACACTATATTGACAAAAGTGACCGGACACCTAGAAGAGAAACACAACAAAGCATTTATTGACATACATTAGTACGGTGTCGGTTTACCTCTGGCCTTAATGCATGCACTGACCCTTCGAGACATGCTTTCGACAAGGTTTTGGAACACAGCGACAGGTATGCGTTTCCATTCAGTACGTAATGCTGCCGCTAACTGTTGCTTAGTAGTAGGGCTTGGTTCCAAACTTCTTATGCGGCGCTCTAATTCATCCCATAGGTGCTCTATGGGATTAAGATCAGGGCTCTGTGCTGGCCAGTCCACTCACGATTCCAAATTATCGTCAAACCACGCCGTAACAGTCCTTGCTTTATGGCTCGGTGCATTATCCTGCTGGTACCAACAAGGCTCGGTTCCATAGTATTGCCACAGAGTTGGTAGGGTATAATTATCCAGAATGTCGAGGTAGATGTGCTAGTTAACAGGTTTGTCCACGATAACCAATGGGCAGTGACCATACCACGAAAAACACCCCCACATGAGTACACTGCCAGCTCCAAACTTGACCGTAGGAACTGGGATAAATAGCGTTCCCCCGGCTGCCGCCATACCCACACACGGTCATCAGACTGATGAGTCGTGTACCTGGATTCATCACTCCATAGGACCAGTTTCCATTGATCTGCGGTCCACGATAAATGTTCTTTACACCATGCTAAACGACAAGTAGCATTCCGAGTGGAGATGAAAGGCTTATGAGCAGCCGCACGACCACGGTAACCCATGGAATGAAGTCCTTCGTAAATGTACGTGTACATACCGAGGTTCCAGCATTTTTACTCACATGTACACTGAGGTCTTGTGCAGTACTCCGTCGATTAGCTGTAACGACTCTCCTGAGTATTAACAAATTTTATTGAACTCTTAGGCATAAAATAATACAGGCGCACCACAAAGTGGGAAAAAAATAATGAAACAATGAATGAAAGTAATAACATTATCAACAGATGAATGCGGCTACGCCGGTCAAGATAATATGAAAAATGCTAAAACCCACAACAAGGTGGTAAAATACACGATACACAGAGACAGCAAAGTACACGAAAGCAATTACAATTGGCACTGGCAATAGCCAGGATTTAATCGAGGAACGCCTAACAACAGAGAAGGACATCCAACACGGCAATCTTTTAACAATCAGGAAAACCGGAAATAGAAACAATAAATACAGTAAGCACTGTACACCAACGTTGCGCAACAAACCCGGTAAAATTCACACGAATACCACTCAAGTGAGTGATTCTGAAGACAAGATTAAGGCGTGCCACACTGAGTGACGCTAAACAATGAGAAAACAGATCTACAAGTGAACGGGCATCACCACTCAAGAACATAGAGGGGGAAACGTAAAGGAACAACATAGCATCATGCACAATTCGTAAAACGGTACAAATAAATGTGAGCCCAATGACACCGACTCGAACAGAAATCGCGCGAGGTTTGAAGATACAATACAAAACGCCAAAAACGCAAGTGCAAAACTCCCGGGGCACATCGGGGATACAAAACAAACAAGAATTACAAATAGCACGGTGCACTGTGAACAAAAAAAAACACGCGTGAGAGATAGTTGATAATGACAGCAAGCACAGTACCAGAGAAATAATGCAGATTACAGTAAGGTACATAATACGCACTACAGGTGAATGGCAAGCGCCAACTAAACAAAAACAGAACAATAAAAATTACAACTCACACTTGATGGTAAGCTCAATTCACAAAAATCAACATTTATACAAAATTTATAGTGACCCTGGACTCAACCGAGGATCAAAGAATCACAAAGGAACTAGTACCAACAGAAATGCCGAAGAAAAGTACACTGTATACATACAAGAAAACAGAAAAAATTGTATATATTAAAGAAACACAATAACAAGAACAAGGCATGAACAACACGGTACACATTATCAGTTTATCCGTGATGAACACCGCAAGCGAGTGCGAAAAAAGAAGCACAACGCTCGCGTTAACCGGCGAAAGCATGAAAAAGAAAATCGTATAAAATGATACAGTATTTACAGGTCAATGATCTTTCACCAACTCAAACAGAACGAAGAGCGTGAAAAGTGTGCAGCGAGGTCACGTTCACATAACATAAATACAACAGGGGAACGAGAGTCCGGGAACTTCGGACTCGAACATAACCCCTGTGATAAGCCAAACAATACATGACTGGAAAGAGAAACAAGGAATAAGCACACTGGGTGCACAGGGAAACAGAACATTCGAGTGAGAGGTACGAACCAGCAAACGCTGTTCCTCGTTGCATAACACTACATAATACACAGTACAATGGTCCAGTGAACAGGAACGATGAAAAACTTCAGTATACACAATGTGCATGCTATATAAATTATAAGCATAGAGAACAGAACTTCGCTGTCTCAGATAACAGTAAGGAAAAAGAAGCAATGGACGAACAATTTAGAATAAACAGGGTACATGGCAATCCAAGGTGCGAAAAAAAGTGACAATGTCAGAAATTATGTACAATGAAGATAGGTTACAACAGCATACAATTACAGGCAACCAACAATACCACGCCTATTGACAGCAATAAGGTGACCATAAGATATGGTACATATATATCATAAAACACCAGGAAGAAAATAAAAAAAAGGGGTACATGCAGCTTAGACTCGGGTACAAACCTGTACCCAAACAAAAGAAAATGAGTCACATTAGTTAGCAATTCGCAAAACCTATGCCAAGGAAGGCACACCACGGTGGACAACAACATACTCCGCCATATGAGAGAACAGACACTATGAAATGCAGATTCAACAAAATAACAAAATATAATTACAAATATACAATGTGTTCCAAAATGCACATGGAAAAGTAAGAGGAGAAAGCACAACGCAATTAACACGAAAAATACAGCGTCGACCCGTCAACTCGGAACCACCTGGTTTCCTGCGCCGAGGCAGACCGGAAGGAAGCCAGAGGTTGGGGGTGGACGCTGCAAAGTACTCCAGCCGGAGACGAGCCAAGATGCGATTCCGAAAAATCTTCCGCAGAGCTGCACCTGCAGAAAGGGATGCTAGGTGTGGCAGAACGTGATCGTATAGAAAGGCGGTAAAGATGAATAACATGCTTCACAAGGACGAATAGGTAGGCAGAAGCATCCGGAAGTTTAGTTGGAGGATGCTTAGTGAGAAGTAGCCATGGATATGATTGGAAAGGAAGATCCCTGGAACAAATAATACCAGCAAGACGAAAAGCAGTGTGAAGCAGCGGTAGCAGAATGGGACAGTGACAATAAACGTGTGGAACATCGCCTTCAGAACCACAAAAATACAGAGTGAAGTAGAAGAAATAGACATACGAAAGAGAGAGGAAGGAACGGAAAGGCGACGGTGGAGAAACCGCCATTGAAGGTTAAGCTCCAGCCGGGAGGAGAGCGGCGAAGAAGATGCAGACCAGATTGTCAAAGAAAGCGAAGAAGAAACATCCGGGAGTGGGTGGGGAATAGCGAGGGAAGCGCTAAGAAGAGTATGGATCGAACCGGTGGAAAAAGAAGAAATGGGGGCAACAGAGGCACGAAGAGGAAGGAAGAAAGGAATAGAGAGGCCAGGACCAGAAACAGAGATGAGACCAGAATCAGAAACACGGTAAGGGAAGAGAGAACAGAGAGTAGAACAAAGGAGATCATAATCTTCCTCCAGTAGGGGAGTAGAAGCGGGAATGAGAGAGGAAAGGGGCTTCCAGGTGAGGTCAGCAGTAACTAAAGCTTGAACAGTTAAGATTCCGGAGCGGACCCAAGGAGGGAAGATGAAGTAGGGTTGATCAGGAGGGTGAATCAGAGTCGAAAAGAAAAGTAGTTCGGCAAGAAGATCACGAGTAGTATAGGGAGTTGCGCGAAGAAGTGGAAGTGGGCGGAAGAACGCTAGAGCTTGAGTAATGAGGGGTGGGAAATTGATTAAAATAAGAAGGATAAGAGTCCATCCGAAGATATAACAGAAAAGAAAAGGATGGATCTCGGAGAGAGATAAGAATATCAAAAGTAGAGCAGAGTGATGGAGAAGGAGTGAGAAGAAGGCGAAGGAATGAAACGATGCGAAAGGCTCGGTAGTAAAGGCGTACATCCGGTAGGCGAATTCCTCCCAAAGAAGCTGGAAGAGTGAGAGCCGTAGCAACAACCCAATGCTTTGCTGACCAAATCACGGAAGTGAAGATGCTGTTGATAGTAGAGAGACGAGCCGAGGTAAACACCGATGAGTTCCAAGAAAACAAGCACTGGGATAGAAGGTATCGCTGGACAATTTGCGCTCTCTGAATGTAAGATGCGAAAAAATGCGTGAATCGTCAAAACGCAGCTGAGCGTTGTAATCGAGGAAGGAGTCCATTCCAGGTAATAATTCCAGAAGTGAATGGATGTCCAATCTGGGCGCCAAGAAATTTCTGGGTCGAGAAGGACCACACCGTACCCCATGGGGCATCGGTGCGGCCCATCCAAGACCCACACCACAACCCGGTGCTCTTGAGCACATTCAAGGACGCACCAGAGAGAGCTGCATACTGTTGATACGTGGAAAGCAGTACATCAAACTGTTCATCTTGTCGGAGAGAGAAAGTGGCGTCATCTGCATAGGCTGAAACAACGAAACGGTGATGCCTGGTGCTAGAAACGGTCAACGGCAAAGCAGAAAGAAGAGATGAACGGCTGGCAATCAAGAAAGGTTCGAATGCGAGGGCAAGGAGTTGCCCTGAGAGGGGGCAACCCTGCCGGATTCCTCGTTGGAAAGGGATGGGGGCCGTCAAAAATGAGGCCGCCCGAACATGAAAATGAGCGCCCCGATAAAGACTGAGAAGGAGAGAGACAAAAGAAGAAGGAAAGCCAAAATGGGTTAGAACAGCAGAGAGATAAACATGGGAAATGTTACCAAAAGCAAACTGTTGATCAATGTTAAATAGGGCTAGAGGTTCTGAATGTTTCCGAGCAAGAAAATTGAGATTAAGAAGAAAAGAAACGTTGTTAGCGATAGACCGACCAGGCACAGTGTATGACTGGTCGGGAGAAACAAGAAACGAAAGGACAGAGTTAAGACGTCGAGAAAGGAGTTTCGTGAAAAATTTATAATCAATATTAAGGATGGAGATAGGGCGCCAATTTGTCAGATTCAGGAGGTCCCCTTCTTTGGCAGGAGGATGACATGAGCAACTGTAAATTCCGGCGGAAGCGCAGAAGAAGAAAGAGCACAAGAAAAACCAGCAGAAAGAAAAGGTAGAAGGGACGGAAGAAAAGCACGGTAGGATGACAGCGGAAGACCATCAGGTCCCGGGGAGGCATGGGAGTTCAGGAAGGAAAACGCCTCTCGAAGTTCAGGCAAAGAAAACTCAGCAGTGAGGGGAGCACAGAGAGAAGGCGGGACCTGAGGGAGAGAAGAGAGAAGGGGAGAAGAAGAAAGATCAGTAACCTGCGCGACCGCTCTGAACTTCTCCTGAAGGAAGTGACGGACTTGGGAGCAAATAAGAGATGTGTCGAACGTGGTGGAGCCGTTAGGAAAGCGAAGATGTCGAAGTGAGTTTGACACTCGTCTCGATGATTCCATCTTGGAAATAACTTAGAACTTGGCTTGTGTCGATGGAGATAGATGCAGAAGTCGAAGTCGACGCACAGCTTGTTGGGCAAGCGGTTGTAGGTGAGCATCGTGAACTACTGAATACTGTGGATCTGACATTTGTAACGAAGAAAGCAAGCCCCGAAAATTGCTGATCGCCATCGCACGAGTGGTAGTGATGGAAAATGAAAGGCATCGTACCAATAATAGAAAGTCTTGTTTAATGTCGAGCCACAGGCGTAGGGCACTAGGAGTAGTAGCTAGCAGATGTTTCCTAGCAGCAAGGAACTGCTCAACTGTATCGCTGAAAGACCGATCTTGTAAAATTATATCATCAAAACTCCATCCACGACGAGCCGAAGGTGGTGATGAGGAGACACAAACAGATAGAGACACAGCGCTATGATCGGAGGACACTGTAGGGAGGTGCCGTGCCGAAGTAATAGTGGGAATCAAAGAAGAGACAACATAAATACGGTCCAATCGAGCGGCAGCAGAAAACTGCGTCGGGGAATTGCACCAAGTAAATGAAATGATTTGAGGATTTAGCTGGCGAAAAGAGTCAACAAGCTGAAAATCAGCAATAAACTGTGTTAACTTGGAGACTAGATTCGCACGGTGTTCTCCGTGCGACAAATAGCGGTCTACAGAGGGCTGCACCGTGCAGTTAAAATCCCTCCAATGATGAAAAAATCCCCGGAGGGAATGGCAGCAAACGCTGCACGTAGACTCCAAAAAAGTGGATCAACAAATGATTCTTCAGTTGGTATATACACATCAAACACATGAAAAGTTACAGTATCAACACAGAAAGTAAGGCATTGCAATAATTCTGAATATAAGTTATTGACAGAGATAGAAGATATGCGGTGCATTAAACAACGGTGTACACCGACGGCAATGCCACCAGACCTAGATTGGTGGTACGCATGGTAGAATGTGTAAGGCCACAACCGCCATCTGTGTGTCGGCAAATCAGTTGAACATCGAGTCTCTTGAAGGAGGAGGACATCACTGGCATCCGCCGCGAGGTCCTCATAAACCAGGGCATTCACATCAGGGGTCGCAAATCCGCGACAGTTGAAGGTCGTCACCGTGAAAGCGCCAAATCAGAAGGTGGAGGGAGCACTTTACGCAAGTGGTCTCGAAGATTAGTGTATCGACGATGCATCATTTTCACAGCAGCAGCATCATTAGAAGACGGACTACGAAGCGCTTGATAGATGCAGTCCAACTCCCTCAACTGCGCAGTCACAGCCGGAAGCTGAGCCGTATGTGCCTGGACAAAAAGAGGGAATCCCCCAGTCAACGATTTCCGACAGAAAATGTCATATAACTCCGGATATGATAAAGGAGTCGACGGAAATACATGTTGTTGCAGTCTTGCAAGAAAATCCTCATAAGGTGAGATAAAGTCTTCAGGGTTCGAAGACAAGTCACAGTCTTTCAGGCGAGAAGCCGACGTACGAGATCGAGTAGAAAGTGGCGATTTCGCTTGAGGCTTCCGCTGCTTGGAGGAATCGTGGGGGCCTTTGGGGCTTCTCTTTTGTCAGTGCGAGACCTAGAGGTCGCGTCCGACCCATCACTTAAGGTGTGGTCACTGACGCTTTGGTAAGCGGCGTCGGTATCCGCATTGGAAGTTTCAGTATCAGACAACACCTCTCCATCAGCATCAGTAATGTCGCCAGGTGGTGCAGGAGCAAGGAAAGGCGATGTTGGTGGTAATTCAGGATAATGCTCTACAGAAGCAGGAGGTGGTAAGGCAGTCGACTTGGGAGAGATCTCCATGTGACGAGGATCAGCAGGTGCCGAAGATAGTGATGAGGCACCAACAGGGGTGTAGTGAGTATCCATCCGTGGTGCAGAAGAACCAGTTGATGGCCGTGCAATAGGACACTCTTTATAGAAATGTCCAACTTCCTTGCACTGACTGTAATGGAATTCAGTCAATAGATCAATTTGGCGAGTCTGACCATCACACTTAACTGTGAAGTGAGTTGGGAGCTGAGCAATAGCTTCTTGAGAAGGAAAAACGACACGTGCAACTCGACGGGCTCCACGGATGGTATCATGCATCGGGTCGTTCTTTGCAGCTAAGTGTGTTTGAATCCCTCCAACGACTCGCCCTAGAGGTGAAAGCACAGCATATAACATGACGTCAGTCACCTCTGGGGGTACAGGGTAAAAGGAAACATTTACTGGTCGTTGGGCCACTAGTTCTGGAGTAAGTTGGCGATCTCCTATGGTTAGGCCTGTCGTCAGGACAGACTTGGCATATTCAACTTTGGCAAGATAAACGACAACCGTCCGGCCCCGCCGGAACATATGCGAAATGGCGTCTGGGGGAAACAGGCTTTGAAGGGCATCGGCATAGATCCGCATCGGTGTACCTGGGAGAGCCTCAAAACTAACTCCCTTAGCCAGGTTTTCAAAGAAAGCAGTCGCGGCTGGCGAGCCTGCTGGAATTTCAAGAAGAATGTTGTTTCCAGCACGATAAATATAAGTGTGCAAAGCTTGAGCGCTTGCATACAGATCCTTGGAAAGCTGTCGAGGAGTAGAAGAGGCTGCAACCTTAGAATACGTGGCAGGCGACTGAACGGGCACAGAAGAACTGGAAGAGGCTTCACCACCAGTAATATCCATGGTTTCATCAACTGGAGCAGAAGCTGAAAGGTTTGACGTAGCTGGGGAAGTCAACGGATTGACACCCGGAAGGCTACCGTTGGCGCAGTGGTCTAAGGCGTTGGCCTCTGATCATTCGTCCGTAAGGGGTCCGGGTTCGAATCCCGGTCGGGCATGGATGTTGTGTTTGTCTTACGGCACTGGCTCTCTCCCTTCCCTGAAACCAGTGACCCTAAATTAGGGACGGGCGACTGCTTATAGCTCATTGAGTTGCTCACGGTGGTCGTTAAAACCTCCAATGCCGCCCCGGTGGCGCAGTGGTCTAAGCGATGGCCTCTGATCATTCGTCCGAACGGGGTCCGGGTTCGAATCCCGGTGAGGCATGGATGTTGTGTTTGTCTTACGGCACTGGCTCTCTCCCTTCCCTGGAACCAGTGACCCTAAATTAGGGACGGGCGACTGCTTATAGCCCATTGAGTTGCTCACGGTGGTCGTTAAACCTCCAATAAAAAAAAAAAAAAAAAAAATAAAACCTCCAATCAAAAAAAAAAAAAAAAAAAAAAGGCTACCGAACGCACCACTCGGAGAGGGTAGTGCATCAGTGCTAGCTAGGGAAGACAGCGCAGGGACGCTGTCATCAGTCGAAAATGATTTTTTTTTTTTTTTTTTGATTGGGGGTTTAACGACCACCGTGAGCAACTCAATGGGCTATAAGCAGTCGCCCGTCCCTAATTTAGGGTCACTGGTTCCAGGGAAGGGAGAGAGCCAGTGCCGTAAGACAAACACAACATCCATGCCTGACCGGGATTCGAACCCGGACCCCTTACGGACGAATGATCAGAGGCCAACGCCTTAGACCACTGCGCCACCGAGGCGGCTCGAAAATGATGATGATGATGATGATGATGATGGACCACGGGAAGCGAGGGCTGGGCTCCGCCTCTCTCCGCCGGAAGTCGCCATTTGCATATTTGATGAAGTGTGCATCGCCTACCTGCAAGGTCGAACGTAAACAAACTGATAATAGCAAAAGAAAAAAACTCACCCGCTCGGGAGTAGACTTAAAATAATCACAGGACTTTCAGGAATCGACGACGACAAACAGGTAAGGAAGAAACACTTGATATCACACAACACAAACCAATATATGCGGAACTCGCATGAACGTGACCGCTGAGCCTGAGGCTTCGACGCCCTGTATCACTGATTTTCTTTGGTCTGCCGGTACGTTTTCTGCCTTCAGGCACGCCATGTGTCTTCCACTTTTTTGTCACTACATCCAAAAAAGCCGCCCCGGTGGCGCAGTGGTCTAAGGCGTTGGCCTCTGATCATTCGTCCGTCAGGGGTCCGGGTTCGAATCCCGGTCAGGCATGGATGTTGTGTTTGTCTTACGGCACTGGCTCTCTCCCTTCCCTGGAACCAGTGACCCTAAATTAGGGACGGGCGACTGCTTATAGCCCATTTGAGTTGCTCACGGTGGTCGTTAAACCTCCAATCAAAAAAAAAAAAAAAAAAACATCCAAGACAGTTGACTTGGGTATGTTTAAACGCCTCTCGATTTCTCTTAGGACAACCCACTAATGTAACACCCAACAATCTTTCCTTTCTCATAGTCAGTTCTCTCCCGCCTCAACATTTTCACTCAACCTCACAGTGCGATATGATTGCGATCAGCTGCAGGCTTGTTTTTATACCATTTGCAGCTGCGCATCTTAACAACGCAGCGGATCCGTTCATTTGCTTTTGAAGGCTGTTCGGTGACTTTTGTCAATATAGTGTATGTGCCTGCTTCAAATGCTCTGAACAGTTGTCCCATTGTAATAGCCCGTCTGTTGGATCCCGTGGACGTCCACCTTTACCCCGATTACTACAGGTCTTGCTGGGGATTTTTTTCATTCCTGGAACACTTTAACCACTACACCACAGTGATCAACCCCAATATCAGGCTTTTTCATAATGCTACCACCCTTCATTCGGTAATCAACAATCATTACTTTTTCGAACTCTGTTAGGTCTCGTCCTTTTCCCAGTTTTTCGCGAAATTGCATACCTAGTCCGCGAGTTCGTGTCCTTTTAAATGCATTTCATGATTTTCACATGTTGCTACCCAACCCTTCTGGCTGCCGGTTACGGTTCCTTCTTACATCATGGGTGGTCATGTTTTTTGACTGGACTGTGTATGTCGCTTCATTCCATAGAGATAAAATTAATTTTAAAGACAGAAGGTGAATAAAAAAGTATCCACGCATTTCGGAGTCGAGCTTATCACTGCTGCCATACACATTTTATCCGCAGCAAAAACTAAAGCGATCTGTACAAATATACGTAAATAAATATAATTTCGATGGCATTTTTCTTGCAACAAAAGCATACGGGAAGAAAGAGCTAGCAACGTTCACTGAGTAGGTTTCAATAAAACAGTTTTAAAAAATAAAACATCGGGTCTTACAATGCAGAAGTGCTGGAAGTTACTAGACTATTTAATCACTACATTTAGAGAGAGTTTTACCATCTTGAAGTTTATTACACAAGCACAGAGAAAGTAATGTGCTAAAGTAAAAGTCTGCAATGTTTACTCAAAGATTTAACTCTTATCTTTCAGTAGTGGGGGCATAATCGGTTCACTTTCGGAACATTGGCCAAATAGTCGATCCATATGAATCTAAACTACATACTATACGGAAGTAATTTCTGGCAGACATGGAGATCACAGAACGGACAAGAGGAATCATTGGGCCAAAGCATCCCTGTCAATCACGGAAACAGAAAGGGATAACATCAAAAATAATAAAATCTCTCATTTATAGACACCTTCGGGACATTTATTTTTGTCCATTAGCAGCAAGGTATCCTTAAAAGAGTGTGTTGTGTTATTTCTAGGTTACAACACATAAAAGTAACGAAAAATACCTTTTATGTTTCTTGCAATGTTAACACTTTATATTTACCTGCGATAGGTTAAAATTAATAGACTTCCACTGAGCTTTTTCACGCTTCGTTACAAGATCATAGCAGAAGCATCATATTTTCACCTGCCACAATGCTTCAGAGAAAAATTTCATTGTTTTTTCAGCCTCCACGATGTTTTTTGTGTACTCCACTTGTGCATGTGTCTGATCATCTAACAAAGCATGCGGAACAAAACGAGTACAAACTTCCTCAAACTGGGGGTTTTTTAGTTGGACCGGGATATGGTTGCCGCACGCGCTTTCTCTTACGCTACTTCATGCAGATAAAATCACACGCAATACCCTTACCAGGACATAATTAGAATATTCTGGTCGATATCAGGGTCTTGACCTGAAAATGTCCGTAAAAGAGACGGGAAATGTCCATTACTATGTATATACTGTTCTGCAAAGGCTGTAGATAGTGGCGGTAATTAAGGGGGAGGGGCTCCATATTTGAGGAGTGTCTGTTTAGGAAAGTTTTACTGCAAAACAAATGATCACTCACATTATACGATACAGAAATACGACAAATAATGGTGTAAAGTACCAACGCATTAACAACGGAGCAGACAAACCTACATAAATTATTACGTTGAATAAAGAACAAAACAGAGAAAAACGTTACAATGATTGTTAAACAGAAAATCCAAGATTTCTATGTCTTTTTATATAGTTCTTAAAAGAAGAAAAGAAGCATCCTCACAACAAAAAAGACGGCACACACATTAACAAGTTAGTAAAATCATGCAATGCATTGATTATAATACGCTTTCCAACATACCAGAAACCATTACTCAAGTTATCACTGCCGCCCCGATGGCGCAGTGGTCTAAGCGATGGCCTCTGATCATTCGCCCGAACGGGGTCCGGGTTCGAATCCCGGTGAGGCATGGATGTTGTGTTTGTCTTACGGCACTGGCTCTATCCCTTCCCTGGAACCAGTGACCCTAAATTAGGGACGGGCAACTGCTTATAGCCCATTGAGTTGCTCACGATGGTCGTTAAACCTCCAATCAAAAAAAAAAAAAAAAAAAAAAGTTATCACTCAAGTTATGAGGATAATGGCTGTGGAATAAATCTCGCTCCTGTGCCATGACCGTTGATCCCATTTCGATGATATTCTACAGAACCGGTTCAGTATACCTCCGAAATAACATGATAGAGTTTTGTCGGAATGAAAGCATTTTTATGTAAGTTATGATGCATAAGGGCTATGGAATAGATTCCGCTCCTGTGTCCTAACCTTTGACCCTATTTCGCCCATTTTCAATAGGATTCGTTCACTCCATTTCGCCTATTTCATAGGCAGGCACCTACAACATACTAACATTTCATCCAAATCGAAGAATTTTTACGCACGTTATGACGCAAAATGGCGATGGAAGTGATTCCGCTCCTATGTCCTGACCTTTAACCCCATTTCGCCCATTTTCAATAGGGTGTGTCCCCAGGTGGACCCCTACCATATACTAAAATTTAATCAAGATCGAACCTTTTTTACGTTAGTTATGATGCATAAGAGCAGTGGAATGAAGCCCGCTCCTATGTCCTAACCTTTTACCCCATTTCGTTCACGTTTAATAGGGTTCCTTCCCAGGTGATCCCCTTTCATATACTAAACATTCATCGAAATCGAACGATTTTTACGCGAGCATTCGTGCCGACGAACATACGCACACAAAGCGTGACTTAATGCGGCAGATGAGAATCGCGACCATCTGCTCGCAAGAGTGTGACGTCATAAAACTTTCATGGGATACACACACAACGCGTTACGTAATGAGACAGATGGCGTGTCCGCGCGCCAACATCTCAAGCGCGAGATTGTGACGTCTTAAGATCGTCCCCAGGTGGTCCCCTACCACATAATAAAATTTCATCGAAATCGAACCATTTTTACGCACGTTATGACGCATAAAGGCAATGGAATGCATCCCGCTCCTATGTCCTGGCCTTTGGCCCCACTTCACCTATTTTCAATAGGGTTCATTCCCAGGTGGTCCCCTACAATATACTAACATTTCGTCTACATCGAACCATATTTACGCAAGTTACGACGCATAAGGGCAATGGAATGGATCCTGCTGCTATGCCGTGACATTTGACCCCACTTCACCCATTTTCAATAGGGTTCATCCCCAGGTGATCCCTAAAATATGCTAAAATTTCATCCACATCGAACTATATTTACGTAAGTTATGACGCATAAAGGCAATGGAATGGATCCCGCTCCTATGCCGTGACCTTTGACCCCCATTTCGTTCGTTTTCAACAGGATTCGTTCCCAGGTGGTGCCCTATAACATACGAAAATTTCATCGAAATCGAACCATTTTTACGCGAGTTATCGTGCCGACAGACAGACGGACGGACGGACGGACGGACGGACGGAAAAAGCTGGAGCATATACGCTTCTTCAACCTACGGTTGGAAAGCGTAAAAAACAGGAACTTCGTTAGTCTTAGAAATCAGTGTAGGCGACGGGTGGGCAAATATTATCTTTCTTAGGGTAAGTTTGATAAGATCTGTAGGAAACACTGAAAGGAAAAATATTAATGCTATTTCTACAGTTCTACAGGCTGCAAGGATTTGTGCATCCCCACCCCAATCCATAATCATTTTATTTTGGAACCGTCTGGAAGTTTTTGTACTTTTTGGAATACAAAAGAATTCAAAATGTTTGGAGTCTTTTCTGTCAATGTTTTGCCCATCCATTTTTAATAAAATTAGTAAAACCTGAAGAGCTACATACAATATACAAGCATGACACACTACCAACAATAGCAGTAGTATGCACTGATCAAAAGAAACTTTTATGCCAAGAAGTAGGGTCGGAAAGTAAATTTTTTCGTGCATTACTGTTGAGGAGAAATAAGAATACACAGATCCAATACCTTTCCCAACTTAAACTCTTTTCCTTCAAGCCAGCAACCTTGTCTTGCACTCATCTCTTCCAAAGCATTCGTCGGCCACATCCTACTCCCTAACTGCGTCGGAGCAGTCTTAAGAGCACTAGTATAGATTTAGACCCTACATTATGTGTTGGAATCCCTTATTTAGTAGCACAAACAATCAGCAGAGCTATTGGTAATGTCACCTCCTGAGTGAATTCCTATCTACCCTCCTCATTCGTTCCTGACCATACTAACAAGAACAAAAAGCTTAAACTATTGATTTTGGAAGAGTGGAGGACAATGTGAATTTTCATGGTCCTACGGATGCTATTTTTATAACTTTTCTACGGAGAAGTAAATGACGCACTTGTTAGGGGAGAATACGTAGGAGTACATGGCCAAAAACACGAGACTAATTATTACTTGGAAATACTGGGTTGATGCATAAGTTCATGACGTTTTTCTCACCGCACTGAAGGAATGTATTACATCAGAAGGAAAAAAGGAATCAAACAACTATGTATTCTCCCCCCCCCCCCCGTTGTTTACGATGGTGTCTCAACGTCTGGAAGTCTTCAATACCATTCTGCCATTCTTGAAAAAAACGTGCAGGTTTTCCTGAGAACAAATCATCAAGGAAATTCTGGAGATCAACATCATTGTCGAACGTTCTGCCACGGAGTGCATTCGACAGAGATCGGAACAGGTGATAGTCTGAAGGGGGCGACATCTGGGAAATAGGCCGGATGTGGAAGGGTCTCCCATTTCATGTTCTGAATTTCTATTTTGGTCATGTTTGCCCTGTGAGGGTGTGCGTTATCATGTTGGAGAAGGACACCATGGCGCCGATTTGGCCGTTTCTGCTGAATTGCTCCCTCTACACGGCGGAGTTGCTCACTATAGAGATCAGTGTTGATATTCCGATTCCTCGGCAGTATTTCCCAGTGAATAATGCCTTCCATGTCCTATCAGACACACAACGTGGCCAGCTTCTCAGGATGAATGTCATGCTCTGGACGTGGTGTGTGCGTCTTGTTCGGGCTTAACCATTCCCTCCGATGCCTGAAATTAACGTACAGGCACCACTTTTCTTCTCCAGTAACAATACGTGACAGAAAGGGTTTGTGTTGCTGAGAACATTCGCGATAACGGGCGAGCAAGGAACCTCATATGGCAACACGCTGATACTTGTTGTCCTCGGTGAGAGTGTGAGACACCCACGACCCCCAATTTCTGGAGCTTTTCCATACGTTCCAGGTACCGCGCCACGGTGGCCTGATCACCGTCCGTCTCAGTGCCCGATTCGGGTGGGGTTTGATGCAGATCCAAGTGGGTTAGATGGTTCGAACGATCCTCATCAAAGTGAGATGGACGACCTGAGCGTGGAGAGTCGTTGAGCTCAAAATTGTCACCTCGGAACCGCTCAAACCATTTGCGGGCTGTCCTCGGAGCAATAGCATCCTCCCCATGCACAACACAAATTTGTCGAGTTCCCACGGTGGCTGTGGATCCCTTGTTAAACTCGTAGAGGAGCAGATGTCGGAAATGCTCATTCCTCTCTACTTGACACTCCATACTTACGGACCTGAAAACCAAGAACCATTAGCCACAATCACACAACGCAATATGATTTAGATACATGATATTACTGGCTACATTTTGGTATACAACTGAGCATCTGCACCCTCACTACTGACCTGGGAAACGCTCGTGAAATAAAACGGCATGAACTTATGCACATCAACCCAATATTAGATTATACACTGCTGGCCACACAAAATGCAACACCAAGAAGGACACGAGATGGCAAAGCCAGATTTACTGGACACATAACAACAGATACAAAGATGAAACGATTTAGCTTACAGGTCCGTGCGATTTGCGGAACATGCAAACATCAATAGTTCGTGTGGGCCCTAAGGCTGGCAATAACGGCCGCTACACGCCGCGGCATCGTACGAAAGAGGCTTTGGATGTAGGCTTGGGGTATGTCGGTCCAGGCTGCTTCCACGCGCTGCCACAGTTCATCAGGCGTAGCCGCGGGTGCCGGGCCACTCGGTTGCCGATCAGCAACAACACGTGTTCGATGGGTGACATATCGGGAGAACAGGCGAGCCACGGCAGCAGTGACACCTGGTGGGCCATGAAGAATTGTTGCACGATGCGTGCCACGTGCGGGCGCGCATTGTTCTGTTGAAACGTGGCCGCTGGCAGGTCCTGCAGCTAAGGGAGGACTACAGGCTCCAAATCGTCGGAGATGGTGCGGTGGCTGTTGATTGTACCGGCGATGCGTACCAGAGAGTTGCGGGTGTCATATCCAATTGCGTCCCAAACCATAACGCCAGGCGACGGACCGGTGTGGCGATGCATAATGCAGGCGTCATACATTCTCTCGCCGCGGTGCCGCCACACGCTGATCTGACCATGGTGGTGTTGCAGGCAGAAGCGGGATTCGTCGGAGAAGACAATGTCATGCCATTCCGTAGTCCAGGTGCGGCGTTCAACGGCCCACTGCCGCCGCACTCGACAGTGGTGTAACGTCAATGGTAATCGGAGCAATGGGCGCCGTGCGACAAGTCCCCGCTCCTGCAGACGACGTCGAACGGTACGCGCTGACACAGGTTGTTGCGCAACACACCCCAATTTCTGCGCTAACGTTCGTGATGTGCCGGTGCGAGCCGTCAATGGCCGCCGCACAACATGCCGGTCCTCTCGTTCCGTGGTGTGCCGCGGCCGCGGCAATCGCTCACGTCGGTCCGACCGTCCCTTCTGCGCCCACCGAATCCATACTCTCCTTACTGTGGCTGGACGTCGTCCCACACGGGCGCCGATGTCTCGGTACGATAAACCGCTGTCGCGATAAGCCACTACTCGTCCTCTGTCGAACTCTGAAACGTGCTGGAACGACTTCCGTATTCTGCGACGAGGCGTTAGGAAGCTTCCCAAGTACAGGTCCGGTAGCACAACACACTTCCACTACTTACACCCCGCCTTCTGTGCACCCTTCTTATAGTGCTTTTCGGTGGCGTGCCGGGCGCACATGATTTGCATATGCCCTGCAGTGCTAATCGTTTGGATGTCCTCTCGCGGGCTACGCATGCTGCGAATTTCAGGCCAATCGGATGCTTCCTTCTTGGTGTTGCATTTTAGGTGGCCTGCAGTGTATTTTAAAGTTAAAAAAAATTTTAAATGTTACATCTTAAACTGGATGGGCAGCAGAGTGGGCAAGAAAATTTTGAGGCTGGGCCCGAATTGTCACAGCTGAATTGTGCGGTTTGCATAAAAGGAGAGTGTCACCATAAGCGGTGAGTGATACTGCAATGACAAACGCACGGCTGTGTGAGTACGAATTCCTTCTGGAGTTCTAGTAAAAACTCGAAGAAAAAGTCTTTAACAGATATCTAATCCCGATTTCTTACTTCAAGATAATGTGCGTATTATGTGCTTCCACTCGGGATAGTAAACGTCGTTTCTTTTCCCATTTTACTCGGACGTGGAAGTTAAGCTGTTTTCAATACTACAATGAACGAAATAATTATGGCCCTTCATATGTTTGACAGATATAAATAGACGTGAAGGACAATTTCTGTGTTGTAGACCCCCCACTGTCGTATTCAAATTCGAAACTCACTTATTGATGTCCGTAAAGGTACTCTTCGCGTGCGTGACAAAAGCTGATCAGTGAAATAAAGCTTTAACAAGAAAGATGCCACCGAATTTTCGGATGTAATAAGCACGTCTTTTGAATCCGTTCTGGCGCGAATTAAATTTATAAAAGCTGTTCAAATTCAGTGGAACCAGTTTGGAAAGCAATTAACTGGTTCCAACAATCGATAAAACATCCAGAAATAGAAACAGCTACTTAGTTTCACTAGCGGCTAAACAAAAAGCATGTTACGAAAATTAACAAATGGTGAATAAAAAGTTTCTCATAATACAAGGAAGGTACCAGAGACAAAGAGATTTTCAAATCGAACAATTAAAAGAAGAAACATAGCAAAGAAAGCGTTCGGCCTTAGTGACAAATATTTGCGTTACTTAAAGAGGATAATGCTCCACATCTCTGTTGTAGCGAATGGCATACAGTGAAGCAGAAATTTCTCAATAGCGTTTTTAGAAGCGGCGATACAGCTGCAAACTGCCGAAACACCACCTACCGACAGAACTACGAACTACAAAATTCCTCATATACTAGCCTTAAGTGTTCTACAAGGTAAATGGCATCCGGTGTTGAAAGAATTTTTTTAATCGCACATGTAAAGGCAGTGATATTGAGAAAAAGAGAATAAGCATATGCGCCCCTAACGGCGAAATTGTGCACTATTTTTGAAAGAAAAATACACACACAGTTTGCACAGTTAATAGTATCTGACCGGAGAAAGAAGTTTTTCAATCAGGTTTTTAGTCCCGCAAATATTGCTGTAAATGGAAACGTGAACTTACGCCCTCTGGTGGCAGACTTGTGCGCTACGAAAAATTTGAAATATATGAGAAACATTTCCCCACGGAAACGCTCTCCAAAAACGAAAGAATTTTTCAAATCGAACACTTAAAAACAGAGATATCGACAAAAATAAGATATGCCTTTCTTTACGCATCCTGGCAAAAAAAAACTATGCATTATTTTAAGAAGAAGGTATTCGCAAAAGGTCTTTTGATGTGACAGGTATCGGTCAACGAAAGAATTTTATTCAGTCGAGTTTTCAGGAGCTCAGATTTTGCCACAAATACATTAGACGCAGAAATTAGCACTTACGCCCCTGGTGGCTAAACCAGTCTTTATCAAATATTAAAAATTATAGGCAAAGCATTTCTTATCAGCAGCTGTATCCGGTGCAAAAAGACGATTTCTAAACGGAATTTTAGAAGCAGAGATATCGGGGAAAACGCAATTTACTTTAACGCCCCCTAGCGGAAAGTCCATGTACTATTTGAAGGATTTAAAATTATATGAAAGCATTTTACACCGGAAGCGCTATCTAACAAAGAAAGAATTTTTCAAATCTGACTCTTAGAAGCAGGAATATTGACAGAAATAGGATATACATTTACGTCTCCTGGCGGAGAAACCATTCATGATTTTAAGAAGAAAATAATCTCAAATGTTTATCGACATGAGTGGTATCGGTCCAGAAAAAATTTTTCTCAATCGAGATTTTAGAAGCTCAGATTTTTATTTAAATACCTACGAAGCAGAAATTAAGCCTTACTGCACCTAGTGGCCAAACCATATTTTATAAAAAATTAGAAATCACAATCAAAACATTTCCCACTGGGAGCTGTATCCGATGCAGGAAGAATTTTTCAAATCGGAGTTTTAGCAGCAGAGATATCGTGGGAAGCGCAATTTACCTTTACTCCCCTAGTGGAAAGTCAATGAATTACTTGAAAATTTTGAAATTGTATGAAAAACATGTCGCACCGGAAACTATCCAACAAAGAAGAAATTTTTCAAATGGGACCATTAGAAGCAGAGATATTGACAAAAATAAGATACACATCTACGCCCCCTGGCGGAGACACCATGCATTATTTTAAGAAAAAATATTCCGAAATGGTTTGTCGGCGTGAGTAGTATCGGTCCACGAAAGAATTTTTGAATCCAGGTTTTAGAAGCTCAGATTTTATTGCAAATACATCAGAAGCAGAAATTAACACTTACATCCCCTGGTGGCCAAACCGTTTTATACCAAAAATTAGAAATTATATGGGAAGGACTTCCCATCCTGAGCTGTATCCGCTGCAGAAATAATTTTTCAAATTGGAGTTTAAGAAGCAGAGATATCGGGGGAACGCAATTTACTTTTACGCCCCCTAGCGGAGAATCTATGAGTAACTTGAAAAAGTGACTATACCTAAAATAATCTTGGCCATGAGTAGAATCGAAAGGCAAAAGAATTTCTTGAATTGGATATTTAGAAGCAAATGTATGGAATAAAATGTATTTTGAATTCGATATCATCTGCATTTACGCCTTCTATCGGCGAAATAGTGCATAGTAAAAAAATCAAAATAAAAGGTGATCATTTGCGCATTTCAAGCTTTCTAATGCGAAAAGAATTTTTCAAATCGGACTATTAGTTGCAGAAATATCGTGTCTATAGACGGACGGACAACCCGATAACATAAACACGATCATTTTTTGTAAAAGACGTGCTAAAAAAGCGGAGCACTTATGGCCCTGCTCAGTTTAATATTTAGCGATACGGGTGCTCTTTTGGAGAAAAGGTGTTAGTGATTTGTACCAAAAGTCCAAAGACAGAATTAACGAATTAACTTGTTGAAAGTGTTAGGTTTAAAAATACAAGCAGTCTGGCTCTCGATTGTCTGACATCTAACGGGAGAAAATCGATGTCTTGAGAGTACAAACTGATATGAATGCTACAGATTTTGTCCGAGCTATCGATAGGAGCTCAAAGTCGTCTGAAAGTACCTGAAAGATCCAGCTGAGTACGTTAAAAAGAAGAGCACCGTCAGACCATCTAAAATTACGAATCGGGAACTTCGCCTTTTGAGGCGCAAAGCATCTAACAGAATTGTAGCAGCTCGACAACTGCGCGACGGATTAGATTTGCCAATTACTGTTCGAGCAATGCAACAGTTGCTGAATCAGTCAGGACTTCTTTCGAGAAAACTCCAGAGGAAACCAATGCTGTCCTCAGTCCACTAAGCCAATCGAAAGAATTCACTCGCAGCCGTATAAGTTGAAGTTCTGAGCAGCGAAAAGTTAATTTTCTCCGATGAGGAAAAATTTAATCTGCACAGTTTTTGGAAGGATGACAAACAATTACCGCAAGTGTTTTCCACTTGACATTACGGAGGAGGCTCGGTCATGATATGAGGTGCAATTGGCTGGAAAAAGAAAAGCTATATTGCATTTCGTGGATGGAAAAATGAACAGTTCTGGTTAGCAACAAATGTTGCGCAAACATTTTCCTCGAAATGGACTTAAAATGTCAGGTAGAAATTGGTTGTTTCAGCAGGATGACTGAAAAATTCATGTGTCGAAAGCGTCACAGATTTGGTTTAAGTCGAAAAAAATATAATCACTAGAGCCTTGGCCGGCAAAATCACCTGATCTAAATATAGTAGAGAATGTGTGGTATATGCTGGCACGGAAGGTGTATGAAAGTGGTCATCATTTCATGAATAAGGACAGCTTGAAAACAGATATTCTTGAATCATAGAATTCTATTGATATGAAGTATGTTCAAGACTTCCATTACAATGGTCGAATGGAAGCTTTCTACAATGCTGAAAGTGGGTGGACAAAATATTAAAAATCTCCAGCTTCTAAAAGTGACACATATGAATTAAAAGCCCAGAGGGCCATAATTATTTCGCATTTTCTTTATTACTTGAACGTGTACAAGGCCTGTACAAATACGTTTTTGAGCATAAGAACTGTTTACTTTTCTTGTACGTAATTTAGAGTACAATTCGTTCAATGTCATCTGTTTTCTATATATCGTAATGTCTTTTTTTTTTTTTTTTTTTGTGCTAAATAAATGACCCGTAGGCCATAATTATTTCGCTCGCTGTCTCTATCAAATTCTTGAAAAACATTTTAAATTAAAGGAATGAGATTACGAGAGTTCTAAATATCATAGTTGAAGATGTAATTGGCTACTTACAGCAACAATTTCAGCGTTTTTATATTTTGTTGCCATCTTTCTTTCGTAAGAGAAGGGCTCACAATTTCCAGGCTACAGAGGATGAAATTCCTACTTTCCACAATAACTTTTTGTAAATGATTCTCAAATTGCAAAACTAATAGCTGAAAACTCTTCTTATGAAGCGACGGTGATGGCGAAAATACCCTTGTATTTTTTTCAAAGATTTTGTCTCTTAATTTGCTTAGTATCAGATACATACATTATCAATAGCTTATCAGTGCTGCATGTTTTCCAAGCTCATATCACAAGCCATTGTCTGCTATTGAATTATCAGCAAAGTTTTTGGAAACCTGCGAAGGTTATCAAATGCGAAACCACAACTATCTTTTGTAGATGAGCGTTGCAAGAGTGGAGAATGAAAATCATTTATGAAATGCACTAGATACTTCAACAATGAAAATGAGCTCCGCTTCTGTACAATAGAAAAAGTTGTGAGTAAGTATCTATTAAGTTCTTAATTTCTGTAATAAACACTTTATTAGTCAAGATTTTCCTGTAACGTCATTGCAATTTTTGTTTTAGTTGAGTTTAGTTAATTAAGGCAATTTTTCAAATCACAAACGTAGATTTTGACGCATTGTGGAGAAGTAAGTACTTGTGACTCCGACTGCGTTAACTACATCTATCGTAGCACTCCAAAGACGCATCTGATGCTCGTCAGAAATGAGATTTAACCTCAGAAAGGAAATATTTCTTGCAAAATATGCTTCTTAGAGTCTTCGACAAACCACTTAAAACTGCATTCCAAAAACTTCAATGGAAGGGAATTTCCTTTACCTTTTCAAGTACTCCAAAATAAAAATTTCATTAATTTCCACTTTATTTCTAAACTCAATGCTCTTCAAATTGATGGTTAACTCAGTAGAAAAAGAGTGCCACCATGGTTTCATTCGAGCAGAAAAAGAACCAACTTAGGTGAATTTGAATGAAAAGGGTGTTTTTTTAAACAAGAACTACACACGGTAAAACTACTTAATTTTGTGTTTCGTGAAAAGATTGAGGTAAGTATTTTACCCTCTCTAAAGCTTCACATCTGTTCGAAAAGGCTGGCTTTTTTTTTTATGATTATTATTTGGGTAGGGAGCTCTTTACTGCAATTAGTGTCAGAATATCGCATTCGATTCCCATTAGCCATGGCTAAAAATCTTCCAAAAGTAGGAAAGATAAAAACAAAGGCAGGAAAGATGACTGAATTTTCGTTGGTAGTGAGGTTTTTTAAATACACTTCGCACCCCAAAAAATATTTCCAAGCAGACTTTGGGAAAATCTAAAAAATTCAGCTTAAAAGAGAATACGCTTGCACGACGACCTAGGGAGAAGACTTCGCATAAACTAAAATACGCAATGTTTTTTTTCGTTTCTTTTTTTGTTTTGTTTTTTATTAGAATTTTAACGACCACTGTGAGCAACTCAATGGGCTATAAGCAGTCTCCCGTCCCTAATTTAGGGTCACTGATTCCAGGGAAGGGAACCGGTGACCCTAAATTAGGGGTGTAGTATTTGTCTTGGGTCACTGGTTCCAGTGCCGTAAGACAAACACTACATCCATGCCTCAACGGGATTCGAACCCGGACCCCTTTCGGACGAATGATCAGAGGCCAACGCTTAGACCACTGCGCCACCAGGACGGCAAAATACGCAATGTGAGCGAGATTATTCATAAAGGAATGGAATGGTTACTAAAAAAATTTACCGCATTTCTACAATCGATGAAACAACCACAAATGCCACCAGCAGCTGAAGTGTGTTACGAAAATTAAGAAATTGTGCACAAAAAGATTTTCGTAGTGGAACATATCAGAGGCAATAAGGATTCCCCAAATTGAACAATAGAAGAGTTATAGAGTATAACATGATATAACAAACGCGCCGCAGCGGAAAAGCTATGAGTTACTTAAATAAGAAAGTAGGTGCAAATTACTCTTCATAACGAAGAGTATCCTAACAAACCAGATTTTTCTGGGGAATTTTTAGAATCCAAACAAATCCTTCAAATAGAAATATACGCAGAGGTCGCCTTGCGGCAGAATTTTGAATAATGGGAAAGCAGAAAATATGCCAAAATTATTATTCATAGCAAAAGTTACGCTAGGGATAAAGATTTTTTCAAATACTTCCTCTCGGAGCAGAGATTGCGAAAAATAAGTTTTGACATTTACGCCCCCTAACGGGAAAACTGTTCATTGTTTAAAGAGGAAAATTGTTCTCAATTATTACAAAAAGAAATACATTACAAAAGGAAATGTTTCCATAGGATTTTTAGAAGCGGAGGTATAATTGCGAACAGAAATGCACACTAACACCACCTAGTGCCAGAACTGTGAAATACAAAAACCCATGAGTATATGTAAAATCTTCTATAAGGTGAACGATATCCTGCGTTGAAAGAATATTTTTGAGTCAACTTTCAGAAGCAGATATATCTAAAAAGACAAGTTAAACATTTACGCTCCAGGCAGAAAAATTGTGTTCTGGGTAAGAAATGCGCACGAAATGTTTTTTTTTTTTTTTTGTAGTTAGAGGTAACTCACCGAAAACAGATTTTTTTTTCAATTGGGTTTTTAGACGCCCAGATATTGTTTCAAAAATGTTGTAAACGGAAACTTGATTTAAACCAACTAGTGATAGGCTAGTGCTTTAAGAAAATATTTAAATTATACGCATAACATTTTGCTCCGGATACTCTGTCAGACAAAGAAAGATTTCTTTAAATCGGACTGTTATGAGCAGAGATATTGAGAAAAACGGTGTTGTAGTTCTAAATAAAGGAGTGCCATAGCGGTGAGCGGATTAATCAAAAACAACCCGGAAGAAAGACTTTGAAGAGTTTTTTAAAGTTTGACTTGTTTTAATCATTTATAATTTTTTAATTAAATTTTATTGTACACGAGTTTGCTAATTTTTGTTAAAACTGCTCAGTTCAGGCAATTTAAAATAAAAAAATTAATGTTACGTGTTAGTCACAAACCGTGAAAAGATATATTTTTTTCTATAAGAAAGTAAGTGCCTTTGCGATGAACGTGATTCTAAAGGATTTTAAATATTAAGTATTAATAATATTTTAAATATTCACTGTTTTTTGATTGATTCGGCCTATCGGCTTGTCCTATGAATTAGAGGAAGCAGTAATGGATATCTGCCGCCACCGGTGGCGGAGTGGTCTAAGCGATGGCCTTTGATCATTCGTCCGATCGGGTCCGGGTTCGAATCCCGGTGAGGCACGGATGTTGTGTTTGTCTTTCGGCACTGGTTCTCCCCTTTTCCCGGAGCCAGTGGTTCTAAATTATGAACAGGCGACTGCTTATAGCCCATGCAGTTGCTCACGGTGGTCGTTAACCCCCCGTCTCCAGGATATCTTTTGGGGGGGACGTTTAAAGAACACCATGAGTATCCAGTGCCATACGCAGTCTCCCGTCACTGATTTGGGGCCACTGGTTCCGAGAAGGGGACATCCCCGGACCTGCTTCATCCTGGTCTCGGTTCCGGAACCAGCTCCAGCGATTAGCCAGAAGCCAAAGCCTCTGACCACTTGCCCACTGGGGCTTCCTTTCGCCTTACCCGTAAATAACCAGGAAATGTGCTAAGTGACGACTTCAGCAAAAAAATCCCACTGCAACCACTAAACACTTGTCAGTTAAGCTATATACTTGTTAAATTTTTTTGTGTTGATTTATTTCATGTTAGTAAGGAACATACGGATAATCTACCTCCTATAACGTTATATTGAAGATTCCGATCGTAACAAAGAAGTTCTCATTCTCTTAACACTAAAACTCTTGTGATTCACGAAACGCCATAGAGCGTGAACCGACTGTAACACGATCATTAGTTTGCTATACGAATTATGTTTGCGTATAAAACACAGTAACTGCCATTTCTGCCTACATGGCTATTTAAAAGTACCTTTGCCCCGCTTTAACCATGAAAAAGACGCTAAGCCTAGAAAAAAGGGCCTTAGCGCCGCTAAGCTGCGCTAAGGCCCTTCTACATCCCTGGAAAAAAATAAGATATATACATCTACTTCCCTGGCGAAAAAACTGTGCATTATTTTTAGCAGAAAATTTGTGCAAAATGTTTTCCGTAGTGAGCGGAATCTATCTGCGAAGAGAGGTTTTCAGTCAAAGTTTTGGAAGCGCAGATATTGCGGCAAGTAAATCATAAACATAAATATGCGTTTAGGCCCCCTAGCGGCTGAATTATGCATCGGAAAAGGACCGGAAGCAAGGATCACCATTCCCACATTTCGGGCTTCCCAATGAAAAAAGAATTTTTAAATTCGAACTAATAGGTTCAGAGACATGGTGTCTAAAGACAGAAGGACGATAAGTATATACTTTTGTTTTACATAACACGCGTGAATGTGTGCTAAAATAGAAACTCCGCCAACATTTATACATTTATTTTATTCTTGATGTACTCCCAGTCATAAGTATTGTACACTGGCGTGCAAAAATTAAGGACGAGACGGTTTTTCGAATGTAACGTCGTGCAGAAGTGCTCCACATCGACTCAAATCATACCATATAATCCCCAAGATGTAAGAATATGGGAAAAGTGAGCAAACCCGTCCAAACAAGGAATCCAAAGGATACAAAGGCACTTTATTGAAAAGGTAACTTCGAGCACAACTGGACAGAAGACAGAAACGTCCATGTGACAGGCGGCTGCCAAGAAAAATCCAGTCTTTAGTAGGGAATATGATCACCCCTGACTGCGTTGCAGGATTTACAACGTCTGTCCATGCTGAGGACGAGGTTGTCAAGGAGCTGTTGAGGCATCGCTGCCTATTCCTCTTGTAGCGCCAATAGCAGCTGCGGAATCGTTGCTGGCGGCTGGTGACGTGCTGCCAAGCGTCTCCCGAGAAGGTACCACACGTGTTCGATTGGATGTAGGTCCAGGGACCTTGCTGGTCTATCCATGCGTTGAATATCTTCACTCTCCAACAGCTCTGCGACAGTCACTGTACGATGAGGTGTAGCGTTGTCGTCCATGAAGTGGAACTCAGGACCCACAGTACCTCTAAACAGACGCACGTGAGGCAGGAGAGCCTCGGTACAATAGCGGACACCAGTGACTGAACCTCCTTGGAAGATGTGGAGGTCACTACGGCTACCAAGCATGATACCGCCCCAAACGAGAACTACGCCATCTCCAAACCGGTCCTTTTCGATGATGTTGGAGGTGTAATTGCGTGTTCCCTGATTTCTTCAGATGTGTATACGTCCAGAATCGCTCGTCAGACTAAATCGGCTCTCATCCGTAAAGAGAACTCGACCCCATTGCTGATGTGTCCAGTTCTTGTGTTCCTGGCACCACAGAAACCGCCGTCTCCGATGAGAAGGCGTTAATGGCACACACCGTACTGGTCGTCGTGCAAATGGACCACCTTTGTGCAGCCTCCTGGCCACGGTAAAACGCGATAACGGACGTCCGGTTGTCTGTTGCATGTGCCTTGCGATTTCTCCAGCTGTCTGCCGTCTGTCTCTTCTCGCCTGTAGGACAATATACTGGTCGTCCGCAGCCGTGGTTGCTCGTGGATGACCACCGCTGAACTCTCGGACAGCTGTTTCTGTCGTTTGAAATGCTCTCCAAGCTCGTGAAACGATGCTGTGAGCGATCCCGAACTCCTCGGCCACACTAGTCACACTTCCACCTTTTTCCAACTTCCCAATGATGCGACCTCTGGTAAAGTCGTCATCCAGATGTCGTCTACTGGATTGCCTGTTGGCCATATCACACGGTGGCAGCAACTCGACGTTGTTCAAACCGATGTACACCGTGCAATAGCTTTCACCGAATTGCTGAGCGTACACCGCCCTTGTGCTTTATACCATTCCAACACTCCCCCCCCCCTATGTCATGCTGCATATATGCACATGCCTTACTGTACCGGACCCTAATCTATCTCCTGAGTGGTCTTTCGGTCCGTTCTACCTGCTCGTTCTGCTGTTATGCTAATTTCTCCTCTTCGTCCTTAATTTTTGCACACCAGTGTATAATGGAACAACGAAAACAACAACGAAATGATGAAGATTAACTTTGGTCTTGATCTTCACGCAGGTAGGTTTAAATGACGGCATACATGATAACATTACTATGAACTTCAGAACTTCGTTGTTGTTGTTTTTTGTTTTGTTTTTTAATGGGGAACCACAGCCGATTCACCATGGGGAGAATGTTGCAACAATACGTCGTTAGAAATTTTGGTTCAACGTTACCTCATTATCGTACAATATCCGGCAATTAAACCATAATGTGGTGCAAATTTGGCACTTGCATTAAAAAGTGGTTCTTGAAATCATCTTACGTTCACCATTTTTTCTTCTTTCTTGTATGAAGTACAAAATGAAGCGAAAGTCGTGTGATCTTGCACTAATTTTGTGGTTGTGCAGGTCATTATAAATTTTTCAGTGTTCGGTATAGTTGAGATTGTTCTAACCAAATAACATTTTCGTTAGTTAGTACAGCTGTAAAGGCCGATTTCGAAGCTCACCAAGATTTAGTTTAATAACCTACTGTTAAAATCAGTTCACTTAAAGTTATATGAAGTTGAATTATGTGAAAATCGCTTGTCAATATAAGTTCGTGTTGTAAACGTCTATGAAACTGACATGTAAGCGCTAAATGAAAATTTCATTTCCGCTCTCATTTTCAGGTTTACTGAGGAGGTTGTTCACAAGGAAATGCCGTACTTTTGAAAATTATAATTCAATATGGTGCATAAGTCGAATGGAATAAATTGCTCACTTTCTTTATCTTCGTTCATAGATCCTGAGTATAAAACGAGGCCAGAACAAATACCGTTAATGTTCCGGAATTCTGCAACTATATTTCTTATGTTTCAGTAAATACTGAAAGGAGCTGAAAATGAGTTCCATCAGTTTTAAGCTGTAATCTGGCAGCTGCTTCCTTTGAGGAGATAAACTCTGAATCTCAGAGAACAACTTAGTGGTACATCTCTAATCTGTTTGTTTCCACATCAGAAGAACAAAAGAAGTGTTAAAGGTCATTCACTTTGTTCATGTGTAACGTACCTGCCAGCAGGACGTACACGACATAAAGGCAGATAGTAGTCACAACAAACGTCTGCGTAGCTCAGTTGGTAGAGCGACTTGTTCCGGAATAAGCGGACTCGGGTTCGATTCCCGGCGTAGACCAGAAATGACGGAGAAATTTACTTCGTTATAATGGCTCCCGAACTATCCGGATGACCCGACCGTTCAAAATCTCGCAATGGTGTGATGTTCTTTCCACACTGCGAGAAAGGAAAAATAAGAGAATCCCTTCTCCAGCGCTTCGAAAAATAATAAAAATGTGTGATGTTGCATTCCACACACCAGATTGATTGGGAGTTCTCAAGTGCACGTTCTACAGTGGATGGTTGCCTGCTACGATTCATGGTCACGGCTGACCCGTGGGCCATGCCCCGGCCCTCTTTCGGGGGGGAGATGTAACGTACCTGCCAGCAGGACGTACACTACATAAAGGCAGGTAGTAGTCACAACAAACGTCTGCGTAGCTCAGTTGGTAGAGCGACTTGTTCCGGAATAAGCGGACTCGGGTTCGATTCCCAGCGTAGACCAGAAATGACGGAGAAATTTACTTCGTTATAATGGCTCCCGAACTATCCGGATGACCCGACCGTTCAAAATCTCGCAATGGTGTGATGTTCTTTCCACACTGCGAGAAAGGAAAAATAAGAGAATCCCTTCTCCAGCACTTCGAAAAATAATAAAAATGTGTGATGTTGCATTCCACACACCAGATTGATTGGGAGTTCTCAAGTGCACGTTCTACAGTGGATGGTTGCCTGCTACGATTCATGGTCACGGCTGACCCGTGGGCCATGCCCCCGGCCCTCTTTCGGGGGGGAGATGTAACGTACCTGCCAGCAGGACGTACACTACATAAAGGCAGGTAGTAGTCACAACAAACGTCTGCGTAGCTCAGTTGGTAGAGCGACTTGTTCCGGAATAAGCGGACTCGGGTTCGATTCCCGGCGTAGACCAGAAATGACGGAGAAATTTACTTCGTTATAATGGCTCCCGAACTATCCGGATGACCCGACCGTTCAAAATCTCGCAATGGTGTGATGTTCTTTCCACACTGCGAGAAAGGAAAAATAAGAGAATCCCTTCTCCAGCGCTTCGAAAAATAATAAAAATGTGTGATGTTGCATTCCACACACCAGATTGATTGGGAGTTCTCAAGTGCACGTTCTACAGTGGATGGTTGCCTGCTACGATTCATGGTCACGGCTGACCCGTGGGCCATGCCCCTGGCCCTCTTTCGGGGGGAGATGTAACGTACCTGCCAGCAGGACGTACACTACATAAAGGCAGGTAGTAGTCACAACAAACTTCTGCGTAGCTCAGTTGGTAGAGCGACTTGTTCCGGAATAAGCGGACTCGGGTTCGATTCCCGGCGTAGACCAGAAATGACGGAGAAATTTACTTCGTTATAATGGCTCCCGAACTATCCGGATGACCCGACCGTTCAAAATCTCGCAATGGTGTGATGTTCTTTCCACACTGCGAGAAAGGAAAAATAAGAGAATCCCTTCTCCAGCGCTTCGAAAAATAATAAAAATGTGTGATGTTGCATTCCACACACCAGATTGATTGGGAGTTCTCAAGTGCATGTTCTACAGTGGATGGTTGCCTGCTACGATTCATGGTCACGGCTGACCCGTGGGCCATGCCCCCGGCCCTCTTTCGGGGGGGGGAGATGTAACGTACCTGCCAGCAGGACGTACACTACATAAAGGCAGGTAGTAGTCACAACAAACGTCTGCGTAGCTCAGTTGGTAGAGCGACTTGTTCCGGAATAAGCGGACTCGGGTTCGATTCCCGGCGTAGACCAGAAATGACGGAGAAATTCACTTCGTTATACATGATATTCAAGTGCATGTTGCTTCAAATGGCAGCACTCGTGAAAACATTGCCAAGATCTTCAAAACTTCGCTTTTCCTTTTTCTTTCTTTTTTTCCTTTTTTTTTTTATACATATATATATTTTGAACGTCTAAACGCAGAGAAGACACCATGGGTAGAATGTGGCGGCGATAAATACCGTGTTGCCCCCTGCAAGAAAAATAATGAAAAAAACGTATCAAAGATTGATATTTCATTTTAATTTTAAAAACCACAACAGTAATATATCAAATTCGGAGATTTTTTTAATTCTCCTCATATGTAAAATTAAGCAGTATCCTGAAAATTTATTATTCGGTTCTGTTTCTTCCCGTTCCACGGAGCAACGCTTAATTTCTGATGTTATACTTTTAATCTTCAAAGCTTAAATGGGTCATTACTAGAGTGTCATGAGGGAAGAAACCGATACCTAATAGATGCATGTTCTTACAACACCTATCCTGCACAACATGAGTGATTCGCTGCAAGGTTTCTAGACTGAGAAATATCCTGCCTTCGGGTATTCCAGATGAAGTAGTTTCGGGGTCTAACGGAATAAAGTGACATACACAGTCCAGTAAAAAAATATGACCACCCCTGATGTAAGAAGGTACCGTAAGCAGCAGCCAGATGGAGTACGTAGCAGAATATGCAAATCATGTAAGGCATTTAAAAGGACACGAACTCGCGGACGGTATGCAGTTTCGTGTGAAAATGGGAAAAGAAGGAGACCTAACAGAGTTTGAAACAGTAATGATTTTTGATTAAGTGAAGGGTCGCAGCATTATACAGTAGAAACTGGCAATAGGTAGACTATTCACGCTGCTCAGTTGTTAAAGTGTTCCAGAAATGGAAGGAAACGGGCAATAGGTAGACTGTTCACGCGGTACAGTTGTTAAATTGTTCCAAAAATGGAAGAAAACGGGCAATAGGTAGACTGTACACGCGGCTCAGTTGTTAAATTGTTCCAGAAATGGAAGGAAACGGGCAACTGAGCCGCATGGTAGACTGTTCATGGGGCTCAGTTGTTAAATAGTTCCAGAAATGGAAGGAAACGGGCGATAGGTAGACTCTTCATGCGGCTCAGTTGTTAAATTGTTCCAGAAATGAAAGGAAACGGGCAATAGGTAGACTGTTCATGCGGCTCAGTTGTTAAAGTGTTTCAGAAATGGAAGGAAACGGCAATAGGTATACTGTTCACGCGGCTCAGTTGTTAAATTGTTCCAGAAATGGAAGGAAACGGGCAATAGGTAGACTGTTCACGCGGCTCAGTTGTTAAACTGATCCAGAAATGGAAGGAAACGCGCGATAGGTAGACTGTTAACGCGGCTCAGTTGTTAAAATGTTCCAGAAATGGAAAGAAACGGGTATTTGGTAGACTGTTCATGCGACTCAGTTGTTAAAGTGTTTCAGAAATGGAAGGAAACGGCAGTAGGTAGACTGTTCACGCGGCTCAGTTGTTAAAGTGTTCCAGAAATGGAAGGAAACGGGCAATAGGTAGACTGTTCATGCGGCTCAGTTGTTAAAGTGTTCCAGAAATGGAAGGAAACGGGCAATAGGTAGACTGTTCATGCGGCTCTGTTGTTAAAGTGTTTCAGAAATGGAAGAAAACGGCAATAGGTAGACTGTTCAAGCGGCTCAGTTGTTAAATTGTTCCAGAAATGGAAGGAAACGAGCAATTGGTAGACTGTTCATGCGGCTCAGTTGTTAAAGTGTTTCAGAAATGGAAGGAAACGGGCAATAGGTAGACTGCTCATGCGGCTCAGTTGTTAAAGTGTTCCAGAAATGGAAAGAAACGGGACATAGGTAGACTATTCATGCGGCTAATTTGTTAAAGTGTTTCAGAAATGGAAGGAAACGGCAATAGGTAGACTGTTCACGCGGCTCAGTTGTTAAAGTGATCCAGAAATGGAAGGAAACGCGCAATAGGTAGACTGTTAACGCGGCTCAGTTGTTAAAATGTTCCAGAAATGGAAAGAAACGGGTGATTGGTAGACTGTTCATGCGACTCAGTTGTTAAAGTGTTTCATAAATGGAAGGAAACCGGCAAGACCTGCAGTAATCGTGGTAATAGTAGACGCCCACGGAGCATTGACGACCGTGGGCAGCAAGACCGTAGTCAGAAAGAATTTTCGGGGTGGGTTTCTGAATTTTAAAATTAATTTTCATCGTACGATATACATTCGTTAATTTTTTTCTCTGTCATATTTCACTGAAATTCTTCTATTTGATATTCCCCATTTTTCAAATTACTAACCAAGGAGATTCGAATAAGATATCTGGAGATGCCCTTGTTAATGGAGCAGTACCACTTTGCGTGTGGCCTATAACCGCGAGCGACGGCAGTCAAAGTGTGGGAAAGTTGATGGTTCTCAAGGCTGTTGCAATGCATTTTGTGTTGGCCGAATCGCCTTCTTTCATCCCAAATGTTTCTCATTTTGCATCGTAACTTGCTGTCGATGTGTGAGAAAAAGCTAAATTTGTAAAATTCTTAATTATTTTGAGACTCCTTCCCATTTTTATTTTAAATTGAAATACACGAACGTTGGGATGCAAGGTCAGGTGATGCGTAACATCACAGCCTCTCCTTGACAAATGTCAACCCCACCTTCTCGTGGTGCATCCTGTTCCCACTAAAGGGGCTCTGACGACCGCCCATAGCGGTATAACTATACCATCGGGATCAGAGGAAATTCTATCCCACACTCACCAACCCGCTTGGCCAGCGTGGTGAGTTATGGCCAAACCCCTCCAAAATGATTCCACAACTTAAATCTTGGCCCTCAGTCTCCGGCAGCTGGAATGTACCTGGCCAAGGCAGCGGCCAGTGCGACATGAAGGCAGAGGGTGCTAAGAATCCCCGGAGGACCGGACTAGGCTGCCATCTGATGCTGACCTTGGTTACTTACAATGGACGCTCCCTATCTTCTGATTCAAGGCTTCTTGAATTGGAAGAGGAACTACAAAGGATCAAGTGGGACATCGTGGGGCTAAGTGAGGTAAGGAGAAAAGGAGAAGATCTCATCGAACTGAAAAGTGGACATCTCTTCTACTATCGTGGGACAGATACTGGCAGAACTAGTGGTGTTGGATTTATAATAAACAAGAAACTGAAGGATAAAGTGGTAGAAGTTGAAAGTTCCTCTGACAGAGCTGCACGACTTGTTATCCAGCTCTCGAAAAGATACCAGGCTCAGATTATTCAAACTTATGCACCCACCACAAGTCATCCTGAAGAAGAAATTGAAGAATTTTATGAGGAAATTTGTCATCTAAATAATAAAGGTAAGCAGCACTTGAAAATAATTATGGGAGATTTCAATGCAAAAATAGGGCAACGGCAACAGAATGAAACTTCAGTAGGTAAATTCGGTCATGGCAACAGAAACCAGCGTGGAAATACTCTCGTTGAGTTTGCAGAGGCAGAAGGGTTTTTCATCTTGAACTCCTTCTTCAAGAAAAAGCCACACAGGAAATGGACATGGAGACATCCAAATGGGACCACAAGTGAAATTGATTTTATTATGTGTAACAAAAAATTCGTCATAGAAGACTGCAGTGTGCTAAACAAGTTCAACACAGGTAGTGACCATTGATTGGTGAGATGTAAGATGCACCTCAACACTAAACTTGAACGTGGCAAGCTCATAAGACAAACAAAATCTATTGACATAACCAACCTTAAAAAACACCATAATACCTTCAAGTTAGAACTGAAGAACAGGTTCTCGGCTTTAGAAGGCCTAACATCGGAAGAAGTGGACATCTCTGAAGTTAACAGAAAAGTAACCAAAGCTCTTATGGAAACAGCAACAAAATTAGCTGGTTCTAAGAACAAGTTGCATGTGAACAAATTATCAGGAAAAACCAAAATGTTGATGCAAAAAAGAAGAGAGATGAGGACAACTAAAGAAGATGTGACTTCCAAAGTGGAATATATAGAGCTATGCAAGACAGTAAGAAAAAGTATCACTGAAGACGTAAGGAAATTCAACTGTGAACTAGTGAGGAAAGCAATTGAAAACAATCAAAGCCTAAAGATAGCAAAGGGACATCTCAGTAAGGGAAGAAAACAGATTATGGCACTGAGAAAAGAAGATGGTTCTGTAACAAGAAATAGAGGCGAAATTTTGACAAGAGTGAAAGATTTCTACTCCAAATTATATGAAAGGGATGATATATGCACTCCAGACATCATGAAAGATACCAGTACCAGAGTTCCTCCAGTCCTTCCAGCAGAAGTTGCACATGCAATCAAGAACATGAAGCGAGGAAAAGCTCCAGGAGAAGATGGAATTACTGTAGACATCATACAAGAAGCAAGTGGAGAAATCGAAACAGTACTCGCCCAAATTTTCACTCGATGCCTTAATGAAGGAAAGATTCCTGAGGATTGGAACACCGCTACAATGATCCTGCTACATAAGAAAGGTGACATTGAGGATCTCGGAAACTACAGACCTATCAGCCTCCTATCAGTAGTTTATAAAATCTTCACTAAAGTTCTTTCACACCGCTTGAAGGTAGCACTAGACATGGCTCAACCGAGAGAACAAGCTGGATTCAGGAGTGGCTACAGCACAATAGATCATATCCACGTGCTGAGAGAACTAATTGAAAGAGCGAGGGAATATGAACTTCCATTGTGCATGGCTTTTATCGATTATGAAAAAGCCTTTGATTCGGTGAAACCATCAGCAGTTACAATGGCTCTGAAAACCTGCGGTATTGAAGAGGCATACATTAATATTATTAATAACATCTATGAAAATGCAAGTGCAAAGATTAGGCTGTTTGAAAATACAACACACGTAAAAATTGGAAAGGGAGTGAGACAAGGTGACACCATATCTCCGAAGCTCTTTAATGCCACATTGGAGGGTGTTTTTCAGTCGCTGAGCTGGGAAAACAAGGGGATAAAGATTAATGGAGATTATCTAACCCACCTTCGTTTTGCTGATGACGTAGTCATTTTTGCAACTACCCCATCAGAGCTGCAGAGTATGATCCAGGAACTTGCTGACAAGAGTAAAGAAGTGGGATTAAAAATGAACTTTCAGAAGACAAAAGTGATGTTCAATGCTTTTAGAAGAAATGAAGATTTATCGATTGATGGAGAAAAGCTGGAGATAACAGACACGTACGTTTATCTTGGACAGCAGATATCAAGTGAGGGTCACATTGATGAAGAAATTAATCGGCGTACAAAACTTGCCTGGAGAGCTTTTGGAAGAAACAGCATAATTTTCAAGAGCAATATGCCATTATGTCTTAAAAGAAAAGTGTTTGATCAATGCATCCTTCCAGTGCTTACGTATGGTGCAGAGACGTGGACCTTAACTAAAAGAGACATACAAAGGCTGCAGACAACTCAAAGTAGCATGGAGAGGTGCATGCTTGGTGTAACCAGGAGAGATAAGAAGAGGAACTCGTGGATCCGAAAAATGACAAGAGTGGAAGACATCATGATCAGAGTTAAATCCCTGAAATGGCAATGGGCTGGACATACTGCCAGAAGGACAGATCATCGATGGACAGCCGAAATTTTAGATTGGATTCCAAGGGACAGGAAAAGACCCAGAAGAAGACCACATAGGAGATGGGTGGATGAAATTCGAAAGTATGCAGGGGTGACATGGAGGAGACTGGCACAAGACAGACCGTTGTGGAGGAAACTTGGGGAGACCTTCGTCCAGCAGTGGATTGATAATGGTTGACAATGATGATGATGATGACACGAACGTTAGTGCAAATTCTAAACAAAACGTAACGTTAGAATTAAGCTGCCCAGTGGAAAAGAGGCGCATGCCACAAAACACATTTTGTTCAGAAAAGGCATTTTTACTAAAATTGTTGTCTTGTAAAAAATAATTGGAATCATGTAATTATTTTAACAGCACGTTGAAATAAGTACTGGAGGATGTTCATTACCAGACCTTCACTGAAGTGTCACCATTAATAATATGAAAAAAATGTTAATACAGTGAAGAATCATATGATGGTGAAATGTACTCACTGGGAATAAATTTTGAAGTTTGTTATTGAATTATTGAAATTTATATGATATTTCATACAAGTAATAGTTATTAGACCACAAATAACGTAAACTTCAGCAGATAGCATTGGTTATTGTTTATGTCATAACAATGACATCAGAAAAGTATCAATGTTGTACTGTGCTTATACCCATTGAAAAGAAAGAAATGCACCTGAACTTTCCAAGTTCTGTCTGCATCCATCTCCTTATCAATGTTTTCTGTTTCTTTTGTTACATCAGTGTTGTCACTTTTTAACGCATCATAAAATCGAGCATAAAGAGGTAGTATAAACTGCATCAGACTTAGTATGCCACGAAGTTTTGCTGCCTTTATCAGTCTTCCGTTAGGACATTTCACTGGAAAAACACAGTTTCCTAAATTCCTTGGATGGCGATGCCCTTTTAAAAGACTAACTTTCATTGGTACTTACATGGGATTATGAGTATACTTGATGTAAACAGAACGTTCACCACCCACTAATCGCAGAACCATAGCTTTTCTAAGATTACAACGTTGTTTATCAACAGTCACACTTCTCTTCACAAGATTCGTGACTATTGGTGCCAGTGAAACGAAATCTGCGGTTTCCATTTCCACTACGATGAATGGTTTCTTTTGTCTGCTTTGTCGTATCAGTTCCGCCCATTTTGAAGGAATGTGTCCTGCTTTTGCGTTGTTCTATGGGTCCAAAATCTCAGTCCCAAGACATGAATGTATGTGCAGGTACAAAAAATCGGTGTTCAATGGTAGCAAAGTATTTCTTGTCCAGAAGGCACAACCAAATCCCCAGGATGATGTAAATTTGTTCTGTCCAACACACGAATCAGTGTATATGATTAAGGTACGGGGATGATCTTGTTTGAGATGCTGCAGTGCCTTCAAAACACAACTTCCAACTTCATCAGCTCCCCTTGAAGCCACGTCTTCGGACCATATACACATTACTGCCCTCTCATCATTGTAACAGTGAACACCGAAGTTACATGTCCAGAGTTGTCTCTTATAAAATACATTTTCAGTAGAAATATACGGAGTCGGAACAGCCTGATGCAAATCGATACACAAAACCAGTGTGTCACTACCATCCTGTTCTGTATCGTTTATTGCTTCCATCAGGCTGTTGTATGAAGGTTCAGCTTTACGCAAATGCGTTTGAAAATCTGCTGATTGAAGATTATTCGCTGCTTTTGCTGAATCATAAGTATTGCATGTGTCACTTGATGGCAGTTTAAAGCCAATATTAAATTCGCTATTAAATATATTTTCATAAACATGAATCAGAGTATGACGGTACAAATGATACCTTTCTGCAAGAGAATGTACCGAAGTAATGTATGTCCTGTTCGGGTTATGCTTTCGACTATAGTGTGAAGTGTATCTTGAAAACATTCGAATACATGTTTTCGTACTTCATCCTTCCTCTCAGATGTGATTGCATGGATTTTGTTAAAATACATACCTCTTTTGTCCTGCGGTGGTGTATGAACTGCGTCATGTGGAGACATGCGTTCAGACTGAAGAAAACAGAAGCATGGCCTGTATTCTGCTTCAAAATTCTCACAGCCTTTATTAGCATATCCGAATTGTTCGTAAACGTTTTACAGTAATACCACGAAGCTATAAAAATACCTTTCTGCGCACTTCAATTCCACCATGTTTACTGCAACGAATAAAAAACTTGAACGAAACTTTCCTCTGGCTTTCTCTTGCAACTTTCTTTTTATTAATGTAAGTACGCTTACACTTGTACGGCCCTACTAGTCCGAATAAATAAGCATTTTGGTTGTTGTGATCTCCAATGCTGTAAAACTCCATAAATGTGCCTTTTTTTTTTATTGGAGGTTTAACGACCACCGTGAGCAACTCAATAGGCTATAAGCAGTCGCCCGTCCCTAATTTAGGGTCACTGGCTCCAGGGAAGGGAGAGAGCCAGTGCCGTAAGACAAACACAACATCCATGTCTCACCGGGATTCGAACCCGGACCCCGTTCGGACGAATGATCAGAGGCCATCGCTTAGTTTCAATATTCGCATTTACTCACTTAAAAAAATTACAACAGAACATCCCCAACCTCACACGCAGTGTGAGAGGAGGAGAGAAATAAAACAAAATGTAGATATTTACAATGAAATGATAATTGTACAAATGAGCAATGACAGGCATTGCATTATTTGCTGTAAACAGCAGTAGCTCTGGGATAAATGTTCATCGAAGTCTTGGAACATCACTGGAGCGAAACAATTTACAGAAAAAATTCGCGCAGTTCTAGTGACATGGGAATCACTGGTGGCAGAGAGTCACTGTGAGGATGAAAAGAACTGTGTACAAAAGTGACATCAGCAGGAAGCAAACACAATCCAGTTCGAGGAGGAAACATGGGGAGGGAACAGTAAAAATAGAAAGTTCCGACGTAGGTTTAAGAGTATTAAAACAGCAGATGAACAGTCTGGGCACTAGAAAACCGAAACCAGGGACGACATGGTAACCATGTTTTGAAGAAGGCAGGTAACCGTGCCGTATCATTTGCCAAGGAGTATTCCAGGGTGAGTCTGCCTTTAACCCTGTTGCGGTAGTGTGCAACCAAGGTGGTAGAGAATGTGATAGGATCTGGATCTTGTAACTGTAGCAGGTGAGAGAAAATAATATATTTAGCTAGGATAAATAAATACGAACAAACTGGTAAAATAGAGGAGAAACTTATAGAACTGTGGCCGAGGAAACGATAATCTTTTAGGGTGAGATCACTGGTACAAGAAGGATGTGCAAGTTGGAACATACTGTAAAATAGTGGGAGCAGCGTCGGACAGTAAACAAACATGTGTAAGACGTCTCCAACGACGTTACAAAAAGGACAGAGATCTGATGATACTATATTTCTCCGGAACAAAGTCGAAGGGACAGGCAGTCGATTGTGCAAAAACCTCCAGTGCACATTAAGTTTTGAGGAGAGGGCCGGTGAATGTTGGGCAGTAGACCAGACCGAGGTTAGTGCAAAAGAAGGAACAGAGGGAATAGGGCAAGATACAGCAGAAGAATAACGGAGAAAACGGTACAGGGTGCGGGTGGAAAGACTGTGGAGAGGGAGGAGGTCACCAGAAAAGGGTAGGAAAAACGGGAAAGGGAGAGAGGCAGAGGAAACGGATAGGAGGCCAGAGGAATCGACTAGGGAAGGAAAACGTTATTGAAGAGCAAGTTTAAGTTGGAGGAAGTTATCAGATAGTTCGGGCGAGAGCGGGAGGGTGGGGAAAAGGTCGGAAACGGGTTTCCATGAAAAATCGGGGAGGACCAGTTGGGAAACAGAGACTACACCAGCGTGTAGCCATGCGGGAGAAAAGAAAAAGTTGGCAGTAGGGGGATGGAGGACGGAGTAGAAAAAAAGAGGCTCGGAAAGAAGATCAAGAGTGGAAAAGGAAGGTTGACGAATGAGCGGTAAAGAACGAAGGAACTAAACAGCTTCATGGTAGACTAGAGGAAATCGGGGGGGGATGACAGTGTGAATATCCATCTTGAGAAGAAGATGGACGGTGAGGCAGGGATTAAGGGGGAAGTCAGAACATTAAACAGAAGAATGGAAGCGGAAGAGTCTGGTTGAACTGTCAAACGGAGGAAATTGAAAATTCTTACAGCTTTATAACGTATGGTAATCTCTAGCATATTGAGGCCACCACAAGTCAAAGGTAGAGGAAATACTGAGAAAGATAACCAATGAGTGGATGACCAAACAATGCTGAGCATTGCTGATGTTGTTGCAGTTTGAACGTAAGCTGTTGGCGGTTGTGCAATCCAGGAATGATAAACTAACGAGAGGATGTGGGTGCCAGCAAGCCGTGCACGACTGTGGTAGGTCAAACAACACTTGAGCTTGGACCAGTAAGCAGCGGTGTGACGTAGTTTCCTGACGAGGGGTCTCCAGGTGGCAGCCGCTGCTGAGACCCGGCTGTCAATGTGCACCCCAAGTACCTTTTGACTGGTGGAAGTCCAATGGGCGCCCCACAGTGCATCGGGGCGATGTCTCCAGGAGCCACACCACAAGCCTGTACACTTTGAAAGGTTTAATGAAACGCCGGAAGCCGCAGCATACACTTGATACCATGCAAGAACAATTGTGAATTGCCATTCTTCTCGGATGAGAACTGTGAGATCATCGGCGTAGGCAGTAAGAACGATAGAATGGTGCCTAAGAGTACATCCTTAACGGATGTCCTTACGAAACGGAATGGGGGATGTAAGGAAGGAGGCCGTCCGGATATGGACAACTGAGTCCTGGTTCAGGGCAAGGAGGGCTGTGATGAAGACAGATGGGAAACCGAAGACAGAGAGCACAGAGGCAAGACACTGATGACTCACGTTATCAAAGACCTGCCTCTGATCAAGATTGAGGAAAGCTAAAGGTTCGGAGGAAAGGTGGGCAAGGCAATATGAGTCACGGAGGAGATTAATATTAGTATGAATGCTTCGGCCAGGGATGGTGTACGTTTGATAGGGATGTATGACGGTGGGAAGGACAGGGTTCAATCGAAGAGATAGTATTTTAGTATAAATCTTGTAGTCAACATTAAGGATGGATATAGGACGCCAGTTATCCAACTCCAGCAGACACCCCTTCTTTGGAAGAAGAATGATGTGAGCTAGAGTAAAAGCGGGGGAAGAACAGATAAGGAAAAAGCAGCTGTAAAGCAAGGTAATAGGAGAGGGTGTAGGAAAGAGGAAAACGTACGAAAGAAATTAACTGTCAACCCGTCAGGACCAGGTGACGAGTGACAGTTAAGTAAGGCAAGTGACTGTACTACTTCTGCTGGGGTGATAGGCATAGAAAGAGATGTAACAAGATGCGATGGAATATGTGGTAAGGCACGAAGAATCGAATCAGCGTGCAGAGAACTTGACTGGAACTGAGCAAAATGTGACTGGAAATATGTTCTAACACCGGAGCAAATGAGAGTGGGGTCATTAGTAACAGTTCCATCGGGTAACTTTAGATTACGGAGGGGATGAGCAGAACGTTTGTGGAATTCCAGTTGTTGAACCTGCTCACATAGATAGTCATTTGGCTGGAGATAAAGGAGCTTGAGGCGGTGAAGAGCTAGTTGGGAGATAGGAAGTAGCAAGGCACGAAGTTCAGCTTGGTAATGAGAAAACAGCGGAGAATCAATATCTAGGGTGGAAAAAATCGAGCGTGCAGCATCAATCTTCATAGAGGCGGTAGTACGTTTTTCGTGGGAATATTGTTTTTTTTTTTCTTGATTGGAAGTTTAACGACCACTGTGAACAACTCAATGCGCTATAAACCGTCGCCCGTCCCTAATTTAGGGTCACTGGTTCCAGGGAGAGAGAGAGCCAGTGCCGTAAGACAAACACAACATCCATGCCTGACCGGGATTCGAACCCGGATCCCTTTCGGACGAATGATCAGAGGCTATCGCTTAGACCACTGCGCCACCGGGGCGGCGAATATTGTTTAGTATAAAGAAGAATTTGGTATTTGACATTTAACCAGTGTTGCAAGGAACAAGAAGCAAAAGGGAGCGTATATAAGGCTTGTTGGAGCTTCGATTGGATGGAATTTATGTAAGCTGAATCAAGTAAAAGATCATCATCAAGGGTCCAAGTACGGTAGTATTGCCGAGGAGATGGACCGGTGTGAAGACACATTACGACACAGCTATGGTCGGAAGAAACTGTCGGTGTGTGAGAAAGGGAGATAACTCAAGAAAGAAGAATTGAAGAAACATAAAACCGGTCAAGTCGGGCAGTTGTAGTGGAGGAAGTGGAGTAGAAGCGCCAGTGTACGAACGAAGAAATGGGTGCAGGTGTCGAAAAGAATCTTGGAGTTGTAGCTGGTTGATGGCTGTAGAAAGTGCTCTGGTAAGAAAATACCTGGTATCCGTGGAACCGTCCGATCTGTCGAGGGATGGGTCAAGGGTGCAGGTAAAATCACCACCTAAGATGACAATATCAGTGGCCGGAAGACCTTGAATACAGGAAACAAAATGCTCAAAAAGACAGTCTGCATACTGTTGATTGCCGGAAACATAGATGTTGAAGATATTGTATCGGAAGTTGTGAAGTCGGAAGGACAGAAGCTGCAGGAGGTCACGATAAATCCGTTTGACCGTGATATCAGTAATGAAGGATCGAAGACGAAAATGGATGGCCACCGCAAGTCCTGCGTGATGACTAAGTCGATGGACATGGTAGAATTAAAATGGCCAGGTTCGCCACAGGTGGTATGGGGTGTTGGGATGACAGTTAGTTTCCTGTAGCAATAATATATCCGCATCATGCGGTGTAATGTCTTTAAACACTAACGCATTGGTAGGAGGGACGGAACATCCCTTACAGTTGAAAGAAAGTAATTTTAACTTGAAAGAGGTTGTAGTGGTTGAATATTACTATCAGCACTTCTGTGAAGATTGGTTACACGTTTCTTTAAGTCAGTGGCGGCCCGTCAGATGAGGCAAGTGAGGCACCGCCTCACCTGAAATTCCGCAGAATGAGAAGTGACAAAAAAAACTTCTATCAGTAACAAAGATATAAGATTTTTGCAGGATAAATGAAACACTCAAATTCACACTGTGATTCATGAATTAGGTTAAAAACAGGCTTTCAAGAAGAGGAATGAATCATTATTTTTGCAAAGCAGCTGCATGTTTTAAGCGCTTAGAGGCGACCGGCTGAATCGTCACGATGAGAAGCCGGTTTTGGGAACTGGGGATCAGAGAAGAGCCCTACAGAGTGACACCCCCCCCCCCCACACACACACACACACGGTCCGAGGTCTACCCAAGGAGGTGCCGGACTTCCAGTAAGAGAAAGGAAATTTCTGAGGCGTCCCCCCACTTCGCTTAAACTCGAATCGCATCTCTGCTGTTATTGGAGAACCCAAATATTGTGTATCCAATGGGCGCGAATAAATGAGCAGATGACCTTGTTAAAAAGTGGTTTTACAGGCGATGACGCCGTTCGCCTCTAGACGCTTTGGAGTACGATGATTTCTACGTAGCTTTAACTATTCGTCAGAGTGTATTTGAGTCTAACTTTTAGTAGTGTGTTTGCAATCCTCTCTTTTGTGGGTGTTGGCTAGTTCATAGTAATGTTGAGTTTTTTTTCTTTTTTATTTTGTTATTGTTACTAAACAGCATATTTTGATTTTGGTTGGAAAATATGAATGACCCAACAAACGACGTGATTTGTGTTCTGGAAGAAATTCCTTTTAAACACTGGAAAGATTATGATAAAAGGGATGTTCTCATATCTGGAATACCGACACCTATATTAAGTTCAATATCTAAAGACAAGAAGTGCGACAAATCGTTTTTTAGGTCTTTCAATAAATCATGGTACGAGATTTTCCCCTGGCTTTCTGGTAGCTATTACAAGCAAACTCTCTTTTGCTGGCCATGTTTACTTTTGAGGAATAAGAAAAATGTGTGGAATACAAAGGGTTATTTTGATCTGAAAAACTTTTCTCGTAGTGCAAAATTGCACGAAAGCTCTAAAGAGCATGTAACTAACCACGTAGGTTTAAAACGAATGGAAAAAAACATAAACACTATATCTGATATGCTCAAAGAAAATGCTGCTCTTCATAAAGTCAAGTTTAATGAAAAGGTTAGACTAAATAGGCTTTTTGTGGAACATATTATCGATTTAGTTGTCGTTCTAAGCAAGCAAGAACTGCCTTTTCGAGGACATGATGAATCCATTTCCTCACTAAATAAAGGTCATTTCAAGGAGATGTTCCATTTGTTACTTCGTAGGAGCACCCCAGAATTAAAAGCACATTTTGAAGAAATACGAAGCTTATTTTCTGGACAATCTAAAACGATACAGAATGATTTAATGGAGTGTATTCATGAATATATAAACGAATGTGTTAAAAGCGAAATTAATGAGTCAGAATTTTTTCAGTGCAAGTTGATGATACAACTGATATTACTCAAAAATCACAGTGTTCAATAATTGTCAGATACATATTGGACTTAAATTCTGAAGTAGATGAGCGCTTCCTTGGTTTTTACGATATCATACAGTGCCACAGGACTGCTGTGGCACTGTATGATCTGCTAGCATTGGTTTTGGAGGAGTTTAATACAGACATTTAACGTGGACCAGTAACATCAAACAAAGATCTTCGCTCTATCCACGTTTATAAGTGAGTCACGGAAAAATTCTCATTGGCCGCCATCGGGAGTCGAACCCAGGGTCTTCCAGTTACGCGCCGGATATGCTTCTGCTACACCACAGGGGCCTCGAATTCCTCCGAACTCACATACGCTAACTGCCAAGCCAATGTGGCAGGTTGCTTCTTGGAGCCTGCACAATGCTGGAGATTCACCAAAGATGGTAAGTGGTGCTTTGAAAGATCTTGTAAGTAGTTGTGCCTTAAAAATGTCTATTTTTTAGTACAGACTGTATTAATAAATAAATCTTATCTTGCTGAATGGCTTTTCTAATTAAAATATTGTTGTAAAATTATCGAATAATTGTTTTCATAAAAATATTGTTGCAAAAGTAGCGTATATTACACACACACACACACACACATATATATATATAGGTATATGTACATTTTTCCACTAAACGTTTTGGATTTTTTCGTGAAGAAAGACTCCCCACGCCGTGTTTCATATATTTTTATAATTTTATTCCATTACTGTTGAACAATATTTGTACATAAGGGCTAAATGGCATGGGCTGAAGCCCTAAGGGATGGGGTTTACAGCTATTTATAGCAAGGCGATTACCCGGGACCAATGGCTTAACGAGACTTCCGAATCTCAGCGGATTTTAATGATTCAGCCGACTCGAACCCAGGACTTCAAAGATATCAATGGGTGATTCTGCCTTTGACATGAAACTTTTTTGGAGGGGGGAGGGGGGTTCTGCACTTCTGCTGTATAACTGTGTATAAGTACATATAACAATAATTTTTAGGGGGCGCGCTTCGACAAATATTTTTCTATTGGTACGTACGCACATCTTGAACATTAATACAAAATGAAGCTAATTTAATAAAATGAAGAAAATGCAATAAATTATAGTTGTTTTAAAAAAAAATTAATAAAGCAACTTCTTTGGCCGCTTTGCTTTACTTTCTCTTCTATTATCAAGAGATTACATTGCTTTCCGAGTTATGTAAAAATCAAAGAATTTAAATAGGGAAATTATCTATAAAGCGTACTTAGAAAAAGCTAACTGTCTCGCCTACTAAGGGGGTGCAAACCACGAGCCCCCGGCTACGCCACTGATATATATATATATTCGTATAACGTTATACGAATTTATATATTTTTCAATAACATATGTTTTACTGTTTTACATTTACATCAAGACCGTTCGCCTCACCAGCATTTTACACCACGAGCCGTCACTGCTTTAAGTTAGATGCCTGCGCATTAGTGACTGTGTCAATTTTCGGCAAAAGAGCAAGTAGATTCTGAAGTTGGGTGATAATAGTAGGAAGCTGAGCATTACGTGATTGAACGCAGTCTAGCTGCTTAAGAGGACGTGACGGTTGATTGATTATGACGAGAGCAAGATCAGACGGCGCCAGCGGCCCGTCTAATGCAGGGAAAGTTTCCAGATATTCTGCGAAAGCTTTTTGATCCAACAATTTTGGAACAGCTGAGGATTTAAGAGATGTAGGAACTGCAGCTGGAGAGAAAGACTGTCGAATTGGCGAACGGGAACGAGAGCAGCGTGGAAGAAGACGTCACCGGCGAGATTGAACTCTGTCTAGTATGTTTCAACGTGGGAACGCCGGGAGAAGCTGGTGGGTGTAGGACAGTTAGATCTGACTCCACATTAGGGGATCCAAGGGAAGAAGATAAAGCAACACGACGGAGGGGTTGCCATTCCTTTTCGGAGATAATACCCTCCGAAGAACGTAGAGGTACCACAGCAGCAAGTGTGTCCAACGATGGAGAGGTGGCCAAAGTTCCCGTAGTAGAGATCGAAGACTTGGAGACTGCTGATGAATCATCATTTTCTGGGGGAGAAGCCTCTGGAACAACAGTAGCAGGGATCAAGGACGTCTGTGGAGCCGAACTTGGTGTGGCCAGAGAAACTGGTGTTGAGGGTGAGGTGTTGACTTCGGGCAGTATGGAAATAGGTGGCTTGTAAGATGCATGTGGACAACAAGATTGGATGTGGCCATATGCCTTGCATTTAAAACAATGCAAGGCAGTAACGATATCGATCCGGAAAATCTGCTTCCCTACAACCACAGTGAGGTCAGTAGGGCAGTCAGCAATGGCATCTTCAGTAGGGAACAGGATCCTTGCTTGGCGACGCAGATCTAAGATGTTCCTGTCATCTGGGTCTGTTGGTGCAGAAGACAGAGTGGAAATGAAACCAACTACTTTTCCACAACGGGAAATGACCGCCATTAAGTAATGGTCTTTGATTTCTGGTGGTACGGGGTAGCACGTAACAAGTACGGGGCGCAGCGTGAGCGGGACTCCCAGTAAGGTATGATCCCCAACATGCAGTCCGTCAGATAAGACGCGCTCCACAAACTCTGGCTTCGCAAAATAGATGAGAACAGTCCTAGGTTTCCTCGCCATATGGGTAATCGCTCCCTTAGGGAGGATTTGGCGGACGGCTAAGGAGTATTTGTTAAGGCTGGTGTCCGGGAAGGCATAAAAATATATGCCAAGTTTCTGTGTGCGTAAAACCCTTGCCCAGCAGCTGAAGTTTCCGGAATTTCGATGCGTAATTTCTTGTTGTCTCTAGTGGCAATCATATCAAGAGGCATTGTACATGGATTCTTCGCTGTTGTTGTGGGGGTGGGAGGATACTAAGTTAAAATGAAGTTGGCATATGCAAATTTAAATTTTAAATTTCAACCCTTTCCCTCAGAGTATGGATATTAAAGTAGACAAGCAAAACTTACAGGTATTTCTATATGAAAACCCAATTTGTTCCCACAACTGATGACAATAATAGGAAATTAGTTGTTGCAGTACATGACAGTTACTCCACTTTTATGGCCGAAAAAAAAACAACAACAAAAAAAAACCATTTGTGTTATTCAAGGACTTTTGCTGTCTGTGACGTGCAAAATAAATGGGCAGAGCCCCAAATCCGATCCACCCACTAGTCTAAGCTAATGTGGATACATGCTATTGACTAACATATATTAATCACACAACACATGACAAACTCAAGAAATCAATTTTGTAAAAGACCAGTCGGTCTGCATTTATTTGTAAACAATTTAATCAGTGATTTTAAATTCCCTTTCTTTTTGTAATTTGAATTTCTGCTTTGCTTTCCACAAACACACAGGAAGGTTACATAAATTTTACATTTTTGTTTATATTTCTACACAGCAAATTTTTTTTTTTCGATTCCTTAAGGACAACTTTGAGAAAAAAAAATGTTGTATACCTTCTAGCGTTATTCAATATATATATATATTTTTTTTAGGCAATTTTACTCTTACATGGGAGATGTTGGCCAAGATTCTAAAATCTAATTTTTTTTTTTTTTTATTTTACGTCACCACATTTTCTAAACTGACAGAAATATTACCTTGGGGAGTAACTCCCAGAACAAAGTAGATTTTTTATTTTATTTATTTAGTTTAGTTGTTTGTTTGTTGTTTTTCAAATAGGCAGGTGAAAAAAAAGAAAGTCTCGTAGTGAGAAAAGAGTCAACTTCTGAAGGACCAACATGGCGGCTAGTAGGTTAGACGTTCGGTGTGACGAGGATGATTTAAACATTTCTGCTTACCGCTTCCGGAATACAGCATACCTCTCCACGTTTTTTCTAGTCTCTGAAGAAATGGGTACCTCCAGTGTACAGGACTGGCACTTCAGGAAATTACTCGTTCGGACGGCAAGGTGAAATTCTTTTTTTTTGTTGATGTTCTAATTACATCTACCATGGGACTGGTAGTACAGCAGCAGCTCTCCTTCCGAGTAGCCCTTAGCACACATCCCAGGATGATAACCTTTTGTTTTTTTTGAATGATGAGTCGATGTGACGGGTTGATTAGCGAACTTGCCCGGTCGCTGAGGTAAGCAGGCTCTTCCAACAACCGACGCTCCGGTTACAAACCCGCACATGGAGACAGGGAGCAAATCCCTTTTTTGTTAATCCCATGCTGCTCTTAGTTTTCGGTTTCCCTTTTGCCGTCGTTCATCTTTCATTTACCGGGCAGGGTATAAAGGACCTCCCGAGGATTATGGATATCTCGGGGACCACGAAATTTTCTTCATCTTCCAGCGAGGACTCGGTCTTAGCAGCCAAAAAAAGTAATCGAAGAGTGTCAAAAAAAAAATTTCAACTCACACGTCTTCTCCGAAGGATGCGAGAGTACGCCAGCGCCCTCTGCACCGACGCTGCTTTCCTCCAATAAGATTGCCCCCATCCAGCTGTTGCGTGAAAAACGCGGTCGCCCCCCACACCGCTTACTAACGCTTGCGTCTTATGACATAACATGGAAAGGGCGATTCCAGATGCGAAATTTATCACCATACGCAAGAGAGGGAACGCATTCCAAAATGTGTAATCTGATACCACTCTGCCTTCAACGACTTTCTCTTCTCCTGGGAACGCAGGTGCACTGCTGGCCGGAAATGCTTGACCAACTTCTGGTCATCCCATAAATAAAGAGAGAGATGCTGCAAACCACCTCCCTCTGCGTACCAGCAACACTTGGCAAACCCGAGTACGCGTAAAGCTCTTCCCTGTTACTGGGGCCGGAAGCAAGCTGAGCTTTTCTTTCACACCATCCCGTAAGAAAAGGGGGGGGAAGCAAGGAACCTTTCTGGTTAACCATCTCTACGTGGTAGCTTCACTTCAAGACAGAAGACGGGGGAGGAATAAAAGAGAAAAAAAAATAAATCTCAATGTTATCATGTACATTTATATGGCACCTTTATACATATATATCCATAATTCTACGCGGGACAGACTGTTCCATACAACAAATACTTATTTCCTAATTATATTTGTAATCGACACAGAATTTTCTTTATAATGGTGGTTACACAAATACAAGTAGATGGTCGATCAACACCATAATTACTATACACACACATATACCTATATATATATATATTTCTTTTTTTTTTTTTTTTTTTCTTCTCCCAGAAAAATAAAAGAGGAAAACAAATTTATGAAATGACGTTACAACGATTCACCTAAAATACAATATCCTCACTCCGACCTACTGACAGCATAAAAAAAAGAACTACAGTTACCTAAAGTACACACACACACAGAGCACACTCACCAGAAAGATAGATTAATTTTGAAAGAGAAATTTCCGAGACAAGATTTCTGACTTTTTCTCAACTTTTTTTTTTCTTAAGAGGACATATATATGGATATATATATATCCACCACCTGCACAATGCCAAGAAACGTGAGAGACCACCTAAAAAAATTATGATCACACATTTTCTCATTTTTCTTTTATAGAAAATGCGTTGGACTGTTGTCAGTCCTGAATGAAAATTCACATAAATTGGCCAGATTTATGTGTTTCCAGGACTGAGCAACAGGACACTGTAGAGGAAGATGAACTGGTACCCTTCACAACGGAAGCATAAGGTAGAGTTGCCGTAGGAATAGGCGGAGATGGGGAAGGTCGAGACGCAGTGCTCGCAGGAGAAAATGAAGTACCAGAGGCAACGGATACTGAAGAAGTAAATGACGTCACTGTGGTGGAGAATGTCGGGAAATCAACATCCATAGAGTTGGAAGAAGAGGTGGTAACATCAGATAACGAGGCTTGGAAACCAGCTGCGTGTGGTAGTGACGATGACCGAACGTGGTCAGGCGGGGGCATAGCTTTGCTATCAAGCTTCAGACCTGGCCTATCACATGCGGTCGCCGCCATTTGCAATGGCTGGCCTGCTAAACCCGACCCTGGGCAAAGCCAGGACGGAAAAGGTTTAGTACAAGTAAAGGTTTACTTACAGGACGTCAAGGTCGGACTCAATCGAAACAGGAGACGTTCACAACACAGGAGATACACAAAATGACGGCACACACACAAAAAAGAACACCAATAAACGCAGGTCAACACAACCTTTACAAAGCCATCGCTTAGACCACTGCGCCACCGGGGCGGCATAAATGTGTCTTCCTTGTGTTGTACTGAAAGTGTCGAATAATTACAACACCTTCGTTTGCAACACTGATCTACGTTTTCGAACACTTTAGCAGGTGCAAGAGTCTCATTTCGTCGAACATATTCTTATCCACAGTTTCGTAGCCTGTTTCTTTCGTGGTCTTTCGTTTTCTCAGGAATCCTAGAACGTTTCTTGCCCGAAACGTTTGCACTTTTTCACTACTCACATTTACATCAACTCCCTGTATCTCCTTCTTGAAAACACTGACTTAACACAACTTCGTCTCACACAACAGTTGTGATTGTTTGCTTGTGCACGTCACAGCCACTCAGAGACAACGTACTATACTCCTAGTGAGCTGCGCGGCATGTGCTCTTCTTCCACTAGAGATTTCACACGTTACTGAAAACACGATATTTTAATCTGCTGTGGATGTGCGTGCGCATGACGGGTCACATGACTAATTTCTATGCCCAGTCAAGTCACGATGTTGTTAAATCTCGTTTGGTCACTGTTCAAAAAAAGATGCTGATAATTAGTAAAAAACTCCAAGTATGGTGTCGTGTTTCATCGGGTACTGAGTTGTGAAGGTTACAGTGAACTTCTTATGTATTCAGTTCGGTTATATAGTGTGCAGAGGTAATTATCTGTTGCATTGAAATATGTGTACCTTCGGTTGCGTTGTGCATTGCATGTTCGATGGCGTGTTGAAGTTGAATTAACTTGTGCTTATACTTCCTTGTGCGTCATCGTCTGCTTAATAGATGACGAAATGCACTGAAGAGCAATTGAATTAGAGATACCTGTCTAGTAACGTGTAGCACCACCTTAGCCCTGATGACGGCGGCGATTCGTCTCGGCATGGATTCGACAACACACCGGAAGCGTTGGGAAGCCATACGGATCCACGACCCCTGAACAAACTCTCACAGTTCACGAATATTTGATGGAGGGAGGTCACAGCCTCGAACATCTCTCTCGATGGCATCCCAGATGTGCTCGATGGGATTGAGGTCAGGTGACCTAGCTGGCCAAGGAAGCGATGTCACGTCGGTGGAGTGTTCATCCAACCACTCGGATACAATTCGGGAGAGATGGCACGGTGCATTGTCTTGTTGCAGGATGAGGACCCCACTGGGAAGTTGAAGACGCACAAACGGGAGGAAATGGTCGTCCTGGATATCCCTGTAACGTTTACCTGTGAGAGACGATGTCACACGTACCAGGGGTCTCATTTCAGTCCACGTAAACAGTCCCCAGACGAGAATGCCACCCCCACCAGCTTGAAGAGTACCCTGCTGGCAAGAAGGATCCATTCCTTCATGGGGTTGGCGCCGTACTCGTATCCTGCCATCCGCATGTGCCAACGTGAATCTCGACTCATCAGTCCAGGCAACATTTTCCCACATGTCTAGGGTCCAGTGGCGATGTTCCCGCGCCCATGCTAATCTTTGGACCCTGTGATATGCGGTCAGCAGAGGTACCCTCGTGGGACGATGGCTTCTGTACCCTATAGCGAGGAGATGGTTCTGAATGGTATGGCTGTTTACACGTTTTTTATGCACCAGCGTTAAATTGCCGAGTGATTTCTTGCACTATGGCCCGTCTATCCGTTGTTAATTAGCGAGCTAGCCAACGATAACCCCGCTCATCCACACGTTGTTGTCCCCGGCATTTGACCCTTGCAGAGATTGTTTTACCGGATTCGATGTACTCACGGGGCACCCGTGACACAATGGCTCGTGAAAATCCCAGTGCCTGCATGACTTCCGAGATGGAGTGACCCATTCGTCGGGCCCCGACAATTTGCCCACGATCATATGCGCTTAGATCCTTCGTTTTACCCATACTGCGTCCGACTCTTACTGATTCCCGTCGCATCACTCCTTATATTGTCGGATCGCTGCATACGTCATGTCGTTTCCGTTTACAGGGCCGCCCACAGCGCCACATTTGCATAACGCCAGCTGTCTCTAATTCAATTGCTCTTCAGTGTAGTGTCGTCTGCTTGTCCACTCAGTGGATAAAATTCATCGAATTTTGCGCCGGTGTTGGGCTGTGGTCTTTTGCGATCTCTCTAGAGCATTTGATACTGTATGCCATGATATATTATTAACTAAGTTAGAGAGGATTGAGATAGAGGTGTTGCACTTAACATGTTTTAGACTTTTTTATTGGGCAGGAGGCAGTTTGTTCAGATCCATGTTCACTGTTCTAGAATTGAGTCAGTTTCATTTGGAGTTCCTCAGGGTTCAGTGTTGGGTCTTATTTTGCTTTTGATCTATATAAAGGATATTTTTCGGGTTCCATCTGGTGCTCATTTGGTATTGTTTGGTGATAATGTAAGCCTATATATTTTTCAGGGGGAATAATCTGAGCGAGTTGATTCTTCGAGTAAATCTCGAAATTAGGGAGTACTTTCGTTGGTTTTCATGTAATTTTTTAACGTTAAAGGTTACTAGGACGGGGTGCGTGTTGTTTTCGAACATCAGGCCTCGTCTTTGTGACTTGAGTTATATTTATTTAAATGATACGGCATTACAGTTCCAAACCACAGTGAAATTTTTGGGTGTTGTTCTGCATGAATCTCTCAGATGGGATTCTCAGGTGGATCAGCTTGCGTTACGTTTAAGATTTCGCATTGGTATGATTTCGCGGATTTCTGGTTTTTTGTCAGTAAGAATGTTGTTAATTTTCTATACTATTCTTTTATTTTTCCTGTATTGTCGTACTGCATTTTAATATGGGGTGCGACTACAAGGCGTAACATAGTTCGCTTATCTGTGTTGCAGAGGAAGTTTGTCCGATTGTTAAATTTTTCGGCTTCTTCGGAGGTTCTTCTTCGTCATTTTCAGAAATTAACTATTGAGCAACTACATAGATACAGATTTTACTGATGGTCCAAGAACGTATTTTTTCAGGAAGATACTCCAACTTGATTGCATTACGGCGTACCACTCACTCCTATGATACTCGTGGTGGGTCGGGTTTTTCTGTTTCGTGGGCTCGTACAAGTTTAATGTTTAATAATATCAATGTGTTGGGATTGCGTGAGTGGAATGGATTACCGTTGATTATTAGAGCAGAAGCACCTTATCCGGTATTTAAGCAAGAGCTAAGGAGTTTTTGACGGGAAATTGAATATTGGAATTTATTTGTTTATGATTTGTAAAACAAAGTATTGTAAAATTGCTTTCGTTGTTTTGACTAGAATGGAATATTTTGTTTTTATTTAGAGAGAATCAGGGGTTTGTCAAGCAGTATTTCAGCCTTTTTCCTGGCCCCTTGCTGTACATTTAATTATTACTATCACATAATATTTGATTTATATTGACAACTGATATTAATTTTCAATGGAATGAGTTTTGTTGTTGTTGTGCGGAATTTGTATTTATTGTGAAAGTTTTGGTGATTTGTCGTGTTTTGTGAGTTTCATTGGTGATTTGTCGTAATTTGGGAGTTTCATTGGTGAATATTGTGGCACATATTGTATTGCTACTGAGTATTATATTACTATTCTATAATATTGCACAGCAGACATTTTACAAAATAAAATAAAATAAAATAAAAAATAAATAGATTCTAAATTGAAGCAGCTATCAGATACATACCTTAACTCATCTCTACGACCAAAAAAGGCACTGGTTCTCTTGAACGAACTCAAAATTTACGTAGGGAAAGAAACAAAAAATGAACGTTAAATTAGAATATATGTTATACATGTTGAATTGCGATGCTTACCTTCAAAACTATCTTATATATATTGCTCTGAAGTGCTTTTCCTAGTAATGTACTGCACGATTCAATGTAGGCATTTCTGATTATCTTGAAACTTAAAAATAATAAAATTTGCTTTTCCCTTAACCTGCAACAATCTAACGACGGTATGATAATACCTTTCGACTGATGACTTCCTTTAAGCACAATAAACATCTTGGTATAGATCCGATTACTTTTTGACTTACTTTTCGTTCGAGTTTTTTATTATTTTTTTCTATTGGAGGTTTAACGACCACCGTGTGCAACTCAATGGGCTATAAGCAGTCGCCCGTCCCTAATTTAGGGTCACTCGTTCCAGGGAGAGAGAGAGAGCCAGTGCCGTAAGACAAACACAACATCCATGCCTGACCGGGATTCGAACCCGGATCCCTTTCGGACGAATGATCAGAGGCTATCGCTTAGACCACTGCGCCACCGGGGCGGCGAATATTGTTTGGTATAAAGAAGAATTTGGTATTTGACATTTAACCAGTGTTGCAAGGAACAAGAAGCAAAAGGGAGCGTATATAAGGCTTGTTGGAGCTTCGATTGGATGGAATTTATGTAAGCTGAATCAAGTAAAAGATCATCATCAAGGGTCCAAGTACGGTAGTATTGCCGAGGAGATGGACCGGTGTGAAGACACATTACGACACAGCTATGGTCGGAAGAAACTGTCGGTGTGTGAGAAAGGGAGATAACTCAAGAAAGAAGAATTGAAGAAACATAAAACCGGTCAAGTCGGGCAGTTGTAGTGGAGGAAGTGGAGTAGAAGCGCCAGTGTACGAACGAAGAAATGGGTGCAGGTGTCGAAAAGAATCTTGGAGTTGTAGCTGGTTGATGGCTGTAGAAAGTGCTCTGGTAAGAAAATACCTGGTATCCGTGGAACCGTCCGATCTGTCGAGGGATGGGTCAAGGGTGCAGGTAAAATCACCACCTAAGATGACAATATCAGTGGCCGGAAGACCTTGAATACAGGAAACAAAATGCTCAAAAAGACAGTCTGCATACTGTTGATTGCCGGAAACATAGATGTTGAAGATATTGTATCGGAAGTTGTGAAGTCGGAAGGACAGAAGCTGCAGGAGGTCACGATAAATCCGTTTGACTGTGATATCAGTAATGAAGGATCGAAGACGAAAATGGATGGCCACCGCAAGTCCTGCGTGAAGACTAAGTCGATGGACATGGTAGAATTAAAATGGCCAGGTTCGCCACAGGTGGTATGGGGTGTTGGGATGACAGTTAGTTTCCTGTAGCAATAATATATCCGCATCATGCGGTGTAATGTCTTTAAACACTAACGCATTGGTAGCAGGGACGGAACATCCCTTACAGTTGAAAGAAAGTAATTTTAACTTGAAAGAGGTTGTAGTGGTTGAATATTACTATCAGCACTTCTGTGAAGACTGGTTACACGTTTCTTTAAGTCAGTGGCGGCCCGTCAGATGAGGCAAGCAAGGCGCCGCCTCACCTGAAATTCCGCAGAATGAGAAGTGACAAAAAAAAACTTCTATCAGTAACAAAGATATAAGAACTTTGCAGGATAAATGAAACACTCAAATTCACACTGTGATTCATGAATTAGGTTAAAAACAGGCTTTCAAGAAGAGGAATGAATCATTATTTTTGCAAAGCAGCTGCATGTTTTAAGCGCTTAGAGGCGACCGGCTGAATCGTCACGATGAGAAGCCGGTTTGGGAACTGGGGATCAGAGAAGAGCCCTACAGAGTGACACCCCCCCCCCCCCCCACACACACACACACACGGTCCGAGGTCTACCCAAGGAGGTGCCGGACTTCCAGTAAGAGAAAGGAAATTTCTGAGGCGTCCCCCCACTTCGCTTAAACTCGAATCGCATCTCTGCTGTTATTGGAGAACCCAAGGATTGTGTATCCAATGGGCGCGAATAAATGAGCAGATGACCTTGTTAAAAAGTGGTTTTACAGGCGATGACGCCGTTCGCCTCTAGACGCTTTGGAGTACGATGATTTCTACGTAGCTTTAACTATTCGTCAGAGTGTATTTGAGTCTAACTTTTAGTAGTGTGTTTGCAATCCTCTCTTTTGTGGGTGTTGGCTAGTTCATAGTAATGTTGAGTTTTTTTTTCTTTTTTATTTTGTTATTGTTACTAAACAGCATATTACTAAACACATAGTTCGCTTATCTGTGTTGCAGAGGAAGTTTGTCCGATTGTTAAATTTTTCGGCTTCTTCGGAGGTTCTTCTTCGTCATTTTCAGAAATTAACTATTGAGCAACTACATAGATGCAGATTGTTACTGATGGTCCAAGAACATATTTTTTCAGGAAGATACTCCAACTTGATTGCATTACGACGTACCACTCACTCCTATGATACTCGTGTTGGGTCGGGTTTTTCTGTTTCGTGGGCTCGTACAAGTTTAATGTTTAATAATATCAATGTGTTGGGATTGCGTGAGTGGAATGGATTACCGTTGATTATTAGAGCAGAAGCACCTTATCCGGTATTTAAGCAAGAGCTAAGGAGTTTTTGACGGGAAATTGAATATTGGAATTTATTTGTTTATAATTTGTAAAACAAAGTATTGTAAAATTGCTTTCGTTGTTTTGACTGGAATGGAATATTTTGTTTTTATTTAGAGAGAATCAGGGGTTTGTCAAGCAGTATTTCAGCCTTTTTCCTGGCCCCTTGCTGTACATTTAATTATTACTATCACATAATATTTGATTTATATTGACAACTGATATTAATTTTCAATGGAATGAGTTTTGTTGTTGTGCGGAATTTGTATTTATTCTGAAAGTTTTGGTGATTTGTCGTGTTTTGTGAGTTTCATTGGTGATTTGTCGTAATTTGAGAGTTTCATTGGTGAATATTGTGGCACATATTGTATTGCTACTGAGTATTATATTACTATTCTATAATATTGCACAGCAGACATTTTACAAAATAAAATAAAATAAAATAAAAAATAAATATATTCTAAATGGAAGCAGCTATCAGATACATACCTTAACTCATCTCTACGACCAAAAAAGGCACTGGTTCTCTTAACTCAAATTTGACTCATTTTACGGCACTGGCTCTCTTAACTCAAATTTGACTCATATTACGGCACTGGCTCTCTTAACTCAAATTTGACTCATATTACGGCACTGGCTCTCTTAACTCAAATTTGACTCATATTACGGCACTGGCTCTCCCAACTCAAATTTGACTCATGTTACGGCACTGGCTCTCTTAACTCAAATTTGACTCATATTACGGCACTGGCTCTCTTAACTCAAATTTGACTCATATTACGGCACTGGCTCTCTTAACTCAAATTTGACTCATATTACGGCACTGGCTCTCTTAACTCAAATTTGACTCATATGTGGCATGTGCCTCTTTCCCAAGTTTTCAATTGAAAACTTCACTCGTGTAAGAAGTATAATTCATTCCGGTTTGATATTAACCTGATTTCTTCAAATAAAAACCATGCAATTCCAAAACGCACACGCCGTCTCGGTGGCGCAGTAGTCTAAGCGATGGGTACTGACCATTTGTCTGCAATGGGTCCTGGTTCAGATCCCGGTGACGCATGGATGTTGCGTTTGTCTTACGGCACTGGCTCTCTCCCTTCCCTAGAACCAGTGGCCCTAAATTAGGCACGGGCGACTTCTTATAGCCCACTGAATTGCTCACGGTGGTCGTTATACCCCCAAATAGAATAAAAAAATACACACAGCTGAAATTACATAGGTATGATGCAAAAACAACGTCAAATTCACACACCTTGCGGCTTCACGCTTAAGACACTCAGGGCATCTCCAGAAGTATTATTCTAACCTCCTTGATACTAATTTACAAGTTCGACGACTTACACAACTATTATATGGATCTATCTACCCTCTCTTTATTTAAGTATGGAATTTCGGGGAGGGTTTAAACCCCCAAAACCCTTCCCTGGCTACGGCCCTGGTGAGCAACGACGGCTATCCCGACTAGTACGATCCAACAGACGAGCTGCAGTGGAACAACTGGCCGGAGCGTTTAATGCAGGCACATCGAGGAGCGTATTGCAGACCACAGTCCAACGAATTCTGCTCTGTATGCGTCTCCGGAGCCGCCGTCCACTCAAAGTACCCATGGTGACTGACAGACATCGTCAATTACGGCGTGAATTTGCATCTAGAAGGGACATTGGATTATCGAACCGTCTAAGAAAGTCGCCTTTATAGACGAATCACGTTTTCTGCTTTATCGTGTGGATGATCAATGCATAGTACGGCGAACACTCTGACCCAGTGATTCTTGATGATCTGTAAGAAGCCCTGATGTCTGCATGGTATAGCATTCCTAAAGAAAAGTTCAGAGACCTCGTTGAATCAATGCCAAACCGTACATCTGCGGTACTGGCTGCACGAGGAGGTCATACCTCAGACTAACACACGTGGTCATAATTTTTTAACTGGGCTGTGTATATCTGTGATACATATAATGCTGGAGTTTCTTAATGTCATGCTTCGGGTAACAATCACAGAATCCTTAATTACACAGTAATAATAATATTAGGCTTTCTAACGGCTAGAAGAGAGTAGTTTTTCTTACAGAAATAGTCTTCATTACTTTCTAAGGTACATCACTTTTTTTTTCTTTGATTGGAGGTTTAACGACCGCCGTGAGTAACTCAATGGGCTATTATAAGCATTCGCCCGTCCCTAACTTAGGGTCACTGGTTCCAGGGAAGGGAGAGAACCAGTGCCGTAAGACAAACACAACATCCATGCCTCACCGAAATTCGAACCCGAACCCCTTTCGGGCGAATGATCAGAGGCCATCGCTTAGACCACTGCGCCACCTGGGCGGCGTACGTCCCTTGGACAGCTCATCAATGGTAACAATCGGTAATTAAGGGCTTACCTTAAATCAGTCAACAGCACTACACTTCAAACGAACTCAACAAACTGAACCTCTGTAACGTGAGGCTTTAAGTGTCTCACTATTAATGTAACTTCATCAAATATATAAATAGCTAGTCTTGACGAAGGCATAGCATACAACGCAAAGCTGCAATAATCTACCCACACTTAACACTTCTAGCTCCACATATTGCATGCATCTTTCTTATTTTGTCAACACATACACACGTCATTTATACCTGACCTCAAGACAATTGCCACATAACATTCAGTGAGTGAGAACATATAACGTTGATGTTGAAACGCTTAAAGAGAACGAGCTCAAAATTTACATAGGGAAAGAAACAAAAAATGAACATTAAATTAGAATATATGTTATACATGTTGAATTGCGATGCTTACCTTCAAACCTATCTTATATATATTGCTCTGAAGTGCTTTTCCTAGTAATGTACTGCACGATTCAATGTAGGCATTTCTGATTATCTTGAAACTTAAAAATAATCAAATTTGCTTTTCCCTTAACCTGCAACAATCTAACGACGGTATGATAATACCTTTCGACTGATGACTTCCTTTAAGCACAATAAACATCTTGGTATAGATCCGATTACTTTTTGACTTACTTTTCGTTCGAGTTTTTGATTATTATTATTTTTTTCTGATTGGAGGTTTAACGACCACCGTGAGAAACTCAATGGGCTATAAGCAGTCGCCCGTCCCTAATTTAGGGTCACTGATTCCAGGGAAGGGAGAGAGCCAGTGCCGTAAGACAAATACAACACCCATGCCTCACCGGGATTCGAACCCGGACCCCGTTCGGACGAATGATCAGAGGCCAACGCCTTAGACCACTGCGCCACCGGGGCGGCCGAGTTTTTGATACCCATGCGATATTTAATATTTACATCTACATATGAGCTACTAACTATATTTGCCTGTAGATCGACTGATTTAAGTAATGGGCCCCTAACACCTCGTGCTTCTGGACCTGGTGTCGGATCACTAGTAACCGTGTAAGAGATTCCCTGAGTGTTCATAGAATTGAAAATCGTGAGCTTAAGAGTGAGTGGAAAGAGAATATTTATTTTACAACAGAGAAAATGGGCTATTCCTTTATGCCTGATGTGCAACGAAACTGTGTCTGTATACAAAGAATACAATATGAGGGGCCACTTCGGTACTAAACATACATACATACATGCATACCACTAAGCTGTTCTCTGAGATTCAGAGGTTAGCTCCACAAAGAAATACAAACCACCAGATAAATTTTTAACCGATTATTTACTTACTGTTGCTGTATCAAACTTCTCCACTTACAGCGATCTTGACACGCAACTCGGGTTTCACTGACATCCATCGCACGACGTATACAAGACCTTCTGTACTTCGTACTCATAATTTTTTTCTCATGCAGACGCTCCTGAATCTGACCCTCTTATGAATTCCTTAGACTTCCTCTGCCTTTCTTTCCTACCACTTGGGCTGAGAAAAATTTCTTAGTAGGCATCTCAACACTCGTTCGTTCAACATGGTCAAACCACCTAAAATTATTAGTCTGCACCTTACTAAAAACATTTTGCCTCACATTACACAACTGCATCATATCTTCATTCTTCACACGATCAGAGAGTGTCTTGCCACATACTCTCCGTAAGTAACGCATCTCTCCAGCACACAACCGACTGTTATGTCTTTTCAGCAATACTCAGGTTTCACTGTCATGCATCAGAGCAGGGACAATTACATTTTCATACACAACCGTTCGGGACTTTCTTGAGAACCCATCATTCCTGTGAAAACCTCCTAAATCAGCTATGACTTTCAATGAAGAATTCACTCGCCTACTAATTTCATCATCTATTTTGTTCTCTCTGTCAAACATGCTTCCTAAATACGTAAACTCATTCACCTGGTCAATTACTGTGCCATTTAGACTTACCTTGAATTCAGTACTAACAGTTCCTAGCTCAAAACCCAGAACTTTGGATTTTTCCTTATTTACATTCAGTTTGAATTTCATATAAGCTTCATACATCCGGGACAACATATTCTGCTGCTCACTTTTGCTCTGTGCCAACAGTACTGTGTTATCAGCATACAGTAGTATGTGCACACAGATATTACCAAGACATAATCCAGTATTGTCCATCTTGGCATCACGTATGCACGCATCCATAAATATATTAAACAGCCACGGTGCATTACACAACCTTGTATGACTTCTGCACCAATAGAAAACTATTTTTGATACAACACCATTCACCCTTACACAAGATTTACTGCCAGCATACATATCTTTTACACTATTAAGTAGATTCCCAGTAATACCATATTTATACAGTATGTTCCACAGAAGTATCCTATTTACTCGGTCGTAAGCTTTCTCTAAATCTATGAAGGCAGCAAAAACTTTCTTACCAACACCCAAATACTGTACTTTTCGATCATCATGCGTAACGCAAAAGTTTGGTTAGTGCAGCCGTTACCAGGCTTAAAACCAGTCTGAACATTCCACACTTTCTCTAATGTAAGACCTCGTATCTTTTCAATAATGACCTTTCCAAACGCTTTCGTTGGCACACTCAGTAGGCTAATACCACGATATTTTTTGGTCAGTTTTATCACCTTTTCCCTTATACAATGGAATAACGATAGCATACCTCCAATTCCGAGGGACCATTCCTAACTCACAACACAACTGGCAAATTTCAGTTTACCAGTTAATTATAGAGTCACCACACACCATATTTTAACAACACAGCAGTTATGCCATCTATCTCCGGAGCCTTACGATTAGCCAAGTAACTAATATGCTGTCGTTACACGACAATAATTAATGCAAGTACATAACCGTACACAATCTAGTAACTGAAGGTGCGCCTATGAGTTCTCCTCTGTCTCTAGTTTTAGCTGAAATAGTGATGCAGTACTGTATATTGAGAACAGATCCCTTAATTTATGTCCAAAAACGCCCATGGTTTATGTCAAAAATAGCGACGACATATTAATTTTTTTTGCAGCACCATAAAGGAAGACATGATGGAATTTGTAGAAGCTCTTGGATCCCAATTTTCTTTATTGGAGGTTTAACGACCACCGTGAGCAACTCAATGGGCTATAAGCAGTCGCCCGTCCCTAATTTAGGGTCACTGGTTCCAGGGAAGGAGAGAGCCAGTGCCGTAAGACAAACACAACATCCATGCCTCACCGGGATTAGAACCCGGACCCCTTTCGGACGAATGATCAGAAGCCATCGCTTAGACCACTGCGCCACCGGGGCAGCCGATCCCAATTTCAATCTATCAAGTTTACCATTGAGTACGAAACTAATTATACTCTGACAGTTTTGCATATCTTGCTAAAATGGAACAGCCGCCCCGGTGGCGCAGTGGTCTAAGCGATGGCCTCCGATCATTCGTCCGAACGGGGTCCGGGTTCAAATCCCGGTGAGGCATGGATGTTGTGTTTGTCTTACGGCACTGGCTCTCTCCCTTCCCTGGAACCAGTGACCCTAAATTAGGGACGGGCGACTGTTTATAGCCCATTGAGTTGCTCACGGTGGTCGTTAAACCTCCAATCCACAATCCACACAAAATGGAACACTAACTCCAATAATATTTCGTTTTCTGTATAAAGAAAACCTACTGCTACGTCTACTATTATACCTACAAATTCATCACATCCTCACAAATATAAACTTGCATCCATCCAGTATCTTGTCCGACATGCGTTCACGCATTCGTCAGATATTCAGTGTAGAAATCAAGAACTTGAACACATCTTTGATATTGCTAAATCACATGGTTACAACCGAGTAGCTGTGCAGAAGTTTGTCAACAAAATTCTACAATCTAATTCTTCTACTCTTGTAAGAATAACTAAGACGATTCGATACGTAGATTGTGTTGACCATATTCAAGGCATCACAGCAATACCTTGAAATGTATGTAAAAAGAATAACTTGGATTTTGGCACTTATTCTAAAAGCATTTTATCTTTCATAAAAAAGGATCGTGACAATACTACAATATTGAATCGACATGGTGTATATTGTATACCATTAAAACCATTAAATGACTTAGAACAAGAACTATATCATATAGGATCTACCATGCGTCAGTTACGTTCAAGAGTCGCTGAACATAAATATGATATTAAAAATCACTGAGAAGCAACTTCCCTTGTACGGATCGTTAATTCAGGCTCACATCACTCGGACTGGAACTAAGCAAAACTTTTAGCTCCTACATATTCTAAGAAGTCACTATTATTAACTGAAAGTCTGTTTATACAAACCTATGGTTCCAGATGTTGTAACGAAGATTTACCATGGAAAATGTTAATTCCAAATTTTTCAATTGACAACGCCAATATAGAACACTGACTTTTGTATAATTCAGTCTGAAATATGTTTATACAAACTTTCACTGAACTAGCGTATGTAACCTTTTCCTGTTCTTTAAAGAATATAAGTTTATTAAAAATAGGTCCTCGAGCTCAGATGAATATTTATACACTTATAGGTATATTGACGATTTGCTTTGTATTAATAATTCTGAAATTATCGAAAGTGATTTTTCAGATATCTAGCCTAGCTGTCTTAAATTGAGTAAAACAAACCAAAATAACCAAGAGCTTGATTTCTTAGACTTAAGCATTAAGCTTAACTGAGGTAACAATTCCATTAGCCTTTTTGATAAAAGAGTAAATTTTCCTTTCAAAGTAATTAAATATTTGCATTGGAACAATAACATCTCAACCAATGTAATAGAAAACGTACTTATTTCACAGGTACTTAGAATTTCCAGAAATTCTGTAATATAAAGTAAGCTCTACTATCTGTAATGTGTATACACCCACGTTTGATGATGTTCCAAAATCAACATGTTGTCATAAGGGTATTGAAAATATGTATGTACGTATAATTTATTTACTTAATTTCAATCAACATTTCATCGATTTATATTATATATTGTATTGAAGTGTTACTTAGGATATTGTTATCGATTTAAATAGTCTATTTACGCAAGCGCATATTTACGTTGGTTACGTCATCGTCTGTTGTAATGTGAACTTTGTTTGGATCCATTCTGTTGATTCTAATATCTGAGGATGGAGAGCATGGTGTTCCGAAAGTTCTAGTACATGAGTCTTATTAATTAAAATGATTATTAGATTGTGTACGGTTATGTACTTGCATTATTATCGTGTAACGACGGCATATTAGTTACTTGACTGATGATTAGCACGATGAATTGAACGGTCACGAGCCTTACGATTCTGAAGAGATTTTAGAGCTTCACACATCTCTTCCCTTGAGATCCCTCCTAGGCTTCCATCTGTCACTGTGACATCATCTGCTTCTGCCTCAGAATCACCTTTACTTTCTTGATCTAATAAACCACAGAAGTATTCACCCTATCTTTTACTAAACTCACTGGGCTCCCATTTCATTTAACCGATCATATTCTTCACACAACGTGGAACTTTATTTCCCCTAACAAAAGTGCAAGTGGTAAAAACATGCATGTTTCTTAGGGGGAAATAGAGGGGAATGTTAGGTTATAAACATGCAAGTTTTAATCAGAACTTTCCTCCTGTGTCGGACAATTGGAAAACTGAAATATCTTCTTTAAGGGCAAGTTATTCGAAATCATCTCTTCTATAATGCAGAAAACTACCTTTCAGCAAACAAACTGTCATCTTGAATGGAATCATGAATGGAATACGGGATTACACCACACAATACAAATTTTGAAGATGACAATCCGTTTTCTTGGTGTAAACATCATAAGGGTGGTAAGTCAGATAATAACCGAAAACTTGAAAATTTCATCGTCCTGGAGCGGGAATCGAATCCGCTTCTCCCAGATAGTGCCCGGGTGTGCTAATTTTCAAGCTTTCGGATATTATCTGACTTACCATCCTTGTCAAATTTACACCAAGAAACGGATTGTCATCTTTTAAATTTGTATTGTATGGTGTAATCCCGTATTCCATTCATGATTTAATTGCTCCTCCGGGCAATCACGGGATATGATTCTTAACTTCCAGATCCGCTAAACATGAATGCCGGTTGCTTCGACTAACAAATCCTGTGATGGTTAAATTCACATTAATCGGAAACTTGAGACTTGGTCGTTCTGGGTGGTGTAGTGGTTAGCATACCCGGGCGCTATCTGGGAGACACGGTTTCGATTCCCGCTCCAGGACGACGAAATTTTCAAGATTTCGGATATTATCTGACTTACCATCCTTGTCATATTTACACCAAAAAACAAACTGTCATCTTCAAAAAAGCTGTAGTCATGCTTCTATGAAGGTTGCCTGGTTGCTATCGAAGCATAAGAAACTTTGACGCGGAAATTTGTAAAGAGTGTGCACTTCCTATAGTGGACGAGGCATGTGTCGAAAATGTCAAAGGTTTGGTTATTTAGTCCATAAAACAAGTTCCTCTTTCAAATGACACTACAGCCCGTCGAAAGGAAGATCTAAGTGGAAATGTATTTGAAACTTTAATAATTGCTTTAAAAAAATGTGATTTCATATCAGTTTCCTTTGACTAATCAACAGACATTAACGACGTGTCTCAATTGTCCGTATTTGTTCGGTTTTATGACTGCGGAACATTTAGAGAACTGTTACGTTTAATTCCACTACTTGAAACGACTACTGGCGAAGATATCTCCCTTAAGTTTGTAGATTTTTCTAATTCTAATGGACTTGATTTGCACAAAATTATTTTGTAGTTAGTGATGGCTGTCCTGCCATGGTCGGATAGGGAAAGGGATTTGTTTCTAGATTAAAAACTATTGTATATATAAATTATATATTGTCCCTATCATTCAAAGTGCTCATTGTTCGAATCACCAGTCTGTTTTGTGTGCTAAATTACATGATGAACTTAAATTCACGGTGGATTAAGTAAAGAAATTGATTACTTTGGTCCGTTCCACTTTAATCCTTCAACACAGATTGTTCAGGCAAATCGTTGCCAACATTTGTCTTGAACACAACGACCTTTTTTTTTCATAATTACGAGCGGAAGAAGGACAGTGGAGAGATTATTGGAATGGAAAGAAGCAATGGTTGGGTATTTTTGCAGAATAAGAATGATGCTAAAGCACGTTTCTTGTCTTTAATGACTGATGATAAATTCTTATTAAAGCTTGCATTTTTGAGCGACATGTTTGGTCACTTGAATAAATTAAACGTGCAGGGGAAAGATAAACCTGATATCTATATAATTGAAACAATTCAGAATATCAAGATCAAACATTTACTGATAAAGAACAACCTTATCCAACATATTTTTTTTTCGTTTTAAACTGTTTGTGGAATATTTAGAAAAGGAAATGGTCTTTGTTTAAATCTGTGGAAATAACCGTAACACTTTTTTTACGAGATTGTCAGAAAACTTTGCGTAAAGGTTTGTAGAGTTTATCCTGTTCAAATTAATGAAGGTATTCATAAAAAATCTCTCTGCTGTGACCATTGCCCAGATATGATCTCTGAAAGTGTTACCTGATATTGTTCCGAAGTGACTTACATTTGAATTAATCGATACTCAAGGTTCAGAAGAACTGAAGACTAACTTTAAGAGCGAGTCAGTTGTAAATTTTGGACTAAATTTATAAACAATTATCCCAAATTATAAGAAACTTGCTATTCTGTTTTTAGCACGACTTTTGTAAATAAAAGATCGAACTTATGTTATTGGTTTATCCGCCCATCCGTCGGTAGATACCATATTTCTGCAACTAATAGTCCGATTTGAAAAATTATTTTTGCGTTAGGAAGATTGAAATGTGCGAATGATGACCTTTCATGTCGTTTTTTTTGTTTCACAATGCACAATTTTGCCGCTAGCAAGCACCCACTGACGCAAGCAAAAGTACAGGGTGACAAGAATGCCAGTTAGACGCCAGAGACGTCGATTTACGCAGCTTACGGATTTTGAGAGAGGCCTGATCATCGGGCTGAAAACCGCAGGGTGGTCGGCGCGCCGTACAGCCCGCCACGTGACTCGTTCTGACCATAGCGTCCGACTGTGTTGGGAGCAATGAACACGTGACGACACTGCCACACGACGACGGAGCGGCTCCGGATGGACCAGGAGGATCACCGGTAGAGAGGTGCCAGGCTAGAGAGACGTGGAACGCCACAGACTGGCGACGTGTGGGGCTTAGCGATGAGTGCCGCTTCGTTTTGGGGACAGACGATCCTCGTGTCCAGGTGTGAAGGTCCCCGGTTCAACGTCACAATCCCAACCTCGCTATCGAGCCCCACACCTCCCCCACAGCAGGCATTATGGTCCAGGGAATCATAGCCTACGATAGCCGATCAGCTGTAGTGGTGGTACGTGGATCATTGAAGGGCCAGCGGTATGTGAATGAGATCCTATACGGCTCCATGTGCTCCCATTCCTGGTCGGGATTCCATGTGCGCTATACCAGCAGGGTAATGCTCGCTCACACACGGTTCGCGTTGCCCAGGACTGCCTACGTCATTTCCACACACTTCCATGGCCTGGGCGCTCCCCGGACATGTCCCCTATCGAGCATGTGTGGGACCAGTTGAAACGCCAGCTGCTGCCGTGCCGCACTATCCGGGATTTGGAGCACACCGACCAACACGTGTGGGCCAATCTGCCGCAGGGCAACATCAGACGTTTGTTCGCTTCCATGCCGGACCGTATGCATAGCCGCACGAGGTGGTGCGACGTGCTAGTGAAGATGACCTGACTGCGTTCCACAGATTCCTCTATAATTTTCCTGCAGCTCTGTTTTTCCGGTCATGTGTATCGTTCATCTGTATTATTACGTCTACAAAATTTCAGTTCAATCCGATGCTTCCTTCTTGGTGCGCAAATTTCATATTCCGTGAGTGTACATTTTATTCCATATATTTGCTTCTGAACATACAATTCAAAAAATAATTTTACCTTTCGATTCAATTTATGTCGAAGATTATTTTAGGTACAGTCACTTTTTCAAGTTACGCATAGATTGTCCACTAGAGGGCGTTAAAGGAAATTGTGTTAACCCCGATATCTCGGCTTCTAAAACTTCGATTTGGAAAATTATTGCTGCAGCGGATACAGCTCCTGATGGGAAATATTTTGCATATAATTTCTAATTTTAGGTATACAATGGTTTGGCCACCAGGCGGCGTAAGCGTTAATTTCTGCTTCTGATGTATTTGCAGCAAAATCTGAGCATCTAAAATCTCTATTGGAAAAATCTTTTGCTGACTAATACTACTCACGTCGATAAACGTTTTCGGGATATTTTCTTCCTAAAATCATGCAGAATTTCTCCGCAGGATGCGTAGATGTATATCTTATTTTTGTCAATATCTCTGCTTCTAATGGTCCGATTTGAAAAACATTCTTCTTTGTTGGATATAGAGTTTCCGGTGAGGCATGTTTTTCATATAATTTCAAAATTTTCAAGTTAATTCATTCACTTTCCGCTAGGGGAAGTAAAGGTAAATTGCGCTTTCCCCGATATCTCAGCTTCTAAAACTCCGATTTGAAAAATTCTTCATGCGTCGGATACAGCTCCACGTGGGAAATGTTTTGATTTTAATTTTTTTATAAATTATGGTTTCGACACCAGGGGGCGTAAGCATTAATTTTTGCTTCGTAGGTATTCCTATCAAAATCTGAGCTTCTAAAATCTGGATTGAGAAAATTCTTTAGTGGACCGATACCGCTCATGTCGATAAACATTTGAGAATATTTTCTTCTTGAAAATCATGTACGTTTCTCTGCCAGGAGGCGTAGATGTATATCTTATTTCTGTCAATATCTCTGCTTCTAAGAGCCGGATTTGAAAATTTCCTTCTTTGTTAGATAGAGTTTCCAATGTAAAATGTTTCTCATATAATTTCAAAATTTTCAAGTAGGACATAGACTTTCTGCTAGGGAGCGTAAAGGTAAATTGCGTTTCCCCCGATATCTCTGCTTCTATAACTTCGATTTGCAAAATTCTTTCTGCCACGGATACAGCTCCTGATGGGAAATACTAATTTCCTGTCAGAAGCTGTAAATAAATTCTAATATTTGATAAAGAATGGTTTGACCACCAGGAGGCGTAAGTGTTAATTTCTGCTTTCAATGTATTTCCAGCAAAATCTGAGCTACTGAAAACTCGATTGAAAAAGTTATTCCGTGGACCTATACCGCTCATATCGAAAACTGTTTTGAGAATACTTCCCTCTTAAACCTAATGCATGGTTTTTCCACCAGGCGGCCTAAACGCATATCTTATTTTTGTCGATATCTCTGCTTCTAAGAGTCCGATTTGAAAAATTCTTTCTTTTTTGGAGAGCGTTTCCGCTGCGAAATGTTTCTAATATAATTTCAATTTTTTTCTTACTGCACAAGCCTGCCACCAGAAGGCGTAAGTTCACGTTTCCGTTAACGAGCAATATTTGCTGGACTAAAACCCCGATTGAAAACTGCTTTCTTCGATCAGATACTACTAACTGTGCAAACTCTGTATGGGTATTTTCTCTCTAAAATAATGCACAATTTCGTAGCTAGGGGAGCAAATGGTTACTACGTTTTTTCAATATCACCGCTTTTACATGTGCGATTTAAAATTTCTTCCAACACTGAATGCATAGTACCTTGTAGAATACTTTACGCTAGTATATGGGGAATTTTGTAGTTCGCAGTTTTGTCGGTAGGTGGTGTTTGTGTACTTCCATTTGCAGCTGTATCGCTGCTTCTAAAAACGCTATTGAGAAATTTCTTCTTTACTGCCATCCGCTACAGCAGAGATGTGGAGCATTTTCCACTTTAAATAAAGCAAAGATTTCTCGCTAGCTGCGTAAATGTCGGAAGCTTTTTTTCTTTCTATCTCTGCTCCCGGAGACATATTTGAAAAGTGCTTTTTCCTGTGCACAGCTTTTTTAGCTTTTTCCACAAGGAATAATTTTTGCCTATTTTCAACTTTTCCGCTATGCAAAATTTTTCCGCTAGCAAACGTAGACTTATATTATGTTTCCTTCTATATATTTCTCCTTTTAACTGTTCGATTTGAAAATCTCATTGTCTCTGGTACCTTTCTTGCACTATGAGAAACATTTATTCGTCATTTGTTAATTTTCGTAACATGATTTTTAGCAGCTGGTGAAACTAAGTAGATGATTTTATTTCTGGATGTTTTATCGATTGTTGGAACCGGTTGATTGTTTTCCAACCCGATTCCATTGCCTTTGAATAGCTTTGATAAATTTAATTTGCGTCAGAATGGATTCAAAAGACGTGCTTATTACATCCGAAAATTCGGTGTCACCTATCTTGTTAACTATGTTTAGATCCACCTACAAATGTGAATCACGCTTCTCATACATGAACAATGTAAAAAATAGTTACCGGGACAAGTTAACAGATGCCCATCTTGAAGACAACTACAACCTATGCTCCAGATTCTAAACATATTGCAGAAGAACATTACTCCCATTGTTTTCATTAATTTCTTGATGATTAAATTTACAATATTGTGTTTGTGATTTAACGTTAATAGAAGTTACTAATTCCTGACATTTGTTCTATTTTGTCATTTGCCCGCTGTGTAAGGTTCATTTCATAATTGTCACATTCTTTTTAATAAATCTTAAAATAAAAATAATGTTTATATGAGTATCAGTGTGATATATAACTTACATTTACCAAATTAAGTGTTTACACCGTCTGGCGCGTTCCATGGCAAAACTAATGAGGCCCATGGTGAAAAGTAATTAGGAACCAGTGCCCTAGATGCTCCAGTTGAGAGCCGATAAACCCCGACATACACGCACATGCGAAAAAACTAAGATTGAGAAAATCTCCAATTTCCAATATAAGTCATGAATAAGAAAAACGACGTTCAACTTCGGGTGTAACTAACACTTTTCTTTATGTGCTTAGAAGGCTAAGAATATTTTAACAATTGCGTTTTTACACAAAAAATGCTCCGCGATGCAATACAATTCCCGTAACTTCTATATCTGTTGATTTATTAGCCATAAAATGTTGAGACTTTCAGGGGTTTCATACACCGATGAGGCCACCCCCAGCCTAGCCCTAGAGAACACGCCTGGAGACCGAACGGTGGCGCAGATGAAGTTCACAGAACAAAATACACCGATGAACCATTTCATTATGACCACCTACATAATGAACTGCAGGACCCCCTTTAGCCCGCAAAACAGCGGCCACTCGACAAGCCATCGATTCGAAGAGGTGGCGATAGGTATCCTGGGATATCTGGTACCATAATATCAACACCAGGTCCTCCAATTTCCATACATTTCGGGACGGGGGGTTGGTAATTTATCCCGAACCCGCTTTTCCAAGTCGAACTACAAATGTTTGATGGGGTTCATGCCAGGTGAATTTGGGAGCCAGGGCATTAACAGAAAGTCATCAGCATGTTCCTCGAACCACACCTTGACGCTTCTGGCAGTGTGGCGTATCATATTATCCTGTTGGCCATCACCAGCAGGGAACACAGTTACCATGAATGGGCGGACTTGGTCCGCAACGATGTTCAGATACCTGACAGCTGTCAGGGATTGTTCTATTGGGATAATGAGGCCTAAAGTGTCCCAGAAAAACATTGTCCACAGAATAACACCGCCGCCGTCGGCCTGTTTCCTCCCAAAAGTGCATCCAGGTGACATAGCCTCCGTTGGTAATCGGCGTATCCGCGCTCGCCCGTATACGTGATGCAGCAGCAATCTTGATTCGTCAGACCACGCCTCTTTCTTCCAATCATTCAAGGTTCAATCTCGAACATTATTTGCCCATTTCATGCGTTGTTGGCGATGAAGTGCAGTGAGCATGGGGACCCGACTGGGTCTTCGGATACGCAGGCCCATGCGCAGAAGGCTGCGATGAACTGTGTGCTGTGACACATTTACCTGATCACCACTGTCGTAGCTGCGAGTGATTCGTCGTAATGTGGCCCTGCGGTCGCTGTGAACAATGCACGAGAGTCTCCGCTGCCCTCTGACATCAATGTGCTGCGGATGACACACGGCTGGACGATGGTCCGTCGTTTGGCCATCTGTGCACCACTTTTGATACGTACTCACTACAACGGCACGTGAACAACCCACGAGTAGCGCCGTTTCCGGGATCATAGTACCGAGGTGCCGTGCCATCACAATTTGTCTTTTATCAAACTCTGATAAATCGCCAGCTTTTCCCATTCTCACTCTGAACACTCTACTAACCGAAAGCCGGTCCTTGGGTTGTATATACATACTGATCTGCGAACCTCACCTGCGCTACCGTTCGGTCTCCAGGCGCGTTCATTTCTCTAGGCTGGGGGTGGTCATAATGTAATGACTCATCGGTATACATACAACCCGAGGGCCAGCTTTCGGTTAGTAGAGTATTCGAAGTCAAAAAGGAAAAAGCTGCCGATTTATCGGAGTTTGATAAAGGACAAATTGTGATGGTAGGGCACCTCGAAACTAAGATCTGGGAAACGGCGCAGCTTGTGGTTTGTTCACGTGTCGTTGTAGTGAGTACGTATTAAAAAGTGGTGCACAGATGACCAAACGACGGACCATCGTCCAGCCATGTGTCCTCCGCAGCTAATTCATGCCAGAGGGTAGCGGAGACTGTCTCGCATTGTTCACAGCGACCGCAGAGCCACACCCGCAGCTACAAGAGTGATGATCAGGGAAATGTGTCACAGCACACAGTTCATCGCAGCCGTCTACGCATGGGCCTGCGTAGCCGAAGACCCAGCCGGGTCCCTATGCTCACTGCATGTCCTCTCCAACAACGCATGAAATGGGTCCAAGATAATCGAGCTTGGATCGTGGATGATTAGAAGAAAGTGGCCTGGTTTGACAAATGATGATTCCTGGTGCGTCACGTAGACGGCCAACGCGGATACGTAGCTTACCAATGAAGGCTGTGGCACTTGGAAGCACTGTTGGGTGGAAACAGGCCGGCGGCGACGGTGTTATGCTGTGGGCGATGTTTTCTTGGGACACTTTCGGCCCCATTATCCCAATAGCACAATCCTTGACAGCCACCAAGTATCTGAACATCGTTTGGAGACCAAGTTCATCCATTCATGGCAACTGTGTGCCCTGCTGGTGATGGCCATCACCCACAGGATAATGCACCATGCCACACTGCCAGAATCGTTAAGCAGTGGTTCGAGGAACATGCTGGTGACTTTCTGTTGATGCCCTGGCTTCCAAATTCACCTGACATGAACCCAATCGAACATTTGTGGTTCCACTTGGAAAAGCGGATCCGCGCTAAATCCCCACTACCCCAAAATGTCCGGGAACAGGGGAACCTGCTGTTTATGTTATGGTATCAGGTACCCCAGGATATCTATCGTCACCTCATCAAATCGATGCTTTGCATAGTGGTGGCCGCTGTTTTGCGGGCTAAATGGTGGTCCTATAACTTATTATGTGGGTGGTTATAATGTAATTGCTCATCGTTGAATATTGGGGATATCTGTAATTACTTATGTAAAACAAAGTCATAAGAATCGATGGGACACATTCGACAATCTGGTGTATGATGATTAGTTTACGTATTTCCCCACACATAACATGAACCCTATCCATAATGAACAGATGAAAACACATGAAAAGTCTTGGTCATTCTTTGACAAAAATATTTCCTCTAGCATATCGGTTGACAAAAACATATCACTGCGTACCGAAATTTTTATAACCACAAGCCTGCAGCCTATCCTTGGTGAAATTCAGCCAGTGTTCAAGATGGGGATCTTCCCTGGCAGCTGGTTTTGTCACGTCTTTAGAAGCAGTGGCTCTAAATTAGGGAGTGAGTGCTCTTCATATTCTTAGATGCTCACGGGAGATAGAACAACTAGCTAAAGAGTGACTTCAAAAATCCCTAAACAAGTTAGTAAAATCATGCAATGCATTGATTATGATACGATTTCCAATATACTTGAAATCATTACTCAAGCTATTACTCAAGTTGTGAGGAAAATGGCTGTGGAATAAATCTCACCCCTGGGCTCTGACCTTTGATCCATTTGGATGATATTCAACAGAACTGGTTCAGTACATCTCCGATATAACATGATAAAGTTTTGTCCCAATCGAAGCAATTTTACGTAAGTTATGATGCATAAGCGCTATGGAATAGATCCCGCTCCTGTGTCCTAACCTTTCACCCCATTTCGCCCATTTTCAATAGGATTCGTCCCCAAAAAGGTCCCTACAACATACCAACATTTCATCCAAATCGAAACATTTTTACGTAAGTTATGACTCATAATGGCGATGGAAGTGATTCCGCTCCTATGTCCTGACCTTTGACCCCATTTCGCCAATTTTCAATAGGGTTTGTCCCCAGGTGGTCTCCTACCACATACTAAAATTTAATCGAAATCGAACCTTTTTTACGTTAGTTATGACGCATAAGAGCAGTGGAATGGATCATGCTCTTATGTCCTGACCTTTGACTCCATTTCGTTCACTTTCAATAGGGTTCCTTCCCAGGTGTTCCCCTACCACATACTAAAAGTTCATCAAAATCGAACGATTTTTACGCAAGTTATCGTGCGGACGAAGATACGCACACAACGCGTGACGTAATGAGGCAGATGGGAATCGCGGCTATCTGATAGCAAAAGTGTGACGTCATAAAACTTTCATAGGATCGGCACATTTGTTTGACTGCTGACGTCATGAAAATACAGGTCGCGCCATCTTTTTTCTGGACAATTTATGCATTCACAAGGATGAAAATTTGAACATCGATTAAAATAGCTTCATTTTATACCTTGGAATACTTAATATTTTCTAAAACATAACCATAATTATGCAATACAACATTTGTTTGTCTACTGACGTCATCAAAGTACAGGTCGCGCCATACTTTTTCTGGTTTCAACACCCCCAAAGGAAAAGTTATTGATTATTAATGTAATTATGGTTATGTTTTAGAAAATATTAAGTATTCCAAGTTGTAATAAAGTTATTTTAATCGATATTCAAATTTTCATCCTTGGGAACACATTATTTGTGAAGGAAATGTGTACAAAAGTTTTTCCATTGAAAGTATAGTAAGCTAAATTACTTGACGTCCACCTTAATAATATGGGATAAGAACGATGGAATGGATCGCATTCCTATGTCCTGACCTTTGATCCCATTTCGTCTACATTCAATGGGGTTCGTCCCCAGGTGGTCCCCTACCACATACTGAAATTTAATCGAAATTGAACCCTTTTTACGCACGTTATAACGCATAAGGGCAATGGAATGCATCCCGCTCTTATGTCCTAACCTTTGACCCCACTTCACCGATTTTAAATAAGATTCGTCCCCAGGCGGTCCCCTACCACATACTAAAATTTAGGTGAAATCGAACCATATTTACGCAAGTTATGACGCATAAGGGCAATGGAAGGATCCCGCTCCTACGTCGCGTCGTGACCTTTGACCCCATTTGTCCTATTTTCAGTAGGGTTCGTCCCATGGTGGTCCCCTACCACATACTAAAATTTCATCGAAAGCGAACCATTTTTACGCCAGTTAGCGTGCGGACAGACTGACGGACGGACAAAGCTGGAGCATATACGCTTCTTCAACCTATGGTTGGAAAGCGTAAAAAAACAACCTAAAAGGCAACTCTATAAGCAAACGTGTACCAACAGAGATGGGCAGGCCGCCCCGGTGGCGCAGTGGTCTAAGGCGCTGGCCTCTGATCATTCGTCCGTAAGGGGTCCGGGTTCGAATCCCGGTCAGGCATGGATGTTGTGCTTGTCTTACGGCACTGGCTCTCTTCCTTCCCTGGAGCCGGTGACCCTAAATTAGGGACGGTCGACTGCTTATAGCCCATTGAATTGCTCACGGTGGTCGTTAAACCTCCAATCAAAAAAAAAAAAAAAAAAAGAGAGATAGGCAGACCAAACGTCAACACTGATACATCACTTCATATGGCATGAAGGCAAAAGTTGCGCGAAAAATATAATTAGACGAACTATGTTCGAGCTTGAGGGAATATGAGGTATTCTGTTTTTCATTCTAAGGGCGTAGAGTTTCATGCACATTTTGCACTAAATACTGCCCCAGTACATTTCGTTCAGCTGTGAAAAGTGTCAAATTCCGTTAATGTTCACTTCTGTCCATTGTGAAACATATAATGAATTTGAAAGCATCGCCCAGGCGGGACATAATTTTTTACGCTTTCCAAAAGTAGGTTGAAGAAGCGTATAACCGATATAGTCACGTTCCTTTCGAGCTCTGTGTTTTTTTTTTTTTTTTTTGATTGGAGGTTTAACGACCACCGTGAGCAACTCAATGGGCTATAAGCAGTCGCCCGTCCCTAATTTAGGGTCACTGGTTCCAGGGAAGGGAGAGAGCCAGTGCCGTAAGACAAACACAACATCCATGCCTCACCGGGATTCGAACCCGGACCTCTTACGGACGAATGATCAAAGGCCAGCGCCTTAGACCACTGCGCCACCGGGGCGGCCGAGCTCTGTGTTTGTGCCCAGTTTTTGGAAGTGTACAGTGAGTGTTTGTTCCTATTCTTGTGTTCCCCTTCAAGAAGAAGATCTGTACTTTCCTTTAGCTCAGCTCCCAAGTCGGTGAGTTGCATATTTTGTTTGCATTCAGCGTTTTATTATTTTTCGATCAAGCTGATCGATCATTAAGTTAATCCTCGCCATTTACAATGGCGGGCACTGAAAGGGTGATGTCCACGCCCACATCAGTGATGCTCATTCAACCTCCTCCTCACTCTCAGGAGATCAATCAGCATTTATGCACGTCAGAGACGTCATACGCATACAAGATGTGACGCGCGACTCCTCTGCACAGGCTCAAGCTGATATCCCTTCCCAGGAGAGTGACGTCACCTTGACGCCCGTCCCTGGTTCATTTGCCGAAGCTATGGATGTGACCGATTGCACGGTTGCGTTGCCTTCAACTGGCTCAACTCAGTTTACCAAGCCGCTACCAGCAATCAGCACTGTGTCGCATTCTTCCGCTGCCAACTCTACGTCTCTCACTTACTCCAAAGTGACTTCCGGAGCGAGAGTTCCTTCCAAGTTTATTGCTCCCGTTTTTCCTGACTCTTACTGTTCAGTGTTGAGGGTAGTTCTGCCACCATCGATATCCCAGAGGATTCCCCAGCCGGGAAACAATTTTTCTCCACAATGGATTTCGGTGTCTGTTTTGATGCATTACCAGACACGAAACTCAAGGAATATAGTATTGCCCTAAAGTAGATGCTTCCTACTGGAGCTTATATCACTCATATGGCTCGAAAGCCACGGGCCGTATTAGTGTATTTTGCCCGTAAAGAACATGCAGACCTTGTGATGACTGCTGGCTTATCCATCAAAGATGTGCATCTTCTGGCTGAACCTGTGGCACAGCGACCTATCCAGATCACTTTCCACCCAGTCCAGCCTGAAGTCTCAGATGTCGCTCTATGCACTTTACTCAGCAAATTTGGCCGAGTGGTTGGACCAATAACGACTCTTTCGGCGGCGCCCAGAGATCCCGATGACAAATCCATTGCAGGGTTTCGTCGAAGTGTCCGTGTCATATTTCCGTCGGACGATCATCTGCTTACGTGCTCGAAGATCCTAACCGTACGGTGTGACAAGCAACGTCGGAGAATCGACGTCATTACCTCCTTGCACTGCATGCTTTGCCATGGCGAAAACCATCTTCGCGGGCACTGCCCACATCAAGTTCCACCGACTCCGACTGGCGCTCCTACAGGTACTGTTCCTACCTCGAAGCGTACTACACCATCTACTTCAGCACAGCAGGCCTCGGAGCCAAGATATGATGAAAAAAGTTCGCTTACGGACGTTGGTCAACGCAACGCTCCCACAGCTGCTTCCTCTTTTTCACTAGAGGACTTTCCTACAATTGCCTCCTCACTCCCGCAACGTCGTCGCTCCACCACTGAGTCCCTTTCAGAAGGTTCACAACCAGCTATTACCACTGGAACCTCCGAAACAGCTGATGTGGAGTCCGTTGGTCCAGAGACGCAGTGTGAGGATGAGACGACCGATCCTCCACTGAAGCGCAGCGGCTCTGACCGCAGCAGGCGAGTAGCGAAGAAGCAAAACTCTACTTCACCTCGTTCAGCCTCCCGCTCCAGCAGTTCTCCTCGACACACCTCGCCAGCCGAAGTCTCCTTTCCCACGGTCGAAGAGTTCGCTGCATTTCTCCAGACAGCCAATATACCTCCCGTACCGCTCTCATACATTGATCTCCATACATACTTAACGAATCCGACAAGCTACGCAATAGCACGTGCCTTAGCAGTCAAGAATCAATCGCTTCGCCAACTTGTGCCGGAGCAGATCTTCAATGTGTCGCATTTCTGCCGCCAGAATGTTCCCACCCATCCGTGGGCACAAATCTTCTATAATCGTCTCAAGTCTTTTCCTCCAGCTCTGAAAGATCTTCAGCTAGAGGCAAGGAACCCCACAATTCAAGATCGTGTCACTTAATTGCAGGGGATTCGCTTCCCCCTCAACAACTCTCTGGCATATGAAGACCTCAACCCGTTGGGGGCTGATATTCTCCTCCTTCAAGAGACAAATTGCAAACCAACTACCGTCTATTCTCGATGTGGCGCCAGTGGAACTTTGTGTTTCATCACGCCTATGGACTAACATCTCATAGCGGTCTTGCCATCGGCATTAGTCATACTCTCAATTCTATTATCACATCCCTCTCTGTGCGAAATATTTGTCGAGATCTCATACAGCATGCATCCTTTACCATCGCGTCTTCCAGATACCATTTATTCAATATCTATATTCCAAGCACTACAACACATTTATCAATTCTCTTCACGCGTCTTCGCACAGCACTCGACCGTATCCCACGGTCAGACCATGTTCTCGTTGGTGGGGATTTTAACTGTACCCTGGATCCTCTTCTAGATAGGTCTTCTACAAATAGAGAGCGCCGCCATGCCCTGGCGAACCTGCTCCAGACAGTTGTAACCAACAACGCTCTTCATGATGTACATCGGCATATTCATCCATGGTCGACTAATTACACTTGGCGCTCCTCTCATGCGCAAAATCCTTTCTTAGCCCGCCTTGACAGGTTGTATGCCTCCAGTACTCTATTCTTGCCGTGACAGAATCGAGTGTGCATCCCACGCCTCACCTGACCACTGCGCCATTGCCATCATAGTCCATACTGTACCATTCAAACCCAGGATAATTCGCCCGTGGACATTTGATGATGCACTTCTCTCCGACCCGGCATTCTGCTCTTCGGTCCGGTCATTCCTGATTGACAGACGACCGCAGCTTCAATCTGCACTCTGCGGATTAAATTCTTGGTTGGAGATCAAGCAACAGCTCGTTCTGCATGTCCGAAACTACCCTTTCCATTTAAAGACACTCCATAACATGCGCCTAGACTATGTTCGTTCAATGCTATCCATGCTCAGTCTCAGTGATCCTCTCTTCTTCTCCTTTCAAGAAGAGCTACGATCTCTTCTCACTCCTCTGGCGCAACAAGCTCTCCGCCGACTTCGTTTGCAACACCTGACGCCGGATGCTCACAACTATGAGTTTCTGACGTCGGTGGAAAACACCTGACGAACTTCGTCCATACTTCATCAGTACGCCTTTCTTCTGGAGAGGTATCAGATGAGCCGATTGCGCTTTGTTCCCATGTCCGTCAGTATTTTCCCATGAAGTTCAGTGAACCTCCTCAACCATCCTCTGCATCAATGGATTCTCTCCTTTCTAATCTACCTCAGCAACCCTCCCCCCCCCCCCGTCTCGCTTCTTCTCTTCTCCTTTCCCCCACGCCCTCTGAACTAAACACTACATTCTTTTCTCTGAATTCTAGTGCCGCTCCGGGTCCGGACGGCCTAACCTTTAACTTTTATAAAAATTTTCTGCCTCTTCTTCTTCCGTTTCTCCTATCCGCTTTCTCTGCTGCCTTTACTTACTCTCCTCTCCCGAGGGGATTCAGTAATGCATACGTTGTCCTTTTCCCCAAGAAAGGTGATCTCCTTGACTTGGTGAACTGGCGCCCAATTTCCCTACTGAATCTCGACTATAAACTTTATACCAAGCTTCTTTCACAACGACTAAATCCCATCCTCACTTACATCCTGTCCCCTAACCAGACTTACACAGTTCCCGGCCGTTCCCTATCTCACAACATCCATCTCCTGACTGATCTAATTCACCTTGCGCGCTCCCGCTCTGAACCCCTCGCCCTCCTCTCTTTAGACCAACAGTCCGCCTTTGATAATATCTCCCACACTTATCTCTCCGCCACACTTCTCCGATTTGGATTTCCATCTCCGTTTATTTCTCTCCTCACCTCCCTCTAATAGGACGCCAGTTTCCAGGTCAGGTTGCCCAAATTTCTTACAGCACCAATCCTCTTCCGCCGTGGAGTGAGGCAAGGCTGCCCACTCTCCGGTCAGCTTTTCGCTATAGCCTTAGAACCTTTTCTCCGCTCCGTTCAACGCTCCTTTCAAGCCACCATGCCGCCACTCATCGCCCGCACGTGACACCATGTCACCACTTCCGTGGCGTATGCAGACGACGTTACCTTCTGTATACGCCTGGATTCACAGTTCTCTTTGCTCCAAAGTCTTTTCACCGATTACGCCTCCTGCTCCGGAGCTGCGATTAATACAACCAAAAGCACAGGCCTGTGGTGCGGCTCATGGGTTAACCGCTTGGATTCCCCATGGGAGAGCGCACTGGTCTTCAGCCTCTCAACGTTTCCTTGGTGTACATCTTGGCGTCCCAGGTGAAGCCTCCAGCACAACTTGGAATACCATCCAGCCACGTCTTCATCGGTCAACTGCGTTTTGGCGAAAAGCGCAGTTCTGCACCTCATATTTTCAACGTGCACGTCTTGCGCAAACCTATTTTCTCTCCATGTGCACACATTCCTGGCTTGCTACTAAATCCTCACTTCTTCGTCTCAATGATATCACTCGCTGCTTCACCTCAGTTATCTGGACCGGACACCACTGGCTCAGTGCCCCCAAGCTCAGCCTTCCTCCTGACCAAGGTGGCATTGGCCTAATTGATACACAACTGTACTATCAAGCTCTCCGGATTACTTAGTTCCTCCGTCTTTATACCTCACCTGTTGCCGACGCCGTTACCGCAAGGAATGTCATCACCTCTTCAAGCAACACTAATTTCACTTTCACTTCTTTCATTCTAATGGACCTCCGTACTACCACTCACTCTCGCCTTCCTCCTGCCTTACGGGAGACTCTTACCTTTCTCAGCTCTCTCCCGCTCACTCGATCCCCACCCAATTCCACCACTGAACTCCTTGCCGAACCCCTGTTCTTCTCCTCTCTTCTTCACCCCCTCATATTTCATGCTTCGCCTATCCTTCTTGGCTCCGAGTCGGAGTTGTAACCGTCAAAGACCTTGTAACCTCAGATCTGTCCTGGCGACTCTACGCCAGCCTCCCACCCACCGTTCTACTTTCACCCTCCTTTCGCTCTGTCTATGACTCCCTACTCTCTACCATCATTTCTAAGTTTCCTCATCTCGCAGCCACCACCGGCCTGACCTTTGTTCCTTCCGCCTCCCTCCTCCTTCCTTTCTTTCTTTCAGTCGGCAGATCTACACTTCCACTCTCCTCTCTTTCAACCTCAGTTCTCTATCGGTTACTTTTAAAATCCCACTCTCCTTCTCCCCTTCACATCCCTGATGTCTCCCAATCCTCTCTCACCGCTGTCTGGTCTGCCACCCTTTTTCCTCTTTCAGCTCCTCTTAAAATAAACACTCACTGGCTTTTTCTCCACCGCCTTCTTCCCGTTCCATCCATTATCCACCGCATGACCATTCTTGACTCACCTCTTTGCCCCTTCTGTGCTCAAGTAGCTGATGTCTCTCACGTTTATCTACATTGTGTCATTCTCCTTCCACTACTCCATCTTGCATTTTCCATTGCTCAACGTTCAGCCACAACTGATCTTCCTTTCGATGCCTATAAGACACTCCTCCTGCAGGTCTCTCCGCCAGTCAAGCTTCCACCCATCTGCTCATATATTTTCATCTTGGTGAAACACGTCATCTACGTATTTCATCAGCGCTGCCGAGATATCTAATCTCCTTATACCATCCACCAAGCATCTGCGGAACTACTCTGCCACTTTCGGGAGCGTCTCCTCTCAAGATTTCGTCTAGAGAACCTTGTGGCCGTTGCCCAACAGAGAGAACCACTTTTCCATTCCACCTGGTCTCCGGCCGCTTCCTGGTTTGCCGGCATGCCAGCGACGTTGCAACTGACTGTCGGTAATTTATAACCTCGTTGTTCCTAGCTCTGTTGAACTTCAGTTCAACGTCCATGCTCACCATTGGTGCTCGGAATCAAACTTCAACATAAAGCATATATCTTCTAACAAATGTGAATATAATATGCACCATACTGTACAAATGTATATAGTCTTACTTGTTTTCTCTTTGATTATCATTTTTTCTATGAGTGCTAAGACATCGTTATTCTGTTTTCCTTAGGTTTCACATTGTCTACTTTGTCATCTACAGTTCTCCTTTTGTGCAGTGCTTCATTATAATATTCTCGTTCTGTTATTTGTCAGCACTATAATATACTTATGCTTCGAGACGAAATGTTTCGACAATCTCTGTTATTGTTCTTGTGCAAAATGCCTGCACCTCTTACCACGAGGCTCCTTTGTGAATCAATACATCGTGCTGTATATAATGTACATAGAATTTTAGAGTTTGTATATTTTACCGTACAATATATGTATCAGGACGATCATGTTCGCCTCCTGAACCCAACCTTGTTAATAAAATTGTGTTGAACTGAAGAAGCGTATATGCTCCAGCTTTGTCCGTCCGTCCGCACGATAACTCGCGTAAAAATCATTCGATTTCTTTAAAATTTTAGTATGTGGTAGGGAAACACCTATGGACGAACCCTGTTGAAAATGGGGTTAATGGGGTCAAAGGTCACGACATAGGAACGGGATTCACTCCATTGCCCTTATGCGCAATTACTTGCGTAAATATCGTTCGATTTCAGTGAAATTTTAGTATGTGGTAAGGGACCACACAAGGACGAACCTTCTTGAAAATGGGATAAATGGGGTCAAAGGTCACGACATAGGAACGGGATTCATTCCATTGCCCTTATGCGTCATTACTTGCGTAAATATGGTTCGATTTCAGTGAAATTTTGGTATGTGGTAGGGGACCACATAAGGACGAATCCTGTTGTAAATGGGTGAAACGGGGTCAAAGGTAAGGACATTGGAGCGGGATCCATTCCGTTGCCCTTATGCGCCATAACTTGTAAAAATGGTTCGATTTCGATGAAATTTCAGTATATGATAGGGGATCACTGGGGACGAACCCTGTTGAAAATGGGTGAAATAGGGTCAAAGGTCAGGACATCGGAGCGGGATCCATTCCGTTGCCCTTATGCGACATAACTTGTAAAAATGGTTCGATTTCGATGAAATTTCAGTTTATGATAGGGGATCACCTGAGGACGAACCCTTTTGAAAATGGGGGAAATAGGGTCAAAGGTCGTTCAGGACAGTGGAGCAGGATCCATTCCATCACCCTGCGCCATAACTTGAGAAAAAATGCTTCGATTTCGATGAAATGTCAGTATATGATAGGGGATCAACTGGGGACGAACCCAATTGAAAATGGGTGAAATGGGGTCAAAGGTCAGGACATTGGAGAGGAATCCATTCCGTTGCCCTTATGCATAATAACTTTAATAAAAAAGGGTTCGATTTCGATGAAATTTTAGTATGTGCTAGGAGACGTCCCGGGGACGAGCCCTACTGAAAATGGGTGAACTGGGGTCAAAGGTCTGGACATAGGAGCGGGATTCATTCCATTGTCCTTGTGCGTCATAACTTACGTAAAGATGCTTCGATTACGACAAAACGTTTTCGTGTTGTTCCGGAGGTATACTAAACCAATTCTACTTAATATCATCGAAATGGGGTCAGAGGTCAGGGCACAGGAACGAGATTCATTCCACAGCCATTATCCTCATAACTTGAGTAATGATTTCTGGTATGTTGGAAAGCGTATCATAATCAATGCATTGCATGATTTTACTAACTTGCTATTATGTCGCATGGGAGGCCAGAATCTCAATCTAGTTTCTTAACAAATTCCTAATTTATTAGTGTTTGTGGGGCTGACAAAATATTTGAGTCAAATAGTGGGAGGTTTGCATAATGTTTCATATGATGAACAGAGTACCATTTTCGTTGCTAGTATCTTTCCCTGTAAAATTCCAACAGCTAATCAACGGAGTAAATTAATCCATTCATTTCAATCTTACTGTGTGTAATACGCAAAACAACTTGCTTGCTGGCGCTATAACTAGTTGTTGATTCTCTTCTCTTTCAGAAGTCCGTGATGTCGCTACAGTTTTGCCAATGAAAATTAACGGGTGAATCAACAGAAAAACAGGCTTCCTGGAACTGCAACTCACTTAGGATGGACGTGTTTCCGGATTCAGAATTAACAGACTTCAAGAATTTTCTTCAGCTTGTTAAAAACAATGAACGAGCTCGAGTAGAATTTACTGACCGAAATAAAACCTACCTGACAAATATGCTGAAGAATATCTCCGATTTTCAAAGCGTATACCACCGGTGTGAGACTTTCGTGTGTCGCTTGGATTTCATTCAAAACACTGCCATTTCTGTCACTGCTTACTGCTTTTTGCAATCACTTCAAGACAGGACCTCACAATATGGCATCCAGTTAACATCTTCCTTGCCAATATTGCTACTGTCTATAATTATATCAGTAATCTTTGCAAAATACGTGAAACCAAATTTTCACAGTAGCAGTACTGATATGAGAAAGGAAATAAGAGCAGTCAATGAATCTTTGAAATGCATGGCTCGCGAACATTCCGTTTCAGGGAACTATAAACATTCCGCATTCGACTATAGTAGTGAAACTCCTGTAAAATCTTCGTTCAGCGTAAAGGAAGTATTAGCTGCTATGATTCTGATAACCTTCCAGGAGCAGTATTTCCCAGGAGGAAACTCGATGTCAATAACATTAACTGCAGCACTATTTACTGTGGTTGCTGTTCTGTTACAGTACATCAAAGTCCATCGTTTTGCTATTTCCCTGAAAAGCTGCCTTAGAAGCATACAGACATTATCAAAAAATCACTTAGAGTGGTGCAACCAAGAATCCAAGATTATTGCTCTTGTTAAAGATTTCAAAGATTGCAGATTCTCCGAGATACTTTGTCTTGGTCTTGTTACGAACGATGAACACAACCACCAAACCGATTACCTCTTGCCTTTTCACACAAGTTTAGCAATAATCTCGACTATTTGTGATACGTCTGAGAAATATGATGACCGATACAGTGATTTTTTAAAATCAGTATTTGGTATTATGAGCGTCACTTCGCATTCGAAAATAGACAGCATTCATAATACAAAATATTTAATTGACGCATTCCGTGCTTCAGTCTGTCAAACGCCAGAAAATACAAAATTTTATGAGATGCATCTAACACAAAATAAATCTTTAGATCAATCGGTAGAAAATGAATGCTCTTGCCAAAATAGCATTGCTACAGCAGAAACCTTCAGCGATGAAAACAGGGTGCGATTTTCAAGGGTAAATCAGTTAGGACCAAATATCAAATATGCCGATAATAGTAAAAGAAATGACTCTGGAAATCCCTCAGCCACAACGAAAATGCAACCTGCAGAAACGAAAGATCCCAAGCAAAATGCGAACTGCCTGAATGATAGTATTGCCCCCAACAGTTCTCAGCAAAATACCAGCACAGAAAGTGAAATCGCTATAGATCACGTAAAAGGCGATGATCTGAAATATTCAAATGAATTCAACCAAGATACGACAGAAATCGCAAATGCCAGAAAAGAAAACGGAAACGAAAAAAACGAAACTCTGCAAGAATGTGCTCAAAATCAAAGAGACGCTGATAAAGCAAATGGTGATTATCATTTGAATAACTTGCAAGTATTCGGCAATACAAAATCAAAAGCCGAAAGTGAAAAGCAAGAAGAAGAATGTCCAGCAATTACAGATGTCCGGAAGCAATTGCAGGGAAGTGATAATGTTACCAGTGATACAGACGATGATTATCGCGAATTGCACACACAGGAGAATAAGAATAGGGAGCATATAGCGTTCCAAGGCTGCAGGGAAGATGGCGAAAGACGGTCCAGTAAAAACGTTACAGAGGTAACACAAGGAGGCTCTAATGCATTTGAAGAAACAGACAAAGGAAAAATAAAAAATGACCATAATGGGGAAGGAGCAGCAGAAGAAAATGAAACAGGCTCAGGCTGGAACGCTTCCAGAGATACAGACGCTAATTGTAAAAAGGAAAGAAATCACAAGACAGACTCAAATGAGTTGGATACATTTCCTAATGAAATTGAGGATAACTTACAAGCTGAAGAAAACCCATCAGAAAGAACACTGGAGACAACGCAAAGCACAAGCGATTTCGAAGAGACAGGCTCTGATCTCAAAGAACGCGGAGATCCACATAAAAGTTCAGATGACATGGATGCCTCCGAATCAAAAATTGCAGAAAAACAGCAGGCTGAAGAAGGACCAGCGGACATAAATTCTCCAGAGATGACGCAAAGCCTGAGCGCTCCCGAAGATACGGAAGCCGATCTTAGAAAAATGGAGGATCCTGTGAGTGGCTCAGATGAGGCGCATACGTCCCATTCAAGAAGTGAAGATAACCAGCCAGCTGAAGGAGAACCAGTCGACGGAAATCCGCAAGAGAAAACGCAAAGCACGAACGCTTTCGAAGAGACAGATACTAATCTCACAAAACGTGAAAATCCTGACAGAAAGACAGACGAGATGGATCTGTCCCATTCGGAAAGTGAAGATGACCAGCAGGTTAAAGACGGATCAGCGAACAGAAATGCGGCAGATTCAATAAAAAGCACAAGCGCTTTAGAAGAGACAGATATAAATGGGGAAGATACTGATAGTTCAGGCAAGGAAGATCCGTCCCATTCAGAATGTGGAGATAACCGGCAAGCTGAAGACGGAGCAGACGACTGGCATCAGCAAGAAATAACGCAAGACACCAGAGCTGTAGAATGGACAGGCGCTGGTCTTAGAAGAGACGGAGATCCTGGGAGAGGCTTAGATGAGGCGCATGCGTCATATTCAGGAAGTTGGGATAAACAGACCGCAGAAAAGGGACCAGCTAACGAAAATGCTTCAGAGAGAACGCAAGGCACGAGTGCCTTAGGAGAAACAGACGCTGATCTCACAAAAGATTGGAGTCCTGCAGAACGCTTAGATGAGTTCGATACGTCCCATTCTGAAATTGTAGATAAACAACACGCAGAAGAAGAATCAACTGATAGAAACGAGCCAGAGAAAACGCGAGGCGCGAGAGATTTAGAAATGATAGGCGCTAGTGTTAAAAGAGGTGGAGATCCTGACAGAACGCCAGACGAGGAGGATAGGTCCGATTCGGAAAGTGGATATAACCAGCAGGTCGAAGACGGACCAGCCGACAAAACTGCGACAGACCCAACGCAAGGCACAAGCGCCTTAAAAGAGACAAGTGGTTATCTTAGAAGTGGCGAAAATCTTGATAGAAGGCCAGACGAGATGAATACGCCCCATTCAGAAAGTGGAGATAACCAGCAAGCTGATGACGGACCAGCTGACGGACATCAGCCAGAAATAACGCAAGGCACAAGCGCTTTAGACGGGACAGTCGCTAGTCTTAGAAAAGAAGGAGATCCTGAGAGAGGCTCAGATGTGGGACATACAACACATCCAGAAAGTGTTAATCAGAAGCAGGCTGAAAAAAGACAGTCCCACGGAAATGAATCAGGGAGTAAGCATGGTGCGAATGCTTTCGAAGATACAGACGTTGATCTCACAGAAGGTGGCGATTCTGAGAAAAGGTCAGATGGGTTTGATATGTCCCATTCAGGAAGTGGATATAACTACCAGGCTGGGAACCGTCCAGCCGACGGATATGAGCCAGAAACAGCGCAGGGTACAAGAGTTTTAGAGGAGGCAGACGCTGGTCTTGGAGAAGGTGAAAAACCTAAGAAAGGCTCAGATGAAGGGCATACGTCCTATTCAGCAAGTGAAAGAGACCAACAAGCTAAAGACAGACCAACAGACGGAAATGCGCCAGAAACAACGCAAGGTACTAGCGCTTTAGAAGAGACAGACGCTAGTCCTAGAAACGACGGAGATCCTGAGATAAGCTCAGATGAGGCGCACGCGTCACATTCAGAAAGTGGAGATAACCAGCAGGCTGAAAAAGGTGCAGCCCACGGAAATGCGTCAGAAATAATGCAAGGCACAAGCGCTTTAGAAGAGACAGTCGCTAGTCTTAGAAAAGAAGGAGATCCTGAGGAAAAGTCAGTTGAGCTCGATTCGTCTCATTCAAAAAGTGGAGATAACCGTCCAGCTGAAGACTGTCCAGCTGACGGAAATCCGCCTGAAGCGCCAGTTGGTAACGCTTTCGAAGAAACAGAATCTTATCTCACAAAAAGCGGTGTTACCCAGGAAAGGTCAGATGAGTTGGACTGTTCCCATTCAGAAAGCGGAAATAACCAGCAAACTGAAAAAGAACGAGCCGACGGAAGTGATCCAGAAACAACGTATGGCGCGGGGGCTTTAGAAGCGGCAGACGCTTGTCTTAGAAGCAGTGAAAACGAGAAAGGCTCAGGTGAGTTCGCTGTATTCCATTCAGAAAGTATAGATGAACAGCAAGCTGAAGAAGGACCAACTGACGGAAATGCGCAGGAGACAAGTAATGATCAGAAGGATGATCATTCACTCAACGAATTGAGGAGAAAATCAGAAGGACAAAGAACTAGTCGCAGTCGTATAGACTTTTGTTATGATGGGAAACGCATTACATGCCTTCCACCACGGGGTTGGGTAAAAATGAAATTCCAGTGTAAAAGCCGCAGAAATAGCAGCGATGACTCCGAAAGTCAGATGATTTTCTCTGTAGATAGACGTTAATCATTTCCCCGGAATGAACTTTTACCCCTGTAGTCGTGTTGCCTGCTGAGAAATCATAGAAAGGGATATAGCGAAATGAAACTTGGTGCATGTACTATAACGAAGTGAATTTCTCCGTCATTTTTATCCGCGCCGGGGTTCGAACCCGGGTCCACTCATTCCGGAATAAGTTGCTCTACCAATTAAGCTACGCGGACAGGTATTCTGATTCCTATCTGCCTTTATGTCATGTGCGTCCTGCTGGCAGGTACGTCACATCTCCTGGTACGTTACATCATCTCCCCCTTATTTTTCTTTTCTTTCGAAGTGCTGCTCATATTTTTCCTATCTCGCGGTGTGGAAATAACATCACACCAATGCGAGATTTTGAACGGTCGGGTCACCCGGATAGTTCGGGCGCCATTATAACGAAGTGAATTTCTCCGTCATTTCTATCCGCGCCGGGGTTCGAACCCGGGTCCACTCATTCCGGAATAAGTTGCTCTACCAATTAAGCTACGCGGACATTTTATTCTGATTCCTATTTGCCTTTATGTCGTGTGCGTCCTTCTGGCAAGTACGTCACATCTCCTGGTACGTTACATCATCTCCCCCTTATTTTTTTTTTTTTTTCGAAGTGCTACTCTTATTTTTCCTATCTCGCGGTGTGGAAATAACATCACACCATTGCGAGATTGTGAACGGTCGGGTCATCCGGATAGTTCTGGCGCCATTATAACGAAGTGAATTTCTCCGTCATTTTTATCCGCGCCGGGGTTCGAACCCGGGTCCACTCATTCCGGAATAAGTTGCTCTACCAATTAAGCTACGCGGACAGGTATTCTGATTCCTATCTGCCTTTATGTCATGTGCGTCCTGCTGGCAGGTACGTCACATCTCCTGGTACGTTACAGTACTTATGATGTTGAAGAGATTATTATTTTTTTGAATTCCATTGCCTTTTCCCTCATCATACGTAAAAGACTGAGACAAAGGCGGCCAGTAATTTTATGGACATCTAAAGATCTTGTGTTTCTATTTTATTCAAAAATTTTAATACTGAAATTTATTTTCTAATTCTGTTATGCAGTTTAGTCAATATATTATTCCCGTGCAAATAGTAATTTTCTGGATCTACTCCTGAGTTCTGTGTGTGTCTTTCAGTAGTTTATGTCGGTTCACGGAAGAAAATTTGCTTTCAAATGTTTCTTCCACCTCCTGTATATTTCACTTCCTTCAAGGCAATTAAACGTTTTTAAGAAATCGGTTATTTTGTATTATTGTCTTCTAAGAACATTTCCAATGTAATGCTTATGCCCTATGTGTTACTTTTCTCTAAAACGTATTCACCAGAACGAATACACGAAGTTACGAATTCGTTCTCTATTTTTTTTTCAGTGAATGTTTCATTCGAGTTCGTATGTCACTTAGTTTCTTGAAAGCAGTCATTGCTGTTTCTGCATTATTCCTGTTCTTTAATATGAAAATACTAGTAAAAGATTTTGTGAGGTTTGAAGAAAGTTAATCCGAGCCTCAATGATATTCGAATAACTTTTATAGTAAACTGGAAACACAGAACGTAAAAAAATTAATTGTAATCATACACAGTAGAAGTAAGACATTATGATCCCCACTTTATTGACGTAAAAAAATTACGCAATTCTCACGTGTAAAGGTCAAGAGGTCGTCCAGCGCTGTCTGTGGCACATTCAGTGTCAGTCGAAGCTGAAACAGTGGTTGTAATAGGTAAGGGAAGAGATTTGGCCCACCTTGGAAAAGGGTAGAATTATCGGATACCGACAAAAGGGTGGTAGTATCCGGGAAACGGCGAACTTTGTCGACTGTTCATGGGCTTCCGTACTTAAAGTGTACCAAAAGTGGATGGAGAAAGGTCCAATACAGTACCTTGTATAGCCATGTTGCGTCGTCTACAGCAGGGGTCACCAAACCTTTGGAGAGAAGGGCCAAATGGGAAATTGGGTAAAGCTCGGCAGGCCGGATTTTAAAAAATGGTTAATCAAAGATCAATTAATGCAGACATTGTAAATTTTCAATGAACTAATTATTAATACGTGTCGGTGTGTAAGTAATTTTATATGTTCTGTACTTTAACATAAAAGTTTTCAAATAAATATTTCAAGATATTTATACACACTTAAAACAAATACAAAGCTAAACTTACTAAGTGACTTCATGACATCTTAAACTTGAAAAAAAAATCAATGAGAAGAATGGTATTGTTTATGGAATGATTTAACTACATTTCCGATATTTGGTTTCTCGACGAAAAGATAATCCACTTCCCATCGCGCTTTAAATGCGTGGCATTCAGTGTCCACTTTTCCCTTTTTGAGTAGGGACTTATCAAAATTCAACAGTCAAACTCAAATAACGAAAACATCAAGGAAAACACTGTATCGGGTCAAGTAAAATTAGCACAGCCGCCCATAATCTCTGTGGCTGAGATGCCGTCCGACTCGAATACTAATGGGAACATGAACCTGTGTGGGAGCAGGTGTAGGTGTAAGTAGTTGTGTCCCTAAGTTCTAGTCTATTTTTAGAACAGGGTGGAGCTACTGGGGCCATCCCCGCGCGCCAGAGAGAGGGAGAGAGAGAAAGAGAGAGAGAGTGTGTGTGTGTGTGTGTGTGTGTGTGTGTCAGCAGATGCTGCTGCTGGCTGCGGGTGGGCTGTGAGTCACAGCACTGAAAATCCTCCCTCACTCTTTGAAAGGCACTTTAGTAGTAATATTAAACAGGTTTTTAAAGCGAATCGTCAAACAAATGTGGCTATGATATCCGGCCATGCTGTGACATATAGCAACTCTCTTTCTCAGTCAGAAAAAAAATTAAAATATGTAAAATTAATTTTAAAATTGTAAAAATAGAAATTTCCTAGCGGCCCGGATCTCGGTTTACCGTGGGCCGGATTTGGCCCGCGAGCCGTAGTTTGGTGACCCCTGGTCTACAGGTACGGAAGTGGCCATCTGGTCCATTGCCAAACGACTTCCGTCACGAGTACTACATTCGAAGAGGCCACTGTGCCTCTTACCCCTGGCTAGCGATCATCGCCGGCATCGGTTGTAGTGGTGTCGGGCCTGATTAACGTGGGATAGTGTTCAGTAGCGTCGTATTGTCTTCAGTGATGAAACACGGTTTGCAGTTGGTGTTGACGACTCGCGCTTGCGTGTTTGGAGACTAACCGGATGGTGTACGGATCCTGCTCTTGCGATGGAACCGCACACGGCTCTCACACTGAGAGTGACTGTCTGAAGAGCCATTTCCTACGATAACCGTACACCCGTGCTAGTCCTCCATACAACTCGCACTGCTCAACGGTATGTTGACGACATTCTACGACCTGTTGTGTTGCTATTCCTGTCACAGCATCACGGAGCAATTTTTCAACAGGATAATGCCCGGCCACCCACGGCATGGCTCTCCGAGACCTGCCTCCGTAACGTCGACACCCTTCCATGGCCAGCCCGATCGCCCGACTTCTCACCGATCGAACACGTTTGAGACATGACGCCCATCCCGGAATGTCGGCGACCTGGCACGCAATTTAGACACCATCTGGCATGTTATACCTCAGGACAGTGTCCGTGGACTGTATGCTTCTATGCCACGTCGGGTAACCGCTTGTATTTGAGCCAGAGGTGGAGCTACAATGAACTGACTTGTTCCACTCGTGCTGTTTCATTCGAATAAATGGTTCAACTCCTCTGGAATTTGAATCATTTCCTTTTGTATACATGTACATGGCACATACCAATTTTCATCTGGATTGGATGATTCCTTCTGAGAGCTTCAAATTTTTTGACAAAGAGTGTATTTGGGACTGTATAGACCGGCAGCTGTGGCATATGGATCTTCCTCCAGGGACACTGGACGACCTTATACAGATATGTACACCTTTCCAGGACTTATGTGAAGTCCATGCATCGTCGCAGTAATGGCGGCTCACAGGGGGCCTACACAACACTAGGACAGTGGCCATAATGTTTGTCTTTACACTGTATTTGCAATTTAACATGCATACAACGGCTATGTCGCTTAAATCATCCAAAGATAATCTTTCGCTGCTAACGAACTGCTCGACTTCTTCCCCTTTTCTCACTGGGTGTTCTTACGCCGCCGATTCCATCCACGGCAGTTCACACTTTTATTGGAGCTCCTTTCAGCAGCACCGAAGCAGATGTCGTTTCGCGTGCACTGAAGTCACAGCTAATTGCTTCACCTTCCGGAGGAAAGTTCCTGCGAGAAGTTTAATTTCAATAATGGGCCAATGCAATAAGATAACACAATTTTCAAATTAATAACAACGCAACTGGTGTACATACAATTTGCCTTTAATACAATCTATGATATGTGATCATCACATTGATTGAGAAACGAAATGCATACACTGCTTGTGGCAGAGTAAAAACAGTTCTTCATAACTAGCAACATGTATAAAAAAATTTAAGAAGTTTCATTTTTTATCATTGCGAGAGTATCAGTCGGGCTAACATACAATCAGGAAACCTTACATTTCTTTTAATTATTTAATTGACAGAGACGTTAGAAAAGTTTTAGCAAGTTACTATTATATTTGAGGACATTGATTAGCTAATGTTTAGGGCCACATAAAATATATGAAAAAGTGAGGAATTCTGCATAATTTTATTCCTCCGTTCTTTTTTTGCATATTCCTTCGGCTTTAATCTGAGGAATTATTTTTAGATAGTTATACGGGTGAAACGGCTAAAAAGATCTATCGTCTGATTAGTCGATAGTTGGTTTCGACTATTTACTGAATTAGTTGCTAGTTTTTAGTCGAAACCGTCGAGACGTCTGCGCGAGTGATTTAATCGTTTAATAACCCTACCAACTAAACGACTGATTCAGTAATCGAATGACAATTCATGTCAGCTGGATACTTACACACACACACACACACACACACAGTCTGGTTCTCCACAGGCTGGTTTCCCTCACCCCGTCCTGCTCCAAGAAACACTTCCCATGCATCCATACAGACTTTTTATTTCTGCTATTTCTGCGCAAAGGAGGGACAGCTAATGATATCGATTTATTCGATAAGTTGGCGGTTAGCGGTAACAATGAGTGACTGGAGAGCGAGTGAATAAACGACTAATTCGACTACTTCTGCAAATAATCGATTCGTTCAATGTTTCGGGACTATATTGACTAAGTTACTCATTTTCAGTCGAAATCTCGCGTAACTGTTTTTAGATTGAATTTCAAAGAATCCTAATTAATGTTCCAATCGTCTAATCCCTTTCCCACTTTTTTAGCACGTCTTTTGTAAAAAAAGATCGTGCTTATGTTATCGGTTTGTCCGTCCTTCCGTCTGTACATACGGTACCTCTGCAACTATTAGTCCCATTTGAAAAATTCTTTTTGCATTCGAAAGCTTTAAATATGCGAATGATGATCCTTTATTTCGATTTTTTTTTACGATACACAATTTTGCCGCTAGAGGGCGTAAATGCAGATGATGTCGAATTCAAAATTACGTTTTATTCCACATATTTGCTTCAAAACATCCGATTGAAAAAATTATTTTATCCTTCGATTCCATTTATGTCGAAGAGTATTTTAGATATAGCTTCTTTTTCAAATTACGCATAGGTTTTTCGCCAGGGGGTAAAAGTAAATTACACTTTTCCCGATAACTCTTCTTCTAAAATCCCGATTTGAAAACAAAAAATGCGGCGGATACATCTCCTGATGGAAAATCTTTTGCATATAATTTCAAATTTTTGGTAAATAATACTTTTGCCACCAGGGATCGTAAGTGTAAATTTTGGCTTCTGATGTATTTGCCATAAAATCTGAGCTTCTAAAATATTGTTTGAAAATTTTTTTTCGTGGACTGATGCATCTCACGTCGATAAACCTTTTCGGAATATTTTATTTCTAAAATATTCCACAGTTTCTCCGCCAGAGAGCGTAGATGTATATCTTATTTTTGTCAATATCTCTGCTTCTGGGAGACCGATTTGAAAAATTCCTTCTTTGTCGGATAGTGTTTTCCGTGTGACATTCTTTTCATATAATTTCAAAATTTTCAATTAATTCATAGACTTTCCGCCAGGGGGCGTAAAGGTAAATTGCGTTTCTCCCTATCTCTCTGTTTCTAAATCTCCGATTTGAAAATTTCTTTCTGCACCAGATACAGCTCCTGATGGAAAATCGTTTGCACATAATTTCTAATTTTTGTAAAAAAATGGTTTGACCACCAGGGGACGTAAATCTTAATTTCCGCTTCTGACGTATTTGCAGTAAAATCATCATCATCATCATCATTGTCAACTATTATCAAGCCACTGCTGGACGAAGGTCTCCCCAAGTTTCTTCCACAACGGTCTGTCTTGTGCCAGTCTCCTCCATGTCACTCCCGCATACTTTCGAATTCCATCCACCCATCTCCCATGTGGTCTTCTTTTGGGTCTTTTCCTGTACGTTGGAATCCAATCTAAAATTTCGGCTGTCCATCGATGGTCTGTCCTTCTGGCAGTATGCCCAGCCCATTGCCATTTGAGGTATTTAACTCTGATCATGATGTCTTCCACTCTTGTCATTTTTCGGATCCACGAGTTGCTCTTCTTATCTCTCCTGGTTACACCAAGCATGCACCTCTCCGTACTACTTTGAGTTGTCTGCAGCCTTTGTATGTCTCTTTTAGTTAAGGTCCACGTCTCTGCACCATACGTAAGCACTGGAAGGATGCATTGATCAAACACTTTTCTTTTAAGACATAATGGCATATTGCTCTTGAAAATTATGCTGTTTCTTCCAAAAGCTCTCCAGGCAAGTTTTGTACACCGATTAATTTCCTCATCAATGTGACCCTCACTTGATATCTGCTGTCCAAGATAAACGTACATGTCTGTTATCTCCAGCTTTTCTCCATCAATCGATAAATCTTCATTTCCTGTAAAAGCATTGAACATCACTTTTGTCTTCTGAAAGTTCATTTTTAATCCCACTTCTTTACTATTGTAAGCAAGTTTTTGGATCATACTCTGCAGCTCTGATGGGGTAGTTGTAAAAATGACTACGTCATCAGCAAAACGAGAGTGGGTTAGATAATCTCCATTAATCTTTATCCCTTTGTTTTCCAAGTTCAGTGATTGAAAGACATTTTCCAATGTAGCGTTAAAGAGTTTCGGAGATATGGTGTCACCTTGTCTCACTCCCTTTCCAATTTTTATGTGTGTTGTATTTTCAAACAGCCGAATCTTTACACTTGCATTTTCATAGATGTTATTAATAATATTAATGTATGCATCTTCAATACCGCAGGATTTCAGAGCCATTGTAACTGCTGATGGTTTCACCGAATCAAAGGCTTTTTCATAATCGATAAAAGCAATGCACAGTGAAAGTTCATATTCCCTCGCTCTTTCAATTAGTTCTCTCAGTACGTGGATATGATCTATTGTGCTGTAGCCACTCCTGAATCCAGCTTGTTCTCTCGGTTGAGCCATGTCCAGTGTTCCTTCAAACGGTGTGAAAGAACTTTAGTGAAGACTTTATAAACCACTGATAGGAGGTTAATAGGTCTGTAGTTCCTGAGATCCTCAATGTCACCTTTTTTATGTAGCAGGATCATTATAGCGTTGTTCCAATTCTCAGGAATCTTCCCTTTATTAAGGCATCGAGTGAAAATTTGGGCGAGTACTGTTTCGATTTCTCCACTTGCTTCTTGTATGATGTCTACAGTTATTCCATCTTCTCCTGGAGCTTTTCCCCGCTTCATGCTCTTGAATGCATGTGCAACTTCTGCTGGGAGGACTGGAAGAACTCTGGTACCTTTCATGATGTCTGGAGTACATGTATTATCCCTTTCATATAGTTTGGAGTAGAAATATTTCACTCTTGTCAAAATTTCGCCTCTATTTCTTGTTACAGAACCATCTTCTTTTCTCAGTGCCATAATCTGTTTTTTTCCCTTATTGAGATGTCCCTTTGCTATCTTTAGGCTTCGGTTGTTTTCAATTGCTTTCCTTACTAGTTCACAGTTGAATTTCCTCACGTCTTCAGTGATACTTTTTCGTACTGTCTTGCATAGCTCTATATATTCCACTTTGGAAGTTACATCTTCTTTAGTTGTCCTCATCTCTCTTCTTTTTTGCATCAACATTTTGTTTTTTCCTGATAATTTGTTCACATGCAATTTGTTCTTAGACTCAGCTAATTTTGTTGCTGTTTCCATAAGAGCTTTGGTTACTTTTCTGTTAACTTCAGAAATATCCACTTCTTCCGATGTTAGGCCTTCTAAAGCAGAGAATCTGTTCTTCAGTTCCAACTTGAAGGTATTATGGTGTTTTTTAAGGTTGGTTATGTCAATAAATTTTGTTTGTCTTATGAGCTTGCCACGTTCGAGTTTAGTGTTGAGGTGCATCTTGCATCTCACCAATCTATGATCACTACCTGTGTTGTACTTGTTTAGCACACTGCAGTCTTCTATGACGAATTTTTTGTTACACATAATAAAATCAATTTCACTTGTCGTCACATCTGGATGTCTCCATGTCCATTTCCTGTGCGGCTTTTTTCTTGAAAAAGGAGTTCAAGATGAAAAACCCTTCTGCCTCTGCAAACTCAACGAGAGTATTTCCACGCTGGTTTCTGTTGCCGTGACCGAATGCAGTAAAATATGAGCTTTTAAATTCTCAATTGAAAATAACGTCTTCTGTAGACCGATACTACTCATGTCGACAAACCTTTTAGAAACATTTTCTTCTTAAAATAATGCACGGTTTCTAAGCCAGGGTGCGTAGATATATATCTTATTTTTGTCAATATCTCGACTTCTAGGAGTCCGATTTAAAAAATTCCTTCTTTGTTGGATAGTGGTTTAGTATGACATGTTTTTCCTATAATTCAAAATTTTCAAGTAATTCATAGACTTTCCGCTAGGGGGCGTAAGGTAAATTGCGTTTCCCCCTGTATCTCTGCTTCTAAATCTCCGATTTAAAAAATTCTTTCTGCACCGGATACAGCTCCTGGTGGGAAATCCTTTGCACATAATTTCTAATTTTTGTAAAAATGGTTTGGCCACCAGGTGGGGTAAGTCTTAATTTCCGCTTCTGATGTATTTGCAGCAAAACATCAGCTTCTAAAATCTCGATTGAAAAAAGTGGTTTGTTGACCGATACTACTCATGTCGACAAACCTTTTAGGAACAGTTTCTTCTTGAAATAATACATGGTTTCTACGCCAGGGCGGCGTAGATGTGTATCTTATTTTTGTCAATATCACTACTTCAGAAAGTCCGATTTGAAAACTTCTTTCTTTGTTGGATAGTGTTCCCGATGCCAAATGCTTTTCCTATAAATTCAAAATTTATAAGTAAGTCATAGACCTTCCGCTAGGGCGCACAAAGGTAAATTGCGTTTTCTGCTCCTAAAATTCGATTTAAAAAATTCTTCCTGTATCGCATACAAGATGTGATGGAAAATATTTTTTACAAAATTTCTAATGTTTGGTAAAGAATGGTTTGGCAACCAGGGACCATAATGTTACTTTCTGTTTCTGATGTATTTGTAGCAAAATCTGGACTCCTGAAAACTCGACAATTTTTTTTCTTGGACCGATACCGCTCATGTGCATAAACCATTTGAGAATACTTTCTTCCTAAAATAATGCATGGCTTTCCCACCAAGGGACGTAAAGTCACATCTTATTTTTGTCGATAACTCTGTTTCTAAGAGTTCGTAAGCTCACGATTCCGTTTACTGCATTATCTGAGGGATTAATGACCCGATTGAAAAACTTCTTTCTTCCGTCAGATACTATTTTTTCCATACCGGTTCCATTGCCTTTGAATAGCTTTGATAAATTTAATTTGCGTCAGAACGGATTCAAAAGACGTGCTTATTACACCCGAAAATTCGGTGTTATCTTTCTTGTTTTGTTGTCGGATCGGGCAGGAATTTGTTTCAAGGTCATGTCCGCACCACCTGTTGGTTCTCATTTGTGCCACATGCTCTTCCATTCCACTTTGTAGCAGTCATACAAACGACATATGTTGCAACGGAATTATAATCGCGTTCAACGCTTGTAAACAGCGTTGACAAAATGACTTTATCAAATCTCAAGAAGTACACCCTAAATATTTCTGGCCGCCCCGGTGGCGCAGTCGTCTAAGCGCTGGCTTATGACCATTCTTCCGCGAAGAGGTCCGGGTTCGAATCCCGATGAGGCATGGATGTTGAGTTTGTTCACGGCACTAGTTATCTCCCTTCCCTGGAACCAGTGACCCTAACTCAGGAACGGGTGATTGCTTATAGCACTTTGAGTTGCTCACGGTGGTCGTTAAACCTTCAATCAAAAAAATACATATTTCTGCCCAGGATAGGTGTTACGAATATCCACGTACTTTTCACGTTTCAGATGGCATAATGTTCGGCACGACCTACAAAGTTTCCATCGATCACACGAGAAAGTCTGTAATCATCAGCATGTGAAAAGTACAAATTTGTGTTACTTTCACGAAGAAACGAAACGAAAAGAACAGCCGAGCAATAGGACTCTGACAAGCAGAAAAAGCGATAAGAGACTGTCTCATCAAAGTTCACAAGACAAACAGAATGCGGCGAAATGTGCAATCTCCTGCACTTCGAAATTGTCAACACACATTTTTTTGTGTGTGTGTGTGTGTTTTTTTTATTGGAGTTACAACGACCACCATGAGCGACTCAGTGGGCTATACACTGAAGAGCAATTGAAATAGAGATACCTGTCTAGTAACGTGTAGCACCACCTTAGCCCTGACGACGGTGGCGATTCGTCTCGGCATGGACTCGACAACACACCGGAAGCGTTGGGAAGCCATACGGATCCACGACCCCTGAACAAGCTCCCACAGTTCACGAAGATTTGATGGAGGGGGTCAGAGCCTCGAACATCTCTCTCGATGGCATCCCAGATGGGCTCGATGGGATTGAGGTCAGGTGACCTAGCTGGCCAAGGAAGCGAGATCACGTCCGTGGAGTGTTCATGCAACCATTTGGATACAATTCGGGAGCGATGGCACGGTGCATTGTTTTGTTGCAGGACGAGGTCCCCACTGGGATGTTGAAGACGCACAAAGGGGAACAAATGGTCGTCCAGGATATCCTGGTAATGTTGATCTGTGAGAGACGCTGTCTCACACGTACCAGAGGTCACATTTCGTAAACAGTCCACGTAAACAGTCCCAGACGAGAATGCCACCCCCACCAGCTTGAAGAGTACCCTGCTGGCAAGAAGGATCCATCGCTACATGTGGTTTGCGCCGTACTCGTATCCTGCCATCCGCATGTGCCATCGTGAATCTCGACTCATCAGTCCAGGCAACATGTTTCCACATGTCTAGGGTCCAGTGGCGATGTTCCCGAGCCCATGCTAATCTTTGCACCCTGTAATGTGCGGTCAGCAGCGGTACCCTCGTGGGACGATGGCTTCTCTACCCTATAGCGAGGAGATGGTTCTGGATGGTGTGGCTGTTTACACGTTTTTGGTGTACCAGCGTTAAATTGCCGAGTGATTTCTTGCACTGTGGCCCATCTATCCGCTGTTACAATGCGAGCTGGCCAACGATGACCCCGCTCATCCACACGCTGTTGCCAACGGCAGTTGGCCCTTGCAGGGATGGTTTTACCGGATTCGATGTACTCACGGTGCACCCGTGACACAGTGGCTCGTGAAAATCCCAGTGCCTGCACGGCTTCCGAGATGGAGTGACCCATTCGTCGGGCCCCGACAATTTGCCCGCGATCAAATGCGCCTAGATCCTTCGTCTTACCCATAATGCGTCCGACTCTTACTGATTCCCGTCGCATCACTTCTTATATTGTTGGATCGCTGCATACGTCATATAGTTTCCGTTTATAGGGCCGCACACAGCGCCACATTTGCATAACGCCAACTGTCTCTAATTCAATTGCTCTTCAGTGTAAGCAGTCGCCCGTCCCTAATTTAGGGCCACTGACTCCAGGGAAGGGAGAGAGCCAGGGCCGTAAGACAAACACAACATCCATGCCTCACCTGGGATTCGAACCGGGGCCCATCTCGGACGAATGATCAAAAGCCATCGCTTAGACCACTACGCCACCGGAACTGCACACATGTTTGCAAGTGCCAATATTTCCACAGAAAAACTAGGTCATCCTAAAGTAAGGGAATTCCTTACCAAGAAAGTCACAGGTGCGTTACCTTGCGCTAATTCTCTACGTCAGAACTGTGTACCCAAAGTTTTTTATGCTAAGAAGTGAAAAAATCAAAGAAATTCTCAAGTAGGCAGTCTCACTCTGCATTGGTTTTAATGAAGGCAGCTACGACAAAGACAACTATGTTTTAGATATTCTCGCAATTCTACAATTTACATATACGGCAATGATGCGTCCCTACCTGCTGAACAGCATTTATCTTGAAACTGTCCAATCGACAACAGTTTTTCAGGCCGTTGTGCAACGCCTTACAAATATGGAGACTGATTTCAACGAAGTGTCAGGAATCTTAACCTACAATGCGACATACATGACTCAAACTTACAAGAAAGTACTACGTACTTTACTGTCTGATTCGGTGCACATGACTTGCAGTGCTCATATTGTAAACCCAGAACCTGACCAATGGCATGTGCATTTTGCTAAAGGGAGCAAGTTTACTGGATGCTTTAAGAAGTTGTTCAAGCATTGTCCACAGTATTTGTCATTTTCTTGTAGGACTTCCGTCCACAGTGAGTAGAGTTTAGGTCCCAGCCACCTACAGCGAGATCGCCTTTTGGGCAGGACACAGAAACGGAAGGAATGAGAGCAAGTCTGCGACTTTGACAGAACAGTTTGTAGTGAGATTAGAGTACAGTAGATGGCGCCACCGTACAAGTACGATGTTGCACACAGAGGGGTGAGAGAATTTCTGGGGGGGCATAGGAAAGGATACCCATTTAACCAGTGGGTCCAGCCTGGGGGCCGTCACTTAACGTGCTCGTCCGATGCACGGCTGATATTCAGAGATTGTTAGTAAATCACATCATCTCTGAAAGATCAGCCCAGGTTCGAAACTGGGGACCTTGTTTTGATAGTCTGACTCGCTAACCAATAAGCCATCCGCGGCTGCAAGCATTGTAATGCGAGCAAGCAACGTTATATACAGTTTTGAATAGGAAGAAACAAACAAACAAGGTAAACTATATCCAGTACCCCTGACAACACTCTGGAATTCCTGGTTCGGAACAGTGCAGTACCGTGCTACGTACTGCGACGTTTGTACAAACTTTTTCGATAGTGAAATGGAACTTATTCCTGACACTGCCAGTCTTAATGTGTGCAAGTCCTTGATTGAAAGTAAATATTTTCAGTTAATTGCGGAATACGCCCAGATCCTAATGGACAAGGTACTCTCCTTCGAAACATGTGGAGTCTCCATTCGCAAGGCATAAAACAAGGTACTCAATCAGCAGTTTAAATTACAGCTAAAATCGAGGCAATCTGTTTTCGAAAAGCTGCACGTATTTCGTTCCTGCAAGAAGTGTTCCACTAAACCGTAGCAAAATTTAATGTTTACTACTACCCAGAACTGACCATCTCCAAAAAGCGAGGACCCAATTTCTCCAACCTGGTTTGGACTTCACGAAGGCTACTCCAGTGTTTGACCCAGATCAAATGACCAACCTGGATATTGATGACGACGTAGAATTCACAAAATTCGAGGAATTAATGACCCGTCAGTAAGACTTGGGTTCGCAGCTTACAAGGAGTATGTACAGGAATGTACGTTTCCTAATGTAATCAAATTCTGGAATCGAGATGCAGAGAGATTTACAGTACTAACACAAAAAGTAAGGCAAAGCTGAGGCGCTGGCTTCTGACCATTCGTCCGAGATGGGCCGGGATTCGCGTTCTGGGTGAGGAATGAATTTTTCTGATGGAGATGGCTCTTCCCTTCCCAGAAAGAGTGACCCTAAATTAGGAACAGAAGATTTACTGCCTATAGCCCTTCCAGTTGCTCGTGGTGATCATTCAACTCCGAAACACACACATACAAAAGAAAGGGGCGAGTGTGAACATTTAATTTTAAGGAAATTTTCTACATGTAAAAAGTGAGTTTCCAAAAAATAAAATAAATTCAACTTTAACAGCAATATCATTCCAATATTTTTGGCGCCCCATAGATTGCCGCCTGGGGCAATTTCCCCCTGGTTGACCCCATCGCTAGGCCTCTGTTTCTTACTTAGAAGTAACGTGCGTGTCGTGCACGTTACTTCTAAGTAAGAAACACTTGAAATAATGAAACATATTTTTTTTTCTCTTCGGTGTACTCGAACACGGCTGTTCAGAGATTCGCGATACCAGACCTTGACAAACATTAAATTACAACTACGCTTCAGTTTAATGGGCCGCCCCGGTGGCGCAGTGGTCTAAGGCGTTGGCCTCTGATCATTCGTCCGTAAGGGGTCCGGGTTCGAATCCCGGTCCGGCATGGATGTTGTGTTTGTCTTACGGCACTGGCTCTCTCCCTTTCCTGGAACCAGTGACCCTAAATTAGGGACGGGCGACTGCTTATAGCCCATTGAGTTGCTCACGGTGGTCGTTAAATCTACAATAAAAAAAAAAAAAAAAAAAAAAAAAAGTTTAATGGATCGTCCCTCTTGGTGGCGGATCACTTTGTCCGTGTTCATTTCGCGCACAGTTAACTTTGTCCACTGTTCATTTCGTCCATCGTTTGCTTTGTCCGCTGTTCACTTTGTCCACATTCATTTCGTTCTCAGAATGGATGGAATATTTTCTATTTTAATGGAATTTTCTTTACTAGCCAGAAAAAAAAAAGTGTCCGTGGACATTGCGTGCATGCGAATTTCTTTCTTTCTGTTTAAGTTTTTCGATTAAAATATAAAGACTTTAAATGCTATTTAAAATAAAGCGAGGAACTGGACTTTGAAGAGCTTTTAAACTCTTTTGTGTGGTACGATGTCAATCGCTATTAATTAAATCAAAGCTTTACAAAAATCTTTAAATGTTTTGAAATACATCTTATATATTGCTTTCATACAGTTCTTAGCTTTTCACTATATTTACTTTTTATTTTGATTATTAATTATTTATAATTTCCGCTTTACTAATTTTCATACGAATGAACTCTATATGTTTCATAGCTATTTAACGTGAGAAAACATTCCGTAAAAGTATAATGGTAAAAAAAATTTTAGATTGATATTTATTTTAAATTGGGAGGGTGGTGAGAGAGAGAAAGAGAGACAGAAAGATATAGAGACACAGAGAGGGAGGGGGGATACCTTTTGCATAAAGGACGGGTCTAAAGTTTTTCCTTTCAATTTCACGCATTTATGGCCTTTGGAATAAACTTCGGTTTATCATAGTGTTTGACATCGTACCACACAAAAGAGTTAAAAAGCTCTTCAAAGTTCCGTTCCCCGTCTTACTTTCAATAACATTTAAAATCATATTTCAATCGAAAAGCTTAAACAAAAAAAATTGCACGTAAGTTGTGTCCGCTGACTTTTGTACGCTTTCCAACCGTAGGTTGTAGAAGCGTACATGCTCCAGCTTTGTTCGTCTGCCTGTCCATACGGTAACTCACGTGAAAATGGTTCGATTTCGATGAAATTTTAGTATGTGGTAGGGGACAACATGGGGGCCAACCCTATTGAAAATGGGTGAAATAGGGTCAAAGGTCAGGTCATAGGAGTGGGCTCCATTCCATCGCCCTTATGCGTCATAACTTACCTAAAAATGCTTCGATTGCGACAAAACTCTATCATGTTGTTCCGAAGGTATACTGAACTGGTTCTGTTGAGCATCATCGAAATGGGGTCAAAGGTCAGGGCACAGGAGCCAGTTTTATTCCACAGCCATTATCCTCATAACTTGACTAAAAATGTTTCTATTGCCACAAAACTGTCGTTGGACGTGCTCTCTCGAGCTTCTCAAGTTTCGCCCAGTTGGCTCGGTCCAAGAACCCATTGCTCCCGACTCCTGTGTTCCGTGTGTGTATAAGGGTATGTGCTGCCTTTCCTGCTACTTTTCGGAGTCAGAAAGTATCTATTTACTTCGATTGTTTTCATAATATTACCTGCCGACTACACCCTACTACGTTTCTTAAGTGTGCGCCCAAGTACATGTTCCAATGCCTGCTGTTCCTTTCCTGCATACCCTGTTCAAGTAATTGGCTGCCAGCAATCTTCCCAGCTACTTTTCAGCACCAGTAAGTGAATTTTATACCGATATTCCTTCACTTTTCATCTCGGTGGGTATGTTTACATCTGCCCATCGCCGCCCCGGTGGAGCAGTGGTCTAAGGCGCTGGCCTCTGATCATTCGTCCGTAAGGGGTCCTGGTTCGAATCCCGGTCAGGCATGGATGTTGTGTTTGTCTTACGGCACTGGTTCTCACCCTTCCCTGGAACCAGTGACCATAAATTAGGGACGGGCGACTGCTTATAGCCCATGGAGTTGCTCACGGTGGTCGTTAAACCTCCACTCAAAAAAAAAAAAAAAAAAACATCTGCCCATCGGGACTTGCTTTGCCTTCCTTCTGTCTTCTCACCTGCATTCTATTCAGTTGCCTTCTGTGCTTGTCTTCCTGTTATCTACACGCCTTCCCGTTTACGTCACCCTCTGATTGTGGTCCTTGGATGACGTCATCGTTACTGTGCTCCATCTGTCTCTCGCCGTTCTTCCAGTGGCGTCATTGCCTCGCATCTTTCCATCGTCCGCCTTCTTTACGTGCCTTTTGCCATCTGCGTCGTCTTACGCTCTCGAGATTGTGCTGCTTTGCTTTACATTTTCTGATTTGCACTATGTCTACTGCTTTTCTTCGACCACTGACGCCTCCTCCGGATGTACTACTTGACAGTTCAACTCATCTCTCTACGCCCGCAGTCACTGCCTTCCCCTAGGATCTTCTCTCAACTGCCTTGGGCTTCCGGCTTTCTCGTACCGGTTCCGTTTTAACAGCTCATTTATTAGAGTCCTCGTCACCTGGGAAATCTTTCTTCGCTTCTTTAGCTCTCGGAGTAAAATATTCCGCGCTTCCACATACTAAACTTACAGCTAACACTTCAGCACTCCATCAGATTGTTCCACCTGATGCCATCACGCACATCGCACGAAAGCCTCGCTCGGTGTTGGTTTATTTTTCTAATCCCGCTCAAGTTGAGTTGGTTCTTTCTTCTCCAATTTCGGTCGGCGACCAAAGTTTGTTCTCAATTCCTCTTGCTCATTGCCCTACTCTCGTTAGTTTATCTCCAGTTCCTCCTGAACTCTCCGTCGATTTACTGCATGCTTTCCTTTCTCAATGTGGTTTAGTTATTTGCCCTATTAAGACTTTGCCTGCTGCTTCAGACGATCAAGGGAATCGTCCCTATTATAGTTTTCGACTTCAAGCTCTCGTCGTTTTTCCTGACGAACAGTCCATTGTTTCCTGTCTGACAGCTTTCCACGTTATCTGCGGTCCACACACTCGCACTGTCAATGTTTTTACCGCCTATCATTGTTTTTCTTCCAAATTGCCCGGTCAACATAGTTCTTCTTGTCCAACTTGGAATTTTTCGACTTCCATTCGCCCTTCTGCCTTTCCAGAATCGTGTGATTTTTCTTTATCATCCACATCTTTGTCGACTTTTCCTTCTACATATTCGCAAATTCCGGTTTCGAGTGGCCCCTGATTCTCCTACTTCACGTGTTTCTCCGGAGAATATTTTTCTTGATCATCTATTACCGACAGCTCTCCTGGATGTTCTCCCTTCTGTTACTACTACACCAGTTTGCACGCCTCCATCGAGCCCGTCTTCTGCCCAGATCTCGTTGAAATGACCTCAGTCACCCTCTCCGCCTTCATCTCCTGCTCCTGTCAGTCCATTGTCTCCATGTTCGACAGCGGTCTCCACTTCTATGGTTCCGCTCTTCGTCTCCACGGAGCCAGCGTCTACCAGCTGCCTTATATCTCCTGCTTCCTCACCGCCCAGTGCAACTTATCTGTTTCTGTGCCTCCATATTCTACGTCATCTCATTTTCCTTTACCGACTGCTGAGGCTGATTCGTCTCTTGCTCGTCACCTCCAGTCCTCACTCCTAGATGTTCCTGTTACAACTTCATGCTCACCGCCGTGCTCCCTTCAAGCAAGTCTATTTTCTACAGGGCCCTCCACTGACAGCCCTGTAGTGTCTTCTGGGTTGCACATGTCTTCTGTTGATGTCTCCATTCGGCCTTTTTCTCTAGACACTTCTGCTTCGCCAACTCCTGAGTCGCCGGACGAAGATCCTACTCCGCCTCTTATCAGCTCTCTCATGCCGATCGTCTCTGTGAGTTCTTCATTCCCAGCAACTCTTGTCATGCCCATTCAACCTGCATCCTCCGACTCACAGTGTGCTCATTTGCCTTCTGACGTGTCATCTTCCTCTACAGGCGTTCCTGTCGTTCTTCCATCAGCTTTAGCCACTGTTCCTGCCTCATCTATTGTTCCTGCCAGTGCTTCTTCGCCTGTGCTTCATCACGCTCCATTGTTGCCTTCCTCGACTTCTGCTGATGGTACTTCCCTTATTTGTACATCTTCTACGGCTCGACGTTCCCGGACGGCGGCGTAAGCCTCTTGCTCCAGATCCTCCTTCACAACAAAACTTTTCTTCTTATGGTGATTATTGCCGCGCTTATGAGCGTTGGGTGAAACATGCTATGTATAAATATCCAGTCTTCTTCCCTTATCCGCTAACACCAGTTCCTTATTATTCCAGCATCTTCCAGAGCGTGAGCCCTTAGACTCCTGCTTGACTTTTGCCATGCTTAATGTTCTGTGTATTTCATGTTCCTCAAAATATCTCTCTGTTTGAGAGAGTGGCCAGCGCGCCCATAGTTCTTTTTCTTATGTTTTGTTCTCGTCAATGCCTCACGTGTAAGCCTGTGATTTTGTCCACGTCTTTTTGGCCTTTTGCCCATGTTATACGCCCCTGTTTTATTGTACACTATTAGTTGTCTAATAAAGCGATATTGAACGACAAACTTTAGTATGTTGTTTCGGAGGTGTACTGAACCGGCTCTGTTGAATATCGTCGAAATGGGGTCGTAATGGTTACTTTTTTCAAACAATCCCGAAACTAGGAAAACAATAAATATATGTACCTACATTCTTATAAGGTGCATCGCATAAATATAGAGACAGTCGACTTTGTGCCGTGAACGCAATGCGAATATAGGTAGGAAGCTGAAGTGGTACCTAATTAGACATAACCCTACAACAAACGTTTCGATCCGTCGAGATGACCGGATTGTGTGAAAAGAACACCATAAAGTGAAATGGTGTAATTTTAGGTGTCTCATAAATATAAAGACAACTATGTAAAGTAGCCACATGCAAATGGGATGTACAAATTAGCATGTTGTACGCACGCGCATGGACCGTAATTCGGTCCAGCCTACAAAAGACAGCAGACCTGCCGTCAGATATTCATTTGCCGAAATACCACGCAACAGTAAACTTTCTGGTGAGGAGGTGCACAAGATTTGGAGACTGAGAGCAAATGGATTGCCTGTAGCGAAAATTTGTAAAGCCATGGGGAGGAGTAAGGCAGTCATTTATAAGATTTTATCGGAACGAGGTGCGTTAACTGCCAGAAAACGGCCTGGAAGGCCTCGAATAACAACCAAACGAGATGATCGTACCATCATGCGTTTAGTTTCATCCCAAAGGTTATCACTACGTCAAGTTTCTCGGACTGTTGGTGTCACCGTCTCAAAGGACACAGCTCATCGACGAATCAAGGAAAGTCGCAACATTGTGCTCCGTAAAATGCGCCTTCTGCCACACCTCACGCGGCGCCACAAAGAAGCTAGATTGTTATGGGCAAGCAGCCACATGCACTGGACGGACGAGTAGATCACAACTATTTTCTCCGATGAGAAGAAGTTCAAACTGGACGGCCCTAACGGTTGGAACTTCTATTTGCATGATTTACGACGCGAGCCACGCACCTTCTTCAGCAGACATAAAGGAAGGATATCTGTGTTGATCTGGGGAGCTTTTGCGTTCAATAGGACAACGGATATAGCTTTCTTGCAAGGCAGGTAAAACTCCGAAACGTATCAGGACATATTCAGCAGCCACCTTCTACCGTTTGCCGAAACTCTAGCAGGTGTTGATTATCTGTTCCAGCAAGACAATGCCTCTATCCATCGGTCTGCATCAACGAAAACCTGATTTAACACTCATCATGTGACCGTAATGGATTGGCCAGCACTCAGTCCAGATCTGAACCCTATCGAGAGCCTCTGGGGTATCCTCGCTCGTGATGTGTATGCGAATGGACGGCAGTTCTCAAGTGTGGTGGCATTGAAAGAGCAGATTGAACGAAGCTGGTACGCACTCCGTCCAGAACACTTACATCACTTGGTGGACAGCATGCCCAATCAGGTTTTCAGTGTTATTCGGAACAACGGCTCCACTATTCGTACCGGAGGTGCTCATAACTAGTAAATCTTTATATTTTTGAGACAGCGTATTTCTGTTTTTTTTCTTGTACTTGGCGTTGGAATTGTTATGTTTCCGTCAAACTATTGTGCGCGTATCCTATGCTATTTTTACTATAAATATGAGGTGTACATTTCAGCTCGTTGTTGTTGTTTTTTATTCGAGAATTTGTCCTGCCTCTATATTTATGCGACGCACTATATAAAGCTAGGATGATGGCAGAAAAAACCTGCATTTTGTTTTTCATATTGATGTTTTTTCGTTCTATAATTTCCTCAGTATGAGATGCGTATAGCATTTTGGAAAGTTTATCAATGTAGCACTTTAATCTAACCGAAGTTCATATCAAAACCATTTTCCACTATTGAATTATCAGCACAGTTCCTGCAGGTGGCCGCAAAATTTTATCAAATGCAGAACTCCAATTATCATTTGCAAATATCGGTGACGTGAGCATTGCTAACGGGGAAAATACAAATCATGTATCAAACGTATTTGAAACTTCAAAGGAGAAACAACTCGGCATCTGTACAAGATAAAAGTAGTAAGTAAATATTAAATTCATCATTCAAGATATCCGTACACCCAGTGGTCGCTCTGCTGTTCGTATTCTTCTCAATTTCCGAAAAAGAAATCTTTTTGGAGAAGGAAAAACTGTTTTGGCGATTACCTTTTTGTACTGTTATAATACATTGGCAAAAAAATATTTGAATTACCGAATAAGTTGGCGAAAACTTAAAAAAACCAACGCAACCCTTGCATACACCTTTAAAATGCGATTTTCGGTCAAAATATCGATTTCCTTATATCATAAAATATAAATAATTTTGCAATATATTTTGAATGATTTTCTTTTCCACAGTACTTTAACTTTAACAGCTTTTTAAATAGCCGCACTATGATAATGGATAATGGGATTAGTCTAGATTCCCAAGAGGATGTGTGACGTACCTGGGACACACACAACATAAAGACAGATAGCAGCGAGAACGAACGTCCGCGTAGCTTAGTTGGTTGAACGACTTATTCCGGAATGAGGGGACCCGGTTTCGATCCCCGGCGTGGACAAAAATTACCGTGAAGTTTACTTCGTTAAAAAGGCGCCCGAACTTCCCGGATGACCCGGCCGTTAAAGATCTCGCAATGGTGTGATGTTCTTTCCACACCGCGAGATAAGAAAAATAAGAGAATCCCTTCTCCAGCGCTTCAAAAATAAATGTGTGTGACGTTGCATTCCACACACTAGATTGACTGGGAGTTCTCAAGTGCACGTTCTTCAGCGGATGACTGCCTGCGACGATTCATGGTCACGGCTGACCCGTGGGCCATGCCCCAGGCCCTCTTTCGGGGAGGGGGGATATGTGACGTGCCTGCCCAGCAGGACGCACACGACATAAAGGCAGATAGCAGTCAGAACGAACGTCCGCGTAGCTCAATTGGTAGAGTGACTTATTCCGGAATGAGGGGACCCGGGTTCGAGCCCCGGCGTGGACAAAAATGACGGAGAAACTTACTTCGTTATAGATGTTATTGTCATCATAATAAAATTTACAAAATCAAAATATATTGATTTGATTTTGTTATCATGTTTTGCGGGTGTTAATTTTTTTCTATTTGTACCTATTTTTCGTGCTAAAGATGAAAACAAAAAACCAGACACTTTTTTTTTTATCTTATTCTGTATTTTTAACCATATTCCATTATAAAATGCAGAAAAGAAAAGAAAAATTTAAATAATTTGAAAAAATCATCTCGGAAGATGTACGGATACTTTGAATAGTCAGCATTTTATTAGTCAAGATTTTCTTGTAATGTGTTTGCATTTTTTTATATTGGATTCTCGCATTTTTCAAATCGAAAACATAGATTTTCGCCCATTGTAAGGAGTCAATTGCTATACAGACGACTGTAATTATATTCACCTCAGCACTCAAAAAAAAAAAAACCTCAAGAAATATATCGGAATTTAATCTCAAACAGGAAAAACTGTCCGCGCGATATGCATTTTAAAATCTTCGACGAGCTGCTTAAAATTGCGCTCCAAAAACTTCAAACGAAAGGAATTCCTCTTAGCTTTTCAAGTATCCTAAAATAAAAATTTATTAAATTTCTCCTAAATTTTTAAAAGTCTTGTTCTTTAAACTTTTGCTTGGTTGAGTACTGAAACATTGCACTGCTACACTACACCGGAATGTGCTCTCACTGCTATCTGACTTTACTTCGTGTGCGTCCTGCGGGCAGGCACGTCACATCCCCCCCCCGCGCCCGGCCGAAGTCCGTGCGTTTAAAGCCCAGCCCGGCCGGTGATGTGCCATTTGGTATTATTTCGTCTTTCTATGGTATTATATTAAAATGTCAAAATTAAATAATGAAATGAGATATTAATGAAAATATTTAGTTGAATGTAAACCGAAAAATATTAACTAAACTTTGACAATTATCGGAAAATATTAATTAAACTTTGACAATTATCGAAAAATATAACCTTTAGAAAGAGATAACAAGTTAGTAAAAGTATGCAATGCATTGATTATGATACGCTTTCCAACATACCAGAAATCATTACTCAAGTTAGTACTCAAGTTATGGGGATAAAGGCTGTGGAGTAAATCTCTAGCTCCTGTGCCCTGACCTTTGACCTCATTTCGATTATACTGAACAGAATTGCTTCAGTATACCTCCAGAACAACATACTGAAGTTTTGTCGCTATAGAAACATTTTTAATCAAGTTATGAGGATAATAGCTCTGGAATAAATCTGGCTCCTGTGCGCTGACCTTTGACCCCATTTCAATTATATTCAACAGAAGCGGTTCTGTATACCTCCGGAACAACATGATAAACTTTTGGCCGCCCCGGCGGCGCAGTGGTCTAAGCGATGGCCTCTGATCATTCGTCCGAACGGGGTCCGGGTTCGAATCCCGGTGAGGCATGGATGTTGTGTTTGTCTTACGACACTGGCTCTCTCCCTTCCCTGGAACCAGTGACCCTAAATTAGGGACGGGCGACTGCTTATAGCCCATTGAGTTGCTCACGGTGGTCGTTAAACCTCCAACCAAAAAAAAAAAAAAAAAAGTTTTGTTGCAATCGAAGCATTTTTACATAAGTTATGACGCATAAGGGCGAAGAAATGGATCTCGCTCCTACTATACCGTGCAAAGTAATTGGGACAAAGTAAAAAAACACTCTTTTTTCCAAAACTATGCCTTGATATCATTCTATGCCTTGATATACCCTGATAAATACCTGTATTAGTATGAAGTATGTCCTCCTTTAGCAGAAATGACCTCTTGAATTCGTTTTGGCATTGACTCCACTAATGTCCCGTCAAAAGTTTACAGGAATGGAACAATCCTACGATGTAATATTTCTATGTACTTGGCTGAATTCATCATATACCTTGAACAACTAAGCTTCCAGTGCCATTTGATGTGAAAAAAACCCAAAACATCTGTTTCAAAGGGTGTTTTACAGTTTGTTTGACATGCTCAGGTCATAAGGGTTTACAATTGCTTCGTCTAGCGACATTTGCTTGGAACCCTGCACAAATAAATGAGTTTCATCACTGAAAATTACCTTTTTCCAGTCGTCAGCAGTCCATGATTTATATTTTTTGGCCCATGCTAAGCGTTTTATCTTCATTTTTGCATTCAAATATTGTTTTTTCGTTGGTCTTCTTGCCTTCCGGCCAACTTCCAGAAGCCTACGGCGTACAGTTGAATCACTAACATCCCAACCACTAGCCAATAAATCTCTTTGAAGGTCGGTGCTTGTTTTTTTTTTTATTATTCGTTTTACTATTTCTGATTAGATATTTATCGGTTCGTGGAGTTGTTTTTAGTTTTCTTCCACATTTACCTCTCCTTTTTGGATACGATGATCCAGATGCATTGTATCGCGAAAGCAGTTTTGTTACACTTGATTTGCCTACACCATCTGCAGAAGCGATATCTCTCACTGTCATAGAAGTGTGATCCTTCAGAGCAATTATTTTTGCACGCTTCCTTGGGGAAATATCCATGTTTCAATACACGAAAGCAACACCTACTCACAGAGAGCAAAAACTAATATCCACCTGTCACACACGAAAGCTCACAACTGAAGCTAAAGTGCCTATTTCCTATTTAAAACCGGTCAAACCACATTCTTACTATCAAGTTCTAAGAGTCACACCACCTCACAACTGATAAAACCGGTTTACTTGGGTTTCCGACATCAACTGGCGATCACATTACAATTCTGAGAATAAAATAGCTTGTCCCAATCAATTTGCACGGTATAGTAAACACAAGGTGCGATCAAAAAGCATTTATATTGGAAGAGAAGTACAAGACCTACAGATTTTAAATTTAATCGCCTTCGAAGTAGTCCCCTTCCGAAGCCACACACTTAGCCCAGTTCTGTGTCCACTGCTCAAAATATTTTTGAAACATCTTCTGAAACAGCGAACACTTGCTTCGTCGCATTCTGTTGTATATTCTCAATATCTTGATATCTTTTGCCTTTCAAGTGGTATTTGAGTCTGGGGTAGGGAAAATAAGTCGCAGGGAGCGAGTTCTGTCAAATAGAGTGGCTGTAGGATCTATGCAATGCGGTTCTTAGCAAGAAACTGCTGCACAAGTTGTAGCGCATGGGCAGGCGCGTTGGCTTGGTGGAGATATCATTCGCCACTTTTCTGCAAAGGCGTCCTTTTGCGATAAACTGCGTCACTCAAACTCCGCAAGACTTGATTGTTGTACTCCTTGTTGATTGTCTTTCCTGACTGAGTGCATTCATGAAACACAATTCCCTCATGATTGAAAAAAAAGAAGGCAGCATCGTCTTGGCATTGCTGCAACTCTGTCATGTGTGTGTGTGTGTTTCTTTTGGGTGGGAGGACGGTCTTGGAGGCTTTGGGGTCTTCCACTGTGAAGACTGGGCCTCAGTTTTGGGGTCATTTACATAAACAAGCGACTAATCACCAGTTATGATGGTTTTTGAAAAGTTTTCATTTTCGACGCACTCAAGCAGGTCACTATCAGTTGTAACACAGCCCTGGTTTTGTTCAGCTGAAAGCAATTTTGGCACAAATTTGGCTGGGACGCGTCTTATACCCAAAGCGTCCGTAAGAATCGACTAAACTGAACCGAAACTAATGTTGAAGTCTGCAGATAACTCATGAATAGTGATTCGGCGATTTTCCCGCACACCTGTGCACACAGGCTCGACACTGTTTTCACTTTCGCGGGTTGTGGGCCTCCCATACCGTTCATCACTCTCAACACTTTGACAACCATCTTTAAAACGTTTATACCATTCATAAACTTGAGCACAACTTATACAGTCCTCCTCATAGACTTTCTGTAACTTTAAGTATGTGTTTTTGCAAGTTTCACAAATGTTTTGACAAAATCTGATGTAAATTCGTTGATGATTTCTTCCGAATGTGACAAATGCGACGAACTGCTTCACACACGTAAGAACAAAGCACTACTGAAAAAAAAAAAAAAAAAAAAAGACCGGACGAGCACGGGAGACGTGACTCATGGCCTGTGCCAAGCCGCTTCCTGTTGTGTCGCGCGATTTCGAACTAATGCAACCAATCTAGGTATTTTTGCATCACACCTCGTACACAGCAAGCATTGACGACAATGAGCTTATGAGCGATAATGACCTAAAATAAGCTACAAGAGCGATAATGACCTATAATGAGCTACAAGAGCGATAATGAGCTATAATGAGCTATAAGAGCGATAATGATATAATATAATCAGCTATAAGAGCGATAATGAGCTATATGAGCGATGATGAGTTACAAAAGCGATAATGAGTTATAAAAGCGATATCGAGCTGCACTGAGCGATAATAAGCTATAATGATCTACAATGAGCTATAAGAGCGATAATGAGGTATACTGAGTTATAAGAGCTATAAGAGTGATAATGAGCTATATTGAGATTTAAGAGCAATAATGGGCTACTATAGTGAGCTATAAGAGCGATAATGAACTACAGAAGCGATAATTAGCTGCTGAAGTGATAATGAGATACAAAAGCGATAATGAGAAACAAAAGCGATAAGGAGTTACAAGAGCGATAATGAGCTATAACAGCTATAAGAGCGATAATGAGTATAAATGAGCTCAGAGCTATAATGAGTTCTAATGAGTAATAATGAGCTGTAAGAGCGATAATGAGCTGAATGAGTTATAAGAGCGATAATGAGCTGAATGAGTTATAAGAGCGATAATGAGCTATAGAGAGATAATGAATTTCAAAAGCGATAATGCTGTAAGAGCGATAATGAGCTGTAAGAGCGATAATGAGTTGTAAGAGCGATAATGAGATATAAGAGCGATAGAATGAGCTATTCCATGGCGTACCTCTCGTTTCTGCTGTAAATCCCTACATTCGTGCAGTGCGCACGGAAGCACCAAAATCTGACCCTTCAGGATAGGAAAGGAGTCACCTGATTCGATGATGAACGGCATATTCAGTTAATGTACGCTAATGGACGGGTCAGAATATGGCACCAGTAGTAGGAATTGATGGATTCCGGCTGTTTAGCACTAACTGTACAAACTGTTGGAGACGATGTAATGGTCTGGAGTCTGTTATCATGGCTGGCATAGGAATATCAGGTAACCACAAAAGTATTTGCCATTTTTTGAGGAAGCAAAAGAAACAAATTGTGATGATTTAATTTCTGGAGAGATGGCGTTCTGCCTACGGTATATTGTCAGCTAAAATCCCAAGATGCCCTGCGTATATGAATCAGATGAGTAAGTGGTTTGGTAGTCGAAAGACGCGCGGTTACAATGGTGGTATCAGTGGAGATTATTCGTGGGTGCTTGTAATAGGAATTTAAGCTCGGTTCACCTGCTGCAGAAACGAATCGTCGCATTTGCTTAGCATTAAGGGCAGATGCTGTGAAGGAACGCACAAACCGGAATTGGTTTCGAAAGTTCAGAGACGAAGATGAATCTCTTCAAGACAAGCCCCAGAGTAGTTGTCCTGACAGCCTTGACACAGAAGCCCTGAAAGTTGCTATTGAGCAGTACAGAAGCCAGAATCTCCAGGAACTAGCCCAATCATTTGGCGTTAGTGATGAAACTGTCTGAAGACATCTGCATGCAGTAGGAAAGGCATACAAATTGTCTAAGTGAAGAAACAGCAACGTGTCTTAGCTTGTCTCGCATTGCTGTCTCGCTATGACAAGGAACAATTTTTGGATAGGATGCTCACATGTGATGAGTAGTGGGTCAAGTACAGGATCCCAAAACGTTCCAAACATTGGTAGCCCACCAGTGACTTAATTCTTCACTCATTGTAGCCAGCACTGTATCCACATAAAGTTATGGTTTGTGTATAGTGGACACCACGTGGTGTTGTTCACTATGAACTCTTGTAAACGGCCAAACGATCACCGCTGCAGTGTACTGTGAACAACTAAAACATCTGTTTGGCTGAACATGCATGTAGAATGATATCAGCATCTCGTTGAATCCATGTTACATCGAATCCAGGCTGTTTGGCAGGCCAAGGGTGGCCCAGCAAGTAATTACGTAGGTTTTTCTAATGCTTTGCTACTTTAGTGTACATTGGTTATCATAGGACTGCTAGAATACGGAAAAGTAAAATATTGAAACGTAAATGCTACGCAACTGATCTTATTTTTTAAGGTTTATATATCATTCCAGATGTATTTGGATGAAAAGTTTTTTTTCCTGCAGGAAGTACATACGAGAATGTTATTTTATTTTGTGATCTGTGGAACAAAACTGGGGAAACTGCTTTACTATGTGCAGACGCTCTGTAGCGATTCGAAACGGCTCGTTGGGTCAGAATAAGTAGAGAACATGGGAGCAGCTCCAACTTACCGGGTGAAGGACTAAGCAATTTATCAATGATTTTCGCATGATTCGAACTGAATGAAGCCCATAGAAACGAGTTGACAAGAGAGCGACACTGATTCTTTATACAAGAGAATTTATACACAGTAATTTCTCCGTTTTTTTTTCTATTTTTTTGGATGCCAGAGCTGCATATTGAAAACAGTTCTTGTGTACGGCACAAAATATATAGCATATGGGATATTTTTGAGTGTAGCAATAACTTCATATGAACCGCCATATTTAATTTAATATTTTCTCTAGATTTAGGATAGCATGAGCAGTAAGGATACACCCTGTACGACTGAAAGAATCGTACTTACAGTTTGACCTATGGAATCCGTGAGAGTGTAACAAAAACTTTGCACTGAGAAACGAAATCTGTACAACCCACCAGAATTTAATGTACAACAGTCATGTACTGAATATCACAAAAAAGGAATTGAACCTGTACTTCACTATGAAATTATTTACGATTGGCGAAAAAATCCCACACCTTCTACCACTAGGAAAACTGCTAAATCGCAGAAAACTCCTACACCCTTTTTACGTATAAGGGGAATGTATACAAATTGTATTTCGTTCTGAGATATTGTCAAAGTGTAGGAGCTTTCCTAGTGGCGCAGTGCGAAATGTAGATTTTTTTTCGAGTGACATAAAAAGGACATCTAAGATCCTAATAGCATAAGGGATAGAAGCTTTACGGCTTACTGGGGGATACAAATATGCTAAAACTTCCTAAGGCATCGTAAACACCTAAAGACTAACCAGTCGAATCCCTTCTACTAGCTTTATTGCACGTATACACATCTGCAAAATTTAGGTTTTAAGTAAAAATCTTCTAAAAAGGCCCGCGGCCTAAGTGCCTCATAAGCACCTGAAGACTGACCCATTGAGTCCCTTTTATTACTTTTTAGCACGTCTTTTGTAAAAAAAGATCGTGCTTAAGTTATCGGTTTGTCCGTCCGTCTGTCCGTTTGTACCCACGATATCTCTGCAACTATTAGTCCGATTTGAAAAATTCTTTTTGCACCGGATACAGCTCCTGATGGGAAATCGTTTGCACATAATTTCTAATTTTTGTGAAAAAATGGTTTGGCCACCAGGGGCCGTAAATCTTAATTTCCGCTTCTGATGTATTTGCAGCAAAATATGAGCTTCTAAAATCTCGATTGAAAAAAACGTCGTTTGTAGACCGATAGTACTCATGTCGACAAACCGTTTAGAAATATTTTCTTCTTAAAATAATGCATGGTTTCTACGCCAGGGCGCGTAGATGTATATCTTATTTTTGTCCATATCTCTACATCTAGGAGTCCGATTTAAAAAATTCCTTTTTTGTTGGATAGTGTTTCTAGTGTGACATGTTTTTCATATAATTTGAAAATTTTCAAGTAATTCATAGACTTTGGGCTAGGGGGGCGTAAAGGTAAATTGCTTTCCCCTATATCTCTGCTTCTAAATCTCCGATTTGGAAAATTCCTTCTTTGTTGGATAGTGTTTCCAATGCGAAATGTTTTTCCTAAAATTTCAAAATTTTCAAGTAAATCATAGACTTCCCGCTAGGGAGCACAAAGGCAAATTGCATTTTCTGCGTTATTTCTGCTTGTAAAACTCCGATTTGAAAAATTCTTCCTGTATCGCATACAAGACCTGATGGAAAATATTTTTTCACATAATTTCTAATGTTTTGTAAAGAATGGGTTGGCCACCAGTGGGCATAACTGTTAATTTCTACTTCTGATGTATTTGTAGCAAAATCTGGGCTCCTGAAAACTCGACTAAATTTTTTTTTCTTGGACCGATACCGCTATGCCATATGGAAAATCCTTTTGAGAATACTTTTTTCCTAAAATAATGCAAATAAGATATCACTTTACGTCCCACAAGGGGACGTAAAGTGACATCTTATTTTTTTCGATATCTCTGTTTCTAAGAGTCCGATTTAAAAAATTATTTCTCTGTTGGAGAGCGTTTCCGGTGCGAAATGTTTCTCATATAAATTCATGTTTTTCTTAACACGCAAGTCTGCAACTAGAGGGGCTCCTACAACCAGACGGGCTCCTACAACCTGCCCTCTTTCGAACTCCGACAGATACTGTGCCTTCACCTGGAACGAAATAATGCAAACACCGATTTACAATGCAATCACACAGACCCTTGAGACAAAAAAATTGTAGCTACATTTTCGTTTTACTGGAAAAGCAGCACATACCAAAGTCACTGTTTTCAGCGAGATGTTTCCATTATTTTGGACAAGCCCTGTATCTGCTAATTTAGGTTTCTTGTGTCATTCGATAAAGAAAGTAAAAAGAACAACAAACCTACCGTCCGAAACAGCTAAGGAAGCGCAGGTTGCTTAAAACAAACTTAGCAGATTTTCAGGTTCAATTATACAACCTACGTCCAAAACGTTCCAGCATTGCACCGCATAATTGACATAGCAGTAGTGGGATAAAAATATCACGTGTATGCCAGAAGACAGCAAGCAGTCCCTGGCCAATCCGCGAACTGCTGCAAACCGGTTTAAACCGGAACTGACAGCGGCAGACGGGCATTAAAAGGGAGTGAAAGCAAACGTTCTCATCCCATTTCAATTTAGCCATGGAAGAGCAAAGAGTAAACATCCGTTTTTGTAGGAAACTTTGTAAATCAGCTACTGAAACTTACAGAATGTTAAAAAGAAGCGTTTGGAGACACAAAATTATTCCGCAGCAGAGTTTTCGAATGGAATGCACGGTTTCGTGGCGGGCGGGGAATCCCTTGATGATGATCCGACTTCTGGACTTTCCTCCAGAGGGCGGACAGATCATCACGAAACCGTGCATACCATTCGAAAACTTTGCTGCGAGCTGTGTCTCCATTTAAAATAAATATAATATTTTGTTAGTTTCAGTATCTTTAAAATTTTAATATTCTGTTAGTTTCAGTATCTTTAAAATTTTAATATTCTGTTAGTTTCAGTATCTTTAAAATTTTAATATTCTGTTAGTTTCAGTATCTGTTTACCAGGTTTCCAACAAAAACGGATGTTTACTCTCTGCCAGTGGCGTGCTGCGGGAGACTCAGGCAACGAAGGGACGTACTACTGCCACCCTTCATTATGAAAATTTTATGGAAAAATCAGAACACGCTCGAAAACAAACATACAAATAATAACCCAAAGTTTCCTATTTTTCTTTAAGAGGCATTTAGCTTTGCCTAAATAAATGTCAAATTTCACCTTTACGCAAAACTAAACATTTTGATTGCCCAACTCAATTAACAGGTTTGAGGGAATGCGTGTGCTGTAGCTGACAGATTTGAATTACTTATTCTTCCTACCTCGGCAGGAGCTATGGATGAAGATCTTGTGGTGTGTACAAACCGATTAGTAAGCACGTACCCAAGTGGAATGACAAGCAAGTTAGCAGAGGAACCGCTAGGTTTCCGATCGGTACACTCTGCAGCCGCAAAGATGAGAAAACGACCGTTCTGAAAATTTACTCCATGCAGAAAATTCTACAATTGTCAGTAGGTTGCACTAGTCTATTAACAGCCTTAACGCTTTTCTTAACACTACCGGTCACAGTAGCATCCGAGAGATATCACTTTCCAAATTAAAACTTATTAAAGCCTATGCGCAAAGCAGCATGTCAAAAGACAGACTGCAGGGATTACCCCTGTTAAGCATAGAAAGAAAGTTTGCCAAAAGAGTGGACTTCGATACTGTGCTTTATGAGTTCTCTGAAACGAAGGCTAGAAAGAAAGACTTATGCGTGATAACATGAAAATTTCCCCCATTATCGTATAAAATGTTTTTTTTTTCTGTGTTGAAATCATGTAATTATAATTTATATCGTATCATAACTATCGTTAGTAGTTATGTCGTATAATATATTGGTACATATCACGTGCATGCACATTATACAGTGTGATTCATAAAGAAGTATACAGTTTCAACGCACTATAAAACAAGAACAATATAAGGTATTTTATGTTACCTGTAACAGAATTGTAGGGGAATGTTTCAAGTTTTTTTAGAGACAGTCACAGATGTTCTATGTGTGCACCCTTAGTCACACGACACACATCGAGCCGGTAATCCATTTCCGCCTAAACGCAAGGTAAGATACCTGAATCAAGTGCAGTGATAGTGGCTGTGATACGTGTGGCTGTGATACGCTGTTTCAGCTCCTCTAGATCAACAGGAAGTGGAGGGACCTTGTCCTTTACGTACCCCCACAGGAAAAAGTCACATGGTGTTAAGTCAGGACTTCTGGGTGGTCATTGGGTCAGTGGCATGTTGTAGTCCGCGGCTCGTCCAATCCATCGGTGATGAAGTGTGTCGTGTGACTAAGGGTGGACACATAGAACATCTGTGACTGTCTCTAAAAAAACTTGAAACATTCTCCTACAATTCTGTTACAGGTAACATAAAATATCTTACGTTATTCTTGTTTTATAGCACGTTGAAACTGTATACTTCTTTATGAATCACCCTGTATTTCCATAGTCATCATATTTTCCTAGCCTGCTCTGCTGAGGTTTTGTCATACATGCAAATAAATACTTGCAGCTACGTAAATCCTTCTTGCATTCTTATGGTGTAGAATACTGAATTGCCTATTTGTATGCAACCATACACACTCAACAGCAATTGAATTAGAGACAGCTGGCGTTATGCAAATGTGGCGCTGTGGACGGCCCTGTAAACGGAAACGACATGACGTATGCAGCGATCCGACAATATAAGGAGTGATACGATGGGAATCAGTAAGAGTCGGACGCAGTATGGGTAAGACGAAGGATCTAAGCGCATTTGATCGTGGGAAAATTGTCGGTGCCCGACGAATGGATCACTCCACCTCGGAAATCGTGCAGGCACTGGAATTTTCACGAGCCACTGTGTCACGGGTGCACCGTGAGTACATCGAATCCGGTAAAACCATCCCTGCAAGGGCCAACTGCGGTAGACAACAGCGTGTGGATGAGCGGTGTCATCGTTGGCTAGCTCGCATTGTAACAGCGGATAGACGGGCCACAGTGCAAGAAATCACTCGGCAATTTAACGCTGGTGCACAAAAACGTGTAAGCAGCCACACCATCCAGAACCATCTCCCTTGCTATGGGGTACAGAAGCCATTGTCCCACGAGGGTACCGCTGCTGACCGCACATCACAGGGTGCAAAGATTAGCATGGGCGCGGGAACATCGCCATTGGACCCTAGACATGTGGGAAAATGTTGCCTGGACTGATGAGTCGAGATTCACGTTGATACATGCTGCTGGCAGGATACGAGTGCGGCACAAACCACATGAAGCGATGGATACTTCTTGCCAACAGGGTGCTCTTCAAGCTGGTGGGGGTGGCATTCTCGTCTGGGGACTGTTTACGTGGACTGAAATGGGACCCACCCCTGGTACGTGTGACATCGTCCCTCACTGGTCAACATTACCGGGATATCCTGGACGTCCATTTGCTCCCGTTTATGCGTCTTCCACATCCCACTGGGGACCTCATCCTGCAACAAGACAATGCACCGTGCCATCACTCCCGAATTGTATCCAAATGGTTGGATGAACACTTCACCGACGTGACCTCGCTTCCTTGGCCAGCTAGGTCACCTGACCTCAATCCCATCGAGCACATCTGGAATGCCATCGAGAGAGATGTTCGAGGCTCTGACCCCCTCCATCAAATCTTCGTGAACTGTGGGATCTTGTTCAGGGGTCGTGGGTCCATATGGCTTCCCAACGCTTCCGGTGTCTTGTCGAGTCCATGCCGAGACAAATCACCGCCGTCATCAATGCTAAAGGTGGTGCTACACGTTACTAGACAGGTATCTCTAATTCAATTGTGTATATCTAGTAACGATCACTAACGTCATATGGTTATTATGTGACGTACTACACAAGTGAATCACGTGTCAAGACGACAAATCTGTGGTGATACCTTCCATCCGTGTAGCTTAGTTGGGAGAGCAACTTACTCCAGAATGAGGGGGTCCGGTTTCGATCATCGTCACTGACAAACTTTTGTTTTCACAATTAACCGTAAACATTTAAATATATTTGCCCAATTGGTTTCTGGCGATAAAAGGTATATTCATGTTCATGCACGAGTCCGCGCACCATGTTAATTCTGATTGGCTGATTGATAACCTAGCATTAAGTACTTCGGTTCCAAAAATTATTTAAAAAGATAAAACTACAGGGCTCTAGGTAATCTGTTATTTTTTCAAACACTCCCTGTGACCTTCTGCCACCCCCTCCTTCCGCACCACCACCACCACCACACGCACATCACGACGAAGAACACATTCGGATCTTTTCGTTCACTGTGTCGACTGGGCCACTTGTTGTGGATCAGTCGCGAACGACCCACAGAGGAGGAGAGACAGTGATCCAACTCTCGTGTTTAAGGCAGCGCCCCAGTAGTCGGACGTGAAACTACGATAGCGTCTGTCACGTGATACGGTACCAGGGGCTATATAAGTAGCACCGCGGAGAGAGTTGTAAACTCTTGAAAAACAAAGAAAAAGACAGACAGTTATGGTTCGACGTTTTAATTCCACGTCCATCCTCTAGCGCACTGTTATATTGAGATCTCCGGAGCCAAATTGTTGCCATGTGTCTCTATGGAAGATTAGTCTCCTGCTCTGTGAAACGACCCATCTCTATTACGCGATCAGTCTTGGAACTTTTCGGACTCAGGTTGTAGAAGCCCTAAAAAAACGAATTCATATGTGTGTGTTACGAACCAGTGAATTTCACCTATTTGGTGAGTTACTCAAGTTTTAGAAGACCAACTTATATGAGAAATTGACTATGTAAGTGTTAATGACATCCCCTTCTTGAAATATCCAAGATTTTTTTTATTGAAGGTTTAACGACCACCGTGAGCAACTCAATATGCTATGAGCAGTCGCATGTTCCTAATTTAGGGTCACTGGTTCCAGGGAATCGAGAGAGCCAGTGCCGTAAGACAAACACAACATCCATGCCGCACCTGGATTCGACCCCGGACCATTCTCAGACGAATAGTCATAAGCTATCGTTAAACCACTGCGCCTCCGGGGCGGCCAAATATCCAAGACTGACTTCCTGTGATGTGGATGGATCGTTCTGTCGATATCGGTCATTGTCTTGTAACAGTTGGCATAGATTTGAAATGAAAAATCTAGAGATTCCATTTGCTTTCCCCACTGAAATACCCCAAAACGTTTTCTATCAAGTGTATAACTGCGATTTGTAAGTTGAGTACTAACATTATCTTTTAATCACAAAAAACATTACCGTTGAAGAAAATGCAGTTTTATTTTTATTTTTAACAAATATTTTTTTCATGTTTAATAAATGTTTTTGAAATTATTGGCATATAAAAAACATGTCTTCTAGCACTTGAAATCCACTCCTTACTCATTGCACATAACGAGTCAATACAAAATATCGTCCGTCTGGTTGCGGATAAGCATATAAGAGCAACCATCAAAACGTCGTGTTTTGTGTTGTTCGGTCAACTTGTGTGGTTCCTCCATTATAAATTTTCATCGCTTTGCTTATTTCCGTTAAATGTCAGGATATGGTTGCATAGTGTCCTCTGATTTTTCTTGCCAAGTTCTCGTATCCTTTGACGTGGATCGGATTCAATCAGGCCTCCTCCTAAGCATCATTCATAGCTCCTTCTTGTCTACCGCGTGGTTCATTTCCTAAGGTCATATCGCCGAACCGGAATTTAGCAAGCCAATTTGTCTTGCGTTCACTAAAGGCTCCATCCCGGAATGTTGTATTTATGTTGCGAGCTGCCTCCGACACACGGTGTCCAAGTTGAAATTCCTTTAAGAAAAATTACACGAATTTGTATCTGATCGATTGTCCCATTTACTGTAGCATAGCATAGCCCCCCCCCCCTTGGAATTGATACCACTGTCGAAATGACCAGAGCTTCAGAAGCAGCAGTCTTGATGCTTTAATTTGCATACTATTTCTCACATCGCGCGGTTTGTTAATTCCTAAATTACCTACCAAATGCACTAGTCTGTAAAATAGTTTTTATAAACTATAACGAAGTAAATTTCTCCGTCATTTTTGGTCCACGCCGGGGATCGAACCCGAGTCCATTTATTCCGGAACTAGTCGCTCTACCAACTGAGCTATGTTCGTTCTTGCTGCTATCTGCCTTTATGTCGTGTGCGTCCTGTGGGGCAGGTACGTCACATCTCCCCCCCCTGAAAGAGGGCCAGGTCATGGCCCACGGGTCAGCCGAGACCATGTATCATTGTAGGCAGTCATCTGCTGTAGAGCGTGCACTTGAGAACTCCCAGTCAATCTGGTGTGTGGAATGCAACATCACACATATTTATTTTTCGAAGCGCTGAAGAAGGGATTTTCTTATTTTTCCTGCTTCGCGGTGTGGAAAGAACATCACACCATTGCGGGATCTTTAACGGCCGGGTCATCCGGGAAGTTCGGGAGCCATTATAACAAAGTAGTCTTTTCGTACTGAACTTTTATCGCTCTTCTTACGTTATTTTAAAACATCACCATACGATGAAAGAGTTCCTAAATTAAACCTTAACGGCCAGACGAAACATTTAAACAAAAGTCAAACTTACGGAAATGGGCTTTATTTCAGAACTATTTCATCAGCACAGCATAGCACTTCACATTTTACTTAACAAATCAGTGTCAACCACATATCCAACACCCCACACGAGCAACTGTTGTATCGTAGTTTATATCTCTGGTTCTTATCTCATAACAGGCATACGTCACATTTGTTCTGACCTCAATTGTGTTGCCAACAGTATTCGTTTGAGAGAGAAGATATCACGTTAAGTGTGAAGTATAACTGAGAACAAACTCAAAATTTACATAGGGAAAGAAACTAAAAAGAAAAGTTAATTTAGAATATACGTCACAAAACATAAAAGGATTAAGACGTTTACGAAGCGTAGATGGGAACTGCTTGTTATTTGAGCGACTTTGAATAGCGGGCGGCAGGATGGTAGATGTAAGCATCTCAGAGAAGGCAAACCTTGTCAGTATGCAAGAACAACCACATCGAGGGTGTACAATGAGTTGTGCACAAACAACAAAATAGATAGTCAGCGATCTTCCAGTGGCAGAAATGACGTGTCAGTGTGCATGGACATCGGCAGCTGTCGAGAATTGTACGAGGTAACAGACGAGCTCAGTTACTTCAACAAACAGACGGCATTTTTAGCATCCACACTCAGCCGCACTTGGCGCAAATGGGCTATAACAGCAGAAGTTCCTTTCGTATACCACTTATCTTTGCTCAAAACTGACAAATTCGTCTACTGCATGAGCCACGGGAGCACTGAAGCTGGGAAACTGGGCCTTTGAATATTTTAAAAGTTCGCCTGGTCGAGCGAAACGCGTTTTAAATTATAACGACGATGGACGGGCCACCATCTGGTGTCAACAACACGAATCAATGGATCCCATTTTCCTAGTGTTAACTGTACATGCCCGAGGAGGAGGTGTAATGGTGTGGGGTTTATTTTGATGGCTGGCAACGGGAACGTTAATGCCTCTGGAACAGCATTTGGATGCCACGAGGTATCATATGATTGTAGACTACCAACATCGATCTATACATTCTTTGTCAAAAAACAACAACGAAGCATCCCGAGAAGGTCGTTCGACCCTGATGAGACTCCTTATGCAAGTATCTCAGGTCAGAATACGCAAATGTTTTAAAAATAAGAGCCAATGACTAAACTCTCCACAGCGCATGGGAAACGCGCATCGAAGAGGACATATCAAGAGCGAAGCTCCTACTCAGGAACGATCGTTACAGCGGATTACGGTTGCATTAACCTAAACGGACTGTGAAGATGTCTCAACGTCGGATCCATGCGCAATACGAGCAGTTGAGCAAGTTTGAGGGAGGACATAAAATTAAGCTGAGAGAGGCCGGTTGGTCATGTCGCCGTATCGCCGGGCATTTGGGTCGGAGCGACGCCGCAATCAGACGATGCTAGTGCCAATGTGTCGAGGAGGTAACAACCCACCGGCAAGCTTACAGTAGACGGCCGAGGACGGCGATAGAACGAGAGGATCGAGCGATTGTGAGAGCCACACGAACAGAACCGAATACGTCGCTCTGAACATCCGAGTTCATGTTACATCGTCTAGAGATACGGAAGTGGCCATCCATCCAGACCACTTGCGACAAGGGAACTACATTCGAGGAGGCCACTCCGCCGCCTACCCTGACTAACGAGCGTCGCCGGCATCGATTACACTGGTGTAGGGCCCGATGAACGTGGGATAGTGTCCAGGGGCAGGAAATGGTGGCTCTTACGCCGATGCGGTGCTTACCCTGATTTTTTTAAATAAAAAACTCATCAAGCAACAGAAATTGTAAGTTTGTGTGTGATACCATTCTCGTAGTCTTCAGTGATGAGTCAGGATTTGCACTTAGCGCCGATGACCAAAGCATACGTGTCCGCAGAAGAGCCCGCCAGCGCACGGATCCTGCCTTTACCGTGGAATGGCACACTGTGACGTACCTGCCAGCAGGACGCACACGACATAAAGGCAGATAGAAATCAGAACAAATGTCTGCGTAGCTCAGTTGGTAGAGCGACTTGTTCCGGAATAAGCGGCCTCGGGTTCGAATCCCGGCGTAGACCAAAAATGACGGAGAAATTCACTTCGTTATAACACGGCTCACATGCCGCAAGTGACTGTCTGGGGAACCATTTACTACAGTAGCCGGACACCCTTGGTACTTCTTCGTACCATCCTCACTGCTGTACGGTACGTTGACGACATTCTACGACCTGATGTGTTGCAATTCCTGTCACAGAATAACCGAGCAATTTTTCAACAGGAAAATGTCTCGCTGCACAAATCCCGGTTCTTCCAGGTTTGCCTCCGTAATGTCGACACCCTTCCAAGGCCAGCGCGAACACCTGACCTCTCACCGATCGAACATATTCGGTACATCATACGACGTCAACTACGTTCATCCCGGGATGTCGGGAAGATGGCCCGCAACTTTCACACCATTTGGAATACTATACATGAGGACAGTATCAGTGAAGTATCTGAGTCTACGCCGCGCCGGGTAACAGCTTGTATGCGAGCCAGAGGTGGCGCAACAACGTACTGACTTGTTCCACTCGTTTAGCTGTTTTATCCGAATAAATGGCCCAACTGCTCTGGAATGGCAATCAGTTCCTTTCCTATACATGTACGTTACACATACAAATTTTCATCTCGATTGGATGATTTCTTCTGGGTGCTTCGGTTTTGTCTTTTGTTTTGCAAAGAGTGAATGTGCATAGGATTTCTTGACGGAAAGAGGTACTTCCAGGGGAATAACCTGCTGTGCTATAGGACGCTGATCGTTACACAGTGGTTCCAGGAGCACAACAGTGACTACAAACTGCTAAAAGGGCTTCCACTGATTATTTTAAATATCTTTTATTATTTAATTGAGCACCTGTGGGATGAGATTGGGGAAGTGATCCCTAGCAGGGATCCTCGTCCAGCGAAAATTCGTCTATTGGCGCACGTCATCACATCCGCTTGGATCAAAGTTCCTGCAGAACGTTATCAGCATCTCGTTGAATTCATGTCTCATCGAATCGAGACGGTTTTGAAGACCAAGAGAGGCCCTCCATTTTTTGTTGTTGTTGTTGTTCGAAGTTCAACTACCACCGTGAGCAACTCGGAGGGCTATAAGCAGTCGTCCGTCGCCAGTTTAGTGTCACTGGTCCAAGAAAAGGGCTAGAACCAGTGCCGTAAGACAAACACAAAATCCACGCTTCACCGGGATTCGAACCGGGACTCATCTCGGACGCATGGTCAGAAGACAGCGCTTAGACCACTGCGCCACCGGGTCAGTCCCGACACGTTGCTAGGTAGGTGCTTCTAAAAATTTGCTGCTTCAGAGTGCAAATGTATTTTATTTTTCATCAGAAGTTCCTGTACATTTTTAATTAGGTCTTTCTCATTACAATTAGGTCAGTTATTCTTTTTTTCTTTTAAAGAGAAACTTTAACGACCACCATGAGCAACACTTGGGACTATAAGCAGCCACTTGTCCCTAATTTGCAGCTAATTGTTTTAGGAAAGTGAGTTAGCCAGCCCCATCGGACAAACACACACCCGGCATTCGAATCAAAGCCCACTCGGCCAGTGGGGCTTCCTTCGCTCAGTTATGAAACAGTAATTAGGTAATTATATCCAGCTGCAGGATATTCATTTCTGTTCATTTGAAGACAGATTAAAGAAAAAATTAATTTGAAATCATCCCCCAGGCTGAACATTCAATTTTAGCACGTCTTTTGTAAAAAAAGATCGTGCTTGTGTTATCGGTTTGTCCATTGTCCGTCTGTACCCACGACATCTCTGCAACTATTAGTCCGATTTGAAAATTCTTTTTGCATTGGGAAGCTTGAAATATGCAATGATGATCCTTCATTTCGTTTTTTTTTTTTTACGATGTACAATTTTGCCGCTAGAGGGTGTAAATGCAGATTATATCGAATTCAAAAACACGTTTTAATCCACATATTTGCTTTTAAACATCCTAATGAAGAAAATTTTTTATCTTTCGATTCCATTCATGTCGAAGAGTATTTTAGATATAGTTACTTTTTTCAAATTACGCATAGATTTTCCGCTAGGGGGCGTAAAAGTAAATTGCATTTTTCCCGATAACTCTTCATCTAAAACTCCGATTTGAAAAAACTTTTCTGCAGCGGATACACCTTTTGATGGAAAATCTTTTGCATATAATTTCAAATTTTTGGTAAAGAATACTTTGGCCACCAGGGGCGTAAGTGTTAATTTTTGCTTCTGATATATTTACCATAAAATCTGAGCTTCTAAAATATAGATTGAAAAAATTATTTCGTGGACTAATGCCACTCGCATTGATACACTTTTTCGGAATACTTTCTTCTTAAAATATTCCACAGTTTCTCCGCCAGGGGGCGTACATGTATATTTTATTTTCGTAAATATCTCTACGTCTAGAAGTCCGATTCGAAAAATTTCTTCTTTGTTGGATAGTATTTTCAGTGTGACATGTTTTTCATATAATTTCTAAATTTTCAAGTAATTCATTCACTTTCCGCTAGGGGCGTAGGGGTAAATTGCGTTTCCCGCTATATCTCTGCTTCTAAATCTCCGACTTGAAAAATTCTTTTGCACCAGATACAACTTCTGATGGGAAATCGTTTGCACATAATTTCTAATTTTTGTGAAAAAATCGTTTGGACACCAGGGGGCGCAAATCTTAATTTCCGCTTCTGATGTATTTGCAACAAAATATGAGCTCCTAAAATCTCGTTTGAAAAAACGTCGTTTGTAGACCGATAGTACTCATGTCGACAAACCGTTTAGAAACATTTTCTTCTTAAAATAATGCAAGGTTTCTCCGCCAGGGGCGTAGATGTATATCTTATTTTTGTCAATATCTCTACTTCTAGGAGTACGAATTGAAAAATTCCTTCTTTGTTAGATAGTGTTTCCGATGTGAAACGTTTTTTATATTAATTCAAAATTTTCAAGTAAATCATAGCCTTTCCTTTAGGGGGCACAAAGGTAAATTGCATTTTCTGCGTTATTTCTGCTTCTAAAACTCCGATTTGAAAAATTCTTCCTGTATCGCATACAAGACCTAATAGAAAATATTTTTCACATAATTTCTAATGTTTGGTAAAAAATGCTTAGGCCACCAGGGGCATAAGTGTTAATTCCTGCTTCTGATATATTTGTAGCAAAATCTGGGATCCTGAAAACTAGACTAATTTTTTTTTCTTGGACCGATACCGCTCACATGGGAAACACTTTGGAGAATCCTTTCTTCCTACAATAATGCATGGTTTTTCCACCAGGGGACGTAAAGGCACATCTTATTTTTGTCAATATCTCTGTTTCTAAGAGTCCGATTTAAAAATTCTTTTGGCGTTGGAGAGCGTTTCTGGTGCGAAATGTATCTCATATAAATTCATGTTTTTCTTAACGCACTGCAACCAGGGGTCGTAAGCTCACGATTCCGTTTACAGCAATATCTGAGAGATTAAAAACCCGATTGAGAAACTTCTTTCTTCCGTCAGATACTATACTTTGAATAGCTTTGATAAATTTAATTTGCGTCAGAACTGATTCAAAAGACGTGCTTATTACACCAGAAAATTCGTTGTCATCTTTCTTGTTATTCTATTGTATGGGACGCCAGAAACCGTGGGCCGCCCCGGTGACGCAGTAGTCTAAGCGCTGGCTTCTGATAATTCATCCAGAGAGGGTCTGGGTTCGAAATCCCGGTGAAGGCATGGATGCTTGTGATGGGCTTTCGGCGCTGGCTCTCTGTGTGTTACTTGATCCCTTGTCATACTGTATACCATGTTCGCTATGTACTTTGCTGATGTAAAATGAATATAGTGTCTATGTCTGCCTGAACATGCTGCATTATTACGTCTGTTTATCCCCTGTCATTGTATCTGTACAACCCGAACAAATAAATAACACAAGTCAACGTTTTAAAACTTTGTTTTCATAACATGGGTGAAATAAGGTGTTTTTAACTAATTTCGAGCTGCTCAATTCAAATATGACTGTAAAATCTCTCCATCGCGTACATTTTTTTGTGTGTGAACATTCGCTATATTTCCAGATACATAAACACAATGCAAGATGTACGCATTACAGCTTCACATTGTAATGTATTACAGCATTTATGTGTCTTGTTAGCTATAGAATTAGTATTACAAAGTATGAATTCATATATCACTGCATATGAGACAGCAACAGAAAAAAGAAATAGAGTAAACAATATTAACACACATCCCAGCAAAAATACAAGTGCTGTGAAACTGCTGGCCACCAGCTGGCAGTGATGGGTCACTGCTGGCTGAAATCTGCCGCTCACAGCCCGGTAGTGGTCCGTTGGTGGCAGCGCTATCAGTTGGCGAGCCATTGATGGCCCTGCAGCATCGCTGTGAATTGTGGGTCTCCAAGCAAGTACTACTAGTGGCCCGTTGCTGGCAACCAATGCAACCCCAACAGCAGGTGGAAGCAACAGGATTGCGCATGCGCAGAAGCAGCACTTGCTGTGTCTCTCATGGTACCAGTTAGTTGAAGACGACGCTATCGCCATCGTGTTATTTTAGTGGATGTTAAAAACAAAATCCATATGTGGAGAGGCGAATTAATTTCATGATGAAATTTTACGTCGACGAAGATATCAGATTAATCCGTGAAATACTAGATTACAGCCATGAAATACACCCACTCCATTCTCATGAATAACAATTCATGGAATGGAGTGGATGAATAAGAAGAAAAATTTGAAACCGCTTGAAACAAATGTCCTGGAAAACCATTAAAACAACGTTTGTTGGAGAAAAAAAAAGAATTATACGCGTAGAAAATGTATTAATTATTTGATAGAAAAAAAGCAACGCTATGTGGTGTACTCATCCATGATTTGAATACACAATACTGGGAGGAATTCGCTTCTAAAAACAACGAGAAGCAAAATAAAATATCTTTACTCTTTAAAACAAATGTAGCTTCGGACAACGGAAAGGAAAGACACAACGTTAAAAATGTAACAGAATGTGACATGAACCCGGGTAAATATATATTTATTCAACAATCTCTTTTCAAGACGACAAGGACAGTACAAAACTTTGGAAAGCGACTCTAAGTATGTACACTCCTTGAAAATGAGTAAAGTTCCCTTAAGGTAAAAAAAAACTATCGTTATGTTGAAAAATTAATTTATGAATTATATGAAACTGACTTTTATGAAAAATATCTCGCAATATTGTAAAATTAAAGAGGGAAGCATTCGATTACACATTGCATACGAAACAAACCGCTTTAAGCATACGCTCGAGCGTGGCAAATTAGTTCGGTCGGTAGAGAGCTCATTTCTGCATACCTTTCAACCATTCACTGAGGCCAACAAAGCAGAAATGCAGCAGACATGTGGAGCCCATGGTTTATTTTGAATTCCAACATGACAGCCAATGTACAAATAGTAGGCTTTCCTCACAGTCTTTGTCAATGGACGACTCTGCAATTTCACAACATACTGTCCGCGCATACAGCAAAATTTATTCGGCACACTAACACATCCGCGACGGTCCTGTTTCTCCATTTCGACAACTTTTGCTCATAAACATGCTGCACGTTTTTCTCCTTCAATGTAAAAAACAGCAATGGCGGTTCGGTTGCGGTTACATATTCTCTACCTGTGAAAAAATCAGTGTTGCCACTCATAACGTGCGCGGCGGCGGCGAAACATGACAATAAAAAGATTTAGTGTCCTTTTACATGCCTACAAGCGTTAATGTGGAACAATAATACATATTTAATGCACCATAACAAAAAAACGTAATGTGGTAGCCATTTTTTAAGGTCAGATCTGAAATCAGCACTGAAAAATTACTTAAAAACAGCTATATTTGTTCATGTTATAAAAACATTGTAGACCAGTGTAATTAAGAAAACCTCAATCTGTTTTCCTTACAAAACTCCAATTTACTCGTGTGTTTTTTTCTTTTTGATTGGAGGTTTAACGACCAGCGTGAGCAACTCAGTGGGCTATAAGCAGTCGCCCGTCCCTAATTTAAGGTCACTGGTTCCAGGGAAGGGAGAGAGCCAGTACCGTAAGACAAACACAACATCCATGCCTCACCGGGATTCGAACCCGGACCCCGTTCGGACGAATGATCAGAGGCCATCGCTTAGACCACTGCGCCACCGGGGCAGATTACTCGTGTTTGAGTGGCTGCAAAATATTTGAGTCACATAGAGAAGAAGGGTATCATAGTGTGTGCCTAATTATTAGCTAGAATTTTTAGATCTCCGACAGAAAACTAACTAATCCTCAGCCTGTATGGTTAAAAATATGCGCTTTACCCGCCCTGCGGCTCTTACGCCAATGCGGTGCTTACCCTGAACTTTTTTAATAAACAACTGCTCAACCAACAGAAATTGAAAGTTTGTGTGTGATATTCTAGCAGCGAATAGCCATGAATTTCTCCCTCTTTTCCAATCCTACGTTTATTTCCGCTCTGCTATTGACAACATGAAGAAGATAGATAACCTGTGGCTACTGACTTGTCTTTCCCTCTTGTCTTACAAAATTGCACTCAACAGGTGTTTTAGAACACAATGAATTCTATCAAAAATACTGAAACTCAACGTTGCTGTGTCACTAAATGTAACATCAATGACAAAGAAACGGTATGATGGCATTGGGGAACATTTCTTTCATACACGGTCAACAGAAACTTAAAAACAAGATATGTATAAATAACAGAAATTCGAAACAGCGATCACGCGTTTCTATCGTGCCGCTATCTACAGCACCTCTGCAAATTTAATGTTATTCCAGAAAACAGGGTTAAGCTGCTATCCAAAATAGCATTCGTGGTTTTCACATATGCAGTAAAAGTACTTGAAATCAAAAACAGGATTGACTCTTATTTCTTCCCAGCATGTTTATGAATCATTCATCCGTTCTTTTATACTTTTTTCATGAACGTTCTTTTATAAGAAATGTCCATTTAATATTTCTCTTTTTATTTTAGTTAAAGTGTATACTTTCCGATGGCACAAATCAATTTTTTCAAAGAAAATTAAACGGGTAATTCATGCCGTGAAAACTGTATTTACAAGCTGGAATTCATAATTACCCTTTAAGAATGACTGTTAACCTGACATAAGTAAATAAGATAGTAAAAGAAAAAAAAAACATTTGGGATTTTTTTCAACGCCATCATCCATTTCATGTTTGTATTATCTCGTTAAATTAACGAAAATTAAAACGTATTATGGAATTATGAAAAAATGGCTTTTAAAGTAAAAACTGGTCCCGATGTTATTAGGTAAAGCTCTTACATCGATGGGTAAAAGTTCAAAAAAGTTTTAGGGTGCGGCGCTTATGCCGGTGTCGATTTACAACAAATTTGTTTCCTCAATTGTGACTGCCGTCAGGTGCAGCTCTTACTCTTATGTTGTGCTTAGCCAGAAAATTACGGTAACTTATTGTATTCTATCTGATTGTGTGCAATTCACAAAACAGCTTCCACAGTAACGCTAAAACTTGCCATTTTTTCTCTTCTTTTTCAGAGGAAGCCCATGTTGTCGCTAGAGTTTTGATAATACATAGAAGTTAATGGATGACTCAACAGGAAAACAGACTTCCTTGAACGACGACACATGCAAGATGGACGAATTTCCAGATCCAGAACTAATTGACTTCGGGGCCTTTCTTCAGTGCGTTATAGAATTTGATGACCGGAACAAAAGCTACCAGGAAAATCTGTTGAAGAAAATATCGAATCTTGATATCTTGTACCGTTGGTGTGAAACAGGGGTGCGATGCTTGGTTTTCATTCGAAATACTGCTATGGTTTTAACTGCCTACTGCTTCTTTCAAGCACTTCAAGACCGGCCTTCACAAAATGATGTCCAGTTAATAGCTTCTATTTCAATACTGCTAATGTCAATAATTGTATCAATAACCGTTCCGAAATACGTGAAACAAAAGTTTCATAGCAGAATTACTGCTATGATAAAGGAGATTGAAACAGTCATTCAAGCTCAAAAGTGCATGGACCGCGTGTATTCAATTTCCGGAAGATATAAACAGTCCACATGGGACCATAGTCGCGAAATTCCTATACAATTTCCTGGCGCAAAAGAAATATTAACAGCTGTTCTAATTCTAGACTTTGAACATAAGTATTTCCCAGACGTAAACATGCTGTCTGTGAGATACGTGGTAGCAATATTTTCCGTAGCTTCAGTTCTACTACAATACAGCAAAGGCATCCTCTTCTACAAATTAGTGAAAGTCCTCCATGAAAGCATACAAATAATATCAAAAAATGACCAATTTAACGAAACTGCGCTCAAGGCACCGCACGAAGGCACAACTGCACAAATCGAAAAAACCGCTGATAACACTAAAAACGAAGATATTCAGAATTGTTCGCAGAAACACAATGAGAAAAGTACAGAAACCCCAAGTGCCGAGGAAGAATATCTTGATAGAGGAAGTGGAACCATGCCTAATGTACTGCAAGATAGCACGCCAGGGTCAATTGAAAAAAGCGCTGATAACACCAAAGGCGAAGTTGTTTTGAATAGTTCGCAGCAACACTATGAGAAAAGCGCAGGAACCCCAAGTGGTGAGAAAGAAAATGAGAATCAAGCAAGTGGAAATGTGCCTAATCTACCGCAAGGAGGCACAACTTCACAAATTGATAAAAGCGTTGATAACACCAACGGCGAAAATCAGAATTATTCGCAGGAACAGAAAGAGAAAGGTACAGAAACTCCAAGTGTCGCGAAAGAACTAGATGGTAGTGGAACTCAAACTGTGCCTAATGTACCTCAAGAAAGCAGGACAGCACAAATTGAAAAAAGCGCTGTTAGCACCAAAGGTGAAGATATTCTGAATTATTCGCAGGAACACAATGAGAAAAGTACAGAAACCCCAAGTGCCGAGAAAGAATGTCATGATAGAGGAAGTGGAACTATGCCTAATGTACTGCAAGAAAGCACGCCAGGGTCAATTGAAAAAAGCGCTGATAACACCAAAGACAAAGTTGTTTTGAATAGTTCGCAGGAACACTATGAGAAAAGCGCAGGAACCCCAAGTGGTGAGAAAGAAAATGAGAATCAAGCAAGTGGAAATGTGCCTAATCTACCGCAAGGAGGCACAACTTCACAAATTGATAAAAGCGTTGATAACACCAACGGCGAAAATCAGAATTATTCGCAGGAACAGAAAGAGAAAGGTACAGAAACTCCAAGTGTCGCGAAAGAACTAGATGGTAAAGGAACTCAAAATGTGCCTAATGTACCTCAAGAAAGCAGGACGGCACAAATTGAAAAAAGCGCTGATAGCACCAGAGGTGAAGATATTCTGAATTATTCGCAGGAACACAATCAGAAAAGTACAGAAACCCCAAGTGCCGAGGAAGAATATCGTGATAGAGGAAGTGGAACTATGCCTAATGTACTGCAAGAAAGCACGCCTGGGTCAATTGAAAAAAGCGCTGATAACACCAAAGGCAAAGTTGTTTTGAATAGTTCGCAGGAACACTATGAGAAAAGCGCAGGAACCCCAAGTGGTGAGAAAGAAAATGGGAATCACGCAAGTAGAAATGTGCCTAATCTACCGCAAGGAGGCACAACTTCACAAATTGATAAAAGCGTTGATAACAACACCAAAAGCGAAATTCAGAATTTTTCGCAGGAACACAAAGAGAAAGTTACAGAAACTCCAATTGTCGCGAAAGAACTAGATGGTAGTGGAACTCAAACTGTGCCTAATGTACCTCAAGAAAGCAGGACAGCACAAATTGAAAAAAGCGCTGATAGCACCAAAGGTGAAGATATTCTGAATTATTCGCAGGAACACAATCAGAAAAGTACGGAAACCCCAAGTGCCGAGAAAGAATGTCATGATAGAGGAAGTGGAACTATGCCTAATGTACTGCAAGAAAGCACGCCAGGGTCAATTGAAAAAAGCGCTGATAACACCAAAGACAAAGTTGTTTTGAATAGTTCGCAGGAACACTATGAGAAAAGCGCAGGAACCCCAAGTGGTGAGAAAGAAAATGAGAATCAAGCAAGTGGAAATGTGCCTAATCTACCGCAAGGAGGCACAACTTCACAAATTGATAAAAGCGTTGATAACACCAACGGCGAAAATCAGAATTATTCGCAGGAACAGAAAGAGAAAGGTACAGAAACTCCAAGTGTCGCGAAAGAACTAGATGGTAAAGGAACTCAAAATGTGCCTAATGTACCTCAAGAAAGCAGGACGGCACAAATTGAAAAAAGCGCTGATAGCACCAGAGGTGAAGATATTCTGAATTATTCGCAGGAACACAATCAGAAAAGTACAGAAACCCCAAGTGCCGAGGAAGAATATCGTGATAGAGGAAGTGGAACTATGCCTAATGTACTGCAAGAAAGCACGCCTGGGTCAATTGAAAAAAGCGCTGATAACACCAAAGGCAAAGTTGTTTTGAATAGTTCGCAGGAACACTATGAGAAAAGCGCAGGAACCCCAAGTGGTGAGAAAGAAAATGGGAATCACGCAAGTAGAAATGTGCCTAATCTACCGCAAGGAGGCACAACTTCACAAATTGATAAAAGCGTTGATAACAACACCAAAAGCGAAATTCAGAATTTTTCGCAGGAACACAAAGAGAAAGTTACAGAAACTCCAATTGTCGCGAAAGAACTAGATGGTAGTGGAACTCAAACTGTGCCTAATGTACCTCAAGAAAGCAGGACAGCACAAATTGAAAAAAGCGCTGATAGCACCAAAGGTGAAGATATTCTGAATTATTCGCAGGAACACAATCAGAAAAGTACAGAAACCCCAAGTGCCGAGGAAGAATGTCATGATAGAGGAAGTGGAACTATGCCTAATGTACAGCAAGAAAGCACGCCAGGGTCAATTGAAAAAAGCGCTGATAACACCAAAGACAAAGTTGTTTTGAATAGTTCGCAGGAACACTATGAGAAAAGCGCTGATAACACCAAAGACAAAGTTGTTTTGAATAGTTCGCAGGAACACTATGAGAAAAGCGCAGGAACCCCAAGTGGTGAGAAAGAAAATGAGAATCAAGCAAGTGGAAATGTGCCTAATCTACCGCAAGGAGGCACAACTTCACAAATTGATAAAAGCGTTGATAACACCAACGGCGAAAATCAGAATTATTCGCAGGAACAGAAAGAGAAAGGTACAGAAACTCCAAGTGTCGCGAAAGAACTAGATGGTAGTGGAACTCAAACTGTGCCTAATGTACCTCAAGAAAGCAGGACAGCACAAATTGAAAAAAGCGCTGTTAGCACCAAAGGTGAAGATATTCTGAATTATTCGCAGGAACACAATGAGAAAAGTACAGAAACCCCAAGTGCCGAGGAAGAATATCATGATAGAGGAAGTGGAACTATGCCTAATGCACTGGAAGAAAGCACGCCAGGGTCAATTGAAAAAAGCGCTGATAACACCAAAGGCGAAGTTGTTTTGAATAGTTCGCAGGAACACTATGAGAAAAATGCAGGAATACTAAGTGTCGAGGATAAATATCATGATCGAGGAAGTGAAACAATGCGTAAGGTACCGCAAGAATACAAGACTGCACAATTTGAAACTGACACTAAGGACACAAAGGACGAAAATTATCTGATTTGTTCGGAGGAACATACAGAGATTATTGCGGAAACCCCAAGTGGTGAGAAAGAAAATGAAAATCAGGGAAGCGAATACGTCCCTAATGTACCGCAAGAAGGCACAACTGAACACATTGATGAAAGCGCTGATTACACCAAATGCCACGATATTCTGAATTCTTCGCAGGAACAAAAGGAGAAAAGTACAGGAACTTCAAGTGTCGTGAAAGAAAAAGATGATAGTGGAACTCAAACTGTGCCTAATCTACTGCAAGAAGTAACACTTGCACAAATTGATAAAAACGCTGATAACACCATAAGCAAAGTTCAGAATTCTTCGCAGGAACACAAAGAGAAAAGTACAGAAAGTGTCGCAAAAGAAAAAGATTTTAGTGGAACTCAAATTGTGTCTGATGTACCGCAAAAAGGCACGACATCACAAATCGAAAAAACCGCTGGTAACACTAAAGGCGAAAATATTCTGTATTTTGCTCAGGAACACAATGGGAAAAGTACAGAAACCACAAGTGCCGAGGAAGAATATCATGATCGAGGAACTGAAACTATGCCTAATGTACTGCAAGAAAGCACGCCAGGATCAATTGAAAAAGGCGCTGTTAACACCAAAGGCGAAGATATTCTGAAAAGTTCGCAGGAACACAATGAGAAAAGTGCAGGAGCCCCAAGTAGCGAGAAAGAAAATGAGAATCAAGGAAGTGAAAATGTGCCTAATCTACCTCAAGAAGGCACAACTGCACAATTTGATAAAAGAGCTGATAACACCGAAAGCGAAGTTCTGAATTCTTTGCAGGAACGCAAAGAAAACAGTACAGAAACCTCAAGTGTCGAGAAAGAAGGCGCTGATAACACCAAAGGCGAAGATATTCTAAATTCTTCGCAGGAACACTGTAAGAAAAGTAGAGAAACCCCATGTGTCAAGAAAGGAAGCGAAACGCAAATAAATGTAACTGTGCCTAACGCTCTGCAAGGATGCGCTACTTCACAAATTGAAAGAGATGCTGATTGCACAAAAGACGAAGATGTTTTGAATTATTCGCAGGAACTCAGTGAGAAAGGTACAGAAGTTCCAAATATCAAGAAAGGAAACGGAAGTCAAAGAAATGGAGCTGTGCCAAAGGTATCGCAAAAATGCGTGCCTGCGCAATGTGTAACAGCCCCTAATCACACGAAAGGGGAAGATGTTCTGCAATATCCACACAAACTCGATCAGGGAATTCAGGAATAGCAAGTTCGAAAGAAGGATATGGAGGTCAGAGATATGAAACTTTGACGAATGCACCGCATGAAGGCGCAACTGCACGAAATGCAACAGACGTTGATCTCAGAAAATGCGTCGATCATAAGAATGGCTGGGAAGAGTTGTGTAGAGAACGTGTTAAACATGACTACACTCAGAATGTAGAAATGCCCAGACGGATGAATCGGAAGGGTAAAATTGGTCGGAATGTTAAACAATCAAGCACAAAGTCGGAAAGAAAATCAGAAAGATCTGGAAGTAGCCGTAGTTCTATAGAATTTCGTTACGGTGAGAAACGCCTTGCGTGCATTGCACCAAGCGGTTGGCGCAAAATGAAATTCCAGTACGAAAGCAAAAATAATATCAACGATTGTTCTGAAAGTAAAATTATTTTCTCTGTGAGTAAGGAAAAGTAATTATCTTCTGTTAGTGGTGATTTACTCCGGAAGTATCGTTTTAAAGAACAGGATAGAAAAAGTCACTAAGAAAACAAAATTTAACGTACGTTTTTGAAGTGCTGATTATTTTCTTGAATTCCGAGTCTTTTCCGTAAAAGTGTCCGCAAAAAACGGCATCACGTGGTCTTATTGATACGTTTTAGAATTTGTGTTTTACATTTCTCAAAAAATTAATTATTTCCATTTTCTGCTTTGCTAACCGTTTAGGTACAGTATTTCAACTGTGCGAATAGCACAGCAACTATTTTGCAGATATGCGCCTGAGTTCATTTGGTATGCATGTGTTTTTGTGAATCAGTGAGTCACACAGCAATTTCCGTCGCTTCACAAAAACAAATTTGCTTTTAAAATCAATTTCTGTTTCTTATGTGTATTTTTGCTCCCGTCAAAGCTATATTAAACATCTTTTAAAACCGATTCTCTTGTGCTACTGTATACTGTCGCATTTCCAATTTCATGCACATGCACCATTATTATACGTTAATTTTCCCCTTAAATGTATTCAGCAGAAATCACACACGAAGTTGTTAATTACTTCTCAGAATCTTTAGTTTTTAATGAATATTTCTTCCGAATTCCCGTGTTGCTGTTTTTTTTTTTTTTGGGGGGGGGGGGGGTTGAGTAAATTACTTTACTTTTCAGTTGTATCAGTATCATTCCCATTTTCCTCTATTGCAGGAGCACTAGAAAAAGTAGATGGGACGTTTGAAGATAATTTATTACAGCCGCAATGACATTCAAATAACCTTCATTGTAAGCATATAACAACTTAAAATTTAACTATATACTTCACTCTCTCTTTCTGCCTCTCCCTCTCTGTCTCTTTCTGTCTGTCTCTTTCTCTCTCTCTCTCTCTCTCTCTCTCTCTCTCTCTCTGTCTTTCTGTCTCTCTCTCGCCCACTCTCTCTGTCTCTTCCAGTCTCTCTCTCCTTCTCTCTCTATATATATATCTTTCTGCCTCTCTCTCGCCCTCTCTCTCTCTGTGTCTTTTTCTGTCTCTCTCTCTCCTTCTCTCTCTGTCTCTTTCTGTCTCTCTCTCCCTCTCTCTCTCTCTCTGTCACCGTCTCTCTCGCCCTCTCTCTCTCTCTCTCTCTCTCTCTCTCTGTGTCTTTTTCAGTCTCTCTCTCTCTCTCTCTCTCTCTCTCTGTGTCTTTTTCAGTCTCTCTCTCTCTGTCTCTTTCTGTCTCTCTCCCTCTTTCTCTCTGTCTCCCTCTCTCTCGCCCTCTCTGTATCTGTCTCCCTCTCTCGCGCGCTCTCTCTCTGTCTCTTTCTGTCTATCTCTCTCCTTCTGTCTCTCTGTCCCTTTCTCTCTCTCTCTCTGTCTCTCTCCCTCTCTTTCTCTGTCTCCGTCTTTCTCTCTCTGTCTCTCTCTCCCTCTCTCTCCCTACCCCCCTCTCTCTCTCTGTATGTACATACATGCTCATAAAAAAACAGAACACCAGGAAGTTGTCTATCTACGACCTTGATTTATACCGGATATGTTCATTAGGCAATACAGTACAAATGTTTAGCATCTCGGTGTCATACGTACGAGGTGCGTCGATGTAGCTAATAATCGGTGTGGCCACCTCTGGCTTGTAAAACCTGCTGTACGCGCTGAAGCATCGAATCAAATAATGTGTGAAAGGTGTCCTGTGGAATAGCCTTCCAGGCTGTATTGATCAGTGTCTATAATCATCAAGAGTTTCTGGCAGACAGCCGTACGGCTGCACTTGTCGTTTGATCATGTCCCAAAATCTTTTTACGGGTAATAAATGGATAACTCCGGGGATCTAGCCGGTCACGGCAAAACTGAAACGCTGTTATCCCTGAAGAATGCCCGTGTTGTCGCTGCAACATGAGGTGTGGCCTTGTCATGCTGAAATATGGCATAGGAGACATCCTGCAGGTGCGGGAGGGCGACCGGCAGTAGAATATATCCTTGGCGCAACGGCCACTCGTTATAGAGGTACGAACTCAGAAGAGAGGTGATCTGCCTGCTTACCCAATAGCACCCCAGGCCATAATACCATTTGTCGGTGTGGTATGCTTGGTGCAAATACTCTTCCCGACGCCTCTCCTGCTGTCATCGACGGACACAGACGCGGCCATCAGTTTCGCCTAAATAGAATCGTGTTTCTTCCAAGAACACAATACTGTGTCATTCGTCACGCCACCCCGTTCGTTGGATACTGCATAGCAGCCTGGAGTTACGTTGCTACGGTGTCAAAGGTAGCCTGATTAGGGACAGACGAGTCTGCAGTTCGAACTCCAGGGTCGTGCGCCCCTCCTAAACCGGCGACCTACTGTTACCGGTGACATGAAAGAATGCGTCACAGTTCGCCACTGCTACGCCAACGGTCAGTCAAAGACACCCTCATGAAGAACGGTCAGTCAAAGACACCCTCATGAGATGACGTATGAAGAACGGTCAGTCATATGACCGTTCTTCATACGTCATCTCATGAGGTCTAGAACCTTCTCTTCGTCTCCTACGCCATTCTTCGTACCATTCATTGCGCACTCTTTCCACGAAGGACACACTGCACCCCACACAACCGGCAAACCTCCCGAAAAGAAGCATTGTAATCTCTCACGCCGATAATCCAACCTGTTTTGAACTCGCTGATGTGATTTACGACTATCTTACAAGACGACGAAGCATCCTACTCACCAAGCACTGACATGCCGACCAAGCCACGTGGCGCTTATGACAGAAAAACGGCCGATTTCTCATCCATGACTTTACGCTATCTGATTTGCCTTGATCCGAACTGATGACAAACACCGATGACCACCCCCCACGTCTAGAGAAATGAGCGCGTCTGGAGACCAAACGGTAACTCAGATGAAGTTTACAGAGAATTATATAAACAACCCACGGACCGGCTTTCGGTTAGTAGACTGTTCGGAGTCAGAATGGGAAAAGCTGCCGATTTGTCAGAGTTTGATAAACGACAAATTGTGGTGACACGGCTCCTCGGAACTACGATCTCGGAAACGGCGCCGGTTGTGGATTGTTCACGTGCCGCTGTAGTGAACACGTATCAAAAGTGGTGCACAGATGGTTCTACAGCTTATTAGGTAAGTGGTAATAATATATATACACACGATCGAGTCACATTATTGTGACTACCAGCTGACATACAGGGTAACCGCCGTGTGCAGTGCGGACAGCAGCTAGACGGGCTGGGAGGGACTCATTAAGGTGCAGGAAGATGTTCACAGGTATGTGCAGCCATGCTGACTAGAGCTGAGTTCGGGCTCAATTTTTGGAGCCCAAGCTTGTCCGAGCCCATGGCATATCAGCCCGACCCCACTCGAGACCGAATTTTACATTGCATGATAGAGCCACAGCCCGAACGAGCCCGAAAACTGGCTAACCTGTTCAATCATTAATAAAAAAAAAATCTCCTTTTCCACACTTCCAATCTCTCCTCCACCTGCAACTAAACAATATATTTCTCAAATGGTGAGTGTGGAAGGGACTTCTATCTATTTTTACAGTGTAACTGTACCATTTTCTTTGACCGTTCGTTTCCACCTGAAGTGCTTCGGACTGCCGGGCATCCAAAATGATCGGGCGGTGCTGCAATTGTATGTTGCTCAAATAATGCTAATATTATCGCGCCGTAATGCGCTTGCAATATGTACGATGTTTAACAGAATTATCACGGAGCTACTGCGTGGAGATAGGGGTAAATCATCGTCGGCATGCTATCAACTATCCAATACCTATAGTTCTTGAAAAAGCTTTTTTCTTGTCTGTAGAAACACACTAATGCGCGGCCTATGGCATTTTCTACCCAATGCCGGAATAAATAGCCATCTCGATCATATAAAATCACATTTATACTTTAAAATTTTCTCTCGCTCTCCCTCTCTCTAAGAGCCCGAGCCCGCCCGAACCTAAACCGCAGTAAATATTCTACAGCCAGAGCCCGATTCGGGCCCGGGCTCAGCCCGTCTCAGCTCTGATGCTGACTGCAGTGCACCTGACAGCTGCTGGAGGTTGCGTGGTGGAATATCCATAGAGCGAACAGCACGATCGAGGTGGTCCGAGTCTGGTGAATTAAGGGGGCCAGAAAATACTTTGAAGTCTTCATAGTGCTCTTCCAACCACTCTCGGACATTTCCAGCTGTGTGACACGTCACATTGTCATTTTGGAAGATCACATCCGCCCCAGAGAAGTCAATCAGTATGTGTCGGCGTACGTAGTCTGCAAGGATGGATTCATAACGAATTTGGTCCATTGTACCTTCCACAGGTATGAGTGGATCCACGCAATGCCACGAAAACATTTCCTAGACCATAACGCTGCCCCCCACCAGCTTGTGTTCTTTCAGCAATGGTTGAAAAGTGTTTGTTTTCCGATGTTTCTCGTCTTATACGTCAACGTCCATCCGTTTGATGAAGCAGAAAAGGTGACTCATCGCAAAAGGCAATCCTTTGCCAATCTGCGGTGGTCCAATTCCGTTACTGCCGTGCAAGTGTAAGCCTTTTCAGCCGATGCACCTTCGTTGGGATAGGTGAAGTGACCATCCGTCTGCATCATCGGGGCTCCATACGCGGCATGGTTCGCTGAAATGTCGTTTTATACACACTTCCGGTAGCCCCCTGGTTCGTTCGGCCAGTGAGTTGCTCCACTATAGCGTGTCGATCGGCCCTCACGTACCTTCGAAGCCGACGTTCACCTCTCACATCAATGGCACATGGTGCTTCAGTTTCCACGTCGCTTATTCGCAATGGTGTCATTTCTTTAATCACTATACACTCTAATCACAGCAGCACCCGAACAGTTCGCAACCAGCGCTCTTTCAGAAATACTGCTACCCTTGGCCCGAAAGCCGATAATCATCCCTTCTTCCAAATCTGATACATCGCTACTTTTATCCATGACAGCAGCGAGCGATATGCTTTCAGAATGCCTACAGCACACCCTATATACCCTCCCAGCCAATACACGAGGCCTGCCTTCTTTCATAGGCTACGCGCTGTTGACGTCAAAAGTAAGAGGTGGTCACAATAATGTGACTCGACTGTGTGTGTATATACACTGAAGAGCAATTGAATTAGAGACAGCTGGCGTTATGCAAATGTGCCGCTTTTGGCGGCCCTGTAAATGGAAACGTCATGACGTATGCACCGATCCGACAATATAAGGAGTGATGCGACGGGAATCAGTAAGAGTCAGATGCAGTACGGGTAAGACGAAGGATCTAAGCGCAATTGATCGTGGGCAAATTGTCGGGGCCCGACGAATGGGTCACTCCATCTCGGAAGTCGTGCAGGCACTAGGATTTTCAAGAGCCACTGTGTCACGGGTGTACCGTGAGTGCATCGAATCCGGTAAAACTATCCCTGCAAGGGCCAACTGCCGTGTACAACAGCTTGTGGATGAGCGGGGTCATCGTCGGCTAGCTCGCATTGCAACAGCGGATAGACGGGCCGCAGTGCAAGAAATCACTCGGCAATTTAAAGGTGGTCACAAAAACGTGTAAGCAGCCACACCATCCAAAACCATCTCCTCGCTATGGGGTACAGAAGCCATCGTCCCACGAGAGTACCGCTGCTGACCGCACATCACAGGGTGCAAAGATTAGCATGGGCGCGGGAACGTCGCCACTGAACCCTAGACATGTGGGAAAATGTTGCCTCGACTGATGAGTCGAGATCCACGTTGGTACATTCGGATGGCAGGATACGAGTACGGCGCAAACCACATGAAGCGATGGATCCTTTTTGCCAGCAGGGTACTCTTCAAGCTGGTGGGGGTGGCATTCTCGTCTAGGGACTGTTTACGTGGACTGAAATGGGACCCCTGGTACGTGTGACAGGTCAGCGTTACCGGGATATCCTGGACGACCATTTGCTTTCGTTTGTGCGTCTTCAACATCCCTCTGGGGACCTCATCCTGAAACAATACAATGCACCGTGCCATCGCTCCCGAATTGCATCCGAATGGTTAGATGAACACTCCACCGACGTGACATCGCTTCCTTGGCCAGCTAGGTCAATAGACTTCAATCCCATCGATCACATCTGGGATGCCATCGGGAGAGATGTTCTAGGCTCTTACCCCCTAAATCAAATCTTCGTGAAATGTGGGAGCTTGTTCAGGGATCATGGATCCGTATGGCTTCCCAACGCTTCAGGTGTCTTGTCGAGTCCATGCCGAGACGAATCGCCACCGTCATCAGGGCGAAAGGTGGTGCTACACGTTACTAGACAGGTATTTCTAATTCAATTGCTCTTCAGTGTATATATATATATATATATATATATATATATATACGTATCATCATCATCATCATTGTCAACCATTATCAATCCACTGCTGGAAGAAGGTCTCCCCAAGTTTCCTCCACAACGGTCTGTCTTGTGCCAGTCTCCTCCATGTCACCCCTGCATACTTTCGAATTTCATCCACCCATCTCCCATGTGGTCTTCTTCTGTGTCTTTTCCTGTCCCTTGGAATCCAATCTAAAATTTCGGCTGTCCATCGATGATCTGTCCTTCTGGCAGTATGTCCAGCCCATTGCCATTTCAGGGATTTAACTCTGATCATGATGTCTTCCACTCTTGTCATTTTTCGGATCCACGAGTTTCTCTTCTTATCTCTCCTGGTTACACCAAGTATGTACCTCTCCATGCTCCTTTGAGTTGTCTGCAGCCTTTGTATGTCTCTTTTAGTTAAGGTCCACGTCTCTGCACCATACGTAAGCACTGGGAGGATGCATTGATCAAACACTTTTCTTTTAAGACATAATGGCATATTGCTCTTGAAAATTATGCTGTTTCTTCCAAAAGCTCTCCAGGCAAGTTTTGTACGCCGATTAATTTCTTCATCAATGTGACCCTCACTTGATATCTGCTGTCCAAGATAAACGTACGTGTCTGTTATCTCCAGCTTTTCTCCATCAATCGATAAATCTTCATTTCTTGTAAAAGCATTGAACATCACTTTTGTCTTCTGAAAGTTCATTTTTAATCCCACTTCTTTACTCTTGTCAGCAAGTTCCTGGATCATACTCTGCAGCTCTGATGGGTTAGTTGCAAAAATGACTACGTCATCAGCAAAACGAAGGTGGGTTAATAATCTCCATTAATCTTTATCCCCTTGTTTTCCCAGCTGAGTGACTGAAAAACACCCTCCAATGTGGCATTAAAGAGCTTCGGAGATATGGTGTCACCTTGTCTCACTCCCTTTCCAATTTTTATGTGTGTTGTATTTTCAAACAGCCTAATCTTTGCACTTGCATTTTCATAGATGTTATTAATAATATTAATGTATGCATCTTCAATACCGCAGGTTTTCAGAGCCATTGTAACTGCTGATGGTTTCACCGAATCAAAGGCTTTTTCATAATCGATAAAAGCCATGCACAATGGAAGTTCATATTCCCTCGCTCTTTCAATTAGTTCTCTCAGCACGTGGATATGATCTATTGTGCTGTAGCCACTCCTGAATCCAGCTTGTTCTCTCGGTTGAGCCATGTCCAGTGTTACCTTCAAGCGGTGTGAAAGAACTTTAGTGAAGATTTTATAAACTACTGATAGGAGGCTGATAGGTCTGTAGTTTCCGAGATCCTCAATGTCACCTTTCTTATGTAGCAGGATCATTGTAGCGGTGTTCCAATCCTCAGGAATCTTTCCTTCATTAAGGCATCGAGTGAAAATTTGGGCGAGTACTGTTTCGATTTCTCCACTTGCTTCTTGTATGATGTCTACAGTAATTCCATCTTCTCCTGGAGCTTTTCCCCGCTTCATGTTCTTGATTGCATGTGCAACTTCTGCTGGAAGGACTGGAGGAACTCTGGTACTGGTATCTTTCATGATGTCTGGAGTGCATGTATCATCCCTTTCATATAATTTGGAGTAGAAATCTTTCACTCTTGTCAAAATTTCGCCTCTATTTCTTGTTACAGAACCATCTTCTTTTCTCAGTGCCATAATCTGTTTTCTACCCTTACTGAGATGTCCCTTTGCTATCTTTAGGCTTTGGTTGTTTTCAATTGCTTTCCTCACTAGTTCACAGTTGAATTTTCTTACGTCTTCAGTGATACTTTTTCGTACTGTCTTGCATAGCTCTATATATTCCACTTTGGAAGTCACATCTTCTTTAGTTGTCCTCATCTCTCTTCTTTTTTGCATCAACATTTTCGTTTTTCCTGATAATTTATTTACATGCAACTTGTTCTTAGACCCAGCTAATTTTGTTGCTGTTTCCATAAGAGCTTTGGTTACTTTTCTGTTAACTTCAGAGATGTCCACTTCTTCCGATGTTAGGCCTTCTAAAGCAGAAAACCTGTTCTTCAGTTCCAACTTGAAGGTATTATGGTGTTTTTTAAGGTTGGTTATGTCAATAGATTTTGTTTGTCTTATGAGCTTGCCACGTTCAAGTTTAGTGTTGAGGTGCATCTTACATCTCACCAATCTATGGTCACTACCTGTGTTGAACTTGTTTAGCACACTGCAGTCTTCTATGACGAATTTTTTTGTTACACATAATAAAATCAATTTCACTTGTCGTCCCATTTGGATGTCTCCATGTCCATTTCCTGTGTGGCTTTTTCTTGAAGAAGGAGTTCAAGATGAAAAACCCTTCTGCCTCTGCAAACTCAACGAGAGTATTTCCACGCTGGTTTCTGTTGCCGTGACCGAATTTACCTACTGAAGTTTCATTCTGTTGTCGTTGCCCTATTTTTTCATTGAAATCTCCCATAATTATCTTTAAGTGCTGCTTACCTTTTTTATTTAGATGACGAATTTCCTCATAAAATTCTTCAATTTCTTCTTCAGGATGACTTGTAGTGGGTGCAAAAGTTTGAATAATCTGAGCCTGGTATCTTCTCGATAGTTGGATAACGAGTCGTGCAGCTCTGTCAGAGGAATTTTCAACTTCTACCACTTTATCCTTCAGTTTCTTGTTTATTATAAATCCAACACCACTAGTTCTGCCAGTATCTGTCCCACGATAGTAGAAGAGATGTCCACTTTTCAGTTCGATGAGATCTTCTCCTTTTCTCCTTACCTCACTTAGCCCCACGATGTCCCACTTGATCCTTTGTAGTTCCTCTTCCAATTCAAGAAGCCTTGAATCAGAAGATAGGGAGCGTCCATTGTACGTTGCCAAGGTCAGCATCAGATGGCAGCCTAGTCCGGTCCTCCGGGGATTCTTAGCACCAAGGTCAGGTGATGCGTAACATCACAGCCTCTCCTTGACAAATGTCAACCCCGCCTTCTCGTGGTGCATCCTGTTCCCACTAAAGGGCTCTGACGACCGCCCATAGCGGTATAACTATACCATCGGGATTAGAGGAAATTCTATCCCACACTCACCAACCCGCTTGGCCAGCGTGGTGAGTTATGGCCAAACCCCTCCAAAATGACTCCACAACTTAAATCTTGGCCCTCAGTCTCCGGCAGCTGGAATGTACCTGGCCAAGGCAGCGGCCAGTGCGACATATACGTATATACATATATATATAGAGTTACAAGGAAAGTCCTTGATCAGGCCATTATCTGACGAACTATGGCCGTTAGCGGTTTACTTCTTGTGCAGTTGTGTAGAAAAACCCATATGGAGCACACAATAACACCACGAGGAATTCCCTCGCACCCTTTTTAGGGGCTAAGGGGCTATCGCGCCCCCTTTTCAGATAGGGCAAAACAGTCAATTACAAACTTGTTCAGCGAGACAAAAGTAGTACATAAATGTTTTTGGCTCGTAACAAAAGATGGAAGGGGACCGGGAATGTGGCCTTAAGAAAATCATAACATCCGGAAACAACAACCAAGTATTTATACAAAGCTAGAAGGTGTGCATACATAATACTGTAGAGATTTTCTTAGTTTTGAAAATACAATTTACATGTTTGCATACTCAAACTGTTGCCCTTCAGCAACGATGCATGCCTGCAAGCGTTCTACGAGCTGACCACCCATGCGTTGCAGCATATCCCCATCAACAGAGTCACAGGCGGATTCTACACGCTGTTGCGGATCTGCTACATTTAGCAGTGGTGTTGCATTCACCTATGATTTAAGATGGCCCCAAAGGAAAAGGTTCAGTGGGCTAAGGTGTAGTGGGCGTGGAAGCCATGCTACGGGACCTCTTGGTCCTATCCATCTCCGGTCAAGCACATCGTTCAGCTATCTTGATACGTGTGCACTCCTATGGTGTGGTGCCCCGTCGTGCTCGTACTACATGTTCAATAAAGGTTGTAATTGTACATTGTCCAAGAAATCCGTTTTATCCGTTTAAAGGAGATGCAAGTACCTTTCACTATTCAGAGTTTCGTTTTAAAACAAGTTAGCAAAATCATGCAATGCATTGATTATAATACGCTTTCCAACATACCAGAAATCATTACTCAGTTTTTGAGAATAATGGCTGTGGAATAAATCTCGGTCCTGTGCTCTGACCTTTGATCCCATTTCGATGATATTCAACAGAACCGGTTCAGTATACCTCCGAAATAAGATGATAAAGTTTTGTCGCAATCCAAGTATTTTTACGTAAGTTATGGTGCATAAGGGCTATGGAATAGATCCCGCTCCTGTGCCCTAACCTTTGACCCCATTTCGCCCATTTTCAAAAGGATTCGTCCCCAGGTAGGGCCCTACAACATACTAACATTTCATCCAAATCAAAGAATTTTTACGTAAGTTATGACGCATAATGGCGATGAAAGTGATTACGCTCCTATGTCCTGACCTTTGACCCCATTTCGTCCATTTTCAATAGGGTTTGTCTCCGGTTGGTCCCCCACCACATACTAAAGTTTCATCGAAATCGAACCTTTTTCACGTTAGTTACGACACATAAGAGCAGTGGAATGGATCCCGCTCCTATGTCCTAACCTTTGAACCCATTTCGTTCACTTTCAATAGGGTTCCTTCCCAGGTGGTCCCCTTCCACATACTAAAATTTCATTGAAATCGAACTATTGCTACGCGAGTTATCGTGCGGACGGACATACGCCCACAACGCGTGACGTAATGAGGCAGATGGGAATCGCTACCACCTGCTCGAAAGAGTGTGACGTCATAAAACTTTAATAGGATTCATACATAACGCGTAACGTAAGGAGACAGATGGCGTGACCGCGCGCCAACATCTCAATCGCGAGATCGTGACGTCATAAGATTTCTAAGCATGGGTAACATTAATAGAATGACGCCATGACACTAAAAACGTGGTAATTCGGGTTGGTTATTTAACCCAATAAACAAAGTTTCCTAAAGTCGAGATCAAACTAAATCGATTTCTATACCAGAAAACGGTAGGTTAACGACTTTCATCAAAATACTTAGAGCCGTTTTCAAAATAAAATTTACATAGATACCAGAATTGCTCCTTTAAGGCGGACGGTCAAGTAATTTTGCTTCCTATACGTACAATGGAAAAACTTCTGTACACATTTTCTTCACAATTAATACGTTCCCAAGGATCAAAATATTAACATCGATTAAAATAGCTTCATTTTACAACTTAGAATATTTCTGGTTTCAACACCACCAAAGGAAACGCTATTGTTTTTCTTACGCTTTCCAACCGTAGGTTGAGGAAGCGTACATGTGTATATGCTCCAGCTTTGTCCGTCCGTCTGTCGGCACAATAACTCGCGTAAAAACGGATCGATTTCAATGAAATTTTATTATGTGGTAGGGGACCACTTGGGGACGAACCCTGTTGAAAATGGACGAAATGGGGTCAAAGGTCACGGCATAGGAGCGGGATCCATTCCATTGCCCTTATGCGTCATAACTTGCGTAAATATGGTTCGATGTCGATAAATGTTTAGTATATTTTAGAGGACTACTTAAGAATGAACTCTATTTAAAATGGGTGAAGTGGGGTCAAAGGTCAGGACATAGGAGTGGGATGCATTCCATTGCCCTTATGCGTCAAAACGTGCATAAAAATGGTTTGATTTCGATGAAATTTTGCTATGTGGTAGGGGACCACGTGGAGACGAACCCTATTGAAAATGGACGAAATGGGGTCAAAGGTCAGGACATAGGATCGGGATCCATTCCATCGCCCTTATCCTATACTATTTAGGTGGACGTCAAGTAATTTTGCGTCTTTTTTTTTATTGGAATTTTAACAACCACCGTGAGCAACTCAATAGGCTATAAGCAGTCGCTCGTGCCTAATTTAGGGTCACTGGTTCCAGGGAAGGGAGAGAGCCAGTGCCGTAAGACAAACACAACATCCATGCCTGACCGGGATTCGAACCCGGACCCCTTACGGACGAACGATCAGAGGCCAGCGCCTTAGACCACTGCGCCACCGGGGCGGCTTAATTTTGCTTCCTATACTTCCAATGGAAAAACTTCTGTACACATTTCCTTCACAATTAATGTGTTCCCAAGGAGGAAAATTTGAACATCGATTACAGTAACTTCATATTATAACTTGGAATACTTAATATTTCCTCAAACATAGCCATTATTATATAAAAAATCAATAACTTTTCCTTTGGTGTTGTTGACACCAGAAAAAAGATGGCGCGACGTGTACTTTGATGACGTCAGTAGACAAGCAACTGTTGGATTTCATAATTATGGTTGGTTATGTTTTAGAAAATATTAAGTATTCCAAGTTATAAAATGAAGCTATTTTAATCGATGTTCAAATTTTCTTCCTTGGAAACGCATTAATTGTGAAGAAAATGTGTACAGACGTTTTTCCATTGGAAGTATAGGAAGCAAAATTACTTGACGTCCACCTTAAAGGAACAATTCATGTATGTATGTATATTTTATTTTGAAAACGGCTCTAAGGATTTTGGATTTTGATGAAAGTCGTTAACCTACCGTTTTCTGGCACTAGAAATCGATTTAGCTTGATTTCTTTTCTTTTTTTTTTCTTTTTTTTTGGTTGGAGGTTTAACGACCACCGTGAGCAACTCAATGGGCTATAAGCAGTCGCCCGTCCTTAATTTAGGGTCACTAGTTCCAGGGAAGGGAAAGAGCCAGTGCCGTAAGACAAACGCAACATCCATGCCTCACCGGGATTCGAACCCGGACCCCGTTCGGACGAATGATCAGAGGCCATCGCTTAGACCACTGCGCCACCGGGGCGGCTAGCTTGATTTCGCCTTTAGAAAAATTCGTTTAGTGCGTTAAATAACCACCCCGAATCAACGCGTTTTTAGTGTCGTGGCGTCGTCAATTGATGTTTTCCATGCTTAGAAATCTTATGAAGTCACAATCTCGCGATTGACATGTTGGCGCGCGGTCACGTCATCTGTCTCATTGCGTCACGCGTTGTGTGTGGATCCTATTAAAGTTTAATGACGTCACACTCTTGCGAGCAGATGGTCGTGATTCCCATCTGCCTCATTACGTCACGCATTGTGTGCGAATGTCCGTCCGCACGAAAACTCGCGTAAAAATCGTTCGATTTCGATGAACTTTTACTATGTGGAAGGTGATAACCTTTGAAGGAACCCTATTACAAGTAAACGAAATGGGGTCAACGGTCAGGACATAGGAGCGGGATCCGTTCCACTGCTCTTATGCGTCATAACTAACGTAAAAAAGTTCGATTTCGATTAAGTTTTAGTATCTGGTAGGGGACCACCTGGGGACAAACCCTATTGAAAATGGGCGAATTGGGGTCAAAGGTCAGGACATAGGAGCGTAATCACTTTCATCACCATTGTGCGTCATAACTTACGTAAAAATGCTTCGATTTGGATTAAATGTTAGTATGTTGTAGGGGCCTGCCTGGGGACGAATTGTATTGAAAATGGGCGAAATTGGGTCAAAGATTAGGACACAGGAGCGGGATTTATTCCATAGCCATTATGCATCATAACTTACGTCAAAATGTATACTGAACCGGTTCTGTTGAATATCATCGAAACGGGATCAAAGGTCAGGGCATAGGACCGAGATTTATTCCACAGCCATTATCCTCATAACTTGAGTGATAACTTGAGTAAGGATTTCTGGTATGTTGGAAAGCGTATTATAATTCATCAATGCATTGCATGATTTTACTAACTTGTTTAATATAATTATAGTTATGTTTTAGAAAATGTTAAGTACTCCAAGTTATAATATGAAGTTATTTTAATCGCTGTTCAAATTTCCATCCTTGGGAACACAGTAATTGTGAAGGAAATGTGTAAAAAAGTGTTTCCATTGGAAGCATTGGAAGCAAAATTACTTGACGTCCACCTTAATAGTATGGGATAAGGGCGATGGAATAGATCCCGATCCTATGTCCTAACCTTTGACCCCATTTGTCCCATTTTGAATGTGGTTCCTCCCCAGGTGTTCCCCTACCAGATACTGAAATTTCATCGAAATCGAACCATTTTTACGCACGTTATGACGCATAAAGGCAATGGAATGCATTCCGCTCTTATATCTTGACCTTTGAGCCCACTTCAATCATTTTGAATAGGGTTTGTCCCCAGGCGGTCCCCTGCCACATAGAAAAATTTCATTGAAATCAAACAATATTTACGCAAGTTATGACGCATAAGGGCAATGGAATGTATCTCGCTCCTACGTCGTGACTTTTTACCACATTTGTGCCATTTTCAATAGGGTTTGTCCCCAGGAGGTCCCCTACCACATACTCAAATTTAATCGAAATCGAACCATTTTTACGCCAGCTATCGTGCTGACAGACGGACGGACGGAAAAAGCTGGAGCATATATGCTTCTTTAACCTGCGGTTGGAAAGCATAAAAAATGATTCATCGGAGAAACAATTAAAAAAGTTCGTGAATTGGTATCAAGTTGTGTAACTCCTTATGACGCATAAGGGAAATGGAATGCATCCCGCTCCTATGTCCTGACCTTTGACCCCACTTCACCCATTTGCAATAGGATTCGTCCCCAGGCGGTCTCCTACCACATACTAAAATTTCATGGAAATCGAACGATTTTTACGCGTTATGAGGCATAAGGGCAATGGAATGGATCCCGATCCTATGTAGCGACGTTTAATCCCATTGGTCCCATTTTCAATAAGGTTCGTCCCCATGTGGTCCCCCACCACATACTAAAATTTCATCGAAATCGAACCATATTTACGTGAGTTATCGTGCCGACAGGCGGACGGGAAAAGCTGGAGCATATACGCTTCTTCAACCTACGCTTGGAAAGCGTAAAAAGTGGTCCTACAAGCTCGTTCCCCAAATTCCACACCAAACGTTGGTGAACCATCTCACATGATGGTGTGTGTGTCTCGTCCAATAGTGATTTTCCTGTGCCCAGTAGTGTAAATTATCCGTATTCACAACGCCCTCTCGTGTGAAGCGTGATTCATCCGTGCATAAAATGTTTGACTGAAATGCTGGGTCCTCTTTTAAAGCATTCAACATGACATTACAAAAATCAAGTCTTTTCTCCGCATCTCCAGGCCACAGTGTCTCCTACGAATGAAACGAATATGGATGCATATGGTTCCGGTGCAAAATTTGTATTACACGCTGTTGGCTTAATTCAATTTCCCGGGCAACGTCATTTGTGCTGCTGTGGGGATGTGCAGATACGTATGCCAGAGTATCCGTATCGTCCCGCTTTGGCCTGCCAGTGCGTGAGCGGTGGCTAACACTACCCATGTCACGCAGGCGTTGGACTACATGTCTGATGGTCTTATAATCAAGATGTCTGGCAGTGGGAAACAGCAGTGCATACAGCGGTGCCGCTGCACGAGCAATCCGGTTGCACTCGCCATAAATCTGGACCATTTCGCACAATTCCTCGTTCGTAAACGCCGACATTAATGTTTGTACTTTACGTATGAAGTTTATAGATTGACGATAGCTTCTTGCTAATCTTCTAAACCTGTAAGTACTAAGTAAATAGAAGCACAAAGGAAAGCTTTTGCTACAAACCTTATCACCAGTTCTGGTTCTGAAATAAAACGCAGTTCCTTGACACATTCAATATCAGACTTTGATGTCCAATTCAGTAAAAAATACAATGAAACAAGGAGAAATAGCATAAAGTGGCGAAACATTCATCCAATACGGAAACTGTACGCACATCTAAAATAACTGACTAGCATACGTGGCAAAGCGTTCGACTCCCCGTCATTGGTTCAAGTGGTGGCATACCGACCACGCATGTCTTTTTACGCTTTCCAACCGTAGGTTGAAGAAGCGTATATCCTCTAGCTTTTTCCGTCCGTCTGTCTGCACGATAACTCACGTCAAAATGGTACGATTTCGATGAACTTTTAGCATGTGGTAGGGGACCACCTGGGCACGAACCCTATTGAAAATGGGTGAAGTGGGGTCAAAGGTCACGACATAACATCGGAATCCATTCAATTGCCCTTATGCGTCAAAACTTGCGTAAATATGGTTCGATTTCAATGAAATGTTAGTATGTGGTAGGGGAACACCTGGGGACGAACCCTATTGAAAATGGGACAAATGGAGTCAAAGGTCACGACGTAGGAGCGGGATCCATTCCATTGCCCTTATGCGTCATAAGGTGCGTAAAATTGGTTCGATTTCGATGAAATTTTAGTATGTGGTAGGGGACCATCTGGAGAGAAACCCTATTGAAAATGGGACAAATGGAGTCAAAGGTCAGGACATAGGATCGGGATCCATTCCATCGCCCTTATCCCACACCATTAAGGTGGACGTCAAGTAATTTTGCTTCCTATGTTTCCAATGGAAAACCTTTGGTACACATTTCCTTCACAATTAGTGTGTTCCCAAGGATGGAAATTTGAACATCGATTAAAATAACGCCATACTATAACTTGGAATTCTTAACATTTTCTAAAACATAAGCATAATTATATTAAAAAACAATAACGTTTCCTTTGGTGGTGTTGAAACCAGAAAAAAGATGGCGCGACCTGTCCTTTGGTGACGTCAGTGGACAAATAAATGATGGATTGCATAATTACGGTTATGGTTTAGAAAATATTATTACGGTTATGGTTTAGAAAATATTAAGTATTCCAAGTTATGAAATGAAGCTATTTTAATCGATGTTAAAATTTTCAACCTTGGGAGCGCATTAATTGTGAAGAAAATGTGTACAGAAGAAGTTTTTCTATTGGAAGTATAGGAAGCAAAATTACTTGACGTCCACCTTAAAGTAGCAATTCTTGTATGTATGTATGCACATTTTAATTTCAAAAACGGCTCTAAGAATTTTGATGAAAGTCGTTAACATACCGTTTTCTGGTACTAGAAATCGATTTAGCTTGATCTCGACTTTAGGAGAATTCGTTTAGTGGGTTAAATAACCACCCTGAATTATAACGTTTTTAGTGTCATGGCGTCGTTCGATTAATGTTACTAATGCCTAGAAATCTTTGCCGCCCCGGTGGCGCAGTGGTCTAAGCGCTGGCCTCTGATCATTCGTCCGAAAGGGGTCCGGGTTCTAATCCCGGTGAGGCACGGATGTTGTGTTTGTCTTACGGCACTGGCTCTCTCCCTTCCCTGGAACCAGTGACCCTAAATTAGGGACTGGCGACTGCTTATAGCCTATTGAGTTGCTCGTTGTTTGTGCTCCAGTTTTGTGCCTGAATTAGTGTGTTTCCAGAGTGTGTCGTCCATTTCTGTTGTGTGTCCCTTCAAGACGAAGGTCAGAGCTTCCTTTTGGTTCGTCTCACAAGGTGGTGAGTAACTTATTATTTCTGTAATCAGCATTTAAATTTTCGTTCGAGCTGATCGATTCTTTTGTTAACCCTCGCCATTAGCAATGGCGGCTACTGATAAGAGTGATGTTTTTTTTTTGATTGGAGGTTTTACGACCACCGTGAGCAACTCAATGGGCTATAAGCAGTCGCCCGTCCCTAATTTAGGGTCACTGGTTCCAGGGAAGGGAGAGAGCCAGTGCCGTAAGACAAACACAACATCCATGCCTGACCGGGATTCGAACCCGGACCCCTTTCGGACGAATGATCAGTGGCCAACGCCTTAGACCACTGCGCCACCGGGGCGGCAATGAGTGATGTTCACGCCCTTATCAGCAAGGCTCCTTTAACTTCCTCCTCAACCTCTGGAGATCAATCATCTCCAATGCTTGTCAGTGACGTAGTGCGCACACAGGATGTGACGCGCGACTCCTCTGTAAAGGCTCAAGCTGCTTGCCCTGTCCAGGATAGTGACGTCGCCTTGACGCATGTTTCTGGTACTGCAGACGAGGCCATGGATGTGACTGACGGCGCAGATCCGCTGCCTTCCACTTCCACTCAGTTCAAAAAGCGGCTTCCAGCAACTGGCGCTGTGTCGCAGCCCTCTCTCGTCAGTTCTCCTTCTCGTACGTATTCCAAGGTTACCTCCGGAGCGAAAGCTCCTTCTAAGTTTGTGGCGACAGTCTTTCCAGACTCCTACGTCAGTGTTGACGGCAATTCCGCTACCATTGACATCCCGGAGGACTCCCCAGCAGGAAAACAATTTATGTCTACCATGGACTTCGGCGTCTGTTTCGATGCCCTACCTGACACGAAGCTCAAAGAGTACAGTCTTGCACTTAAGCAGATGCTTCCCGCTGGTGCCCATATTACTCATATTGGCCACAAACCACGGGTCGTATTGGTGTATTTGGCTCGTAAGGAACATGCCGATCTCGTACTGACTGACGGCTTGTCCATCAAAGTTGTTCATCTTGTACCTGAGCCTGTTGCGCAGTGGCCTATCCAAGTTACTTTTCATCCAGTTCCACCTGAAGTCTCTAATGTTGCACTGTGTACCTTACTTAGCAAATTTGGCAGAGTAGTGGGACCGGTGACGACTCTCTCAGCGGCGCCTAAAGATCCAGATGACAAAACCATTGGAGGGTTTCGTCGTAGTGCCCGCGTCATCTTTCAGTCGGGTGAACATCTGCTGGAGTGCCCGAAAATCCTCAATGTGCGCTGTGGACAACAGCGTCGGAGAATCGACGTGATTACATCCCTACACTGCACACTATGTCATGGCGAAACTCATCTTCGAGTGCATTGCCCCCATCAGGTTCCACCGGCTCCAACTAGCTCTCCATCAGCTTCTGCAACCCCCTCAAAGCAAACCCCACCATCCACCTCAGCACAGCAACCCCTAGAGCTGAGATCCGACAAAATTTGTCGACTTACAGCCGTTGGTCAACGAGAAGCTTCCACGGCCGCTTCCTATGATTTACAAGAGGATTTTCCAACGATTGCGTCAACACTTTCCCAACATTGTCGTTCGGCTTCTGAATCCCCCTCAGAGGGTTTTCAGTCAGCTTTTACTACTAGTACCTCCGTCGCAGCGGATACAGAGTCCATTGGCGGAGAGTCTCAAGGTGTTGATCATTCGACTGAGCCTCCGTTGAAGCGCCGTGTTTCCTCCCGTCAGCGTTCAGCAAAGAAGCAGAACTCAACTTCACCCAGACCCGGCAGTTCTACACGCCATACCTCCCCACCCAAAGCTGAAGTCTCCTTCCCCACGGTTGAAGACTTTACTGCCGTAGGGGTCCGGGTTCGAATCCCGGTGAGGCATGGATGTTGTGTTTGTCTTACGGCACTAGTCCTCTCCCTTCCCTGGAACCAGTGACCCTAAATTAGGGACGGGCGACTGCTTATAGCCCATTTGAGTTGCTCACGGTGGTCGTTAAACCTCCAATCAAAAAAAAAAAAAAAAAAAAAGACTTTACTGCATCTCTCCAGAAAGCCAATATACCTCCCTTACCACTCTCCTATGAAGATCTCTATGCATATTTAACGAACAAGACCGGCTACACCATCGCACATGCCTTAGCCATGAAGAATCCTTCACTTCTCCATCTCGTGCCAGATCAGGTCTGTAACCTGTCACACTTTTGCTGTCAGAACAAACCTGCCCACTCGTGGGCGCAAACCTTTTTCAACCGACTCAAATCTTTCCCTCCAGTCCTGAAAGATCTTCAGCAAGCATTAACTGAACCTCATATTCAAGATCGTATCACTTAATTGCAGGGGATTCGCATCCCCCCTCAATAATGCCTTGGCTTATGAAGACCTCAATCAGTTAGGGGCCGATCTTCTCCTACTCCAGGAAACGAATTGCAAATCTACCACTCTCTTCTCTAGATGGCGGCCGTGGAACTATACGTTTCACCATGCATTTGGATTATCTCCTCATATTGGCCTCGCAATTGGCGTCCGCAACACCTTCTACTCTACTGTCACCTCTTTTTCAGTTCTCAACCTGTGTCGAGATCTCCTACAGCTTGCAACTTTCACCATTGAGTCAACTTGTTACCATATTTTCAATATCTACATTCCATGTTCTAGAACCTTCCTGTCAATACTATTCACCCGTCTTCGTCGTGCTTTATCTCGCATCCCTCCTACAGATCACGTTCTCATAGGAGGTGATTTTAACTGCACCCTCAATCTCAACTTGATCGGTTCCCTTCCATCAGACAGCACCGAGTCGCCTTGGTGAATCTTCTGCAGTCAATTGTTTCAAACAACTCACTCAGTGATGTTCATCGCCACTTCCATCCGACGACGACTCTTCACACCTGGCGCTCATCCCATGACCACAGTCCTTCTACAGCCCGTCTTGACAGGTTTTATGCCTCAAGTACCCTTCTTCCAGCTGTGACTGAATCGTGCATTCATCCCACAGCCTCTTCTGATCACGGCGCTATTGCTCTCACCGTCCATACTGCTCCGACAAAACTCAGGACAATTCGTCCTTGGACTTTTGATAATGCTCTTCTCTCAGACCCAGATTTCTGCTCGTCAGTTCGATCATTCCTAGAGGAAAGACGACCACAACTCCAATCTGTCTCCTGTGGTCTAACTTTGTGGATGGAGATCAAACAACACCTTGTTCTTCATGTCCGCAACGTTTCTTTCACGGCAAAGACGATTCAGAACATGCGTCTTGACCATGTTCGCTCAATGCTCTCTCTTCTTAGCCTAAATGATCCTCTCTTCTCCTCCTGCCAAGCAGAACTTCGGTCTCTTCTCCTTCCATTGGCTCAACAAGCTCTGTGTCGACTCCGTCTTCAACATCTGACGCCAGACGCGCATAATTATGAGTTTCTTACATCGGTAGAACGCACACGACGAGGATCGAGTGCACTTCATCACCTTCGCCTTTTTTCTGGTGAGGTGTCGGACGACCCGATCACTCTTTGTTCTCATGTCCGAAAGCAATATACTGAAAAGTTCTGTGAACCTCCTCCGCCATCCCCTACAGCTATGGCATCTCTACTTTCTAATTTACCACAAGTCCCCCCCCCATCTTGTTACCACTCTCCTCCCCCCACACACACACACACTTTCCGAACTCTCCTCCACATTCCTTTCCCTGAATTCCAGTGCCGCTCCAGGTCCGGACGGCCTAACTTTCTGCTTTTATGAAACTTTTCTACCTCTACTTCTTCCGTTTCTCCTCTCTGCTTTTTCAGCTGCCTTTACTGTCTCTCCCCTCCCGAGGAGATTTACAGCCGCATATGTAATCATTTTCCCCAAGAAAGGTGATCTCCTTGACTTGCAGAACTGGCGCCCTATTTCCCTACTAAATCTTGATTACAAACTTTATACTAAGCTTCTTTCTCAACGACTCAATCCCATCCTCACTCACATTCTCTCTCCCAACCAAATTTAAGCAGTCCCCGGCCGCTCTCTTTCTCACAACATCCACCTCCTTAACGATCTGATCCACCTCGCTCGACTCCGCTCTGAAACCCTCGCCCTCCTCTCACTAGATCAACAGTCAGCCTTCGATAATATCTCCCATTCATATCTTTCTGACACACTCCTTTCTTTTGGGTTTCCTCCCTCTTTTGTTTCCCTCCTCTCCTCCCTCTATCAGGACGTCAGTTTTCAGGTTAAGTTGCCCACCTTTCTCACAGCGCCGATTCCCTTCCGCCGTGGAGTGAGGCAAAGCTGCCCACTCTCCGGCCAACTCTTTGCAATAGCCATCGAACCATTTCTTCGCACAGTGCACCGTTCCTTTCAGGCTACTCTGCCACCACTCATCGGCCGCACGAGACATCATGGCATCACATCCGTTGCATATGCAGATGATATAACCTTTTGCGTTCGTCTCGAATCACAGTTCACTCAACTGCAAAGTCTCTTCACAGAATACGCCTCGTGCTCCGGCGCAGCGATTAATTCTTCCAAAAGCACAGGCCTGTGGTGCGGCTCCTGGGTTGATCGTATGGATTCCCCTTGGGGTGCCAACTGGTCTTCCATCTCACAACGCTTCCTTGGCGTCCATCTTGGTATACCGGGCGATGCCTCCCTTACCACGTGGAATACCATTCATCCACGCTTGCACAAGTTAACTGCGTTTTGCCGCAGAGCCCAGTTCTGCTCATCTTACTTCCAACGAGCACGTCTCACCCGTACTTACCTACTTTCTTTATGTATTCACTCCTGGCACGAAGTCAAAACTCCACTCCTTCGTCTTCAAGACATCACCCGTTGCTTCACTTCCGTAATCTGGACTGGCCACCACTGGATCAGCGCCCCAAAGCTCTGTCTTCCTCCAGACCACGGTGGCATCGGCCTTGTCGACAATTTGTATTACAAGGCTTTCAAGATTACTACGTTCCTTCGCCTCATCACGTCACCTGTACCTGATGCTATTTATGTAAGAGATGTCATCACTAATCCGAGCAAACGTCAGCTTCACTTTCCTTCCCCTACTACTCATGGACCGTCGATCTCTTGTTCTCTCCTGTTGTCCCCCTATCAACCGAGAAGCTCTCACTTTACTCCGCTCTCTCTCCCTTTCTCGCTCCCCGCCTGATTCTACCACGGAACTTCTCGCCGAACCCCTCTTTTTCTCGTCTCTTCTCCACCCTTCACATCTGTCGCACTTTGCCTATCCTTCCTGGCTCCGTGCAGGAGTCGTAACAGTCAGAGACCTCACTACTTCCGACCTTTCCTGGCGTCCTTATGCCAGTCTTCCCTCCACTCTTCTTCTATCCCCCTCCTCTCGCTCTGTCTATGACTCCTTCCTTTCTACTATTATCTCTCAGTTCCCCCACCTCGCCACTCCCTCTGGCCTTACCTTTGTCCCGTCTGCCTCCCTTCCTATTCCTATATTTCTGCCCGTCGCCGTCACAACTCTTCCACTCTGTTCCTTGTCGACGTCGGCTCTCTACCGTTTCCTTTCCATGTCCCACTCATCTTCTCCCATCCCCATTCCAGACGTTCCCCTATCCTCCACCACCGCTGTGTGGTCCGCCGCCCTCTCTCCTCTTTCCGCTCCATTAGAGATCAACACTCATTGGCTTTTTCTTCACCGCCGTCTTCCCGTCCCTTCCATCCTCCACCGCATGACACTTCTTGATTCACCTCTTTACCCCTTCTGTGCTCAGGAAGCTGATGTCTCTCATGTATACCTCCATTGTGTCATCTTACTGCCGCTCCTGCATTTAGCATTTTCCATCGCCCAACGCTCAGTTACAGCTGATCTCACTTTCGACGCCTACAAGACACTCCTGCTTCAAGTTTCTCCTCCAGTCAAGCTACCATTAGTTTGTTCCTACATTTTTGTTTTTGTAAAGCACGTTATCTACGTGTTTCACCAACTCTGCCAAGATTTCACCACTCCTTATACAGTGCCTCAAGCTTCTGAGATGTTACTGTGTCACTTTCAAGACTGCCTTCTTTCTCGTCTCCGCTTCGAGAACCAAGTAGCTGTTACTCAGCACTGCGAGAGTACGTTTCTCCTCACATGGTCTCCGGCTGCCTCCTGGTTTGCTGGCTCGCCGATGTCGCTACAACTGACGGTTGGCCAACCATGACTTCGACTATACTTGCTTTTGATGAGCTTTGTTTAAATCTTCATGATCACCCTTGCACTAGACCTTTCGTGTTGTTTCTCCTCAATTTGAATCTTATGCAATTCTTGCAATACCGTTTTTGTGTTTAATTATTGTAGTCTCTATCATCTACGTGAATCTTACATATGTTGAGACGAACAACTCCCGTCTGTCTTATGTTTTCACATTAATGCTTTCTTTGTTCGCATAGTGATTTGCACAATGTTGTACTTATATTATAATTTTGTTCTGTTGTTTGTTATCACCATATTGCATCTTTCTTTTGAGACGGCCTGTTTGTCCGTCTCTTTCATTTGTTCATCGATATGTGCGCCCTCTTCACTCTTTTGTTTAATTTGGTCATTGCAATGTGCTGTATATAAATTGTACAATGTTTAGAATATCGTTACTTCTTTTCTACATTTCACTTGTATTAAGTAATACTCGTCGGAATGTTTCCTAAATCATACTTTAATGAAGTTGCTTTCTTATACCGAATGTATTTCTAAACTGCGCAATGCTGTACATGTGTAAATAGTTATCGCCTTCACTATTATTGATTGGGATATCTTAGTTCCGTTTTGGCTCAAGTTTTTCCACGTCTATGTAATGTGCTCATGTGTTGAGACGATCAAGTCACGTCAGTCTCATGTTTTCACATTATCGCTATCTTCATTTCAGTTGTGAATTGCACAAAGTAGTCCATATCTTGTAAATACGTTCTGTTGTTTGCTATCGCATTACTGCGCCAGTTACCATGAAATGTCATGTTCGTCCATCTCTTGTATCAGTTTATCATTATGAGTGCCTTCATCATTATGTTGCTTATTTTGACCATTGCACCGTACTGAACACAAATTGTACAAAATTTGGAATCTTGTTACATTTTTTACTGTATTTCACTTGTATCCAGATATACTAGTCAGATTGTCATCTAACTCAAACTGCAATACAACGTTGATTTCTTATTACCAATGTTTTCCTCAATTGCACAATGCTGTACATGTGTATATAATTCTTGTCTTTACTATGCATGATACAAAATCCCCCAGTACTGAGATATTCTAATTTCTTTTCGCACAGTGCTCAATTATTGTACACCTGCACTGCTATCTGTCAGCACTGAATTTGTACCTTTACTCTGAGACGCACTGTTACACCAGTCTCTTATGTTCTCGTGCAAAATATGAATGCACCCTTCACCACGATGCTCCTTTGTAGATCATTGCACCTTGCTGTATTTAAATGTACATAGTTTTTAGAATTTTGCCTATTTTACTGTATTTAACTTGTATCAGGACGTTCTAATTAGTTCGCTTCCTGAACCCTACCTTTAAAATAAAATCGATTTGAAACCATTGAGTTGCTCACGGTGGTCGTTAAACTTTCAATCAAAAAAAAAAAAAAAAAAAAAAACGAAATCTTATGACGTCACAATTTTGCGTTTGAGAATGTTGGCGCGCGGTCACGCCATCTGCCTCATTACGTTACGCGTTGTGTGCGTATGTCCGTCCGCACGATAACTCGCGTAACAATCGTTCGATTTCGATGAAATTTTAGTATCTGGTAGGGGATCACCTGGGAAGGAACCCTATTTAAAGTGAACGAAATGGGGTCAAAGGTCAGTACATAGGAGCGGGATCTATTCCACTACTGTTATGCGTCATAACTAACGTAAAAAAGGTTCGATTTCGATGAAATTTTAGTATGTGGTAGGGGACCACCTGGGAAGGAACCCTGTTTAAAGTGAACGAAATGGGGTTAAAGGTCAGGACATAAACGCGGGATCCATTCCATTGCCCTTGTGCATCATAACTTACCTAAAATGCTTCTATTGCAACAAAACTTTACCATGTTGTTCCGGAGGTATAGTGAACCGGTTCTGTTGAACATCATCGAAATGGGGTCAAAGGTCAGGACACAGGAGCGAGATTTATTTCACAGCCATCATCCACATAACTTGAGTAATAATTCCTAGTATGTTGGAAAGCGTATCATAATCAATGCATTGCATGATTTTACTAACTTGTTGTATTCTGACGACGGAGCAGAAAGCACGAGATTTGAAATCTCTGCAAATATGCTTCAGACGCAGCGACTCAAATAGCTTTCCGCTTTTTCTCGCATTTGCAGAGTCCCCTTCCATCTTTTGTTATGAGGAATACATTTATGTACTATTTTTGCCTTGCTGAACAAGTTTGTAATTGACTTTTTTGCCCTATCTGCAAAGAGGGGCGCGATAGCTCCCTCACCCCCAGGGACGAGGGGATCCCTCGTGCTCTTATTGCGTGCGCCATTGGGGGTTTCCTACACAACTGCACAAAAAGTAGATCGCTAACTGCCATAGTTCGTGAGATATTGGCCTGATCATGGACTTTCCTTGTAACCCTGTATATACTGTATATAGATACACTGAGTGGCCACTTTATTATGACCACCTGACAGTTTTAAGCAAATAAACCATGGCTGCACCGCCAGAGAGCAAGACTAGTATAAAAAGGGATAACTTAGTGCTTGCGACAGTAGTAGAAGCGATTTTTGGGTGACGAGATGGGTAAAAAATGCGATTTGACATACTTTCAACGTGGGATGCTTGTAGGAGCTCGGACCCATGGAGCGAGTAGCACCGAAACCGCAGCATTCGTGAAATGTTCCAGAGCAGCTGTTGTTAAAGTGTTTAAAGACTGGACTGTCAGCCAAAAAACTGGGTCTCTACGTGCAACGTGTGGTCGTCATCGACTAGTGACTGCTCGGGCGGAACGGAGAGTGTCCAGACTGGTAACAGAAAACAAAAGGGCAACAGTGCAGCAAATTACAGACCATCTTAATCAAGGATCCCCTCAAATGATCTCTGCACGCACTGTTCGCCGTACTCTGCATTGGATGGGATATGGCAGCCGAAGGCCTGTTCGAACACCTTTGCTGTCTGCAGTTAACAAGAGAAAATGTCTCCCAGTTCGCACAGGAGCACAAGGATTGAACAGTCCATAATTGGAAACAAATTATGTGGTCCGATGAATCACGCTTTTAGTTGCACCATGGCGATGTCCGAGTGAGCATTTGGCGGAAACAGCACAAAAGCATGGACCACAAATGCATTGCTACAACCCTTCAAGCTGGTGGAGACAACGTTATGGTTTGGGGAATGTTTTCCTGGCATGCTTTGGGCCCTTTAATTCATGCTGATCAACGTCTGACTGGTGCATCATATCTAAACATTGTTGCGGACCGAATGCATCCTGTCATGTGGATGGTTTATCCCAATGGCGATGGCTACTTTCAACAAGATATTGCGTCCTGCCATAGTGTTCGTATTGTACAGGATTAGTTTCAGGAACATGTCGGAGAGTTTACTTTGCTTAGGTGGCCCCTACAATCTCCAGATCTCAACGCCATTGAGAATTTGTGGGATGAAGTTGAACGAGCCATCAGACAGCTCGATCCACAACCCTGCAATCTCACACTCCTGGAAAGTGCTATTCGTCAAGCATGGTCTCAGATTCCACAAACCACCTATCAACATCTCGTGGAGTCCATGCCACGAAGAATCGACGCAGTATTAAAGGCAAAAGGTGGCCCAACGAAGTACTGAGGGGGTGGTCATAATACAGTGGCCACTCAGTGTATATACACTGAAGTGCCAAAAGAACTAGGATAACTCTCTAATATCGTGTTGGTATGTACAGTATACATATGTACACTGAAGTGCCAAAAGAACTGGGATAGCTCTCTAATTCCGTGTTGGTTCTCTTCGTGATCGGATAACAATAGCAACGCGACGGGGCATCGGCTCATTGAGCTCACAGCAGTACTGTGGAGACACTGTACACCATGCTTCCCTGAAGAGCGTCCCACAATTCCGTAATATTCGCTGGCGGAGGATTCCTGGCACTGACGGCACGTTGAACAGTATCCCAAATGTCTTCGATGGCGTTTAAATGCTGTGAACTAGAGAGCCAAGTCTGGATGCCAAACTCTGCGGAATATTCCTCCAGCCATAATCAGGCAACTGTAAAAGTGTGCAGTGCCACACTGTCGTGTTTAAAGTGGTCGTACCCGTCGGAGTGATTGCATGACATGAACGGGTACAAATGATCCCGAATTATGGTTACGTAGCCTCCACTGGTCAGAGCGGTTTGCAGACGTTTGAGGGGTCCTAATGCGAGCTAGCTGAAAACATCCCACACTACAACAGAGCTACCGCAGGCTTGCACTGTTCCTTATAGGCATGCGCGATCCATCGCCTCGTGGAGTTGCAGCCAAACGCGGTGTCGGCCATCTGCCTGAAAGAGTGTGTACCGCGATTCATCGGACCAGGCTACACGTTTCCAGTCATCTCGCGTCCAATAGCGTTGTTCCCGAGCCCAGGTGAGGCTCACGGTATTGTGTCGTCGGATCAGCAATGGCACTTGGATTGGCCCACGGCTCTCGAACCTCACACAACACAGGGAATGTTGCACTGTCCAAACGCTGATGCTACTACTGGCCTCAACATTGAATTGCGCCATGATTTACGGCAATGCAGCACACCGAACGGATGTTACGATGCGTGCCAGACGCCGCTGTCCACGATTGTCCAGAGCTTTTTCTACGGCCACACTGGTTTTGCACTTTGGATATTTTCCCTCAGTTTGTGTAGTCCAGGTACACCCTCGAAATTGTTAAAGATGTTAATCCAAATTTCATGGTAATTTCCGAGATGGAGTGACCCCACCTCCCGGGTGCCAACTGTCACACTACGTTCGAAATCGCTTAAATCCTGACAACTGTCATCTGAACTGCGAATGCTATTACTTGAGCTTGCGGATATATCTGCCTGTATACAGGGTGTTCGTAAACTGTTTTGACAAAAGAAGAGGGGTGATAGTACCCATCAAAACGAACAATATTTACAATGGAACCTAGGGTCGCATTCCACTCTGAGTGTCAGAAAAAGAGTAAAGTTAGATGTCCAAGTTGAACTTTCAACAGTGCAAAGAAAGAGAATTAACGACATCATAAGTTGCACAATCCCATTTATGGAGATCAGGGACAGACTCAAAGGAGATGATCAAAGTGGTGGCCATGGGTGCCGTTGCACAATTCACACCGGCGAATGAAAGACTGGCGCAACCTCTCGAAGACTCCTGGTGTCGTGTTTATCCTGTCCGCTGCAACAACGATTCTCGCGACGAGATCTTTCACGGAGTCCACAGGCGTCTCGTACACCAATGATTTCATGTGCCCGAGAAGAAGAAGTCCAGTGGGTTTAAGTCCGATGAACGTGGAGGCCATGCTTCAGGTCCGCCCCGTCCAATCCATCATGCGGGATATGTGGCATTTCGGAAGTGTCTACTGCACCTTGATAAGCCAATCAGATGCAACTGTCGATGCTGCGTCTTTTCTCTAGCAATTTGCATACGGTAAATGCTTGACGGTGATGTTCTGGCGATGTGCTACTTCTCCGGCACGAAAGAAATTACGTCTGAGGTTACGACTTGTGCTTGTTGGACTTATTTCGAAGTAACTCTTTGCTGATACTCAGAGTGGAATGCGACCCTAGGTTCCATTGTAAATATTGTTCGTCTTGATGGGTACTATCATCCCTCTTCTTTTGTCAAAACAGTTTGCGAACACCCTGTATATACATCGTTTGTGAACGATATTATTTACCGCATGGGAGTAGTGGCATGTAATGGAAATGATAGCGTCCTTTCCAGGTTTTCTTGGCATCTCAGTGTGTATATACTGTATATACAGGGGTTAGACAGAATAATGTGAACACCACGTTCACAAACGTGACTTTTAATGCAGCTGTGTACATCGTAATACGCAAAGGTATCCACCCCATTTTGGTTGTAATAGCTTTGTCTAAAACCTCAATATCCTGTTTAAGTGCATTTAAAGTGTCATGTTGCACATTTTTTTTCAGAGTGACGACGAAATGAGCGACCTAACGGACTTCGAAAGAGGGCTAATTGTTGGTAGAGGGCTAGTGGTGTCTCTGTAACAACAGTCACCAGGGTAGTGAGAGTATCGAGAGCTACTGTGTCTAGCGTCATGACAGCATACCATATTCGTGGCAAAACCTGATATAAATAATATATAATTGTTGATAACCGGCTAATTGGTGTCTCTGTAACAACAGTCACCAGGGTAGTGAGAGTATCGAGAGCTACTGTATCTAGCGTCATGACAGCATACCATATTCGTGGCGAAACCTGATATAAATAATATATAATTGCTGGTAGCCGGCTAGTTGGTGTCTCTGTAACAACAGTCACCAGGGTAGTGAGAGTATCGAGAGCTACTGTGTCTAGCGTCATGACAGCATACCATATTCGTGGCAAAACCTGATATAAATAATATATAATTGTTGATAACCGGCTAATTGGTGTCTCTGTAATAACAGTCACCAGGGTAGTGAGAGTATCGAGAGCTACTGTGTCTAGCGTCATGACAGCATACCATATTCGTGGCGAAACCTGATATAAATAATATATAATTGCTGGTAGCCGGCTAGTTGGTGTCTCTGTAACAACAGTCACCAGGGTAGTGAGAGTATCGAGAGCTACTGTGTCTAGCGTCATGACAGCATACCATATTCGTGGCAAAACCTGATATAAATAATATATAATTGTTGGTAGCCGGCTAATTGGTGTCTCTGTAGCAACAGTCACCAGGGTAGTGAGAGTATCGAGAGCTACTGTGTCTAGCGTCATGACAGCATACCATATTCGTGGCAAAACCTGATATAAATAATATATAATTGTTGGTAGCCGGCTAATTGGTGTCTCTGTAACAACAGTCACCAGGGTAGTGAGAGTATCGAGAGCTACTGTATCTAGCGTCATGACAGCATACCATATTCGTGGCAAAACCTGATATAAATAATATATCATCATCATCATCATTGTCAACCATTATCAATCCACTGCTGGACGAAGGTCTCCCCAAGTTTCCTCCACAACAGTCTGTCTTGTGCCAGTCTCCTCCATGTCACCCCTGCATACTTTCGAATTTCATCCACCCATCTCCCATGTGGTCTTCTTCTGGGTCTTTTCCTGTCCCTTGGAATCCAATCTAAAATTTCGGCTGTCCATCGATGATCTGTCCTTCTGGCAGTATGTCCAGCCCATTGCCATTTCAGGGGTTTAACTCTGATCATGATGTCTTCCACTCTTGTCATTTTTCGGATCCACGAGTTCCTCTTCTTATCTCTCCTGGTTACACCAAGTATGCACCTCTCCATGCTGCTTTGAGTTGTCTGCAGTCTTTGTATATCTCTTTTAGTTAAGGTCCACGTCTCTGCACCATACGTAAGCACTGGAAGGATGCATTGATCAAACACTTTTCTTTTAAGACATAATGGCATATTGCTCTTGAAAATTATGCTGTTTCTTCCAAAAGCTCTCCAGGCAAGTTTTGTACGCCGATTAATGTCTTCATCAATGTGACCCTCACTTGATACCTGCTGTCCAAGATAAACGTACGTGTCTGTTATCTCCAGCTTTTCTCCATCAATCAATAAATCTTCATTTCTTGTAAAAGCATTGAACATCACTTTTGTCTTCTGAAAGTTAATTTTTAATCCCACTTCTTTACTCTTGTCAGCAAGTTCCTGGATCATACTCTGCAGCTCTGATGGGGTAGTTGCAAAAATGACTACGTCATCAGCAAAACGAAGGTGGGTTAGATAATCTCCATTAATCTTGATCCCTTTGTTTTCCCAGCTCAGCGACTGAAAAACACCCTCCAATGTGGCATTAAAGAGCTTCGGAGATATGGTGTCACCTTGTCTCACTCCCTTTCCAATTTTTATGTGTGTTGTATTTTCAAACAGCCGAATCTTTGCACTTGCATTTTCATAGATGTTATTAATAATATTAATGTATGCATCTTCAATACCGCAGGTTTTCAGAGCCATTGTAACTGCTGATGGTTTCACCGAATCAAAGGCTTTTTCATAATCGATAAAAGCCATGCACAATGGAAGTTCATATTCCCTCGCTCTTTCAATTAGTTCTCTCAGTACGTGGATATGATCTATTGTGCTGTAGCCACTCCTGAATCCAGCTTGTTCTCTCGGTTGAGCCATGTCCAGTGTTACCTTCAAGCGGTGTGAAAGAACTTTAGTGAAGATTTTATAAACTACTGATAGGAGGCTGATAGGTCTGTAGTTTCCGAGATCCTCAATGTCACCTTTCTTATGTAGCAGGATCATTGTAGCGGTGTTCCAATCCTCAGGAATCTTTCCTTCATTAAGGCATCGAGTGAAAATTTGGGCGAGTACTGTTTCAATTTCTCCACTTGCTTCTTGTATGATGTCTACAGTAATTCCATCTTCTCCTGGAGCTTTTCCCCGCTTCATGTTCTTGATTGCATGTGCAACTTCTGCTGGAAGGACTGGAGGAACTCTGGTACTGGTATCTTTCATGATGTCTGGAGTGCATGTATCATCCCTTTCATAGAATTTGGAGTAGAAATCTTTCACTCTTGTCAAAATTTCGCCTCTATTTCTTGTTACAGAACCATCTTCTTTTCTCAGTGCCATAATCTGTTTTCTTCCCTTACTGAGATGTCCCTTTGCAATCTTTAGGCTTTGGTTGTTTTCAATTGCTTTCCTCACTAGTTCACAGTTGAATTTTCTTACGTCTTCAGTGATACTTTTTCTTACTGTCTTGCATAGCTCTATATATTCCACTTTGGAAGTCACATCTTCTTTAGTTGTCCTCATCTCTCTTCTTTTTTGCATCAACATTTTCGTTTTTCCTGATAATTTGTTTACATGCAACTTGTTCTTAGCCCCAGCAAATTTTGTTGCTGTTTCCATAAGAGCTTTGGTTACTTTTCTGTTAACTTCAGAAATATCCACTTCTTCCGATGTTAGGCTTTCTAAAGCAGAGAATCTGTTCTTCAGTTCCAATTTGAAGGTATTATGGTGTTTTTTAAGGTTGGTTATGTCAATACATTTTGTTTGTCTTATGAGCTTGCCACGTTCAAGTTTGGTGTTGAGGTGCATCTTACATCTCACCAATCTATGGTCACTACCTGTGTTGAACTTGTTTAGCACACTGCAGTCTTCTATGACGAATTTTTTGTTACACATAATAAAATAAATTTCACTTGTCGTCCCATTTGGATGTCACCATGTCCATTTCCTGTGTGGCTTTTTCTTGAAGAAGGAGTTCAAGATGAAAAAACCTTCTGCCTCTGCAAACTCAACGAGAGTATTTCCACGCTGGTTTCTGTTGCCGTGACCGAATTTACCTACTGAAGTTTCATTCTGTTGCCGTTGCCCTATTTTTGCATTGAAATCTCCCATAATTATTTTCAAGTGCTGCTTACCTTTATTATTTAGATCACGAATTTCCTCATAAAATTCTTCAATTTCTTCTTCAGGATGACTTGTGGTGGGTGCATAAGTTTGAATAATCTGAGCCTGGTATCTTTTCGAGAGTTGGATAACAAGTCGTGCAGCTCTGTCAGAGGAACTTTCAACTTCTACAACTTTATCCTTCAGTTTCTTGTTTATTATAAATCCAACACCACTAGTTCTGCCAGTATCTGTCCCACGATAGTAGAAGAGATGTCCACTTTTCAGTTCGATGAGATCTTCTCCTTTTCTCCTTGCCTCACTTAGCCCCACGATGTCCCACTTGATCCTTTGTAGTTCCTCTTCCAATTCAAGAAGCCTTGAATCAGAAGATAGGGAGCGTCCGTTGTACGTAGCCAAGGTCAGCATCAGATGGCAGCCTAGTCCGGTCCTCCGGGGATTCTTAGCACCCTCTGCCTTCATGTCGCACTGGCCGCTGCCTTGGCCAGGTACATTCCAGCTGCCGGAGACTGAGGGCCAAGATTTAAGTTGTGGAATCATTTTGGAGGGTTTCGGCCATAACTCACCACGCTGGCCAAGCGGGTTGGTGAGTGTGGGATAGAATTTCCTCTAATCCCGATGGTATAGTTATACCGCTATTGGCGGTCGCCAGAGCCCCTTTAGTGGGAACAGGATGTACCACGAGAAGGCGGGGTTGACATTTGTCAAGGAGAGGCTGTGATGTTACGCATCACCTGACCTTACATCCCAAATAATATATAATTGTTGGTATATATAATTGTTGGTAACATAATATATAATTGTTGGTGTCTCTGTAACAACAGTCACCAGGGTAGTGAGAGTATCGAGAGCTACTGTGTCTAGCGTCATGACAGCATACCATATTCGTGGCAAAACCTGATATAAATAATATATAATTGTTGGTATATATAATTGTTGGTAACATAATATATAATTGTTGGTGTCTCTGTAACAACAGTCACCAGGGTAGTGAGAGTATCGAGAGCTACTGTGTCTAACGTCATGACAGCATACCATATTCGTGGCAAAACCTGATATAAATAATATATAATTGTTGGTAGCTGGCTAATTGTTGTCTGTGTAACAACAGTCACCAGGGTAGTGAGAGTATCGAGAGCTACTGTGTCTAGCGTCATGGCAGCATACCATATTCGTGGCAAAACCTGATATAAATAATATATAATTGTTGGTAGCTGGCTAATTGTTGTCTGTGTAACAACAGTCACCATGGTAGTGGGAGTATCGAGAGCCACTGTGTCTAGCGTCATGGCAGCATACCATATTCGTGGAAAAACCTCTTGTGCAAAAGCAAGAGCTTCGGAAAAACGACTTAGACTGATAGAGACAGAAGGAAACACCTTCTTTTCCTAAGTGTTCACGTTGTTCTGCACATACATACGTATAATAACCACAATGATCCTGCTACATAAAAGATGTGGCATTGAAAATCTCAGGAACTACAGGCCCATCAGCATCTTATCATTTGTTTATAAAATCTTCACTAAACTTCTTTCATATCGCTTGAAGGTAATACTGGACACGACTTAACCGAGAGAATAAGCTGTATTCAGTAGTGGCTACAGCACTATAGATCATACTGAGACAACTAATTAAAAGAGCGAAGGAATATGAACTATTATCTGTGGTTATTATTGAGTATGAAGAGGCCTTTGTTTGTGTGAAACCATCAGTAGTTGAAATGGCTTTGAAATTCGGCGGTATTTTTTTTTTTGATTGAAGGTTTAACGACCACCGTGAGCATAAGCAATGGGCTATAAGCAGTCGCCCGTCCCTAATTTAGGGTCACTGGTTCCAGGGAAGGGAGAGAGCCAGTGTCGTAAGACAAATACAACATCCATGCCTCACCGGGATTCGAACCCGGACCCCTTTCGGACGAATGATCAGAGGCCATCGCTTAGACCACTGCGCCACCAGGTCGGCCTGCGGTATTGAAGATGCTTGCATTAGCATTATCAATCTCATTTATGAAAATGCAAGTGCAAAGGTTTGGTTATTTGAGGATACAGCACCAATAAAAATTGGAAAGCGAGCGAGACGAGATAACACCATATCTCGCAATCTCTTTAATGCCCCATTGCAAAATGTCTTTCAATCAGTGAACTGGGAAAAAAAGGGATAAAGATTAATCGAAATTATTTAACTGACCTGAGTTTTGCTGCTGGCGTCGTGTGTTTTGCAACTGCCCCTTCACAGCTGCAGAGTATGATCCAAGAACTTCCTGAGAAGAGTAAAGAAGTGAGATTAACAATGAACTTTCAGAAGGCATAACTGATTTACAGTGCTTTTACAAGAACTGAAGATTTATCAGTTGATGGGGAAAAGCTGGAGATCACAGATTCCTACATTTACCTTGAGCAGCAGATATCAAGCGAGGGTCACATTGATCAAGATATTAATCGGCGTATAAAATAGACGTAAACGACACATGACTTGAGAGGACCTCCATGTAGCGTGGCAAGGAAGTAGCATTCGGTAAGGCATGAGAGAGCACACCTCTATCCAGGAGATTATGGATCTCACAGGCAATCTGCAAATTTTCATCAATCGTTGCCTTCACCTTGCGGTTGGATACCTGAATAACAGGTGTTGCTTGCAAGAGACCATCAGGTTGAGAAGAAGCTGACGTAGAAGCAGCGCGTCGCTGCACTGTAGAGGCAAAAGCCATCCTCGGAAGAGAAGTCTGTGCTGAGCCGGTTGGCACAGAAGGCAGTGAGGGAAGAGGAGCACAGGCAGAAGGCAAGGTAGTAGTCGTAGTAGTACCCAGGGAGGGCACAGAGGCAGAGGCAGAAGGCACAGACAAGTCCAGTGGAGGCAGAGGATGAGTAACAGGAAGTTGGGAAGGCACCTAAGCAGACACATCTGAGGACGAGAGTACGTCAACTTTCATGGACGTGGGAAGTGCGCCGTGACGTGCATCCGCCACGCCCAGAGATGATAAGGATAGACCGGAAGCCGCCATGTTGGCAGCTTCCAAAGGTAAACAAACGAGCTAACGATATGAAAACGGAGGAATATGAACAAATACATGGACAATATCGCCAGAAAAGTAGCTCAAAACGGGCACAGTACCTTTAAATAGGCGGTGCACGCAACAGGTGAGTGCGGGACGAGGTATATCACATTAAAATGCATAAAATGTAGGAGCCACCAACACAACGTCTGTCAAGAACGAGCAATGGGTTGGATGTATTGCCAGAAGAACGGACCACCGATGGACAACCAAAAGGTCAGACTGGATTCCAAGGGACAGGAAAAGACCCAAAAAGAAGACCACGTGGGAGATGGATGGATGAAATTCGAGAGCATGCGGGAGTGACATGGAGGAGACTGGCACAAGACAGACCGTTGGTAAAAACTTGGGGAGGCCTTCATCCAGCAGTGGATTGCTAATGTTTGACAATGATGATGATGATGATGATGATGATGAGATAATAAAGCAATATAATTTCCTTTGTCGGAACGTTTGAACGTTTGTCCAACTTTGGTGGCACAGTGGAAAGAGCTCTTGGCCGTCCCGGTGGCGCAATGGTCTAAGGCGTTGGCTTATGACCGTTCACCCTTGTTGGGTCTGGGTTCGAATCCATGAGGCGTGGATGTTTGTGTTTGTTTTTCGGCACTGGCTCTCAATGAGTTATTTGATTAACACTGGTTCTCTGTGTACATTGGTCATTATAAACATACTGTAAAACCATGTTCTATGTGTACTTGTTCATAATGTGTTACTTGATCAACATTGGCTCTCTGTATACATTGGTTAGCCGCCCCGGTGGCGCAGTCGTCTTAGCGATGGCTTCTGATCATTCGTCCGAACGGGGTCTGGGTTCGAATCCCGGTGAGGCATGGATGTTGTGTTTGTCTTACGGCACTGGCTCTCTCCCTTTCCCGGAACCAGTTACCCTAAATTAGGGGCTGGCGGCTGCTTATAGCCCATTGAGTTGCTCGCGGTGGTCGTTAAACCTCCAATCGTCTTGAATTTCTTCTCCGCTGGCCATCAATGCCCCTAGTGGCTAAATACGTAACTTAGCAAAACTAACTCAGAAACCAAGAGAGATACGCAAAAAAATCCAATTACAAAATGAAAGAGGGGTGTTTAATTAGTAAAACACGACACTTGGTTCAACAGAAACGCTTACAGAAAAGGCAAGACATCTTAAAGTAGTAAACATTTAAATTACACACAAAACAACACAGACGCAACACACAGTTCGTGTAGTACAGGTGCAACTAACCTGTCGAATAGTCTACCGTACTCATTGTTCGAAGTGTGTACCATCAGCGACGATGAACATTTGGACTCGAGACAGAAATGCATCTCGTACAGCATGCAGTATCACAGGGGTTACAGAATTACAGGCCCTAACGATGGGTTCCTTTAAATCTGCCATGCTGGAAGGTTCCGTAGAGTGCACTTGATCCTTCAGGTATCCCCAAAAGAAGTAGTCCGTCGGTGTTATGTCGGGTAACTGTGGTGGCCATTCCGTACAACCACCACACCCAATAATATTGTTGCCGAACATACAAAATAAGAACGAGCGAACTGGAAAGGTTTTGTGGGAAGGACAGCCTTCATGTTGAAACCATATGTGTGCCAACGTATTCGAAGGAACATCATCCAACCAATAGCTTGCTGGACCACATAATATCTGCAAGTAACGCTGACCTGTTAAATTTCCCTCAATGAACACAGGTCCAATTATGGATGTTTGCCACATTCCACACCGCACATTAAGTGACCAGCGTACTTGATGGCGTGCTGGTCTCGTCATGTGTGGATTTCTCCCATCCCAGTAGTGGGAGTTCTGGCGATTGATGATCCCGACCCTTGTAAATGTTGATTCGTCAGTCCATGGGATGTCCACAAACCACGGCTTTCCCTGTAAGGTGTTCAAGACAAAGTTACAAAAGTCATACCGCCTTACAAGGTCTCCAGGCATCATGTTTTGCACGACAGCATCAGGGTGGGGATGCGCACCCTGTTCGTTCAAGATTTGCCACACCCGTGATGCTGATAATCCACGCGCACGGCTCACTGCCATCGTACTACTTCGGGGATTTGCAAGAACATTGCCCAAAACATCCGCAGGATGTACTCCCATACCGGCACTAATGGGACGACAGGGACGATGACGCTCAGTAACGCTTCCTGTTTGTCGCAGTTGCTGGACAACTTTGGCAATTGTCTATGCAGCTGGACGCTGCCGAGTGGGAAACCGTACCCTATACAACCTCGCAGCCTTTTTTTTCCATTCTGCTGACATTCGCCGTAGAACAAGACCATATCACAGTACTCGTCATTCGTGAAGATAGCCATCTACCTTGCGACCTCGTACTCTAATTCGCTCTGAATTCCCACCCATCATCTATAGCCCTTCGGCTGTCTGACGTCATTTTACGTCAAACTTGAAATTAGCATAACTACGTGTTATATCACGTAACCACTTTTCTGCTGATGTCGCGTGCTAGCAACCGGACATCTGACGCTTTGTTCGCGTTTTCTTGTTTTTTTCTGTGAGTGTTTTTTTTAACCAAGTGTCGTTTTGTACTTAGCGCTCTTTCATTTTGTAATTGGACTTTTTTACGTATCTCTCTCGGTTTCTGAGTTAGTTTTGCTAAGTTCCATACTTCGGCACTAGGGGCGCTACAAGCACCTCCAATCGATTAAGCATGGTCACTTTCCTATTGGCACACGTTGCTTCCGTGGCGGTCAGATACGTGGTTTAAAAGTTAGGAGGAGGTAAACGGACTTTCCTAAGAACCCTGTATATATATACAGTACATACACTGACGGAAAGTGATAAAAGAACACCAAGAAGGAGACGTCTGATACTAACGAAATTTATACAGCATAATAACGGAATACAGAGGATAACGTGATCAAAACATTATGGCAAAATACAGCTGTATTTGCTGGTAAACTGAAAAATAACATTTCCATGTAACATGGTTAGTACGAGGTTGAACCGCCATGAACTGCGTCACACTGTGCAATTCTTGCATGGAGTCTGTCGTACAGATGTTGGATGTAAGTTTGGGGTATTGAGTTCCAAGCATCCTCAACTTGGACGCGTAAATCGGGGATGGTCGTGGCTGGCCGTGGAGACCGGATAAGTCGTTGTTCCATAAAATCCCCCACGTGCTGAATGGGAGACAAATCCGGTGATATCTTGCTGGAAAACACCACGATGGACCGACCTTACAAATGGCACAACAACGGGCTGAATGATGTTGTTAATGTAGGAGATTCTGTTTAACGCCCGGTACAAACACTAGTTATGTACGGGAGTGATAGCTGATTGTTCCCCCCACCAGGTGACCAGGTGTAGGTCCTGTGTGTCGCTGGCGGATGCAAGAAGGGTGGAGACGCTCCCTTGTGCGTCTGCGAACACGCATACGGCCATCGGAGGCTCCCAAGCAGAATCTGCTTTCATTGCTGAACACGACAGATCGCCATTGCGTTCTCCAGTGCAGACGTTGACGACACCACTGCAGCCATTCCTGACGGTGGGCTGGAGTCAGAGGTACACATGCCAGAGTCACACGTGCACGTAGTCCTGCATCCAGTAGACGGTTGCGGATTGTTCGCAGTCACCTCAGGTGCAACGGCAGCTCGGGTTTACGTCGCAGTGGATGTTCTGCTTGACAACGCCGCTCTTCTTATGCGACGATCGGTCCGCTCATCAGTCCGTCTGTGACTCCCGGTTCCACGTCTTCTCGTGTGGGAATGTTCCTCGGACCATCTACGCCACCATCGTACTACCACCGATACTTTCCGTCCAATTCGCTCCGCAATACGACGATACGACCACCCGGCCTCGCGGAGTCCGACTAGACGACCTCGCTCAAAATTCGATAACTGCTGAAATCCTAAACGTCTTCCATGCCCAGGCATTGCAGCTTCTTCAGGGTCTTCGCACGTGTCCGTACGCCGACAACTGATTACATTCACTTCGCCGTACTCCTTAAATACCACCGACGATAATTTGCATATAATGCCGTGCTGTGGCGTAAGCGCTCACCAGTTGGTCCCCAAAATTAACATCACACCTACGTAAACTCGACCCCATTAACATATGTAAATTTCATGATCGTCCGCCAATTACTTCTTGGTGTTCTTTTTTCACTTTCCGCCAGTGTATATACGAGGGTAAATCAAAAATTATCCGCACTCTTGTTTCTATAATATATCACAACAACAACAGGGGTTGAAAAAGTACACAATCATAATTTTTTTAAATAGTCCCCTTGCGTTTCGATGCACTTGTTCCAGCGGTCCACAAGCTTGCGTATTCCATTGGAGAAGAAGGTTTGTGGCTGGTCACACAGCCATTTATGCACCACTTCCTTCACTTCGTCGTCCGAAGCAAATCGACGACCTCGCAAAGCATCTTTGAGTGGTCCAAAGTGGCGAAATTCGGAAGGTAGGAGATTTGGACTGTATGGAGGGTGTTCCAGCACCTCGAAACCCAATTTTCCAAAGGTTTCAACGGTGTGGGAGGCCGAATGGGGGGCGTGCAACAACAATTCTTGCTTCGACAATAGGCCTCGGCGTTTGGTGCGAATAGCTTGTTTCAGTTCCTTTGCCAGCATTTCACTATAGCGTACACTGGTGACTGTAGACCCCTTGTCCAAGTAATGTTCCAGTATAGGCCCCTTAGACTCCAAAAACGGTTAGCATCACTTTTCTTGCGGAAGGTTGCGTCTTGAATTTCTTCTCCGCTGGCCATCTCGGGTGTTTCCACACCATACCCTGCCGTTTGGATTCCGGCTCAAAGTGATGGATCCAGGTCTCATCTCCTGTGACGATTCTCTTCAATAAAAGATTCGCCATCATCGTTGTAGCAGTGGAGTAAGAGTTGATAGATCTCCACACGTTTGGGCTTCTGCTCTTCTGTAAGCTGTCTTGGTACCCACCTTACAGAGACTTTACCGAAACCAAGTTTCTCATGGATGATTTTGTATGCAGAACCATAACTGATTTGCAGAGAATAGGCAACCTCATTGGTGGTCACTCGTCGGTTTGCCAGAATCATCTCTCGAGCTTGTTGAATCTTCCCGTCAGTGGTGGAGGTTGCTGGGCGTCTTGCACCCTCTTCGTGCTTCACGCTTGTCCGGCCATTTTTAAACTTCTCGAACCACTCGTACACACTTCTGCGTGGTAGAGCGCTGTCTCCGTATTGTGCTGCAAGCCTGCGATGAACTTCAGCCCCTGACATACCTTCAGACCAGTGGAATCGGATCGCTGCTCTCTGTTCTTCCTTGGTGCACACTGCCAGAGGAGCGGCCATGTTTACTCTGTAACAGAACAAAGAAAAATGTAGCAATTAAGATCAAACTTCAGTAACATAACCACAAGAGTACCACACTATAGCATGCGTGCGCAGAAGGCAGTGCGGCCAACCTAACAAAATTATGACGCTAGTGCGGATAATTTCTGATTTACCCTCGAATATACTATATATACAGTATATAGCCAAGCAAAAACCAGGGGAAGACAAAATTACGTAATGAACAAAGACAAGAAGGAACCTGTAGGAAAAGGCAGTAAGAGAAGGACTGCTGAAAACAGAGACCGATATCAATGGCTTTATCAAGGACCAGCATGAACAACACTTTCTCCCCTCTACAGAGACATGAAAATGGGTCTCTTGTACGGCAAACTTGTACAGTTTATAATGCTAACATATAGGTCAAATTAACAAGTTACAAAAAACAGGGAAAACTGCAATAAATTAGATGGAACCCATCAAATGATTTAAAAGCTAGGCCCCTAACTGAACGAAGAAATTTCTCAATTTTTATTATAAATAAAAAGTTCCTCATACCCTGCCCAACCTATTTCTAAACTTTTCGTTAAGACGAAAAAAATTTTTTAAATAGTTTAAACAAAAGTTACAATATTTACAACAAATATTTCTCAGAGTTTTCGAGCAACCAGACAAAAAATGATCTTAGTCCTAAGAACCAGAGCTCTCAAAGCCCACGCTCAAAAAAAACAAAGGAAGTTGACCTAACGAGAGCAAAAAAAAAATCGTAATAACAAGCAACCAGAGCCAAAAAAAAAAAAAAAAAAAAAAGTAGCAAAGCCCTGAGAGCTAGTGACCTCCCAAAATCCACGTAGAAAGCAAGGCAATTTTTTAACGTGGCGAGAGCCGATGCAAAAACTGCAAGGCTAAGACGAAAACAAAGGATGCCAATGAATCAAAAACTCCTAACTCCGAAAGCAAATATTTTCAAGACAAAAGAGAAAAACATGAAAACCAAGCAAGCTGAAAAAACAAAAATCAGGACCCAAAAACTATGACAAAATTATGCCTAACGAATCTGCAGGACACGCTACAAAAACCACGTGGCCAAAAAACTAAAGACCGTGGCTAAAAACCTAAAAGCACACTGCAAAGTTTAAAAATTCTACTTATAATTAAAAACAGGAAAGATGACACCGAATTTTCGGGTGTAATAAGCACGTCTTTTGAATCCGTTCTGACGCAAATTAAATTGGTTACGTGGGCAAAGCGTACGTGGGCAAAGCGTACCGTGGGCGAAGCGTACAGCATGTTTGGAAGGTAGGGAGGGGAGGGAGAAATTTTGAGGATTCTTTCGTAAGTCATACAAGTTGGTTTTATGGCCACAGTTTACAGTTCGCATTTATAGCTATAAAAAAATTTTACCAGAAGGAATCTATGAAAGTAAAAAAAAAATCATTTGAGCTGTTTAATTTTATTTTATTACTTTTTTTTATTTGAAATTCATTTGTAACGCATACGAAAATACAGAAAAATTAAGTGAAATACAATTGGAGCCGTCATTCAATTTACAAAGTACATAATAACAAAATTGTACATGTTTGTTTTGAAAATGTGATTTTCAATTGTATTTTACTGCAAACTTTCCCCCACAGTTTTTCCCCAGTCTTGTGACTGGGCAATGCCTTATTTAGCATTGGTTCACCACTAAATTAATCTATCTTTGTTGCATAGCTTAAAGCTGTTAAGCATTTTCGCAGGTTTTGTGTTTTTTCAAACTCCGTTATAATATTATTTATTCTTTCGTCTAATTTTATGTAAACTTTTCTCCTTTTTCCAACAGTTTCTCCTAATTCTTTAGACTTTAGCAAAAACGAGACATATTCGGATTCCTCTTTCAGGGTCTTAATTAAAAAATGAACATTTGGTTGCTTTTTGCCAATAATTCTATTTAATTTCGAATTCCAACCTTCTACTGCATTATTTGTCCTATGGCGCTGACCATGAACATTCCAGATCTCGACATTAATAATAGAATTATCCATCCATTGTTCAACGAAATAATCAAGAAATGTGGATAACTTACCGTTTTTTGGAGTATCTTCCATTTCCATTATGATAAGCCATGCATCTTCTACATTTGAAAGTGGTATGTAGGCTAATGCCGAACACATTTTGCATATCTTCCTTATCTCTTCATTTGATTTATATTCCGTCACGAGTCCTACTTCCTGGATTTTTCGCCACAAGCATTGATTGTAGTGAAAATTACAACCAGATATTGTTGTTTGAGAGAAGATCATTTTTATTGCTGAAATTGCTGCTACTTCAAAATCTAATTTTATAACTTTTGGTGTCCATTCTGGGCACCAACTTTTTAATTCGCTAAACGAAGCATAATATGTTTCTTCTCGTTTATCGGGTAATAATGCAAATATCACAGGATAAACATTTGTTTCAAGTGCCGTGCTTCCACAATCAACATGCACAGTATACAATTGTGTGAACTGTTTCGGACAACTCTTGAATGTTCCATCAAAAAAAGGTGTCTCCACTTGTCAAAAGATGTTTAACGTTTTCACCTGCGAACACGAGAATTCTTTTCCCATAATTATTTGTAAAATCCAATCGAAGAAAACTTTCGTCGTTCTATAGGTGAAGAACATTTTCAGGAAATACAATATCATTACTTTCTGTAATGTTTTGAGTACTTCCTAATACTTTTCTTCTTTCTGCACACAGTGAAGTTTTGGCATTTCCATATATTGGTACTTCAGTTACTAGGTCATATCCTCTTGAATAAATATTTCTCATTTCTTCTTGAAAAATCCTATGCACTGGTACTGAAACTTCGTCTCTAACTCTTTTTCTACAGATATCCATTGTCTTTTTTACCTCTATTTCTGCAATATTTGGCACACAAGAATCATCCGTTCGACTTATTATTTCATATTTAAAATTCGTTTTAATACTTCCCCTGCATCTGTTCTTTTTCTCTTTTGTACATAGCCAACTGATACATTCTTTGCTTTTTCTATGCAATCGGTGTTGGTAGCCATCTGCTATCAAACAAGGTTTTCCATTTCTAGTTGATAACAATTCACCAGATTCCATGACAATATAATATGTTCTTCTGAAGGAAATAATTACAAACACTTCAAATCGCAGCGCACAAATGAACGCACACTGAAACGGACCCGGCTAATGACAACCCCAATTGTATACGTGTTTGTTACACGTGTTCACCAGCCCTGGAGGCTGCCCGGCCCGCACGTGCAAGGGGGATGGCAACCAGGGGATAACCCAACCGACGAAGAAGTGTACGCTTCGCCCACGATTTTGGGTTGTACGCTTCGCCCACGTACGCTACACCCACTCCACCATTAAATTTATCAAAGCTATTCAAAGTCATTGGAACCGGTACGGAAAACAATAGTATCTGACGAAAGAAAGAAGATTTTCAATCGGGTTTTTAATCCCTCAGATATTGCTGTAAACGGAATCGTAAGCTTACGAACTCTTAGAAACAAAAATAAGATGTGACTTTACGTCCCCTGGTGGGAAAACCATGAATTATTTTAGGAAGAAAGTATTCTCAAAAGGTTTATCCATATAAGCGGTATCGGTCGAAGAAAAAAGAAACTAGTCAACTTTTCAGGAGCCCAGATTTTGCAACAAATACTTCAGAAACAGAAATTAACACTTATGACCCCTGGTGGCTGAAACATTCTTAACCAAACATTAGAAATTTTGTGAAAAATATCTTCCATCAAGTCTTGTATGCGATACAGGAAGAATTTTTTTAAATCAGAGATTTAGGAACAGAAATAACGCAAAAAACGCAATTTACCTTTGTGCCCCTTAGCGGAAAGTCTAATATATACTTGAAAATTTTGAATTTATAGGAAAAACATTTCGCATCGGAAACACTATCCAACAAAGAAGGAATTTTTCAAATTGTACTCTTACAAGTAGAGATATTGACAAAAATAAGATGTACATCTACGCCCCCTGACGTAGAAACCATGCTTTTTTTCAAGAACAAAATTTTCCTAAAAGGTTTGTCAACATGAATAGTATCGTTCAACAAACGACTTTTTTTCAATCGAGATTTTAGAAGCTCATATTTTGCTGCAAATACAACAGAAGCGGAAATTAAGACTTACGCCACCTGGGGGCCAAACCATTTCTTATAAAAATTAGAAAATATGTGCAAACAATTTCCCATCAGGAGCTGTATGCGGTGCAGAAAGAATTTTTCAAATCGGAGATTTAGAAGCAGAGATATAGGAGGAAACGCAATTTACATTTACGTCCCCTAGCGGAAAGTCTCTGAATTACTTGATAATTTAGAAATGATATGAACCACATGTCACACTAGAAACGCTATCCAACAAAGAAGGAATTTTTTAAATCGGACTGTGGAAGTACAGATATTGACAAAAATAAGATATACATCTACGCCAGCCCCTGGCGTAGAAACCATGCACTATTTTAAGAAGAAAATGTTTCTAAAGGGTTTGTCGACATGAGTAGTATCGGTCAGCAAACGACGTTTTTTTCAATCGCCAATTTAGAAGCTAATATTTTGCTGCTAATACAACGAAGCGGAAATTTAGATATACGCCCCCTGGTGGCCAAACCAGTTTTTTACAAAAATTAGAAATTATGTGCAAACGATTTTCCATCAGGAGCTGTATCCGGTACAGAAAGAAGTTTTCAAATCGGAGATTTAGAAGCAGAGATATAGGGGGAAACGCAATTTACCGCTACGCCCCTAGCGGAAAGTCTATGAATTACTTGAAAATTTTGAAATTATATGAAAAACATGTCACACGGAAAACACTATCCAACAAAGAAGGAATTTTTGAAATCGGACTCCTAGAAGTAGAGATATGGACAAAAATAAGATGTTCATCTACGCCCCCTGGCGGAGAAACTGTGTAATATTTTAAGAAGAAAATATTCCGAAAAGGTTTATCGATGTGAGTGGCATCATTCCACGGAATAATCTTTTCAATCGATGTCTTAGAATCTCCGATTTTATGGCAAATGCATCAGAAGCAAAAAGTAACACTTACGCCCCCTGGTGGCCAAAGTATTCATTACCAAAAGTTTGAAATTATATGCGAAAGATTTTCCACCAGGAGATGTATCCGCTGAAGAAAACAATTTTAAAATCGGAGTTTTAGAAGAAGAGTTATCGGGGAAAATGTAATTTTCTTTTACGCCCCTAGCGGGAAATCTATGCGTACTTTGAAAAAGTAACTATATCTAAAACACTCATCCACATAAATGGAATTGAAAGATAACAAATTTTTTCAATCGGATGTTTAGAAACAAATATGTGGAATAAAACGTATTTTTGAATTCGACATCATCTGCATTTACGCCATCTACCGGCAAAATTATAAATCGTAAAAAAAAACGAAATAAAGGATCATCATTTGCATATTTCAGGCTTCCCAATGCAAAAAGAATTTTTCAAATCGGACTAATAGTTCTTTTTTTTTTTTTTTTTTTTTTTTTTTTGATTGGAGGTTTAACGACCGCCGTGAGCAACTCAATGGGCTATAAGCAGTCGCCCGTCCCTAATTTAGGGTCACTGGTTCCAGGGAAGGGAGAGAGCCAGTGCCGTAAGACAAACACAACATCCATGCCTGACCGGGATTCGAACCCGGACCCCTTACGGACGAATGAGCAGAGGCCAACGCCTTAGACCACTGCGCCACCGAGGCGGCGACTAATAGTTCAAGAGATATCGTGGGTACAGGCGGACGGACGGACAAACCGATAACAGAAGCACGATTTTTTTTCAAAAGACGTGCTAAACAAGAAAGATGACACCGAATTTTCGAGTGTAATAAGCACGTCTTTTGAATCCGTTCTGACTCAAATTAAATTTATCAAAGGTATTCAAAGGCAATGGAACCGGTATGGAAAACAAAGTATCTGACGGAAGACAGAAGTTTTTTCAATCGGGTCTTTAATCAATCAGATATTGGTGTAAACGGAATCGTGAGCTTACGAACTCTTAGAAACAGAGTTACCGAAAAAAATGAGATGTGACTTTACGTCCCCTGGTGGGAAAACCATGCATTATGTTAGGAAGAAAGTATTCTCAAAAGGTTTATCCACATGAGCGGTATCGGTCCAAGAAAAAAAAATTAGTCGAGTTTTTAGGAGCCCAGATTTTGCTACAAATACATCAGCAGCAGAAATTAACACTTATGACCCCTAGTGGCCAAACCATTCTTTACAAAATATTAGAAATTATGTGAAAAATATTTTCCATCAGGTCTTGTATGCGATACAGGAAGAATTTTTCAAATCGGAGTTTTAGAAGCAGAAAACGCAATTTACCTTTACGCCCCCTAGCGGAAAGTCTATGAATTACTTGAAAATTTAGAAATAATATGAACCACATGTCACACTAGAAACACTATCCAACAAAGTAGGAATTTTTCAAATCGAACTGCTAGAAGTACAGATATTGACAAAAATAAGTTATACATCTACGCCCCCTGGCGTAGAAACTATGCACTATTTTAAGAAGAAAATGTTTCTAAAAGGTTTGTCGACATGAGTAGTATCGGTCAGCAAACGACGTTTTTTTCAATCGAGAATTTAGAAGCTCATATTTTACTGAATTTAGAAGGATTTAGAGAATTTAGAAGCTCATATTGGGATGTAAGGTCAGGTGATGCGTAACATCACAGCCTCTCCTTGACAAATGTCAACCCCGCCTTCTTGTGGTTCATCCTGTTCCCACTAAAGGGGCTCTGACGACCGCCAATAGCGGTATAACTATACCATCGGTATTAGAGGAAATGCTATCCCACACTCACCAACCCGCTTGGCCAGCGTGGTGAGTTATGGCCAAACCCCTCCAAAATGACTCCACAACTTAAATCTTGGCCCTCAGTCTCCGGCAGCTGGAATGTACCTGGCCAAGGGAGCGGCCAGTGCGACAGGAAGGCAGAGGGTGCTAAGAATCCCCGGAGGACCGGACTAGGCTGCCATCTGATGCAGACCTTGACTACGTATAATGGGCGCTCCCTATCTTCTGATTCAAGGCTTCTTGAATTGGGAAAAGAACTACAAAGGATCAAGTGGGACATTGTCTGGCTAAGTGAGGTAAGGAGAAAAGGAGAAGATCTCATTGAACTGAAAAGTGGACATCTATTCCACTATCGTGGGACTGATACTGGCAGAACTAGTGGTTTTGGATTTATAATAAACAAGAAACTAAAGGATAAACTTGTAGAAGTTGAAAGTTCCTCTGACAGAGCTGCACGACTCGTTATCCAACTCTCGAGAAGATACCAGGCTCAGATTATTCAAACTTATGCACCCACCACAAGTCATCCTGAAGAAGAAATTGAAGAATTTTATGAGGAAATTCGTCATCTAAATAATAAAGGTAAGCTGCACTTAGAGATAATTATGGGAGATTTCAATGCAAAAATAGGGCAACGGCAACAGAATGAAACTTCAGTAGGTAAATTCGGTCACGGCGACACAAACCAGCGTAGAATTACTCTCGTTGAGTTTGCAGAGGCAAAAGGGTTTTTCATCTTGAACTCCTTTTTCAAGAAAAAGCCACACAGGAAATGGACATGGAGACATCCAAATGGGACGACAAATGAAATTGATTTTATTATGTGTAACAAAAAATTCATCATAGAAGACTGCAGTGTACTAAACAAGTTCAACACAGGTAGTGACCATAGATTGGTGAGATGAAAGATGCACCTCAACACTAAACTCGAACGTAGCAAGCTCATAAGGCAAACAAAATGTATTGACATAACCAACCTTAAAACACACCATAATACCTTCAAGTTTGAACTGAAGAACAGATTCTCTGCTTTAGAAGGCCTAACATCGGAAGAAGTGGATATTTCTGAAGTTAACAGAAAAGTAACCAAAGCTCTTATGGAAACAGCAACAAAATTAGCTGGGTCTGAGAACAAGTTGCGTGTGAACAAATTACCAGGAAAAACCAAAATGTTGATGAAAAAAGAAGAGAGATAAGGACAACTAAAGATGTGACTTCCAAAGTGGAATATATAGAGCTATGCAAGACAGTACGAAAAAGTATCACTGAAGACGTAAAGAAATTAAACTGTGAACCAGTGAGAAAAGCAATTGAAAACAACCAAAGCCTAAAGATAGCAAAGGGACATCTCAGTAAGGGAAGAAAACAGATTATGGCACTGAGAAAAGAAGATGGTTCTGTAACAAGAAATAGTGGCGAAATTTTGACAAGAGTGAAAGATTTCTACTCCAAATTATATGAAAGGGATGATACATGTACTCCACACATCATGAAAGGTACGAGCACCACAGTTCTTCCAGTCCTCCCTGCAGAAATTGCACATGCAATCAAGAACATGAAGCGGGGAAAAGCTCCAGGAGAAGATGGAATTACTGTAGACATCATACAAGAAGCAAGTGGAGAAATCGAAACAGTACTCGTCCAAATTTTCACTCGATGCCTTAATGAAGGGAAAATTCCTGAGGATTGGAACAACGCTACAATGATCTTGCTACATAAAAAAGGTGACATTGAGGATCTCAGGAACTACAAACCTATCAGCCTCCTATCAGTGGTTTATAAAATCTTCACTAAAGTTCTTTCACACCGTTTAAAAGTGACACTGGACATGGCTCAACCGAGAGAACAAGCTGGATTCAGGAGTGGCTACAGTACAATAGATCATATCCACGTACTGAGAGAACTAATTGAAAGAGCGAGGGAATATGAACTTCCATTGTGCATGGCTTTTATCGATTATGAAAAAGCCTTTGATTCGGTGAAACCATTAGCAGTTACAATGGCCCTGAAATCCTATGGTATGGAAGATGCGTACATTAATATTTTTAATAACATCTATAAAAATGCAAGTGCAAAGATTCGGCTGTTTGAAAATACAACACACACAAAATCTGGAAAGGGAGTGAGACAAGGTGACACCATATCTCCGAAGCTCTTTAATGCTACATTGGAAAATGTCTTTCAATCACTGAACTGGGGAAAAAAAGGAATAAAGATTAATGGAGATTATCTAACCCACCTTCGTTTTGCTGATGACATAGACATTTTTGCAACTACCCCATCAGAGCTGCAGAGTATGATCCAGGAACTTGCTGACAAGAGTAAAGAAGTGGGATTAAAAATGAACTTTCAGAAGACAAAAGTGATGTTCAATGCTTTTACAAGAAATGAAGATTTGTCGATTGATGGGGAAAAGCTGGAGATAACAGACACGTACATTTATCTTGGACAGCAGATATCAAGTGAGGGTCACATTGATGAAGAAATTAATCGGCGTACAAAACTTGCCTGGAGAGCTTTTGGAAGAAACAGCATAATTTTCAAGAGCAATATGCCATTATATCTTAAAAGAAAAGTGTTTGATCAATGCATTCTTCCAGTGCTTACGTATGGTGCAGAGACGTGGACCTTAACTAAAAGAGACATACAAAAGCTGCAGACAACTCAAAGTAGCATGGAGAGGTACATGCTTGGTGTAACCAGGAGAGATAAGAAGAGGAACTCGTGGATCCGAAAAATGACGAGAGTGGAAGACATCATGATCAGAGTTAATCCCTGAAATGGCAATGGGCTGGACATACTGCCAGAAGGACAGACCATCGATGGACAGGCGAAATTTTAGATTGGATTCCAAGTGACAGGAAAAGACCCAAGAAGAAGACCACATGGAAGATGCGTGGATGAAATTCGAAAGTATGCGGGAGTGACATGGAGGAGATTGGCACAAGACAGACCGTTGTGGAGGAAACTTGGGGAGACCTTCGTCCAGCAGTGGATTGATAATGGTTGACAATGATGATGATGATGATTTTGCTGCAAATACAACGAAGCGGAAATTTAGATATACGCCCCCTAGTGGCCAAACCATTTTTTTACAAAAATTAGAAATTATGTGCAAAAGATTTCCCATCAGTAGGTGTATCCGTTGCAGAAAGAATTTTTCAAATCGGAGATTTAGAAGCAGAAGAGATATAGGGCAAAACGCAATTTACCTTTACGCCCCCTAGCGGAACGTCTATGAATTACTTGAAAATTTTGAATTATTAGGAAAAACATGTCACACTAGAAACACTATCCAACAAAGAAGGACTTTTTAAATCGGACTCCTAGAAGCCGAGATATTGACAAAAATAAGATATACGTCTACGCCCCTGGCGCAGAAACCATGCGCTATTTTAAGAAGAAAATGTTTCTAAAAGATCTGTAGACATGAGTAGTATCGGTCAGCAAACGACGTTTTTTTCAATTGAGAATTTAGAAGCTCATATTTTGCTGCAAATACATCAGAAGCGGAAATTAAGGTTTTCGCCCTCTGGTGGCCAAACCATTTTTTTTTTAACAAAAATTAGAAATTATGTGCAAACGATTTCCCATCAGTAGGTGTATCCGGTGCAGAAAGAATTTTTCAAATCGGAGATTTAGAAGCAGAGATATAGGGCGAAACGCAATTTACCTTTACGCCCCCTAGCGGAAAGTCTATGAATTACTTGAAAATTTTGAAGTTATATAAAGCATATGATAGACAGGAAACGATATCCAATAAAAAAGGAATTTTTCAAATCGAATCCCTAGAAGTAGAGATATTGACAAAAATAAGATATACATCTACGCCCCCTGGCGTAGAAACCATGCACTATTTTAAGAAGAAAATGTTCCTAAATGGTTTGTTGACATGAGTAGTATCGGTCTACAAACGATGTTTTTTATAATCGAGAATTTAGAAGCTCATATTTTGCTGCAAATACGTCAGAAGCGGAAATTAAGATTTACGCCCCCTGGTGGCCAAACTATTTTTTACATAAATTAGAAATTATGTGCAAACGATTTCCCATCAGGAGCTGTATCCGGTGCAGAAAGAATTTTTCAAATCGGAGATTTAGAAGCAGAGATATAGGGCGATACGCAATTTACCTTTACGCCCCTAGCGGAAAGTCTATGAATTACTTGAAAATTTTGAAATTATATGAAAAACATGTCTCATGGAAAACACTATCCAACAAAGAAGGAATTTTTCAAATCGGACTCTTAGAAGTAGAGATATTGACAAAAATAAGATATACATCTACGCCCCTGGCGGAGAAACTGTGGGATATTTTAGGAAGAAAATATTTCGAAAAGGTTTATCGATGTGAATGACATCAGTCCACGGAAGAATTTTTTCAATCGATATTTTAGAAGCTCAGATTTTATGGCAAATACATCAGAAGCAAAAATTAACACTTATGCCCCCTGGTGGCCAAAGTATTCTTTACGACAAATTCGAAATTATATGCAAAAGATTTTACATTAGGAGATGTATCCGCTGCAAAAAAGATTTTTCAAATCGGAGTTTTAGGAGAAGATTTATTGGAGAAAATGTTATTTACTTTTACTCCCCTAGCGGAAAATCTATGCGTAATTTGAAAATGAAACTATATCTAAAACACTCGGCGATATAAGTGGAATCGAAAGATAAAAGAATTTTTTCAATCGGATGTTTAGAAGCAAATATGTGGATTAAAATGTAATTTTGAATTCGATATCATCTTCATTTACGCCCCCTAGCGGCAAAATTGTGCATCGTAAAAAAACAACGAAATAAAGGATCATGATTTGCATATTTCAAGCTTTCGAATGCTGGAAGAATTTTTCAAATCGGACTAATAGTCGCAGAGATACCGTGGGTACAGACGGACGGACGGACGGGCAAACCGATAACAGAAGCACGATCTTTTTTTACAAAAGACGCGCTAAAAACTGCTGGTAAAAACAAGCCATAAATAAAACGATTAAAACAACTAAATCATATCATGCAGACTTACCAGAGCGCTCCATTCCTCTTGCCAAGCAGGAACAAATGGGCGTTGCCAGATGTTGTGATAAAAATCTTTAAGTGACAGAAAAAATGATGCCATCTAAAATTTGCAAAGACCACCAAATTTTGAGAAACTCTTAAAGCCGCTAAGACATTTTTGCTCGCTGGACAGAGCAAATGCTCAACGGAATACAGTAAGACTTTAATTAAACCATGAAACCTGAAACTAAGTTAAAATAACTAGAACTTACTGTATTTAAATACCTAAAAGAAACTAAGCCCAGTATTATGATTACTTAATGTTTAAATTGATTATGCTGTTTTTATGCAGGTCAAATGAGTATCACTTCACAACCAGTACTAGTATTTTTCTCTTGACCTCAATTGTTGAACAATTCTTTTAGATGTTAAATAATGCTTACTAGTTAATACAACTAATTATACAAAGACTCATATGAATTTTAATTTTTTTTTCAACATTACCGCAGAATTTTAAAAAATCAAAATGCGCTTGAAGCTGCAAAAGGAGAATTTTCAAAAGTAAATCAAGTGAGAAACACATATAAAATTTCAATAAATATTGTACTATGCAAAGCCGAATCAAAACTTAAATGAAATTCGAGATCCATGCAAATTTGCCAAATAAGAGATTGTAAAAAATATAGACAGCTGTCACTTGTGGCTTCGTCAAGGGCCGACACAAATCACAACTCTCTCATTCTACACAGACCAAGCAACTCTGGGTTTCTGCGATGTCGAATTTGTATATACCTAAAATTTACAAAAAATGCCAAAAATAAATTAAATCAATAAACGTTTGGGCAAGCCTTTGAAAGCTGAGTTAAAAAACACAAAAAAGCAATAACAAAAAATTAAACCATGCTGCTACGAAAAAGGTAAACATTAAGTATTAATATTTTCCTGACAAATTTAAAAAAGTGAATTTAAAAAAAATACTCCACTACAACATCGTAACGAATTCGATATTTCAGCAAGGCCGCACACGTGACTCATTATTTAAGCACGTTTACAGGACAGATAACAACCATCTGCTAACTTATCTGAAAGTGAAAATAATATTATGAATTTGCCACTATGTTGTAACCAAAGGAGAGGATATAAGTAAAGTTTGCATTAGAAGTAATTAATGAACAATCCCAAGCTACACTCCAGATCGGCAGCTTATTAAACGACATAGCTACATTTGCACAAAAGAACTGTATATGCGCAGGAGAGCAAAAAGTTTAAAATTCTACCCCCATAACAAGTAAAACTTCTCCTTTAAAACTTAAAGCGAAAAAATATAAAGATTTATATACAAGGGCAAGACAAAATAACGTGAACACCACGCTCAAAGACGTGATTTTTAATGCTGCTGTATACGCCGCAATACGCAAAGGTGCACACCACTTTTTGGTTGTAATAGCTTCTAGAACCTCTAGGTCCTGTTTAAATGCATTTAAAGTGTCATGTCGCCAAATATTTTTCAAGGTGACGACGAAATAAGCCACCTAACAGACTTCGAAAGAGGGCTAAATATTGGTGGCCGGCTAGTTGGTGCCTCCGTGACAACAGTGACCAGGGTATTGGGGGTATCGAGAGCTACTGTGTCTAGAGTCATGACAGCATACCGTGTTCGTGGCAAAACCTCGCCGACGAAACACAAGAGCAGCTTAAGCTTGAAAACGACCCTGACTGACAGAGACAAGAGCGAGCACTAAAGAGGATTGTTACCCTCAATAAGAAAACCACGGCGCCGAAAATTAGTGCGAAGCTCAATCTGCATCTCCAGACCCCAGTGTTAACGAAAACAGCGAATATCTTGTAACTACATAAACAAGATATTTGAGGCAGAGCTGCCACTGCAAAATCTCTGGTGACCCGGGTGAATACACAACGGCGACGGCAGTGGTGGCAGGAGCATACCACGTGGACTGCTGATGCATGGAAGCGTGTAATGTGGTCGGATAAATCCATATTCAGACTACACCCCACCGCAGGACGTGTTTACGTGTGGAGAACACCGTCAGAAGCGTACAGCCCAGACTGTCTGCTCCCAACAGTGCAGCATGGTGGTGGTTCTGTCATGCTCTGGGCGGTCATATCGTGGTTTTCAGCAGGTCTCCTGATCACCTTAAAAGAACGGATGATTACATTTGGCCGACAAGTCCATCCAATGGCTCAGGCATTGTTCCCTGCAGAGAATACCATTTATCAAGATGATAACGCCGCAATTTACAGAACTTGGAATGACCAATCATGGTTCGAGGAACATGGGGACGAACATTCCTTGGCCTCCCCAATCACCAGATTTAAACATCATCGAGCCACTGTGGCCTGTGTTAGAAAACAGAGTAAGATCCCGTTATCCTCCTCCTGCATTTCTCAAGGACTGGAGCAGTTTGTGCATGAAGAAAGGTGTAACATCCCACTAACAACCATGCAGGATTTGTATGCGTCCATTCCAAGGCGGATTCAGGCGGTTTTGAATGCCAAAGGTGGCCCCACACCCTACTAGGTACGTAAAACTTTCTTTTCCTCGGTGTTCACATTATTTTGTCCAACCTATGTATATAACCATGCAAGAATAAAACAAATTATTGAAAAATTGTTGTTGTAGAAGCCAGAAAGTAAAAAAAGAAAAACGAAAGGAGTACTCTTTAGTGGCCAAAAAATGTAACATACCCAAGCTGTTCCCCTAGCAGAAGGCTGAAGCTTAAATTAAAGAAGCTTCTCCAAAAGTAAATAAGATGTTCCAGGCCAAATTCAAGAATTACCAACAGATTGAAACTTGTGCAATTACACAGTACAAAATACTGGAAGAGTATTTTCAGTTAATCCACATCTAAGCGTAGATTATCTGTGCTTAACAGGTACCATCAGTATTTGTTTCCTAAAAACAGCAATTTTTCTTCCCATTACTTTAAAATTTTAAAATTACACTCATTTTATGTTGTTTTAAAATTTATTTATTTTTTCATTTTGTTTTATTTCCTATATTTTAATATTTTTTGTGTAATATATTTTTTATATCTTTCTAATATTTTTTTCGTCAAAGCAATGGAAATTATATAATTATTTTATATTTCACTTACGATGAGTGACAGACATCTTCTCCCGAATTTCTATAAATACAGTAGTTTTGATTCGGAAAAATCATAATAGTCACTTAAGTATTATATCTTATATGAACCCAAAATTTTGTGTTTCCGGGTCATACATTGTAGAGTTTGATTTCTAAATTTACTTTTATTTTGAATAAATTGCATTATAAAACGTACAACGCCGTACAGACAGTTGCAAGTGTTTGAAATTTTGACTCTAGAAAACTAATCTTTGCAATATAATTTACATATATGCTAATTGGTAATGGTAGTTTAGAGTGATGCAGTAGAATATAAAAAAAAAAGCATGTAGGGAAATTTCCAAAATAAAAAAAAAAAGAATGTAAAAGCGTTCCAGATCAGATTATTCTGCATTTTGTAACATTAACAAAGCTTTGCGCTTAATAGTATAATAATCACAATATTATCATATGTGTGTGTGCAGTTTCCAGATTAAGTTCATCGTGAAAAAAGAGAGAGAGAGAATTGCATCTAATGCCTCAGCCCTTCAACTTGATCGTCTTTTCTCTAAAACTCGACCTGCTGCACTAAATACCAACGTCACCCCAAAAATCGCGGGAATGAGGACATTTTAAAAAATAAATAACAATACTTTTAACTGCACAATTTTGGAAATTAATACATCATTTTAAAAAATAAATAACAATACTTCTAACTGCACAATTTTGGAAATTAATACATCCTTTTAAAAATAGGATTCTTGATTTTTAATAAAATACAAAAAATGGGAATATCATTTTTTCCCAGTTTTTCGATACCAGACCTCCCTAAGCTAATCCTTGCTTGGGGCCATAGCTTTGGACAATGCATAATGCAAGTCTTGCTAAGCAAAATTTGTCTTGCAATGGCAGCTAGCTTAGGAAATTGAAAATCCTTCCACCATGGTAACAAATACACAATATAATTCAACACGTGTAATTCAACCAGGCTCGGAATTACACGTGTTGAATTAATTACAGTAATGAAATTCAAGACGTGTAATTCCGAGTCCGGGCCCGGGGTTTTCGGTAGTTAATGAATTCTGAGCCCGTCCGAGCCCGGGCCCGAGCTCATCTCTAATACATTGATTATTCACACCGAAAATTATTTTTCTTTTTTTTTACAATTTGTTTAAATGCTGCTCATAAAATAAAACCTTCAATAGTCTGAAATGTTCAGGTGTTGACAGCTCTCTCTGGATCTCGGTCATCAGAATTTTCTGAATATTCCCGCTCCACTTTCCGCCTTTTGATGTAAATTGGTGACGACTCTCCAGAAACAACATCACTGGTAACTCTAATAGCACCTTTACCAGATCCTGGGATATCAAATATTGGCTCCAACAGTATTATCTCCATTATCGCACGCAGTCCTCGAGCTCCTGTGTTCCTTTCCATCGCTTGACGAGCAATTGTACGTATTGTTGGAACCAATCTGCAGAATGTGTGTGCCATAATTTACATGAATGAGAGAATAAAGCCAGATGTTTCACCTACCGATGGAGTTATGGTTGGAAGAATCGCGACATGGTTGGGATTCATCAGTGTGTCTACAAAGAAAATGAACTGACACACCAACAATGTTCTTCATATCAACTATGGATTATAAGGAAAGCAATGGTATTTAGGTCCATGAGTGAAGATAGTGGCGTACCCAGAAATTTCTTAAGGGGAGGGGGTCTAAGGGTTTGGTTCATTGGTGAAAGCCTCGTATACACATATAGACGTATATTGCTTTAAATTCGTGCTCAACACTCCCCTCAACGGGGGTTGACCCCTCCCCCTCTCTGGGTACGCCACTGAGTGAAGATATTTATTTGTCACTTCAGTGGTTAAAAGAAGTCTGCAAACCTAACAATAAATTTCAACACTATTTTCCTAAATGTTGTGGTATACCCATGGGATGTTCCCAATTGACCAGTATTTATAATTTCTCCTTGTTCTGTAAAGAATACCATTTTATTAAATACAAACCTACTAATCAAGACAGTTGCTTATATACACTGCTGACCACCCAAAATGCAACACCAAGAAGGACACGAGATAGCAAAGCCAGATTTACTGGACACATAACAACAGATACAAAGATGAAACGATTGAGCTTACAGGCCCGTGCGACTTGCGGAACACGCAGACATCAATAGTTCGTGTGGCCACCATGGGTAGCAATAACGGCCAATACACGCCGCGGCATCGAACGGAAGAGGCGTTGGATGTGGGCTTGGGGTATGTCGGACCAGGCTGCTTCCATACGTTGCCATAGTTCATCAGGCGTAGCCGCGGGTGGTGCTTGCCTGGTCACTTGGTTGCCGATCAGCGACCAGACGTGTTCGATGGGCGACATATCGGGAGAACAGGCGGGCCACGGCAGCAGTGACACCTGGTGGGCAGTGAAGAATTTTTGCATGATGCGTACCACGTGCGGGCGCGCATTGTCCTGTTTAAACATGGCCGCTGGCAGGTCCTACAAAACGTCGGAGATGTAGCGGTGGCTGTTGAGTGTACCGGCGATGCGTACCAGAGGGGTACGGGTGTCATATCCACCATTGTGCCCCAAACCCTAACGCCAGGCGACGGACCGGAATGGCGATGCATAAAGCAGGCGTCATACAGTCTCTCGCCGCGGTGCCGCCACACGCGGATCCGACTATCGTAGTGTGGCAGGCAGAAGCGCGATTCGTCGGAGAAGACAATGTCGTGCCATTCCGTAGTCCTGGTGCGGCGTTCAACAGCCCACTGCCGCCGCACTCGCCGGTGGTGTAACGTCAATGGTAATCGAAGCAATGGGCGCCGTGCGACAAGTCCCCGCTCCTGCAGACGACGTCGAACGGTACGTGCTGACACAGGTTGTTGCGCAACACACCCTAACGCATGCGCTAACGTTCGTGATGTGGCGGTGCGAGCAGTCAATGCCCGCCTCACAACATGCCAGTCCTCTCGTTCGGTGGTGTGCCGCGGCTACGGCAATCGCTCACGTCGGTCCGTCCGTCCCTCCTGCACCCACCGAATCCATACTCGCTTCACTGTGGCTGGATGTCGTCCCACACGGGCGCCGATGTCTCGGTACGATAAACCACTGTTCCGATAAGCCACTATTCGTCCTCTGTCGGACTCCGAAACGTGCTGGAATGACTGCCGTATTCTGCGGCGAGGCATCAGGAAGCTTCCCTCGCACAGGTCAGGCAGTACAACACACTTCCACTACTTACACCCCGCCTTCTGTGCATAAGAAGGGTTTCTTATAGTGCTTCTCGGTGGCGTGCCGGGCGCACATGATTTGCATATGCCCTGCACTTCTAATTGTTTGCATGTCCTCTCGCGGGTGACGCATGCTGCGAATTTTAGGCCAATCGGATGCTTCCTTCTTGGTGTCGCATTTTGGGTGGCCAGCAATGAACTTACAGGTATAATAATGATTTACTTTGCATTAATAGTTCTGAAGTAATTGAGAGAGATTTAAAGAAATTTATTCAAACTGCTTTAAGTTAAATAAAACTAATTCTGACAACTGGGAACTTGGTTTCTTAGAATTATCTATCAATCTTAATGCAGGTAACCCTATTATAAATTTATTTGATAAAAGGAATAACATTCAAATTAAAATTAATAAATGCATTCTCTGGTCAACTAATATCCCCTGTAAAGTAACAGAGAATGTATTCATCTCACAAGTTCTAAGGATAGCTAAAATATGCAGCTTAGAATCCCACTTTGAAAAACACGTTAAAATACTTATAGTTCAATTTATCAATAACCAAGTGACTATGGCCTTTTTAAAACTAGCATTAAGAAAAATAGTGTTAAAATACAGTGTTAGGATTACACACTTTTTTAAACACTTCAATGGCTGTAATGGTTTTTTCCGAATCAAAGCTACTTATAGAAGCTTGGGAGCAGATGTCTGTCACCCATCTTAAAAAGGAACCAAATATATATTAATAATTTCCATTGCTTTGATGCAAAAAAAGTTTAGAAAGATATAAAAAATATGTTACACAAATATATTAAAATATAGGAAGTAAAACAAAATCAAAAAATCAATATTATAAAACAACATAAAAAGAGAATGATTTTTAAATTTTGAAGTGATGGAAAGGAAAATTGCTATTTTTAGGTAACCAAATACTAGTGGTACCTGTATAATCTGCGCTTAAGGGATCCTTTCCAATATTCCGTACGGTGCAGTTGCACCCGTTTGATCTGTTTGTAATTTCTGAATTTGGCTTGGAGCATGTTCTTAATTTATTTTTGGAGGAGCTTCTTTAAGGTAAACTGCATCCTTCTGCTTGAAGAACATCTTCGGTCTATTAATTTGTTTTTTGGAGGAGCTTCTTTAAGGTAAACTACATCCACCTGCTTGAAGAACATCTGTGATCTATTAATTTGTTTTTTGGAGGAGCTTCTTTAAGGTAAACTGCATCCACCTGCTTGAAGAACATCTTGGGTCTATTAATTTGTTTTTGGAGGAGCTTCTTTAAGGTAAAGTGCATCCTTCTGCTTGAAAAACATCTTGGGTCTATTAATTTGTTTTTGGAGGAGCTTCTTTAAGGTAACTGCATCCTTCTGCTTGAAGAACATCTTGGGTCTATTAATTTGTTTTTGGAGGAGCTTCTTTAAGGTAAACTGCATCCTTCTGCTTGAAAAACATCTTGGGTCTATTAATCTGTTTTTGGAGGAGCTTGTTTAAGGTGAACTGCGTCCTTCTGCTTGAAGAACATCTTGGGTCTATTAATCTGTTTTTGGAGGAGCTTCTTTAAGGTAAACTACATCCACCTGCTTGAAGAACATCTTGGGTCTATTAATTTGTTTTTTGGAGGAGCTTCTTTAAGGTAAACTGCATCCACCTGCTTGAAGAACATCTTGGGTCTATTAATTTGTTTTTGGAGGAGCTTCTTTAAGGTAAACTGCATCCTTCTGCTTGAAAAACATCTTGGGTCTATTAATTTGCTTTTGGAGGAGCTTCTTTAAGGTAACTGCATCCTTCTGCTTGAAGAACATCTTGGGTCTATTAATTTGTTTTTGGAAGAGCTTCTTTAAGGTAAACTGCATCCTTCTGCTTGAAGAACATCTTGGGTATATTAATTTGTTTTTGGAGGAGCTTCTTTAAGGTAACTGCATCCTTCTGCTTGAAGAACATCTTGGGTCTATTAATTTGTTTTTGGAAGAGCTTCTTTAAGGTAAACTGCATCCTCCTGCTTGAAGAACATCTTGGGTCCATTAATTTGTTTTTGGAGGAGCTTCTTTAAGGTAAACTGCATCCTTCTGCTTGAAAAACATCTTGGGTCTATTAATCTGTTTTTGGAGGAGCTTGTTTAAGGTAAACTGCGTCCTTCTGCTTGAAGAACATCTTGGGTCTATTAATTTGTTTTTGGAGGAGCTTGTTTAAGGTAAACTGCATCCTTCTGCTTGAAGAACATCTTGGGTCTATTAATTTGTTTTTGGAGGAGCTTGTTTAAGGTAAACTGCATCCTTCTGCTTGAAAAACATCTTGGGTCTATTAATCTGTTTTTGGAGGAGCTTGTTTAAGGTAAACTGCATCCTTCTGCTTGAAGAACATCTTGGGTCTATTAATCTATTTTTGGAGGAGCTTGTTTAAGGTAAACTGCATCCTTCTGCTTGAAGAACATCTTGGGTCTATTAATCTGTTTTTGGAGGAGCTTGTTTAAGGTAAACTGCATCCACCTGCTTGAAGAAAATGTTGGGTCTATTAATCTGTTTTTGGAGGAGCTTGTTTAAGGTAAACTGCATCCTTCTGCTTGAAGAACATCTTGGGTCTATTAATCTGTTTCTGGAGGAGCTTGTTTAAGGTAAACTGCATCCTTCTGCTTGAAGAACATCTTGGGTCTATTAATCTGTTATTGGAGGAGCTTGTTTAAGGTAAACTGCATCCTTCTGCTGGAAGAACATATTGGGTATATTAAAATTTTTGGCCACTGGGGAGTGCTGCTTCTCTTTTTTTTTTTTTTTTTTTATGTGTGTGTGTGTGTGTGTGTGTGGCTTCTATACCACTTTTAAGCCAAAACATCAAGTTAGAAGTCACTTGTTGCAGTTGGTAGGTGAAACATTTTTCAATAATTTGTTTTATTCTTGCATGGTAAGAAATATATAAATCTATATATTTTTCCTTTTAGTTTTCAGGGAGATGATTTGTTTGCTATGAGCGTACAAATTTTAAAGCTTTGTTCTGGTTCCCCGTGGTGGTAGGCTCAAGAGCAACAAGTAAACCAAGGTACTTGTTAGATGAATCGTGAATCTGCGATTCCCTGTTTAGAACTGACACAGTTTCATGATTTACTGACGGTGCGTTGTGATTCATATGGGGGTACCTCCGTTTATCGTAGGTCCACCATATGCCGCATATGATTCAGTGTTCGTCTAAAATTTTAATTTAGCCTCCCGTATAAATTATCATACTGCATGGCAATCCCAAAAACACATACTTTATGACACTTTACACTGTGTTTCACTCATGCAACTGTCGATCGCTACTGAATTAAATATCTTAAATTAATAACTTCTCAGCGTTTGGAGATTTGAGCACTCAAGCATGTACTAAAGAAAACACATGAAAAATATATGAAGCAAAAATATTTAATATTCACGAAAAAGATCATTGTGAGGAAATAAGCCATATATACAGGGGATGGACAAAAATATAGAAACACCTGGTAAAAGAAGGAATTCTTTACCTAGTATTGTGTAGGACAGCCTTTTGCATTCAAGACGACCTGGATTCTCCTGGGAATGGGCAAATATTAGGTGGGCAACTTAATTCTCGGCCACAGGCAGGACACGTTGACAGCAAATTATATCAAATCGAATATGTACCTGCCTAATCAGGGAAATAATCCCCGTCGTTTTGGATACATTTGAGCCATCGGTCAGGGAGCTGCCAAATGCCACTGCGAAAAAAAGAGGGCTGTTTCGAGTTGATAAAGCCATCAATACTTGTGTGGACATCCTCGACAGAAGTGAAGTGCGTATCACTCAGATGATGTTGCAGGGAGCGAAAGAGGTGATAATCCGGCGAGGCGAAGTTAGGAGAATACGCCGTATGGGACAAAATCTCCCATCCCAGGTCGTGATCGTGTTTAAAGTCATTTTCGCGGTGTGAGGATGCGCGTTATCCTGAAGCAATCCGTCCAAGCTTGTGTAGGCGCATTGCAATGGCTTGCCGTGTTACTCCGAGTTTCTGGGCGAGCTCTGACTGTGTGCGACAGGGATCTGCGTCCAACAGTTGTTCCAGTTCCTCATCGTCAACTTTCTGTGGCTGTCCCGGACGTTCTGCATCACGGATATCGAAATTTCCCTGTTTAACCCGCTGGAACCACTTCTTACACCTACTGTAAGACACAGCAGCCTTACCCAAAGCAGCACAGATCATTTTTTAAGCTTCGGCGGCACTTTTTTTCAGCTGAAACGCGAACAGGAGGCAGTGCCTCAAATGTTGTTTCTCGAACGGCATTGCTTTCACCGCCAACTTTCGTTCCTTCTGTCACTACAACTGTGAACGGTTACGGTTGCTTGGAAAGCTGTTGGATGGCGCTGCAATCAGCCATTATATCATACAGCTATTTGCATGTGTCGACGTTCTATGATCGCTTGCGGTTAGAGGCCGAGAATTAAGTTGCACACCTAATATAAGTCTTGGATGGTGGATAATGGGATGTTATACCATTCTTCCTGCAACTCGCGTTCAAGTTCCTGTAAAGATGTTGGAGGCGGATAGTGCGCTTGAACCTTGTTCTCCAAAACGGCCCATAGTAGCTCTATTATTTTGAGGTCTGGCGATTGAAAGGGCCAGGGAACATGGGAAACCTCACTCTCATGCTCAGCAAACAATGATTGAACGATATGAACTGCGTGAATCGGGGCCTTATCGTCTTGATAAATGACACCGCCTGCAGGAAACACTGTTCGTTCCATGGGATGAACTTGGTCGCTCAAAATGCTTAAATAGTCCTTTGCAGTGACACGGCCTTGCTAGGTAATAATGGCGCAGTCAGAATACCATCATATGGCTTCCCAAACCAGGACAGATCCGCTTCACTGACGGCAAAAGGCACGCCGGATCGTAAGTTTGGGCGGGTGTTCGCCCACAGGTTGGAAACAGTGTAACTGTCGATTCATCGGACCAGATGACAGTCTTCCATTGCTCAGCAGTCCACGTTTTATGAGTGTTGCACCACTCACTCCTGTGTGCTGTATTCACGTTATGAACCAGTGGTTTAGCGATTGCAGCTCGACCATAAATTCCCTGCTTATGGAGTTCTCTTCGCACTGTTTTTGTACAGACAGGGTTTGAAATCACGTTATTCAGCTCAGCAGTAACTTTTGTAGCTGTTGTCTTCTTATTTGTGGTCACAATCCTCCGCAATGTCCTTCTCTCTGTGTCATTCAAAGCACACTTTCGTCCACCTTGGTGTTTATCGGATGATGTTTTTCCAGGAGAACAATATGCGGTCATAACTTTCGATACAGTACCTCGCGATACATCAAATAAATTTGTGACTTCAGCCACGGAAGCACCTATCATACGGGCCCCTACAATTTGCCCTCTTTGAAACTCTGTAAGCTCCGACATAATTCACTTGCAATGCACAGATCAGTGTCTAGACAGCAACTGTGGCTACCTGCTGGCGGGGCTTTAAAAGAGAGAAGGGCTGGTTCATCGCTTTGAGAAAGCGAATGCCGACACGGTCCTCCGGGAAGAGGTTGGGGGACCATTTGTGACGTCACCGTGCTGCTTGGAGCTCTCCCTCCCGTGCTGCGGGGCTGTCGTTGCGAGAAGTTTTCTAACGTGTTATGTTTCATCGTAGTAGACTGTTTTATCGTTTGCAATATGCGAGTATTTTTTGTGTATATACTGTAATACATATATATATATATATATATATATATATATATATATATATATATATCATCATCATCATCATCATTGTCAACCATTATCAATCCACTGCTGGACGAAGGTCTCCCCAAGTTTCCTCCACAACGGTCTGTCTTGTGCCAGTCTCCTCCATGTCACTCCCGCATATTTACGAATTTCATCCACCCATCTCCCATGTGGTCTTTTTCTGGGTCTTTTCCTGTCCCTTGGAATCCAATCTAAAATTTCGGCTGTCCATCTATGGTCTGTCCTTCTGGCAGTATGTCCAGCCCATTGCCATTTCAGGGATTTAACTCTGATCATGATGTCTTCCACTCGCGTCATTTTTCGGATCCACGAGTTCCTCTTTCTTATCTCTCCTGGTTATACCAAGCATGCACCTCTCCATGCTTCTTTGAGTTGTCTGCAGCCTTTGTATGTCTCTTTTAGTTAAGGTCCACGTCTCTGCACCATACGTAAGCACTGGAAGGATGCATTGATCAAACACTTTTCTTTTAAGACATAATGGCATATTGCTCTTGAAAATTATGCTGTTTCTTCCAAAAGCTCTCCAGGCAAGTTTTGTACGCCGATTAATTTCTTCATCAATGTGACCCTCACTTGATATCTGCTGTCCAAGATAAACATACGTATCTGTTATCTCCAGTTTTTCTCCATCAATCGATAAATCTTCATTTCTTGTAAAAGCATTGAACATCACTTTTGTCTTCTGAAAGTTCATTTTTAATCCCACTTCTTTACTCTTGTCAGCAAGTTCCTGGATCATACTCTGCAGCTCTGATGGGGTAGTTGCAAAAATGACTACGTCATCAGCAAAACGAAGGTGGGTTAGATAATCTCCATTAATCTTTATCCCTCTGTTTTCCCAGTTCAGTGATTGAAAGACATTTTCCAATGTGGCATTAAAGAGCTTCGGAGATATGGTGTCACCTTGTCTCACTCCCTTTCCAATTTTTATGTGTGTTGTATTTTCAAACAGCCGAATCTTTGCACTTGCATTTTCATAGATGTTATTAATAATATTAATGTATGCATCTTCAATACCGCAGGATTTCAGAGCCGTGGTAACTGCTGATGGTTTCACCGAATCAAAGGCTTTTTCATAATCGATAAAAGCCATGCACAATGGAAGTTCATATTCCCTCGCTCTTTCAATTAGTTCTCTCAGTACGTGGATATGATCTATTGTGCTGTAGCCACTCCTGAATCCAGCTTGTTCTCTCGGTTGAGCCATGTCCAGTGTTACCTTCAAGCGGTGTGAAAGAACTTTAGTGAAGATTTTATAAACCACTGATAGGAGGCTGATAGGTCTGTAGTTCCTGAGATCCTCAATGTCACCTTTTTTATGTAGCAGGATCATTGTAGCATTGTTCCAATCCTCAGGAATCTTCCCTTCATTAAGGCATCGAGTGAAAATTTGGGCGAGCACTGTTTCAATTTCTCCACTTGCTTCTTGTATGATGTCTATAGTAATTCCATCTTCTCCTGGAGCTTTCCCCGCTTCATGTTCTTGATTGCATGAGCAACTTCTGCTGGGAGGACTGGAAGAACTCTGGTACCTTTCATGATGTCTGGAGTACATGTATCATCCCTTTCATATAATTTGGAGTAGAAATCTTTCACTCTTGTCAAAATTTCTGCCTCTATTTCTTGTTATAGAACCATCTTCTTTTCTCAGAGCCATAATCTGTTTTCTTCCCTTACTGAGATGTCCCTTTGCTATCTTTAGGCTTTGGTTGTTTTCAATTGCTTTCCTCACTAGCTCACAGTTGAATTTCCTTACGTCTTCAGTGATACTTTTTCGTGCTGTCTTGCATAGCTCTATATATTCCACTTTGGAAGTCACATCTTCTTTAGTTGTCCTCATCTCTCTTCTTTTTGCATCAACATTTTGGTTTTTCCTGATAATTTGTTTACATGCAACTTGTTCTTAGACCCAGCTAATTTTGTTGCTGTTTCCATAAGAGCTTTGGTTACTTTTCTGTTAACTTCCGAAATATCCACTTCTTCCGATGTTAGGCCTTCTAAAGCAGAGAATCTGTTCTTCAGTTCCAACTTGAAAGTATTATGGTGCTTTTTAAGGTTGGTTATGTCAATACATTTTGTTTGTCTTATGAGCTTGCCACGTTCCAGTTTAGTGTTGAGGTGCATCTTACATCTCACCAATCTATGGTCACTACCTGTGTTGAACTTGTTTAGCACACTGCAGTCTTCGATGACGAATTTTTTGTTACACATAATAAAATCAATTTCACTTGTCGTCCCAATTGGATGTCTCCATGTCCATTTCCTGTGTGGCTTTTTCTTGAAAAAGGAATTCAAGATGAAAAATCCTTCTGCCTCTGCAAACTCAACGAGAGTATTTCCACGCTGGTTTCTGTTGCCGTGACCGAATTTACCTACTGAAGTTTCATTCTGTTGCCGGTGCCCTATTTTTGCATTGAAATCTCCCATAATTATCTTCAAGTGCTGCTTACCTTTATTATTTAGATGACGAATTTCCTCATAAAATTCTTCAATTTCTTCTTCAGGATGACTTGTGGTGGGTGCATAAGTTTGAATAATCTGAGCCTGGTATCTTCTCGATAGTTGGATAACGAGTCGTGCAGCTCTGTCAGAGGAACTTTCAACTTCTACCACTTTATCCTTCAGTTTCTTGTTTATTATAAATCCAACACCACTAGTTCTGCCAGTATCTGTCCCACGATAATAGAAGAGATGTCCACTTTTCAGTTCAATGAGATCTTCTCCTTTTCTCCTTATCTCACTCAGCCCTGGGACATCGTCGGGCTGAGTGAGATATATATATATATATATATATATATATATATATATATCGCGCGAATGTTTAAGAGTGTATGTATCTATTGTATGCGTGTACATAAATAGCTTACCTAGTCAATCCGATTGGATTAAATTACTGTCTTCAGGTAGACTTACCCTACCGTCCTGCTCATGGATGAATATGGTACAAAAATTTTAAAAACATTTTTATTCATTTCACGGCATCACTTTTCGAAAAGGAAAAGGTGTAATCCGCGAACTTGTCAGCGAACTGGAAAACCATTAACTTTTAAGTAAACAACGATGCAATTCGCTTATTTTGTAGATTGCGAACGTTTATCAGAATTCGCTCTTTAAACAGAAATGCAGTACTGGTATCACAAGGAAAGGCCCAGCAGAAAACACAGAAATGGATACGTTCAAATACTGGGTAGAAAACCTATACCTGATTTTTAGCGAACAAAGGATGCTTCCCAAATCAAGCTGCAAATGTAAATGTAACTAAAAGTTTTTCACTTTTTGGTTCAGAAGGAATTTACATGTAAAATATTTACGATATTTGTAAAATGGCACAATGTGTCCCGATCTGCATAATTAACCCTCAAGTAAACAAAGATATTCATACATACATACATATCACTAAGCTGTTCTCTGAGATTCAGAGGTTAGCTCCAAAAAGAAATACAAACTACTAGATATTTTTACTTACTGTTCAAAATATTGTAAACAAAATTTCTGGGGTATTGGGTTTAATTACGAGAATTTTAAATAATTTAACAATTAAATCATTAAAAATGTTGTACTACAGTCTGATTTATCCATGTTTGACTTATTGTTTATTAGTATGGGGGCAAACTACTGAGACTAATTTATATAAATAACAATCATTACAAAATAGGATGGTCAGAATTTTAAATCATTTTAGGGGAATTAACTTGAATATGTGGCTACGGATAAATTCGTATGGATTTTTAGATATTGATAAATTATGGAAATTTAGATTATTAGGATTCATGTATAAAAGAATACAAGAGAATAGGTATCAACATTTAATTCAACTGAACACTATAGGTCACGACTATTAAGCAAGAGATAGAAATGCATCTTTGTTACCAATGCCTAACACTTTAACCAAAAAAAGATTTATTGATTACCAGGGATTGATGTTATGGAATAACCTACCTTGTCAATTAACACATATTAATAATTATAATTATTTTCGAAAGCAACTAAAAAAATATTTGCTAACAAAGTATAACATTCTATGGTAAAATTTATTAATCAGACCAGATATGAGTAAATTTTATATGTGCAGGACGTTTGACTTGACTACGTACTTTAGGGGAAGTGTGATTCACTCAGGCTATATATACTGTATATAGCCTTTTACTCAATTTTCTGTTCTGTGGTTACCCTGTACATCAGTATGCATATTATATATGTTGTTTTTCTTAATACTATATGTTACAAAATTAATTTAGAAATGTAACATAGTCAAATGTTACCCCATAACGAAATAAATGAAATGAAATGAAATGCAAGCTGATTTTTGTTGGTTCAAAGCTCCTAAAATATAAACTTACTTAATTCAAAAATTGTGGTCTTAGAACAAAAAAAATATTAGAGAATACAATTAGAAACGTTTTTGGAGAAATAAGATATATCTTCTACAATGTGATTACAGAATTGTAGAAAACATAAAACTTAAATTCTATGATCAGCGCTTTAGAATGGCGTAAATTTTCCCTAGATATATATGTATTAAATAGGTGACACACAGAAAACAAGGCACAAGAGGAAAACAAGTGTTATCATTTGTACAACTGCATTTTGATTTTTGTTACCGGCAAAACACAGTGTTCGGAAAAAATTTCCAATGCTGTGTTTTATAAATAATCAACTGTTAATTAGTCGCTGAGCCTTTTGCGTAATACACAATGATGTATTTATATGCCAAATACTGTAATGTTAAAAACATATGTTTAAAGTTTATATAATGTTTTTTTTAACTACAGTGATGATAGTTTAGTTCATTTTTATTCCCTCTACTGTAGTGCTTTACAGTTATGTAGCTTTTCCTTGACTTTTAAACTGATAATTTCGGATTTCAAGTGGAGTAGTGGCTTCTGAGAACCCCATTACCAACCCGCTGCTGCAGCATGACTACGTCATCATCTCCAGCTCTCGTCTTCAGGGGAGCCGGCTCTAAGGACCAGCCCTTCTCTTCTATAACCCTGCCTGCTGGTTTGATATATATCATCATCATCATCATCATTGTCAACCATTATCAATCCACTGCAGGACGAAGGTCTCCCCAAGTTTCCTCCACAACGGTCTGTCTTGTGCCAGTCTCCTCCATGTCACTCCCGCATATTTACGAATTTCATCCACCCATCTCCCATGTGGTCTTTTTCTGGGTCTTTTCCTGTCCCTTGGAATCCAATCTAAAATTTCGGCTGTCCATCTATGGTCTGTCCTTCTGGCAGTATGTCCAGCCCATTGCCATTTCAGGGATTTAACTCTGATCATGATGTCTTCCACTCTCGTCATTTTTCGGATCCACGAGTTCCTCTTCTTATCTCTCCTGGTTATACCAAGCATGCACCTCTCCATGCTGCTTTGAGTTGTCTGCAGCCTTTGTATGTCTCTTTTAGTTAAGGTCCACGTCTCTGCACCATACGTAAGCACTGGAAGGATGCATTGATCAAACACTTTTCTTTTAAGACATAATGGCATATTGCTCTTGAAAATTATGCTGTTTCTTCCAAAAGCTCTCCAGGCAAGTTTTGTACGCCGATTAATTTCTTCATCAATGTGACCCTCACTTGATATCTGCTGTCCAAGATAAACATATGTATCTGTTATCTCCAGTTTTTCTCCATCAATCGATAAATCTTCATTTCTTGTAAAAGCATTGAACATCACTTTTGTCTTCTGAAAGTTCATTTTTAATCCCACTTCTTTACTCTTGTCAGCAAGTTCCTGGATCATACTCTGCAGCTCTGATGGGGTAGTTGCAAAAATGACTACGTCATCAGCAAAACGAAGGTGGGTTAGATAATCTCCATTAATCTTTATCCCTTTGTTTTCCCAGTTCAGTGATTGAAAGACATTTTCCAATGTGGCATTAAAGAGCTTCGGAGATATGGTGTCACCTTGTCTCACTCCCTTTCCAATTTTTATGTGTGTTGTATTTTCAAACAGCCGAATCTTTGCACTTGCATTTTCATAGATGTTATTAATAATATTAATGTATGCATCTTCAATACCGCAGGATTTCAGAGCCGTGGTAACTGCTGATGGTTTCACCGAATCAAAGGCTTTTTCATAATCGATAAAAGCCATGCACAATGGAAGTTCATATTCCCTCGCTCTTTCAATTAGTTCTCTCAGTACGTGGATATGATCTATTGTGCTGTAGCCACTCCTGAATCCAGCTTGTTCTCTCGGTTGAGCCATTTCCAGTGTTACCTTCAAGCGGTGTGAAAGAACTTTAGTGAAGATTTTATAAACCACTGATAGGAGGCTGATAGGTCTGTAGTTCCTGAGATCCTCAATGTCACCTTTTTTATGTAGCAGGATCATTGTAGCATTGTTCCAATCCTCAGGAATCTTCCCTTCATTAAGGCATCGAGTGAAAATTTGGGCGAGTACTGTTTCAATTTCTCCACTTGCTTCTTGTATGATGTCTATAGTAATTCCATCTTCTCCTGGAGCTTTCCCCCGCTTCATGTTCTTGATTGCATGAGCAACTTCTGCTGGGAGGACTGGAAGAACTCTGGTACCTTTCATGATGTCTGGAGTATATGTATCATCCCTTTCATATAATTTGAAGTAGAAATCTTTCACTCTTGTCAAAATTTCGCCTCTATTTCTTGTTATAGAACCATCTTCTTTTCTCAGAGCCATAATCTGTTTTCTTCCCTTACTGAGATGTCCCTTTGCTATCTTTAGGCTTTGGTTGTTTTCAATTGCTTTCCTCACTAGCTCACAGTTGAATTTCCTTACGTCTTCAGTGATACTTTTTCGTGCTGTCTTGCATAGCTCTATATATTCCACTTTGGAAGTCACATCTTCTTTAGTTGTCCTCATCTCTCTTCTTTTTTGCATCAACATTTTGGTTTTTCCTGATAATTTGTTTACATGCAACTTGTTCTTAGACACAGCTAATTTTGTTGCTGTTTCCATAAGAGCTTTGGTTACTTTTCTGTTAACTTCCGAAATATCCACTTCTTCCGATGTTAGGCCTTCTAAAGCAGAGAATCTGTTCTTCAGTTCCAACTTGAAAGTATTATGGTGTTTTTTAAGATTGGTTATGTCAATACATTTTGTTTGTCTTATGAGCTTGCCACGTTCCAGTTTAGTGTTGAGGTGCATCTTACATCTCACCAATCTATGGTCACTACCTGTGTTGAACTTGTTCAGCACACTGCAGTCTTCGATGACGAATTTTTTGTTACACATAATAAAATCAATTTCACTTGTCGTCCCAATTGGATGTCTCCATGTCCATTTCCTGTGTGGCTTTTTCTTGAAAAAGGAATTCAAGATGAAAAATCCTTCTGCCTCTGCAAACTCAACGAGAGTATTTCCACGCTGGTTTCTGTTGCCGTGACCGAATTTACCTACTGAAGTTTCATTCTGTTGCCGGTGCCCTATTTTTGCATTGAAATCTCCCATAATTATCTTCAAGTGCTGCTTACCTTTATTATTTAGATGACGAATTTCCTCATAAAATTCTTCAATTTCTTCTTCAGGATGACTTGTGGTGGGTGCATAAGTTTGAATAATCTGAGCCTGGTATCTTCTCGATAGTTGGATAACGAGTCGTGCAGCTCTGTCAGAGGAACTTTCAACTTCTACCACTTTATCCTTCAGTTTCTTGTTTATTATAAATCCAACACCACTAGTTCTGCCAATATCTGTCCCACGATAATAGAAGAGATGTCCACTTTTCAGTTCAATGAGATCTTCTCCTTTTCTCCTTACCTCACTTAGCCCGACGATGTCCCACTTGATCCTTTGTAGTTCCTCTTCGAATTCAAGAAGCCTTGAATCAGAAGATAGGGAGCGTCCGTTGTAGGTAGCCAAGGTCAGCATCAAATGGCAGCCTAGTCCGGTCCTCCGGGGATTCTTAGCACCCTCTGCCTTCATGTCGCACTGGCCGCTGCCTTGGCCAGGTACATTCCAGCTGCCGGAGACTGAGGGCCAAGATTTAAGTTGTAGAGTCATTTTGGAGGTGTTTGGCCATAACTCACCACGCTGGCCAAGCGGGTTGGTGAGTGTGGGATAGCATTTCCTCTGATCCCGATGGTATAGTTATACCGCTATTTGCGGTCGTCAGAGCCCCTTTAGTGGGAACAGGATGCACCACGAGAAGGCGGGGTTGACATTTGTATATATATATATAATAAAATATCCAAACAAATGAAGAATGTTATCAAAACCAAAAAGAAAAAGTGGTTGGGGCTGCTATCTTCACGGAAATATGAACCCGCAACAAAGACACCAAATTGACTTTTCTGAGTGAGTAAAAGACCAGGTAACTATAAGGTCCACTCACTATGCTCCCGAAGTCCCATATAAATATCAAAGAAAGACAAGAATAAGAAGCCACCTATCCTTTAAAGTAAAAAGTCCATATCAATATAACCAAAAACCATATTATACCCAATTAAAGCAACCCTAATATCTGTAAATATATAAATAAATCAAGTATCTTACCTCCCTGTAAGTCAAGAAACATACAGCAGGCAATACAAACCTTGTCCCGAAACTGAAAACCTTTTTACAGTGTCAACAAATCGCTAAGACGAAACAGTTCAAACCAAAGACGAACGATATTCAAGTAAATACTTACCATCAGAACTCATGATAAGAACGAAGGTCAAGAGTCAACCGAAGACCACACCCAAATGTAAAGAGGTTACACTCACGGACAATGAAATTTGCGCGCCTAGAAAAAAACATCGCTACAACCGCGAAACTTTGCAAATAGCTATATTGCGTACTCATGTGCAAATGATCCTCGTTTGGTGCGATTGTGCATGACCGCACACCCTGTGGCAGCACTGCAACCACACCCTTATAAACCGGCGTGTAGTCGATGCCCCATGAAAGCGAAAAGCACCGGCCGACGCAAGCAAGAGTAAAGAGTGACAAGAATGCCGGGTAGACGCCAGAGACGTCGATTTACTCAACTTACAGACTTCGAGAGAGGCCTGTCATCGGGTTGAAAACCGCAGGGTGGTCGGTGCGCTGTATAGCCCGTCGCGTGGATCGTTCTGAGCATTCCGTCCGATTGTGTTGGGAGCAGTGGACATGTGACAGCAGCGCCACATGGCGGAGCGGCTCCGTACGGACCAGGAGGACCACCAGCAGAGAAGATGGACGGATCGTGCTCCAGGCGTGAACGGATCCCACGGGGACCCGGCTCTTGTGTGGCTCCTATGTGGATACAAGCCATTTCCCGACGCTTCAGGGGAGCGAATCTGCGATCCCAGCGCCACTTACGTGTGCTGCCATTAACACCGGAACATCGCCGGCTCCGTTTGCAGTGATGCCAGGCCAGAACGACGTGGAACGCAACAGACTGGCGACGTGTGGTGTTTAGCGATGAGTGCCGCTTTGTTTTGGGGACAGATGATCATCGTGTCCAGGTGTGGAGGCCCCCGAGTCAACGGCACAATCCCAACCATGCTATCGAGTACCACACCTCCCCCACTGCAGGCATTATGGTCTGGGGAGCCATTGCCTACGATAGCCTATCAGCTCTAGCAGTGGTACGTGGATCATTGACGGCCCAGCGGTATGTGGATCAGATCCTACGGCCCCATGTGCTGCCATTCCTGGTCGGGATTCCAGGTGCGTTATACCAGCAGATGCAGGTGCGCTATGCCCGCCCGCACACGGCTCAGGTTGCCCAGGACTGCCAACGTCATGTTCAGATACTTCCGTAGCCTACCGCTGCCCTGACATGTCCCCTATCGAACATGTGTGGGACCAGTTGAAACGCCGGCTGCCGCAGTGCCACATTATCCGGAATTTGGAGCAGACCGTCCAACACGTGCGGCCAACATCAGGCGTCTGTTCGCCTCCTTGCCGGGCCGTATTCCAGCCTATATCGTCGCACGTGGCGGCGCGACGCGCAGTTGAAATTGACAGGACAGCATGCCACAGATCCCTCGGCAATTGTTCTGCAGCTCTGCAGCTGTGGTTTTGCCATCATGTGTACAGTTCATCTGTATTATTACGTCAAAAAATTTTCAGTTCAATCCGATGCTTCCTTTTTGGTGCGCAAATTTCACTGCCCATGAGTGTGTATATATATACACTGGCGGAAAGTGAAAAAAGAACACCAAGAAGGAATTGGCGGACGATCATGAAATTTACATATGTTAATGGGGTCGAGGTTACGTAGGTGTGACGTTAATTTCGGGACCAACTGGTGAGCGTTTACGGCACAGCACGGCATAATATGCAAATTATCATCGGTGGTATTTAAGGAGTACGGCGAAGTGAATGTAATCAGTCGCCGGCGTACGGACACGTGAGAAGACCCTGAAGAAACTGCAATGCCTGGATATGGAAGACATGTACTGTTTCAGCAGTTATCTGACTTTGAGCGAGGTCGTCTAGTCGGACTCCGCGAGGCCGGGTGGTCGTATCGTCGTATTGCGGAGCGAATTGGACGGTAAGTATCGGTGGTGGTACGATGGTGACGTAGATAGTCCGAGGAACATTCCCACACGAGTAGACGTGGAACCGGGAGTTACAGACGGACTGATGAGCGGACCGATCGACGCATAAGAAGAGCGGCGTTGTCAAGCAGAACATCCACTGCGACGCAAATCCGAGCTGCCGTTGCACTTGAGGTGACTGTGCGAACAATCCGCAACCTTCTACTGGATGCAGGACTACGTGCGCGTGTGCCTCTGGCATGTGTACCTCTGACCCCAGCCCACCGTCAGGAACGGCTGCAGTGGTGTCTCCAACGTCTGCACTGGAGAACGCAATGGCGATCTGTAGTGTTCAGCAATAAAAGCAGATTCTGCTTGGGAACCTCCGATGGCCGTATGCGTGTTCGCAGACGCACAGGGGAGCGTCTCCACCCTTCTTGCATCCGCCAGCGACACACAGGGACACCTGGTCTCCTGGTGTGGGGCTAGATCAGCTATCACTCCCGTACACAATTTTTTTGTACCGGGTACGTTAAACAACACCTTCTACATCAACAACATCGTTCAGCCCGTTGTTGTGCCTTTTGTAAGGTCGGTCCATCGTGGTGTTTTCCAGCAAGATAAAGCACGCCCACACACGGCACGTGCAACGCAACATGCACTTCAGGGTGTGAGACAACTTCCATAGCCTGCACGTTCTCCGGATTTGTCCCCCATTGAGCACGTGTGGGATTTTATGGTACAACGACTTATCTGGTCTCCACGGCCAGCCACGACCATTCCCGATTTACGCGTCCAGGTTGAGGATGCTTGGAACTCAATACCCCAAACTTACATCCAACATTTGTACGACAGACTCCATGCCAGAATTGCACAGTGTGACGCAGTTCATGGCGGTTCAACCTCGTACTAACCATGTTACATAGAAATGTTATTTTTCAGTTTACCAGCAAATACAGCTGTATTTTGCCATAATGTTTTGATCACTTTATCCTCTGTATTCCGTTATTATGCTGTATAAATTTCATTGGTTCAGACGTCTGCTTCTTGGTGTTCTTTTTTCACTTTCCGCCATTGTATATACACTGCTGGCCACCGAAAATGCAACACCAAGAAGGACACGAGATAGCAAAGCCAGATTTACTGGACACATAACAACAGATACAAAGATGAAACGATTGAGCTTACAGACCCGTGCGACTTGCGGAACACGCAGACATCAATATCGTGTGGCCCCCATGGCTGGCGATAACGGCAGCTACACGCCGCGGCATTGAACGAAAGAGGAGGCTTTGGATGTGGGCTTGGGGTATGTAGGTCCAGGCTGCTTCCACACGTTGCCACAGTTCATCAGGTGTATCCGCGGGTGCTGCTTGCCGGGCCACTCGGTAGCCGATCAGCAAACGATGGGCGACATATAGGGAGAACAGGCGGGCCACGGAAGCAGTGACACCTGGTGGGCCGTGAAGAATTGTGTCACGATGCATGCCACGTGCGGGCGCGCATTGTCCTGTTGAAACGTGGCCGCTGGCAGGTCCTGCAGGTAAGGGAGGACTACAGGCTCCAAAACGTCGGAGATGTATCGGTGGCTGTTGAGTGTACCGGCGATGCGTACCAGAGGGATGCGGGTGTCGTATCCAATTGCACCCCAAATCATAACGCCAGGCGACGGACCGGTATGGCGATGTATAATGCAGGCGTCATACAGTCTGTCGCCGCGGTGACGCCACACACGGATCCGACCATCGTGGCGTTGCAGGAAGAAGCGGGATTCGTCGGAGAAGACAATGTCCTGCCATTCCGTAGTCCAGGTGCGGCGTTCACTGCCCACTGCCGCCGCACTCGACAGTGGTGTAACGTCAATGGTAATCGGAGCAATGGGCGCCGTGCGACAAGTCCCCGCTCCTGCAGACGACGTCGAACGGTACGCGCTGACACAGGTTGTTGCGCAACACACCCCAACTCCTGCGCTAACGTTCGTGATGTGCCGGTTCGAGCCGTCAATGGCCGCCGCACAACATGCCGGTCCTCTCGTTCAGTGGTGTGCCGCGGCTGCGGCAATCGCACACGTCGGTCCGTCCGTCCATCCTGCACCCACCGAATCCATACTCGCCTCACTGTGGCTGGATGTCGTCCCACACGGGCGCCGATGTCTCGGTACGATAAACCGCTGTCGCGATAAGGCACTATTCGGCCTCTGTCGAACTCCAAAACGTGCTGGAATGATTGCCATATTCTGCGACGAGGCATCAGGAAGCTTCCCACGCACAGGTCCGGCAGCACAACACACTTCCACTACTAACACCGCTTTCTGTGCACCCTTCTAATAGTGCTTCTCGGTGGTGTACCGGGCGCACATGATTTGTTTATGCCCTGCGGTGCTAATCGTTTACATGTCCTCTCGCGGGCGACGCATGCTGAGAATTTCAGGCCAATCGGATGCTTCCTTCTTGGTGTTGCATTTTGGGTGGCCAGTAGTGTATATATCATCATCATCATCATCATTGTCAACCATTATCAATCCACTGCTGGACGAAGGTCTCCCCAAGTTTCCTCCACAACAGTCTGTCTTGTGCCAGTCTCCTCCATGTCACTCCCGCATATTTACGAATTTCATCCACCCATCTCCCATGTGGTCTTTTTCTGGGTCTTTTCCTGTCCCTTGGAATCCAATCTAAAATTTCGGCTGTCCATCTATGGTCTGTCCTTCTGGCAGTATGTCCAGCCCATTGCCATTTCAGGGATTTAACTCTGATCATGATGTCTTCCACTCTCGTCATTTTTCGGATCCACGAGTTCCTCTTCTTATCTCTCCTGGTTATACCAAGCATGCACCTCTCCATGCTGCTTTGAGTTGTCTGCAGCCTTTGTATGTCTCTTTTAGTTAAGGTCCACGTCTCTGCACCATACGTAAGCACTGGAAGGATGCATTGATCAAACACTTTTCTTTTAAGACATAATGGCATATTGCTCTTGAAAATTATGCTGTTTCTTCCAAAAAGCTCTCCAGGCAAGTTTTGTACGCCGATTAATTTCTTCATCAATGTGACCCTCACTTGATATCTGCTGTCCAAGATAAACATATGTATCTGTTATCTCCAGTTTTTCTCCATCAATCGATAAATCTTCATTTCTTGTAAAAGCATTGAACATCACTTTTGTCTTCTGAAAGTTCATTTTTAATCCCACTTCTTTACTCTTGTCAGCAAGTTCCTGGATCATACTCTGCAGCTCTGATGGGGTAGTTGCAAAAATGACTATGTCATCAGCCAAACGAAGGTGGGTTAGATAATCTCCATTAATCTTTATCCCTTTGTTTTCCCAGTTCAGTGATTGAAAGACATTTTCCAATGTGGCATTAAAGAGCTTCGGAGATAAGGTGTCACCTTGTCTCACTCCCTTTCCAATTTTTATGTGTGTTGTATTTTCAAACAGCCGAATCTTTGCACTTGCATTTTCATAGATGTTATTAATAATATTAATGTATGCATCTTCAATACCGCAGGATTTCAGAGCCGTGGTAGCTGCTGATGGTTTCACCGAATCAAAGGCTTTTTCATAATCGATAAAAGCCATGCACAATGGAAGTTCATATTCCCTCGCTCTTTCAATTAGTTCTCTCAGTACGTGGATATGATCTATTGTGCTGTAGCCACTCCTGAATCCAGCTTGTTCTCTCGGTTGAGCCATGTCCAGTGTTACCTTCAAGCGGTGTGAAAGAACTTTAGTGAAGATTTTATAAACCACTGATAGGAGGCTGATAGGTCTGTAGTTCCTGAGATCCTCAATGTCACCTTTTTTATGTAGCAGGATCATTGTAGCGTTGTTCCAATCCTCAGGAATCTTCTCTTCATTAAGGCATCGAGTGAAAATTTGGGCGAGTACTGTTTCAATTTCTCCACTTGCTTCTTGTATGATGTCTATAGTAATTCCATCTTCTCCTGGAGCTTTCCCCCGCTTCATGTTTTTGATTGCATGAGCAACTTCTGCTGGGAGGACTGGAAGAACTCTGGTACCTTTCATGATGTCTGGAGTACATGTATCATCCCTTTCATATAATTTGGAGTAGAAATCTTTCACTCTTGTCAAAATTTCGCCTCTATTTCTTGTTATAGAATCATCTTCTTTTCTCAGAGCCATAATCTGTTTTCTTCCCTTACTGAGATGTCCCTTTGCTATCTTTAGGCTTTGGTTGTTTTCAATTGCTTTCCTCACTAGCTCACAGTTGAATTTCCTTACGTCTTCAGTGATACTTTTTCGTGTTGTCTTGCATAGCTCTATATATTCCACTTTGGAAGTCACATCTTCTTTAGTTGTCCTCATCTCTCTTCTTTTTTGCATCAACATTTTGGTTTTTCCTGATAATTTGTTCACATGCAACTTGTTCTTAGACCCAGCTAATTTTGTTGCTGTTTCCATTAGAGCTTTGGTTACTTTTCTGTTAACTTCCGAAATATCCACTTCTTCCGATGTTAGGCCTTCTAAAGCAGAGAATCTGTTCTTCAGTTCCAACTTGAAAGTATTATGGTGTTTTTTAAGGTTGGTTATGTCAATACATTTTGTTTGTCTTATGAGCTTGCCACGTTCCAGTTTAGTGTTGAGGTGCATCTTACATCTCACCAATCTATGGTCACTACCTGTGTTGAACTTGTTCAGCACACTGCAGTCTTCGATGACGAATTTTTTGTTACACATAATAAAATCAATTTCACTTGTCGTCCCAATTGGATGTCTCCATGTCCATTTCCTGTGTGGCTTTTTCTTGAAAAAGGAATTCAAGATGAAAAATCCTTCTGCCTCTGCAAACTCAACGAGAGTATTTCCACGCTGGTTTCTGTTGCCGTGACCGAATTTACCTACTGAAGTTTCATTCTGTTGCCGTTGCCCTATTTTTGCATTGAAATCTCCCATAATTATCTTCAAATGCTGCTTACCTTTATTATTTAAATGACGAATTTCCTCATAAAATTCTTCAATTTCTTCTTCAGGATGACTTGTGGTGGGTGCATAAGTTTGAATAATCTGAGCCTGGTATCTTCTCGATAGTTGGATAACGAGTCGTGCAGCTCTGTCAGAGGAACTTTCAACTTCTACCACTTTATCCTTCAGTTTCTTGTTTATTATAAATCCAACACCACTAGTTCTGCCAATATCTGTCCCACGATATTAGAAGCGATGTCCACTTTTCAGTTCGATGAGATCTTCTCCTTTTCTCCTTACCTCACTTAGCCCCACGATGTCCCACTTGATCCTTTGTAGTTCCTCTTCCAATTCAAGAAGCCTTGAATCAGAAGATAGGGAGCGTCCGTTATAGGTAGCCAAGGTCAGCATCAAATGGCAGCCTAGTCCGGTCCTCCGGGGATTCTTAGCACCCTCTGCCTTCATGTCGCACTGGCCGCTGTCTTGGCCAGGTACATTCCAGCTGCCAGAGACAGAGGGCCAAGATTTAAGTTGTAGAGTCATTTTGGAGGTGTTTGGCCATAACTCACCACGCTGGCCAAGCGGGTTGGTGAGTGTGGGATAGCATTTCCTCTGATCCCGATGGTATAGTTATACCGCTATTGGCGGTCGTCAGAGCCCCTTTAGTGGGAACAGGATGCACCACGAGAAGGCGGCGGTTGACATTTGTCAAGGAGAGGCTGTGATGTTACGTATCACCTGACCTTACATACATATATATATATATATATATTCTATTAAGAAGAGACTGAAGCAAAAAAAAATTTTTTTTTTTGACTAACTGTTTATGTCATATAACCTTCAGAAAGCATTTCTTTAGTTTCTCGTTTTTGAGTTGTCAGAAGTGTTGGAGTAGGGGGTTTTGTAATCCAGTTTTCTTTCCGGAATCTGTGCTTTAGAAAAAAATTAATACTTCCTTTTTTTACTGCAAAGTTTAAGAATTTGTAGCACTTTAGTATTGCTATTCAGGTTTAAATTCCCTCTTAGGCGACTAAGTAACTTGGCAATGTGTTATTGCTGAACATTAATTCTGTTTCATTAAGTCACTCTTACAACTTGAGTTTTCTATAATTATCTTCTTTCTGTTTATTAGTAACAGATGAAGAGCATGGGTTGGGCCAGGAAAGTTATAGATGCATGCTAAAATGTTAACTAAAGCTCCTTCGTACAACTCTGTGGAGGTTATGACATATATATATATATATATTTTTTTTTTTTTTTTTTGGTGGGCTTATTACTTGCATCTATGGCTTTGCAGAAACCCATTTCCAAATAGTTTTGCTGGTCCTTGATAAAGCCAAGGCTCGGTATTATCGACACTTTCTACATTCTGTTTTTCTATTATTTTTTTCTCTTTTTACTCACACCGGTCAATATATAACCTTTTCTATGTTGTACTTGGTGTGAGTCAAAAAATTTTGTTTGCTTCAGTCTCTTCTTAATAGAATGTGAATTCTGAATTTTCATAACTGCTGCGTTGCGCGTTTAGATCTTCGGGTTTTTTGCAACTTTCGTTTTAATTTCTTGAGTGTTTTTCTTATTATGTTTTCGGCTCTGCTCTTAAGTATATATATATATATATATATATATCATAGGAAAGTAAAATTTTCATTCATGTAATATAATATAAACCACAACAAAACTCGCAATGCTGCAAGTATTAGATGTAGTTAGTGAATGCAAAAGAATATTAACATACAAGCGATCTACCCTCATAAACGTACAAATAGGGCCAAAAGCCTCCAGATAAAAAACTATAAAGTGATTAACAAAATGACAAAACAATGTTAAGAAAATATCTATAAAAATATTTACTCAGAACCCCTTGATCACTCTTCAGGGGAAAACATCCAGAGGCCCTGAGCACACAAGTTCAGTTCAGGTTTCATGAGAATGCCAAAATCTCAAAAAAGCAATAATGGATATCCAATTTGAAATTTTGTGTTGTAAATTTTGATGCACTCTGTCTTCCCTACCTGAACTATAGAAAATACAAAAGAGTCACTAGGATTAAAATTGAACTAAAAAATGAACTATAAAACACCTTACCAAACCAATAATGTTACATGAACTATTTTGTATTTTTTATAGTTCAGGTAGGGAAGACAGAATGCATTAAAATTTACAACACAAAATTTTAAATTGGATGTCCATTATTGCTTTTTTGATATTTTTGCATTCTCATGAAACTTGAACTGGCCTCTGAATGTCTTTCCCTGAAGAGTAGTGATCCAGAGGTTCTTAATAAATGTTTTTATAAATATTTTCCTAACATTGTTTCGTCATTCTGTTATTCACTTTAGGTTTCTTTTTGTTTTTTTTATTTGAAGGTTTTTGGCCTTATTTGTCTGTTTATGGGGGTAGATTGCTTATATGTTAATGTTCTTATATATATATATATATATATATATATCTTCATTTTTAGGGATGTAAGGTCAGGTGATGCGTAACATCACAGCCTCTCCTTGACAAATGCCAACCCCGCCTTCTCGTGGTGCATCCTGTTCCCACTAAAGGGGCTCTGACGACCGCCCATAGCGGTGTAACTATACCATCGGGATCAGAGGAAATGCTATCCCACACTCACCAACCCGCTTGGCCAGCGTGGTGAGTTATGGCCAAACCCCTCCAAAATGATTCCACAACTTAAATCTTGGCCCTCAGTCTCCGGCAGCTGGAATGTACCTGGCCAAGGCAGCGGCCAGTGCGACATGAAGGCAGAGGGTGCTAAGAATCCCCGGAGGACCGGACTAGGCTGCCATCTGATGCTGACCTTGGCTACTTACAATGGACGCTCCCTATCTTCTGATTCAAGGCTTCTTGAATTGGAAGAGGAACTACAAAGGATCAAGTGGGACATCGTGGGGCTAAGTGAACTAAGGAGAAAAGGAGAAGATCTCATCGAACTGAAAAGTGGACATCTCTTCTACTATCGTGGGATAGATACTGGCAGAACTAGTGGTGTTGGATTTATAATAAACAAGAAACTGAAGGACAAAGTTGTAGAAGTTGAAAGTTCCTCTGACAGAGCTGCACGACTTGTTATCCAACTCTCGAAAAGATACCAGGCTCAGATTATTCAAACTTATGCACCCACCACAAGTCATCCTGAAGAAGAAATTGAAGAATTTTATGAGGAAATTTGTCATCTAAATAATAAAGGTAAGCAGCATTTGAAGATAATTATGGGAGATTTCAATGCAAAAATAGGGCAACGGCAACAGAATGAAACTTCAGTAGGTAAATTCGGTCAGGGCAACAGAAACCAGCGTGGAAATACTCTCGTTGAGTTTGCAGAGGCAGAAGGGTTTTTCATCTTGAACTCCTTCTTCAAGAAAACGCCACACAGGAAATGGACATGGAGACATCCAAATGGGACGACAAGTGAAATTGATTTTATTATGTGTAACAAAAAATTCGTCATAGAAGACTGCAGTGTGCTAAACAAGTTCAACACAGGTAGTGACCATAGATTGGTGAGATGTAAGATGCACCTCAACACTAAACTTGAACGTGGCAAGCTCATAGGACAAACAAAATCTATTGACATAACCAACCTTAAAAAACACCATAATACCTTCAAGTTAGAACTGAAGAACAGGTTCTCTGCTTTAGAAGGCCTAACATCGGAAGAAGTGGACATCTCTGAAGTTAACAGAAAAGTAACCAAAGCTCTTATGGAAACAGCAACAAAATTAGCTGGGTCTAAGAACAAGTTGCGTGTGAACAAATTATCAGGAAAAACCAAAATGTTGATGCAAAAAGAAGAGAGATGAGGACAACTAAAGAAGATGTGACTTCCAAAGTGGAATATATAGAGCTATGCAAGACAGTAAGAAAAAGTATCACTGAAGACGTAAGGAAATTCAACTGTGAACTAGTGAGGAAAGCAATTGAAAACAACCAAAGCCTAAAGATAGCAAAGGGACATCTCAGTAAGGGAAGAAAACAGATTATGGCACTGAGAAAAGAAGATGGTTCTGTAACAAGAAATAGAGGCAGAAATTTTGACAAGAGTGAAAGATTTCTACTCCAAATTATATGAAAGGGATGATATATGCACTCCAGACATCATGAAAGGTACCAGTACCAGAGTTCCTCCTGTCCTTCCAGCAGAAGTTGCACATGCAATCAAGAACATGAAGCGAGGAAAAGCTCCAGGAGAAGATGGAATTACTGTAGACATCATACAAGAAGCAAGTGGAGAAATCGAAACAGTACTCGCCCAAATTTTCACTCGATGCCTTAATGAAGGAAAGATTCTGAGGATTGGAACACCGCTACAATGATCCTGCTACATAAGAAAGGTGACATTGAGGATCTCGGAAACTACAGACCTATCAGCCTCCTATCAGTAGTTTATAAAATCTTCACTAAAGTTCTTTCACACCGCTTGAAGGTAACACTGGACATAGCTCAACCGAGAGAACAAGCTGGATTCAGGAGTGGCTACAGCACAATAGATCATATCCACGTGCTGAGAGAACTAATTGAAAGAGCGAGGGAATATGAACTTCCATTGTGCATGGCTTTTATCGATTATGAAAAAGCCTTTGATTCGGTGAAACCATCAGCAGTTACAATGGCTCTGAAAACCTGCGGTATTGAAGATGCATACATTAATATTATTAATAACATCTATGAAAATGCAAGTGCAAAGATTAGGCTGTTTGAAAATACAACACACGTAAAAATTGGAAAGGGAGTGAGACAAGGTGACACCATATCTCCGAAGCTCTTTAATGCCACATTGGAGGGTGTTTTTCAGTCACTGAGCTGGGAAAACAAGGGGATAAAGATTAATGGAGATTATCTAACCCACCTTCGTTTTGCTGATGACGTAGTCATTTTTGCAACTACCCCATCAGAGCTGCAGAGTATGATCCAGGAACTTGCTGACAAGAGTAAAGAAGTGGGATTAAAAATGAACTTTCAGAAGACAAAAGTGATGTTCAATGCTTTTACAAGAAATGAAGATTTATCGATTGATGGAGAAAAGCTGGAGATAACAGACACGTACGTTTATCTTGGACAGCAGATATCAAGTGAGGGTCACATTGATGAATAAATTAATCGGCGTACAAAACTTGCCTGGAGAGCTTTTGGAAGAAACAGCATAATTTTCAAGAGCAATATGCCATTATGTCTTAAAAGAAAAGTGTTTGATCAATGCATCCTTCCAGTGCTTACGTATGGTGCGGAGACGTGGACCTTAACTAAAAGAGACATACAAAGGCTGTTGACAACTCAAAGTGGCATCGAGAGGTGCATGCTTGGTGTAACCAGGAGAGATAAGAAGAGGAACTCGTGGATCCGAAAAATGACAAGAGTGGAAGACATCATGATCAGAGTTAAATCCCTGAAATGGCAATGGGCTGGACATACTGCCAGAAGGACAGATCATCGATGGACAGCCGAAATTTTAGATTGGATTCCAAGGGACAGGAAAAGACCCAGAAGAAGACCACATGGGAGATGGGTGGATGAAATTCGAAAGTATGCAGGGGTGACATGAAGGAGACTGGCACAAGACAGACCGTTGTGGAGGAAACTTGGGAGACCTTCGTCCAGCAGTGGATTGATAATGGTTGACAATGATGATGATGATGATGATATCTTCATTTTGCTGATGACGTAGTCATTTTTGCAACTACCCCATCAGAGCTGCAGAGTATGATCCAGGAACTTGCTGACAAGAGTAAAGAAGTTGGATTAAAAATGAACTTTCAGAAGACAAAAGTGATGTTCAATGCTTTTACAAGAAATGAAGATTTATCGATTGATGGAGAAAAGCTGGAGATAACAGACACGTACGTTTATCTTGCACAGCAGATATCAAGTGAGGGTCATATTGATGAAGAAATTAATCGGCGTACAAAACTTGCCTGGAGAGCTTTTGGAAGAAACAGGATAATTTTCAAGAGCAATATGCCATTATGTCTTAAAAGAAAAGTGTTTGATCAATGCATCTTTCCAGAGCTTACTTATGGTGCAGAGACGTTGGCCTTAACTAAAAGAGACATACAAATGCTACAGGCATCTCAAACAAGCCTGGAGAGCTGCATGCTTGGTGTAACCAGGAGAGATAAAAGAGAAACTCGTGGATCCGAAAATTGACAAGAGTGGAAGACATCATGATCATCCCTGAAGTAGCAATGGGCTGGACATACTGCCAGAAGGACAGATCATCGATGGACAGCCGAAATTTCAGATTGGATTCCAAGGAACAGGAAAAGACCCAGAAGAAGACCACATGGGAGATGGGTGGATGAAGTTCGAAAGTATGCGGGAGTGACATGGAGAAGACTGGCACAAGACAGACCGTTGTGGAGGAAACTTGGGGAGACCTTCGTCCAGTAGTGGATTGATAATGGTTGACAATGATGATGATGATGATGATATATATATATATATATATATATATATATATATATATATATATATATATATATCTTATTTATTTATTTTATTATTTTTGTATGTGAATTGTGAGAGTTTTAATTTTAGTTTGCGTGTGTTAATTTAGTGGGATTCAGGGATTTCTACGGTAAGTTTTTGGTTGAAGGTGTAGAGAGTTTGACTTATATACTCCGCCAGTGGTTCTTGCTGCAGTGCGCAGTTCCCGGATGAGTAGGGCAACTTTGTAGTACACCTTCAAAAGATTTTATATATGTATATATCATCATTGTCAACCATTATCAATCCACTGCTGGACGAAAGTCTCCCCAAGTTTCTTCCACAACGGTCTGTCCTGTGCCAGTCTCCTCCATGTCACTCCCGCATACTTTCGAATTTCATCCACCCATCTCACATGTGGTCTTCTTCTGGGTCTTTTCCTGTCTCTTGGAATCCAGTCTAAAATTTCAGCTGTTTTAAAACCGAGCAAAATATTACATGAAAACAATGCTATACAAACTTATTTAAGCACTTCTAGTAAATCTTCTTCTAAATGAGATTCAACTTAACAATACGACTCCCTTTCTGTCTACTTAAATAGAATGCATAATATAATTTAAGACAGTGCCTCCAAGTTAATGCTCTTAAACACTTATGATAACTGATGAAAATATTAATTCATTTTCTGGAAAATTCACCGTACCGACTTCTCTGCGGAGAACGTGTTCAGATTGTGCAATATTAGCTCGTTAAATATGCAATATAAACAGTAAATTCAATGAGACAAATGAGGGTACCAAATGGACAGAAATTTTCTACCTCTCTTTATTCCATCACAGGTCGCCGCACCCTCGCGCACTTCCGGTAGAAAAAGTTCATCAAGTCCACACAGACATTCATTGCATTGTGCGTGCACTTATATCACTGAATCGTTAGTATCCTACGCCGTAATATTGGCAGTATCCATGGACCAACTTTCACTTTCGATCGCTCTTCTGCTCGACATTGGAACTGGACATCGCCTCGGGAATCAATCTCTACAAACGTAAGATATGCTTATAGGAGATAAAATAGTTATATTGGGAAAATAATTGGCTCTTTTTTTTTTTTTTTTTTTTTTTGATATCTCTTATTCGATCTGGCAATTTTCCTCTGAGTGAGACATCTATCTAAACGAGCAATGATTTTTTTTTTTTTTTTTTTACCGTGTTATTTTTTGGGTGCAACTACATTCAAGGAAATGATAAACCTCTCATCTGTCACAGATTATTTATTCTTTTGCTATTCGAGGACTAATTTCCCCAAACGATAAAACACGAAATTGGCTTTCATCGGACCGATATTGTTTACGATCTAATTCTTTTTAAGCCAAGGTGCCCGATGGAACTTTCATTTCACGCGGGGGTAGCCAGTGGAGTCATATTGAGAGGAATAAGGATTGCATTTAAAATTGAAACGTTGCAGTACAGTCTTATTTGTCCTTTGGTAAGTGCTGAGTTGCCCATTCTCTTAAAAAAAAACTTTAATATTTTTATTCATATATTCATTATACTGTATGAACACTCTGTGTTGTGAAAGAAGAAAACGTGGGGGGGAGTGGAAGGTAGAACTTCGATTGGAATCCTTATCCCCCCCCCCTTTCCTTTTTTTCATCACCGTTCTTCCCGCAATTGATTTTAAATTTTAACAAGAAAGATGACACCGAATTTTCGGGTGTAATAAGCACGTATTTTGAATCTGTTCTGACGCAAATTAAATTTGTTAAAGTTATTCAAAGTCAATGGAACCGGTATGGAAAACAATAGTAACTGACGGAAGAAAGAAGTTTTTCAATCGGGTTTTTAATCCCTCAGATATTGCTATAAACGGAATCGTGAGCTTGCGCCTCCTGGTTGAAGACTTGTGCGTTAAGAAAAATATGAATTTATATGAGAAACATTTCGCACCGGAAACGCTCTCCAACACACAAAGAATTTTTCAAATCGGACTCTTAGAGATATCGACAAAAATAAGATGTGACATTACGTCCCCTGGTGGGAAAACCATGCTTTATTTTAGGAAGAAAGTATTCTCAAAAGTTTTTCCATATGAGCGGTATCGGTAGAAGAAAAAAATATTTAGTCGAGTTTTCAGGAGCCCAGATTTAGCTACAAATACATCAGAAGAAGAAATTAACACTTATGCCCCCTGGTGGCCGAACCATTCTTTACCAAACATTAGAAATTATGTGAAAGATATTTTTTTCCATCAGGTCTTGTATGCGTTACAGGAAGAATTTTTCAAATCGGAGTTTTAGGAGCAGAAATAACGCATAAAACGCAATTTACCTTTGTACCTCCTAGCGGAAAGTCTATGATTTACTTGAAAATTTTTAATTTATAGGAAAAACATTTCGCATTGGAAACACTTCCAGCAAAGAAGACACTTCTCAAACCGGACTCTTAGAAGTACAGATATTGACAAAAATAAGATATACGTCTATGCCCCCGGGCGTAGAAACCATGCATTATTTCAAGAAGAAAATGTTTCTAACAGGTTTGTCGACATAAGTGGTATCGGTCAACAAGCGACTTTTTTTCAATCGAGACTTTAGAAACTCATATTTTGCTGCAAATACATCAGAAGCGGAAATTAAGATTTACGCCCCCTGGTGGCCAAACCATTTTTTACAAAAATTGGAAATTATATGCAAACGATTTCCATCGGAAGCTGTATCCGGTGCAGAAGGAATTTTTCAAATCGGAGATTTAGAAGCAGAGATATAGGGGGAAACGCAATTCACCCTTTACGCCCCCTAGCGGAAAGTCTATGAATTACTTGAAATTTTTGAGATTATATGAAAAACATGTCACACTGAAAACACTATCCAACAAAGAAGGAAATTTTTAAATCGGACTCCTAGAAATAGAGATATTGACAAAAATAAGATATACATCTACGCCCCCTGGCGTTGAAACTGTGGAATATTTTTAAAAAGAAAAAATTCCGAAAAGGTTTATCGATCTGAGTGGCATCAGTCCACGCAAGAATTTTTTCAATCGATATGTTAGAAGCTCAGTTTTTATGGCAAATGCATCAGAAGAAAAAATTAACGCTTACGCCCCCTGGTGGCCAAAGTATTCTTTACTAGAAATTATATGTAAAAGATTTTCCATCAGGAGGTGTATCTGCTGAAGAAAAAAGTTTTCAAATCGGAGTTTTAGAAGAGTTATCAGGAAAACTGTAATTTACTTTTTTCGCCCGCTAGCAGAAAATCTATGCGTATTTTGAAAAAGTAATTACATCTAAAATACTCTTCGGCATAAATGGGATCGAAAGATAAAAGAATTTGTTCAATCCGATATTTAGAAGCAAATATGTGGAATAAAACATATTTTTGAATTCGACATCATCTGCATTTACGCCCTCTAGCGGCGATATTGTACATCGTAAAAAAAAAACGAAATGAAGGATCATCATTCGCATATTTCAAGCTTCCCAATGCAAAATAATTTTTAAATCGGACTAATAGTTGCAAAGATATCGTGGGTACAGACGGGCAGACGGACGGACGGCCGGACAAACCGATAACATAAGCACAATCTTTTATTTACAAAAGACGTGCTAAATTAGCGTCTTTGACGTTGGAAGAAATCTGCCTTATTATCGAACAAAGTTTCGAGAAAACCCCTTTTAGCAGCGGCTTCAATTTAACTGACCGGAATGCCTTTTCCACGCCAACTAGCATGGGTGCATTAGTTAGCACAGTGAACTTGGTTACGGTTTGCTGTAATTTGCTGGAGCTTATGTGTTCTTTTGAGAAGAGACTCAATATCTGCCTCTTTCTCGACGTGGGGAAATCCCTAATCTGCATTTTCGCGTTCACTACCTACTCGCATGATCGCATGAGGCTACTTTGCAAGAGCCTTTGAGAATGAAGAGGACAACGAGACGAACTTAGAAGGAGGCGAACGGCATTTAAGAAAAATGTTGTTTTGACTTTTGAGAGCCCGAATTTTATTTATTTATTATTATTTTTGCAGGTAATTGATTTTCGGTTTATGAAAGTTAATTAGGGATTTGGGAATTTTAATCTAAAACGTTTGCTGCGCGGAAAATGTTTCAGCTGCGCTGAGGAAGTTAAATCGCTGCGCGCGCAGCTTAGATGGGGAACATTGATTCTATCTCTTTACGCTGTTAACGTTAACGAAAAGGAGAATGCAATAGTCCTTTCTTCCTTTTTTTGAGAGATTAAATCTTTGCAATTCTTATGGCAATTACAAGTTTCCTCGCAGTCTTTGAGTATATAGTATATGAAAGGTGCAGGTTTGTAAGATTGTAATCTCTAGCCGAAATATTCCACGCTGCAACTTACAGATAAATGTAGTTTGCCTACTTCATTTTGACTACGTAATTATCTTTATACCTCAGCCTTTTTACCTCCGAACTTGCAATCGATAGCATCTCGGGCAATTAGTAAAGATGCGTAGTACAAATTAAATACTTACCGATTAAAAGCAGAAATTTAAATCTTTTATTCGATTTTCTTTTTTGGTGAAATTTCCTAAAATCATTATAATTTTTCTGAAACTATTATAGTCCGTTATTCTCGAAACTAATCTTTTCTCAAGGGGAACATGGCAGGTGCCGTCAAACTCTTTTCATCCCAGGAATTTCTCAGAAATACACTATATTGACAAAATTCACCTGGACACTCCTTCAAAAGCAAATGAACGGATCCTCTGCGTTGTTAAATGCGCGGTACAACTGCAAACGGCATAAAAACAAGCCTACAGCTGATCTCGATCATATCGCACTGTGAGGTTCAGTGAAGCTGTCGCGGCGGGAGAAAACTGACTTTGAGAAAGGAAAGATTGTTGGGTGTTATATTAGTGGGTTGTCCATAAGAGAAACCGAAAGGTGTTTAAACATACCCAAGTCAACTGTTGCGGATGTACTGAATAAATGGAAGACACATGTTGTGCCTGAAGCAGCAAAACGTATACCGGCAGGCCAAAGAAAATCAGTGATCGCCGTCGAAGCTTCAGGAAAGTCGTTACAGCTAATCGACGGAGTACTGCACAAGACCTCAGTGTACAGGTGAGTAAAAATGCTGGAACCTCGGTATGTACACGTACCAAGGTTCCAGCAGAGAACTTCATTCCAAGGGTTACCGTGGTCGTGCGGTTGCTCATAAGTCTTTCATATCCACTCGAAATACTACTCGTCGTTTAGCGTGGTGTAAAGAACGTTTATCGTGAACCGTAGATCAATGGAAACGGGTCCTATGAACTGATGAATCCAGATACACGATCCGTCAGCCTGGTGGCCGTGTGTGGGTATGGCAGCAGCCAGGGAAAAGCTATTTACCGCAGTATACTTTTGCTACGGTCAATTTTGGAGCTGGCAGTGTACTCGTATGGGGGTGTTTTTCGTTGTATGGTCCCGGCCTATTGGTTATCGTGGATAAACCTGTTCACCAGCACATCTACCTCGATATTCTGGACAATTATGCCCTACCAACTCTGTGGCAATACTATGGAACCGAGCCTTGTTGGTACCAGCAGGATAATGCACCGAGCCATAAAAAGCAACGACTGTTACGGCGTGGTTTGACGATAATTCCGTATCGTGTGGGGACTGGCCAGCACAGAGCCCTGATCTTAATCACATAGAGCACCTATAGGATGAATTAGAGCGCCGCATAAGAAGTTTGGAACCAAGGCCTACTACTAAGCAACAGTTAGCGGCAGCATTATGTACTGAATGGAAGCGGATACCTATCGTTGTGTTCCAAAACCTAGTCGAAAGCATGTCTCGAAGGGTCAGTGCATGCATTAATGCCAAAGGTGGACCTACACCGTTATAATGAAGTACATTTCTCCGTCATTTTTGGTCCACGCCGGGAATCGAACCCGAGTCCACTTATTCCGGAAGAAGTTGCTCTACCAACTGAGCTACGCAGGCGTTCGTATTCGCTGCTATCTGCCTTTATGTCGTGTGCGTCCTGCGGGCAGGCACGTCACATCTCCCCCGCCCACGAAAGAGGGCCGGAGGCATGGCCAACGGGCCAGCCGTGACCATGAATCGTTGCAGGCATCCATCCGCTGTAGAACGTGCACTTGAGAACTCCCAGTCAATATGGTGTGTGGAATGCAACGTCACACACATTTATCTTTCGAAGCGCTGGAGAAGGGGTTCTCTTATTTTTCCTATCTCGCGGTGTGGAAAGAACGTCACACCATTGCGAGATCTTGAACGGCCGGGTCATCCGGGAAGTTCGGGCGCAATTATAACGAAGTAAATTTCTCCGTCATTTTTGGTCCACACCGGGAATCGAACACGAGTCCACTTATTCCGGAAGAAGTCGCTCTACCAACTGAGCTATGCAGACTTTCGTATCGCTGCTATCTGCCTTTATGTCGCGTGCGTCCTGCGGACAGGCACGTCACACCGTACTAATATATGTCAATAAATGCTATGTTGTGGTTCTCTTCTAGGTGTTCGGTGACTTTTGTCAATATAGCGTATTTTGGATTCCCAACGCTCGTCTTTTTCTTCTTAAATATATTTTTTTTATTTTTGCAACTTTTATGAGTGTCCAAACATATAGGTAGTCGGTCATGCCTAATTTAATGCCACGAGGTCTAAGAATAGGAGGGGGGCAGGAGAGCTAGCGCCGGAGTTACATCCATGTCTTGCTTCAGAATTCGAACCTAGACTTTAGATTACGAGAAGTTTGAAGACTCCGCTAAAATTAATGGGTTAGCTGTTTTAAATTTATTTCATGTGTTTAACTTATATCATTTCACTTTTGATTAAAGTGTGGTTTTATTAAATTTTAGAAAACGTACTCATTGGCAAAACTACAATCTGTTATCACTACTGTTTGTACTTTTAGTTACGTTATTTACTGCCACCTAGCGTACAAAACATTCAACGGTGACGACACTTTTTCTCGTACAGATATCCCGATCGAGCAGGTCATATCTACACAACTGGCCATCCTAAATGCAACACCAAGAAGGAAGCATCCGATTGGCCTGAAATTCGCAGCATGAGTTGCCCGCGAGAGGACATTCGAACGATTAGCATTGCAGGACATATGCAAATCCTGTGCGCCCGGCACGCCACCAAGAAGCACTATAAGAATAAGAAGGGTGCACAGAAGGCGGGGTGTAAGTAGTGGCAGTGTGTTGTGCTGCCGGACCTGTGCGTGGGAAGCTTCCTGATGCCTCGTCGCAGAATATGGCAATCATTCCAGCACGTTTTGGAGTTCGACAGAGGACGAAATAGTGGCTTATCGCGACAGCGGTTTATCGTACCGAGACATCGGCGCCCGTGTGGGACGACATCCAGCCACAGTGAGGCGAGTATGGCTTCGGTGGGTGCAGGAGGGGCGGACGGACCGACGTGAGCGATTGCCGCAGCCGCGGCACACCGCCGAAATATAAGACCGGCATGTTCTGCGGCGGGCATTGATGGCTCGCACCGCCACATCACGAACGTTAGCGCAGGAATTAGGGTGTGTTGCGCAACAACCTGTGTCAGCGCGTACCGTTCGACGTCGTCTGCAGGAGCGGGGACTTGTCGCACGGCGCCCATTGCTCCGATTACCATTGATGTTACACCACCGTCGAGTGCGGTGGCAGTGGACCGTTGAACGCCGCACCTGGACTACGGAATGGCAGGACATTGTCTTCTCCGACGAATCCCGCTTCTGCCTGCAACACCACGATGGTCGGATCCGCATGTGGCAGTACCGCGGTGACAGACTGTATGACGCCTGCATTATGCATCGCCATACCGGTCCGTTCTCTGGCATTGTGGTTTGGGACGCAATTGGATATGACACCCGCACCCCTCTGGTACGCATCGCCGGTACACTCAACAGCCACCGATACATCTCCGACGTTTTGGAGCATGTAGTCCTCCCGTACTTGCAGGACCTGCCAGCGGTCACGTTTCAACAGGGCAATGAGCGCCCGCACATGGTACGCATCGTGCAACAATTGTTCACGGCCCACCAGGTGTCACTGCTGCCGTGGCCCCTGTTTTAGAAATTTTAAAAATCTGTTTTAGAAAAAAAAAGGTCAAAAAAATTTGGCCTTTTTTTTTTTTTTTTCCAGAACTAGTAATTATGCCCGTTCACCGAACGGCGAATCTATAAAATCATTTTTGAACGTACAATTAAAGAAAGGGGATAGTAACTAAGGGAAAGAAAAGTAATTAAAAATCCATAACTGATTTACGATTTAGAACAGCGTCTTCACGTCAATGCATTCGGTTTGACGTAAAGCGGAGCAGGATTTGGCGCCCTTTAATTTTGAATCAAAATTTTAAATTTTCAAAGCATTTCAATGATTCTGACAAAATTATCTTTAAATCTATCTGCATATTATCCCACATGACTGTTATATTTGCATATATTGATTTTCATTGTCTGTGACTATCTTATCATAAATGTTCGCAACATTTTAGTCAGTGTATCCATGTAATCTTGGATAAGCAAAATAGATATACATTAAGGTGACCAGACGTCCTCATTTTTTGAGGACAGTCCTCAATTTCAATGCTTTGCCCTCAGTTCCGTAAAGCCTAATTGAGGAGGTCAAATGTCCTCTTATTTTTTGCCTTCAACTTTTGAAATTACCCCAAAAAACTGAAATAGTGGCAATTGAAAAAAAAAATTCAAACTTTCGGGACGCTCAGAGAAGTCGAACATCATTATCACCAGCGTCACATCGAACAAAGTCATTTCGATAATCGTGGTGTTATTTCGTTTCTGCTTTAACTGGATTTAACTAAAATATTTATAGCATGGGGAATAAAAAAAGCTCATCTTTTTCAGGGGTGGAAAGTTTAACAACTGCCATGAGCAATTCAATGGGCTATAAGCAGTCGCCTGTCCCAAATTTGTGGCCATTGGTTCCAGGGAAGGGAGAGAGCCAGTGTGGTAGCACAAAAACAACACCCATGCCTCACGGCGATTCGAACTCGGACCCGTCTCGGACGAATGGTGAAAAGCCAGCGTTTATACCACTGCTCTACCGGGTCAATCATCCACTTTCTTGCAATTAAATAAGTAATTGATGCTAAATTTGATTGCATTTGGTAGGTTTCGTTGAGAGTTTTGCAACTTTTGTTCAGAACATTTTTCATTAAACTGTTTCTACAAGTGAAATTATTAGATTTTGAATATTCCTTCTCATAGAGATAACATACAGGTTTCTCATGATTTCCTTCCGCTCAGTATGTAGTAATTTCCTGACTTCAGATATTTTGTCCTACAGAATTACAATGAAATTTCAGAGCAAAATCAAAATGTAGCTTTGCTTACACGTGTTGCCCTCTATGAGTAACATTTAAAATTTATCAGAAGTAATATTCTGCATGATAGTATTTTATTGCTATTTTATACTGATTTCACATCAAAATCATCCTTCAGATTCATTGTATGTTTTCCCATAAAACTGGACAATTATGGTACAGTTCATAACAGCCTTTGTTACTCTTAATCTTTACCATAAAATGTCAGATGTTGTCCTCAATCACATACTCATTTTGAAACAAAATTGTCCTAATTGAAATTGAGGACAACGTGTCATTTTGTCCTCAATTTTGTTCACGAAAATCTGGTCACCTTAGTATACTTGCTCTTTATAAAATTTAGCAACATGTAAAAAAAAGTCACAAAAATGCAAGCTTGGAGCTCAGTATGCCTGTTAAGTAATGAGACAAAAATTATTATATCAAAACCATATTTTGAACTGTCGCTTATACAGTATATATACATTTTTGAAATGTCGCTGTATATATACATAAGTTACCTATAATTATTTGTAATATGCCATTTCCAGTTTGGCAACACCATTTGTTATTCCATGATTGTATATAAATCCCTGTAACCATCCTTTCGCGCAATTGGGCCCGATGATCAGGCTAAAGTAGCCTCGAAAGTGCTTGCCAGTGTAGCTGATATTAAGTTGTAAATAAATATCATTTTTTAAATGCAAGTTTTTAACTATTCAATCGTGCATACGACAGCCTCGGATTCTTCATCGTATATATACATTTTTGAACTGTCGCTTACGCAGATTCAAAATGATCTCCCTCCAATTCTACACAACGGTGAGATCTTTCGTACAAGTGTCCGAAGGTTCGGTGAAAGTCCTGAACAGGAACATCCTTCAATCTGTTGGTCACACCTGTCCAAAATGCGCTGAAGAGCTCCCCTTTCAAGGCACACTTCATTCACCTTCGGGAAGTGGAAAAAATCTGCGGGAACCCAATCTGTTTCTCGAAATCGGGAACCAATACACCTTTCTCGAAATCAGTTCGGAGCTCTCTGATTTCGAGAAAGATGTAATCGTCGGGTATCACAGAAATGGCCGATCCATACGTGACATATCCAGCAAGCTGAAGTACCCAAAATCGACAGTGGCCTACGTGATTGGCAAGTGGAAGATGAGAGGTGACTGTCGGAATGTGCCCCAACACGGCAGACCCACAAAACTGGGAGTTAGAGACCGATGGGTGCTGGCCAGAGAAATTCGGAAGAACCGCACCAAATCGATGAGCCATATCCGCGAGGAGTTTCAACAGGCATCCGGGAGTGTTCTTTCGAGGAATACCATCCGTAAGGAAGCCCATCTGCTCGGTTATTATGGACGTGCTGCTGCCCACAAGCCTTTTATCACCAAGTCCAATAGCGCTGCTCGGCTAACGTGGTGCACAGAACGTCGACAGTAGACCGTTGAACAGTGGAAACAGGTTCTCTGGAGCGACGAATCAAGGTTCGCCCTCTACCATTCGGATGGCAGGGTCTGGGTTTGGCGTCTGCCTGGAGAACGCCTCCTGCCGGAATGTATTGTGCCAACTGTGAAGTTCGGCGGCGGTGGAATTGTGCTATGGGGGTGTTTCTCCTGGTATGGCACGGGACCCTTGGTCGTAATTCCTTGTAGACTCAACGCCGAGACCTACTGTACCATTTTGGATGACCATGCGCTTCCTACGTTGTGGCAGTTTTACGGGGTGGACCCATGTTACTTTCAGGATGACAATGCCACCTGTCATGTTGCGAGGTCCACCATGGCTTGGTATGGAGACAATGGGGTTAATCGAATGGACTGGCCTGCGCAGAGCCCGGGCCTTAACCCTATCGAGTACCTCTGGGATGAGTTGGAGCATCGACTTAAGGGATGCCCCCACCGTCCGAAATCGGTGAAGGGACTGACCTGTCTTCTCCAAGCCGAGTGGAAGAAAATACCGCTAGCCGTCGTACAACGCCTGGTTGAGAGTATGCCCCGGAGGGTCGCAGCTGTAATCGCCGCTCGTGGAGGCTCCACCAACTATTGAAGGTGAATAAGCTTCGTTTCCCTTTGCTATCACAGGTGTCCAATTACTTGTTGGTAGATAGTGTATTTGGAGTTATTATTTTTCCACTACATTTTTTTATCCTGTGATTATTCCTCAGTTGAGAAATCTGAAGAAACACAAAGCACAACTAACATAAATTATTGCTCATATATTTTAAGGTAAAAATTTTATTTAAGGAGTTTTAACATTTTTCTGTTAATAATTATGTATTCTATTCTGAGGAAATTTTTTTCGTGTGCAATACAATAGTTGACACATTTATGCCTGATTTGGGCATTATTGTGAGTCAAGGGGGTAAACAGAGGCAGAGTAAAGGAAGCATTTTGGGGAATTGGGGGGGGGTCTGAATAGTTGGCCTAATAATGACAGTTTTTTTTCTATTTCATTGTTTGACTTCGGCTACTGACCCCACTGTGTTTCAGTTGCCACAAGCCGCCACTGGTCACTGGTTCCAGGGAAGGGAGAGAGCCAGGGCCGTAAGACAAACACAACATCCATTCCACACCGGGATTCGAACTCGGACCCCTTTTGGACGAATGATCAGAGGCCATTACTTAGACCAGTGCGCCACCGGGGCGGCAAGTCTATTGTCATACACTGGTCATAAAAAGTTAGGGATATTGCCATTTTAAAGGGAAAACGTGATGAAATGCAAATTTAGAGAATATTGGAGATCCGTTATAAATGTGGGTAGCTACCTCATATGTAAATTAGCATCATACCAACGCGGCGCGTGGCCTGCGAGAGGTAGGAAAAGGGTCGTTTCACCGCTTTGTCTAGAAATTTGCTGAATGTATTGCCTTCAGTGTGGGATTAACCTTAAATTATATCTAGACAACGTTTAATCATTAATAACAGAAATAAGACTGTCCGCATGCTACGGGCAGGCGTATGGCATAACGATGTGGCTGCCGCTTTAGGAGTTTCGTAAAGTACAATAAATCGGCTACACACAAGATTTCTAAGGCATGGAAATGTTGCCGACCTAGGAATGGTCGCCCGAGGATAATCACCAGAGGTCAAAATCGCATCCTGGCAGTAAATGCTCGGAGAAGGCATAGTATTACCAATAACCAACTCCAGATATCACTTCAAGCTGCTGCTGGTGTCACAGTGGTAACGGTACAAAACTGTCTTCACGAGTGCAGACTCAAGGCAAAGAGGTCGCTGAGCATGGACAGCAGCTCACCGTCGTCAAAGATGTAATTGGGTCCAACAGTACATATCATGGAATACAGAGTGACACCATTTACTTTTCACAGACGAATCCAGTTTCTCTCTACGGGGACACGCGTGGAGGAGATCCGGCACACACACATACATTATGTGCAGTCAGTCCACCCTTACCAGCGGCAGTCAGTTCTGGTCTGATCAGGAGTGTTTTTCAATGTCCGTACTTTCTTGTATGTTTTTCAGGGCAACATGAATGCCTCAGTGTACCGAAACGAGATCAATGTGCCCATTGTGGCACTGTTTCTCGCTGCTATTGGACATGCATTCCGTTTCCTCGATAACAATGCAATCGGTCACCGTGCCTTGATGGACCGTGTTTCAGGAGTTCAAAAATCATGGGATTTAATCGTTACAGCCGCCTCCGAGGTCTCCTAGCCTAACTCCTATTGAAAACATTTGGGACGTTGTACAGAGACGTCTGGATAACCACGTTCCATACCTCAGTACACTATCAGACATCCGTAACGTGATGCCAGTAATATATGCCGAGATGTCCCAGACACTCATCAATAATGTAATTGCAAATATGCCTCGTAGGTGTCAAGACGCTCTTAGACACAGAGGTGGTGTTACCGGTACTGAAATCTAGAGAAACGGACATTCTCCGAATTTACCATTTTGTCTATATTGTGTACAGAAATTGCGCAATAAATTGTTTTTGTAAACGCACCCTTTATCATTTCTTTTACATAGCCTCATTGATGTTATTTCAATACGTGGTAATTGAGTCAGATACAGACATTCTTCATGCCATAAAAGATCCCTCATTTTTTGTGTCCAGTGTATTATATACGCAAATAAGAACGTTGACTCACCTTGATACATTTTTTTTTCGTTTGGAGGTTTAACGACCACCGTGAGCAACTCGGTGGGCTATAGCAGTCATCCGTCCCTAATTTAGGGCCATTGCTTCCAGAAATGGGAGAAAGCCAGTGCATTAAGACGAACATAACATCCATGCCTCACCGGGATTCTGACACTGACATATCTCGGACGAATGGTCAGAGACCAAAGCTTACACCACTGCGCTACGAGGGACGAAGGACGGCCTTGCTATATTCCAATGAAATGAATCAGTGTTTAATCACAGATAAATCGCAGTTAATGGTACATTGACGTAGTTCAGCGGAACACAAATTTACGTTCAACGAAAGAGAAGAGACATTTTTGAAACTTCAAGAATAAATAAACGAATGGGGCCACGCTAGCGCAGCACGCAAACTGAATGAGTTCCTTTTTTCACGCAGGGCGAAGAGCCTATGATCACGCGTCTCGTTCTGCTCTCATTGCTGAATCCGAAGTCCAAAATAAAAAACTGTTCTGCACCTTCTTTCCGCTCCGTGCGAACGCAGACGAAGAGCACTTTTACTGCATTGGCCACCGGCTCCAATTAAGTAATCCTCTAAGCTAGTTCTCTGATTTGGTGTTCTTCCGACGCGCGGAACATAGCAAACTCCACCTACAACAAAACACAAAGGAACATGATCATTTTAAGAATATCGTTAATGCACAAGAGCAATGATTCCATAGAATCAGAGAAAAAATTTTACTTTTATATTCTACAGAATCAACACTTTTCCGTGTGTTTAAGTAAGTTACAAATAGGGACCGCGAAGGTGTTCAATGGGAGTTGAGATCAGGGCAGTACGCAGTCCAGTCAGATTCTTCAACACTGATCTCATCAAATCATTCCTGCGCTAAATTGTTGCCATAATGCTGACTTCACAGAATTGTCAAGAATGTCAATGTAGTCCACAGCATGGAGATTCCCAAACATTAGAACTAGGAAGCCCAGCCCAAACCATGAAAACCAACCCCAGAGCATGATGCCTCATCCACCAAACTTCACAGTTGAGCAGGTAGTGTTCACCTGGCATTCTCCACACCTAGAGTTGTCTGGCAGATGGTGAAGCATAATTCATTGCTCCAGAGAATATGTTTCCGCTGCTTCAGTGTTCACTGGTTCTGAGCTTTGCACCACTCCAATTGACTCTTGGCATTTATCTTGCTGATGTTGAACCTGTGTGCGGCTGCTCGGCAGTGGAAACTCATTCTCTTCGGTGCTCAAAAAAAAAAAACCATTATGCTGCAGGTGCTGCTTGCTTGTAGAAGCCTTTTGGAACTCTGTGATAAATGGTGCAGCCAAGGACAGGTGATTCTGTTGCGTCACATGCTTCAGCACTCGGTAGTCCTGCTCTGTCGTTTTACCTTACCTACCAGGTCGCAATTGCATACCTGCCATCTACTACGGAATGTCCGTAGTTTCTACGGATTTAGTTGTTTGACTACGGAACTACGGAACTCACTGTCAAAACAACGGATTCTACGAATTTTCATTTTGTTTAATATTTTTTTTTTTTTTTTTGCTATTACGAAATAACACGAAATACCGTCTGGGGAAGGTATTTCGCGAGAATGTTTTCTGTATTTGACCCTGTTTCAGTTTTAGGTTTGTCATTTAATTGAATAGCGTTGGTATTGTTTTTGGTAGTAGTTCCCTCAGGGTATTACTTTACTTGAGGCCGGGATGGGGAGGTTTACGTGAGAATAAGGAACAGGATTTCAGGGATATTTAAGGAGATCTCTTCCCCTCATTTTTAGGGATTGGTTTATTTCAGAATTGTGTTATTCGTCTTAATTAGAGTGAATAACATTATAGGGCTACTTTCTTTTATTTTTATTGGAACTAGTCACCTGTTCGTGACTATAAGAATAGGGGTGGTATTATGAATGATAGGATTTATTATGGATTGGGTAAACAAAATTAAGGAGAGTAGCACCTACTTGGTCCCAGAGGGGGCACCCCTGGTGTTAGCTCCTTTTATAGTGTTAATTGAAAGTGTAAGACATTTGAAATACCACGTGGGGACGGTATTTCGTGTTTCAAAACTTTCGAAAATGGTAGTTAAACGGAGTAACAAATGTTGCCGTAATCGTAATTTCTTTTCTTTTGTTCCTGATGTTTCATTTGTGTCCGCTATTCTTGTTAAATGTCATTTTAAATCGGAGTAAAACTGAAAAGAATGGGTGGGGATGGAAAACTGCAGTCTTATTCATTCTGCAGTTCCTTCTAAATACATATTCCAGAAATCGATCACCCACAGTTTCTTTAAGAAAACTTACATTGGTCACGGAGCGTTTTAATGCACGTGGGTCTGAATGTTTTGAGTATAAGCACCAGAATCTGGGTCAACAAAATTTTCAGAGTGATTCACAGTTTCATGAATAAAATATCCATCTCCAGTCAAATGGGCATAGGACTTCCACTGATTAGATATACAGGGTGATTCATAAAGAAGTATACAGTTTCCAGATACTGTAAAACAGTAACAGTTGGAGACACAGACCCCAACTGCGAACCGTTAGGTAGATGTACTCATAAAGTTTGTGTCCCGCTACTGAGGGAAGTGACGTAGGCGACAGCGCGCGTGTCACGTGATTAGTAAGTCAAAATGGCAGCGTCTGCAGTGGAGAAGGCGTTTTGTGTTTTTCAATTGAGCAAAACGGAATCTGTAACTGTTGTGCAACGGCATTTTCGATCACGATTCGGAAAAGAACCTCCAACCAGAAAATCTATCTACGACTGGCATAAAAAATTTGAAACTACGGGCTGTTTGTGCAAACTTAAAAGTCCTGGACGACTGCGTGTATCGGGAGAAGTCGTCGATAGTTTTTGGCTCGATGTTTGTCGTGTGACTTAGGGTGCACACATAGAACATCTGTGACTGTCTCTAAAAAAACTTGAAATATTCCCCTACAATTCTGTTACAGGTAACATAAAATATCTTACATTGTTCTTGTTTTATAGTGCGTTGAAACTGTATATTTCTTTATGAATCACCCTGTATGGTCGTTCCCTTTGCCACATACTTTTTTTATGATGAGAATAAGATGTTCCGCGGAGCGTTTGTTCTCCGTACATATCTCCAATTGAAATTCTTTCGTATCTCTTTCAATCATTCCAAGGATCCAGGTTCGCTCCACACACCTTCCAACATAGTTTTCTCTCTTTCCAACTTTTGTCTCATCAATCTCAACTGTTTTCCCTACTCCTCCAATTTGTCCGTCCCCTCTCTTCCACAAATTGCACTACATGCGAATTTATTACTTCTCTGCGGTAGTTAAACCAGTCACTTATTGTTTCCGAGGAGGTTTTCAAGCCATCGTAAATGGACGTCTCGCTCACAGCCGAATCATAGTCGAAATTACAAGCAAAGTTGTACGTTGTTAACAATGCCTTCTGAGGAGACAATACTGTTTTAGCAAACCAGGTTCCTCGTGTCCTAGATGTAGATTCTCCATGACGGCCATCAAGATGATATGTCGGGCAACTGAGCATTCCAACCATGCTCTTTCGAATACAATTTCATGTCGTGGTTTTCTCGCACCACGTAATACATGTTTCCCTGCCTTTAACAACTTCAATACACAACTTGAAAAAATTCCAGTACACCATCTTAACACAAAATACAGACGCTTCGTCATTTCCAGTACACCATCTTAACTCAACATACAGACGCTTCGTCATTTCCAGTTCACCATCTTAACTCAACATACAGAAGCTTCGTCATTCCCAGTACACCATCTTAACTCAACATACAGACGCTTCGTCATTTCCAGTTCACCATCTTAACTCAACATACAGACGCTTCGTCATTTACGGCCATAACAACGTCATAAGCAATGTTGTAGGCGTGACTCCGATATTCCGCGCGTCGGAAGCACATTCCTTTAGTTCCTTACTGGTAACACTAAACGACACCCCGGTGTCCGAGTTGTAAGAGGCGCTGGCTTCTGGCTGATCGGTGGAGCTGTGCCTGAGCCGCAGATGAGGCATGGGCATACATTACGCTCGTACCGGGGAGCTGGCCCTCCTCAGAACCAGTGGCTCCAAATCAGGGAAGAGGGACCGTCTATGGCCCTAGATGTCTACGGTGGCTTAAACCCAACGACAAACAAACAAAAAATAATGCAAAAAACATCTCCCAACCTCTAATCTTAAGAAACACAACGTATGTCACATATACTCAGTGTTAACGATACATGAAAATCCTCCAAATACGTGGCGTGGCGTCAGTAAATAAACAAAGACGTCGCTCTTTCCACGTTTTAGCATCACACAGCAACCGAAAATTTGTTATTCGGTCACCGCTGGGGATATGAATCCCGGATCTCTCGATATGTAGCCGAGCGCGTTAGCCTTGCCCCACGGTGGCCAACAATCCACTGCGCTATGTGTGTCCTTCAGACAGCCCCTGACATCATAAATCCGTAAGATGGACTCAGCTACTGAGACGTCTCCATCTGGTGGGCGTTAACGGCACTGGTCTTTGTTTATTTACTGACGCCACGTATTTGGAGGATTTTCACTTTGGATCTCGCCGTTTGGATTTAACTGCTATAATTAATATATAGCTAGTGCTGTTAATGCCCACCGGATGAAGACGTCTCAGTAGCTTAGCCCATCTTACGGATTTAAAATGTCAGGGGCTGACTGAATGACACACATAGCGCCGTGGATTGTTGACCACCGTGGTGTAAGGGTAACGCGCTCGGCTAGATATCGAGAGATCCGCGATTCAATTCCCCGGCAGTAACCGAATAACAATTTTTCGGTTGCTGTGTGTTGCTAAAACGTGGAAAGAGCGATGACTTTGTTTATTTACTGATACGTATCAGACAAGGTGACACCATATCTCCGAAGCTCTTTAATGCCACATTGGAAAATGTCTTTCAATCACTGAACTGGGAAAACAAGGGGATAAAGATTAATGGAGATTATCTAACCCACCTTCGTTTTGCTGATGACGTAGTCATTTTTGCAACTACCCCATCAGAGCTGCAGAGTATGATCCAGGAACTTGCTGACAAGAGTAAAGAAGTGGGATTAAAAATGAACTTTCAGAAGACAAAAGTGATGTTCAATGCTTTTACCAGAAATGAAAATTTATCGATTGATGGAGAAAACTGGAGATAACAGATACGTATGTTTATCTTGGACAGCAGATATCAAGTGAGGGTCACATTGATGAAGAAATTAATCGGCGTACAAAACTTGCCTGGAGAGCTTTTGGAAGAAACAGCATAATTTTCAAGAGCAATGTGCCATTATGTCTTAAAAGAAAAGTGTTTGATCAATGCATCCTTCCAGTGCTTACGTATGGTGCAGAGACGTGGACCTTAACTAAAAGAGACATACAAAGGCTGCAGACAACTCAAAGCAGCATGGAGAGGTGCATGCTTGGTATAACCAGGAAAGATAAGAAGAGGAACTCGTGGATCCGAAAAATGACGAGAGTGGAAGACATCATGATCAGAGTTAAATCCCTGAAATGGCAATGGGCTGGACATACTGCCAGAAGGACAGACCATAGATGGACAGCCGAAATTTTAGATTGGATTCCAAGGGACAGGAAAAGACCCAGAAAAAGACCACATGGGAGATGGGTGGATGAAATTCGTAAGTATGCGGGAGTGACATGGAGGAGACTGGCACAAGACAGACCGTTGTGGAGGAAACTTGGGGAGACCTTCGTCCAGCAGTGGATTGATAATGGTTGACAATGATGATGATGATGATCATTCACACTGAATATTTGGTATATAATGTTGAATGACAGAAAAATATTTAAAAGAAAACCTTAATATTCTGAGCTTCTGGCTCTTACGTGACATTCTTTTATTTGAAACCGCGCAAATTATGCAACTTTGATGAAAACTGATAAAATTAATTAGTAAAAAACATTCATTAACAAGTTAGTAAAATCATGCAATGCATTGATTATGATACTCTTTCCAACATACCACAAATCATTACTCAAGTTATTACTCAAGTTATGAGGATAATGGCTGTAGAATAAATCTCGGTCCTAGGACCTGACCTTTGACCCTATTTCGATGATATTCAACAGAACCGGCAAGGTGAGGAGCGGGTCACCTTTTGTCACCTTTTCAAACCTTTTTTTGACCATATTGGGAGGAAATGTACAATTTAACAATATAGTTTCAAAAGAAGATGCTGGAAGTTGAAAGATTATTATTGTAAGTATTCCTACAACTATGTGAATGTAGTTATTTCTGTACTCCTGTACCTCTCCTTATAATTGTAAGAAAGCCTCATAATTAACTTGTTTGCAGGCAAGGCTGCATATGCCACTGCACATCCAGTAACATGACGTCATATGGCGTCCAACTTTACTTCACGCTGCAAGTACAAAGCAGCAACAGCCGAAAAAATTGTATGGGGGTTCCAGTTACTTTAAGTTTACTGTCCTGCTAAAAACATGAATTTTCCATAAATGTCTCTGCATTTTTATTACGGTCCGTGAATGTGTTAAGCCCCAATGATGAATGAAGATGAGCTGAGGGACATCTAAACCAATGACACTTTATATAGAGCCAATACCATTTTTATCCTTTTTATCCTCTAAGAAATTCCATTTAAAAGTGAAATCTTACGGGTTGTCATCAAAATATTTTCCTCAAGAATTTGGAAAGAGCGTATTACTAACCTGAACTTTAAATTATAGTAATATATATTTACAATTCCAACAATATATAAAATTGATCATAACTTTGTATTTGTAACCGCTGCTAGACCCCTCGACAGGACAACATGTTAGCAACTACGTAGGCTCGACACGAAGAAGTTTGGGTATCCGTGTCCAGGAACACAAATACGATATCCGAACCAACAGCAATGACACAGCTTTATCTAGGAATGTGGTAAACGGAATTTTACAACCAGACTGGAAAAACATTAGGCTACTGGACACTTCAGCATATATACATTCGCTGCATTTTGTTGAAAGTATGTATATCGAAGCTTTAGGGAACAAATGCTGTAATGACTACTTGCCTGTGGACATATCAAGAATTTGGAAAGAGCGTATTACTAACCTGAACTTTAAATTATGGTACTATATATTTACAATTCCAACAATATATAAAATTGATCATAACTTTGTATTTGTAACGAATCCTTGTACGGATATGTTAAACTGATAACTTGTGAAATCATACTCTTTACGCTGTTATAATGGCAACGGTCACGACCCATGCGACGTGTGATGACTTATACCCATAATGCATCGTTGCACAACTATATAAAGGAGTACTACATTGCCTCTGTTCCACCTGATGATGGGGTAAATGTTACCTCGAAAGTGCTAGTGGGCTATTTTAACTGTAAATATCTTTCGTATTTTATTAAATATCGTACATAGACGGTGAGTTTCTCATTTCATTTAACGTATTGTGCGAAGTCATCCTTTTATTGTTATTTTCCTTCGTGTGACAGAATTTTCGGAAGCAGTCACTGTTTTTGATTGTAATCGTTGGGTGCATGCTTCTTTGACAAAATTTACAGATTTCGACAATAGTTAAATGTTTTCAGAAAGCTGGATTTCCGCAAAACACAGAGATGTACGATGAAACTGAAGTTGACAATACCACCAACAACCTACTAGGAACATTATCTGAAGACATCAAAAACGACCTGCTAAGTGAAGATTAGTTCCCGGCAATAGATTGCAATATCATAGTGCACGAAGATGTGGCAGATACAGAAGAGGACATTTTCTCTGATGTGCTATCAAGCATTAAAAATCTTATTGTAGAGCATGTTCATCGTCACTGTTAAAAATTTCACAGTTAGATTACGGGCAACGGCCGGCAACTGGGGGCCCAGCCGTTGCCCATAAAACTACGGCTTGGCCCGTTTTTGTGAAAGCCCATGAAATTACGGTCTGAACCCTAAATACTAAGCCCATAATCTGAAGAGCAACGCCCGTAAAAAATCCAACTTGACCGTATTCATTTACGCTGTAATTTAAAGGGCATTGCCCATAAAAAAATAAGTTTGACCGTATTGAGCTACGCCATAATTTGAAGGATTTATTCCTTATACCCGAAAAAATAAGTTTGACCGTATTTACTTAAGCTGTAATTTGAAAGGCAATCCCTGTAAATATGAAGTTTGGCCATATTCAGTTAAGCCTCACGGCAAGTAGTCACCGACTTTTACATAAATGCATTTTTTGTGGAAGAGTGTGCAAGTAGTAAATGCATGTTTTTTGTGGAAGAGTGTGTGAGTGTGAAATTGTTGAATACTTACATTATAACTGAATCAATTCAGTTCTAAATGTGAGTAATGATATTTTCATATCTTAAAATCAGGTTTATTACAATATGATAAATAATGACATCAGTTACACACAGATTTGTTTAACATTAGGCTTTACGAACTCTGTACACACAGTTGGTTGAACAATACTTACGTTTCTTTTAGACATGTTTTAATTGGAGAATTATTTCTAAAGCACAGTTGGTTGAACAATACTTAGTTTCTTTTAGACATTTTAATTTGCACATACGTACTTATGTAGTATTTGCATGAATGAATACAAAGGGCAGTTATGTAGTAAAGATATGTACAAGCATATTCTTGTATTTATATGTTATATCAATGACAAACAGAACTACGAACTGGCATCCGAGTACATTGCGTCTATAAGGGTATTCAATCCACAATGGTGTCAAAGTTGGTTTTTCATGTACGTTTTGGCTAGTATTACATTTGACATAGGGTTGAATCATGCTTTTCCTGTTTTCACATTCACTGCCTTCTGTGCTGGTTCATTTTACATTCTACTGAGCACTGTGTTGTCAGTGTTCCCAGAACTTTTACTGTCTTGTTTCCTATCTCTAATTTTTGGATATTTACCTACTTTTCACATGTTTAGTAAAATTATGTCAAAACTGGAAGTACTGCTTTTGAAAGATCACATTGCTTCCCCATAATCAAGGTATCAGAAAGAAAAAAAAAATACTTAAATGGAAATGAGAGCTTTTGAACTTGATAGGGCATAATTTCAAATCTCAGACCCCCACCCAAAGAAGAAACACTTGTTTAGACACTGATTCTAACTGAGTCATTGTAGAACATTAATGCATATCAATATTTCTAAAATATTAAATTTTCCTGTTTGGAATGTTTTGGAAATGACTTCAGTGATTAAACCTGTTCTTTCATTGTTGTGTTGCCACAAGGAAACCATTTTGGAGCACAAATTTTTTTTGGAAAGCTATTAAATAGTTGTATTTATAATATTTTGGCAATACCTGAAGATACTGAAACAATTTTTATTGATGTACAAATCAGGTGTTTGGTGACAAAGGAAAAGAACACGGCAGAATCTTTAAATTTCTCAAAAAACAATTTCATCGTATCATTTTGTACCAATTTCAGCACTATCATCTTAAAACATGAAATACATGTGTTTTGGTGGAAAAAAAAAATTTGAATTTACTTTGAGTATATTGATTATATTGAATTGATTGTTATTTATTAAAAGCGTTATATTTATGCTGGTATTGAAATTCATATGGAAATTATAGAAAAGTTAAATTTGGGAGATGGGTGGATGCATTTCGAAACAAAAATATTTTCTAAGTACTAGAAAAGGCCATGAACATCCTAAACAAAAATGCATCTGAAAGTTTACATTCCACAAGAAGTTATTGGAAAGTTTGCGTTGTTTGTGTTCAAGCAGAGTTGAGTCACCTGAAAGTGCAAAAATAAGTGGATATTGTTGCATGTGTATGAAAATGTGTCACTATAAGTCATACGATAAAATGTACTCGTTCAATAACAACTTGTGGAGGCGGTGAAAGTCAATTTAAAAAGGTTAGGACAAAAATTGCAGTTATGAAATACCTTAGAAAACCAGGATTCGGATCGATAGCCTTAGTCAAGCTAAGGGGGAGTACATGGGACCAAGTCATGGAAGACAACAGCACACAAAAACTTTCACACTGCACTCATTTTGAACTTTTTTTTTTTTGAAAGGCTACTGCCTGTATTTATTATTTTTCTTTAAAAACTTAATAAGTTAATTTAGTGGACAAACAGATGGTATTTCCTTTTTTCTTGTTTGCTTAAACACAGCAGTATAAAAACAGAATCTCAATTTTCTTTCTATTTCTATTTGGCCACTGGCATTATGAACAGCACAACTTTACATATTTCAACACAGTTGGTTTGAACACTAGGCATGCATCCAAAATTATACCATGATTCACATAGCTTACAAAAAAAAAAAATACTGGATTATTTTTAATTCCACAAGGTGGACAAATTCTGTTCTTTTGAAACGTACTCTCTTCTCTCTCACCCAGTTGGCTCAATGACCAATTTACAATTTTACACTTATTGATTTAAATTTAAACACTCTTAGCAAACTCCGCAATCTCCCAGACCAGATTCAAAGACTTCAATTAAATTTACAGTTATTTTAAGAGCCACAAATTATACTTTAACAAATCTACTATCAGCAAGTAAACAAACCAAGTAAATTATCCTCAAAACAGAATTTACACTGAGCACAAGCATTAATTAACATTACATAACCCATAGAACTATCCTGAATGAACCTACTTCACTTATAAAGAAACCTCACTAACTAATCTTAAAAATTATCACTATTCATAACATCAACATAATTCAGAAATTCAAACAATCTTCTTGCACTAGCTTGCTCATAAAAATCACCTCACTCTGCACTTCACATAATAGCTCAGGATACTTAATAACTCTATACTGTAAACAAAAGCTCAAAATACCAATTAACTAAATTTCCAAACTAAATATCAAGTTCACTAACACCAACAACCAGAATTTAGAATTTTCATCCCTAGCACTACAGCAAATCATAAACAAATAAATTTAGATACTTTAAATCACCAAACAAACTTGAATTTAACACCTGCAGTGAATTACTGAGGTAGCGGTGAGGCAAATACTCTCAGTTCAGACACTACCCTGGGTTTTGAGAACCAACACAGGAAGAAAATACCAAGTCAGGCTGAAGTCGTGAAATTGGGTCGTGAATCCACTTTCAGCCTATGCAAAGGGAAAGGAAAAAATCCTCAAGTGTGACACATCATCATCAGGCACAGAATTTCCTCTAACATGATCCCACCACATTTCTTGAAGCAACGCTCGACCGACCCTCGCTGGCAGTACATGTCTCCGTGAGCAGCGAAACTACTGGGGGGGTTTGAAGACAAGTTTTCCCCCAAAAACCACGTCTTAAAGGATCTCCCCCTTTTCGAACCAATGCATGATCCCACCTTGATCAACCACGCCTGCAAGAGCCTGTCGTACTTCAACCCTAAATACTCCAGGCACATCTGGCCCCAGAACTAACACAACTATATCTCAGGAAAAATTCACTTATCTCTGTATATATCCCAAGAAATTCTAAATCACAATATCCACATATATCCCAGGAAAATTCACTTATCTCTCTATATCCCAAGAAATCCTAAATCACAGTATCCACATATATCCCAGGAAAATTCACTTTATCTCTCTATATCCCAAGAAATCCTAAATCACAGTATCCACATATATCCCAGGAAAATTCACTTATCTCTCTCCACATATATCCCAGGAAAAATCACTAGCAAGGAAACTCTTCTGCACCATGGCAATGCGCAGGTCCACTTCAGACAATAACACTGACCATTTACATAACCCACTAAATATTTTCACCTTATTGAAAATTAAAATTACATTTAGACTTTTAACCTTATAGTAAAAACAAGAAAATTTAGGCCAAAGAAAAGAACAATTAATACTGGAACTGGTGAGCAAAAGTGTGTCTTCTCAACCCATGATGTTCATTCTTTTTGTGAAATACTAAACTTGAGAACAAAAAAATACTTTAACTTCTATTCTGCACATATCGCATCCTGGTGAAAATTCCCTACTCAGAGCCCTCTGCCCTAGGACAAGTTCCCTGCTTGCCCTAAGATCACCCCTTTCCAATGGGAGATTAACACTCATCTGGAGCATGTAAAATACTGGTCCTCAATTAACACTCCTACCATCTCAATTTCGACACTCAACACTCCAAGAATGTAAACAGCACTTTAGGTTTCCAATTTCATCACACTATAATATGTTCCCAAAATTCCAATATAAATCATCCCATAATTTATCTTCACTCAAAAAAAATAACTCAACGCTGTAAAAAGGCTAGAGAAAAAAATGTTTACAATTATTTTATCACCCACGACATCACAATAACACTGCTTTTCAATTATCACATGCCCAACTAAACTATTATCGATGCACCAAAATTCACTGTGCCCAACTATTAAACTAAATTTTCCCGATACATCAAAATTTACTGGCCTGGGAAGTTGCTAAAATACCAGACATGACAGCACAAAAAAAACATAAATGAAAGCATTTTCAACTCCCCTCTCTTTTTTTTTCTTTCTTTTTTCTGAATTCGTACCTGAGTAACTAATACATTTTAATTTTGAAAGCTGAACGACAACACAGCCACAATCAGAGGCAAAAAAAAAACTTGCTCTTTTTCTTTTTGTTTCTTATGCTCAGCTCGAAGTTTAGGTACCCTGCGTGGGATGTTATATATATCAATACAAAAAGATATGAACTAAAACATTACCTTCGAGCTGGCGTTCTTTTTTTTTTCTTTCTGTTTTCACCACAGTTTACAGTCCTGGCACAACCACATTCTCGTTAAAATTTCTTTTTCTTCCTCCCAGTTCCCTTCCTTAAACGGTTAGTAGCAGAGGTAACCATTTCCGAAACCTCGGGATGAGATGGAACCTTTGAGGCAGGCCTCCTTTTCGGAGTATCAGCCGAGGGTGAAGCTGTAGAGGCTGGGCCCATTCTTTCCGGAATTTCCATAAGGGAGAAGGCATGTCCCCCTTCTTTTCCTTAGCGACATTGTCCCAGCCTGCCGCCATTTTGTTCCTCAGGGCGAGGTTCCCGGCCGGCGGAATGCCGCTTTAACTGCGTTCTACATCGTCAAAATTTTAATAGGCAGCCCAGATCCAGAGTGTCCCCTTGTGGTGGACTGGTGGTCAGCAAAACAAAATCAAGAAGAAACTTTTTTTTTTCTGAGGTTCTCTCCCGCCAAAAGGCGAGGAGGAAAAAAACTCCGCCGTCCTCTCTTTCTCTGACTGCCAGCCAGAAGTACCAGAACAAAAGTGACTCTCAACGGATAAAAACTCTGGGGTGCTTGAAAACCGCTGACCCCTCTCATTGGTCGAAACTTCAGCCTAGCAACTCACGGCTTCCCAACGGACTTTTCACTCCCACGCCTCGAGTGACCTCTGACCTTCACACGTGTAGACCAAGCTCTTCTTGACCCTGGGGTCTAAAAATAGATTTCGTTGCTGAATTCCTTACCCCAAAAGACGAAAAGATGTTACACTTTTGGGCGACTTCTCGCTTGGAAACAGGAACGCAAAAAAAAATGGCGAATTCTTGCTTTGCAGAAAATCACTAGTTTTAATTTTCTTTTTCTCTCGTTCCGTGATGTTAAACTAAAATTAATTTTGATTCTCTGAGCTGCACACCTACTCGCCTTTTCCTATCGCGATAAAAGAACCGATAAATTAATTATTTTCAAAAGCCCAAAGTCAGTTAAATCAAATATTATTCTTTTTTTTCACCAACATGAAATTTTGTTTTCCTGGTTGTGATTAAGACAAGCGAATTTTGCGCACGAATTCCCCTGCCTTTCAACCAGGAATTTTCTTCTAACGTATGTCATGGGAGAAAATTTTTGCATTAATTAATCTCTGATAAACCAACAGAAAGATTGATCAGGTCTCTCTGAAATTCACCAGAGGTTAAAATTTTCGCCATGACAAATACATTCCCCCTGCGAAAAAGACGAGCAAAGCGAGTCGAAACATAAAATAAAATCTCAGAAAATTCGCTTCTACCTACTACTCAACACACACGTGCTCCGACCATGTCAACAAACCGATGAATGTAAACAAACCTGCAGCGCCACCTACCTCCGGTGAGCTGACTTCCGTTCCAACATGGCTACCACTGAACTAGGAAAACAAATGTTCCGAAGCGAAGCTACTTATCACCTGACCTTAATTACAGAGGTGAAAGAATTTTTTCAAGCCAAAAAATTTTCACGGAACGAAGGAAAAAAAAATTCTGCACCGGCTCAAATACTAACCTTTTAACTACACTGAGAAAATTAAATTAAAAGAAATGTAACTGATTATTAAATTCCTAACTCACTGGCTATTACTACAGTAATACTAATCCTACCCAACACTGAACCTACACTTCACTCCAATAGTAAACAACCTAACTTAAAATAACTAACCAGTGCACCTGGGCACTAAATTAACCAGCGTGAGGAGAGAAGAGAAGTTACGCCTCTTACAATTTTTGCATTATGCTTTCACCAATTTGACATCACCAACAACAGGCATTTTCGAATGACAACATTACTTTACAATACACTTTCTTCGCTTAGTTCAACAGAATATGATAAATGGCCTGAATGCAACACATTAAAATTACACTTAATTCAACACTCGGACTGTAGAGGTAAAAAAATTTTGCAACACATGAAAAATACACCTAGAAGTTCAATATTTGGAAAAGTGTGAAATTGCATATATATATATGTGACACACTGCAAACTATTAATTAGAACTAGTTATATTCGAAATGCCAAATTATACATTATGCAGGTACGCTTGAGAAATTATTTGTGTGAAAACTCATGTAGGTAAACACCCAAAAAATAATTGTATGTGTGTCAAGCACAAAATTACTGAAATTACTCATATATCACTGAAAATATTACACCAACACAAAAAAAAAATCTTTTTATGTGTGTCAAGCCCTAACTGGCTTTTATGTTAAGCCCAAAATTATTCAATTATTACAAACACTGCTACTGAAATATTATAATACTTATACACAGAAATTCAGCTAAAATCAAAAAATATGCACTTTCGCTACTTTGGTCACTGAGAGAGAGAGACTACCAGAACTTATCACTACGAGAAAATAATTCACATATGAAACCATACTCAAGATTTTTCGTAACTACTGTGCAGTACAGGTTGAATTCCATGACAAGGCATGTATCCTGGTCGCGGCACCAAATGTTTTGGTGGAAAAAAAAATTTGAATTTACTTTGAGTATATTGATTATATTGAATTGATTGTTATTTATTAAAAGCGTTATATTTATGCTGGTATTGAAATTCATATGGAAATTATAGAAAAGTTAAATTTGGGAGATGGGTGGATGCATTTCGAAACAAAAATATTTTCTAAGTACTAGAAAAGGCCATGAACATCCTAAACAAAAATGCATCTGAAAGTTTACATTCCACAAGAAGTTATTGGAAAGTTTGCGTTGTTTGTGTTCAAGCAGAGTTGAGTCACCTGAAAGTGCAAAAATAAGTGGATATTGTTGCATGTGTATGAAAATGTGTCACTATAAGTCATACGATAAAATGTACTCGTTCAATAACAACTTGTGGAGGCGGTGAAAGTCAATTTAAAAAGGTTAGGACAAAAATTGCAGTTATGAAATACCTTAGAAAACCAGGATTCGGATCGATAGCCTTAGTCAAGCTAAGGGGGAGTACATGGGACCAAGTCATGGAAGACAACAGCACACAAAAACTTTCACACTGCACTCATTTTGAACTTTTTTTTTGAAAGGCTACTGCCTGTATTTATTATTTTTCTTTAAAAACTTAATAAGTTAATTTAGTGGACAAACAGATGGTATTTCCTTTTTCTTGTTTGCTTAAACACAGCAGTATAAAAACAGAATCTCAATTTTCTTTCTATTTTTATTTGGCCACTGGCCTTATGAACAGCACAACTTTACATATTTCAACACAGTTGGTTTGAACACTAGGCATGCATCCAAAATTATACCATGATTCACATAGCTTACAAAAAAAAAATACTGGATTATTTTTAATTCCACAAGATGGACAAATTCTGTTCTTTTGAAACGTACTCTATTCTCTCTCACCTAGTTGGCTCAATGACCAATTTACAATTTTACACTTATTGATTTAAATTTAAACACTCTTAGCAAACTCCGCAATCTCCCAGACCAGATTCAAAGACTTCAATTAAATTTACAGTTATTTTAAGAGCCACAAATTATACTTTAACAAATCTACTATCAGCAAGTAAACAAACCAAGTAAATTATCCTCAAAACAGAATTTACACTGAGCACAAGCATTAATTAACATTACATAACCTATAGAACTATCCTGAATGAACCTACTTCACTTATAAAGAAACCTCACTAACTAATCTTAAAAATTATCACTATTCATAACATCAACATAATTCAGAAATTCAAACAATCTTCTTGCACTAGCTTGCTCATAAAAATCACCTCACTCTGCACTTCACATAATAGCTCAGGATACTTAATAACTCTATACTGTAAACAAAAGCTCAAAATACCAATTAACTAAATTTCCAAACTAAATATCAAGTTCACTAACACCAACAACCAGAATTTAGAATTTTCATCCCTAGCACTACAGCAAATCATAAACAAATAAATTTAGATACTTTAAATCACCAAACAAACTTGAATTTAACACCTGCAGTGAATTACTGAGGTAGCGGTGAGGCAAATACTCTCAGTTCAGACACTACCCTGGGTTTTGAGAACCAACACAGGAAGAAAATACCAAGTCAGGCTGAAGTCGTGAAATTGGGTCGTGAATCCACTTTCAGCCTATGCAAAGGGAAAGGAAAAATACTCAAGAGTGACACATCATCATCAGGCACAGAATTTCCTCTAACATGATCCCACCACATTTCTTGAAGCAACGCTCGACCGACCCTCGCTGGCAGTACATATCTCCGTGAGCAGCGAAACTACTGGGGGTTTGAAGACAAGTTTTCTCCCAAAAACCACGTCTTCAAGGATCTCCCCCTTTTCGAACCAATGCATGATCCCACCTTGATCAACCACGCCTGCAAGAGCCTGTCGTACTTCAACCCTAAATACTCCAGGCACATCTGGCCCCAGAACTAACACAACTATATCTCAGGAAAAATTCACTTATCTCTGTATATATCCCAAGAAATTCTAAATCACAATATCCACATATATCCCAGGAAAATTCACTTATCTCTCTATATCCCAAGAAATCCTAAATCACAGTATCCACATATATCCCAGGAAAATTCACTTTATCTCTCTATATCCCAAGAAATCCTAAATCACAGTATCCACATATATCCCAGGAAAATTCACTTATCTCTCTCCACATATATCCCAGGAAAAATCACTAGCAAGGAAACTCTTCTGCACCATGGCAATGCGCAGGTCCACTTCAGACAATAACACTGACCATTTACATAACCCACTAAATATTTTCACCTTATTGAAAATTAAAATTACATTTAGACTTTTAACCTTATAGTAAAAACAAGAAAATTTAGGCCAAAGAAAAGAACAATTAATACTGGAACTGGTGAGCAAAAGTGTGTCTTCTCAACCCATGATGTTCATTCTTTTTGTGAAATACTAAACTTGAGAACAAAAAAATACTTTAACTTCTATTCTGCACATATCGCATCCTGGTGAAAATTCCCTACTCAGAGCCCTCTGCCCTAGGACAAGTTCCCTGCTTGCCCTAAGATCACCCCTTTCCAATGGGAGATTAACACTCATCTGGAGCATGTAAAATACTGGTCCTCAATTAACACTCCTACCATCTCAATTTCGACACTCAACACTCCAAGAATGTAAACAGCACTTTAGGTTTCCAATTTCATCACACTATAATATGTTCCCAAAATTCCAATATAAATCATCCCATAATTTATCTTCACTCAAAAAAAAATAACTCAACGCTGTAAAAAGGCTAGAGAAAAAATGTTTACAATTATTTTATCACCCACGACATCACAATAACACTGCTTTTCAATTATCACATGCCCAACTAAACTATTATCGATGCACCAAAATTCACTGTGCCCAACTATTAAACTAAATTTTTCCGATACATCAAAATTTACTGGCCTGGGAAGTTGCTAAAATACCAGACATGACAGCACAAAAAAAAAAAAAAACATAAATGAAAGCATTTTCAACTCCCCTCTCTTTTTTTTTTCTTTCTTTTTTCTGAATTCGTACCTGAGTAACTAATACATTTTAATTTTGAAAGCTGAACGACAACACAGCCACAATCAGAGGCAAAAAAAAAAAACTTGCTCTTTTTCTTTTTGTTTCTTATGCTCAGCTCGAAGTTTAGGTACCCTGCGTGGGATGTTATATATATCAATACAAAAAGATATGAACTAAAACATTACCTTCGAGCTGGCGTTCTTTTTTTTTTCTTTCTGTTTTCACCACAGTTTACAGTCCTGGCACAACCACATTCTCGTTAAAATTTCTTTTCTTCCTCCCAGTTCCCTTCCTTAAACGGTTAGTAGCAGAGGTAACCATTTCCGAAACCTCGGGATGAGATGGAACCTTTGAGGCAGGCCTCCTTTTCGGAGTATCAGCCGAGGGTGAAGCTGTAGAGGCTGGGCCCATTCTTTCCGGAATTTCCATAAGGGAGAAGGCATGTCCCCCTTCTTTTCCTTAGCGACATTGTCCCAGCCTGCCGCCATTTTGTTCCTCAGGGCGAGGTTCCCGGCCGGCGGAATGCCGCTTTAACTGCGTTCTACATCGTCAAAATTTTTAATAGGCAGCCCAGATCCAGAGTGTCCCCTTGTGGTGGACTGGTGGTCAACAAAACAAAATCAAGAAGAAACTTTTTTTTTCTGAGGTTCTCTCCCGCCAAAAGGCGAGGAGGAAAAAAACTCCGCCGTCCTCTCTTTCTCTGACTGCCAGCCAGAAGTACCAGAACAAAAGTGACTCTCAACGGATAAAAACTCTGGGGTGCTTGAAAACCGCTGACCCCTCTCATTGGTCGAAACTTCAGCCTAGCAACTCACGGCTTCCCAACGGACTTTTCACTCCCACGCCTCGAGTGACCTCTGACCTTCACACGTGTAGACCAAGCTCTTCTTGACCCTGGGGTCTAAAAATAGATTTCGTTGCTGAATTCCTTACCCCAAAAGACGAAAAGATGTTACACTTTTGGGCGACTTCTCGCTTGGAAACAGGAACGCAAAAAAAAATGGCGAATTCTTGCTTTGCAGAAAATCACTAGTTTTAATTTTCTTTTTCTCTCGTTCCGTGATGTTAAACTAAAATTAATTTTGATTCTCTGAGCTGCACACCTACTCGCCTTTTCCTATCGCGATAAAAAGAACCGATAAATTAATTATTTTCAAAAGCCCAAAGTCAGTTAAATCAAATATTATTCTTTTTTTTTTTCTTTTTTTTTCACCAACATGAAATTTTGTTTTCCTGGTTGTGATTAAGACAAGCGAATTTTGCGCACGAATTCCCCTGCCTTTCAACCAGGAATTTTCTTCTAACGTATGTCATGGGAGAAAATTTTTGCATTAATTAATCTCTGATAAACCAACAGAAAGATTGATCAGGTCTCTCTGAAATTCACCAGAGGTTAAAATTTTCGCCATGACACATGCTTTGCATATTGAACATTTTGAATAGACCTTTAAAATAGTAATTACAAAACGTGTAAACATTTTTTCATATTTTTTAACTTAAAAAAAAAGTGGCTTCTGATTTATCTTAAAATATAAATTTTCCTGGGCATCCAGGTTTTACTACCTGGGTAGGTAAATAATTTATGTATATACCCAGCTGGGCATGTAACATTTCAGATATTTTCCAAGCCCTGCTTAAAGTGACACAGGTGAAAGATTTCACTCGCAGAAATTTAGAATGAAATCAATTTTTTTTTTACATTTAACTTTAATTACTACATTTGCAAAGCAAAGAAACTGTTCATGATATATTTTCACTGTCATTTTCTTGGCCAGCAATTACCAGATTCAGTAAAAAAAGAATAACAGTCGAAACTCGTTATAATGAAATTCAAGGGGTACAAAAAAAATTGTAGCAACGTATTGTTCTTAAAACATTACAAATTTTTCATTAAAAAGTTAGTATGTACTACAGAAATTTTCATTACGCATAAGGTTGCAATGCTGTAAAAGTGAAATAGTGCCCACAGAGACAAGCAAAGGTAATTTTTTTGTAATGGAAAGTTTTTGCTAAAGTAGTAATAATGAAATATATAAGCTTTAATTAATATGTATGTATGAAATTATGTACTGTATATATTTTTACTTATACATATCAGGGTTTGAAAAATACCATGCCTGGGTCGTGTGAATCATTGACCTGGGCAGGTAAATAAATAATCTAGTTGCCCTAGATGCCAGACTGGGCAACTAAATCTAAAAATGAAGTTCAGAATATAATTTTCTACTACAAGAAAAAAGACAGTCATCGCATGTCATGTTGCTTTTCACTGCTAATCACTGGGAGTTGTATTATTGTTACGCAGTGCCAAGGACAGAAGAATATCACTTCTTTAATTATATTATGCTTTAGGTCCATAAATTGGAAGCATATGTAATTTTGCTCCGAATGTTTAAAGTCAGCGACTGAATGCATGCCTCTGATGGAACTAGCCTCCTGTGTTTATTGACAAAGGGTTAAAACTTCATATTTTTCATATTTTAATGTATTTCATATTCTTTCAGATATTTCATATTTTAAACGTGTTTTAAAGATTTTTATTGTAATATGGGCCTGTGAGTCTGACACTGTTAAGAGAAGCTGCGATAGGCATAATGCATGGCTCCAGTGAAGATGTGAAGCTTTGGTCCGTTAAAAGGAAGGTTCGTTGCTGTGTGGAAATGACGGGTACAAGAGAAAGAGGACTTACGTTATTGGCAGAAGAGCAATACATGTTGTAGTGATACGCTACAGAAAATAGGTCCACAGCAGCCACCCTTTATTTTGTTGTATCCTGTATGTTGTTGGCAGGAAAAACCTCTTCGATTTGCAAAAAATACATATGAGTAAGATAGAAACTCGCGTGCGAACAAGCTATTAATAGGAGAACCAAAAATGCATAGACACAGCAAATCTGTTCAAACCAAAACCGAAATTTATAGTTCCCCAGTTTTCTGTACAACATAGAAAAGCATATTAGTACTTTCGGTAAATGTGTACTTCAGCGTCCTAAACTATTTCGTTGGAAAAATTTAACTGTGGGTGAAAAGTTCGATGCACACAATTTTTTAAGCATGCAAAATAATAGGGAAAGGTGAAAAATTATATTCTTTTTAGATAAAAAGGAAATAATTTTTCCGAAGTATTAACCTGCGAGTACGATGGTTTGTAGCAGGTGGTGCGGGAGGCGGAAGCGATGCTAACGGCCACCACGTGAAGGTGCTGTGCGACGGAGCGGAGTACGAGTTGGTAGCAAATGCGCGGAAGAATACGACAGCAGTAGGCTATATTTTTCGGAAGAGTGTCGTGTAATCGCACGCAGAAGTAGTTCAAACCTGTTTTATTCATTTTTGAGAAAGATATGTGCAGAATGTCGTTATTAGTGGTTTCACAGTGTCTCCGAATGGAAAGAAATTAAGGAATGTAAAATAATTTATGTACGACAGAAGTTTTGAAGAAGACGTTTTGGTTCCGGTTGAACCCAAAGTTTTTGTTTTGGTTTCGAAGATGTGCACAGGTAGGTGATTTCTTCAAGCACTTCATTTGCTGTTCTGCTGTTATTCAGTACATCGTAGCTCACATTTTTTTCCTCGTGACATGGATATTTTTCAAAATAAACAATTTTCTTCAATTCATATATCGCACTATGGCAGGGAGACAGCTTCTTTTATTGTGGCGGATAATGAAATTTTAAGCCCTCACGAAATCCGAAATGACTGACGATTTTGTACTTCCGCTTTCTCAAAATTACCCTTCAAAAAAACAAAAACTTACAATGCTGCGCAAATTCAACCTCTTTCTTTCTGCGTATGCCTACAAGACTTTTCGATGACTACGTACTGCTAAGCCGCTTCCTTCTTAATTCTTCCGCCCGTTACTTGCCCTTCTCAACGAAGCTTCCATTCACCGGACTCCACCTTGATGCCGTTGCCGCTCTCTCGTCCTATGCCTATACGGCACGTACTCTTCCAAACCATCGCACTCTCAGGTAAATACTTTGGAAAACTTATTTCCTTTTATCTAAAAATACTATATTTTTGCACCTTTTCGCATTATTTTGCATGCTTAAAATATTGTATGTCACACTTTTCCCACACAGTTACATTTTTCCGACGAAATAATTTAGACGCTAAAGTACACATTTACCAAACTTTCTATTTCGGATCAGGGAATCATATGCGAAAAAATGAAAAATTTCACAACGTCTGCTTTAAAAACAATTACAAGACATGAACAAACTATATTGTGTAGCATATGAGTATAACATGGTTCGCTCTCCTGGCAAGAAGGTACTTGCTTGGACTTGTAGTCATCCGCACGTGAATTGCACGGCGAAGCGAATCTTCCTTTCAACAAAGCAAATCTTCACATCGTTGCCGTAGTGATGTGTTAGGCCTACCACAGCGTCGCACTAACAAGTCAATATTACAAGTTTCCGACAAAATAATTTAGGACGCTAATCTACACATTTACCGAATAATCTGCCAATGATGAAGATTGGAGTGCGATTTCAGGTGGATTCAGTAGTTTTAAAGAGTTTGTAGAAATCAATGAAAATGCATTATCGGGGAATTGAGGGATATTCAAGAAATAGCCAATGAAATTGAGGATGATGATGAAGAGACATAACGAAGAATTAACAAAAGATCCCCAGACTGTCACGAAAGCAGTAGAAGCTTTGGAAACACTGTCACTACATACAACTCACCGATACATCTAATTGCCACACATTCCTGTTTAAACAAACTTGAAAAAGCTGTTTTCAATGTGAGGCAACAGCAGAAACAGTCTTCAATTTTACCTAACTTTAAAAAGCCATAAATATAAACAAGGTATGTAATTAAAATTTTGAGATCATGTAATTTACATTTTTGAGTAATTTAAGCTTTTAAGTGTTAAATTTAACTAAGTAAATTCAATCATTGATATTTTTCTTATTTTGCATGTTATTCTCATGTTAATTACATTTTAAACTTAATTTTGGCTGGAATTACACTAACTTTTACTTATGCTGCGCTCTTATTTATGCGTGCTTTGGTTTGCGCTGACATATATGTGAAATATTACTGTATACATGTGATAATGAGGTGATTATAAATATAATTAAAAAATATATATTTTTTGGCTCTTCTGGTTTCCAATTAAATTTATGTAATTTATGTGTTGAGTGGTAAAAAGAAGGCACAGTGGAAATTTGCATATGGGGTTTGTATATATGCAGATTTCCATTGTTTGCTTCCTCCTGCTTAAAACTAAGCTAGGGGTGCCTATGAGTTAACTGAATATACCATAGTCACAAAATGATTGATAATTATATACTAAGGAATGTGAGTGAAATGGTATTCCTAAAAGCAATCAAAACCATGTAGCAGTCAGGGAGAATCACAAATGTGTTTCCTGACGAAAATGTGACATTTCATCACATGAAACTTTTTTTCCACCTCTAAATTGAGGCCATTGGTTCTAGGGAAGGAGAAAGCCAAAGCTGTTATGTTATGTAAAAAACAGGTCTCTTTTTTAAAGGTTTTAACGGCTAATGTGAGGAACTAAATGGGATATAAGCTGTCCCTGTCCCTAATTTAAGAGTCACTGGTTCCAGGGAAGAGAGAACGCCAGTGCTGTAAGACAAACACAACATCCATGCCATACCGGGATTCAAACCCGGACCCACTTGGACAAACAATCATAAGATGGTGCTTAGACCACTGCACCACCAGGGTGGCAAAACTAATGCCTCATATGGGACTCAAACCATATGTTAAATTGTGACTGCTAGCCAAAAACCTTGATGTACAACCAACTCTGATACCAGAACGGCTTGAACATCCTCTAGACCAATAGTTCTCAAAGTGGGTTTCACTAAAATAATAGGGGGGGCATATGCGGATTTGTTAGCAACCATACCGAGTCACATAGTGAACCAATTTTCAAAACAAAATTAATCTGAATTTATGGCTAGTGCTGGTAGGATGTGTGGTGAAGTTTAGCATATTTAGCTGAAATTTCTGAAAAATGAACTAGTGGAACTTCTCATTACAGGGTGAAAACAATCTGTTCTATGTTGAAAAAACAAAACACAAGCAATGACCAAAAACCTTTATGAGAAAACCAAATTACAGGGAACAGCTCTGACCAATTTTCATAACTGAATTCATTATAAGAAAATGAGCAAACAATTGGAAACTTGATGTTAAACAGCTAATAATCGTCCATCTCTGCACTCTCCAAACATTTACAAGGCAGTATTTCCCATTCCCACTGAATGAACTAGTTACTCATTCACATACAATGCAGAAATGTGTAATCTTCTATTGCCAAATAAAAAACTTATGAGACATCTTTTAACTCTGGTTGGTTTGAAAAGCATTTGTTCTTTGAAATCACTGACTAGTTTTTGGATTCCAATGGAAAAAGAATTTCCAACATTGTCGAGCACTGCCTTAAGTATTTGTTGCCTTTTACAACTACATATTTATGTGAAACTAGTGTTTTATCCTTAACCACCATAAAAACTAAATATTGAAATAAGCTGGATGTTGAAGATAACTTGTTTGTACATAAGCAAGAAAACTCAAAATATTGATGAACTTTGCAAGAGTAAATGAGCTCATACATCTTACTGATACTAAACAAATGACTTGACCAGTTTTATTTGATTTTTTTTTAGCCATTTGTGCAATTTTTGTGACATCAGTGTATGTAATTTTAGCAAATATACGTGTGTATTTGTGTTTTTTATATAATTTATACCCACATAAACACACTGGAATAAACTTTTCATTAAAGAATATGCCTGTACATATCTGTACTCCATAGCTAATCTTTGTATTCATTGGTGCAAATATAATACTTCACAAGTTTTTAAGTACATGAGCAAATGAAAAGGAGTCTTAAAAAAAAAACAAAGTATTGTTCAGCCAGTTTGTGCTTTAGAAATAATTCTGTCTAAATTCAGGAGTTGAACACTATGCCGTAAAAAAAAAAAGCACAAAACGGTAAGACAATATTTATGCGTGTTATATTGCAAAATGGAATTCATTTCAGACTACAAACATACGAAAAGAATGCTGCCCTACGTAATTCCCAAATCAGCATGTACAGATCGAATTCATTCGACATCCTATTCAACGCTAGGTATATACCTGGCGATAAAGACTTGCACAGAAAGTAATTAATATCAAACAAAAATGTGTGTAATTGATTTCGTTACTTTTACATATCATAATAAACTTAATTTTAAAAAGTGCCTACTCACATGTTTTTTTTTATTGGAGGTTTAACGACCACCGTGAGCAACTCAATGGCCTATAAGCAGTCGCCCGTCCCTAATTTAGGGTCACTGGTTCCAGGAAAGGGAGAGAGCCAGTGCCGTAAGACAAACACAACATCCATGCCGGACCGGAATTCGAACCCGGACCCCTTACGGACGAATGATTAGAGGCCAGCGCCACCGGGGCGGCTACTCACATGTTTTCATGGCGTCTTTCCTGCACATGTTCGTGACTTCGTGTTCGTCAGTTAGGGATGGGCGATATTTATCAATATCTCGAAATATCGATATTTTTGTCCGATATTTCGATATATAGTATTGATATCCAAATTACGATATATCAGAAAATCACTATATCGGTGCGATATTCAATATATCAGCCTATGGCTGATGTGATTTAACTTGTGGAATGAAATCTGTGTTCTTTCCTCTGGCATGTCACGAAAATTATGTTGCTTGAGGACTATCAAACTGCGATCTCATTATCGAGATTCACATGATATTATGTCACCTTCCGATTTCTAGAACTTTACAAGGGAAAATATCTGCTGTGTTGAAAACTTCGATGGTTGAAAATTTTAACTATTAGTTGACAGTAGGCACCCAGAAAACAAATTTAACGAACGGTTGATAGCAGATTGTTCTTTTGCCTATGAGTATTATGTTTGAAGTAAACTGGCACTTTGACCAAAATTAAATACATACCAATGACACACAATTTGAAGTTAAGCATTTTTTTTTTTTTTTTTTTTAGTGATAAAGTATGTAGATCTTAACAGCTGGGTAAGGAAATGCAAAACAGCTTTTCCAGAGTTTTCTTGATGTCTTACAAGTTATGTAGTATAAAGTTTGTTGTAATTCAGGGTATGTATATATCAGACGTAATTTTTTTTATCAACCTTTGATAATTATCTTGTTAATACATAGTGAAACTTCCTGAAGTAATTATATAATCTGGTAAAAATATGAGCATAACAACTTTCGTCTTGATCTGCTGATTTTTCCACACTTACAGCATGTTATTTCCTCTGATTGTCCATTCGTTTTTTTTTTGTTATCTAGGAGAGACAGGCTTTCATACATTAATTAGTAAATATATACTTGATGAATTTGGATTATGATATTTTTTATGTTTTTCATACATTAATTAGTATGGCTTTCATTAATTAATTAGTAAATATATATACTTGATTAATTTGGATTACGATATTTTTTATGTTTTTATTTTTATAATCATATTTTAACGGAGGACTAATAATCGTTAGCATTTTTTTTAAATATCTTTCTGGAAAAATAATTGCTTTCTATGAAAAGGCCATCACAAATTATTCGTACTCTAATTACTGTTTTTAACAAAAATGTCACTTGTAAACATATTATAAGCACTTTAATTTTTTTGCTTATGCCATGGGAACTATTTTTGCTTACACCATAGAAGTAATTATATCTGTATACTCCATTAACATTGTGTTCTGTCTTAAACGATAAAAAAAATAGCAAACATTGTTCACACCTTCTGAAAAATATAAATGTATACAAAATGCTCTAAAAATTAAAATAACAAAGTTTTTTTAAAGATTTTTTTCCATAACATTTCCTTGCAAGCTGATAAATGTTAACTTTGACATTTGCATCCCAATAAAAATAGTTATTCTTTCTATAATTCAGTTATTCCCATGTTAATTGATGGTCAAGATTCCAGTCTGCTGGGATTAATAAGTACTTTTGGTTTTTGTTGTCATTTATGCCATACTGAAGCTTCAACTTACCTTTTCTCGAAATGTTGGAAATACATATTTCTCATAATATCACATTGATGAAAAACTCATGAAAACATTCCTTTGCAACTGGGATTTTTGGAAACTTCTTGGCAGAAACCATATCCCTGCTCGTCGAGCAATACCCACACATGAAACAAGAAAATCACCTTTTGGGTTTTGGAAAGTATATTCAGCATTTCTGCAGATTACAAGCTCACTTCTGTTGCATGATTTTCTTATTTATTTTTGTATCAAAACTTTCTGCTATATATATTTTTTTTATTTTAGGATCTGAAAAACAATATTTTATGTGTTTTTCATATCACTAAAAATACAGCTTGAGAGCTGCAATCTTGCATAAAGATAGTTTTAAGCTATAAAATGTAATAATAAAGGACAAATAAAATTGCTCCCCTTTTAGCAGGAGAAAGCAGCTCTTGAAAAAAAAATTTCAGCTGATGTTTCTAAGAAATTATCTGAGAAAACTGGTAGGATCTTTATTCCCCACATTCACTGCCAAGCTTGTGTATTATAATTAGTTATTACTTATTACCAAAACAATTTTTTAAGGTAAAGAATATTTTTATGTCTTAAGAGACACATATGGTTGAGTCGTCATTAGACTATGTAAATACTATCTGTGGAGAGTAGTTACTCAATTATGTTTGCTCATGCTGATGAAACAATCCTGTTGGCAGAGAGCAAAAGTGAGTTGCAGCGTATGTTGTCCCACATGTATGAAGTTTGTATGAATTTCAAACTTAGTATATGAAAGGAAAAACCCAAAGTTATGTTTTTGACAGATGAATTGTTAGTATTAAATCAAACAGATCAGTCTAAATGGCAAAGAGATTGACCAGGTAAATCAATTTGCATATTTAGGAAGCATGTTTGACAGAGAAAACAAATTAGGTGGTGAAATTAGTAGGCTAGTAAATTCATCTTTGAAAGTCACAGCTACTTCAGGAGGATTTTGAATAAATGATGAATGATAGGTTCTCAAAAAAGTCCCTAATAGTTGTGTGTGAAAAAGTACAGTAATTGTTCCTACTCTAATGTGCAGCAGTGAAGGTGGAGTACTGCAGATGAAACATAGGAGTGATTTGTGAGCTGTAGAGATGTGTTACTTATGGGGGTGGGGGCAAGATATGTTTTGATCAGTGAGGAATGAAGAGGTTTTGTAGATGAGTAGTGTGAAGCAAAATATTGTTTGTAAGGTGGGGACAAATATTCTTAGGTGGTTTGGAGAATGAGTGGTGAGATGATTACTAGGAGAATTTATTCTGCACAAGTGACAGGAAGAAAATGTAGAAGATCAAGGGAGGACCAGATTCAGGAATTCCTGCATGAGAAAAAGAGAATAAATGTGAAGTACAAATGGTCTTGTGTGTGATGGATGTCAGTGAAGCTCAAGTTGTGAGCTGAGATCACTGTAAATGCAGATGTTTGATACATCAAGAGTAAATAAAATATATTTCCATCAGTTTTAAACTTTAATCCAGCAGATAAGCTCTCATCAAGAAACTAACCTATGATCTTAGAGAACAGCTTAGTGATATATATGCATGTAAAGAGAAAATCCCTCATCTACAGCAAGTTGAATATGACTAGAGGTGAGAAATCAGTACTTATTTTTGTGTTGTTTTGGTGTTAATAAGTGAAACATTAAATGCTATATCCCATTTGAGTTCAAAACTGTAAAAAAAATTTTTAAATCTGCTGACTTCCTTAATTTTAAGGATAGACTCCACCAATGAGCATTTAAAATGTAAAAAAAAATGATATGATGTCGAAGATAGCTCCTCAGGTGTTTTAGACTTGATAAAGAATACTTCAGATATTTATTGTGTACAAGTTTTTAATGGAGATGAGAAATCCAAAGAAATGGACTGAGAACTGGAAAAAAATGCTTGAAGTGAAGTGGTGCGTGTGTGTGTGTGTGTGTTGATCTCCATGAGCATCTAAAGTTGTTCCCGAATGTGTAGAAGCTTGATTCACCATAAGCAGACACATGTCCCTAATTTAGGGCGAGTGGTTCCAGGAAAGACAAGACAGGAACAACTTCTTTATGTATTTTACCACTTGGTAGGCACATTGTCCATGATTATTTAGATACTGAATAGTTTCCATGACATTTAATGAACATTTCATGACTGAATAGATTTTATTCATGACATTTAATAAATAGATTTCTTGACTGAATAGATTTCATGACATTTAATTGCTAAAACCTGGAAAGAGCGACATCTTTGTTTATTCACTGACGTCACATATTTGGAGGATTTTCACATTTAATGAACAGTGCTTCTTATTTTGAAAATTTGACTGTTTTCTAGCAATTTCTGAGGAAGAAGTAATCTTTTTGTATGAGAATTTTCCTGATATTGATGCTGAATCAGTTGTAGCGGGTATAAAATCACATACAATTTTTGCAAACTTGATCAAATGTGAAACCGATGGGCGCAATGCAAGGTATTCATATAATCTGAGCATTGTTTCAGCTAATATATTAATATAGTCTTTAATGGTAGTCTAAAAACTCCCTTCCTACAGCTAGTGTCAAACATTTGGCACAATGTATTGCCTTTTAATCAAACCAAGAACCCATATTTATGAATGCAAATGCAATTTTTACATTGCACATTTATTAGATTTTAGCGGGAAAAGAATTTTGAAAAAAGTAACTTTGTGTACTGTAAAGAAACACTAGAGAAATCAAATGAGGAAGAGCACTGCACATTAAAACTTTTCTGGACAACAGAATTTTGTTAATGCCATTCCGTTTAAGAATAACAGTTTTTACAAAAAAAAAATACGTTCACAGTTTTTATCAAGAGAGAAATAGACATAATGACAAAATGGATAACACTGGGCAAATTAGGCCGAAACCTGTTAACAAGGTTTGTTGTATTTTCAGTTTGTTTGTTTTTTTTTGTTTTTTTTTACAAAAAAAAATTATATATGTATCTACAGTGTATATGCACACTAACTTTGAAATAATATATTTTCATGTATGTGTGCAAACTTCTTCAAAATTGCATTAAAAAGCTCTAGCCATTTACCTCAACAATATTATGACTTTGCAGAACATTCTGCATTAGAAATTGCAATAATATGCTGTGATTACAGGCTAAGGGGGTAATGTTTCAGACAGAAGAAACCCAGTGATTTTGTTTTAGGTATTTTACTCCGCTTTTGTACTTAAATAAACATTTCGAATAATGGAAAAACCTTAAGATGTGTAGAATAATCAAATCAATGAGACTTATTTACCCAATTGCCTGTGGTTTACTGGTCTTCTATGTAGCAAAATATTTCTGCCACAAATTCCATTTCAAGTGTGTTTTTTTATTCATATATATTCTTTAAAAGATGTTGAGTGTGCTTAACAGGAAAGTTGACATCTAATTTGTTTACTTTCAAATGATAACCAAAACCTTCAAATATCGTTGGTGACAGTTGATACTATCCACAGCCACAGCCCCCCCCCCCCCATTAGTGGAAGGGGAGTGCAGATGTTATATAAACACAAAAGTGCACAACACTTTTATGATTGCTTTTTTGACTAATTTTGTCTCGCTGTATCAACAATCTTGCATAGGTAGCAATGTTAAGTACAGAGAATCATGATAACATGTTTTGTTAAAAAAAAACAGTTTCCGCATTTATGTTCTGTAAATTTATGTGACAACTTCCTGCCCTTTGGCTACTTTCATCCCATCTGTGCTCTGCCCCTTCATTAAGAAATGCAACAAGGGGCATATATAGATTTTTCTGAGGGCGTGCCAATGAAATGAAAAAAAATTAAATCCACCAGGACAAAATAAAAGAATGAGAATAGAAAAAAATAAAAAAAAAATTTGTAACGTAAATTAATGAATTTTTTTATTAAATTAAGCATTTTTGTTTCCAATGTAAGGCACATTTTAACAATAAATAAAACACATTTAAGCACTTTTTTGGGGGGGGCATAAATATGTGCCACCTTACATTACATAAATGTATAAAATATATAATATAAATACGCTCTTACATTACCATGGCTACGATGTAAACAACCCTGATGTTGGCTTTCCAGCTCAGCATACAAGATATATTTTTAGCGAATTTTTATGAATTATAAAAACGTAAAATGTTAATTCCGCTGTCGAAAATATTTATTTACGTAACAAAACAACGTAAAAGGGCGAAACAAAAGCCCTAAGTTTTTAACGAGTTTTAAAGTCGTAAAACCCATGGCGTCGGTCTTGTAAAAAAACGTTAAATATCAATTCCGCTATCGGAAATAATTATTTACACAACAAAACGACTGAAATGGCAAAATAAACGCACTACGTTTTTTTCCAAGTACAGCGACCGTCTTGTAAAAGGTACGAAGTTAGTAATATACAGTACTTTTCTGAGATATCACTATTTTAATGGTATTAACAAAACTTGATTGCAGCTATATTTTCAAGCTGCAGGATAATTTAGTACTGGCTGAGATTTGTGCGAACAAGCCAACAGCCAATTAGTCCCAAGTTCCCAATAGCCAATACTTAGCACAACATTGGATCGGATTCAGTGATAACCCTGATGCAGTATGCAGTGAATAAACCGAAATATCAGTCTTATTGAGATCAGAAGTATTGAAAAATATCGAAAAATCAATCCGATATATTACTCTTTAAATACAGATATTTCCGATTCAATATATCGGTCTCAGAAATACTAAAAGATATCATACTTTTGAAAATATCGCCCATCCCTTCGTCTTGGTAAAAAAACGAGCAACACCGTAAAATCCCGTGACGACTCGCTGACCAATAGCAGAAAGCGACGCATGCCGCATTCCTTTTCTGTCATTATCGTTCATTGGCTAACCCGTGCCTCTTAGCAACGCCCGTAAAATTACGGTTTGGAACAGTTGTCCTACATATCCATGCCCGTTAAAATATGGGCATCGCTTTGAAACTGCAGAAACGAGCCTTGATCGTAAAAATACACGGGCAACAAGACTTTTTTTACGGGAATTTTTAACAGTGATACACACTGATATATGATGAAACAACTAATGTTAATGATAAAAATAAACTGTAAACAACCATCACGTTTTGGTCAGAAAGTAAATGTGGCATAATGACATGGCACCTCAGAACTTTTTTAAGTAAAGCAGATGGTGAAACATTGCATAAAAAACTATGTGAAGCACTTTCTGAGATTAATTTATCACAAAACAGATTGGATCAGACGGACCTAATGTTAATAAAAATGTTTTTAGGCTTTTCAATAGTAATGTCCAGGAGACACGAGGGACAAGTCTTATAAACATAGGTACCTGCAACATCCACATAATGCATATGTAAAATCATTGGAGTGTTTAGGTGAAGAAGCTTCTGAGCTGCTGATCAACATTTACCATTATTTTGACTGTTAGTCTGCCCATTAGGAAGAATTTGAAGAAATCTCATCTAAATATAATGTTCCACGCCACAAATTTTTGAAACATGCAAAAACAAGGTGGCTTGCCTTGGGGATTTCAGCCATCAGGATTTTGGAGCAATGTGGGACATTATTCAGTTCTGTTTTCTTAAGCACATGCCTCTGAGAAAAAATTTTGCTGCTCTTTAATCCAGATCCTACAATGCTGTTGTGAGTGCCTTAAAGAAACCTTCAATAAAAGCTGAACTTCATTTCATTATTTCATCAGCAGAACTATTCATGAAGTTCACACAGCATTTTTTTTTAATTGAAGGTTTAACGGCCACCATGAGCAACTCGATGGGCTATAAGCAGTCGCCCGTCCCTAATTTCGGCCCACTGGTTCCAGGGAAGGGAGAGACAGCACCGTAAAACAAGCATAATATCCATGCCTCACCGGGATTCAAACCCAGAACCAACTCGGACGAATGGTCATAAGCCATTGCTTAGACCACTGTGCTACATGGGTGGCACACAACATTTTCAATGCCAAGCACCTATGATCCATAAATTGCATAAAGAAATAAGGAACGTTCTTCAGACCTTTATGGCTCGTGTTTTGAAGACTGCTGTCATTAGAAAAATCAACTAATTTTTCTAAAGTTGATCTTGATGAAATGTTAACAGTTGGTAATATGCTTCTTCTTGAACTTTTCATTCATGAAAAGGTCACAGACGGGCTCTCTAAACTGAAAGAAAGTGATAAGTTCTGAAGGAAGCTCAAAAGCACTATATTACTGCTTGTAAGCATGTGATGGAAAAGACTTGCTTATCAAATGGATCACTTAAAAATTTTAGACACAAAAGAAAGAATGAATGATAGACGCTGCAGAGACATATTGAAATTTTCAAAAATTATGCCATTTCATGTTGAACTGGATTATTTCTTAGATGAGATTATTTCTATTTGCAACTGGAAAGAGATGATACAGCATTTGAAAACAAAATTATTGAGGATTACTGTCAACAAGACATCTCAAAAAGGGACTCATTATCAAAAGATATAGTTTCCAAATGTTGCAAAAGTCATAAAGGCAGCTCTTACTTTATCACACGGAAATGCTGACATAGAGAGACGATTTTCCATTTCTAAGCATATATTAGGAGAACATAAATCAGCAATGACTGAAAGATTTTTAAACAGTGTATCTGACTGTGAAGATGCCTTGAAACAATATCCTAATTTTCTTTTTTGTACCCATTATTCCAAAACTCATTATGTGCGGACTACAGGCACATTCAAAGTACATTGCCTTTATGGAAGAATGTAAGAGGAAAAAATCAAATTAGAAGAAAAGCAAGAAAAAGAACAAAGAGCGGATTATGAAGAAGATATGAAAAAGATGGAAAAGATAAAGTCAATCGAATGTGAGACTGCGGCTCTGAATGACAAGAAAAAAGAACTGTAACGTACCAGGAGATGTGACGTACCTGCAGAAGGACGCACACGACATAAAGGCAGATAAGAATCAGAATGAAGCGTCCGCGTAGCTTAATTGGTAGAGCAACTTATTCCGGAATGAGTGGACCCGGGTTCGAACCCCGGTGCGGATAAAAATGACGGAGAAATTTACTTCGTTATAATGGCGCCCGAACTATCCGGATGACCTGACCGTTCAAAATTTCGCATTGGTGTGATGTTATTTCCACACCGCGAGATAGGAAAAATATGAGCAGCACTTCGAAAGAAAAATAAGGGGAGATGATGTAACGTACCAGGAGATGTGACGTACCTGCCAGCAGGACGCACACGACATAAAGGCAGATAGGAATCAGAATAAAGCGTCCGCGTAGCTTAATTGGTAGAGCAACTTATTCCGGAATGAGTGGACCCGGGTTCGAACCCCGGTGCGGATAAAAATGACGGAGAAATTCACTTCGTTATAGAACACCTACAAACTAAGGAGGCAAGAGAAGAACTCTTTTTGGAAGCTTCGGCTAAACTAAAGAAAGCATTCGAAAAAGTGATTTAAAGGGAAAAAAATGAGCTGAAGGCATGTTCAAGGGAGTAACATGTATGCTAACGGAAGAAAGAGTGAGAGAGAAGGAAGTGGAAATCATTCAGAAGAACCTTGAGAAAAGAAAAGAAAGTATGATTACATCATTTTTTGCTAAGATACCTAGAAGACAGTAAGCCAAACAGTTTTTTTCTTCAGAATTGTTTTTCTGGAACATTGAACAGAATTGTGCGTCATTAGATTTTCAGAATTTTGTGTAATATTTTTCTGTAAAATTATATAATGAAAATAAAATGGCTATACCCCATCCAGGATCATAATAAAGAAATTTATTTTGATTTTACCTGGCATTTTTTGGTAAAAGAGCATAAAAAAATAGAAAATTATTTTTTCGTAACTATATGTGTTGTTTTGTGCTATTGGCAAGAAATCTCTTTCAATCACCTTTTAGTCACCTTTTTAAAAAAACTGTCACCTTTCTCACCTTTTTCAAAGGTTGCCCTAGCTCCTCACCCTGAACTGGTAAAGTATACTTCCGGAACAACATGATAAAGTTTTGTCTCAATCGAAGCATTTTTACGTAAGTTATAACGCATAAGGGCGATGGAATGGATTCCGATCCTATGACCTGATCTTTGACCCCATTTCACACATTTTAAATAGGGTTCATCCCCAGGTGGTCCCCTACGACAAACTAAAATTTGAACGAAATCAAACTATATTTACGCAGGTTATGACGCATAAGGGCAATGGAATGCATCCCGCTCCTATGTCCTGACCTTTGACCCCACTTCACCCATTTTCAGTAGGTTTGGTCCTCAGGTGGTCCCCTACCACATACTAACATTTCATTGAAATCGAACCATATCTACGCAAGTTATGACGCATAAGGGCAATGGAATGAATCCCGCTCCTATGTCGTGACCTTTAACGCCATTAATCCCATTTTCAACAGGGTTCGTCCCCATGTGGTCCCCTACCACATATTAAAATTTCATCGAAATCGAATCATTTGTACGCGAGTAATCGTGCGGACAGTTGGACAAAGCTGGAGCATATACGCTTCTTCAACCTACGGTTGGAAAGCGTAATAGTTTAATCGCTATGGCACCTTTTTTTTTTTTTCTTAGAATTACAACACTGGCTCCAGATCTCATGCCAAGGGACTCCTCTGTCAGTGAATGGCAGTTACATTTTCCGAGGTCATCTACAATGGAATTCGTCCACAAATGAGTTACGCCTTCTCCTAAACTCCTAATAGCACCGAAACAGGTGCATGGGAAGGTTTGTCGTCATCAAAGTCGGTATTTAAACGTTGCGTGCATTCATTAGCATTTAAATCACAGAGAAACATAATGCAATCTTAACTACTCCACATTTTATTACTTTCGTCAAACGAGAAATAAACCACCTAGAACAAAACGGAAGGTATTCCAAATTGTTTCATTTTCAAACCTCGCCCTTGCGATATATGAACCCTTAAAATGCAAGAAACCAATGAAAACGTAGCGTCCCAGATAGGGCAGTGCCTCATGTTCTCTTACATTGATCACGTCAGTGAAAACGTTGTCGTGGCTACAACAAATGTTCAGAGAGCTATATAACACATGAAACTGCTTATTCGTGCCTTCGATTATCCGTTCCGGCTTCTTGGAGTGATGAACCATTCTAGTTTCTCATCCATTGCGAATTGGAATGCCAGAAAATAATTAAGTATTTTATTGTTTCGTATTGTTTTCCGCAACGCAGTATATAACTTGCTTTCACATGCCACACTAACACAGTTAATTTTCTCATTTTCAGAATGTGCTCCTGTTGTTACGGTGATTTTTGGAGATCGAAAAAATGGCCGCATCAGGTGAAATTCAGAACTCCGCAGCTGGCGAAACGTCATCATCTGATTCTGAATTTAGCGGTTTTCTACAGTTTCTCCAGTGCATTAGAGAAGACGAAAAGGCACGGGAAGATTTTGTAGATCGACACAAAGAGTTTCAGCAACAGCTGAAGAAAAGCGCCATCTATCTTGCGAAAATACGCCGCCTATTTGAGACGTCCTTACGATGCTTGGCTTTCGTCCGGAACGCGGCTTTGGTGGTCACCATAACAGGCTTTTTGCTCTTGCTTGTTGATGGGTCAGCCAAAACGATAGAAAGAAATGTTGCGTGTTTAGCTTCGTTACTTGTATTGGTTGTGATGCTCTTTTTCATCATGTGTTTTCCAAAATACATGAAAAGGAGCATTCATACAAAAATGACTGGACCAACAAACTTGGCTTTGAGTTTGACGAATGCTGATGATTCAAGTCCCAGCGGAGATCCCCCATTCAATGCGAATTGCGAAATCGAGCTCAGTTTTGCGTTTAACACAACGCGCTTTCTGACTGTTACTGCAATTCTAGCAGTTTTTCAAAATCCGATTTTGACTGTCGGAAACTCTGTGCTTCTGACTTTCATTGGAGCCATATGCGTCATCGTTTCGCTCTCTCTGGAATTTCTGGGAATCATCTGTTTCGCTCTTTCAATCAGACGCTCCAATGAAAGCATACGTACACTGTCCAAGAACTATCAGTTGTGGTGCAGTCGAACCTCTAAACTGGTGTCCATTTTTAACAGGTTCAAAAAATACAGCTTTTTTAAAATATTCAACCTTCAGCGGCTTTTGTTGGCAGGATACCCTGAACTCCAGACTGACTGTTTATTTTTACATGAAAAATTAGAAATCATCCTTATAATTTGTAACCTAGTTAGAAAGCTTACTGACAAACCCAGTGTTCATCTGAAATCAGTTTTTAAAATTCTGTGCGAGAACACTCATTCGAAGGAAGATGAAGCTGAAAAAGTAAAAACAAAGAAGCTTCATGTGCTGCGAATTTTGGAGGCTGGAATCACTGAGAACATAAAAAATTCTAGCGCAGTCGTGCCAACCCTGGTCAGTGAGTGTCTCGAAGTCAGAGATTTTGGTCCTGTGAAGTATAATACAAACAGACCTTATAGACACTCAATTGCAAATCTTACACACGTATCGAATCCCATCATGACAGATTCAAGCGTCGTCAGCGCACGTAGGGAAAATGACGGAAACATTGCATCTGATTCCTTCGGGACGAATAAAGCTAAAAGAAATGGAATCCCGGAAATGACTTCAAATCCAGAAATGGCTAATCCTGGAGAGGGGTATCCAAGTGCAGTTGAAAAGAAAACACTGGCATCTCCACTGAATATATGCTGGCCGTGATCAGAAAGAATGTGAACCAAAGTTATGTCAATGCGTCACTCAAAGGGATGTTCACAACCAATTTGTAGAATGTGAAGGTTCGGCTACCACAAAATTCAAATGGAGTGTCTTCAACAAGCAGCATTCTTCTATTATAGGTATGAGTCATCAATTAGATAACCTCTGTATGAAGCAGATCACTAAATCATCGCGTATTAAGCTGCATAATGAAGTAAAACCTCAACAGGAAGAAACCCAGGGTCAGCAGGAGGTAGTCCAGCAAATGAAACGTCTGCAGGAAGTAGTTCAGCAATCGAAATGCCAGAAGGAGGACGACCAGCTAATAAAACGTAAGCAGGAAATACTCCAGCTAGTACGTCACAAGGAGGAAGACCAGCTAATAAAACGTAAGCAGGAAATACTCCAGCGAGTACGTAACAAGGAGGAAGACCAGCTAACAAAACGCAAGCAGGAAATACTCCAACGACTACGTCACAAGGAGGAAGACCAGCTAACAAGACGTAAGCAGGAAATACTCCAGCGAGTACGTCACAATGAGGAAGACCAGCTAACAAGACGTAAGCAGGAAATACTCCAGCGAATGAAAAGTCTTGAGGTGTCAGCCGAGCGATTGATACGTCAGGAGAACGAGCGAGTACGTCAGGAGGAGGAAAACCGGCGCAAAAAGTCTCTAGAGGGAAACCACCGCAAAAAGTCACAAGAGGAAGACCAGCGAATAAAACATCAGCAGAAGGCACGCCAGAAACTATACTCTGCGCAAGCTTTGTCCATGTGACGTACTCAGCTGGTTTTGAGTTTTATCTCCCTCTAAACAATATAGCATCGAAAAAAAGGATTTAAAGAAGGCTGGCCGTTTTCCCGATTTTAGCAGTACGATAAACAGGTGGCTGAATTTAACCGCAAAATAGAAGCCTGAAACATACAAGTAGTAGCTAGTGTTTTTATACTTTAATACTCGACATCGTGATTTACAAAATACTGAAATGACTGTTTTCTTTTTCTAGTCAATCTATTAAATAATACGTGTGAACTAGGGCAGTTTTCTTGTTTCTCTAAAACTCTTACTTAAACATTTACAGCAGAAAAGGCACAACTCAGAGCACAGGAATTCAGGTTTCATAAATATAGTTCAAACTTATGGAAGTTATACCTAAAACGGCGACGCACAACTTATATTCAAGCTACAGTGAAATTCGTCTAGCCGAAACATTCTGCATGACTTACAAATCAAGACTTCATAGAGCTTCTTCACGCAATTTTCAATAGTTTTCTATCATTTTAACTATTTTTATTTTCGAAATTAAAATTTATGTAAGACTCCAAAAAAAAAAAAAAAAAAAGAATAACTGATTTCCAGTGTTCCCTCTTGGTGCAATTACATTTGGAGAGATATTTCGGTTTCTAGGACAATATTTTTTATTGAATTGCGGTAAGCTGGTCCAAGATATCCAAAATATGTTTAGGTTTTCCTTTTGTACAGTTACCTCGCTAGGTGCCAAAAATACTTCTATTTTTTTCACATGATATTTCTTTTTCTTAATGATGAATCATTTGAACCGAGCAAATGCATGTACTTGCGAGGTTTCCTCGGTTACTTAGTGTAGAATTTTTCATTAAAGTGGCATCATCATGTAACTTAAGTCAACGCATGTGACATTTTCTATCAATGGACATCACCTTCCCTCTGCCATTGAATTTCTACGTCGATTTGGTTGTTCTGAAAAACTTTAAAATATCTACAATATTTCAAATTTATACATTATAATATATAACCTTTTTGATGGTGGATTCGATTCCACGTTTTTCAACTCCGGAGCAGCTATTCTCCCAACTGAACTACGACGGCAGGTTTATCTCGGCTTTATTGTCGATTTCACTTATGTGTCACTTCAGTAGTACGTTACATCCCCAACCCTTTTTCTATTTTATTTATTTATCTTTTTTATTTTTATTTTATTTTTTTATTTTATTTTTTTGACGTAGGACTACGTCTAACTCCGAGGATAGTATGGCGCGACTTACGGTCGACCACCTGTGACAAAAATAGGTCCCAGTTGAAATCATTATAGTCTTTCCATCGTCACAATACTATTTAGATCGTCCGTCATTCATTAGTTAGACGGGTTGATTCTTACAGTACGTATGTATGTTACATCTAACTTTCAGAGATATTTAGCTATTTGTATTTGTAACATCTAACGTTGTGCTGGTATTTAGAATAAGGCGTGGGTAATTAAGTGGAAATAGGATGTATTGATAGCAAAAATTGAAATAGCAAAGAATATTATGTCAATTTGTCTTAGGTTTCTTAGGGCGGTGATTTTTTTAAAGTCTTGTTCTCAGTTAGCTAAAATTCCTGCTGGAAATATTGTAAGTGAGAAAATGACGAGGATAATAAGCAGGGAAGTCGCTGGACTTCAAAATCAGGATGAGCGACGGGTAGGCGAGTATTATTTTTTGCTGGAGCAAGTTTGAGATCAACTTTATTTACAAAAACGCTGAAAGAAATAATTTTTATTTCTTTTCACTATCGGCTGCAAAGGAATTCTTGCAATAACCACCCCTTCCTCTAGATACACACACACACACACACACGGATCTGACTAGTTACGCCATTAGTATAAGATACAAGTGTTGGTAGAATGTCACCTCCATTTATTTTTTTATTTTTTTCTGTGGATGCATTGTCTCCGTTGCTTTTCAAAATTTTGCATTTTTTGCTTACGTGAATAGTGTTGTACTTGAACAATTTCTTTAAAAGAAAATGTTCTTTTTGTTTATCTAAATCAAATTTTAACTCGTGACACGCAGACATAACACCCAACCTCTCCTTAACTCTCTTCCTTCGCCGCCCCGATGGCGCAGTGGTCTAAGGCGCTGGCCTTTGATCATTCGTCCGTAAGGGGTCCGGGTTCGAATCCCGGTGAGGCATGGATGTTGTGTTTGGCTTACGGCACTGGCTCTCTCCCTTTCCTGGAACCAGTGACCCTAAATTAGGGACGGGCGACTGCTTATAGCCCATTGAGTTGCTCACGGTGGTCGTTAAACCTCCAATCAAAAAAAAAAAAAAACTCTCTTCCTTCAAGCCAGCAACCTTACCTTGCACTCCTCTCCTCCAAAGCAGTCGTCAGCCACGTTCCGCTGCCGCACTGCCCCGAGAAAGGTTTAAGAGCGCTAGTATAACTTTTTCTTTCTTTGCGGGTTTAACGACAACCGTGAGCAACTCCTGGATATGTACAACCAGTCTCCCGTCCCTAAGTTAGGGCCACTGGTTCCAAGTAAAGGAGAGAGCCTGTTCCTTATGGCAAATACAACATCCATACCATAGCGGGATTCTAACCTCAGACGAATAGTCAAAAACCAGCGCTTAGATCACTGCGCCATCGGGGCGACATGATATAGCAGGCTTCACTTTTCGTGTTAGAATCTTCTACTCAGTAGAACAAACAAACAGCAGAGCAATTAGTAATGACCTCCCTCAGTGAATTCCTATCCACCGTGTCCAGATCCATTCGCCCCTGGCCATACTAACATGAAAAAGGCTTAAACTAAGGATTTGGAAGAGTGGAGAATAATTACATTTTCATGGCACTGGGGAAGCTATTTTGATAGCCTTTCTACGGAGACATAAACGAAGCAATTCCTATGGGAAATACGTAGGACTACACGACGAAAAACACGAGACTTATTATTACTTGGCAAAGTCTAGATTATATTTTAAAGTAAAAAGATTGAAAAATGGCACATTGGGTGGGCAAAACAAATCTCAGAGTCCACCCTCGCATCCCCTTGGCGACGTCTCTGATAATAAAAATGATTATAGATAGTTAACGTGTTATCTTAGCAAAATTACATCATTATATATAATCTGTGATCATAGGCGGGTTTAAACATTGCGGCGCTCAAAGTCAAGAATTTGAATTTCATATTTAAATTACATATGCACTCATTGTCTTAAAAATACGCGCACCAAGGGAAAACCGTGCGATTAACGCCAAACTCCGCGAATAGCTACGGGTAGGGCAGACATACAAATGATTAAAGTTTCGTGCGATTCCGCAAGTCCGCGCGTCCAAGACCGGCGCTGCAATCGCAATCCTTCGGACTTATAAGGCCGCAGGGGACTCCACATTCGTGCCGAATTGCACGGTAAGAGTCAGGGAGATCCCTGAGCGACAGACATACCGGGGAGCCGCCGTAGATGTGCGTACAGGCAACTGATGGAGTTTGAACGAGTCCGTATCGTCGGGATGAGAGAGGCAGGGTGGCCGGGGAGCCGAATCGGCCGCCATTTGGGCGGGTCAGACAGTACGGTGCGATCGTGTTGGGAGCAATGAACACGGAAAGGCGCCCAGACAAGGCGGACTGGCTCTCGACAACCCAGACACACCACACGTAGAGAGAACCGTGGGATCGTGAGAGAGGCACGCACAGATGCAACGACGTTCTTGGCCAGTATCCAGAGACATGTGGTGGCTGTACAAGGGACTCCTGTGTCCGCCAGAACCATTTCCAGACTCGTGCCAGAGGCGAATCTGCACTCTCGACGGCTTTTACGTTTTCTGCAATTAACACCTGACCATCGTCGACGTCGATTGCAGTGGTATCAGCAGCAAGCAACGTGTAATGCTACGGACTGGCGACGTATAGTGTTCAGCGACGAATCCTATTTCTGTATGGGAACGGACGACCATCGTGTCAGAGTGTGGAGGACCGCAGGTGAGCGCTACAATCCCAACTTCACTGTACAGCGGCACACATTCAGAACTGCAGGCATAATTGTCTGGTGAGCCATCGCGTGTGACAGCCGGACTTCTCTTGCAGTAATCCGAGGTACGTTGACAGCCCAGCGCTACGTACAGGAGATCCTGGCTGCCTCATGTGCTACTTTTCCTGGCGGGGTGGCCCGGAGCCATTTTCCAACAAAATAACGGCCGTTCGTACACGACTCGGGTTTTCGAGGACTGTCTACGTCATGCTTCAACGCTTCCGTGGCCTGCCAGATAGCCTGATCTCCCGCCCATCGAGCATGTGTGGGACCAGTGAGTACGTGCGTGACGTGTGAGTTCGTAATTTAGAGCGTCAGTTGCAAGAAGTGTGAGCCAATCTGTCCTAGAATAACATACGGCGTCTCTTTGCCTACATGCCGGACCGCATCACCGCATGTTTCCGAGCACGAGGCGGTCCGACGTTGTGCTAACGCTGACTGGAATGTGTATCGTATGTCTGCGGGAAATCGTACTGCTGCTGTGATATTGTTATGATTTCTGTCCTTGGCATGTACCAGCTCACTAATAAAATCCTATTTCAATCCGACGCCTCCTTCTTGGTGCGCAGATTTTTATGACAATGAGTGTAGATTTTTATCACAGAAAAAATAATAGTAAAAAGAAACATCATATTCTGAACTCTGTAAAAGTTTTAGTATATGCATTATTTAAAACGGACATTGAAATAAAAATTTTAAATAGTATTTTCTCTCAAGTTCAATTTTACGATTTTGAAGCTTCACCGTCAGTATTCATATTCACAAATATTTTTTTTTATTTTAACATTCTTATGAAATAACTGCATGCAAATTTTTTGCACTTGCATTTTCAACGCAAACAACACTATTTTTAGTATATCTTTTTTTTTCTTTTTTTTTGAGAAACGGTGCTGCTGCCAATGTTCACTGTAAACCGATTGATCGACTGAGAGGAAGTGAATAAACATAAACAAGTAAACTACACTGACGGGAAAAAAATCCCAACACCAGGAAAAAATAGTTGTAGAGGAATGAAACGGCGGCAATACATTTGTATAGGTAACATATTTAATCGATTAAGGTTTTAAGATCACAGCTTAATGTAAGCGCGAGAAGAGCCATTTTAAATGTGAAATGCTGGTACATTAATAACTGGTGTAACCGCCAGAATGTTGAATGCAAGCACGCAAACGTTCATGCATTGTGTCGTACATGTGCTGGATATCGGTTTGTGGGATGCAGTTCCATGCCTGTTGCACTTGGTCGGTCAATACAGGGACGGTTAATGCTGGTTGGGGGTGACGCTGGAGTTGTCGTCCAATGATGTTCCATACGTGCTCGATTGGTGAAAGATCTGGTGATCTAGCAGGCTACGGCAACATGTCGACACTCTGTAGAGCATGTTGGGTTACCACAGCGGTATGCGGGCGAGCGTTATCCTGTTGGAAAACACCCCCTGGAATGCTGTCCATGAATGGCAGCACAACAGGTTGAATCACCAGACCGACGTACAACTGTACCGTCAGGGTGCGTGGGATAACCACGAAAGTGCTCCTGCTGTCATAGGAAATTGCTCCCCAGACCATAACTCCAGGTGTAGGTCCAGTGTGTCTCGGCCGCAAACAGGTTGGTTGCAGGAGCTCACCTGGCCTCCTTCTAACCAACACACGGCCATCACTGGCACCCAGGCAGAACCGGCTTTCATCAGAAAACACAACAGATCTCCACTCCGTCCTCCAATGAGCTCTAGCTTGACACCACTGACGTCGCAAACGGCAGTGGTTTGGAGTAAGTGGAATGCACGCTACAGGGCGTCTGGCTCGGAGCTGTCCTTCAAGTAACCGATTTGTAACAGTTCGTTGTGTCACTGTGGTGGCAACTGCAGCTCGAATTGCTGCCGCAGACGCGGTACGATGCGCCACGGCCATACGCCGTACACGGTGGTCTTCCCTCTCATTAGTGCCACGTGGCCGGCCAGAACCCGATCTTCTTGAGGCAGTACCTTCCCTTGACCACCGCTGCCAACAATCATGCACAGTGGCTACATTCCTGCCAAGTCGTTCTGCAATATTGCGGAAAGAAAATCCACCTTCTCGTAGCCCTATTACATGACCTCGTTCAAACTCCGTGAGCTGTTGATAATGGCTTCTTCGTCTTCTTAAAGGCATTCTTGACTAACATCAACACACTACGTCGAATCTCAACGATAATTAACGCTCACGAACGTTACAGCGCGTATTTGCAGCAAACCTGCTTTGCATGTTCCGAGGGGCGCTACTAGCGCCACACGTATGCGCCGAGCGCGAAATTTGCATAGACGTCATCTTACAGATGTACTCTCACCGCCTACCAACTGTCGTTTATCTAACACAACCCCTTCTTGGTGTTGGGATTTTTTTCCGTCAGTGTACTTTCAACTAAAAGATACTTTTTCTCGATTTCTTTGTGGCAAACTCTTCTATTGTATTAATATCATCAAATATCAATGTTTGTACAATGCTTGAGCTAAGAGACAAGCCTGCAAAACACTGGATTTTTGGATCTTTCCTGAGAACTAAATGTTCTTAAACAATTGTAAACAGAAAAACTTCGTTCTCCAGAGGAGTTACTGATGGATATGCATAGGTAAATCCTTAAGATAGTATGCACAGTCGAGTCACATTATTGCGACCACCTCCTACTTTTGACGTCAACAACGCGTAGCCAATGAAATAAGGCACGTATCGTGAGCTGGTTTGGAAGGTATATACGATGTGCTGTAAGCATTCTGAAAACATATTACTCGTTGCTATCATGGATAAAAAGAGCGATTTATCAGATTTACAAAAAGGTATGATTATCGGCTTTCCGAACAAGGGTGGCAGTATTTCTGAAATAACGCAGTTTGTGAACTGTTCGCGTGCTGCTGTGGTTAAAGTGTATCGTGATTGGAGGAATGGCACCATTGCAAATAAGCGACGTGGAAACTGCGGAGCATCACGTGCCATTGATGTGAGAAGTGAACGTCAGCTGCGAAGGTAAAGGAAAGCGTAAGACGCAGCACAGATTTTCGGTGTCAAATCAACAAGGCTCACAACCTGACCCCTTTTGATTTCCTTGAAACTTGGTGTGATTGCTAGCGATGTATGCGCAAATCCCAAGTTTTAGCTCTCCCCACCCACAGAGTTTCAAATTACATAACCTTAAAAATCAAAAAATCGAGAATTCCAGACAATCTTCGAGTAGTTGTATCTTGTTACCTAATTAGGCTAGAAGGTTGAAATTTGTGTCTTTTTCTAGCATTTTACATGAGCTTTCAAGCCATGTGCTGAAAAATAAAAAAATGTGCTGACCTTTTCAAGGTCACGGAAATAACCTTTGACCTTGAATATTTTTTTAAACTTTAATTTTTTAAAAAACTTGCATGGCATTCGTAGAGGTTTATATACTAGTATGCCAACTTTCAAGTAAAGACCGCAGTTGGATCATTATTTATAAAATATTAAAATGAAATACACCCTCACCAAAAATGGCCTCAAAATGACGTAATGAAAGATGAAAGTGCTTCAGGGTTAGATGGACAATTTTAATTGGTAGGATTTATCAGTCAGAAGGTATCTCCATCATATGCTAAAGTAAACCTTTAGTAACTACAATTTGAACTAAAAATGATATAAAGAAGGAACAACAGTACAGCGGTGCCTTCAGTCTTAAGAGAAAAAAATCAACAAATCTTTTCTGCTGATTTTGTCCTAATTTCAAGTGATATTTAGTTAATAGATACCCACTGCTTAAATGTCATAGAATCAATGTCATTCTTTTCCACAAGATCAATAATGAAACTTTTCAGTAAATCTGATCCTCGGGCAAACTGGCTTTTACTGAAGCAGCATGCAGGGTGTATACAGGGTGTCCCACTCAGTGGCGTACCCAAGGAGGGGTCTCCTCAAAGGGGTCATTCGTGCTCAGTCTCCCCTCAAGGGGGTTGACCCCCTTGCGGTGAGACTGAGCACGAATTTAGAGCAATATATACGTAATTGAAGATACATACATTAATATTATTAATAACATCTATGAAAATGCAAATGCAAAGATTCGGCTGTTTGAAAATACAACACATATAAAAATTGGAAATGGAGTGAGACAAGGTGACACCATATCTCCCAAGCTCTTCAATGCCACACTGGAAAATGTCTTTCAATCACTGAACTGAGAAAACAAAGGAATCAAGATTAATGGAGATTACCTAACTCACCTTCGTTTTCCTGATGACGTAGTCATTTTTGCAACTACCCCATCAGAGTTTCAGAATATGATCCAGGAACTTGCTGACAAGAGTAAAGAAGTGGGATTAAAAATGAACTTTCAGAAGACGAAAGTGATGTACAATGCTTTTACAAGAAATGAAGATTTATCGACTGATTGGGAAAAGCTGGAGATAACAGATATGTACGTTTATCTTGGACAGCAGATATCAAGTGAGGGTCACATTGATGAAGAAATTAATCCGCGTATATAACTTGCCTGGAGAGCGTTTGGAAGAAAGAGTATAATTTTCAAGAGCAATATGCCATTATGTCTTAAAAGAAAAGTGTTTGATCAATGCATCCTTCCAGTGCTTACGTATGGTGCAGAGACGTGGACCTTAACTAAACGAGGCATACAAAGGCTGCAGACAACTCAAAGCAGCATGGAGAGATGCATGCTTGGTGTAACCAGGAGAGTTAAGAAGAGGAACTCGTGGATCCGAAAAATGACAAGAGTGGAAGACATCATGATCAGAATTAAATCCCTGAAATGGAAATGGGCTGGACATACTGCCAGAAGGACAGACCACCGATGGACAGCCGAAATTTTAGATTAGATTCCAAGCGATAGGAAAAGACCCAGAAGAAGACCACATGGGAGATGGGTGGTGAAATTTGAAAGTAGGCGGGAGTACAAGACAGACCGTTGTGGAAGAGGCTCGGAGAGACCTTCGTCCAGCAGTGGATTGATAATGGTTGATGATGATGATGATGATGATATGTGTATATGAGGCTTTCACCAATGGACCAACCCCGTGGACCTCCCCTTCCCCCTTAAGAAATTTCCGATTACGCTACTGGTTCCACACGCTGCCGAACCCGGCATTTCTTTAATAGTATTAACGCCAATGAAGATATTACAACGAAATTTGAAGTGGACTTACCTCATTTCGTGCGAAATGAGATGATATCCCAACATGTACTGCAAGTGGCCACCATTTGCGTCCAGACAGCATTGAACCCGACGCATCATAGTGTGGAAAGTCGTTGCCAGTACGTCCGCCGCCACTGCCTTAATTTCTTCGGTGATGTTTGCTTTCAAAGCATCTATGGTTCGCGGTTTCTTTTGGTAAACTCTCCGTTTTAGATATCCCATAAAAAGTAATCAGGAGGCGTCAGATCGGGCCAGCGCGACGGCCATAGACCCTTCGAAATGACGCGGTCGCCAAAAAATGACTTAATTTCGGTCATACTGGTGTGTGATGTGTGTGCTGTCGCTCCATCATGCTGATAATATCCAATGGAGAGTTCTTCGTCGTCCAATTGATTTACAAAGGTGTTGAAGATTCCTATATATGCAGCTGTTGTGATGGCTGTATCGAAGAAGATGGGACCAATTATGCGGCGCCGGGTTATCATAAACCAAACACCAATTTTCTGTGAATGAAGGGGTTCATGTATGGCGTTGGGATTTTCACTGGCCCAAATACGGGAATTTTGAGAATTGATGTATGCGGACAGGTGAAACCACGTCTCGTCCGAGAATCACGTGTAGACCAGAACGCCCGGATTTTCCTGAGGAAATGTGTGAAACCATCGACAGTATGTCACTCGTCAAGTGGTCAGGCTCTTTCAGTTCGTGGACCACGGAGATAGGGTACACATGAAGCTTCGCTTTTTTCGCAGCACGGTGACAAGTGCTTTTGGACAACCCTGTTTCCTGTGACAGTTGGCGAAGTGACTTCTTAGGAGACGCAATTAGTCGGCCCTTTACATTCTGGATCGTTTCCTCGGACATTTGTGCGCGACCTCCTGCGTGGTCGTTTAATAAAGTCCCCTTGGTTTCTAATTACTTCGACAATGCCCAAATGGTGGACTTGTTCGGTGGATATCTGCCTGCAAACCTCTCCAGAAATTGCTGTTGACAAGACTTTATCGATTCTGTTTTCCAATAAGTACGAACAGTAAACAATCGCTCCTCTAGAGTATACTGATACATTTTCACACGTAAGCGAACAGCCACCAGCACTCACTATGAACAACCGTATTGTGTAGACACGCTCAGCGAAATGGCATAACAATGTACCGCATCTGGTTGGCGGACTGCTCCTCAGTGGATCCCCACTTAGGAATGTGTCTGCCATTAAGGAGCACTCCGACTGGCTGGCGGATAGCGCCGGGTTCAATGCTGTCTGGACGTAAATTGTGGCCACTTCCAGCACATGTGATGTCATCGCATTTTGCACGAAATGAGGTAAGTCCACTTGAAATTTCGTTGCGATATCTTCATTGGTGTTAATATTATTAAAGAAATGCCGGGTTCGGTAGCGAGTGGGACACCCTGTTGTAGCTGTTAATGGAGAGTTTATCTTAAGTAGTTAATTTTGCCCAATGATGCCCTAAAAACATGACTTTTAAGTTTTGGTGAATTGTGATGCACATATAAATTTACTACATTGTACCATTTGCTCCAACAAGGATACAATTTTTTGGAGGCAGTTCTGCAAACTTTGAGAAGTCAATTTTTCCCTATTGGTAAATTTTGGCTTGGTATGCACTCTTAAACTTTTGCACTCTAGCTTCTCATGGTATGGCACTCTTAAACTTTTGCACTCTAGCTTCTCATGGTATGCACTCTTAAACTTTTGCACTCTAGCTTCTCGTGGTATGCACTCTTAAACTGCTGGTAAATATCTTTCAGACTGTTTGACAATAAGCTTTTTTTTCTCTGTAAATCTGTTTTTTCATCTAGTACTCTTACTGCAACAATCTTTTTGCCCTGGCACACGTCTGCCGACGTAATAATGGCAACAGAAGTCTTGCACCAGATCATCTGTCGTCTGTTTCAATATATTTCCTAGCTTTAGGTTTGGAGTTGATAAAATTCCCATTTCCTCTCACGTCTCTATTTTTACAAGTGGATTTACCTTTCTTGCCACCGATTTTTTTATGAATAGAAAGTTTAATCATTCACTCTGAGATAGGTCGTACTTTTTTTTTTTTTCACCTTATAGTTTCCCTTTCCTTGAAAAGAGGTACAACAAAGGTCTTAAATCTGTACCATTTTAAAGCTTAAAGAGGGGTTGGGATTAAGAGACAGTTTCTCCAGAAAAATATAAGCACTATTTTTTTAAAAACGAAAATACTGATTTACATGTTGTATATATCTGGTGTAATACCTTTCGAGACCAGAAGAGTGCACAACAAGTTAGTAAAATCTAGCAATGCATTGATTATGATACGCTTTCCAACATACCAGAAATCATTACTCAAATTATGAGGATAATGGCTGTGGAATAAATCTCGCTCCTGTGCCCTGACCTTTGACTCCATTTCGATTATATTAAACAGAGCCGGTTCAGTATATCTCCGGAACAACATGACAAAGTTTTGCCGCAGTAGAAGCATTTTTACGTGTTATGACTCATAGGGGCGATGGAATGGATCCCGCTCCGATGTCCTGACATTTGATCCCATTTCGTCCATTTTCTACAGGGTTTGTCCCCAGGTGGTTCCCTACGACATACTAAACTTTCATCGAAATCGAACCATTTTTACGCAAGTTATGACGCATAAGGGGAATGGAATGGGTCCCGCTCCTAGGCCCTGACCTTTGACCACATTTCGTCGATTTTCAATAGGGTTCGTCCCCAGTTGTCCCCTACCACATACTAAAATTTCATCGAAATCGAACCGTTTGAGTTTTCGTGCGAACGGACAGACAGACGGACAAACCCGGAGCATATACGTTTCTTCAACCTACGGTTGGAAAGCGTAAAAAACAGAAAAGGAGCATGACATATTAAAGACTTCCTATAACAAATAACGAATGAAACCAGAAGCGTGAGATGGCTGCAGCTAACAGTTGTATTTGACTAATAAAAGTAAACAAAGCTGTAATTAAGTAGTGAAATTCAAAAACAAACTCAAAACTAAATTCAATATTGGTCAAACCCTAAGGTGTTTCTAGGTTAGAACGGATTAGCAAGGTTTTGTATGCCACCCGTAAAAGTAGCGAAATATAAGGTGGAAAACTTGGTTCCAAAAAAATCAGCGAAAAATCAAGAGGAAACGAATGGTTTTGCTAAAAGCCTTGGAATATCAGGAAACTTGTAATCCTGTGCAGTTAAGAAAAAAAAAGGGATTTGCCACTAGGCGCAGTAGGCGCGCGCCTAGGGCCCCAGAGCTTGAGGGGCCCCGAAAACGTATAATTGGATTGCCAGTTTTGTTTTGCTTTTCACGGACCGAAATAAATCAATCCTTAAAGTGACCACTTTATTGTCAATTGATAATTTACTTTCTCATTTTAAATTTTCGAATTGTTATCGATGTACTTGTTTTGAAAGAAACTGTTAAAATAACCTAGCCTTCCTTTTAGTAGTATATGAAACAAGGATTGTTGCGTCCCACACTTGTCATTGTTTAAGGCGAATACTTAGCTGGCTGTTATATAAATTACTTTCATATGACTTCCAGCCAAAGTAAAACATCTGTGTCGGAACTATTTACCTGTCTTTCCTGAGCTGTGATGAAGAGTGCTTGTAGAAACTGTCCTGGTGATCCGAGGTGTTTGCTGTTTACTACCTTTTCTCTCTGGAGTAGGATAATCAAGTTCCTCTTTAGCCCTAATCTTCCTACACCACCCTAAACCAAAGTAGTTAATGTTAATACACTGCTGGCCACCCAAAGTGCAACACCAAGAAAGACACGAGATATCAAAGCCAGATTTACTGGACACATAACAACAGATACAAAGATGAAACGATTGAGCTTACAGGCCCGCGCGACTTGCGGAGCACGCAGGCATCAATAGTTCGTGTGGCCCCCATGGCTGGCAATAACGGCCGCTACACGCCGCGGCATCGAACGAAAGAGGCTTTGGATGTGGGCTTGGGGTATGTCGATCCAGGCTGCTTCCACACGTTGCCACAGTTCATCAGGCGTAGCCGCGGGTGGTGCTTGCCGGGTCACTAGGTTGCGCACGGATCCGTCGTCGTGGCATCCTGACAGTCTGGAGGTTAATGCACCAGTAATTTGCTATCACAATTGTCCGGTACGTCGACGTATTCTGCGACCTTTTGAGTCGCCCTTTCCTCTTGATAAACCCTTCTCGATGCGGTTCCCATGCGTTGTCGCGGGCCGCTATTTAGTCATTGGTAGTTATTTTTTAATTAATCATTTGCATATTCGGCTGTGAGGTACTTGCATGCAGAGCTTCATTAGGATCAAAGGACTTTCTCGGGGTGTTTCGTTCTTTTTTTTTTTTTTTTTTTTTACAAAAAGTGTGTGCTTAGGCTGCAAAGAAATTCGAAAATGTTGCACTGTTTATCTTTTTCTTATTGAATTGTGTTAAAATAAATTTTTATTGTATTGCAATAGCATTTTCTTATTGCTTTCTCCTCCTTAGTTTAATACTGATAATTATCAAGTATTCTCACTTTTCTATTCCTTAAATTGACAACAAATTAATATTTGCAATAGCAATAAAAGTTTTTTTTTTTTTTATTGAAGGTTTAACGACCACCGTGAGCAACTCAATGGGCAATAAGCAATCGCCCGTTCCTAATTTAGGGTCACTGGTTCCAGGGAAGGGATAGAGCCAGTGCCGTAAGACAAACACAACATCCATGTCTCATCGGGATCCGAACCCGGACCCATCTCGGACGAATGGTCATAAGCCAGCGCTTAGACCACTACGCCACCCGGGCGGCCAATAAAAGTTTCAGTGATACTCTTACTCGAAAAACTATGGTTCCTACTTTTCCATTTTCAAGCTGGATCTTTTGCACTTAATCCTTATGCTCCTGTTTCTGATAATTTCAGTGGAGGTATAAAGAAAACCTTATGCATCTTTTTGGCATAATAAAAGAAAACGCAGACCTCAATTTTCTAATGAAAGTAATAAGGAAAAATGTTTTCACGAAATTCTTCACACTCCCGCTTGTTTGCACTGACTGATGAAATTCTTACCGTCCAACTTTTTTGGTCCACGACATTTGTCTATGCCATGGACGGCTGAATCTCTTCGATTTAGAGAATCGTTCGCCACAAGAAAACTCTTCCACGAAAATTCATCCACCCTTTTTAAGCGAAGTACTGTGCACAAATTTAAATTTGCCCGTATTTTGTAACGTGGAGGACTTCTCTGGTTTCCAGTGTCTTCAAGTATTTTATTTTTGCTGGATACCATGCTCGTTGTCTACTAATTTGACTAATTTGCTCATAACGTAAAAACAAGGAGATTTTCTAAAGCTGAAGCAATGGAGAGGGCATGTTTTGTAATTGAAACTTATTCCAGTTTCATGACAATTTATACGAAATGTATTGATAAATTTAGCGAAACTCCATTTTCAGCGCCTTTAGCGTTAAATTCGCCAAGTAACTATAGCAATTGAAGATGTACTAATGTAGCTAGTTATACCAAACGTATCAAACTCAAAAAGAACTTTTGCCGTAACCGAAATGGTCTGTCGTAGCGTAAAGCTGAAATTTCTTAAATTTCCAATTCCAGAACTAGAGGGAAATTTATGAACTGGTAGCGAAATTTAAAATGGCCAAAATTTAATGAAATTTTATGTCCTATCATTCGCAAAAATAGCTTTTGAAGAATCTCTGAAAACCACATTTATTGTCATTCAATACCTCTATAGCAGGAAATTAATGAACTGATTCGAAAATTTAAGTATTTGAGAAAGAACTGTGAAGCCTAATCGGAGAGGCACAAAAATATTTCTTTACAAGAGAACTTTAATTTCTTGAAAGTTCGACTTTGACAGCCTTTAGTCGTAAATTCATAAAGAATATGGGATATTTAAAGTGCCAAACTTAGTGCCCTTTGATTTCCTATTAGTCGCAAAAATAGTTTTTGAAATATCTGTAAAAACAAAAAGTTCGATGTGCGCGAACAGTCAAACTGATTACATTAGCATTGTTTCTGACAAAACGTCCTAATAATTTATGATAGAATCGCATTTTAAAAAGCGCAAACACATTTTTCTTGCCTTTACTTTTTTTTTTTTTCTGTTAATCTGACGGACGAAAATTTCTGAGGCGATAAGAAGGCGAAGGTGGGGCCCCAGAATCATTTAGCGCCTAGGGCCACAAAAGATTTAAAATCGCCTCTGGCCATAGAAACTCATTTTCACATTTTACATTTTAACATTTTAATGTTCTAGTCGTAGCAAAGCTCCTTCTTTTCTCTCAGCATCCCCCCCCGCCCCCACTGCAATGGAAAGATGCATTTACTGTATTGTATGATTGATAAACTTTGCATTTTACAAATATATCAGGTTAAATATGTTAATTAATTGTCAGACACTTGCAAACTGTCGTTTGGTCACTTTCGGAGAATTTTTTGAGCGAGATTCATTTCAGTTAAATGTTTCATAAATAATGATCCCATTGCGGTGCCAATTTACAAGTTGGCACACTAGTAAGCAAAACTCTAAGGATGTCATACAATTTTTTTCAAAATTTTAAAATGTGAATCTTTTTAAATATTTAAGGTATTGCTGTGACCCTAACCTAATTTTTTTTATTTTTCAGCGCAGGATTTGAAAGCTCATGTAAAATGCAATAAAACGACGCAAATTTCAACCTTCAGTTAAGAAACAAGATACAACTACTCGAAGATTGTTCGGGGGTCACGATTTTCTAATTTTCAAGGTCATGTAATTGAAACCGTATGGGTGGACAGAGCTAAAATTTGGTATTTATGCATAAGTCTACATGCCTAACAATCATACCAAATTTCAAGGAAATCGAAAGGGGTCAGATTGAAATTGGTTAGTTCATTGGTTGATTTGACACGGAAAGACCCAGCTGTTAAAAAGGCGCAGCCTTTACTAGGCGTAGAGGTAGGAACAGCAGTAGTCCCTAGCTCTCCGTCTAGTAAACTTCTATATTCAACCCGGCACACATACACCATTCGTGTCATTTCGGTCAGATGCAATAACACAGAGAAGAGTCTGTCCTTGATATTTGGTAGCTGACTTCTCTTCGCTGAAGGTATCATTCTTTTTTCAAGGGAGTGGGCGTGGGAGTAAATGTTTCACCCATGCTTCAAATTTTCTTTGAGAAGGACCCATTTAACATATTATCGGGGCACATTTTAAAAGATGGAGGGGGGAGCGATTTCGTAAGTGAATATTTTGAGAGGCGCTCCCCTGGGCTAATGTGTAATGCGAAACACAAAAATGTCGCTTGAATGTCTTGGCGGATGGCGGTCAGCGAAGTGGCGGTTTAAAGAGAGAAATTTCCACTTAGTGGAATAGGATAAGATTTGTAACCTGTGAGCAGTGGGCGGAATGGGAGGGGTTAAAGGGGAGCGGTTTAACCAGGTTCGACTGAACGTGCCTAGTGTAGACGTTTTAAGAAGATGGCAGTCCCGTTTTGGTAATGGGAGTAACTCGATCCTTTGTTGCGCACTGAAGGTACTCTAAATGGCAACGGTTTCGACGCCATAATTGTGGATCATTTTGCATTCCTTCCCATGCATCATGTTTCTAGCCAGAGAAAGCGGGTTCAAATCCTACCATCGTGCACTGATGTGTCTAGGTATGGCCAGGGCTAGATTAAGACCTTAGTGGGCCGCTAGGCTAACACATTTGAGTGAGCCCCAAGGAGACATCTGAGTGGGCCCTCAAATAACTTATGACGAGGAATTATCTAAATGGCAATGGGTTCGACGCCACAACTGTGGATCATTTTGCATTCCTCCCTGTGCATCATGTTTCTAGCCAGAGAAAGCGGGTTCAAATCCTACCATCGTGCACTGATGTGTCCAGGTATGGCCAGGGCTAGATTAAGACCTTAGTGGGCCGCTAGGCTAACACATTTGAGTGAGCCCCAAGGAGACATCTGAGTGGGCCCTCAAATAACTTATGACGAGGAATTATCTAAATGGCAATGGGTTCGACGCCACAACTGTGGATCATTTTGCATTCCTCCCCGTGCATCATGTTTCTAGCCAGAGAAAGCGGGTTCAAATCCTACCATCGTGCACTGATGTGTCCAGGTATGGCCAGGGCTAGATTAAGACCTTAGTGGGCCGCTAGGCTAACACATTTGAGTGAGCCCCAAGGAGACATCTGAGTGGGCCCTCAAATAACTTATGACGAGGAATTATCTAAATGGCAATGGGTTCGACGCCACAACTGTGGATCATTTTGCATTCCTCCCCGTGCATCATGTTTCTAGCCAGAGAAAGCGGGTTCAAATCCTACCATCGTGCACTGATGTGTCCAGGTATGGCCAGGGCTAGATTAAGACCTTAGTGGGCCGCTAGGCTAACACATTTGAGTGAGCCCCAAGGAGACATCTGAGTGGGCCCTCAAATAACTTATGACGAGGAATTATCTAAATGGCAATGGGTTCGACGCCACAACTGTGGATCATTTTGCATTCCTCCCCGTGCATCATGTTTCTAGCCAGAGAAAGCGGGTTCAAATCCTACCATCGTGCACTGATGTGTCCAGGTATGGCCAGGGCTAGATTAAGACCTTAGTGGGCCGCTAGGCTAACACATTTGAGTGAGCCCCAAGGAGACATCTGAGTGGGCCCTCAAATAACTTATGACGAGGAATTATCTAAATGGCAATGGGTTCGACGCCACAACTGTGGATCATTTTGCATTCCTCCCCGTGCATCATGTTTCTAGCCAGAGAAAGCGGGTTCAAATCCTACCATCGTGCACTGATGTGTCCAGGTATGGCCAGGGCTAGATTAAGACCTTAGTGGGCCGCTAGGCTAACACATTTGAGTGAGCCCCAAGGAGACATCTGAGTGGGCCCTCAAATAACTTATGACGAGGAATTATCTAAATGGCAATGGGTTCGACGCCACAACTGTGGATCATTTTGCATTCCTCCCTGTGCATCATGTTTCTAGCCAGAGAAAGCGGGTTCAAATCCTACCATCGTGCACTGATGTGTCCAGGTATGGCCAGGGCTAGATTAAGACCTTAGTGGGCCGCTAGGCTAACACATTTGAGTGAGCCCCAAGGAGACATCTGAGTGGGCCCTCAAATAACTTATGACGAGGAATTATCTAAATGGCAATGGGTTCGACGCCACAACTGTGGATCATTTTGCATTCCTCCCCGTGCATCATGTTTCTAGCCAGAGAAAGCGGGTTCAAATCCTACCATCGTGCACTGATGTGTCCAGGTATGGCCAGGGCTAGATTAAGACCTTAGTGGGCCGCTAGGCTAACACATTTGAGTGAGCCCCAAGGAGACATCTGAGTGGGCCCTCAAATAACTTATGACGAGGAATTATCTAAATGGCAATGGGTTCGACGCCACAACTGTGGATCATTTTGCATTCCTCCCCGTGCATCATGTTTCTAGCCAGAGAAAGCGGGTTCAAATCCTACCATCGTGCACTGATGTGTCCAGGTATGGCCAGGGCTAGATTAAGACCTTAGTGGGCCGCTAGGCTAACACATTTGAGTGCGCCCCAAGGAGACATCTGAGTGGGCCCTCAAATAACTTATGACGAGGAATTATCTAAATGGCAATGGGTTCGACGCCACAACTGTGGATCATTTTGCATTCCTCCCCGTGCATCATGTTTCTAGCCAGAGAAAGCGGGTTCAAATCCTACCATCGTGCACTGATGTGTCCAGGTATGGCCAGGGCTAGATTAAGACCTTAGTGGGCCGCTAGGCTAACACATTTGAGTGAGCCCCAAGGAGACATCTGAGTGGGCCCTCAAATAACTTATGACGAGGAATTATCTAAATGGCAATGGGTTCGACGCCACAACTGTGGATCATTTTGCATTCCTCCCCGTGCATCATGTTTCTAGCCAGAGAAAGCGGGTTCAAATCCTACCATCGTGCACTGATGTGTCCAGGTATGGCCAGGGCTAGATTAAGACCTTAGTGGGCCGCTAGGCTAACACATTTGAGTGAGCCCCAAGGAGACATCTGAGTGGGCCCTCAAATAACTTATGACGAGGAATTATCTAAATGGCAATGGGTTCGACGCCACAACTGTGGATCATTTTGCATTCCTCCCCGTGCATCATGTTTCTAGCCAGAGAAAGCGGGTTCAAATCCTACCATCGTGCACTGATGTGTCCAGGTATGGCCAGGGCTAGATTAAGACCTTAGTGGGCCGCTAGGCTAACACATTTGAGTGAGCCCCAAGGAGACATCTGAGTGGGCCCTCAAATAACTTATGACGAGGAATTATCTAAATGGCAATGGGTTCGACGCCACAACTGTGGATCATTTTGCATTCCTCCCCGTGCATCATGTTTCTAGCCAGAGAAAGCGGGTTCAAATCCTACCATCGTGCACTGATGTGTCCAGGTATGGCCAGGGCTAGATTAAGACCTTAGTGGGCCGCTAGGCTAACACATTTGAGTGAGCCCCAAGGAGACATCTGAGTGGGCCCTCAAATAACTTATGACGAGGAATTATCTAAATGGCAATGGGTTCGACGCCACAACTGTGGATCATTTTGCATTCCTCCCCGTGCATCATGTTTCTAGCCAGAGAAAGCGGGTTCAAATCCTACCATCGTGCACTGATGTGTCCAGGTATGGCCAGGGCTAGATTAAGACCTTAGTGGGCCGCTAGGCTAACACATTTGAGTGAGCCCCAAGGAGACATCTGAGTGGGCCCTCAAATAACTTATGACGAGGAATTATCTAAATGGCAATGGGTTCGACGCCACAACTGTGGATCATTTTGCATTCCTCCCCGTGCATCATGTTTCTAGCCAGAGAAAGCGGGTTCAAATCCTACCATCGTGCACTGATGTGTCCAGGTATGGCCAGGGCTAGATTAAGACCTTAGTGGGCCGCTAGGCTAACACATTTGAGTGAGCCCCAAGGAGACATCTGAGTGGGCCCTCAAATAACTTATGACGAGGAATTATCTAAATGGCAATGGGTTCGACGCCACAACTGTGGATCATTTTGCATTCCTCCCCGTGCATCATGTTTCTAGCCAGAGAAAGCGGGTTCAAATCCTACCATCGTGCACTGATGTGTCCAGGTATGGCCAGGGCTAGATTAAGACCTTAGTGGGCCGCTAGGCTAACACATTTGAGTGAGCCCCAAGGAGACATCTGAGTGGGCCCTCAAATAACTTATGACGAGGAATTATCTAAATGGCAATGGGTTCGACGCCACAACTGTGGATCATTTTGCATTCCTCCCTGTGCATCATGTTTCTAGCCAGAGAAAGCGGGTTCAAATCCTACCATCGTGCACTGATGTGTCCAGGTATGGCCAGGGCTAGATTAAGACCTTAGTGGGCCGCTAGGCTAACACATTTGAGTGAGCCCCAAGGAGACATCTGAGTGGGCCCTCAAATAACTTATGACGAGGAATTATCTAAATGGCAATGGGTTCGACGCCACAACTGTGGATCATTTTGCATTCCTCCCCGTGCATCATGTTTCTAGCCAGAGAAAGCGGGTTCAAATCCTACCATCGTGCACTGATGTGTCCAGGTATGGCCAGGGCTAGATTAAGACCTTAGTGGGCCGCTAGGCTAACACATTTGAGTGAGCCCCAAGGAGACATCTGAGTGGGCCCTCAAATAACTTATGACGAGGAATTATCTAAATGGCAATGGGTTCGACGCCACAACTGTGGATCATTTTGCATTCCTCCCCGTGCATCATGTTTCTAGCCAGAGAAAGCGGGTTCAAATCCTACCATCGTGCACTGATGTGTCCAGGTATGGCCAGGGCTAGATTAAGACCTTAGTGGGCCGCTAGGCTAACACATTTGAGTGAGCCCCAAGGAGACATCTGAGTGGGCCCTCAAATAACTTATGACGAGGAATTATCTAAATGGCAATGGATTCGACGCCACAACTGTGGATCATTTTGCATTCCTCCCCGTGCATCATGTTTCTAGCCAGAGAAAGCGGGTTCAAATCCTACCATCGTGCACTGATGTGTCCAGGTATGGCCACGGCTGGATTAAGACCTTAGTGGGCCGCTAGGCTAACACATTTGAGTGAGCCCCAAGGAGACATCTGAGTGGGCCCCCAAAGAAGTTATGACGAGGAATTATTCTGAAGTTCGTTAAAGGATGAAACTGTAGCTACTAAATTATCTACAAAGTTTTCATAATAAGTCACTGTATTGTCCATGTTCTTATAAGAACATGAGTTAAAAGCTTAAGATTCCTAGATTTTGTCTTGGATTTTCTAGTGATTTAGCATTGTATAATTTTCTTAGTGCAACTTTTTTGTCATGCAAAGTGAAGCCACAGGAGACTTCGACCATTAACGGTTCTAAGTGCAAATCGGGAGCTGTGGGTGGTTGGTAGCGAAAAAAGCTGAAACTGTCTCATTGACCCCGCTGTATACAGCGACATGAAATCTTTATCCTTGCCACTATCTCGAAATCTGTTTGTCTTCTAGCCTCTGTATCTGACCATGTGTAAATCACACAAGACAAAAATAAAACTACTTTATAAACCTCTCTCTATATATCTATCTATCTATCTATTTATTATTATTTGTGCAGTCATGCCTCCTGGGCCCTTGGTTATGGTAGGCCCCAAGGCTATATAGTCCCTATAAACCCCACCTTAATGTAGCCTTGGGTATGGCTGAAAAAGCATTCTGGCGATTTCTGTGCTTTGAGTCATGGCCTCTAATCTTCCTAATTCTAAACCTGTGGAATGTTTTAGGACGGTTTGGACAAAGCCTTCAAGCATTGCGACACCCACCATTATGCATTATGGAATGCTGTACGTTCCATATGGGTGGATATTTATCCGAATGTGTTCCGAAACCTCATCAAGTACATTTCACGAAGAACTGACTGCTATCGTGCCAATGATAGCCTCACACTTTGCTAGCTAGGGATCTTTTTTGTCTGAGTGCATAGGATTGCGATCAGTGGGAATGTCTTTATGTAAAATCATGTCATAAAACAACAAATTTAGTATTATGTACCAGTTTTGGTGCAAAAGTTACTCGGTATCTTACAATAGCGACCAGAATGCGTAATGAGGCAGAGTTAATGAAGGTGGACTGTGCAGGGATTATTGGTAGAATTGGCGAAGTGATAAGCCCAGAAAAATTCCATGGGTGACAAACGTACTACTAAAAAGATGGTACCACTGAACTTTAAATACTACTGATCTGCATTGTTACTTTCAAGAAAGCAACAAATTCTTCGTCCCCCACGGGAAAAAATTAAAACCAAAATGCAGCTGCATGTGATTGTTTTGGAGCATCTTCACGAGGGACCGTACTTTGATGAAATTGTATCCGCCATCTATTTAGCAGGTACCAGACCCTGTTTTGGTAAGGTGAGCATTTGCAAGCTTTTTGATTAGTTTCCTATCGAAAGATTGCGCTGCTTCACGAAGAGTTGAACACATCTTATCGCGGCGTTTTGTGAATAATCAGATACACAAGATATGCGGGTTTACTTAGTATAACTTAGTATTTTTCAGTTGAGTAAAATATTGATTTTGTGATTGAAAGAAAGAAATTATCTGAGTTAGCGGATATATGTTTTTATCTTGACATGTACTGGAGAAAGCGCTCATGGCAAATGAAGGAATCGTGATATTTTTATTGCGAAGAGTTTTTTTTTTTTTTTACATTTCTTATCGGAAATGGTTTGGCAATCTGAGCAAAATTAAAAGATAACAACTAGAATGTGAATGAGATATCGTTCTGTGGTTGAGTCGTTTGAATGCTGACTTTGCGTACTGAGGGTCCCGTGGATAAGTGCTTGGAATGCTAATTTTCCCTACCGAGAGCCCGTGGCTGAGGGATTCGGGTGAGTACAAATGTTTTAACCGAGAACCACGGGGCTCAGTGATCGAGACGCTAATGTTTTCTTTGGAGAACCCTGTAACGCAACTTAATGGTTAGAATGTTAATTTTCCTTATAAGAGAGCCTTGTTGATGAATCATTGAGGCGCTAATGTTTCCTTCGAAGTGCCCTGAAACTCAGCTTAAAGGTTAGGATGCTAATTATCCTTACCGAGAGAGCATTGTATAGCTGAGTCATTGAGGCGCTAATGTTTCCTTCGAAGTGCCCTGTAACGCAGCTTAATGGTTAGTATGCTAATTCTCCTTACCGAGAGAGCCTTGTTGATGAGTCATTGAGGCGCTAGTGTTTCCTTCGAAGTGCCCTGTAATGCAGCTTAATGGTTAGTATGCTAATTCTCCTTACCGAGAGAGCCTTGTTGATGAGTCATTGAGGCGCTAATGTTTCCTTCGAAGTGCCCTGAAACTCAGCTTAAAGGTTAGGATGCTAATTATCCTTACCGAGAGAGCATTGTATAGCTGAGTCATTGAGGCGCTAGTGTTTCCTTCAAAGTGCCCTGTAACGCAGCTTAATGGTTAGTATGCTAATTCTCCTTACCGAGAGAGCCTTGTTGATGAGTCATTGAGGCGCTAGTGTTTCCTTCGAAGTGCCCTGTAACGCAGCTTAATGGTTAGTATGCTAATTCTCCTTACCGAGAGAGCCTTGTTGATGAGTCATTGAGGCGCTAGTGTTTCCTTCGAAGTGCCCTGTAACTCAGCTTAATGGTTAGTATGCTAATTCTCCTTACCGAGAGAGCATTGTTGATGAGTCATTGAGGCGCTAGTGTTTCCTTCGAAGTGCCCTGTAACGCAGCTTAATGGTTAATATGCTAATTCTTCTTACCGAGAGAGCATTGTTGATGAGTCATTGAGGTGCTAGTGTTTCCTTCGAAGTGCCCTGTAACGCAGCTTAATGGTTAGGATGCTAGTTTTTCTTACCGAGAGAGCCTTATAGGCGCGTTACTGAGGTGCTAATGTTTCCTTCCGAGAACCCTGTAGAATTGCCTATTGGTTAGGATGCTAATTTTTCCTACGGAGAACCTGGAGAACGAGAAGTTGAGATGCTAACTTTGTCGTATCTGAGTAGTCATTTCGCTGCTTCGAAGTCTAAATTAATGAAGTGCGCCAGGCTTATTATTTTACTCTGATCTTTCTTCTTTCCTAAAATAAGTGACCTAAAGCCAAGCGTGAGCGACTTCTGTTTTTCAATGGTCATAGAAATCGTTTATCTGCTTAAATAATTTCTTTTTTGGGGGTTTGGAGCTCATTTTCTTCTACACATGATCTTCGTTGGCTGTAGTCATATGTCATCTGTTTTCACTATCAAAATATTAAAATGAGGAATTCTTTCGAGAATTCTTCATGCTGTTCATTAAATAATGCACAGAAAGAGGAATTCTCAAAAGCAATGGGTGCCCGTCTCTTGACTAAAGCGTCAAACACAGTACATAAAAGGTGCTTTCTAGTACAAGGGAGAGTCAAATGAAAACCTTCAATAATTTTTTCTCACAATTTATTGAACAAATGTGGTACACACCATTGAAAAATATTGAACAAAAGTGGTACGCACCATTGAAAAATGTTACAGGTACGCACCTGTAACATTTTTCAATGTAATCTTCATTTTGTGCAATACAAGTCCTCCATGTGTGCAGCAACTCATGTACCACCACCTGTTGCACATCTTCATCGGACCTAAAAGTCTTTCCTCTCATCGGATCTTTGAGTGGTCCAAAGATGTGGACACTTGGGACAAGTTCTGGTGCATACGGTGGATGTAGAAGGTGCAGTTCTTGTGTGGTTGCAACTGTTGCACGGGCAGTATCGGGCTGAGCGTTGTCATGTTGCAACAAGACACCAGTATTCTCAGAATACCACGTCCTTTGAATTTCATGGCAGGTAGAAGATGATTCCTGATAAGATCTGCATACGTGTCACTGGTAACAGTGTTTTTCCTGGGCATGTAGTGCTTCAAAATTACGCCTCGTTCATACCAAAAGAGAGTCAGCATTACCTTCCATGCAGTTGGCTAAGTGAGGAACTTCTTCGGTTTTGGTGAGGAGGGACGGGGCCATTCCTTCTTCGCTCTCTTGGTTTCTGGTTGATGATAGTGAACTCAGGTTTCATCTCCAGTAACAATTCTCTGTAGGAAGCCATTACCTTCTGCTTCAGGACGCCGCTAAAGTTCTTGACAGGCATCAACACGTCACTGTTTCAATTCTGGAGTCAACTCGGGTGGCACCCACCTTGCAGACACTTTGTTGAACTGGAGCACATGATGGATAATGTGGTGTACTGAACCATGACTGATATTCAAAAGTGCGGCTATTCCATCCACTGCCACTCGGCGATTTCCCATCACAACCGCTGTAATGGAGTCTGGTGCCACTACTCTGTGTGCCTGACTCGGTCGATGAGAATCTGTCACAGAATTCATGCCGTTTCGGAACTTCCTAGTCCATTCGTACCCTTGTTGGAGCGACAAACATGTATAACCATACTGCAGTTTCATTCGACGATGAATTTCAATAGGTTTCACACCTTTGCTACTCAAAAAACGGCTGACAGAACGCTGCTCCTCTTTGGTGCATGTCTCAAAAGTGGGGTGACGATCTTTACACTGCAACTGTGGCGTCACTAAGCTTGTCTGCAGCGTGGTGCCACCTGTAAGAAAATCTTTTAGTCATTGGTGATAATATTGCCAAGTTGAAGGATAATGACACTGCATTTTTGAATTTTTTATCGCACTATTAAGGTTTTCGTTTATCTTACGTGATATATTTTGTAATATTGCGCAATCAGTAGCTTTCCCACAAAGAAAAAAATTAGATTTTTCGCCACCTTGAGGAAAAATTTTACATCAGAGGTACTGGAAAATCGTGGTTACCAGAAATTCAAAAGTGCCACAATATCGGCTTTTCGATTGCTTTCATAAATAGGATGAAAAATGGGCATTAAAACCAGAACATTTAGGTGTCCAGATACACTGCAAAATGCAAGTACACTGTTCCGTCTGCTAGCGGAAAAACAGTGCAACTGAAAAAATGATTATATATGGATTTTTATGTATGGTAGTTGCAGCCAGCCTATCTTAAAAATGTTTTTATAATCCGAAAATGGAAAATCGTGATGTTTCAGAACTAGAAAATTTGTATATGTGCGATCAAGCCGAAATATTTTACAAGGTCAGAAATGTACGATAAATTGTGGTCGTAGCTAAAGCCATCGGGTGCAAAGCCCGGTGGCGCAGTGGTCTAAAATCAGTGACCCTAAATTAGGGACGGGCGACTGCTTATAGCCCATTGAGTTGCTCACGGTGGTCGTTAAACCTCCAATCAAAAAAATAAAATCGGGTGCAAAAATAGTGGTTCATATCGGAATTTTGGAAGCTGGCGTATAATATGAAATACAAAATACACATTATCTGTACGTCACGCAAGGCAAAAAATTGATGGAAAGCTTTTCAGATTGTTTTTGTTTTCGAATGGAAAAAAATTCATTCGGGCTTTCAAAAGTGTGGATACCATGAAAAATATGAAAATAATGTTACTCCACCCAAAGGGAAAACTACGCACTACAGAAATTCAAAAGTGCAACATTTATCAACTTGATGATGAGCGTTATACGACACAAACTTGAATTTTTTAGAGCCACACCAGGGTCGAAAATTATTTTCTGCACAGTTAGTCCTGGACTAGCTGGAATGAGAATTCATAAGTTCCAACTTACTTTGATCTAGTCTCAATGTCGGCTCTTCACCGATTGCAACGTCTGAAACGAAATGTTTCAATCAGCGAAGAGCCGACATTGAGTCGAAAGGGTGTTTCTTGTGTCTCCCTATGCCCCATCGCCGACACTGAGTCGAAAGGGCATTTCTTGTGTCTCACTATGCCCCATCGCCGACACTGAGTCGAAAGGGTATTTCTTGTGTCTCACTATGCCCCATCGCCGACACTGAGTCGAAAGGGTATTTCTTGTGTCTCACTATGCCCCATCGCCGACACTGAGTCGAAAGGGTATTTCTTGTGTCTCACTATGCCCCATCGTCGACACTGAGTCGAAAGGGTATTTCTTGTGTCTCACTATGCCGCATCGCCGACATTGAGTCGAAAGGGTGTTTCTTGTGTCTCACTATGCCCCATCGCAGAAGAAGGCGCATTATGAACACCTATTGCACTTTGAGCAATGAAGGGTTGTTGGGAATTAGCATAAAGTAAGCTCTAATTTACACTACAGTTTGTGAAAATTGCAACACCATGAAGGACTGCTGGTATTAGCTTGAAACTTACAGGATATGAAAAACAGGTTCAGACATGCGAATAAAATGTCAGTGAAAATGCGCACGCGGTTTCGGAAAAGTACCCTCTGAACTGTACGGTCTTGGGTACAAAGAGCAATCGGTGGAGAACCGACATTGATGTTGCAATCGGTGAAGAACCGACATTGATGTTGCAATCGGTGGAGAACCGACACTGTGTCGAAAGTTGTTTCTTGTGTCTCACTATGCCCCGTCGCCGAAGAAGGCGCTTTATGAACACCTATTGAACTTTGAGCAAGGAAGGATTGTTGGGATGAAAGAAGCTGGATTTTCCTACCGCGAAATCGCCACTCGTACGGTACGGAATGTCAGAACCAGAGATGCGAACGTGGCGTCAGTGGGCAGATGAGTCTCGGACGCACAGAAATCCGAGAAATGGACCGTAAAATTGAACGACTGCACGGGTTGACATTCACTTCTACCTCATGGCAGTGACCGATCGCACAGCCACGTCATCCACAGTGTTAGCACAGCAGTGGAGCACTGTCATAGATCCTCCAACACAGTTCCATGTCGCCTTTTTTTATTCCTCTTAACCTTAACCACTCAACCACAGAGGCCTTAGGCTGCAATGGGGTGTCGAACACAGACAATGGCGCACTGATTGGTATGTGTTTTCTGACGAGTCACGATTCAAATTGATGCAACATGTTGGTCGCATACGTGTTCGAAGACATCGTGGTGAACGGCACCTTGCAGCATGTATTTTGCAGCATTATACCTGCCCAACGCCGAGCGTCATGGTTTGGCGCGCCATTGTATTCAATTCGCAATCTCGCCTGATACGAATTGAGGGAATCCACAATAGCCGGCGATACATCCGGGATGTCTTAGAGGCACAAGTGATACCCTTCCTTCAGAGTTGTCCCGGCGCTATATTTCAGCAGGACAATGCTCGGTCACGTGTGGCCCGAAATGTCCAAAGACCTCTTCCATGCACGGCAGATACCGCTTCTTCCCAGGCCTGCACGTTCACCGGATATGTTCCCGATCGAACATGATAGTTAAGCGACTGGCTCATCAAGCGCCTCCGCTAGTCACCACAAATGAACTCTGGTCTCGTATAGAAGCAGCTCGGCAGGCTATTTCCCAGGACGATATCAAAAACCTCTTCGATTCAATGTCACGCCATGCAGAGGCTGTTGCTTGCGGTGGCTTCACACGATACTGAGTTTTCAAGCGAAAAAATCTTGTATAGATTTACAAATGTAATCAGTTATCTCCTTAACATGAGAAATCCGTGATATAAATTTCATTTATATAGCGCGATTCTTTGTTGGTGTTGTAATTTTCACATACAGTAGTGTAGGAAATGTCGATTATGCAAACTGTGACATGCAGATAAAACATTCTTTATCTTCCTACCCTTCCCGACAGAGCCCACCAACATTTAAACTCAGAGGCCGTTTTCATTTTACTCCCCCCCCCAATTTAACCAACATCGGAAAGCAGGCAACCTTGATCAATATCTTTTCATGTAGGACTACGTCTAACTCCGCGGATAGTATGGGGCGACTTAGGGTCGACCGCCTGTGACAAAAATAAGTCCCAATTGAAATCATTATAGCGTTAAAAATACGTGCCGCACACTAATTGTGTTAGCATATTTGTAAATAGCATGGAGTCCTATTCGCGTACTGCGCAATAGATCGTGCGCGCGACGCTCCCTTAGTTCCCTGTGCGCCGGGGAGGTGACGCAATATTTCTGGGTGTGTCGCCGCGTTTGACTCAGTTTATCTCGACAACCGTGAGCGCAACAAGACTGTGCGTGGTATCGTTTTAAAGCTCTCGACGAGATCTATTCAAATATACGAAGAACATTTTGCGGTGGTTTGAACTGAACATTTTAAAAATTGTTTTCTTGTGAACTGGTGAACACTTTTGACAATATCGCGTGAGTGCAAAACGACTGAGCAGCCTCGGTGACGCAGTGGTCTAAGCGATGGCTTCTGACCATTCATCCAAGATGGGTCCGGGTTCGAATCGCGTGAGGCATGGATGTTGTGTTTGTCTTATGGCACTGACTCTCTCCCTTCCCTGGAGTTAGTGGCCCTAAATTAGGGACTGGCGACTGCTTATAGCCCATTGAGTTGCTCAATGTAGTCGTTAAACCTCAAAAAACAAAATAAACAAAAAAAAAACGACTGTGCGTGGCATCGTTTTAAAGCTGTCGACGAGATCTATTCAAATATATAAAGAGCATATCACAGTAGTTTAAACTAAAAATTTTAAAAATTGTTTTGGTGTGAACGGGCTAACATTTTCGACAATGCCGCAGAATTCGCAGAATGAACGTAAGCACAAATGGAGAATATCAAAACGAGAGGCAAGAGCAAGTGATAAGGAATGTAAGAAGCCCAAGCACCAAGTCGGGTAATTCGTGTGTCGATCTGCTTTGTGCTCTCAATATGTCCAGCATTATTTGTAAAAATTACGTAAGCTACTTTTTTTTTTTTTTTTTTTTTTTGATTGGAGGTTTAACGACCACCGTGAGCAACTCAATGGGCTATAAGCAGTCGCCCGTCCCTAATTTAGGGTCACTGGTTCCAGGGAAGGGAGAGAGCCAGTGCCGTAAGACAAACACAACATCCATGCCTGAACGGGATTCGAACCCGGACCCCTTCAGACGAATGATCAGAGGCCAACGCCTTAGACCACTGCGCCACCGGGGCGGCTAAGCTACTTTTCATACAAATTAAATAAATGCTTTGAAACCATACTCTACTAACTCATTTCAACTCTCCAATCTGCAAGTTGTAGTCCTGCCCCCCGGTGGCGCAGTGGTCCAAGGCGCTGGCCTCTGATCATTCGTCTGTAAGGGGTCCGGGTTCGAATCCCGGTCAGGCATGGATGTTGTGTTTGTCTTACCGCACTGGCTCTATCCCTTCCCTGGAACCAGTGGCCCTAAATTAGGGACGGGCGACTGCTTATAGCCCATTGAGTTGCTCACGGTGGTCGTTAAACTTGCAATAAAAAAAAAAAAAAAAGTTGTAGTCCTACGTTCCAAACTGACGGCTCAACCAGAACTGAGCCTACCTGTATTTTTTCCCTCACCTCGCCCCCCTTCCTTACTCCACACCACAGAAGATGCAGTTCGTGAAATAGAAATGTTAGACATCAAAACGTGTGAGGTTGAACAATTGCATGCCTAACAAAAAAAAAAAAGCATGGATACATCGGCTTAAGCACCTCAGCTTTGAAAAAAAAAAAAAACTATTAAATGGTAGTCCCGAGCTAACCAAAAATATTTCAGCCGCCCCTATGGCGCAGTGGTCTAAGCGATGGCCTCTGATCATTCGCCCGAAGGGGTCCGGGTTCAAATCCCTAAGAGGTATGGATGCTGTTTTTGTCTTACGGCACTGGCTCTCTTCCTTCCCTGGAATCAGTGACCCTAAATTAGGAACTGGCGACAGCTTATAGCCCATTGAGTTACTCACGGTGGTCGTTAAAACTCCAATGAAAAAAAAATCACTCTAGTCCGAGCATAAAAATCGGTCTTCGTGAGTTTCGGACTAGAAATTTTTTCCATCCCTGCAAACGTCGTCGTTAAATTGTGTCTACTCACACACGTTGTACTCAGAGACAGCAGATCGACAGACAAGAATGGACTTTATTTCAAAAGTGGTGACAAAAATCAATGCAGTTCTTCTCCATCTGCAGGAGGGAAAGAGAAGGGGGTATAAAAAAAGGAGGTAGCCTTTAGGAGGTTTAGTAAATTCAGCATTCGCGATACTGGTACCAGCAGTCCATGATTAGACACGCCATCATGCAAATTACGAAACTTTAATTCAGCCCTGCAAGCACGGCTGAACAGAAACATGACACAAGCATGTTCATCCTGTTGGGACAAGATTGAACGTAAGTAACTTTTATTTTACAGCCACATACTATCAAGCTCAGCTACCAGCTTGATCAGAGTATTTCAAGCTTGCTCTGCGTTGTTCGTACAGCTGAACAACCTTTCGCTCGTATCCATATCTCGACCAAAAAAATTGTGCAAACATGGTGACGGTCATTCGTGCCATCCCCCACCCCTTTATTTGGAGGTTTTGAGCATGTCCGACTTCATTCGTTCACCCTATTGTTACTTTTGCCCCTAATAGGTTTAACGACCTCCTTGAATATATAAGGGTAGAATTATTTCGGGACTCCAGCTCCAGGAAACTGGGAAAACCAGTGCCATCAAAACGAAAACAACATCCGTATCTCACGTACCATACAATTTGCAAAGTCGTGGTCTAAGCGATGGACTCTGACCATTCGTCCGAGGTGGGTCAGGGTTCGAATCCCGTGAGGCATGGATGTTGTGTTTATTTTACGGCACTGGCTCTCTCCCTTCCCTGGAGTCAGTGGCCCTAAATTAATGACAGCCCATTGAGTTGCTCACGGTGGTCGTTAAACCTTCAACCAAAAAAAAAAAAAAAAGTTTGCGAAGCGCGGAACAATTACCGAAAAGCTTTGACTTATTCAGGGCCACCTAACGAACTCAATGTGTTTCAGAAAACCGCGATATCATCATCGGCAATTCTCAATCCACTGCTGGACGAAGGTCTCCCCAAGTCTCTTTCACGACATTTTGTCTTGAGCAATTCTGCTCCATGTTACTTTGGCAAGCTTTCGAATTTCTTACACTCATCTCCAACACGTCCTTCTTCTGGGTCTTTTCCTGTCGCTATGTATTCAGCCTAGTATTATAGTTGTCAGTATTTCTAGAAATCTGTTCATCCCATTTTTATTTGAGCGTCTTTACTATTATCATGACGTTTTCCATTGTCATTTTTTTGATCCACGAGCTACTCTTCTTATCTTTCTTGATTATAACAAACATGCATCTGTCCATGCTTCTTTTAGTTGTCTACAGCCTTTGAATGTTCTTTTAGTTAAGGTAATAAATAAATAGAAACTGGAAGTATGCATTGATTAATCACTCTTCTTTCAAAACATAATTTATTCCTAAAAATTGTATTGTTTCTTCCGAATCTTCTCGTGTCAAGTTTTATACGTCTATTAATTTCTTTTTCGATGTGACCTTCTCTTGATACCTATATGCAATGTAGATGTAGGCATCAGTTACTTCTAAATTTGCCCCATCAACTTTTTTTTTTTTTTTTTTGATTGGAGGTTTAACGACCACCGTGAGCAACTCAATGGGCTATAAGCAGTCGCCCGTCCCTAATTTAGGGTCACTGGTTCCAGGGAAGGGAGAGGACCAGTGCCGTAAGACAAACACAACATCCATGCCTCACCGGGATTCGAACCCGGACCCTGTTCGGACGAATGATCAGAGGCCATCGCTTAGACCACTGCGCCACCGGGGCGGCCCCATCAACTTTTTTTTCTTTTCTTTTTTTTTTTTTTGATTGGAGGTTTAACGACCACCGTGAGCAACTCAATGGGCTATAAGCAGTCGCCCGTCCCTAATTTAGGGTCACTGGTTCCAGGGAAGGGAGGGAGCCAGTGCCGTAAGACAAACACAACATCCATGCCTGACCGGGATTCGAACCCGGACCCCTTACGGACGAATGATCAGAGGCCAACGCCTTAGACCACTGCGCCACCGGGGCGGCCCCATCAACTTTTTTTCTTTTTTTTTTTTTTTTTTGATTGGAGGTTTAACGACCACCGTGAGCAACTCAATGGGCTATAAGCAGTCGCCCGTCCCTAATTTAGGGTCACTGGTTCCAGGGAAGGGAGGGAGCCAGTGCCGTAAGACAAACACAACTTCCATGCCTGACCGGGATTCGAACCCGGACCCCTTACGGACGAATGATCAGAGGCCAGCGCCTTAGACAACTGCGCCACCGGGGCGGCCCATCAACTTTAAATCGATCGATCGATACGCAACGTGTAGCCTCTCCTAAGCAAATGTAATGTAGAACCCCTTCTCGGGTTGCACCTACTCTCACTGAAGAGCAGTAAATAGCAGCATAAGTATACCACCGGGATTTGGGATTAGAGCAAATACTATCTATCTCACATTCACCAACCAGCATGGTCAGCGTAATGAGCCATTGCTAAACCCCAGTGACTTCTACATGTGAAAGAATCTTTTACTGGTCGCGGAAATCGTGTGGGGAAAATGGTAGCCTACTCACTAACCAACTGTTGTTCAATAAAAACGGTATCTGAAGCATTACATTTTTTTTTTTTTTTTTTTTTTTTGATTGGAGGTTTAACGACCACCGTGAGCAACTCAATGGGCTATAAGCAGTCTCCCGTCCCTAATTTAGGGTCACTGGTTCCAGGGAAGGGAGAGAGCCAGTGCCGTAAGACAAACACAACATCCATGCCTGACCGGGATTCGAACCCAGACCCCTTACGGACGAATGATCAGAGGCCAACGCCTTAGACCACTGCGCCACCGGGGCGGCAAGCATTACATTTGGGGCGGGGGGAGGGGGGAGAACTCGCCAGCTCACCATTGATGAGAATATTTTTTTCCCTCCGAGCGAGCATTCTGTTTCTCATATTTTGTCTGCGTGTTTCTACGTAAACATCTTTTTATCATTTTCTTGCTTTGCGACCACGATTTGAGGCGCATGCTTTCAGGAAAGGGACGGAATTAACGTCGTAGGGCAAATTCACCACCCATGTCTCAGCGTGAAACCCAAGCCCGCCGCCCCGGTGGCACAGTGGTCTAAGGCGCTGGCCTCTGATCATTCGTCCGTAAGGGGTCCGGGTTCGAATCCCGGTGAGGCATGGATGTTGTGTTTGTCTTACGGCACTGGTTCTCTCCCTTCCCTGGAACCAGTGGCCCTAAATTAGGGACGGGCGACTGCTTATAGCCCATTGAGTTGCTCACGGTGGTCGTTAAACCTCCAATAAAAAAAAAAAAAAAAAAAACGAAGCCCAGTTCGAATACCTAGCCTGAAAGCCCGTCAGAATTGGAAACCGATCAAAAATTTCGGACCCGGACGTCCCATAACTGGACCCGACCCTGATCCGGACCCGTAATGACCCGGACAAATCTGCTTTGAACTATAAATTCGAAACTCAATTTATGCATATATACATATAAACGTAATATACATATTCATCCTAATAACTGCTTGATATTTAATAACTGAATTTTTTTATTAATAAAATTTGGTTACTTGCTAAATTTTAGTGCCACTATTTTGCGTAATCCAGAAGTAATGGCTGACTATGGCCGTGACCATCGAGTATAATACAAATGGGAATCATTATTTACGATTACACAAACGTATTTTTTAAATGTATTTAGATTTTTCACTCTTTCCACGCTTTGATGGAGGTGCGCATACTTTCATATGGTCCGTTAGATTTTTGGTTCCATGATCTCTTATTACAACGTCGACATCTTTCTTTGTAATTATACACTTTCCACATTTTGAACAACAAGCAAGATCAAACAGCACAGAATTATTCACCGGTTCTTTAATGAGACGAAACAATTTCCAGCATTCACTCTTTTCTTTGTGGTTTTCAACAAACACGTATTTGTTGGCCTCCACGCCTTTCTCAACCTCTTTAATATTAAATCCATCCATATTAACAAATAAGGAGTTAATTTCGACATGACATGTCATGGGAATCAATCGAAAACCTCTGACTGCTCAATGTAAAAGTTGCGATGTGAAAAGTAACTCTAAGTCATACAGTGAACTTTGCACGGAGAGAGTGAATCAGCTGAGAAGCAAGCGAATGGCGTTTGCCTGTACCTTGCCCTGGACAATCGCACTGTAAAAGAACCCAAAGGAAGTATCATTTTACGATATGGTGTCGTTGTGTCTGACGTCAGTGAGTGGAAATCTTCGTTGCTTTAAGAAATAGACTAAAATATTTTTGAATGACAAATCATTATTTCACTCCGTGAGCACCAGTATAGACTACAGAATTCCACAATGCGGATTTTTCTTTGGAATATATTTTTCTCTTTACAAAAATAAAACTGGAATAAAACCGGGTCAAAATCGGGTCTGGAACACCTTGACCCGACCCGCTGGACCCGCAAGAAATTGTCGACCCGTGACCCGTTTCCATATCTGAAGCCCATGACTGACTATTCGGCTACCCGGACGGCTTTAAAGTAGGTTAATAATTCCCCATGTCTTGTCAAACGGTATTGTATATGTTTTTCAACGACAACATAAACGTGCAGTTTTTTTTTTTTTTTTATATAAATAGTAAAAACATTGAAGGTCGTTTTCTGTTCAGAGAGTTACTGAGGCTGTAGTAATGAACCGGGGCCTGCATTTCATATTCACTGCGTAATATTTGCCCTAATGTGACTCCAGGTTCGCTTGTGTCTGCCCAAGGGCGTACAGGGAAGCTTGCGAAACCCAAGAGCAGGGCCCCACGATGCTGAAGGACCCCGAAATCAGCGATTTTTGTTTCTTTTTCTTTCCGTTTTTCTTTTAAAAAGCAAAAGGCAAGAGCGAGGAATAAGCTTGCTATCCTAAATTTTGGGAGTATGTTTCCACCGGATCTCGAAGTACTTCATGCAGAAGTATAAATTTGCTAGCTTAAATGTAGGCTAGCTATAAATGATACATTCTGAGAGTAATGTTACTTAATACTACATTACAGCTGAACTCAGAGATTGTGGTATTATTTCTCGCAGATTTGGTTTAGAATGTCCTGAACATTTTGCTCTTTAACTCGGTTTTTAATATGACTGCAGATCTTTCCCATCCCCCTTCTTCCCCATTGAATCCATTTAGGAGGCAATGACAAAATTGTCACTGTACAAGTAAAATGGCATTGGGGAAAGTTGGTTTTACGAAACGGTGGAATCTGTGTATATGACAGCAGATCTCACACTGCATGTAGCACAGGAGACAGTTGCATCCTGGGTGACCGTGTGGTAGGAATCGTTAGCTTGTAACAATTCATCCGAGATGGGCCCGGGTTCGAATACCGAGTGAGGCATAGATGATATGATTGTGTTACTGTACTAACCCTTTTCTTTCGCTGAAATCCAAATTAGAAACGGACAACTGCTTTATAGGCCTCTGAGCTGCGCCCGTTGGTCGTTATCACTCTTTTCAAAAAATGTCAATAAAAGCTGTGCCATACATATAAACGAACCGTATATAACATGTGAAATAAAATACTATGCTTCAGTTGACCGCCCTTATAAAGTTCCTACTCGTTTTCCTTAACAAAGGCTTTCAAGTTTGTTAAGTTCTTCACTATCAGAGTATCACGAATCCCCTAATTATTAAATGTAGTCTTAATATATATATATACCTTTTGAGCTATGGCGGCAACAAGAACCATACACACACCCGGAGACACCACCGTGTAAATAGTTAAATCATATTCGGGAGGAACCAAAAAGGTGTATTACTTTTGAAATCTCGAAGTCGTTTATGCGGCAGCAAGAAAACTATTTTTCAAGGTTTTGGGACAAGCTGAGCCTGAAACCGATGCTGTGCGCAGAGTCCCGGTAACTTTAAAATTCGGCACTGTGTCTGGTACACGGACACGTTGAACAGCAAGGAAGAATTGAAGGACAATGTCGAAGTGATAGATGTGCGTAACAGCTTGTATTTGGAATACAAGCTTCTGATGTGGTGCAGTTCTTCCCATACTATGACATCCTCAAGATTGTTTGTGTAAAGCAGTACTTATGGCTGTGATTTATAGTTCCATATGGAGAAATCGTGGGAATGATAGTTTCACAGAATATCCCTGTCTCGGAAATTTGAAGCGTGGGACTTTTGTTCGGAATTCTGAAGGCTAAGACTCGTGAAGAAGGAAGTACCCAAAGTCGTGCAGGTGGGCAGTTTATCAGGCAAGGATTACATACATCGGAGTTTCTGCAGAAGGTGTGTCAGATCAAGACTTGCATCGGAATAAAGGACATTCTGATGGCCAAGAAGAACAGTGCTCCCCGCAGGGTGTAGCCAGTTCCTGTGTCTGATCAACATGAAGGGCAGAATGCGCCCAAGAGTGTAGAGTAAGTTCCTGAGTAAATGGCAAAAATGTCTAAGCAAGTATTTATTTTCTGGTTCTGTAAAAAATGCTTATGAGTATGTTTCTTAGTGATGTTGATTTAGGCAAAGAGTTTATCTTCCACGTGGAACCTCAGAATTAGTTGCTGAGGGAATTATTGGCCATGGGCAACATGGTGAAATACCATTACCTTGCTCTGTGGAAAGGGTGCTCCAGTTCTAACGCGTGGGAAACTAAAAGGCGAACTTGACCATCCGGATTTTATTCCTAAGGGTTGTGATCGCGCAGTCTGCTGCTTTTCCGATTCGTTGGAAGTTGGCCTCCTCACAGTGTGACAAGATTCTTAGTAGGCAGTCTTGTGATATGGCGCTCTTTGGTCAGCTATAGCCAATGCAACATAAAAATCCAAAACAAACCAAAAAATAAAATTAAGAAAAAACTATTTTTGTTTGCTTAGATTGCCACTCTCAGTCGCATTCAGCGGGTGTACTGAAAAAATCAGATTTTTTTTCGAGTGCAATTTACAAGCACTGCATGAACTTCAATTATTTTTACATTACAAAAATTTTCCACAAGATGGTGCACTCCTTTCTACGAATTCTAAGCAACCCAATGTGTCCATTTTGCTATTTTACTTCGTTTTGCTACTTACAAGGTGCGATCAAAAAACATCCAGACTGCATTTATTAAAAAGAAAAAAATACAAGACTTACAGACTTGAAACTTAATTGACTTTGAAGTAGTCCCATTCCGAAGCCATACACTTAGCCCAGCGCTGTTTCTACTGCTCGAAGCATTTCTTGAAGTCATCTTCTGGAATAGCTAACAGCTATTCTGTTATATCTCCTCAATATATTGAAATATTTTGCCTTTCAAGTGGTATTTGATTTTAGGGAACAGAAAAATTACAGGGAATCGAGATCTGGCGAATAGGGTGGCTGTCGGGCCTTTGCAATGCGGTGCCTAGCAAGAAACTGCTGCACACGTTGCTGTGCATTGGGCAGGCGCGTTGTCATAGTGGAGATGCCACTGGCACGCAATGCCGTCCCTTTGCGACGAACTGCGTCCCTCAACCGTCAAACGACGCAAAACTTGATTATATCTTTGTTGATTGTCCGCTCTGATGACCGAGATCTGGTGAATAGGGTGGCTGTTGGACCTGTGTGGTGCTTAGCAAGAAACTGCTGCACAAGTTGCGCATGGGCAGGAGCGTTGTCGTGGTGGAGTTGCCACTCTCATGCAGTGCCGACCTCTTGCGACCAACTGCGTCCCTCAAACGCCGCAAATAACTTAACAGTATACTACTCCTTGTTGATTGTGTGGCCTGATGGAATACATTCATAATGCAAAATTCCTTCATGATACTACAACACGACAGAGCAGCAATGACAGACGGCATCGTCTTGACATTGCTGCGGCTCTGTCGTGCCGTTTCAGGTCTGTGATAGTTTGGGGGTCTTCCACTGTGAAGACTGGGCCTTAGTTTCGAGGTCATACCCATACACGATTCATCACCAATTATGATAGTTTTAAAAATATTTTTGTCTTTTCGAGGCACTGGAGCAGGTGAAACGCGGGCCTGTTTTTACTCAGATGAGAACAATCCATTCATAAGTTTAGTTGAGATGCGTCTCATACCCAAATCGCCCGTAAGAATCGATTGAATAGAACCGAAACTATGCGAATTCATCGATCATTTTTTCTGACATGACAAATGCGTCCAACAGCTTCACACATGTAAGAACAAAGCACTACTGTACAAATAAAACCGGACCAGCTGGGAAGACGTGTGACTCACGGCACATGCATAGTAGGTTCCAAGGTAAACCTGTGCCGAACCGCTTCCTGCTGTGTCGCGTGATTCCGAAATTATGCAACCAGTCTGGATACTTTTTAATCATGCCTCGTAAACAGACATTTCAGGCAGCAGAAATATTTTAAATGTTTCTTTATTCACATGACTTCGTTATAAATATGTCGAGCACTCATGTTCATAAGGAAAGCCAACATCCAGTTTGTTTACATTTTGATGATTATAAAATCACTAAATATCAGGGGGACAGTTATCGCCAATAGCTGCGACATTTCCGCCCCCTACGCTCTAAATAAGTACAGGACGCAGCTGTGATGTAACTGGCCATCATACACTTTGTCGAACACTTCTATCACTTACTACTGCATCGGTTGACATGTTTGTTAGGATTATCTAGTCATGATTGTAGACAAGGTAGCTTGCTTCCGGGTTTTGCCATACAAACTATACTATAGTTTTGTGACCTTTCGCCATTTATACCACAGCTGTGTCCCTCTCATTCCCTGTTAGGGGCTCAGCGATGAGTGATACTTGTCGCAAGTGGTCGTGGTTTCGATCGTCGTACAACTATAAACAAACTAAATGTCGGTTTTCAGCTGAGCATGGCACGGAATGCTCGACATATTTGCATCGAAGTCCTAGGAATAAAAAGATACATGAAATGCGGTCTAAGCACCGGCTTCTGACCCGTTCGCCCGAGTGGTACGGGATGAGGTATGAGTAGTATGGTTGATCTTACGGCAATGGCTCTCTCTCTCTCTCTCTCTCTCTCTCTCTCTCTCTCTCTCTTTCTTCCCTGGAACCATTGGCTCTAAATTAGGGACGGGCAACTGCTTATGGCTCTTAGAGTTGCTCACGATGGCCGTTAAACTCCCAAATAAAATTAAAAACAATCCGCTGCTTAAGTAGCGAAAGAAGTAAAATGGCGAAACGGACTCACTGAGTTGCTTAGAATTCGTGGAAATGAGTGCACCAGCTTCTAAAATATTAACGTCCAACGTTCGTCATAGCATGAAACTCTCTTAAAAAATAATAGATATGGTGTTGGAGAAAGTATTTTTATTTCCAAGTTTAACGAAACGATTCGTAGTGTTATAAGTAATTACCCGTCCCTAATAAGGGTCACTGATTCCAAAGAAGGGGCAGAGCCAGTGCAATCGGACAAGCACGCCACCCGTGCCTCACCCAGGACTCGAACCAGTGTTTAACGAAACAATTTGACGGACTAATAATCAAAACGCATCACATCAAAACATTGAAACAACGAGAAAGTACGTGTTTTACTGAGATTTTAATATCACAAAGACAAGATCCACATTTTAGTGTAAAGTGCAGATGCAGTCTAAACTCGCTCGAGTCATGGTGATTCCTCATTGAGCTAAAATACCTGTAGATCCCGTTCGGTTGCAACGCTTATTTTACTACATAAAAATAATTTTTTCAGCACTAACTACAGTATAGCAAAACGGACGTGCAATCTTCATTGACACGTTCTACATGTTCCCTATTAAGTCCGATAATAGGGAACATGTAGAACGTGTAGGTTTCCATTACAAACCTCCACGTTCTACATGTTCCCTATTAGTTCTTTAGGTTTCCATTACTCACAGAAACGGGGCAATTCTTCCACTTGATATGGTAATAATCTCTACTATCCTGGTACGTCATGTGTTAAAGAAGAAACGAAAGCTTGTAAGTTCCACTGAAGATGAATCCATTTCCAAGTCAACACCACTACAGGAAGTGAGCATAAGAATATCCACAATACCTCGGAATATCGTTTTCTTCATATCCTTCACGTCTTTAGATTTTGCAATTAACCCAGAAACTCGTTGTTATACTCTCAGGAATAGACTGTCTGTCATAGAAATCAGACACTGGAACTTGCTAGGCATATTTCGGTGCACGCAGCCCTTCGTGTTGGTTAGCCCCAGACGCAGGAACTGGTTCCGCACATTCTGGTGGCCACTGTCCTTGGCCATGAGAATTCCCACCACCCCAATGCGGAGATACAAAACAAGTCTTCAAGTCTAGATGTGCGATACTTTCGGCAGCCTGTCACAACTTCAGTGCTTGTAATCCTCGCTGGATAACTACCGGGCACTTCCTTCTTAATACGCAGCTTCACGAGTCCTAGAATTAAAATACCATAACAAAGATATTCTCCCTTACTAGGTGTTCCACGTTATCTCAATAGATCAAAGCTCTGCAAATGAGTCATCCAGTTCCATAAGCACAGCTTTAACATCAACTGTCTTCAAGACCCGATTGTTTAGGAAAGAATTCATATCAAGTAAAAATGCAAAGTTTGGAAAATTAGCTTGTAGCAACTGGTAGACGAAAATCATGCACAAAAGTAAGGCCAAAGTAATTTCCATTTTTATGCTGCACACGGTTTTTACGTCCATCGATCACTTCAGCACAAATGACGTTTTCACCTTACCGGTTTTGGAGAAACAATAGGCATTTCCGTGACCTAGGGAGCCTCTCCACGGCGGGGGTGACGATAGAAAGTCCTACTATCTCACAAACTGTACGAGACCGAAGAATCCCATGATTTATTGGGTGTGTGCATAAGTTCTACCCGTTTTTGTAGGCTACAAATAAAGGAGGAGAACACAACAAATAACGTACCTAGGATTTCACATAATTGCCATCATCCTGTATGATCTCTTGTCATCTATCTATGAGTAGGTAAATCCCACGCCGGAAAAACTCCTGTGTTTTAGAGTAAAAAAATTCATGTAATGCCGTTTTCATAACGTCCACATCATCGAAGGTTTGGAGAGCAAAGGCATTCTGTAACGTTCGAAAAAGATGGCAGTCCGTAGGTGCCAGGTCAGGGGAATACGCCGGGTGAGGTAACACTTTCCAACCAAAGTCCAGTTATTTTTGCCGAGTGATTAAAGAAGCATGAGGTCTGGCGTTATCATGATAAAGAATGACTCCTTTATGATTGACGAGTGCTGGCCACTTCGATGTCAGTTGTTCTCGCAATCTCCAACTGTTGGCAGTAGAGGTCAGCATTTATCGTTCGGTTTAGGTGCCAAATACCTCCCTGGGCATCCCAACAAACATTCAACAAAACCTGTTGCCGTCCTCCTTTTGAGGTCGATGGAGCAGACTCTGCACCTTTGCACATAATCCGTCTACGCTTTACATTACGGTACAGTACCCATTTCTCATCACTCGTTACAGTGGGACCCAAAAACGGTTCATTTCTGTGACGAGAAAGCAAAGAAACACATGTACGGATTCTCTCCTCTCGTTGCTTTGCAGAAAGCTGGTGAAGAACCCAGTTATCGAACGTGGTGATGAATCCAAGCTCACTCATCCGTCTTCCGGCTGTTGTTCTGTGAGCTAACAACGTTTCCGGTAATTCCTGAACTGCTGGATGGGGGAAATTTGTTATGGCTTGGTCCACATTCCCGTCAGAAACCACGGATGGACGTCCAGGACATGGTTGATCTTTACAGCTCCTGTCTCGGTCCCGGAATTTCGGAAACCAACGGCGACATGTGCTATCGTCAACTGCATCCTCCCCATACACTTGACAGACGTTGCGGCAAGCCGCGGCTGCAGTACTACTGCCTTTATCGAAATCCTACAGTAAACAATGTCTAATGTGTTCCTTATCGCATGCCGTGTTACACTGTCCGTGATTTCCGTTAAGAATGACTTACTCGGACAAACCTAGTGGCTCTACATGCTCTACTGCTCCACGCTTTATTGGGCGAAAATTTGGCATCACCGTCATCTGTGACGTACCTACTCCGATCGTAATGTGCATGTATTACAAAAACATTTAGAACTCTTGCACACCGTAATAACTTCTTTTACCATTGAATCAGTCTCTCAAAGGAAATGAGTGGTTTCGGGAAACAAAAACGACGCGTCAAATTCTCGCTATCTCCTATTCAGAAGCGTAGCGACGGGTTGGGGGGGAGATGTCCCTTTGGCACCAGTCCAGTTTGTGGGGGCGCCTAAAAAGTTGGAACTATGTTGCTGTTATCGGTTGTTTTTTGGGGTTTTTTTTATTGAAGGTTTAACGACCACTGTGAGTAACTCAATGGGCTATAAGCAGTCGCCCGTCCCTAATTTAAGGCCACTGGCTCCAGGTAAGGAAGAGAGCCAGTGCCGTAAGACAAACACAGCATCCATGCCTCAACAGGATTCGAACCCGGAACCTTTTGGACGAATGGCCATAAGCCATCGCTTAGACCACTGCGCCTCCAGGGCCGAACTGCTAACATGTTGAAAATGTCCCACGGCAAGTAATTCTATAGTATCGAAACATACATTTTTCAGATGTGATGTTTTCTTAGAAATAAACTCTAAGGGCTATATATAAGTCCTTCGCCCGTTCCTGATTTGAGTAGCTGGTTCCAGGGAAGGGAAAGAGTCAGCGCCATCAGCAAATAACCACACTCGTCACCTGGGAAACGAACAATGAATGAGAAGCGATGTCGGACGAATGGTCAGAAGACAGCGCTTCACACCGAGCTGGCTAAAAAATGTCTATTTTTGTTTTTAATTTGTCATTTTGTTAGGTGTGTCAACTGCATCCTTGAGTCGAACCGGCACTAATTCATAACATATGCAAGTTTTTCTCGTGTCTAATGTAGTTTAACGCTGATGGTTTTTCAGCGTATAATAATATGAAATTAAATTTACTTTCACTAAACTCTCAGAATATATTCAATACAGAAATAGGAAAGATTTTTCTTGGATATGTGCTTACTGATACTCAAATCACTTTCCAAGACCCCTTTCTCAATCGTCTGAGTTGGTGCTCTCCGACACGGACGTCGTTAAGAGGGTGCGAGGGTGGGTTTAACCCACCTTGAAATTTGTCTTGTCCACCAAGTTCAACATGTGCCAATTTTTCAATAAAAATAATCTGAACTCGCCAAGTAATAATGAGTTTTGTGCTTTAGTTCATGAAGCCCTACGTGTTTCCCCCTACGAAGTGCGTTGTTTAAGCCTCCGTAGAAAGGTTATCAAAATAGCATCCTCAGGACCATGAAAATTCAATTGCTATCCACTCTTCCAATTCCTTAGTTTAATCCCCTTTTTAGCACGTCTTTTGTAAAAAGATCGTGCTCCTGTTATCGGTTTGTCCGTCCGTCCGTCCGTCCGTCTGTACCCACGATATCTCAGCAACTATTAGTCCGATTTGAAAAATTCTTTTTGCATTGGGAAGCTGAAAATATGCAAATGATGATCCTTTATTTCGTTGTTTTTTTTTACGAAGTACAATTTCGCCGGTAGAGGGCGTAAATGCAGATGATGTCGAATTCAAAAATACGTTTTATTCCACATATTTGCTGCTAAATATCCGATTGAAAAAAAAAATTATATCATTCGATTTCATTTATGTCGAAGAGTATTTTAGATATAGTTACTTTTTCAAATTACTCATAGATTTCCCGCTAGGGGGCGTAAAAGTGAATTACATTTTCCCCGATAACTCTTCTTTTAAAACTCAGATTTAATTTTTTTTTCTTCAGCGTATAAATCTCCTGATGGAAAATCTTTTGCATATAATTCCAAATTTTTGGTTAAGAATACTTTGGCCACCAGGGGGCGTAAGTGTTAATTTTTGCTTCTGATGTATTTGACATAAAATCGTAGCTTCTAAAATATCGATTAAAAAATTCTTTCGTGGACTGATGCCACTCACATCGATAAACCTTTTCAGAATATTTTCTTCATAAAATATTCCAGTTTCTCCGCCAGGGGGCGTAGATGTACATCTTATTTTTGTCAATATATCTACTTCTAGGAGTCCGATTTGAAAAATTTCTTCTTTGTTGGATAGTGTTTTCCGTGTGATATGTTTTTCATATAATTTCAAAATTTTCAAGTAATTCATAAACTTTCCGCTAGGGGGCGTAGCGGTAAATTGCGTTTGCCCCTATATCTCTGTTTCTAAGTCACCGATTTGAAAAATTCATTCTGCACCGGATACAGCTCCTCATGGGAAATCGTTTGCACATAATATCTAATTTTTGTAAAAAAATTGTTTGGCCACCAGGGGGCGTAAATCTTAATTTCCGCTTCTGTTGTATTTGCAGCAAAATATGAGCTTCTAAATTCTCGATTGAAAAAAACGTCGTTTGTTGACCGATACTACTCATGTCGACAAACCTTTTAGGAAATTTTTCTTCTTGAAAAAATGCATGATTCCTACGCCAGGGGGCGTAGATGTATATTTTATTTTTGTCAATATCTCTACTTCTAAGAGTACGATTTGAAAAACTCCTTCTTTGTTGGATAGTGTTTCCGATGCGAAATGTTTTTCCTATAAATTCAAAATTTTCGAGTAAATCATACACTTTCCGCAAGGGGGCACAAAGGTAAATTGAGTTTTTTGCGTTATTTCTGCTCCTAAAGCTCTGATTTGAAAAATTCTTCCTGTATCGAATACAAGACCTGATGGAAAATATTTTTCACATAATTTCTAATGTTTGGTAAAGAATGGTTTAGCCACCAGGGGTCATGTGTGTTTATTTCTGCTTCTGAAGTATTTGCTGTTAAATCTGGGCTCCTGAAAACTCGACTGATTTTTTTTCTTATAAACCTTTTGAGAAAACTTTCTTCCTAAAATACGGATAAACCTTTTGAGTAAACTTTCTTCCTAAAATAATGCATGGTTTTCCCACCAGGGGATGTAAAGTCACATATTATTTTTGTCGATATCTCTGTTTCTAAGAGTTCGTAAGCTCACGATTCCGTTTACAGCAATATCTGAGGGCTTAAAAACCCGATTGAAAATCTTCTTTCTTTGGTCAGATCTATTGTTTTCCATACCGGTTCCATTGACTTTGAATAGCTTTGATAAATTTAATTTGCGTCAGAATGGATTCAAAAGACGTGCTTATTACACCCAAAAATTCGGTGTCAGCTTTCTTGTTTCATGTTTGTATTGCCAGGGAGCGATTGAGGAGGGTGGATAGGAAATCACTGGGTGAGGTCATTACTAATTGCTCTGCTGTTTGTTTTCTTTGCAAAATTGTGGAT